>OY282516.1:26397261-31397261 GCA_958296145.1 Hydrotaea cyrtoneurina | reverse complement strand
TTGAATTATTGGGCATTCAGGCTATTTTGACTATTGTAGCTGGTTTTATCACTTTGATTATTCTTGGCATTTGACGAATTCGGTCAATTCCAACGTTCTATTCAGTTTTAACATGATGAACATTCTGAATTATTTGGCATTCAGGCTATTTTGATTAGTCTGGCTGGTTTTGTCACTCTGATCACTTTGAATACTCTTGCCATTTGATGAATTCGGTCAACTGCAACGTTATATTCACTTTGAACATGATGAAAATTTTGAATTATTGGGCATTCAGGCTATTTTGACTATTGTAGCTGGTTTTATCACTTTGAGTACTCTTGCCATTTGACGAATTCGGTCAATTGGGCATTCAGGCTATTTTGACTATTTGACTATTTGACTCTTTCCATTTGACGAATTCGGTCAATTCCAACGTTCTATTCAGTTTCAACATGATGAACATTCTGAATTATTGGGCATTCAAGCTATTTTGTTTAGTCTGGCTGGTTTTATCACTCTGATCACTTTCAATACTCTTGCCATTTGACGAATTCGGTCAACTGCAACGTTATATTCACTTTGAACATGATGAACATTTTGAATTATTGGGCATTCAGGCTATTTTGACTATTGTAGCTGGTTTTATCACTCTGATCACTTTGAATACTCTTGCCATTTGACGAATTCGGTCAATTCCAACGTTCTATTCAGTTTCAACATTATGAACATTCTGAATTATTGGGCATTCAGGCTATTTTGATTAGTCTGGCTGTTTTTCACTCTGATCAATTTAAATACTCTTGCCAGTTGACGAATTCAGTGAATTCCAACGTTCTATTCAGTTTCAACATGATGAACATTCTGAATTATTTGCCATTCAGGCTATTTTGATTATTGTAGCTGGTTTTATCACTCTGATCAGTTTGAATACTCTTGCCATTTGACGACTTCGGTCAATTCCAATGCTCTATTCACTTTCAACATGATGAACATTATGAATTATTGGGCATTCAGGCTATTTTGATTATTGTAGCTGGTTTTATCACTCTGTTCACTTTGAATACTCTTGCCATTTGACGAATTCGGTCAATTCCAACGTTCTATTCAGTTTCAACATGATGAACATTCTGAATTATTGGGCATTCAGGCTATTTTGATTAGTCTGGCTGGTTTTGACACTCTGATCACTTTGAATACTCTTGCCATTTGATGAATTCGGTCAACTGCAACGTTATATTCACTTTGAACATGATGAAAATTTTGAATTATTGGGCATTCAGGCTATTTTGACTATTATAGCTGGTTTTATCACTTCGATTATTCTTGCCATTTGACGAATTCGGTCAATTCCAACGTTTTATTCAGTTTCAACATGATGAACATTCTGAATAATTGGGCATTCAGGCTATTTTGATTAGTCTGGCTGTTTATCACTCTGATCAATTTAAATACTCTCGCCAGTTGACGTCAATTCCAACGTTCTATTCAGTTTCAACATGATGAACATTCTGAATTATTAGGCATTCAGGCTTTTTTGATTAGTCTGGCTGGTTTTATCACTCTGATCACTTTGAATACTCTTGCCATTTGGCGTATTCGGTCAATTGGGCATTCAGGCTATTTTGACTATTTGCCTCTTGCCATTTGAGGAATTCGGTCAATTCCAACGTTCTATTCAGTTTCAACATGATGAACATTCTGAATTATTGGGCATTCAGGCTATTTTGATTATTGTAGCTGGTTTTATCACTCTGATCACTTTGAATACTCTTGCCATTTGACGAATTCGGTCAATTGGGCATTCAGGCTATTTTGACTATTTGACTCTTTCCATTTGACGAATTCGGTCAATTCCAACGTTCTATTCAGTTTCAACATGATGAACATTCTGAATTATTGGGCATTGAAGCTATTTTGATTAGTCTGGCTGGTTTTATCACTCTGATCACTTTCAATACTCTTGCCATTTGACGAATTCGGTCAACTGCAACGTTATATTCACTTTGAACATGATGAACATTTTGAATTATTGGGCATTCAGGCTATTTTGACTATTGTAGCTGGTTTTATCACTCTGATCAATTTAAATACTCTTGCCAGTTGACGAATTCAGTCAATTCCAACGTTCTATTCAGTTTCAACATGATGAACATTCTGAATTATTTGTCATTCAGGCTATTTTGATTATTGTAGTTGGTTTTATCACTCTCATCAGTTTGAATACTCTTGCCATTTGACGAATTCGGTCAATTCCAAAGTTCTATTCAGTTTCAACATGATGAACATTATGAAGTATTGGCATTCAGGCTATTTTGATTCGTGTAGCTGGTTTTATCACTCTGATCACTTTGAATACTCTTGCCATTTGACGAATTCGGTCAATTCCAACGTTCTATTCAGTTTCAACATGATGAACATTCTGAATTATTTGGCATTCAGGCTATTTTGATTAGTCTGGCTGGTTTTGTCACTCTGATCACTTTGAATACTCTTGCCATTTGATGAATTCGGTCAACTGCAACGTTATATTCACTTTGAACATGATGAAAATTTTGAATTATTGGGCATTCAGGCTATTTTGACTATTGTAGCTGGTTTTATCACTTTGATTATTCTTGCCATTTGACGAATTCGGTCAATTCCAACGTTCTATTCAGTTTTAACATGATGAACATTCTGAATTATTTGGCATTCAGGCTATTTTGATTAGTCTGGCTGGTTTTGTCACTCTGATCACTTTGAATACTCTTGCCATTTGATGAATTCGGTCAACTGCAACGTTATATTCACTTTGAACATGATGAAAATTTTGAATTATTGGGCATTCAGGCTATTTTGACTATTGTAGCTGGTTTTATCACTTTGAATACTCTTGCCATTTGACGAATTCGGTCAATTGGGCATTCAGGCTATTTTGACTATTTGACTATTTGACTCTTTCCATTTGACGAATTCGGTCAATTCCAACGTTCTATTCAGTTTCAACATGATGAACATTCTGAATTATTGGGCATTGAAGCTATTTTGATTAGTCTGGCTGGTTTTATCACTCTGATCACTTTCAATACTCTTGCCATTTGACGAATTCGGTCAACTGCAACGTTATATTCACTTTGAACATGATGAACATTCTGAATTATTGGGCATTCAGGCTATTTTGATTATTGTAGCTGGTTTTATCACTCTGATCACTTTGAATACTCTTGCCATTTGACGAATTCGGTCAATTGGGCATTCAGGCTATTTTGACTATTTGACTCTTTCCATTTGACGAATTCGGTCAATTCCAACGTTCTATTCAGTTTCAACATGATGAACATTCTGAATTATTGGGCATTGAAGCTATTTTGATTAGTCTGGCTGGTTTTGTCACTCTGATCACTTTGAATACTCTTGCCATTTGATGAATTCGGTCAACTGCAACGTTATATTCACTTTGAACATGATGAAAATTTTGAATTATTGGGCATTCAGGCTATTTTGACTATTGTAGCTGGTTTTATCACTTTGATTATTCTTGCCATTTGACGAATTCGGTCAATTCCAACGTTCTATTCAGTTTTAACATGATGAACATTCTGAATTATTGGACATTCAGGCTTTTTTGATTAGTCTGGCTGGTTTTATCAATCTGATCAATTTGAATACTATTGCCATTTGACGAATTCGGTCAATTCCAACGTTCTATTCAGTTTCAACATGATGAACATTCTGAATTATATGGCATTCAGGCTATTTTGACTATTGTAGCTGGATTTATCACTTTGATTATTCTTGCCATTTGACGAATTCGGTCAATTCCAACGTTTTATTCAGTTTCAACATGATGAACATTCTGAATAATTGGGCATTCAGGCTATTTTGATTAGTCTGGCTGGTTTTATCACTCTGATCACTTTGAATACTCTTGCCATTTGGCGAATTCGGTCAATTGGGCATTCAGGCTATTTTGACTATTTGACTCTTACCATTTGACGAATTCGGTCAATTCCAACGTTCTATTCAGTTTGAACATGATGAAAATTTTGAATTATTGGGCATTCAGGCTATTTTGACTATTGTAGCTGGTTTTATCACTTTGATTATTCTTGCCATTTGACGAATTCGGTCAATTCCAACGTTTTATTCAGTTTCAACATGATGAACATTCTGAATTATTGGGCATTCAGGCTATTTTGATTAGTCTGGCTGTTTATCACTCTGATCAATTTAAATACTCTTGCCAGTTGACGAATTCAGTCAATTCCAACGTTCTATTCAGTTTCAACATGATGAACATTCTGAATTATTGGGCATTCAGGCTATTTTGATTAGTCTGGCTGGTTTTATCACTCTGATCACTTTGAATACTCTTGCCATTTGGCGAATTCGGTCAATTGGGCATTCAGGCTATTTTGACTATTTGACTCTTACCATTTGACGAATTCGGTCAATTCCAACGTTCTATTCAGTTTGAACATGATGAAAATTTTGAATTATTGGGCATTCAGGCTATTTTGACTATTGTAGCTGGTTTTATCACTTTGATTATTCTTGCCATTTGACGAATTCGGTCAATTCCAACGTTTTATTCAGTTTCAACATGATGAACATTCTGAATTATTGGGCATTCAGGCTATTTTGATTAGTCTGGCTGGTTTTATCACTCTGATCACTTTGAATACTCTTGCCATTTGGCGAATTCGGTCAATTTGGCATTCAGGCTATTTTGACTATTTGACTCTTACCATTTGACGAATTCGGTCAATTCCAACGTTCTATTCAGTTTCAACATGATGAATATTCTGAATTATTGGGCATTCAGGCTATTTTGATTAGTCTGGCTGGTTTTATCACTCTGATCACTTTGAATACTCTTGCCATTTGACGAATTCGGTCAACTGCAACGTTACTTTGAACATGATGAACATTTTGAATTATTGGGCATTCAGGCTATTTTGACTATTGTAGCTGGTTTTATCACTCTGATCAGTTTGAATACTCTCGCCATTTGATGAATTCGGTCAATTCCAACGATCTATTCAGTTTCAACATTATGAACATTCTGAATTATTGGGCATTCAGGCCACTTTGATTATTGTAGCTGGTTTTATCACTCCGATCACTTTGAACACTCTTGCCATTTGACGAATTCGGTCAATTCCAACGTTCTATTCAGTTTCAACATGATGAACATTCTGAATTATTGGACATTAAGGCTTTTTGATTAGTCTGGCTGGTTTTATCAATCTGATCAATTAGAATTCTCTTGAATTCGGTCAATTCCAACGTTCTATTCAGTTTCAACATGATGAACATTCTGAATTATTGGGCATTCAGGCCACTTTGATTATTGTAGCTGGTTTTATCACTCCGATCACTTTGAATACTCTTGCCATTTGACGAATTCGGTCAATTCCAACGCTCTATTCAGTTTCAACATGATGAACATTCTGAATTATTTGGCATTCAGGCTATTTTGATTATTGTAGCTAGTTTTGTCACTCTGATTACTTTGAATAATCTTGCCATTTGACGAATTCGGTCAATTGCAACATTATATATTTACTTTGAACATGATGAACATTTTGAATTATTGGGCATTCAGACTATTTTGACTATTGTAGCTGGTTTTATCACTCTGATCACTTTGAATACTCTTGCCATTTGACGAATTCGGTCAATTCCAATGTTCTATTCAGTTTCAACATGATGAACATTCTGAATTATTGGGCATTCAGGCTACTTTGATTATTGTAGCTGGTTTTATCACTCTGATCACTTTGATTATTCTTGCCATTTGACGAATTCGGTCAATTCCAACGTTCTATTCAGTTTCAACATGATGAACATTCTGAATTATATGGCAGTCAGGCTATTTTGACTATTATAGCTGGTTTTATCACTTTGATTATTCTTGCCATTTGACGAATTCGGTCAATTCCAACGTTTTATTCAGTTTCAACATGATGAACATTCTGAATAATTGGGCATTCAGGCTATTTTGCTTAGTCTGGCTGTTTATCACTCTGATCAATTAAAATACTCTCGCCAGTTGACGTCAATTCCAACGTTCTATTCAGTTTCAACATGATGAACATTCTGAATTATTAGGCATTCAGGCTTTTTTGATTAGTCTGGCTGGTTTTATCACTCTGATCACTTTGAATACTCTTGTCATTTGACGAATTCGGTCAGTTCCAACGTTCAATTCAGTTTCAACATGATGAACATTCTGAATTATATGGCAGTCAGGCTATTTTGACTATTATAGCTGGTTTTATCACTTTGATTATTCTTGCCATTTGACGAATTCGGTCAATTCCAACGTTTTATTCAGTTTCAACATGATGAACATTCTGAATAATTGGGCATTCAGGCTATTTTGATTAGTCTGGCTGTTTATCACTCTGATCAATTTAAATACTCTCGCCAGTTGACGTCAATTCCAACGTTCTATTCAGTTTCAACATGATGAACATTCTGAATTATTAGGCATTCAGGCTTTTTTGATTAGTCTGGCTGGTTTTATCACTCTGATCACTTTGAATACTCTTGCCATTTGGCGTATTCGGTCAATTGGGCATTCAGGCTATTTTGACTATTTGCCTCTTGCCATTTGAGGAATTCGGTCAATTCCAACGTTCTATTCAGTTTCAACATGATGAACATTCTGAATTATTGGGCATTCAGGCTATTTTGATTAGTCTGGCTGGTTTTATCAGTCTGATCACTTTGAAAACTCTTGCCATTTGGCGAATTCGGTCAATTGGGCAGTCAGGCTATTTTGACTATTTGACTCTTGCCATTTGACGAATTCGGTCAATTCCAACGTTCTATTCAGTTTCAACATGATGAACATTCTGAATTATTGGGCAATCAGGCTATTTTGATTAGTCTGGCTGGTTTTATCACTCTGATCACTTTGAATACTCTTGCCATTTGACGAATTCGGTCAACTGCAACGTTACTTTGAACATGATGAACATTTTGAATTATATGGCATTCAGGCTATTTTGACTATTGTAGCTGGTTTTATCACTTTGATTATTTTTGCCATTTGACGAATTCGGTCAATTCCAACGTTATATTCACTTTGAACATGATGAACATTCTGAATTATTGGGCATTCAGGCTATTTTGATTATTGTAGCTGGTTTTATCACTCTGATCACTTTGAATACTCTTGCCATTTGACGAATTCGGTCAATTGGGCATTCAGGCTATTTTGACTATTTGACTATTTGACTCTTTCCATTTGACGAATTCGGTCAATTCCAACGTTCTATTCAGTTTCAACATGATGAACATTCTGAACTATTGGGCATTGAAGCTATTTTGATTAGTCTGGCTGGTTTTATCACTCTGATCACTTTCAATACTCTTGCCATTTGACGAATTCGGTCAACTGCAACGTTATATTCACTTTGAACATGATGAACATTTTGAATTATTGGGCATTCAGGCTATTTTGACTATTGTAGCTGGTTTTATCACTCTGATCAATTTAAATACTCTTGCCAGTTGACGAATTCAGTCAATTCCAACGTTCTATTCAGTTTCAACATGATGAAAATTCTGAATTATTTGGCATTCAGGCTATTTTGATTATTGTAGCTGGTTTTATCACTCTCATCAGTTTGAATACTCTTGCCATTTGACGAATTCGGTCAATTCCAACGTTCTATTCAGTTTCAACATGATGAACATTATGAAGTATTGGCATTCAGGCTATTTTGATTCGTGTAGCTGGTTTTATCACTCTGATCACTTTGAATACTCTTGCCATTTGACGAATTCGGTCAATTCCAACGTTCTATTCAGTTTCAACATGATGAACATTCTGAATTATTGGGCATTCAGGCTATTTTCATTAGTCTGGCTGGTTTTGTCACTCTGATCACTTTGAATACTCTTGCCATTTGATGAATTCGGTCAACTGCAACGTTATATTCACTTTGAACATGATGAAAATTTTGAATTATTGGGCATTCAGGCTATTTTGACTATTGTAGCTGGTTTTATCACTTTGATTATTCTTGCCATTTGACGAATTCGGTCAATTCCAACGTTCTATTCAGTTTTAACATGATGAACATTCTGAATTATTGGACATTCAAGCTTTTTTGATTAGTCTGGCTGGTTTTATCAATCTGATCAATTTGAATACTATTGCCATTTGACGAATTCGATCAATTCCAACGTTCTATTCAGTTTCAACATGATGAACATTCTGAATTATTTGGCATTCAGGCTATTTTGATTATTGTAGCTGGCTTTATCACTTTGATTATTCTTGCCATTTGACGAATTCGGTCAATTCCAACGTTTTATTCAGTTTCAACATGATGAACATTCTGAATAATTGGGCATTCAGGCTATTTTGATTAGTCTGGCTGTTTATCACTCTGATCAATTTAAATACTCTTGCCAGTTGACGAATTCAGTCAATTCCAACGTTCTATTCAGTTTCAACATGATGAACATTCTGAATTATTGGGCATTCAGGCTATTTTGATTCGTGTAGCTGGTTTTATCACTCTGATCACTTTGAATACTCTTGCCATTTGACGAATTCGGTCAATTCCAACGTTCTATTCAGTTACAACATGATGAACATTCTGAATTATTGGGCATTCAGGCTATTTTGATTAGTCTGGCTGGTTTTGTCACTCTGATCACTTTGAATACTCTTGCCATTTGATGAATTCGGTCAACTGCAACGTTATATTCACTTTGAACATGATGAAAATTTTGAATTATTGGGCATTCAGGCTATTTTGACTATTGTAGCTGGTTTTATCACTTTGATTATTCTTGCCATTTGACGAATTCGGTCAATTCCAACGTTCTATTCAGTTTTAACATGATGAACATTCTGAATTATTGGACATTCAGGCTTTTTTGATTAGTCTGGCTGGTTTTATCAATCTGATCAATTTGAATACTATTGCCATTTGACGAATTCGGTCAATTCCAACGTTCTATTCAGTTTCAACATGATGAACATTCTGAATTATTTGGCATTCAGGCTATTTTGATTATTGTAGCTGGCTTTATCACTTTGATTATTCTTGCCATTTGACGAATTCGGTCAATTCCAACGTTTTATTCAGTTTCAACATGATGAACATTCTGAATTATTGGACATTCAGGCTTTTTTGATTAGTCTGGCTGGTTTTATCAATCTGATCAATTTTAATACTCTTGCCATTTGACGAATTCGATCAGTTCCAACGTTCTATTCAGTTTCAACATGATGAACATTCTGAATTATATGGCATTCAGGCTATTTTGACTATTGTAGCTGGATTTATCACTTTGATTATTCTTGCCATTTGACGAATTCGGTCAATTCCAACGTTTTATTCAGTTTCAACATGATGAACATTCTGAATAATTGGGCATTGAAGCTATTTTGATTAGTCTGGCTGGTTTTATCACTCTGATCACTTTGAATGCTCTTGCCATTTGACGAATTCGGTCAACTGCAACGTTACTTTGAACATGATGAACATTTTGAATTATATGGCATTCAGGCTATTTTGACTATTGTAGCTGGTTTTATCACTTTGATTATTTTTGCCATTTGACGAATTCGGTCAATTCCAACGTTATATTCACTTTGAACATGATGAACATTCTGAATTATTGGGCATTCAGGCTATTTTGATTATTGTAGCTGGTTTTATCACTCTGATCACTTTGAATACTCTTGCCATTTGACGAATTCGGTCAATTGGGCATTCAGGCTATTTTGACTATTTGACTATTTGACTCTTTCCATTTGACGAATTCGGTCAATTCCAACGTTCTATTCAGTTTCAACATGATGAACATTCTGAATTATTGGGCATTGAAGCTATTTTGATTAGTCTGGCTGGTTTTATCACTCTGATCACTTTCAATAATCTTGCCATTTGACGAATTCGGTCAACTGCAACGTTATATTCACTTTGAACATGATGAACATTTTGAATTATTGGGCATTCAGGCTATTTTGACTATTGTAGCTGGTTTTATCACTCTGATCAATTTAAATACTCTTGCCAGTTGACGAATTCAGTCAATTCCAACGTTCTATTCAGTTTCAACATGATGAAAATTCTGAATTATTTGGCATTCAGGCTATTTTGATTATTGTAGCTGGTTTTATCACTCTCATCAGTTTGAATACTCTTGCCATTTGACGAATTCGGTCAATTCCAACGTTCTATTCAGTTTCAACATGATGAACATTATGAAGTATTGGCATTCAGGCTATTTTGATTCGTGTAGCTGGTTTTATCACTCTGATCACTTTGAATACTCTTGCCATTTGACGAATTCGGTCAATTCCAACGTTCTATTCAGTTTCAACATGATGAACATTCTGAATTATTGGGCATTCAGGCTATTTTGATTAGTCTGGCTGGTTTTGTCACTCTGATCACTTTGAATACTCTTGCCATTTGATGAATTCGGTCAACTGCAACGTTATATTCACTTTGAACATGATGAAAATTTTGAAGTATTGGCATTCAGGCTATTTTGATTCGTGTAGCTGGTTTTATCACTCTGATCACTTTGAATACTCTTGCCATTTGACGAATTCGGTCAATTCCAACGTTCTATTCAGTTTCAACATGATGAACATTCTGAATTATTGGGCATTCAGGCTATTTTGATTAGTCTGGCTGGTTTTGTCACTCTGATCACTTTGAATACTCTTGCCATTTGATGAATTCGGTCAACTGCAACGTTATATTCACTTTGAACATGATGAAAATTTTGAATTATTGGGCATTCAGGCTATTTTGACTATTGTAGCTGGTTTTATCACTTTGATTATTCTTGCCATTTGACGAATTCGGTCAATTCCAACGTTCTTTTCAGTTTTAACATGATGAACATTCTGAATTATTGGACATTCAAGCTTTTTTGATTAGTCTGGCTGGTTTTATCAATCTGATCAATTTGAATACTATTGCCATTTGACGAATTCGGTCAATTCCAACGTTCTATTCAGTTTCAACATGATGAACAGTCTGAATTATTTGGCATTCAGGCTATTTTGATTATTGTAGCTGGCTTTATCACTTTGATTATTATTGCCATTTGACGAATTCGGTCAATTCCAACGTTTTATTCAGTTTCAACATGATGAACATTCTGAATAATTGGGCATTCAGGCTATTTTGATTAGTCTGGCTGTTTATCACTCTGATCAATTTAAATACTCTTGCCAGTTGACGAATTCAGTCAATTCCAACGTTCTATTCAGTTTCAACATGATGAACATTCTGAATTATTGGGCATTCAGGCTATTTTGATTCGTGTAGCTGGTTTTATCACTCTGATCACTTTGAATACTCTTGCCATTTGACGAATTCGGTCAATTCCAACGTTCTATTCAGTTACAACATGATGAACATTCTGAATTATTGGGCATTCAGGCTATTTTGATTAGTCTGGCTGGTTTTGTCACTCTGATCACTTTGAATACTCTTGCCATTTGATGAATTCGGTCAACTGCAACGTTATATTCACTTTGAACATGATGAAAATTTTGAATTATTGGGCATTCAGGCTATTTTGACTATTGTAGCTGGTTTTATCACTTTGATTATTCTTGCCATTTGACGAATTCGGTCAATTCCAACGTTCTATTCAGTTTTAACATGATGAACATTCTGAATTATTGGACATTCAGGCTTTTTTGATTAGTCTGGCTGGTTTTATCAATCTGATCAATTTGAATACTATTGCCATTTGACGAATTCGGTCAATTCCAACGTTCTATTCAGTTTCAACATGATGAACATTCTGAATTATTTGGCATTCAGGCTATTTTGATTATTGTAGCTGGCTTTATCACTTTGATTATTCTTGCCATTTGACGAATTCGGTCAATTCCAACGTTTTATTCAGTTTCAACATGATGAACATTCTGAATTATTGGACATTCAGGCTTTTTTGATTAGTCTGGCTGGTTTTATCAATCTGATCAATTTTAATACTCTTGCCATTTGACGAATTCGATCAGTTCCAACGTTCTATTCAGTTTCAACATGATGAACATTCTGAATTATATGGCATTCAGGCTATTTTGACTATTGTAGCTGGATTTATCACTTTGATTATTCTTGCCATTTGACGAATTCGGTCAATTCCAACGTTCTATTCAGTTTCAATATGATGAACATTCTGAATTATTGGGCATTGAAGCTATTTTGATTAGTCTGGCTGGTTTTATCACTCTGATCACTTTCAATACTCTTGCCATTTGACGAATTCGGTCAACTGCAACGTTATATTCACTTTGAACATGATGAACATTTTGAATTATTGGGCATTCAGGCTATTTTGACTATTGTAGCTGGTTTTATCACTCTGATCAATTTAAATACTCTTGCCAGTTGACGAATTCAGTCAATTCCAACGTTCTATTCAGTTTCAACATGATGAAAATTCTGAATTATTTGGCATTCAGGCTATTTTGATTATTGTAGCTGCTTTTATCACTCTCATCAGTTTGAATACTCTTGCCATTTGACGAATTCGGTCAATTCCAACGTTCTATTCAGTTTCAACATGATGAACATTATGAAGTATTGGCATTCAGGCTATTTTGATTCGTGTAGCTGGTTTTATCACTCTGATCACTTTGAATACTCTTGCCATTTGACGAATTCGGTCAATTCCAACGTTCTATTCAGTTTCAACATGATGAACATTCTGAATTATTGGGCATTCAGGCTATTTTGATTAGTCTGGCTGGTTTTGTCACTCTGATCACTTTGAATACTCTTGCCATTTGATGAATTCGGTCAACTGCAACGTTATATTCACTTTGAACATGATGAAAATTTTGAATTATTGGGCATTCAGGCTATTTTGACTATTGTAGCTGGTTTTATCACTTTGATTATTCTTGCCATTTGACGAATTCGGTCAATTCCAACGTTCTATTCAGTTTTAACATGATGAACATTCTGAATTATTGGACATTCAAGCTTTTTTGATTAGTCTGGCTGGTTTTATCAATCTGATCAATTTGAATACTATTGCCATTTGACGAATTCGGTCAATTCCAACGTTCTATTCAGTTTCAACATGATGAACATTCTGAATTATTTGGCATTCAGGCTATTTTGATTATTGTAGCTGGCTTTATCACTTTGATTATTCTTGCCATTTGACGAATTCGGTCAATTCCAACGTTTTATTCAGTTTCAACATGATGAACATTCTGAATAATTGGGCATTCAGGCTATTTTGATTAGTCTGGCTGTTTATCACTCTGATCAATTTAAATACTCTTGCCAGTTGACGAATTCAGTCAATTCCAACGTTCTATTCAGTTTCAACATGATGAACATTCTGAATTATTGGGCATTCAGGCTATTTTGATTCGTGTAGCTGGTTTTATCACTCTGATCACTTTGAATACTCTTGCCATTTGACGAATTCGGTCAATTCCAACGTTCTATTCAGTTTCAACATGATGAACATTCTGAATTATTGGGCATTCAGGCTATTTTGATTAGTCTGGCTGGTTTTGTCACTCTGATCACTTTGAATACTCTTGCCATTTGATGAATTCGGTCAACTGCAACGTTATATTCACTTTGAACATGATGAAAATTTTGAATTATTGGGCATTCAGGCTATTTTGACTATTGTAGCTGGTTTTATCACTTTGATTATTCTTGCCATTTGACGAATTCGGTCAATTCCAACGTTCTATTCAGTTTTAACATGATGAACATTCTGAATTATTGGACATTCAGGCTTTTTTGATTAGTCTGGCTGGTTTTATCAATCTGATCAATTTGAATACTATTGCCATTTGACGAATTCGGTCAATTCCAACGTTCTATTCAGTTTCAACATGATGAACATTCTGAATTATTTGGCATTCTGGCTATTTTGATTATTGTAGCTGGCTTTATCACTTTGATTATTCTTGCCATTTGACGAATTCGGTCAATTCCAACGTTTTATTCAGTTTCAACATGATGAACATTCTGAATTATTGGACATTCAGGCTTTTTTGATTAGTCTGGCTGGTTTTATCAATCTGATCAATTTGAATACTCTTGCCATTTGACGAATTCGATCAGTTCCAACGTTCTATTCAGTTTCAACATGATGAACATTCTGAATTATTGGACATTCAGGCTTTTTTGATTAGTCTGGCTGGTTTTATCAATCTGATCAATTTGAATACTCTTGCCATTTGGCGAATTCGGTCAATTGGGCATTCAGGCTATTTTGACTATTTGACTCTTACCATTTGACGAATTCGGTCAATTCCAACGTTCTATTCAGTTTGAACATGATTAAAATTTTGAATTATTGGGCATTCAGGCTATTTTGACTATTGTAGCTGGTTTTATCACTTTGATTATTCTTGCTATTTGACGAATTCGGTCAATTCCAACGTTTTATTCAGTTTCAACATGATGAACATTCTGAATTATTGGGCATTCAGGCTATTTTGATTAGTCTGGCTGGTTTTATCACTCTGATCACTTTGAATACTCTTGCCATTTGGCGAATTCGGTCAATTGGGCATTCAGGCTATTTTGACTATTTGACTCTTACCATTTGACGAATTCGGTCAATTCCAACGTTCTATTCAGTTTCAACATGATGAATATTCTGAATTATTGGGCATTCAGGCTATTTTGATTAGTCTGGCTGGTTTTATCACTCTGATCACTTTGAATACTCTTGCCATTTGACGAATTCGGTCAACTGCAACGTTACTTTGAACATGATGAACATTTTGAATTATTGGGCATTCAGGCTATTTTGACTATTGTAGCTGGTTTTATCACTCTGATCAGTTTGAATATTCTCGCCATTTGATGAATTCGGTCAATTCCAACGTTCTATTCAGTTTCAACATGATGAACATTCTCAATTATTGGGCATTCAGGCCACTTTGATTATTGTAGCTGGTTTTATCACTCCGATCACTTTGAACACTCTTGCCATTTGACGAATTCGGTCAATTCCAACGTTCTATTCAGTTTCAACATGATGAACATTCTGAATTATTGGACATTAAGGCTTTTTGATTAGTCTGGCTGGTTTTATCAATCTGATCAATTAGAATTCTCTTGAATTCGGTCAATTCCAACGTTCTATTCAGTTTCAACATGATGAACATTCTGAATTATTGGGCATTCAGGCCACTTTGATTATTGTAGCTGGTTTTATCACTTTGAATACTCTTGCCATTTGACGAATTCGGTCAATTCCAACGCTCTATTCAGTTTCAACATGATGAACATTCTGAATTATTTGGCATTCAGGCTATTTTGATTATTGTAGCTAGTTTTATCACTCTGATTACTTTGAATAATCTTGCCATTTGACGAATTCGGTCAATTGCAACATTATATATTTACTTTGAACATGATGAACATTTTGAATTATTGGGCATTCAGACTATTTTGACTATTGTAGCTGGTTTTATCACTCTGATCACTTTGAATACTCTTGCCATTTGACGAATTCGGTCAATTCCAATGTTCTATTCAGTTTCAACATGATGAACATTCTGAATTATTGGGCATTCAGGCTACTTTGATTATTGTAGCTGGTTTTATCACTCTGATCACTTTGATTATTCTTGCCATTTGACGAATTCGGTCAATTCCAACGTTCTATTCAGTTTCAACATGATGAACATTCTGAATTATTGGGCATTCAGGCTATTTTGATTATTGTAGCTAGTTTTATCACTCTGATCACCTTGAATTCTCTTGCCATTTGACGAATTCGGTCAATTCCAACGTTCTATTCAGTTTCAACATGATGAACATTCTGAATTATTTGGCATTCAGGCTATTTTGATTATTGTAGCTAGTTTTATCACTCTGATCACCTTGAATTCTCTTGCCATTTGACGAATTCAGTCAATTCCAACGTACTATTCAATTTCAACATGATGAACATTCTGAATTATTGGGCATTCAGGCTATTTTGATTATTGTAGCTGGTTTTATCACTCTGATCACTTTGAATACTCTTGCCATTTGACGAATTCGGTCAATTCCAACGTTCTATTCAGTTTCAACATGATGAACATTCTGAATTATTGGGCATTCAGGCTATTTTGATTAGTCTGGCTGTTTATCACTCTGATCAATTTAAATACGCTTGCCAGTTGACGAATTCAGTCAATTCCAACGTTCTATTCAGTTTCAACATGATGAACATTCTGAATTATTAGGCATTCAGGCTTTTTTGATTAGTCTGGCTGGTTTTATCACTCTGATCACTTTGAATACTCTTGCCATTTGACGAATTCGGTCAATTCCAACGTTCTATTCAGTTTAAACATTATGAACATTCTGAATTATTGGGCATTCAGGCTATTTTGATTAGTCTGGTTGTTTATCACTCTGATCAATTTAAATACGCTTGCCAGATGACGAATTCGGTCAATTCCAACGTTCTATTCAGTTTCAACATGATGAACATTCTGAATTATTTGGCATTCAGGCTATTTTGATTAGTCTGGCTGTTTATCACTCTGATGAATTTAAATACGCTTGCCAGTTGACGAATTCAGTCAATTCCAACGTTCTATTCAGTTTCAACATGATGAACATTCTGAATTATTAGGCATTCAGGCTTTTTTGATTAGTCTGGCTGGTTTTATCACTCTGATCACTTTGAATACTCTTGCCATTTGACGAATTCGGTCAATTCCAACATTCTATTCATTATTAGACATTCTGAATTATTAGGCATTCAGGCTTTTTTGAATAGTCTGGCTGGTTTTATCACTCTGATCACTTTGAATACTCTTGCCATTTGACGAATTCGGTCAATTCCAACGTTCTATTCAGTTTCAACATGATGAACATTCTGAATTATTGGGCATTCAGGCCACTTTGATAATTGTAGCTGGTTTTATCACTCCGATCACTTTGAACACTCTTGCCGTTTGACGAATTCGGTCAATTCCAACGTTATATTCAGTTTCAACATGATGAACATTCTGATTTATTGGACATTCAGGCTTTTTTGATTAGTCTGGCTGGTTTTATCACTCTGATCACTTTGAATAATATTGCCATTTGACGAATTCGGTCAATTACAACGTTCTATTCAGTTTCAACATGATGAACATTCTGAATTATTGGGCATTCAGGCTATTTTGATTATTGTAGCTGGTTTTATCACTCTGATCACTTTGATTATTCTTGCCATTTGACGAATTCGGTCAATTCCAACGTTCTATTCAGTTTCAACATGATGAACATTCTGAATTATTTGGCATTCAGGCTATTTTGATTAGTCTGGCTGTTTATCACTCTGATCAATTTAAATACGCTTGCCAGTTGACGAATTCAGTCAATTCCAACGTTCTATTCAGTTTCAACATGATGAACATTCTGAATTATTAGGCATTCAGGCTTTTTTGATTAGTCTGGCTGGTTTTATCACTCTGATCACTTTGAATACTCTTGCCATTTGACCAATTCGGTCAATTCCAACGTTCTATTCAGTTTAAACACTACGAACATTCTGAATTATTGGGCATTCAGGCTATTTTGATTAGTCTGGCTGTTTATGACTCTGATCAATTTAAATACGCTTGCCAGTTGACGAATTCGGTCAATTCCAACGTTCTATTCAGTTTCAACATGATGAACATTCTGAATTATTGGGCATTCAGGCTATTTTGATTATTGTAGCTGGTTTTTCACTCTGATCACTTTGAATACTCTTGCCATTTGACGAATTCGGTCAATTCCAACGTTCTATTCAGTTTCAGCATGATGAACATTCTGAATTATTGGGCATTCAGGCTATTTTGATTAGTCTGGCTGGTTTTATCACTCTGATCACTTTGAATACTCTTGCCATTTGACGAATTCGGTCAACTGCAACATTATATATTTACTTTGAACATGGTGAACATTTTGAATTATTGGGCATTCAGACTATTTTGACTATTGTAGCTGGTTTTATCACTCTGATCACTTTGATTATTCTTGCCATTTGACGAATTCGGTCAATTCCAACGTTCTATTCAGTTTCAACATGATGAACATTCTGAATTATTGGGCATTCAGGCTATTTTGATTAGTCTGGCTGTTTATCACTCTGATCAATTTAAATACGCTTGCCAGTTGACGAATTCAGTCAATTCCAACGTTCTATTCAGTTTCAACATGATGAACATTCTGAATTATTAGGCATTCAGGCTTTTTTGATTAGTCTGGCTGGTTTTATCACTCTGATCACTTTGAATACTCTTGCCATTTGACCAATTCGGTCAATTCCAACGTTCTATTCAGTTTAAACACTACGAACATTCTGAATTATTGGGCATTCAGGCTATTTTGATTAGTCTGGCTGTTTATGACTCTGATCAATTTAAATACGCTTGCCAGTTGACGAATTCGGTCAATTCCAACGTTCTATTCAGTTTCAACATGATGAACATTCTGAATTATTGGGCATTCAGGCTATTTTGATTATTGTAGCTGGTTTTTCACTCTGATCACTTTGAATACTCTTGCCATTTGACGAATTCGGTCAATTCCAACGTTCTATTCAGTTTCAGCATGATGAACATTCTGAATTATTGGGCATTCAGGCTATTTTGATTAGTCTGGCTGGTTTTATCACTCTGATCACTTTGAATACTCTTGCCATTTGACGAATTCGGTCAACTGCAACATTATATATTTACTTTGAACATGGTGAACATTTTGAATTATTGGGCATTCAGACTATTTTGACTATTGTAGCTGGTTTTATCACTCTGATCACTTTGATTATTCTTGCCATTTGACGAATTCGGTCAATTCCAACGTTCTATTCAGTTTCAACATGATGAACATTCTGAATTATTGGGCATTCAGGCTATTTTGATTAGTCTGGCTGTTTATCACTCTGATCAATTTAAATACGCTTGCCAGTTGACGAATTCAGTCAATTCCAAGGTTCTATTCTGTTTCAACATGATGAACATTCTGAATTATTAGGCATTCAGGCTTTTTTGATTAGTCTGGCTGGTTTTATCACTCTGATCACTTTGAATACTGTTGCCATTTGACGAATTCGGTCAATTCCAACGTTCTATTCAGTTTAAACATTATGAACATTCTGAATTATTTGGCATTCAGGCTATTTTGACTATTGTAGCTGGTTTTATCACTCTTATCACTTTGAATACTCTTGCCATTTGACGAATTCGGTCAACTGCAACGTTATATTCACTTTGAACACGATGAACATTTTGAATTATTGGGCATTCAGGCTATTTTGACTATTGTAGCTGGATTTATCACTCTTATCACTTTGAATACTCTTGCCATTTGACGAATTCGGTCAACTGCAACGTTATATCCACTTCGAACATGATGAACATTTTGAATTATTGGGCATTCAGGCTATTTTGACTATTGTAGCTGGTTTTATCACTCTTATCACTTTGAATACTCTTGCCAGTTGACGAATTCGGTCAACTGCAACATTATATATTTACTTTGAACATGGTGAACATTTTGAATTATTGGGCATTCAGGCTATTTTGACTATTGTAGCTGGTTTTATCACTCTGATCACTTTGAATACTCTTGCCATTTGACGAATTCACTCAACTGCAACGTTATATTCACTTTGAACATGATGAACATTTCGAATTATTGGGCATTCAGGCTATTTTGATTATTGTAGCTGGTTTTATCACTCTGATCACTTTGAATACTCTTGCCATTTGACGAATTCGGTCAATTCCAACGTTCTATTCAGTTTCAACATGATGAACATTCTGAATTATTGGGCATTCAGGCTATTTTGATTAGTCTGGCGGGTTTTACCACTCTGATCACTTTGAATACTCTTGCCATTTGACGAATTCGGTCAATTGGGATTCAGGCTATTTTGTCTATTTGACTCTTGCCATTTGACGAATTCGGTCAATTCCAACGTTCTATTCAGTTTCAACATGATGAACATTCTGAATTATTGGGCATTCAGGCTATTTTGATTAGTCTGGCTGGTTTTGTCACTCTGATCACTTTGAATACTCTTGCCATTTGATGAATTCGGTCAACTGCAACGTTATATTCACTTTGAACATGATGAAAATTTTGAAGTATTGGCATTCAGGCTATTTTGATTCGTGTAGCTGGTTTTATCACTCTGATCACTTTGAATACTCTTGCCATTTGACGAATTCGGTCAATTCCAACGTTCTATTCAGTTTCAACATGATGAACATTCTGAATTATTGGGCATTCAGGCTATGTTGATCATTGTAGCTGGTTTTATCACGCTGATCACTTTGAATACTCTTGTCATTTGACGAATTCGGTCAACTGCAACATTATATTCACTTTGAACATTTTGAATTATTGGGCATTCAGGCTATTTTGACTCTTGCCATTTGACGAATTCGGTCAATTCCAACCTTCTATTCAGTTTCAACATTATAAACATTCTGAATTATTGGGCATTCAGGCTATTTTGATTAGTCTGGCTGGTTTTATCACTCTGATCACTTTGAATACTCTTGCCATTTGACGAATTCGGTCAACTGCAACGTTATATTCACTTTGAACACGATGAACATTTTGAATTATTGGGCATTCACGCTATTTTGACTATTGTAGCTGGTTTTATCACTCTTATCACTTTGAATACTCTTGCCATTTGACGAATTCGGTCAACTGCAACATTATATATTTACTTTAGGCTATTTTGACTATTTGACTCTTGCCATTTGACGAATTCGGTCAATTCCAACGTTGTATTCAGTTTCAACATGATGAACATTCTGAATTATTAGGCATTCAGGCTTTTTTGATTAGTCTGGCTGGTTTTATCACTCTGATCACTTTGAATACTCTTGCCATTTGACGAATTCACTCAACTGCAACGTTATATTCACTTTGAACATGATGAACATTTCGAATTATTGGGCATTCAGGCTATTTTGATTATTGTAGCTGGTTTTATCACTCTGATCACTTTGAATACTCTTGCCATTTGACGAATTCGGTCAACTGCAACATTATATATTTACTTTGAACATGGTGAACATTTTGAATTATTTGGCATTCAGACTATTTTGACTATTGTAGCTGGTTTTATCACTCTTATCACTTTGAATACTCTTGCCATTTGACGAATTCGGTCAACTGCAACATTATATATTTACTTTGAACATGGTGAACATTTTGAATTATTGGGCATTCAGGCTATTTTGACTATTGTAGCTGGTTTTATCACTCTGATCACTTTGAATACTCTTGCCATTTGACGAATTCACTCAACTGCAACGTTATATTCACTTTGAACATGATGAACATTTCGAATTATTGGGCATTCAGGCTATTTTGATTATTGTAGCTGGTTTTATCACTCTGATCACTTTGAATACTCTTGCCATTTGACGAATTCGGTCAATTGGGCATTCAGGCTATTTTGACTATTTGACTCTTGCCATTTGACGAATTCGGTCAATTCCAACGATGTATTCAGTTTCAACATGATGAACATTCTGAATTATTGGGCATTCAGGCTATTTTGATTAGTCTGGCTGGTTTTATCACTCTGATCACTTTGAATACTGTTGCCATTTGACGAATTCGGTCAACTGCAACATTATATTCACTTTGAACATGATGAACATTTTGAATTATTGGGCATTCAGGCTATTTTGACTCTTGCCATTTGACGAATTCGGTCAATTCCAACGTTCTATTCAGTTTCAACATGATGAACATTTCGAATTATTGGGCATTCAGGCTATTTTGATTATTGTAGCTGGTTTTATCACTCTGATCACTTTGAATACTCTTGCCATTTGACGAATTCGGTCCATTGGGCATTCAGGCTATTTTGACTATTTGACTCTTGCCATTTGACGAATTCGGTCAATTCCAACGTTGTATTCAGTTTCAACATGATGAACATTCTGAATTATTGGGCATTCAGGCTATTTTGATTAGTCTGGCTGGTTTTATCACTCTGATCACTTTGAATACTGTTGCCATTTGACGAATTCGGTCAATTCCAACGTTGTATTCAGTTTCAACATGATGAACATTCTGAATTATTGGGCATTCAGGCTATGTTGATCATTGTAGCTGGTTTTATCACGCTGATCACTTTGAATACTCTTGTCATTTGACGAATTCGGTCAACTGCAACATTATATTCACTTTGAACATTTTGAATTATTGGGCATTCAGGCTATTTTGACTCTTGCCATTTGACGAATTCGGTCAATTCCAACCTTCTATTCAGTTTCAACATTATAAACATTCTGAATTATTGGGCATTCAGGCTATTTTGATTAGTCTGGCTGGTTTTATCACTCTGATCACTTTGAATACTCTTGCCATTTGACGAATTCGGTCAACTGCAACGTTATATTCACTTTGAACACGATGCACATTTTGAATTATTGGGCATTCACTCTATTTTGACTATTGTAGCTGGTTTTATCACTCTTATCACTTTGAATACTCTTGCCATTTGACGAATTCGGTCAACTGCAACATTATATATTTACTTTAGGCTATTTTGACTATTTGACTCTTGCCATTTGACGAATTCGGTCAATTCCAACGTTGTATTCAGTTTCAACATGATGAACATTCTGAATTATTAGGCATTCAGGCTTTTTTGATTAGTCTGGCTGGTTTTATCACTCTGATCACTTTGAATACTCTTGCCATTTGACGAATTCACTCAACTGCAACGTTATATTCACTTTGAACATGATGAACATTTCGAATTATTGGGCATTCGGGCTATTTTGATTATTGTAGCTGGTTTTATCACTCTGATCACTTTGAATACTCTTGCCATTTGACGAATTCGGTCAATTGGGCATTCAGGCTATTTTGACTATTTGACTCTTGCCATTTGACGAATTCGGTCAATTCCAACGTTGTATTCAGTTTCAACATGATGAACATTCTGAATTATTAGGCATTCAGGCTTTTTTGATTAGTCTGGCTGGTTTTATCACTCTGATCACTTTGAATACTGTTGCCATTTGACGAATTCGGTCAATTCCAACGTTCTATTCAGTTTCAACATGATGAACATTCTGAATTATTGGGCATTCAGGCTATTTTGATTAGTCTGGCTGTTTATCACTCTTATCACTTTGAATACTCTTGCCATTTGACGAATTCGGTCAACTGCAACATTATATATTTACTTTGAACATGGTGAACATTTTGAATTATTTGGCATTCAGACTATTTTGACTATTGTAGCTGGTTTTATCACTCTTATCACTTTGAATACTCTTGCCATTTGACGAATTCACTCAACTGCAACGTTATATTCACTTTGAACATGATGAACATTTCGAATTATTGGGCATTCAGGCTATTTTGATTATTGTAGCTGGTTTTATCACTCTGATCACTTTGAATACTCTTGCCATTTGACGAATTCGGTCAATTGGGCATTCAGGCTATTTTGAATATTTGACTCTTGCCATTTGACGAATTCGGTCAATTCCAACGTTGTATTCAGTTTCAACATGATGAACATTCTGAATTATTAGGCATTCAGGCTTTTTTGATTAGTCTGGCTGGTTTTATCATTCTGATCACTTTGAATACTGTTGCCATTTGACGAATTCGGTCAATTCCAACGTTCTATTCAGTTTGAACATGATGAACATTCTGAATTATTGGGCATTCAGGCTATTTTGATTAGTCTGGCTGTTTATCACTCTTATCACTTTGAATACTCTTGCCATTTGACGAATTCGGTCAACTGCAACATTATATATTTACTTTGAACATGGTGAACATTTTGAATTATTGGGCATTCAGGCTATTTTGACTATTGTAGCTGGTTTTATCACTCTGATCACTTTGAATACTCTTGCCATTTGACGAATTCACTCAACTGCAACGTTATATTCACTTTGAACATGATGAACATTTCGAATTATTGGGCATTCAGGCTATTTTGATTATTGTAGCTGGTTTTATCACTCTGATCACTTTGAATACTCTTGCCATTTGACGAATTCGGTCAATTGGGCATTCAGGCTATTTTGACTATTTGACTCTTGCCATTTGACGAATTCGGTCAATTCCAACGTTGTATTCAGTTTCAACATGATGAACATTCTGAATTATTGGGCATTCAGGCTATTTTGATTAGTCTGGCTGGTTTTATCACTCTGATCACTTTGAATACTGTTGCCATTTGACGAATTCGGTCAACTGCAACATTATATTCACTTTGAACATGATGAACATTTTGAATTATTGGGCATTCAGGCTATTTTGACTCTTGCCATTTGACGAATTCGGTCAATTCCAACGTTCTATTCAGTTTCAACATGATGAACATTCTGAATTATTAGACATTCAGGCTTTTTTGATTAGTCTGGCTGGTTTTATCACTCTGATCACTTTGAATACTCTTGCCATTTGACGAATTCAGTCAACTGCAACGTTATATTCACTTTGAACATGATGAACATTTTGAATTATTTCGCATTCAGGCTATTTTGACTATTGTAGCTGGGTTTATCACTTTGATTATTCTTGCCATTTGGCGAATTCGGTCAATTCCAACGTTCTATTCAGTTTCAACATGATGAACATTTTGAATTATTGGGCATTCAGGCTATTTTGACTATTGTAGCTGGTTTTATCACTCTGATCAGTTTGAATACTCTTGCCATTTGACGAATTCGGTCAATTCCAACTTTCTATTCAGTTTCAACATGATGAACATTTTGAATTATTGGGCATTCAGGCTATTTTGAGTATTGTAGCTGGTTTTATCACTCTGATCACTTTGATTAATCTTGCCATTTGACGAATTCGGTAAATTCCAACGTTCTATTCAGTTTCAACATGATGAACATTTTGAATTATTGGGCATTCAGGCTATTTTTACTCTTGCCATTTGACGAATTCGGTCAATTCCAACCTTCTATTCAGTTTCAACATTATAAACATTCTGAATTATTGGGCATTCAGGCTATTTTGATTAGTCTGGCTGGTTTTATCACTCTGATCAGTTTGAATACTCTTGCCATTTGATGAATTCGGTCAATTCCAACGTTCTATTCAGTTTCAACATGATGAACATTCTGAATTATTGGGCATTCAGGCTATTTTGATTAGTCTGGCTGGTTTTATCACTCTGATCACTTTGAATACTCTTGCCATTTGACGAATTCAGTCAACTGCAACGTTATATTCACTTTGAACATGATGAACATTTTGAATTATTTCGCATTCAGGCTATTTTGACTATTGTAGCTGGGTTTATCACTTTGATTATTCTTGCCATTTGGCGAATTCGGTCAATTCCAACGTTCTATTCAGTTTCAACATGATGAACATTTTGAATTATTGGGCATTCAGACTATTTTGACTATTGTAGCTGGTTTTATCACTCTGATCACTTTGAATACTCTTGCCATTTGACGAATTCGGTCAACTGCAACTTTACTTTGAACATGATGAACATTTCGAATTATTGGGCATTCAGGCTATTTTGACTATTGTAGCTGGTTTTATCACTCAGATCACTTTGAATACTCTTGCCATTTGACGAATTCACTCAACTGCGACGTTATATTCACTTTGAACATGATGAACATTTCGAATTATTGGGCATTCAGGCTATTTTGATTATTGTAGCTGGTTTTATCACTCTGATCAGTTTGAATACTCTCGCCATTTGTTCAGTTTCAACATGATGAACATTCTGAATTATTGGGCATTCAGGCCACTTTGATAATTGTAGCTGGTTTTATCACTCCGATCACTTTGAACACTCTTGCCATTTGACGAATTCGGTCAATTCCAACGTTCTATTCAGTTTCAACATGATGAACATTCTGAATTATTTGGCATTCAGGCTATTTTGTTTATTGTAGCTAGTTTTATCACTGTGATCACTTTGAATACTCTTGCCATTTGACGAATTCGGTCAATTCCAACGTTCTATTCAGTTTCAACATGATGAACATTCTGAATTATTGGGCATACAGGCTACTTTGATTATTGTAGCTGGTTTTATCACTCCGATCACTTTGAATACTCTTGCCATTTGACGAATTCGGTCAATTCCAACGCTCTATTCAGTTTCAACATGATGAACATTCTGAATTATTTGGCATTCAGGCTATTTTGATTATTGTAGCTAGTTTTATCACTCTGATTACTTTGAATAATCTTGCCATTTGACGAATTCGGTCAACTGCAACATTATATATTTACTTTGAACATGATGAACATTTTGAATTATTGGGCATTCAGACTATTTTGACTATTGTCGCTGGTTTTATCAGTCTGATCACTTTGATTATTCTTGCCATTTGACGAATTCGGTCAATTCCAACGTTCTATTCAGTTTCAACATGATGAACATTCTGAATTATTGGGCATTCGGGCTATTTTGATTAGTCTGGCTGTTTATCACTCTGATGAATTTAAATACGCTTGCCAGTTGACGAATTCAGTCAATTCCAACGTTCTATTCAGTTTCAACATGATGAACATTCTGAATTATTGGGCATTCAGGCTTTTTTGATTAGTCTGGCTGGTTTTATCACTCTGATCACTTTGAATACTCTTGCCATTTGACGAATTCGGTCAATTCCAACATTCTATTCAGTTTCTGAATTATTGGGCATTCAGGCTATTTTGATTAGTCTGGCTGTTTATCACTCTGATCAATTTAAATACGCTTGCCAGTTGACGAGTTCAGTCAATTACAACGTTCTATTCAATTTCAACATGATGAACATTCTGAATTATTGGGCATTCAGGCTATTTTGATTAGTCTGGCTGTTTATCACTCTGATGAATTTAAATACGCTTGCCAGTTGACGAATTCAGTCAATTCCAACGTTCTATTCAGTTTCAACATGATGAACATTCTGAATTATTAGGCATTCAGGCTTTTTTGATTAGTCTGGCTGGTTTTATCACTCTGATCACTTTGAATACTCTTGCCATTTGACGAATTCGGTCAATTCCAACATTCTATTCATTATTAGACATTCTGAATTATTAGGCATTCAGGCTTTTTTGAATAGTCTGGCTGGTTTTATCACTCTGATCACTTTGAATACTCTTGCCATTTGACGAATTCGGTCAATTCCAACGTTCTATTCAGTTTCAACATGATGAACATTCTGAATTATTGGGCATTCAGGCCACTTTGATAATTGTAGCTGGTTTTATCACTCCGATCACTTTGAACACTCTTGCCGTTTGACGAATTCGGTCAATTCCAACGTTATATTCAGTTTCAACATGATGAACATTCTGATTTATTGGACATTCAGGCTTTTTTGATTAGTCTGGCTGGTTTTATCACTCTGATCACTTTGAATAATATTGCCATTTGACGAATTCGGTCAATTCCAACGTTCTATTCAGTTTCAACATGATGAACATTCTGAATTATTGGGCATTCAGGCCACTTTGATAATTGTAGCTGGTTTTATCACTCCGATCACTTTGAACACTCTTGCCATTTGACGAATTCGGTCAATTCCAACGTTCTATTCAGTTTCAACATGATGAACATTTCGAATTATTGGGCATTCAGGCTATTTTGATTATTGTAGCTGGTTTTATCACTCTGATCAGTTTGAATACTCTCGCCATTTGATGAATTCGGTCAATTCCAACGTTCTATTCAGTTTCAACATGATGAACATTCTGAATTATTGGGCATTCAGGCCACTTTGATAATTGTAGCTGGTTTTATCACTCCGATCACTTTGAACACTCTTGCCATTTGACGAATTCGGTCAATTCCAACGTTCTATTCAGTTTCAACATGATGAACATTCTGAATTATTGGGCATTCAGGCCACTTTGATAATTGTAGCTGGTTTTATCACTCCGATCACTTTGAACACTCTTGCCGTTTGACGAATTCGGTCAATTCCAACGTTATATTCAGTTTCAACATGATGAACATTCTGAATTATTGGACATTCAGGCTTTTTTGATTAGTCTGGCTGGTTTTATCACTCTGATCACTTTGAATAATATTGCCATTTGACGAATTCGGTCAATTCCAACGTTCTATTCAGTTTCAACATGATGAACATTCTGAATTATTGGGCATTCAGGCCACTTTGATAATTGTAGCTGGTTTTATCACTCCGATCACTTTGAACACTCTTGCCATTTGACGAATTCGGTCAATTCCAACGTTCTTTTCAATTTCAACATGATGAACATTTCGAATTATTGGGCATTCAGGCTATTTTGATTATTGTAGCTGGTTTTATCACTCTGATCAGTTTGAATACTCTCGCCATTTGATGAATTCGGTCAATTCCAACGTTCTATTCAGTTTCAACATGATGAACATTCTGAATTATTGGGCATTCAGGCCACTTTGATAATTGTAGCTGGTTTTATCACTCCGATCACTTTGAACACTCTTGCCATTTGACGAATTCGGTCAATTCCAACGTTCTATTCAGTTTCAACATGATGAACATTCTGAATTATTGGACATTCAGGCTTTTTTGATTAGTCTGGCTGGTTTTATCAATCTGATCAATTAGAATACTCTTGCCATTTGACGAATTCGGTCAATTCCAACGTTCTATTCAGTTTCAACATGATGAACATTGTCAATTATTTGGCATTCAGGCTATTTTGTTTATTGTAGCTAGTTTTATCACTGTGATCACTTTGAATACTCTTGCCATTTGACGAATTCCGTCAATTCCAACGTTCTATTCAGTTTCAACATGATGAACATTCTGAATTATTTGGCATTCAGGCTATTTTGATTATTGTTGCTAGTTTTATCACTCTGATCACTTTGAATACTCTTGCCATTTGACGAATTCGGTCAATTCCAACATTCTATTCAGTTTCAACACGATGAACATTCTGAATTATTGGGCATTCAGGCTATTTTGATTAGTCTGGCTGTTTATCACTCTGATCAATTTAAATACACTTGCCAGTTGACGAATTCAGTCAATTACAACGTTCTGTTCAATTTCAACATGATGAACATTCTGAATTATTGGGCATTCAGGCTATTTTGATTAGTCTGGCTGTTTATCACTCTGATGAATTTAAATACGCTTGCCAGTTGACGAATTCAGTCAATTCCAACGTTCTATTCGGTTTCAACATGATGAACATTCTGAATTATTGGGCATTCAGGCTATTTTGATTATTGTAGCTGGTTTTATCACTCTGATCACTTTGAATAGTCTTGCCATTTGACGAATTCGGTCAATTCCAACATTCTATTCAGTTTCAACATGATGAACATTCTGAATTATTAGGCATTCAGGCTTTTTTGATTAGTCTGGCTGGTTTTATCACTCTGATCACTTTGAATACTCTTGCCATTTGACGAATTCGGTCAATTCCAACGTTCTATTCAGTTTCAACATGATGAACATTGTCAATTATTTGGCATTCAGGCTATTTTGTTTATTGTAGCTAGTTTTATCACTGTGATCACTTTGAATACTCTTGCCATTTGACGAATTCGGTCAATTGCAACGTTCTATTCAGTTTCAACATGATGAACATTCTGAATTATTTGGCATTCAGGCTATTTTGATTATTGTAGCTAGTTTTATCACTCTGATCACTTTGAATACTCTTGGCATTTGACGAATTCGGTCAACTGCAACTTTACTTTGAACATGATGAACATTTTGAATTATTGGGCATTCAGGCTATTTTGACTATTGTAGCTGGTTTTATCACTCTGATCACTTTGAATACTCTTGCCATTTGACGAATTCACTCAACTGCAACGTTATATTCACTTTGAACATGATGAACATTTCGAATTATTGGGCATTCAGGCTATTTTGATTATTGTAGCTGGTTTTATCACTCTGATCAGTTTGAATACTCTCGCCATTTGATGAATTCGGTCAATTCCAACGTTCTATTCAGTTTCAACATGATGAACATTCTGAATTATTGGGCATTCAGGCCACTTTGATAATTGTAGCTGGTTTTATCACTCCGATCACTTTGAACACTCTTGCCATTTGACGAATTCGGTCAATTCCAACGTTCTATTCAGTTTCAACATGATGAACATTCTGAATTATTGGACACTCATCCTTTTTTGATTAGTCTGGCTGGTTTTATCAATCTGATCAATTAGAATACTCTTGCCATTTGACGAATTCGGTCAATTCCAACGTTCTATTCAGTTTCAACATGATGAACATTGTCAATTATTTGGCATTCAGGCTATTTTGTTTATTGTAGCTAGTTTTATCACTGTGATCACTTTGAATACTCTTGCCATTTGACGAATTCGGTCAATTCCAACGTTCTATTCAGTTTCAACATGATGAACATTCTGAATTATTTGGCATTCAGGCTATTTTGATTATTGTAGCTAGTTTTATCACTCTGATCACTTTGAATACTCTTGCCATTTGACGAATTCGGTCAATTCCAACATTCTATTCAGTTTCAACATGATGAACATTCTGAATTATTAGGCATTCAGGCTTTTTTGATTAGTCTGGCTGGTTTTATCACTCTGATCACTTTAAATACTCTTGCCATTTGACGAATTCGGTCAATTCCAACGTTCTATTCAGTTTCAACATGATGAACATTCTGAATTATTTGGCATTCAGGCTATTTTGATTATTGTAGCTAGTTTTATCACTCCGTCCACTTTGAATACTCTTGCCATTTGACGAATTCGGTCAATTCCAACGCTCTATTCAGTTTCAACATGATGAACATTCTGAATTATTTGGCATTTAGGCAATTTTGATTATTGTAGCTAGTTTTATCACTCTGATTACTTTGAATAATCTTGCCATTTGACGAATTCGGTCAGCTGCAACATTATATATTTACTTTGAACATGATGAACATTTTGAATTATTGGGCATTCAGACTATTTTGACTATTGTCGCTGGTTTTATCACTCTGATCACTTTGATTATTCTTGCCATTTGACGAATTCGGTCAATTCCAACGTTCTATTCAGTTTCAACATGATGAACATTCTGAAGTATTGGGCATTCAGGCTATTTTGATTAGTCTGGCTGTTTATCACTCTGATGAATTTAAATACGCTTGTCAGTTGACGAATTCAGTCAATTCCAACGTTCTATTCAGTTTCAACATGATGAACATTCTGAATTATTGGGCATTCGGGCTTTTTTGTTTAGTCTGGCTGGTTTTATCACTCTGATCACTTTGAATACTCTTGCCATTTGACGAATTCGGTCAATTCCAACATTCTATTCAGTTTCAACATGATGAACATTCTGAATTATTGGGCATTCAGGCTATTTTGATTAGTCTGGCGGTTTATCACTCTGATCAATTTAAATACGCTTGCCAGTTGACGAATTCAGTCAATTACAACGTTCTATTCAATTTCAACATGATGAACATTCTGAATTATTGGGCATTCAGGCTATTTTGATTAGTCTGGCTGTTTATCACTCTGATGAATTTAAATACGCTTGCCAGTTGACGAATTAAGTCAATTCCAACGTTCTATTCAGTTTCAACATGATGAACATTCTGAATTATTAGGCATTCAGGCTTTTTTGATTAGTCTGGCTGGTTTTATCACTCTGATCACCTTGAATTCTCTTGCCATTTGACGAATTCGGTCAATTCCAACATTCTATTCAGTTTCAACATGATGAACATTCTGAATTATTAGGCATTCATCCTTTTTTGATTAGTCTGGCTGGTTTTATCACTCTGATCACTTTGAATACTCTTGCCATTTGACGAATTCGGTCAATTCCAACATTCTATTCAGTTTCAACATGATGAACATTCTGAATTATTAGGCATTCAGGCTTTTTTGATTAGTCTGGCTGGTTTTATCACTCTGATCACTTTGAATACTCTTGCCATTTGACGAATTCGGTCAATTCCAACATTCTATTCAGTTTGAACATGATGAACATTCTGAATTATTGGGCATTCAGGCTATTTTGATTAGTCTGGCGGGTTTTATCACTCTGATCACTTTGAATACTCTTGCCATTTGACGATTTCGGTCAATTGGGCATTCAGGCTATTTTGACTATTTGACTCTTGCCATTTGACGAATTCGGTCAATTCCAACGTTATATTCAGTTTCAACATGATGAACATTCTGAATTATTGGGCATTCAGGCTATTTTGATTAGTCTGGCTGGTTTTATCACTCTGATCACTTTGAATACTCTTGCCATTTGGCGAATTCGGTCAACTGCAACGTTATATCCACTTCGAACATGATGAACATTCTGAATTATTGGGCATTCAGGCCACTTTGATAATTGTAGCTGGTTTTATCACTCCGATCACTTTGAACACTCTTGCCATTTGACGAATTCGGTCAATTCCAACGTTCTTTTCAATTTCAACATGATGAACATTTCGAATTATTGGGCATTCAGGCTATTTTGATTATTGTAGCTGGTTTTATCACTCTGATCAGTTTGAATACTCTCGCCATTTGATGAATTCGGTCAATTCCAACGTTCTATTCAGTTTCAACATGATGAACATTCTGAATTATTGGGCATTCAGGCCACTTTGATAATTGTAGCTGGTTTTATCACTCCGATCACTTTGAACACTCTTGCCATTTGACGAATTCGGTCAATTCCAACGTTCTATTCAGTTTCAACATGATGAACATTCTGAATTATTGGACATTCAGGCTTTTTTGATTAGTCTGGCTGGTTTTATCAATCTGATCAATTAGAATACTCTTGCCATTTGACGAATTCGGTCAATTCCAACGTTCTATTCAGTTTCAACATGATGAACATTGTCAATTATTTGGCATTCAGGCTATTTTGTTTATTGTAGCTAGTTTTATCACTGTGATCACTTTGAATACTCTTGCCATTTGACGAATTCCGTCAATTCCAACGTTCTATTCAGTTTCAACATGATGAACATTCTGAATTATTTGGCATTCAGGCTATTTTGATTATTGTTGCTAGTTTTATCACTCTGATCACTTTGAATACTCTTGCCATTTGACGAATTCGGTCAATTCCAACATTCTATTCAGTTTCAACACGATGAACATTCTGAATTATTGGGCATTCAGGCTATTTTGATTAGTCTGGCTGTTTATCACTCTGATCAATTTAAATACACTTGCCAGTTGACGAATTCAGTCAATTACAACGTTCTGTTCAATTTCAACATGATGAACATTCTGAATTATTGGGCATTCAGGCTATTTTGATTAGTCTGGCTGTTTATCACTCTGATGAATTTAAATACGCTTGCCAGTTGACGAATTCAGTCAATTCCAACGTTCTATTCGGTTTCAACATGATGAACATTCTGAATTATTGGGCATTCAGGCTATTTTGATTATTGTAGCTGGTTTTATCACTCTGATCACTTTGAATAGTCTTGCCATTTGACGAATTCGGTCAATTCCAACATTCTATTCAGTTTCAACATGATGAACATTCTGAATTATTAGGCATTCAGGCTTTTTTGATTAGTCTGGCTGGTTTTATCACTCTGATCACTATGAATACTCTTGCCATTTGACGAATTCGGTCAATTCCAACGTTCTATTCAGTTTCAACATGATGAACATTGTCAATTATTTGGCATTCAGGCTATTTTGTTTATTGTAGCTAGTTTTATCACTGTGATCACTTTGAATACTCTTGCCATTTGACGAATTCGGTCAATTGCAACGTTCTATTCAGTTTCAACATGATGAACATTCTGAATTATTTGGCATTCAGGCTATTTTGATTATTGTAGCTAGTTTTATCACTCTGATCACTTTGAATACTCTTGGCATTTGACGAATTCGGTCAACTGCAACTTTACTTTGAACATGATGAACATTTTGAATTATTGGGCATTCAGGCTATTTTGACTATTGTAGCTGGTTTTATCACTCTGATCACTTTGAATACTCTTGCCATTTGACGAATTCACTCAACTGCAACGTTATATTCACTTTGAACATGATGAACATTTCGAATTATTGGGCATTCAGGCTATTTTGATTATTGTAGCTGGTTTTATCACTCTGATCAGTTTGAATACTCTCGCCATTTGATGAATTCGGTCAATTCCAACGTTCTATTCAGTTTCAACATGATGAACATTCTGAATTATTGGGCATTCAGGCCACTTTGATAATTGTAGCTGGTTTTATCACTCCGATCACTTTGAACACTCTTGCCATTTGACGAATTCGGTCAATTCCAACGTTCTATTCAGTTTCAACATGATGAACATTCTGAATTATTGGACACTCATCCTTTTTTGATTAGTCTGGCTGGTTTTATCAATCTGATCAATTAGAATACTCTTGCCATTTGACGAATTCGGTCAATTCCAACGTTCTATTCAGTTTCAACATGATGAACATTGTCAATTATTTGGCATTCAGGCTATTTTGTTTATTGTAGCTAGTTTTATCACTGTGATCACTTTGAATACTCTTGCCATTTGACGAATTCGGTCAATTCCAACGTTCTATTCAGTTTCAACATGATGAACATTCTGAATTATTTGGCATTCAGGCTATTTTGATTATTGTAGCTAGTTTTATCACTCTGATCACTTTGAATACTCTTGCCATTTGACGAATTCGGTCAATTCCAACATTCTATTCAGTTTCAACATGATGAACATTCTGAATTATTAGGCATTCAGGCTTTTTTGATTAGTCTGGCTGGTTTTATCACTCTGATCACTTTAAATGCTCTTGCCATTTGACGAATTCGGTCAATTCCAACGTTCTATTCAGTTTCAACATGATGAACATTCTGAATTATTTGGCATTCAGGCTATTTTGATTATTGTAGCTAGTTTTATCACTCCGTCCACTTTGAATACTCTTGCCATTTGACGAATTCGGTCAATTCCAACGCTCTATTCAGTTTCAACATGATGAACATTCTGAATTATTTGGCATTTAGGCAATTTTGATTATTGTAGCTAGTTTTATCACTCTGATTACTTTGAATAATCTTGCCATTTGACGAATTCGGTCAGCTGCAACATTATATATTTACTTTGAACATGATGAACATTTTGAATTATTGGGCATTCAGACTATTTTGACTATTGTCGCTGGTTTTATCACTCTGATCACTTTGATTATTCTTGCCATTTGACGAATTCGGTCAATTCCAACGTTCTATTCAGTTTCAACATGATGAACATTCTGAAGTATTGGGCATTCAGGCTATTTTGATTAGTCTGGCTGTTTATCACTCTGATGAATTTAAATACGCTTGTCAGTTGACGAATTCAGTCAATTCCAACGTTCTATTCAGTTTCAACATGATGAACATTCTGAATTATTGGGCATTCGGGCTTTTTTGTTTAGTCTGGCTGGTTTTATCACTCTGATCACTTTGAATACTCTTGCCATTTGACGAATTCGGTCAATTCCAACATTCTATTCAGTTTCAACATGATGAACATTCTGAATTATTGGGCATTCAGGCTATTTTGATTAGTCTGGCGGTTTATCACTCTGATCAATTTAAATACGCTTGCCAGTTGACGAATTCAGTCAATTACAACGTTCTATTCAATTTCAACATGATGAACATTCTGAATTATTGGGCATTCAGGCTATTTTGATTAGTCTGGCTGTTTATCACTCTGATGAATTTAAATACGCTTGCCAGTTGACGAATTAAGTCAATTCCAACGTTCTATTCAGTTTCAACATGATGAACATTCTGAATTATTAGGCATTCAGGCTTTTTTGATTAGTCTGGCTGGTTTTATCACTCTGATCACTTTGAATTCTCTTGCCATTTGACGAATTCGGTCAATTCCAACATTCTATTCAGTTTCAACATGATGAACATTCTGAATTATTAGGCATTCATCCTTTTTTGATTAGTCTGGCTGGTTTTATCACTCTGATCACTTTGAATACTTTTGCCATTTGACGAATTCGGTCAATTCCAACATTCTATTCAGTTTCAACATGATGAACATTCTGAATTATTAGGCATTCAGGCTTTTTTGATTAGTCTGGCTGGTTTTATCACTCTGATCACTTTGAATACTCTTGCCATTTGACGAATTCGGTCAATTCCAACATTCTATTCAGTTTGAACATGATGAACATTCTGAATTATTGGGCATTCAGGCTATTTTGATTAGTCTGGCGGGTTTTATCACTCTGATCACTTTGAATACTCTTGCCATTTGACGAATTCGGTCAATTGGGCATTCAGGCTATTTTGACTATTTGACTCTTGCCATTTGACGAATTCGGTCAATTCCAACGTTATATTCAGTTTCAACATGATGAACATTCTGAATTATTGGGCATTCAGGCTATTTTGATTAGTCTGGCTGGTTTTATCACTCTGATCACTTTGAATACTCTTGCCATTTGGCGAATTCGGTCAACTGCAACGTTATATCCACTTCGAACATGATGAACATTTTGAATTATTGGGCATTCAGGCTATTTTGACTATTGTAGCTGGTTTTATCACTCTGATCACTTTGAATACTCTTGCCATTTGACGAATTCACTCAACTGCAACGTTATATTCACTTTGAACATGATGAACATTTCGAATTATTGGGCATTCAGGCTATTTTGATTATTGTAGCTGGTTTTATCACTCTGATCAGTTTGAATACTCTCGCCATTTGATGAATTCGGTCAATTCCAACGTTCTATTCAGTTTCAACATGATGAACATTCTGAATTATTGGGCATTCAGGCCACTTTGATAATTGTAGCTGGTTTTATCACTCCGATCACTTTGAACACTCTTGCCATTTGACGAATTCGGTCAATTCCAACGTTCTATTCAGTTTCAACATGATGAACATTCTGAATTATTGGACATTCATCCTTTTTTGATTAGTCTGGCTGGTTTTATCAATCTGATCAATTAGAATACTCTTGCCATTTGACGAATTCGGTCAATTCCAACGTTCTATTCAGTTTCAACATGATGAACATTGTCAATTATTTGGCATTCAGGCTATTTTGTTTATTGTAGCTAGTTTTATCACTGTGATCACTTTGAATACTCTTGCCATTTGACGAATTCGGTCAATTCCAACGTTCTATTCAGTTTCAACATGATGAACATTCTGAATTATTTGGCATTCAGGCTATTTTGATTATTGTAGCTAGTTTTATCACTCTGATCACTTTGAATACTCTTGCCATTTGACGAATTCGGTCAATTCCAACATTCTATTCAGTTTCAACATGATGAACATTCTGAATTATTAGGCATTCAGGCTTTTTTGATTAGTCTGGCTGGTTTTATCACTCTGATCACTTTGAATACTCTTGCCATTTGACGAATTCGGTCAATTCCAACGTTCTATTCAGTTTCAACATGATGAACATTCTGAATTATTGGACATTCAGGCTTTTTTGATTAGTCTGGCTGGTTTTATCAATCTGATCAATTAGAATACTCTTGCCATTTGACGAATTCGGTCAATTCCAACGTTCTATTCAGTTTCAACATGATGAACATTCTGAATTATTGGACATTCAGGCTTTTTTGATTAGTCTGGCTGGTTTTATCAATCTGATCAATTAGAATACTCTTGCCATTTGACGAATTCGGTCAATTCCTACGTTCTATTCAGTTTCAACATGATGAACATTCTGAATTATTTGGCATTCAGGCTATTTTGATTATTGTAGCTAGTTTTATCACTCTGATCACTTTGAATACTCTTGCCATTTGACGAATTCGGTCAATTCCAACATTCTATTCAGTTTCAACATGATGAACATTCTGAATTATTTGGCATTCAGGCTATTTTGATTATTGTAGCTAGTTTTATCACTCCGTCCACTTTGAATACTCTTGCCATTTGACGAATTCGGTCAATTCCAACATTCTATTCAGTTTCAACATGATGAACATTCTGAATTATTAGGCATTCAGGCTTTTTTGATTAGTCTGGCTGGTTTTATCACTCTGATCACTTTGAATACTCTTGCCATTTGACGAATTCGGTCAATTCCAACGTTCTATTCAGTTTCAACATGATGAACATTCTGAATTATTGGACATTCAGGCTTTTTTGATTAGTCTGGCTGGTTTTATCACTCTGATCACTTTGAATACTCTTGCCATTTGACGAATTCGGTCAATTCCAACGTTCTATTCAGTTTCAACATGATGAACATTCTGAATTATTTGGCATTCAGGCTATTTTGATTATTGTAGCTAGTTTTATCACTCTGATCACTTTGAATACTCTTGCCATTTGACGAATTCGGTCAATTCCAACATTCTATTCAGTTTCAACATGATGAACATTCTGAATTATTAGGCATTCAGGCTTTTTTGATTAGTCTGGCTGGTTTTATCACTCTGATCACTTTGAATACTCTTGCCATTTGACGAATTCGGTCAATTCCAACGTTCTATTCAGTTTCAACATGATGAACATTCTGAATTATTGGACATTCAGGCTTTTTTGATTAGTCTGGCTGGTTTTATCAATCTGATCAATTAGAATACTCTTGCCATTTGACGAATTCGGTCAATTCCAACGTTCTATTCAGTTTCAACATGATGAACATTGTCAATTATTTGGCATTCAGGCTATTTTGTTTATTGTAGCTAGTTTTATCACTCTGATTACTTTGAATAATCTTGCCATTTGACGAATTCGGTCAGCTGCAACATTATATATTTACTTTGAACATGATGAACATTTTGAATTATTGGGCATTCAGACTATTTTGACTATTGTCGCTGGTTTTATCACTCTGATCACTTTGATTATTCTTGCCATTTGACGAATTCGGTCAATTCCAACGTTCTATTCAGTTTCAACATGATGAACATTCTGAATTATTGGGCATTCAGGCTATTTTGATTAGTCTGGCTGTTTATCACTCTGATGAATTTAAATACGCTTGTCAGTTGACGAATTCAGTCAATTCCAACGTTCTATTCAGTTTCAACATGATGAACATTCTGAATTATTGGGCATTCGGGCTTTTTTGTTTAGTCTGGCTGGTTTTATCACTCTGATCACTTTGAATACTCTTGCCATTTGACGAATTCGGTCAATTCCAACATTCTATTCAGTTTCAACATGATGAACATTCTGAATTATTGGGCATTCAGGCTATTTTGATTAGTCTGGCGGTTTATCACTCTGATCAATTTAAATACGCTTGCCAGTTGACGAATTCAGTCAATTACAACGTTCTATTCAATTTCAACATGATGAACATTCTGAATTATTGGGCATTCAGGCTATTTTGATTAGTCTGGCTGTTTATCACTCTGATGAATTTAAATACGCTTGCCAGTTGACGAATTAAGTCAATTCCAACGTTCTATTCAGTTTCAACATGATGAACATTCTGAATTATTAGGCATTCAGGCTTTTTTGATTAGTCTGGCTGGTTTTATCACTCTGATCACTTTGAATTCTCTTGCCATTTGACGAATTCGGTCAATTCCAACATTCTATTCAGTTTCAACATGATGAACATTCTGAATTATTAGGCATTCATCCTTTTTTGATTAGTCTGGCTGGTTTTACCACTCTGATCACTTTGAATACTCTTGCCATTTGACGAATTCGGTCAATTCCAACATTCTATTCAGTTTCAACATGATGAACATTCTGAATTATTAGGCATTCAGGCTTTTTTGATTAGTCTGGCTGGTTTTATCACTCTGATCACTTTGAATACTCTTGCCATTTGACGAATTCGGTCAATTCCAACATTCTATTCAGTTTGAACATGATGAACATTCTGAATTATTGGGCATTCAGGCTATTTTGATTAGTCTGGCGGGTTTTATCACTCTGATCACTTTGAATACTCTTGCCATTTGACGAATTCGGTCAATTGGGCATTCAGGCTATTTTGACTATTTGACTCTTGCCATTTGACGAATTCGGTCAATTCCAACGTTCTATTCAGTTTCAACATGATGAACATTCTGAATTATTGGGCATTCAGGCTATTTTGATTAGTCTGGCTGGTTTTATCACTCTGATCACTTTGAATACTCTTGCCATTTGGCGAATTCGGTCAACTGCAACGTTATATCCACTTCGAACATGATGAACATTTTGAATTATTGGGCATTCAGGCTATTTTGACTATTGTAGCTGGTTTTATCACTCTTATCACTTTGAATACTCTTGCCATTTGACGAATTCGGTCAATTGCAACGTTATATCCACTTCGAACATGATGAACATTTTGAATTATTGGGCATTCAGGCTATTTTGACTATTGTAGCTGGTTTTATCACTCTGATCAGTTTGAATACTCTTGCCATTTGACGAACTCGGTCAATTCCAATGTTCTATTCACTTTGAACATGATGAACATTTTGAATTATTGGGCATGCAGGCTATTTTGACTATTGTAGCTGGTTTTATCACTCTTATCACTTTGAATACTCTTGCCATTTGACGAATTCGGTCAATTCCAACGTTCTATTCAGTTTCAACATGATGAACATTTTGAATTATTGGGCATTCAGGCTATTTTGACTATTGTAGCTGGTTTTATCACTCTGATCACTTTGAATAATCTTGCCATTTGACGAATTCGGTCAATTCCAACGTTCTACAGGTTTCAACATGATGAACATTCTGAATTATTGGGCATACAGGCTACTTTGATTATTGTAGCTTGTTTTATCACTCCGATCACTTTGAATACTCTTGCCATTTGACGAATTCGCTCAATTCCAACGCTCTATTCAGTTTCAACATGATGAACATTCTGAATTATTGGGCATTCAGGCTATTTTGATTAGTCTGGCTGTTTATCACTCTGATGAATTTAAATACGCTAGCCAGTTGACGAATTCAGTCAATTCCAACGTTCTATTCAGTTTCAACATGATGAACATTCTGAATTATTAGGCATTCAGGCTTTTTTGATTAGTCTAGCTGGTTTTATCACTCTGATCACTTTGAATACTCTTGCCATTTGAGCAATTCGGTCAATTCCAACGTTCTATTCAGTTTCAACATGATGAACATTCTGAATTATTGGGCATTCAGGCTATTTTGATTAGTCTGGCTGTTTATCACTCTGATCATTTCAAATACGCTTGCCAGTTGACGAATTCAGTCAATTACAACGTTCTATTCAGTTTCAACATGATGAACATTCTGAATTATTAGGCATTCAGGCTTTTTTGATTAGTCTAGCTGGTTTTATCACTCTGATCACTTTGAATACTCTTGCCATTTGAGGAATTCGGTCAATTCCAACGTTCTATTCAGTTTCAACATGATGAACATTCTGAATTATTGGGCATTCAGGCTATTTTGATTAGTCTGGCTGTTTATCACTCTGATCAATTCAAATACGCTTGCCAGTTGAGGAATTCAGTCAATTACAACGTTCTATTCAGTTTCAACATGATGAACATTCTGAATTATTGGGCATTCAGGCTATTTTGATTAGTCTGGCGGGTTTTACCACTCTGATCACTTTGAATACTCTTGCCATTTGACGAATTCGGTCAATTGGGCATTCAGGCTATTTTGACTATTTGACTCTTGCCATTTGACGAATTCGGTCAATTCCAACGTTCGATTCAGTTTCAACATGATGAACATTCTGAATTATTGGGCATTCAGGCTATTTTGATTAGTCTGGCTGGTTTTATCACTCTGATCACTTTGAATATTCTTGCCATTTGACGAATTCGGTCACTTTAAACATGATGAACATTTTGAATTATTGGGCATTTAGGCTATTTTGACTATTGTAGCTGGTTTTATCACTCTGATCACTTTGAATACTCTTGCCATTTGACGAATTCGGTCAACTGCAACGTTATATTCACTTTGCACATGATGAACATTTTGAATTATTGGGCATTCAGGCTATTTTGATTATTGTAGCTGGTTTTATCACTCCGATCACTTTGAATACTCTTGCCATTTGACGAATTCGGTCAATTCCAACGCTCTATTCAGTTTCATCATGATGAACATTCTGAATTATTTGGCATTCAGGCTATTTTGATTATTGTAGCTAGTTTTATCACTCTGATTACTTTGAATAATCTTGCCATTTGACGAATTCGCTCAACTGCAACATTATATATTTACTTTGAACATGATGAACATTTTGAATTATTGGGCATTCAGACTATTTTGACTATTGTAGCTGGTTTTATCACTCTGATCACTTTTATTATTCTTGCCATTTGACGAATTCGGTCAATTGGGCATTCAGGCTATTTTTGACTATTTGACGCTTGCCATTTGACGAATTCGGTCAATTCCAACGTCCTATTCAGTTTCAACATGATGAACATTCTGAATTCTTCGGCATTCAGGCTATTTTGATTATTGTAGCTAGTTTTATCACTCTGATTACTTTGAATAATCTTGCCATTTGACGAATTCGGTCAACTGCAACATTATATATTTACTTCGAACATGATGAACATTTTGAATTATTGGGCATTCAGACTATTTTGACTATTGTAGCTGGTTTTATCACTCTGATCACTTTGATTATTCTTGCCATTTGACGAATTCGGTCAATTCCAACGTTCTATTCAGTTTCAACATGATGAACATTCTGAATTATTGGGCATTCAGGCTATTTTGATTAGTCTGGCTGGTTTTATCACTCTGATCAATTTAAATATGCTTGCCAGTTGACGAATTCAGTCAATTCCAACGTTCTATTCAGTTTCAACATGATGAACATTCTGAATTATTAGGCATTCAGGCTATTTTGATTAGTCTGGCTGGTTTTATCACTCTGATCACTTTGAATACTCTTGCCATTTGACGAATTCGGTCAATTGGGCATTCAGGCTATTTTTGACTATTTGACTCTTGCCATTTGACGAATTCGGTCAACTGCAACATTATATTCACTTTGAACATGATGAACATTTTGAATTATTGGGCATTCAGGCTATTTTGACTCTTGCCATTTGACGAATTCGGTCAATTCCAACGTCCTATTCAGTTTCAACATGATGAACATTCTGAATTCTTTGGCATTCAGGCTATTTTGATTATTGTAGCTAGTTTTATCACTCTGATTACTTTGAATAATCTTGCCATTTGACGAATTCGGTCAACTGCAACATTATATATTTACTTCGAACATGATGAACATTTTGAATTATTGGGCATTCAGACTATTTTGACTATTGTAGCTGGTTTTATCACTCTGATCACTTTGATTATTCTTGCCATTTGACGAATTCGGTCAATTCCAACGTTCTATTCAGTTTCAACATGATGAACATTCTGAATTATTGGGCATTCAGGCTATTTTGATTAGTCTGGCTGGTTTTATCACTCTGATCACTTTGAATACTCTTGCCATTTGACGAATTCGGTCAACTGCAACGTTATATTCAGTTTCAACATGATGAACATTTTGAATTATTGGGCATTCAGACTATTTGGACTATTGTAGCTGGTTTTATCACTCTGATCAATTTAAATATGCTTGCCAGTTGACGAATTCAGTCAATTCCAACGTTCTATTCAGTTTCAACATGATGAACATTCTGAATTATTAGGCATTCAGGCTATTTTGATTAGTCTGGCTGGTTTTATCACTCTGATCACTTTGAATACTCTTGCCATTTGACGAATTCGGTCAATTGGGCATTCAGGCTATTTTTGACTATTTGACTCTTGCCATTTGACGAATTCGGTCAACTGCAACATTATATTCACTTTGAACATGATGAACATTTTGAATTATTGGGCATTCAGGCTATTTTGACTCTTGCCATTTGACGAATTCGGTCAATTCCAACGGTCTATTCAGTTTCAACATGATGAACATTTTGAATTATTGGGCATTCAGACTATTTTGACTATTGTAGCTGGTTTTATCACTCTGATCACTTTGAATACTCTTGCCATTTGACGAATTCGGTCAACTGCAACGTTATATTCACTTTGAACATGATGAACATTTTGAATTATTGGGCATTCAGGCTATTTTGACTATTGTAGCTGGTTTTATTACACTGATCACTTTGAATACTCTTGCCATTTGACGAATTCGGTCAACTGCAACGTTATATTCACTTTGAACATGATGAACATTTTGAATTATTGGGCATTCAGGCTACTTTGACTATTGTAGCTGGTTTTATCACACTGATCACTATGAATACTCTTGCCATTTGACGAATTCGGTAAACTGCAACGTTATATTCACTTTGAACATGATGAACATTTTGAATTATTGGGCATTCAGGCTATTTTGACTATTGTAGCTGGTTTTATCACTCTGATCACTTTGAATACTCTTGCCATTTGACGAATTCGGTCAACTGCAACGTTATATTCACTTTGAACATGATGAACATTATGAATTATTGGGCATTCAGGCTATTTTGATTATTGTAGCTGGTTTTATCACTCTGATCAGTTTGAATACTCTTGCCATTTGACGAATTCGGTCAACTGCAACGTTATATTCACTTTGAACATGATTAACATTTTGAACTATTGGGCATTCAGGCTATTTTGATTATTGTAGCTGGTTTTATCACTCTGATCAGTTTGAATACTCTTGCCATTTGACGAATTCGGTCAACTGCAACGTTATATTCACTTTGAACATGATGAACATTTTGAATTATTGGGCATTCAGGCTATTTTGACTATTGTAGCTGGTTTTATCACTCTGATCACTTTGAATACTCTTGCTGGTTTTATCACTCTGATCACTTTGAATACTCTTGACATTTGACGAATTCAGTCAACTGCAACGTTATATTCACTTTGAACATGATGAATATTTTGAATTATTGGGCATTCAGGCTATTCTGACTATTGTAGCTGGTTTTATCACTCTGATCAGTTTGAGTACTCTTGCCATTTGACGAATTCGGTCAACTGCAACGTTATATTCACTTTGAACATTTTGAATTATTGGGCATTCAGGCTATTTTGACTATTGTAGCTGGTTTTATCACTCTGATCACTTTGAATACTCTTGCCATTTGACGAATTCTGTCAACTGCAACGTTATATTCACTTTGAACATGATGAACATTTTGAATTATTGGGCATTCAGGCAATTTTGACTATTGTAGCTGGTTTTATCACTCTGATCAGTTTGAGTACTCTTGCCATTTGACGAATTCGGTCAACTGCAACGTTATGTTCACTTTGAACATGATGAATATTTTGAATTATTGGGCATTCAGGCTATTTTGACTATTGTAGCTGGTTTTATCACTCTGATCAGTTTGAGTACTCTTGCCATTTGACGAATTCGGTCAACTGCAACGTTATATTCACTTTGAACATTTTGAATTATTGGGCATTCAGGCTATTTTGACTATTGTAGCTGGTTTTATCACTCTGATCACTTTGAATACTCTTGCCATTTGACGAATTCTGTCAACTGCAACGTTATATTCACTTTGAACATGATGAACATTTTGAATTATTGGGCATTCAGGCAATTTTGACTATTGTAGCTGGTTTTATCACTCTGATCAGTTTGAGTACTCTTGCCATTTGACGAATTCGGTCAACTGCAACGTTATATTCACTTTGAACATTTTGAATTATTGGGCATTCAGGCTATTTTGACTATTGTAGCTGGTTTTATCACTCTGATCAGTTTGAGTACTCTTGCCATTTGACGAATTCTGTCAACTGCAACGTTATATTCACTTTGAACATTTTGAATTATTGGGCATTCAGGCTATTTTGACTATTGTAGCTGGTTTTATCACTCTGATCACTTTGAATACTCTTGCCATTTGACGAATTCTGTCAACTGCAACGTTATATTCACTTTGAACATGATGAACATTTTGAATTATTGGGCATTCAGGCAATTTTGACTATTGTAGCTGGTTTTTTCACACTGATCACTTTGAATACTCTTGCCATTTGACGAATTCGGTCAACTGCAACGTTATATTCACTTTGAACATGATGAACATTTTGAATTATTGGGCATTCAGGCTATTTTGACTATTGTAGCTGGTTTTATCACTCTGATCACTTTGAATACTCTTGCTGGTTTTATCACTCTGATCACTTTGAATACTCTTGACATTTGACGAATTCAGTCAACTGCAACGTTATATTCACTTTGAACATGATGAATATTTTGAATTATTGGGCATTCAGGCTATTTTGATTATTGTAGCTGGTTTTATCACTCTGATCAGTTTGAATACTCTTGCCATTTGACGAATTCGGTCAATTCCAACGTTCTATTCAGTTTCAACATGATGAACATTTTGAATTATTGGGCATTCAGGCTATTTTGACTATTGTAGCTGGTTTTATCACTTTGAATACTCTTGCCATTTGGCGAATTCGGTCAACTGTAACGTTATATACACTTCGAACATTGTGAACATTTTGAATTATTGAACATTCAGGCTATTTTGACTATTGTATCTGGTTTTATCACTCTGATCACTTTGAATACTCTTGCCATTTGACGAATTCGGTCAATTCCAACGTTCTACAGGTTTCAACATGATGAACATTCTGAATTATTGGGCATACAGGCTACTTTGATTAAGGTAGCTTGTTTTATCACTCCGATCATTTTGATACTCTTGCCATTTGACGAATTCGGTCAATTCCAACGCTCTATTCAGTTTCAACATGATGAACATTTTGAATTATTTGGCATTCAGGCTATTTTGATTATTGTAGCTAGTTTTATCACTCTGATTACTTTGAATTATCTTGCCATTTGTCGAATTCGGTCAACTGCAACATTATATATTTACTTTGAACATGATGAACATTTTGAATTATTGGGCATTCAGACTATTTTGACTATTGTAGCTGGTTTTATCACTCTGATCACTTTGATTATTCTTGCCATTTGACGAATTCGGTCAATTCCAACGTTCTATTCAGTTTCAACATGATGAACATTCTGAATTATTGGGCATTCAGGCTATTTTGATTAGTCTGGCTGTTTATCACTCTGATCACTTTGAATTTGGGAGTTCATGGGGGTGTATGTCATAAGGTAAAGCTACTGATCGGTTCAACTTGGTGAACCCAGTGCGATCCTTATCGACTACATCTCAAGTCGTCTTCACAGACCTCCACGTGGTAACTCCTGGGCAACGGCGTTTTTGGCAACCGCCAAGACGACGGCTAACGTGTGAGCGGCGAACCTTTCCTCAGGTTAAGAGGTTGGAGTTGGGCTTGTAACCCGCTTCCCAAAAAAAAACCAACAATGAAAGCTAACAAAAATGATAAAATACGGACTCCTCCTAATGTTGACGACCACCGCAAACGTTTAAAGGACCATGATTTACGGATATGCACTTGGAATGTACGAACACTTCTCAGACCAGGTGCCTCTATCCAACTGGCGGATGTCCTCGAAGAATACAGAGCTGACATCACCGCAATTCAGGAAATAAGATGGAAAGGGCACGGCGCAAATAAAATGAGAAACTGCGATATTTATTACAGCTGCCATGAAAGCAAGCACCAGTTTGGATGCGGATTTGTTGTGAACAAAAGAGTACGTCACCATGTCGCCGGTTTCACACCAGTGGATGAACGGCTGGCCACAATCCGCATCAAGGCTAAGTTTTTCTTTATTAGCCTGATTTGTGCTCACGCGCCGACGGAAGAGAAAGACGAAGAGACAAAAGATAAATTTTACGAGCGCCTAGAGCAAGCATACGACCGCTGTCCCGGCCATGACATTAAAATTGTTCTCGGGGATTTTAATGGCAAAGTAGGCAGGGAAAACATCTTTGGTCCCACCGTAGGTAATTTCAGCCTCCACGATGACACCTCCGATAACGGAATGAGGCTGATCGCCGCCGCAAGGAATATGGTTATCAGCAGCACCAGGTTTAAGCATCGCGAAACCCATAAGGCAACATGGCTGTCACCTGATGGAAAGACGAAAAACCAAATCGATCATGTTGTGATAGACGGAAGGCATGCATCGAGCGTGCTGGACGTACGGACTTTCCGAACTGCCAATGTTGATTCGGACCACTTCCTTGTAGCAGCCAAGGTACGCACTCGTTTAAGTGCAGCAAAACTCGTACGTAACAGCACCAAACGAAAGCTAGACGTCGAAAAGCTGCAATCACAACCGACAGCACAAGCCTACTCCACGAAGCTATCTCATCTCCTCCTGCTAAACCCTCCTCCTCCCGATGATATCAGCGAACAATGGCAACACATATACAACTCCATGACGAAGGCCGCCGAAGAAGAAATTGGTTACCGAAAGCGGCAACAAAGGAACCAATGGTACGATGAGGAGTGTAAAGCCGCCACTGAAGTTAAGAACGTTGCATATAGGGCGACACTCGCGCCGATGGCAACGCGAGCTGTGTTGGAGCGATACCGAGAGTTGAGGAGGGAGGAAAATCGTCTATTCCGAAGAAAGAAAAAATAGATGGAAAGACGGAAATGTGAGGAGATTGAGTTCTATGGTAATAGAAATGATGCCAGAAAATTCTACCAATGAGTAAAACATCAAAGCCAAGACTCGTCTACTGCCGAATAAATCCACCGTCGACCAAATCTTCACACTTCGCCAGATCCTGGAAAAGACCCATGAAATGCAAAGCGATACATACCATCTATTCATCGACTATAAAGCCGCCTTCGACACGCCGATAAGAGAAAAATTGTTTGAAACCATGTCTGCGTATGAGATCCCATCGAAACTTGTACGGCTCTGTAGAATGACTCTGAGTGACACTAGATCCTCAGTAAAAATAGGAAGCGACCTCTCCGAACCATTCACTACAACAAGAGGTCTTCGACAAGGTGACAGCTTATCGTGCAACTTCTTCAATATATTAATGGAATATTGGAAAAAGCCGAAGTTAACAAAACAGGCACAGTGAACACCAAAGGCCACATACTACTCGGATATGCAGACGACATTGACATCGTCGGTAAGATAGAGCGAGATGTAACTGGTGCTTTTTCCAGAATTGAGAAGGAATCAGCGAAGATGGGTCTAATTGTGAACGAGGACAAAACTAAATTTATGCTTGCCACTACTAGGCAAACGTCGCGGCGAAAGAAAGGCGACATAGTGAAGGCCGGCAATTGCAACGTTGAGGTAGTGGAAGAATTTGTATACCTCGGCTCCGCCATTAATAGAAATAATAATGTCAGCATCGAAATAAAGCGAAGGATCGTGCTGGCAAATAGATGTTATTTCGGGCTCAACAAACAATTCAGGAACAGAGCCCTCTCTCGTCGAACTAAAATAACACTGTACAACACTCTTATTCTGCCTGTGCTTCTTTATGGCGCTGAAGCATGGGTACTTGCGAAAGCAGATGAAGCTGTGCTGGGTGTTTTTGAGAGAAAAATCCTTCGAAAAATCTATGGCCCGATCTGTGTTAACGAGGAATATAGACGTCGAACGAACCGTGAACTGTATGAGCTATATCCCGACATGAACGTAGTCAAGCGCATCAAAATACAGCGATTGCGCTGGCTGAGTTATGTCGGTCGAATGAATACAAACGCTCCAGCCAGAAAGGCGTTGGACGACAACTACCACGGAAAGCGCAGACAGGGAAGACCGAGACTCCGGTGGAGGGACCAAGTGGAAGAAGACATGAAAATCCTTGGTATGACGAACTGGAGAAGACAAGCAGAAGACCGAAATGCTTGGAAATCATTTATTAAGCAGGCCAAGACTAACAACAGGTTGTAGAGCCAACTTAAGTAAGTAAGTAAGATCACTTTGAATACTCTTGCCATTTGAGGAATTCGGTCAATTCCAACGTTCTATTCAGTTTCAACATGATGAACATTCTGAATTATTGGGCATTCAGGCTATTTTGATTAGTCTGGCTGTTTATCACTCTGATCAATTCAAATACGCTTGCCAGTTGACGAATTCAGTCAATTACAACGTTCTATTCAGTTTCAACATGATGAACATTCTGAATTATTGGGCATTCAGGCTATTTTGATTAGTCTGGCGGGTTTTACCACTCTGATCACTTTGAATACTCTTGCCATTTGACGAATTCGGTCAATTGGGCATTCAGGCTATTTTGTCTATTTGACTCTTGCCATTTGACGAATTCGGTCAATTCCAACGTTCGATTCAGTTTCAACATGATGAACATTCTGAATTATTGGGCATTCAGGCTATTTTGATTAGTCTGGCTGGTTTTATCACTCTGATCACTTTGAATATTCTTGCCATTTGACGAATTCGGTCACTTTAAACATGATGAACATTTTGAATTATTGGGCATTTAGGCTATTTTGACTATTGTAGCTGGTTTTATCACTCTTATCACTTTGAATACTCTTGCCATTTGACGAATTCGGTCAACTGCAACGTTATATCCACTTCGAACATGATGAACATTTTGAATTATTGGGCATTCAGGCTATTTTGATTATTGTAGCTGGTTTTATCACTCTGATCAGTTTGAATACTCTTGCCATTTGACGAATTCGGTCAATTCCAACGTTCTATTCAGTTTCAACATGATGAACATTTTGAATTATTGGGCATTCAGGCTATTTTGACTATTGTAGCTGGTTTTATCACTCTGATCACTTTGAATACTCTTGCCATTTGACGAATTCGGTCAACTGCAACGTTATATTCACTTTGCACATGATGAACATTTTGAATTATTGGGCATTCAGGCTATTTTGATTATTGTAGCTGGTTTTATCACTCCGATCACTTTGAATACTCTTGCCATTTGACGAATTCGGTCAATTCCAACGCTCTATTCAGTTTCAACATGATGAACATTCTGAATTATTTGGCATTCAGGCTATTTTGACTATTGTAGCTGGTTTTATCACTCTGATCACTTTGAATACTCTTGCCATTTGACGAATTCGGTCAACTGCAACGTTATATTCACTTTGCACATGATGAACATTTTGAATTATTGGACATTCAGACTATTTTGACTATTGTAGCTGGTTTTATCACTCTGGCTATTTTTGACTATTTGACTCTTGCCATTTGACGAATTCGGTCAATTCCAACGTTCTATTTAGTTTCAACATGATGAACATTCTGAATTATTGGGCATTCAGGCTATTTTGATTAGTCTGGCTGTTTATCACTCTGATCAATTTAAATATGCTTGTCAGTTGACGAATTCAGTCAATTCCAACGTTCTATTCAGTTTCAACATGATGAACATTCTGAATTATTAGGCATTCAGGCTTTTTTGATTAGTCTGGCTGGTTTTATCACTCTGATCACTTTGAATACTCTTGCCATTTGACGAATTCGGTCAATTCCAACGTTCTATTCAGTTTAAAAATTATGAACATTCTGAATTATTGGGCATTCAGGCTATTTTGATTAGTCTGGCTGGTTTTATCACTCTGATCACTTTGAATACTCTTGCCATTTGACGAATTCGGTCAATTCCAACGTTCTATTCAGTTTAAAAATTATGAACATTCTGAATTATTGGGCATTCAGGCTATTTTGATTAGTCTGGATGGTTTTATCACTCTGATCACTTTGAATACTCTTGCCATTTGACGAATTCGGTCAATTGGGCATTCAGGCTATTTTTGACTATTTGACTCTTGCCATTTGACGAATTCGGTCAATTCCAACGTTCTATTCAGTTTCAACATGATGAACATTCTGAATTATTTGGCATTCAGGCTATTTTGATTATTGTAGCTAGTTTTATCACTCTGATTACTTTGAATAATCTTGCCATTTGACGAATTCGGTCAACTGCAACATTTTATATTAACTTTGAACATGATGAACATTTTGAATTATTGGGCATTCAGACTATTTTGACTATTGTAGCTGGTTTTATCACTCTGATCACTTTGATTATTCTTGCCATTTGACGAATTCGGTCAATTCCAACGTTCTATTTAGTTTCAACATGATGAACATTCTGAATTATTGGGCATTCAGGCTATTTTGATTAGTCTTGCTGTTTATCACTCTGATCAATTTAAATATGCTTGTCAGTTGACGAATTCGGTCAATTGGGCATTCAGGCTATTTTTGACTATTTGACTCTTGCCATTTGACGAATTCGGTCAATTCCAACGTTCTATTCAGTTTAAAAATTATGAACATTCTGAATTATTGGGCATTCAGGCTATTTTGATTAGTCTGGATGGTTTTATCACTCTGATCACTTTGAATACTCTTGCCATTTGACGAATTCGGTCAATTCCAACGTTCTATTCAGTTTAAAAATTATGAACATTCTGAATTATTGGGCATTCAGGCTATTTTGATTAGTCTGGATGGTTTTATCACTCTGATCACTTTGAATACTCTTGCCATTTGACGAATTCGGTCAATTGGGCATTCAGGCTATTTTTGACTATTTGACTCTTGCCATTTGACGAATTCGGTCAATTCCAACGTTCTATTCAGTTTAAAAATTATGAACATTCTGAATTATTGGGCATTCAGGCTATTTTGATTAGTCTGGCTGGTTTTATCACTCTGATCACTTTGAATACTCTTGCCATTTGACGAATTCGGTCAATTCCAACGTTCTATTCAGTTTAAAAATTATGAACATTCTGAATTATTGGGCATTCAGGCTATTTTGATTAGTCTGGATGGTTTTATCACTCTGATCACTTTGAATACTCTTGCCATTTGACGAATTCGGTCAATTGGGCATTCAGGCTATTTTTGACTATTTGACTCTTGCCATTTGACGAATTCGGTCAATTCCAACGTTCTATTTAATTTCAACATGATGAACATTCTGAATTATTCGTCATTCAGGCTATTTTGATTAGTCTGGCTGTTTATCACTCTGATCAATTTAAATATTCTTGTCAGTTGACGAATTCAGTCAATTCCAACGTTCTATTCAGTTTCAACATGATGAACATTCTGAATTATTAGGCATTCAGGCTTTTTTGATTAGTCTGGCTGGTTTTATCACTCTGATCACTTTGAATACTCTTGCCATTTGACGAATTCGGTCAATTCCAACGTTCTATTCAGTTTAAAAATTATGAACATTCTGAATTATTGGGCATTCAGGCTATTTTGATTAGTCTGGATGGTTTTATCACTCTGATCACTTTGAATACTCTTGCCATTTGACGAATTCGGTCAATTGGGCATTCAGGCTATTTTTGACTATTTGACTCTTGCCATTTGACGAATTCGGTCAATTCCAACGCTCTATTCAGTTTCAACATGATGAACATTCTGAATTATTTGGCATTCAGGCTATTTTGATTATTGTAGCTAGTTTTATCACTCTGATTACTTTGAATAATCTTGCCATTTGACGAATTCGGTCAACTGCAACATTTTATATTAACTTTGAACATGATGAACATTTTGAATTATTGGGCATTCAGATTATTGGGCATTCAGACTATTTTGACTATTGTAGCTGGTTTTATCACTCTGATCACTTTGATTATTCTTGCCATTTGACGAATTCGGTCAATTCCAACGTTCTATTTAGTTTCAACATGATGAACATTCTGAATTATTGGGCATTCAGGCTATTTTGATTAGTCTGGCTGTTTATCACTCTGATCAATTTAAATATGCTTGTCAGTTGACGAATTCAGTCAATTCCAACGTTCTATTCAGTTTAAAAATTATGAACATTCTGAATTATTGGGCATTCAGGCTATTTTGATTAGTCTGGATGGTTTTATCACTCTGATCACTTTGAATACTCTTGCCATTTGACGAATTCGGTCAATTCCAACGTTCTATTCAGTTTAAAAATTATGAACATTCTGAATTATTGGGCATTCAGGCTATTTTGATTAGTCTGGATGGTTTTATCACTCTGATCACTTTGAATACTCTTGCCATTTGACGAATTCGGTCAATTGGGCATTCAGGCTATTTTTGACTATTTGACTCTTGCCATTTGACGAATTCGGTCAATTCCAACGTTCTATTCAGTTTAAAAATTATGAACATTCTGAATTATTGGGCATTCAGGCTATTTTGATTAGTCTGGCTGGTTTTATCACTCTGATCACTTTGAATACTCTTGCCATTTGACGAATTCGGTCAATTCCAACGTTCTATTCAGTTTAAAAATTATGAACATTCTGAATTATTGGGCATTCAGGCTATTTTGATTATTCTGGATGGTTTTATCACTCTGATCACTTTGAATACTCTTGCCATTTGACGAATTCGGTCAATTGGGCATTCAGGCTATTTTTGACTATTTGACTCTTGCCATTTGACGAATTCGGTCAATTCCAACGTTCTATTTAATTTCAACATGATGAACATTCTGAATTATTCGTCATTCAGGCTATTTTGATTAGTCTGGCTGTTTATCACTCTGATCAATTTAAATATTCTTGTCAGTTGACGAATTCAGTCAATTCCAACGTTCTATTCAGTTTCAACATGATGAACATTCTGAATTATTAGGCATTCAGGCTTTTTTGATTAGTCTGGCTGGTTTTATCACTCTGATCACTTTGAATACTCTTGCCATTTGACGAATTCGGTCAATTCCAACGTTCTATTCAGTTTAAAAATTATGAACATTCTGAATTATTGGGCATTCAGGCTATTTTGATTAGTCTGGATGGTTTTATCACTCTGATCACTTTGAATACTCTTGCCATTTGACGAATTCGGTCAATTGGGCATTCAGGCTATTTTTGACTATTTGACTCTTGCCATTTGACGAATTCGGTCAATTCCAACGCTCTATTCAGTTTCAACATGATGAACATTCTGAATTATTTGGCATTCAGGCTATTTTGATTATTGTAGCTAGTTTTATCACTCTGATTACTTTGAATAATCTTGCCATTTGACGAATTCGGTCAACTGCAACATTTTATATTAACTTTGAACATGATGAACATTTTGAATTATTGGGCATTCAGACTATTTTGACTATTGTAGCTGGTTTTATCACTCTGATCACTTTGATTATTCTTGCCATTTGACGAATTCGGTCAATTCCAACGTTCTATTTAGTTTCAACATGATGAACATTCTGAATTATTGGGCATTCAGGCTATTTTGATTAGTCTGGCTGTTTATCACTCTGATCAATTTAAATATGCTTGTCAGTTGACGAATTCAGTCAATTCCAACGTTCTATTCAGTTTCAACATGATGAACATTCTGAATTATTAGGCATTCAGGCTTTTTTGATTAGTCTGGCTGGTTTTATCACTCTGATCACTTTGAATACTCTTGCCATTTGACGAATTCGGTCAATTGGGCATTCAGGCTATTTTTGACTCTTTGACTCTTGCCATTTGACGAATTCGGTCAATTCCAACGTTCTATTTAGTTTCAACATGATGAACATTCTGAATTATTGGGCATTCAGGCTATTTTGATTATTCTGGATGGTTTTATCACTCTGATCACTTTGAATACTCTTGCCATTTGACGAATTCGGTCAATTGGGCATTCAGGCTATTTTTGACTATTTGACTCTTGCCATTTGACGAATTCGGTCAATTCCAACGTTCTATTTAATTTCAACATGATGAACATTCTGAATTATTCGTCATTCAGGCTATTTTGATTAGTCTGGCTGTTTATCACTCTGATCAATTTAAATATTCTTGTCAGTTGACGAATTCAGTCAATTCCAACGTTCTATTCAGTTTCAACATGATGAACATTCTGAATTATTAGGCATTCAGGCTTTTTTGATTAGTCTGGCTGGTTTTATCACTCTGATCACTTTGAATACTCTTGCCATTTGACGAATTCGGTCAATTCCAACGTTCTATTCAGTTTAAAAATTATGAACATTCTGAATTATTGGGCATTCAGGCTATTTTGATTAGTCTGGATGGTTTTATCACTCTGATCACTTTGAATACTCTTGCCATTTGACGAATTCGGTCAATTGGGCATTCAGGCTATTTTTGACTATTTGACTCTTGCCATTTGACGAATTCGGTCAATTCCAACGCTCTATTCAGTTTCAACATGATGAACATTCTGAATTATTTGGCATTCAGGCTATTTTGATTATTGTAGCTAGTTTTATCACTCTGATTACTTTGAATAATCTTGCCATTTGACGAATTCGGTCAACTGCAACATTTTATATTAACTTTGAACATGATGAACATTTTGAATTATTGGGCATTCAGACTATTTTGACTATTGTAGCTGGTTTTATCACTCTGATCACTTTGATTATTCTTGCCATTTGACGAATTCGGTCAATTCCAACGTTCTATTTAGTTTCAACATGATGAACATTCTGAATTATTGGGCATTCAGGCTATTTTGATTAGTCTGGCTGTTTATCACTCTGATCAATTTAAATATGCTTGTCAGTTGACGAATTCAGTCAATTCCAACGTTCTATTCAGTTTCAACATGATGAACATTCTGAATTATTAGGCATTCAGGCTTTTTTGATTAGTCTGGCTGGTTTTATCACTCTGATCACTTTGAATACTCTTGCCATTTGACGAATTCGGTCAATTCCAACGTTCTATTCAGTTTAAAAATTATGAACATTCTGAATTATTGGGCATTCAGGCTATTTTGATTAGTCTGGCTGGTTTCATCACTCTGATCACTTTGAAACTCTTGCCATTTGACGAATTCGGTCAATTGGGCATTCAGGCTATTTTTGACTCTTTGACTCTTGCCATTTGACGAATTCGGTCAATTCCAACGTTCTATTTAGTTTCAACATGATGAACATTCTGAATTATTGGGCATTCAGGCTATTTTGATTAGTCTGGCTGTTTATCACTCTGATCAATTTAAATATGCTTGTCAGTTGACGAATTCAGTCAATTCCAACGTTCTATTCAGTTTCATCATGATGAACATTCTGAATTATTAGGCATTCAGGCTTTTTTGATTAGTCTGGCTGGTTTTATCACTCTGATCACTTTGAATACTCTTGCCATTTGACGAATTCGGTCAATTCCAACGTTCTATTCAGTTTAAAAATTATGAACATTCTGAATTATTGGGCATTCAGGCTATTTTGATTAGTCTGGCTGGTTTTATCACTCTGATCACTTTGAATACTCTTGCCATTTGACGAATTCGGTCAATTGGGCATTCAGGCTATTTTTGACTATTTGACTCTTGCCATTTGACGAATTCGGTCAATTCCAACGCTCTATTCAGTTTCAACATGATGAACATTCTGAATTATTTGGCATTCAGGCTATTTTGATTATTGTAGCTAGTTTTATCACTCTGATTACTTTGAATAATCTTGCCATTTGACGAATTCGGTCAACTGCAACATTATATATTTACTTTGAACATGATGAACATTTTGAATTATTGGGCATTCAGACTATTTTGACTATTGTAGCTGGTTTTATCACTCTGATCACTTTGATTATTCTTGCCATTTGACGAATTCGGTCAACTGCAACGTTATATTCACTTTGAACATGATGAACATTTTGAATTATTGGGCATTCAGGCGATTTTGACTATTGTAGCTGGTTTTATCACACTGATCACTTTGAATAATCTTGCCATTTGACGAATTCGGTCAATTCCAACGTTCTATTCAGTTTCAACATGATGAACATTCTGAATTATTGGGCATTCAGGCCACTTTGATAATTGCAGCTGGTTTTATCACTCCGATCACTTTGAACACTCTTGCCGTTTGACGAATTCGGTCAATTCCAACGTTCTATTCAGTTTCAACATGATGAACATTTCGAATTATTGGGCATTCAGGCTATTTTGATTATTGTAGCTGGTTTTATCACTCTGATCAGTTTGAATACTCTCGCCATTTGATGAATTCGGTCAATTCCAACGTTCTATTCAGTTTCAACATGATGAACATTCTGAATTATTGGGCATTCAGGCCACTTTGATAATTGTAGCTGGTTTTATCACTCCGATCACTTTGAACACTCTTGCCATTTGACGAATTCGGTCAATTCCAACGTTCTATTCAGTTTCAACATGATGAACAATCTGAATTATTGGACATTCAGGCTTTTTTGATTAGTCTGGCTGGTTTTATCAATCTGATCAATTAGAATACTCTTGCCATTTGACGAATTCGGTCAATTCCAACGTTCTATTCAGTTTCAACATGATGAACATTGTCAATTATTTGGCATTCAGGCTATTTTGTTTATTGTAGCTAGTTTTATCACTGTGATCACTTTGAATACTCTTGCCATTTGACGAATTCGGTCAATTCCAACGTTCTATTCAGTTTCAACATGATGAACATTCTGAATTATTTGGCATTCAGGCTATTTTGATTATTGTAGCTAGTTTTATCACTCTGATCACTTTGAATACTCTTGCCATTTGACGAATTCGGTCAATTCCAACATTCTATTCAGTTTCAACATGATGAACATTCTGAATTATTGGGCATTCAGGCTATTTTGATTAGTCTGGCTGTTTATCACTCTGATCAATTTAAATACGCTTGCCAGTTGACGAATTCAGTCAATTACAACGTTCTATTCAATTTCAACATGATGAACATTCTGAATTATTGGGCATTCAGGCTATTTTGATTAGTCTGGCTGTTTATCACTCTGATGAATTTAAATACGCTTGCCAGTTGACGAATTCAGTCAATTCCAACGTTCTATTCAGTTTCAACATGATGAACATTCTGAATTATTAGGCATTCAGGCTTTTTTGATTAGTCTGGCTGGTTTTATCACTCTGATCACTTTGAATACTCTTGCCATTTGACGAATTCGGTCAATTCCAACATTCTATTCAGTTTCAACATGATGAACATTCTGAATTATTAGGCATTCAGGCTTTTTTGATTAGTCTGGCTGGTTTTATCACTCTGATCACTTTGAATACTCTTGCCATTTGACGAATTCGGTCAATTCCAACGTTCTATTCAGTTTCAACATGATGAACATTGTCAATTATTGGGCATTCAGACTATTTTGACTATTGTCGCTGGTTTTATCACTCTGATCACTTTGATTATTCTTGCCAGTTGACGAATTAAGTCAATTCCAACGTTCTATTCAGTTTCAACATGATGAACATTCTGAATTATTAGGCATTCAGGCTTTTTTGATTAGTCTGGCTGGTTTTATCACTCTGATCACTTTGAATACTCTTGCCATTTGACGAATTCGGTCAATTCCAACATTCTATTCAGTTTCAACATGATGACCATTCTGAATTATTAGGCATTCATCCTTTTTTGATTAGTCTGGCTGGTTTTATCACTCTGATCACTTTGAATACTCTTGCCATTTGACGAATTCGGTCAATTCCAACATTCTATTCAGTTTCAACATGATGAACATTCTGAATTATTAGGCATTCAGGCTTTTTTGATTAGTCTGGCTGGTTTTATCACTCTGATCACTTTGAATACTCTTGCCATTTGACGAATTCGGTCAATTCCAACATTCTATTCAGTTTCAACATGATGAACATTCTGAATTATTGGGCATTCAGGCTATTTTGATTAGTCTGGCGGGTTTTATCACTCTGATCACTTTGAATACTCTTGCCATTTGACGAATTCGGTCAATTGGGCATTCAGGCTATTTTGACTATTTGACTCTTGCCATTTGACGAATTCGGTCAATTCCAACGTTCTATTCAGTTTCAACATGATGAACATTCTGAATTATTGGGCATTCAGGCTATTTTGATTAGTCTGGCTGGTTTTATCACTCTGATCACTTTGAATACTGTTGCCATTTAACGAATTCGGTCAACTGCAACATTATATTCACTTTGAACATGATGAACATTTTGAATTATTAAGCATTCAGGCTATTTTGACTCTTGCCATTTGACGAATTCGGTCAATTCCAACGTTCTATTCAGTTTCAACATGATGAACATTCTGAATTATTGGGCATTCAGGCTATTTTGATTAGTCTGGCTGGTTTTATCACTCTGATCACTTTGAATACTCTTGCCATTTGGCGAATTCGGTCAACTGCAACGTTATATCCACTTCGAACATGATAAACATTTTGAATTATTGGGCATTCAGGCTATTTTGACTATTGTAGCTGACTTTGAATACTCTTGCCATTTGACGAATTCGGTCAACTGCAACGTTATATCCACTTCGAACATGATGAACATTTTGAATTATTGGGCATTCAGGCTATTTTGACTATTGTAGCTGGTTTTATCACTCTGATCAGTTTGAATACTCTTGCCATTTGACGAATTCGGTCAATTCCAATGTTCTATTCACTTTGAACATGATGAACATTTTGAATTATTGGGCATGCAGGCTATTTTGACTATTGTAGCTGGTTTTATCACTCTTATCACTTTGAATACTCTTGCCATTTGACGAAATCGGTCAACTGCAACGTTATATCCACTTCGAACATGATGAACACTTTGAATTATTGGGCATTCAGGCTATTTTGACTATTGTAGCTGGTTTTATCACTCTGATCAGTTTGAATACTCTTGACATTTGACGAATTCGGTCAATTCCAACGTTCTATTCAGTTTCAACATGATGAACATTTTGAATTATTGGGCATTCAGGCTATTTTGACTATTGTAGCTGGTTTTATCACTCTGATCACTTTGAATAATCTTGCCATTTGGCGAATTCGGTCAACTGCAACGTTATATACACTTCGAACATTGTGAACATTTTGAATTATTGAGCATTCAGGCTATTTTGACTATTGTATCTGGTTTTATCACTCTGATCACTTTGAATACTCTTGCCATTTGACGAATTCGGTCAATTCCAACGTTCTACAGGTTTCAACATGATGAACATTCTGAATTATTGGGCATACAGGCTACTTTGATTATTGTAGCTTGTTTTATCACTCCGATCACTTTGAATACTCTTGCCATTTGACGAATTCGGTCAATTCCAACGTTCTATTTAGTTTCAACATGATGAACATTCTGAATTATTGGGCATTCAGGCTATTTTGATTAGTCTGGCTGTTTATCACTCTGATCAATTTAAATATGCTTGTCAGTTGACGAATTCAGTCAATTCCAACGTTCTATTCAGTTTCAACATGATGAACATTCTGAATTATTAGGCATTCAGGCTTTTTTGATTAGTCTGGCTGGTTTTATCACTCTGATCACTTTGAATACTCTTGCCATTTGACGAATTCGGTCAATTCCAACGTTCTATTCAGTTTAAAAATTATGAACATTCTGAATTATTGTGCATTCAGGCTATTTTGATTAGTCTGGCTGGTTTTATCACTCTGATCACTTTGAATACTCTTGCCATTTGACGAATTCGGTCAATTGGGCATTCAGGCTATTTTTGACTATTTGACGCTTGCCATTTGACGAATTCGGTCAATTCCAACGTCCTATTCAGTTTCAACATGATGAACATTCTGAATTATTTGGCATTCAGGCTATTTTGATTATTGTAGCTAGTTTTATCACTCTGATTACTTTGAATAATCTTGCCATTTGACGAATTCGGTCAACTGCAACATTATATATTTACTTCGAACATGATGAACATTTTGAATTATTGGGCATTCAGACTATTTTGACTATTGTAGCTGGTTTTATCACTCTGATCACTTTGATTATTCTTGCCATTTGACGAATTCGGTCAATTCCAACGTTCTATTTAGTTTCAACATGATGAACATTCTGAATTATTGGGCATTCAGGCTATTTTGATTAGTCTGGCTGTTTATCACTCTGATCAATTTAAATATGCTTGTCAGTTGACGAATTCAGTCAATTCCAACGTTCTATTCAGTTTCAACATGATGAACATTCTGAATTATTAGGCATTCAGGCTTTTTTGATTAGTCTGGCTGGTTTTATCACTCTGATCACTTTGAATACTCTTGCCATTTGACGAATTCGGTCAATTCCAACGTTCTATTCAGTTTAAAAATTATGAACATTCTGAATTATTGTGCATTCAGGCTATTTTGATTAGTCTGGCTGGTTTTATCACTCTGATCACTTTGAATACTCTTGCCATTTGACGAATTCGGTCAATTGGGCATTCAGGCTATTTTTGACTATTTGACGCTTGCCATTTGAGGAATTCGGTCAATTCCAACGTCCTATTCAGTTTCAACATGATGAACATTCTGAATTATTTGGCATTCAGGCTATTTTGATTATTGTAGCTAGTTTTATCACTCTGATTACTTTGAATAATCTTGCCATTTGACGAATTCGGTCAACTGCAACATTATATATTTACTTCGAACATGATGAACATTTTGAATTATTGGGCATTCAGACTATTTTGACTATTGTAGCTGGTTTTATCACTCTGATCACTTTGATTATTCTTGCCATTTGACGAATTCGGTCAATTCCAACGTTCTATTCAGTTTCAACATGATGAACATTCTGAATTATTGGGCATTCAGGCTATTTTGATTAGTCTGGCTGTTTATCACTCTGATCAATTTAAATATGCTTGCCAGTTGACGAATTCAGTCAATTCCAACGTTCTATTCAGTTTCAACATGATGAACATTCTGAATTATTAGGCATTCAGGCTATTTTGATTAGTCTGGCTGGTTTTATCACTCTGATCACTTTGAATACTCTTGCCATTTGACGAATTCGGTCAACTGCAACATTATATTCACTTTGAACATGATGAACATTTTGAATTATTGGGCATTCAGGCTATTTTGACTCTTGCCATTTGACGAATTCGGTCAATTCCAACGGTCTATTCAGTTTCAACATGATGAACATTCTGAATTATTGGGCATTCAGGCTATTTTGATTAGTCTGGCTGGTTTTATCACTCTGATCACTTTGAATACTCTTGCCATTTGACGAATTCGGTCAACTGCAACGTTATATTCACTTTGAACATGATGAACATTTTGAATTATTGGGCATTCAGGCTATTTTGACTATTGTAGCTGGTTTTATTACACTGATCACTTTGAATACTCTTGCCATTTGACGAATTCGGTCAACTGCAACGTTATATTCACTTTGAACATGATGAACATTTTGAATTATTGGGCATTCAGGCTACTTTGACTATTGTAGCTGGTTTTATCACACTGATCACTATGAATACTCTTGCCATTTGACGAATTCGGTAAACTGCAACGTTATATTCACTTTGAACATGATGAACATTTTGAATTATTGGGCATTCAGGCTATTTTGACTATTGTAGCTGGTTTTATCACTCTGATCACTTTGAATACTCTTGCCATTTGACGAATTCGGTCAACTGCAACGTTATATTCACTTTGAACATGATGAACATTATGAATTATTGGGCATTCAGGCTATTTTGATTATTGTAGCTGGTTTTATCACTCTGATCAGTTTGAATACTCTTGCCATTTGACGAATTCGGTCAATTCCAACATTCTATTCAGTTTCAACATGATGAACATTTTGAATTATTGGGCATTCAGGCTATTTTGACTATTGTAGCTGGTTTTATCACTCTGATCACTTTGAATAATCTTGCCATTTGGCGAATTCGGTAAACTGCAACGTTATATACACTTCGAACATTGTGAACATTTTGAATTATTGAGCATTCAGGCTATTTTGACTATTGTATCTGGTTTTATCACTCTGATCACTTTGAATACTCTTGCCATTTGACGAATTCGGTCAATTCCAACGTTCTACAGGTTTCAACATGATGAACATTCTGAATTATTGGGCATACAGGCTACTTTGATTATTGTAGCTTGTTTTATCACTCCGATCACTTTGAATACTCTTGCCATTTGACGAATTCGGTCAATTCCAACGTTCTATTTAGTTTCAACATGATGAACATTCTGAATTATTGGGCATTCAGGCTATTTTGATTAGTCTGGCTGTTTATCACTCTGATCAATTTAAATATGCTTGTCAGTTGACGAATTCAGTCAATTCCAACGTTCTATTCAGTTTCAACATGATGAACATTCTGAATTATTAGGCATTCAGGCTTTTTTGATTAGTCTGGCTGGTTTTATCACTCTGATCACTTTGAATACTCTTGCCATTTGACGAATTCGGTCAATTCCAACGTTCTATTCAGTTTAAAAATTATGAACATTCTGAATTATTGTGCATTCAGGCTATTTTGATTAGTCTGGCTGGTTTTATCACTCTGATCACTTTGAATACTCTTGCCATTTGACGAATTCGGTCAATTGGGCATTCAGGCTATTTTTGACTATTTGACGCTTGCCATTTGACGAATTCGGTCAATTCCAACGTCCTATTCAGTTTCAACATGATGAACATTCTGAATTATTTGGCATTCAGGCTATTTTGATTATTGTAGCTAGTTTTATCACTCTGATTACTTTGAATAATCTTGCCATTTGACGAATTCGGTCAACTGCAACATTATATATTTACTTCGAACATGATGAACATTTTGAATTATTGGGCATTCAGACTATTTTGACTATTGTAGCTGGTTTTATCACTCTGATCACTTTGATTATTCTTGCCATTTGACGAATTCGGTCAATTCCAACGTTCTATTTAGTTACAACATGATGAACATTCTGAATTATTGGGCATTCAGGCTATTTTGATTAGTCTGGCTGTTTATCACTCTGATCAATTTAAATATGCTTGTCAGTTGACGAATTCAGTCAATTCCAACGTTCTATTCAGTTTCAACATGATGAACATTCTGAATTATTAGGCATTCAGGCTTTTTTGATTAGTCTGGCTGGTTTTATCACTCTGATCACTTTGAATACTCTTGCCATTTGACGAATTCGGTCAATTCCAACGTTCTATTCAGTTTAAAAATTATGAACATTCTGAATTATTGTGCATTCAGGCTATTTTGATTAGTCTGGCTGGTTTTATCACTCTGATCACTTTGAATACTCTTGCCATTTGACGAATTCGGTCAATTGGGCATTCAGGCTATTTTTGACTATTTGACGCTTGCCATTTGACGAATTCGGTCAATTCCAACGTCCTATTCAGTTTCAACATGATGAACATTCTGAATTATTTGGCATTCAGGCTATTTTGATTATTGTAGCTAGTTTTATCACTCTGATTACTTTGAATAATCTTGCCATTTGACGAATTCGGTCAACTGCAACATTATATATTTACTTCGAACATGATGAACATTTTGAATTATTGGGCATTCAGACTATTTTGACTATTGTAGCTGGTTTTATCACTCTGATCACTTGGATTATTCTTGCCATTTGACGAATTCGGTTAATTCCAACGTTCTATTCAGTTTCAACATGATGAACATTCTGAATTATTGGGCATTCAGGCTATTTTGATTAGTCTGGCTGTTTATCACTCTGATCAATTTAAATATGCTTGCCAGTTGACGAATTCAGTCAATTCCAACGTTCTATTCAGTTTCAACATGATGAACATTCTGAATTATTAGGCATTCAGGCTATTTTGATTAGTCTGGCTGGTTTTATCACTCTGATCACTTTGAATACTCTTGCCATTTGACGAATTCGGTCAACTGCAACATTATATTCACTTTGAACATGATGAACATTTTGAATTATTGGGCATTCAGGCTATTTTGACTCTTGCCATTTGACGAATTCGGTCAATTCCAACGGTCTATTCAGTTTCAACATGATGAACATTCTGAATTATTGGGCATTCGGGCTATTTTGATTAGTCTGGCTGGTTTTATCACTCTGATCACTTTGAATACTCTTGCCATTTGACGAATTCGGTCAACTGCAACGTTATATTCACTTTGAACATGATGAACATTTTGAATTATTGGGCATTCAGGCTATTTTGACTATTGTAGCTGGTTTTATTACACTGATCACTTTGAATACTCTTGCCATTTGACGAATTCGGTCAACTGCAACGTTATATTCACTTTGAACATGATGAACATTTTGAATTATTGGCCATTCAGGCTACTTTGACTATTGTAGCTGGTTTTATCACACTGATCACTATGAATACTCTTGCCATTTGACGAATTCGGTAAACTGCAACGTTATATTCACTTTGAACATGATGAACATTTTGAATTATTGGGCATTCAGGCTATTTTGACTATTGTAGCTGGTTTTATCACTCTGATCACTTTGAATACTCTTGCCATTTGACGAATTCGGTCAACTGCAACGTTATATTCACTTTGAACATGATGAACATTATGAATTATTGGGCATTCAGGCTATTTTGATTATTGTAGCTGGTTTTATCACTCTGATCAGTTTGAATACTCTTGCCATTTGACGAATTCGGTCAACTGCAACGTTATATTCACTTTGAACATGATTAACATTTTGAATTATTGGGCATTCAGGCTATTTTGATTATTGTAGCTGGTTTTATCACTCTGATCAGTTTGAATACTCTTGCCATTTGACGAATTCGGTCAATTCCAACGTTCTATTCAGTTTCAACATGATGAACATTCTGAATTATTGGGCATTCAGGCTATTTTGATTATTGTAGCTGGTTTTATCACTCTTATCACTTTGAATACTCTTGCCATTTGACGAATTCGGTCAACTGCAACGTTATATTCACTTTGAACATGATGAACATTTTGAATTATTGGGCATTCAGGCTATTTTGACTATTGTAGCTGGTTTTATCACTCTGATCACTTTGAATACTCTTGCTGGTTTTATCACTCTGATCACTTTGAATACTCTTGACATTTGACGAATTCAGTCAACTGCAACGTTATATTCACTTTGAACATGATGAATATTTTGAATTATTGGGCATTCAGGCTATTTTGACTATTGTAGCTGGTTTTATCACTCTGATCAGTTTGAGTACTCTTGCCATTTGACGAATTCGGTCAACTGCAACGTTATATTCACTTTGAACATGATGAATATTTTGAATTATTGGGCATTCAGGCTATTTTGATTATTGTAGCTGGTTTTATCACTCTGATCACTTTGAGTACTCTTGCCATTTGACGAATTCGGTCAACTGCAACGTAATATTCACTTTGAACATTTTGAATTATTGGGCATTCAGGCTATTTTGACTATTGTAGCTGGTTTTATCACTCTGATCACTTTGAATACTCTTGCCATTTGACGAATTCTGTCAACTGCAACGTTATATTCACTTTGAACATGATGAACATTTTGAATTATTGGGCATTCAGGCTATTTTGACTATTGTAGCTGGTTTTATCACTCTGATCACTTTGAATACTCTTGCCATTTGACGAATTCGGTCAATTCCAACGTTCTATTCAGTTTCAACATGATGAACATTTTGAATTATTGGGCATTCAGGCTATTTTGACTATTGTAGCTGGTTTTATCACTCTGATCACTTTGAATACTCTTGCCATTTGGCGAATTCGGTCAACTGCAACGTTATATACACTTCGAACATTGTGAACATTTTGAATTATTGAACATTCAGGCTATTTTGACTATTGTATCTGGTTTTATCACTCTGATCAGTTTGAATACTCTTGCCATTTGACGAATTCGGTCAATTCCAACGTTCTATTCAGTTTCAACATGATGAACATTTTGAATTATTGGGCATTCAGGCTATTTTGACTATTGTAGCTGGTTTTATCACTCTGATCACTTTGAATACTCTTGCCATTTGGCGAATTCGGTCAACTGCAACGTTATATACACTTCGAACATTGTGAACATTTTGAATTATTGAACATTCAGGCTATTTTGACTATTGTATCTGGTTTTATCACTCTGATCACTTTGAATACTCTTGCCATTTGACGAATTCGGTCAATTCCAACGTTCTACAGGTTTCAACATGATGAACATTCTGAATTATTGGGCATACAGGCTACTTTGATTATTGTAGCTTGTTTTATCACTCCGATCACTTTGAATACTCTTGCCATTTGACGAATTCGGTCAATTCCAACGCTCTATTCAGTTTCAACATGATGAACATTTTGAATTATTTGGCATTCAGGCTATTTTGATTATTGTAGCTAGTTTTATCACTCTGATTACTTTGAATTATCTTGCCATTTGACGAATTCGGTCAACTGCAACATTATATATTTACTTTGAACATGATGAACATTTTGAATTATTGGGCATTCAGACTATTTTGACTATTGTAGCTGGTTTTATCACTCTGATCACTTTGATTATTCTTGCCAGTTGACGAATTCAGTCAATTCCAACGTTCTATTCAGTTTCAACATGATGAACATTCTGAATTATTAGGCATTCAGGCTTTTTTGATTAGTCTAGCTGGTTTTATCACTCTGATCACTTTGAATTTGGGAGTTCATGGGGGTGTATGTCATAAGGTAAAGCTACTGATCGGTTCAACTTGGTGAACCCAGTGCGATCCTTATCGACTACATCTCAAGTCGTCTTCACAGACCTCCACGTGGTAACTCCTGGGCAACGGCGTTTTTGGCAACCGCCAAGACGACGGCTAACGTGTGAGCGGCGAACCTTTCCTCAGGTTAAGAGGTTGGAGTTGGGCTTGTAACCCGCTTCCCAAAAAAAAACAAACAATGAAAGCTAACAAAAATGATAAAATACGGACTCCTCCTAATGTTGACGACCACCGCAAACGTTTAAAGGACCATGATTTACGGATATGCACTTGGAATGTACGAACACTTCTCAGACCAGGTGCCTCTATCCAACTGGCGGATGTCCTCGAAGAATACAGAGCTGACATCACCGCAATTCAGGAAATAAGATGGAAAGGGCACGGCGCAAATAAAATGAGAAACTGCGATATTTATTACAGCTGCCATGAAAGCAAGCACCAGTTTGGATGCGGATTTGTTGTGAACAAAAGAGTACGTCACCTTGTCGCCGGTTTCACACCAGTGGATGAACGGCTGGCCACAATCCTTATCAAGGCTAAGTTTTTCTTTATTAGCCTGATTTGTGCTCATGCACCGACGGAAGAGAAAGACGAAGAGACAAAAGATAAATTTTACGAGCGCCTAGAGCAAGCATACGACCGCTGTCCCGGCCATGACATTAAAATTGTTCTCGGGGATTTTAATGGCAAAGTAGGCAGGGAAAACATCTTTGGTCCCATCGTCGGTAATTTCAGCCTCCACGATGACACCTCCGATAACGGAATGAGGCTGATCGATTTCGCCGCCGCAAGGAATATGGTTATCAGCAGCACCAGGTTTAAGCATCGCGAAACCCATAAGGCAACATGGCTGTCACCTGATGGAAAGACGAAAAACCAAATCGATCATGTTGTGATAGACGGAAGGCATGCATCGAGCGTGCTGGACGTACGGACTTTCCGAACTGCCAATATTGATTCGGACCACTTCCTTGTAGCAGCCAAGGTACGCACTCGTTTAAGTGCAGCAAAACCCGTACGTAACAGCACCAAACGAAAGCTAGACGTCGAAAAGCTGCAATCACAACCGACAGCACAAGCCTACTCCACGAAGCTATCTCATCTCCTCCTGCTAAACCCTCCTCCTCCCGATGATATCAGCGAACAATGGCAACACATATACAACTCCATGACGAAGGCCGCCGAAGAAGAAATTGGTTACCGAAAGCGGCAACAAAGGAACCAATGGTACGATGAGGAGTGTAAAGCCGCCACTGAAGTTAAGAACGTTGCATATAGGGCGACACTCGCGCCGATGGCAACGCGAGCTGTGTTGGAGCGATACCGAGAGTTGAGGAGGGAGGAAAATCGTCTATTCCGAAGAAAGAAAAAATAGATGGAAAGACGGAAATGTGAGGAGATTGAGTTCTATGGTAATAGAAATGATGCCAGAAAATTCTACCAACGAGTAAAACATCAAAGCCAAGACTCGTCTACTGCCGAATAAATCCACCGTCGACCAAATCTTCACACTTCGCCAGATCCTGGAAAAGACCCATGAAATGCAAAGCGATACATACCATCTATTCATCGACTATAAAGCCGCCTTCGACACGCCGATAAGAGAAAAATTGTTTGAAACCATGTCTGCGTATGAGATCCCATCGAAACTTGTACGGCTCTGTAGAATGACTCTGAGTGACACTAGATCCTCAGTAAAAATAGGAAGCGACCTCTCCGAACCATTCACTACAACAAGAGGTCTTCGACAAGGTGACAGCTTATCGTGCAACTTCTTCAATATATTAATGGAGAAAATATTGGAAAAAGCCGAAGTTAACAAAACAGGCACAGTGAACACCAAAGGCCACATACTACTCGCATATGCAGACGACATTGACATCGTCGGTAAGATAGAGCGAGATGTAACTGGTGCTTTTTCCAGAATTGAGAAGGAATCAGCGAAGATGGGTCTAATTGTGAACGAGGACAAAACTAAATTTATGCTTGCCACTACTAGGCAAACGTCGCGGCGAAAGAAAGGCGACATAGTGAAGGCCGGCAATTGCAACGTTGAGGTAGTGGAAGAATTTGTATACCTCGGCTCCGCCATTAATAGAAATAATAATTTCAGCATCGAAATAAAGCGAAGGATCGTGCTGGCAAATAGATGTTATTTCGGGCTCAACGAACAATTCAGGAACAGAGCCCTCTCTCGTCGAACTAAAATAACACTGTACAACACTCTTATTCTGCCTGTGCTTCTTTATGGCGCTGAAGCATGGGTACTTGCGAAAGCAGATGAAGCTGTGCTGGGTGTTTTTGAGAGAAAAATCCTTCGAAAAATCTATGGCCCGATCTGTGTTAACGAAGAGTATATACGTCGAACGAACCGTGAACTGTATGAGCTATATCCCGACATGAACGTAGTCAAGCGCATCAAAATACAGCGATTGCGCTGGCTGGGTCATGTCGGTCGAATGAATACAAACGCTCCAGCCAGAAAGGCGTTGGACGACAACTACCACGGAAAGCGCAGACAGGGAAGACCGAGACTCCGGTGGAGGGACCAAGTGGAAGAAGACATGAAAATCCTTGGTATGACGAACTGGAGAAGACAAGCAGAAGACCAAAATGCTTGGAGATCATTTATTAAGCAGGCCAAGACTAACAACAGGTTGTAGAGCCAACTTAAGTAAGTAAGTAAGTAAGATCACTTTGAATACTCTTGCCATTTGAGGAATTCGGTCAATTCCAACGTTCTATTCAGTTTCAACATGATGAACATTCTGAATTATTGGGCATTCAGGCTATTTTGATTAGTCTGGCTGTTTATCACTCTGATCAATTCAAATACGCTTGCCAGTTGACGAATTCAGTCAATTACAACGTTCTATTCAGTTTCAACATGATGAACATTCTGAATTATTGGGCATTCAGGCTATTTTGATTAGTCTGGCGGGTTTTACCACTCTGATCACTTTGAATACTCTTGCCATTTGACGAATTCGGTCAATTGGGCATTCAGGCTATTTTGTCTATTTGACTCTTGCCATTTGACGAATTCGGTCAATTCCAACGTTCGATTCAGTTTCAACATGATGAACATTCTGAATTATTGGGCATTCAGGCTATTTTGATTAGTCTGGCTGGTTTTATCACTCTGATCACTTTGAATATTCTTGCCATTTGACGAATTCGGTCACTTTAAACATGATGAACATTTTGAATTATTGGGCATTTAGGCTATTTTGACTATTGTAGCTGGTTTTATCACTCTTATCACTTTGAATACTCTTGCCATTTGACGAATTCGGTCAACTGCAACGTTATATCCACTTCGAACATGATGAACATTTTGAATTATTGGGCATTCAGGCTATTTTGACTATTGTAGCTGGTTTTATCACTCTGATCACTTTGAATACTCTTGCCATTTGACGAATTCGGTCAACTGCAACGTTATATTCACTTTGCACATGATGAACATTTTGAATTATTGGGCATTCAGGCTATTTTGATTATTGTAGCTGGTTTTATCACTCCGATCACTTTGAATACTCTTGCCATTTGACGAATTCGGTCAATTCCAACGCTCTATTCAGTTTCAACATGATGAACATTCTGAATTATTTGGCATTCAGGCTATTTTGACTATTGTAGCTGGTTTTATCACTCTGATCACTTTGAATACTCTTGCCATTTGACGAATTCGGTCAACTGCAACGTTATATTCACTTTGCACATGATGAACATTTTGAATTATTGGGCATTCAGACTATTTTGACTATTGTAGCTGGTTTTATCACTCTGGCTATTTTTGACTATTTGACTCTTGCCATTTGACGAATTCGGTCAATTCCAACGTTCTATTTAGTTTCAACATGATGAACATTCTGAATTATTGGGCATTCAGGCTATTTTGATTAGTCTGGCTGTTTATCACTCTGATCAATTTAAATATGCTTGTCAGTTGACGAATTCAGTCAATTCCAACGTTCTATTCAGTTTCAACATGATGAACATTCTGAATTATTAGGCATTCAGGCTTTTTTGATTAGTCTGGCTGGTTTTATCACTCTGATCACTTTGAATACTCTTGCCATTTGACGAATTCGGTCAATTCCAACGTTCTATTCAGTTTAAAAATTATGAACATTCTGAATTATTGGGCATTCAGGCTATTTTGATTAGTCTGGCTGGTTTTATCACTCTGATCACTTTATCACTCTGATCAATTTAAATATGCTTGTCAGTTGACGAATTCAGTCAATTCCAACGTTCTATTCAGTTTCAACATGATGAACATTCTGAATTATTAGGCATTCAGGCTTTTTTGATTAGTCTGGCTGGTTTTATCACTCTGATCACTTTGAATACTCTTGCCGTTTGACGAATTCGGTCAATTCCAACGTTCTATTCAGTTTAAAAATTATGAACATTCTGAATTATTGGGCATTCAGGCTATTTTGATTAGTCTGGCTGGTTTTATCACTCTGATCACTTTGAATACTCTTGCCATTTGACGAATTCGGTCAATTGGGCATTCAGTCTATTTTTGACTATTTGACTCTTGCCATTTGACGAATTCGGTCAATTCCAACGCTCTATTCAGTTTCAACATGATGAACATTCTGAATTATTTGGCATTCAGGCCATTTTGATTATTGTAGCTAGTTTTATCACTCTGATTACTTTGAGTAATCTTGCCATTTGACGAATTCGCTCAACTGCAACATTATATATTTACTTTGAACATGATGAACATTTTGAATTATTGGGCATTCAGACTATTTTGACTATTGTAGCTGGTTTTATCACTCTGATCACTTTGATTATTCTTGCCATTTGACGAATTCGGTCAATTCCAACGTTCTATTTAGTTTCAACATGATGAACATTCTGAATTATTCGGCATTCAGGCTATTTTGATTAGTCTGGCTGTTTATCACTCTGATCAATTTAAATATGCTTGTCAGTTGACGAATTCAGTCAATTCCAACGTTCTATTCAGTTTCAACATGATGAACATTCTGAATTATTAGGCATTCAGGCTTTTTTGATTAGTCTGGCTGGTTTTATCACTCTGATCACTTTGAATACTCTTGCCATTTGACGAATTCGGTCAATTCCAACGTTCTATTCAGTTTAAAAATTATGAACATTCTGAATTATTGGGCATTCAGGCTATTTTGATTAGTCTGGCTGGTTTTATCACTCTGATCACTTTGAATACTCTTGCCATTTGACGAATTCGGTCAATTGGGCATTCAGGCTATTTTTGACTATTTGACTCTTGCCATTTGACGAATTCGGTCAATTCCAACGCTCTATTCAGTTTCAACATGATGAACATTCTGAATTATTTGGCATTCAGGCTATTTTGATTATTGTAGCTAGTTTTATCACTCTGATTACTTTGAATAATCTTGCCATTTGACGAATTCGGTCAACTGCAACATTATATATTTACTTTGAACATGATTAACATTTTGAATTATTGGGCATTCAGACTATTTTGACTATTGTAGCTGGTTTTATCACTCTGATCACTTTGATTATTCTTGCCATTTGACGAATTCGGTCAATTCCAACGTTCTATTTAGTTTCAACATGATGAACATTCTGAATTATTGGGCATTCAGGCTATTTTGATTAGTCTGGCTGTTTATCACTCTGATCAATTTAAATATGCTTGTCAGTTGACGAATTCAGTCAATTCCAACGTGCTATTCAGTTTCAACATGATGAACATTCTGAATTATTAGGCATTCAGGCTTTTTTGATTTGTCTGGCTGGTTTTATCACTCTGATCACTTTGAATACTCTTGCCATTTGACGAATTCGGTCAATTCCAACGTTCTATTCAGTTTAAAAATTATGAACATTCTGAATTATTGGGCATTCAGGCTATTTTGATTAGTCTGGCTGGTTTTATCACTCTGATCACTTTGAATACTCTTGCCATTTGACGAATTCGGTCAATTGGGCATTCAGGCTATTTTTGACTCTTTGACTCTTGCCATTTGACGAATTCGGCCAATTCCAACGTTCTATTTAGTTTCAACATAATGAACATTCTGAATTATTGGGCATTCAGGCTATTTTGATTAGTCTGGCTGTTTATCACTCTGATCAATTTAAATATGCTTGTCAGTTGACGAATTCAGTCAATTCCAACGTTCTATTCAGTTTCAACATGATGAACATTCTGAATTATTAGGCATTCAGGCTTTTTTGATTAGTCTGGCTGGTTTTATCACTCTGATCACTTTGAATACTCTTGCCATTTGACGAATTCGGTCAATTCCAACGTTCTATTCAGTTTAAAAATTATGAACATTCTGAATTATTGGGCATTCAGGCTATTTTGATTAGTCTGGCTGGTTTTATCACTCTGATCACTTTGAATACTCTTGCCATTTGACGAATTCGGTCAATTGGGCATTCAGGCTATTTTTGACTATTTGACTCTTGCCATTTGACGAATTCGGTCAATTCCAACGCTCAATTCAGTTTCAACATGATGAACATTCTGAATTATTTGGCATTCAGGCTATTTTGATTATTGTAGCTAGTTTTATCACTCTGATTACTTTGAATAATCTTGCCATTTGACGAATTCGGTCAACTGCAACATTATATATTTACTTTGAACATGATTAACATTTTGAATTATTGGGCATTCAGACTATTTTGACTATTGTAGCTGGTTTTATCACTCTGATCACTTTGATTATTCTTGCCATTTGACGAATTCGGTCAATTCCAACGTTCTATTTAGTTTCAACATGATGAACATTCTGAATTATTGGGCATTCAGGCTATTTTGATTAGTCTGGCTGTTTATCACTCTGATCAATTTAAATATGCTTGTCAGTTGACGAATTCAGTCAATTCCAACGTGCTATTCAGTTTCAACATGATGAACATTCTGAATTATTAGGCATTCAGGCTTTTTTGATTTGTCTGGCTGGTTTTATCACTCTGATCACTTTGAATACTCTTGCCATTTGACGAATTCGGTCAATTCCAACGTTCTATTCAGTTTAAAAATTATGAACATTCTGAATTATTGGGCATTCAGGCTATTTTGATTAGTCTGGCTGGTTTTATCACTCTGATCACTTTGAATACTCTTGCCATTTGACGAATTCGGTCAATTGGGCATTCAGGCTATTTTTGACTCTTTGACTCTTGCCATTTGACTAATTCGGCCAATTCCAACGTTCTATTTAGTTTCAACATAATGAACATTCTGAATTATTGGGCATTCAGGCTATTTTGATTAGTCTGGCTGTTTATCACTCTGATCAATTTAAATATGCTTGTCAGTTGACGAATTCAGTCAATTCCAACGTTCTATTCAGTTTCAACATGATGAACATTCTGAATTATTAGGCATTCAGGCTTTTTTGATTAGTCTGGCTGGTTTTATCACTCTGATCACTTTGAATACTCTTGCCATTTGACGAATTCGGTCAATTCCAACGTTCTATTCAGTTTAAAAATTATGAACATTCTGAATTATTGGGCATTCAGGCTATTTTGATTAGTCTGGCTGGTTTTATCACTCTGATCACTTTGAATACTCTTGCCATTTGACGAATTCGGTCAATTGGGCATTCAGGCTATTTTTGACTATTTGACTCTTGCCATTTGACGAATTCGGTCAATTCCAACGCTCAATTCAGTTTCAACATGATGAACATTCTGAATTATTTGGCATTCAGGCTATTTTGATTATTGTAGCTAGTTTTATCACTCTGATTACTTTGAGTAATCTTGCCATTTGACGAATTCGCTCAACTGCAACATTACATATTTACTTTGAACATGATGAACATTTTGAATTATTGGGCATTCAGACTATTTTGACTATTGTAGCTGGTTTTATCACTTTGATTATTCTTGCCATTTGACGAATTCGGTCAATTCCAACGTTCTATTTAGTTTCAACATGATGAACATTCTGAATTATTCGGCATTCAGGCTATTTTGATTAGTCTGGCTGTTTATCACTCTGATCAATTTAAATATGCTTGTCAGTTGACGAATTCAGTCAATTCCAACGTTCTATTCAGTTTCAACATGATGAACATTCTGAATTATTAGGCATTCAGGCTTTTTTGATTAGTCTGGCTGGTTTTATCACTCTGATCACTTTGAATACTCTTGCCATTTGACGAATTCGGTCAATTCCAACGTTCTATTCAGTTTAAAAATTATGAACATTCTGAATTATTGGGCATTCAGGCTATTTTGATTAGTCTGGCTGGTTTTATCACTCTGATCACTTTGAATACTCTTGCCATTTGACGAATTCGGTCAATTGGGCATTCAGGCTATTTTTGACTATTTGACTCTTGCCATTTGACGAATTCGGTCAATTCCAACGCTCTATTCAGTTTCAACATGATGAACATTCTGAATTATTGGGCATTCAGGCTATTTTGATTAGTCTGGCTGTTTATCACTCTGATCAATTTAAATATGCTTGTCAGTTGACGAATTCAGTCAATTCCAACGTTCTATTCAGTTTCAACATGATGAACATTCTGAATTATTAGGCATTCAGGCTTTTTTGATTAGTCTGGCTGGTTTTATCACTCTGATCACTTTGAATACTCTTGCCATTTGACGAATTCGGTCAATTCCAACGTTCTATTCAGTTTAAAAATTATGAACATTCTGAATTATTGGGCATTCAGGCTATTTTGATTAGTCTGGCTGGTTTTATCACTCTGATCACTTTGAATACTCTTGCCATTTGACGAATTCGGTCAATTGGGCATTCAGGCTATTTTTGACTCTTTGACTCTTGCCATTTGACGAATTCGGTCAATTCCAACGTTCTATTTAGTTTCAACATAATGAACATTCTGAATTATTGGGCATTCAGGCTATTTCGATTAGTCTGGCTGTTTATCACTCTGATCAATTTAAATATGCTTGTCAGTTGACGAATTCAGTCAATTCCAACGTTCTATTCAGTTTCAACATGATGAACATTCTGAATTATTAGGCATTCAGGCTTTTTTGATTAGTCTGGCTGGTTTTATCACTCTGATCACTTTGAATACTCTTGCCATTTGACGAATTCGGTCAATTCCAACGTTCTATTCAGTTTCAACATGATGAACATTCTGAATTATTTGGCATTCAGGCTATTTTGATTATTGTAGCTAGTTTTATCACTCTGATTACTTTGAATACTCTTGCCATTTGACGAATTCGGTCAATTCCAACGTTCTATTCAGTTTAAAAATTATGAACATTCTGAATTATTGGGCATTCAGGCTATTTTGATTAGTCTGGCTGGTTTTATCACTCTGATCACTTTGAATACTCTTGCCATTTGACGAATTCGGTCAATTGGGCATTCAGGCTATTTTTGACTATTTGACTCTTGCCATTTGACGAATTCGGTCAATTCCAACGCTCTATTCAGTTTCAACATGATGAACATTCTGAATTATTTGGCATTCAGGCTATTTTGATTATTGTAGCTAGTTTTATCACTCTGATTACTTTGAGTAATCTTGCCATTTGACGAATTCGCTCAACTGCAACATTATATATTTACTTTGAACATGATGAACATTTTGAATTATTGGGCATTCAGACTATTTTGACTATTGTAGCTGGTTTTATCACTCTGATCACTTTGATTATTCTTGCCATTTGACGAATTCGGTCAATTCCAACGTTCTATTCAGTTTCAACATGATGAACATTCTGAATTATTGGGCATTCAGGCTATTTTGATTAGTCTGGCTGTTTATCACTCTGATCACTTTGAATACTCTTGCCATTTGACGAATTCGGTCAACTGCAACGTTATATTCACTTTGAACATGATGAACATTTTGAATTATTGGGCATTCAGGCTATTTTGACTATTGTAGCTGGTTTTATTACACTGATCACTTTGAATACTCTTGCCATTTGACGAATTCGGTCAACTGCAACGTTATATTCACTTTGAACATGATGAACATTTTGAATTATTGGGCATTCAGGCTATTTAGACTATTGTAGCTGGTTTTATCACACTGATCACTATGAATACTCTTGCCATTTGACGAATTCGGTAAACTGCAACGTTATATTCACTTTGAACATGATGAACATTTTGAATTATTGGGCATTCAGGCTCTTTTGACTATTGTAGCTGGTTTTATCACTCTGATCACTTTGAATACTCTTGCCATTTGACGAATTCGGTCAACTGCAACGTTATATTCACTTTGAACATGATTAACATTTTGAATTATTGGGCATTCAGGCTATTTTGATTATTGTAGCTGGTTTTATCACTCTGATCAGTTTGAATACTCTTGCCATTTGACGAATTCGGTCAATTCCAACGTTCTATTCAGTTTCAACATGATGAACATTCTGAATTATTGGGCATTCAGGCTATTTGGATTATTGTAGCTGGTTTTATCACTCTTATCACTTTGAATACTCTTGCCATTTGACGAATTCGGTCAACTGCAACGTTATATTCACTTCGAACATGATGAACATTTTGAATTATTGGGCATTCAGTCTATTTTGACTATTGTAGCTGGTTTTATCACTCTGATCACTTTGAATACCATTTGACGAATTCGGTCAACTGCAACGTTATATTCACTTTCAACATGATGAACATTATGAATTATTGGGCATTCAGGCAATTTTCATTATTGTAGCTGGTTTTATCACTCTGATCAGTTTGAATACTCTTGCCATTTGACGAATTCGGTCAATTCCAACGTTCTATTCAGTTTCAACATGATGAACATTCTGAATTATTGGGCATTCAGGCTATTTTGATTATTGTAGCTGGTTTTATCACTCTGATTACTTTGAATACTCTTGCCATTTGGCATTCAGGCTATTTTGACTATTGTAGCTGGTTTTATCACTCTGATAACTTTGATTATTCTTGCCATTTGACGAATTCGGTCAATTCCAACGTTCTATTCAGTTTCAAGATGCTGAACATTCTGAATTATTGGACATTGAATACTCTTGCCATTTGACGAATTCGGTAAACTGCAACGTTATATTCACTTTGAACATGATGAACATTTTGAATTATTGGGCATTCAGGCTATTTTGACTATTGTAGCTGGTTTTATCACTCTGATCACTTTGAATACTCTTGCCATTTGACGAATTCGGTCAACTGCAACGTTATATTCACTTTGAACATGATGAACATTATGAATTATTGGGCATTCAGGCTATTTTGATTATTGTAGCTGGTTTTATCACTCTGATCAGTTTGAATACTCTTGCCATTTGGCGAATTCGGTCAACTGCAACGTTATATTCACTTTGAACATGATGAACATTTTGAATTATTGGGCATTCAGGCTCTTTTGACTATTGTAGCTGGCTTTATCACTCTGATCAGTTTGAATACTCTTGCCATTTGACGAATTCGGTCAATTCCAACGTTCTATTCAGTTTCAACATGATGAACATTCTGAATTATTGGGCATTCAGGCTATTTTGATTATTGTAGCTGGTTTTATCACTCTTATCACTTTGAATACTCTTGCCATTTGACGAATTCGGTCAACTGCAACGTTATATTCACTTCGAACATGATGAACATTTTGAATTATTGGGCATTCAGTCTATTTTGACTATTGTAGCTGGTTTTATCACTCTGATCACTTTGAATACCATTTGACGAATTCGGTCAACTGCAACGTTATATTCACTTTCAACATGATGAACATTATGAATTATTGGGCATTCAGGCAATTTTGATTATTGTAGCTGGTTTTATCACTCTGATCAGATTGAATACTCTTGCCATTTGACGAATTCGGTCAATTCCAACGTTCTATTCAGTTTCAACATGATGAACATTCTGAATTATTGGGCATTCAGGCTATTTTGATTATTGTAGCTGGTTTTATCACTCTGATTACTTTGAATACTCTTGCCATTTGGCTATTTGGCATTCAGGCTATTTTGACTATTGTAGCTGGTTTTATCACTCTGATAACTTTGATTATTCTTTCCATTTGACGAATTCGGTCAATTCCAACGTTCTATTCAGTTTCAAGATGCTGAACATTCTGAATTATTGGACATTGAATACTCTTGCCATTTGACGAATTCGGTCAACTGCAACGTTACATTCACTTTGAACATGATGAACATTTTGAATTATTGGGCATTCAGGCTTTTTTGATTAGTCTGGCTGGTTTTATCACTCTGATCACTTTGAATTCCCTTGCCATTTGACGAATTCGGTCAATTCCTACGTTCTATTCAGTTTAAACATTATGAACATTCTGAATTATTGGACATTCAGGCTATTTTGATTAGTCTGGCTGGTTTTATCACTCTGATCACTTTAAATTCTCTTGCCATTTGACGAATTCGGTCAATTCCTACGTTCTATTCAGTTTAAACATTATGAACATTCTGAATTATTGGGCATTCAGGCTATTTTGATTAGTCTGGCTGGTTTTAGCACTCTGATCAGTTTGAATACTCTTGCCATTTGACGAATTCGGTCAATTGGGCATTCAGGCTATTTTGACTATTTGACTCTTGCCATTTGACGAATTCGGTCAATTCCAACGTTCTATTCAGTTTCAACATGATGAACATTCTGAATTATTGGGCATTCAGGCTATTTTGATTAGTCTGGCTGGTTTTAGCACTCTGATCAGTTTGAATACTCTTGCCATTTGACGAATTCGGTCAATTCCAACGTTCTATTCAGTTTCAACATGATGATCATTCTGAATTATTGGGCATTCAGGCCACTTTGATTATTGTAGCTGGTTTTATCACTCCGATCACTTTGACTTCTCTTGCCATTTGACGAATTCGGTCAATTCCAACGTTGTATTCAGTTTCAACATGATGAACATTCTGAATTATTGGACATTCAGGCTTTTTTGATTAGTCTGGCTGGTTTTATCAATCTGATCAATTAGAATACTCTTGTTATTTGACGAATTCGGTCAATTCCAACGTTCTATTCAGTTTCAACATGATGAACATTCTGAATTATTGGACATTCAGGCTATTTTGATTAGTCTGGCTGGTTTTATCACTCTGATCACTTTGAATACTCTTGCCATTTGACGAATTCGGTCAAGTGCAACGTTATATTCACTTTGAACATGATGAACATTTTGAATTATTGGGCATTCAGGCTATTTTGATTAGTCTGGCTGGTTTTATCACTCTGATCACTTTGAATACTCTTGCCATTTGGCTATTTGGCATTCAGGCTATTTTGACTATTGTAGCTGGTTTTATCACTCTGATCACTTTGATTATTCTTGCCATTTGACGAATTCGGTCAATTCCAACGTTCTATTCAGTTTCAACATGCTGAACATTCTGAATTATTGGACATTCAGGCTATTTTGATTAGTCTGGCTGGTTTTATAACTCTGATCACTTTGAATACTCTTGCCATTTGACGAATTCGGTCAATTGGGCATTCAGGCAATTGTGACTATTTGACTCTTGCCATTTGACGAAATCGGTCAATTCCAACGTTCTATTCAGTTTCAACATGATGAACATTCTGAATTATTGGGCATTCAGGCTATTTTGATTAGTCTGGCTGGTTTTATCACACTGATCACTTTGAATACTCTTGCCATTTGGCATTCAGGCTATTTTGACTATTGTAGCTGGTTTTATCACTCTGATCACTTTGATTATTCTTGCCATTTGACGAATTCGGTCAATTCCAACGTTCTATTCAGTTTCAACATGCTGAACATTCTGAATTATTGGACATTCAGGCTATTTTGATTAGTCTGGCTGGTTTTATAACTCTGATCACTTTGAATACTCTTGCCATTTGACGAATTCGGTCAACTGCAACGTTATATTCACTTTGAACATGATGAACATTTTGAATTATTGGGCATTCAGGCTTTTTTGATTAGTCTGGCTGGTTTTATCACTCTGATCACTTTGAATTCTCTTGCCATTTGACGAATTCGGTCAATTCCTACGTTCTATTCAGTTTAAACATTATGAACATTCTGAATTATTGGGCATTCAGGCTATTTTGATTAGTCTGGCTGGTTTTATCACTCTCATCACTTTGAATTCTCTTGCCATTTGACGAATTCGGTCAATTCCTACGTTCTATTCAGTTTAAACATTATGAACATTCTGAATTATTGGGCATTCAGGCTATTTTGATTAGTCTGGCTGGTTTTAACTTTCTGATCACTTTGAATACTCTTGCCATTTGACGAATTCGGTCAATTGGGCATTCAGGCTATTTTGACTATTTGACTCTTGCCATTTGACGAATTCGGTCAATTCCAACGTTCTATTCAGTTTCAACATGATGAACATTCTGAATTATTGGGCATTCAGTCTATTTTGATTAGTCTGGCTGGTTTTATTCTGAATTCTTGGGCATTCAGGCCACTTTGATTATTGTAGCTGGTTTTATCACTCCGATCACTTTGAATACTCTTGCCATTTGACGAATTAGGTAAATTCCAACGTTCTATTCAGTTTCAACATGATGAACATTCTGAATTATTGGACATTCAGGCTTTTTTGATTAGTCTGGCTGGTTTTATCAATCTGATCAATTAGAATACTCTTGTTATTTGACGAATTCGGTCAATTCCAACGTTCTATTCTGTTTCAACATGATGAACATTCTGAATTATTTGGCATTCAGGCTATTTTGATTATTGTAGCTAGTTTTATCACTCTGATCACTTTGAATACTGTTGCCATTTGACGAATTCGGTCAATTCCAACGGTCTATTCAGTTTCAACATGATGAACATTCTGAATTATTGGGCATTCAGGCCACTTTGATTATTGTAGCTGGTTTTATCACTCCGATCACTTTGAATACTCTTGCCATTTGACGAATTCGGTCAATTCCAACGTTCTATTCAGTTTCAACATGATGAACATTCTGAATTATTGGACATTCAGGCTATTTTGATTATTGTAGCTGGTTTTATCACTCCGATCACTTTGAATACTCTTGCCATTTGACGAATTCGGTCAATTGCAACGTTACTTTGAACATGATGAACATTTTGAATTATTGGGCATTCAGACTATTTTGACTATTGTAGCTGGTTTTATCACGCCGATCACTTTGAATACTCTTGCCATTTGACGAATTCGGTCAATTCCAACGTTCTATTCAGTTTCAACATGCTGAACATTCTGAATTATTGGACATTCAGGCTATTTTGATTAGTCTGGCTGGTTTTATAACTCTGATCACTTTGAATACTCTTGCCATTTGACGAATTCGGTCAATTGGGCATTCAGGCAATTGTGACTATTTGACTCTTGCCATTTGACGAATTCGGTCAATTCCAACGTTCTATTCAGTTTCAACATGATGAACATTCTGAATTATTGGGCATTCAGGCTATTTTGATTAGTCTGGCTGGTTTTATCACTCTGATCACTTTGAATACTCTTGCCATTTGGCTATTTGGCATTCAGGCTATTTTGACTATTGTAGCTGGTTTTATCACTCTGATCACTTTGATTATTCTTGCCATTTGACGAATTCGGTCAATTCCAACGTTCTATTCAGTTTCAACATGCTGAACATTCTGAATTATTGGACATTCAGGCTATTTTGATTAGTCTGGCTGGTTTTATAACTCTGATCACTTTGAATACTCTTGCCATTTGAGGAATTCGGTCAACTGCAACGTTATATTCACTTTGAACATGATGAACATTTTGAATTATTGGGCATTCAGGCTTTTATGATTAGTCTGGCTGGTTTTATCACTCTGATCACTTTGAATTCTCTTGCCATTTGACGAATTCGGTCAATTGGGCATTCAGGCTATTTTGACTATTTGACTCTTGCCATTTGACGAATTCGGTCAATTCCAACGTTCTATTCAGTTTCAACATGATGAACATTCTGAATTATTGGGCATTCAGGCTATTTTGATTAGTCTGGCTGGTTTTATCACTCTGATCACTTTGAATACTCTAGCCATTTGACGAATTCGGTCAATTGGGCATTCAGGCTATTTTGACTATTTGACTCTTGCCATTTGACGAATTCGGTCAATTCCAACGTTCTATTCAGTTTCAACATGATGAACATTCTGAATTATTGGGCATTCAGTCTATTTTGATTAGTCTGGCTGGTTTTATCACTCTGATCAGTTTGAATACTCTAGCCATTTGACGAATTCGGTCAATTCCAACGTTCTATTCAGTTTCAACATGATGATCATTCTGAATTATTGGGCATTCAGGCTTTTTTGATTAGTCTGGCTGGTTTTATCAATCTGATCAATTAGAATACTCTTGTTATTTGACGAATTCGGTCAATTCCAACGATCTATTCAGTTTCAACATGATGAACATTGTGAATTATTGGACATTCAGGCTTTTTTGATTAGTCTGGCTGGTTTTATCAATCTGATCAATTAGAATACTCTTGTTATTTGACGAATTCGGTCAATTCCAACGTTCTATTCAGTTTCAACATGATGAACATTCTGAATTATTTGGCATTCAGGCTATTTTGATTATTGTAGCTAGTTTTATCACTCTGATCACTTTGAATACTCTAGCCATTTGACGAATTCGGTCAATTCCAACGTTCTATTCAGTTTCAACATGATGAACATTGTGAATTATTGGACATTCAGGCTTTTTTGATTAGTCTGGCTGGTTTTATCAATCTGATCAATTAGAATACTCTTGTTATTTGACGAATTCGGTCAATTCCAACGTTCTATTCAGTTTCAACATGATGAACATTCTGAATTATTTGGCATTCAGGCTATTTTGATTATTGTAGCTAGTTTTATCACTCTGATCACTTTGAATACTCTTGCCATTTGACGAATTCGGTCAATTCCAACGTTCTATTCTGTTTCAACATGATGAACATTCTGAATTATTGGGCATTCAGGCTATTTTGATTAGTCTGGCTGGTTTTATCACTCTGATCACTTTGAATACTCTTGCCATTTGACGAATTCGGTCAATTGCAACGTTACTTTGAACATGATGAACATTTTGAATTATTGGGCATTCAGGCTATTTTGACTATTGTAGCTGGTTTTATCACTCCGATCACTTCGAATACTCTTGCCATTTGACGAATTCGGTCAATTCCAACGGTCTATTCAGTTTCAACATGATGAACATTCTGAATTATTGGGCATTCAGGCTATTTTGATTATTGTAGCTGGTTTTATCACTCCGATCACTTTGAATACTCTTGCCATTTGACGAATTCGGTCAATTGCAACGTTACTTTGAACATGATGAACATTTTGAATTATTGGGCATTCAGGCTATTTTGACTATTGTAGCTGGTTTTATCACTCCGATCACTTCGAATACTCTTGCCATTTGACGAATTCGGTCAATTCCAACGGTCTATTCAGTTTCAACATGATGAACATTCTGAATTATTGGGCATTCAGGCCACTTTGATTATTGTAGCTGGTTTTATCACTCCGATCACTTTGAATACTCTTGCCATTTGACGAATTAGGTCAATTCCAACGTTCTATTCAGTTTCAACATGATGAACATTCTGAATTATTGGACATTCAGGCTTTTTTGATTAGTCTGGCTGGTTTTATCAATCTGATCAATTAGAATACTCTTGTTATTTGACGAATTCGGTCAATTCCAACGTTCTATTCAGTTTCAACATGATGAACATTCTGAATTATTTGGCATTCAGGCTATTTTGATTATTGTAGCTAGTTTTATCACTCTGATCACTTTGAATACTGTTGCCATTTGACGAATTCGGTCAATTCCAACGGTCTATTCAGTTTCAACATGATGAACATTCTGAATTATTGGGCATTCAGGCCACTTTGATTATTGTAGCTGGTTTTATCACTCCGATCACTTTGAATACTCTTGCCATTTGACGAATTCGGTCAATTCCAACGTTCTATTCAGTTTCAACATGATGAACATTCTGAATTATTGGACATTCAGGCTATTTTGATTATTGTAGCTGGTTTTATCACTCCGATCACTTTGAATACTCTTGCCATTTGACGAATTCGGTCAATTGCAACTTTACTTTGAACATGATGAACATTTTGAATTATTGGGCATTCAGACTATTTTGACTATTGTAGCTGGTTTTATCACGCCGATCACTTTGAATACTCTTGCCATTTGACGAATTCGGTCAATTCCAACGTTCTATTCAGTTTCAACATGATGACCATTCTGAATTATTGGACATTCAGGCTTTTTTGATTAGTCTGGCTGGTTTTATCAATCTGATCAATTAGAATACTCTTGCCATTTGACTAATTCGGTCAATTCCAACGTTCTATTCAGTTTCAACATGATGAACATTCTGAATTATTTGGCATTCAGGCTATTTTGATTATTGTAGCTAGTTTTATCAATCTGATCACTTTGAATACTCTTGCCATTTGACGAATTCGGTCAATTCCAACGGTCTATTCAGTTTCAACATGATGAACATTCTGAATTATTGGGCATTCAGGCCACTTTGATTATTGTAGCTGGTTTTATCACTCCAATCACTTTGAATACTCTTGCCATTTGACGAATTCGGTCAATTCCAACGTTCTATTCAGTTTCAACATGATGAACATTCTGAATTATTGGGCATTCAGGCCACTTTGATTAGTCTGGCTGGTTTTATCAATCTGATCAATTAGAATACTCTTGATATTTGACGAATTCGGTCAATTCCAACGTTCTATTCAGTTTCAACATGATGAACATTCTGAATTATTGGGCATTCAGGCTATTTTGATTATTGTAGCTGGTTTTATCACTCCGATCACTTTGAATACTCTTGCCATTTGACGAATTAGGTCAATTCCAACGTTCTATTCAGTTTCAACATGATGAACATTCTGAATTATTGGACATTCAGGCTTTTTTGATTAGTCTGGCTGGTTTTATCAATCTGATCAATTAGAATACTCTTGTTATTTGACGAATTCGGTCAATTCCAACGTTCTATTCAGTTTCAACATGATGAACATTCTGAATTATTTGGCATTCAGGCTATTTTGATTATTGTAGCTAGTTTTATCACTCTGATCACTTTGAATACTGTTGCCATTTGACGAATTCGGTCAATTCCAACGGTCTATTCAGTTTCAACATGATGAACATTCTGAATTATTGGGCATTCAGGCCACTTTGATTATTGTAGCTGGTTTTATCACTCCGATCACTTTGAATACTCTTGCCATTTGACGAATTCGGTCAATTCCAACGTTCTATTCAGTTTCAACATGATGAACATTCTGAATTATTGGACATTCAGGCTATTTTGATTATTGTAGCTGGTTTTATCACTCCGATCACTTTGAATACTCTTGCCATTTGACGAATTCGATCAATTGCAACTTTACTTTGAACATGATGAACATTTTGAATTATTGGGCATTCAGACTATTTTGACTATTGTAGCTGGTTTTATCACGCCGATCACTTTGAATACTCTTGCCATTTGACGAATTCGGTCAATTCCAACGTTCTATTCAGTTTCAACATGATGACCATTCTGAATTATTGGACATTCAGGCTTTTTTGATTAGTCTGGCGGGTTTTATCAATCTGATCAATTAGAATACTCTTGCCATTTGACTAATTCGGTCAATTCCAACGTTCTATTCAGTTTCAACATGATGAACATTCTGAATTATTTGGCATTCAGGCTATTTTGATTATTGTAGCTAGTTTTATCACTCTGATCACTTTGAATACTCTTGCCATTTGACGAATTCGGTCAATTCCAACGGTCTATTCAGTTTCAACATGATGAACATTCTGAATTATTGGGCATTCAGGCCACTTTGATTATTGTAGCTGGTTTTATCACTCCAATCACTTTGAATACTCTTGCCATTTGACGAATTCGGTCAATTCCAACGTTCTATTCAGTTTCTATTCATGAACATTCTGAATTATTGGGCATTCAGGCCACTTTGATTAGTCTGGCTGGTTTTATCAATCTGATCAATTAGAATACTCTTGATATTTGACGAATTCGGTCAATTCCAACGTTCTATTCAGTTTCAACATGATGAACATTCTGAATTATTGGGCATTCAGGCTATTTTGATTATTGTAGCTGGTTTTATCACTCCGATCACTTTGAATACTCTTGCCATTTGACGAATTCGGTCAATTGCAACGTTACTTTGAACATAATGAACATTTTGAATTATTGGGCATTCAGGCTATTTTGACTATTGTAGCTGGTTTTATCACTCCGATCACTTCGAATACTCTTGCCATTTGACGAATTCGGTCAATTCCAACGTTCTATTCAGTTTCAACATGATGAACATTCTGAATAATTGGGCATTCAGGCTATTTTGATTAGTCTGGCTGGTTTTATCACTCTGATCACTTTGAATACTCTTGCCATTTGACGAATTCGGTCAATTGCAACGTTACTTTGAACATGATGAACATTTTGAATTATTGGGCATTCAGGCTATTTTGACTATTGTAGCTGGTTTTATCACTCCGATCACTTCGAATACTCTTGCCATTTGACGAATTCGGTCAATTCCAACGTTCTATTCAGTTTCAACATGATGAACATTCTGAATTATTGGGCATTCAGGCTATTTTGATTAGTCTGGCTGGTTTTATCACTCTGATCACTTTGAATACTCTTGCCATTTGACGAATTCGGTCAATTGCAACGTTACTTTGAACATGATGAACATTTTGAATTATTGGGCATTCAGGCTATTTTGACTATTGTAGCTGGTTTTATCAATCTGATCAATTAGAATACTCTTGCCATTTGACTAATTCGGTCAATTCCAACGTTCTATTCAGTTTCAACATGATGAACATTCTGAATTATTTGGCATTCAGGCTATTTTGATTATTGTAGCTAGTTTTATCACTCTGATCACTTTGAATACTCTTGCCATTTGACGAATTCGGTCAATTCCAACGTTCTATTCAGTTTCAACATGATGAACATTCTGAATTATTGGGCATTCAGGCTAATTTGATTAGTCTGGCTGGTTTTATCACCCCGATCACTTTGAATACTCTTGCCATTTGACGAATTCGGTCAATTGCAACGTTACTTTGAACATGATGAACATTTTGAATTATTGGGCATTCAGGCTATTTTGACTAGTGTAGCTGGTTTTATCACTCCGATCACTTCGAATACTTTGCCATTTGATGAATTCGGTCAACTGCAACATTATATTCACTTTGAACATGATGAACATTTTGAATTATTGGACATTCAGGCTATTTTGACTCTTGCCATTTGACGAATTCGGTCAATTCCAACGTTCTATTCAGTTTCAACATGATGAACATTCTGAATTATTGGGCATTCAGGCTATTTTGATTAGTCTGGCTGGTTTTATCACTCTGATCACTTTGAATACTCTTGCCATTTGACGAATTCGGTCAACTGCAACGTTATATTCACTTTGAACATGATGAACATTTTGAATTATTGGGCATTCCGGCTATTTTGACTATTGTAGCTGGTTTTATCACTCTGATCAGTTTGAATACTCTTGCCATTTGACGAATTCGGTCAACTGCAACGTTATATTCACTTCGAACATGATGAACATTCTGAAATATTGGGCATTCAGGCTATTTTGACATTGTAGCTGGTTTTATCACTCTGATCACTTTGAATACTCTTGCCATTTGACGAATTCGGTCAACTGCAACGTTATATTCACTTTGAACATTTTGAATTATTGGGCATTCAGGCTATTTTGATTATTGTAGCTGGTTTTATCACTCTGATCACTTTGAATACTCTTGCCATTTGACGAATTCGGTCAACTGCAACGTTATATTCACTTTGAACATGATGAACATTTTGAATTATTGGGCATTCAGGCTATTTTGACTATTGTAGCTGGTTTTATCACTCTGATCACTTTGAATACTCTTGACATTTGACGAATTCGGTCAACTGCAACGTTATATTCACTTTGAACATGATGAATATTTTGAATTATTGGGCATTCAGGCTATTTTGATTATTGTAGCTGGTTTTATCACTCTGATCACTTTGAATACTCTTGCCATTTGACGAATTCGGTCAACTGCAACGTTATATTCACTTTGAACATGATGAATATTTTGAATTATTGGGCATTCAGGCTATTTTGATTATTGTAGCTGGTTTTATCACTCTGATCAGTTTGAATACTCTTGCCATTTGACGAATTCGGTCAACTGCAACGTTATATTCACTTTGAACATGATGAATATTTTGAATTATTGGGCATTCAGGCTATTTTGATTATTGTAGCTGGTTTTATCACTCTGATCAGTTTCAATACTCTTGCCATTTGACGAATTCGGTCAATTCCAACGTTATATTCACTTTGAACATGATGAACATTTTGAATTATTGGGCATTTAGGCTATTTTGACTATTGTAGCTGGTTTTATCACTCTGATCACTTTGAATACTGTTGCCATTTGACGAATTCGGTCAATTCCAACTTTCTAGTCAGTTTCAACATGATGAACATTCTGAATTATTGGGCATTCAGGCTATTTTGATTATTGTAGCTGGTTTTATCACTCTGATCAGTTTGAGTACTCTTGCCATTTGACGAATTCGGTCAACTGCAACGTTATATTCACTTTGAACATTTTGAATTCTTGGGCATTCAGGCTATTTTGACTATTGTAGCTGGTTTTATCACTCTGATCTGTTTGAGTACTCTTGCCATTTGACGAATTCGGTCAACTGCACTTTGAACATTTTGAATTATTGGGCATTCAGGCTATTTTGACTATTGTAGCTGGTTTTATCACTCTGATCACTTTGAATACTCTTGCCATTTGACGAATTCGGTCAACTGCAACGTTATATTCACTTTGAACATGATGAAAATTTTGAATTATTGGGCATTCAGGCAATTTTGACTATTGTAGCTGGTTTTTTCACACTGATCACTTTGAATACTCTTGCCATTTGACGAATTCGGTCAACTGCAACGTTATATTCACTTTGAACATGATGAACATTTTGAATTATTGGGCATTCAGGCTATTTTGACTATTGTAGCTGGTTTTATCACTCTGATCACTTTGAATACTCTTGCTGGTTTTATCACTCTGATCACTTTGAATACTCTTGCTGGTTTTATCACTCTGATCACTTTGAATACTCTTGACATTTGACGAATTCAGTCAACTGCAACGTTATATTCACTTTGAACATGAGGAATATTTTGAATTATTGGGCTTTCAGGCTATTTTGATTATTGTAGCTGGTTTTATCACTCTGATCAGTTTGAATACTCTTGCCATTTGACGAATTCGGTCAACTGCAACGTTATATTCACTTTGAACATGATGAACATTTTGAATTATTGGGCATTCAGGCTATTTTGACTATTGTAGCTGGTTTTATCACTCTGATCACTTTGAATACTCTTGCTGGTTTTATCACTCTGATCAGTTTGAATACTCTTGCCATTTGACGAATTCGGTCAATTCCAACGTTCTATTCAGTTTCAACATGATGAACATTTTGGATTATTGGGCATTCAGGCTATTTTGACTATTGTAGCTGGTTTTATCACTCTGATCACTCTGAATACTCTTGACATTTGACGAATTCGGTCAATTCCAACGTTCTATTCAGTTTCAACATGATGAACATTCTGAATTATTGGGCATTCAGGCTATTTTGATTATTGTAGCTGGTTTTATCACTCTTATCACTTTGAATACTCTTGCCATTTGACGAATTCGGTCAACTGCAACGTTATATTCACTTCGAACATGATGAACATTTTGAATTATTGGGCATTCAGGCTATTTTGACTATTGTAGCTGGTTTTATCACACTGATCACTTTGAATACTCTTGCCATTTGACGAATTCGGTCAACTGCAACGTTATATTGACTTTGAACATGATGAACATTTTGAATTATTGGGCATTCAGGCTATTTTGACTATTGTAGCTGTTTTTATCACTCTGATCACTTTGAATACTCTTGCCATTTGACGAATTCGGTCAACTGCAACGTTATATTCACTTTGAACATGATGAATATTTTGAATTATTGGGCATTCAGGCTATTTTGATTATTGTAGCTGGTTTTATCACTCTGATCACTTTAAATACTCTTGCCATTGGACGAATTCGGTCAATTCCAACGTTCTATTCAGTTTCAACATGATGAATATTCTGAATTATTTGGCATTCAGGCGATTTTGATTAGTCTGGCTGGTTTTATCACTCTGATCACTTTGAATACTCTTGCCGTTTGACGAATTCTGTCAACTGCAACATTATATTCACTTTGAATATGATGAACATTTTGAATTATTGGACATTCAGTCTATTTTGACTATTGTAGCTGGTTTTATCACTCTGAATACTCTTGACATTTGACGAATTCGGTCAATTCCAACGTTCTATTCAGTTTCAACATGATGAACATTCTGAATTATTGGGCATTCAGGCTATTTTGATTATTGTAGCTGGATTTATCACTCTTATCACTTTGAATACTCTTGCCATTTGACGAATTCGGTCAACTGCAACGTTATATTCACTTCGAACATGATGAACATTTTGAATTATTGGGCATTCAGGCTATTTTGACTATTGTAGCTGGTTTTATCACACTGATCACTTTGAATACTCTTGCCATTTGACGAATTCGGTCAACTGCAACGATATATTGACTTTGAACATGATGAACATTTTGAATTATTGGGCATTCAGGCTATTTTGACTATTGTAGCTGTTTTTATCACTCTGATCACTTTGAATACTCTTGCCATTTGACGAATTCGGTCAACTGCAACGTTATATTCACTTTGAACATGATGAATATTTTGAATTATTGGGCATTCAGGCTATTTTGATTATTGTAGCTGGTTTTATCACTCTGATCACTTTAAATACTCTTGCCATTGGACGAATTCGGTCAATTCCAACGTTCTATTCAGTTTCAACATGATGAATATTCTGAATTATTTGGCATTCAGGCGATTTTGATTAGTCTGGCTGGTTTTATCACTCTGATCACTTTGAATACTCTTGCCGTTTGACGAATTCTGTCAACTGCAACATTATATTCACTTTGAATATGATGAACATTTTGAATTATTGGACATTCAGTCTATTTTGACTATTGTAGCTGGTTTTATCACTCTGAATACTCTTGACATTTGACGAATTCGGTCAATTCCAACGTTCTATTCAGTTTCAACATGATGAACATTCTGAATTATTTGGCATTCAGGCGATTTTGATTAGTCTGGCTGGTTTTATCACTCTGATCACTTTGAATACTCTTGCCATTTGACGAATTCGGTCAACTGCAACGTTATATTCACTTTGAACATGATGAACATTTTGAATTATTGGGCATTCAGGCTATTTTGACTATTGTAGCTGGTTTTATCACTCTGATCACTTTGATTATTCTTGCCATTTGACGAATTCGGCCAATTCCAACGTTCTATTCAGTTTCAACATGCTGAACATTCTGAATTATTGGACATTCAGGCTATATTGATTAGTCTGGCTGGTTTTATAACTCTGATCACTTTGAATAATCTTGCCATTTGACGAATTCGGTCAATTACAACGTTCTATTCAGTTTCAACATGATGAACATTCTGAATTATTGGGCATTCAGGCTATTTTGATTAGTCTGGCTGGTTTTATCACACTGATCACTTTGAATACTCTTGCCATTTGACGAATTCGGTCAACTGCAACGTTATATTGACTTTGAACATGATGAACATTTTGAATTATTGGGCATTCAGGCTATTTTGACTATTGTAGCTGTTTTTATCACTCTGATCACTTTGAATACTCTTGCCATTTGACGAATTCGGTCAACTGCAACGTTATATTCACTTTGAACATGATGAATATTTTGAACTAGTAAGTTGTAATGCGCCTATGGCGCCCGGTAATTTGCTTGAGAAAGTATTTGTTACTTAATTTTAAAAATTTTGTAAAAAATATTTTGAGAAAACTATTTTGTAAAAAAAAATTTCGAAAAAAAATAAAATTGGAAAACAAAAAATTTGTGGAAAAAATTTTTTTGCAGAAAAAAAATGTTTGTTGAAAAAAAAAATGTTTGCTGAAAAAAAAAATGTTTGCTGAAAAAAAAAACGTTTGTTGAAAAAAAAAATTTTTGTGGAAAAAAAAATTTTTGTTGAAAAAAAAAATATTGTGGAAAAAAAAATTTTGGAAAAAAAAAAATTTTTGTAAAAAACAAAAGTTTGAAAAAAAAAATGTTGTAAAAAAAAAATTTTGTGGAAAAAAAAAATTTTGGAAAAAAAAAATTTTTGTAAAAAAAATTTTGGTAAAAAAAAATTTTTGTAAAAAAAATTTTGGTAAAAAAAAAAATATTATTTTTTTTATTATTATTAGTTAAAGAATTATTATAGAATGCCTATTTAAATTCCTACGTACTGCGTGACAGAGTCAGTGAATCAGTGTATCAGTGAATCAGTGTCGAGGGTAAATATATATTAAGATTATTGGGCATTCAGGCTATTTTGATTATTGTAGCTGGTTTTATCACTCTGATCACTTTAAATACTCTTGCCATTGGACGAATTCGGTCAATTCCAACGTTCTATTTAGTTTCAACATGATGAACATTCTGAATTATTTGGCATTCAGGCGATTTTGATTAGTCTGGCTGGTTTTATCACTCTGATCACTTTGAATACTCTTGCCATTTGACGAATTCGGTCAACTGCAACGTTATATTCACTTTGAACATGATGAACATTTTGAATTATTGGGCATTCAGGCTATTTTGACTATTGTAGCTGGTTTTATCACTCTGATCACTTTGATTATTCTTGCCATTTGACGAATTCGGCCAATTCCAACGTTCTATTCAGTTTCAACATGCTGAACATTCTGAATTATTGGACATTCAGTCTATTTTGATTAGTCTGGCTGGTTTTATAACTCTGATCACTTTGAATACTCTTGCCATTTGACGAATTCGGTCAATTACAACGATCTATTCAGTTTAAACATGATGAACATTCTGAATTATTGGGCATTCAGGCTATTTTGATTAGTCTGGCTGGTTTTATCACTCTGATCACTTTGAATACTCTTGCCATTTGACGAATTCGGTCAACTGTAACGTTATATTCACTTTGAACATGATGAACATTTTGAATTATTGGGCATTCAGGCTATTTTGCTTATTGTAGCTGGTTTTATCACTCTGATCACTTTGAATACTCTTGCCATTTGTCGAATTCGGTCAACTGCAACGTTATATTCACTTTTAACATGATGAAAATTTTGAATTATTGGGCATTCAGGCTATTTAGACTATTGTAGCTGGTTTTATCACTCTGATCACTTTGATTGTTCTTGCCATTTGACGAATTTGGTCAATTCCAACGGTCTATTCAGTTTCAACATGATGAACATTCTGAATTTTTGGGCATTCAGGCTATTTTGATTAGTCTGGCTGGTTTTATCACTCTGATCACTTTGAATACTTTGCCATTTGATGAATTCGGTCAACTGCAACATTATATTCACTTTGAACATGATGAACATTTTGAATTATTGGGCATTCAGGCTATTTTGACTCTTGCCATTTGACGAATTCGGTCAATTCCAACGTTCTATTCAGTTTCAACATGATGAACATTCTGAATTATTGGGCATTCAGGCTATTTTGATTAGTCTGGCTGGTTTTATCACTCTGATCACTTTGAATACTCTTGCCATTTGACGAATTCGGTCAACTGCAACGTTATATTCACTTTGAACATGATGAACATTTTGAATAATTGGGCATTCAGGCTATTTTGATTATTGTAGCTGGTTTTATCACTCTGATCAGTTTGAATACTCTTGCCATTTGACGAATTCTGTCAACTGCAACATTATATTCACTTTGAACATGATGAACATTTTGAATTATTGGGCATTCAGGCTATTTTGACTATTGTAGCTGGTTTTATCACTCTGATCACTTTGAATACTTTGCCATTTGATGAATTCGGTCAACTGCAACATTATATTCACTTTGAACATGATGAACATTTTGAATTATTGGGCATTCAGGCTATTTTGACTCTTGCCATTTGACGAATTCGGTCAATTCCAACGTTCTATTCAGTTTCAACATGATGAACATTCTGAATTATTGGGCATTCAGGCTATTTTGATTAGTCTGGCTGGTTTTATCACTCTGATCACTTTGAATACTCTTGCCATTTGACGAATTCGGTCAACTGCAACATTATATTCACTTTGAACATGATGAACATTTTGAATTATTGGGCATTCAGGCTATTTTGACTATTGTAGCTGGTTTTATCGCTCTGATTACTTTGAATACTCTTGCCATTTGACGAATTCGGTCAACTGCAACGTTATATTCACTTTGAACATGATGAACATTTTGAATTATTGGGCATTCAGGCTATTTTGACTATTGTAGCTGGTTTTATCACTCTGATCACTTTGAATACTCTTGCCATTTGACGAATTCGGTCAACTGCAACGTTATATTCACTTTGAACATGATGAATATTTTGAATTATTGGGCATTCAGGCTATTTTGATTATTGTAGCTGGTTTTATCACTCTGATCAGTTTGAATACTCTTGCCATTTGACGAATTCGGTCAATTCCAACGTTCTATTCAGTTTCAACATGATGAACATTCTGAATTATTCGGCATTCAGGCGATTTTGATTAGTCTGTCTGGTTTTATCACTCTCATCACTTTGAATACTCTTGCCATTTGACGAATTCGGACAACTGCAATGTTATATTCACTTTGAACATGATGAAAATTTTGAATTATTGGGCATTCAGGCTATTTTGACTGTTGTAGCTGGTTTTATCACTCTGATTATTCTTGCCATTTGACGAATTCGGTCAACTGCAACGTTATATTCACTTTGAACATGATGAACATTTTGAATTATTGGGCATTCAGGCTATTTTGACTATTGTAGCTGGTTTTATCACACTGATCAGTTTGAATACTCTTGCCATTTGACGAATACGGTCAATTCCAACGTTCTAGTCAGTTTCAACATGATGAATATTTTGAATTATTGGGCATTCAGGCTATTTTGATTATTGTAGCTGGTTTTATCACTCTGATCAGTTTGAATACTCTTGCCATTTGACGAATTCGGTCAATTCCAACGTTCTATTCAGTTTCAACATGATGAACATTCTGAATTATTCGGCATTCAGGCGATTTTGATTAGTCTGTCTGGTTTTATCACTCTCATCACTTTGAATACTCTTGCCATTTGACGAATTCGGTCAACTGCAATGTTATATTCACTTTGAACATGATGAAAATTTTGAATTATTGGGCATTCAGGCTATTTTGATTATTGTAGCTGGTTTTATCACTCTGATCAGTTTGAGTACTCTTGCCATTTGACGAATTCGGTCAACTGCAACGTTATATTCACTTTGAACATTTTGAATTATTGGGCATTCAGGCTATTTTGACTATTGTAGCTGGTTTTATCACTCTGATCACTTTGAATACTTTTGCCGTTTGACGAATTCGGTCAATTCCAACGTTATATTCACTTTTAACATGATGAAAATTTTGAATTATTGGGCATTCAGGCTATTTTGACTATTGTAGCCGGTTTTATCACTCTGATCACTTTGATTATTCTTGCCATTTGACGAATTCGGTCAATTCCAACGTTCTAGTCAGTTTCAACATGATGAACATTCTGAATTATTGGGCATTCAGGCTATTTTGATTATTGTAGCTGGTTTTATCACTCTGATCAGTTTGAGTACTCTTGCCATTTGACGAATTCGGTCAACTGCAACGTTATATTCACTTTGAACATTTTGAATTATTGGGCATTCAGGCTATTTTGACTATTGTAGCTGGTTTTATCACTCTGATCACTTTAAATACTCTTGCCATTTGACGAATTCTGTCAACTGCAACGTTATATTCACTTTGAACATGATGAACATTTTTGAATTATTGTGCATTCAGGCAATTTTGACTATTGTAGCTGGTTTTTTCACACTGATCACTTTGAATACTCTTGCCATTTGACGAATTCGGTCAACTGCTACGTTATATTCACTTTGAACATGATGAACATTTTGAATTATTGGGCATTCAGGCTATTTTGATTAATGTAGCTGGTTTAATCACTCTGATCAGTTTGAATACTCTTGCCATTTGACGAATTCGGTCAATTCCAAAGTTCTATTCAGTTTCAACATGATGAACATTTCGGATTATTTGGCATTCAGGCTATTTTGATTATTGTAGCTGGTTTTATCACTCTGATCAGTTTGAATATTCTTGCCATTTGACGAATTCGGTCAACTGCAACGTTATATTCACTTTGAACATGATGAACATTTTGAATTATTGGGCATTCAGGCTATTTTGACTATTGTAGCTGGTTTTATCACTCTGATCACTTTGAATACTCTTGCCGTTTGACGAATTCTGTCAACTGCAACATTATATTCACTTTGAACATGATGAACATTTTGAATTATTGGGCATTCAGGCTATTTTGACTATTGTAGCTGGTTTTATCACTCTGATCACTCTGAATACTCTTGACATTTGACGAATTCGGTCAATTCCAACGTTCTATTCAGTTTCAACATGATGAACATTCTGAATTATTGGGCATTCAGGCTATTTTGATTATTGTAGCTCGTTTTATCACTCTGATCACTTTGAATACTCTTGCCATTTGACGAATTCTGTCAACTGCAACGTTATATTCACTTTGAACATTTTGAATTATTGGGCATTCAGGCTATTTTGACTATTGTAGCTGGTTTTATCACTCTGATCACTTTAAATACTCTTGCCATTTGACGAATTCTGTCAACTGCAACGTTATATTCACTTTGAACATGATGAACATTTTTGAATTATTGGGCATTCAGGCAATTTTGACTATTGTAGCTGGTTTTTTCACACTGATCACTTTGAATACTCTGGCCATTTGACGAATTCGGTCAACTGCAACGTTATATTCACTTCGAACATGATGAACATTTTGAATTATTGGGCATTCAGGCTATTTTGACTATTGTAGCTGGTTTTATTACACTGATCACTTTGAATACTCTTGCCATTTGACGAATTCAGTCAACTGCAACGTTATATTCACTTTGAACATGATGAACATTTTGAATTATTAGTCATTCAGGCTATTTTGACTATTGTAGCTGGTTTTATCACACTGATCACTTTGAATACTCTTGCCATTTGACGAATTCGGTCAACTGCAACGTTATATTGACTTTGAACATGATGAACATTTTGAATTATTGGGCATTCAGGCTATTTTGACTATTGTAGCTGGTTTTATCACTCTGATCACTTTGAATACTCTTGCCATTTGACGAATTCGGTCAACTGCAACGTTATATTCACTTTGAACATGATGAACATTCTGAATTATTTGGCATTCAGGCGATTTTGATTAGTCTGGCTGGTTTTATCACTCTGATCACTTTGAATACTCTTGCCATTTGACGAATTCTGTCAACTGCAACGTTATATTCACTTTGAACATGATGAACATTTTGAATTATTGGGCATTCAGGCTATTTTGACTATTGTAGCTGGTTTTATCACTCTGATCACTTTGATTATTCTTGCCATTTCACGAATTCGGCCAATTCCAACGTTCTATTCAGTTTCAACATGATGAACATTCTGAATTATTTGGCATTCAGGCGATTTTGATTAGTCTGGCTGGTTTTATCACTCTGATCACTTTGAATACTCTTGCCATTTGACGAATTCTGTCAACTGCAACGTTATATTCACTTTGAACATGATGAACATTTTGAATTATTGGGCATTCAGGCTATTTTGACTATTGTAGCTGGTTTTATCACTCTGATCACTTTGATTATTCTTGCCATTTGACGAATTCGGCCAATTCCAACGTTCTATTCAGTTTCAACATGATGAACATTCTGAATTATTGGACATTCAGGCTATTTTGATTAGTATGTCTGGTTTTATCACTCTGATCACTTTGAATACTCTTGCCATTTGACGAATTCTGTCAACTGCAACGTTATATTCACTTTGAACATGATGAACATTTTGAATTATTGGGCATTCAGGCTATTTTGACTATTGTAGCTGGTTTTATCACTCTGATCACTTTGAATACTCTTGCCATTTGACGAATTCGGTCAACTGCAACGTTATATTCACTTTGAACATGATGAACATTCTGAATTATTTGGCATTCAGGCGATTTTGATAAGTCTGGCTGGTTTTATCACTCTGATCACTTTGAATACTCTTGCCATTTGACGAATTCTGTCAACTGCAACGTTATATTCACTTTGAACATGATGAACATTTTGAATTATTGGGCATTCAGGCTATTTTGACTATTGTAGCTTGTTTTATCACTCTGATCACTTTGAATACTCTTGCCATTTGACGAATTCGGCCAATTCCAACGTTCTATTCAGTTTCAACATGATGAACATTCTGAATTATTTGGCATTCAGGCGATTTTGATTAGTCTGGCTGGTTTTATCACTCTGATCACTTTGAATACTCTTGCCATTTGACGAATTCTGTCAACTGCAACGTTATATTCACTTTGAACATGATGAACATTTTGAATTATTGGGCATTCAGGCTATTTTGACTATTGTAGCTGGTTTTATCACTCTGATCACTTTGATTATTCTTGCCATTTGACGAATTCGGCCAATTCCAACGTTCTATTCAGTTTCAACATGATGAACATTCTGAATTATTGGACATTCAGGCTATTTTGATTAGTCTGTCTGGTTTTATCACTCTGATCACTTTGAATACTCTTGCCATTTGACGAATTCTGTCAACTGCAACGTTATATTCACTTGGAACATGATGAACATTTTGAATTATTGGGCATTCAGGCTATTTTGATTATTGTAGCTGGTTTTATCACTCTGATCAGTTTGAATACTCTTGCCATTTGACGAATTCGGTCAATTCCAAAGTTCTATTCAGTTTCAACATGATGAACATTTCGGATTATTGGGCATTCAGGCTATTTTGATTATTGTAGCTGGTTTTATCACTCTGATCAGTTTGAATACTCTTGCCATTTGACGAATTCTGTCAACTGCAACGTTATATTCACTTTGAACATGATGAACATTTCGGATTATTGGGCATTCAGGCTATTTTGATTATTGTAGCTGGTTTTATCACTCTGATCAGTTTGAATACTCTTGCCATTTGACGAATTCTGTCAACTGCAACGTTATATTCACTTTGAACATGATGAACATTTTGAATTATTGGGCATTCAGGCTATTTTGACTATTGTAGCTGGTTTTATCACTCTGATCACTTTGAATACTCTTGCCATTTGACGAATTCTGTCAACTGCAACATTATATTCACTTTGAACATGATGAACATTTTGAATTATTGGGCATTCAGGCTATTTTGACTATTGTAGCTGGTTTTATCACTCTGATCACTCTGAATACTCTTGACATTTGACGAATTCGGTCAATTCCAACGTTCTATTCAGTTTCAACATGATGAACATTCTGAATTATTGGGCATTCAGGCTATTTTGATTATTGTAGCTCGTTTTATCACTCTGATCACTTTGAATACTCTTGCCATTTGACGAATTCTGTCAACTGCAACGTTATATTCACTTTGAACATTTTGAATTATTGGGCATTCAGGCTATTTTGACTATTGTAGCTGGTTTTATCACTCTGATCACTTTAAATACTCTTGCCATTTGACGAATTCTGTCAACTGCAACGTTATATTCACTTTGAACATGATGAACATTTTTGAATTATTGGGCATTCAGGCAATTTTGACTATTGTAGCTGGTTTTTTCACACTGATCACTTTGAATACTCTTGCCATTTGACGAATTCGGTCAACTGCAACGTTATATTCACTTCGAACATGAAGAACATTTTGAATTATTGGGCATTCAGACTATTTTGACTATTGTAGCTGGTTTTATTACACTGATCACTTTGAATACTCTTGCCATTTGACGAATTCAGTCAACTGCAACGTTATATTCACTTTGAACATGATGAACATTTTGAATTATTGGTCATTCAGGCTATTTTGACTATTGTAGCTGGTTTTATCACACTGATCACTTTGAATACTCTTGCCATTTGACGAATTCGGTCAACTGCAACGTTATATTGACTTTGAACATGATGGACATTTTGAATTATTGGGCATTCAGGCTATTTTGACTATTGTAGCTGGTTTTATCACTCTGATCACTTTGAATACTCTTGCCATTTGACGAATTCGGTCAACTGCAACGTTATATTCACTTTGAACATGATGAACATTCTGAATTATTTGGCATTCAGGCGATTTTGATTAGTCTGGCTGGTTTTATCACTCTGATCACTTTGAATACTCTTGCCATTTGACGAATTCTGTCAACTGCAACGTTATATTCACTTTGAACATGATGAACATTTTGAATTATTGGGCATTCAGGCTATTTTGACTATTGTAGCTGGTTTTATCACTCTGATCACTTTGATTATTCTTGCCATTTGACGAATTCGGCCAATTCCAACGTTCTATTCAGTTTCAACATGATGAACATTCTGAATTATTGGACATTCAGGCTATTTTGATTAGTCTGTCTGGTTTTATCACTCTGATCACTTTGAATACTCTTGCCATTTGACGAATTCTGTCAACTGCAACGTTATATTCACTTTGAACATGATGAACATTTTGAATTATTGGGCATTCAGGCTATTTTGACTATTGTAGCTGGTTTTATCACTCTGATCACTTTGAATACTCTTGCCATTTGACGAATTCGGTCAACTGCAACGTTATATTCACTTTGAACATGATGAACATTCTGAATTATTTGGCATTCAGGCGATTTTGATTAGTCTGGCTGGTTTTATCACTCTGATCACTTTGAATACTCTTGCAATTTGACGAATTCTGTCAACTGCAACGTTATATTCACTTTGAACATGATAAACATTTTGAATTATTGGGCATTCAGGCTATTTTGACTATTGTAGCTTGTTTTATCACTCTGATCACTTTGAATACTCTTGCCATTTGACGAATTCGGCCAATTCCAACGTTCTATTCAGTTTCAACATGATGAACATTCTGAATTATTTGGCATTCAGGCGATTTTGATTAGTCTGGCTGGTTTTATCACTCTGATCACTTTGAATACTCTTGCCATTTGACGAATTCTGTCAACTGCAACGTTATATTCACTTTGAACATGATGAACATTTTGAATTATTGGGCATTCAGGCTATTTTGACTATTGTAGCTGGTTTTATCACTCTGATCACTTTGATTATTCTTGCCATTTGACGAATTCGGTCAATTCCAAAGTTCTATTCAGTTTCAACATGATGAACATTTCGGATTATTGGGCATTCAGGCTATTTTGATTATTGTAGCTGGTTTTATCACTCTGATCAGTTTGAATACTCTTGCCATTTGACGAATTCTGTCAACTGCAACGTTATATTCACTTTGAACATGATGAACATTTCGGATTATTGGGCATTCAGGCTATTTTGATTATTGTAGCTGGTTTTATCACTCTGATCAGTTTGAATACTCTTGCCATTTGACGAATTCTGTCAACTGCAACGTTATATTCACTTTGAACATGATGAACATTTTGAATTATTGGTCATTCAGGCTATTTTGACTATTGTAGCTGGTTTTATCACACTGATCACTTTGAATACTCTTGCCATTTGACGAATTCGGTCAACTGCAACGTTATATTGACTTTGAACATGATGAACATTTTGAATTATTGGGCATTCAGGCTATTTTGACTATTGTAGCTGGTTTTATCACTCTGATCACTTTGAATACTTTTGCCATTTGACGAATTCGGTCAACTGCAACGTTATATTCACTTTGAACATGATGAACATTCTGAATTATTTGGCATTCAGGCGATTTTGATTAGTCTGGCTGGTTTTATCACTCTGATCACTTTGAATACTCTTGCCATTTGACGAATTCTGTCAACTGCAACGTTATATTCACTTTGAACATGATGAACATTTTGAATTATTGGGCATTCAGGCTATTTTGACTATTGTAGCTGGTTTTATCACTCTGATCACTTTGATTATTCTTGCCATTTGACGAATTCGGCCAATTCCAACGTTCTATTCAGTTTCAACATGATGAACATTCTGAATTATTTAGCATTCAGGCGATTTTGATTAGTCTGGCTGGTTTTATCACTCTGATCACTTTGAATACTCTTGCCATTTGACGAATTCTGTCAACTGCAACGTTATATTCACTTTGAACATGATGAACATTTTGAATTATTGGGCATTCAGGCTATTTTGACTATTGTAGCTGGTTTTATCACTCTGATCACTTTGAATACTCTTGCCATTTGACGAATTCGGTCAACTGCAACGTTATATTCACTTTGAACATGATGAACATTCTGAATTATTTGGCATTCAGGCGATTTTGATTAGTCTGGCTGGTTTTATCACTCTGATCACTTTGAATACTCTTGCCATTTGACGAATTCTGTCAACTGCAACGTTATATTCACTTTGAACATGATGAACATTTTGAATTATTGGGCATTCAGGCTATTTTGACTATTGTAGCTGGTTTTATCACTCTGATCACTTTGATTATTCTTGCCATTTGACGAATTCGGCCAATTCCAACGTTCTATTCAGTTTCAACATGATGAACATTCTGAATTATTGGACATTCAGGCTATTTTGATTAGTTTGTCTGGTTTTATCACTCTGATCACTTTGAATACTCTTGCCATTTGACGAATTCTGTCAACTGCAACGTTATATTCACTTTGAACATGATGAACATTTTGAATTATTGGGCATTCAGGCTATTTTGATTATTGTAGCTGGTTTTATCACTCTGATCAGTTTGAATACTCTTGCCATTTGACGAATTCGGTCAATTCCAAAGTTCTATTCAGTTTCAACATGATGAACATTTTGAATTATTGGGCATTCAGGCTATTTTGACTATTGTAGCTGGTTTTATCACTCTGATCACTTTGAATACTCTTGCCATTTGACGAATTCGGTCAACTGCAACGTTATATTCACTTTGAACATGATGAACATTCTGAATTATTTGGCATTCAGGCGATTTTGATTAGTCTGGCTGGTTTTATCACTCTGATCACTTTGAATACTCTTGCCATTTGACGAATTCTGTCAACTGCAACGTTATATTCACTTTGAACATGATGAACATTTTGAATTATTGGGCATTCAGGCTATTTTGACTATTGTAGCTGGTTTTATCACTCTGATCACTTTGATTATTCTTGCCATTTGACGAATTCGGCCAATTCCAACGTTCTATTCAGTTTCAACATGATGAACATTCTGAATTATTTGGCATTCAGGCGATTTTGATTAGTCTGGCTGGTTTTATCACTCTGATCACTTTGAATACTCTTGCCATTTGACGAATTCTGTCAACTGCAACGTTATATTCACTTTGAACATGATGAACATTTTGAATTATTGGGCATTCAGGCTATTTTGACTATTGTAGCTGGTTTTATCACTCTGATCACTTTGATTATTCTTGCCATTTGACGAATTCGGCCAATTCCAACGTTCTATTCAGTTTCAACATGATGAACATTCTGAATTATTGGACATTCAGGCTATTTTGATTAGTCTGTCTGGTTTTATCACTCTGATCACTTTGAATACTCTTGCCATTTGACGAATTCGGTCAACTGCAACGTTATATTGACTTTGAACATGATGAACATTTTGAATTATTGGGCATTCAGGCTATTTTGACTATTGTAGCTGGTTTTATCACTCTGATCACTTTGAATACTCTTGCCATTTGACGAATTCGGTCAACTGCAACGTTATATTCACTTTGAACATGATGAACATTCTGAATTATTTGGCATTCAGGCGATTTTGATTAGTCTGGCTGGTTTTATCACTCTGATCACTTTGAATACTCTTGCCATTTGACGAATTCTGTCAACTGCAACGTTATATTCACTTTGAACATGATGAACATTTTGAATTATTGGGCATTCAGGCTATTTTGACTATTGTAGCTGGTTTTTTCACTCTGATCACTTTGATTATTCTTGCCATTTGACGAATTCGGCCAATTCCAACGTTCTATTCAGCTTCAACATGATGAACATTCTGAATTATTTGGCATTCAGGCGATTTTGATTAGTCTGGCTGGTTTTATCACTCTGATCACTTTGAATACTCTTGCCATTTGACGAATTCTGTCAACTGCAACGTTATATTCACTTTGAACATGATGAACATTTTGAATTATTGGGCATTCAGGCTATTTTGACTATTGTAGCTGGTTTTATCACTCTGATCACTTTGATTATTCTTGCCATTTGACGAATTCGGCCAATTCCAACGTTCTATTCAGTTTCAACATGATGAACATTCTGAATTATTGGACATTCAGGCTATTTTGATTAGTCTGGCTGGTTTTATAACTCTGATCACTTTGAATACTCTTGCCATTTGACGAATTCGGTCAATTACAACGTTCTATTCAGTTTCAACATGATGAACATTCTGAATTATTGGGCATTCAGGCTATTTTGATTAGTCTGGCTGGTTTTATCACTCTGATCACTTTGAATACTCTTGCCATTTGACGAATTCGGTCAACTGTAACGTTATATTCACTTTGAACATGATGAACATTTTGAATTATTGGGCATTCAGGCAATTTTGACTATTGTAGCTGGTTTTATCACTCTGATCACTTTGAATTCTCTTGCCATTTGTCGAATTCGGTCAACTGCAACGTTATATTCACTTTTAACATGATGAAAATTTTGAATTATTGGGCATTCAGGCTATTTTGACTATTGTAGCTGGTTTTATCACTCTGATCACTTTGATTATTCTTGCCATTTGACGAATTCGGCCAATTCCAACGTTCTATTCAGTTTCAACATGATGAACATTCTGAATTATTGGACATTCAGGCTATTTTGATTAGTCTGGCTGGTTTTATAACTCTGATCACTTTGAATACTCTTGCCATTTGACGAATTCGGTCAATTACAACGTTCTATTCAGTTTCAACATGATGAACATTCTGAATTAGTGGACATTCAGGCTATTTTGATTAGTCTGGCTGGTTTTATAACTCTGATCACTTTGAATACTCTTGCCATTTGACGAATTCGGTCAATTCCAACGTTCTATTCAGTTTCAACATGATGAACATTCTGAATTATTGGCCTTCTGGCTATTTTGATTAGCCTGGCTGGTTTTATCACTCTATTCACATTGAATACTCTTGCCATTTGACGAATTCGGTCAACTGCAACGTTCTATTCAGTTTCAACATGATGAACATTCTGAATTATTGGGCATTCAGGCTATTTTGATTATTTTAGCTGGTTTTATCACTCTGATCACTTTGTATACTCTTGCCATTTGACGAATTCGGTCAACTGCAACGTTATATTCACTTTGAACATGATGAATATTTTGAATTATATGGCATTCAGGCTATTTTGACTACTGTAGCTGGTTTTATCACTTTGATTATTCTTGCCATTTGACGAATTCGGTCAATTCCAACGTTCTATTCAGTTTCAACATTCTATTCACTTTGAACATGATGAACATTTTGAATTATTGGGCATTCAGGCTATTTTGGCTATTGTAGCTGGTTTTATCACTCTGATCACTTTGAATACTCTTGCCATTTGTCGAATTCGGTCAACTGCAACGTTCTATTCAGTTTCAACATGATGAACATTCTGAATTATTGGGCATTCAGGCTATTTTGATTATTTTAGCTGGTTTTATCACTCTGATCACTTTGTATACTCTTGCCATTTGACGAATTCGGTCAACTGCAACGTTATATTCACTTTGAACATGATGAATATTTTGAATTATATGGCATTCAGGCTATTTTGACTACTGTAGCTGGTTTTATCACTTTGATTATTCTTGCCATTTGACGAATTCGGTCAATTCCAACGTTCTATTCAGTTTCAACATGATGAACATTCTGAATTATTGGGCATTCAGGCTATTTTGACTATTTTAGCTTGTTTTATCACTCTGATCACTTTGATTATTCTTGCCATTTGACGAATTCGGTCAATTCCAACGTTCTATTCAGTTTCAACATGATGAACATTCTGAATTATTGGGCATTCAGGCTATTTTGATTATTGTAGCTGGTTTTATCACTCTGATCACTTTAAATACTCTTGCCATTTGACGAATTCGGTCAATTCCAACGTTCTATTCAGTTTCAACATGATGAACATTCTGAATTATTGGGCATTCAGGCTATTTTGATTAGTCTGGCTGGTTTTATCACTCTGATCACTTTGAATACTCTTGCCATTTGACGAATTCGGTCAACTGCAACGTTATATTCTTCTTTGAACATTTTGAATTACTGGGCATTCAGGCTATTTTGACTATTGTAGCTGGTTTTATCACTCTGATCACTTTGAATACTCTTGCCATTTGACGAATTCGGTCAACTGCAACGTTATATTCACTTTGAACATGATGACAATTTTGAATTATTGGGCATTCAGGCTATTTTGATTAGTCTGGCTGGTTTTATCACTCTGATCACTTTGAATACTCTTGCCATTTGACGAATTCGGTCAATTCCAACGTTCTATTCAGTTTCAACATGCTGAACATTCTGAATTATTGGACATTCAGGCTATTTTGATTAGTTTGGCTGGTTTTATCACTCCCATCACTTTGAATACTCTTGCCATTTGACGAATTCGGTCAACTGCAACGTTATATTCACTTTGAACATGATGAACATTTTGAATTATGGGGCATTCAGGCTATTTTGACTATTGTAGCTGGTTTTATCACTCTGATCACTTTGAATACTCTTGCCATTTGACGAATTCGGTCAATTGCAACGTTCTATTCAGTTGCAACATGATGAAAATTCTGAATTATTGGGCATTCAGGCTATTTTGATTAGTCTGGCTGGTTTTATCAATCTGATCACCTTGAATACTCTTGCCATTTGACGAATTCGGTCAACTGCAACGTTATATTCACTTTGAACATGATGAACATTTTTGAATTATATGGCATTCAGGCTATTTTGACTACTGTAGCTGGTTTTATCACTTTGATTATTCTTGCCATTTGACGAATTCGGTCAAGTCCAACGTTCTATTCAGTTTCAACATGATGAACATTCTGAATTATTGGGCATTCAGGCTATTTTGACTATTGTAGCTGGTTTTATCACTCTGATCACTTTAAATACTCTTGCCATTTGACGAATTCTGTCAACTGCAACGTTATATTCACTTTGAACATGATGAACATTTTTGAATTATTGGGCATTCAGGCAATTTTGACTATTGTAGCTGGTTTTTTCACACTGATCACTTTGAATACTCTTGCCATTTGACGAATTCGGTCAACTGCAACGTTATATTCACTTCGAACATGATGAACATTTTGAATTATTGGGCATTCAGGCTATTTTGACTATTGTAGCTGGTTTTGTTACACTGATCACTTTGAATACTCTTGCCATTTGACGAATTCAGTCAACTGCAACGTTATATTCAGTTTCAACATGATGAACATTCTGAATTATTGGGCATTCAGGCTATTTTGATTATTTTAGCTGGTTTTATCACTCTGATCACTTTGTATACTCTTGCCATTTGACGAATTCGGTCAACTGCAACGTTATATTCACTTTGAACATGATGAATATTTTGAATTATATGGCATTCAGGCTATTTTGACTACTGTAGCTGGTTTTATCACTTTGATTATTCTTGCCATTTGACGAATTCGGTCAAGTCCAACGTTCTATTCAGTTTCAACATGATGAACATTCTGAATTATTGGGCATTCAGGCTATTTTGACTATTGTAGCTGGTTTTATCACTCTGATCACTTTGTATACTCTTGCCATTTGACGAATTCGGTCAACTGCAACGTTATATTCTTCTTTGAACATTTTGAATTACTGGGCATTCAGGCTATTTTGACTATTGTAGCTGGTTTTATCACTCTGATCACTTTGAATACTCTTGCCATTTGACGAATTCGGTCAACTGCAACGTTATATTCACTTTGAACATGATGACAATTTTGAATTATTGGGCATTCAGGCTATTTTGATTAGTCTGGCTGGTTTTATCACTCTGATCACTTTGAATACTCTTGCCATTTGACGAATTCGTTCAATTCCAACGTTCTATTCAGTTTCAACATGCTGAACATTCTGAATTATTGGACATTCAGGCTATTTTGATTAGTTTGGCTGGTTTTATCACTCCCATCACTTTGAATACTCTTGCCATTTGACGAATTCGGTCAACTGCAACGTTATATTCACTTTGAACATGATGAACATTTTGAATTATGGGGCATTCAGGCAATTTTGACTATTGTAGCTGGTTTTATCACTCTGATCACTTTGAATACTCTTGCCATTTGACGAATTCGGCAATTGCAACGTTCTATTCAGTTGCAACATGATGAAAATTCTGAATTATTGGGCATTCAGGCTATTTTGATTAGTCTGGCTGGTTTTATCAATCTGATCACCTTGAATACTCTTGCCATTTGACGAATTCGGTCAACTGCAACGTTATATTCACTTTGAACATTTTGAATTATTGGGCATTCAGGCTATTTTGACTATTGTAGCTGGTTTTATCACTCTGATCACTTTAAATACTCTTGCCATTTGACGAATTCTGTCAACTGCAACGTTATATTCACTTTGAACATGATGAACATTTTTGAATTATTGGGCATTCAGGCAATTTTGACTATTGTAGCTGGTTTTTTCACACTGATCACTTTGAATACTCTTGCCATTTGACGAATTCGGTCAACTGCAACGTTATATTCACTTCGAACATGATGAACATTTTGAATTATTGGGCATTCAGGCGATTTTGACTATTGTAGCTGGTTTTGTTACACGGATCACTTTGAATACTCTTGCCATTTGACGAATTCAGTCAACTGCAACGTTATATTCACTTTGAACATGATGAACATTTTGAATTATTGGTCATTCAGGCTATTTTGACTATTGTAGCTGGTTTTATCACACTGATCACTTTGAATACTCTTGCCATTTGACGAATTCGGTCAACTGCAACGTTATATTGACTTTGAACATGATGAACATTTTGAATTATTGGGCATTCAGGCTATTTTGACTATTGTAGCTGGTTTTATCACTCTGATCACTTTGAATACTCTTGCTATTTGTCGAATTCGGTCAACTGCAACGTTATATTCACTTTGAACATGATGAACATTCTGAATTATTTGGCATTCAGGCGATTTTGATTAGTCTGGCTGGTTTTATCACTCTGATCACTTTGAATTCTCTTGCCATTTGACGAATTCTGTCAACTGCAACGTTATATTCACTTTGAACATGATGAACATTTTGAATTATTGGGCATTCAGGCTATTTTGACTATTGTAGCTGGTTTTATCACTCTGATCACTTTGATTATTCTTGCCATTTGACGAATTCGGCCAATTCCAACGTTCTATTCAGTTTCAACATGATGAACATTCTGAATTATTTGGCATTCAGGCGATTTTGATTAGTCTGGCTGGTTTTATCACTCTGATCACTTTGAATACTCTTGCCATTTCACGAATTCTGTCAACTGCAACGTTATATTCACTTTGAACATGATGAACATTTTGAATTATTGGGCATTCAGGCTATTTTGACTATTGTAGCTGGTTTTATCACTCTGATCACTTTGATTATTCTTGCCATTTGACGAATTCGGCCAATTCCAACGTTCTATTCAGTTTCAACATGATGAACATTCTGAATTATTGGACATTCAGTCTATTTTGATTAGTCTGTCTGGTTTTATCACTCTGATAACTTTGAATACTCTTACCATTTGACGAATTCTGTCAACTGCAACGTTATATTCACTTTGAACATGATGAACATTTTGAATTATTGGGCATTCAGGCTATTTTGACTATTGTAGCTGGTTTTATCACTCTGATCACTTTGAATACTCTTGCCATTTGACGAATTCGGTCAACTGCAACGTTATATTCACTTTGAACATGATGAACATTCTGAATTATTTGGCATTCAGGCGATTTTGATTAGTCTGGCTGGTTTTATCACTCTGATCACTTTGAATACTCTTGCCATTTGACGAATTCTGTCAACTGCAACGTTATATTCACTTTGAACATGATGAACATTTTGAATTATTGGGCATTCAGGCTATTTTGACTATTGTAGCTGGTTTTATCACTCTGATCACTTTGAATACTCTTGCCATTTGACGAATTCGGCCAATTCCAACGTTCTATTCAGTTTCAACATGCTGAACATTCTGAATTATTTGGCATTCAGGCGATTTTGATTAGTCTGGCTGGTTTTATCACTCTGATCACTTTGAATACTCTTGCCATTTGACGAATTCTGTCAACTGCAACGTTATATTCACTTTGAACATGATGAACATTTTGAATTATTGGGCATTCAGGCTATTTTGACTATTGTAGCTGGTTTTATCACTCTGATCACTTTGATTATTCTTGCCATTTGACGAATTCGGCCAATTCCAACGTTCTATTCAGTTTCAACATGCTGAACATTCTGAATTATTTGGCATTCAGGCGATTTTGATTAGTCTGGCTGGTTTTATCACTCTGATCACTTTGAATACTCTTGCCATTTGACGAATTCTGTCAACTGCAACGTTATATTCACTTTGAACATGATGAACATTTTGAATTATTGGGCATTCAGGCTATTTTGACTATTGTAGCTGGTTTTATCACTCTGATCACTTTGAATACTCTTGCCATTTGACGAATTCGGCCAATTCCAACGTTCTATTCAGTTTCAACATGCTGAACATTCTGAATTATTTGGCATTCAGGCGATTTTGATTAGTCTGGCTGGTTTTATCACTCTGATCACTTTGAATACTCTTGCCATTTGACGAATTCTGTCAACTGCAACGTTATATTCACTTTGAACATGATGAACATTTTGAATTATTGGGCATTCAGGCTATTTTGATTATTGTAGCTGGTTTTATCACTCTGATCAGTTTGAATGCTCTTGCCATTTGACGAATTCGGTCAATTCCAAAGTTCTATTCAGTTTCAACATGATGAACATTTCGGATTATTGGGCATTCAGGCTATTTTGATTATTGTAGCTGGTTTTATCACTCTGATCAGTTTGAATACTCTTGCCATTTGACGAATTCTGTCAACTGCAACGTTATATTCACTTTGAACATGATGAACATTTTGAATTATTGGGCATTCAGGCTATTTTGACTATTGTAGCTGGTTTTATCACTCTGATCAGTTTGAATACTCTTGCCATTTGACGAATTCGGCCAATTCCAACGTTCTATTCAGTTTCAACATGATGAACATTCTGAATTATTGGACATTCAGTCTATTTTGATTAGTCTGTCTGGTTTTATCACTCTGATAACTTTGAATACTCTTGCCATTTGACGAATTCTGTCAACTGCAACGTTATATTCACTTTGAACATGATGAACATTTTGAATTATTGGGCATTCAGGCTATTTTGACTATTGTAGCTGGTTTTATCACTCTGATCACTTTGAATACTCTTGCCATTTGACGAATTCGGTCAACTGCAACGTTATATTCACTTTGAACATGATGAACATTCTGAATTATTTGGCATTCAGGCGATTTTGATTAGTCTGGCTGGTTTTATCACTCTGATCACTTTGAATACTCTTGCCATTTGACGAATTCTGTCAACTGCAACGTTATATTCACTTTGAACATGATGAACATTTTGAATTATTGGGCATTCAGGCTATTTTGACTATTGTAGCTGGTTTTATCACTCTGATCACTTTGAATACTCTTGCCATTTGACGAATTCGGCCAATTCCAACGTTCTATTCAGTTTCAACATGCTGAACATTCTGAATTATTTGGCATTCAGGCGATTTTGATTAGTCTGGCTGGTTTTATCACTCTGATCACTTTGAATACTCTTGCCATTTGACGAATTCTGTCAACTGCAACGTTATATTCACTTTGAACATGATGAACATTTTGAATTATTGGGCATTCAGGCTATTTTGACTATTGTAGCTGGTTTTATCACTCTGATCACTTTGATTATTCTTGCCATTTGACGAATTCGGCCAATTCCAACGTTCTATTCAGTTTCAACATGCTGAACATTCTGAATTATTTGGCATTCAGGCGATTTTGATTAGTCTGGCTGGTTTTATCACTCTGATCACTTTGAATACTCTTGCCATTTGACGAATTCTGTCAACTGCAACGTTATATTCACTTTGAACATGATGAACATTTTGAATTATTGGGCATTCAGGCTATTTTGACTATTGTAGCTGGTTTTATCACTCTGATCACTTTGAATACTCTTGCCATTTGACGAATTCGGCCAATTCCAACGTTCTATTCAGTTTCAACATGCTGAACATTCTGAATTATTTGGCATTCAGGCGATTTTGATTAGTCTGGCTGGTTTTATCACTCTGATCACTTTGAATACTCTTGCCATTTGACGAATTCTGTCAACTGCAACGTTATATTCACTTTGAACATGATGAACATTTTGAATTATTGGGCATTCAGGCTATTTTGATTATTGTAGCTGGTTTTATCACTCTGATCAGTTTGAATACTCTTGCCATTTGACGAATTCGGTCAATTCCAAAGTTCTATTCAGTTTCAACATGATGAACATTTCGGATTATTGGGCATTCAGGCTATTTTGATTATTGTAGCTGGTTTTATCACTCTGATCAGTTTGAATACTCTTGCCATTTGACGAATTCTGTCAACTGCAACGTTATATTCACTTTGAACATGATGAACATTTTGAATTATTGGGCATTCAGGCTATTTTGACTATTGTAGCTGGTTTTATCACTCTGATCAGTTTGAATACTCTTGCCATTTGACGAATTCTGTCAACTGCAACGTTATATTCACTTTGAACATGATGAACATTTTTGAATTATTGGGCATTCAGGCAATTTTGACTATTGTAGCTGGTTTTTTCACACTGATCACTTTGAATACTCTTGCCATTTGACGAATTCGGTCAACTGCAACGTTATATTCACTTCGAACATGATGAACATTTTGAATTATTGGGCATTCAGGCTATTTTGACTATTGTAGCTGGTTTTATTACACTGATCACTTTGAATACTCTTGCCATTTGACGAATTCAGTCAACTGCAACGTTATATTCACTTTGAACATGATGAACATTTTGAATTATTGGTCATTCAGGCTATTTTGACTATTGTAGCTGGTTTTATCACACTGATCACTTTGAATACTCTTGCCATTTGACGAATTCGGTCAACTGCAACGTTATATTGACTTTGAACATGATGAACATTTTGAATTATTGGGCATTCAGGCTATTTTGACTATTGTAGCTGGTTTTATCACTCTGATCACTTTGAATACTCTTGCCATTTGACGAATTCTGTCAACTGCAACGTTATATTCACTTTGAACATGATGAACATTTTGAATTATTGGGCATTCAGGCTATTTTGACTATTGTAGCTGGTTTTATCACTCTGATCACTTTGATTATTCTTGCCATTTGACGAATTCGGCCAATTCCAACGTTCTATTCAGTTTCAACATGATGAACATTCTGAATTATTTGGCATTCAGGCGATTTTGATTAGTCTGGCTGGTTTTATCACTCTGATCACTTTGAATACTCTTGCCATTTGACGAATTCTGTCAACTGCAACGTTATATTCACTTTGAACATGATGAACATTTTGAATTATTGGGCATTCAGGCTATTTTGACTATTGTAGCTGGTTTTATCACTCTGATCACTTTGATTATTCTTGCCATTTGACGAATTCGGCCAATTCCAACGTTCTATTCAGTTTCAACATGATGAACATTCTGAATTATTGGACATTCAGGCTATTTTGATTAGTCTGTCTGGTTTTATCACTCTGATCACTTTGAATACTCTTGCCATTTGACGAATTCTGTCAACTGCAACGTTATATTCACTTTGAACATGATGAACATTTTGAATTATTGGGCATTCAGGCTATTTTGACTATTGTAGCTGGTTTTATCACTCTGATCACTTTGAATACTCTTGCCATTTGACGAATTCGGTCAACTGCAACGTTATATTCACTTTGAACATGATGAACATTCTGAATTATTTGGCATTCAGGCGATTTTGATTAGTCTGGCTGGTTTTATCACTCTGATCACTTTGAATACTCTTGCCATTTGACGAATTCTGTCAACTGCAACGTTATATTCACTTTGAACATGATGAACATTTTGAATTATTGGGCATTCAGGCTATTTTGACTATTGTAGCTGGTTTTATCACTCTGATCACTTTGAATACTCTTGCCATTTGACGAATTCGGCCAATTCCAACGTTCTATTCAGTTTCAACATGATGAACATTCTGAATTATTTGGCATTCAGGCGATTTTGATTAGTCTGGCTGGTTTTATCACTCTGATCACTTTGAATACTCATGCCATTTGACGAATTCTGTCAACTGCAACGTTATATTCACTTTGAACATGATGAACATTTTGAATTATTGGGCATTCAGGCTATTTTGACTATTGTAGCTGGTTTTATCACTCTGATCACTTTGATTATTCTTGCCATTTGACGAATTCGGTCAATTCCAACGTTCTATTCAGTTTCAACATGATGAACATTCTGAATTATTCGGCATTCAGGCGATTTTGATTAGTCTGTCTGGTTTTATCACTCTCATCACTTTGAATACTCTTGCCATTTGACGAATTCGGTCAATTACAACGTTCTATTCAGTTTCAACATTCTGAATTATTGGGCATTCAGGCTAATTTGACTATTGTAGCTGGTTTTATCACTCTGATCACTTTGATTATTCTTGCCATTTGACGAATTCGGTCAATTCCAACGTTCTATTCAGTTTCAACATGATGAACATTCTGAATTATTCGGCATTCAGGCGATTTTGATTAGTCTGGCTGGTTTTATCACTCTGATCACTTTGAATACTCTTGCCATTTGACGAATTCTGTCAACTGCAACGTTATATTCACTTTGAACATGATGAACATTTTGAATTATTGGGCATTCAGGCTATTTTGACTATTGTAGCTGGTTTTATCACTCTGATCACTTTGATTATTCTTGCCATTTGACGAATTCGGTCAATTCCAACGTTCTATTCAGTTTCAACATGATGAACATTCTGAATTATTCGGCATTCAGGCGATTTTGATTAGTCTGTCTGGTTTTATCACTCTGATCACTTTGAATACTCATGCCATTTGACGAATTCTGTCAACTGCAACGTTATATTCACTTTGAACATGATGAACATTTTGAATTATTGGGCATTCAGGCTATTTTGACTATTGTAGCTGGTTTTATCACTCTGATCACTTTGAATACTCTTGCCATTTGACGAATTCGGCCAATTCCAACGTTCTATTCAGTTTCAACATGATGAACATTCTGAATTATTTGGCATTCAGGCGATTTTGATTAGTCTGGCTGGTTTTATCACTCTGATCACTTTGAATACTCATGCCATTTGACGAATTCTGTCAACTGCAACGTTATATTCACTTTGAACATGATGAACATTTTGAATTATTGGGCATTCAGGCTATTTTGACTATTGTAGCTGGTTTTATCACTCTGATCACTTTGATTATTCTTGCCATTTGACGAATTCGGTCAATTCCAACGTTCTATTCAGTTTCAACATGATGAACATTCTGAATTATTCGGCATTCAGGCGATTTTGATTAGTCTGGCTGGTTTTATCACTCTGATCACTTTGAATACTCTTGCCATTTGACGAATTCTGTCAACTGCAACGTTATATTCACTTTGAACATGATGAACATTTTGAATTATTGGGCATTCAGGCTATTTTGACTATTGTAGCTGGTTTTATCACTCTGATCACTTTGAATACTCTTGCCATTTGATGAATTCGGCCAATTCCAACGTTCTATTCAGTTTCAACATGATGAACATTCTGAATTATTTGGCATTCAGGCGATTTTGATTTGTCTGGCTGGTTTTATCACTCTGATCACTTTGAATACTCATGCCATTTGACGAATTCTGTCAACTGCAACGTTATATTCACTTTGAACATGATGAACATTTTGAATTATTGGGCATTCAGGCTATTTTGATTATTGTAGCTGGTTTTATCACTCTGATCAGTTTGAATATTCTTGCCATTTGACGAATTCGGTCAACTGCAACGTTATATTCACTTTGAACATGATGAACATTTTGAATTATTGGGCATTCAGGCTATTTTGACTATTGTAGCTGGTTTTATCACTCTGATCACTTTGAATACTCTTGCCATTTGACGAATTCGGTCAACTGCAACGTTATATTCACTTTGAACATGATGAATATTTTGAATTATTGGGCATTCTGGCTATTTTGATTATTGTAGCTGGTTTTATCACTCTGATCAGTTTGAATACTCTTGCCATTTGACGAATTCGGTCAATTCCAACGTTCTATTCAGTTTCAACATGATGAACATTCTGAATTATTCGGCATTCAGGCGATTTTGATTAGTCTGTCTGGTTTTATCACTCTCATCACTTTGAATACTCTTGCCATTTGACGAATTCGGACAACTGCAATGTTATATTCACTTTGAACATGATGAAAATTTTGAATTATTGGGCATTCAGGCTATTTTGACTGTTGTAGCTGGTTTTATCACTCTGATTATTCTTGCCATTTGACGAATTCGGTCAACTGCAACGTTATATTCACTTTGAACATGATGAACATTTTGAATTATTGGGCATTCAGGCTATTTTGACTATTGTAGCTGGTTTTATCACACTGATCAGTTTGAATACTCTTGCCATTTGACGAATACGGTCAATTCCAACGTTCTAGTCAGTTTCAACATGATGAATATTTTGAATTATTGGGCATTCAGGCTATTTTGATTATTGTAGCTGGTTTTATCACTCTGATCAGTTTGAATACTCTTGACATTTGACGAATTCGGTCAATTCAAACGTTCTATTCAGTTTCAACATGATGAACATTCTGAATTATTCGGCATTCAGGCGATTTTGATTAGTCTGTCTGGTTTTATCACTCTCATCACTTTGAATACTCTTGCCATTTGACGAATTCGGTCAACTGCAATGTTATATTCACTTTGAACATGATGAAAATTTTGAATTATTGGGCATTCAGGCTATTTTGACTATTGTAGCCGGTTTTATCACTCTGATCACTATGATTATTCTTGCCATTTGACGAATTCGGTCAATTCCAACGTTCTAGTCAGTTTCAACATGATGAACATTCTGAATTATTGGGCATTCAGGCTATTTTGATTATTGTAGCTGGTTTTATCACTCTGATCAGTTTGAGTACTCTTGCCATTTGACGAATTCGGTCAACTGCAACGTTATATTCTCTTTGAACATTTTGAATTATTGGGCATTCAGGCTATTTTGACTATTGTAGCTGGTTTTATCACTCTGATCACTTTAAATACTCTTACCATTTGACGAATTCTGTCAACTGCAACGTTATATTCACTTTGAACATGATGAACATTTTTGAATTATTGTGCATTCAGGCAATTTTGACTATTGTAGCTGGTTTTTTCACACTGATCACTTTGAATACTCTTGCCATTTGACGAATTCGGTCAACTGCTACGTTATATTCACTTTGAACATGATGAACATTTTGAATTATTGGGCATTCAGGCTATTTTGATTATTGTAGCTGGTTTTATCACTCTGATCAGTTTGAATACTCTTGCCATTTGACGAATTCGGTCAATTCCAAAGTTCTATTCAGTTTCAACATGATGAACATTTCGGATTATTGGGCATTCAGGCTATTTTGATTATTGTAGCTGGTTTTATCACTCTGATCAGTTTGAATACTCTTGCCATTTGACGAATTCGGTCAACTGCAATGTTATATTCACTTTGAACATGATGAACATTTTGAATTATTGGGCATTCAGGCTATTTTGACTATTGTAGCTGGTTTTATCACTCTGATCACTTTGAATACTCTTGCCGTTTGACGAATTCTGTCAACTGCAACATTATATTCACTTTGAACATGATGAACATTTTGAATTATTGGGCATTCAGGCTATTTTGACTATTGTAGCTGGTTTTATCACTCTGATCACTCTGAATACTCTTGACATTTGACGAATTCGGTCAATTCCAACGTTCTATTCAGTTTCAACATGATGAACATTCTGAATTATTGGGCATTCAGGCTATTTTGATTATTGTAGCTCGTTTTATCACTCTGATCACTTTGAATACTCGGTCAATTCCAACGTTCTATTCAGTTTCAACATGATGAACATTCTGAATTATTCGGCATTCAGGCGATTTTGATTAGTCTGTCTGGTTTTATCACTCTCATCACTTTGAATACTCTTGCCATTTGACGAATTCGGTCAACTGCAATGTTATATTCACTTTGAACATGATGAAAATTTTGAATTATTGGGCATTCAGGCTATTTTGACTATTGTAGCCGGTTTTATCACTCTGATCACTTTGATTATTCTTGCCATTTGACGAATTCGGTCAATTCCAACGTTCTAGTCAGTTTCAACATGATGAACATTCTAAATTATTGGGCATTCAGGCTATTTTGATTATTGTAGCTGGTTTTTTCACACTGATCACTTTGAATACTCTTGCCATTTGACGAATTCGGTCAACTGCTACGTTATATTCACTTTGAACATGATGAACATTTTGAATTATTGGGCATTCAGGCTATTTTGATTATTGTAGCTGGTTTTATCACTCTGATCAGTTTGAATACTCTTGCCATTTGACGAATTCGGTCAATTCCAAAGTTCTATTCAGTTTCAACATGATGAACATTTCGGATTATTGGGCATTCAGGCTATTTTGATTATTGTAGCTGGTTTTATCACTCTGATCAGTTTGAATACTCTTGCCATTTGACGAATTCGGTCAACTGCAACGTTATATTTACTTTGAACATGATGAACATTTTGAATTATAGGGCATTCAGGCTATTTTGACTATTGTAGCTGGTTTTATCACTCTGATTACTTTGAATACTCTTGCCGTTTGACGAATTCTGTCAACTGCAACATTATATTCACTTTGAACATGATGAACATTTTGAATTATTGGGCATTCAGGCTATTTTGACTATTGTAGCTGGTTTTATCACTCTGATCACTCTGAATACTCTTGACATTTGACGAATTCGGTCAATTCCAACGTTCTATTCAGTTTCAACATGATGAACATTCTGAATTATTGGGCATTCAGGCTATTTTGATTATTGTAGCTCGTTTTATCACTCTGATCACTTTGAATACTCTTGCCATTTGACGAATTCTGTCAACTGCAACGTTATATTCACTTTGAACATTTTGAATTATTGGGCATTCAGGCTATTTTGACTATTGTAGCTGGTTTTATCACTCTGATCACTTTAAATACTCTTGCCATTTGACGAATTCTGTCAACTGCAACGTTATATTCACTTTGAACATGATGAACATTTTTGAATTATTGGGCATTCAGGCAATTTTGACTATTGTAGCTGGTTTTTTCACACTGATCACTTTGAATACTCTTGCCATTTGACGAATTCGGTCAACTGCAACGTTATATTCACTTCGAATATGATGAACATTTTGAATTATTGGGCATTCAGGCTATTTTGACTATTGTAGATGGTTTTATTACACTGATCACTTTGAATACTCTTGCCATTTGACGAATTCAGTCAACTGCAACGTTATATTCACTTTGAACATGATGAACATTTTGAATTATTGGTCATTCAGGCTATTTTGACTATTGTAGCTGATTTTATCACACTGATCACTTTGAATACTCTTGCCATTTGACGAATTCGGTCAACTGCAACGTTATATTGACTTTGAACATGATGAACATTTTGAATTATTGGGCATTCTGGCTATTTTGATTATTATAGCTGGTTTTATTACTCTGATCAGTTTGAATACTCTTGACATTTGACGAATTCGGTCAATTCCAACGTTCTATTCAGTTTCAACATGATGAACATTCTGAATTATTCGGCATTCAGGCGATTTTGATTAGTCTGTCTGGTTTTATCACTCTCATCACTTTGAATACTCTTGCCATTTGACGAATTCGGACAACTGCAATGTTATATTCACTTTGAACATGATGAAAATTTTGAATTATTGGGCATTCAGGCTATTTTGATTATTGTAGCTGGTTTTATCACTCTGATCAGTTTGAATACTCTTGCCATTTGACGAATTCGGTCAATTCCAAAGTTCTATTCAGTTTCAACATGATGAACATTTCGGATTATTGGGCATTCAGGCTATTTTGATTATTGTAGCTGGTTTTATCACTCTGATCAGTTTGAATACTCTTGCCATTTGACGAATTCTGTCAACTGCAACGTTATATTCACTTTGAACATGATGAACATTTTGAATTATTGGGCATTCAGGCTATTTTGACTATTGTAGCTGGTTTTATCACTCTGATCACTTTGAATACTCTTGCCATTTGACGAATTCGGTCAACTGCAACGTTATATTCACTTTGAACATGATGAATATTTTGAATTATTGGGCATTCTGGCTATTTTGATTATTGTAGCTGGTTTTATCACTCTGATCAGTTTGAATACTCTTGCCATTTGACGAATTCGGTCAATTCCAACGTTCTATTCAGTTTCAACATGATGAACATTCTGAATTATTCGGCATTCAGGCGATTTTGATTAGTCTGTCTGGTTTTATCACTCTCATCACTTTGAATACTCTAGCCATTTGACGAATTCGGACAACTGCAATGTTATATTCACTTTGAACATGATGAAAATTTTGAATTATTGGGCATTCAGGCTATTTTGACTGTTGTAGCTGGTTTTATCACTCTGATTATTCTTGCCATTTGACGAATTCGGTCAACTGCAACGTTATATTCACTTTGAACATGATGAACATTTTGAATTATTGGGCATTCAGGCTATTTTGACTATTGTAGCTGGTTTTATCACACTGATCAGTTTGAATACTCTTGCCATTTGACGAATACGGTCAATTCCAACGTTCTAGTCAGTTTCAACATGATGAATATTTTGAATTATTGGGCATTCAGGCTATTTTGATTATTGTAGCTGGTTTTATCACTCTGATCAGTTTGAATACTCTTGCCATTTGACGAATTCGGTCAATTCCAACGTTCTATTCAGTTTCAACATGATGAACATTCTGAATTATTCGGCATTCAGGCGATTTTGATTAGTCTGTCTGGTTTTATCACTCTCATCACTTTGAATACTCTTGCCATTTGACGAATTCGGTCAACTGCAATGTTATATTCACTTTGAACATGATGAAAATTTTGAATTATTGGGCATTCAGGCTATTTTGACTATTGTAGCCGGTTTTATCACTCTGATCACTATGATTATTCTTGCCATTTGACGAATTCGGTCAATTCCAACGTTCTAGTCAGTTTCAACATGATGAACATTCTGAATTATTGGGCATTCAGGCTATTTTGATTATTGTAGCTGGTTTTATCACTCTGATCAGTTTGAGTACTCTTGCCATTTGACGAATTCGGTCAACTGCAACGTTATATTCACTTTGAACATTTTGAATTATTGGGCATTCAGGCTATTTTGACTATTGTAGCTGGTTTTATCACTCTGATCACTTTAAATACTCTTACCATTTGACGAATTCTGTCAACTGCAACGTTATATTCACTTTGAACATGATGAACATTTTTGAATTATTGTGCATTCAGGCAATTTTGACTATTGTAGCTGGTTTTTTCACACTGATCACTTTGAATACTCTTGCCATTTGACGAATTCGGTCAACTGCTACGTTATATTCACTTTGAACATGATGAACATTTTGAATTATTGGGCATTCAGGCTATTTTGATTATTGTAGCTGGTTTTATCACTCTGATCAGTTTGAATACTCTTGCCATTTGACGAATTCGGTCAATTCCAAAGTTCTATTCAGTTTCAACATGATGAACATTTCGGATTATTGGGCATTCAGGCTATTTTGATTATTGTAGCTGGTTTTATCACTCTGATCAGTTTGAATACTCTTGCCATTTGACGAATTCGGTCAACTGCAATGTTATATTCACTTTGAACATGATGAACATTTTGAATTATTGGGCATTCAGGCTATTTTGACTATTGTAGCTGGTTTTATCACTCTGATCACTTTGAATACTCTTGCCGTTTGACGAATTCTGTCAACTGCAACATTATATTCACTTTGAACATGATGAACATTTTGAATTATTGGGCATTCAGGCTATTTTGACTATTGTAGCTGGTTTTATCACTCTGATCACTCTGAATACTCTTGACATTTGACGAATTCGGTCAATTCCAACGTTCTATTCAGTTTCAACATGATGAACATTCTGAATTATTGGGCATTCAGGCTATTTTGATTATTGTAGCTCGTTTTATCACTCTGATCACTTTGAATACTCGGTCAATTCCAACGTTCTATTCAGTTTCAACATGATGAACATTCTGAATTATTCGGCATTCAGGCGATTTTGATTAGTCTGTCTGGTTTTATCACTCTCATCACTTTGAATACTCTTGCCATTTGACGAATTCGGTCAACTGCAATGTTATATTCACTTTGAACATGATGAAAATTTTGAATTATTGGGCATTCAGGCTATTTTGACTATTGTAGCCGGTTTTATCACTCTGATCACTTTGATTATTCTTGCCATTTGACGAATTCGGTCAATTCCAACGTTCTAGTCAGTTTCAACATGATGAACATTCTGAATTATTGGGCATTCAGGCTATTTTGATTATTGTAGCTGGTTTTATCACTCTGATCAGTTTGAGTACTCTTGCCATTTGACGAATTCGGTCAACTGCAACGTTATATTCACTTTGAACATTTTGAATTATTGGGCATTCAGGCTATTTTGACTATTGTAGCTGGTTTTATCACTCTGATCACTTTAAATACTCTTGCCATTTGACGAATTCTGTCAAATGCAACGTTATATTCACTTTGAACATGATGAACATTTTTGAATTATTGTGCATTCAGGCAATTTTGACTATTGTAGCTGGTTTTTTCACACTGATCACTTTGAATACTCTTGCCATTTGACGAATTCGGTCAACTGCTACGTTATATTCACTTTGAACATGATGAACATTTTGAATTATTGGGCATTCAGGCTATTTTGATTATTGTAGCTGGTTTTATCACTCTGATCAGTTTGAATACTCTTGCCATTTGACGAATTCGGTCAATTCCAAAGTTCTATTCAGTTTCAACATGATGAACATTTCGGATTATTGGGCATTCAGGCTATTTTGATTATTGTAGCTGGTTTTATCACTCTGATCAGTTTGAATACTCTTGCCATTTGACGAATTCGGTCAACTGCAACGTTATATTTACTTTGAACATAATGAACATTTTGAATTATAGGGCATTCAGGCTATTTTGACTATTGTAGCTGGTTTTATCACTCTGATTACTTTGAATACTCTTGCCGTTTGACGAATTCTGTCAACTGCAACATTATATTCACTTTGAACATGATGAACATTTTGAATTATTGGGCATTCAGGCTATTTTGACTATTGTAGCTGGTTTTATCACTCTGATCACTCTGAATACTCTTGACATTTGACGAATTCGGTCAATTCCAACGTTCTATTCAGTTTCAACATGATGAACATTCTGAATTATTGGGCATTCAGGCTATTTTGATTATTGTAGCTCGTTTTATCACTCTGATCACTTTGAATACTCTTGCCATTTGACGAATTCTGTCAACTGCAACGTTATATTCACTTTGAACATTTTGAATTATTGGGCATTCAGGCTATTTTGACTATTGTAGCTGGTTTTATCACTCTGATCACTTTAAATACTCTTGCCATTTGACGAATTCGGTCAACTGCAACGTTATATCCACTTCGAACATGATGAACATTTTGAATTATTGGGCATTCAGGCTATTTTGACTATTGTAGCTGGTTTTATCACTCTGATCAGTTTGAATACTCTTGCCATTTGACGAATTCGGTCAATTCCAACGTTCTATTCAGTTTCAACATGATGAACATTTTGAATTATTGGGCATTCAGGCTATTTTGACTATTGTAGCTGGTTTTATCACTCTGATCACTTTGAATAATCTTGCCATTTGGCGAATTCGGTCAACTGCAACGTTATATACACTTCGAACATTGTGAACATTTTGAATTATTGAGCATTCAGGCTATTTTGACTATTGTATCAGGTTTTATCACTCTGATCACTTTCAATACTCTTGCCATTTGACGAATTCGGTCAATTCCAACGTTCTACAGGTTTCAACATGATGAACATTCTGAATTATTGGGCATACAGGCTACTTTGATTATTGTAGCTTGTTTTATCACTCCGATCACTTTGAATACTCTTGCCATTTGACGAATTCGGTCAATTCCAACGTTCTATTTAGTTTCAACATTATGAACATTCTGAATTATTGGGCATTCAGGCTATTTTGATTAGTCTGGCTGTTTATCACTCTGATCAATTTAAATATGCTTGTCAGTTGACGAATTCAGTCAATTCCAACGTTCTATTCAGTTTCAACATGATGAACATTCTGAATTATTAGGCATTCAGGCTTTTTTGATTAGTCTGGCTGGTTTTATCACTCTGATCACTTTGAATACTCTTGCCATTTGACGAATTCGGTCAATTCCAACGTTCTATTCAGTTTAAAAATTATGAACATTCTGAATTATTGTGCATTCAGGCTATTTTGATTAGTCTGGCTGGTTTTATCACTCTGATCACTTTGAATACTCTTGCCATTTGACGAATTCGGTCAATTGGGCATTCAGGCTATTTTTGACTATTTGACGCTTGCCATTTGACGAATTCGGTCAATTCCAACGTCCTATTCAGTTTCAACATGATGAACATTCTGAATTATTTGGCATTCAGGCTATTTTGATTATTGTAGCTAGTTTTATCACTCTGATTACTTTGAATAATCTTGCCATTTGACGAATTCGGTCAACTGCAACATTATATATTTACTTCGAACATGATGAACATTTTGAATTATTGGGCATTCAGACTATTTTGACTATTGTAGCTGGTTTTATCACTCTGATCACTTTGATTATTCTTGCCATTTGACGAATTCGGTCAATTCCAACGTTCTATTTAGTTTCAACATGATGAACATTCTGAATTATTGGGCATTCAGGCTATTTTGATTAGTCTGGCTGTTTATCACTCTGATCAATTTAAATATGCTTGTCAGTTGACGAATTCAGTCAATTCCAACGTTCTATTCAGTTTCAACATGATGAACATTCTGAATTATTAGGCATTCAGGCTTTTTTGATTAGTCTGGCTGGTTTTATCACTCTGATCACTTTGAATACTCTTGCCATTTGACGAATTCGGTCAATTCCAACGTTCTATTCAGTTTAAAAATTATGAACATTCTGAATTATTGTGCATTCAGGCTATTTTGATTAGTCTGGCTGGTTTTATCACTCTGATCACTTTGAATACTCTTGCCATTTGACGAATTCGGTCAATTGGGCATTCAGGCTATTTTTGACTATTTGACGCTTGCCATTTGACGAATTCGGTCAATTCCAACGTCCTATTCAGTTTCAACATGATGAACATTCTGAATTATTTGGCATTCAGGCTATTTTGATTATTGTAGCTAGTTTTATCACTCTGATTACTTTGAATAATCTTGCCATTTGACGAATTCGGTCAACTGCAACATTATATATTTACTTCGAACATGATGAACATTTTGAATTATTGGGCATTCAGACTATTTTGACTATTGTAGCTGGTTTTATCACTCTGATCACTTTGATTATTCTTGCCATTTGACGAATTCGGTCAATTCCAACGTTCTATTCAGTTTCAACATGATGAACATTCTGAATTATTGGGCATTCAGGCTATTTTGATTAGTCTGGCTGTTTATCACTCTGATCAATTTAAATATGCTTGCCAGTTGACGAATTCAGTCAATTCCAACGTTCTATTCAGTTTCAACATGATGAACATTCTGAATTATTAGGCATTCAGGCTATTTTGATTAGTCTGGCTGGTTTTATCACTCTGATCACTTTGAATACTCTTGCCATTTGACGAATTCGGTCAACTGCAACATTATATTCACTTTGAACATGATGAACATTTTGAATTATTGGGCATTCAGGCTATTTTGACTCTTGCCATTTGACGAATTCGGTCAATTCCAACGGTCTATTCAGTTTCAACATGATGAACATTCTGAATTATTGGGCATTCAGGCTATTTTGATTAGTCTGGCTGGTTTTATCACTCTGATCACTTTGAATACTCTTGCCATTTGACGAATTCGGTCAACTGCAACGTTATATTCACTTTGAACATGATGAACATTTTGAATTATTGGGCATTCAGGCTATTTTGACTATTGTAGCTGGTTTTACTACACTGATCACTTTGAATACTCTTGCCATTTGACGAATTCGGTCAACTGCAACGTTATATTCACTTTGAACATGATGAACATTTTGAATTATTGGGCATTCAGGCTACTTTGACTATTGTAGCTGGTTTTATCACACTGATCACTATGAATACTCTTGCCATTTGACGAATTCGGTAAACTGCAACGTTATATTCACTTTGAACATGATGAACATTTTGAATTATTGGGCATTCAGGCTATTTTGACTATTGTAGCTGGTTTTATCACTCTGATCACTTTGAATACTCTTGCCATTTGACGAATTCGGTCAACTGCAACGTTATATTCACTTTGAACATGATGAACATTATGAATTATTGGGCATTCAGGCTATTTTGATTATTGTAGCTGGTTTTATCACTCTGATCAGTTTGAATACTCTTGCCATTTGACGAATTCGGTCAATTCCAACGTTCTATTCAGTTTCAACATGATGAACATTTTGAATTATTGGGCATTCAGGCTATTTTGACTATTGTAGCTGGTTTTATCACTCTGATCACTTTGAATAATCTTGCCATTTGGCGAATTCGGTCAACTGCAACGTTATATACACTTCGAACATTGTGAACATTTTGAATTATTGAGCATTCAGGCTATTTTGACTATTGTATCTGGTTTTATCACTCTGATCACTTTGAATACTCTTGCCATTTGACGAATTCGGTCAATTCCAACGTTCTACAGGTTTCAACATGATGAACATTCTGAATTATTGGGCATACAGGCTACTTTGATTATTGTAGCTTGTTTTATCACTCCGATCACTTTGAATACTCTTGCCATTTGACGAATTCGGTCAATTCCAACGTTCTATTTAGTTTCAACATGATGAACATTCTGAATTATTGGGCATTCAGGCTATTTTGATTAGTCTGGCTGTTTATCACTCTGATCAATTTAAATATGCTTGTCAGTTGACGAATTCAGTCAATTCCAACGTTCTATTCAGTTTCAACATGATGAACATTCTGAATTATTAGGCATTCAGGCTTTTTTGATTAGTCTGGCTGGTTTTATCACTCTGATCACTTTGAATACTCTTGCCATTTGACGAATTCGGTCAATTCCAACGTTCTATTCAGTTTAAAAATTATGAACATTCTGAATTATTGTGCATTCAGGCTATTTTGATTAGTCTGGCTGGTTTTATCACTCTGATCACTTTGAATACTCTTGCCATTTGACGAATTCGGTCAATTGGGCATTCAGGCTATTTTTGACTATTTGACGCTTGCCATTTGACGAATTCGGTCAATTCCAACGTCCTATTCAGTTTCAACATGATGAACATTCTGAATTATTTGGCATTCAGGCTATTTTGATTATTGTAGCTAGTTTTATCACTCTGATTACTTTGAATAATCTTGCCATTTGACGAATTCGGTCAACTGCAACATTATATATTTACTTCGAACATGATGAACATTTTGAATTATTGGGCATTCAGACTATTTTGACTATTGTAGCTGGTTTTATCACTCTGATCACTTTGATTATTCTTGCCATTTGACGAATTCGGTCAATTCCAACGTTCTATTTAGTTTCAACATGATGAACATTCTGAATTATTGGGCATTCAGGCTATTTTGATTAGTCTGGCTGTTTATCACTCTGATCAATTTAAATATGCTTGTCAGTTGACGAATTCAGTCAATTCCAACGTTCTATTCAGTTTCAACATGATGAACATTCTGAATTATTAGGCATTCAGGCTTTTTTGATTAGTCTGGCTGGTTTTATCACTCTGATCACTTTGAATACTCTTGCCATTTGACGAATTCGGTCAATTCCAACGTTCTATTCAGTTTAAAAATTATGAACATTCTGAATTATTGTGCATTCAGGCTATTTTGATTAGTCTGGCTGGTTTTATCACTCTGATCACTTTGAATACTCTTGCCATTTGACGAATTCGGTCAATTGGGCATTCAGGCTATTTTTGACTATTTGACGCTTGCCATTTGACGAATTCGGTCAATTCCAACGTCCTATTCAGTTTCAACATGATGAACATTCTGAATTATTTGGCATTCAGGCTATTTTGATTATTGTAGCTAGTTTTATCACTCTGATTACTTTGAATAATCTTGCCATTTGACGAATTCGGTCAACTGCAACATTATATATTTACTTCGAACATGATGAACATTTTGAATTATTGGGCATTCAGACTATTTTGACTATTGTAGCTGGTTTTATCACTCTGATCACTTTGATTATTCTTGCCATTTGACGAATTCGGTCAATTCCAACGTTCTATTCAGTTTCAACATGATGAACATTCTGAATTATTGGGCATTCAGGCTATTTTGATTAGTCTGGCTGTTTATCACTCTGATCAATTTAAATATGCTTGTCAGTTGACGAATTCAGTCAATTCCAACGTTCTATTCAGTTTCAACATGATGAACATTCTGAATTATTAGGCATTCAGGCTTTTTTGATTAGTCTGGCTGGTTTTATAACTCTGATCACTTTGAATACTCTTGCCATTTGACGAATTCGGTCAATTCCAACGTTCTATTCAGTTTAAAAATTATGAACATTCTGAATTATTGTGCATTCAGGCTATTTTGATTAGTCTGGCTGGTTTTATCACTCTGATCACTTTGAATACTCTTGCCATTTGACGAATTCGGTCAATTGGGCATTCAGGCTATTTTTGACTATTTGACGCTTGCCATTTGACGAATTCGGTCAATTCCAACGTCCTATTCAGTTTCAACATGATGAACATTCTGAATTATTTGGCATTCAGGCTATTTTGATTATTGTAGCTAGTTTTATCACTCTGATTACTTTGAATAATCTTGCCATTTGACGAATTCGGTCAACTGCAACATTATATATTTACTTCGAACATGATGAACATTTTGAATTATTGGGCATTCAGACTATTTTGACTATTGTAGCTGGTTTTATCACTCTGATCACTTTGATTATTCTTGCCATTTGACGAATTCGGTCAATTCCAACGTTCTATTTAGTTTCAACATGATGAACATTCTGAATTATTGGGCATTCAGGCTATTTTGATTAGTCTGGCTGTTTATCACTCTGATCAATTTAAATATGCTTGTCAGTTGACGAATTCAGTCAATTCCAACGTTCTATTCAGTTTCAACATGATGAACATTCTGAATTATTAGGCATTCAGGCTTTTTTGATTAGTCTGGCTGGTTTTATCACTCTGATCACTTTGAATACTCTTGCCATTTGACGAATTCGGTCAATTCCAACGTTCTATTCAGTTTAAAAATTATGAACATTCTGAATTATTGTGCATTCAGGCTATTTTGATTAGTCTGGCTGGTTTTATCACTCTGATCACTTTGAATACTCTTGCCATTTGACGAATTCGGTCAATTGGGCATTCAGGCTATTTTTGACTATTTGACGCTTGCCATTTGACGAATTCGGTCAATTCCAACGTCCTATTCAGTTTCAACATGATGAACATTCTGAATTATTTGGCATTCAGGCTATTTTGGTTATTGTAGGTAGTTTTATCACTCTGATTACTTTGAATAATCTTGCCATTTGACGAATTCGGTCAACTGCAACATTATATATTTACTTCGAACATGATGAACATTTTGAATTATTGGGCATTCAGACTATTTTGACTATTGTAGCTGGTTTTATCACTCTGATCACTTTGATTATTCTTGCCATTTGACGAATTCGGTCAATTCCAACGTTCTATTCAGTTTCAACATGATGAACATTCTGAATTATTGGGCATTCAGGCTATTTTGATTAGTCTGGCTGTTTATCACTCTGATCAATTTAAATATGCTTGCCAGTTGACGAATTCAGTCAATTCCAACGTTCTATTCAGTTTCAACATGATGAACATTCTGAATTATTAGGCATTCAGGCTATTTTGATTAGTCTGGCTGGTTTTATCACTCTGATCACTTTGAATACTCTTGCCATTTGACGAATTCGGTCAACTGCAACATTATATTCACTTTGAACATGATGAACATTTTGAATTATTGGGCATTCAGGCTATTTTGACTCTTGCCATTTGACGAATTCGGTCAATTCCAACGGTCTATTCAGTTTCAACATGATGAACATTCTGAATTATTGGGCATTCAGGCTATTTTGATTAGTCTGGCTGGTTTTATCACTCTGATCACTTTGAATACTCTTGCCATTTGACGAATTCGGTCAACTGCAACGTTATATTCACTTTGAACATGATGAACATTTTGAATTATTGGGCATTCAGGCTGTATTGACTATTGTAGCTGGTTTTACTACACTGATCACTTTGAATACTCTTGCCATTTGACGAATTCGGTCAACTGCAACGTTATATTCACTTTGAACATGATGAACATTTTGAATTATTGGGCATTCAGGCTACTTTGACTATTGTAGCTGGTTTTATCACACTGATCACTATGAATACTCTTGCCATTTGACGAATTCGGTAAACTGCAACGTTATATTCACTTTGAACATGATGAACATTTTGAATTATTGGGCATTCAGGCTATTTTGACTATTGTAGCTGGTTTTATCACTCTGATCACTTTGAATACTCTTGCCATTTGACGAATTCGGTCAACTGCAACGTTATATTCACTTTGAACATGATGAACATTATGAATTATTGGGCATTCAGGCTATTTTGATTATTGTAGCTGGTTTTATCACTCTGATCAGTTTGAATACTCTTGCCATTTGACGAATTCGGTCAATTCCAACGTTCTATTCAGTTTCAACATGATGAACATTTTGAATTATTGGGCATTCAGGCTATTTTGACTATTGTAGCTGGTTTTATCACTCTGATCACTTTGAATAATCTTGCCATTTGGCGAATTCGGTCAACTGCAACGTTATATACACTTCGAACATTGTGAACATTTTGAATTATTGAGCATTCAGGCTATTTTGACTATTGTATCTGGTTTTATCACTCTGATCACTTTGAATACTCTTGCCATTTGACGAATTCGGTCAATTCCAACGTTCTACAGGTTTCAACATGATGAACATTCTGAATTATTGGGCATACAGGCTACTTTGATTATTGTAGCTTGTTTTATCACTCCGATCACTTTGAATACTCTTGCCATTTGACGAATTCGGTCAATTCCAACGTTCTATTCAGTTTAAAAATTATGAACATTCTGAATTATTGTGCATTCAGGCTATTTTGATTAGTCTGGCTGGTTTTATCACTCTGATCACTTTGAATACTCTTGCCATTTGACGAATTCGGTCAATTGGGCATTCAGGCTATTTTTGACTATTTGACGCTTGCCATTTGACGAATTCGGTCAATTCCAACGTCCTATTCAGTTTCAACATGATGAACATTCTGAATTATTTGGCATTCAGGCTATTTTGATTATTGTAGCTAGTTTTATCACTCTGATTACTTTGAATAATCTTGCCATTTGACGAATTCGGTCAACTGCAACATTATATATTTACTTCGAACATGATGAACATTTTGAATTATTGGGCATTCAGACTATTTTGACTATTGTAGCTGGTTTTATCACTCTGATCACTTTGATTATTCTTGCCATTTGACGAATTCGGTCAATTCCAACGTTCTATTTAGTTTCAACATGATGAACATTCTGAATTATTGGGCATTCAGGCTATTTTGATTAGTCTGGCTGTTTATCACTCTGATCAATTTAAATATGCTTGTCAGTTGACGAATTCAGTCAATTCCAACGTTCTATTCAGTTTCAACATGATGAACATTCTGAATTATTAGGCATTCAGGCTTTTTTGATTAGTCTGGCTGGTTTTATCACTCTGATCACTTTGAATACTCTTGCCATTTGACGAATTCGGTCAATTCCAACGTTCTATTCAGTTTAAAAATTATGAACATTCTGAATTATTGTGCATTCAGGCTATTTTGATTAGTCTGGCTGGTTTTATCACTCTGATCACTTTGAATACTCTTGCCATTTGACGAATTCGGTCAATTGGGCATTCAGGCTATTTTTGACTATTTGACGCTTGCCATTTGACGAATTCGGTCAATTCCAACGTCCTATTCAGTTTCAACATGATGAACATTCTGAATTATTTGGCATTCAGGCTATTTTGATTATTGTAGCTAGTTTTATCACTCTGATTACTTTGAATAATCTTGCCATTTGACGAATTCGGTCAACTGCAACATTATATATTTACTTCGAACATGATGAACATTTTGAATTATTGGGCATTCAGACTATTTTGACTATTGTAGCTGGTTTTATCACTCTGATCACTTTGATTATTCTTGCCATTTGACGAATTCGGTCAATTCCAACGTTCTATTCAGTTTCAACATGATGAACATTCTGAATTATTGGGCATTCAGGCTATTTTGATTAGTCTGGCTGTTTATCACTCTGATCAATTTAAATATGCTTGCCAGTTGACGAATTCAGTCAATTCCAACGTTCTATTCAGTTTCAACATGATGAACATTCTGAATTATTAGGCATTCAGGCTATTTTGATTAGTCTGGCTGGTTTTATCACTCTGATCACTTTGAATACTCTTGCCATTTGACGAATTCGGTCAACTGCAACATTATATTCACTTTGAACATGATGAACATTTTGAATTATTGGGCATTCAGGCTATTTTGACTCTTGCCATTTGACGAATTCGGTCAATTCCAACGGTCTATTCAGTTTCAACATGATGAACATTCTGAATTATTGGGCATTCAGGCTATTTTGATTAGTCTGGCTGGTTTTATCACTCTGATCACTTTGAATACTCTTGCCATTTGACGAATTCGGTCAACTGCAACGTTATATTCACTTTGAACATGATGAACATTTTGAATTATTGGGCATTCAGGCTATTTTGACTATTGTAGCTGGTTTTATTACACTGATCACTTTGAATACTCTTGCCATTTGACGAATTCGGTCAACTGCAACGTTATATTCACTTTGAACATGATGAACATTTTGAATTATTGGGCATTCAGGCTACTTTGACTATTGTAGCTGGTTTTATCACACTGATCACTATGAATACTCTTGCCATTTGACGAATTCGGTAAACTGCAACGTTATATTCACTTTGAACATGATGAACATTTTGAATTATTGGGCATTCAGGCTATTTTGACTATTGTAGCTGGTTTTATCACTCTGATCACTTTGAATACTCTTGCCATTTGACGAATTCGGTCAACTGCAACGTTATATTCACTTTGAACATGATGAACATTATGAATTATTGGGCATTCAGGCTATTTTGATTATTGTAGCTGGTTTTATCACTCTGATCAGTTTGAATACTCTTGCCATTTGACGAATTCGGTCAACTGCAACGTTATATTCACTTTGAACATGATTAACATTTTGAATTATTGGGCATTCAGGCTATTTTGATTATTGTAGCTGGTTTTATCACTCTGATCAGTTTGAATACTCTTGCCATTTGACGAATTCGGTCAATTCCAACGTTCTATTCAGTTTCAACATGATGAACATTCTGAATTATTGGGCATTCAGGCTATTTTGACTATTGTAGCTGGTTTTATCACTCTGATCACTTTGAATACTCTTGCCATTTGACGAATTCGGTCAACTGCAACGTTATATTCACTTTGAACATGATGAACATTATGAATTATTGGGCATTCAGGCTATTTTGATTATTGTAGCTGGTTTTATCACTCTGATCAGTTTGAATACTCTTGCCATTTGACGAATTCGGTCAACTGCAACGTTATATTCACTTTGAACATGATTAACATTTTGAATTATTGGGCATTCAGGCTATTTTGATTATTGTAGCTGGTTTTATCACTCTTATCACTTTGAATACTCTTGCCATTTGACGAATTCGGTCAACTGCAACGTTATATTCACTTTGAACATGATGAACATTTTGAATTATTGGGCATTCAGGCTATTTTGACTATTGTAGCTGGTTTTATCACTCTGATCACTTTGAATACTCTTGCTGGTTTTATCACTCTGATCACTTTGAATACTCTTGACATTTGACGAATTCCGTCAACTGCAACGTTATATTCACTTTGAACATGATGAATATTTTGAATTATTGGGCATTCAGGCTATTTTGACTATTGTAGCTGGTTTTATCACTCTGATCAGTTTGAGTACTCTTGCCATTTGACGAATTCGGTCAACTGCAACCTTATATTCACTTTGAACATGATGAATATTTTGAATTATTGGGCATTCAGGCTATTTTGATTATTGTAGCTGGTTTTATAACTCTGATCAGTTTAAGTACTCTTGCCATTTGACGAATTCGGTCAACTGCAACGTAATATTCACTTTGAACATTTTGAATTATTGGGCATTCAGGCTATTTTGACTATTGTAGCTGGTTTTATCACTCTGATCACTTTGAATACTCTTGCCATTTGACGAATTCTGTCAACTGCAACGTTATATTCACTTTGAACATGATGAACATTTTGAATTATTGGGCATTCAGGCTATTTTGACTATTGTAGCTGGTTTTATCACTCTGATCACTTTGAATACTCTTGCCATTTGACGAATTCTGTCAACTGCAACGTTATATTCACTTTGAACATGATGAACATTTTGAATTATTGGGCATTCAGGCAATTTTGACTATTGTAGCTGGTTTTTTCACACTGATCACTTTGAATACTCTTGCCATTTGACGAATTCGGTCAACTGCAACGTTATATTCACTTTGAACATGATGAACATTTTGAATTATTGGGCATTCAGGCTATTTTGACTATTGTAGCTGGTTTTATCACTCTGATCACTTTGAATACTCTTGCTGGTTTTATCACTCTGATCACTTTGAATACTCTTGACATTTGACGAATTCAGTCAACTGCAACGTTATATTCACTTTGAACATGATGAATATTTTGAATTATTGGGCATTCAGTCTATTTTGATTATTGTAGCTGGTTTTATCACTCTGATCAGTTTGAATACTCTTGCCATTTGACGAATTCGGTCAATTCCAACGTTCTATTCACTTTCAACATGATGAACATTTTGGATTATTGGGCATTCAGGCTATTTTGATTATTGTAGCTGGTTTTATCACTCTGATCAGTTTGAATACTCTTGCCATTTGACGAATTCGGTCAATTCCAACGTTCTATTCAGTTTCAACATGATGAACATTTTGAATTATTGGGCATTCAGGCTATTTTGACTATTGTAGCTGGTTTTATCACTCTGATCACTTTGAATACTCTTGCCATTTGGCGAATTCGGTCAACTGCAACGTTATATACACTTCGAACATTGTGAACATTTTGAATTATTGAACATTCAGGCTATTTTGACTATTGTATCTGGTTTTATCACTCTGATCAGTTTGAATACTCTTGCCATTTGACGAATTCGGTCAATTCCAACGTTCTATTCAGTTTCAACATGATGAACATTTTGAATTATTGGGCATTCAGGCTATTTTGAGTATTGTAGCTGGTTTTATCACTCTGATCACTTTGAATACTCTTGCCATTTGGCGAATTCGGTCAACTGCAACGTTATATACACTTCGAACATTGTGAACATTTTGAATTATTGAACATTCAGGCTATTTTGACTATTGTATCTGGTTTTATCACTCTGATCACTTTGAATACTCTTGCCATTTGACGAATTCGGTCAATTCCAACGTTCTACAGGTTTCAACATGATGAACATTCTGAATTATTGGGCATACAGGCTACTTTGATTATTGTAGCTTGTTTTATCACTCCGATCACTTTGAATACTCTTGCCATTTGACGAATTCGGTCAATTCCAACGCTCTATTCAGTTTCAACATGATGAACATTTTGAATTATTTGGCATTCAGGCTATTTTGATTATTGTAGCTAGTTTTATCACTCTGATTACTTTGAATTATCTTGCCATTTGACGAATTCGGTCAACTGCAACATTATATATTTACTTTGAACATGATGAACATTTTGAATTATTGGGCATTCAGACTATTTTGACTATTGTAGCTGGTTTTATCACTCTGATCACTTTGATTATTCTTGCCAGTTGACGAATTCAGTCAATTCCAACGTTCTATTCAGTTTCAACATGATGAACATTCTGAATTATTAGGCATTCAGGCTTTTTTGATTAGTCTAGCTGGTTTTATCACTCTGATCACTTTGAATTTGGGAGTTCATGGGGGTGTATGTCATAAGGTAAAGCTACTGATCGGTTCAACTTGGTGAACCCAGTGCGATCCTTATCGACTACATCTCAAGTCGTCTTCACAGACCTCCACGTGGTAACTCCTGGGCAACGGCGTTTTTGGCAACCGCCAAGACGACGGCTAACGTGTGAGCGGCGAACCTTTCCTCAGGTTAAGAGGTTGGAGTTGGGCTTGTAACCCGCTTCCCAAAAAAAAACCAACAATGAAAGCTAACAAAAATGATAAAATACGGACTCCTCCTAATGTTGACGACCACCGCAAACGTTTAAAGGACCATGATTTACGGATATGCACTTGGAATGTACGAACACTTCTCAGACCAGGTGCCTCTATCCAACTGGCGGATGTCCTCGAAGAATACAGAGCTGACATCACCGCAATTCAGGAAATAAGATGGAAAGGGCACGGCGCAAATAAAATGAGAAACTGCGATATTTATTACAGCTGCCATGAAAGCAAGCACCAGTTTGGATGCGGATTTGTTGTGAACAAAAGAGTACGTCACCTTGTCGCCGGTTTCACACCAGTGGATGAACGGCTGGCCACAATCCGCATCAAGGCTAAGTTTTTCTTTATTAGCCTGATTTGTGCTCACGCCCCGACGGAAGAGAAAGACGAAGAGACAAAAGATAAATTTTACGAGCGCCTAGAGCAAGCATACGACCGCTGTCCCGGCCATGACATTAAAATTGTTCTCGGGGATTTTAATGGCAAAGTAGGCAGGGAAAACATCTTTGGTCCCACCGTCGGTAATTTCAGCCTCCACGATGACACCTCCGATAACGGAATGAGGCTGATCGATTTCGCCGCCGCAAGGAATATGGTTATCAGCAGCACCAGGTTTAAGCATCGCGAAACCCATAAGGCAACATGGCTGTCACCTGATGGAAAGACGAAAAACCAAATCGATCATGTTGTGATAGACGGAAGGCATGCATCGAGCGTGCTGGACGTACGGACTTTCCGAACTGCCAATATTGATTCGGACCACTTCCTTGTAGCAGCCAAGGTACGCACTCGTTTAAGTGCAGCAAAACCCGTACGTAACAGCACCAAACGAAAGCTAGACGTCGAAAAGCTGCAATCACAACCGACAGCACAAGCCTACTCCACGAAGCTATCTCATCTCCTCCTGCTAAACCCTCCTCCTCCCGATGATATCAGCGAACAATGGCAACACATATACAACTCCATGACGAAGGCCGCCGAAGAAGAAATTGGTTACCGAAAGCGGCAACAAAGGAACCAATGGTACGATGAGGAGTGTAAAGCCGCCACTCGCGCCGATGGCAACGCGAGCTGTGTTGGAGCGATACCGAGAGTTGAGGAGGGAGGAAAATCGTCTATTCCGAAGAAAGAAAAAAGAGATGGAAAGACGGAAATGTGAGGAGATTGAGTTCTATGGTAATAGAAATGATGCCAGAAAATTCTACCAACGAGTAAAACATCAAAGCCAAGACTCGTCTACTGCCGAATAAATCCACCGTCGACCAAATCTTCACACTTCGCCAGATCCTGGAAAAGACCCATGAAATGCAAAGCGATACATACCATCTATTCATCGACTATAAAGCCGCCTTCGACACGCCGATAAGAGAAAAATTGTTTGAAACCATGTCTGCGTATGAGATCCCATCGAAACTTGTACGGCTCTGTAGAATGACTCTGAGTGACACTAGATCCTCAGTAAAAATAGGAAGCGACCTCTCCGAACCATTCACTACAACAAGAGGTCTTCGACAAGGTGACAGCTTATCGTGCAACTTCTTCAATATATTAATGGAGAAAATATTGGAAAAAGCCGAAGTTAACAAAACAGGCACAGTGAACACCAAAGGCCACATACTACTCGCATATGCAGACGACATTGACATCATCGGTAAGATAGAGCGAGATGTAACTGGTGCTTTTTCCAGAATTGAGAAGGAATCAGCGAAGATGGGTCTAATTGTGAACGAGGACAAAACTAAATTTATGCTTGCCACTACTAGGCAAACGTCGCGGCGAAAGAAAGGCGACATAGTGAAGGCCGGCAATTGCAACGTTGAGGTAGTGGAAGAATTTGTATACCTCGGCTCCGCCATTAATAGAAATAATAATTTCAGCATCGAAATAAAGCGAAGGATCGTGCTGGCAAATAGATGTTATTTCGGGCTCAACGAACAATTCAGGAACAGAGCCCTCTCTCGTCGAACTAAAATAACACTGTACAACACTCTTATTCTGCCTGTGCTTCTTTATGGCGCTGAAGCATGGGTACTTGCGAAAGCAGATGAAGCTGTGCTGGGTGTTTTTGAGAGAAAAATCCTTCGAAAAATCTATGGCCCGATCTGTGTTAACGAAGAGTATATACGTCGAACGAACCGTGAACTGTATGAGCTATATCCCGACATGAACGTAGTCAAGCGCATCAAAATACAGCGATTGCGCTGGCTGGGTCATGTCGGTCGAATGAATACAAACGCTCCAGCCAGAAAGGCGTTGGACGACAACTACCACGGAAAGCGCAGACATGGAAGACCGAGACTCCGGTGGAGGGACCAAGTGGAAGAAGACATGAAAATCCTTGGTATGACGAACTGGAGAAGACAAACAGAAGACCAAAATGCTTGGAGATCATTTATTAAGCAGGCCAAGACTAACAACAGGTTGTAGAGCCAACTTAAGTAAGTAAGTAAGTAAGATCACTTTGAATACTCTTGCCATTTGAGGAATTCGGTCAATTCCAACGTTCTATTCAGTTTCAACATGATGAACATTCTGAATTATTGGGCATTCAGGCTATTTTGATTAGTCTGGCTGTTTATCACTCTGATCAATTCAAATACGCTTGCCAGTTGACGAATTCAGTCAATTACAACGTTCTATTCAGTTTCAACATGATGAACATTCTGAATTATTGGGCATTCAGGCTATTTTGATTAGTCTGGCGGGTTTTACCACTCTGATCACTTTGAATACTCTTGCCATTTGACGAATTCGGTCAATTGGGATTCAGGCTATTTTGTCTATTTGACTCTTGCCATTTGACGAATTCGGTCAATTCCAACGTTCGATTCAGTTTCAACATGATGAACATTCTGAATTATTGGGCATTCAGGCTATTTTGATTAGTCTGGCTGGTTTTATCACTCTGATCACTTTGAATATTCTTGCCATTTGACGAATTCGGTCACTTTAAACATGATGAACATTTTGAATTATTGGGCATTTAGGCTATTTTGACTATTGTAGCTGGTTTTATCACTCTTATCACTTTGAATACTCTTGCCATTTGACGAATTCGGTCAACTGCAACGTTATATCCACTTCGAACATGATGAACATTTTGAATTATTGGGCATTCAGGCTATTTTGACTATTGTAGCTGGTTTTATCACTCTGATCAGTTTGAATACTCTTGCCATTTGACGAATTCGGTCAATTCCAACGTTCTATTCAGTTTCAACATGATGAACATTTTGAATTATTGGGCATTCAGGCTATTTTGACTATTGTAGCTGGTTTTATCACTCTGATCACTTTGAATACTCTTGCCATTTGACGAATTCGGTCAACTGCAACGTTATATTCACTTTGCACATGATGAACATTTTGAATTATTGGGCATTCAGGCTATTTTGATTATTGTAGCTGGTTTTATCACTCCGATCACTTTGAATACTCTTGCCATTTGACGAATTCGGTCAATTCCAACGCTCTATTCAGTTTCAACATGATGAACATTCTGAATTATTTGGCATTCAGGCTATTTTGACTATTGTAGCTGGTTTTATCACTCTGATCACTTTGAATACTCTTGCCATTTGACGAATTCGGTCAACTGCAACGTTATATTCACTTTGCACATGATGAACATTTTGAATTATTGGGCATTCAGACTATTTTGACTATTGTAGCTGGTTTTATCACTCTGGCTATTTTTGACTATTTGACTCTTGCCATTTGACGAATTCGGTCAATTCCAACGTTCTATTTAGTTTCAACATGATGAACATTCTGAATTATTGGGCATTCAGGCTATTTTGATTAGTCTGGCTGTTTATCACTCTGATCAATTTAAATATGCTTGTCAGTTGACGAATTCAGTCAATTCCAACGTTCTATTCAGTTTCAACATGATGAACATTCTGAATTATTAGGCATTCAGGCTTTTTTGATTAGTCTGGCTGGTTTTATCACTCTGATCACTTTGAATACTCTTGCCATTTGACGAATTCGGTCAATTCCAACGTTCTATTCAGTTTAAAAATTATGAACATTCTGAATTATTGGGCATTCAGGCTATTTTGATTAGTCTGGCTGGTTTTATCACTCTGATCACTTTATCACTCTGATCAATTTAAATATGCTTGTCAGTTGACGAATTCAGTCAATTCCAACGTTCTATTCAGTTTCAACATGATGAACATTCTGAATTATTAGGCATTCAGGCTTTTTTGATTAGTCTGGCTGGTTTTATCACTCTGATCACTTTGAATACTCTTGCCATTTGACGAATTCGGTCAATTCCAACGTTCTATTCAGTTTAAAAATTATGAACATTCTGAATTATTGGGCATTCAGGCTATTTTGATTAGTCTGGCTGGTTTTATCACTCTGATCACTTTGAATACTCTTGCCATTTGACGAATTCGGTCAATTGGGCATTCAGTCTATTTTTGACTATTTGACTCTTGCCATTTGACGAATTCGGTCAATTCCAACGCTCTATTCAGTTTCAACATGATGAACATTCTGAATTATTTGGCATTCAGGCTATTTTGATTATTGTAGCTAGTTTTATCACTCTGATTACTTTGAGTAATCTTGCCATTTGACGAATTCGCTCAACTGCAACATTATATATTTACTTTGAACATGATGAACATTTTGAATTATTGGGCATTCAGACTATTTTGACTATTGTAGCTGGTTTTATCACTCTGATCACTTTGATTATTCTTGCCATTTGACGAATTCGGTCAATTCCAACGTTCTATTTAGTTTCAACATGATGAACATTCTGAATTATTCGGCATTCAGGCTATTTTGATTAGTCTGGCTGTTTATCACTCTGATCAATTTAAATATGCTTGTCAGTTGACGAATTCAGTCAATTCCAACGTTCTATTCAGTTTCAACATGATGAACATTCTGAATTATTAGGCATTCAGGCTTTTTTGATTAGTCTGGCTGGTTTTATCACTCTGATCACTTTGAATACTCTTGCCATTTGACGAATTCGGTCAATTCCAACGTTCTATTCAGTTTAAAAATTATGAACATTCTGAATTATTGGGCATTCAGGCTATTTTGATTAGTCTGGCTGGTTTTATCACTCTGATCACTTTGAATACTCTTGCCATTTGACGAATTCGGTTAATTGGGCATTCAGGCTATTTTTGACTATTTGACTCTTGCCATTTGACGAATTCGGTCAATTCCAACGCTCTATTCAGTTTCAACATGATGAACATTCTGAATTATTTGGCATTCAGGCTATTTTGATTATTGTAGCTAGTTTTATCACTCTGATTACTTTGAATAATCTTGCCATTTGACGAATTCCGTCAACTGCAACATTATATATTTACTTTGAACATGATGAACATTTTGAATTATTGGGCATTCAGACTATTTTGACTATTGTAGCTGGTTTTATCACTCTGATCACTTTGATTATTCTTGCCATTTGACGAATTCGGTCAATTCCAACGTTCTATTTAGTTTCAACATGATGAACATTCTGAATTATTGGGCATTCAGGCTATTTTGATTAGTCTGGCTGTTTATCACTCTGATCAATTTAAATATGCTTGTCAGTTGACGAATTCAGTCAATTCCAACGTGCTATTCAGTTTCAACATGATGAACATTCTGAATTATTAGGCATTCAGGCTTTTTTGATTTGTCTGGCTGGTTTTATCACTCTGATCACTTTGAATACTCTTGCCATTTGACGAATTCGGTCAATTCCAACGTTCTATTCAGTTTAAAAATTATGAACATTCTGAATTATTGGGCATTCAGGCTATTTTGATTAGTCTGGCTGGTTTTATCACTCTGATCACTTTGAATACTCTTGCCATTTGACGAATTCGGTCAATTGGGCATTCAGGCTATTTTTGACTCTTTGACTCTTGCCATTTGACGAATTCGGCCAATTCCAACGTTCTATTTAGTTTCAACATAATGAACATTCTGAATTATTGGGCATTCAGGCTATTTTGATTAGTCTGGCTGTTTATCACTCTGATCAATTTAAATATGCTTGTCAGTTGACGAATTCAGTCAATTCCAACGTTCTATTCAGTTTCAACATGATGAACATTCTGAATTATTAGGCATTCAGGCTTTTTTGATTAGTCTGGCTGGTTTTATCACTCTGATCACTTTGAATACTCTTGCCATTTGACGAATTCGGTCAATTCCAACGTTCTATTCAGTTTAAAAATTATGAACATTCTGAATTATTGGGCATTCAGGCTATTTTGATTAGTCTGGCTGGTTTTATCACTCTGATCACTTTGAATACTCTTGCCATTTGACGAATTCGGTCAATTGGGCATTCAGGCTATTTTTGACTATTTGACTCTTGCCATTTGACGAATTCGGTCAATTCCAACGCTCAATTCAGTTTCAACATGATGAACATTCTGAATTATTTGGCATTCAGGCTATTTTGATTATTGTAGCTAGTTTTATCACTCTGATTACTTTGAGTAATCTTGCCATTTGACGAATTCGCTCAACTGCAACATTACATATTTACTTTGAACATGATGAACATTTTGAATTATTGGGCATTCAGACTATTTTGACTATTGTAGCTGGTTTTATCACTCTGATCACTTTGATTATTCTTGCCATTTGACGAATTCGGTCAATTCCAACGTTCTATTTAGTTTCAACATGATGAACATTCTGAATTATTCGGCATTCAGGCTATTTTGATTAGTCTGGCTGTTTATCACTCTGATCAATTTAAATATGCTTGTCAGTTGACGAATTCAGTCAATTCCAACGTTCTATTCAGTTTCAACATGATGAACATTCTGAATTATTAGGCATTCAGGCTTTTTTGATTAGTCTGGCTGGTTTTATCACTCTGATCACTTTGAATACTCTTGCCATTTGACGAATTCGGTCAATTCCAACGTTCTATTCAGTTTAAAAATTATGAACATTCTGAATTATTGGGCATTCAGGCTATTTTGATTAGTCTGGCTGGTTTTATCACTCTGATCACTTTGAATACTCTTGCCATTTGACGAATTCGGTCAATTGGGCATTCAGGCTATTTTTGACTATTTGACTCTTGCCATTTGACGAATTCGGTCAATTCCAACGCTCTATTCAGTTTCAACATGATGAACATTCTGAATTATTGGGCATTCAGGCTATTTTGATTAGTCTGGCTGTTTATCACTCTGATCAATTTAAATATGCTTGTCAGTTGACGAATTCAGTCAATTCCAACGTTCTATTCAGTTTCAACATGATGAACATTCTGAATTATTAGGCATTCAGGCTTTTTTGATTAGTCTGGCTGGTTTTATCACTCTGATCACTTTGAATACTCTTGCCATTTGACGAATTCGGTCAATTCCAACGTTCTATTCAGTTTAAAAATTATGAACATTCTGAATTATTGGGCATTCAGGCTATTTTGATTAGTCTGGCTGGTTTTATCACTCTGATCACTTTGAATACTCTTGCCATTTGACGAATTCGGTCAATTGGGCATTCAGGCTATTTTTGACTCTTTGACTCTTGCCATTTGACGAATTCGGTCAATTCCAACGTTCTATTTAGTTTCAACATAATGAACATTCTGAATTATTGGGCATTCAGGCTATTTCGATTAGTCTGGCTGTTTATCACTCTGATCAATTTAAATATGCTTGTCAGTTGACGAATTCAGTCAATTCCAACGTTCTATTCAGTTTCAACATGATGAACATTCTGAATTATTAGGCATTCAGGCTTTTTTGATTAGTCTGGCTGGTTTTATCACTCTGATCACTTTGAATACTCTTGCCATTTGACGAATTCGGTCAATTCCAACGTTCTATTCAGTTTAAAAATTATGAACATTCTGAATTATTGGGCATTCAGGCTATTTTGATTAGTCTGGCTGGTTTTATCACTCTGATCACTTTGAATACTCTTGCCATTTGACGAATTCGGTCAATTGGGCATTCAGGCTATTTTTGACTATTTGACTCTTGCCATTTGACGAATTCGGTCAATTCCAACGCTCTATTCAGTTTCAACATGATGAACATTCTGAATTATTTGGCATTCAGGCTATTTTGATTATTGTAGCTAGTTTTATCACTCTGATTACTTTGAATAATCTTGCCATTTGACGAATTCCGTCAACTGCAACATTATATATTTACTTTGAACATGATGAACATTTTGAATTATTGGGCATTCAGACAATTTTGACTATTGTAGCTGGTTTTATCACTCTGATCACTTTGATTATTCTTGCCATTTGACGAATTCGGTCAATTCCAACGTTCTATTTAGTTTCAACATGATGAACATTCTGAATTATTGGGCATTCAGGCTATTTTGATTAGTCTGGCTGTTTATCACTCTGATCAATTTAAATATGCTTGTCAGTTGACGAATTCAGTCAATTCCAACGTGCTATTCAGTTTCAACATGATGAACATTCTGAATTATTAGGCATTCAGGCTTTTTTGATTTGTCTGGCTGGTTTTATCACTCTGATCACTTTGAATACTCTTGCCATTTGACGAATTCGGTCAATTCCAACGTTCTATTCAGTTTAAAAATTATGAACATTCTGAATTATTGGGCATTCAGGCTATTTTGATTAGTCTGGCTGGTTTTATCACTCTGATCACTTTGAATACTCTTGCCATTTGACGAATTCGGTCAATTGGGCATTCAGGCTATTTTTGACTCTTTGACTCTTGCCATTTGACGAATTCGGCCAATTCCAACGTTCTATTTAGTTTCAACATAATGAACATTCTGAATTATTGGGCATTCAGGCTATTTTGATTAGTCTGGCTGTTTATCACTCTGATCAATTTAAATATGCTTGTCAGTTGACGAATTCAGTCAATTCCAACGTTCTATTCAGTTTCAACATGATGAACATTCTGAATTATTAGGCATTCAGGCTTTTTTGATTAGTCTGGCTGGTTTTATCACTCTGATCACTTTGAATACTCTTGCCATTTGACGAATTCGGTCAATTCCAACGTTCTATTCAGTTTAAAAATTATGAACATTCTGAATTATTGGGCATTCAGGCTATTTTGATTAGTCTGGCTGGTTTTATCACTCTGATCACTTTGAATACTCTTGCCATTTGACGAATTCGGTCAATTGGGCATTCAGGCTATTTTTGACTATTTGACTCTTGCCATTTGACGAATTCGGTCAATTCCAACGCTCAATTCAGTTTCAACATGATGAACATTCTGAATTATTTGGCATTCAGGCTATTTTGATTATTGTAGCTAGTTTTATCACTCTGATTACTTTGAGTAATCTTGCCATTTGACGAATTCGCTCAACTGCAACATTACATATTTACTTTGAACATGATGAACATTTTGAATTATTGGGCATTCAGACTATTTTGACTATTGTAGCTGGTTTTATCACTCTGATCACTTTGATTATTCTTGCCATTTGACGAATTCGGTCAATTCCAACGTTCTATTTAGTTTCAACATGATGAACATTCTGAATTATTCGGCATTCAGGCTATTTTGATCACTCTGATCAATTTAAATATGCTTGTCAGTTGACGAATTCAGTCAATTCCAACGTTCTATTCAGTTTCAACATGATGAACATTCTGAATTATTAGGCATTCAGGCTTTTTTGATTAGTCTGGCTGGTTTTATCACTCTGATCACTTTGAATACTCTTGCCATTTGACGAATTCGGTCAATTCCAACGTTCTATTCAGTTTAAAAATTATGAACATTCTGAATTATTGGGCATTCAGGCTATTTTGATTAGTCTGGCTGGTTTTATCACTCTGATCACTTTGAATACTCTTGCCATTTGACGAATTCGGTCAATTGGGCATTCAGGCTATTTTTGACTATTTGACTCTTGCCATTTGACGAATTCGGTCAATTCCAACGCTCTATTCAGTTTCAACATGATGAACATTCTGAATTATTGGGCATTCAGGCTATTTTGATTAGTCTGGCTGTTTATCACTCTGATCAATTTAAATATGCTTGTCAGTTGACGAATTCAGTCAATTCCAACGTTCTATTCAGTTTCAACATGATGAACATTCTGAATTATTAGGCATTCAGGCTTTTTTGATTAGTCTGGCTGGTTTTATCACTCTGATCACTTTGAATACTCTTGCCATTTGACGAATTCGGTCAATTCCAACGTTCTATTCAGTTTAAAAATTATGAACATTCTGAATTATTGGGCATTCAGGCTATTTTGATTAGTCTGGCTGGTTTTATCACTCTGATCACTTTGAATACTCTTGCCATTTGACGAATTCGGTCAATTGGGCATTCAGGCTATTTTTGACTCTTTGACTCTTGCCATTTGACGAATTCGGTCAATTCCAACGTTCTATTTAGTTTCAACATAATGAACATTCTGAATTATTGGGCATTCAGGCTATTTCGATTAGTCTGGCTGTTTATCACTCTGATCAATTTAAATATGCTTGTCAGTTGACGAATTCAGTCAATTCCAACGTTCTATTCAGTTTCAACATGATGAACATTCTGAATTATTAGGCATTCAGGCTTTTTTGATTAGTCTGGCTGGTTTTATCACTCTGATCACTTTGAATACTCTTGCCATTTGACGAATTCGGTCAATTCCAACGTTCTATTCAGTTTCAACATGATGAACATTCTGAATTATTTGGCATTCAGGCTATTTTGATTGTTGTAGCTAGTTTTATCACTCTGATTACTTTGAATACTCTTGCCATTTGACGAATTCGGTCAATTCCAACGTTCTATTCAGTTTAAAAATTATGAACATTCTGAATTATTGGGCATTCAGGCTATTTTGATTAGTCTGGCTGGTTTTATCACTCTGATCACTTTGAATACTCTTGCCATTTGACGAATTCGGTCAATTGGGCATTCAGGCTATTTTTGACTATTTGACTCTTGCCATTTGACGAATTCGGTCAATTCCAACGCTCTATTCAGTTTCAACATGATGAACATTCTGAATTATTTGGCATTCAGGCTATTTTGATTATTGTAGCTAGTTTTATCACTCTGATTACTTTGAGTAATCTTGCCATTTGACGAATTCGCTCAACTGCAACATTATATATTTACTTTGAACATGATGAACATTTTGAATTATTGGGCATTCAGACTATTTTGACTATTGTAGCTGGTTTTATCACTCTGATCACTTTGATTATTCTTGCCATTTGACGAATTCGGTCAATTCCAACGTTCTATTCAGTTTCAACATGATGAACATTCTGAATTATTGGGCATTCAGGCTATTTTGATTAGTCTGGCTGTTTATCACTCTGATCACTTTGAATACTCTTGCCATTTGACGAATTCGGTCAACTGCAACGTTATATTCACTTTGAACATGATGAACATTTTGAATTATTGGGCATTCAGGCTATTTTGACTATTGTAGCTGGTTTTATTACACTGATCACTTTGAATACTCTTGCCATTTGACGAATTCGGTCAACTGCAACGTTATATTCACTTTGAACATGATTAACAGTTTGAATTATTGGGCATTCAGGCTATTTTGATTATTGTAGCTGGTTTTATCACTCTGATCAGTTTGAATACTCTTGCCATTTGACGAATTCGGTCAATTCCAACGTTCTATTCAGTTTCAACATGATGAACATTCTGAATTATTGGGCATTCAGGCTATTTTGATTATTGTAGCTGGTTTTATCACTCTTATCACTTTGAATACTCTTGCCATTTGACGAATTCGGTCAACTGCAACGTTATATTCACTTCGAACATGATGAACATTTTGAATTATTGGGCATTCAGTCTATTTTGACTATTGTAGCTGGTTTTATCACTCTGATCACTTTGAATACCATTTGACGAATTCGGTCAACTGCAACGTTATATTCACTTTCAACATGATGAACATTATGAATTATTGGGCATTCAGGCAATTTTGATTATTGTAGCTGGTTTTATCACTCTGATCAGTTTGAATACTCTTGCCATTTGACGAATTCGGTCAATTCCAACGTTCTATTCAGTTTCAACATGATGAACATTCTGAATTATTGGGCATTCAGGCTATTTTGATTATTGTAGCTGGTTTTATCACTCTGATTACTTTGAATACTCTTGCCATTTGGCATTCAGGCTATTTTGACTATTGTAGCTGGTTTTATCACTCTGATAACTTTGATTATTCTTGCCATTTGACGAATTCGGTCAATTCCAACGTTCTATTCAGTTTCAAGATGCTGAACATTCTGAATTATTGGACATTGAATACTCTTGCTATTTGACGAATTCGGTAAACTGCAACGTTATATTCACTTTGAACATGATGAACATTTTGAATTATTGGGCATTCAGGCTATTTTGACTATTGTAGCTGGTTTTATCACTCTGATCACTTTGAATACTCTTGCCATTTGACGAATTCGGTCAACTGCAACGTTATATTCACTTTGAACATTATGAATTATTGGGCATTCAGGCTATTTTGATTATTGTAGCTGGTTTTATCACTCTGATCAGTTTGAATACTCTTGCCATTTGGCGAATTCGGTCAACTGCAACGTTATATTCACTTTGAACATGATGAACATTTTGAATTATTGGGCATTCAGGCTCTTTTGACTATTGTAGCTGGCTTTATCACTCTGATCAGTTTGAATACTCTTGCCATTTGACGAATTCGGTCAATTCCAACGTTCTATTCAGTTTCAACATGATGAACATTCTGAATTATTGGGCATTCAGGCTATTTTGATTATTGTAGCTGGTTTTATCACTCTTATCACTTTGAATACTCTTGCCATTTGACGAATTCGGTCAACTGCAACGTTATATTCACTTCGAACATGATGAACATTTTGAATTATTGGGCATTCAGTCTATTTTGACTATTGTAGCTGGTTTTATCACTCTGATCACTTTGAATACCATTTGACGAATTCGGTCAACTGCAACGTTATATTCACTTTCAACATGATGAACATTATGAATTATTGGGCATTCAGGCAATTTTGATTATTGTAGCTGGTTTTATCACTCTGATCAGTTTGAATACTCTTGCCATTTGACGAATTCGGTCAATTCCAACGTTCTATTCAGTTTCAACATGATGAACATTCTGAATTATTGGGCATTCAGGCTATGTTGATTATTGTAGCTGGTTTTATCACTCTGATTACTTTGAATACTCTTGCCATTTGGCTATTTGGCATTCAGGCTATTTTGACTATTGTAGCTGGTTTTATCACTCTGATAACTTTGATTATTCTTGCCATTTGACGAATTCGGTCAATTCCAACGTTCTATTCAGTTTCAAGATGCTGAACATTCTGAATTATTGGACATTGAATACTCTTGCCATTTGACGAATTCGGTCAACTGCAACGTTACATTCACTTTGAACATGATGAACATTTTGAATTATTGGGCATTCAGGCTTTTTTGATTAGTCTGGCTGGTTTTATCACTCTGATCACTTTGAATTCTCTTGCCATTTGACGAATTCGGTCAATTCCTACGTTCTATTCAGTTTAAACATTATGAACATTCTGAATTATTGGACATTCAGGCTATTTTGATTAGTCTGGCTGGTTTTATCACTCTGATCACTTTAAATTCTCTTGCCATTTGACGAATTCGGTCAATTCCTACGTTCTATTCAGTTTAAACATTATGAACATTCTGAATTATTGGGCATTCAGGCTATTTTGATTAGTCTGGCTGGTTTTAGCACTCTGATCAGTTTGAATACTCTTGCCATTTGACGAATTCGGTCAATTGGGCATTCAGGCTATTTTGACTATTTGACTCTTGCCATTTGACGAATTCGGTCAATTCCAACGTTCTATTCAGTTTCAACATGATGAACATTCTGAATTATTGGGCATTCAGGCTATTTTGATTAGTCTGGCTGGTTTTAGCACTCTGATCAGTTTGAATACTCTTGCCATTTGACGAATTCGGTCAATTCCAACGTTCTATTCAGTTTCAACATGATGATCATTCTGAATTATTGGGCATTCAGGCCACTTTGATTATTGACTTCTCTTGCCATTTGACGAATTCGGTCAATTCCAACGTTGTATTCAGTTTCAACATGATGAACATTCTGAATTATTGGACATTCAGGCTTTTTTGATTAGTCTGGCTGGTTTTATCAATCTGATCAATTAGAATACTCTTGTTATTTGACGAATTCGGTCAATTCCAACGTTCTATTCAGTTTCAACATGATGAACATTCTGAATTATTTGGCATTCAGGCTATTTTGATTATTGTAGCTAGTTTTATCACTTTGATTATTCTTGCCATTTGACGAATTCGGTCAATTCCAACGTTCTATTCACTTTCAACATGCTGAACATTCTGAATTATTGGACATTCAGGCTATTTTGATTAGTCTGGCTGGTTTTATCACTCTGATCACTTTGAATACTCTTGCCATTTGACGAATTCGGTCAAGTGCAACGTTATATTCACTTTGAACATGATGAACATTTTGAATTATTGGGCATTCAGGCTATTTTGATTAGTCTGGCTGGTTTCATCACTCTGATCACTTTGAATACTCTTTCCATTTGGCTATTTGGCATTCAGGCTATTTTGACTATTGTAGCTGGTTTTATCACTCTGATCACTTTGATTATTCTTGCGATTTGACGAATTCGGTCAATTCCAACGTTCTATTCAGTTTCAACATGCTGAACATTCTGAATTATTGGACATTCAGGCTATTTTGATTAGTCTGGCTGGTTTTATAACTCTGATCACTTTGAATACTCTTGCCATTTGACGAATTCGGTCAATTGGGCATTCAGGCAATTGTGACTATTTGACTCTTGCCATTTGACGAAATCGGTCAATTCCAACGTTCTATTCAGTTTCAACATGATGAACATTCTGAATTATTGGGCATTCAGGCTATTTTGATTAGTCTGGCTGGTTTTATCACTCTGATCACTTGGAATACTCTTGCCATTTGGCATTCAGGCTATTTTGACTATTGTAGCTGGTTTTATCACTCTGATCACTTTGATTATTCTTGCCATTTGACGAATTCGGTCAATTCCAACGTTCTATTCAGTTTCAACATGCTGAACATTCTGAATTATTGGACATTCAGGCTATTTTGATTAGTCTGGCTGGTTTTATAACTCTGATCACTTTGAATACTCTTGCCATTTGACGAATTCGGTCAACTGCAACGTTATATTCACTTTGAACATGATGAACATTTTGAATTATTGGGCATTCTGGCTTTTTTGATTAGTCTGGCTGGTTTTATCACTCTGATCACTTTGAATTCTCTTGCCATTTGACGAATTCGGTCAATTCCTACGTTCTATTCAGTTTAAACTTTATGAACATTCTGAATTATTGGGCATTCAGGCTATTTTGATTAGTCTGGCTGGTTTTATCACTCTGATCACTTTGAATTCTCTTGCCATTTGACGAATTCGGTCAATTCCTACGTTCTATTCAGTTTAAACATTATGAACATTCTGAATTATTGGGCATTCAGGCTATTTTGATTAGTCTGGCTGGTTTTAACTTTCTGATCACTTTGAATACTCTTGCCATTTGACGAATTCGGTCAATTGGGCATTCAGGCTATTTTGACTATTTGACTCTTGCCATTTGACGAATTCGGTCAATTCCAACGTTCTATTCAGTTTCAACATGATGAACATTCTGAATTATTGGGCATTCAGTCTATTTTGATTAGTCTGGCTGGTTTTATCACTCTGATCAGTTTGAATACTCTAGCCATTTGACGAATTCGGTCAATTCCAACGTTCTACTCAGTTTCAACATGATGATCATTCTGAATTATTGGGCATTCAGGCCACTTTGATTATTGTAGCTGGTTTTATCACTCCGATCACTTTGAATACTCTTGCCATTTGACGAATTCGGTCAATTCCAACGTTCTATTCAGTTTCAACATGATGAACATTGTGAATTATTGGACATTCAGGCTTTTTTGATTAGTCTGGCTGGTTTTATCAATCTGATCAATTAGAATAATCTTGTTATTTGACGAATTCGGTCAATTCCAACGTTCTATTCAGTTTCAACATGATGAACATTCTGAATTATTTGGCATTCAGGCTATTTTGATTATTGTAGCTAGTTTTATCACTCTGATCACTTTGAATACTCTTGCCATTTGACGAATTCGGTCAATTCCAACGTTACTTTGAACATGATGAACATTTTGAATTACTGGGCATTCAGGCTATTTTGACTATTGTAGCTGGTTTTATCACTCCGATCACTTCGAATACTCTTGCCATTTGACGAATTCGGTCAATTCCAACGGTCTATTCAGTTTCAACATGATGAACATTCTGAATTATTGGGCATTCAGGCTATTTTGATTATTGTAGCTGGTTTTATCACTCCGATCACTTTGAATACTCTTGCCATTTGACGAATTCGGTCAATTGCAACGTTACTTTGAACATGATGAACATTTTGAATTATTGGCATTCAGGCTATTTTGACTATTGTAGCTGGTTTTATCACTCCGATCACTTCGAATACTCCTGCCATTTGACGAATTCGGTCAATTCCAACGGTCTATTCAGTTTCAACATGATGAAGATTCTGAATTATTGGGCATTCAGGCCACTTTGATTATTGTAGCTGGTTTTATCACTCCGATCAATTAGAATACTCTTGTTATTTGACGAATTCGGTCAATTCCAACGTTCTATTCTGTTTCAACATGATGAACATTCTGAATTATTTGGCATTCAGGCTATTTTGATTATTGTAGCTAGTTTTATCACTCTGATCACTTTGAATACTGTTGCCATTTGACGAATTCGGTCAATTCCAACGGTCTATTCAGTTTCAACATGATGAACATTCTGAATTATTGGGCATTCAGGCCACTTTGATTATTGTAGCTGGTTTTATCACTCCGATCACTTTGAATACTCTTGCCATTTGACGAATTCGGTCAATTCCAACGTTCTATTCAGTTTCAACATGATGAACATTCTGAATTATTGGACATTCAGGCTATTTTGATTATTGTAGCTGGTTTTATCACTCCGATCACTTTGAATACTCTTGCCATTTGACGAATTCGGTCAATTGCAACGTTACTTTGAACATGATGAACATTTTGAATTATTGGGCATTCAGACTATTTTGACTATTGTAGCTGGTTTTATCACGCCGATCACTTTGAATACTCTTGCCATTTGACGAATTCGGTCAATTCCAACGTTCTATTCAGTTTCAACATGCTGAACATTCTGAATTATTGGACATTCAGGCTATTTTGATTAGTCTGGCTGGTTTTGTAACTCTGATCACTTTGAATACTCTTGCCATTTGACGAATTCGGTCAATTGGGCATTCAGGCAATTGTGACTATTTGACTCTTGCCATTTGACGAATTCGGTCAATTCCAACGTTCTATTCAGTTTCAACATGATGAACATTCTGAATTATTGGGCATTCAGGCTATTTTGATTAGTCTGGCTGGTTTTATCACTCTGATCACTTTGAATACTCTTGCCATTTGGCTATTTGGCATTCAGGCTATTTTGACTATTGTAGCTGGTTTTATCACTCTGATCACTTTGATTATTCTTGCCATTTGACGAATTCGGTCAATTCCAACGTTCTATTCAGTTTCAACATGCTGAACATTCTGAATTATTGGACATTCAGGCTATTTTGATTAGTCTGGCTGGTTTTATAACTCTGATCACTTTGAATACTCTTGCCATTTGACGAATTCGGTCAACTGCAACGTTATATTCACTTTGAACATGATGAACATTTTGAATTATTGGGCATTCAGGCTTTTATGATTAGTCTGGCTGGTTTTATCACTCTGATCACTTTGAATTCTCTTGCCATTTGACGAATTCGGTCAATTCCTACGTTCTATTCAGTTTAAACATTATGAACATTCTGAATTATTGGGCATTCAGGCTATTTTGATTAGTCTGGCTGGTTTTATCACTCTGATCACTTTGAATACTCTTGCCATTTGACGAATTCGGTCAATTGGGCATTCAGGCTATTTTGACTATTTGACTCTTGCCATTTGACGAATTCGGTCAATTCCAACGTTCTATTCAGTTTCAACATGATGAACATTCTGAATTATTGGGCATTCAGTCTATTTTGATTAGTCTGGCTGGTTTTACCACTCTGATCAGTTTGAATACTCTAGCCATTTGACGAATTCGGTCAATTCCAACGTTCTATTCAGTTTCAACATGATGATCATTCTGAATTATTGGGCATTCAGGCCACTTTGATTATTGTAGCTGGTTTTATCACTCCGATCACTTTGAATACTCTTGCCATTTGACGAATTCGGTCAATTCCAACGTTCTATTCAGTTTCAACATGATGAACATTGTGAATTATTGGACATTCAGGCTTTTTTGATTAGTCTGGCTGGTTTTATCAATCTGATCAATTAGAATACTCTTGTTATTTGACGAATTCGGTCAATTCCAACGTTCTATTCAGTTTCAACATGATGAACATTCTGAATTATTTGGCAGTCAAGCTATTTTGATTATTGTAGCTAGTTTTATCACTCTGATCACTTTGAATACTCTTGCCATTTGACGAATTCGGTCAATTCCAACATTCTATTCTGTTTCAACATGATGAACATTCTGAATTATTGGGCATTCAGGCTATTTTGATTAGTCTGGCTGGTTTTATCACTCTGATCACTTTGAATACTCTTGCCATTTGACGAATTCGGTCAATTGCAACGTTACTTTGAACATGATGAACATTTTGAATTATTGGGCATTCAGGCTATTTTGACTATTGTAGCTGGTTTTATCACTCCGATCACTTCGAATACTCTTGCCATTTGACGAATTCGGTCAATTCCAACGGTCTATTCAGTTTCCACATGATGAACATTCTGAATTATTGGGCATTCAGGCTATTTTGATTATTGTAGCTGGTTTTATCACTCCGATCACTTTGAATACTCTTGCCATTTGACGAATTCGGTCAATTGCAACGTTACTTTGAACATGATGAACATTTTGAATTATTGGGCATTCAGGCTATTTTGACTATTGTAGCTGGTTTTATCACTCCGATCACTTCGAATACTCTTGCCATTTGACGAATTCGGTCAATTCCAACGGTCTATTCAGTTTCAACATGATGAACATTCTGAATTATTGGGCATTCAGGCCACTTTGATTATTGTAGCTGGTTTTATCACTCCGATCACTTTGAATACTCTTGCCATTTGACGAATTAGGTCAATTCCAACGTTCTATTCAGTTTCAACATGATGAACATTCTGAATTATTGGACATTCAGGCTTTTTTGATTAGTCTGGCTGGTTTTATCAATCTGATCAATTAGAATACTCTTGTTATTTGACGAATTCGGTCAATTCCAACGTTCTATTCAGTTTCAACATGATGAACATTCTGAATTATTTGGCATTCAGGCTATTTTGATTATTGTAGCTAGTTTTATCACTCTGATCACTTTGAATACTGTTGCCATTTGACGAATTCAGTCAATTCCAACGGTCTATTCAGTTTCAACATGATGAACATTCTGAATTATTGGGCATTCAGGCCACTTTGATTATTGTAGCTGGTTTTATCACTCCGATCACTTTGAATACTCTTGCCATTTGACGAATTCGGTCAATTCCAACGTTCTATTCAGTTTCAACATGATGAACATTCTGAATTATTGGACATTCAGGCTATTTTGATTATTGTAGCTGGTTTTATCACTCCGATCACTTTGAATACTCTTGCCATTTGACGAATTCGGTCAATTGCAACTTTACTTTGAACATGATGAACATTTTGAATTATTGGGCATTCAGACTATTTTGACTATTGTAGCTGGTTTTATCACGCCGATCACTTTGAATACTCTTGCCATTTGACGAATTCGGTCAATTCCAACGTTCTATTCAGTTTTAACATGATGACCATTCTGAATTATTGGACATTCAGGCTTTTTTGATTAGTCTGGCTGGTTTTATCAATCTGATCAATTAGAATACTCTTGCCATTTGACTAATTCGGTCAATTCCAACGTTCTATTCAGTTTCAACATGATGAACATTCTGAATTATTTGGCATTCAGGCTATTTTGATTATTGTAGCTAGTTTTATCAATCTGATCACTTTGAATACTCTTGCCATTTGACGAATTCGGTCAATTCCAACGGTCTATTCAGTTTCAACATGATGAACATTCTGAATTATTGGGCATTCAGGCCACTTTGATTATTGTAGCTGGTTTTATCACTCCAATCACTTTGAATACTCTTGCCATTTGACGAATTCGGTCAATTCCAACGTTCTATTCAGTTTCAACATGATGAACATTCTGAATTATTGGGCATTCAGGCCACTTTGATTAGTCTGGCTGGTTTTATCAATCTGATCAATTAGAATACTCTTGATATTTGACGAATTCGGTCAATTCCAACGTTCTATTCAGTTTCAACATGATGAACATTCTGAATTATTGGGCATTCAGGCTATTTTGATTATTGTAGCTGGTTTTATCACTCCGATCACTTTGAATACTCTTGCCATTTGACGAATTAGGTCAATTCCAACGTTCTATTCAGTTTCAACATGATGAACATTCTGAATTATTGGACATTCAGGCTTTTTTGATTAGTCTGGCTGGTTTTATCAATCTGATCAATTAGAATACTCTTGTTATTTGACGAATTCGGTCAATTCCAACGTTCTATTCAGTTTCAACATGATGAACATTCTGAATTATTTGGCATTCAGGCTATTTTGATTATTGTAGCTAGTTTTATCACTCTGATCACTTTGAATACTGTTGCCATTTGACGAATTCGGTCAATTCCAACGGTCTATTCAGTTTCAACATGATGAACATTCTGAATTATTGGGCATTCAGGCCACTTTGATTATTGTAGCTGGTTTTATCACTCCGATCACTTTGAATACTCTTGCCATTTGACGAATTCGGTCAATTCCAACGTTCTATTCAGTTTCAACATGATGAACATTCTGAATTATTGGACATTCAGGCTATTTTGATTATTGTAGCTGGTTTTATCACTCCGATCACTTTGAATACTCTTGCCATTTGACGAATTCGATCAATTGCAACTTTACTTTGAACATGATGAACATTTTGAATTATTGGGCATTCAGACTATTTTGACTATTGTAGCTGGTTTTATCACGCCGATCACTTTGAATACTCTTGCCATTTGACGAATTCGGTCAATTCCAACGTTCTATTCAGTTTCAACATGATGACCATTCTGAATTATTGGACATTCAGGCTTTTTTGATTAGTCTGGCTGGTTTTATCAATCTGATCAATTAGAATACTCTTGCCATTTGACTAATTCGGTCAATTCCAACGTTCTATTCAGTTTCAACATGATGAACATTCTGAATTATTTGGCATTCAGGCTATTTTGATTATTGTAGCTAGTTTTATCACTCTGATCACTTTGAATACTCTTGCCATTTGACGAATTCGGTCAATTCCAACGGTCTATTCAGTTTCAACATGATGAACATTCTGAATTATTGGGCATTCAGGCCACTTTGATTATTGTAGCTGGTTTTATCACTCCAATCACTTTGAATACTCTTGCCATTTGACGAATTCGGTCAATTCCAACGTTCTATTCAGTTTCTATTCATGAACATTCTGAATTATTGGGCATTCAGGCCACTTTGATTAGTCTGGCTGGTTTTATCAATCTGATCAATTAGAATACTCTTGATATTTGACGAATTCGGTCAATTCCAACGTTCTATTCAGTTTCAACATGATGAACATTCTGAATTATTGGGCATTCAGGCTATTTTGATTATTGTAGCTGGTTTTATCACTCCGATCACTTTGAATACTCTTGCCATTTGACGAATTCGGTCAATTGCAACGTTACTTTGAACATAATGAACATTTTGAATTATTGGGCATTCAGGCTATTTTGACTATTGTAGCTGGTTTTATCACTCCGATCACTTCGAATACTCTTGCCATTTGACGAATTCGGTCAATTCCAACGTTCTATTCAGTTTCAACATGATGAACATTCTGAATAATTGGACATTCAGGCTATTTTGATTAGTCTGGCTGGTTTTATCACTCTGATCACTTTGAATACTCTTGCCATTTGACGAATTCGGTCAATTGCAACGTTACTTTGAACATGATGAACATTTTGAATTATTGGGCATTCAGGCTATTTTGACTATTGTAGCTGGTTTTATCACTCCGATCACTTCGAATACTCTTGCCATTTGACGAATTCGGTCAATTCCAACGTTCTATTCAGTTTCAACATGATGAACATTCTGAATTATTGGGCATTCAGGCTATTTTGATTAGTCTGGCTGGTTTTATCACTCTGATCACTTTGAATACTCTTGCCATTTGACGAATTCGGTCAATTGCAACGTTACTTTGAACATGATGAACATTTTGAATTATTGGGCATTCAGGCTATTTTGACTATTGTAGCTGGTTTTATCAATCTGATCAATTAGAATACTCTTGCCATTTGACTAATTCGGTCAATTCCAACGTTCTATTCAGTTTCAACATGATGAACATTCTGAATTATTTGGCATTCAGGCTATTTTGATTATTGTAGCTAGTTTTATCACTCTGATCACTTTGAATACTCTTGCCATTTGACGAATTCGGTCAATTCCAACGTTCTATTCAGTTTCAACATGATGAACATTCTGAATTATTGGGCATTCAGGCTAATTTGATTAGTCTGGCTGGTTTTATCACCCCGATCACTTTGAATACTCTTGCCATTTGACGAATTCGGTCAATTGCAACGTTACTTTGAACATGATGAACATTTTGAATTATTGGGCATTCAGGCTATTTTGACTAGTGTAGCTGGTTTTATCACTCCGATCACTTCGAATACTTTGCCATTTGATGAATTCGGTCAACTGCAACATTATATTCACTTTGAACATGATGAACATTTTGAATTATTGGGCATTCAGGCTATTTTGACTCTTGCCATTTGACGAATTCGGTCAATTCCAACGTTCTATTCAGTTTCAACATGATGAACATTCTGAATTATTGGGCATTCAGGCTATTTTGATTAGTCTGGCTGGTTTTATCACTCTGATCACTTTGAATACTCTTGCCATTTGACGAATTCGGTCAACTGCAACGTTATATTCACTTTGAACATGATGAACATTTTGAATTATTGGGCATTCAGGCTATTTTGACTATTGTAGCTGGTTTTATCACTCTGATCAGTTTGAATACTCTTGCCATTTGACGAATTCGGTCAACTGCAACGTTATATTCACTTCGAACATGATGAACATTCTGAAATATTGGGCATTCAGGCTATTTTGACATTGTAGCTGGTTTTATCACTCTGATCACTTTGAATACTCTTGCCATTTGACGAATTCGGTCAACTGCAACGTTATATTCACTTTGAACATGATGAACATTTTGAATTATTGGGCATTCAGGCTATTTTGATTATTGTAGCTGGTTTTATCACTCTGATCAGTTTGAATACTCTTGCCATTTGACGAATTCTGTCAACTGTAGCATTATATTCACTTTGAACATGATGAACATTTTGAATTATTGGGCATTCAGGCTATTTTGACTATTGTAGCTGGTTTTATCACTCTGATCACTTTGAATACTCTTGACATTTGACGAATTCGGTCAACTGCAACGTTATATTCACGTTGAACATGATGCATATTTTGAATTATTGGGCATTCAGGCTATTTTGATTATTGTAGCTGGTTTTATCACTCTGATCACTTTGAATACTCTTGCCATTTGACGAATTCGGTCAACTGCAACGTTATATTCACTTTGAACATGATGAATATTTTGAATTATTGGGCATTCAGGCTATTTTGATTATTGTAGCTGGTTTTATCACTCTGATCAGTTTGAATACTCTTGCCATTTGACGAATTCGGTCAACTGCAACGTTATATTCACTTTGAACATGATGAATATTTTGAATTATTGGGCATTCAGGCTATTTTGATTATTGTAGCTGGTTTTATCACTCTGATCAGTTTCAATACTCTTGCCATTTGACGAATTCGGTCAATTCCAACGTTATATTCACTTTGAACATGATGAACATTTTGAATTATTGGGCATTTAGGCTATTTTGACTATTGTAGCTGGTTTTATCACTCTGATCACTTTGAATACTGTTGCCATTTGACGAATTCGGTCAATTCCAACTTTCTAGTCAGTTTCAACATGATGAACATTCTGAATTATTGGGCATTCAGGCTATTTTGATTATTGTAGCTGGTTTTATCACTCTGATCAGTTTGAGTACTCTTGCCATTTGACGAATTCGGTCAACTGCAACGTTATATTCACTTTGAACATTTTGAATTCTTGGGCATTCAGGCTATTTTGACTATTGTAGCTGGTTTTATCACTCTGATCTGTTTGAGTACTCTTGCCATTTGACGAATTCGGTCAACTGCACTTTGAACATTTTGAATTATTGGGCATTCAGGCTATTTTGACTATTGTAGCTGGTTTTATCACTCTGATCACTTTGAATACTCTTGCCATTTGACGAATTCGGTCAACTGCAACGTTATATTCACTTTGAACATGATGAAAATTTTGAATTATTGGGCATTCAGGCAATTTTGACTATTGTAGCTGGTTTTTTCACACTGATCACTTTGAATACTCTTGCCATTTGACGAATTCGGTCAACTGCAACGTTATATTCACTTTGAACATGATGAACATTTTGAATTATTGGGCATTCAGGCTATTTTGACTATTGTAGCTGGTTTTATCACTCTGATCACTTTGAATACTCTTGCTGGTTTTATCACTCTGATCACTTTGAATACTCTTGACATTTGACGAATTCAGTCAACTGCAACGTTATATTCACTTTGAACATGAGGAATATTTTGAATTATTGGGCATTCAGGCTATTTTGATTATTGTAGCTGGTTTTACCACTCTGATCAGTTTGAATACTCTTGCCATTTGACGAATTCGGTCAACTGCAACGTTATATTCACTTTGAACATGATGAACATTTTGAATTATTGGGCATTCAGGCTATTTTGACTATTGTAGCTGGTTTTATCACTCTGATCACTTTGAATACTCTTGCTGGTTTTATCACTCTGATCAGTTTGAATACTCTTGCCATTTGACGAATTCGGTCAATTCCAACGTTCTATTCAGTTTCAACATGATGAACATTTTGGATTATTGGGCATTCAGGCTATTTTGATTATTGTAGCTGGTTTTATCACTCTGATCAGTTTGAATACTCTTGCCATTTGACGAATTCGGTCAATTCCAACGTTCTATTCAGTTTCAACATGATGAACATTCTGAATTATTGGGCATTCAGGCTATTTTGATTATTGTAGCTGGTTTTATCACTCTTATCACTTTGAATACTCTTGCCATTTGACGAATTCGGTCAACTGCAACGTTATATTCACTTCGAACATGATGAACATTTTGAATTATTGGGCATTCAGGCTATTTTGACTATTGTAGCTGGTTTTATCACACTGATCACTTTGAATACTCTTGCCATTTGACGAATTCGGTCAACTGCAACGTTATATTGACTTTGAACATGATGAACATTTTGAATTATTGGGCATTCAGGCTATTTTGACTATTGTAGCTGTTTTTATCACTCTGATCACTTTGAATACTCTTGCCATTTGACGAATTCGGTCAACTGCAACGTTATATTCACTTTGAACATGATGAATATTTTGAATTATTGGGCATTCAGGCTATTTTGATTATTGTAGCTGGTTTTATCACTCTGATCACTTTAAATACTCTTGCCATTGGACGAATTCGGTCAATTCCAACGTTCTATTCAGTTTCAACATGATGAATATTCTGAATTATTTGGCATTCAGGCGATTTTGATTAGTCTGGCTGGTTTTATCACTCTGATCACTTTGAATACTCTTGCCGTTTGACGAATTCTGTCAACTGCAACATTATATTCACTTTGAATATGATGAACATTTTGAATTATTGGACATTCAGTCTATTTTGAATATTGTAGCTGGTTTTATCACTCTGAATACTCTTGACATTTGACGAATTCGGTCAATTCCAACGTTCTATTCAGTTTCAACATGATGAACATTCTGAATTATTGGGCATTCAGGCTATTTTGATTATTGTAGCTGGATTTATCACTCTTATCACTTTGAATACTCTTGCCATTTGACGAATTCGGTCAACTGCAACGTTATATTCACTTCGAACATGATGAACATTTTGAATTATTGGGCATTCAGGCTATTTTGACTATTGTAGCTGGTTTTATCACACTGATCACTTTGAATACTCTTGCCATTTGACGAATTCGGTCAACTGCAACGTTATATTGACTTTGAACATGATGAACATTTTGAATTATTGGGCATTCAGGCTATTTTGACTATTGTAGCTGTTTTTATCACTCTGATCACTTTGAATACTCTTGCCATTTGACGAATTCGGTCAACTGCAACGTTATATTCACTTTGAACATGATGAATATTTTGAATTATTGGGCATTCAGGCTATTTTGATTATTGTAGCTGGTTTTATCACTCTGATCACTTTAAATACTCTTGCCATTGGACGAATTCGGTCAATTCCAACGTTCTATTCAGTTTCAACATGATGAACATTCTGAATTATTTGGCATTCAGGCGATTTTGATTAGTCTGGCTGGTTTTATCACTCTGATCACTTTGAATACTCTTGCCATTTGACGAATTCGGTCAACTGCAACGTTATATTCACTTTGAACATGATGAACATTTTGAATTATTGGGCATTCAGGCTATTTTGACTATTGTAGCTGGTTTTATCACTCTGATCACTTTGATTATTCTTGCCATTTGACGAATTCGGCCAATTCCAACGTTCTATTCAGTTTCAACATGCTGAACATTCTGAATTATTGGACATTCAGGCTATATTGATTAGTCTGGCTGGTTTTATAACTCTGATCACTTTGAATAATCTTGCCATTTGACGAATTCGGTCAATTACAACGTTCTATTCAGTTTCAACATGATGAACATTCTGAATTATTGGGCATTCAGGCTATTTTGATTAGTCTGGCTGGTTTTATCACACTGATCACTTTGAATACTCTTGCCATTTGACGAATTCGGTCAACTGCAACGTTATATTGACTTTGAACATGATGAACATTTTGAATTATTGGGCATTCAGGCTATTTTGACTATTGTAGCTGTTTTTATCACTCTGATCACTTTGAATACTCTTGCCATTTGACGAATTCGGTCAACTGCAACGTTATATTCACTTTGAACATGATGAATATTTTGAATTATTGGGCATTCAGGCTATTTTGATTATTGTAGCTGGTTTTATCTCTCTGATCACTTTAAATACTCTTGCCATTGGACGAATTCGGTCAATTCCAACGTTCTATTTAGTTTCAACATGATGAACATTCTGAATTATTTGGCATTCAGGCGATTTTGATTAGTCTGGCTGGTTTTATCACTCTGATCACTTTGAATACTCTTGCCATTTGACGAATTCGGTCAACTGCAACGTTATATTCACTTTGAACATGATGAACATTTTGAATTATTGGGCATTCAGGCTATTTTGACTATTGTAGCTGGTTTTATCACTCTGATCACTTTGATTATTCTTGCCATTTGACGAATTCGGTCAATTACAACGATCTATTCAGTTTAAACATGATGAACATTCTGAATTATTGGGCATTCAGGCTATTTTGATTAGTCTGGCTGGTTTTATCACTCTGATCACTTTGAATACTCTTGCCATTTGACGAATTCGGTCAACTGTAACGTTATATTCACTTTGAACATGATGAACATTTTGAATTATTGGGCATTCAGGCTATTTTGCTTATTGTAGCTGGTTTTATCACTCTGATCACTTTGAATACTCTTGCCATTTGTCGAATTCGGTCAACTGCAACGTTATATTCACTTTTAACATGATGAAAATTTTGAATTATTGGGCATTCAGGCTATTTAGACTATTGTAGCTGGTTTTATCACTCTGATCACTTTGATTGTTCTTGCCATTTGACGAATTTGGTCAATTCCAACGGTCTATTCAGTTTCAACATGATGAACATTCTGAATTTTTGGGCATTCAGGCTATTTTGATTAGTCTGGCTGGTTTTATCACTCTGATCACTTTGAATACTTTGCCATTTGATGAATTCGGTCAACTGCAACATTATATTCACTTTGAACATGATGAACATTTTGAATTATTGGGCATTCAGGCTATTTTGACTCTTGCCATTTGACGAATTCGGTCAATTCCAACGTTCTATTCAGTTTCAACATGATGAACATTCTGAATTATTGGGCATTCAGGCTATTTTGATTAGTCTGGCTGGTTTTATCACTCTGATCACTTTGAATACTCTTGCCATTTGACGAATTCGGTCAACTGCAACGTTATATTCACTTTGAACATGATGAACATTTTGAATAATTGGGCATTCAGGCTATTTTGATTATTGTAGCTGGTTTTATCACTCTGATCAGTTTGAATACTCTTGCCATTTGACGAATTCTGTCAACTGCAACATTATATTCACTTTGAACATGATGAACATTTTGAATTATTGGGCATTCAGGCTATTTTGACTATTGTAGCTGGTTTTATCACTCTGATCACTTTGAATACTCTTGACATTTGACGAATTCAGTCAACTGCAACGTTATATTCACTTTGAACATGATGAACATTTTGAATTATTGGGCATTCAGGCTATTTTGATTATTGTAGCTGGTTTTATCGCTCTGATTACTTTGAATACTCTTGCCATTTGACGAATTCGGTCAACTGCAACGTTATATTCACTTTGAACATGATGAACATTTTGAATTATTGGGCATTCAGGCTATTTTGACTATTGTAGCTGGTTTTATCACTCTGATCACTTTGAATACTCTTGCCATTTGACGAATTCGGTCAACTGCAACGTTATATTCACTTTGAACATGATGAATATTTTGAATTATTGGGCATTCAGGCTATTTTGATTATTGTAGCTGGTTTTATCACTCTGATCAGTTTGAATACTCTTGCCATTTGACGAATTCGGTCAATTCCAACGTTCTATTCAGTTTCAACATGATGAACATTCTGAATTATTCGGCATTCAGGCGATTTTGATTAGTCTGTCTGGTTTTATCACTCTCATCACTTTGAATACTCTTGCCATTTGACGAATTCGGACAACTGCAATGTTATATTCACTTTGAACATGATGAAAATTTTGAATTATTGGGCATTCAGGCTATTTTGACTGTTGTAGCTGGTTTTATCACTCTGATTATTCTTGCCATTTGACGAATTCGGTCAACTGCAACGTTATATTCACTTTGAACATGATGAACATTTTGAATTATTGGGCATTCAGGCTATTTTGACTATTGTAGCTGGTTTTATCACACTGATCAGTTTGAATACTCTTGCCATTTGACGAATACGGTCAATTCCAACGTTCTAGTCAGTTTCAACATGATGAATATTTTGAATTATTGGGCATTCAGGCTATTTTGATTATTGTAGCTGGTTTTATCACTCTGATCAGTTTGAATACTCTTGCCATTTGACGAATTCGGTCAATTCCAACGTTGTATTCAGTTTCAACATGATGAACATTCTGAATTATTCGGCATTCAGGCGATTTTGATTAGTCTGTCTGGTTTTATCACTCTCATCACTTTGAATACTCTTGCCATTTGACGAATTCGGTCAACTGCAATGTAATATTCACTTTGAACATGATGAAAATTTTGAATTATTGGGCATTCAGGCTATTTTGTCTATTGTAGCCGGTTTTATCACTCTGATCACTTTGATTATTCTTGCCATTTGACGAATTCGGTCAATTCCAACGTTCTAGTCAGTTTCAACATGATGAACATTCTGAATTATTGGGCATTCAGGCTATTTTGATTATTGTAGCTGGTTTTATCACTCTGATCAGTTTGAGTACTCTTGCCATTTGACGAATTCGGTCAACTGCAACGTTATATTCACTTTGAACATTTTGAATTATTGGGCATTCAGGCTATTTTGACTATTGTAGCTGGTTTTATCACTCTGATCACTTTGAATACTTTTGCCGTTTGACGAATTCGGTCAATTCCAACGTTATATTCACTTTGAACATGATGAAAATTTTGAATTATTGGGCATTCAGGCTATTTTGACTATTGTAGCCGGTTTTATCACTCTGATCACTTTGATTATTCTTGCCATTTGACGAATTCGGTCAAGTCCAACGTTCTAGTCAGTTTCAACATGATGAACATTCTGAATTATTGGGCATTCAGGCTATTTTGATTATTGTAGCTGGTTTTATCACTCTGATCAGTTTGAGTACTCTTGCCATTTGACGAATTCGGTCAACTGCAACGTTATATTCACTTTGAACATTTTGAATTATTGGGCATTCAGGCTATTTTGACTATTGTAGCTGGTTTTATCACTCTGATCACTTTAAATACTCTTGCCATTTGACGAATTCTGTCAACTGCAACGTTATATTCACTTTGAACATGATGAACATTTTTGAATTATTGTGCATTCAGGCAATTTTGACTATTGTAGCTGGTTTTTTCACACTGATCACTTTGAATACTCTTGCCATTTGACGAATTCGGTCAACTGCTACGTTATATTGCCTTTGAACATGATGAACATTTTGAATTATTGGGCATTCAGGCTATTTTGATTAATGTAGCTGGTTTAATCACTCTGATCAGTTTGAATACTCTTGCCATTTGACGAATTCGGTCAATTCCAAAGTTCTATTCAGTTTCAACATGATGAACATTTCGGATTATTGGGCATTCAGGCTATTTTGATTATTGTAGCTGGTTTTATCACTCTGATCAGTTTGAATACTCTTGCCATTTGACGAATTCGGTCAACTGCAACGTTATATTCACTTTGAACATGATGAACATTTTGAATTATTGGGCATTCAGGCTATTTTGACTATTGTAGCTGGTTTTATAACTCTGATCACTTTCAATACTCTTGCCGTTTGACGAATTCTGTCAACTGCAACATTATATTCACTTTGAACATGATGAACATTTTGAATTATTGGGCATTCAGGCTATTTTGACTATTGTAGCTGGTTGTATCACTCTGATCACTCTGAATACTCTTGACATTTGACGAATTCGGTCAATTCCAACGTTCTATTCAGTTTCAACATGATGAACATTCTGAATTATTGGGCATTCAGGCTATTTTGATTATTGTAGCTCGTTTTATCACTCTGATCACTTTGAATACTCTTGCCATTTGACGAATTCTGTCAACTGCAACGTTATATTCACTTTGAACATTTTGAATTATTGGGCATTCAGGCTATTTTGACTATTGTAGCTGGTTTTATCACTCTGATCACTTTAAATACTCTTGCCATTTGACGAATTCTGTCAACTGCAACGTTATATTCACTTTGAACATGATGAACATTTTTGAATTATTGGGCATTCAGGCAATTTTGACTATTGTAGCTGGTTTTTTCACACTGATCACTTTGAATACTCTTGCCATTTGACGAATTCGGTCAACTGCAACGTTATATTCACTTCGAACATGATGAACATTTTGAATTATTGGGCATTCAGGCTATTTTGACTATTGTAGCTGGTTTTATTACACTGATCACTTTGAATACTCTTGCCATTTGACGAATTCAGTCAACTGCAACGTTATATTCACTTTGAACATGATGAACATTTTGAATTATTGGTCATTCAGGCTATTTTGACTATTGTAGCTGGTTTTATCACACTGATCACTTTGAATACTCTTGCCATTTGACGAATTCGGTCAACTGCAACGTTATATTGACTTTGAACATGATGAACATTTTGAATTATTGGGCATTCAGGCTATTTTGACTATTGTAGCTGGTTTTATCACTCTGATCACTTTGAATACTCTTGCCATTTGACGAATTCGGTCAACTGCAACGTTATATTCACTTTGAACATGATGAACATTCTGAATTATTTGGCATTCAGGCGATTTTGATTAGTCTGGCTGGTTTTATCACTCTGATCACTTTGAATACTCTTGCCATTTGACGAATTCTGTCAACTGCAACGTTATATTCACTTTGAACATGATGAACATTTTGAATTATTGGGCATTCAGGCTATTTTGACTATTGTAGCTGGTTTTATCACTCTGATCACTTTGATTGTTCTTGCCATTTCACGAATTCGGCCAATTCCAACGTTCTATTCAGTTTCAACATGATGAACATTCTGAATTATTTGGCATTCAGGCGATTTTGATTAGTCTGGCTGGTTTTATCACTCTGATCACTTTGAATACTCTTGCCATTTGACGAATTCTGTCAACTGCAACGTTATATTCACTTTGAACATGATGAACATTTTGAATTATTGGGCATTCAGGCTATTTTGACTATTGTAGCTGGTTTTATCACTCTGATCACTTTGATTATTCTTGCCATTTGACGAATTCGGCCAATTCCAACGTTCTATTCAGTTTCAACATGATGAACATTCTGAATTATTGGACATTCAGGCTATTTTGATTAGTCTGTCTGGTTTTATCACTCTGATCACTTTGAATACTCTTGCCATTTGACGAATTCTGTCAACTGCAACGTTATATTCACTTTGAACATGATGAACATTTTGAATTATTGGGCATTCAGGCTATTTTGACTATTGTAGCTGGTTTTATCACTCTGATCACTTTGAATACTCTTGCCATTTGACGAATTCGGTCAACTGCAACGTTATATTCACTTTGAACATGATGAACATTCTGAATTATTTGGCATTCAGGCGATTTTGATTAGTCTGGCTGGTTTTATCACTCTGATCACTTTGAATACTCTTGCCATTTGACGAATTCTGTCAACTGCAACGTTATATTCACTTTGAACATGATGAACATTTTGAATTATTGGGCATTCAGGCTATTTTGACTATTGTAGCTTGTTTTATCACTCTGATCACTTTGAATACTCTTGCCATTTGACGAATTCGGCCAATTCCAACGTTCTATTCAGTTTCAACATGATGAACATTATGAATTATTTGGCATTCAGGCGATTTTGATTAGTCTGGCTGGTTTTATCACTCTGATCACTTTGAATACTCTTGCCATTTGACGAATTCTGTCAACTGCAACGTTATATTCACTTTGAACATGATGAACATTTTGAATTATTGGGCATTCAGGCTATTTTGACTATTGTAGCTGGTTTTATCACTCTGATCACTTTGATTATTCTTGCCATTTGACGAATTCGGCCAATTCCAACGTTCTATTCAGTTTCAACATGATGAACATTCTGAATTATTGGACATTCAGGCTATTTTGATTAGTCTGTCTGGTTTTATCACTCTGATCACTTTGAATACTCTTGCCATTTGACGAATTCTGTCAACTGCAACGTTATATTCACTTGGAACATGATGAACATTTTGAATTATTGGGCATTCAGGCTATTTTGATTATTGTAGCTGGTTTTATCACTCTGATCAGTTTGAATACTCTTGCCATTTGACGAATTCGGTCAATTCCAAAGTTCTATTCAGTTTCAACATGATGAACATTTCGGATTATTGGGCATTCAGGCTATTTTGATTATTGTAGCTGGTTTTATCACTCTGATCAGTTTGAATACTCTTGCCATTTGACGAATTCTGTCAACTGCAACGTTATATTCACTGTGAACATGATGAACATTTCGGATTATTGGGCATTCAGGCTATTTTGATTATTGTAGCTGGTTTTATCACTCTGATCAGTTTGAATACTCTTGCCATTTGACGAATTCTGTCAACTGCAACGTTATATTCACTTTGAACATGATGAACATTTTGAATTATTGGGCATTCAGGCTATTTTGACTATTGTAGCTGGTTTTATCACTCTGATCACTTTGAATACTCTTGCCATTTGACGAATTCTGTCAACTGCAACATTATATTCACTTTGAACATGATGAACATTTTGAATTATTGGGCATTCAGGCTATTTTGACTATTGTAGCTGGTTTTATCACTCTGATCACTCTGAATACTCTTGACATTTGACGAATTCGGTCAATTCCAACGTTCTATTCAGTTTCAACATGATGAACATTCTGAATTATTGGGCATTCAGGCTATTTTGATTATTGTAGCTCGTTTTATCACTCTGATCACTTTGAATACTCTTGCCATTTGACGAATTCTGTCAACTGCAACGTTATATTCACTTTGAACATTTTGAATTATTGGGCATTCAGGCTATTTTGACTATTGTAGCTGGTTTTATCACTCTGATCACTTTAAATACTCTTGCCATTTGACGAATTCTGTCAACTGCAACGTTATATTCACTTTGAACATGATGAACATTTTTGAATTATTGGGCATTCAGGCAATTTTGACTATTGTAGCTGGTTTTTTCACACTGATCACTTTGAATACTCTTGCCATTTGACGAATTCGGTCAACTGCAACGTTATATTCACTTCGAACATGAAGAACATTTTGAATTATTGGTCATTCAGGCTATTTTGACTATTGTAGCTGGTTTTATCACACTGATTACTTTAAATACTCTTGCCATTTGACGAATTCGGTCAACTGCAACGTTATATTGACTTTGAACATGATGAACATTTTGAATTATTGGGCATTCAGGCTATTTTGACTATTGTAGCTGGTTTTATCACTCTGATCACTTTGAATACTCTTGCCATTTGACGAATTCGGTCAACTGCAACGTTATATTGACTTTGAACAAGATGAACATTTTGAATTATTGGGCATTCAGGCTATTTTGACTATTGTAGCTGGTTTTATCACTCTGATCACTTTGAATACTCTTGCCATTTGACGAATTCGGTCAACTGCAACGTTATATTCACTTTGAACATGATGAACATTCTGAATTATTTGGCATTCAGGCGATTTTGATTAGTCTGGCTGGTTTTATCACTCTGATCACTTTGAATACTCTTGCCATTTGACGAATTCTGTCAACTGCAACGTTATATTCACTTTGAACATGATGAACATTTTGAATTATTGGGCATTCAGGCTATTTTGACTATTGTAGCTGGTTTTATCACTCTGATCACTTTGATTATTCTTGCCATTTCACGAATTCGGCCAATTCCAACGTTCTATTCAGTTTCAACATGATGAACATTCTGAATTATTTGGCATTCAGGCGATTTTGATTAGTCTGGCTGGTTTTATCACTCTGATCACTTTGAATACTCTTGCCATTTGACGAATTCTGTCAACTGCAACGTTATATTCACTTTGAACATGATGAACATTTTGAATTATTGGGCATTCAGGCTATTTTGACTATTGTAGCTGGTTTTATCACTCTGATCACTTTGAATACTCTTGCCATTTGACGAATTCTGTCAACTGCAACGTTATATTCACTTTGAACATGATGAACATTTTGAATTATTGGGCATTCAGGCTATTTTGACTATTGTAGCTGGTTTTATCACTCTGATCACTTTGATTATTCTTGCCATTTGACGAATTCGGCCAATTCCAACGTTCTATTCAGTTTCAACATGATGAACATTCTGAATTATTGGGCATTCAGGCTATTTTGATTATTGTAGCTCGTTTTATCACTCTGATCACTTTGAATACTCTTGCCATTTGACGAATTCTGTCAACTGCAACGTTATATTCACTTTGAACATTTTGAATTATTGGGCATTCAGGCTATTTTGACTATTGTAGCTGGTTTTATCACTCTGATCACTTTAAATACTCTTGCCATTTGACGAATTCTGTCAACTGCAACGTTATATTCACTTCGAACATGAAGAACATTTTGAATTATTGGTCATTCAGGCTATTTTGACTATTGTAGCTGGTTTTATCACACTGATCACTTTAAATACTCTTGCCATTTGACGAATTCGGTCAACTGCAACGTTATATTGACTTTGAACATGATGAACATTTTGAATTATTGGGCATTCAGGCTATTTTGACTATTGTAGCTGGTTTTATCACTCTGATCACTTTGAATACTCTTGCCATTTGACGAATTCGGTCAACTGCAACGTTATATTGACTTTGAACAAGATGAACATTTTGAATTATTGGGCATTCAGGCTATTTTGACTATTGTAGCTGGTTTTATCACTCTGATCACTTTGAATACTCTTGCCATTTGACGAATTCGGTCAACTGCAACGTTATATTCACTTTGAACATGATGAACATTCTGAATTATTTGGCATTCAGGCGATTTTGATTAGTCTGGCTGGTTTTATCACTCTGATCACTTTGAATACTCTTGCCATTTGACGAATTCTGTCAACTGCAACGTTATATTCACTTTGAACATGATGAACATTTTGAATTATTGGGCATTCAGGCTATTTTGACTATTGTAGCTGGTTTTATCACTCTGATCACTTTGATTATTCTTGCCATTTCACGAATTCGGCCAATTCCAACGTTCTATTCAGTTTCAACATGATGAACATTCTGAATTATTTGGCATTCAGGCGATTTTGATTAGTCTGGCTGGTTTTATCACTCTGATCACTTTGAATACTCTTGCCATTTGACGAATTCTGTCAACTGCAACGTTATATTCACTTTGAACATGATGAACATTTTGAATTATTGGGCATTCAGGCTATTTTGACTATTGTAGCTGGTTTTATCACTCTGATCACTTTGATTATTCTTGCCATTTGACGAATTCGGCCAATTCCAACGTTCTATTCAGTTTCAACATGATGAACATTCTGAATTATTGGACATTCAGGCTATTTTGATTAGTCTGTCTGGTTTTATCACTCTGATCACTTTGAATACTCTTGCCATTTGACGAATTCTGTCAACTGCAACGTTATATTCACTTTGAACATGATGAACATTTTGAATTATTGGGCATTCAGGCTATTTTGACTATTGTAGCTGGTTTTATCACTCTGATCACTTTGAATACTCTTGCCATTTGACGAATTCGGTCAACTGCAACGTTATATTCACTTTGAACATGATGAACATTCTGAATTATTTGGCATTCAGGCAATTTTGATTAGTCTGGCTGGTTTTATCACTCTGATCACTTTGAATACTCTTGCCATTTGACGAATTCTGTCAACTGCAACGTTATATTCACTTTGAACATGATGAACATTTTGAATTATTGGGCATTCAGGCTATTTTGACTATTGTAGCTGGTTTTATCACTCTGATCACTTTGATTATTCTTGCCATTTGACGAATTCGGCCAATTCCAACGTTCTATTCAGTTTCAACATGATGAACATTCTGAATTATTGGACATTCAGGCTATTTTGATTAGTCTGTCTGGTTTTATCACTCTGATCACTTTGAATACTCTTGCCATTTGACGAATTCTGTCAACTGCAACGTTATATTCACTTTGAACATGATGAACATTTTGAATTATTGGGCATTCAGGCTATTTTGACTATTGTAGCTGGTTTTATCACTCTGATCACTTTGAATACTCTTGCCATTTGACGAATTCGGTCAACTGCAACGTTATATTCACTTTGAACATTTTGAATTATTGGGCATTCAGGCTATTTTGACTATTGTAGCTGGTTTTATCACTCTGATCACTTTGAATACTCTTGCCATTTGACGAATTCGGTCAACTGCAACGTTATATTCACTTTGAACATGATGAACATTCTGAATTATTTGGCATTCAGGCGATTTTGATTAGTCTGGCTGGTTTTATCACTCTGATCACTTTGAATACTCTTGCCATTTGACGAATTCTGTCAACTGCAACGTTATATTCACTTTGAACATGATGAACATTTTGAATTATTGGGCATTCAGGCTATTTTGACTATTGTAGCTGGTTTTATCACTCTGATCACTTTGATTATTCTTGCCATTTCACGAATTCGGCCAATTCCAACGTTCTATTCAGTTTCAACATGATGAACATTCTGAATTATTTGGCATTCAGGCGATTTTGATTAGTCTGGCTGGTTTTATCACTCTGATCACTTTGAATACTCTTGCCATTTGACGAATTCTGTCAACTGCAACGTTGTATTCACTTTGAACATGATGAACATTTTGAATTATTGGGCATTCAGGCTATTTTGACTATTGTAGCTGGTTTTATCACTCTGATCACTTTGATTATTCTTGCCATTTGACGAATTCGGCCAATTCCAACGTTCTATTCAGTTTCAACATGATGAACATTCTGAATTATTGGACATTCAGGCTATTTTGATTAGTCTGTCTGGTTTTATCACTCTGATCACTTTGAATACTCTTGCCATTTGACGAATTCTGTCAACTGCAACGTTATATTCACTTTGAACATGATGAACATTTTGAATTATTGGGCATTCAGGCTATTTTGACTATTGTAGCTGGTTTTATCACTCTGATCACTTTGAATACTCTTGCCATTTGACGAATTCGGTCAACTGCAACGTTATATTCACTTTGAACATGATGAACATTCTGAATTATTTGGCATTCAGGCGATTTTGATTAGTCTGGCTGGTTTTATCACTCTGATCACTTTGAATACTCTTGCCATTTGACGAATTCTGTCAACTGCAACGTTATATTCACTTTGAACATGATGAACATTTTGAATTATTGGGCATTCAGGCTATTTTGACTATTGTAGCTGGTTTTATCACTCTGATCACTTTGATTATTCTTGCCATTTGACGAATTCGGCCAATTCCAACGTTCTATTCAGTTTCAACATGATGAACATTCTGAATTATTGGACATTCAGGCTATTTTGATTAGTCTGTCTGGTTTTATCACTCTGATCACTTTGAATACTCTTGCCATTTGACGAATTCTGTCAACTGCAACGTTATATTCACTTTGAACATGATGAACATTTTGAATTATTGGGCATTCAGGCTATTTTGACTATTGTAGCTGGTTTTATCACTCTGATCACTTTGAATACTCTTGCCATTTGACGAATTCGGTCAACTGCAACGTTATATTCACTTTGAACATGATGAACATTCTGAATTATTTGGCATTCAGGCGATTTTGATTAGTCTGGCTGGTTTTATCACTCTGATCACTTTGAATACTCTTGCCATTTGACGAATTCTGTCAACTGCAACGTTATATTCACTTTGAACATGATGAACATTTTGAATTATTGGGCATTCAGGCTATTTTGACTATTGTAGCTTGTTTTATCACTCTGATCACTTTGAATACTCTTGCCATTTGACGAATTCGGCCAATTCCAACGTTCTATTCAGTTTCAACATGATGAACATTCTGAATTATTTGGCATTCAGGCGATTTTGATTAGTCTGGCTGGTTTTATCACTCTGATCACTTTGAATACTCTTGCCATTTGACGAATTCTGTCAACTGCAACGTTATATTCACTTTGAACATGATGAACATTTTGAATTATTGGGCATTCAGGCTATTTTGACTATTGTAGCTGGTTTTATCACTCTGATCACTTTGATTATTCTTGCCATTTGACGAATTCGGCCAATTCCAACGTTCTATTCAGTTTCAACATGATGAACATTCTGAATTATTGGACATTCAGGCTATTTTGATTAGTCTGTCTGGTTTTATCACTCTGATCACTTTGAATACTCTTGCCATTTGACGAATTCTGTCAACTGCAACGTTATATTCACTTGGAACATGATGAACATTTTGAATTATTGGGCATTCAGGCTATTTTGATTATTGTAGCTGGTTTTATCACTCTGATCAGTTTGAATACTCTTGCCATTTGACGAATTCGGTCAATTCCAAAGTTCTATTCAGTTTCAACATGATGAACATTTCGGATTATTGGGCATTCAGGCTATTTTGATTATTGTAGCTGGTTTTATCACTCTGATCAGTTTGAATACTCTTGCCATTTGACGAATTCTGTCAACTGCAACGTTATATTCACTTTGAACATGATGAACATTTCGGATTATTGGGCATTCAGGCTATTTTGATTATTGTAGCTGGTTTTATCACTCTGATCAGTTTGAATACTCTTGCCATTTGACGAATTCTGTCAACTGCAACGTTATATTCACTTTGAACATGATGAACATTTTGAATTATTGGGCATTCAGGCTATTTTGACTATTGTAGCTGGTTTTATCACTCTGATCACTTTGAATACTCTTGCCATTTGACGAATTCTGTCAACTGCAACATTATATTCACTTTGAACATGATGAACATTTTGAATTATTGGGCATTCAGGCTATTTTGACTATTGTAGCTGGTTTTATCACTCTGATCACTCTGAATACTCTTGACATTTGACGAATTCGGTCAATTCCAACGTTCTATTCAGTTTCAACATGATGAACATTCTGAATTATTGGGCATTCAGGCTATTTTGATTATTGTAGCTCGTTTTATCACTCTGATCACTTTGAATACTCTTGCCATTTGACGAATTCTGTCAACTGCAACGTTATATTCACTTTGAACATTTTGAATTATTGGGCATTCAGGCTATTTTGACTATTGTAGCTGGTTTTATCACTCTGATCACTTTAAATACTCTTGCCATTTGACGAATTCTGTCAACTGCAACGTTATATTCACTTTGAACATGATGAACATTTTTGAATTATTGGGCATTCAGGCAATTTTGACTATTGTAGCTGGTTTTTTCACACTGATCACTTTGAATACTCTTGCCATTTGACGAATTCGGTCAACTGCAACGTTATATTCACTTCGAACATGAAGAACATTTTGAATTATTGGGCATTCAGGCTATTTTGACTATTGTAGCTGGTTTTATTACACTGATCACTTTGAATACTCTTGCCATTTGACGAATTCAGTCAACTGCAACGTTATATTCACTTTGAACATGATGTACATTTTGAATTATTGGTCATTCAGGCTATTTTGACTATTGTAGCTGGTTTTATCACACTGATCACTTTGAATACTCTTGCCATTTGACGAATTCGGTCAACTGCAACGTTATATTGACTTTGAACATGATGAACATTTTGAATTATTGGGCATTCAGGCTATTTTGACTATTGTAGCTGGTTTTATCACTCTGATCACTTTGAATACTCTTGCCATTTGACGAATTCGGTCAACTGCAACGTTATATTCACTTTGAACATGATGAACATTCTGAATTATTTGGCATTCAGGCGATTTTGATTAGTCTGGCTGGTTTTATCACTCTGATCACTTTGAATACTCTTGCCATTTGACGAATTCTGTCAACTGCAACGTTATATTCACTTTGAACATGATGAACATTTTGAATTATTGGGCATTCAGGCTATTATGACTATTGTAGCTGGTTTTATCACTCTGATCACTTTGATTATTCTTGCCATTTCACGAATTCGGCCAATTCCAACGTTCTATTCAGTTTCAACATGATGAACATTCTGAATTATTTGGCATTCAGGCGATTTTGATTAGTCTGGCTGGTTGTATCACTCTGATCACTTTGAATACTCTTGCCATTTGACGAATTCTGTCAACTGCAACGTTATATTCACTTTGAACATGATGAACATTTTGAATTATTGGGCATTCAGGCTATTTTGACTATTGTAGCTGGTTTTATCACTCTGATCACTTTGATTATTCTTGCCATTTGACGAATTCGGCCAATTCTAACGTTCAACGTTATATTCACTTTGAACATTTTGAATTATTGGGCATTCAGGCTATTTTGACTATTGTAGCTGGTTTTATCACTCTGATCACTTTAAATACTCTTGCCATTTGACGAATTCTGTCAACTGCAACGTTATATTCACTTTGAACATGATGAACATTTTTGAATTATTGGGCATTCAGGCAATTTTGACTATTGTAGCTGGTTTTTTCACACTGATCACTTTGAATACTCTTGCCATTTGACGAATTCGGTCAACTGCAACGTTATATTCACTTCGAACATGAAGAACATTTTGAATTATTGGGCATTCAGGCTATTTTGACTATTGTAGCTGGTTTTATTACACTGATCACTTTGAATACTCTTGCCATTTGACGAATTCAGTCAACTGCAACGTTATATTCACTTTGAACATGATGAACATTTTGAATTATTGGTCATTCAGGCTATTTTGACTATTGTAGCTGGTTTTATCACACTGATCACTTTGAATACTCTTGCCATTTGACGAATTCGGTCAACTGCAACGTTATATTGACTTTGAACATGATGAACATTTTGAATTATTGGGCATTCAGGCTATTTTGACTATTGTAGCTGGTTTTATCACTCTGATCACTTTGAATACTCTTGCCATTTGACGAATTCGGTCAACTGCAACGTTATATTCACTTTGAACATGATGAACATTCTGAATTATTTGGCATTCAGGCGATTTTGATTAGTCTGGCTGGTTTTATCACTCTGATCACTTTGAATACTCTTGCCATTTGACGAATTCTGTCAACTGCAACGTTATATTCACTTTGAACATTTTGAATTATTGGGCATTCAGGCTATTATGACTATTGTAGCTGGTTTTATCACTCTGATCACTTTGATTATTCTTGCCATTTCACGAATTCGGCCAATTCCAACGTTCTATTCAGTTTCAACATGATGAACATTCTGAATTATTTGGCATTCAGGCGATTTTGATTAGTCTGGCTGGTTGTATCACTCTGATCACTTTGAATACTCTTGCCATTTGACGAATTCTGTCAACTGCAACGTTATATTCACTTTGAACATGATGAACATTTTGAATTATTGGGCATTCAGGCTATTTTGACTATTGTAGCTGGTTTTATCACTCTGATCACTTTGATTATTCTTGCCATTTGACGAATTCGGCCAATTCTAACGTTCTATTCAGTTTCAACATGATGAACATTCTGAATTATTGGACATTCAGGCTATTTTGATTAGTCTGTCTGGTTTTATCACTCTGATCACTTTGAATACTCTTGCCATTTGACGAATTCTGTCAACTGCAACGTTATATTCACTTTGAACATGATGAACATTTTGAATTATTGGGCATTCAGGCTATTTTGACTATTGTAGCTGGTTTTATCACTCTGATCACTTTGAATACTTTTGCCATTTGACGAATTCGGTCAACTGCAACGTTATATTCACTTTGAACATGATGAACATTCTGAATTATTTGGCATTCAGGCGATTTTGATTAGTCTGGCTGGTTTTATCACTCTGATCACTTTGAATACTCTTGCCATTTGACGAATTCTGTCAACTGCAACGTTATATTCACTTTGAACATGATGAACATTTTGAATTATTGGGCATTCAGGCTATTTTGACTATTGTAGCTTGTTTTATCACTCTGATCACTTTGAATACTCTTGCCATTTGACGAATTCGGCCAATTCCAACGTTCTATTCAGTTTCAACATGATGAACATTCTGAATTATTTGGCATTCAGGCGATTTTGATTAGTCTGGCTGGTTTTATCACTCTGATCACTTTGAATACTCTTGCCATTTGACGAATTCTGTCAACTGCAACGTTATATTCACTTTGAACATGATGAACATTTTGAATTATTGGGCATTCAGGCTATTTTGACTATTGTAGCTGGTTTTATCACTCTGATCACTTTGATTATTCTTGCCATTTGACGAATTCGGTCAATTCCAAAGTTCTATTCAGTTTCAACATGATGAACATTTCGGATTATTGGGCATTCAGGCTATTTTGATTATTGTAGCTGGTTTTATCACTCTGATCAGTTTGAATACTCTTGCCATTTGACGAATTCTGGCAACTGCAACGTTATATTCACTTTGAACATGATGAACATTTCGGATTATTGGGCATTCAGGCTATTTTGATTATTGTAGCTGGTTTTATCACTCTGATCAGTTTGAATACTCTTGCCATTTGACGAATTCTGTCAACTGCAACGTTATATTCACTTTGAACATGATGAACATTTTGAATTATTGGTCATTCAGGCTATTTTGACTATTGTAGCTGGTTTTATCACACTGATCACTTTGAATACTCTTGCCATTTGACGAATTCGGTCAACTGCAACGTTATATTGACTTTGAACATGATGAACATTTTGAATTATTGGGCATTCAGGCTATTTTGACTATTGTAGCTGGTTTTATCACTCTGATCACTTTGAATACTTTTGCCATTTGACGAATTCGGTCAACTGCAACGTTATATTCACTTTGAACATGATGAACATTCTGAATTATTTGGCATTCAGGCGATTTTGATTAGTCTGGCTGGTTTTATCACTCTGATCACTTTGAATACTCTTGCCATTTGACGAATTCTGTCAACTGCAACGTTATATTCACTTTGAACATGATGAACATTTTGAATTATTGGGCATTCAGGCTATTTTGACTATTGTAGCTGGTTTTATCACTCTGATCACTTTGATTATTCTTGCCATTTGACGAATTCGGCCAATTCCAACGTTCTATTCAGTTTCAACATGATGAACATTCTGAATTATTTGGCATTCAGGCGATTTTGATTAGTCTGGCTGGTTTTATCACTCTGATCACTTTGAATACTCTTGCCATTTGACGAATTCTGTCAACTGCAACGTTATATTCACTTTGAACATGATGAACATTTTGAATTATTGGGCATTCAGGCTATTTTGACTATTGTAGCTGGTTTTATCACTCTGATCACTTTGATTATTCTTGCCATTTGACGAATTCGGCCAATTCCAACGTTCTATTCAGTTTCAACATGATGAACATTCTGAATTATTGGACATTCAGGCTATTTTGATTAGTCTGTCTGGTTTTATCACTCTGATCACTTTGAATACTCTTGCCATTTGACGAATTCTGTCAACTGCAACGTTATATTCACTTTGAACATGATGAACATTTTGAATTATTGGGCATTCAGGCTATTTTGACTATTGTAGCTGGTTTTATCACTCTGATCACTTTGAATACTCTTGCCATTTGACGAATTCGGTCAACTGCAACGTTATATTCACTTTGAACATGATGAACATTCTGAATTATTTGGCATTCAGGCGATTTTGATTAGTCTGGCTGGTTTTATCACTCTGATCACTTTGAATACTCTTGCCATTTGACGAATTCTGTCAACTGCAACGTTATATTCACTTTGAACATGATGAACATTTTGAATTATTGGGCATTCAGGCTATTTTGACTATTGTAGCTGGTTTTATCACTCTGATCACTTTGATTATTCTTGCCATTTGACGAATTCGGCCAATTCCAACGTTCTATTCAGTTTCAACATGATGAACATTCTGAATTATTGGACATTCAGGCTATTTTGATTAGTCTGTCTGGTTTTATCACTCTGATCACTTTGAATACTCTTGCCATTTGACGAATTCTGTCAACTGCAACGTTATATTCACTTTGAACATGATGAACATTTTGAATTATTGGGCATTCAGGCTATTTTGATTATTGTAGCTCGTTTTATCACTCTGATCAGTTTGAATACTCTTGCCATTTGACGAATTCGGTCAATTCCAAAGTTCTATTCAGTTTCAACATGATGAACATTTTGAATTATTGGGCATTCAGGCTATTTTGACTATTGTAGCTGGTTTTATCACTCTGATCACTTTGAATACTCTTGCCATTTGACGAATTCGGTCAACTGCAACGTTATATTCACTTTGAACATGATGAACATTCTGAATTATTTGGCATTCAGGCGATTTTGATTAGTCTGGCTGGTTTTATCACTCTGATCACTTTGAATACTCTTGCCATTTGACGAATTCTGTCAACTGCAACGTTATATTCACTTTGAACATGATGAACATTTTGAATTATTGGGCATTCAGGCTATTTTGACTATTGTAGCTGGTTTTATCACTCTGATCACTTTGATTATTCTTGCCATTTGACGAATTCGGCCAATTCCAACGTTCTATTCAGTTTCAACATGATGAACATTCTGAATTATTTGGCATTCAGGCGATTTTGATTAGTCTGGCTGGTTTTATCACTCTGATCACTTTGAATACTCTTGCCATTTGACGAATTCTGTCAACTGCAACGTTATATTCACTTTGAACATGATGAACATTTTGAATTATTGGGCATTCAGGCTATTTTGACTATTGTAGCTGGTTTTATCACTCTGATCACTTTGATTATTCTTGCCATTTGACGAATTCGGCCAATTCCAACGTTCTATTCAGTTTCAACATGATGAACATTCTGAATTATTGGACATTCAGGCTATTTTGATTAGTCTGTCTGGTTTTATCACTCTGATCACTTTGAATACTCTTGCCATTTGACGAATTCGGTCAACTGCAACGTTATATTCACTTTGAACATGATGAACATTCTGAATTATTTGGCATTCAGGCGATTTTGATTAGTCTGGCTGGTTTTATCACTCTGATCACTTTGAATACTCTTGCCATTTGACGAATTCTGTCAACTGCAACGTTATATTCACTTTGAACATGATGAACATTTTGAATTATTGGGCATTCAGGCTATTTTGACTATTGTAGCTGGTTTTATCACTCTGATCACTTTGATTATTCTTGCCATTTGACGAATTCGGCCAATTCCAACGTTCTATTCACTTTGAACATGATGAACATTTTGAATTATTGGGCATTCAGGCTATTTTGACTATTGTAGCTGGTTTTATCACTCTGATCACTTTGATTATTCTTGCCATTTGACGAATTCGGCCAATTCCAACGTTCTATTCAGTTTCAACATGATGAACATTCTGAATTATTTGGCATTCAGGCGATTTTGATTAGTCTGGCTGGTTTTATCACTCTGATCACTTTGAATACTCTTGCCATTTGACGAATTCTGTCAACTGCAACGTTATATTCACTTTGAACATGATGAACATTTTGAATTATTGGGCATTCAGGCTATTTTGACTATTGTAGCTGGTTTTATCACTCTGATCACTTTGATTATTCTTGCCATTTGACGAATTCGGCCAATTCCAACGTTCTATTCAGTTTCAACATGATGAACATTCTGAATTATTGGACATTCAGGCTATTTTGATTAGTCTGTCTGGTTTTATCACTCTGATCACTTTGAATACTCTTGCCATTTGACGAATTCGGTCAACTGCAACGTTATATTGACTTTGAACATGATGAACATTTTGAATTATTGGGCATTCAGGCTATTTTGACTATTGTAGCTGGTTTTATCACTCTGATCACTTTGAATACTCTTGCCATTTGACGAATTCGGTCAACTGCAACGTTATATTCACTTTGAACATGATGAACATTCTGAATTATTTGGCATTCAGGCGATTTTGATTAGTCTGGCTGGTTTTATCACTCTGATCACTTTGAATACTCTTGCCATTTGACGAATTCTGTCAACTGCAACGTTATATTCACTTTGAACATGATGAACATTTTGAATTATTGGGCATTCAGGCTATTTTGACTATTGTAGCTGGTTTTTTCACTCTGATCACTTTGATTATTCTTGCCATTTGACGAATTCGGCCAATTCCAACGTTCTATTCACTTTGAACATGATGAACATTTTGAATTATTGGGCATTCAGGCTATTTTGACTATTGTAGCTGGTTTTATCACTCTGATCACTTTGAATACTCTTGCCATTTGACGAATTCGGTCAACTGCAACGTTATATTCACTTTGAACATGATGAACATTCTGAATTATTTGGCATTCAGGCGATTTTGATTAGTCTGGCTGGTTTTATCACTCTGATCACTTTGAATACTCTTGCCATTTGACGAATTCTGTCAACTGCAACGTTATATTCACTTTGAACATGATGAACATTTTGAATTATTGGGCATTCAGGCTATTTTGACTATTGTAGCTGGTTTTATCACTCTGATCACTTTGATTATTCTTGCCATTTGACGAATTCGGCCAATTCCAACGTTCTATTCAGTTTCAACATGATGAACATTCTGAATTATTGGACATTCAGGCTATTTTGATTAGTCTGTCTGGTTTTATCACTCTGATCACTTTGAATACTCTTGCCATTTGACGAATTCGGTCAACTGCAACGTTATATTGACTTTGAACATGATGAACATTTTGAATTATTGGGCATTCAGGCTATTTTGACTATTGTAGCTGGTTTTATCACTCTGATCACTTTGAATACTCTTGCCATTTGACGAATTCGGTCAACTGCAACGTTATATTCACTTTGAACATGATGAACATTCTGAATTATTGGACATTCAGGCTATTTTGATTAGTCTGTCTGGTTTTATCACTCTGATCACTTTGAATACTCTTGCCATTTGACGAATTCGGTCAACTGCAACGTTATATTCACTTTGAACATGATGAACATTCTGAATTATTTGGCATTCAGGCGATTTTGATTAGTCTGGCTGGTTTTATCACTCTGATCACTTTGAATACTCTTGCCATTTGACGAATTCTGTCAACTGCAACGTTATATTCACTTTGAACATGATGAACATTCTGAATTATTTGGCATTCAGGCGATTTTGATTAGTCTGGCTGGTTTTATCACTCTGATCACTTTGAATACTCTTGCCATTTGACGAATTCTGTCAACTGCAACGTTATATTCACTTTGAACATGATGAACATTTTGAATTATTGGGCATTCAGGCTATTTTGACTATTGTAGCTGGTTTTATCACTCTGATCACTTTGATTATTCTTGCCATTTGACGAATTCGGCCAATTCCAACGTTCTATTCAGTTTCAACATGATGAACATTCTGAATTATTGGACATTCAGGCTATTTTGATTAGTCTGTCTGGTTTTATCACTCTGATCACTTTGAATACTCTTGCCATTTGACGAATTCGGTCAACTGCAACGTTATATTCACTTTGAACATGATGAACATTCTGAATTATTGGACATTCAGGCTATTTTGATTAGTCTGTCTGGTTTTATCACTCTGATCACTTTGAATACTCTTGCCATTTGACGAATTCGGTCAACTGCAACGTTATATTCACTTTGAACATGATGAACATTCTGAATTATTTGGCATTCAGGCGATTTTGATTAGTCTGGCTGGTTTTATCACTCTGATCACTTTGAATACTCTTGCCATTTGACGAATTCTGTCAACTGCAACGTTATATTCACTTTGAACATGATGAACATTTTGAATTATTGGGCATTCAGGCTATTTTGACTATTGTAGCTGGTTTTATCACTCTGATCACTTTGATTATTCTTGCCATTTGACGAATTCGGCCAATTCCAACGTTCTATTCACTTTGAACATGATGAACATTTTGAATTATTGGGCATTCAGGCTATTTTGACTATTGTAGCTGGTTTTATCACTCTGATCACTTTGATTATTCTTGCCATTTGACGAATTCGGCCAATTCCAACGTTCTATTCAGTTTCAACATGATGAACATTCTGAATTATTTGGCATTCAGGCGATTTTGATTAGTCTGGCTGGTTTTATCACTCTGATCACTTTGAATACTCTTGCCATTTGACGAATTCTGTCAACTGCAACGTTATATTCACTTTGAACATGATGAACATTTTGAATTATTGGGCATTCAGGCTATTTTGACTATTGTAGCTGGTTTTATCACTCTGATCACTTTGATTATTCTTGCCATTTGACGAATTCGGCCAATTCCAACGTTCTATTCAGTTTCAACATGATGAACATTCTGAATTATTGGACATTCAGGCTATTTTGATTAGTCTGTCTGGTTTTATCACTCTGATCACTTTGAATACTCTTGCCATTTGACGAATTCGGTCAACTGCAACGTTATATTGACTTTGAACATGATGAACATTTTGAATTATTGGGCATTCAGGCTATTTTGACTATTGTAGCTGGTTTTATCACTCTGATCACTTTGAATACTCTTGCCATTTGACGAATTCGGTCAACTGCAACGTTATATTCACTTTGAACATGATGAACATTCTGAATTATTTGGCATTCAGGCGATTTTGATTAGTCTGGCTGGTTTTATCACTCTGATCACTTTGAATACTCTTGCCATTTGACGAATTCTGTCAACTGCAACGTTATATTCACTTTGAACATGATGAACATTTTGAATTATTGGGCATTCAGGCTATTTTGACTATTGTAGCTGGTTTTTTCACTCTGATCACTTTGATTATTCTTGCCATTTGACGAATTCGGCCAATTCCAACGTTCTATTCACTTTGAACATGATGAACATTTTGAATTATTGGGCATTCAGGCTATTTTGACTATTGTAGCTGGTTTTATCACTCTGATCACTTTGAATACTCTTGCCATTTGACGAATTCGGTCAACTGCAACGTTATATTCACTTTGAACATGATGAACATTCTGAATTATTTGGCATTCAGGCGATTTTGATTAGTCTGGCTGGTTTTATAACTCTGATCACTTTGAATACTCTTGCCATTTGACGAATTCGGTCAATTACAACGTTCCATTCAGTTTCAACATGATGAACATTCTGAATTATTGGGCATTCAGGCTATTTTGATTAGTCTGGCTGGTTTTATCACTCTGATCACTTCGAATACTCTTGCCATTTGACGAATTCGGTCAACTGTAACGTTATATTCACTTTGAACATGATGAACATTTTGAATTATTGGGCATTCAGGCAATTTTGACTATTGTAGCTGGTTTTATCACTCTGATCACTTTGAATTCTCTTGCCATTTGTCGAATTCGGTCAACTGCAACGTTATATTCACTTTTAACATGATGAAAATTTTGAATTATTGGGCATTCAGGCTATTTTGATTAGTCTGGCTGGTTTTATAACTCTGATCACTTTGAATACTCTTGCCATTTGACGAATTCGGTCAATTACAACGTTCTATTCAGTTTCAACATGATGAACATCTGAATTATTGGGCATTCAGGCTATTTTGATTAGTCTGGCTGGTTTTATCACTCTGATCACTTCGAATACTCTTGCCATTTGACGAATTCGGTCAACTGTAACGTTATATTCACTTTGAACATGATGAACATTTTGAATTATTGGGCATTCAGGCAATTTTGACTATTGTAGCTGGTTTTATCACTCTGATCACTTTGAATTCTCTTGCCATTTGTCGAATTCGGTCAACTGCAACGTTATATTCACTTTTAACATGATGAAAATTTTGAATTATTGGGCATTCAGGCTATTTTGACTATTGTAGCTGGTTTTATCACTCTGATCACTTTGATTATTCTTGCCATTTGACGAATTTGGCCAATTCCAACGTTCTATTCAGTTTCAACATGCTGAACATTCTGAATTAGTGGACATTCAGGCTATTTTGATTAGTCTGGCTGGTTTTATAACTCTGATCACTTTGAATACTCTTGCCATTTGACGAATTCGGTCAATTCCAACGTTCTATTCAGTTTCAACATGATGAACATTCTGAATTATTGGCCTTCTGGCTATTTTGATTAGCCTGGCTGGTTTTATCACTCTATTCACATTGAATACTCTTGCCATTTGACGATTTCGGTCAACTGCAACGTTATATTCACTTTGAACATGATGAACATTTTGAATTATTGGGCATTCAGGCTATTTTGGCTATTGTAGCTGGTTTTATCACTCTGATCACTTTGAATACTCTTGCCATTTGTCGAATTCGGTCAACTGCAACGTTCTATTCAGTTTCAACATGATGAACATTCTGAATTATTGGGCATTCAGGCTATTTTGATTATTTTAGCTGGTTTTATCACTCTGATCACTTTGTATACTCTTGCCATTTGACGAATTCGGTCAACTGCAACGTTATATTCACTTTGAACATGATGAATATTTTGAATTATATGGCATTCAGGCTATTTTGACTACTGTAGCTGGTTTTATCACTTTGATTATTCTTGCCATTTGACGAATTCGGTCAATTCCAACGTTCTATTCAGTTTCAACATGATGTTTTGACTATTTTAGCTTGTTTTATCACTCTGATCACTTTGATTATTTTTGCCATTTGACGAATTCGGTCAATTCCAACGTTCTATTCAGTTTCAACATGATGAACATTCTGAATTATTGGGCATTCAGGCTATTTTGATTATTGTAGCTGGTTTTATCACTCTGATCACTTTAAATACTCTTGCCATTTGACGAATTCGGTCAATTCCAACGTTCTATTCAGTTTCAACATGATGAACATTCTGAATTATTGGGCATACAGGCTATTTTGATTAGTCTGGCTGGTTTTATCACTCTGATCACTTTGAATACTCTTGCCATTTGACGAATTCGGTCAACTGCAACGTTATATTCTTCTTTGAACATTTTGAATTACTGGGCATTCAGGCTATTTTGACTATTGTAGCTGGTTTTATCACTCTGATCACTTTGAATACTCTTGCCATTTGACGAATTCGGTCAACTGCAACGTTATATTCACTTTGAACATGATGACAATTTTGAATTATTGGGCATTCAGGCTATTTTGATTAGTCTGGCTGGTTTTATCACTCTGATCACTTTGAATACTCTTGCCATTTGACGAATTCGGTCAATTCCAACGTTCTATTCAGTTTCAACATGCTGAACATTCTGAATTATTGGACATTCAGGCTATTTTGATTAGTTTGGCTGGTTTTATCACTCCCATCACTTTGAATACTCTTGCCATTTGACGAATTCGGTCAACTGCAACGTTATATTCACTTTGAACATGATGAACATTTTGAATTATGGGGCATTCAGGCTATTTTGACTATTGTAGCTGGTTTTATCACTCTGATCACTTTGAATACTCTTGCCATTTGACGAATTCGGTCAATTGCAACGTTCTATTCAGTTGCAACATGATGAAAATTCTGAATTATTGGGCATTCAGGCTATTTTGATTAGTCTGGCTGGTTTTATCAATCTGATCACCTTGAATACTCTTGCCATTTGACGAATTCGGTCAACTGCAACGTTATATTCACTTTGAACATTTTGAATTATTGGGCATTCAGGCTATTTTGACTATTGTAGCTGGTTTTATCACTCTGATCACTTTAAATACTCTTGCCATTTGACGAATTCTGTCAACTGCAACGTTATATTCACTTTGAACATGATGAACATTTTTGAATTATTGGGCATTCAGGCAATTTTGACTATTGTAGCTGGTTTTTTCACACTGATCACTTTGAATACTCTTGCCATTTGACGAATTCGGTCAACTGCAACGTTATATTCACTTCGAACATGATGAATATTTTGAATTATTGGGCATTCAGGCTATTTTGACTATTGTAGCTGGTTTTGTTACACTGATCACTTTGAATACTCTTGCCATTTGACGAATTCAGTCAACTGCAACGTTATATTCACTTTGAACATGATGAACATTTTGAATTATTGGTCATTCAGGCTATTTAACTATTGTAGCTGGTTTTATCACACTGATCACTTTGAATACTCTTGCCATTTGACGAATTCGGTCAACTGCAACGTTATATTGACTTTGAACATGATGAACATTTTGAATTATTGGGCATTCAGGCTATTTTGACTATTGTAGCTGGTTTTATCACTCTGATCACTTTGAATACTCTTGCTATTTGACGAATTCGGTCAACTGCAACGTTATATTCACTTTGAACATGATGAACATTCTGAATTATTTGGCATTCAGGCGATTTTGATTAGTCTGGCTGGTTTTATCACTCTGATCACTTTGAATACTCTTGCCATTTGACGAATTCTGTCAACTGCAACGTTATATTCACTTTGAACATGATGAACATTTTGAATTATTGGGCATTCAGGCTATTTTGACTATTGTAGCTGGTTTTATCACTCTGATCACTTTGATTATTCTTGCCATTTGACGAATTCGGCCAATTCCAACGTTCTATTCAGTTTCAACATGATGAACATTCTGAATTATTTGGCATTCAGGCGATTTTGATTAGTCTGGCTGGTTTTATCACTCTGATCACTTTGAATACTCTTGCCATTTCACGAATTCTGTCAACTGCAACGTTATATTCACTTTGAACATGATGAACATTTTGAATTATTGGGCATTCAGGCTATTTTGACTATTGTAGCTGGTTTTATCACTCTGATCACTTTGATTATTCTTGCCATTTGACGAATTCGGCCAATTCCAACGTTCTATTCAGTTTCAACATGATGAACATTCTGAATTATTGGACATTCAGGCTATTTTGATTAGTCTGTCTGGTTTTATCACTCTGATAACTTTGAATACTCTTGCCATTTGACGAATTCTGTCAACTGCAACGTTATATTCACTTTGAACATGATGAACATTTTGAATTATTGGGCATTCAGGCTATTTTGACTATTGTAGCTGGTTTTATCACTCTGATCACTTTGAATACTCTTGCCATTTGACGAATTCGGTCAACTGCAACGTTATATTCACTTTGAACATGATGAACATTCTGAATTATTTGGCATTCAGGCGATTTTGATTAGTCTGGCTGGTTTTATCACTCTGATCACTTTGAATACTCTTGCCATTTGACGAATTCTGTCAACTGCAACGTTATATTCACTTTGAACATGATGAACATTTTGAATTATTGGGCATTCAGGCTATTTTGACTATTGTAGCTGGTTTTATCACTCTGATCACTTTGAATACTCTTGCCATTTGACGAATTCGGCCAATTCCAACGTTCTATTCAGTTTCAACATACTGAACATTCTGAATTATTTGGCATTCAGGCGATTTTGATTAGTCTGGCTGGTTTTATCACTCTGATCACTTTGAATACTCTTGCCATTTGACGAATTCTGTCAACTGCAACGTTATATTCACTTTGAACATGATGAACATTTTGAATTATTGGGCATTCAGGCTATTTTGACTATTGTAGCTGGTTTTATCACTCTGATCACTTTGATTATTCTTGCCATTTGACGAATTCGGCCAATTCCAACGTTCTATTCAGTTTCAACATGCTGAACATTCTGAATTATTTGGCATTCAGGCGATTTTGGCATTCTGGCTGGTTTTATCACTCTGATCACTTTGAATACTCTTGCCATTTGACGAATTCTGTCAACTGCAACGTTATATTCACTTTGAACATGATGAACATTTTGAATTATTGGGCATTCAGGCTATTTTGATTATTGTAGCTGGTTTTACCACTCTGATCAGTTTGAATACTCTTGCCATTTGACGAATTCGGTCAATTCCAAAGTTCTATTCAGTTTCAACATGATGAACATTTCGGATTATTGGGCATTCAGGCTATTTTGATTATTGTAGCTGGTTTTATCACTCTGATCAGTTTGAATACTCTTGCCATTTGACGAATTCGGCCAATTCCAACGTTCTATTCAGTTTCAACATACTGAACATTCTGAATTATTTGGCATTCAGGCGATTTTGATTAGTCTGGCTGGTTTTATCACTCTGATCACTTTGAATACTCTTGCCATTTGACGAATTCGGCCAATTCCAACGTTCTATTCAGTTTCAACATGCTGAACATTCTGAATTATTTGGCATTCAGGCGATTTTGGCATTCTGGCTGGTTTTATCACTCTGATCACTTTGAATACTCTTGCCATTTGACGAATTCTGTCAACTGCAACGTTATATTCACTTTGAACATGATGAACATTTTGAATTATTGGGCATTCAGGCTATTTTGACTATTGTAGCTGGTTTTATCACTCTGATCAGTTTGAATACTCTTGCCATTTGACGAATTCTGTCAACTGCAACGTTATATTCACTTTGAACATGATGAACATTTTTGAATTATTGGGCATTCAGGCAATTTTGACTATTGTAGCTGGTTTTTTCACACTGATCACTTTGAATACTCTTGCCATTTGACGAATTCGGTCAACTTCAACGTTATATTCACTTCGAACATGATGAACATTTTGAATTATTGGGCATTCAGGCTATTTTGACTATTGTAGCTGGTTTTATTACACTGATCACTTTGAATACTCTTGCCATTTGACGAATTCAGTCAACTGCAACGTTATATTCACTTTGAACATGATGAACATTTTGAATTATTGGTCATTCAGGCTATTTTGACTATTGTAGCTGGTTTTATCACACTGATCACTTTGAATACTCTTGCCATTTGACGAATTCGGTCAACTGCAACGTTATATTGACTTTGAACATGATGAACATTTTGAATTATTGGGCATTCAGGCTATTTTGACTATTGTAGCTGGTTTTATCACTCTGATCACTTTGAATACTCTTGCCATTTGACGAATTCTGTCAACTGCAACGTTATATTCACTTTGAACATGATGAACATTTTGAATTATTGGGCATTCAGGCTATTTTGACTATTGTAGCTGGTTTTATCACTCTGATCACTTTGATTATTCTTGCCATTTGACGAATTCGGCCAATTCCAACGTTCTATTCAGTTTCAACATGATGAACATTCTGAATTATTTGGCATTCAGGCGATTTTGATTAGTCTGGCTGGTTTTATCACTCTGATCACTTTGAATACTCTTGCCATTTGACGAATTCTGTCAACTGCAACGTTATATTCACTTTGAACATGATGAACATTTTGAATTATTGGGCATTCAGGCTATTTTGACTATTGTAGCTGGTTTTATCACTCTGATCACTTTGATTATTCTTGCCATTTGACGAATTCGGCCAATTCCAACGTTCTATTCAGTTTCAACATGATGAACATTCTGAATTATTGGACATTCAGGCTATTTTGATTAGTCTGTCTGGTTTTATCACTCTGATCACTTTGAATACTCTTGCCATGTGACGAATTCTGTCAACTGCAACGTTATATTCACTTTGAACATGATGAACATTTTGAATTATTGGGCATTCAGGCTATTTTGACTATTGTAGCTGGTTTTATCACTCTGATCACTTTGAATACTCTTGCCATTTGACGAATTCGGTCAACTGCAACGTTATATTCACTTTGAACATGATGAACATTCTGAATTATTTGGCATTCAGGCGATTTTGATTAGTCTGGCTGGTTTTATCACTCTGATCACTTTGAATACTCTTGCCATTTGACGAATTCTGTCAACTGCAACGTTATATTCACTTTGAACATGATGAACATTTTGAATTATTGGGCATTCAGGCTATTTTGACTATTGTAGCTGGTTTTATCACTCTGATCACTTTGAATACTCTTGCCATTTGACGAATTCGGCCAATTCCAACGTTCTATTCAGTTTCAACATGATGAACATTCTGAATTATTTGGCATTCAGGCGATTTTGATTAGTCTGGCTGGTTTTATCACTCTGATCACTTTGAATACTCTTGCCATTTGACGAATTCTGTCAACTGCAACGTTATATTCACTTTGAACATGATGAACATTTTGAATTATTGGGCATTCAGGCTATTTTGACTATTGTAGCTGGTTTTATCACTCTGATCACTTTGATTATTCTTGCCATTTGACGAATTCGGCCAATTCCAACGTTCTATTCAGTTTCAACATGATGAACATTCTGAATTATTGGACATTCAGGCTATTTTGATTAGTCTGTCTGGTTTTATCACTCTGATCACTTTGAATACTCTTGCCATTTGACGAATTCTGTCAACTGCAACGTTATATTCACTTTGAACATGATGAACATTTTGAATTATTGGGCATTCAGGCTAGTTTGATTATTGTAGCTGGTTTTATCACTCTGATCAGTTTGAATACTCTTGCCATTTGACGAATTCGGTCAATTCCAAAGTTCTATTCAGTTTCAACATGATGAACATTTCGGATTATTGGGCATTCAGGCTATTTTGATTATTGTAGCTGGTTTTATCACTCTGATCAGTTTGAATACTCTTGCCATTTGACGAATTCTGTCAACTGCAACGTTATATTCACTTTGAACATGATGAACATTTTGAATTATTGGGCATTCAGGCTATTTTGACTATTGTAGCTGGTTTTATCACTCTGATCACTTTGAATACTCTTGCCATTTGACGAATTCGGTCAACTGCAACGTTATATTCACTTTGAACATGATGAATATTTTGAATTATTGGGCATTCTGGCTATTTTGATTATTGTAGCTGGTTTTATCACTCTGATCAGTTTGAATACTCTTGCCATTTGACGAATTCCGTCAATTCCAACGTTCTATTCAGTTTCAACATGATGAACATTCTGAATTATTCGGCATTCAGGCGATTTTGATTAGTCTGTCTGGTTTTATCACTCTCATCACTTTGAATACTCTTGCCATTTGACGAATTCGGACAACTGCAATGTTATATTCACTTTGAACATGATGAAAATTTTGAATTATTGGGCATTCAGGCTATTTTGACTGTTGTAGCTGGTTTTATCACTCTGATTATTCTTGCCATTTGACGAATTCGGTCAACTGCAACATTATATTCACTTTGAACATGATGAACATTTTGAATTATTGGGCATTCAGGCTATTTTGACTATTGTAGCTGGTTTTATCACACTGATCAGTTTGAATACTCTTGCCATTTGACGAATACGGTCAATTCCAACGTTCTAGTCAGTTTCAACATGATGAATATTTTGAATTATTGGGCATTCAGGCTATTTTGATTATTGTAGCTGGTTTTATCACTCTGATCAGTTTGAATACTCTTGCCATTTGACGAATTCGGTCAATTCCAACGTTCTATTCAGTTTCAACATGATGAACATTCTGAATTATTCGGCATTCAGGCGATTTTGATTAGTCTGTCTGGTTTTATCACTCTCATCACTTTGAATACTCTTGCCATTTGACGAATTCGGTCAACTGCAATGTTATATTCACTTTGAACATGATGCAAATTTTGAATTATTGGGCATTCAGGCTATTTTGACTATTGTAGCCGGTTTTATCACTCTGATCACTATGATTATTCTTGCCATTTGACGAATTCGGTCAATTCCAACGTTCTAGTCAGTTTCAACATGATGAACATTCTGAATTATTGGGCATTCAGGCTATTTTGATTATTGTAGCTGGTTTTATCACTCTGATCAGTTTGAGTACTCTTGCCATTTGACGAATTCGGTCAACTGCAACGTTATATTCTCTTTGAACATTTTGAATTATTGGGCATTCAGGCTATTTTGACTATTGTAGCTGGTTTTATCACTCTGATCACTTTAAATACTCTTACCATTTGACGAATTCTGTCAACTGCAACGTTATATTCACTTTGAACATGATGAACATTTTTGAATTATTGTGCATTCAGGCAATTTTGACTATTGTAGCTGGTTTTTTCACACTGATCACTTTGAATACTCTTGCCATTTGACGAATTCGGTCAACTGCTACGTTATATTCACTTTGAACATGATGAACATTTTGAATTATTGGGCATTCAGGCTATTTTGATTATTGTAGCTGGTTTTATCACTCTGATCAGTTTGAATACTCTTGCCATTTGACGAATTCGGTCAATTCCAAAGTTCTATTCAGTTTCAACATGATGAACATTTCGGATTATTGGGCATTCAGGCTATTTTGATTATTGTAGCTGGTTTTATCACTCTGATCAGTTTGAATACTCTTGCCATTTGACGAATTCGGTCAACTGCAATGTTATATTCACTTTGAACATGATGAACATTTTGAATTATTGGGCATTCAGGCTATTTTGACTATTGTAGCTGGTTTTATCACTCTGATCACTTTGAATACTCTTGCCGTTTGACGAATTCTGTCAACTGCAACATTATATTCACTTTGAACATGATGAACATTTTGAATTATTGGGCATTCAGGCTATTTTGACTATTGTAGCTGGTTTTATCACTCTGATCACTCTGAATACTCTTGACATTTGACGAATTCGGTCAATTCCAACGTTCTATTCAGTTTCAACATGATGAACATTCTGAATTATTGGGCATTCAGGCTATTTTGATTATTGTAGCTCGTTTTATCACTCTGATCACTTTGAATACTCGGTCAATTCCAACGTTCTATTCAGTTTCAACATGATGAACATTCTGAATTATTCGGCATTCAGGCGATTTTGATTAGTCTGTCTGGTTTTATCACTCTCATCACTTTGAATACTCTTGCCATTTGACGAATTCGGTCAACTGCAATGTTATATTCACTTTGAACATGATGAAAATTTTGAATTATTGGGCATTCAGGCTATTTTGACTATTGTAGCCGGTTTTATCACTCTGATCACTTTGATTATTCTTGCCATTTGACGAATTCGGTCAATTCCAACGTTCTAGTCAGTTTCAACATGATGAACATTCTGAATTATTGGGCATTCAGGCTATTTTGATTATTGTAGCTGGTTTTTTCACACTGATCACTTTGAATACTCTTGCCATTTGACGAATTCGGTCAACTGCTACGTTATATTCACTTTGAACATGATGAACATTTTGAATTATTGGGCATTCAGGCTATTTTGATTATTGTAGCTGGTTTTATCACTCTGATCAGTTTGAATACTCTTGCCATTTGACGAATTCGGTCAATTCCAAAGTTCTATTCAGTTTCAACATGATGAACATTTCGGATTATTGGGCATTCAGGCTATTTTGATTATTGTAGCTGGTTTTATCACTCTGATCAGTTTGAATACTCTTGCCATTTGACGAATTCGGTCAACTGCAACGTTATATTTACTTTGAACATGATGAACATTTTGAATTATAGGGCATTCAGGCTATTTTGACTATTGTAGCTGGTTTTATCACTCTGATTACTTTGAATACTCTTGCCGTTTGACGAATTCTGTCAACTGCAACATTATATTCACTTTGAACATGATGAACATTTTGAATTATTGGGCATTCAGGCTATTTTGACTATTGTAGCTGGTTTTATCACTCTGATCACTCTGAATACTCTTGACATTTGACGAATTCGGTCAATTCCAACGTTCTATTCAGTTTCAACATGATGAACATTCTGAATTATTGGGCATTCAGGCTATGAATTGTAGCTCGTTTTATCACTCTGATCACTTTGAATACTCTTGCCATTTGACGAATTCTGTCAACTGCAACGTTATATTCACTTTGAACATTTTGAATTATTGGGCATTCAGGCTATTTTGACTATTGTAGCTGGTTTTATCACTCTGATCACTTTAAATACTCTTGCCATTTGACGAATTCTGTCAACTGCAACGTTATATTCACTTTGAACATGATGAACATTTTTGAATTATTGGGCATTCAGGCAATTTTGACTATTGTAGCTGGTTTTTTCACACTGATCACTTTGAATACTCTTGCCATTTGACGAATTCGGTCAACTGCAACGTTATATTCACTTCGAATATGATGAACATTTTTAATTATTGGGCATTCAGGCTATTTTGACTATTGTAGATGGTTTTATTACACTGATCACTTTGAATACTCTTGCCATTTGACGAATTCAGTCAACTGCAACGTTATATTCACTTTGAACATGATGAACATTTTGAATTATTGGTCATTCAGGCTATTTTGACTATTGTAGCTGGTTTTATCACACTGATCACTTTGAATACTCTTGCCATTTGACGAATTCGGTCAACTGCAACGTTATATTGACTTTGAACATGATGAACATTTTGAATTATTGGGCATTCTGGCTATTTTGATTATTGTAGCTGGTTTTATTACTCTGATCAGTTTGAATACTCTTGACATTTGACGAATTCGGTCAATTCCAACGTTCTATTCAGTTTCAACATGATGAACATTCTGAATTATTCGGCATTCAGGCGATTTTGATTAGTCTGTCTGGTTTTATCACTCTCATCACTTTGAATACTCTTGCCATTTGACGAATTCGGACAACTGCAATGTTATATTCACTTTGAACATGATGAAAATTTTGAATTATTGGGCATTCAGGCTATTTTGATTATTGTAGCTGGTTTTATCACTCTGATCAGTTTGAATACTCTTGCCATTTGACGAATTCGGTCAATTCCAAAGTTCTATTCAGTTTCAACATGATGAACATTTCGGATTATTGGGCATTCAGGCTATTTTGATTATTGTAGCTGGTTTTATCACTCTGATCAGTTTGAATACTCTTGCCATTTGACGAATTCTGTCAACTGCAACGTTATATTCACTTTGAACATGATGAACATTTTGAATTATTCGGCATTCAGGCGATTTTGATTAGTCTGTCTGGTTTTATCACTCTCATCACTTTGAATACTCTTGCCATTTGACGAATTCGGACAACTGCAACATTATATATTTACTTTGAACATGATGAACATTTTGAATTATTGGGCATTCAGACTATTTTGACTATTGTCGCTGGTTTTATCAGTCTGATCACTTTGATTATTCTTGCCATTTGACGAATTCGGTCAACTGCAACGTTATATTCACTTTGAACATGATGAACATTTTGAATTATTGGGCATTCAGGCTATTTTGACTATTGTAGCTGGTTTTATCACACTGATCAGTTTGAATACTCTTGCCATTTGACGAATACGGTCAATTCCAACGTTCTAGTCAGTTTCAACATGATGAATATTTTGAATTATTGGGCATTCAGGCTATTTTGATTATTGTAGCTGGTTTTATCACTCTGATCAGTTTGAATACTCTTGCCATTTGACGAATTCGGTCAATTCCAACGTTCTATTCAGTTTCAACATGATAAACATTCTGAATTATTCGGCATTCAGGCGATTTTGATTAGTCTGTCTGGTTTTATCACTCTCATCACTTTGAATACTCTTGCCATTTGACGAATTCGGTCAACTGCAATGTTATATTCACTTTGAACATGATGAAAATTTTGAATTATTGGGCATTCAGGCTATTTTGACTATTGTAGCCGGTTTTATCACTCTGATCACTATGATTATTCTTGCCATTTGACGAATTCGGTCAATTCCAACGTTCTAGTCAGTTTCAACATGATGAACATTCTGAATTATTGGGCATTCAGGCTATTTTGATTATTGTAGCTGGTTTTATCACTCTGATCAGTTTGAGTACTCTTGCCATTTGACGAATTCGGTCAACTGCAACGTTATATTCACTTTGAACATTTTGAATTATTGGGCATTCAGGCTATTTTGACTATTGTAGCTGGTTTTATCACTCTGATCACTTTAAATACTCTTACCATTTGACGAATTCTGTCAACTGCAACGTTATATTCACTTTGAACATGATGAACATTTTTGAATTATTGTGCATTCAGGCAATTTTGACTATTGTAGCTGGTTTTTTCACACTGATCACTTTGAATACTCTTGCCATTTGACGAATTCGGTCAACTGCTACGTTATATTCACTTTGAACATGATGAACATTTTGAATTATTGGGCATTCAGGCTATTTTGATTATTGTAGCTGGTTTTATCACTCTGATCAGTTTGAATACTCTTGCCATTTGACGAATTCGGTCAATTCCAAAGTTCTATTCAGTTTCAACATGATGAACATTTCGGATTATTGGGCATTCAGGCTATTTTGATTATTGTAGCTGGTTTTATCACTCTGATCAGTTTGAATACTCTTGCCATTTGACGAATTCGGTCAACTGCAATGTTATATTCACTTTGAACATGATGAACATTTTGAATTATTGGGCATTCAGGCTATTTTGACTATTGTAGCTGGTTTTATCACTCTGATCACTTTGAATACTCTTGCCGTTTGACGAATTCTGTCAACTGCAACATTATATTCACTTTGAACATGATGAACATTTTGAATTATTGGGCATTCAGGCTATTTTGACTATTGTAGCTGGTTTTATCACTCTGATCACTCTGAATACTCTTGACATTTGACGAATTCGGTCAATTCCAACGTTCTATTCAGTTTCAACATGATGAACATTCTGAATTATTGGGCATTCAGGCTATTTTGATTATTGTAGCTCGTTTTATCACTCTGATCACTTTGAATACTCGGTCAATTCCAACGTTCTATTCAGTTTCAACATGATGAACATTCTGAATTATTCGGCATTCAGGCGATTTTGATTAGTCTGTCTGGTTTTATCACTCTCATCACTTTGAATACTCTTGCCATTTGACGAATTCGGTCAACTGCAATGTTATATTCACTTTGAACATGATGAAAATTTTGAATTATTGGGCATTCAGGCTATTTTGACTATTGTAGCCGGTTTTATCACTCTGATCACTTTGATTATTCTTGCCATTTGACGAATTCGGTCAATTCCAACGTTCTAGTCAGTTTCAACATGATGAACATTCTGAATTATTGGGCATTCAGGCTATTTTGATTATTGTAGCTGGTTTTATCACTCTGATCAGTTTGAGTACTCTTGCCATTTGACGAATTCGGTCAACTGCAACGTTATATTCACTTTGAACATTTTGAATTATTGGGCATTCAGGCTATTTTGACTATTGTAGCTGGTTTTATCACTCTGATCACTTTAAATACTCTTGCCATTTGACGAATTCTGTCAAATGCAACGTTATATTCACTTTGAACATGATGAACATTTTTGAATTATTGTGCATTCAGGCAATTTTGACTATTGTAGCTGGTTTTTTCACACTGATCACTTTGAATACTCTTGCCATTTGACGAATTCGGTCAACTGCTACGTTATATTCACTTTGAACATGATGAACATTTTGAATTATTGGGCATTCAGGCTATTTTGATTATTGTAGCTGGTTTTATCACTCTGATCAGTTTGAATACTCTTGCCATTTGACGAATTCGGTCAATTCCAAAGTTCTATTCAGTTTCAACATGATGAACATTTCGGATTATTGGGCATTCAGGCTATTTTGATTATTGTAGCTGGTTTTATCACTCTGATCAGTTTGAATACTCTTGCCATTTGACGAATTCGGTCAACTGCAACGTTATATTTACTTTGAACATAATGAACATTTTGAATTATAGGGCATTCAGGCTATTTTGACTATTGTAGCTGGTTTTATCACTCTGATTACTTTGAATACTCTTGCCGTTTGACGAATTCTGTCAACTGCAACATTATATTCACTTTGAACATGATGAACATTTTGAATTATTGGGCATTCAGGCTATTTTGACTATTGTAGCTGGTTTTATCACTCTGATCACTCTGAATACTCTTGACATTTGACGAATTCGGTCAATTCCAACGTTCTATTCAGTTTCAACATGATGAACATTCTGAATTATTGGGCATTCAGGCTATTTTGATTATTGTAGCTCGTTTTATCACTCTGATCACTTTGAATACTCTTGCCATTTGACGAATTCTGTCAACTGCAACGTTATATTCACTTTGAACATTTTGAATTATTGGGCATTCAGGCTATTTTGACTATTGTAGCTGGTTTTATCACTCTGATCACTTTAAATACTCTTGCCATTTGACGAATTCTGTCAACTGCAACGTTATATTCACTTTGAACATGATGAACATTTTTGAATTATTGGGCATTCAGGCAATTTTGACTATTGTAGCTGGTTTTTTCACACTGATCACTTTGAATACTCTTGCCATTTGACGAATTCGGTCAACTGCAACGTTATATTCACTTCGAACATGATGAACATTTTGAATTATTGGGCATTCAGGCTATTTTGACTATTGTAGATGGTTTTATTACACTGATCACTTTGAATACTCTTGCCATTTGACGAATTCAGTCAACTGCAACGTTATATTCACTTTGAACATGATGAACATTTTGAATTATTGGTCATTCAGGCTATTTTGACTATTGTTGCTGGTTTTATCACACTGATCACTTTGAATACTCTTGCCATTTGACGAATTCGGTCAACTGCAACGTTATATTGACTTTGAACATGATGAACATTTTGAATTATTGGGCATTCTGGCTATTTTGATTATTGTAGCTGGTTTTATTACTCTGATCAGTTTGAATACTCTTGACATTTGACGAATTCGGTCAATTCCAACGTTCTATTCAGTTTCAACATGATGAACATTCTGAATTATTCGGCATTCAGGCGATTTTGATTAGTCTGTCTGGTTTTATCACTCTCATCACTTTGAATACTCTTGCCATTTGACGAATTCGGACAACTGCAATGTTATATTCACTTTGAACATGATGAAAATTTTGAATTATTGGGCATTCAGGCTATTTTGACTGTTGTAGCTGGTTTTATCACTCTGATTATTCTTGCCATTTGACGAATTCGGTCAACTGCAACGTTATATTCACTTTGAACATTTTGAATTATTGGGCATTCAGGCTATTTTGACTATTGTAGCTGGTTTTATCACACTGATCAGTTTGAATACTCTTGCCATTTGACGAATACGGTCAATTCCAACGTTCTAGTCAGTTTCAACATGATGAATATTTTGAATTATTGGGCATTCAGGCGATTTTGATTAGTCTGTCTGGTTTTATCACTCTCATCACTTTGAATACTCTTGCCATTTGACGAATTCGGTCAACTGCAATGTTATATTCACTTTGAACATGATGAAAATTTTGAATTATTGGGCATTCTGGCTATTTTGATTATTGTAGCTGGTTTTATCACTCTGATCAGTTTGAATACTCTTGCCATTTGACGAATTCGGTCAATTCCAACGTTCTATTCAGTTTCAACATGATGAACATTCTGAATTATTCGGCATTCAGGCGATTTTGATTAGTCTGTCTGGTTTTATCACTCTCATCACTTTGAATACTCTTGCCATTTGACGAATTCGGACAACTGCAATGTTATATTCACTTTGAACATGATGAAAATTTTGAATTATTGGGCATTCAGGCTATTTTGACTGTTGTAGCTGGTTTTATCACTCTGATTGTTCTTGCCATTTGACGAATTCGGTCAACTGCAACGTTATATTCACTTTGAACATGATGAACATTTTGAATTATTGGGCATTCAGGCTATTTTGACTATTGTAGCTGGTTTTATCACTCTGATCAGTTTGAATACTCTTGCCATTTGACGAATTCGGTCAATTCCAACGTTCTATTCAGTTTCAACATGATGAACATTCTGAATTATTCGGCATTCAGGCGATTTTGATTAGTCTGTCTGGTTTTATCACTCTCATCACTTTGAATACTCTTGCCATTTGACGAATTCGGTCAACTGCAATGTTATATTCACTTTGAACATGATGAAAATTTTGAATTATTGGGCATTCAGGCTATTTTGACTATTGTAGCCCGTTTTATCACTCTGATCACTTTGATTATTCTTGCCATTTGACGAATTCGGTCAATTCCAACGTTCTAGTCAGTTTCAACATGATGAACATTCTGAATTATTGGGCATTCAGGCTATTTTGATTATTGTAGCTGGTTTTATCACTCTGATCAGTTTGAGTACTCTTGCCATTTGACGAATTCGGTCAACTGCAACGTTATATTCACTTTGAACATTTTGAATTATTGGGCATTCAGGCTATTTTGACTATTGTAGCTAGTTTTATCACTCTGATCACTTTAAATACTCTTACCATTTGACGAATTCTGTCAACTGCAACGTTATATTCACTTTGAACATGATGAACATTTTTGAATTATTGTGCATTCAGGCAATTTTGACTATTGTAGCTGGTTTTTTCACACTGATCACTTTGAATACTCTTGCCATTTGACGAATTCGGTCAACTGCTACGTTATATTCACTTTGAACATGATGAACATTTTGAATTATTGGGCATTCAGGCTATTTTGATTATTGTAGCTGGTTTTCTCACTCTGATCAGTTTGAATACTCTTGCCATTTGACGAATTCGGTCAATTCCAAAGTTCTATTCAGTTTCAACATGATGAACATTTCGGATTATTGGGCATTCAGGCTATTTTGATTATTGTAGCTGGTTTTATCACTCTGATCAGTTTGAATACTCTTGCCATTTGACTCATTCGGTCAACTGCAACGTTATATTCACTTTGAACATGATGAACATTTTGAATTATTGGGCATTCAGGCTATTTTGACTATTGTAGCTGGTTTTATCACTCTGATCACTTTGAATACTCTTGCCGTTTGACGAATTCTGTCAACTGCAACATTATATTCACTTTGAACATGATGAACATTTTGAATTATTGGGCATTCAGGCTATTTTGACTATTGTAGCTGGTTTTATCACTCTGATCACTCTGAATACTCTTGACATTTGACGAATTCGGTCAATTCCAACGTTCTATTCAGTTTCAACATGATGAACATTCTGAATTATTGGGCATTCAGGCTATTTTGATTATTGTAGCTCGTTTTATCACTCTGATCACTTTGAATACTCGGTCAATTCCAACGTTCTATTCAGTTTCAACATGATGAACATTCTGAATTATTCGGCATTCAGGCGATTTTGATTAGTCTGTCTGGTTTTATCACTCTCATCACTTTGAATACTCTTGCCATTTGACGAATTCGGTCAACTGCAATGTTATATTCACTTTGAACATGATGAAAATTTTGAATTATTGGGCATTCAGGCTATTTTGACTATTGTAGCCGGTTTTATCACTCTGATCACTTTGATTATTCTTGCCATTTGACGAATTCGGTCAATTCCAACGTTCTAGTCAGTTTCAACATGATGAACATTCTGAATTATTGGGCATTCAGGCTATTTTGATTATTGTAGCTGGTTTTATCACTCTGATCAGTTTGAGTACTCTTGCCATTTGACGAATTCGGTCAACTGCAACGTTATATTCACTTTGAACATTTTGAATTATTGGGCATTCAGGCTATTTTGACTATTGTAGCTGGTTTTATCACTCTGATCACTTTAAATACTCTTGCCATTTGACGAATTCTGTCAAATGCAACGTTATATTCACTTTGAACATGATGAACATTTTTGAATTATTGTGCATTCAGGCAATTTTGACTATTGTAGCTGGTTTTTTCACACTGATCACTTTGAATACTCTTGCCATTTGACGAATTCGGTCAACTGCTACGTTATATTCACTTTGAACATGATGAACATTTTGAATTATTGGGCATTCAGGCTATTTTGATTATTGTAGCTGGTTTTATCACTCTGATCAGTTTGAATACTCTTGCCATTTGACGAATTCGGTCAATTCCAAAGTTCTATTCAGTTTCAACATGATGAACATTTCGGATTATTGGGCATTCAGGCTATTTTGATTATTGTAGCTGGTTTTCTCACTCTGATCAGTTTGAATACTCTTGCCATTTGACGAATTCGGTCAATTCCAAAGTTCTATTCAGTTTCAACATGATGAACATTTCGGATTATTGGGCATTCAGGCTATTTTGATTATTGTAGCTGGTTTTATCACTCTGATCAGTTTGAATACTCTTGCCATTTGACTCATTCGGTCAACTGCAACGTTATATTCACTTTGAACATGATGAACATTTTGAATTATTGGGCATTCAGGCTATTTTGACTATTGTAGCTGGTTTTATCACTCTGATCACTTTGAATACTCTTGCCGTTTGACGAATTCTGTCAACTGCAACATTATATTCACTTTGAACATGATGAACATTTTGAATTATTGGGCATTCAGGCTATTTTGACTATTGTAGCTGGTTTTATCACTCTGATCACTCTGAATACTCTTGACATTTGACGAATTCGGTCAATTCCAACGTTCTATTCAGTTTCAACATGATGAACATTCTGAATTATTGGGCATTCAGGCTATTTTGATTATTGTAGCTCGTTTTATCACTCTGATCACTTTGAATACTCGGTCAATTCCAACGTTCTATTCAGTTTCAACATGATGAACATTCTGAATTATTCGGCATTCAGGCGATTTTGATTAGTCTGTCTGGTTTTATCACTCTCATCACTTTGAATACTCTTGCCATTTGACGAATTCGGTCAACTGCAATGTTATATTCACTTTGAACATGATGAAAATTTTGAATTATTGGGCATTCAGGCTATTTTGACTATTGTAGCCGGTTTTATCACTCTGATCACTTTGATTATTCTTGCCATTTGACGAATTCGGTCAATTCCAACGTTCTAGTCAGTTTCAACATGATGAACATTCTGAATTATTGGGCATTCAGGCTATTTTGATTATTGTAGCTGGTTTTATCACTCTGATCAGTTTGAGTACTCTTGCCATTTGACGAATTCGGTCAACTGCAACGTTATATTCACTTTGAACATTTTGAATTATTGGGCATTCAGGCTATTTTGACTATTGTAGCTGGTTTTATCACTCTGATCACTTTAAATACTCTTGCCATTTGACGAATTCTGTCAAATGCAACGTTATATTCACTTTGAACATGATGAACATTTTTGAATTATTGTGCATTCAGGCAATTTTGACTATTGTAGCTGGTTTTTTCACACTGATCACTTTGAATACTCTTGCCATTTGACGAATTCGGTCAACTGCTACGTTATATTCACTTTGAACATGATGAACATTTTTAATTATTGGGCATTCAGGCTATTTTGATTATTGTAGCTGGTTTTATCACTCTGATCAGTTTGAATACTCTTGCCATTTGACGAATTCGGTCAATTCCAAAGTTCTATTCAGTTTCAACATGATGAACATTTCGGATTATTGGGCATTCAGGCTATTTTGATTATTGTAGCTGGTTTTATCACTCTGATCAGTTTGAATACTCTTGCCATTTGACGAATTCGGTCAACTGCAACGTTATATTCACTTTGAACATGATGAACATTTTGAATTATAGGGCATTCAGGCTATTTTGACTATTGTAGCTGGTTTTATCACTCTGATTACTTTGAATACTCTTGCCGTTTGACGAATTCTGTCAACTGCAACATTATATTCACTTTGAACATGATGAACATTTTGAATTATTGGGCATTCAGGCTATTTTGACTATTGTAGCTGGTTTTATCACTCTGATCAGTCTGAATACTCTTGACATTTGACGAATTCGGTCAATTCCAACGTTCTATTCAGTTTCAACATGATGAACATTCTGAATTATTGGGCATTCAGGCTATTTTGATTATTGTAGCTCGTTTTATCACTCTGATCACTTTGAATACTCTTGCCATTTGACAAATTCTGTCAACTGCAACGTTATATTCACTTTGAACATTTTGAATTATTGGGCATTCAGGCTATTTTGACTATTGTAGCTGGTTTTATCACTCTGATCACTTTAAATACTCTTGCCATTTGACGAATTCTGTCAACTGCAACGTTATATTCACTTTGAACATGATGAACATTTTTGAATTATTGGGCATTCAGGCAATTTTGACTATTGTAGCTGGTTTTTTCACACTGATCACTTTGAATACTCTTGCCATTTGACGAATTCGGTCAACTGCAACGTTATATTCACTTCGAACATGATGAACATTTTGAATTATTGGGCATTCAGGCTATTTTGACTATTGTAGCTGGTTTTATTACAGTGATCACTTTGAATACTCTTGCCATTTGACGAATTCAGTCAACTGCAACGTTATATTCACTTTGAACATGATGAACATTTTGAATTATTGGTCATTCAGGCTATTTTGACTATTGTAGCTGGTTTTATCACACTGATCACTTTGAATACTCTTGCCATTTGACGAATTCGGTCAACTGCAACGTTATATTGACTTTGAACATGATGAACATTTTGAATTATTGGGCATTCAGGCTATTTTGACTATTGTAGCTGGTTTTATCACTCTGATCACTTTGAATACTCTTGCCATTTGACGAATTCGGTCAACTGCAACGTTATATTCACTTTGAACATGATGAACATTCTGAATTATTTGGCATTCAGGATATTTTGATTAGTCTGGCTGGTTTTATCACTCTGATCACTTTGAATACTCTTGCCATTTGACGAATTCTGTCAACTGCAACGTTATATTCACTTTGAACATGATGAACATTTTGAATTATTGGGCATTCAGGCTATTTTGACTATTGTAGCTGGTTTTATCACTCTGATCACTTTGATTATTCTTGCCATTTGACGAATTCGGCCAATTCCAACGTTCTATTCAGTTTCAACATGATGAACATTCTGAATTATTTGGCATTCAGGCGATTTTGATTAGTCTGGCTGGTTTTATCACTCTGATCACTTTGAATACTCTTGCCATTTGACGAATTCTGTCAACTGCAACGTTATATTCACTTTGAACATGATGAACATTTTGAATTATTGGGCATTCAGGCTATTTTGACTATTGTAGCTGGTTTTATCACTCTGATCACTTTGATTATTCTTGCCATTTGACGAATTCGGCCAATTCCAACGTTCTATTCAGTTTCAACATGATGAACATTCTGAATTATTTGGCATTCAGGCGATTTTGATTAGTCTGGCTGGTTTTATCACTCTGATCACTTTGAATACTCTTGCCATTTGACGAATTCTGTCAACTGCAACGTTATATTCACTTCGAACATGATGAACATTTTGAATTATTGGGCATTCAGGCTATTTTGACTATTGTAGCTGGTTTTATTACAGTGATCACTTTGAATACTCTTGCCATTTGACGAATTCAGTCAACTGCAACGTTATATTCACTTTGAACATGATGAACATTTTGAATTATTGGTCATTCAGGCTATTTTGACTATTGTAGCTGGTTTTATCACACTGATCACTTTGAATACTCTTGCCATTTGACGAATTCGGTCAACTGCAACGTTATATTGACTTTGAACATGATGAACATTTTGAATTATTGGGCATTCAGGCTATTTTGACTATTGTAGCTGGTTTTATCACTCTGATCACTTTGAATACTCTTGCCATTTGAGGAATTCGGTCAACTGCAACGTTATATTCACTTTGAACATGATGAACATTCTGAATTATTTGGCATTCAGGATATTTTGATTAGTCTGGCTGGTTTTATCACTCTGATCACTTTGAATACTCTTGCCATTTGACGAATTCTGTCAACTGCAACGTTATATTCACTTTGAACATGATGAACATTTTGAATTATTGGGCATTCAGGCTATTTTGACTATTGTAGCTGGTTTTATCACTCTGATCACTTTGATTATTCTTGCCATTTGACGAATTCGGCCAATTCCAACGTTCTATTCAGTTTCAACATGATGAACATTCTGAATTATTTGGCATTCAGGCGATTTTGATTAGTCTGGCTGGTTTTATCACTCTGATCACTTTGAATACTCTTGCCATTTGACGAATTCTGTCAACTGCAACGTTATATTCACTTTGAACATGATGAACATTTTGAATTATTGGGCATTCAGGCTATTTTGACTATTGTAGCTGGTTTTATCACTCTGATCACTTTGATTATTCTTGCCATTTGACGAATTCGGCCAATTCCAACGTTCTATTCAGTTTCAACATGATGAACATTCTGAATTTTTTGGCATTCAGGTGATTTTGATTAGTCTGGCTGGTTTTATCACTCTGATCACTTTGAATACTCTTGCCATTTGACGAATTCGGTCAATTACAACGTTCTATTCAGTTTCAACATGATGAACATTCTGAATTATTGGGCATTCAGGCTATTTTGATTAGTCTGGCTGGTTTTATCACTCTGATCACTTTGAATACTCTTGCCATTTGACGAATTCGGTCAACTGTAACGTTATATTCACTTTGAACATGATGAACATTTTGAATTATTGGGCATTCAGGCAATTTTGACTATTGTAGCTGGTTTTATCACTCTGATCACTTTGAATTCTCTTGCCATTTGTCGAATTCGGTCAACTGCAACGTTATATTCACTTTTAACATGATGAAAATTTTGAATTATTGGGCATTCAGGCTATTTTGACTATTGTAGCTGGTTTTATCACTCTGATCACTTTGATTATTCTTGCCATTTGACGAATTTGGCCAATTCCAACGTTCTATTCAGTTTCAACATGCTGAACATTCTGAATTAGTGGACATTCAGGCTATTTTGATTAGTCTGGCTGGTTTTATAACTCTGATCACTTTGAATACTCCTGCCATTTGACGAATTCGGTCAATTCCAACGTTCTATTCAGTTTCAACATGATGAACATTCTGAATTATTGGCCTTCTGGCTATTTTGATTAGCCTGGCTGGTTTTATCACTCTATTCACATTGAATACTTTTGCCATTTGACGAATTCGGTCAACTGCAACGTTATATTCAGTTTCAACATGATGAACATTTTGAATTATTGGGCATTCAGGCAATTTTGACTATTGTAGCTGGTTTTTTCACACTGATCACTTTGAATACTCTTGCCATTTGACGAATTCGGTCAACTGCAACGTTATATTCACTTCGAACATGATGAACATTTTGAATTATTGGGCATTCAGGCTATTTTGACTATTGTAGCTGGTTTTATTACACTGATCACTTTGAATACTCTTGCCATTTGACGAATTCAGTCAACTGCAACGTTATATTCACTTTGAACATGATGAACATTTTGAATTATTGGTCATTCAGGCTATTTTGACTATTGTAGCTGGTTTTATCACACTGATCACTTTGAATACTCTTGCCATTTGACGAATTCGGTCAACTGCAACGTTATATTGACTTTGAACATGATGAACATTTTGAATTATTGGGCATTCAGGCTATTTTGACTATTGTAGCTGGTTTTATCACTCTGATCACTTTGAATACTCTTGCCATTTGACGAATTCGGTCAACTGCAACGTTATATTCACTTTGAACATGATGAACATTCTGAATTATTTGGCATTCAGGCGATTTTGATTAGTCTGGCTGGTTTTATCACTCTGATCACTTTGAATACTCTTGCCATTTGACGAATTCTGTCAACTGCAACGTTATATTCACTTTGAACATGATGAACATTTTGAATTATTGGGCATTCAGGCTATTTTGGCTATTGTAGCTGGTTTTATCACTCTGATCACTTTGAATACTCTTGCAATTTGTCGAATTCGGTCAACTGCAACGTTCTATTCAGTTTCAACATGATGAACATTCTGAATTATTGGGCATTCAGGCTATTTTGATTATTTTAGCTGGTTTTATCACTCTGATCACTTTGTATACTCTTGCCATTTGACGAATTCGGTCAACTGCAACGTTATATTCACTTTGAACATGATGAATATTTTGAATTATATGGCATTCAGGCTATTTTGACTACTGTAGCTGGTTTTATCACTTTGATTATTCTTGCCATTTGACGAATTCGGTCAATTCCAACGTTCTATTCAGTTTCAACATGATGAACATTCTGAATTATTGGGCATTCAGGCTATTTTGACTATTTTAGCTGGTTTTATCACTCTGATCACTTTGATTATTCTTGCCATTTGACGAATTCGGTCAATTCCAACGTTCTATTCAGTTTCAACATGATGAACATTCTGAATTATTGGGCATTCAGGCTATTTTCATTATTGTATCTGGTTTTATCACTCTGATCACTTTAAATACTCTTGCCATTTGACGAATTCGGTCAATTCCAACGTTCTATTCAGTTTAAACATGATGAACATTCTGAATTATTGGGCATTCAGGCTATTTTGATTAGTCTGGCTGGTTTTATCACTCTGATCACTTTGAATACTCTTGCCATTTGACGAATTCGGTCAACTGCAACGTTATATTCTTCTTTGAACATTTTGAATTATTGGGCATTCAGGCTATTTTGACTATTGTAGCTGGTTTTATCACTCTGATCACTTTGAATACTCTTGCCATTTGACGAATTCGGTCAACTGCAACGTTATATTCACTTTGAACATGATGAAAATTTTTAATTATTGGGCATTCAGGCTATTTTGATTAGTCTGGCTGGTTTTATCACTCTGATCACTTTGAATACTCTTGCCATTTGACGAATTCGGTCAATTCCAACGTTCTATTCAGTTTCAACATGCTGAACATTCTGAATTATTGGGCATTCAGGCTATTTTGATTAGTCTGGCTGGTTTTATCAATCTGATCACCTTGAATACTCTTGCCATTTGACGAATTCGGTCAACTGCAACGTTATATTCACTTTGAACATGATGAACATTTTGAATTATGGGGCATTCAGGCTATTTTGACTATTGTAGCTGGTTTTATCACTCTGATCACTTTGAATACTCTTGCCATTTGACGAATTCGGTCAATTGCAACGTTCTATTCAGTTGCAACATGATGAAAATTCTGAATTATTGGGCATTCAGGCTATTTTGATTAGTCTGGCTGGTTTTATCAATCTGATCACCTTGAATACTCTTGCCATTTGACGAATTCGGTCAACTGTAACGTTATATTCACTTTGAACATGATGAACATTTTGAATTATTGGGCATTCAGGCTATTTTGACTATTGTAGCTGGTTTTATCACTTTGATTATTCTTGCCATTTGACGAATTCGGTCAATTCCAACGTTCTATTCAGTTTCAACATGATGAACATTCTGAATTATTGGGCATTCAGGCTATTTTGATTAGTCTGGCTGGTTTAATCACTCTGATCACTTTGAATACTCTTGCCATTTGACGAATTCGGTCAATTCCAACGTTCTATTCAGTTTCAACATGCTGAACATTCTGAATTATTGGACATTCAGGCAATTTTGATTAGTTTGGCTGGTTTTATCACTCTGATCACTTTGAATACTCTTGCCATTTGACGAATTCGGTCAATTCCAACGTTCTATTCAGTTTCAACATGATGAACATTCTGAATTATTGGGCATTCAGGCTATTTTGATTAGTCTGGCTGGTTTTATCACTCTGATCACTTTGAATACTCTTGCCATTTGACGAATTCGGTCAATTGCAACGTTCTATTCAGTTTCAACATGATGAACATTCTGAATTATTGGGCATTCAGGCTTTTTTGATTAGTCTGGCTGGTTTTATCAATCTGATCAATTTGAATACTCTTGCCATTTGACGAATTCGGTCAATTCCAACGTTCTATTCAGTTTCAACATGCTGAACATTCTGAATTATTGGACATTCAGGCTATTTTGATTAGTCTGGCTGGTTTTGTAACTCTGATCACTTTGAATACTCTTGCCATTTGACGAATTCGGTCAATTACAACGTTCTATTCAGTTTCAACATTCTGAATTATTGGGCATTCAGGCTAATTTGATTAGTCTGGCTGGTTTTATCACTCTGATCACTTTGAATACTCTTGCCATTTGACGAATTCGGTCACCTGCAACGTTATATTCACTTTGAACATGATGAACATTTTGAATTATTGGGCATTCAGGCTATTTTGACTATTGTAGCTCGTTTTATCACTCTGATCACTTTGTGTGATCACCATTTGTCGAATTAGGTCAACTGCAACGTTATATTCACTTTTAACATGATGAAAATTTTGAATTATTGGGCATTCAGGCTATTTTGACTATTGTAGCTGGTTTTATCACTTTGATTATTCTTGACTTTTGACGAATTCGGTCAATTCCAACGTTCCATTCAGTTTCAACATGATGAACATTCTGAATTATTGGCATTCTGGCTATTTTGATTAGCCTGGCTGGTTTTATCACTCTGATCACTTTGAATACTCTTGCCATTTGACGAATTCAGTCAACTGCAACGTTATATTCACTTTGAACATGATGAACATTTTGAATTATTGGGCATTCAGGCTATTTTGACTATTGTAGCTGGTTTTATCACTCTGATCACTTTGAATACTCTTGCCATTTGACGAATTCGGTCAGTTCCAACATTCTATTCAGTTTCAACATGATGAACATTCTGAATTATTGGGCATTCAGGCTATTTTGATTATTGTAGCTGGTTTTATCACTCTGATCACTTTGAATAGTCTTGCCATTTGACGAATTCGGTCAACTGCAACGTTATATTCACTTTGAACATGATGAATATTTTGAATTATATGGCATTCAGGCTATTTTGAATATTGTAGCTGGTTTTATCACTTTGATTATTCTTGCCATTTGACGAATTCGGTCAATTCCAACGTTCTATTCAGTTTCAACATGATGAACATTCTGAATTATTGGGCAATCAGACTATTTTGATTATTGTAGCTGGTTTTATCACTCTGATCACTTTGAATACTCTTGCCATTTGACGAATTCGGTCAACTGCAACGTTATATTCACTTTGAACATGATGAATATTTTGAATTATATGGCATTCAGGCTATTTTGAACATTGTAGCTGGTTTTATCACTTTGATTATTCTTGCCATTTGACGAATTCGGTCAATTCCAACGTTCTATTCAGTTTCAACATGATGAATATTCTGAATTATTGGGCAATCAGACTATTTTGATTATTGTAGCTGGTTTTATCACTCTGATCACTTTGAATACTCTTGCCATTTGACGAATTCGGTCAACTGCAACGTTATATTCACTTTGAACATGATGAATATTTTGAATTATATGGCATTCAGGCTATTTTGAATATTGTAGCTGGTTTTATCACTCTGATCACTTTGAATACTCTTGCCATTTGACGAATTCGGTCAATTGCAACGTTCTATTCAGTTTCAACATGATGAACATTCTGAATTATTAGGCATTCAGGCTATTTTGATTAGTCTGGCTGGTTTTATCACTCTGATCACCTTGAATACTCTTGCCATTTGACGAATTCGGTCAACTGCAACGTTATATTCACTTTCAACATGATGAACATTTTGAATTATTGGGCATTCAGGCTATTTTGACTATTGTAGCTGGTTTTATCACTCTGATCACTTTGAATACTCTTGCCATTTGTCGAATTCGGTCAACTGCAACGTTATATTCACTTTGAACATGATGAACATTTTGAATTATTGGGCATTCAGGCTATTTTGACTATTGTAGCTGGTTTTATCACTCTGATCACTTTGATTATTCTTGCCATTTGACGAATTCGGTCAATTCCAACGTTCTATTCAGTTTCACAATGCTGAACATTCTGAATTATTGGGCATTCAGGCTATTTTGACTATTGTAGCTGGTTTTATCACTCTGATCACTTTGAATACTCTTGCCATTTGACGAATTCGGTCAACTGCAACGTTATATTCACTTTGAACATGATGAACATTTTGAATTATTGGGCATTCAGGCTATTTTGACTATTGTAGCTGGTTTTATCACTCCGATCACTTTGAATACTCTTGCCATTTGTCGAATTCGGTCAACTGCAACGTTATATTCACTTTTAACATGATGAAAATTTTGAATTATTGGGCATTCAGGCTATTTTGACTATTGTAGCTGGTTTTATCACTCTGATCACTTTGAATACTCTTGCCATTTGTCGAATTCGGTCAACTGCAACGTTATATTTACTTTGAACATGATGAACATTTTGAATTATTGGGCATTCAGGCTATTTTGACTATTGTAGCTGGTTTTATCACTTTGATTATTCTTGCCATTTGACGAATTCGGTCAATTCCAACGTTCTATTCAGTTTCAACATGATGAACATTCTGAATTATTGGCATTCTGGCTATTTTGATTAGCCTGGCTGGTTTTATCACTCTGATCACTTTGAATACTCTTGCCATTTGACGAATTCAGTCAACTGCAACGTTATATTCACTTTAAACATGATGAACATTTTGAATTATTGGGCATTCAGGCTATTTTGACTATTGTAGCTGGTTTTATCACTCTGATCACTTTGAATACTCTTGCCATTTGACGAATTCGGTCAATTGAAACGTTCTATTCAGTTTCAACATGATGAACATTCTGAATTATTGGGCATTCAGGCTATTTTGATTAGTCTGGCTGGTTTTATCACTCTGATCACTTTGAATACTCTTGCCATTTGACGAATTCGGTCAACTGCAACGTTATATTCACTTTGAACATGATGAACATTTTGAATTATTGGGCATTCAGGCTATTTTGACTATTGTAGCTGGTTTTATCACTCTGATCACTTTGAATACTCTTGCCATTTGTCGAATTCGGTCAACTGCAACGTTATATTCACTTTGAACATGATGAACATTTTGAATTATTGGGCATTCAGGCTATTTTGACTATTGTAGCTGGTTTTATCACTCCGATCCTTTGATTATTCTTGCCATTTGACGAATTCGGTCAATTCCAACGTTCTATTCAGTTTCAACATGCTGAACATTCTGAATTATTGGACATTCAGGCTATTTTGATTAGTCTGGCTGGTTTTATCACTCTGATCACTTTGAATACTCTTGCCATTTGACGAATTCGGTCAATTACAACGTTCTATTCAGTTTCAACATGATGAACATTCTGAATTATTGGACATTCAGGCTTTTTTGATTAGTCTGGCTGGTTTTATCAATCTGATCAATTTGAATACTCTTGCCATTTGACGAATTCGGTCAAGTGCAACGTTATATTCACTGTGAACATTTTGAATTATATGGCATTCAGGCTATTTTGATTATTGTAGCTGGTTTTATCATTTTGATCACTTTGAATAGTCTTGCCATTTGACGAATTCGGTCAGTTCCAACGTTCTATTCAGTTTCAACATGATGAACATTCTGAATTATTGGGCATTCAGGCTATTTTGATTAGTCTGGCTGGTTTTATCACTCTGATCACTTTGAATACTCTTGCCATTTGAAGAATTCGGTCAATTGCAACGTTATATTCACTTTGAACATGATGAATATTTTGAATTATATGGCATTCAGGCTATTTTGAATATTATAGCTGGTTTTATCACTTTGATTATTCTTGCCATTTGACGAATTCGGTCAATTCCAACGTTCTATTCAGTTTCAACATGATGAACATTCTGAATTATTGGGCAATCAGACTATTTTGATTATTGTAGCTGGTTTTATCACTCTGATCACTTTGAATAGTCTTGCCATTTGACGAATTCGGTCAATTCCCACGTTCTATTCAGTTTCAACATGATGAACATTCTGAATTATTGGGCATTATAGGCTATTTTAGCTGGTTTTATCACTTTGATTATTCTTGCCATTTGACGAATTCGGTCAATTCCAACGTTCTATTCAGTTTCAACATGATGAACATTCTGAATTATTGGGCATTCAGGCTATTTTGATTATTGTAGCTGGTTTTATCACTCTGATCACTTTGAATAGTCTTGCCATTTGACGAATTCGGTCAATTCCAACGTTCTATTCAGTTTCAACATGATGAACATTCTGAATTATTGGGCATTCAGGCTATTTTGATTATTGTAGCTGGTTTTATCACTCTGATCACTTTGAATACTCTTGCCATTTGACGAATTCGGTCAACTACAACGTTATATTCACTGTGAACATTTTGAATTATATGGCATTTAGGCTATTTTGACTATTGTAGCTGGTTTTATCACTGTGATTATTCTTGCCATTTGACGAATTCGGTCAATTCCAATTTCTATTCAGTTTCAACATGATGAACATTCTGAATTATTTCGCATTCAGGCTTTTTTGATTATTGTAGCTGGTTTTATCACTCTGATTACTTTGAATACTCTTGCCATTTGGCGAATTCGGTCAACTGCAATATTATATATTTACTTTGAACATGATGAACATTGTGAATTATTGGACATTCAGGCTATTTTGACTATTGTAGCTGGTTTTATCACTCTGATCACTTTGAATCTCTTGCCATTTGCTGAATTCGGTCAACTGCAACGTTATATTCACTTTGAGCATGATGAACATTTTGAATTATTGGGCATTCAGGCTATTTTGACTATTGTAGCTGGTTTTATCACTCTGATCATTTGATTATTCTTGCCATTTGACGAATTCGGTCAACTGCGACGTTATATTCACTTTGAACATGATGAAAATTTTGAATTATTGGGCATTCAGGCTATTTTGACTATTGTAGCTGGTTTTATCACTTTGATTATTCTTGCCATTTGACGAATTCGGTCAATTCCAACGTTCTATTCAGTTTCAACATGATGAACATTCTGAATTATTGGACATTCAGGCTTTTTTGATTAGTCTGGCTGGTTTTATCAATCTGATCAATTTGAATACTCTTGCCATTTGACGAATTCGGTCAACTGCAACGTTATATTCACTGTGGACATTTTGAATTATATGGCATTCAGGCTATTTTGATTATTGTAGCTGGTTTTATCATTTTGATCACTTTGAATAGTCTTGCCATTTGACGAATTCGGTCAGTTCCAACGTTCTATTCAGTTTCAACATGATGAACATTCTGAATTATTGGGCATTCAGGCTATTTTGACTATTGTAGCTGGGTTTATCACTTTGATTATTCTAGCCATTTGGCGAATTCGGTCAATTCCAACGTTCTATTCAGTTTCAACATGATTAACATTCTGAATTATTGGACATTCAGGCTTTTTTGATTAGTCTGTCTGGTTTTATCACTCTGATCACTTTGAATACTCTTGCCATTTGACGAATTCAGTCAACTGCAACGTTATATTCACTTTGAACATGATGAACATTTTGAATTATTGGGCATTCAGGCTATTTTGACTATTGTAGCTGGTTTTATCACTCTGATCACTTTGATTATTCTTGCCATTTGACGAATTCGGTCAACTGCGACGTTATATTCACTTTGAACATGATGAAAATTTTGAATTATTGGGCATTCAGGCTATTTTGATTATTGTAGCTGGTTTTATCATTTTGATCACTTTGATTATTCTTGCCATTTGACGAATTCGGTCAACTGCGACGTTATATTCACTTTGAACATGATGAAAATTTTGAATTATTGGGCATTCAGGCTATTTTGACTACTGTAGCTGGGTTTATCACTTTGATTATTCTTGCCATTTGACGAATTCGGTCAATTCCAACGTTCTATTCAGTTTCAACATGATGAACATTCTGAATTATTGGACATTCAGGCTTTTTGGATTAGTCTGGCTGGTTTTATCACTCTGATCACTTTGAATACTCTTGCCATTTGACGAATTCAGTCAACTGCAACGTTATATTCACTTTGGACATGATGAACATTTTGAATTATTTCGCATTCAGGCTATTTTGACTATTGTAGCTGGGTTTATCACTTTGATTATTCTTGCCATTTGGCGAATTCGGTCAATTCCAACGTTCTATTCAGTTTCAACATGATGAACATTTTGAATTATTGGGCATTCAGGCTATTTTGACTATTGTAGCTGGTTTTATCACTCTGATCACTTTGAATACTCTTGCCATTTGTCGAATTCGGTCAACTGCAACGTTATATTCACTTTGAACATGATGAAAATTTTGAATTATTGGGCATTCAGGCTATTTTGACTATTGTAGCTGGTTTTATCACTTTGATTATTCTTGCCATTTGACGAATTCGGTCAATTCCAACGTTCTATACAGTTTAAACATGATGAACATTCTGAATTATTGCGCATTATAGGCTATTTTGACTATTTTAGCTGGTTTTATCACTTTGATTATTCTTGCCATTTGACGAATTCGGTCAATTCCAACGTTCTATTCAGTTTCAACATGATGAACATTTTGAATTATATGGCATTCAGGCTATTTTGATTATTGTAGCTGGTTTTATCACTCTGATCACTTTGAATAGTCTTGCCATTTGACGAATTCGGTCAATTCCAACGTTCTATTCAGTTTCAACATGATGAACATTCTGAATTATTGGGCATTCAGGCTATTTTGATTATTGTAGCTGGTTTTATCACTCTGATCACTTTGAATAGTCTTGCCATTTGACGAATTCGGTCAATTCAGTTTCAACATGATGAACATTCTGAATTATTGGGCATTCAGGCTATTTTGATTATTGTAGCTGGTTTTATCACTCTGATCACTTTGAATAGTCTTGCCATTTGACGAATTCGGTCAATTCCAACGTTCTATTCAGTTTCAACATGATGAACATTCTGAATTATTGGGCATTCAGGCTATTTTGATTATTGTAGCTGGTTTTATCACTCTGATCACTTTGAATACTCTTGCCATTTGACGAATTCGGTCAACTGCAACGTTATATTCACTGTGAACATTTTGAATTATATGGCATTCAGGCTATTTTGACTATTGTAGCTGGTTTTATCACTGTGATTATTCTTGCCATTTGACGAATTCGGTCAATTCCAATTTCTATTCAGTTTCAACATGATGAACATTCTGAATTATTTCGCATTCAGGCTATTTTGATTATTGTAGCTGGTTTTATCACTCTGATTACTTTGAATACTCTTGCCATTTGGCGAATTCGGTCAACTGCAACATTATATATTTACTTTGAATATGATGAACATTCTGAATTATTGGGCATTCAGGCTATTTTGATTATTGTAGCTGGTTTTACCACTCTGATCACTTTGAATAGTCTTGCCATTTGACGAATTCGGTCAATTCCAACGTTCTATTCAGTTTCAACATGATGAACATTCTGAATTATTGGGCATTCAGGCTATTTTGATTATTGTAGCTGGTTTTATCACTCTGATCACTTTGAATAGTCTTGCCATTTGACGAATTCGGTCAATTCCAACGTTCTATTCAGTTTCAACATGATGAACATTCTGAATTATTGGGCATTCAGGCTATTTTGACTATTGTAGCTGGTTTTATCACTCTGATCACTTTGATTATTCTTGACATTTGACGAATTCGGTCAACTGCGACGTTATATTCACTTTGAACATGATGAAAATTTTGAATTATTGGACATTCAGGCTATTTTGACTATTGTAGCTGGTTTTATCACTTTGATTATTCTTGCCATTTGACGAATTCGGTCAATTCCAACGTTCTATTCAGTTTCAACATGATGAACATTCTGAATTATTGGACATTCAGGCTTTTTTGATTAGTCTGGCTGGTTTTATCAATCTGATCAATTTGAATACTCTTGCCATTTGACGAATTCGGTCAACTGCAACGTTATATTCACTGTGAACATTTTGAATTATATGGCATTCAGGCTATTTTGATTATTGTAGCTGGTTTTATCATTTTGATCACTTTGAATAGTCTTGCCATTTGACGAATTCGGTCAGTTCCAACGTTCTATTCAGTTTCAACATGATGAACATTCTGAATTATTGAGCATTCAGGCTATTTTGACTATTGTAGCTCGGTTTATCACTTTGATTATTCTTGCCATTTGGCGAATTCGGTCAATTCCAACGTTCTATTTAGTTTCAACATGATTAACATTCTGAATTATTGGACATTCAGGCTTTTTTGATTTGTCTGGCTGGTTTTATCACTCTGATCACTTTGAATACTCTTGCCATTTGACGAATTCAGTCAACTGCAACGTTATATTCACTTTGAACATGATGAACATTTTGAATTATTGGGCATTCAGGCTATTTTGACTATTGTAGCTGGTTTTATCACTCTGATCACTTTGATTATTCTTGCCATTTGACGAATTCGGTCAACTGCGACGTTATATTCACTTTGAACATGATGAAAATTTTGAATTATTGGGCATTCAGGCTATTTTGACTATTGTAGCTGGTTTTATCACTTTGATTATTCTTGCCATTTGACGAATTCGGTCAATTCCAACGTTCTATTCAGTTTCAACATGATGAACATTCTGAATTATTGGACATTCAGGCTTTTTTGATTAGTCTGGCTGGTTTTATCACTCTGATCACTTTGAATAGTCTTGCCATTTGACGAATTCGGTCAATTCCAATGTTCTATTCAGTTTCAACATGATGAACATTCTTAATTATTGGGCATTCAGGCTATTTTGATTATTGTAGCTGGTTTTATCACTCTGATCACTTTGAATAGTCTTGCCATTTGACGAATTCGGTCAATTCCAACGTTCTATTCAGTTTCAACATGATGAACATTCTGAATTATTGGACATTCAGGCTATTTTGATTATTGTAGCTGGTTTTATCATTTTGATCACTTTGAATAGTCTTGCCATTTGACGAATTCGGTCAGTTCCAACGTTCTATTCAGTTTCAACATGATGAACATTCTGAATTATTGGACATTCAGGCGTTTTTGATTAGTCTGGCTGGTTTTATCACTCTGATCACTTTGAATACTCTTGCCATTTGACGAATTCAGTCAACTGCAACGTTATATTCACTTTGAACATGATGAACATTTTGAATTATTGGGCATTCAGGCTATTTTGACTATTGTAGCTGGGTTTATCACTTTGATTATTCTTGCCATTTGGCGAATTCGGTCAATTCCAACGTTCTATTCAGTTTCAACATGATGAACATTTTGAATTATTGGGCATTCAGGCTATTTTGACTATTGTAGCTGGTTTTATCACTCTGATCACTTTGATTATTCTTGCCATTTGACGAATTCGGTCAACTGCGACATTATATTCACTTTGAACATGATGAAAATTTTGAATTATTGGGCATTCAGGCTATTTTGACTATTGTAGCTGGTTTTATCACTTTGATTATTCTTGCCATTTGACGAATTCGGTCAATTCCAACGTTCTATTCAGTTTCAACATGATGAACATTCTGAATTATTGGACATTCAGGCTTTTTTGATTAGTCTGGCTGGTTTTATCACTCTGATCACTTTGAATACTCTTGCCATTTGACGAATTCAGTCAACTGCAACGTTATATTCACTTTGAACATGATGAACATTTTGAATTATTGGGCATTCAGGCTATTTTGACTATTGTAGCTGGTTTTATCACTCTGATCACTTTGAATACTCTTGCCATTTGACGAATTCGGTCAACTGCAACGTTATATTCACTGTGAACATTTTGAATTATATGGCATTCAGGCTATTTTGATTATTGTAGCTGGTTTTATCATTTTGATCACTTTGAATAGTCTTGCCATTTGACGAATTCGGTCAGTTCCAACGTTCTATTCAGTTTCAACATGATGAACATTCTGAATTATTGGGCATTCAGGCTATTTTGATTATTGTAGCTGGTTTTATCACTCTGATCACTTTGAATACTCTTGCCATTTGACGAATTCGGTCAACTGCAACGTTATATTCACTATGAACATGATGAATATTTTGAATTATATGGCATTCAGGCTATTTTGAATATTGTAGCTGGTTTTATCACTTTGATTATTTGGGCATTCAGGCTATTTTGATTATTGTAGCTGGTTTTATCACTCTGATCACTTTGAATACTCTTGCCATTTGACGAATTCGGTCAACTGCAACGTTATATTCACTTTGAACATGATGAATATTTTGAATTATATGGCATTCAGGCTATTTTGAATATTGTAGCTGGTTTTATCACTTTGATTATTCTTGCCATTTGACGAATTCGGTCAATTCCAACGTTCTATTCAGTTTCAACATGATGAACATTCTGAATTATTGGGCGTTCAGGCTATTTTGACTATTTTAGCTGGTTTTATCACTTTGATTATTCTTGCCATTTGACGAATTCGGTCAATTCCAACGTTCTATTCAGTTTCAACATGCTGAACATTCTGAATTATTGGACATTCAGGCTATTTTGATTAGTCTGGCTGGTTTTATCACTCTGATCAATTTGAATGCTCTTGCCGTTTGACGAATTCGGTCAATTGCAACGTTCTATTCAGTTTCAACATGATTAACATTCTGAATTATTGGACATTCAGGCTTTTTTGATTAGTCTGGCTGGTTTTATCAATCTGATCAATTTGAATACTCTTGCCATTTGACGAATTCGGTCAACTGCAACGTTATATTCACTTTGAACATGATGAATATTTTGAATTATATGGCATTCAGGCTATTTTGAATATTATAGCTGGTTTTATCACTTTGATTATTCTTGCCATTTGACGAATTCGGTCAATTCCAACGTTCTATTCAGTTTCAACATGATGAACATTCTGAATTATTGGGCATTCAGGCTATTTTGACTATTTTAGCTGGTTTTATCACTTTGATTATTCTTGCCATTTGACGAATTCGGTCAATTCCAACGTTCTATTCAGTTTCAACATGATGAACATTCTGAATTATTGGGCAATCAGACTATTTTGATTAATGTAGCTGGTTTTATCACTCTGATCACTTTGAATAGTCTTGCCATTTGACGAATTCGGTCAATTCCAACGTTCTATTCAGTTTCAACATGATGAAAATTCTGAATTATTGGGCATTCAAACTATTTTGATTATTGTAGCTGGTTTTATCACTCTGATCACTTTGAATACTCTTGCCATTTGACGAATTCGGTCAACTGCAACGTTATATTCACTGTGAACATTTTGAATTATATGGCATTCAGGCTATTTTGACTATTGTAGCTGGTTTTATCACTTTGATTATTCTTGCCATTTGACGAATTCGGTCAATTCCAACGTTCTATTCAGTTTCAACATGATGAACATTCTGAATTATTTGGCATTCAGGCTATTTTGATTATTGTAGCTGCTTTTATCACTCTGATTACTTTGAATACTCTTGCCATTTGACGAATTCGGTCAACTGCAACGTTATATTCTTCTTTGAACATTTTGAATTATTGGGCATTCAGGCTATTTTGACTATTATAGCTGGTTTTATCACTTTGATTATTCTTGCCATTTGACGAATTCGGTCAATTCCAACGTTCTATTCAGTTTCAACATGATGAACATTCTGAATTATTGGGCATTCAGGCTATTTTGATTAGTCTGGCTGGTTTTATCACTCGGATCACTTTGAATACTCTTGCCATTTGACGAATTCGGTCAACTGCAACGTTATATTCTTCTTTGAACATTTTGAATTATTGGGCATTCAGACTATTTTGACTATTGTAGCTGGTTTTATCACTTTGAATACTTTTTCCATTGGTCGAATTCGGTCAACTGCAACGTTACATTCACTTTGAACATGATGAAAATTTTGAATTATTGGGCATTCAGGCTATTTTGACTATTGTAGCTGGTTTTATGGCATTCAGGCTATTTTGAATATTATAGCTGGTTTTATCACTTTGATTATTCTTGCCATTTGACGAATTCAGTCAACTGCAACGTTATATTCACTGTGAACATTTTGAATTATATGGCATTCAGGCTATTTTGACTATTGTAGCTGGTTTTATCACTGTGATTATTCTTGCCAGTTGACGAATTCGGTCAACTGCAACGTTACATTCACTTTGAACATGATGAAAATTTTGAATTATTGGGCATTCAGGCTATTTTGACTATTGTAGCTGGTTTTATGGCATTCAGGCTATTTTGACTATTGTAGCTGGTTTTATCACTTTGAATACTCTTGCCATTTGACGAATTCAGTCAACTGCAACGTTATATTCTTCTTTGATCATTTTGAATTATTGGGCATTCAGACTATTTTGACTATTGTAGCTGGTTTTATCACTTTGAATACTCTTGCCATTGGTCGAATTCGGTCAACTGCAACGTTACATTCACTTTGAACATGATGAAAATTTTGAATTATTGGGCATTCAGGCTATTTTGACTATTGTAGCTGGTTTTATGGCATTCAGGCTATTTTGACTATTGTAGCTGGTTTTATCACTTTGAATATTCTTGCCATTTGACGAATTCAGTCAACTGCAACGTTATATTCTTCTTTGAACATTTTGAATTATTGGGCATTCAGGCTATTTTGACTATTGTAGCTGGTTTTATGGCATTCAGGCTATTTTGACTATTGTAGCTGGTTTTATCACTTTGAATACTCTTGCCATTTGACGAATTCGGTCAACTGCAACGTTATATTCTTCTTTGAACATTTTGAATTATTGGGCATTCAGACTATTTTGACTATTGTAGCTGGTTTTATCACTTTGAATACTCTTGCCATTGGTCGAATTCGGTCAACTGCAACGTTACATTCACTTTGAACATGATGAAAATTTTGAATTATTGGGCATTCAGGCTATTTGGACTATTGTAGCTGGTTTTATGGCATTCAGGCTATTTTGACTATTGTAGCTGGTTTTATCACTTTGAATACTCTTGCCATTTGACGAATTCAGTCAACTGCAACGTTATATTCACTGTGAACATTTTGAATTATATGGCATTCAGGCTATTTTGACTATTGTAGCTGGTTTTATCACTGTGATTATTCTTGCCAGTTGACGAATTCGGTCAATTCCAATTTCTATTCAGTTTCAACATGATGAACATTCTGAATTATTTCGCATTCAGGCTATTTTGATTATTGTAGCTGGTTTTATCACTCTGATTACTTTGAATACTCTTGCCATTTGGCGAATTCGGTCAACTGCAACATTATATATTTACTTTGAACATGATGAACATTTTGAATTATTGGGCATTCAGGCTATTTTGACTATTGTAGCTGGTTTTATCACTCTGATCACTTTGAATACTCTTGCCATTTGTCGAATTCGGTCAACTGCAACGTTATATTCACTTTGAACATGATTAACATTTTGAATTATTGGGCATTCAGGCTATTTTGACTATTGTAGCTGGTTTTATCACTTTGAATACTCTTGCCATTTGACGAATTCGGTCAACTGCAACGTTATATTCACTGTGAACATTTTGAATTATATGGCATTCAGGCTATTTTGACTATTGTAGCTGGTTTTATCACTGTGATTATTCTTGCCAGTTGACGAATTCGTCAATTCAATTCCAATTTCTATTCAGTTTCAACATGATGAACATTCTGAATTATTTCGCATTCAGGCTATTTTGATTATTGTAGCTGGTTTTATCACTCTGATTACTTTGAATACTCTTGCCATTTGGCGAATTCGGTCAACTGCAACATTATATATTTACTTTGAACATGATGAACATTTTGAATTATTGGGTATTCAGGCTATTTTGACTATTGTAGCTGGTTTTATCACTCTGATCACTTTGATTATTCTTGACATTTGACGAATTCGGTCAATTCCAACGTTCTATTCAGTTTAAACATGCTTAACATTCTGAATTATTGGACATTCAGGCTATTTTGATTAGTCTGGCTGGTTTTATCACTCTGATCACTTTGAATCTCTTGCCATTTGATGAATTCGGTCAACTGCAACGTTATATTCACTTTGAGAATGATGAACATTTTGAATTATTGGGCATTCAGGCTATTTTGACTATTGTAGCTGGTTTTATCACTCTGATCACTTTGATTATTCTTGCCATTTGACGAATTCGGTCAACTGCGACGTTATATTCACTTTGAACATGATGAAAATTTTGAATTATTGGGCATTCAGGCTATTTTGACTATTGTAGCTGGTTTTATCACTTTGATTATTCTTGCCATTTGACGAATTCGGTCAATTCCAACGTTCTATTCAGTTTCAACATGATGAACATTCTGAATTATTGAACATTCAGGCTTTTTTAATTAGTCTTGCTGGTTTTATCAATCTGATCAATTTGAATACTCTTGCCATTTGACGAATTCGGACAATTCCAACGTTCTATTCAGTTTCAACATGATGAACATTCTGAATTATTTGGCATTCAGGCTATTTTGATTTTTGTAGCAGGTTTTATCAGTCCGATCACTTTGAATACTCTTGCCATTTGACGAATTCGGTCAATTCCAACGTTCTATTCAGTTTCAACATGATGAACATTCTGAATTATTGGACATTCAGGCTTTTTTGATTAGTCTGGCTGGTTTTATCAATCTGATCAATTTGAATACTCTTGCCATTTGACGAATTTGGTCAGTTCCAACGTTCTATTCAGTTTCAACATGATGAACATTCTGAATTATTTGGCATTCAGGCTATTTTGATTATTGTAGCTGGTTTTATCACTCTGATCACTTTGAATACTCTTGCCATTTGACGAATTCGGTCAACTGCAACGTTATATTCACTTTGAACATGATGAACATTTTGAATTATTGGACATTCAGGCTTTTTTGATTAGTCTGGCTGGTTTTATCAATCTGATCAATTTGAATACTCTTGCCATTTGACGAATTCGGTCAAATCCAACGTTCTATTCAGTTTCAACATGATGAACATTCTGAATTATTTGGCATTCAGGCTATTTTGATTATTTTAGCTGGTTTTATCACTTTGATTATTCTTGCCATTTGACGAATTCGGTCAATTCCAAAGTTCTATTCAGTTTCAACATGATGAACATTCTGAATTATTTGGCATTCAGGCTATTTTGATTATTGTAGCTGGTTTTATCACTCTGATCAATTTGAATACTCTTGTCATTTGACGAATTTGGTCAGTCCAACGTTCTATGCAGTTTCAACATGATGAACATTCTGAATTATTTGGCATTCAGGCTATTTTGATTATTTTAGCTGGTTTTATCTCTTTGATTATTCTTGCCATTTGACGAATTCGGTCAATTCCAACGTTCTATTCAGTTTCAACATGATGAACATTCTGAATTATTTGGCATTCAGGCTATTTTGATTATTGTAGCTGGTTTTATCACTCTGATCACTTTGAATACTCTTGCCATTTGACGAATTCGGTCAACTGCAACGTTATATTCACTTTGAACATGATGAACATTTTGAATTATTGGACATTCAGGCTTTTTTGATTAGTCTGGCAGGTTTTATCAATCTGATCAATTTGAATACTCTTGCTATTTGACGAAGTCGGTCAAATCCAACGTTCTATTCAGTTTCAACATGATGAACATTCTGAATTATTTGGCATTCAGGCTATTTTGATTATTTTAGCTGGTTTTATCACTTTGATTATTCTTGCCATTTGACGAATTCGGTCAATTCCAAAGTTCTATTCAGTTTCAACATGATGAACATTCTGAATTATTTGGCATTCAGGCTATTTTGATTATTGTAGCTGGTTTTATAACTCTGATCACTTTGATTATTCTTGACATTTGACGAATTCGGTCAATTCCAACGTTCTATTCAGTTTAAACATGCTTAACATTCTGAATTATTGGACATTCAGGCTATTTTGATTAGTCTGGCTGGTTTTATCACTCTGATCACTTTGAATCTCTTGCCATTTGATGAATTCGGTCAACTGCAACGTTATATTCACTTTGAGAATGATGAACATTTTGAATTATTGGGCATTCAGGCTATTTTGACTATTGTAGCTGGTTTTATCACTTTGATTATTCTTGCCATTTGACGAATTCGGTCAATTCCAACGTTCTATTCAGTTTCAACATGATGAACATTCTGAATTATTGAACATTCAGGCTTTTTTAATTAGTCTTGCTGGTTTTATCAATCTGATCAATTTGAATACTCTTGCCATTTGACGAATTCGGTCAATTCCAACGTTCTATTCAGTTTCAACATGATGAACATTCTGAATTATTTGGCATTCAGGCTATTTTGATTTTTGTAGCAGGTTTTATCAGTCCGATCACTTTGAATACTCTTGCCATTTGACGAATTTGGTCAGTTCCAACGTTCTATTCAGTTTCAACATGATGAACATTCTGAATTATTGGACATTCAGGCTTTTTTGATTAGTCTGGCTGGTTTTATCAATCTGATCAATTTGAATACTCTTGCCATTTGACGAATTTGGTCAGTTCCAACGTTCTATTCAGTTTCAACATGATGAACATTCTGAATTATTTGGCATTCAGGCTATTTTGATTATTGTAGCTGGTTTTATCACTCTGATCGCTTTGAATACTCTTGCCATTTGACGAATTCGGTCAACTGCAACGTTATATTCACTTTGAACATGATGAACATTTTGAATTATTGGACATTCAGGCTTTTTTGATTAGTCTGGCTGGTTTTATCAATCTGATCAATTTGAATACTCTTGCCATTTGACGAATTCGGTCAAATCCAACGTTCTATTCAGTTTCAACATGATGAACATTCTGAATTATTTGGCATTCAGGCTATTTTGATTATTTTAGTTGGTTTTATCACTTTGATTATTCTTGCCATTTGACGAATTCGGTCAATTCCAAAGTTCTATTCAGTTTCAACATGATGAACATTCTGAATTATTTGGCATTCAGGCTATTTTGATTATTGTAGCTGGTTTTATCACTCTGATCAATTTGAATACTCTTGTCATTTGACGAATTTGGTCAGTCCAACGTTCTATTCAGTTTCAACATGATGAACATTCTGAATTATTTGGCATTCAGGCTATTTTGATTATTTTAGCTGGTTTTATCTCTTTGATTATTCTTGCCATTTGACGAATTCGGTCAATTCCAACGTTCTATTCAGTTTCAACATGATGAACATTCTGAATTATTTGGCATTCAGGCTATTTTGATTATTGTAGCTGGTTTTATCACCCTGATCACTTTGAATACTCTTGCCATTTGACGAATTCGGTCAACTGCAACGTTATATTCACTTTGAACATGATGAACATTTTGAATTATTGGACATTCAGGCTTTTTTGATTAGTCTGGCAGGTTTTATCAATCTGATCAATTTGAATACTCTTGCCATTTGACGAAGTCGGTCAAATCCAACGTTCTATTCAGTTTCAACATGATGAACATTCTGAATTATTTGGCATTCAGGCTATTTTGATTATTTTAGCTGGTTTTATCACTTTGATTATTCTTGCCATTTGACGAATTCGGTCAATTCCAACGTTCTATTCAGTTTCAACATGATGAACATTCTGAATTATTTGGCATTCAGGCTATTTTATTATTGTATTCTATTCGTTCGTTCTATTTAGTTTCAACATGATGAACATTCTGAATTATTTGGCATTCAGGCTATTTTGATTATTGTAGCAGTTTTTATCAGTCCGATCACTTTGAATATTCTTGCCATTTGACGAATTCGGTCAATTCCAACGTTCTATTCAGTTTCAACATGATGAACATTCTGAATTATTGGACATTCAGGCTTTTTTGATTAGTCTGGCTGGTTTTATCAATCTGATCAATTTGAATACTCTTGCCATTTGACGAATTTGGTCAGTTCCAACGTTCTATTCAGTTTCAACATGATGAACATTCTGAATTATTTGGCATTCAGGCTATTTTGATTATTGTAGCTGGTTTTATCACTCTGATCACTTTGAATACTCTTGCCATTTGACGAATTCGGTCAACTGCAACGTTATATTCACTTTGAACATGATGAACATTTTGAATTATTGGACATTCAGGCTTTTTTGATTAGTCTGGCTGGTTTTATCAATCTGATCAATTTGAATACTCTTGCCATTTGACGAATTCGGTCAAATCCAACGTTCTATTCAGTTTCAACATGATGAACATTCTGAATTATTTGGCATTCAGGCTATTTTGATTATTGTAGCTGGTTTTATCACTCTGGTCACTTTGAATACTCTTGCCATTTGACGAATTCGGTCAACTGCAACGTTATATTCACTTTGAACATGATGAACATTTTGAATTATTGGACATTCAGGCTTTTTTGATTAGTCTGGCAGGTTTTATCAATCTGATCAATTTGAATACTCTTGCCATTTGACGAAGTCGGTCAAATCCAACGTTCTATTCAGTTTCAACATGATGAACATTCTGAATTATTTGGCATTCAGGCTATTTTGATTATTTTAGCTGGTTTTATCACTTTGATTATTCTTGCCATTTGACGAATTCGGTCAATTCCAACGTTCTATTCAGTTTCAACATGATGAACATTCTGAATTATTTGGCATTCAGGCTATTTTATTATTGTATTCTATTCGTTCGTTCTATTTAGTTTCAACATGATGAACATTCTGAATTATTTGGCATTCAGGCTATTTTGATTATTGTAGCAGTTTTTATCAGTCCGATCACTTTGAATATTCTTGCCATTTGACGAATTCGGTCAATTCCAACGTTCTATTCAGTTTCAACATGATGAACATTCTGAATTATTGGACATTCAGGCTTTTTTGATTAGTCTGGCTGGTTTTATCAATCTGATCAATTTGAATACTCTTGCCATTTGACGAATTTGGTCAGTTCCAACGTTCTATTCAGTTTCAACATGATGAACATTCTGAATTATTTGGCATTCAGGCTATTTTGATTATTGTAGCTGGTTTTATCACTCTGATCACTTTGAATACTCTTACCATTTGACGAATTCGGTCAACTGCAACGTTATATTCACTTTGAACATGATGAACATTTTGAATTATTGGACATTCAGGCTTTTTTGATTAGTCTGGCTGGTTTTATCAATCTGATCAATTTGAATACTCTTGCCATTTGACGAATTCGGTCAAATCCAACGTTCTATTCAGTTTCAACATGATGAACATTCTGAATTATTTGGCATTCAGGCTATTTTGATTATTGTAGCTGGTTTTATCACTCTGGTCACTTTGAATACTCTTGCCATTTGACGAATTCGGTCAACTGCAACGTTATATTCACTTTGAACATGATGAACATTTTGAATTATTGGACATTCAGGCTTTTTTGATTAGTCTGGCTGGTTTTATCAATCTGATCAATTTGAATACTCTTGCCATTTGACGAATTCGGTCAATTCCAACGTTCTATTCAGTTTCAACATGATGAACATTCTGAATTATTTGGCATTCAGGCTATTTTGATTATTGTAGCTGGTTTTATCACTCTGATCACTTTGAATACTCTTGCCATTTGACGAATTCGGTCAACTGCAACGTTATATTCACTTTGAACATGATGAACATTTTGAATTATTGGACATTCAGGCTTTTTTGATTAGTCTGGCTGGTTTTATCAATCTGATCAATTTGAATACTCTTGCCATTTGACGAATTCGGTCAATTCCAACGTTCTATTCAGTTTCAACATGATGAACATTCTGAATTATTGGACATTCAGGCTTTTTTGATTAGTCTGGCTGGTTTTATCAATCTGATCAATTTGAATACTCTTGCCATTTGACGAATTTGGTCAGTTCCAACGTTCTATTCAGTTTCAACATGATGAATATTTTGAATTATATGGCATTCAGGCTAGTTTGAATATTGTAGCTGGTTTTATCACTTTGATTATTCTTGCCATTTGACGAATTCGGTCAATTCCAACGTTCTATTCAGTTTCAACATGATGAACATTCTGAATTATTGGGCGTTCAGGCTATTTTGACTATTTTAGCTGGTTTTATCATTTTGATTATTCTTGCCATTTGACGAATTCGGTCAATTCCAACGATCTATTCAGTTTCAACATGCTGAACATTCTGAATTATTGGACATTCAGGCTATTTTGATTAGTCTGGCTGGTTTTATCACTCTGATCACTTTGAATACTCTTGCCATTTGACGAATTCGGTCAATTGCAACGTTCTATTCAGTTTCAACACGATTAACATTCTGAATTATTGGACATTCAGGCTATTTTGACTATTGTAGCTGGGTTTATCACTTTGATTATTCTTGCCATTTGGCGAATTCGGTCAATTCCAACGTTCTATTCAGTTTCAACATGATGAACATTCTGAATTATTGGGCATTCAGGCTATTTTGATTAGTCTGGCTGGTTTTATCACTCTGATCACTTTGAATACTCTTGCCATTTGACGAATTCGGTCAACTGCAACGTTATATTCTTCTTTGAACATTTTGAATTATTGGGCATTCAGACTATTTTGACTATTGTAGCTGGTTTTATCACTCTGATCACTTTGAATACTCTTGCCATTTGTCGAATTCGGTCAACTGCAACATTATATTCACTTTGAACATGATGAACATTTTGAATTATTGGGCATTCAGGCTATTTTGACTATTGTAGCTGGTTTTATCACTCTGATCACTTTGATTATTCTTGCCATTTGACGAATTCGGTCAACTGCGACGTTATATTCACTTTGAACATGATGAAAATTTTGAATTATTGGGCATTCAGGCTATTTTGACTATTGTAGCTGGTTTTATCACTTTGATTAGTCTTGCCATTTGACGAATTCGGTCAATTCCAACGTTCTATTCAGTTTCAACATGCTGAACATTCTGAATTATTGGACATTCAGGCTATTTTGATTAGTCTGGCTGGTTTTATCACTCTGATCACTTTGAATACTCTTGCCATTTGACGAATTCGGTCAACTGCAACGTTATATTCTTCTTTGAACATTTTGAATTATTGGGCATTCAGACTATTTTGACTATTGTAGCTGGTTTTATCACTCTGATCACTTTGAATACTCTTGCCATTTGTCGAATTCGGTCAACTGCAACATTATATTCACTTTGAACATGATGAACATTTTGAATTATTGGGCATTCAGGCTATTTTGACTATTGTAGCTGGTTTTATCACTCTGATCACTTTGATTATTCTTGCCATTTGACGAATTCGGTCAACTGCGACGTTATATTCACTTTGAACATGATGAAAATTTTGAATTATTGGGCATTCAGGCTATTTTGACTATTGTAGCTGGTTTTATCACTTTGATTAGTCTTGCCATTTGACGAATTCGGTCAATTCCAACGTTCTATTCAGTTTCAACATGATGAACATTCTGAATTATTGAACATTCAGGCTTTTTTAATTAGTCTTGCTGGTTTTATCAATCTGATCAATTTGAATACTCTTGCCATTTGACGAATTTGGTCAGTTCTATTCAGTTTCAACATGATGAACATTCTGAATTATTTGGCATTCAGGCTATTTTGATTATTGTAGCTGTTCTGAATTATTTGGCATTCAGGCTATTTTATTATTGTATTCTATTCGTTCGTTCTATTTAGTTTCAACATGATGAACATTCTGAATTATTTGGCATTCAGGCTATTTTGATTATTGTAGCAGTTTTTATCAGTCCGATCACTTTGAATATTCTTGCCATTTGACGAATTCGGTCAATTCCAACGTTCTATTCAGTTTCAACATGATGAACATTCTGAATTATTGGACATTCAGGCTTTTTTGATTAGTCTGGCTGGTTTTATCAATCTGATCAATTTGAATACTCTTGCCATTTGACGAATTTGGTCAGTTCCAACGTTCTATTCAGTTTCAACATGATGAACATTCTGAATTATTTGGCATTCAGGCTATTTTGATTATTGTAGCTGGTTTTATCACTCTGATCACTTTGAATACTCTTGCCATTTGACGAATTCGGTCAACTGCAACGTTATATTCACTTTGAACATGATGAACATTTTGAATTATTGGACATTCAGGCTTTTTTGATTAGTCTGGCTGGTTTTATCAATCTGATCAATTTGAATACTCTTGCCATTTGACGAATTCGGTCAAATCCAACGTTCTATTCAGTTTCAACATGATGAACATTCTGAATTATTTGGCATTCAGGCTATTTTGATTATTGTAGCTGGTTTTATCACTCTGGTCACTTTGAATACTCTTGCCATTTGACGAATTCGGTCAACTGCAACGTTATATTCACTTTGAACATGATGAACATTTTGAATTATTGGACATTCAGGCTTTTTTGATTAGTCTGGCTGGTTTTATCAATCTGATCAATTTGAATACTCTTGCCATTTGACGAATTCGGTCAATTCCAACGTTCTATTCAGTTTCAACATGATGAACATTCTGAATTATTTGGCATTCAGGCTATTTTGATTATTGTAGCTGGTTTTATCACTCTGATCACTTTGAATACTCTTGCCATTTGACGAATTCGGTCAACTGCAACGTTATATTCACTTTGAACATGATGAACATTTTGAATTATTGGACATTCAGGCTTTTTTGATTAGTCTGGCTGGTTTTATCAATCTGATCAATTTGAATACTCTTGCCATTTGACGAATTCGGTCAATTCCAACGTTCTATTTAGTTTCAACATGATGAACATTCTGAATTATTGGACATTCAGGCTTTTTTGATTAGTCTGGCTGGTTTTATCAATCTGATCAATTTGAATACTCTTGCCATTTGACGAATTTGGTCAGTTCCAACGTTCTATTCAGTTTCAACATGATGAATATTTTGAATTATATGGCATTCAGGCTATTTTGAATATTGTAGTTGGTTTTATCACTTTGATTATTCTTGCCATTTGACGAATTCGGTCAATTCCAACGTTCTATTCAGTTTCAACATGATGAACATTCTGAATTATTGGGCGTTCAGGCTATTTTGACTATTTTAGCTGGTTTTATCATTTTGATTATTCTTGCCATTTGACGAATTCGGTCAATTCCAACGATCTATTCAGTTTCAACATGCTGAACATTCTGAATTATTGGACATTCAGGCTATTTTGATTAGTCTGGCTGGTTTTATCACTCTGATCACTTTGAATACTCTTGCCATTTGACGAATTCGGTCAATTGCAACGTTCTATTCAGTTTCAACACGATTAACATTCTGAATTATTGGACATTCAGGCTATTTTGACTATTGTAGCTGGGTTTATCACTTTGATTATTCTTGCCATTTGGCGAATTCGGTCAATTCCAACGTTCTATTCAGTTTCAACATGATGAACATTCTGAATTATTGGGCATTCAGGCTATTTTGATTAGTCTGGCTGGTTTTATCACTCTGATCACTTTGAATACTCTTGCCATTTGACGAATTCGGTCAACTGCAACGTTATATTCTTCTTTGAACATTTTGAATTATTGGGCATTCAGACTATTTTGACTATTGTAGCTGGTTTTATCACTCTGATCACTTTGAATACTCTTGCCATTTGTCGAATTCGGTCAACTGCAACATTATATTCACTTTGAACATGATGAACATTTTGAATTATTGGGCATTCAGGCTATTTTGACTATTGTAGCTGGTTTTATCACTCTGATCACTTTGATTATTCTTGCCATTTGACGAATTCGGTCAACTGCGACGTTATATTCACTTTGAACATGATGAAAATTTTGAATTATTGGGCATTCAGGCTATTTTGACTATTGTAGCTGGTTTTATCACTTTGATTAGTCTTGCCATTTGACGAATTCGGTCAATTCCAACGTTCTATTCAGTTTCAACATGATGAACATTCTGAATTATTGAACATTCAGGCTTTTTTAATTAGTCTTGCTGGTTTTATCAATCTGATCAATTTGAATACTCTTGCCATTTGACGAATTTGGTCAGTTCTATTCAGTTTCAACATGATGAACATTCTGAATTATTTGGCATTCAGGCTATTTTGATTATTGTAGCTGTTCTGAATTATTTGGCATTCAGGCTATTTTATTATTGTATTCTATTCGTTCGTTCTATTTAGTTTCAACATGATGAACATTCTGAATTATTTGGCATTCAGGCTATTTTGATTATTGTAGCAGTTTTTATCAGTCCGATCACTTTGAATATTCTTGCCATTTGACGAATTCGGTCAATTCCAACGTTCTATTCAGTTTCAACATGATGAACATTCTGAATTATTGGACATTCAGGCTTTTTTGATTAGTCTGGCTGGTTTTATCAATCTGATCAATTTGAATACTCTTGCCATTTGACGAATTCGGTCAATTCCAACTTTCTATTCAGTTTCAACATGATGAACATTCTGAATTATTTGGCATTCAGGCTATTTTGATTATTGTAGCTGGTTTTATCACTCTGATCACTTTGAATACTCTTGCCATTTGACGAATTCGGTCAACTGCAACGTTATATTCACTTTGAACATGATGAACATTTTGAATTATTGGACATTCAGGCTTTTTTGATTAGTCTGGCTGGTTTTATCAATCTGATCAATTTGAATACTCTTGCCATTTGACGAATTCGGTCAATTCCAACGTTCTATTCAGTTTCAACATGATGAACATTCTGAATTATTGGACATTCAGGCTTTTTTGATTAGTCTGGCTGGTTTTATCAATCTGATCAATTTGAATACTCTTGCCATTTGACGAATTTGGTCAGTTCCAACGTTCTATTCAGTTTCAACATGATGAATATTTTGAATTATATGGCATTCAGGCTATTTTGAATATTGTAGCTGGTTTTATCACTTTGATTATTCTTGCCATTTGACGAATTCGGTCAATTCCAACGTTCTATTCAGTTTCAACATGATGAACATTCTGAATTATTGGGCGTTCAGGCTATTTTGACTATTTTAGCTGGTTTTATCATTTTGATTATTCTTGCCATTTGACGAATTCGGTCAATTCCAACGTTCTATTCAGTTTCAACATGCTGAACATTCTGAATTATTGGACATTCAGGCTATTTTGATTAGTCTGGCTGGTTTTATCACTCTGATCACTTTGAATACTCTTGCCATTTGACGAATTCGGTCAATTGCAACGTTCTATTCAGTTTCAACACGATTAACATTCTGAATTATTGGACATTCAGGCTATTTTGACTATTGTAGCTGGGTTTTTCACTTTGATTATTCTTGCCATTTGGCGAATTCGGTCAATTCCAACGTTCTATTCAGTTTCAACATGATGAACATTCTGAATTATTGGGCATTCAGGCTATTTTGATTAGTCTGGCTGGTTTTATCACTCTGATCACTTTGAATACTCTTGCCATTTGACGAATTCGGTCAACTGCAACGTTATATTCTTCTTTGAACATTTTGAATTATTGGGCATTCAGACTATTTTGACTATTGTAGCTGGTTTTATCACTCTGATCACTTTGAATACTCTTGCCATTTGTCGAATTCGGTCAACTGCAACATTATATTCACTTTGAACATGATGAACATTTTGAATTATTGGGCATTCAGGCTATTTTGACTATTGTAGCTGGTTTTATCACTCTGATCACTTTGATTATTCTTGCCATTTGACGAATTCGGTCAACTGCGACGTTATATTCACTTTGAACATGATGAAAATTTTGAATTATTGGGCATTCAGGCTATTTTGACTATTGTAGCTGGTTTTATCACTTTGATTAGTCTTGCCATTTGACGAATTCGGTCAATTCCAACGTTCTATTCAGTTTCAACATGATGAACATTCTGAATTATTGAACATTCAGGCTTTTTTAATTAGTCTTGCTGGTTTTATCAATCTGATCAATTTGAATACTCTTGCCATTTGACGAATTTGGTCAGTTCCAACGTTCTATTCAGTTTCAACATGATGAACATTCTGAATTATTTGGCATTCAGGCTATTTTGATTATTGTAGCTGGTTTTATCACTCTGATCACTTTGAATACTCTTGCCATTTGACGAATTCGGTCAACTGCAACGTTATATTCACTTTGAACATGATGAACATTTTGAATTATTGGACATTCAGGCTTTTTTGATTAGTCTGGCTGGTTTTATCAATCTGATCAATTTGAATACTCTTGCCATTTGACGAATTCGGTCAAATCCAACGTTCTATTCAGTTTCAACATGATGAACATTCTGAATTATTTGGCATTCAGGCTATTTTGATTATTGTAGCTGGTTTTATCACTCTGGTCACTTTGAATACTCTTGCCATTTGACGAATTCGGTCAACTGCAACGTTATATTCACTTTGAACATGATGAACATTTTGAATTATTGGACATTCAGGCTTTTTTGATTAGTCTGGCTGGTTTTATCAATCTGATCAATTTGAATACTCTTGCCATTTGACGAATTCGGTCAATTCCAACGTTCTATTCAGTTTCAACATGATGAACATTCTGAATTATTTGGCATTCAGGCTATTTTGATTATTGTAGCTGGTTTTATCACTCTGATCACTTTGAATACTCTTGCCATTTGACGAATTCGGTCAACTGCAACGCTATATTCACTTTGAACATGATGAACATTTTGAATTATTGGACATTCAAGCTTTTTTGATTAGTCTGGCTGGTTTTATCAATCTGATCAATTTGAATACTCTTGCCATTTGACGAATTCGGTCAATTCCAACGTTCTATTCAGTTTCAACATGATGAACATTCTGAATTATTGGACATTCAGGCTTTTTTGATTAGTCTGGCTGGTTTTATCAATCTGATCAATTTGAATACTCTTGCCATTTGACGAATTTGGTCAGTTCCAACGTTCTATTCAGTTTCAACATGATGAATATTTTGAATTATATGGCATTCAGGCTATTTTGAATATTGTAGCTGGTTTTATCACTTTGATTATTCTTGCCATTTGACGAATTCGGTCAATTCCAACGTTCTATTCAGTTTCAACATGATGAACATTCTGAATTATTGGGCGTTCAGGCTATTTTGACTATTTTAGCTGGTTTTATCATTTTGATTATTCTTGCCATTTGACGAATTCGGTCAATTCCAACGTTCTATTCAGTTTCAACATGCTGAACATTCTGAATTATTGGACATTCAGGCTATTTTGATTAGTCTGGCTGGTTTTATCACTCTGATCACTTTGAATACTCTTGCCATTTGACGAATTCGGTCAATTGCAACGTCCTATTCAGTTTCAACACGATTAACATTCTGAATTATTGGACATTCAGGCTATTTTGACTATTGTAGCTGGGTTTATCACTTTGATTATTCTTGCCATTTGGCGAATTCGGTCAATTCCAACGTTCTATTCAGTTTCAACATGATGAACATTCTGAATTATTGGGCATTCAGGCTATTTTGATTAGTCTGGCTGGTTTTATCACTCTGATCACTTTGAATACTCTTGCCATTTGACGAATTCGGTCAACTGCAACGTTATATTCTTCTTTGAACATTTTGAATTATTGGGCATTCAGACTATTTTGACTATTGTAGCTGGTTTTATCACTCTGATCACTTTGAATACTCTTGCCATTTGTCGAATTCGGTCAACTGCAACATTATATTCACTTTGAACATGATGAACATTTTGAATTATTGGGCATTCAGGCTATTTTGACTATTGTAGCTGGTTTTATCACTCTGATCACTTTGATTATTCTTGCCATTTGACGAATTCGGTCAACTGCGACGTTATATTCACTTTGAACATGATGAAAATTTTGAATTATTGGGCATTCAGGCTATTTTGACTATTGTAGCTGGTTTTATCACTTTGATTAGTCTTGCCATTTGACGAATTCGGTCAATTCCAACGTTCTATTCAGTTTCAACATGATGAACATTCTGAATTATTGAACATTCAGGCTTTTTTAATTAGTCTTGCTGGTTTTATCAATCTGATCAATTTGAATACTCTTGCCATTTGACGAATTCGGTCAATTCCAACGTTCTATTCAGTTTCAACATGATGAACATTCTGAATTATTTGGCATTCAGGCTATTTTGATTTTTGTAGCAGGTTTTATCAGTCCGATCACTTTGAATACTCTTGCCATTTGACGAATTCGGTCAATTCCAACGTTCTATTCAGTTTCAACATGATGAACATTCTGAATTATTGAACATTCAGGCTTTTTTAATTAGTCTTGCTGGTTTTATCAATCTGATCAATTTGAATACTCTTGCCATTTGACGAATTCGGTCAATTCCAACGTTCTATTCAGTTTCAACATGATGAACATTCTGAATTATTTGGCATTCAGGCTATTTTGATTATTGTAGCTGGTTTTATCACTCTGATCACTTTGAATACTCTTGCCATTTGACGAATTCGGTCAACTGCAACGTTATATTCACTTTGAACATGATGAACATTTTGAATTATTGGACATTCAGGCTTTTTTGATTAGTCTGGCTGGTTTTATCAATCTGATCAATTTGAATACTCTTGCCATTTGACGAATTCAGTCAAATCCAACGTTCTATTCAGTTTCAACATGATGAACATTCTGAATTATTTGGCATTCAGGCTATTTTGATTATTTTAGCTGGTTTTATCACTTTGATTATTCTTGCCATTTGACGAATTCGGTCAATTCCAAAGTTCTATTCAGTTTCAACATGATGAACATTCTGAATTATTTGGCATTCAGGCTATTTTGATTATTGTAGCTGGTTTTATCACTCTGATCAATTTGAATACTCTTGTCATTTGACGAATTTGGTCAGTCCAACGTTCTATTCAGTTTCAACATGATGAACATTCTGAATTATTTGGCATTCAGGCTATTTTGATTATTTTAGCTGGTTTTATCTCTTTGATTATTCTTGCCATTTGACGAATTCGGTCAATTCCAACGTTCTATTCAGTTTCAACATGATGAACATTCTGAATTATTTGGCATTCAGGCTATTTTGATTATTGTAGCTGGTTTTATCACTCTGATCACTTTGAATACTCTTGCCATTTGACGAATTCGGTCAACTGCAACGTTATATTCACTTTGAACATGATGAACATTTTGAATTATTGGACATTCAGGCTTTTTTGATTAGTCTGGCAGGTTTTATCAATCTGATCAATTTGAATACTCTTGCCATTTGACGAAGTCGGTCAAATCCAACGTTCTATTCAGTTTCAACATGATGAACATTCTGAATTATTTGGCATTCAGGCTATTTTGATTATTTTAGCTGGTTTTATCACTTTGATTATTCTTGCCATTTGACGAATTCGGTCAATTCCAACGTTCTATTCAGTTTCAACATGATGAACATTCTGAATTATTTGGCATTCAGGCTATTTTATTATTGTATTCTATTCGTTCGTTCTATTCAGTTTCAACATGATGAACATTCTGAATTATTTGGCATTCAGGCTATTTTGATTATTGTAGCAGGTTTTATCAGTCCGATCACTTTGAATATTCTTGCCATTTGACGAATTCGGTCAATTCCAACGTTCTATTCAGTTTCAACATGATGAACATTCTGAATTATTGGACATTCAGGCTTTTTTGATTAGTCTGGCTGGTTTTATCAATCTGATCAATTTGAATACTCTTGCCATTTGACGAATTTGGTCAGTTCCAACGTTCTATTCAGTTTCAACATGATGAACATTCTGAATTATTTGGCATTCAGGCTATTTTGATTATTGTAGCTGGTTTTATCACTCTGATCACTTTGAATACTCTTGCCATTTGACGAATTCGGTCAACTGCAACGTTATATTCACTTTGAACATGATGAACATTTTGAATTATTGGACATTCAGGCTTTTTTGATTAGTCTGGCTGGTTTTATCAATCTGATCAATTTGAATACTCTTGCCATTTGACGAATTCGGTCAAATCCAACGTTCTATTCAGTTTCAACATGATGAACATTCTGAATTATTTGGCATTCAGGCTATTTTGATTATTGTAGCTGGTTTTATCACTCTGATCACTTTGTATACTCTTGCCATTTGACGAATTCGGTCAACTGCAACGTTATATTCACTTTGAACATGATGAACATTTTGAATTATTGGACATTCAGGCTTTTTTGATTAGTCTGGCTGGTTTTATCAATCTGATCAATTTGAATACTCTTGCCATTTGACGAATTTGGTCAGTTCCAACGTTCTATTCAGTTTCAACATGATGAATATTTTGAATTATATGGCATTCAGGCTATTTTGAATATTGTAGCTGGTTTTATCACTTTGATTATTCTTGCCATTTGACGAATTCGGTCAATTCCAACGTTCTATTCAGTTTCAACATGATGAACATTCTGAATTATTGGACATTCAGGCTTTTTTGATTAGTCTGGCTGGTTTTATCAATCTGATCAATTTGAATACTCTTGCCATTTGACGAATTTGGTCAGTTCCAACGTTCTATTCAGTTTCAACATGATGAATATTTTGAATTATATGGCATTCAGGCTATTTTGAATATTGTAGCTGGTTTTATCACTTTGATTATTCTTGCCATTTGACGAATTCGGTCAATTCCAACGTTCTATTCAGTTTCAACATGATGAACATTCTGAATTATTGGGCGTTCAGGCTATTTTGACTATTTTAGCTGGTTTTATCATTTTGATTATTCTTGCCATTTGACGAATTCGGTCAATTCCAACGTTCTATTCAGTTTCAACATGCTGAACATTCTGAATTATTGGACATTCAGGCTATTTTGATTAGTCTGGCTGGTTTTATCACTCTGATCACTTTGAATACTCTTGCCATTTGACGAATTCGGTCAATTGCAACGTTCTATTCAGTTTCAACACGATTAACATTCTGAATTATTGGACATTCAGGCTATTTTGACTATTGTAGCTGGGTTTATCACTTTGATTATTCTTGCCATTTGGCGAATTCGGTCAATTCCAACGTTCTATTCAGTTTCAACATGATGAACATTCTGAATTATTGGGCATTCAGGCTATTTTGATTAGTCTGGCTGGTTTTATCACTCTGATCACTTTGAATACTCTTGCCATTTGACGAATTCGGTCAACTGCAACGTTATATTCTTCTTTGAACATTTTGAATTATTGGGCATTCAGACTATTTTGACTATTGTAGCTGGTTTTATCACTCTGATCACTTTGAATACTCTTGCCATTTGTCGAATTCGGTCAACTGCAACATTATATTCACTTTGAACATGATGAACATTTTGAATTATTGGGCATTCAGGCTATTTTGACTATTGTAGCTGGTTTTATCACTCTGATCACTTTGATTATTCTTGCCATTTGACGAATTCGGTCAACTGCGACGTTATATTCACTTTGAACATGATGAAAATTTTGAATTATTGGGCATTCAGGCTATTTTGACTATTGTAGCTGGTTTTATCACTTTGATTAGTCTTGCCATTTGACGAATTCGGTCAATTCCAACGTTCTATTCAGTTTCAACATGATGAACATTCTGAATTATTGAACATTCAGGCTTTTTTAATTAGTCTTGCTGGTTTTATCAATCTGATCAATTTGAATACTCTTGCCATTTGACGAATTTGGTCAGTTCCAACGTTCTATTCAGTTTCAACATGATGAACATTCTGAATTATTTGGCATTCAGGCTATTTTGATTATTGTAGCTGGTTTTATCACTCTGATCACTTTGAATACTCTTGCCATTTGACGAATTCGGTCAACTGCAACGTTATATTCACTTTGAACATGATGAACATTTTGAATTATTGGACATTCAGGCTTTTTTGATTAGTCTGGCTGGTTTTATCAATCTGATCAATTTGAATACTCTTGCCATTTGACGAATTCGGTCAAATCCAACGTTCTATTCAGTTTCAACATGATGAACATTCTGAATTATTTGGCATTCAGGCTATTTTGATTATTGTAGCTGGTTTTATCACTCTGGTCACTTTGAATACTCTTGCCATTTGACGAATTCGGTCAACTGCAACGTTATATTCACTTTGAACATGATGAACATTTTGAATTATTGGACATTCAGGCTTTTTTGATTAGTCTGGCTGGTTTTATCAATCTGATCAATTTGAATACTCTTGCCATTTGACGAATTCGGTCAATTCCAACGTTCTATTCAGTTTCAACATGATGAACATTCTGAATTATTTGGCATTCAGGCTATTTTGATTATTGTAGCTGGTTTTATCACTCTGATCACTTTGAATACTCTTGCCATTTGACGAATTCGGTCAACTGCAACGCTATATTCACTTTGAACATGATGAACATTTTGAATTATTGGACATTCAAGCTTTTTTGATTAGTCTGGCTGGTTTTATCAATCTGATCAATTTGAATACTCTTGCCATTTGACGAATTCGGTCAATTCCAACGTTCTATTCAGTTTCAACATGATGAACATTCTGAATTATTGGACATTCAGGCTTTTTGATTAGTCTGGCTGGTTTTATCAATCTGATCAATTTGAATACTCTTGCCATTTGACGAATTTGGTCAGTTCCAACGTTCTATTCAGTTTCAACATGATGAATATTTTGAATTATATGGCATTCAGGCTATTTTGAATATTGTAGCTGGTTTTATCACTTTGATTATTCTTGCCATTTGACGAATTCGGTCAATTCCAACGTTCTATTCAGTTTCAACATGATGAACATTCTGAATTATTGGGCGTTCAGGCTATTTTGACTATTTTAGCTGGTTTTATCATTTTGATTATTCTTGCCATTTGAAGAATTCGGTCAATTCCAACGTTCTATTCAGTTTCAACATGCTGAACATTCTGAATTATTGGACATTCAGGGTATTTTGATTAGTCTGGCTGGTTTTATCACTCTGATCACTTTGAATACTCTTGCCATTTGACGAATTCGGTCAATTGCAACGTCCTATTCAGTTTCAACACGATTAACATTCTGAATTATTGGACATTCAGGCTATTTTGACTATTGTAGCTGGGTTTATCACTTTGATTATTCTTGCCATTTGGCGAATTCGGTCAATTCCAACGTTCTATTCAGTTTCAACATGATGAACATTCTGAATTATTGGGCATTCAGGCTATTTTGATTAGTCTGGCTGGTTTTATCACTCTGATCACTTTGAATACTCTTGCCATTTGACGAATTCGGTCAACTGCAACGTTATATTCTTCTTTGAACATTTTGAATTATTGGGCATTCAGACTATTTTGACTATTGTAGCTGGTTTTATCACTCTGATCACTTTGAATACTCTTGCCATTTGTCGAATTCGGTCAACTGCAACATTATATTCACTTTGAACATGATGAACATTTTGAATTATTGGGCATTCAGGCTATTTTGACTATTGTAGCTGGTTTTATCACTCTGATCACTTTGATTATTCTTGCCATTTGACGAATTCGGTCAACTGCGACGTTATATTCACTTTGAACATGATGAAAATTTTGAATTATTGGGCATTCAGGCTATTTTGACTATTGTAGCTGGTTTTATCACTTTGATTAGTCTTGCCATTTGACGAATTCGGTCAATTCCAACGTTCTATTCAGTTTCAACATGATGAACATTCTGAATTATTGAACATTCAGGCTTTTTTAATTAGTCTTGCTGGTTTTATCAATCTGATCAATTTGAATACTCTTGCCATTTGACGAATTCGGTCAATTCCAACGTTCTATTCAGTTTCAACATGATGAACATTCTGAATTATTTGGCATTCAGGCTATTTTGATTTTTGTAGCAGGTTTTATCAGTCCGATCACTTTGAATACTCTTGCCATTTGACGAATTCGGTCAATTCCAACGTTCTATTCAGTTTCAACATGATGAACATTCTGAATTATTGAACATTCAGGCTTTTTTAATTAGTCTTGCTGGTTTTATCAATCTGATCAATTTGAATACTCTTGCCATTTGACGAATTCGGTCAATTCCAACGTTCTATTCAGTTTCAACATGATGAACATTCTGAATTATTTGGCATTCAGGCTATTTTGATTATTGTAGCTGGTTTTATCACTCTTATCACTTTGAATACTCTTGCCATTTGACGAATTCGGTCAACTGCAACGTTATATTCACTTTGAACATGATGAACATTTTGAATTATTGGACATTCAGGCTTTTTTGATTAGTCTGGCTGGTTTTATCAATCTGATCAATTTGAATACTCTTGCCATTTGACGAATTCAGTCAAATCCAACGTTCTATTCAGTTTCAACATGATGAACATTCTGAATTATTTGGCATTCAGGCTATTTTGATTATTTTAGCTGGTTTTATCACTTTGATTATTCTTGCCATTTGACGAATTCGGTCAATTCCAAAGTTCTATTCAGTTTCAACATGATGAACATTCTGAATTATTTAGCATTCAGGCTATTTTGATTATTGTAGCTGGTTTTATCACTCTGATCAATTTGAATACTCTTGTCATTTGACGAATTTGGTCAGTCCAACGTTCTATTCAGTTTCAACATGATGAACATTCTGAATTATTTGGCATTCAGGCTATTTTGATTATTTTAGCTGGTTTTATCTCTTTGATTATTCTTGCCATTTGACGAATTCGGTCAATTCCAACGTTCTATTCAGTTTCAACATGATGAACATTCTGAATTATTTGGCATTCAGGCTATTTTGATTATTGTAGCTGGTTTTATCACTCTGATCACTTTGAATACTCTTGCCATTTGACGAATTCGGTCAACTGCAACGTTATATTCACTTTGAACATGATGAACATTTTGAATTATTGGACATTCAGGCTTTTTTGATTAGTCTGGCAGGTTTTATCAATCTGATCAATTTGAATACTCTTGCCATTTGACGAAGTCGGTCAAATCCAACGTTCTATTCAGTTTCAACATGATGAACATTCTGAATTATTTGGCATTCAGGCTATTTTGATTATTTTAGCTGGTTTTATCACTTTGATTATTCTTGCCATTTGACGAATTCGGTCAATTCCAACGTTCTATTCAGTTTCAACATGATGAACATTCTGAATTATTTGGCATTCAGGCTATTTTATTATTGTATTCTATTCGTTCGTTCTATTCAGTTTCAACATGATGAACATTCTGAATTATTTGGCATTCAGGCTATTTTGATTATTGTAGCAGGTTTTATCAGTCCGATCACTTTGAATATTCTTGCCATTTGACGAATTCGGTCAATTCCAACGTTCTATTCAGTTTCAACATGATGAACATTCTGAATTATTGGACATTCAGGCTTTTTTGATTAGTCTGGCTGGTTTTATCAATCTGATCAATTTGAATACTCTTGCCATTTGACGAATTTGGTCAGTTCCAACGTTCTATTCAGTTTCAACATGATGAACATTCTGAATTATTTGGCATTCAGGCTATTTTGATTATTGTAGCTGGTTTTATCACTCTGATCACTTTGAATACTCTTGCCATTTGACGAATTCGGTCAACTGCAACGTTATATTCACTTTGAACATGATGAACATTTTGAATTATTGGACATTCAGGCTTTTTTGATTAGTCTGGCTGGTTTTATCAATCTGATCAATTTGAATACTCTTGCCATTTGACGAATTCGGTCAAATCCAACGTTCTATTCAGTTTCAACATGATGAACATTCTGAATTATTTGGCATTCAGGCTATTTTGATTATTGTAGCTGGTTTTATCACTCTGATCACTTTGTATACTCTTGCCATTTGACGAATTCGGTCAACTGCAACGTTATATTCACTTTGAACATGATGAACATTTTGAATTATTGGACATTCAGGCTTTTTTGATTAGTCTGGCTGGTTTTATCAATCTGATCAATTTGAATACTCTTGCCATTTGACGAATTCGGTCAATTCCAACGTTCTATTCAGTTTCAACATGATGAACATTCTGAATTATTTGGCATTCAGGCTATTTTGATTATTGTAGCTGGTTTTATCACTCTGATCACTTTGAATACTCTTGCCATTTGACGAATTCGGTCAACTGCAACGTTATATTCACTTTGAACATGATGAACATTTTGAATTATTGGATTTTCAGGCTTTTTTGATTAGTCTGGCTGGTTTTATCAATCTGATCAATTTGAATACTCTTGCCATTTGACGAATTCGGTCAATTCCAACGTTCTATTCAGTTTCAACATGATGAACATTCTGAATTATTGGACATTCAGGCTTTTTTTGATTAGTCTGGCTGGTTTTATCAATCTGATCAATTTGAATACTCTTGCCATTTGACGAATTTGGTCAGTTCCAACGTTCTATTCAGTTTCAACATGATGAATATTTTGAATTATATGGCATTCAGGCTATTTTGAATATTGTAGCTGGTTTTATCACTTTGATTATTCTTGCCATTTGACGAATTCGGTCAATTCCAACGTTCTATTCAGTTTCAACATGATGAACATTCTGAATTATTGGGCGTTCAGGCTATTTTGACTATTTTAGCTGGTTTTATCATTTTGATTATTCTTGCCATTTGACGAATTCGGTCAATTCCAACGTTCTATTCAGTTTCAACATGCTGAACATTCTGAATTATTGGACATTCAGGCTATTTTGATTAGTCTGGCTGGTTTTATCACTCTGATCACTTTGAATACTCTTGCCATTTGACGAATTCGGTCAATTGCAACGTTCTATTCAGTTTCAACACGATTAACATTCTGAATTATTGGACATTCAGGCTATTTTGACTATTGTAGCTGGGTTTATCACTTTGATTATTCTTGCCATTTGGCGAATTCGGTCAATTCCAACGTTCTATTCAGTTTCAACATGATGAACATTCTGAATTATTGGGCATTCAGGCTATTTTGATTAGTCTGGCTGGTTTTATCACTCTGATCACTTTGAATACTCTTGCCATTTGACGAATTCGGTCAACTGCAACGTTATATTCTTCTTTGAACATTTTGAATTATTGGGCATTCAGACTATTTTGACTATTGTAGCTGGTTTTATCACTCTGATCACTTTGAATACTCTTGCCATTTGTCGAATTCGGTCAACTGCACCATTATATTCACTTTGAACATGATGAACATTTTGAATTATTGGGCATTCAGGCTATTTTGACTATTGTAGCTGGTTTTATCACTTTGAATACTCTTGCCATTTGACGAATTCGGTCAAGTGCAACGTTATATTCACTGTGAACATTTTGAATTATATGGCATTCAGGCTATTTTGACTATTATAGCTGGTTTTATCACTTTGATTATTCTTGCCATTTGACGAATTCGGTCAATTCCAGCGTTCTATTCAGTTTCAACATGATGAACATTCTGAATTATTGGGCATTCAGGCTATTTTGACTATTGTAGTTCGGTTTATCACTTTGATTATTCTTGCCATTTGGAGAATTCGGTCAATTCCAACGTTCTATTCAGTTTGAACATGATGAACATTCTGAATTATTGGGCATTCAGGCTATTTTGATTAGTCTGGCTGGTTTTATCACTCTGATCACTTTGAATACTCTTGACATTCGACGAATTCGGTCAACTGCAACGTTATATTCTTCTTTGAACATTTTGAATTATTGGGCATTCAGACTATTTTGACTATTGTAGCTGGTTTTATCACTCTGATCACTTTGAAAACTCTTGCCATTTGTCGAATTCGGTCAACTGCAACGTTATATTCACTGTGAACATTTTGAATTATATGGCATTCAGGCTATTTTGACTATTGTAGCTGGTTTTATCACTGTGATTATTCTTGCCATTTGACGAATTCGGTCAATTCCAATTTCTATTCAGTTTCAACATGATGAACATTCTGAATTATTTCGCATTCAGGCTATTTTGATTATTGTAGCTGGTTTTATCACTCTGATTACTTTGAATACTCTTGCCATTTGGCGAATTCGGTCAACTGCAACATTATATATTTACTTTGAACATGATGAACATTCTGAATTATTGGGCATTCAGGCTATTTTGACTATTGTAGCTGGGTTTATCACTTTGATTATTCTTGCCATTTGGCGAATTCGGTCAATTCCAACGTTCTATTCAGTTTCAACATGATGAACATTCTGAATTATTGGGCATTCAGGCTATTTTGATTAGTCTGGCTGGTTTTATCACTCTGATCACTTTGAATACTCTTGCCATTTGACGAATTCGGTCAACTGCAACGTTATATTCTTCTTTGAACATTTTGAATTATTGGGCATTCAGACTATTTTGACTATTGTAGCTGGTTTTATCACTCTGATCACTTTGAATACTCTTGCCATTTATCGAATTCGGTCAACTGCAACGTTATATTCACTTTGAACATGATGAACATTTTGAATTATTGGGCATTCAGGCTATTTTGACTATTGTAGCTGGTTTTATCACTTTGAATACTCTTGCCATTTGACGAATTCGGTCAACTGCAACGTTATATTCACTGTGAACATTTTGAATTATATGGCATTCAGGCTATTTTGACTATTGTAGCTGGTTTTATCACTGTGATTATTCTTGCCATTTGACGAATTCGGTCAATTCCAATTTCTATTCAGTTTCAACATGATGAACATTCTGAACTATTTCGCATTCAGGCTATTTTGATTATTGTAGCTGGTTTTATCACTCTGATTACTTTGAATACTCTTGCCATTTGGCGAATTCGGTCAACTGCAACATTATATATTTACTTTGAACATGATGAACATTTTGAATTATTGGGCATTCAGGCTATTTTGACTATTGTAGCTGGTTTTATCACTCTGATCACTTTGATTATTCTTGACATTTGACGAATTCGGTCAATTCCAACGTTCTATTCAGTTTAAACATGCTTAACATTCTGAATTATTGGACATTCAGGCTATTTTGATTAGTCTGGCTGGTTTTATCACTCTGATCACTTTGAATCTCTTGCCATTTGATGAATTCGGTCAACTGCAACGTTATATTCACTTTGAGAATGATGAACATTTTGAATTATTGGGTATTCAGGCTATTTTGACTATTGTAGCTGGTTTTATCACTCTGATCACTTTGATTATTCTTGCCATTTGACGAATTCGGTCAACTGCGACGTTATATTCACTTTGAACATGAAAATTTTGAATTATTGGGCATTCAGGCTATTTTGACTATTGTAGCTGGTTTTATCACTTTGATTATTCTTGCCATTTGACGAATTCGGTTAATTCCAACGTTCTATTCAGTTTCAACATGATGAACATTCTGAATTATTCAGGCTTTTTTAATTAGTCTTGCTGGTTTTATCAATCTGATCAATTTGAATACTCTTGCCATTTGACGAATTCGGTCAATTCCAACGTTCTATTCAGTTTCAACATGATGAACATTCTGAATTATTTGGCATTCAGGCTATTTTGATTATTGTAGCAGGTTTTATCAGTCCGATCACTTTGAATACTCTTGCCATTTGACGAATTCTGTCAATTCCAACATTCTATTCAGTTTCAACATGATGAACATTCTGAATTATTGGACATTCAGGCTTTTTTGATTAGTCTGGCTGGTTTTATCAATCTGATCAATTTGAATACTCTTGCCATTTGAGAATTTGGTCAGTTCCAACGTTCTATTCAGTTTCAACATGATGAACATTCTGAATTATTTGGCATTCAGGCTATTTTGATTATTGTAGCTGGTTTTATCACTCTGATCACTTTGAATACTCTTGCCATTTGACGAATTCGGTCAACTGCAACGTTATATTCACTTTGAACATGATGAACATTTTGAATTATTGGACATTCAGGCTTTTTTGATTGGTCTGGCTGGTTTTATCAATCTGATCAATTTGAATACTCTTGCCATTTGACGAATTCGGTCAATTCCAACGTTCTATTCAGTTTCAACATGATGAACATTCTGAATTATTTGGCATTCAGGCTATTTTGATTATTTTAGCTGGTTTTATCACTTTGATTATTCTTGCCATTTGACGAATTCGGTCAATTCCAACGTTCTATTCAGTTTCAACATGATGAAAATTCTGAATTATTTGGCATTCAGGCTATTTTGATTATTGTAGCTGGTTTTATCACTCTGATCACTTTGAATACTCTTGCCATTTGACGAATTCGGTCAACTGCAACGTTATATTCACTTCGAACATGATGAACATTTTGAATTATTGGACATTCAGGCTTTTTTGATTAGTCTGGCTGGTTTTATCAATCTGATCAATTTGAATACTCTTGCCATTTGACGAATTTGGTCAGTTCCAACGTTCTATTCAGTTTCAACATGATGAACATTCTGAATTATTTGGCATTCAGGCTATTTTGATTATTGTAGCTGGTTTTATCACTCTGATCACTTTGAATACTCTTGCTATTTGACGAATTCGGTCAATTCCAACGTTCTATTCAGTTTCAACATGATGAACATTCTGAATTATTGGACATTCAGGCTTTTTTGATTAGTCTGGCTGGTTTTATCAATCTGATCAATTTGAAACTCTTGCCATTTGACGAATTCGGTCAATTCCAACGTTCTATTCAGTTTCAACATGATGAACATTCTGAATTATTGGACATTCAGGCTTTTTTGATTAGTCTGGCTGGTTTTATCAATCTGATCAATTTGAATACTCTTGCCATTTGACGAATTTGGTCAGCTCCAACGTTCTATTCAGTTTCAACATGATGAATATTTTGTATTATATGGCATTCAGGCTATTTTGAATATTTTAGCTGGTTTTATCACTTTGATTATTCTTGCCATTTGACGAATTCGGTCAATTCCAACGTTCTATTCAGTTTCAACATGATGAACATTCTGAATTATTGGACATTCAGGCTTTTTTGATTAGTCTGGCTGGTTTTATCAATCTGATCAATTTGAATACTCTTGCCATTTGACGAATTTGGTCAGTTCCAACGTTCTATTCAGTTTCAACATGATGAACATTCTGAATTATTTGGCATTCAGGCTATTTTGATTATTGTAGCTGGTTTTATCACTCTGATCACTTTGAATACTCTTGCTATTTGACGAATTCGGTCAATTCCAACGTTCTATTCAGTTTCAACATGATGAACATTCTGAATTATTGGACATTCAGGCTTTTTTGATTAGTCTGGCTGGTTTTATCAATCTGATCAATTTGAAACTCTTGCCATTTGACGAATTCGGTCAATTCCAACGTTCTATTCAGTTTCAACATGATGAACATTCTGAATTATTGGACATTCAGGCTTTTTTGATTAGTCTGGCTGGTTTTATCAATCTGATCAATTTGAAACTCTTGCCATTTGACGAATTCGGTCAATTCCAACGTTCTATTCAGTTCCAACATGATGAACATTCTGAATTATTGGACATTCAGGCTTTTTTGATTAGTCTGGCTGGTTTTATCAATCTGATCAATTTGAATACTCTTGCCATTTGACGAATTTGGTCAGTTCCAACGTTCTATTCAGTTTCAACATGATGAACATTCTGAATTATTTGGCATTCAGGCTATTTTGATTATTTTAGCTGGTTTTATCACTTTGATTATTCTTGCCATTTGACGAATTCTGTCAATTCCAACGTTCTATTCAGTTTCAACATGATGAACATTCTGAATTATTGGGCGTTCAGGCTATTTTGACTATTTTAGATGGTTTTATCACTTTGATTATTCTTGCCATTTGACGAATTCGGTCAATTCCAACGTTCTATTCAGTTTCAACATGCTGAACATTCTGAATTATTGGACATTCAGGCTATTTTGATTAGTCTGGCTGGTTTTATCACTCTGATCACTTTGAATACTCTTGCCATTTGACGAATTCGGTCAATTGCAACGTTCTATTCAGTTTCAACATGATGAACATTCTGAATTATTGGACATTCAGGCTTTTTTGATTAGTCTGGCTGGTTTTATCAATCTGATCAATTTGAATACTCTTGTATTTGACGAATTCGGTCAACTGCAACGTTATATTCACTGTGAACATTTTTAATTATATGACATTCAGGATATTTTGATTATTGTAGCTGGTTTTATCATTTTGATCACTTTGAATAGTCTTGCCATTTGACGAATTCGGTCAGTTCCAACGGTCTATTCAGTTTCAACATGATGAACATTCTGAATTATTGGGCATTCAGGCTATTTTGATTATTGTAGCTGGTTTTATCACTCTGATCACTTTGAATACTCTTGCCATTTGACGAATTCGGTCAACTGCAACGTTATATTCACTTTGAACATGATGAATATTTTGAATTATATGGCATTCAGGCTATTTTGATTATTGTAGCTGGTTTTATCACCTTGATTATTCTTGCCATTTGACGAATGCGGTCAATTCCAACGTTCTATTCACTTTCAACATGATGAACATTCTGAATTATTGGGCATTCAGGCTATTTTGACTATTTTAGCTGGTTTTATCACTTTGATTATTCTTGCCATTTGACGAATTCGGTCAATTCCAACGTTCTATTCAGTTTCAACATGATGAACATTCTGAATTATTGGGCAATCAGACTATTTTGATTATTGTAGCTGGTTTTATCACTCTGATCACTTTGAATAGCCTTGCCATTTGACGAATTCGGTCAATTCCAACGTTCTATTCAGTTTCAACATGATGAATATTGTGAATTATTGGGCATTCAGGCTATTTTGATTATTGTAGCTGGTTTTATCACTCTGATCACTTTGAATACTCTTGCCATTTGACGAATTCGGTCAACTGCAACGTTATATTCACTGTGAACATTTTGAATTATATGGCATTCAGGCTATTTTGACTATTGTAGCTGGTTTTATCACTTTGATTATTCTTGCCATTTGACGAATTCGGTCAATTCCAACGTTCTATTCAGTTTCAACATGATGAACATTCTGAATTATTGGACATTCAGGCTTTTTTGATTAGTCTGGCTGGTTTTATCAATCTGATCAATTTGAATACTCTTGCCATTTGACGAATTTGGTCAGTTCCAACGTTCTATTCAGTTTCAACATGATGAACATTCTGAATTATTTGGCATTCAGGCTATTTTGATTATTGTAGCTGGTTTTATCACTCTGATCACTTTGAATACTCTTGCTATTTGACGAATTCGGTCAATTCCAACGTTCTATTCAGTTTCAACATGATGAACATTCTGAATTATTGGACATTCAGGCTTTTTTGATTAGTCTGGCTGGTTTTATCAATCTGATCAATTTTAAACTCTTGCCATTTGACGAATTCGGTCAATTCCAACGTTCTATTCAGTTTCAACATGATGAACATTCTGAATTATTGGACATTCAGGCTTTTTTGATTAGTCTGGCTGGTTTTATCAATCTGATCAATTTGAAACTCTTGCCATTTGACGAATTCGGTCAATTCCAACGTTCTATTCAGTTCCAACATGATGAACATTCTGAATTATTGGACATTCAGGCTTTTTTGATTAGTCTGGCTGGTTTTATCAATCTGATCAATTTGAATACTCTTGCCATTTGACGAATTTGGTCAGTTCCAACGTTCTATTCAGTTTCAACATGATGAACATTCTGAATTATTTGGCATTCAGGCTATTTTGATTATTTTAGCTGGTTTTATCACTTTGATTATTCTTGCCATTTGACGAATTCTGTCAATTCCAACGTTCTATTCAGTTTCAACATGATGAACATTCTGAATTATTGGGCGTTCAGGCTATTTTGACTATTTTAGATGGTTTTATCACTTTGATTATTCTTGCCATTTGACGAATTCGGTCAATTCCAACGTTCTATTCAGTTTCAACATGCTGAACATTCTGAATTATTGGACATTCAGGCTATTTTGATTAGTCTGGCTGGTTTTATCACTCTGATCACTTTGAATACTCTTGCCATTTGACGAATTCGGTCAATTGCAACGTTCTATTCAGTTTCAACATGATGAACATTCTGAATTATTGGACATTCAGGCTTTTTTGATTAGTCTGGCTGGTTTTATCAATCTGATCAATTTGAATACTCTTGTATTTGACGAATTCGGTCAACTGCAACGTTATATTCACTGTGAACATTTTTAATTATATGACATTCAGGATATTTTGATTATTGTAGCTGGTTTTATCATTTTGATCACTTTGAATAGTCTTGCCATTTGACGAATTCGGTCAGTTCCAACGGTCTATTCAGTTTCAACATGATGAACATTCTGAATTATTGGGCATTCAGGCTATTTTGATTATTGTAGCTGGTTTTATCACTCTGATCACTTTGAATACTCTTGCCATTTGACGAATTCGGTCAACTGCAACGTTATATTCACTTTGAACATGATGAATATTTTGAATTATATGGCATTCAGGCTATTTTGATTATTGTAGCTGGTTTTATCACCTTGATTATTCTTGCCATTTGACGAATGCGGTCAATTCCAACGTTCTATTCACTTTCAACATGATGAACATTCTGAATTATTGGGCATTCAGGCTATTTTGACTATTTTAGCTGGTTTTATCACTTTGATTATTCTTGCCATTTGACGAATTCGGTCAATTCCAACGTTCTATTCAGTTTCAACATGATGAACATTCTGAATTATTGGGCAATCAGACTATTTTGATTATTGTAGCTGGTTTTATCACTCTGATCACTTTGAATAGCCTTGCCATTTGACGAATTCGGTCAATTCCAACGTTCTATTCAGTTTCAACATGATGAATATTGTGAATTATTGGGCATTCAGGCTATTTTGATTATTGTAGCTGGTTTTATCACTCTGATCACTTTGAATACTCTTGCCATTTGACGAATTCGGTCAACTGCAACGTTATATTCACTGTGAACATTTTGAATTATATGGCATTCAGGCTATTTTGACTATTGTAGCTGGTTTTATCACTTTGATTATTCTTGCCATTTGACGAATTCGGTCAATTCCAACGTTCTATTCAGTTTCAACATGATGAACATTCTGAATTATTTGGCATTCAGGCTATTTTGATTATTGTAGCTGCTTTTATCACTCTGATTACTTTGAATACTCTTGCCATTTGACGAATTCGGTCAACTGCAACATTATATATTTACTTTGAACATGATGAACATTTTGAATTATTGGGCATTCAGGCTATTTTGACTATTGTAGCTGGTTTTATCACTTTGATTATTCTTGCCATTTGACGAATTCGGTCAATTCCAACGTTCTATTCAGTTTCAACATGATGAACATTCTGAATTATTGGGCATTCAGGCTATTTTGACTATTGTAGCTGGGTTTATCACTTTGATTATTCTTGCCATTTGGCGAATTCGGTCAATTCCAACGTTCTATTCAGTTTCAACATGATGAACATTCTGAATTATTGGGCATTCAGGCTATTTTGATTAGTCTGGCTGGTTTTATCACTCTGATCACTATGAATACTCTTGCCATTTGACGAATTCGGTCAACTGCAACGTTATATTCACTTTGAACATGATGAAAATTTTGAATTATTGGGCATTCAGGCTATTTTGACTATTGTAGCTGGTTTTATCACTTTGATTATTCTTGCCATTTGACGAATTCGGTCAATTCCAACGTTCTATTCAGTTTGAACATGATGAACATTCTGAATTATTCGGCATTCAGGCTATTTTGACTATTTTAGCTGGTTTTATCACTTTGATTATTCTTGCCATTTGAGGAATTCGGTCAATTCCAACGTTCTATTCAGTTTCAACATGATGAACATTCTGAATTATTGGGCATTCAGGCTATTTTGATTATTGTAGCTGGTTTTATCACTCTGATCACTTTGAATACTCTTGCCATTTGATGAATTCGGTCAACTGCAACGTTATATTCACTGTGAACGTTTTGAATTATATGGCATTCAGGCTTTTGACTATTGTAGCTGGTTTTATCACTGTGATTATTCTTGCCATTTGACGAATTCGGTCAATTCCAACGTTCTATTCAGTTTCAACATGATGAACATTCTGAATTATTGGGCATTCAGGCTATTTTGACTATTGTAGCTGGGTTTATCACTTTGATTATTCTTGCCATTTGGCGAATTCGGTCAATTCCAACGTTCTATTCAGTTTCAACATGATGAACATTCTGAATTATTGGGCATTCAGGCTATTTTGATTAGTCTAGCTGGTTTTATCAATCTGATCACTTTGAATACTCTTGCCATTTGACGAATTCGGTCAACTGCAACGTTATATTCTTCTTTGAACATTTTGAATTATTGGGCATTCAGACTATTTTGACTATTGTAGCTGGTTTTATCACTCTGATCACTTTGAATACTCTTGCCATTTGTCGAATTCGGTCAACTGCAACGTTATATTCACTTTGAACATGATGAATTATATGGCATTCAGGCTATTTTGACTATTGTAGCTGGTTTTATCACTTTGATTATTCTTGCCATTTGACGAATTCGGTCAATTCCAACGTTCTATTCAGTTTCAACATGATGAACATTCTGAATTATTTGGCATTCAGGCTATTTTGATTATTGTAGCTGCTTTTATCACTCTGATTACTTTGAATACTCTTGCCATTTGACGAATTCGGTCAACTGCAACATTATATATTCACTTTGAACATGATGAACATTTTGAATTATTGGGCATTCAGGCTATTTTGACTATTGTAGCTGGTTTTATCACTTTGATTATTCTTGCCATTTGACGAATTCGGTCAATTCCAACGTTCTATTCAGTTTCAACATGATGAACATTCTGAATTATTGGGCATTCAGGCTATTTTGACTATTGTAGCTGGGTTTATCACTTTGATTATTCTTGCCATTTGGCGAATTCGGTCAATTCCAACGTTCTATTCAGTTTCAACATGATGAACATTCTGAATTATTGGGCATTCAGGCTATTTTGATTAGTCTGGCTGGTTTTATCACTCTGATCACTATGAATACTCTTGCCATTTGACGAATTCGGTCAACTGCAACGTTATATTCACTTTGAACATGATGAAAATTTTGAATTATTGGGCATTCAGGCTATTTTGACTATTGTAGCTGGTTTTATCACTTTGATTATTCTTGCCATTTGACGAATTCGGTCAATTCCAACGTTCTATTCAGTTTCAACATGATGAACATTCTGAATTATTCGGCATTCAGGCTATTTTGACTATTTTAGCTGGTTTTATCACTTTGATTATTCTTGCCATTTGACGAATTCGGTCAATTCCAACGTTCTATTCAGTTTCAACATGATGAACATTCTGAATTATTGGGCATTCAGGCTATTTTGATTATTGTAGCTGGTTTTATCACTCTGATCACTTTGAATACTCTTGCCATTTGACGAATTCGGTCAACTGCAACGTTATATTCACTGTGAACGTTTTGAATTATATGGCATTCAGGCTTTTGACTATTGTAGCTGGTTTTATCACTGTGATTATTCTTGCCATTTGACGAATTCGGTCAATTCCAACGTTCTATTCAGTTTCAACATGATGAACATTCTGAATTATTGGGCATTCAGGCTATTTTGACTATTGTAGCTGGGTTTATCACTTTGATTATTCTTGCCATTTGGCGAATTCGGTCAATTCCAACGTTCTATTCAGTTTCAACATGATGAACATTCTGAATTATTGGGCATTCAGGCTATTTTGATTAGTCTGGCTGGTTTTATCACTCTGATCACTTTGAATACTCTTGCCATTTGACGAATTCGGTCAACTGCAACGTTATATTCTTCTTTGAACATTTTGAATTATTGGGCATTCAGACTATTTTGACTATTGTAGCTGGTTTTATCACTCTGATCACTTTGAATACTCTTGCCATTTGTCGAATTCGGTCAACTGCAACGTTATATTCACTTTGAACATGATGAAAATTTTGAATTATTGGGCATTCAGGCTATTTTGACTATTGTAGCTGGTTTTATCACTTTGATTATTCTTGCCATTTGACGAATTCGGTCAATTCCAACGTTCTATTCAGTTTCAACATGATGAACATTCTGAATTATTGGGCATTCAGGCTATTTTGACTATTTTAGCTGGTTTTATCACTTTGATTATTCTTGCCATTTGACGAATTCGGTCAATTCCAACGTTCTATTCAGTTTCAACATGATGACCATTCTGAATTATTGGGCATTCAGGCTATTTTGATTATTGTAGCTGGTTTTATCACTCTGATCACTTTGAATACTCTTGCCATTTGACGAATTCGGTCAACTGCAACGTTATATTCACTGTGAACATTTTGAATTATATGGCATTCAGGCTTTTGACTATTGTAGCTGGTTTTATCACTGTGATTATTCTTGCCATTTGACGAATTCGGTCAATTCCAATTTCTATTCAGTTTCAACATGATGAACATTCTGAATTATTTCGCATTCAGGCTATTTTGATTATTGTAGCTGGTTTTATCACTCTGATCACTTTGAATACTCTTGCCATTTGTCGAATTCGGTCAACTGCAATGTTATATTCACTTTGAACATGATGAAAATTTTGAATTATTGGGCATTCAGGCTATTTTGACTATTGTAGCTGGTTTTATCACTTTGATTATTCTTGCCATATGACGAATTCGGTCAGTTCCAACGTTCTATTCAGTTTCAACATGATGAACATTCTGAATTATTTGGCATTCAGGCTATTTTGATTATTTTAGCTGGTTTTATCACTTTGATTATTCTTGCCATTTGACGAATTCGGTCAATTCCAACGTTCTATTCAGTTTCAACATGATGAACATTCTGAATTATTTGGCATTCAGGCTATTTTGATTATTGTAGCTGGTTTTATCACTCTGATCACTTTGAATACTCTTGCCATTTGACGAATTCGGTCAACTGCAACGTTATATTCACTTTGAACATGATGAACATTTTGAATTATTGGACATTCAGGCTTTTTTGATTAGTCTGGCTGGTTTTATCAATCTGATCAATTTGAATGCTCTTGCCATTTGACGAATTTGGTCAGTTCCAACGTGCTACTCAGTTTCAACATGATGAACATTCTGAATTATTGGACATTCAGGCTTTTTTGATTAGTCTGGCTGGTTTTATCAATCTGATCACTTTGAATACTCTTGCTATTTGACGAATTCGGTCAATTCCAACGTTCTATTCAGTTTCAACATGATGAACATTCTGAATTATTGGGCGTTCAGGCTTTTTTGATTAGTCTGGCTGGTTTTATCAATCTGATCAATTTGAATACTCTTGCCATTTGACGAATTCGGTCAACTGCAACGTTCTATTCAGTTTCAACATGATTAACATTCTGAATTATTAGACATTCAGGCTTTTTTGATTAGTCTGGCTGGTTTTATCAATCTGATCAATTTGAATACTCTTGCCATTTGACGAATTCGGTCAATTCCAACGTTCTATTCAGTTTCAACATGCTGAACATTCTGAATTATTGGACATTCAGGCTATTTTGATTAGTCTGGCTGGTTTTATCAATCTGATCAATTTGAATACTCTTGCCATTTGACGAATTCGGTCAACTGCAACGTTATATTCACTTTGAACATGATGAACATTTTGAATTATTGGACATTCAGGCTTTTTTGATTAGTCTGGCTGGTTTTATCAATCTGATCAATTTGAATGCTCTTGCTATTTGACGAATTCGGTCAATTCCAACGTTCTATTCAGTTTCAACATGATGAACATTCTGAATTATTGGGCGTTCAGGCTTTTTTGATTAGTCTGGCTGGTTTTATCAATCTGATCACTTTGAATACTCTTGCTATTTGACGAATTCGGTCAATTCCAACGTTCTATTCAGTTTCAACATGATGAACATTCTGAATTATTGGGCGTTCAGGCTTTTTTGATTAGTCTGGCTGGTTTTATCAATCTGATCAATTTGAATACTCTTGCCATTTGACGAATTCGGTCAACTGCAACGTTATATTCACTTTGAACATGATGAACATTTTGAATTATTGGACATTCAGGCTTTTTTGATTAGTCTGGCTGGTTTTATCAATCTGATCACTTTGATTATTCTTGCCATTTGACGAATTCGGTCAATTCCAACGTTCTATTCAGTTTCAACATGCTGAACATTCTGAATTATTGGACATTCAGGCTATTTTGATTAGTCTGGCTGGTTTTATCACTCTGATCACTTTGAATACTCTTGCCATTTGACGAATTCGGTCAATTGCAACGTTCTATTCAGTTTCAACATGATTAACATTCTGAATTATTGGACATTCAGGCTTTTTTGATTAGTCTGGCTGGTTTTATCAATCTGATCAATTTGAATACTCTTGCCATTTGACGAATTCGGTCAACTGCAACGTTATATTCACTGTGAACATTTTTAATTATATGGCATTCAGGCTATTTTGATTATTGTAGCTGGTTTTATCATTTTGATCACTTTGAATAGTCTTGCCATTTGACGAATTCGGTCAGTTCCAACGGTCTATTCAGTTTCAACATGATGAACATTCTGAATTATTGGCCATTCAGGCTATTTTGATTATTGTAGCTGGTTTTATCACTCTGATCACTTTGAATAGCCTTGCCATTTGACGAATTCGGTCAATTCCAACGTTCTATTCAGTTTCAACATGCTGAACATTCTGAATTATTGGACATTCAGGCTATTTTGATTAGTCTGGCTGGTTTTATCACTCTGATCACTTTGAATACTCTTGCCATTTGACGAATTCGGTCAATTGCAACGTTCTATTCAGTTTCAACATGATTAACATTCTGAATTATTGGACATTCAGGCTTTTTTGATTAGTCTGGCTGGTTTTATCAATCTGATCAATTTGAATACTCTTGCCATTTGACGAATTCGGTCAACTGCAACGTTATATTCACTGTGAACATTTTTAATTATATGGCATTCAGGCTATTTTGATTATTGTAGCTGGTTTTATCATTTTGATCACTTTGAATAGTCTTGCCATTTGACGAATTCGGTCAGTTCCAACGGTCTATTCAGTTTCAACATGATGAACATTCTGAATTATTGGGCATTCAGGCTATTTTGATTATTGTAGCTGGTTTTATCACTCTGATCACTTTGAATACTCTTGCCATTTGACGAATTCGGTCAACTGCAACGTTATATTCACTTCGAACATGATGAATATTTTGAATTATATGGCATTCAGGCTATTTTGATTATTGTAGCTGGTTTTATCACTTTGATTATTCTTGCCATTTGACGAATGCGGTCAATTCCAACGTTCTATTCAGTTTCAACATGATGAACATTCTGAATTATTGGGCATTCAGGCTATTTTGACTATTTTAGCTGGTTTTATCACTTTGATTATTCTTGCCATTTGACGAATTCGGTCAATTCCAACGTTCTATTCAGTTTCAACATGATGAACATTCTGAATTATTGGGCAATCAGACTATTTTGATTATTGTAGCTGGTTTTATCACTCTGATCACTTTGAATAGCCTTGCCATTTGACGAATTCGGTCAATTCCAACGTTCTATTCAGTTTCAACATGCTGAACATTCTCAATTATTGGACATTCAGGCTATTTTGATTAGTCTGGCTGGTTTTATCACTCTGATCACTTTGAATACTCTTGCCATTTGACGAATTCGGTCAATTGCAACGTTCTATTCAGTTTCAACATGATTAACATTCTGAATTATTGGACATTCAGGCTTTTTTGATTAGTCTGGCTGGTTTTATCAATCTGATCAATTTGAATACTCTTGCCATTTGACGAATTCGGTCAACTGCAACGTTATATTCACTGTGAACATTTTTAATTATATGGCATTCAGGCTATTTTGATTATTGTAGCTGGTTTTATCATTTTGATCACTTTGAATAGTCTTGCCATTTGACGAATTCGGTCAGTTCCAACGGTCTATTCAGTTTCAACATGATGAACATTCTGAATTATTGGGCGTTCAGGCTATTTTGACTATTTTAGCTGGTTTTATCACTTTGATTATTCTTGCCATTTGACGAATTCGGTCAATTCCAACGTTCTATTCAGTTTCAACATGCTGAACATTCTGAATTATTGGACATTCAGGCTATTTTGATTAGTCTGGCTGGTTTTATCACTCTGATCACTTTGAATACTCTTGCCATTTGACGAATTCGGTCAATTGCAACGTTCTATTCAGTTTCAACATGATTAACATTCTGAATTATTGGACATTCAGGCTTTTTTGATTAGTCTGGCTGGTTTTATCAATCTGATCAATTTGAATACTCTTGCCATTTGACGAATTCGGTCAACTGCAACGTTATATTCACTGTGAACATTTTTAATTATATGGCATTCAGGCTATTTTGATTATTGTAGCTGGTTTTATCATTTTGATCACTTTGAATAGTCTTGCCATTTGACGAATTCGGTCAGTTCCAACGGTCTATTCAGTTTCAACATGATGAACATTCTGAATTATTGGCCATTCAGGCTATTTTGATTATTGTAGCTGGTTTTATCACTCTGATCACTTTGAATAGCCTTGCCATTTGACGAATTCGGTCAATTCCAACGTTCTATTCAGTTTCAACATGCTGAACATTCTGAATTATTGGACATTCAGGCTATTTTGATTAGTCTGGCTGGTTTTATCACTCTGATCACTTTGAATACTCTTGCCATTTGACGAATTCGGTCAATTGCAACGTTCTATTCAGTTTCAACATGATTAACATTCTGAATTATTGGACATTCAGGCTTTTTTGATTAGTCTGGCTGGTTTTATCAATCTGATCAATTTGAATACTCTTGCCATTTGACGAATTCGGTCAACTGCAACGTTATATTCACTGTGAACATTTTTAATTATATGGCATTCAGGCTATTTTGATTATTGTAGCTGGTTTTATCATTTTGATCACTTTGAATAGTCTTGCCATTTGACGAATTCGGTCAGTTCCAACGGTCTATTCAGTTTCAACATGATGAACATTCTGAATTATTGGGCATTCAGGCTATTTTGATTATTGTAGCTGGTTTTATCACTCTGATCACTTTGAATACTCTTGCCATTTGACGAATTCGGTCAACTGCAACGTTATATTCACTTCGAACATGATGAATATTTTGAATTATATGGCATTCAGGCTATTTTGATTATTGTAGCTGGTTTTATCACTTTGATTATTCTTGCCATTTGACGAATGCGGTCAATTCCAACGTTCTATTCAGTTTCAACATGATGAACATTCTGAATTATTGGGCATTCAGGCTATTTTGACTATTTTAGCTGGTTTTATCACTTTGATTATTCTTGCCATTTGACGAATTCGGTCAATTCCAACGTTCTATTCAGTTTCAACATGATGAACATTCTGAATTATTGGGCAATCAGACTATTTTGATTATTGTAGCTGGTTTTATCACTCTGATCACTTTGAATAGCCTTGCCATTTGACGAATTCGGTCAATTCCAACGTTCTATTCAGTTTCAACATGCTGAACATTCTGAATTATTGGACATTCAGGCTATTTTGATTAGTCTGGCTGGTTTTATCACTCTGATCACTTTGAATACTCTTGCCATTTGACGAATTCGGTCAATTGCAACGTTCTATTCAGTTTCAACATGATTAACATTCTGAATTATTGGACATTCAGGCTTTTTTGATTAGTCTGGCTGGTTTTATCAATCTGATCAATTTGAATACTCTTGCCATTTGACGAATTCGGTCAACTGCAACGTTATATTCACTGTGAACATTTTTAATTATATGGCATTCAGGCTATTTTGATTATTGTAGCTGGTTTTATCATTTTGATCACTTTGAATAGTCTTGCCATTTGACGAATTCGGTCAGTTCCAACGGTCTATTCAGTTTCAACATGATGAACATTCTGAATTATTGGGCGTTCAGGCTATTTTGACTATTTTAGCTGGTTTTATCACTTTGATTATTCTTGCCATTTGACGAATTCGGTCAATTCCAACGTTCTATTCAGTTTCAACATGCTGAACATTCTGAATTATTGGACATTCAGGCTATTTTGATTAGTCTGGCTGGTTTTATCACTCTGATCACTTTGAATACTCTTGCCATTTGACGAATTCGGTCAATTGCAACGTTCTATTCAGTTTCAACATGATTAACATTCTGAATTATTGGACATTCAGGCTTTTTTGATTAGTCTGGCTGGTTTTATCAATCTGATCAATTTGAATACTCTTGCCATTTGACGAATTCGGTCAACTGCAACGTTATATTCACTGTGAACATTTTTAATTATATGGCATTCAGGCTATTTTGATTATTGTAGCTGGTTTTATCATTTTGATCACTTTGAATAGTCTTGCCATTTGACGAATTCGGTCAGTTCCAACGGTCTATTCAGTTTCAACATGATGAACATTCTGAATTATTGGCCATTCAGGCTATTTTGATTATTGTAGCTGGTTTTATCACTCTGATCACTTTGAATAGCCTTGCCATTTGACGAATTCGGTCAATTCCAACGTTCTATTCAGTTTCAACATGCTGAACATTCTGAATTATTGGACATTCAGGCTATTTTGATTAGTCTGGCTGGTTTTATCACTCTGATCACTTTGAATACTCTTGCCATTTGACGAATTCGGTCAATTGCAACGTTCTATTCAGTTTCAACATGATTAACATTCTGAATTATTGGACATTCAGGCTTTTTTGATTAGTCTGGCTGGTTTTATCAATCTGATCAATTTGAATACTCTTGCCATTTGACGAATTCGGTCAACTGCAACGTTATATTCACTGTGAACATTTTTAATTATATGGCATTCAGGCTATTTTGATTATTGTAGCTGGTTTTATCATTTTGATCACTTTGAATAGTCTTGCCATTTGACGAATTCGGTCAGTTCCAACGGTCTATTCAGTTTCAACATGATGAACATTCTGAATTATTGGGCATTCAGGCTATTTTGATTATTGTAGCTGGTTTTATCACTCTGATCACTTTGAATACTCTTGCCATTTGACGAATTCGGTCAACTGCAACGTTATATTCACTTCGAACATGATGAATATTTTGAATTATATGGCATTCAGGCTATTTTGATTATTGTAGCTGGTTTTATCACTTTGATTATTCTTGCCATTTGACGAATGCGGTCAATTCCAACGTTCTATTCAGTTTCAACATGATGAACATTCTGAATTATTGGGCATTCAGGCTATTTTGACTATTTTAGCTGGTTTTATCACTTTGATTATTCTTGCCATTTGACGAATTCGGTCAATTCCAACGTTCTATTCAGTTTCAACATGATGAACATTCTGAATTATTGGGCAATCAGACTATTTTGATTATTGTAGCTGGTTTTATCACTCTGATCACTTTGAATAGCCTTGCCATTTGACGAATTCGGTCAATTCCAACGTTCTATTCAGTTTCAACATGCTGAACATTCTGAATTATTGGACATTCAGGCTATTTTGATTAGTCTGGCTGGTTTTATCACTCTGATCACTTTGAATACTCTTGCCATTTGACGAATTCGGTCAATTGCAACGTTCTATTCAGTTTCAACATGATTAACATTCTGAATTATTGGACATTCAGGCTTTTTTGATTAGTCTGGCTGGTTTTATCAATCTGATCAATTTGAATACTCTTGCCATTTGACGAATTCGGTCAACTGCAACGTTCTACTCAGTTTCAACATGATGAACATTCTGAATTATTTGGCATTCAGGCTATTTTGATTATTGTAGCTGGTTTTATCACTCTGATCACTTTGAATACTCTTGCTATTTGACGAATTCGGTCAATTCCAACGTTCTATTCAGTTTCAACATGATGAACATTCTGAATTATTGGACATTCAGGCTTTTTTGATTAGTCTGGCTGGTTTTATCAATCTGATCAATTTGAATACTCTTGCCATTTGACGAATTCGGTCAATTCCAACGTTCTATTCAGTTTCAACATGATGAACATTCTGAATTATTGGACATTCAGGCTTTTTTGATTAGTCTGGCTGGTTTTATCAATCTGATCAATTTGAATACTCTTGCCATTTGACGAATTCGGTCAACTGCAACGTTCTACTCAGTTTCAACATGATGAACATTCTGAATTATTTGGCATTCAGGCTATTTTGATTATTGTAGCTGGTTTTATCACTTTGATTATTCTTGCCATTTGACGAATTCGGTCAGTTCCAACGGTCTATTCAGTTTCAACATGATGAACATTCTGAATTATTGGGCGTTCAGGCTATTTTGACTATTTTAGCTGGTTTTATCACTTTGATTATTCTTGCCATTTGACGAATTCGGTCAATTCCAACGTTCTATTCAGTTTCAACATGCTGAACATTCTGAATTATTGGACATTCAGGCTATTTTGATTAGTCTGGCTGGTTTTATCACTCTGATCACTTTGAATACTCTTGCCATTTGACGAATTCGGTCAATTGCAACGTTCTATTCAGTTTCAACATGATTAACATTCTGAATTATTGGACATTCAGGCTTTTTTGATTAGTCTGGCTGGTTTTATCAATCTGATCAATTTGAATACTCTTGCCATTTGACGAATTCGGTCAACTGCAACGTTATATTCACTGTGAACATTTTTAATTATATGGCATTCAGGCTATTTTGATTATTGTAGCTGGTTTTATCATTTTTATCACTTTGAATAGTCTTGCCATTTGACGAATTCGGTCAGTTCCAACGGTCTATTCAGTTTCAACATGATGAACATTCTGAATTATTGGGCATTCAGGCTATTTTGATTATTGTAGCTGGTTTTATCACTCTGATCACTTTGAATACTCTTGCCATTTGACGAATTCGGTCAACTGCAACGTTATATTCACTTCGAACATGATGAATATTTTGAATTATATGGCATTCAGGCTATTTTGATTATTGTAGCTGGTTTTATCACTTTGATTATTCTTGCCATTTGACGAATGCGGTCAATTCCAACGTTCTATTCAGTTTCAACATGATGAACATTCTGAATTATTGGGCAATCAGACTATTTTGATTATTGTAGCTGGTTTTATCACTCTGATCACTTTGAATAGCCTTGCCATTTGACGAATTCGGTCAATTCCAACGTTCTATTCAGTTTCAACATGATGAACATTCTGAATTATTGGGCATTCAGGCTATTTTGATTATTGTAGCTGGTTTTATCACTCTGATCACTTTGAATACTCTTGCCATTTGACGAATTCGGTCAACTGCAACGTTATATTCAGTTTCAACATGATGAACATTCTGAATTATTGGGCGTTCAGGCTATTTTGACTATTTTAGCTGGTTTTATCACTTTGATTATTCTTGCCATTTGACGAATTCGGTCAATTCCAACGTTCTATTCAGTTTCAACATGCTGAACATTCTGAATTATTGGACATTCAGGCTATTTTGATTAGTCTGGCTGGTTTTATCACTCTGATCACATTGAATACTCTTGCCATTTGACGAATTCGGTCAATTGCAACGTTCTATTCAGTTTCAACATGATTAACATTCTGAATTATTGGACATTCAGGCTTTTTTGATTAGTCTGGCTGGTTTTATCAATCTGATCAATTTGAATACTCTTGCCATTTGACGAATTCGGTCAACTGCAACGTTATATTCACTGTGAACATTTTGAATTATATGGCATTCAGGCTATTTTGACTATTGTAGCTGGTTTTATCATTTTGATCACTTTGAATAGTCTTGCAATTTGACGAATTCGGTCAGTTCCAACGGTCTATTCAGTTTCTATAGGCTATTTTGATTATTGTAGCTGGTTTTATCACTTTGATTATTCTTGCCATTTGACGAATTCGGTCAATTCCAACGTTCTATTCAGTTTCAACATGATGAACATTCTGAATTATTGGGCGTTCAGGCTATTTTGACTATTTTAGCCGGTTTTATCACTTTGATTATTCTTGCCATTTGACGAATTCGGTCAATTCCAACGTTCTATTCAGTTTCAACATGCTGAACATTCTGAATTATTGGACATTCAGGCTATTTTGATTAGTCTGGCTGGTTTTATCACTCTGATCACTTTGAATACTCTTGCCATTTGACGAATTCGGTCAATTGCAACGTTCTATTCAGTTTCAACATGATTAACATTCTGAATTATTGGACATTCAGGCTTTTTTGATTAGTCTGGCTGGTTTTATCAATCTGATCAATTTGAATACTCTTGCCATTTGACGAATTCGGTCAACTGCAACGTTATATTCACTGTGAACATTTTTAATTATATGGCATTCAGGCTATTTTGATTATTGTAGCTGGTTTTATCATTTTGATCACTTTGAATAGTCTTGCCATTTGACGAATTCGGTCAGTTCCAACGGTCTATTCAGTTTCAACATGATGAACATTCTGAATTATTGGGCATTCAGGCTATTTTGATTATTGTAGCTGGTTTTATCACTCTGATCACTTTGAATACTCTTGCCATTTGACGAATTCGGTCAACTGCAACGTTATATTCACTTCGAACATGATGAATATTTTGAATTATATGGCATTCAGGCTATTTTGATTATTGTAGCTGGTTTTATCACTTTGATTATTCTTGCCATTTGACGAATGCGGTCAATTCCAACGTTCTATTCAGTTTCAACATGATGAACATTCTGAATTATTGGGCATTCAGGCTATTTTGACTATTTTAGCTGGTTTTATCACTTTGATTATTCTTGCCATTTGACGAATTCGGTCAATTCCAACGTTCTATTCAGTTTCAACATGATGAACATTCTGAATTATTGGGCAATCAGACTATTTTGATTATTGTAGCTGGTTTTATCACTCTGATCACTTTGAATAGCCTTGCCATTTGACGAATTCGGTCAATTCCAACGTTCTATTCAGTTTCAACATGATGAACATTCTGAATTATTGGGCATTCAGGCTATTTTGATTATTGTAGCTGGTTTTATCACTCTGATCACTTTGAATACTCTTGCCATTTGACGAATTCGGTCAACTGCAACGTTATATTCAGTTTCAACATGATGAACATTCTGAATTATTGGGCGTTCAGGCTATATTGACTATTTTAGCTGGTTTTATCACTTTGATTATTCTTGCCATTTGACGAATTCGGTCAATTCCAACGTTCTATTCAGTTTCAACATGATTAACATTCTGAATTATTGGACATTCAGGCTTTTTTGATTAGTCTGGCTGGTTTTATCAATCTGATCAATTTGAATACTCTTGCCATGTGACGAATTCGGTCAACTGCAACGTTATATTCACTGTGAACATTTTGAATTATATGGCATTCAGGCTATTTTGACTATTGTAGCTGGTTTTATCATTTTGATCACTTTGAATAGTCTTGCAATTTGACGAATTCGGTCAGTTCCAACGGTCTATTCAGTTTCTATAGGCTATTTTGATTATTGTAGCTGGTTTTATCACTCTGATCACTTTGAATACTCTTGCCATTTGACGAATTCGGTCAATTCCAACGTTCTATTCAGTTTCAACATGATGAACATTCTGAATTATTGGGCATTCAGGCTATTTTGATTATTGTAGCTGGTTTTATCACACTGATCACTTTGAATACTCTTGCCATTTGACGAATTCGGTCAATTCCAACGTTATATTCACTTTGAACATGATGAAAATTCTGAATTATATGGCATTCAGGCTATTTTGATTATTGTAGCTGGTTTTATCACTTTGATTATTCTTGCCATTTGACGAATGCGGTCAATTCCAACGTTCTATTCAGTTTCAACATGATGAACATTCTGAATTATTGGGCATTCAGGCTATTTTGACTATTTTAGCTGATTTTATCACTTTGATTATTCTTGCCATTTGACGAATTCGGTCAATTCCAACGTTCTATTCAGTTTCAACATGATGAACATTCTGAATTATTGGGCAATCAGACTATTTTGATTATTGCAGCTGGTTTTATCACTCTGATCACTTTGAATAGCCTTGCCATTTGACGAATTCGGTCAATTCCAACGTTCTATTCAGTTACAACATGATGAACATTCTGAATTATTGGGCATTCAGGCTATTTTGATTATTGTAGCTGGTTTTATCACTCTGATCACTTTGAATACTCTTGCCATTTGACGAATTCGGTCAACTGCAACGTTATATTCACTGTGAACATTTTGAATTATATGGCATTCAGGCTATTTTGACTATTGTAGCTGGTTTTATCACTTTGATTATTCTTGCCATTTGACGAATTCGGTCAATTCCAACGTTCTATTCAGTTTCAACATGATGAACATTCTGAATTATTTGGCATTCAGGCTATTTTGATTATTGTAGCTGCTTTTATCACTCTGATTACTTTGAATACTCTTGCCATTTGACGAATTCGGTCAACTGCAACATTATATATTTACTTTGAACATGATGAACATTTTGAATTATTGGGCATTCAGGCTATTTTGACTATTGTAGCTGGTTTTATCACTTTGATTATTCTTGCCATTTGACGAATTCGGTCAATTCCAACGTTCTATTCAGTTTCAACATGATGAACATTCTGAATTATTGGGCATTCAGGCTATTTTGACTATTGTAGCTGGTTTTATCACTTTGATTATTCTTGCCATTTGACGAATTCGGTCAATTCCAACGTTCTATTCAGTTTCAACATGATGAACATTCTGAATTATTTGGCATTCAGGCTATTTTGATTATTGTAGCTGCTTTTATCACTCTGATTACTTTGAATACTCTTGCCATTTGACGAATTCGGTCAACTGCAACATTATATATTTACTTTGAACATGATGAACATTTTGAATTATTGGGCATTCAGGCTATTTTGACTATTGTAGCTGGTTTTATCACTTTGATTATTCTTGCCATTTGGCGAATTCGGTCAATTCCAACGTTCTATTCAGTTTCAACATGATGAACATTCTGAATTATTGGGCATTCAGGCTATTTTGACTATTGTAGCTGGTTTTATCACTTTGATTATTCTTGCCATTTGGCGAATTCGGTCAATTCCAACGTTCTATTCAGTTTCAACATGATGAACATTCTGAATTATTGGGCATTCAGGCTATTTTGATTAGTCTGGCTGGTTTTATCACTCTGATCACTATGAATACTCTTGCCATTTGACGAATTCGGTCAACTGCAACGTTATATTATTCTTTGAACATTTTGAATTATTGGGCATTCAGACTATTTTGACTATTGTAGCTGGTTTTATCACTCTGATCACTTTGAATACTCTTGCCATTTGTCGAATTCGGTCAACTGCAACGTTATATTCACTTTGAACATGATGAAAATTTTGAATTATTGGGCATTCAGGCTATTTTGACTATTGTAGCTGGTTTTATCACTTTGATTATTCTTGCCATTTGACGAATTCGGTCAATTCCAACGTTCTATTCAGTTTCAACATGATGAACATTCTGAATTATTGGGCATTCAGGCTATTTTGACTATTTTAGCTGGTTTTATCACTTTGATTATTCTTGCCATTTGAGGAATTCGGTCAATTCCAACGTTCTATTCAGTTTCAACATGATGAACATTCTGAATTATTGGGCATTCAGGCTATTTTGATTATTGTAGCTGGTTTTATCACTCTGATCACTTTGAATAGTCTTGCCATTTGACGAATTCGGTCAATTCCAACGTTCTATTCAGTTTCAACATGATGAACATTCTGAATTATTGGGCATTCAGGCTATTTTGATTATTGTAGCTGGTTTTATCACTCTGATCACTTTGAATACTCTTGCCATTTGACGAATTCGGTCAACTGCAACGTTATATTCACTGTGAACATTTTGAATTATATGGCATTCAGGCTATTTTGACTATTGTATCACTGTGATTATTATTTTATCACTGTGATTATTCTTGCCATTTGACGAATTCGGTCAATTACAATTTCTATTCAGTTTCAACATGATGAACATTCTGAATTATTTCGCATTCAGGCTATTTTGATTATTGTAGCTGGTTTTATCACTCTGATTACTTTGAATACTTTTGCCATTTGGCGAATTCGGTCAACTGCAACATTATATATTTACTTTGAACATGATGAACATTTTGAATTATTGGGCATTCAGGCTATTTTGACTATTGTAGCTGGTTTTATCACTCTGATCACTTTGAATACTCTTGCCATTTGACGAATTCGGTCAACTGCAACGTTATATTCACTGTGAACATTTTGAATTATATGGCATTCAGGCTATTTTGACTATTGTAGCTGGTTTTATCACTTTGATTATTCTTGCCATTTGACGAATTCGGTCATTTCCAACGTTCTATTCAGTTTCAACATGATGAACATTCTGAATTATTGGGCATTCAGGCTATTTTGACTATTTTAGCTGGTTTTATCACTTTGATTATTCTTGCCATCTGACGAATTCGGTCAATTCCAACGTTCTATTCAGTTTCAACATGATGAACATTCTGAATTATTGGGCATTCAGGCTATTTTGATTATTGTAGCTAGTTTTATCACTCTGATCACTTTGAATAGTCTTGCCATTTGACGAATTCGGTCAATTCCAACGTTCTATTCAGTTTCAACATGATGAACATTCTGAATTATTGGGCATTCAGGCTATTTTGATTATTGTAGCTGGTTTTATCACTCTGATCACTTTGAATACTCTTGCCATTTGACGAATTCGGTCAACTGCAACGTTATATTCACTGTGAACATTTTGAATTATATGGCATTTAGGCTATTTTGACTATTGTAGCTGGTTTTATCACTGTGATTATTCTTGCCATTTGACGAATTCGGTCAATTCCAACGTTCTATTCAGTTTCAACATGATGAACATTCTGAATTATTTCGCATTCAGGCTATTTTGACTATTTTAGCTGGTTTTATCACTCTGATTAGTTTGAATACTCTTGCCATTTGACGAATTCGGTCAACTGCAACGTTATATTCTTCTTTGAACATTTTGAATTATTGGGCATTCAGACTATTTTGACTATTGTAGCTGGTTTTATCACTCTGATCACTTTGAATACTCTTGCCATTTGTCGAATTCGGTCAACTGCAACGTTATATTCACTTTGAACATGATGAAAATTTTGAATTATTGGGCATTCAGGCTATTTTGACTATTGAGAATAATCAAAGTGATAAAACCAGCTACAATGGTTTTATCACTTTGATTATTCTTGCCGTTTGACGAATTCGGTCAATTCCAACGTTCTATTCAGTTTCAACATGATGAACATTCTGAATTATTGGGCATTCAGGCTATTTTGACTATTTTAGCTGGTTTTATCACTTTGATTATTCTTGCCATTTGACGAATTCGGTCAATTCCAACGTTCTATTCAGTTTCAACATGATGGACATTCTGAATTATTGGGCATTCAGGCTATTTTGATTATTGTAGCTGGTTTTATCACTCTGATCACTTTGAATACTCTTGCCATTTGACGAATTCGGTCAACTGCAACGTTATATTCACTGTGAACATTTTGAATTATATGGCATTCAGGCTATTTTGACTATTGTAGCTGGTTTTATCACTTTGATTATTCTTGCCATTTGACGAATTCGGTCAATTCCAACGTTCTATTCAGTTTCAACATGATGAACATTCTGAATTATTGGACATTCAGGCTATTTTGACTATTTTAGCTGGTTTTATCACTTTGATTATTCTTGCCATTTGACGAATTCGGTCAATTCCAACGTTCTATTCAGTTTCAACATGATGAACATTCTGAATTATTGGGCATTCAGGCTATTTTGATTATTGTAGCTGGTTTTATCACTCTGATCACTTTGAATAGTCTTGCCATTTGACGAATTCGGTCAATTCCAACGTTCTATTCAGTTTCAACATGATGAACATTCTGAATTATTGGGCATTCAGGCTATTTTGATTATTGTAGCTGGTTTTATCACTCTGATCACTTTGAATACTCTTGCCATTTGACGAATTCGGTCAACTGCAACGTTATATTCACTGTGAACATTTTGAATTATATGGCATTCAGGCTATTTTGACTATTGTAGCTGGTTTTATCACTGTGATTATTCTTGCCATTTGACGAATTCGGTCAATTCCAACGTTCTATTCAGTTTCAACATGATGAACATTCTGAATTATTTCGCATTCAGGATATTTTGACTATTTTAGCTGGTTTTATCACTTTGATTATTCTTGCCATTTGACGAATTCGGTCAATTCCAACGTTCTATTCAGTTTCAACATGATGAACATTCTGAATTATTGGGCATTCAGGCTATTTTGATTATTGTAGCTGGTTTTATCACTCTGATCACTTTGAATAGTCTTGCCATTTGACGAATTCGGTCAATTCCAACGTTCTATTCAGTTTCAACATGATGAACATTCTGAATTATTGGGCATTCAGGCTATTTTGATTATTGTAGCTGGTTTTATCACTCTGATCACTTTGAATACTCTTGCCATTTGACGAATTCGGTCAACTGCAACGTTATATTCACTGTGAACATTTTGAATTATATGGCATTCAGGCTATTTTGACTATTGTATCACTGTGATTATTATTTTATCACTGTGATTATTCTTGCCATTTGACGAATTCGGTCAATTCCAATTTCTATTCAGTTTCAACATGATGAACATTCTGAATTATTTCGCATTCAGGCTATTTTGATTATTGTAGCTGGTTTTATCACTCTGATTACTTTGAATACTCTTGCCATTTGGCGAATTCGGTCAACTGCAACATTATATATTTACTTTGAACATGATGAACATTTTGAATTATTGGGCATTCAGGCTATTTTGACTATTGTAGCTGGTTTTATCACTTTGATTATTCTTGCCATTTGACGAATTCGGTCAATTCCAACGTTCTATTCAGTTTCAACATGATGAACATTCTGAATTATTGGGCATTCAGGCTATTTTGACTATTGTAGCTGGGTTTATCACTTTGATTATTCTTGCCATTTGGCGAATTCGGTCAATTCCAACGTTCTATTCAGTTTCAACATGATGAACATTCTGAATTATTGGGCATTCAGGCTATTTTGATTATTGTAGCTGGTTTTATCACTCTGATCACTTTGAATAATCTTGCCATTTGACGAATTCGGTCAACTGCAACGTTATATTCACTGTGAACATTTTGAATTATATGGCATTCAGGCTATTTTGACTATTGTAGCTGGTTTTATCACTGTGATTATTCTTGCCATTTGACGAATTCGGTCAATTCCAACGTTCTATTCAGTTTCAACATGATGAACATTCTGAATTATTGGGCATTCAGGCTATTTTGATTATTGTAGCTGGTTTTATCACTCTGATCACTTTGAATACTCTTGCCATTTGACGAATTCGGTCAACTGCAACGTTATATTCACTGTGAACATTTTGAATTATATGGCATTCAGGCTATTTTGACTATTGTAGCTGGTTTTATCACTGTGATTATTCTTGCCATTTGACGAATTCGGTCAATTCCAACGTTCTATTCAGTTTCAACATGATGAACATTCTGAATTATTTCGCATTCAGGCTATTTTGACTATTTTAGCTGGTTTTATCACTCTGATTAGTTTGAATACTCTTGCCATTTGACGAATTCGGTCAACTGCAACATTATATATTTACTTTGAACATGATGAACATTTTGAATTATTGGGCATTCAGGCTATTTTGACTATTGTAGCTGGTTTTATCACTTTGATTATTCTTGCCATTTGACGAATTCGGTCAATTCCAACGTTCTATTCAGTTTCAACATGATGAACATTCTGAATTATTGGGCATTCAGCCTATTTTGACTATTGTAGCTGGGTTTATCACTTTGATTATTCTTGCCATTTGGCGAATTCGGTCAATTCCAACGTTCTATTCAGTTTCAACATGATGAACATTCTGAATTATTGGGCATTCAGGCTATTTTGATTAGTCTGGCTGGTTTTATCACTCTGATCACTTTGAATACTCTTGCCATTTGACGAATTCGGTCAACTGCAACGTTATATTCTTCTTTGAACATTTTGAATTATTGGGCATTCAGACTATTTTGACTATTGTAGCTGGTTTTATCACTCTGATCACTTTGAATACTCTTGCCATTTGTCGAATTCGGTCAACTGCAACGTTATATTCACTTTGAACATGATGAAAATTTTGAATTATTGGGCATTCAGGCTATTTTGACTATTGAGAATAATCAAAGTGATAAAACCAGCTACAATGGTTTTATCACTTTGATTATTCTTGCCATTTGACGAATTCGGTCAATTCCAACGTTCTATTCAGTTTCAACATGATGAACATTCTGAATTATTGGGCATTCAGGCTATTTTGACTATTTTAGCTGGTTTTATCACTTTGATTATTCTTGCCATTTGACGAATTCGGTCAATTCCAACGTTCTATTCAGTTTCAACATGATGAACATTCTGAATTATTGGGCATTCAGGCTATTTTGATTATTGTAGCTGGTTTTATCACTCTGATCACTTTGAATAGTCTTGCCATTTGACGAATTCGGTCAATTCCAACGTTCTATTCAGTTTCAACATGATGAACATTCTGAATAATTGGGCATTCAGGCTATTTTGATTATTGTAGCTGGTTTTATCACTCTGATCACTTTGAATACTCTTGCCATTTGACGAATTCGGTCAACTGCAACGTTATATTCACTGTGAACATTTTGAATTATATGGCATTCAGGCTATTTTGACTATTGCATCAATGTGATTATTATTTTATCACTGTGATTATTCTTGCCATTTGACGAATTCGGTCAATTCCAATTTCTATTCAGTTTCAACATGATGAACATTCTGAATTATTTCGCATTCAGGCTATTTTGATTATTGTAGCTGGTTTTATCACTCTGATCACTTTGAATACTCTTGCCATTTGACGAATTCGGTCAACTGCAACGTTATATTCACTGTGAACATTTTGAATTATATGGCATTCAGGCTATTTTGACTATTGTATCACTGTGATTATTATTTTATCACTGTGATTATTCTTGCCATTTGACGAATTCGGTCAATTACAATTTCTATTCAGTTTCAACATGATGAACATTCTGAATTATTTCGCATTCAGGCTATTTTGATTATTGTAGCTGGTTTTATCACTCTGATTACTTTGAATACTTTTGCCATTTGGCGAATTCGGTCAACTGCAACATTATATATTTACTTTGAACATGATGAACATTTTGAATTATTGGGCATTCAGGCTATTTTGACTATTGTAGCTGGTTTTATCACTCTGATCACTTTGAATACTCTTGCCATTTGACGAATTCGGTCAACTACAACGTTATATTCACTGTGAACATTTTGAATTATATGGCATTCAGGCTATTTTGACTATTGTAGCTGGTTTTATCACTTTGATTATTCTTGCCATTTGACGAATTCGGTCAATTCCAACGTTCTATTCAGTTTCAACATGATGAACATTCTGAATTATTGGGCATTCAGGCTATTTTGACTATTTTAGCTGGTTTTATCACTTTGATTATTCTTGCCATTTGACGAATTCGGTCAATTCCAACGTTCTATTCAGTTTCAACATGATGAACATTCTGAATTATTGGGCATTCAGGCTATTTTGATTATTGTAGCTAGTTTTATCACTCTGATCACTTTGAATAGTCTTGCCATTTGACGAATTCGGTCAATTCCAACGTTCTATTCAGTTTCAACATGATGAACATTCTGCATTATTGGGCATTCAGGCTATTTTGATTATTGTAGCTGGTTTTATCACTCTGATCACTTTGAATACTCTTGCCATTTGACGAATTCGGTCAACTGCAACGTTATATTCACTGTGAACATTTTGAATTATATGGCATTTAGGCTATTTTGACTATTGTAGCTGGTTTTATCACTGTGATTATTCTTGCCATTTGACGAATTCGGTCAATTCCAACGTTCTATTCAGTTTCAACATGATGAACATTCTGAATTATTTCGCATTCAGGCTATTTTGACTATTTTAGCTGGTTTTATCACTCTGATTAGTTTGAATACTCTTGCCATTTGACGAATTCGGTCAACTGCAACATTATATATTTACTTTGAACATGATGAACATTTTGAATTATTGGGCATTCAGGCTATTTTGACTATTGTAGCTGGTTTTATCACTTTGATTATTCTTGCCATTTGGCGAATTCGGTCAATTCCAACGTTCTATTCAGTTTCAACATGATGAACATTCTGAATTATTGGGCATTCAGGCTATTTTGATTAGTCTGGCTGGTTTTATCACTCTGATCACTTTGAATACTCTTGCCATTTGACGAATTCGGTCAACTGCAACGTTATATTCTTCTTCGAACATTTTGAATTATTGGGCATTCAGACTATTTTGACTATTGTAGCTGGTTTTATCACTCTGATCACTTTGAATACTCTTGCCATTTGACGAATTCGGTCAACTGCAACGTTATATTCACTGTGAACATTTTGAATTATATGGCATTTAGGCTATTTTGACTATTGTAGCTGGTTTTATCACTGTGATTATTCTTGCCATTTGACGAATTCGGTCAATTCCAACGTTCTATTCAGTTTCAACATGATGAACATTCTGAATTATTTCGCATTCAGGCTATTTTGACTATTTTAGCTGGTTTTATCACTCTGATTAGTTTGAATACTCTTGCCATTTGACGAATTCGGTCAACTGCAACATTATATATTTACTTTGAACATGATGAACATTTTGAATTATTGGGCATTCAGGCTATTTTGACTATTGTAGCTGGTTTTATCACTTTGATTATTCTTGCCATTTGACGAATTCGGTCAATTCCAACGTTCTATTCAGTTTCAACATGATGAACATTCTGAATTATTGGGCATTCAGGCTATTTTGATTATTGTAGCTGGTTTTATCACTCTGATCACTTTGAATAGTCTTGCCATTTGACGAATTCGGTCAATTCCAACGTTCTATTCAGTTTCAACATGATGAACATTCTGAATTATTGGGCATTCAGGCTATTTTGATTATTGTAGCTGGTTTTATCACTCTGATCACTTTGAATACTCTTGCCATTTGACGAATTCGGTCAACTGCAACGTTATATTCACTGTGAACATTTTGAATTATATGGCATTCAGGCTATTTTGACTATTGTATCACTGTGATTATTATTTTATCACTGTGATTATTCTTGCCATTTGACGAATTCGGTCAATTCCAATTTCTATTCAGTTTCAACATGATGAACATTCTGAATTATTTCGCATTCAGGCTATTTTGATTATTGTAGCTGGTTTTATCACTCTGATTACTTTGAATACTCTTGCCATTTGGCGAATTCGGTCAACTGCAACATTATATATTTACTTTGAACATGATGAACATTTTGAATTATTGGGCATTCAGGCTATTTTGACTATTGTAGCTGGTTTTATCACTCTGATCACTTTGAATACTCTTGCCATTTGACGAATTCGGTCAACTGCAACGTTATATTCACTGTGAACATTTTGAATTATATGGCATTCAGGCTATTTTGACTATTGTAGCTGGTTTTATCACTTTGATTATTCTTGCCATTTGACGAATTCGGTCAATTCCAACGTTCTATTCAGTTTCAACATGATGAACATTCTGAATTATTGGGCATTCAGGCTATTTTGACTATTTTAGCTGGTTTTATCACTTTGATTATTCTTGCCATTTGACGAATTCGGTCAATTCCAACGTTCTATTCAGTTTCAACATGATGAACTTTCTGAATTATTGGGCATTCAGGCTATTTTGATTATTGTAGCTGGTTTTATCACTCTGATCACTTTGAATAGTCTTGCCATTTGACGAATTCGGTCAATTCCAACGTTCTATTCAGTTTCAACATGATGAACATTCTGAATTATTGGGCATTCAGGCTATTTTGATTATTGTAGCTGGTTTTATCACTCTGATCACTTTGAATACTCTTGCCATTTGACGAATTCGGTCAACTGCAACGTTATATTCACTGTGAACATTTTGAATTATATGGCATTCAGGCTATTTTGACTATTGTAGCTGGTTTTATCACTGTGATTATTCTTGCCATTTGACGAATTCGGTCAATTCCAACGTTCTATTCAGTTTCAACATGATGAACATTCTGAATTATTTCGCATTCAGGATATTTTGACTATTTTAGCTGGTTTTATCACTTTGATTATTCTTGCCATTTGACGAATTCGGTCAATTCCAACGTTCTATTCAGTTTCAACATGATGAACATTCTGAATTATTGGGCATTCAGGCTATTTTGATTATTGTAGCTGGTTTTATCACTCTGATCACTTTGAATAGTCTTGCCATTTGACGAATTCGGTCAATTCCAACGTTCTATTCAGTTTCAACATGATGAACATTCTGAATTATTGGGCATTCAGGCTATTTTGATTATTGTAGCTGTTTTTATCACTCTGATCACTTTGAATACTCTTGCCATTTGACGAATTCGGTCAACTGCAACGTTATATTCACTGTGAACATTTTGAATTATATGGCATTCAGGCTATTTTGACTATTGTATCACTGTGATTATTATTTTATCACTGTGATTATTCTTGCCATTTGACGAATTCGGTCAATTCCAATTTCTATTCAGTTTCAACATGATGAACATTCTGAATTATTTCGCATTCAGGCTATTTTGATTATTGTAGCTGGTTTTATCACTCTGATTACTTTGAATACTCTTGCCATTTGGCGAATTCGGTCAACTGCAACATTATATATTTACTTTGAACATGATGAACATTTTGAATTATTGGGCATTCAGGCTATTTTGACTATTGTAGCTGGTTTTATCACTCTGATCACTTTGAATACTCTTGCCATTTGACGAATTCGGTCAACTGCAACGTTATATTCACTGTGAACATTTTGAATTATATGGCATTCAGGCTATTTTGACTATTGTAGCTGGTTTTATCACTGTGATTATTCTTGCCATTTGACGAATTCGGTCAATTCCAACGTTCTATTCAGTTTTAACATGATGAACATTCTGAATTATTGGGCATTCAGGCTATTTTGATTATTGTAGCTGGTTTTATCACTCTGATCACTTTGAATACTCTTGCCATTTGACGAATTCGGTCAACTGCAACGTTATATTCACTGTGAACATTTTGAATTATATGGCATTCAGGCTATTTTGACTATTGTAGCTGGTTTTATCACTGTGATTATTCTTGCCATTTGACGAATTCGGTCAATTCCAACGTTCTATTCAGTTTCAACATGATGAACATTCTGAATTATTTCGCATTCAGGCTATTTTGACTATTTTAGCTGGTTTTATCACTCTGATTAGTTTGAATACTCTTGCCATTTGACGAATTCGGTCAACTGCAACATTATATATTTACTTTGAACATGATGAACATTTTGAATTATTGGGCATTCAGGCTATTTTGACTATTGTAGCTGGTTTTATCACTTTGATTATTCTTGCCATTTGACGAATTCGGTCAATTCCAACGTTCTATTCAGTTTCAACATGATGAACATTCTGAATTATTGGGCATTCAGGCTATTTTGATTAGTCTGGCTGGTTTTATCACTCTGATCACTTTAAATACTCTTGCCATTTGACGAATTCGGTCAACTGCAACGTTATATTCTTCTTTGAACATTTTGAATTATTGGGCATTCAGACTATTTTGACTATTGTAGCTGGTTTTATCACTCTGATCACTTTGAATACTCTTGCCATTTGTCGAATTCGGTCAACTGCAACGTTATATTCACTTTGAACATGATGAAAATTTTGAATTATTGGGCATTCAGGCTATTTTGACTATTAAGAATAATCAAAGTGATAAAACCAGCTACAATGGTTTTATCACTTTGATTATTCTTGCCATTTGACGAATTCGGTCAATTCCAACGTTCTATTCAGTTTCAACATGATGAACATTCTGAATTATTGGGCATTCAGGCTATTTTGACTATTTTAGCTGGTTTTATCACTTTGATTATTCTTGCCATTTGACGAATTCGGTCAATTCCAACGTTCTATTCAGTTTCAACATGATGAACATTCTGAATTATTGGGCATTCAGGCTATTTTGATTATTGTAGCTGGTTTTATCACTCTGATCACTTTGAATAGTCTTGCCATTTGACGAATTCGGTCAATTCCAACGTTCTATTCAGTTTCAACATGATGAACATTCTGAATTATTGGGCATTCAGGCTATTTTGATTATTGTAGCTGGTTTTATCACTCTGATCACTTTGAATACTCTTGCCATTTGACGAATTCGGTCAACTGCAACGTTATATTCACTGTGAACATTTTGAATTATATGGCATTCAGGCTATTTTGACTATTGTAGCTGGTTTTATCACTGTGATTATTCTTGCCATTTGACGAATTCGGTCAATTCCAACGTTCTATTCAGTTTCAACATGATGAACATTCTGAATTATTTCGCATTCAGGATATTTTGACTATTTTAGCTGGTTTTATCACTTTGATTATTCTTGCCATTTGACGAATTCGGTCAATTCCAACGTTCTATTCAGTTTCAACATGATGAACATTCTGAATTATTGGGCATTCAGGCTATTTTGACTATTTTAGCTGGTTTTATCACTTTGATTATTCTTGCCATTTGACGAATTCGGTCAATTCCAACGTTCTATTCAGTTTCAACATGATGAACATTCTGAATTATTGGGCATTCAGGCTATTTTGATTATTGTAGCTGGTTTTATCACTCTGATCACTTTGAATAGTCTTGCCATTTGACGAATTCGGTCAATTCCAACGTTCTATTCAGTTTCAACATGATGAACATTCTGAATTATTGGGCATTCAGGCTATTTTGATTATTGTAGCTGGTTTTATCACTCTGATCACTTTGAATACTCTTGCCATTTGACGAATTCGGTCAACTGCAACGTTATATTCACTGTGAACATTTTGAATTATATGGCATTCAGGCTATTTTGACTATTGTAGCTGGTTTTATCACTGTGATTATTCTTGCCATTTGACGAATTCGGTCAATTCCAACGTTCTATTCAGTTTCAACATGATGAACATTCTGAATTATTTCGCATTCAGGATATTTTGACTATTTTAGCTGGTTTTATCACTTTGATTATTCTTGCCATTTGACGAATTCGGTCAATTCCAACGTTCTATTCAGTTTCAACATGATGAACATTCTGAATTATTGGGCATTCAGGCTATTTTGATTATTGTAGCTGGTTTTATCACTCTGATCACTTTGAATAGTCTTGCCATTTGACGAATTCGGTCAATTCCAACGTTCTATTCAGTTTCAACATGATGAACATTCTGAATTATTGGGCATTCAGGCTATTTTGATTATTGTAGCTGTTTTTATCACTCTGATCACTTTGAATACTCTTGCCATTTGACGAATTCGGTCAACTGCAACGTTATATTCACTGTGAACATTTTGAATTATATGGCATTCAGGCTATTTTGACTATTGTATCACTGTGATTATTATTTTATCACTGTGATTATTCTTGCCATTTGACGAATTCGGTCAATTCCAATTTCTATTCAGTTTCAACATGATGAACATTCTGAATTATTTCGCATTCAGGCTATTTTGATTATTGTAGCTGGTTTTATCACTCTGATTACTTTGAATACTCTTGCCATTTGGCGAATTCGGTCAACTGCAACATTATATATTTACTTTGAACATGATGAACATTTTGAATTATTGGGCATTCAGGCTATTTTGACTATTGTAGCTGGTTTTATCACTCTGATCACTTTGAATACTCTTGCCATTTGACGAATTCGGTCAACTGCAACGTTATATTCACTGTGAACATTTTGAATTATATGGCATTCAGGCTATTTTGACTATTGTAGCTGGTTTTATCACTGTGATTATTCTTGCCATTTGACGAATTCGGTCAATTCCAACGTTCTATTCAGTTTTAACATGATGAACATTCTGAATTATTGGGCATTCAGGCTATTTTGATTATTGTAGCTGGTTTTATCACTCTGATCACTTTGAATACTCTTGCCATTTGACGAATTCGGTCAACTGCAACGTTATATTCACTGTGAACATTTTGAATTATATGGCATTCAGGCTATTTTGACTATTGTAGCTGGTTTTATCACTGTGATTATTCTTGCCATTTGACGAATTCGGTCAATTCCAACGTTCTATTCAGTTTCAACATGATGAACATTCTGAATTATTTCGCATTCAGGCTATTTTGACTATTTTAGCTGGTTTTATCACTCTGATTAGTTTGAATACTCTTGCCATTTGACGAATTCGGTCAACTGCAACATTATATATTTACTTTGAACATGATGAACATTTTGAATTATTGGGCATTCAGGCTATTTTGACTATTGTAGCTGGTTTTATCACTTTGATTATTCTTGCCATTTGACGAATTCGGTCAATTCCAACGTTCTATTCAGTTTCAACATGATGAACATTCTGAATTATTGGGCATTCAGGCTATTTTGATTAGTCTGGCTGGTTTTATCACTCTGATCACTTTGAATACTCTTGCCATTTGACGAATTCGGTCAACTGCAACGTTATATTCTTCTTTGAACATTTTGAATTATTGGGCATTCAGACTATTTTGACTATTGTAGCTGGTTTTATCACTCTGATCACTTTGAATACTCTTGCCATTTGTCGAATTCGGTCAACTGCAACGTTATATTCACTTTGAACATGATGAAAATTTTGAATTATTGGGCATTCAGGCTATTTTGACTATTGAGAATAATCAAAGTGATAAAACCAGCTACAATGGTTTTATCACTTTGATTATTCTTGCCATTTGACGAATTCGGTCAATTCCAACGTTCTATTCAGTTTCAACATGATGAACATTCTGAATTATTGGGCATTCAGGCTATTTTGACTATTTTAGCTGGTTTTATCACTTTGATTATTCTTGCCATTTGACGAATTCGGTCAATTCCAACGTTCTATTCAGTTTCAACATGATGAACATTCTGAATTATTGGGCATTCAGGCTATTTTGATTATTGTAGCTGGTTTTATCACTCTGATCACTTTGAATAGTCTTGCCATTTGACGAATTCGGTCAATTCCAACGTTCTATTCAGTTTCAACATGATGAACATTCTGAATTATTGGGCATTCAGGCTATTTTGATTATTGTAGCTGGTTTTATCACTCTGATCACTTTGAATACTCTTGCCATTTGACGAATTCGGTCAACTGCAACGTTATATTCACTGTGAACATTTTGAATTATATGGCATTCAGGCTATTTTGACTATTGTAGCTGGTTTTATCACTGTGATTATTCTTGCCATTTGACGAATTCGGTCAATTCCAACGTTCTATTCAGTTTCAACATGATGAACATTCTGAATTATTTCGCATTCAGGATATTTTGACTATTTTAGCTGGTTTTATCACTTTGATTATTCTTGCCATTTGACGAATTCGGTCAATTCCAACGTTCTATTCAGTTTCAACATGATGAACATTCTGAATTATTGGGCATTCAGGCTATTTTGATTATTGTAGCTGGTTTTATCACTCTGATCACTTTGAATAGTCTTGCCATTTGACGAATTCGGTCAATTCCAATTTCTATTCAGTTTCAACATGATGAACATTCTGAATTATTTCGCATTCAGGCTATTTTGATTATTGTAGCTGGTTTTATCACTCTGATTACTTTGAATACTCTTGCCATTTGGCGAATTCGGTCAACTGCAACATTATATATTTACTTTGAACATGATGAACATTTTGAATTATTGGGCATTCAGGCTATTTTGACTATTGTAGCTGGTTTTATCACTCTGATCACTTTGAATACTCTTGCCATTTGACGAATTCGGTCAACTGCAACGTTATATTCACTGTGAACATTTTGAATTATATGGCATTCAGGCTATTTTGACTATTGTAGCTGGTTTTATCACTTTGATTATTCTTGCCATTTGACGAATTCGGTCAATTCCAACGTTCTATTCAGTTTCAACATGATGAACATTCTGAATTATTGGGCATTCAGGCTATTTTGACTATTTTAGCTGGTTTTATCACTTTGATTATTCTTGCCATTTGACGAATTCGGTCAATTCCAACGTTCTATTCAGTTTCAACATGATGAACATTCTGAATTATTGGGCATTCAGGCTATTTTGATTATTGTAGCTGGTTTTATCACTCTGATCACTTTGAATAGTCTTGCCATTTGACGAATTCGGTCAATTCCAACGTTCTATTCAGTTTCAACATGATGAACATTCTGAATTATTGGGCATTCAGGCTATTTTGATTATTGTAGCTGGTTTTATCACTCTGATCACTTTGAATACTCTTGCCATTTGACGAATTCGGTCAACTGCAACGTTATATTCACTGTGAACATTTTGAATTATATGGCATTCAGGCTATTTTGACTATTGTAGCTGGTTTTATCACTGTGATTATTCTTGCCATTTGACGAATTCGGTCAATTCCAACGTTCTATTCAGTTTCAACATGATGAACATTCTGAATTATTTCGCATTCAGGATATTTTGACTATTTTAGCTGGTTTTATCACTTTGATTATTCTTGCCATTTGACGAATTCGGTCAATTCCAACGTTCTATTCAGTTTCAACATGATGAACATTCTGAATTTTTGGGCATTCAGGCTATTTTGATTATTGTAGCTGGTTTTATCACTCTGATCACTTTGAATAGTCTTGCCATTTGACGAATTCGGTCAATTCCAACGTTCTATTCAGTTTCAACATGATGAACATTCTGAATTATTCGGCATTCAGGCTTTTTTGACTATTTTAGCTGGTTTTATCACTTTGATTATTCTTGCCATTTGACGAATTCGGTCAATTCCAACGTTCTATTCAGTTTCAACATGATGAACATTCTGAATTTTTGGGCATTCAGGCTATTTTGATTATTGTAGCTGGTTTTATCACTCTGATCACTTTGAATCGTCTTGCCATTTGACGAATTCGGTCAATTCCAACGTTCTATTCAGTTTCAACATGATGAACATTCTGAATTATTGGGCATTCAGGCTATTTTGATTATTGTAGCTGGTTTTATCACTCTGATCACTTTGAATACTCTTGCCATTTGACGAATTCGGTCAACTGCAACGTTATATTCACTGTGAACATTTTGAATTATATGGCATTCAGGCTATTTTGACTATTGTAGCTGGTTTTATCACTTTGATTATTCTTGCCATTTGACGAATTCGGTCAATTCCAACGTTCTATTCAGTTTCAACATGATGAACATTCTGAATTATTGGGCATTCAGGCTATTTTGACTATTTTAGCTGGTTTTATCACTTTGATTATTCTTGCCATTTGACGAATTCGGTCAATTCCAACCTTCTATTCAGTTTCAACATGATGAACATTCTGAATTATTGGGCATTCAGGCTATTTTGATTATTGTAGCTGGTTTTATCACTCTGATCACTTTGAATAGTCTTACCATTTGACGAATTCGGTCAATTCCAACGTTCTATTCAGTTTCAACATGATGAACATTCTGAATTATTGGGCATTCAGGCTATTTTGATTATTGTAGCTGGTTTTATCACTCTGATCACTTTGAATACTCTTGCCATTTGACGAATTCGGTCAACTGCAACGTTATATTCACTGTGAACATTTTGAATTATATGGCATTCAGGCTATTTTGACTATTGTAGCTGGTTTTATCACTGTGATTATTCTTGCCATTTGACGAATTCGGTCAATTCCAACGTTCTATTCAGTTTCAACATGATGAACATTCTGAATTATTTCGCATTCAGGATATTTTGACTATTTTAGCTGATTTTATCACTTTGATTATTCTTGCCATTTGACGAATTCGGTCAATTCCAACGTTCTATTCAGTTTCAACATGATGAACATTCTGAATTTTTGGGCATTCAGGCTATTTTGATTATTGTAGCTGGTTTTATCACTCTGATCACTTTGAATAGTCTTGCCATTTGACGAATTCGGTCAATTCCAACGTTCTATTCAGTTTCAACATGATGAACATTATGAATTATTCGGCATTCAGGCTTTTTTGACTATTTTAGCTGGTTTTATCACTTTGATTATTCTTGCCATTTGACGAATTCGGTCAATTCCAACGTTCTATTCAGTTTCAACATGATGAACATTCTGAATTTTTGGACATTCAGGCTATTTTGATTATTGTAGCTGGTTTTATCACTCTGATCACTTTGAATAGTCTTGCCATTTGACGAATTCGGTCAATTCCAACGTTCTATTCAGTTTCAACATGATGAACATTCTGAATTATTGGGCATTCAGGCTATTTTGATTATTGTAGCTGGTTTTATCACTCTGATCACTTTGAATACTCTTGCCATTTGACGAATTCGGTCAACTGCAACGTTATATTCACTGTGAACATTTTGAATTATATGGCATTCAGGCTATTTTGACTATTGTAGCTGGTTTTATCACTTTGATTATTCTTGCCATTTGACGAATTCGGTCAATTCCAACGTTCTATTCAGTTTCAACATGATGAACATTCTGAATTATTGGGCATTCAGGCTATTTTGACTATTTTAGCTGGTTTTATCACTTTGATTATTCTTGCCATTTGACGAATTCGGTCAATTCCAACCTTCTATTCAGTTTCAACATGATGAACATTCTGAATTATTGGGCATTCAGGCTATTTTGATTATTGTAGCTGGTTTTATCACTCTGATCACTTTGAATAGTCTTACCATTTGACGAATTCGGTCAATTCCAACGTTCTATTCAGTTTCAACATGATGAACATTCTGAATTATTGGGCATTCAGGCTATTTTGATTATTGTAGCTGGTTTTATCACTCTGATCACTTTGAATACTCTTGCCATTTGACGAATTCGGTCAACTGCAACGTTATATTCACTGTGAACATTTTGAATTATATGGCATTCAGGCTATTTTGACTATTGTAGCTGGTTTGGGCATTCAGGCTATTTTGAATATTTTAGCTGGTTTTATCACTTTGATTATTCTTGCCATTTGACGAATTCGGTCAATTCCAACGTTCTATTCAGTTTCAACATGATGAACATTCTGAATTATTGGGCATTCAGGCTATTTTGATTATTGTAGCTGGTTTTATCACTCTGATCACTTTGAATAGTCTTGCCATTTGACGAATTCGGTCAATTCCAACGTTCTATTAAGTTTCAACATGATGAACATTCTGAATTATTGGGCATTCAGGCTATTTTGATTATTGTTGCTGGTTTTATCTCTCTGATCACTTTGAATCTCTTGCCATTTGATGAATTCGGCCAACTGCAACGTTATATTCACTTTGAGCATGATGAACATTTTGAATTATTGGGCATTCAGGCTATTTTGACTATTGTAGCTGGTTTTATCACTCTGATCACTTTGATTATTCTTGCCATTTGACGAATTGGGTCAACTGCGACGTTATATTCACTTTGAACATGATGCAAATTTTGAATTATTGGGCATTCATGCTATTTTTTTTTTTTTTTTTTTTTTTTTTTTTTTGACTAACACTCAGGGGATGCCCCCTATAAATGCAATGCACTGTGTTAGCGATGGGAAATAAGGGTATTGGAGAGAGGAAAGAGGGAGTAGTGTTTGTTGACGTTGGCCTTGAATTTGATAATGTCATAGCAGGCAGGAAAAACACTTGCTGGAAGATTATTCCACATGCGAACAGTACGGCTGAAGAACGAATTTTCTCTATAGTGTGTCGTCCGGTCAACCGGCCATTTGACAATGAACGGATGAGAGACCCTGGATAGCCGAGTATTCCGGCTAAATGTTCTAACGTCAGGGACCAGACGACGGATATCTTCTGAACAGATACCATTAAAATATCTATAGAATAGCGATACACAACCCACATTTCGGCGATGCTGTAGGGAGACAATAGAGCTGGATACCCTACCATCCCCTATCATCACCACCGCTCTCCTCTGTACACGGTCCAGAAGCTTCAAAGAGGTTAATGGAGCCCCTGCCCATATATGCGAGTTGTATTCCATTTTAGGCCGGATGTAGGTGGTGTAAATATTGACGAGGTCAGATGGGGTGAAGTATTTCTTGCACCGCTTTAAAAAGCCTAAACACTTGAATGCTTCTTTCGACACTTCGAATATATGGCTAGCCCAGCGAGCATCACCCTGTATCTTCATGCCCAGAACATCAAGAGTGTCTGATTCGTCGATATCCACACCACCCATAGATATTGACGGCGATGCTGGATCAGTGGAACGTTTGTGTGACAACAAACAGCACTGGGTCTTTTGTGCATTAAAATCTACTCTGTTCATTTGGCCCCACTCACAAATCGTCGCCAAATCGCGGTTAAGTGAGTCGTTCATCGTTCGCCTTTTTTCCTCGACTTCCAGAGGACCTGGCCGATGATCAAATGAGTACGAATGACAGAGGTTGCTGTCATCCGCAAAGGAGTAGATTGGGTTCACAGTCTGCCCCAACAGGTCGTCAATGAAAATAAGAAATAGAGAGGGAGAGAGGACAGAGCCTTGTGGCACTCCTGCGGTCAACCTATGCTCGTTGGATGAGACCCCATCTATAACAACTCGTATAGAGCGATCCCTGAGAAAACTCGATATGAATCGAGAGAAGGTACTACCGACACCAAATGCAATAAGTTTTGATATGAGTGCTCCGTGCCAGACCCTATCGAACGCCTTGGAAATATCCAGAGCCACGACCTTACTTTCACCAAGGCGGTGAATGGATCGACTCCATCGCTCCGTAAGGAACGCCATCAGGTCTCCAGTAGATCGATTTCTACGGAAGCCATACTGTCGATCATTCAGGAGGCCGTTAGACTCTAGATACCTTACAAGATGGTGATTAACCATGCTCTCCATAACCTTCGAGAGCGCAGAACATATTGCAATTGGACGGTAGTTCGCAGGATTGGTAGCCTCACCTTTCTTGGGGATCGGCTGAACATTGGCAACTTTCCAACGTGAAGGGTAAATACCAGCACGGTACGACATGTTGAAAAGATTGCGCAATGGACGAGCTAGCGTCGAAGAGCACTTACATAGGACAAGTGCTGAAATACCATCCGGGCCCGGAGTTTTGTTTACATTGAGATCTGCAAGAACCCTTGAATTTGAATACTCTTGCCATTTGACGAATTTGGTCAGTTCCAACGTTCTATTCAGTTTCAACATGATAAACATTCTGAATTATTGGACATTCAGGCTTTTTTGATTAGTCTGGCTGGTTTTATCAATCTGATCAATTTGAATACTCTTGCGATTTGACGAATTCGGTCAATTCCAACGTTCTATTCAGTTTCAACATGATGAACATTCTGAATTATTGGACATTCAGGCTTTTTTGATTAGTCTGGCTGGTTTTATCAATCTGATCAATTTGAATACTCTTGCCATTTGACGAATTTGGTCAGTTCCAACGTTCTATTCAGTTTCAACATGATGAATATTTTGAATTATATGGCATTCAGGCTATTTTGAATATTGTAGCTGGTTTTATCACTTTGATTATTCTTGCCATTTGACGAATTCGGTCAATTCCAACGTTCTATTCAGTTTCAATATGATGAACATTCTGAATTATTGGGCGTTCAGGCTATTTTGACTATTTTAGCTGGTTTTATCACTTTGATTATTCTTGCCATTTGACGAATTCGGTCAATTCCAAAGTTCTATTCAGTTTCAACATGCTGAACATTCTGAATTATTGGACATTCAGGCTATTTTGATTAGTCTGGCTGGTTTTATCACTCTGATCACTTTGAATACTCTTGCCATTTGACGAATTCGGTCAATTGCAACGTTCTATTCAGTTTCAACATGATTAACATTCTGAATTATTGGACATTCAGGCTTTTTTGATTAGTCTGGCTGGTTTTATCATTCTGATCAATTTGAATACTCTTGCCATTTGACGAATTCGGTCAACTGCAACGTTATATTCACTGTGAACATTTTTAATTATATGGCATTCAGGCTATTTTGATTATTGTAGCTGGTTTTATCATTTTGATCACTTTGAATACTCTTGCCATTTGACGAATTCGGTCAGTTCCAACGGTCTATTCAGTTTCAACATGATGAACATTCTGAATTATTGAGCATTCAGGCTATTTTGATTATTGTAGCTGGTTTTATCACTCTGATCACTTTGAATACTCTTGCCATTTGACGAATTCGGTCAACTGCAACGTTATATTCACTTTGAACATGATGAATATTTTGAATTATATGGCATTCAGGCTATTTTGATTATTGTAGCTGGTTTTATCACTTTGATTATTCTTGCCATTTGACGAATGCGGTCAATTCCAACGTTCTATTCAGTTTCAACATGATGAACATTCTGAATTATTGGGCATTCAGGCTATTTTGACTATTTTAGCTGGTTTTATCACTTTGATTATTCTTGCCATTTGACGAATTCGGTCAATTCCAACGTTCTATTCAGTTTCAACATGATGAACATTCTGAATTATTGGGCAATCAGACTATTTTGATTATTGTAGCTGGTTTTATCACTCTGATCACTTTGAATAGCCTTGCCATTTGACGAATTCGGTCAATTCCAACGTTCTATTCAGTTTCAACATGATGAACATTCTGAATTATTGGGCATTCAGGCTATTTTGATTATTGTAGCTGGTTTTATCACTCTGATCACTTTGAATACTCTTGCCATTTGACGAATTCGGTCAACTGCAACGTTATATTCACTGTGAACATTTTGAATTATATGGCATTCTGGCTATTTTGACTATTGTAGCTGGTTTTATCACTTTGATTATTCTTGCCATTTGACGAATTCGGTCAATTCCAACGATCTATTCAGTTTCAACATGATGAACATTCTGAATTATTTGGCATTCAGGCTATTTTGATTATTGTAGCTGCTTTTATCACTCTGATTACTTTGAATACTCTTGCCATTTGACGAATTCGGTCAACTGCAACATTATATATTTACTTTGAACATGATGAACATTTTGAATTATTGGGCATTCAGGCTATTTTGATTATTGTAGCTGGTTTTATCACTCTGATCACTTTGATTATTCTTGCCATTTGACGAATTCGGTCAACTGCAACGTTCTATTCAGTTTCAACATGATGAACATTCTGAATTATTGGGCATTCAGGCTATTTTGACTATTCTAGCTGGGTTTATCACTTTGATTATTCTTGGCATTTGGCGAATTCGGTCAATTCCAACGTTCTATTCAGTTTCAACATGATGAACATTCTGAATTATTGGGCGTTCAGGTTATTTTAATTAGTCTGGCAGGTTTTATCACTCTGATCACTTTGAATACTCTTGCCATTTGACGAATTCGGTCAACTGCAACGTTATATTCTTCTTTGAACATTTTGAATTATTGGGCATTCAGACTATTTTGACTATTGTAGCTGGTTTTATCACTTTGATTATTCTTGCCATTTGACGAATTCGGTCAACTGCAACGTTATATTCACTTTGAACATGATGAAAATTTTGAATTATTGGGCATTCAGGCTATTTTGACTATTGTAGCTGGTTTTATCACTTTGATTATTCTTGCCATTTGACGAATTCGGTCAATTCCAACGTTCTATTCAGTTTCAACATGATGAACATTCTGAATTATTGGGCATTCAGGCTATTTTGACTATTTTAGCTGGTTTTATCACTTTGATTATTCTTGCCATTTGACGAATTCGGTCAATTCCAACGTTCTATTCAGTTTCAACATGATGAACATTCTGAATTATTGGGCATTCAGGCTATTTTGATTATTGTAGCTGGTTTTATCACTCTGATCACTTTGAATACTCTTGCCATTTGTCGAATTCGGTCAACTGCAACGTTATATTCACTTTGAACATGATGAAAATTTTGAATTATTGGGCATTCAGGCTATTTTGACTATTGTAGCTGGTTTTATCACTTTGATTATTCTTGCCATTTGACGAATTCGGTCAATTCCAACGTTCTATTCAGTTTCAACATGATGAACATTCTGAATTATTGGGCATTCAGGCTATTTTGACTATTTTAGCTGGTTTTATCACTTTGATTATTCTTGCCATTTGACGAATTCGGTCAATTCCAACGTTCTATTCAGTTTCAACATGATGAACATTCTGAATTATTGGGCATTCAGGCTATTTTGATTATTGTAGCTGGTTTTATCGCTCTGATCACTTTGAATAGTCTTGCCATTTGACGAATTCGGTCAATTCCAACGTTCTATTCAGTTTCAACATGATGAACATTCTGAATTATTGGGCATTCAGGCTATTTTGATTATTGTAGCTGGTTTTATCACTCTGATCACTCTTGCCATTTGACGAATTCGGTCAACTGCAACGTTATATTCACTGTGAACATTTTGAATTATATGGCATTCTGGCTATTTTGACTATTGTATCACTGTGATTATTATTTTATCACTGTGATTATTCTTGCCATTTGACGAATTCGGTCAATTCCAATTTCTATTCAGTTTCAACATGATGAACATTCTGAATTATTTCGCATTCAGGCTATTTTGATTATTGTAGCTGGTTTTATCACTCTGATCACTTTGAATAGTCTTGCCATTTGACGAATTCGGTCAATTCCAACGTTCTATTCAGTTTCAACATGATGAACATTCGGAATTATTGGGCATTCAGGCTATTTTGACTATTTTAGCTGGTTTTATCACTTTGATTATTCTTGCCATTTGACGAATTCGGTCAATTCCAACGTTCTATTCAGTTTCAACATGATGAACATTCTGAATTATTGGGCATTCAGGCTATTTTGATTATTGTAGCTGGTTTTATCACTATGATCACTTTGAATAGTCTTGCCATTTGACGAATTCGGTCAATTCCAACGTTCTATTCAGTTTCAACATGATGAACATTCTGAATTATTGGGCATTCAGGCTATTTTGATTATTGTAGCTGGTTTTATCACTCTGATCACTTTGAATACTCTTGCCATTTGACGAATTCGGTCAACTGCAACGTTATATTCACTGTGAACATTTTGAATTATATGGCATTCAGGCTATTTTGACTATTGTAGCTGGTTTTATCACTTTGATTATTCTTGCCATTTGACGAATTCGGTCAATTCCAACGTTCTATTCAGTTTCAACATGATGAACATTCTGAATTATTGGGCATTCAGGCTATTTTGACTATTTTAGCTGGTTTTATCACTTTGATTATTCTTGCCATTTGACGAATTCGGTCAATTCCAACGTTCTATTCAGTTTCAACATGATGAACATTCTGAATTATTGGGCATTCAGGCTATTTTGATTATTGTAGCTGGTTTTATCACTCTGATCACTTTGATTATTCTTGCCATTTGACGAATTCGGTCAACTGCAACGTTCTATTCAGTTTCAACATGATGAACATTCTGAATTATTGGGCATTCAGGCTATTTTGACTATTGTAGCTGGGTTTATCACTTTGATTATTCTTGGCATTTGGCGAATTCGGTCAATTCCAACGTTCTATTCAGTTTCAACATGATGAACATTCTGAATTATTGGGCGTTCAGGTTATTTTGATTAGTCTGGCAGGTTTTATCACTCTGATCACTTTGAATACTCTTGCCATTTGACGAATTCGGTCAACTGCAACGTTATATTCTTCTTTGAACATTTTGAATTATTGGGCATTCAGACTATTTTGACTATTGTAGCTGGTTTTATCACTCTGATCACTTTGAATACTCTTGCCATTTGTCGAATTCGGTCAACTGCAACGTTATATTCACTTTGAACATGATGAAAATTTTGAATTATTGGGCATTCAGGCTATTTTGACTATTGTAGCTGGTTTTATCACTTTGATTATTCTTGCCATTTGACGAATTCGGTCAATTCCAACGTTCTATTCAGTTTCAACATGATGAACATTCTGAATTATGGGCATTCAGGCTATTTTGACTATTTTAGCTGGTTTTATCACTTTGATTATTCTTGCCATTTGACGAATTCGGTCAATTCCAACGTTCTATTCAGTTTCAACATGATGAACATTCTGAATTATTGGGCATTCAGGCTATTTTGATTATTGTAGCTGGTTTTATCACTCTGATCACTTTGAATAGTCTTGCCATTTGACGAATTCGGTCAATTCCAACGTTCTATTCAGTTTCAACATGATGAACATTCTGAATTATTGGGCATTCAGGCTATTTTGATTATTGTAGCTGGTTTTATCACTCTGATCACTCTTGCCATTTGACGAATTCGGTCAACTGCAACGTTATATTCACTGTGAACATTTTGAATTATATGGCATTCTGGCTATTTTGACTATTGTATCACTGTGATTATTATTTTATCACTGTGATTATTCTTGCCATTTGACGAATTCGGTCAATTCCAATTTCTATTCAGTTTCAACATGATGAACATTCTGAATTATTTCGCATTCAGGCTATTTTGATTATTGTAGCTGGTTTTATCACTCTGATCACTTTGAATAGTCTTGCCATTTGACGAATTCGGTCAATTCCAACGTTCTATTCAGTTTCAACATGATGAACATTCGGAATTATTGGGCATTCAGGCTATTTTGACTATTTTAGCTGGTTTTATCACTTTGATTATTCTTGCCATTTGACGAATTCGGTCAATTCCAACGTTCTATTCAGTTTCAACATGATGAACATTCTGAATTATTGGGCATTCAGGCTATTTTGATTATTGTAGCTGGTTTTATCACTATGATCACTTTGAATAGTCTTGCCATTTGACGAATTCGGTCAATTCCAACGTTCTATTCAGTTTCAACATGATGAACATTCTGAATTATTGGGCATTCAGGCTATTTTGATTATTGTAGCTGGTTTTATCACTCTGATCACTTTGAATACTCTTGCCATTTGACGAATTCGGTCAACTGCAACGTTATATTCACTGTGAACATTTTGAATTATATGGCATTCAGGCTATTTTGACTATTGTAGCTGGTTTTATCACTTTGATTATTCTTGCCATTTGACGAATTCGGTCAATTCCAACGTTCTATTCAGTTTCAACATGATGAACATTCTGAATTATTGGGCATTCAGGCTATTTTGACTATTTTAGCTGGTTTTATCACTTTGATTATTCTTGCCATTTGACGAATACGGTCAATTCCAACGTTCTATTCAGTTTCAACATGATGAACATTCTGAATTATTGGGCATTCAGGCTATTTTGATTATTGTAGCTGGTTTTATCACTCTGATCACTTTGAATAGTCTTGCCATTTGACGAATTCGGTCAATTCCAACGTTCTATTAAGTTTCAACATGATGAACATTCTGAATTATTGGGCATTCAGGCTATTTTGATTATTGTTGCTGGTTTTATATCTCTGATCACTTTGAATCTCTTGCCATTTGATGAATTCGGTCAACTGCAACGTTATATTCACTTTGAGCATGATGAACATTTTGAATTATTGGGCATTCAGGCTATTTTGACTATTGTAGCTGGTTTTATCACTCTGATCACTTTGATTATTCTTGCCATTTGACGAATTTGGTCAGTTCCAACGTTCTATTCAGTTTCAACATGATGAACATTCTGAATTATTTGGCATTCAGGCTATTTTGATTATTGTAGCTGGTTTTATCACTCTGATCACTTTGAATACTCTTGCTATTTGACGAATTCGGTCAATTCCAACGTTCTATTCAGTTTCAACATGATGAACATTCTGAATTATTGGACATTCAGGCTTTTTTGATTAGTCTGGCTGGTTTTATCAATCTGATCAATTTGAATACTCTTGAGATTTGACGAATTCGGTCAATTCCAACGTTCTATTCAGTTTCAACATGATGAACATTCTGAATTATTGGACATTCAGGCTTTTTGATTAGTCTGGCTGGTTTTATCAATCTGATCAATTTGAATACTCTTGTCATTTGACGAATTTGGTCAGTTCCAACGTTCTATTCAGTTTAAACATGATGAATATTTTGAATTATATGGCATTCAGGCTATTTTGAATATTGTAGCTGGTTTTATCACTTTGATTATTCTTGCCATTTGACGAATTCGGTCAATTCCAACGTTCTATTCAGTTTCAACATGATGAACATTCTGAATTATTGGGCGTTCAGGCTATTTTGACTATTTTAGCTGGTTTTATCACTTTGATTATTCTTGCCATTTGACGAATTCGGTCAATTCCAACGTTCTATTCAGTTTCAACATGCTGAACATTCTGAATTATTGGACATTCAGGCTATTTTGATTAGTCTGGCTGGTTTTATCACTCTGATCACTTTGAATACTCTTGCCATTTGACGAATTCGGTCAATTGCAACGTTCTATTCAGTTTCAACATGATTAACATTATGAATTATTGGACATTCAGGCTTTTTTGATTAGTCTGGCTGGTTTTATCAATCTGATCAATTTGAATACTCTTGCCATTTGACGAATTCGGTCAACTGCAACGTTATATTCACTGTGAACATTTTTAATTATATGGCATTCAGGCTATTTTGATTATTGTAGCTGGTTTTATCATTTTGATCACTTTGAATAGTCTTGCCATTTGACGAATTCGGTCAGTTCCAACGGTCTATTCAGTTTCAACATGATGAACATTCTGAATTATTGGGCATTCAGGCTATTTTGATTATTGTAGCTGGTTTTATCACTCTGATCACTTTGAATACTCTTGCCATTTGACGAATTCGGTCAACTGCAACGTTATATTCACTTTGAACATGATGAATATTTTGAATTATATGGCATTCAGGCTATTTTGATTATTGTAGCTGGTTTTATCACTTTGATTATTCTTGCCATTTGACGAATGCGGTCAATTCCAACGTTCTATTCAGTTTCAACATGATGAACATTCTGAATTATTGGGTATTCAGGCTATTTTGACTATTTTAGCTGGTTTTATCACTTTGATTATTCTTGCCATTTGACGAATTCGGTCAATTCCAACGTTCTATTCAGTTTCAACATGATGAACATTCTGAATTATTGGGCAATCAGACTATTTTGATTATTGTAGCTGGTTTTATCACTCTGATCACTTTGAATAGACTTTCCATTTGACGAATTCGGTCAATTCCAACGTTCTATTCAGTTTCAACATGATGAACACTCTGAATTATTGGGCATTCAGGCTATTTTGATTATTGTAGCTGGTTTTATCACTCTGATCACTTTGAATACTCTTGCCATTTGACGAATTCGGTCAACTGCAACGTTATATTCACTGTGAACATTTTGAATTATATAGCATTCAGGCTATTTTGACTATTGTAGCTGGTTTTATCACTTTGATTATTCTTGCCATTTGACGAATTCGGTCAATTCCAACGTTCTATTCAGTTTCAACATGATGAACATTCTGAATTATTTGGCATTCAGGCTATTTTGATTATTGTAGCTGCTTTTATCACTCTGATTACTTTGAATACTCTTGCCATTTGACGAATTCGGTCAACTGCAACATTATATATTTACTTTGAACATGATGAACATTTTGAATTATTGGGCATTCAGGCTATTTTGACTATTGTAGCTGGTTTTATCACTTTGATTATTCTTGCCATTTGACGAATTCGGTCAATTCCAACGTTCTATTCAGTTTCAACATGATGAACATTCTGAATTATTGGGCATTCAGGCTATTTTGACTATTGTAGCTGGGTTTATCACTTTGATTATTCTTGCCATTTGGCGAATTCGGTCAATTCCAAAGTTCTATTCAGTTTCAACATGATGAACATTCTGAATTATTGGGCATTCAGGCTATTTTGATTAGTCTGGCTGGTTTTATCACTCTGATCACTTTGAATACTCTTGCCATTTGACGAATTCGGTCAACTGCAACGTTATATTCTTCTTTGAACATTTTGAATTATTGGGCATTCAGACTATTTTGACTATTGTAGCTGGTTTTATCACTCTGATCACTTTGAATACTCTTGCCATTTGTCGAATTCGGTCAACTGCAACGTTATATTCACTTTGAACATGATGAAAATTTTGAATTATTGGGCATTCAGGCTATTTTGACTATTGTAGCTGGTTTTATCACGTTGATTATTCTTGCCATTTGACGAATTCGGTCAATTCCAACGTTCTATTCAGTTTCAACATGATGAACATTCTGAATTATTGGGCATTCAGGCTATTTTGACTATTTTAGCTTGTTTTATCACTTTGATTATTCTTGCCATTTGACGAATTCGGTCAATTCCAACGTTCTATTCAGTTTCAACATGATGAACATTCTGAATTATTGGGCATTCAGGCTATTTTGATTATTGTAGCTGGTTTTATCACTCTGATCACTTTGAATAGTCTTGCCATTTGACGAATTCGGTCAATTCCAACGTTCTATTCAGTTTCAACATGATGAACATTCTGAATTATTGGGCATTCAGGCTATTTTGATTATTGTAGCTGGTTTTATCACTCTGATCACTCTTGCCATTTGACGAATTCGGTCAACTGCAACGTTATATTCACTGTGAACATTTTGAATTATATGGCATTCAGGCTATTTTGACTATTGTATCACTGTGATTATTATTTTATCACTGTGATTATTCTTGCCATTTGACGAATTCGGTCAATTCCAATTTCTATTCAGTTTCAACATGATGAACATTCTGAATTATTTCGCATTCAGGCTATTTTGATTATTGTAGCTGGTTTTATCACTCTGATTACTTTGAATACTCTTGCCATTTGGCGAATTCGGTCAACTGCAACATTATATATTTACTTTGAACATGATGAACATTTTGAATTATTGGGCATTCAGGCTATTTTGACTATTGTAGCTGGTTTTATCACTCTGATCACTTTGAATACTCTTGCCATTTGACGAATTCGGTCAACTGCAACGTTATATTCACTGTGAACATTTTGAATTATATGGCATTCAGGCTATTTTGACTATTGTAGCTGGTTTTATCACTTTGATTATTCTTGCCATTTGACGAATTCGGTCAATTCCAACGTTCTATTCAGTTTCAACATGATGAACATTCTGAATTATTGGGCATTCAGGCTATTTTGACTATTTTAGCTGGTTTTATCACTTTGATTATTCTTGCCATTTGACGAATTCGGTCAATTCCAACGTTCTATTCAGTTTCAACATGATGAACATTTTGAATTATTTCGCATTCAGGCTATTTTGATTGTTGTAGCTGGTTTTATCACTCTGATCACTTTGATTATTCTTGCCATTTGACGAATTCGGTCAATTCCAACGTTCTATTCAGTTTCAACATGATGAACATTCTGAATTATTGGGCATTCAGGCTATTTTGACTATTTTAGCTGGTTTTATCACTTTGATTATTCTTGCCATTTGACGAATTCGGTCAATTCCAACGTTCTATTCAGTTTCAACATGATGAACATTCTGAATTATTGGGCATTCAGGCTATTTTGATTATTGTAGCTGGTTTTATCACTCTGATCACTTTGAATAGTCTTGCCATTTGACGAATTCGGTCAATTCCAACGTTCTATTCAGTTTCAACATGATGAACATTCTGAATTATTGGGCATTCAGGCTATTTTGATTATTGTAGCTGGTTTTATCACTCTGATCACTTTGAATAGTCTTGCCATTTGACGAATTCGGTCAACTGCAACGTTATATTCACTGTGAACATTTTGAATTATATGGCATTCAGGCTATTTTGACTATTGTAGCTGGTTTTATCACTTTGATTATTCTTGCCATTTGACGAATTCGGTCAATTCCAACGTTCTATTCGGTTTCAACATGATGAACATTCTGAATTATTGGGCATTCAGGCTATTTTGATTATTGTAGCTGGTTTTATCACTCTGATCACTTTGAATAGTCTTGCCATTTGACGAATTCGGTCAATTCCAACGTTCTATTAAGTTTCAACATGATGAACATTCTGAATTATTGGGCATTCAGGCTATTTTGATTATTGTAGCTGGTTTTATCTCTCTGATCACTTTGAATCTCTTGCCAATTGATGAATTCGGTCAACTGCAACGTTATATTCACTTTGAGCATGATGAACATTTTGAATTATTGGGCATTCAGGCTATTTTGACTATTGTAGCTGGTTTTATCACTCTGATCACTTTGATTATTCTTGCCATTTGACGAATTCGGTCAACTGCGACGTTATATTCACTTTGAACATGATGAAAATTTTGAATTATTGGGCATTCAGGCTATTTTGACTATTGTAGCTGGTTTTATCACTTTGATTATTCTTGCCATTTGACGAATTCGGTCAATTCCAACGTTCTATTCAGTTTCAACATGATGAACATTCTGAATTATTTGGCATTCAGGCTATTTTGATTATTGTAGCAGGTTTTATCAGTCCGATCACTTTGAATACTCTTGCCATTTGACGAATTCGGTCAATTCCAACGTTCTATTCAGTTTCAACATGATGAACATTCTGAATTATTGGACATTCAGGCTTTTTTGATTAGTCTGGCTGGTTTTATCAATCTGATCAATTTGAATACTCTTGCCATTTGACGAATTTGGTCAGTTCCAACGTTCTATTTAGTTTCAACATGATGAACATTCTGAATTATTTGGCATTCAGGCGATTTTGATTATTGTAGCTGGTTTTATCACTCTGATCACTTTGAATACTCTTGCCATTTGACGAATTCGGTCAACTGCAACGTTATATTCACTTTGAACATGATGAACATTTTGAATTATATGGCATTCAGACAATTTTGACTATTGTAGCTGGTTTTATCACTTTGACCATTTGACGAATTCGGTCAATTCCAATATTCCATTCAGTTTCAACATGATGAACATTCTGAATTATCCCTTCGTTGGCACTTGCCCCGATTTTGATGGGGTTTTTTTTATTTGAAATAGAATTGTGTTGAAGCGAGCTTCAACAAATCAGAATGTCCTCATGACATCATTAGGGTTAAGTTAATTTGAGTCTTTTTCCATGAATTTATCTTTCAGTTCAATATTGTATTTCTAACGATTTTAATTACCATATTAGTCATTTCATTTACTCTTTTTTATATTGATCTCTTTCGCACATGAAGTGCAATTTTTCCGCTAGACCCATAAGTCATTTTTGTATTAGCTTAAGTTAGTTCCTAAGATACCACCAATAAACACACACACCATTTGAATTGAAGCGGAACTCTTGTTGGGTTTTTTATTTAAAACCTATTGGTACATTTATTTTGGGATCTGTTAAAGAAACAGGCCCATACATATGGTCCTTCGAACCTTCTAGAGCCCCTAGTAAAGTCTAGGACGGATTTGAATCCAGTAACAATTCGCAGAAAATATCTGCATAGCGGATGGTTAACATAACCTCAATTGGCAATTTCGTCATCTAACTTTGGAGTTGCAGCTTCCATCACGGCACAGCGTCAACCCCCAAACGCTTAGAAAATTTAAAACTCATCACCAGAATCAACATACACATATTTCGACTCAGCATAGTTATCAAACATCGAAACCTTCACCTACACCTGACTACAAAAGGTAGCATCATAAGCAGGCGACCTGTTTACAACAACAATTAAATCACCAAAGGCAACTATCTGAATCTACTCATTGGAAACTACACCAAAAATAATTTCAACTTTCAACGGCCGAAAAGAAGAAGTCATCACACGTAACCAGCCTGGTTACAACACACACAAAAAAAGAAGTCTCATCAAACTACAGCGACAAACATCCATGGTAACAAGAGAAGTACAAAAGGAGAAGAGGTATGTACAGTAGTAATTTGCATTCGATTATATGTAGATCATTTTTTCGCGAAAACAACAAAAACAAAAATCCCGTTGAAAAATTGAAACAAAAAGTACAAAAAAAAATCAGAAAGAACGTGCAAAAACCGCGCAACAGACTTTGAAAAGAACGAACGATAATAAATAATCACAAAACAAAACTCAATAACTTTAAAATAATCGATATTTGAAGTTATAAAATCGATTATCACCACCTCTCATTATCCATATTTGGATCGTTTTACAACACTGAAATTCTTTTAACTCTCACCCCATTCCGATTGGCAATACATCGCCATACATACATATGTACATATGTGACAGATCATAAACAGCGATTACAGCATAAATCAAATCATAACAGAATTCAAAGTGAACGGTCGTGTAAAGAAATGTAACAAAACAAAAATCAACATATTACAGAATTGTGAACGAAATCGTGTGATGAAAAAACAAAAGATAACAAAGTAATAAGTCGGTCGTGTTAAACGCAAAAATAATTTATTTGAAAAAAAAAACTATAAAGAAAATAAATAAATGAAACGAACTGTGATTGAAAAAAAAAATATAAACAAAGTGGAAATAATACGCACAAAATTGCAAGGAAAGTGTTTAAAAAGAGAGAAATTCAGTCAACAAACATTATTTATTAAAGGCTATATTGAGTGAACTGCCTGTTCCAAACAACCGTCATCTACATACAACAAAAACATCAAAACCAAGACACCATCACGACAAAAAAAGGTGAGTGGATTTGTTACAATTTATAATAATTTTGTATGCTGGTAAATTGCATTTTAACAAAAAAAATTCGCGACAATCGACGTGATTACGAATGAAAATAGGGTTACCGCATCAACCCATGTAAATTGAATTTGTGGGATTGATAAAAAAATACCCGGGGAACGAATAAATATTTAATATTGATGAAAATACAAAATAAAATTTGAAAAATATAACGAATAGTTGAGAAAAAAGAAAAATAAACGAATTTTGAAAATCAAAATCAGGACTTCGAATAAAAACACCAATTGAATACATTTGCAAATTGTTTCAACTTATACAGTGGAAATTGCCACAAAACGAAATTTTTAGTAAAATAATATAAAAACAGATTGCCATATCTACACTATATATAATCCTTTGTGGATTTAAAAACTTTTTCGGGTTCGCGATTTGGGTACAAAAAAAATGCTAAACCCATATAAATAAATACCATAACATAAAAGACATTTCGGTGCAAAAATACGTTCGCGAAGGGGAAATTTTGATTTCTACGTGAACTTTCTTGAATTTATGAACAAATTCGGGAACAAAACAACGATTTTTTTGGAAATAAATCAAATAGCTAAGTTCTCGTAAAACCATTTTTTTTTTAATTTGGGAAATTTCGAAATCATTAAAAATGGATGTAAAGAGAAAATTAACTTTTATTTGGGAGAGCTGTGCGTAATCGGTAATAAAAAGAGGATGGCGACAGCTGCATGCTGGAAGTAAAATTAGAAGACATCGAAGATACGTGGAAAAACATGAAGGAGGTCTATGAGGAAATCATGACGATGGACGATTCGGCCAAAGATAACGCAGAGTTAATCAAATATGCCATGTCAAAATTTAAGAAAGCTCGGTCGGAGTATCAATGTTGTAAGGCGAAATTATTGGATATGATAAAATCCAGAGATTCTCCAAATCAAGAAAAAAATGCAAAAGCTGAATCATCGATAATGCACACGGCACTCAAATTACCATCATGTGATTGTCCACCATTTGAAGGAGGTTACGCCAAGTGGCCTGCATTTCGCGACATCTTCACTGCTGTCTTTGCAAATCATCCTGATTTATCACCAGTACAAAAATTGTACCATCTTCGCAATAAAACTCGTGGAAAAGCGCATCATATCGTGGAAAAATTTGAATTAGTAGATACAAATTTTGATATCGCGTGGTTAGCTTTAAAAACTAGATACGAAAATAATAGGATCTTAGTGCATCAACAAATGAAAAAATTGTTTGGAATCCCGGCAGCGGCCAATGAAACAGCGGATGCACTAAGACAAATTCAAGCTGGAATAGATGATAGTGTTTCAATATTTACTACTTATCAATTGAAGATGGATAATTGTGATCCATTCCTGGTCTACATGTTACACCAAACTTCCAAAGGATACTTTAACTGCATGGGAAGATTCGTTGAGTAATCATAAAGAGTTTCCGACATGGGCTCAAATGTTTGATTTCCTATCTAAAAATATAGAAATTCTGGAAACGCTCTCGGATTTAGGAAAATCGGGTAATCGTGAAAAGGGTTATAAATCTCAATCTTTTCATACTCAATCGGGAATAAAACGACAATTTTGTAAGAAATGTAAGCAAGATTATTCAATACGCGAATGTGAATATTTTAAAGCTATGCCAGCCAACGAAAGAGTGAAGTTCGCGTTCGCAAATAAATATTGTATGAACTGTCTATCGTCTAATCATTTTCAGTCCAAATGCACGAGTAAAAGTGTATGCAGCAAATGCAAATTGAAACACCATTCATTACTTCACGTTGACAAAGAACTGAATAAAACCAACGTTACAAGGAATTCTCAATATAAATCTGGAAGCGATGAACATCCATCAACTTCGCGCTATCAACCAACTTTAAACTCTCCTCATGAGAACAACAACTCAACAGATGCTGTAATTTCAAACTTTTCGCTGAATGAAGGCACAACTATTTTACCGACAGCGCTGATTCAGGTAGAAAATTTGGGCGATATCTTTTTGATTCGAGCCTTGTTAGATAGTGGGTCGGAGAAAAGTTTTATTTCGAAGCGTATACAGCAAAAACTGGGACTCCCACTAATATCGCACAACTCACAAATTTCAGGGCTTGGTGGAACTATTGTAGGTAGTTCTAATGGAAAATGCTTTGTAGATCTAAAGTCTCGATCGTCAAATTTTAGAATCAAAATAGAAGCCATAATTGTTTCCAAACTAGCGCATTTCATACCATCCAAGAAAGTCTCCATGGAAAGGTTTCCAGAGATTAATAATCTTAATTTAGCCGATCCATATTTTCATAATCCTTCACCAATCGACATGATTATAGGGAGCGATTATTTACCATTGATAAATAGGACAGGTGTACTTTCTAATATTGGAAATGGCCTAGAAGCCCGCGAATCGCATTTTGGTTGGTACTTGTCAGGCCCCATGCCAACAGTAAAGACTTTCGCAACGAGTGTCTCATTTGAAGAAAATGATCTTCGTGAAGAAATAAGAAAATTTTGGGAAGTAGAGGAGATTGAATCATTGAATGCAGTTTCGGAAGGAGACGCATATTGTGAGGATTTTTACCAGAAAACAACACGTCGACTACCAGATGGCCGATACATGGTCCGCCTGCCATTTAAAGAAGAATATCCAAGTGAAATGTACTTGGGACGGTCGCGGAATATGGCTTTAGCTCAGTATTACCGTATGGAGAAAAACTTGAATAAGAACCCTGAACTAAAAACTCAGTATACCCAAGTTCTTCAAGAATATGTAGAATTAGACCACATGGAGCAAGTAACTCATCATGAGGAAGCATCCGAAAAACAATCGTCGTTTTACTTACCCCACCATTCCGTAATCAAGCCAGAGAGCACAACGACAAAAGTTAGGGTTGTTTTTAATGCGTCGAAGAAATCAATCACTGGTCATTCACTTAACGACGTACTTCACCGTGGCCCAGTATTACAAGCTGACTTGATGAAAGTTTTATTGAAATGGCGTTTCTATAAGTACGTTTTCACTGGCGACATACAAAAAATGTATCGTCAGATTATTGTTCATCCTGATGATAGGCCATACCACCGAATCTTATTTCGTAAAAATCCAGAAGATTCGGTAAAGACATATGAATTGAAACGAGTGACTTTTAGAGTCAACTGTGCGCCGTTCCTGGCCATACGAACGCTTAGGCAATTAGGCTTTGATTGCAAGGAAACCTATCCCGAAGCAGCCCGAATACTGAACAAAGAAGTGTATGTTGACGACGTACTGTCTGGTGGACATACGATAAAAGAGGCAAAAAATAACCACACTGAAGTTTTAAAAACTATTGGCACAGCAGGCTTCCCCATGAAGAAAATAACGGCCAACAATACTGACTTACTTGTCAATGTGGCTCGGGAGGATCTTCTCTACGAAGATTTTTTGAAAATAGATGAATCGAGTAGCACCAAAACCCTTGGCAATCATTGGAATGCATTATCGGATACGTTTAGCTACAATGTTACACCAATGGAAGCAGACAAAGCTGTACAAATGAGAAGTATTTTGTCGGTTATCGCTCGTCTGTACGACCCGCTCGGTTGGCTTGGACCAATTGTGATCAACGCGAAAGTTATTATGCAAAAACTTTGGGAACTGAAGATGGATTGGAATGATCTCGTACCGGAGAATATCTTGGTTATATGGAATAACTTTCTAAAATATTTTCCGCACATAACCAAATACAAATTCCTAGATGGAGTAACTACTCGGCTGGCTCCCACATGGAGTTACACGGGTTTTGCGACGCATCAGAGACTGCCTACTGTGGGGTAGTCTATATGAGATCTGTTAGTCTAACCGGTAAAATTACTACTTGTCAACTAATGGCGAAAACAAAAGTCGCTCCTCTGAAGCGTCTTACTATTCCGAAGCTGGAACTTAGTGGAGCTGTTCTTCTCTCAAAACTCATCGAAGTAGCAAAAGACATAGCCCCTTGCAAATGTGAGATCTATCTATGGACAGATTCTTCTATAGTCCTTGGCTGGCTTCAAAAAGATCCGAGACACTTGAAAACATTCGTACGCAATAGGATAATGGAACTTCAAAATCGTTGCACCAACGTTCAATGGCGACACGTTGTTACGTCAGAAAATCCTGCGGACATTGGGTCCCGATGTTGTAACCCACAAGATCTCATCGATAACTATTTGTGGTGGCACGGTCCATCATGGCTGGAGAAATCTAAAGAAGAGTGGCCAAAACCACGTACCTTTGTTCCAGTAGATCTTGAAACAAAGAAAGTCGCAACATTTCATGTTGTTATACCAGACGAAGAATTAATCTCTCGTTTTTCGTCTCTTGGAAAAGCGCTACGAGTTGTCAGTCAAATGTTTCGATTTCAACAACTATGTCGGAAGAAACCTCGCCATGAAAATGAAATTATTACAGCAGAAGAAATTGAATTCGCAAAAAATCGCCTCATTATCATTGCACAAAAAATGTTTTATCACAAGGAATACGAAAATTTATTCAATATAAAACCTCTTAGCAGTAAAAGCCCTCTAGTCTCACATGCACCATTTCTCGACAAAAACGGCGTCATGCGAGTAGGAGGTCGCCTACACAATTCATCTTTTCGATACGATGAAAAGCACCCTATCATTGAGCTAAAAATGCCCACTATGCCGTACTACTTGTCCGATACACCCATAAGATTCTCTTCCACGCAGAACATCACATAATGCTTAGAGCCATTCGGCAAGGGTATTTCATTCCAAATTTACGAAGTAAAATCAAATTTTGTATCAGAGAATGTAAAAATTGCACCATGTTCAAGCGTAAGTTCCAAGACCAACTAATGGGAGCACTGCCTCCTGAGCGAGTAACTTTCACTTTACCATTTACATATACCGGAGTGGATTTCGCCGGTCCTCTCAACCTGAGGAATTCAAATCTCCGTAATGCCAAAATTACAAAAGGATACGTTGCGGTCTTCGTATGTTTTTCCACTCGCGCGGTACATTTGGAAGTATGCTCTGATTTGACGTCTGATGCATTTCTTGCGGCGTTCGCCCGTTTTATCGGCAGAAGAGGCCAACCAAAGACAGTATTTTCAGATAATGGTGGAAACTTGTTGGGTGCAAACTATAAGGTTTTGAAAGAACACAACAAATTTCTGAAATCCATAGAGAAAGGACTTGTCGATTCATACAGCACACAAGGCCTTACATGGACATTCATCCCTCTCCGTACGCTCCCCACATGGGTGGACTATGGGAGGCTGCTGTACGAAGCATGAAAACTCACCTAAAGAAAGTAGCAGCGAAAGTTAATTTCACATATGAAGAGCTTTCAACCTTACTAACCCAAATCGAGGCAGTTTTGAATTCTCGACCGCTCTCACCGATTACAGAGGACGCTAGTGATGTGTTACCACTGACTCCAGGTCATTTCTTACGCGGTGCTCCACTTACGGCTCCTCCTGAGGCTCCAACTGATTGTGATCTAGACAATATCGCAAATCTAAACCGATGGTATAGATTGAAGGCCATTCATCGCCATTTCAGCATGAGGTGGAAATCTGAATATATTGTTGGACTCCAGAAAAGATATAAATGGAACTCTATTAAGAACAACTTGAAAGAAGGAGATATTGTCATCGTCAAGGAAGATTTCCTTCCCTCCATGGAATGGTGTTTCGGCTGTGTAACAAAAGTATTTCACGGGAAAGATAACAACGTAAGAGTGGCAGAAATCATAACTCAAAAGGGATTAATCGTCAGACCCATCATAAAACTCTGCATCTTACCTACATCAAATTTAGCTTCGTCGACTGAAATCATACTAGCACCAGTGGCGTCAGATAACACATCTCAAACCAAATCGAATGATAAATAAACTCACCGCGAGTCCCCATCCAACTAATTAATTAAAACCGAAATGATCTATTGTATTTGAATACTCATTACTTACTGTATGTTCTCCCTTCTTTCTCTTTGTACTCTCTCATTTCAGAACATGGATTCCAATAAGGGCACGACCACCGGTAATCTAGAACCGAAGAAGCGCTGTTTGTTATGCGGCAAAAACCACATCATCTGCCATTGTATTTCATTGCGCCGAATGTATTCCGATGAAAGACGTCAGGCGCTACAAGGTCAACACATTTGCTTTAACTGCCTTTTCTATGGACATGATCGCGCTGATTGCCAATCCTTGGAACGATGCAAAACTTGCCGCTACAAACATCACACTATGCTGCATCTCGCATACTCGCTAGTTGGGGCATCAAGCCGCGAAAATTTGGCTACTACACCTGTCGTCATGGCACCTAAACCACGAAAGCCTACCATAGAAGCTGACTTCAAGAGATTGACATTAGGTAAAGACACTGATCCAGCAACGGCACCCTCGAGTTTGATGTTCCCTGTATTGAAGGTATGTCCAGTCATCGAATGTGTATTGCGAGCTGGCGGTCGTCACAAGAAGGTAACATTAATGATTTTCGAAGATATTCCGAAGTTGCAGCTACGCTTTTGTTTCTTTGAGGAACTAAAGTATCCAACGAAATTTAAAAATAATACTGCATATGGCCATTTTAAAATTGATCTTCCTGATGGTACGTTTTTGAGTGAATGGTTCATGATTGTAGACCAGTTCCGAGCAAAAACTGAGCCATCCATAAAGATTCAAGATCTTTATTATTCCCTACGAGACGAGGGTCCGGTAGCTCATGCTGAGCCACATCTGTATACGCAGGTCCATGGTATAGTTGGGCGTGATTTGGCACGTCACATCTGCCGTGGACGATGGGAGACAATAGAGTCTCAGCCTAACATTAAAATCAAGCAAACTGTCTTTGGCGTGATTTCATCTGGTGTCTGGGAGGACGATCCCTTTACAATTGACATGCTGAAATAGACACGGTTTAATCACTATTTGGGGGGAGTATGTTGAAGCGAGCTTCAACAAATCAGAATGTTCTCATGACAACTTTAGGGTTAAGTTAATTTGAGTCTTTTTCCATGAATTTATCTTTCAGGTCAATATTGTATTTTCAACGATTTTAATTACCGTATTAGTCATTTCATTTACTCTTTTTTATATTGATCTCTTTCGCACATGAAGTGCAATTTTGGCGCTAGACGCATAAGTCATTTTTGTATTAGCTTAAGTTAGTTCTTAAGATACCACCAATAAACACACACACCATTTGAATTGAAGTGGAACTCTTGTTGGGTTTTTTATTTAAAATCTATTGGTACATTTGTTTTGGGATCTGTTAAAGAAACAGGCCCATACAAATTGAAAACCCACAAAATTGGGGGGAAAAGAGAAAAAATATGTAGTAAACAAAAGAATTTGGGGTTGTCAGCTTAACAAATTAAGAAAACAAACGATGCCGAATTACATCACTTACAGGGAAGAAAGTTTTTGACAAAACATTGTTAAAAAATTGAGTTGAAATGGTATGATGCAGAAATACATCACTGCCATACGAAGGGTTATTGGGCTATTTTGATTATTGTAGCTGGTTTTATCACTCTGATCACTTGGAATAGTCTTGCCATTTGACGAAGTCGGTCAATTCCAACGTTCTATTCAGTTTCAACATGATGAACATTCTGAATTATTGGGCATTCAGACTATTTTGATTATTGTAGCTGGTTTTATCACTCTGATCACTTTGAATACTCTTGCCATTTGACGAATTCGGTCAACTGCAACGTTATATTCACTTTGAACATGATGAACATTTTGAATTATATGGCATTCAGGCTATTTTGACTATTGTAGCAGGATTTATCACTTTGATTATTCTTGCCATTTGACGAAATCGGTCAATTCCAACGTTCTATTCAGTTTCAACATGATGCACATTCGGAATTATTTGGCATTCAGGCTATTTTGATTATTGTAGCTGGTTTTATCACTCTGATTACTTTGAATACTCTTGCCATTTGAGGAATTCGGTCAACTGCAACGTTATATTCACTTTGAACATGGTTGAACATGGTTTTATCACTTTGATTATTCTTGCCATTTGACGAATTCGGTCAATTCCAACGTTCTATTCAGTTTCAACATGATGAACATTCTGAATTATTGGGCATTCAGGCTATTTTGATTAGTCTGGCTGGTTTTATCACTCTGATCACTTTGAATACTCTTGCCATTTGACTAATTTGGTCAACTGCAACGTTATATTCACTTTGAACATGATGAACATTTTGAATTATTGGGCATTCAAGCTATTTTGACTATTGTAGCTGGTTTTATCACTCTGATCACTTTGATTATTCTTGCCATTTGACGAATTCGGTCAATTCCAACGTTCTATTCAGTTTCAACATGCTGAACATTCTGAATTATTGGACATTCAGGGTATTTTAATTAGTCTGGCTGGTTTTATCACTCTGATCACTTTGAATACTCTTGCCATTTGACGAATTCGTTATATTCACTTTGAACATGATGAACATTTTGAATTATTGGGCATTCAGGCTATTTTGACTATTGTAGCTGGTTTTATCACTCTGATCACTTTGAATACTCTTGCCATTTGACGAATTCTGTCAATTGCAACGTTCTATTCAGTTTCAACATGATGAAAATTCTGAATTATTGGGCATTCAGGCTATTTTGATTAGTCTGGCTGGTTTTATCACTCTGATCACTTTGAATACTCTTGCCATTTGACGAATTCGGTCAACTGCAACGTTATATTCACTTTGAACATGATGAACATTTTGAATTATTGGGCATTCAGGCTATTTTGACTATTGCAGCTGGTTTTATCACTCTGATCACTTTGAATACTCTTGCCATTTGACGAATTCGGTCAACTGCAACGTTATATTCAGTTTCAACATGATGAACATTCTGAATTATTGGGCATTCAGGCTATTTTGATTAGTCTGGCTGGTTTTATCACTCTGATCACTTTGAATACTCTTGCCATTTGACGAATTCGGTCAACTGCAACGTTATATTCACTTTGAACATGATGAACATTTTGAATTATTGGGCATTCAGGCTATTTTGAATATTGCAGCTGGTTTTATCACTCTGATCACTTTGAATACTCTTGCCATTTGACGAATTCGTTCAATTCCAACGTTCTATTCAGTTTCAATATGATGAACATTCTGAATTATTGGGCATTCAGGCTATTTTGACTATTTTAGCTGGCTTCATCACTTTGATTATTCTTGCCATTTGACGAATTCGGTCAATTGCAACGTTATATTCACTTTGAACATGATGAAAATTCTGAATTATTGGCCATTCAGGCTATTTTGATTAGTCTGGCTGGTTTTATCACACTGATCACTTTGAATACTCTTGCCATTTGACGAATTCGGTCAACTGCAACGTTATATTCATTTTGAACATTTTGAATTATTGGGCATTCAGGCTATTTTGACTATTGCAGCTGGTTTTATCACTCTGATCACTTTGAATACTCTTACCATTTGACGAATTCGGTCAACTGCAACGTTATATTCACTTTGAACATGATGAATATTTTGAATTATTGGGCATTCAGTCTATTTTGATTATTGTAGCTGGTTTTATCACTCTGATCAGTTTGAATACTCTTGCCATTTGACGAATTCGGTCAATTCCAACGTTCTATTCAGTGTCAACATGATGAACATTCTGAATTATTGGGCATTCAGGCTATTTTGATTATTGTAGCTGGTTTAATCACTTTGAATACTCTTGCCATTGGACGCATTCGGCCAATTCCAACGTTCTATTCAGTTTCAACATGATGAACATTCTGAATTATTGGGCATTCAGGCGATTTTGATTAGTCTGGCTGGTTTTATCACTTTGAATACTCTTGCCATTTGACGAATTCGGTCAACTGCAACGTTATATTCACTTTGAACATGATGAACAATTTGAATTACTGGGCTATTTGACTATTGTAGCTGGTTTTATCACTCTGATCACTTTGATTATTCTTGCCATTTGACGAATTCGGTCAATTCCAACGTTCTATTCAGTTTCAACATGCTGAACATTCTGAATTATTGGACATTCAGGCTATTTTGATTAGTCTGGCTGGTTTTATAACTCTGATCACTTTGAATACTCTTGCCATTTGACGAATTCGGTAAATTACAACGTTCTATTCAGTTTCAACATGATGAACATTCTGAATTATTGGGCATTCAGGCTATTTTGATTAGTCTGGCTGGTTTTATCACTCTGATCACTTTGAATACTCTTGCCATTTGACGAATTCGGTCAACTGCAACGTTATATTCACTTTCAACATGATGAAAATTTTGAATTATTGGGCATTCAGGCTATTTTGACTATTGTAGCTGGTTTTATCACTCTGATCACTTTGAATACTCTTGCCATTTGACGAATTCTGTCAATTGCAACGTTCTATTCAGTTTCAACATGATGAAAATTCTGAATTATTGGCCATTCAGGCTATTTTGATTAGTCTGGCTGGTTTTATCACTCTGATCACTTTGAATACTCTTGCCATTTGACGAATTCGGTCAACTGCAACGTTATATTCACTTTGAACATGATGAACATTTTGAATTATTGGGCATTACGGCTATTTTGACTATTGCAGCTGGTTTTATCACTCTGATCACTTTGAATACTCTTGCCATTTGACGAATTCTGTCAATTGCAACGTTCTATTCAGTTTCAACATGCTGAACATTCTGAATTATCGGACATTCAGGCTATTTTGATTAGTCTGGCTGGTTTTATAACTCTGATCACTTTGAATACTCTTGCCATTTGACGAATTCGGTCAATTACAAAGTTCTATTCAGTTTCAACATGATGAACATTCTGAATTATTGGGCATTCAGGCTATTTTGATTAGTCTGGCTGGTTTTATCACTCTGATCACTTTGAAAACTCTTGCCATTTGACGAATTCGGTCAACTGCAACGTTATATTCACTTTGAACATGATGAAAATTTTGAATTATTGGGCATTCAGGCTATTTTGACTATTGTAGCTGGTTTTATCACTTTGATTATTCTTGCCATTTGACGAATTCGGTCAATTCCAACGTTCTATTCAGTTTCAACATGATGAACATTCTGAATTATTGGGCATTCAGGCTATTTTGATTAGTCTGGCTGGTTTTATCACTCTGATCACTTTGAATACTCTTGCCATTTGACGAATTAGGTCAACTGCAACGTTCTATTCAGTTTCAACATGATGAAAATTTTGAATTATTGGGCATTCAGGCTATTTTGACTATTGTAGCTGGTTTTATCACTTTGATTATTCTTGCCATTTGACGAATTCGGTCAATTCCAACGTTCTATTCAGTTTCAACATGATGAACATTCTGAATTATTGGGCATTCAGGCTATTTTGATTAGTCTGGCTGGTTTTATCACTCTGATCACTTTGAATACTCTTGCCATTTGACTAATTTGGTCAACTGCAACGTTATATTCACTTTGAACATGATGAACATTTTGAATTATTGGGCATTCAAGCTATTTTGACTATTGTAGCTGGTTTTATCACTCTGATCACTTTGATTATTCTTGCCATTTGACGAATTCGGTCAATTCCAACGTTCTATTCAGTTTCAACATGCTGAACATTCTGAATTATTGGACATTCAGGGTATTTTAATTAGTCTGGCTGGTTTTATCACTCTGATCACTTTGAATACTCTTGCCATTTGACGAATTCGTTATATTCACTTTGAACATGATGAACATTTTGAATTATTGGGCATTCAGGCTATTTTGACTATTGTAGCTGGTTTTATCACTCTGATCACTTTGAATACTCTTGCCATTTGACGAATTCTGTCAATTGCAACGTTCTATTCAGTTTCAACATGATGAAAATTCTGAATTATTGGGCATTCAGGCTATTTTGATTAGTCTGGCTGGTTTTATCACTCTGATCACTTTGAATACTCTTGCCATTTGACGAATTCGGTCAACTGCAACGTTATATTCACTTTGAACATGATGAACATTTTGAATTATTGGGCATTCAGGCTATTTTGACTATTGCAGCTGGTTTTATCACTCTGATCACTTTGAATACTCTTGCCATTTGACGAATTCGGTCAACTGCAACGTTATATTCAGTTTCAACATGATGAACATTCTGAATTATTGGGCATTCAGGCTATTTTGATTAGTCTGGCTGGTTTTATCACTCTGATCACTTTGAATACTCTTGCCATTTGACGAATTCGGTCAACTGCAACGTTATATTCACTTTGAACATGATGAACATTTTGAATTATTGGGCATTCAGGCTATTTTGACTATTGCAGCTGGTTTTATCACTCTGATCACTTTGAATACTCTTGCCATTTGACGAATTCGTTCAATTCCAACGTTCTATTCAGTTTCAATATGATGAACATTCTGAATTATTGGGCATTCAGGCTATTTTGACTATTTTAGCTGGCTTCATCACTTTGATTATTCTTGCCATTTGACGAATTCGGTCAATTGCAACGTTATATTCACTTTGAACATGATGAAAATTCTGAATTATTGGCCATTCAGGCTATTTTGATTAGTCTGGCTGGTTTTATCACACTGATCACTTTGAATACTCTTGCCATTTGACGAATTCGGTCAACTGCAACGTTATATTCATTTTGAACATGATGAACATTTTGAATTATTGGGCATTCAGGCTATTTTGACTATTGCAGCTGGTTTTATCACTCTGATCACTTTGAATACTCTTACCATTTGACGAATTCGGTCAACTGCAACGTTATATTCACTTTGAACATGATGAATATTTTGAATTATTGGGCATTCAGTCTATTTTGATTATTGTAGCTGGTTTTATCACTCTGATCAGTTTGAATACTCTTGCCATTTGACGAATTCGGTCAATTCCAACGTTCTATTCAGTTTCAACATGATGAACATTCTGAATTATTGGGCATTCAGGCGATTTTGATTAGTCTGGCTGGTTTTATCACTTTGAATACTCTTGCCATTTGACGAATTCGGTCAACTGCAACGTTATATTCACTTTGAACATGATGAACAATTTGAATTACTGGGCTATTTGACTATTGTAGCTGGTTTTATCACTCTGATCACTTTGATTATTCTTGCCATTTGACGAATTCGGTCAATTCCAACGTTCTATTCAGTTTCAACATGCTGAACATTCTGAATTATTGGACATTCAGGCTATTTTGATTAGTCTGGCTGGTTTTATAACTCTGATCACTTTGAATACTCTTGCCATTTGACGAATTCGGTAAATTACAACGTTCTATTCAGTTTCAACATGATGAACATTCTGAATTATTGGGCATTCAGGCTATTTTGATTAGTCTGGCTGGTTTTATCACTCTGATCACTTTGAATTCTCTTGCCATTTGACGAATTCGGTCAACTGCAACGTTATATTCACTTTCAACATGATGAAAATTTTGAATTATTGGACATTCAGCCTATTTTGACTATTGTAGCTGGTTTTATCACTCTGATCACTTTGAATACTCTTGCCATTTGACGAATTCTGTCAATTGCAACGTTCTATTCAGTTTCAACATGATGAAAATTCTGAATTATTGGCCATTCAGGCTATTTTGATTAGTCTGGCTGGTTTTATCACTCTGATCACTTTGAATACTCTTGCCATTTGACGAATTCGGTCAACTGCAACGTTATATTCACTTTGAACATGATGAACATTTTGAATTATTGGGCATTACGGCTATTTTGACTATTGCAGCTGGTTTTATCACTCTGATCACTTTGAATACTCTTGCCATTTGACGAATTCGGTCAACTGCAACGTTATATTCAGTTTCAACATGATGAACATTCTGAATTATTGGGCATTCAGGCTATTTTGATTAGTCTGGCTGGTTTTATCACTCTGATCACTTTGAATACTCTTGCCATTTGACGAATTCGGTCAACTGCAACGTTATATTCACTTTGAACATGATGAACATTTTGAATTATTGGGCATTCAGGCTATTTTGACTATTGCAGCTGGTTTTATCACTCTGATCACTTTGAATACTCTTGCCATTTGACGAATTCGGTCAACTGCAACGTTCTATTCAGTTTCAATATGATGAACATTCTGAATTATTGGGCATTCAGGCTATTTTGACTATTTTAGCTGGCTTTATCACTCTGATCACTTTGAATACTCTTGCCATTTGACGAATTCGGTCAATTCCAACGTTCTATTCAGTTTCAACATGATGAACATTCTGAATTATTGAACATATTGAATTATTTGACTATTTTAGCTGGCTTTATCACTTTGATTATTCTTGCCATTTGACGAATTCGGTCAACTGCAACATTATATTCACTTTGAACATGATGAACATTTTGAATTATTGGGCATTCAGGCTATTTTGACTATTGCAGCTGGTTTTATCACTCTGATCACTTTGAATACTCTTGCCATTTGACGAATTCGGTCAATTCCAACGTTCTATTCAGTTTCAACATGATGAACATTCTAAATTATTGGGCATTCAGGCTATTTTGACTATTGCAGCTGGTTTTATCACTCTGATCACTTTGAATACTCTTGCCATTTGACGAATTCGGTCAACTGCAACGTTCTATTCAGTTTCAATATGATGAACATTCTGAATTATTGGGCATTCAGGCTATTTTGACTATTTTAGCTGGCTTTATCACTCTGATCACTTTGAATACTCTTGCCATTTGACGAATTCGGTCAATTCCAACGTTCTATTCACTTTGAACATGATGAACAATTTGAATTACTGGGCTATTTGACTATTGTAGCTGGTTTTATCACTCTGATCACTTTGATTATTCTTGCCATTTGACGAATTCGGTCAATTCCAACGTTCTATTCAGTTTCAACATGCTGAACATTCTGAATTATTGGACATTCAGGCTATTTTGATTAGTCTGGCTGGTTTTATAACTCTGATCACTTTGAATACTCTTGCCATTTGACGAATTCGGTAAATTACAACGTTCTATTCAGTTTCAACATGATGAACATTCTGAATTATTGGGCATTCAGGCTATTTTGATTAGTCTGGCTGGTTTTACCACTCTGATCACTTTGAATACTCTTGCCATTTGACGAATTCGGTCAACTGCAACGTTATATTCACTTTCAACATGATGAAAATTTTGAATTATTGGGCATTCAGGCTGTTTTGACTATTGTAGCTGGTTTTATCACTTTGATTATTCTTGCCATTTGACGAATTCGGTCAATTCCAACGTTCTATACAGTTTCAACATGATGAACATTCTGAATTATTGGACATTCAGGGTATTTTAATTAGTCTGGCTGGTTTTATAACTCTGATCACTTTGAATACTCTTGCCATTTGACGAATTCGGTAAATTACAACGTTCTATTCAGTTTCAACATGATGAACATTCTGAATTATTGGGCATTCAGGCTATTTTGATTAGTCTGGCTGGTTTTATCACTCTGATCACTTTGAATACTCTTGCCATTTGACGAATTCGGTCAACTGCAACGTTATATTCACTTTGAACATGATGAACATTTTGAATTATTGGGCATTCAGGCTATTTTGACTATTGTAGCTGGTTTTATCACTCTGATCACTTTGAATACTCTTGCCATTTGACGAATTCGGTCAATTGCAACGTTTTATTCAGTTTCAACATGAGGAAAATTCTGAATTATTGGGCATTCAGGCTATTTTGATTAGTCTGGCTGGTTTTATCACTCTGATCACTTTGAATACTCTTGCCATTTGACGAATTCGGTCAACTGCAACGTTATATTCACTTTGAACATGATGAACATTTTGAATTATTGGGCATTCAGGCTATTTTGACTATTGCAGCTGGTTTTATCACTCTGATCACTTTGAATACTCTTGCCATTTGACGAATTCGGTCAACTGCAACGTTATATTCAGTTTCAACATGATGAACATTCTGAATTATTGTGCATTCAGGCTATTTTGATTAGTCTGGCTGGTTTTATCACTCTGATCACTTTGAATACTCTTGCCATTTGACGAATTCGGTCAACTGCAACGTTATATTCACTTTGAACATGATGAACATTTTGAATTATTGGGCATTCAGGCTATTTTGACTATTGCAGCTGGTTTTATCACTCTGATCACTTTGAATACTCTTGCCATTTGACGAATTCGGTCAACTGCAACGTTCTATTCAGTTTCAATATGATGAACATTCTGAATTATTGAACATATTGAATTATTTGACTATTTTAGCTGGCTTTATCACTTTGATTATTCTTGCCATTTGACGAATTCGGTCAACTGCAACGTTATATTCACTTTGAACATGAACATTTCGAATTATTGGGCATTCAGGCTATTTTGACTATTGTAGCTGGTTTTATCACTCTGATCACTTTTAATACTCTTGCCATTTGACGAATTCGGTCAATTCCAACGTTCTATTCAGTTTCAACATGATGAACATTCTGAATTATTGGGCATTCAGGCTATTTTGAGTATTGTAGCTGGTTTTATCACTCTGATCACTTTGAATACTCTTGCCATTGGACGCATTCGGTCAATTCCAACGTTCTATTCAGTTTCAACATGATGAACATTCTGAATTATTCGGCATTCAGGCTATTTTGATTAGTCTGGCTGGTTTTATCACTCTGATCACTTTGAATACTCTTGCCATTTGACGAATTCGGTCAATTGCAACGTTCTATTCAGTTTCAACATGATGAACATTCTGAATTATTGGGCATTCAGGCTATTTTGATTAGTCTGGCTGGTTTTATCACTCTGATCACTTTGAATACTCTTGCCATTTGACGAATTCGGTCAACTGCAACGTTATATTCACTTTGAACATGATGAACATTTTGAATTATTGGGCATTCAGGCTATTTTGATTATTGTAGCTGGTTTTATCACTCTGATCAGTTTGAATACTCTTGCCATTTGACGAATTCGGTCAATTCCAACGTTCTATTCAGTTTCAACATGATGAACATTCTGAATTATTGAACATATTGAATTATTTGACTATTTTAGCTGGCTTTATCACTTTGATTATTCTTGCCATTTGACGAATTCGGTCAACTGCAACGTTATATTCACTTTGAACATGAACATTTCGAATTATTGGGCATTCAGGCTATTTTGACTATTGTAGCTGGTTTTATCACTCTGATCACTTTTAATACTCTTGCCATTTGACGAATTCGGTCAATTCCAACGTTCTATTCAGTTTCAACATGATGAACATTCTGAATTATTGGGCATTCAGGCTATTTTGAGTATTGTAGCTGGTTTTATCACTCTGATCACTTTGAATACTCTTGCCATTGGACGCATTCGGTCAATTCCAACGTTCTATTCAGTTTCAACATGATGAACATTCTGAATTATTCGGCATTCAGGCTATTTTGATTAGTCTGGCTGGTTTTATCACTCTGATCACTTTGAATACTCTTGCCATTTGACGAATTCGGTCAATTGCAACGTTCTATTCAGTTTCAACATGATGAACATTCTGAATTATTGGGCATTCAGGCTATTTTGATTAGTCTGGCTGGTTTTATCACTCTGATCACTTTGAATACTCTTGCCATTTGACGAATTCGGTCAACTGCAACGTTATATTCACTTTGAACATGATGAACATTTTGAATTATTGGGCATTCAGGCTATTTTGATTATTGTAGCTGGTTTTATCACTCTGATCAGTTTGAATACTCTTGCCATTTGACGAATTCGGTCAATTCCAACGTTCTATTCAGTTTCAACATGATGAACATTCTGAATTATTGGGCATTCAGGCTATTTTGAGTATTGTAGCTGGTTTTATCACTCTGATCACTTTGAATACTCTTGCCATTGGACGCATTCGGTCAATTCCAACGTTCTATTCAGTTTCAACATGATGAACATTCTGAATTATTGGGCATTCAGGCTATTTTGATTATTGTAGCTGGTTTTATCACTCTGATCACTTTGAATGCTCTTGCCATTAGACGCATTCGGTCAATTCCAACGTTCTATTCAGTTTCAACATGATGAACATTCTGAATTATTAGGCATTCAGGCGATTTTGATTAGTCTGGCTGGTTTTATCACTCTGATCACTTTGAATACTCTTGCCATTTGACGAATTCGGTCACTGCAACGTTATATTCACTTTGAACATGATGAACAATTTGAATTATTGGGCATTCAGGCTATTTTGACTATTGTAGCTGGTTTTATCACTTTGATTATTCTTGCCATTTGACGAATTCGGTCAATTCCAACGTTCTATTCAGTTTCAACATGCTGAACATTCTGAATTATTGGACATTCAGGCTGTTTTGATTAGTCTGGCTTGTTTTATAACTCTGATCACTTTGAATACTCTTGCCATTTGACGAATTCGGTCAATTACAACGTTCTATTCAGTTTCAACATGATGAAAATTCTGAATTATTGGGCATTCAGGCTATTTTGATTAGTCTGGCTGGTTTTATCACTCTGATCACTTTGAATACTCTTGCCATTTGACGAATTCGGTCAACTGCAACGTTATATTCAGTTTCAACATGATGAAAATTTTGAATTATTGGGCATTCAGGCTATTTTGACTATTGTAGCTGGTTTTATCACTTTGATTATTCTGGCCATTTGACGAATTCGGTCAATTCCAACGTTCTATTCAGTTTCAACATGATGAACATTCTGAATTATTGGGCATTCAGGCTAGTTTGACTATTGTAGCTGGTTTTATCACTTTGATTATTCTTGCCATTTGATGAATTCGGTCAATTCCAACGTTCTATTCAGTTTCAACATGATGAAAATTTTGAATTATTGGGCATTCAGGCTATTTTGACTATTGTAGCTGGTTTTATCACTTTGATTATTCTTGCCATTTGACGAATTCGGTCAATTCCAACGTTCTATTCAGTTTCAACATGATGAACATTCTGAATTATTGGGCATTCATGCTATTTTGATTAGTCTGGCTGGTTTTATCACTCTGATCACTTTGAATACTCTTGCCATTTGACGAATTAGGTCAACTGCAACGTTCTATTCAGTTTCAAGATGATGAACATTCTGAATTATTGAGCATTCAGGCTATTTTGATAAGTCTGGCTGGTTTTATCACTCTGATCACTTTGAATACTCTTGCCATTTGACTAATTTGGTCAACTGCAACGTTATATTCACTTTGAACATGATGAACATTTTGAATTATTTGGCATTCAGGCTATTTTGACTATTGTAGCTGGTTTTATCACTCTGATCACATTGATTATTCTTGCCATTTGACGAATTCGGTCAATTCCAACGTTCTATTCAGTTTCAACATGCTGAACATTCTGAATTATTGGACATTCAGGGTATTTTGATTAGTCTGGCTGGTTTTATCACTCTGATCACTTTGAATACTCTTGCCATTTGACGAATTCGGTCAACTGCAACGTTATATTCACTTTGAACATGATGAACATTTTGAATTATTGGGCATTCAGGCTATTTTGACTATTGTAGCTGGTTTTATCACTCTGATCACTTTGAATACTCTTGCCATTTGACGAATTCGGTCAATTGCAACGTTCTATTCAGTTTCAACATGATGAACATTCTGAATTATTGGGCATTCAGGCTATTTTGATTAGTCTGGCTGGTTTTATCACTCTGAACACTTTGAATACTCTTGCCATTTGACGAATTCGGTCAACTGCAACGTTATATTCACTTTGAACATGATGAACATTTTGAATTATTGGGCATTCAGGCTATTTTGACTATTGTAGCTGGTTTTATCACTCTGATCACTTTGAATACTCTTGCCATTTGTCGAATTCGGTCAACTGCAACGTTATATTCACTTTGAACATGATGAAAATTTTGAATTATTGGGCATTCAGGCTATTTTGACTATTGTAGCTGGTTTTATCACTTTGATTATTCTTGCCATTTGACGAATTCGGTCAATTCCAACGTTCTGTTCAGTTTCAACATGATGAACATTCTGAATTATTGGGCATTCATGCTATTTTGATTAGTCTGGCTGGTTTTATCACTCTGATCAATTTGAATACTCTTGCCATTTGACGAATTCGGCCAACTGCAACGTTATATTCACTTTGAACATGATGAACATTTTGAATTATTGGGCATTCAGGCTATTTTGACTATTGTAGCTGGTTTTATCACTCTGATCACTTTGATTATTCTTGCCATTTGACGAATTCGGTCAATTCCAACGTTCTATTCAGTTTCAACATGATGAAAATTTTGAATTATTGGGCATTCAGGCTATTTTGACTATTGTAGCTGGTTTTATCACTTTGATTATTCTTGCCATTTGACGAATTCGGTCAATTCCAACGTTCTATTCAGTTTCAACATGATGAACATTCTGAATTATTGGGCATTCATGCTATTTTGATTAGTCTGGCTGGTTTTATCACTCTGATCACTTTGAATACTCTTGCCATTTGACGAATTAGGTCAATTGCAACGTTCTATTCAGTTTCAACATGATGAACATTCTGAATTATTGGGCATTCAGGCTATTTTGATTAGTCTGGCTGGTTTTATCACTCTGATTACTTTGAATACTCTTGCCATTTGACGAATTCGGTCAACTGCAACGTTATATTCACTTTGAACATGATGAACATTTTGAATTATTGGGCATTCAGGCTATTTTGACTATTGTAGCTGGTTTTATCACTTTGATTATTCTTGCCATTTGACGAATTCGGTCAATTCCAACGTTCTATTCAGTTTCAACATGATGAACATTCTGAATTATTGGGCATTCATGCTATTTTGATTAGTCTGGCTGGTTTTATCACTCTGATCACTTTGAATACTCTTGCCATTTGACGAATTAGGTCAATTGCAACGTTCTATTCAGTTTCAACATGATGAACATTCTGAATTATTGGGCATTCAGGCTATTTTGATTAGTCTGGCTGGTTTTATCACTCTGATTACTTTGAATACTCTTGCCATTTGACGAATTCGGTCAACTGCAACGTTATATTCACTTTGAACATGATGAACATTTTGAATTATTGGGCATTCAGGCTATTTTGACTATTGTAGCTGGTTTTATCACTCTGATCACTTTGAATACTCTTGCCATTTGACGAATTCGGTCAATTGCAACGTTCTATTCAGTTTCAACATGATGAACATTCTGAATTATTGGACATTCAGGGTATTTTGATTAGTCTGGCTGGTTTTATCACTCTGATCACTTTGAATACTCTTGCCATTTGACGAATTCGGTCAACTGCAACGTTATATTCACTTTGAACATGATGAACATTTTGAATTATTGGGCATTCAGGCTATTTTGACTATTGTTGCTGGTTTTATCACTCTGATCACTTTGAATACTCTTGCCATTTGTCGAATTCGGTCAACTGCAACGTTATATTCACTTTGAACATGATGAACATTTTGAATTATTGGGCATTCAGGCTATTTTGACTATTGTAGCTGGTTTTATCACTCTGATCACTTTGATTATTCTTGCCATTTGACGAATTCGGTCAATTCCAACGTTCTATTCAGTTTCAACATGATGAAAATTTTGAATTATTGGGCATTCAGGCTATTTTGACTATTGTAGATGGTTTTATCACTTTGATTATTCTTGCCATTTGACGAATTGGGTCAATTCCAACGTTCTATTCAGTTTCAACATGCTGAACATTCTGAATTATTGGACATTCAGGGTATTTTGATTAGTCTGGCTGGTTTTATCACTCTGATTACTTTGAATACTCTTGCCATTTGACGAATTCGGTCAACTGCAACGTTATATTCACTTTGAACATGATGAACATTTTGAATTATTGGGCATTCAGGCTATTTTGACTATTGTAGCTGGTTTTATCACTCTGATCACTTTGAATACTCTTGCCATTTGACGAATTCGGTCAATTGCAACGTTCTATTCAGTTTCAACATGATGAACATTCTGAATTATTGGGCATTCAGGCTATTTTGATTAGTCTGGCTGGTTTTATCACTCTGATCACTTTGAATACTCTTGCCATTTGACGAATTCGGTCAACTGCAACGTTATATTCACTTTGAACATGATGAACATTTTGAATTATTGGGCATTCAGGCTATTTTGACTATTGTTGCTGGTTTTATCACTCTGATCACTTTGAATACTCTTGCCATTTGTCGAATTCGGTCAACTGCAACGTTATATTCACTTTGAACATGATGAACATTTTGAATTATTGGGCATTCAGGCTATTTTGACTATTGTAGCTGGTTTTATCACTCTGATCACTTTGATTATTCTTGCCATTTGACGAATTCGGTCAATTCGGTCAATATTGGGCATTCAGGCTATTTTGATTAGTCTGGCTGGCTTTATCACTCTGATCACTTTGAATACTCTTGCCATTTGACTAATTTGGTCAACTGCAACGTTATATTCACTTTGAACATGATGAACATTTTGAATTATTTGGCATTCAGGCTATTTTGACTATTGTAGCTGGTTTTATCACTCTGATCACTTTGAATACTCTTGCCATTTGACGAATTCGGTCAATTCCAACGTTCTATTCAGTTTCAACATGATGAACATTCTGAATTATTGGGCATTCAGGCTATTTTGATTATTGTAGCTTGTTTTATCACTCTGATCACTTTGAATAGTCTTGCCATTTGACGAATTCGATCAACTGCAACGTTATATTCACTGTGAACATTTTGACTTATATGGCATTCAGGCTATTTTGACTATTGTAGCTGGTTTTATCAATTTGAATACTCTTGCCATTTGACGAATTCGGTCAACTGCAACGTTATATTCACTGTGAACATTTTGAATTATATGGCATTCAGGCTATTTTGATTATTGTAGCTGGTTTTATCACTCTGATCACTTTGAATAGTCTTGCCATTTGACGAATTCGGTCAGTTCCAACGTTCTATTCAGTTTCAACATGATGAACATTCTGAATTATTGGGCATTCAGGCTATTTTGATTATTGTAGCTGGTTTTATCACTTTGAATACTCTTGCCATTTGACGAATTCGGTCAACTGCAACGTTATATTCACTTTGAACATGATGAATATATTGAATTATATGGCATTCAGGCTATTTTGACTATTGTAGCTGGTTTTATCACTTTGATTATTCTTGCCATTTGACGAATTCGGTCAGTTCCAACGTTCTATTCAGTTTCAACATGATGAACATTCTGAATTATTGGGCATTCAGGCTATTTTGATTATTGTAGCTGGTTTTATCACTCTGATCACTTTGAATACTCTTGCCATTTGACGAATTCGGTCAACTGCAACGTTATATTCACTTTGAACATGATGAATTATATGGCATTCAGGCTATTTTGATTATTGTAGCTGGTTTTATCACTCTGATCACTTTGAATAGTCTTGCCATTTGACGAATTCGGTCAGTTCCAACGTTCTATTCAGTTTCAACATGATGAACATTCTGAATTATTGGGCATTCAGGCTATTTTGATTATTGTAGCTGGTTTTATCACTTTGAATACTCTTGCCATTTGACGAATTCGGTCAACTGCAACGTTATATTCACTTTGGACATGATGAATATATTGAATTATATGGCATTCAGGCTATTTTGACTATTGTAGCTGGTTTTATCACTTTGATTATTCTTGCCATTTGACGAATTCGGTCAGTTCCAACGTTCTATTCAGTTTCAACATGATGAACATTCTGAATTATTGGGCATTCAGGCTATTTTGATTAGTCGGGCTGGTTTTATCACTCTGATCACTGTGAATACTCTTGCCTTTTGACGAATTCGGTCAATTGCAACGTTCTATTCAGTTTCAACATGATGAACATTCTGAATTATTGGACATTCAGGCTTTTTTGATTAGTCTGGCTGGTTTTATCAATCTGATCAATTTGAATACTCTTGCCATTTGACGAATTCGGTCAATTCCAACGTTCTATTCAGTTTCAACATGATGAACATTCTGAATTATTGGGCATTCAGGCTATTTTGATTATTGTAGCTTGTTTTATCACTCTGATCACTTTGAATAGTCTTGCCATTTGACGAATTCGGTCAACTGCAACGTTATATTCACTGTGAACATTTTGACATTCAGGCTATTTTGACTATTGTAGCTGGTTTTATCACTTTGATTATTCTTGCCATTTGACGAATTCGGTCAATTCCAACGTTCTATTCAGTTTCAACATGATGAACATTCTGAATTATTGGGCATTCATGCTATTTTGATTAGTCTGGCTGGTTTTATCACTCTGATCACTTTGAATACTCTTGCCATTTGACGAATTAGGTCAATTGCAACGTTCTATTCAGTTTCAACATGATGAACATTCTGAATTATTGGGCATTCAGGCTATTTTGATTAGTCTGGCTGGCTTTATCACTCTGATCACTTTGAATACTCTTGCCATTTGACTAATTTGGTCAACTGCAACGTTATATTCACTTTGAACATGATGAACATTTTGAATTATTTGGCATTCAGGCTATTTTGACTATTGTAGCTGGTTTTATCACTCTGATCACTTTGATTATTCTTGCCATTTGACGAATTCGGTCAATTCCAACGTTCTATTCAGTTTCAACATGCTGAACATTCTGAATTATTGGACATTCAGGGTATTTTGATTAGTCTGGCTGGTTTTATCACTCTGATTACTTTGAATACTCTTGCCATTTGACGAATTCGGTCAACTGCAACGTTATATTCACTTTGAACATGATGAACATTTTGAATTATTGGGCATTCAGGCTATTTTGACTATTGTAGCTGGTTTTATCACTCTGATCACTTTGAATACTCTTGCCATTTGACGAATTCGGTCAATTGCAACGTTCTATTCAGTTTCAACATAATGAACATTCTGAATTATTGGGCATTCAGGCTATTTTGATTAGTCTGGCTGGTTTTATCACTCTGATCACTTTGAATACTCTTGCCATTTGACGAATTCGGTCAACTGCAACGTTATATTCACTTTGAACATGATGAACATTTTGAATTATTGGGCATTCAGGCTATTTTGACTATTGTTGCTGGTTTTATCACTCTGATCACTTTGAATACTCTTGCCATTTGTCGAATTCGGTCAACTGCAACGTTATATTCACTTTGAAAATGATGAACATTTTGAATTATTGGGCATTCAGGCTATTTTGACTATTGTAGCTGGTTTTATCACTCTGATCACTTTGATTATTCTTGCCATTTGACGAATTCGGTCAATTCCAACGTTCTATTCAGTTTCAACATGTTGAACATTCTGAATTATTGGACATTCAGGGTATTTTGATTAGTCTGGCTGGTTTTATCACTCTGATTACTTTGAATACTCTTGCCATTTGACGAATTCGGTCAACTGCAACGTTATATTCACTTTGAACATGATGAACATTTTGAATTATTGGGCATGCAGGCTATTTTGACTATTGTAGCTGGTTTTATCACTCTGATCACTTTGAATACTCTTGCCATTTGACGAATTCGGTCAATTGCAACGTTCTATTCAGTTTCAACATGATGAACATTCTGAATTATTGGGCATTCAGGCTATTTTGATTGGTCTGGCTGGTTTTATCACTCTGATCACTTTGAATACTCTTGCCATTTGACGAATTCGGTCAACTGCAACGTTATATTCACTTTGAACATGATGAACATTTTGAATTATTGGGCATTCAGGCTATTTTGACTATTGTTGCTGGTTTTATCACTCTGATCACTTTGAATACTCTTGCCATTTGTCGAATTCGGTCAACTGCAACGTTATATTCACTTTGAAAATGATGAACATTTTGAATTATTGGGCATTCAGGCTATTTTGACTATTGTAGCTGGTTTTTTCACTCTGATCACTTTGATTATTCTTGCCATTTGATGAATTCGGTCAATTCCAACGTTCTATTCAGTTTCAACATGCTGAACATTCTGAATTATTGGACATTCAGGCTATTTTGATTAGTCTGGCTGGTTTTATCACTCTGATCACTGTGAATACTCTTGCCTTTTGACGAATTCGGTCAATTGCAACGTTCTATTCAGTTTCAACATGATGAACATTCTGAATTATTGGACATTCAGGCTTTTTTGATTAGTCTGGCTGGTTTTATCAATCTGATCAATTTGAATACTCTTGCCATTTGACGAATTCGGTCAATTCCAACGTTCTATTCAGTTTCAACATGATGAACATTCTGAATTATTGGGCATTCAGGCTATTTTGATTATTGTAGCTTGTTTTATCACTCTGATCACTTTGAATAGTCTTGCCATTTGACGAATTCGGTCAACTGCAACGTTATATTCACTGTGAACATTTTGACATTCAGGCTATTTTGACTATTGTAGCTGGTTTTATCACTTTGATTATTCTTGCCATTTGACGAATTCGGTCAATTCCAACGTTCTATTCAGTTTCAACATGATGAACATTCTGAATTATTGGGCATTCATGCTATTTTGATTAGTCTGGCTGGTTTTATCACTCTGATCACTTTGAATACTCTTGCCATTTGACGAATTAGGTCAATTGCAACGTTCTATTCAGTTTCAACATGATGAACATTCTGAATTATTGGGCATTCAGGCTATTTTGATTAGTCTGGCTGGCTTTATCACTCTGATCACTTTGAATACTCTTGCCATTTGACTAATTTGGTCAACTGCAACGTTATATTCACTTTGAACATGATGAACATTTTGAATTATTTGGCATTCAGGCTATTTTGACTATTGTAGCTGGTTTTATCACTCTGATCACTTTGATTATTCTTGCCATTTGACGAATTCGGTCAATTCCAACGTTCTATTCAGTTTCAACATGCTGAACATTCTGAATTATTGGACATTCAGGGTATTTTGATTAGTCTGGCTGGTTTTATCACTCTGATTACTTTGAATACTCTTGCCATTTGACGAATTCGGTCAACTGCAACGTTATATTCACTTTGAACATGATGAACATTTTGAATTATTGGGCATTCAGGCTATTTTGACTATTGTAGCTGGTTTTATCACTCTGATCACTTTGAATACTCTTGCCATTTGACGAATTCGGTCAATTGCAACGTTCTATTCAGTTTCAACATAATGAACATTCTGAATTATTGGGCATTCAGGCTATTTTGATTAGTCTGGCTGGTTTTATCACTCTGATCACTTTGAATACTCTTGCCATTTGACGAATTCGGTCAACTGCAACGTTATATTCACTTTGAACATGATGAACATTTTGAATTATTGGGCATTCAGGCTATTTTGACTATTGTTGCTGGTTTTATCACTCTGATCACTTTGAATACTCTTGCCATTTGTCGAATTCGGTCAACTGCAACGTTATATTCACTTTGAAAATGATGAACATTTTGAATTATTGGGCATTCAGGCTATTTTGACTATTGTAGCTGGTTTTATCACTCTGATCACTTTGATTATTCTTGCCATTTGACGAATTCGGTCAATTCCAACGTTCTATTCAGTTTCAACATGTTGAACATTCTGAATTATTGGACATTCAGGGTATTTTGATTAGTCTGGCTGGTTTTATCACTCTGATTACTTTGAATACTCTTGCCATTTGACGAATTCGGTCAACTGCAACGTTATATTCACTTTGAACATGATGAACATTTTGAATTATTGGGCATGCAGGCTATTTTGACTATTGTAGCTGGTTTTATCACTCTGATCACTTTGAATACTCTTGCCATTTGACGAATTCGGTCAATTGCAACGTTCTATTCAGTTTCAACATGATGAACATTCTGAATTATTGGGCATTCAGGCTATTTTGATTGGTCTGGCTGGTTTTATCACTCTGATCACTTTGAATACTCTTGCCATTTGACGAATTCGGTCAACTGCAACGTTATATTCACTTTGAACATGATGAACATTTTGAATTATTGGGCATTCAGGCTATTTTGACTATTGTTGCTGGTTTTATCACTCTGATCACTTTGAATACTCTTGCCATTTGTCGAATTCGGTCAACTGCAACGTTATATTCACTTTGAAAATGATGAACATTTTGAATTATTGGGCATATAGGCTATTTTGACTATTGTAGCTGGTTTTTTCACTCTGATCACTTTGATTATTCTTGCCATTTGATGAATTCGGTCAATTCCAACGTTCTATTCAGTTTCAACATGCTGAACATTCTGAATTATTGGACATTCAGGCTATTTTGATTAGTCTGGCTGGTTTTATCACTCTGATTACTTTGAATACTCTTGCCATTTGACGAATTCGGTCAACTGCAACGTTATATTCACTTTGAACATGATGAACATTTTGAATTATTGGGCATTCAGGCTATTTTGACTATTGTTGCTGGTTTTATCACTCTGATCACTTTGAATACTCTTGCCATTTGTCGAATTCGGTCAACTGCAACGTTATATTCACTTTGAAAATGATGAACATTTTGAATTATTGGGCATTCAGCCTATTTTGACTATTGTAGCTGGTTTTATCACTCTGATCACTTTGATTATTCTTGCCATTTGACGAATTCGGTCAATTCCAACGTTCTATTCAGTTTCAACATGAGGAACATTCTGAATTATTGGGCATTCAGGCTATTTTGATTAGTCTGGCTGGCTTTATCAATCTGATCAATTTGAATACTCTTGCCATTTGACGAATTCGGTCAATTCCAACGTTCTATTCAGTTTCAACATGATGAACATTCTGAATTATTGGGCATTCAGGCTATTTTGATTAGTCTGGCTGGCTTTATAAATCTGATCAATTTGAATACTCTTGCCATTTGACGAATTCGGTCAATTCCAACGTTCTATTCAGTTTCAACATGATGAACATTCTGAATTATTGGGCATTCAGGCTATTTTGATTAGTCTGGCTGGCTTTATCAATCTGATCAATTTGAATACTCTTGCCATTTGACGAATTCGGTCAATTCCAACGTTCTATTCAGTTTCAACATGATGAACATTCTGAATTATTGGGCATTCAGTCTATTTTGTTTAGTCTGGCTGGCTTTATCACTCTGATCACTTTGAATACTCTTGCCATTTGTCGAATTCGGTCAACTGCAACGTTATATTCACTTTGAAAATGATGAACATTTTGAATTATTGGGCATTCAGGCTATTTTGACTATTGTAGATGGTTTTATCACTCTGATCACTTTGATTATTCTTGCCATTTGACGAATTCGGTCAATTCCAACGTTCTATTCAGTTTCAACATGATGAACATTCTGAATTATTGGACATTCAGGCTTTTTTGATTAGTCTGGCTGGTTTTATCAATCTGATCACTTTGAATACTCTTGCCATTTGACGAATTAGGTCAATTGCAACGTTCTATTCAGTTTCAACATGATGAACATTCTGAATTATTGGGCATTCAGGCTATTTTGATTAGTCTGGCTGGCTTTATCACTCTGATCACTTTGAATACTCTTGCCATTTGACTAATTTGGTCAACTGCAACGTTATATTCACTTTGAACATGATGAACATTTTGAATTATTTGGCATTCAGGCTATTTTGACTATTGTAGCTGGTTTTATCACTCTGATCACTTTGAATACTCTTGCCATTTGACGAATTCGGTCAATTCCAACGTTCTATTCAGTTTCAACATGATGAACATTCTGAATTATTGGGCATTCAGGCTATTTTGATTATTGTAGCTTGTTTTATCACTCTGATCACTTTGAATAGTCTTGCCATTTGACGAATTCGATCAACTGCAACGTTATATTCACTGTGAACATTTTGACTTATATGGCATTCAGGCTATTTTGACTATTGTAGCTGGTTTTATCACTTTGAATACTCTTGCCATTTGACGAATTCGGTCAACTGCAACGTTATATTCACTGTGAACATTTTGAATTATATGGCATTCAGGCTATTTTGATTATTGTAGCTGGTTTTATCACTCTGATCACTTTGAATAGTCTTGCCATTTGACGAATTCGGTCAGTTCCAACGTTCTATTCAGTTTCAACATGATGAACATTCTGAATTATTGGGCATTCAGGCTATTTTGATTATTGTAGCTGGTTTTATCACTTTGAATACTCTTGCCATTTGACGAATTCGGTCAACTGCAACGTTATATTCACTTTGAACATGATGAATATATTGAATTATATGGCATTCAGGCTATTTTGACTATTGTAGCTGGTTTTATCACTTTGATTATTCTTGCCATTTGACGAATTCGGTCAGTTCCAACGTTCTATTCAGTTTCAACATGATGAACATTCTGAATTATTGGGCATTCAGGCTATTTTGATTATTGTAGCTGGTTTTATCACTCTGATCACTTTGAATAGTCTTGCCATTTGACGAATTCGGTCAGTTCCAACGTTCTATTCAGTTTCAACATGATGAACATTCTGAATTATTGGGCATTCAGGCTATTTTGATTATTGTAGCTGGTTTTATCACTTTGAATACTCTTGCCATTTGACGAATTCGGTCAACTGCAACGTTATATTCACTTTGAACATGATGAATATATTGAATTATATGGCATTCAGGCTATTTTGACTATTGTAGCTGGTTTTATCACTTTGATTATTCTTGCCATTTGACGAATTCGGTCAGTTCCAACGTTCTATTCAGTTTCAACATGATGAACATTCTGAATTATTGGGCATTCAGGCTATTTTGATTATTGTAGCTGGTTTTATCACTCTGATCACTTTGAATACTCTTGCCATTTGAAGAATTCGGTCAACTGCAACGTTATATTCACTGTGAACATTTTGAATTATATGGCATTCAGGCTATTTTGACTATTGTAGCTGGTTTTATCACTTTTATTATTCTTGCCATTTGACGAATTCGGTCAATTCCAACGTTCTATTCCGTTTCAACATGATGCACATTCTGAATTATTGGGCATTCAGGCTATTTTGATTATTGTAGCTGGTTTTATCACTCTGATCACTTTGAATAGTCTTGCCATTTGACGAATTCGGTCAGTTCCAACGTTCTATTCAGTTTCAACATGATGAACATTCTGAATTATTGGGCATTCAGGCTATTTTGATTATTGTAGCTGGTTTTATCACTTTGAATACTCTTGCCATTTGACGAATTCGGTCAACTGTAACGTTATATTCACTTTGAACATGATGAATATATTGAATTATATGGCATTCAGGCTATTTTGACTATTGTAGCTGGTTTTATCACTTTGATTATTCTTGCCATTTGACGAATTCGGTCAGTTCCAACGTTCTATTCAGTTTCAACATGATGAACATTCTGAATTATTGGGCATTCAGGCTATTTTGATTATTTTAGCTGGTTTTATCACTCTGATCACTTTGAATACTCTAGCCATTTGACGAACTCGGTCAACTGCAACGTTATATTCACTTTGAACATGATGAATATTTTGAATTATATGGCATTCATTCTATTTTGATTATTGTAGCTGGTTTTATCACTCTGATCACTTTGAATACTCTTGCCATTTGTCGAATTCGGTCAACTGCAACGTTATATTCACTTTGAACATGATGAACATTTTGAATTATATGGCATTCAGGCTATTTTGATTATTGTAGCTGGTTTTATCACTCTGATCACTTTGAATAGTCTTGCCATTTGACGAATTCGGTCAGTTCCAACGTTCTATTCAGTTTCAACATGATGAATATTCTGAATTATTGGGCATTCAGGCTATTTTGATTATTGTAGCTGGTTTTATCACTTTGAATACTCTTGCCATTTGACGAATTCGGTCAACTGCAACGTTATATTCACTTTGAACATGATGAATATATTGAATTATATGGCATTCAGGCTATTTTGACTATTGTAGCTGGTTTTATCACTTTGATTATTCTTGCCATTTGACGAATTCGGTCAGTTCCAACGTTCTATTCAGTTTCAACATGATGAACATTCTGAATTATTGGGCATTCAGGCTATTTTGATTATTGTAGCTGGTTTTATCACTCTGATCACTTTGAATAGTCTTGCCATTTGACGAATTCGGTCAGTTCCAACGTTCTATTCAGTTTCAACATGATGAACATTCTGAATTATTGGGCATTCAGGCTATTTTGATTATTGTAGCTGGTTTTATCACTTTGAATACTCTTGCCATTTGACGAATTCGGTCAACTGCAACGTTATATTCACTTTGAACATGATGAATATATTGAATTATATGGCATTCAGGCTATTTTGACTATTGTAGCTGGTTTTATCACTTTGATTATTCTTGCCATTTGACGAATTCGGTCAGTTCCAACGTTCTATTCAGTTTCAACATGATGAACATTCTGAATTATTGGGCATTCAGGCTATTTTGATTATTGTAGCTGGTTTTATCACTCTGATCACTTTGAATACTCTTGCCATTTGAAGAATTCGGTCAACTGCAACGTTATATTCACTGTGAACATTTTGAATTATATGGCATTCAGGCTATTTTGACTATTGTAGCTGGTTTTATCACTTTTATTATTCTTGCCATTTGACGAATTCGGTCAATTCCAACGTTCTATTCCGTTTCAACATGATGCACATTCTGAATTATTGGGCATTCAGGCTATTTTGATTATTGTAGCTGGTTTTATCACTCTGATCACTTTGAATAGTCTTGCCATTTGACGAATTCGGTCAGTTCCAACGTTCTATTCAGTTTCAACATGATGAACATTCTGAATTATTGGGCATTCAGGCTATTTTGATTATTGTAGCTGGTTTTATCACTTTGAATACTCTTGCCATTTGACGAATTCGGTCAACTGTAACGTTATATTCACTTTGAACATGATGAATATATTGAATTATATGGCATTCAGGCTATTTTGACTATTGTAGCTGGTTTTATCACTTTGATTATTCTTGCCATTTGACGAATTCGGTCAGTTCCAACGTTCTATTCAGTTTCAACATGATGAACATTCTGAATTATTGGGCATTCAGGCTATTTTGATTATTTTAGCTGGTTTTATCACTCTGATCACTTTGAATACTCTAGCCATTTGACGAACTCGGTCAACTGCAACGTTATATTCACTTTGAACATGATGAATATTTTGAATTATATGGCATTCATTCTATTTTGATTATTGTAGCTGGTTTTATCACTCTGATCACTTTGAATACTCTTGCCATTTGTCGAATTCGGTCAACTGCAACGTTATATTCACTTTGAACATGATGAACATTTTGAATTATTGGGCATTCAGGCTATTTTGACTATTGTAGCTGGTTTTATCACTCTGATCACTTTGATTATTCTTGCCATTTGACGAATTCGGTCAATTCCAACGTTCTATTCAGTTTCAACATGCTGAACATTCTAAATTATTGGACATTCAGGCTATTTTGATTAGTCTGGCTGGTTTTATCACTCTGATCACTGTGAATACTCTTGCCATTTGACGAATTCGGTCAATTCCAACGTTCTATTCAGTTTCAACATGATGAACATTCTGAATTATTGGACATTCAGGCTTTTTTGATTAGTCTGGCTGGTTTTATCAATCTGATCAATTTGAATACTCTTGCCATTTGACGAATTCGGTCAATTCCAACGTTCTATTCAGTTTCAACATGATGAACATTCTGAATTACTGGGCATTCAGGCTATTTTGATTATTGTATCTGGTTTTATCACTCTGATCACTTTGAATAGTCTTGCCATTTGACGAATTCGGTCAACTGCAACGTTATATTCACTGTGAACATTTTGACTTATATGGCATTCAGGCTATTTTGACTATTGTAGCTGGTATTATCACTTTGAATTCTCTTGCCATTTGACGAATTCGGTCAACTGCAACGTTATATTCACTGTGAACATTTTGAATTATATGGCATTCAGGCTATTTTGATTATTGTAGCTGGTTTTATCACTCTGATCACTTTGAATAGTGTTGCCATTTGACGAATTCGGTCAGTTCCAACGTTCTATTCAGTTTCAACATGCTGAACATTCTGAATTATTGGACATTCAGGGTATTTTGATTATTGTAGCTGGTTTTATCACTTTGAATACTCTTGCCATTTGACGAATTCGGTCAACTGCAACGTTATATTCACTTTGAACATGATGAATATATTGAATTATTGGGCATTCAGGCTATTTTGACTATTGTAGCTGGTTTTATGACTCTGATCACTTTGAATACTCTTGCCATTTGTCGAATTCGGTCAACTGCAACGTTATATTCACTTTGAACATGATGAAAATTTTGAATTATTGGGCATTCAGGCTATTTTGATTAGTCTGGCTGGTTTTATCACTCGGATCACTTTGAATACTCTTGCCATTTGACGAATTCGGTCAACTGCAACGTTATATTCACTTTGAACATGATGAATTATATGGCATTCAGGCTATTTTGATTATTGTAGCTGGTTTTATCACTCTGATCACTTTGAATAGTCTTGCCATTTGACGAATTCGGTCAGTTCCAACGTTCTATTCAGTTTCAACATGATGAACATTCTGAATTATTGGGCATTCAGGCTATTTTGATTATTGTAGCTGGTTTTATCACTTTGAATACTCTTGCCATTTGACGAATTCGGTCAACTGCAACGTTATATTCACTTTGAACATGATGAATATATTGAATTATTGGGCATTCAGGCTATTTTGACTATTGTAGCTGGTTTTATCACTCTGATCACTTTGAATACTCTTGCCATTTGTCGAATTCGGTCAACTGCAACGTTATATTCACTTTGAACATGATGAAAATTTTGAATTATTGGGCATTCAGGCTATTTTGATTAGTCTGGCTGGTTTTATCACTCGGATCACTTTGAATATTCTTGCCATTTGACGAATTCGGTCAGTTCCAACGTTCTATTCAGTTTCAACATGATGAACATTCTGAATTATTGGGCATTCAGGCTATTTTGATTATTGTAGCTGGTTTTATCACTCTGATCACTTTGAATACTCTTGCCATTTGAAGAATTCGGTCAACTGCAACGTTATATTCACTGTGAACATTTTGAATTATATGGCATTCAGGCTATTTTGACTATTGTAGCTGGTTTTATCACTTTTCTTATTCTTGCCATTTGACGAATTCGGTCAATTCCAACGTTCTATTCCGTTTCAACATGATGCACATTCTGAATTATTGGGCATTCAGGCTATTTTGATTATTGTTGCTGGTTTTATCACTCTGATCACTTTGAATAGTCTTGCCATTTGACGAATTCGGTCAGTTCCAACGTTCTATTCAGTTTCAACATGATGAACATTCTGAATTATTGGGCATTCAGGCTATTTTGATTATTGTAGCTGGTTTTATCACTTTGAATACTCTTGCCATTTGACGAATTCGGTCAACTGCAACGTTATATTCACTTTGAACATGATGAATATATTGAATTATATGGCATTCAGGTTATTTTGACTATTGTAGCTGGTTTTATCACTTTGATTATTCTTGCCATTTGACGAATTCGGTCAGTTCCAACGTTCTATTCAGTTTCAACATGATGAACATTCTGAATTATTGGGCATTCAGGCTATTTTGATTATTGTAGCTGGTTTTATCACTCTGATCACTTTGAATACTCTAGCCATTTGACGAACTCGGTCAACTGCAACGTTATATTCACTTTGAACATGATGAATATTTTGAATTATATGGCATTCATTCTATTTTGATTATTGTAGCTGGTTTTATCACTCTGATCACTTTGAATACTCTTGCCATTTGTCGAATTCGGTCAACTGCAACGTTATATTCACTTTGAACATGATGAACATTTTGAATTATTGGGCATTCAGGCTATTTTGACTATTGTAGCTGGTTTTATCACTCTGATCACTTTGATTATTCTTGCCATTTGACGAATTCGGTCAATTCCAACGTTCTATTCAGTTTCAACATGCTGAACATTCTAAATTATTGGACATTCAGGCTATTTTGATTAGTCTGGCTGGTTTTATCACTCTGATCACTGTGAATACTCTTGCCATTTGACGAATTCGGTCAATTCCAACGTTCTATTCAGTTTCAACATGATGAACATTCTGAATTATTGGACATTCAGGCTTTTTTGATTAGTCTGGCTGGTTTTATCAATCTGATCAATTTGAATACTCTTGCCATTTGACGAATTCGGTCAATTCCAACGTTCTATTCAGTTTCAACATGATGAACATTCTGAATTATTGGGCATTCAGGCTATTTTGATTATTGTATCTGGTTTTATCACTCTGATCACTTTGAATAGTCTTGCCATTTGACGAATTCGGTCAACTGCAACGTTATATTCACTGTGAACATTTTGACTTATATGGCATTCAGGCTATTTTGACTATTGTAGCTGGTATTATCACTTTGAATACTCTTGCCATTTGACGAATTCGGTCAACTGCAACGTTATATTCACTGTGAACATTTTGAATTATATGGCATTCAGGCTATTTTGATTATTGTAGCTGGTTTTATCACTCTGATCACTTTGAATAGTCTTGCCATTTGACGAATTCGGTCAGTTCCAACGTTCTATTCAGTTTCAACATGATGAACATTCTGAATTATTGGGGCTATTTTGATTATTGTAGCTGGTTTTATCACTTTGAATACTCTTGCCATTTGGCGAATTCGGTCAACTGCAACGTTATATTCACTTTGAACATGATGAATATATTGAATTATTGGGCATTCAGGCTATTTTGATTAGTCTGGCTGGTTTTATCACTCTGATCACTTTGAATACTCCTGCCATTTGTCGAATTCGGTCATCTGCAACGTTATATTCACTTTGAACATGATAAAAATTTTGAATTATTGGGCATTCAGGATATTTTGATTAGTCTGGCTGGTTTCATCACTCGGATCACTTTGAATACTCTTGCCATTTGACGAATTCGGTCAATTCCAACGTTCTATTCAGTTTCAACATGATGAACATTCTGAATTATTGGGCATTAATGCTATTTTGATTATTGTAGCTGGTTTTATCACTTTGATTATTCTTGCCATTTGACGAATTCGGTCAATTCCAACGTTCTATTCAGTTTCAACATGATGAACATTCTGAATTATTGGGCATTCATGCTATTTTGATTAGTCTGGCTGGTTTTATCACTCTGATCACTTTGAATACTCTTGCCATTTGACGAATTCGGTCAACTGCAACGTTATATTCACTTTGAACATGATGAACATTTTGAATTATTGGGCATTCAGGCTATTTTGACTATTGTAGCTGGTTTTATCACTCTGATCACTTTGATTATTCTTGCCATTTGACGAATTCGGTCAATTCCAACGTTCTATTCAGTTTCAACATGATGAAAATTTTGAATTATTGGGCATTCAGGCTATTTTGACTATTGTAGCTGGTTTTATCACTTTGATTATTCTTGCCATTTGACGAATTCGGTCAATTCCAACGTTCTATTCAGTTTCAACATGATGAACATTCTGAATTATTGGGCATTCATGCTATTTTGATTAGTCTGGCTGGTTTTATCACTCTGATCACTTTGAATACTCTTGCCATTTGACGAATTAGGTCAATTGCAACGTTCTATTCAGTTTCAACATGATGAACATTCTGAATTATTGGGCATTCAGGCTATTTTGATTAGTCTGGCTGGCTTTATCACTCTGATCACTTTGAATACTCTTGCCATTTGACTAATTTGGTCAACTGCACCGTTATATTCACTTTGAACATGATGAACATTTTGAATTATTTGGCATTCAGGCTATTTTGACTATTGTAGCTGGTTTTATCACTTTGATTATTCTTGCCATTTGACGAATTCGGTCAATTCCAACGTTCTATTCAGTTTCAACATGCTGAACATTCTGAATTATTGGACATTCAGGGTAATTTGATTAGTCTGGCTGGTTTTATCACTCTGATTACTTTGAATACTCTTGCCATTTGACGAATTCGGTCAACTGCAACGTTATATTCACTTTGAACATAATGAACATTTTGAATTATTGGGCATTCAGGCTATTTTGACTATTGTAGCTGGTTTTATCACTCTGATCACTTTGAATACTCTTGCCATTTGACGAATTCGGTCAATTGCAACGTTCTATTCAGTTTCAACATGATGAACATTCTGAATTATTGGGCATTCAGGCTATTTTGATTAGTCTGGCTGGTTTTATCACTCTGATCACTTTGAATACTCTTGCCATTTGTCGAATTCGGTCAACTGCAACGTTATATTCACTTTGAACATGATGAACACTTTGAATTATTGGGCATTCAGGCTATTTTGACTATTGTAGCTGGTTTTATCACTCTGATCACTTTGATTATTCTTGCCATTTGACGAATTCGGTCAATTCCAACGTTCTATTCAGTTTCAACATGCTGAACATTCTGAATTATTGGACATTCAGGCTATTTTGATTAGTCTGGCTGGTTTTATCACTCTGATCACTGTGAATACTCTTGCCATTTGACGAATTCGGTCAATTGCAACGTTCTATTCAGTTTCAACATGATGAACATTCTGAATTATTGGACATTCAGGCTTTTTTGATTAGTCTGGCTGGTTTTATCAATCTGATCAATTTGAATACTCTTGCTATTTGACGAATTCGGTCAATTCCAACGTTCTATTCAGTTGCAACATGATGAACATTCTGAATTATTGGGCATTCAGGCTATTTTGATTATTGTAGCTGGTTTTATCACTCTGATCACTTTGAATAGTCTTGCCATTTGACGAATTCGGTCATTTCCAACGTTCTATTCAGTTGCAACATGATGAACATTCTGAATTATTGGGCATTCAGGCTATTTTGATTATTGTAGCTGGTTTTATCACTCTGATCACTTTGAATAGTCTTGCCATTTGACGAATTCGGTCAACTGCAACGTTATATTCACTGTGAACATTTTGACTTATATGGCATTCAGGCTATTTTGACTATTGTAGCTGGTTTTATCACTTTGAATACTCTTGCCATTTGACGAATTCGTACAATTACAACGTTATATTCACTTTGAACATGATGAACATTCTGAATTATTGGGCATTCAGGCTATATTGATTATTGTAGCTGGTTTTATCACTCTGATCACTTTGAATACTCTTGCCTTTTGACGAATTCGTACAATTACAACGTTATTATCACTTTGAATATGATGAACATTCTGAATTATTAGGCATTCAAGCCATTTTGATTATTGTAGCTGGTTTTATCACTGTGATCACTTTGAATACTCTTGCCATTTGACGAATTCGGTCAATTCCAACGTTCTATTCAGTTTCAACATGATGAACATTCTGAATTATTGGGCATTCAGGCTATTTTGATTAGTCTGGCTGGTTTTATCACTTTGAATACTCTTGCCATTTGACGAAATCGGTCAATTCCAACGTTATATTTAGCTTGAACATGATGAACATTTTGAATTATTAGATATTCAGGCTGGTTTTATCACTCTCATCTCTTCGACTACCTTTGCCATTTGACGAATTCGTACAATTACAACGTTATATTCACTTTGAACATGATGAACATTCTGAATTATTGGGCATTCAGGCTATATTGATTATTGTAGCTGGTTTTATCACTCTGATCACTTTGAATACTCTTGCCATTTGACGAATTCGGTCATTTCCAACGTTCTATTCAGTTTCAACATGATGAACATTCTGAATTATTGGGCATTCAGGCTATTTTGATTAGTCTGGCTGGTTTTATCACTCTGATCACTATGAATACTTTTGTCATTTGACGAATTCGGTCGATTCCAACGTTCTATTTAGTTTCAACATGATGAACATTCTGAATTATTGGGCATTCAGGCTATTTTGATTATTGTAGCTGGTTTTATCACTTTGAATACTCTTGCCATTTGACGAATTCGGTCAACTGCAACGTTATATTCACTTTGAACATGATGAATATATTGAATTATATGGCATTCAGGCTATTTTGACTATTGTAGCTGGTTTTATCACTTTGATTATTCTTGCCATTTGACGAATTCGGTCAGTTCCAACGTTCTATTCAGTTTCAACATGATGAACATTCTGAATTATTGGGTATTCAGGCTATTTTGATTATTGTAGCTGGTTTTATCACTTTGAATACTCTTGCCATTTGACGAATTCGGTCAACTGCAACGTTATATTCACTTTGAACATGATGAATATATTGAATTATATGGCATTCAGGCTATTTTGACTATTGTAGCTGGTTTTATCACTTTGATTATTCTTGCCATTTGACGAATTCGGTCAGTTCCAACGTTCTATTCAGTTTCAACATAATGAACATTTTGAATTATTGGGCATTCAGGCTATTTTGATTAGTCTGGCTGGTTTTATAACTCTGATCACTTTGAATACTCTTGCCATTTGTCGAATTCGGTCAACTGCAACGTTATATTCACTTTGAACATGATGAACATTTTGAATTATTGGGTATTCAGGCTATTTTGACTATTGTAGCTGGTTTTATCATTCTGATCACTTTGATTATTCTTGCCATTTGACGAATTCGGTCAATTCCAACGTTCTATTCAGTTTCAACATGCTGAACATTCTAAATTATTGGACATTCAGGCTATTTTGATTAGTCTGGCTGGTTTTATCACTCTGATCACTGTGAATACTCTTGCCATTTGACGAATTCGGTCAATTCCAACGTTCTATTCAGTTTCAACATGATGAACATTCTGAATTATTGGACATTCAGGCTTTTTTGATTAGTCTGGCTGGTTTTATCAATCTGATCAATTTGAATACTCTTGCCATTTGACGAATTCGGTCAATTCCAACGTTCTATTCAGTTTCAACATGATGAACATTCTGAATTATTGGGCATTCAGGCTATTTTGATTAGTCTGGCTGGTTTTATCACTTTGAATACTCTTGCCATTTGACGAAATCGGTCAATTCCAACGTTATATTTAGCTTGAACATGATGAACATTTTGAATTATTAGATATTCAGGCTGGTTTTATCACTCTCATCTCTTCGACTACCTTTGCCATTTGACGAATTCGTACAATTACAACGTTATATTCACTTTGAACATGATGAACATTCTGAATTATTGGGCATTCAGGCTATATTGATTATTGTAGCTGGTTTTATCACTCTGATCACTTTGAATACTCTTGCCATTTGACGAATTCGGTCATTTCCAACGTTCTATTCAGTTTCAACATGATGAACATTCTGAATTATTGGGCATTCAGGCTATTTTGATTAGTCTGGCTGGTTTTATCACTCTGATCACTATGAATACTTTTGTCATTTGACGAATTCGGTCGATTCCAACGTTCTATTTAGTTTCAACATGATGAACATTCTGAATTATTGGGCATTCAGGCTATTTTGATTATTGTAGCTGGTTTTATCACTTTGAATACTCTTGCCATTTGACGAATTCGGTCAACTGCAACGTTATATTCACTTTGAACATGATGAATATATTGAATTATATGGCATTCAGGCTATTTTGACTATTGTAGCTGGTTTTATCACTTTGATTATTCTTGCCATTTGACGAATTCGGTCAGTTCCAACGTTCTATTCAGTTTCAACATGATGAACATTCTGAATTATTGGGTATTCAGGCTATTTTGATTATTGTAGCTGGTTTTATCACTTTGAATACTCTTGCCATTTGACGAATTCGGTCAACTGCAACGTTATATTCACTTTGAACATGATGAATATATTGAATTATATGGCATTCAGGCTATTTTGACTATTGTAGCTGGTTTTATCACTTTGATTATTCTTGCCATTTGACGAATTCGGTCAGTTCCAACGTTCTATTCAGTTTCAACATAATGAACATTTTGAATTATTGGGCATTCAGGCTATTTTGATTAGTCTGGCTGGTTTTATAACTCTGATCACTTTGAATACTCTTGCCATTTGTCGAATTCGGTCAACTGCAACGTTATATTCACTTTGAACATGATGAACATTTTGAATTATTGGGTATTCAGGCTATTTTGACTATTGTAGCTGGTTTTATCATTCTGATCACTTTGATTATTCTTGCCATTTGACGAATTCGGTCAATTCCAACGTTCTATTCAGTTTCAACATGCTGAACATTCTAAATTATTGGACATTCAGGCTATTTTGATTAGTCTGGCTGGTTTTATCACTCTGATCACTGTGAATACTCTTGCCATTTGACGAATTCGGTCAATTCCAACGTTCTATTCAGTTTCAACATGATGAACATTCTGAATTATTGGACATTCAGGCTTTTTTGATTAGTCTGGCTGGTTTTATCAATCTGATCAATTTGAATACTCTTGCCATTTGACGAATTCGGTCAATTCCAACGTTCTATTCAGTTTCAACATGATGAACATTCTGAATTATTGGGCATTCAGGCTATTTTGATTAGTCTGGCTGGTTTTATCACTTTGAATACTCTTGCCATTTGACGAAATCGGTCAATTCCAACGTTATATTTAGCTTGAACATGATGAACATTTTGAATTATTAGATATTCAGGCTGGTTTTATCACTCTCATCTCTTCGACTACCTTTGCCATTTGACGAATTCGTACAATTACAACGTTATATTCACTTTGAACATGATGAACATTCTGAATTATTGGGCATTCAGGCTATATTGATTATTGTAGCTGGTTTTATCACTCTGATCACTTTGAATACTCTTGCCATTTGACGAATTCGGTCATTTCCAACGTTCTATTCAGTTTCAACATGATGAACATTCTGAATTATTGGGCATTCAGGCTATTTTGATTAGTCTGGCTGGTTTTATCACTCTGATCACTATGAATACTTTTGTCATTTGACGAATTCGGTCGATTCCAACGTTCTATTTAGTTTCAACATGATGAACATTCTGAATTATTGGGCATTCAGGCTATTTTGATTATTGTAGCTGGTTTTATCACTTTGAATACTCTTGCCATTTGACGAATTCGGTCAACTGCAACGTTATATTCACTTTGAACATGATGAATATATTGAATTATATGGCATTCAGGCTATTTTGACTATTGTAGCTGGTTTTATCACTTTGATTATTCTTGCCATTTGACGAATTCGGTCAGTTCCAACGTTCTATTCAGTTTCAACATGATGAACATTCTGAATTATTGGGTATTCAGGCTATTTTGATTATTGTAGCTGGTTTTATCACTTTGAATACTCTTGCCATTTGACGAATTCGGTCAACTGCAACGTTATATTCACTTTGAACATGATGAATATATTGAATTATATGGCATTCAGGCTATTTTGACTATTGTAGCTGGTTTTATCACTTTGATTATTCTTGCAATTTGACGAATTCGGTCAGTTCCAACGTTCTATTCAGTTTCAACATAATGAATATTTTGAATTATTGGGCATTCAGGCTATTTTGATTAGTCTGGCTGGTTTTATAACTCTGATCACTTTGAATACTCTTGCCATTTGTCGAATTCGGTCAACTGCAACGTTATATTCACTTTGAACATGATGAACATTTTGAATTATTGGGCATTCAGGCTATTTTGACTATTGTAGCTGGTTTTATCATTCTGATCACTTTGATTATTCTTGCCATTTGACGAATTCGGTCAATTCCAACGTTCTATTCAGTTTCAACATGCTGAACATTCTAAATTATTGGACATTCAGGCTATTTTGATTAGTCTGGCTGGTTTTATCAATCTGATCAATTTGAATACTCTTGCCATTTGACGAATTCGGTCAATTCCAACGTTCTATTCAGTTTCAACATGATGAACATTCTGAATTATTGGACATTCAGGCTTTTTTGATTAGTCTGGCTGGTTTTATCAATCTGATCAATTTGAATACTCTTGCCATTTGACGAATTCGGTCAATTCCAACGTTCTATTCAGTTTCAACATGATGAACATTCTGAATTATTGGGCATTCAGGCTATTTTGATTATTGTATCTGGTTTTATCACTCTGATCACTTTGAATACTCTTGCCATTTGACGAATTCGGTCAACTGCAACGTTATATTCACTGTGAACATTTTGAATTATATGGCATTCAGGCTATTTTGATTATTGTAGCTGGTTTTATCACTCTGATCACTTTGAATAGTCTTGCCATTTGACGAATTCGGTCAGTTCCAACGTTCTATTCAGTTTCAACATGATGAACATTCTGAATTATTGGGGCTATTTTGATTATTGTAGCTGGTTTTATCACTTTGAATACTCTTGCCATTTGACGAATTCGGTCAACTGCAACGTTATATTCACTTTGAACATGATGAATATATTGAATTATTGGGCATTCAGGCTATTTTGACTATTGTAGCTGGTTTTATCACTCTGATCACTTTGAATGCTCTTGCCATTTGTCGAATTCGGTCAACTGCAACGTTATATTCACTTTGAACATGATGAAAATTTTGAATTATTGGGCATTCAGGCTATTTTGATTAGTCTGGCTGGTTTTATCACTCGGATCACTTTGAATACTCTTGCCATTTGACGAATTCGGTCAATTCCAACGTTCTATTCAGTTTCAACATGATGAACATTCTGAATTATTGGGCATTAATGCTATTTTGATTATTGTAGCTGGTTTTATCACTTTGATTATTCTTGCCATTTGACGAATTCGGTCAATTCCAACGTTCTATTCAGTTTCAACATGATGAACATTCTGAATTATTGGGCATTCATGCTATTTTGATTAGTCTGGCTGGTTTTATCACTCTGATCACTTTGAATACTCTTGCCATTTGACGAATTCGGTCAACTGCAACGTTATATTCACTTTGAACATGATGAACATTTTGAATTATTGGGCATTCAGGCTATTTTGACTATTGTAGCTGGTTTTATCACTCTGATCACTTTGATTATTCTTGCCATTTGACGAATTCGGTCAATTCCAACGTTCTATTTAGTTTCAACATGATGAAAATTTTGAATTATTGGGCATTCAGGCTATTTTGACTATTGTAGCTGGTTTTATCACTTTGATTATTCTTGCCATTTGACGAATTCGGTCAATTCCAACGTTCTATTCAGTTTCAACATGATGAACATTCTGAATTATTGGGCATTCATGCTATTTTGATTAGTCTGGCTGGTTTTATCACTCTGATCACTTTGAATACTCTTGCCATTTGACGAATTAGGTCAATTGCAACGTTCTATTCAGTTTCAACATGATGAACATTCTGAATTATTGGGCATTCAGGCTATTTTGATTAGTCTGGCTGGCTTTATCACTCTGATCACTTTGAATACTCTTGCCATTTGACTAATTTGGTCAACTGCACCGTTATATTCACTTTGAACATGATGAACATTTTGAAATATTTGGCATTCAGGCTATTTTGACTATTGTAGCTGGTTTTATCACTTTGATTATTCTTGCCATTTGACGAATTCGGTCAATTCCAACGTTCTATTCAGTTTCAACATGCTGAACATTCTGAATTATTGGACATTCAGGGTAATTTGATTAGTCTGGCTGGTTTTATCACTCTGATTACTTTGAATACTCTTGCCATTTGACGAATTCGGTCAACTGCAACGTTATATTCACTTTGAACATAATGAACATTTTGAATTATTGGGCATTCAGGCTATTTTGACTATTGTAGCTGGTTTTATCACTCTGATCACTTTGAATACTCTTGCCATTTGACGAATTCGGTCAATTGCAACGTTCTATTCAGTTTCAACATGCTGAACATTCTGAATTATTGGACATTCAGGCTATTTTGATTAGTCTGGCTGGTTTTATCACTCTGATCACTGTGAATACTCTTGCCATTTGACGAATTCGGTCAATTGCAACGTTCTATTCAGTTTCAACATGATGAACATTCTGAATTATTGGACATTCAGGCTTTTTTGATTAGTCTGGCTGGTTTTATCAATCTGATCAATTTGAATACTCTTGCCATTTGACGAATTCGGTCAATTCCAACGTTCTATTCAGTTGCAACATGATGAACATTCTGAATTATTGGGCATTCAGGCTATTTTGATTATTGTAGCTGGTTTTATCACTCTGATCACTTTGAATAGTCTTGCCATTTGACGAATTCGGTCAACTGCAACGTTATATTCACTGTGAACATTTTGACTTATATGGCATTCAGGCAATTTTGACTATTGTAGCTGGTTTTATCACTTTGAATACTCTTGCCATTTGACGAATTCGGTCAACTGCAACGCTATATTCACTGTGAACATTTTGAATTATATGGCATTCAGGCTATTTTGACTATTGTAGCTGGTTTTATCACTCTGATCACTTTGAATGCTCTTGCCATTTGTCGAATTCGGTCAACTGCAACGTTATATTCACTTTGAACATGATGAAAATTTTGAATTATTGGGCATTCAGGCTATTTTGATTAGTCTGGCTGGTTTTATCACTCGGATCACTTTGAATACTCTTGCCATTTGACGAATTCGGTCAATTCCAACGTTCTATTCAGTTTCAACATGATGAACATTCTGAATTATTGGGCATTAATGCTATTTTGATTATTGTAGCTGGTTTTATCACTTTGATTATTCTTGCCATTTGACGAATTCGGTCAATTCCAACGTTCTATTCAGTTTCAACATGATGAACATTCTGAATTATTGGGCATTCATGCTATTTTGATTAGTCTGTCTGGTTTTATCACTCTGATCACTTTGAATACTCTTGCCATTTGACGAATTCGGTCAACTGCAACGTTATATTCACTTTGAACATGATGAACATTTTGAATTATTGGGCATTCAGGCTATTTTGACTATTGTAGCTGGTTTTATCACTCTGATCACTTTGATTATTCTTGCCATTTGACGAATTCGGTCAATTCCAACGTTCTATTTAGTTTCAACATGATGAAAATTTTGAATTATTGGGCATTCAGGCTATTTTGACTATTGTAGCTGGTTTTATCACTTTGATTATTCTTGCCATTTGACGAATTCGGTCAATTCCAACGTTCTATTCAGTTTCAACATGATGAACATTCTGAATTATTGGGCATTCATGCTATTTTGATTAGTCTGGCTGGTTTTATCACTCTGATCACTTTGAATACTCTTGCCATTTGACGAATTAGGTCAATTGCAACGTTCTATTCAGTTTCAACATGATGAACATTCTGAATTATTGGGCATTCAGGCTATTTTGATTAGTCTGGCTGGCTTTATCACTCTGATCACTTTGAATACTCTTGCCATTTGACTAATTCGGTCAACTGCAACGTTATATTCACTTTGAACATAATGAACATTTTGAATTATTGGGCATTCAGGCTATTTTGACTATTGTAGCTGGTTTTATCACTCTGATCACTTTGAATACTCTTGCCATTTGACGAATTCGGTCAATTGCAACGTTCTATTCAGTTTCAACATGATGAACATTCTGAATTATTGGGCATTCAGGCTATTTTGATTAGTCTGGCTGGTTTTATCACTCTGATCACTTTGAATACTCTTGCCATTTGTCGAATTCGGTCAACTGCAACGTTATATTCACTTTGAACATGATGAACATTTTGAATTATTGGGCATTCAGGCTATTTTGACTATTGTAGCTGGTTTTATCACTCTGATCACTTTGATTATTCTTGCCATTTGACGAATTCGGTCAATTCCAACGTTCTATTCAGTTTCAACATGCTGAACATTCTGAATTATTGGACATTCAGGCTATTTTGATTAGTCTGGCTGGTTTTATCACTCTGATCACTGTGAATACTCTTGCCATTTGACGAATTCGGTCAATTGCAACGTTCTATTCAGTTTCAACATGATGAACATTCTGAATTATTGGACATTCAGGCTTTTTTGATTAGTCTGGCTGGTTTTATCAATCTGATCAATTTGAATACTCTTGCCATTTGACGAATTCGGTCAATTCCAACGTTCTATTCAGTTGCAACATGATGAACATTCTGAATTATTGGGCATTCAGGCTATTTTGATTATTGTAGCTGGTTTTATCACTCTGATCACTTTGAATAGTCTTGCCATTTGACGAATTCGGTCAACTGCAACGTTATATTCACTGTGAACATTTTGACTTATATGGCATTCAGGCAATTTTGACTATTGTAGCTGGTTTTATCACTTTGAATACTCTTGCCATTTGACGAATTCGGTCAACTGCAACGCTATATTCACTGTGAACATTTTGAATTATATGGCATTCAGGCTATTTTGATTATTGTAGCTGGTTTTATCACTCTGATCACTTTGAATAGTCTTGCCATTTGACGAATTCGGTCAGTTCCAACGTTCTATTCAGTTTCAACATGATGAACATTCTGAATTATTGGGTATTCAGGCTATTTAGATTATTGTAGCTGGTTTTATCACTTTGAATACTCTTGCCATTTGACGAATTCGGTCAACTGCAACGTTATATTCACTTTTAACATGATGAATATATTGAATTATATGGCATTCAGGCTATTTTGACTATTGTAGCTGGTTTTATCACTTTGATTATTCTTGCCATTTGACGAATTCGGTCAGTTCCAACGTTCTATTCAGTTTCAACATGATGAACATTCTGAATTATTGGGCATTCAGGCTATTTTGATTATTGTAGTTGGTTTTATCACTCTGATCACTTTGAATACTCTTGCTATTTGAAGATATCGGTCAATTCCAACGTTCTATTCAGTTTCAACATGCTGAACATTCTGAATTATTGGGTATTCAGGCTATTTAGATTATTGTAGCTGGTTTTATCACTTTGAATACTCTTTCCATTTGACGAATTCGGTCAACTGCAACGCTATATTCACTTTTAACATGATGAATATATTGAATTATATGGCATTCAGGCTATTTTGACTATTGTAGCTGGTTTTATCACTTTGATTATTCTTGCCATTTGACGAATTCGGTCAGTTCCAACGTTCTATTCAGTTTCAACATGATGAACATTCTGAATTATTGGGCATTCAGGCTATTTTGATTATTGTAGTTGGTTTTATCACTCTGATCACTTTGAATACTCTTGCCATTTGAAGATATCGGTCAATTCCAACGTTCTATTCAGTTTCAACATGCTGAACATTCTGAATTATTGGGTATTCAGGCTATTTAGATTATTGTAGCTGGTTTTATCACTTTGAATACTCTTGCCATTTGACGAATTCGGTCAACTGCAACGTTATATTCACTTTTAACATGATGAATATATTGAATTATATGGCATTCAGGCTATTTTGACTATTGTAGCTGGTTTTATCACTTTGAATACTCTTGCCATTTGACGAATTCGGTCAACTGCAACGTTATATTCACTTTTAACATGATGAATATATTGAATTATATGGCATTCAGGCTATTTTGACTATTGTAGCTGGTTTTATCACTTTGATTATTCTTGCCATTTGACGAATTCGGTCAATTCCAACGTTCTATTCAGTTTCAACATGCTGAACATTCTGAATTATTGGGTATTCAGGCTATTTAGATTATTGTAGCTGGTTTTATCACTTTGAATACTCTTGCCATTTGACGAATTCAGAGAGTGTTTGTCTTTTGTTCCGTGCACACGCACATTTTGTCCGTCCGCCGCGTTTTTGTGTTTTCAGTGTTTTTCATTTTTTTAAAACAAAACAAACAAAAAATAAATAAAATCCAAACAATTTGTGATAAATTAAACAATAACCAAATTCAACAATTATAACAAATAAAATAAACAAAACATTGATAAAATAAAAGTGCAACACAAATTAAACATAACAAAATAGAAAAAAAAGAGAACATTACAACAATCACAACATAACAACAACAGCAATACCCAAATGACGAAAAACAAACAAACAACCAAACAATAACCAAACCGCGCTCACACATTAACAACAACAACAATAACCAGCTCCACGCATCAACACAAAAAAGACAACACTAAGGGCTTTTTTATGCCCCCCTCGTTGTCTTGCACTTGTGTTCCCCCCTTCCTCTACCCATTCGCAAATCACAAATAGTTCTGCATTCTTCTTGTCGCTGTTCTGTTAGTTGTTGTAGGCATAACACTGAACAACTAACAGAAATAACAGTGGCGGGAGGGGTGCAGCATTATTTGTGATTCTGCTCTGATGTTGCCTTGTTTTTGGTAGTGTTATGGTAGGTAGATTTCGAATTCACTTTGCGAACATTCGCGGGTTGAGAACGAATTTTTTTGCGGTATACGCACACACTAATTTCCATAGGCCGGATGTGCTCGCTCTATGTGAGACCCAGGTGTGTGAGGATTCTGATCCACAGGATTTTCACATTCCTGGTTATCACACTCTCTCCTCTTTCTCTTCACACAGAGGCCTTGTGATATATATACGTAATGGTGTTGTATTCCAGAGTCAGTAACATTTGAACTCACAAGATCCAGAATTTAACTCCCTTTGGGTTAAGTTCAGGATTGGATCGCACACCTTACATTTCGGGTTTCTTTACAGAAGCCCAAACCTGGAAAGGGAGGCTACCCTGAATGGCTTCGACGCCCTTTCTGACTCAATTTCGAAAATATTAGAATATTATCCGGACAGTGAAATTGTAGTTGCTGGGGATTTCAATGTCCATAATAATTCTTGGCTTTCCCATTCGAGCCATACATCTCCGGAGGGTCAATACGCTGAGTTATTTGCCGCGCACAACGATTTGTCGCAATTAGTGAATGAACCAACACATATTCCACGTGTTGAAGGGCAACATCAAAATATTCTTGACCTTTTCTTAACCTCGCACCCTGAAAAGTACGAAGTTAACATTCTTGCACCTCTTGGTAACTCGGATCATTGCACCATTTCAGCATCCTTTTCGTTCTCCGATCTTCGATCCACTTTTAAACCAGTCACGAAGCGGACAATGTACATATACGAAAAGGCACGTTGGGCCGAGCTCAACAATTTCTATAAGCAATTTAATTGGAAATTATGTTTCCTAGACAACAATGTCGATGCTGCTGCTGAAATGGTCGAGAAAATCATTCTTCTTGGCATAAACACATTTATTCCCTCGAAGACTACTTCGATTAAACCTTCAAAGAACTGTTGGTTTAATCAGACATGCAGGGAAGCTGTCAGATCCAAAGAGGAAGCATTCAGAAAATGGCGTTTAAATAAAAATACCACTACTGAACTGCTACGCAAGCAGGCAAGATCAAATTGTGCCAGAGTACTTAGGCGTGAAAAACTTCTGTACGAACAGCGTCTTCGTGCAAAAGTTCTTTCTTCTCCCAGGGGAAGTAAGAGCTTTTGGTCATTCGTTAAAAGGGTAAGGAACAATTCTTCATCTTCTATTTCAACCCTCGTTAACGGTGACCAGATATTCACTGACCCGGTTGACAAAGCTAACCTTATGGCTGAAATTTTTGCAAAGAATTCATCTTTGCCAGACAGCAGTCAACCACTCCCCGTGATCGACAACGTATCTAGTTCGATGCCTCAGATATTTTTTCGAACACGTGGCGTTAAAAGGGTTCTTGCAGATCTCAATGTAAACAAAACTCCGGGCCCGGATGGTATTTCAGCACTTGTCCTATGTAAGTGCTCTTCGACGCTAGCTCGTCCATTGCGCAATCTTTTCAACATGTCGTACCGTGCTGGTATTTACCCTTCACGTTGGAAAGTTGCCAATGTTCAGCCGATCCCCAAGAAAGGTGAGGCTACCAATCCTGCGAACTACCGTCCAATTGCAATATGTTCTGCGCTCTCGAAGGTTATGGAGAGCATGGTTAATCACCATCTTGTAAGGTATCTAGAGTCTAACGGCCTCCTGAATGATCGACAGTATGGCTTCCGTAGAAATCGATCTACTGGAGACCTGATGGCGTTCCTTACGGAGCGATGGAGTTCACCGCCTTGGTGAAAGTAAGGTCGTGGCTCTGGATATTTCCAAGGCGTTCGATAGGGTCTGGCACGGAGCACTCATATCAAAACTTATTGCATTTGGTGTCGGTAGTACCTTCTCTCGATTCATATCGAGTTTTCTCAGAGATCGCTCTATACGAGTTGTTATAGATGGGGTCTCATCCAACGAGCATAGGTTGACCGCAGGAGTGCCACAAGGCTCTGTCCTCTCTCCCTCTCTATTTCTTATTTTCATTGACGACCTGTTGGGGCAGACTGTGAACCCAATCTACTCCTTTGCGGATGACAGCAACCTCTGTCATTCGTACTCATTTGATCATCGGCCAGGTCCTCTGGAAGTCGAGGAAAAAAGGCGAACGATGAACAACTCACTTAACCGCGATTTGGCGACGATTTGTGAGTGGGGCCAAATGAACAGAGTAGATTTTAATGCACAAAAGACCCAGTGCTGTTTGTTGTCACACAAACGTTCCACTGATCCAGCATCGCCGTCAATATCTATGGGTGGTGTGGATATCGACGAATCAGACACTCTTGATGTTCTGGGCATGAAGATACAGGGTGATGCTCGCTGGGCTAGCCATATATTCGAAGTGTCGAAAGAAGCATTCAAGTGTTTAGGCTTTTTAAAGCGGTGCAAGAAATACTTCACCCCATCTGACCTCGTCAATATTTACACCACCTACATCCGGCCTAAAATGGAATACAACTCGCATATATGGGCAGGGGCTCCATTAACCTCTTTGAAGCTTCTGGACCGTGTACAGAGGAGAGCGGTGGTGATGATAGGGGATGGTAGGGTATCCAGCTCTATTGTCTCCCTACAGCATCGCCGAAATGTGGGTTGTGTATCGCTATTCTATAGATATTTTAATGGTATCTGTTCAGAAGATATCCGTCGTCTGGTCCCTGACGTTAGAACATTTACCCGGAATACTCGGCTATCCAGGGTCTCTCATCCGTTCATTGTCAAATGGCCGGTTGACCGGACGACGCACTATAGAGAAAATTCGTTCTTCAGCCGGACAGTTCGTTTGTGGAATAATCTTCCTGCCAGTGTTTTTCCTGCCTGCTATGACATTACCAAATTCAAGGCCAACGTCAACAAACACTACTCCCTCTTTCCTCCCTCCAATACCCTTATTTCCCATCGCTAACACAGTGCATTGCATTTATAGGGGGCATCCCCTGAGTGTTAGTCAAAAAAAAAAAAAAAAAAAAAAAAATATATTGAATTATATGGCATTCAGGCTATTTTGACTATTGTAGCTGGTTTTATCACTTTGATTATTCTTGCCATTTGACGAATTCGGTCAGTTCCAACGTTCTATTCAGTTTCAACATGATGAACATTCTGAATTATTGGGTATTCAGGCTATTTAGATTATTGTAGCTGGTTTTATCACTTTGAATACTCTTGCCATTTGACGAATTCGGTCAACTGCAACGTTATATTCACTTTGAACATGATGAATATTTTGAATTATATGACATTCAGGCTATTTTGATTATTGTAGCTGGTTTTATCACTTTGAATACTCTTGCCATTTGACGAATTCGGTCAACTGCAACGTTCTATTCACTTTTAACATGATGAATATTTTGACTTATATGGCATTCAGGCTATTTTGACTATTGTAGCTGGTTTTATCACTTTGAATACTCTTGCCATTTGACGAATTCGGTCAACTGCAACGCTATATTCACTGTGAACATTTTGAATTATATGGCATTCAGGCTATTTTGATTATTGTAGCTGGTTTTATCACTCTGATCACTTTGAATAGTCTTGCCATTTGACGAATTCGGTCAGTTCCAACGTTCTATTCAGTTTCAACATGATGAACATTCTGAATTATTGGGTATTCAGGCTATTTAGATTATTGTAGCTGGTTTTATCACTTTGAATACTCTTGCCATTAGACGAATTCGGTCAACTGCAACATTATATTCACTTTTAACATGATGAATATATTGAATTATATGGCATTCAGGCTATTTTGACTATTGTAGCTGGTTTTATCACTTTGATTATTCTTGCCATTTGACGAATTCGGTCAGTTCCAACGTTCTATTCAGTTTCAACGTGATCAACATTCTGAATTATTGGGTATTCAGGCTATTTAGATTATTGTAGCTGGTTTTATCACTTTGAATACTCTTGCCATTAGACGAATTCGGTCAACTGCAACGTTATATTCACTTTTAACATGATGAATATATTGAATTATATGGCATTCAGGCTATTTTGACTATTGTAGCTGGTTTTATCACTTTGATTATTCTTGCCATTTGACGAATTCGGTCAGTTCCAACGTATTATTCAGTTTCAACATGATGAACATTCTGAATTATTGGGTATTCAGGCTATTTAGATTATTGTAGCTGGTTTTATCACTTTGAATACTCTTGCCATTTGACGAATTCGGTCAACTGCAACGTTATATTCACTTTGAACATGATGAATATTTTGAATTATATGACATTCAGGCTATTTTGATTATTGTAGCTGGTTTTATCACTCTGATCACTTTGAATACTCTTGCCATTTGTCGAATTCGGTCAACTGCTACGTTATATTCACTTTGAACATGATGAACATTTTGAATTATTGGGCATTCAAGCTATTTTGACTATTGTAGCTGGTTTTATCACTCTGATCACTTTGATTATTCTTGCCATTTGACGAATTCGGTCAATTCGAACGTTCTATTCAGTTTCAACATGCTGAACATTCTGAATTATTGGACATTCAGGCTATTTTGATTAGTCTGGCTGGTTTTATCACTCTGATCACTGTGAATACTCTTGCCATTTGAAGAATTCGGTCAATTGCAACGTTCTATTCAGTTTCAACATGATGAACATTCTGAATTATTGGACATTCAGGCTTTTTTGATTAGTCTGGCTGGTTTTATCAATCTGATCAATTTGAATACTCTTGCCATTTGACGAATTCGGTCAATTCCAACGTTCTATTCAGTTTCAACATGATGAACATTCTGAATTATTGGGCATTCAGGCTATTTTGATTATTGTAGCTGGTTTTATCACTTTGAATACTCTTGCCATTTGACGAATTCGGTCAACTGCAACGTTATATTCACTTTGAACATGATGAATATATTGAATTATATGGCATTCGGGCTATTTTGACTATTGTAGCTGGTTTTATCACTTTGATTATTCTTGTCATTTGACGAATAAGGTCAGTTCCAACGTTCTATTCAGTTTCAACATGATGAACATTCTGAATTATTGGGCATTCAGGCTATTTTGATTATTGTAGCTGGTTTTATCACTCTGATCACTTTGAATACTCTTGCCATTTGACGAATTCGGTCAACTGCAACGTTATATTCACTTTGAACATGATGAATATTTTGAATTATATGGCGTTCAGGCTATTTTGACTATTGTAGCTGGTTTTATCACTTTGATTATTCTTGCCTTTTGACGAATTCGGTCTGTTCCAACGTTCTATTCAGTTTCAACATGATGAACATTCTGAATTATTGGGCATTCAGGCTATTTTGTTTATTGTAGCTGGTTTTATCACTCTGATCACTTTGAATACTCTTGCCATTTGAAGAATTCGGTCAACTGCAACGTTATATTCACTGTGAACATTTTGAATTATATGGCATTCAGGCTATTTTGACTATTGTAGCTGGTTTTATCACTTTGATTATTCTTGCCTTTTGACGAATAAGGTCAGTTCCAACGTTCTATTCAGTTTCAACATGATGAACATTCTGAATTATTGGGCATTCAGGCTATTTTGATTATTGTAGCTGGTTTTATCACTTTGATTATTCTTGTCATTTGACGAATAAGGTCAGTTCCAACGTTCTATTCAGTTTCAACATGATGAACATTCTGAATTATTGGGCATTCAGGCTATTTTGATTATTGTAGCTGGTTTTATCACTCTGATCACTTTGAATACTCTTGCCATTTGACGAATTCGGTCAACTGCAACGTTATATTCACTTTGAACATGATGAATATTTTGAATTATATGGCGTTCAGGCTATTTTGACTATTGTAGCTGGTTTTATCACTTTGATTATTCTTGTCATTTGACGAATAAGGTCAGTTCCAACGTTCTATTCAGTTTCAACATGATGAACATTCTGAATTATTGGGCATTCAGGCTATTTTGATTATTGTAGCTGGTTTTATCACTCTGATCACTTTGAATACTCTTGCCATTTGACGAATTCGGTCAACTGCAACGTTATATTCACTTTGAACATGATGAATATTTTGAATTATATGGCGTTCAGGCTATTTTGACTATTGTAGCTGGTTTTATCACTTTGATTATTCTTGCCTTTTGACGAATTCGGTCAACTGCAACGATATATTTACTTTGAACATGATGAACACTTTGAATTATTGGGCATTCAGGTTATTTTGATTATTGTAGCTGGTTTTATCACTCTGATCACTTTGAATACTCTTGCCATTTGACGAATTCGGTCAACTGCAACGATATATTTACTTTGAACATGATGAACATTTTGAATTATTGGGCATTCAGGTTATTTTGATTATTGTAGCTGGTTTTATCACTCTGATCACTTTGAATACTCTTGCCATTTGACGAATTCGGTCAACTGCAACGTTATATTCACTTTGAACATGATGAATATTTTAAATTATATGGCATTCAGGCTATTTTGACTATTGTAGCTGGTTTTAACACTTTGATTATTCTTGCCATTTGACGAATTCGGTCAGTTCCAACGGTCTATTCAGTTTCAACATGATGAACATTCTGAATTATTGGGCATTCAGGCTATTTTGATTACTGTAGCTGGTTTTATCACTCTGATCACTTTGAATACTCTTGCCATTTGAAGAATTCGGTCAACTGCAACGTTATATTCACTGTGAACATTTTGAATTATATGGCATTCAGGCTATTTTGACTATTGTAGCTGGTTTTATCACTTTGATTATTCTTGCCATTTGACGAATTCGGTCAATTCCAACGTTCTATTCAGTTTCAACATGATGCACATTCTGAATTATTGGGCATTCAGGCTATTTTGATTATTGTAGCTGGTTTTATCACTCTGATCACTTTGAATAGTCTTGCCATTTGACAAATTCGGTCAATTCCAACGTTCTATTCCGTTTCAACATGATGAACATTCTGAATTATTGGGCATTCAGGCTATTTTGATTATTGTAGCTGGTTTCATCACTCTGTCACTTTGAATACTCTTGTCATTTGACGAATTCGGTCAACTGCAACGTTATATTCACTGTGAACATTTTGAATTATATGGCATTCAGGCTATTTTGACTATTGTAGCTGGTTTTATCACTTTGATTATTCTTGCCATTTGACGAATTCGGTCAATTCCAACGTTCTATTCAGTTTCAACATGATGAACATTCTGAATTCTTTGGCACTCAGGCTATTTTGATTATTGTAGCTGGTTTCATCACTCTGTCACTTTGAAATCTCTTGCCATTTGACGAATTCGGTCAACTGCAACGTTATATTCACTGTGAACATTTTGAATTATATGGCATTCAGGCTATTTTGACTATTGTAGCTGGTTTTATCACTTTGATTATTCTTGCGATTTGACGAATTCGGTCAATTCCAACGTCCTATTCCGTTTCAACATGCTTAACATTCTGAAATATTGGGCATTCAGGCTATTTTGATTAGTCTGGATGGTTTTATCACTCTGATCACTTTGAATACTCTTGCCATTTGACGAATTCGGTCAACTGCAACGTTATATTCACTTTGAACATGATGAACATTTTGAATTATTGGGCATTCAGGCTATTGTGACTATTGTAGCTGGTTTTATCACTTTGATTATTCTTGCCATTTGACGAATTCGGTCAATTCCAACGTTCTATTCAGTTTCAACATGATGAACATTCTGAATTATTGGGCATTCAAGCTTTTTTGTTTAGTCTAGCTGGTTTTATCAATCTGATCAATTTGAATACTCTTGCCATTTGACGAATTCGGTCAGTTCCAACGTTCTATTCAGTTTCAACATGATGAACATTTTGAATTATTTGGCATTCAGGCTATTTTGATTATTGTAACTGGTTTTATCACTTTGATTATTCTTGCCATTTGACGAATTCGGTCAATTCCAATGTTCCATTCAGTTTCAACATGATGAACATTCTGAATTATTGGGCATTCAGGCTATTTTGATTATTGTAGCTGGTTTTATCACTCTGATCACTTGGAATAGTCTTGCCATTTGACGAATTCGGTCAATTGCAACGTTCTATTCATTTTCAACATGATGAACATTCTGAATTATTGGACATTCAGGCTTTTTTGATTAGTCTGGCTGGTTTTATCAATCTGATCAATTTGAATACTCTTGCCATTTGACGAATTCGGTCAATTCCAACGTTCTATTCAGTTTCAACATGATGAACATTCTGAATTATTTGGCACTCAGACTATTTTGATTATTGTAGCTGGTTTCATCACTTTGAATACTCTTGCCATTTGACGAATTCGGTCAACTGCAACGTTATATTCACTGTGAACATTTTGAATTATATGGCATTCGGGCTATTTTGACTATTGTAGCTGGTTTTATCACTTTGATTATTCTTGCCATTTGACGAATTCGGTCAGTTCCAACGTTCTATTCAGTTTCAACATGATGAACATTCTGAATTATTGGGCATTCAGGCTATTTTGATTATTGTAGCTGGTTTTATCACTCTGATCACTTTGAATACTCTTGCCATTTGACGAATTCGGTCAACTGCAACGTTATATTCACTTTGAACATGATGAATATTTTGAATTATATGTCGTTCAGGCTATTTTGACTATTGTAGCTGGTTTTATCACTTTGATTATTCTTGCCTTTTGACGAATTCGGTCAGTTCCAACGTTCTATTCAGTTTCAACATGATGAACATTCTGAATTATTGGGCAATCAGGCTATTTTGATTATTGTAGCTGGTTTTATCACTCTGATCACTTTGAATACTCTTGCCATTTGAAGATTTCGGTCAACTGCAACGTTATATTCACTGTGAACATTTTGAATTATATGGCATTCAGGCTATTTTGACTATTGTAGCTGGTTTTATCACTTTGATTATTCTTTCCATTTGACGAATTCGGTCAATTCCAACGTTCTATTCAGTTTCAACATGATGCACATTCTGAATTATTGGGCATTCAGGCTATTTTGATTATTGTAGCTGGTTTTATCACTCTGATCACTTTGAATTGTCTTGCCATTTGACAAATTCGGTCAATTCCAACGTTCTATTCAGTTTCAACATGATGAACATTCTGAATTATTGGGCATTCAGGCTATTTTCATTATTGTAGCTGGTTTCATCACTCCGTCACTTTGAATACTCTTGCCATTTGACGAATTCGGTCAACTGCAACGTTATATTCAATGTGAACATTTTGAATTATATGGCATTCAGGCTATTTTGAGTATTGTAGCTGGTTTTATCACTTGAATTATTCTTGCCATTTGACGAATTCGGTCAATTCCAACGTTCTATTCAGTTTCAACATGATGAACATTCTGAATTATTTGGCACTCAGACTATTTTGATTATTGTAGCTGGTTTCATCACTCTGTCACTTTGAATACTCTTGCCATTTGACGAATTCGGTCAACTGCAACGTTATATTCACTGTGAACATTTTGAATTATATGGCATTCAGGCTATTTTGACTATTGTTGCTGGTTTTATCACTTTGATTATTCTTGCCATTTGACGAATTCGGTCAATTCCAACGTTCTATTCCGTTTCAACATGCTTAACATTCTGAATTATTGGGCATTCAGGCTATTTTGAATAGTCTGGCTGGTTTTATCACTCTGATCACTTTGAATACTCTTGCCATTTGACGAATTCGGTCAACTGCAACGTTATATTCACTTTGAACATGATGAACATTTTGAATTATTGGGCATTCAGGTTATTTTGATTATTGTAGCTGGTTTTATCACTCTGATCACTTTGAATACTCTTGCCATTTGACGAATTCGGTCAACTGCAACGTTATATTCACTGTGAACATTTTGAATTATATGGCATTCAGGCTATTTTGACTATTGTAGCTGGTTTTATCACATTGATTATTCTTGCCATTTGACGAATTCGGTCAATTCCAACGTTCTATTCAGTTTCAACATGATGCACATTCTGAATTATTGGGCATTCAGGCTATTTTGATTATTGTAGCTGGTTTTATCACTCTGATCACTTTGAATAGTCTTGCAATTTGACAAATTCGGTCAATTCCAACGTTCTATTCAGTTTCAACATGATGAACATTCTGAATTATATGGCATTCAGGCTATTTTGACTATTGTAGCTGGTTTTATCACTTTGATTATTCTTGCCATTTGACGAATTCGGTCAATTCCAACGTTCTATTCAGTTTCAACATGATGAACATTCTGAATTCTTTGGCACTCAGGCTATTTTGATTATTGTAGCTGGTTTCATCACTCTGATCACTTTGAATACTCTTGCCATTTGACGAATTCGGTCAACTGCAACGTTATATTCACTGTGAACTTTTTGAATTATATGGCATTCAGGCTATTTTGACTATTGTAGCTGGTTTTATCACTTTGATTATTCTTGCGATTTGACGAATTCGGTCAATTCCAACGTCCTATTCCGTTTCATCATGCTTAACATTCTGAATTATTGGGCATTCAGGCTATTTTGATTAGTCTGGCTGGTTTTATCACTCTGATCACTTTGAATACTCTTATATATAATTAATATAATAATATATAAATATATATATAAGTTAACAACAGACAAGTTCATTCTCACACATTCTTCCATCCAACACGTGTGCACCAAACCCAGACATAGCGTCAGCAACATTACCTACGAACAATGTCAACAATAACGGGAACTGCTTGCTCATAGAGTTCCCATGATATTCGACCCGGCAGGTGCAACGGTGGCAGCAACGTATCATCAACAACAACTGCAGTCTAGGCTAGAAGTTAAGTTAGCTTTAAGTTATAATTCAGTTTCGGTTTTGGCACTAAATAAAGAAGTCGTGGCCGTTAAAAGCCACGCAGCCTTTTTTTAAAAATAAAATTTAATTAAAAGTTAATTAATTGGCGCCCAACGTGGGGCCCTTCGTATCCTGAGGCTAGACGAAGGCTTAGGGTAACCCACAATAAAAAAGGATTTAGTGCTAAAGAAAGACCAAACTCAAAACAAAAATTCCAAGGAAAAGTTGCGCCCTAGTAACGTAAAGTAAACGGGAGACATTTTTATTGTCAGCAGCCTTGGTTGTAGTTAAGAAATAGACATAGATTCAAAAAGAAATAAAAGTTAAGTGACAATACAAAAATAATAAAAAAAAAGAAAGAGGAAAAAAAACAATTAAGAACAGGAGTAAAACTGTATTTAGAAATTAAGAGAAAGAGTGAACAAAATAAATAAATTGCTAATTAAAGAAAATAAAAGTAAAGTGACAATCAATCAAAGAAAAAAAAAAAGATTTAAGAAAAGAAAATAATTACAGTTTTTTGAATTTAAGAGAAAGAGTGAATAAAATGAATAAAAACACTAATTAAAAGAAATAAAAGTTAAGTGACAACAAAAAAAAAAATTTTAAGAAAAGAAGTAACACTGTATTTTGAAATTAAGAGAAAGAGTGAATAAAATAAATAAAAACACTAATTAAAAGAAATAAAAGTTAAGTGACAATTCAAAAAAAAAAAATTAAAAAAAGAAGTAAAACTATATTTTGAAATTAAGAAAAAGAGTGAATAAAAAAAATAAAAACACTAATTCAAAAAAATAAAAGTTAAGTGACGATCCAAAAAAAAAAAATTTTTTTTAAGAAAAGAAGTAAAACTTTGAAATTAAGAGAAAGAGCGAATAAAATAAATAAATTACTAATTCAAAGAAATAAAAGTAATGTGACAATTCTTTTAATAAAAGAATCACAGTTTAAAAAAACAAAGAGAAAGAGTGACTAAAATAAATAAATTATTAATTAAAAGACACAAAAAATAATAAACAAAAATAATTAACTGAAAGTGGAACCAACATCAACATCGTAAGCAGACAACCATGGAAGCTGAACTTTTAGTGTAAGATAATTTTTAGTAATAAATATTTTTTTGTTAAGAAAATTTGTCACACGTTAAGTAAATACCTAGTGTAAACGTTAAGTAACTACCCAAGTAACTACCCAAACCTCATTTTCATTTTCCTCCCATCCGCCCAACAATATTTTCTCCAAAATGACAGAAATGGACGCAATTACCGAGAGGCTACAAAGGACCCTCGATATAAGCAACTTGAATGCTACCACGTCAACTCAAAGGGGCCAGGGAACTGTTTCGAGTATGGGTGGGCTGAGCCAGAAACAACAAGAAGACGTACGTGCTATTATAGCTAGTTTTTTCCAAAAGGAAGCTATTGAGGAAGTAGGAGACCTACCCGTTACTCAGGTGAATGTAAAGGAACTAGATTCCATTCCCGATATCGTTAAAAGGCTACGGGAATTTTCTGGGAGTCCAGGAGAATTTAATTCGTGGCGAAAGTCAGTAGATAGGATTCTCGAACTCTTTGAAAGCATAAGGGGATCGGGAAAATACTTTGCCATTGTACACACGATAAGATCTAAAATAACTGGGGATGCGGACACCGCATTAGAATCGTATAGAACACCACTTGACTGGGGAAGGATCAAAAAATGTCTTATGATGCACTACTCCGACAAACGCGATATTAGTACATTAGAGTACCAAATGACAACACTCTGGCAGGGAAATATGACTGTAACAGAATTCTATCACGCCGTCTATCAGCATTTATCTTTAATATTGGATAAAATAGCATGTCTTGATTATGACGACAAAAGCTTGTTGAATATGACTAACGCTTACAGGGATAAGGCTTTAGATACCTTTATTAGGGGTCTAAAACGCGAACTGCCGAAACTGTTGGCAATTTCCGCTCCGAACTCTTTACCACAAGCACTACACATTTGCTTGAAGTTGGAAAATATGAACTTTAGAACAAATCATACTCTTGGTCAGCTAAGAGGAGCAGGTGCTAATCAACATAATTTCATGGCACCAAAACAAGGATTTTTTCCAGAGCTGGCTCACATTGGAGGACAACCTCGATTCCAACAAAGACCTCCACTCCCTCCACGGATGCAGAAGCCTATGTTTTCTTCAAATCCCCATGGTTTTGATCGCAATCAACAGTTTAGACCCAATTTTAGGCAGAATCGTCCCGAATTTAATCAACCCTATAAGCAGGGACCTCATTTCTTCCGAAATAATACTAATGGCCAACCACCACAAAGACCACAACCAATGGATATAGATCAATCTATACAGTCCAGACAGGTTAACTACGTCAACCGCCCAGTGTTAAATAACACCTCATTTAAAAGACCACCGGGGGAATCTTTTCAGGGACCAACGAATAAAATCCAGAGAAACTTCCATTTGAATACATCCCCTAAAGTGGGATGTAATCACACCGATGATCCTCATAAAACAATATACCCAGAATTATATGAAGAAGGCATTGGCACGTTACCCGAGATTGGGGAATATAACGAAACCATTGCCAATGAGGAAGTCGACGGATATCTTAACGCTTTTGATTACGGAAGTGTTAATGATAATGATAGAATCGATTATTCAGCCCAAGATATGATTACAGACCTTAATTTTTTTGGTTAAATAGTTCCCCGTTGCCATATTTCACGGTCAAAACGAGGAACGGACAAGAAATTAAAATTTTATTAGACACAGGAAGTAACAAGAATTACATCAGATCAAATTTAGTTAATGAACCGCTACCCAATCAGGAAATTTTTTCAGCAAACGCCATATCCGGCAATGTGTTAGTTACTCATCATACACTAATAGACGTATTCGGCGAAGACATTGGACATATAAAATTTTACATCTTACCAGGATTGAGGACTTTCGATGCAATATTGGGCAATGACACTTTGAAGGATCTATCAGCCGTCATTTATTCAGCCGAGAATTACTTCTCACTAAAGAATAGTATAAAAATACCATACGCCAGTATGTTACACAGAATGTGAACAATATTGAAATGCATATGGGACATTTAACAGAATACCAAACATCTCGTATAATGCAGATGGTTAACAATCTAAGGAATCTTTTCGCCGATCCCGATGAAAGCTTAACGTACACTACCAGAGTAGTGGGAGAAATTCGCACCACAACTGACGAGCCAACATATACGAGAAATTATCCATATCCGATGGCACTGAAAGGTATTGTCGATGAGGAAATAAGCAAACTACTCAGAGATGGGATAATAAGACCTTCGCGCTCTCCTTACAACTCTCCAATATGGGTTGTACCAAAAAAAGAGGACTCATCAGGAAAGAAAAAATACCGTGTTGTTGTGGATTTCAGGAAACTAAATTCAATTACCATTGCTGATAGGTACCCAATACCAGAAGTGGGGGAGGTTTTGTCACGATTAGGAGGTAACAAGTTTTTCACTGTCATTGATTTAAAAAGTGGATTCCACCAAATTCCTCTAAGGGAGAAAGATATTGAGAAGACAGCCTTCTCAGTTAACAATGGGAAATATGAATTTACAAGGTTGCCTTTCGGATTAAAAAATGCGCCCTCCATATCCCAGCGAGCATTGGATGACATACTACGAGATTACATAGGAAAAACTTGTTATGTTTACATTGATGACATAATTATATTCAGCAAGGATGAACAGTCTCATTTCGAACACCTAGAGGAAATTTTTAAGACACTAGATTCTGCTAACATGAAAGTCCAATTAGATAAGTGTGAGTTCTTTAAAAATGAGGTAGAATTCTTGGGGTTTGTGGTGTCAGGAGAAGGTGTTAAGACCATACGAAAGAAGGTAGAGGCCATAGTGGATATCCCTTACCCCAGCACACTTCGACAACTGCGATAATTTTTAGGACTTTGCAATTATTATAGACGATTTATAGAAGGATATGCAGACATCGCGAAACCACTGACTTCTATGTTAAGAGGACCCTTTGGAAACATACCCAGATCCGAGTCAAGTAAGGTTAGAATTACATTGGGAGATGCAGAAAAAAATGCAATCGATGGACTTAAAAATGCGTTATTATCCAGAGATGTAATGCTTTATTATCCAAATTACGAAAGGGAATTTCATCTTAATACAGACGCATCTAACGATGCCCTAGGCGCAGTGCTTAGCCAAGACGGAAGACCTATAACATTTATCTCCAGAGTACTTTCGCAGACAGAAGAACATTATGCCACCAACGAAAGGGAAATGTTGGCCATAATATGGGCCCTTGATACTCTGAGAAATTACCTATACGGAACGGCCAAGGTAGTGATCCATACCGACCACCAGCCTCTCACTTATTATTGTAGCTGGTTTGATTATTGTAGCTGGTTTCATCACTCTGTCACTTTGAATTCTCTTGCCATTTGACGAATTCGGTCAACTGCAACATTATATTCACTGTGAACATTTTGAATTATATGGCATTCAGGCTATTTTGACTATTGTAGCTGGTTTTATCACTTTGATTATTCTTGCGATTTGACGAATTCGGTCAATTCCAACGTCCTATTCCGTTTCATCATGCTTAACATTCTGAATTATTGGGCATTCAGGCTATTTTGATTAGTCTGGCTGGTTTTATCACTCTGATCACTTTGAATACTCTTATATATAATTAATATAATAATATATAAATATATATATAAGTTAACAACAGACAAGTTCATTCTCACACATTCTTCCATCCAACACGTGTGCACCAAACCCAGACATAGCGTCAGCAACATTACCTACGAACAATGTCAACAATAACGGGAACTGCTTGCTCATAGAGTTCCCATGATATTCGACCCGGCAGGTGCAACGGTGGCAGCAACGTATCATCAACAACAACTGCAGTCTAGGCTAGAAGTTAAGTTAGCTTTAAGTTATAATTCAGTTTCGGTTTTGGCACTAAATAAAGAAGTCGTGGCCGTTAAAAGCCACGCAGCCTTTTTTTAAAAATAAAATTTAATTAAAAGTTAATTAATTGGCGCCCAACGTGGGGCCCTTCGTATCCTGAGGCTAGACGAAGGCTTAGGGTAACCCACAATAAAAAAGGATTTAGTGCTAAAGAAAGACCAAACTCAAAACAAAAATTCCAAGGAAAAGTTGCGCCCTAGTAACGTAAAGTAAACGGGAGACATTTTTATTGTCAGCAGCCTTGGTTGTAGTTAAGAAATAGACATAGATTCAAAAAGAAATAAAAGTTAAGTGACAATTCAAAAATAATAAAAAAAAGAAAGAGGAAAAAAAACAATTAAGAACAGGAGTAAAACTGTATTTAGAAATTAAGAGAAAGAGTGAACAAAATAAATAAATTGCTAATTAAAGAAAATAAAAGTAAAGTGACAATCAATCAAAGAAAAAAAAAAAGATTTAAGAAAAGAAAATAATTACAGTTTTTTGAATTTAAGAGAAAGAGTTAATAAAATGAATAAAAACACTAATTAAAAGAAATAAAAGTTAAGTGACAACAAAAAAAAAATTTTAAGAAAAGAAGTAACACTGTATTTTGATATTAAGAGAAAGAGTGAATAAAATAAATAAAAACACTAATTAAAAGAAATAAAAGTTAAGTGACAATTCAAAAAAAAAAAATTAAAAAAAGAAGTAAAACTATATTTTGAAATTAAGAAAAAGAGTGAATAAAAAAAATAAAAACACTAATTCAAAAAAATAAAAGTTAAGTGACGATCCAAAAAAAAACATTTTTTTTAAGAAAAGAAGTAAAACTTTGAAATTAAGAGAAAGAGCGAATAAAATAAATAAATTACTAATTCAAAGAAATAAAAGTAATGTGACAATTCTTTTAATAAAAGAATCACAGTTTTAAAAAACAAAGAGAAAGAGTGACTAAAATAAATAAATTATTAATTAAAAGACACAAAAAATAATAAACAAAAATAATTAACTGAAAGTGGAACCAACATCAACATCGTAAGCAGACAACCATGGAAGCTGAACTTTTAGTGTAAGATAATTTTTAGTAATAAATATTTTTTTGTTAAGAAAATTTGTCACACGTTAAGTAAATACCTAGTGTAAACGTTAAGTAACTACCCAAACCTCATTTTCATTTTCCTCCCATCCGCCCAACAATATTTTCTCCAAAATGACAGAAATGGACGCAATTACCGAGAGGCTACAAAGGACCCTCGATATAAGCAACTTGAATGCTACCACGTCAACTCAAAGGGGCCAGGGAACTGTTTCGAGTATGGGTGGGCTGAGCCAGAAACAACAAGAAGACGTACGTGCTATTATAGCTAGTTTTTTCCAAAAGGAAGCTATTGAGGAAGTAGGAGACCTACCCGTTACTCAGGTGAATGTAAAGGAACTAGATTCCATTCCCGATATCGTTAAAAGGCTACGGGAATTTTCTGGGAGTCCAGGAGAATTTAATTCGTGGCGAAAGTCAGTAGATAGGATTCTCGAACTCTTTGAAAGCATAAGGGGATCGGGAAAATACTTTGCCATTGTACACACGATAAGATCTAAAATAACTGGGGATGCGGACACCGCATTAGAATCGTATAGAACACCACTTGACTGGGGAAGGATCAAAAAATGTCTTATGATGCACTACTCCGACAAACGCGATATTAGTACATTAGAGTACCAAATGACAACACTCTGGCAGGGAAATATGACTGTAACAGAATTTTATCACGCCGTCTATCAGCATTTATCTTTAATATTGGATAAAATAGCATGTCTTGATTATGACGACAAAAGCTTGTTGAATATGACTAACGCTTACAGGGATAAGGCTTTAGATACCTTTATTAGGGGTCTAAAACGCGAACTGCCGAAACTGTTGGCAATTTCCGCTCCGAACTCTTTACCACAAGCACTACACATTTGCTTGAAGTTGGAAAATATGAACTTTAGAACAAATCATACTCTTGGTCAGCTAAGAGGAGCAGGTGCTAATCAACATAATTTCATGGCACCAAAACAAGGATTTTTTCCAGAGCTGGCTCACATTGGAGGACAACCTCGATTCCAACAAAGACCTCCACTCCCTCCACGGATGCAGAAGCCTATGTTTTCTTCAAATCCCCATGGTTTTGATCGCAATCAACAGTTTAGACCCAATTTTAGACAGAATCGTCCCGAATTTAATCAACCCTATAAGCAGGGACCTCATTTCTTCCGAAATAATACTAATGGCCAACCACCACAAAGACCACAACCAATGGATATAGATCAATCTATACAGTCCAGACAGGTTAACTACGTCAACCGCCCAGTGTTAAATAACACCTCATTTAAAAGACCACCGGGGGAATCTTTTCAGGGACCAACGAATAAAATCCAGAGAAACTTCCATTTGAATACATCCCCTAAAGTGGGATGTAATCACACCGATGATCCTCATAAAACAATATACCCAGAATTATATGAAGAAGGCATTGGCACGTTACCCGAGATTGGGGAATATAACGAAACCATTGCCAATGAGGAAGTCGACGGATATCTTAACGCTTTTGATTACGGAAGTGTTAATGATAATGATAGAATCGATTATTCAGCCCAAGATATGATTACAGACCTTAATTTTTTTGGTTAAATAGTTCCCCGTTGCCATATTTCACGGTCAAAACGAGGAACGGACAAGAAATTAAAATTTTATTAGACACAGGAAGTAACAAGAATTACATCAGATCAAATTTAGTTAATGAACCGCTACCCAATCAGGAAATTTTTTCAGCAAACGCCATATCCGGCAATGTGTTAGTTACTCATCATACACTAATAGACGTATTCGGCGAAGACATTGGACATATACAATTTTACATCTTACCAGGATTGAGGACTTTCGATGCAATATTGGGCAATGACACTTTGAAGGATCTATCAGCCGTCATTTATTCAGCCGAGAATTACTTCTCACTAAAGAATAGTATAAAAATACCATACGCCAGTATGTTACACAGAATGTGAACAATATTGAAATGCGTATGGGACATTTAACAGAATACCAAACATCTCGTATAATGCAGATGGTTAACAATCTAAGGAATCTTTTCGCCGATCCCGATGAAAGCTTAACGTACACTACCAGAGTAGTGGGAGAAATTCGCACCACAACTGACGAGCCAACATATACGAGAAATTATCCATATCCGATGGCACTGAAAGGTATTGTCGATGAGGAAATAAGCAAACTACTCAGAGATGGGATAATAAGACCTTCGCGCTCTCCTTACAACTCTCCAATATGGGTTGTACCAAAAAAAGAGGACTCATCAGGAAAGAAAAAATACCGTGTTGTTGTGGATTTCAGGAAACTAAATTCAATTACCATTGCTGATAGGTACCCAATACCAGAAGTGGGGGAGGTTTTGTCACGATTAGGAGGTAACAAGTTTTTCACTGTCATTGATTTAAAAAGTGGATTCCACCAAATTCCTCTAAGGGAGAAAGATATTGAGAAGACAGCCTTCTCAGTTAACAATGGGAAATATGAATTTACAAGGTTGCCTTTCGGATTAAAAAATGCGCCCTCCATATTCCAGCGAGCATTGGATGACATACTACGAGATTACATAGGAAAAACTTGTTATGTTTACATTGATGACATAATTATATTCAGCAAGGATGAACAGTCTCATTTCGAACACCTAGAGGAAATTTTTAAGACACTAGATTCTGCTAACATGAAAGTCCAATTAGATAAGTGTGAGTTCTTTAAAAATGAGGTAGAATTCTTGGGGTTTGTGGTGTCAGGAGAAGGTGTTAAGACCATACGAAAGAAGGTAGAGGCCATAGTGGATATCCCTTACCCCAGCACACTTCGACAACTGCGATAATTTTTAGGACTTTGCAATTATTATAGACGATTTATAGAAGGATATGCAGACATCGCGAAACCACTGACTTCTATGTTAAGAGGACCCTTTGGAAACATACCCAGATCCGAGTCAAGTAAGGTTAGAATTACATTGGGAGATGCAGAAAAAAATGCAATCGATGGACTTAAAAATGCGTTATTATCCAGAGATGTAATGCTTTATTATCCAAATTACGAAAGGGAATTTCATCTTAATACAGACGCATCTAACGATGCCCTAGGCGCAGTGCTTAGCCAAGAAGGAAGACCTATAACATTTATCTCCAGAGTACTTTCGCAGACAGAAGAACATTATGCCACCAACGAAAGGGAAATGTTGGCCATAATATGGGCCCTTGATACTCTGAGAAATTACCTATACGGAACGGCCAAGGTAGTGATCCATACCGACCACCAGCCTCTCACTTATGCTCTTAGCAATAAGAACAATAACACCAAGATGAAGAGGGGGAAAGCTATTCTTGAAGAATACAATTATGAAATAAAATATCAACCGGGAAAGACAAACGTTGTGGCAGATGCATTGTCCAGAGTAAATACTACAAACGTTAACTCCCTGACGGGTACAGTGCATAGTCACGAGAGCTCCGCAGATCACTTAGTTCATAGTGTGGAGGCACCAATAAATGCATTTAAGAACCAAATTTTTCTCTCCATTGAAAAGGTACCGTCTTACCAATTCAAAATAGTGTTTGCAGGATATCATAGACATTTAATAGTAGAGAGGGAATTTTGCCGCGAGAATCTGGTCAATATATTGAAGAGATATTTGAACCCATCTGTAAGAAATTGCATAAAAGCACCCGAGTTCATTATGGGAAAAATTCAAGAAATCTATCCTGACCATTTTCGCAATTACAAAACATGTTTTTCGCAGAATGTTGTGGAAGACATTACATCGGAATGGGATCAGGAGAACCTGATAATAGACACACACAAGAGGGCTCATCGGAACGCGCAAGAAAACAAGGTCCAAATTCTAGAGAAATACTATTTTCCTGGAATGTTAGGTAAAATAAAAAGGATAGTGAAACTCTGCTCAATTTGCAAACAAAATAAATATGACCGGCACCCAAACAAACCCATGTTAAATCAAACTCCAATACCCTCCTACCCAGGACAGGTGATTCACGTAGACATCTTTTCTACAGATAAAAAACTTGTCTTAACTTCCGTAGACAAATTTTCAAAGTATGCACATGTCCGAGCTCTTAAAGGCAAATCCACGGAAGACGTACGGAAGCCCCTAAGAGAAATATTGTTCCTTTACGGCGTGCCGAAAACAGTCGTTATCGATAATGAACGATCCTTGAACTCTGCATCCATAATGTTCATGATGCAGGACGAACTCGGCATTGATGTCTTCACTGCTCCACCTTACAGAAGTGAGGTCAATGGGCAAGTAGAACGCTTCCACTCCACTCTAGCGGAATTAATGAGATGTATCAAAGCCGAAGCAATCTGTCGTGATTTCGAGGAACTTTTAGAGAAGGCCGTGAATGAATACAACCATTCAGTTCATTCAACGGTAGGGAAAAGACCGGTAGACCTATTTTTTGGCAGAACCGTTGATTTTTCTCCAGGGAGTTATGAGCGTACACGACATTCAAATATCGAGAGACTACAGGGAAAACAGACTAAGGACCTACAATACCATAACAAGGACAGAACCGAACCAAGAGAATATCTTCCAGGGCAGAATATATTCGTGAAAGTAAACAAACGTTTAGGTACCAAGTTGACAGAAAGATACAGGGAAGAAGTGGTGAAGGAAGATCGCAACTCCACAGTAGTCACTCAGAGTGGACGGGTGGTCCACAAAAGTTATATTCGAAACTAACTAAATTTATCCATTACATTCCAGCTTTTTCTTACTGTCCGTACTATGCAGAGGGGAAGTCCAAATATTGGACTACTCCAACTCGAAACTGGTGGCAATGCACTCTGGATTGGCAGAAATGCAGACCGGTACATTCAAGATAGTCCATACCATAAATCTTCAAAGTTACGAGAACGTTGTCGGACAGTTTGAAGATAATATTATAAGGAATATATCCCATCATCCCTTAATCCCATACCTTTCCTTTACCATATCCCAGATAAAGTCCCATATTGCAAGACTCAAACCTAAAATTAAATCTAAGCGCTCGCTAGATTTTATTGGCACGGCATGGAAATGGCTGGCAGGTAGCCCAGACCACCATGATTTCGAGATTATTCAGGAAAAAATGTCCGATGTATTAACAAATAATAATAACCAAGTAATAATTAACAAATTAACAATAGAAAAAATTAATGAGATCACCAATATGTCAAATGAAATAATAAAATTAATAAAATCTGAACAAATTCAGGAAAATGAGAGAATAATTGAATTAAAATATAAACTCGAAATTCTAAAGGACGAAATTACAAATATAGAACTTGCAATTCATTTGGCCAAAGTTAATGTCGTCAACTCATTTATCCTCTCATCTCTAGAAATAGAAATATTAAATAACATTTTCGATAAAGAAGACATTCCATTCAAAAGTACTGATGAATTATTACATTTTTCAAAAGTAAAAATTGCTACAGAAGGACAAAACATTATTTACATCATAAGTATTCCTACAACAGAACCAAAACATTGTAAACAAATATTGATCAAACCCATTAAAAAAAGGACAGCATAACTAAAGTAGATTTTAACTATGTTTTGGATTGTACTAATAAAATATTCGGAATAAGGAAATTGTGCCAGTCTTATAACAATCTAAATATCTGTAATATGGAAAACATTGTAGACATATCTGAGTCCGACTGTATCCCAAATCTCTTGAGGAGCCGGAATTCGAAATGCACCACCACCAACAACGAACACGTTCCTACGGTCGAGGAAATAGAAGAAGGAATTTTAATGCTTAATCAATTCGTTGGAGAAATAGAGGCTGACAACTCTACGCTATGGTTGAATGGGTCATACGTAATACACCACTACAATTCAACTATCAAAATCAATAATAGAACCTATATGACGTCTCAAATTTCGGGAACTAAACCTTTGCCTGCATTAGTCCAGCCGATGGAAAATTCAGAACAGAGGAAAACACTTTCACTGGAAATGGTAAATGAAATGAATGTGAACAACTCCCAAATGCTTTACAACTTGGAAATGAAGAACCGCATAAGTCTATCATTGAACATCATCTTAATTGCAATAGCCTTGATGCATCATCAAAACTCTGCTAAAGAGCTACATTGCGAGAGTAGTCTACAAGGCGAATCTACAACTCAACCAACCTTAGAAAACGAAGATCCACCAACAGACGACCAACATTCTGAATTGCGAAAAGTCGCAAAGAATAAGAGCATTCACAGCCTTCCGTTTTTCTGATATCCATACGAGGACGTATGGACTTAAAGGGGGAGGAGTTAACAACAGCCAAGTTCATTCTCACACATTCTTCCATCCAACACGTGTGCACCAAACCCAGACATAGCGTCAGCAACATTACCTACGAACAATGTCAACAATAACGGGAACTGCTTGCTCATAGAGTTCCCATGATATTCGACCCGGCAGGTGCAACGGTGGCAGCAACGTATCATCAACAACAACTGCAGTCTAGGCTAGAAGTTAAGTTAGCTTTAAGTTATAATTCAGTTTCGGTTTTGGCACTTTTTTTAAAAATAAAATTTAATTAAAAGTTAATTAATTTATATATATACATAATTTAATAATTAATATATATATTCAATGTTCCATTCAGTTTCAACATGATGAACATTCTGAATTATTGGGCATTCAGGCTATTTTGATTATTGTAGCTGGTTTTATCACTCTGATCACTTTGAATACTCTTGCCATTTGACGAATTCGGTCAACTGCAACGTTATATTCACTGTGAACATTTTGAATTATATGGCATTCAGGCTATTTTGATTATTGTAGCTGGTTTTATCAATCTGATCAATTTGAATACTCTTACCATTTGACGAATTCGGTCAATTACAACGTTCTATTCACTGTGAACATTCTGAATTATTGGGCATTCAGGCTATTTTGATTATTGTAGCTGGTTTTATCACTCTGATCACTTTGAATACTCTTGCCATTTGACGAATTCGGTCAACTGCAACGTTATATTCACTGTGAACATTTTGAATTATATGGCATTCAGGCTATTTTGACTATTGTAGCTGGTTTTATCACTTTGAATACTCTTGCCATTTGACGAATTCGGTCAACTGCAACGTTCTATTCACTGTGAACATTTTGAATTATATGGCATTCAGGCTATTTTGATTATTGTAGCTGGTTTTATCAATCTGATCAATTTGAATACTCTTACCATTTGACGAATTCGGTCAATTACAACGTTCTATTCAGTTTCAACATGATGAACATTCTGAATTATTGGACATTCAGGCTTTTTTGATTAGTCTGGCTGGTTTTATCAATCTGATAAATTTGAATACTCTTACCATTTGACGAATTCGGTCAATTCCAACGTTCTATTCAGTTTCAACATGATGAACATTCTGAATTATTGGGCATTCAGGCTATTTTGATTATTGTAGCTGGTTTTATCACTCTGATCACTTTGAATAGTCTTGCCATTTGACGAATTCGGTCAATTCCAACGTTCTATTCAGTTTCAACATGATGAACATTCTGAATTATTGGGCATTCAGGCTATTTTGATTATTGTAGCTGGTTTTATCACTCTGATCACTTTGAATAGTCTTGCCATTTGACGAATTCGGTCAACTGCAACGTTATATTCACTGTGAACATTTTGAATTATATGGCATTCAGGCTATTTTGACTATTGTAGCTGGTTTTATCACTTTGAATACTATTGCCATTTGACGAATTCGGTCAACTGCAACGTTATATTCACTGTGAACATTTTGAATTATATGGCATTCAGGATATTTTGATTATTGTAGCTGGTTTTATCACACTGATCACTTTGAATAGTCTTGCCATTTGACGAATTCGGTCAGTTCCAACGTTCTATTCAGTTTCAACATGATGAACATTCTGAATTATTGGGCATTCAGGCTATTTTGATTATTGTAGCTGGTTTTATCACTTTGAATACTCTTGCCATTTGACGAATTCGGTCAATTCCAACGTTCTATTCAGTTTCAACATGATGAACATTCTGAATTATTGGGCATTCAAGCTTTTTTGTTTAGTCTAGCTGGTTTTATCAATCTGATCAATTTGAATACTCTTGCCATTTGACGAATTCGGTCAGTTCCAACGTTCTATTCAGTTTCAACATGATGAACATTCTGAATTATTTGGCATTCAGGCTATTTTGATTATTGTAGCTGGTTTTATCACTTTGATTATTCTTGCCATTTGACGAATTCGGTCAATTCCAATGTTCCATTCAGTTTCAACATGATGAACATTCTGAATTATTGGGCATTCAGGCTATTTTGATTATTGTAGCTGGTTTTATCACTCTGATCACTTGGAATAGTCTTGCCATTTGACGAATTCGGTCAATTTCAACGTTCTATTCAGTTTCAATATGATGAACATTCTGAATTATTGGACATTCAGGATTTTTTGATTAGTCTGGCTGGTTTTATCAATCTGATCAATTTGAATACTCTTGCCATTTGACGAATTCGGTCAATTCCAACGTTCTATTCAGTTTCAACATGATGAACATTCTGAATTATTGGGCATTCAGGCTATTTTGATTATTGTAGCTGGTTTTATCACTTTGATCACTTTGAATACTCTTGCCATTTGACGAATTCGGTCAACTGCAACGTTATATTCACTGTGAACATTTTGAATTATATGGCATTCAGGATATTTTGATTATTGTAGCTGGTTTTATCACTTTGAATACTATTGCCATTTGACGAATTCGGTCAACTGCAACGTTATATTCACTGTGAACATTTTGAATTGTATGGAATTCAGGATATTTTGATTATTGTAGCTGGTTTTATCACTCTGATCACTTTGAATAGTCTTGCCATTTGACGAATTCGGTCAGTTCCAACGTTCTATTCAGTTTCAACATGATGAACATTCTGAATTATTGGGCATTCAGGCTATTTTGATTATTGTAGCTGGTTTTATCACTTTGAATACTCTTGCCATTTGACGAATTCGGTCAATTCCAACGTTCTATTCAGTTTCAACATGATGGACATTCTGAATTATTGGGCATTCAAGCTTTTTTGTTTAGTCTAGCTGGTTTTATCAATCTGATCAATTTGAATACTCTTGCCATTTGACGAATTCGGTCAGTTCCAACGTTCTATTCAGTTTCAACATGATGAACATTCTGAATTATTTGGCATTCAGGCTATTTTGATTATTGTAGCTGGTTTTATCACTTTGATTATTCTTGCCATTTGACGAATTCGGTCAATTCCAATGTTCCATTCAGTTTCAACATGATGAACATTCTGAATTATTGGGCATTCAGGCTATTTTGATTATTGTAGCTGGTTTTATCACTCTGATCACTTGGAATAGTCTTGCCATTTGACGAATTCGGTCAATTTCAACGTTCTATTCAGTTTCAACATGATGAACATTCTGAATTATTGGACATTCAGAATTTTTTGATTAGTCTGGCTGGTTTTATCAATCTGATCAATTTGAATACTCTTGCCATTTGACGAATTCGGTCAATTCCAACGTTCTATTCAGTTTCAACATGATGAACATTCTGAATTATTGGGCATTCAGGCTATTTTGATTATTGTAGCTGGTTTTATCACTCTGATCACTTTGAATACTCTTGCCATTTGACGAATTCGGTCAACTGCAACGTTATATTCACTGTGAACATTTTGAATTATATGGCATTCAGGCTATTTTGATTATTGCAGCTGGTTTTATCAATCTGATCAATTTGAATACTCTTACCATTTTACGAATTCGGTCAATTACAACGTTCTATTCAGTTTCAACATGATGAACATTCTGAATTATTGGACATTCAGGCTTTTTTGATTAGTCTGGCTGGTTTTATCAATCTGATCAATTTGAATACTCTTACCATTTGACGAATTCGGTCAATTCCAACGTTCTATTCAGTTTCAACATGATGAACATTCTGAATTATTGGGCATTCAGGCTATTTTGATTATTGTAGCTGGTTTTATCACTCTGATCACTTTGAATAGTCTTGCCATTTGACGAATTCGGTCAATTCCAACGTTCTATTCAGTTTCAACATGATGAACATTCTGAATTATTGGGCATTCAGGCTATTTTGATTATTGTAGCTGGTTTTATCACTCTGATCACTTTGAATAGTCTTGCCATTTGACGAATTCGGTCAACTGCAACGTTATATTCACTGTGAACATTTTGAATTATATGGCATTCATGCTATTTTGACTATTTTAGCTGGTTTTATCACTTTGAATACTCTTGCCATTTGACGAATTCGGTCAACTGCAACGTTATATTCACTGTGAACATTTTGAATTATATGGCATTCAGGATATTTTGATTATTGCAGCTGGTTTTATCACTCTGATCATTTTGAATAGTCTTGCCATTTGACGAATTCGGTCAGTTCCAACGTTCTATTCAGTTTCAACATGATGAACATTCTGAACTATTGGGCATTCAGGCTATTTTGATTATTGTAGCTGGTTTTATCACTTTGAATACTCTTGCCATTTGACGAATTCGGTCAATTCCAACGTTCTATACAGTTTCAACATGATGAACATTCTGAATTATTGGGCATTCAAGCTTTTTTGTTTAGTCTAGCTGGTTTTATCAATCTGATCAATTTGAATACTCTTGCCATTTGACGAATTCGGTCAGTTCCAACGTTCTATTCAGTTTCAACATGATGAACATTCTGAATTATTTGGCATTCAGGCTATTTTGATTATTGTAGCTGGTTTTATCACTCTGATCACTTTGAATACTCTTGCCATTTGACGAATTCGGTCAACTGCAACGTTATATTCACTGTGAACATTTTGAATTATATGGCATTCAGGCTATTTTGACTATTTTAGCTGGTTTTATCACTTTGAATACTCTTGCCATTTGACGAATTCGGTCAACTGCAACGTTATATTCACTGTGAACATTTTGAATTATATGGCATTCAGGATATTTTGATTATTGTAGCTGGTTTTATCACTCTGATCATTTTGAATAGTCTTGCCATTTGACGAATTCGGTCAGTTCCAACGTTCTATTCAGTTTCAACATGATGAACATTCTGAATTATTGGGCATTCAGGCTATTTTGATTATTGTAGCTGGTTTTATCACTCTGATCACTTGGAATAGTCTTGCCATTTGACGAATTCGGTCAATTTCAACGTTCTATTCAGTTTCAACATGATGAACATTCTGAATTATTGGACATTCAGAATTTTTTGATTAGTCTGGCTGGTTTTATCAATCTGATCAATTTGAATACTCTTGCCATTTGACGAATTCGGTCAATTCCAACGTTCTATTCAGTTTCAACATGATGAACATTCTGAATTATTGGGCATTCAGGCTATTTTGATTATTGTAGCTGGTTTTATCACTCTGATCACTTTGAATACTCTTGCCATTTGACGAATTCGGTCAACTGCAACGTTATATTCACTGTGAACATTTTGAATTATATGGCATTCAGGCTATTTTGATTATTGCAGCTGGTTTTATCAATCTGATCAATTTGAATACTCTTACCATTTTACGAATTCGGTCAATTACAACGTTCTATTCAGTTTCAACATGATGAACATTCTGAATTATTGGACATTCAGGCTTTTTTGATTAGTCTGGCTGGTTTTATCAATCTGATCAATTTGAATACTCTTACCATTTGACGAATTCGGTCAATTCCAACGTTCTATTCAGTTTCAACATGATGAACATTCTGAATTATTGGGCATTCAGGCTATTTTGATTATTGTAGCTGGTTTTATCACTCTGATCACTTTGAATAGTCTTGCCATTTGACGAATTCGGTCAATTCCAACGTTCTATTCAGTTTCAACATGATGAACATTCTGAATTATTGGGCATTCAGGCTATTTTGATTATTGTAGCTGGTTTTATCACTCTGATCACTTTGAATAGTCTTGCCATTTGACGAATTCGGTCAACTGCAACGTTATATTCACTGTGAACATTTTGAATTATATGGCATTCATGCTATTTTGACTATTTTAGCTGGTTTTATCACTTTGAATACTCTTGCCATTTGACGAATTCGGTCAACTGCAACGTTATATTCACTGTGAACATTTTGAATTATATGGCATTCAGGATATTTTGATTATTGCAGCTGGTTTTATCACTCTGATCATTTTGAATAGTCTTGCCATTTGACGAATTCGGTCAGTTCCAACGTTCTATTCAGTTTCAACATGATGAACATTCTGAACTATTGGGCATTCAGGCTATTTTGATTATTGTAGCTGGTTTTATCACTTTGAATACTCTTGCCATTTGACGAATTCGGTCAATTCCAACGTTCTATACAGTTTCAACATGATGAACATTCTGAATTATTGGGCATTCAAGCTTTTTTGTTTAGTCTAGCTGGTTTTATCAATCTGATCAATTTGAATACTCTTGCCATTTGACGAATTCGGTCAGTTCCAACGTTCTATTCAGTTTCAACATGATGAACATTCTGAATTATTTGGCATTCAGGCTATTTTGATTATTGTAGCTAGTTTTATCACTCTGATCACTTTGAATACTCTTGCCATTTGACGAATTCGGTCAACTGCAACGTTATATTCACTGTGAACATTTTGAATTATATGGCATTCAGGCTATTTTGACTATTTTAGCTGGTTTTATCACTTTGAATACTCTTGCCATTTGACGAATTCGGTCAACTGCAACGTTATATTCACTGTGAACATTTTGAATTATATGGCATTCAGGATATTTTGATTATTGTAGCTGGTTTTATCACTCTGATCATTTTGAATAGTCTTGCCATTTGACGAATTCGGTCAGTTCCAACGTTCTATTCAGTTTCAACATGATGAACATTCTGAATTATTGGGCATTCAGGCTATTTTGATTATTGTAGCTGGTTTTACCACTTTGAATACTCTTGCCATTTGACGAATTCGGTCAATTCCAACGTTCTATACAGTTTCAACATGATGAACATTCTGAATTATTGGGCATTCAAGCTTTTTTGTTTAGTCTAGCTGGTTTTATCAATCTGATCAATTTGAATACTCTTGCCATTTGACGAATTCGGTCAGTTCCAACGTTCTATTCAGTTTCAACATGATGAACATTCTGAATTATTTGGCATTCAGGCTATTTTGATTATTGTAGCTGGTTTTATCACTCTGATCACTTTGAATACTCTTGCCATTTGACGAATTCGGTCAACTGCAACTTTATATTCACTGTGAACATTTTGAAATATATGGCATTCAGGCTATTTTGACTATTGTAGCTGGTTTTATCACTTTGAATACTCTTGCCATTTGACGAATTCGGTCAACTGCAACGTTATATTCACTGTGAACATTTTGAATTATATGGCATTCAGGCTATTTTGATTATTGTAGCTGGTTTTATCAATCTGATCAATTTGAATACTCTTACCATTTGACGAATTCGGTCAATTACAACGTTCTATTCAGTTTCAACGTGATGAACATTCTGAATTATTGGACATTCAGGCTTTTTTGATTAGTCTGGCTGGTTTTATCAATCTGATCAATTTGAATACTCTTACCATTTGACGAATTCGGTCAATTCCAACGTTCTATTCAGTTTCAACATGATGAACATTCTTAATTATTGGGCATTCAGGCTATTTTGATTATTGTAGCTGGTTTTATCACTCTGATCACTTTGAATAGTCTTGCCATTTGACGAATTCGGTCAATTCCAACGTTCTATTCAGTTTCAACATGATGAACATTCTGAATTATTGGGCATTCAGGCTATTTTGATTATTGTAGCTGGTTTTATCACTCTGATCACTTTGAATTGTCTTGCCATTTGACGAATTCGGTCAACTGCAACGTTATATTCACTGTGAACATTTTGAATTATATGGCATTCAGGCTATTTTGACTATTGTAGCTGGTTTTATCACTTTGAATACTCTTGCCATTTGACGAATTCGGTCAACTGCAACGTTATATTCACTGAGAACATTTTGAATTATATAGCATTCAGGATATTTTGATTATTGTAGCTGGTTTTATCACTCTGATCACTTTGAATAGTCTTGCCATTTGACGAATTCGGTCAGTTCCAACGTTCTATTCAGTTTCAACATGATGAACATTCTGAATTATTGGGCATTCAGGCTATTTTGATTATTGTAGCTGGTTTTATCACTTTGAATACTCTTGCCGTTTGACGAATTCGGTCAACTGCAACGTTATATTCACTTTGAACATGATGAATATTTTGAATTATATGGCATTCAGGCTATTTTGACTATTGTAGCTGGTTTTATCACTTTGATTATTCTTGCCATTTGACGAATTCGGTCAGTTCCAACGTTCTATTCAGTTTCAACATGATGGACATTCTGAATTATTGGCCATTCAGGTTATTTTGATTATTGTAGCTGGTTTTATCACTTGGAATAGTCTTGCCATTTGACGAATTCGGTCAATTGCAACGTTCTATTCAGTTTCAACATGATGAACATTCTGAATTATTGGACATTCAGGCTTTTTTGATTAGTCTGGCTGGTTTTATCAATCTGATCAATTTGAATACTCTTGCCATTTGACGAATTCGGTCAATTCCAACGTTCTATTCAGTTTCAACATGATGAACATTCTGAATTATTGGGCATTCAGGCTATTTTGATTGATAAAACCAGCCAGACTAAACAAAAAAGCTTGAATGCCCAATAATTCAGAATGTTCATCATGTTCAAAGTGAATACAACGTCGCAGTTGACCGAATTCGTCACATGGCAAGAGTATTCAAAGTGATCAGAGTGATAAAACCAGCTACAATAGTCAAAATAGCCTGAATGCCCAATAATTCAAAATGTTCATCATGTTCAAAGTGAATATAACGTTGCAGTTGACCGAATTCGTCAAATGGCAAGAGTATTCAAAGTGATCAGAGTGATAAAACCAGCCAGACTAATCAAAATAGCCTGAATGTCCAATAATTCAGAATGTTAAGCATGTTGAAACTGAATAGAACGTTGGACCATGATGAACATTCTGAATTATTGGGCATTCAGGCTATTTTGATTATTGTAGCTGGTTTTATCACTTTGAATACTCTTGCCATTTGACGAATTCGGTCAACTGCAACGTTATATTCACTTTGAACATAATGAATATTTTGAATTATATGGCATTCAGGCTATTTTGACTATTGTAGCTGGTTTTATCACTTGGAATAGTCTTGCCATTTGACGAATTCGGTCAATTGCAACGTTCTATTCAGTTTCAACATGATGAACATTCTGAATTATTGGACATTCAGGCTTTTTTGATTAGTCTGGCTGGTTTTATCAATCTGATCAATTTGAATACTCTTGCCATTTGACGAATTTGGTCAATTCCAACGTTCTATTCAGTTTCAACATGATGAACATTCTGAATTATTGGGCATTCAGGCTATTTTGATTATTGTAGCTGGTTTTATCACTCTGATCACTTTGAATACTCTTGCCATTTGACGAATTCGGTCAACTGCAACGTTATATTCACTGTGAACATTTTGAATTATATGGCATTCAGGCTATTTCGACTATTGTAGCTGGTTTTATCACTTTGAATACTCTTGCCATTTGACGAATTCGGTCAACTGCAACGTTATATTCACTGTGAACATTTTGAATTATATGGCATTCAGGCTATTTCGACTATTGTAGCTGGTTTTATCACTTTGAATACTCTTGCCATTTGACGAATTCGGTCAACTGCAACGTTATATTCACTGTGAACATTTTGAATTGTATGGCATTCAGGCTATTTTGATTATTGTAGCTGGTTTTATCACTCTGATCACTTTGAATAGTCTTGCCATTTGACGAATTCGGTCAATTACAACGTTCTATTCAGTTTCAACATGATGAACATTCTGAGTTATTGGACATTCAGGCTTTTTTGATTAGTCTGGCTGGTTTTATCAATCTGATCAATTTGAATACTCTTACCATTTGACGAATTCGGTCAATTCCAACGTTCTATTCAGTTTCAACATGATGAACATTCTGAATTATTGGGCATTCAGGCTATTTTGATTATTGTAGCTGGTTTTATCACTCTGATCACTTTGAATAGTCTTGCCATTTGACGAATTCGGTCACTTCCAACGTTCTATTCAGTTTCAACATGCTGAACATTCTGAATTATTGGACATTCAGGCTATTTTGATTAGTCTGGCTTGTTTTATCACTCTGATCACTTTATATACTCTTGCCATTTGACGAATTCGGTCAACTGCAACGTTATATTCACGTTGAACATGATTAACATTTTGAATTATTGGGCATTCAGGCTATTTTGACTATTGTAGCTGGTTTTATCACTCTGATCACTTTGATTATTCTTGCCATTTGACGAATTCGGTCAATTCCAACGTTCTATTCAGTTTCAACATGCTGAACATTCTGAATTATTGGACAATCAGGCTATTTTGATTAGTCTGGCTGGTTTTATCACTCTGATCACTGTGAATACTCTTGCCATTTGACGAATTCGGTCAATTGCAACGTTCTATTCAGTTTCAACATGATGAACATTCTGAATTATTGGACATTCAGGCTTTTTTGATTAGTCTGGCTGGTTTTATCAATCTGATCAATTTGAATACTCTTGCCATTTGACGAATTCGGTCAATTCCAACGTTCTATTCAGTTTCAACATGATGAACATTCTGAATTATTGGGCATTCAGGCTATTTTGATTATTGTAGCTGGTTTTATCACTCTGATCACTTTGAATAGTCTTGCCATTTGACGAATTCGGTCAACTGCAACGTTATATTCACTGTGAACATTTTGAATTATATGGCATTCAGGCTATTTTGACTATTGTAGCTGGTTTTATCACTTTGTATACTCTTGCCATTTGACGATTTCGGTCAACTGCAACGTTATATTCACTGTGAACATTTTGAATTATATGGCATTCAGGATATTTTGATTATTGTAGCTGGTTTTATCACTCTGATCACTTTGAATAGTCTTGCCATTTGACGAATTCGGTCAGATCCAACGTTCTATTCAGTTTCAACATAATGAACATTCTGAATTATTGGGCATTCAGGCTATTTTGATTATTGTAGCTGGTTTTATCACTTTGAATACTCTTGCCATTTGACGAATTCGGTCAACTGCAACGTTATATTCACTTTGAACATGATGAATATTTTGAATTATATGGCATTCAGGCTATTTTGACTATTGTAGCTGGTTTTATCACTTTGATTATTCTTGCCATTTGACGAATTCGGTCAGTTCCAACGTTCTATTCAGTTTCAACATGATGAACATTCTGAATTATTGGGCATTCAGGCTATTTTGATTATTGTAGCTGGTTTTATCACTCTGATCACTTTGAATACTCTTGCCATTTGACGAATTCGGTCAACTGCAATGTTATATTCATTTGAATATGATGAACATTTTGTATTATATGGCATTCAGGCAATTTTGACTATTGTAGCTGGTTTTATCACTTTGATTATTCTTGCCATTTGACGAATTCGGTCAATTCCAACTTTCTATTCATTTTCAACATGATGAACATTCTGAATTATTGGGCATTCAGGCTATTTTGATTATTGCAGCTGGTTTTATCACTTTGAATACTCTTGCCATTTGACGAATTCGGTCAACTGCAACGTTATATTCACTTTGAACATGATGAACATTCTGAATTATTTGGCATTCAGGCTATTTTGATTATTGTAGCTGGTTTTTTCACTCTGATTACTTTGAATACTCTTGCCATTTGACGAATTCGGTCAACTGCCACATTATATATTTACTTTAAACATGATGAACATTTTGAATTATTGGGCATTCAGGCTATTTTGACTATTTTAGCTGGTTTTATCACATCGATTATTCTTGTCATTTGACGAATTCGGTCAATTCCAACGTTCTATTCAGTTTCAACATGATGAACATTCTGAATTATTTGGCATTCAGGCTATTTTGATTATTGTAGCTGGTTTTATCACTCTGATCACTTTGAATACTCTTGCCATTTGACGAATTTGGTCAATTCCAACGTTCTATTCAGTTTAAACATTATGAACATTCTGAATTATTTGGCATTCAGGCTATTTTGATTAGTCTGGCTTTTTTTTCACTCTGATCACTTTGAATACTCTTGTCATTTGACGAATTCGGTCAATTCGAACGTTCTATTCAGTTTCAACATGATGCACATTCTGAATTATTGGGCATTTAGGCTATTTTGATTATTGTAGCTGGTTTTATCACTCTGATCACTTTGAATAGTCTTGCTATTTGACAAATTCGGTCAATTCCAACGTTCTATTCAGTTTCAACATGATGAACATTCTGAATTATTGGGCATTCAGGCTATTTTGATTATTGTAGCTGGTTTCATCACTCTGTCACTTTGAATACTCTTCCCATTTGACGAATTCGGTCAACTGCAACGTTATATTCACTGTGAACATTTTGAATTATATGGCATTCAGGCAATTTTGACTATTGTAGCTTGTTTTATCACTTTGATTATTCTTGCCATTTGACGAATTCGGTCAATTCCAACGTTCTATTCAGTTTCAACATGATGAACATTCTGAATTATTTGGCACTCAGGCTATTTTGATTATTGTAGCTGGTTTCATCACTCTGGCACTTTGAATACTCTTGCCATTTGACGAATTCGGTCAACTGCAACGTTATATTCACTGTGAACATTTTGAATTATATGGCATTCAGGCTATTTTGACTATTGTAGCTGGTTTTATCACTTTGATTATTCTTGCCATTTGACGAATTCGGTCAATTCCAACGTTCTATTCAGTTTCAACATGCTTAACATTCTGAATTATTGGACATTCAGGCTATTTTGATTAGTCTGGCTGGTTTTATCACTCTGATCACTTTGAATACTCTTGCCATTTGACGAATTCGGTCAACTGCAACGTTATATTCACTTTGAACATGATGAACATTTTGAATTATTGGGCATTCAGGCTATTTTGACTATTGTAGCTGGTTTTATCACTCTGATCACTTTGAATACTCTTGCCATGTGACGAATTCGGTCAACTGCGACGTTATATTCACTTTGAACATGATGAACATTCTGAATTATTGGGCATTCAGGCTATTTTGATTGATAAAACCAGCCAGACTAAACAAAAAAGCTTGAATGCCCAATAATTCAGAATGTTCATCATGTTCAAAGTAAATATATAATGTGGCAGTTGACCGAATTCGTCAAATGGCAAGAGTATTCAAAGTAATCAGAGTGAAAAAACCAGCTACAATAATCAAAATAGCCTGAATGCCAAATAATTCAGAATGTTCAAAATGTTCAAAGTGAATATAACGTTGCAGTTGACCGAATTCGTCAAATGGCAAGAGTATTCAAAGTGATCAGAGTGATAAAACCAGCTGCAATAATCAAAATAGCCTGAATGCCCAATAATTCAGAATGTTCATCATGTTGAAAATGAATAGAAAGTTGGAATTGACCGAATTCGTCAAATGGCAAGAGTATTCAAAGTGATCAGAGTGAAAAAAAAAGCCAGACTAATCAAAATAGCCTGAATGCCAAATAATTCAGAATGTTCATAATGTTTAAACTGAATAGAACGTTGGATCTGACCGAATTCGTCAAATGGCAAGAATAATCGATGTGATAAAACCAGCTAAAATAGTCAAAATAGCCTGAATGCCCAATAATTCAAAATGTTCATCATGTTTAAAGTAAATATATAATGTGGCAGTTGACCGAATTCGTCAAATGGCAAGAGTATTCAAAGTAATCAGAGTGAAAAAACCAGCTACAATAATCAAAATAGCCTGAATGCCAAATAATTCAGAATGTTCAAAATGTTCAAAGTGAATATAACGTTGCAGTTGACCGAATTCGTCAAATGGCAAGAGTATTCAAAGTGATCAGAGTGATAAAACCAGCTGCAATAATCAAAATAGCCTGAATGCCCAATAATTCAGAATGTTCATCATGTTGAAAATGAATAGAAAGTTGGAATTGACCGAATTCGTCAAATGGCAAGAATAATCAAAGTGATAAAACCAGCTACAATAGTCAAAATTGCCTGAATGCCATATAATACAAAATGTTCATCATATTCAAATGAATATAACATTGCAGTTGACCGAATTCGTCAAATGGCAAGAGTATTCAAAGTGATCAGAGTGATAAAACCAGCTACAATAATCAAAATAGCCTGAATGCCCAATAATTCAGAATGTTCATCATGTTGAAACTGAATAGAACGTTGGAACTGACCGAATTCGTCAAATGGCAAGAATAATCAAAGTGATAAAACCAGCTACAATAGTCAAAATAGCCTGAATGCCATATAATTCAAAATATTCATCATGTTCAAAGTGAATATAACGTTGCAGTTGACCGAATTCGTCAAATGGCAAGAGTATTCAAAGTGATAAAACCAGCTACAATAATCAAAATAGCCTGAATGCCCAATAATTCAGAATGTTCATTATGTTGAAACTGAATAGAACGTTGGATCTGACCGAATTCGTCAAATGGCAAGACTATTCAAAGTGATCAGAGTGATAAAACCAGCTACAATAATCAAAATATCCTGAATGCCATATAATTCAAAATGTTCACAGTGAATATAACGTTGCAGTTGACCGAAATCGTCAAATGGCAAGAGTATACAAAGTGATAAAACCAGCTACAATAGTCAAAATAGCCTGAATGCCATATAATTCAAAATGTTCACAGTGAATATAACGTTGCAGTTGACCGAATTCGTCAAATGGCAAGACTATTCAAAGTGATCAGAGTGATAAAACCAGCTACAATAATCAAAATAGCCTGAATGCCCAATAATTCAGAATGTTCATCATGTTGAAACTGAATAGAACGTTGGAATTGACCGAATTCGTCAAATGGCAAGAGTATTCAAATTGATCAGATTGATAAAACCAGCCAGACTAATCAAAAAAGCCTGAATGTCCAATAATTCAGAATGTTCATCATGTTGAAACTGAATAGAACGTTGCAATTGACCGAATTCGTCAAATGGCAAGAGTATTCACAGTGATCAGAGTGATAAAACCAGCCAGACTAATCAAAATAGCCTGATTGTCCAATAATTCAGAATGTTCAGCATGTTGAAACTGAATAGAACGTTGGAATTGACCGAATTCGTCAAATGGCAAGAATAATCAAAGTGATCAGAGTGATAAAACCAGCTACAATAGTCAAAATAGCCTGAATGCCCAATAATTCAAAATGTTAATCATGTTCAACGTGAATATAACGTTGCAGTTGACCGAATTCGTCAAATGGCAAGAGTATATAAAGTGATCAGAGTGATAAAACAAGCCAGACTAAACAAAATAGCCTGAATGTCCAATAATTCAGAATGTTCATCATGTTGAAACTGAATAGAACGTTGGAATTGACCGAATTCGTCAAATGGTAAGAGTATTCAAATTGATCAGATTGATAAAACCAGCCAGACTAATCAAAAAAGCCTGAATGTCCAATAATTCAGAATGTTCATCATGTTGAAACTGAATAGAACGTTGCAATTGACCGAATTCGTCAAATGGCAAGAGTATTCACAGTGATCAGAGTGATAAAACCAGCTACAATAATCAAAATAGCCTGAATGCCCAATAATTCAGAATGTTCAGCATGTTGAAACTGAATAGAACGTTGGAATTGACCGAATTCGTCAAATGGCAAGACTATTCAAAGTGATCAGAGTGATAAAACCAGCTACAATAATCAAAATAGCCTGAATGCCCAATAATTCAGAATGTTCATCATGTTGAAACTGAATAGAACGTTGGAATTGACCGAATTCGTCAAATGGTAAGAGTATTCAAATTGATCAGATTGATAAAACCAGCCAGACTAATCAAAAAAGCCTGAATGTCCAATAATTCAGAATGTTCATCATGTTGAAACTGAATAGAACGTTGTAATTGACCGAATTCGTCAAATGGCAAGACTATTCAAAGTGATCAGAGTGATAAAACCAGCTACAATAATCAAAATAGCCTGAATGCCATATAATTCAAAATGTTCACAGTGAATATAACGTTGCAGTTGACCGAATTCGTCAAATGGCAAGAGTATTCAAAGTGATAAAACCAGCTACAATAGTCGAAATAGCCTGAATGCCATATAATTCAAAATGTTCACAGTGAATATAACGTTGCAGTTGACCGAATTCGTCAAATGGCAAGAGTATTCAAAGTGATCAGAGTGATAAAACCAGCTACAATAATCAAAATAGCCTGAATGCCCAATAATTCAGAATGTTCATCATGTTGAAACTGAATAGAACGTTGGAATTGACCAAATTCGTCAAATGGCAAGAGTATTCAAATTGATCAGATTGATAAAACCAGCCAGACTAATCAAAAAAGCCTGAATGTCCAATAATTCAGAATGTTCATCATATTGAAACTGAATAGAACGTTGCAATTGACCGAATTCGTCAAATGGCAAGACTATTCCAAGTGATAAAACCAGCTACAATAGTCAAAATAGCCTGAATGCCATATAATTCAAAATATTCATTATGTTCAAAGTGAATATAACGTTGCAGTTGACCGAATTCGTCAAATGGCAAGAGTATTCAAAGTGATAAAACCAGCTACAATAATCAAAATAGCCTGAATGCCCAATAATTCAGAATGTTCATCATGGTCCAACGTTCTATTCAGTTTCAACATGATGAACATTCTGAATTATTGGGCATTCAGGCTATTTTGATTATTGTAGCTGGTTTTATCACTTTGAATACTCTTGCCATTTGACGAATTCGGTCAACTGCAACGTTATATTCACTTTGAACATGATGAACATTTTGAATTATATGGCATTCAGGCTATTTCGACTATTGTAGCTGGTTTTATCACTTTGAATACTCTTGCCATTTGACGAATTCGGTCAACTGCAACGTTATATTCACTGTGAACATTTTGAATTATATGGCATTCAGGCTATTTTGATTATTGTAGCTGGTTTTATCACTCTGATCACTTTGAATAGTCTTGCCATTTGACGAATTCGGTCAATTACAACGTTCTATTCAGTTTCAACATGATGAGCATTCTGAATTATTTGACATTCAGGCTTTTTTGATTAGTCTGGCTGGTTTTATCAATCTGATCAATTTGAATACTCTTACCATTTGACGAATTCGGTCAATTCCAACGTTCTATTCAGTTTCAACATGATGAACATTCTGAATTATTGGGCATTCAGGCTATTTTGATTATTGTAGCTGGTTTTATCACTCTGATCACTTTGAATACTCTTGCCATTTGACGAATTCGGTCAACTGCAACGTTATATTCACTGTGAACATTTTGAATTATATGGCATTCAGGCTATTTCGACTATTGTAGCTGGTTTTATCACTTTGAATACTCTTGCCATTTGACGAATTCGGACAACTGCAACGTTATATTCACTGTGAACATTTTGAATTATATGGCATTCAGGCTATTTTGATTATTGTAGCTGGTTTTATCACTCTGATCAATTTGAATAGTCTTGCCATTTGACGAATTCGGTCAATTACAACGTTCTATTCAGTTTCAACATGATGAGCATTCTGAATTATTGGACATTCAGGCTTTTTTGATTAGTCTGGCTGGTTTTATCAATCTGATCAATTTGAATACTCTTACCATTTGACGAATTCGGTCAATTCCAACGTTCTATTCAGTTTCAACATGATGAACATTTTGAATTATTGGGCATTCAGGCTTTTTTGATTAGTCTGGCTGGTTTTATCAATCTGATCAATTTGAATACTCTTGCCATTTGACGAATTCGGTCAATTCCAACGTTCTATTCAGTTTCAACATGCTGAACATTCTGAATTATTGGACATTCAGGCTATTTTGATTAGTCTGGCTTGTTTTATCACTCTGATCACTTTATATACTCTTGCCATTTGACGAATTCGGTCAACTGCAACGTTATATTCACGTTGAACATGATTAACATTTTGAATTATTGGGCATTCAGGCTATTTTGACTATTGTAGCTGGTTTTATCACTCTGATCACTTTGATTATTCTTGCCATTTGACGAATTCGGTCAATTCCAACGTTCTATTCAGTTTCAACATGCGGAACATTCTGAATTATTGGACATTCAGGCTATTTTGATTAGTCTGGCTGGTTTTATCACTCTGATCACTGTGAATACTCTTGCCATTTGACGAATTCGGTCAATTGCAACGTTCTATTCAGTTTCAACATGATGAACATTCTGAATTATTGGACATTCAGGCTTTTTTGATTAGTCTGGCTGGTTTTATCAATCTGATCAATTTGAATACTCTTGCCATTTGACGAATTCGGTCAATTCCAACGTTCTATTCAGTTTCAACATGATGAACATTCTGAATTATTGGGCATTCAGGCTATTTTGACTATTGTAGCTGGTTTTATCACTCTGATCACTTTGAATAGTCTTGCCATTTGACGAATTCGGTCAATTCCAATGTTCTATTCAGTTTCAACATGCTGAACATTCTGAATTATTGGACATTCAGGCTATTTTGATTAGTCTGGCTTGTTTTATCACTCTGATCACTTTATATACTCTTGCCATTTGACGAATTCGGTCAACTGCAACGTTATATTCACGTTGAACATGATTAACATTTTGAATTATTGGGCATTCAGGCTATTTTGACTATTGTAGCTGGTTTTATCACTCTGATCACTTTGATTATTCTTGCCATTTGACGAATTCGGTCAATTCCAACGTTCTATTCAGTTTCAACATGCGGAACATTCTGAATTATTGGACATTCAGGCTATTTTGATTAGTCTGGCTGGTTTTATCACTCTGATCACTGTGAATACTCTTGCCATTTGACGAATTCGGTCAATTGCAACGTTCTATTCAGTTTCAACATGATGAACATTCTGAATTATTGGACATTCAGGCTTTTTTGATTAGTCTGGCTGGTTTTATCAATCTGATCAATTTGAATACTCTTGCCATTTGACGAATTCGGTCAATTCCAACGTTCTATTCAGTTTCAACATGATGAACATTCTGAATTATTGGGCATTCAGGCTATTTTGATTATTGTAGCTGGTTTTATCACTCTGATCACTTTGAATAGTCTTGCCATTTGACGAATTCGGTCAACTGCAACGTTATATTCACTGTGAACATTTTGAATTATATGGCATTCAGGCTATTTCGACTATTGTAGCTGGTTTTATCACTTTGAATACTCTTGCCATTTGACGAATTCGGTCAACTGCAACGTTATATTCACTGTGAACATTTTGAATTATATGGCATTCAGGCTATTTTTATTATTGTAGCTGGTTTTATCACTCTGATCACTTTGAATAGTCTTGCCATTTGACGAATTCGGTCAATTACAACGTTCTATTCAGTTTCAACATGATGAGCATTCTGAATTATTGGACATTCAGGCTTTTTTGATTAGTCTGGCTGGTTTTATCAATCTGATCAATTTGAATACTCTTACCATTTGACGAATTCGGTCAATTCCGACGTTCTATTCAGTTTAAACATGATGAACATTCTGAATTATTGGGCATTCAGGCTATTTTGATTATTGTAGCTGGTTTTATCACTCTGATCACTTTGAATAGTCTTGCCATTTGACGAATTCGGTCAATTCCAACGTTCTATTCAGTTTCAACATGCTGAACATTCTGAATTATTGGACATTCAGGCTATTTTGATTAGTCTGGCTTGTTTTATCACTCTGATCACTTTATATACTCTTGCCATTTGACGAATTCGGTCAACTGCAACGTTATATTCACGTTGAACATGATTAACATTTTGAATTATTGGGCATTCAGGCTATTTTGACTATTGTAGCTGGTTTTATCACTCTGATCACTTTGATTATTCTTGCCATTTGACGAATTCGGTCAATTCCAACGTTCTATTCAGTTTCAACATGCTGAACATTCTGAATTATTGGACATTCAGGCTATTTTGATTAGTCTGGCTGGTTTTATCACTCTGATCACTGTGAATACTCTTGCCATTTGACGAATTCGGTCAATTGCAACGTTCTATTCAGTTTCAACATGATGAACATTCTGAATTATTGGACATTCAGGCTTTTTTGATTAGTCTGGCTGGTTTTATCAATCTGATGAATTTGAATACTCTTGCCATTTGACGAATTCGGTCAATTCCAACGTTCTATTCAGTTTCAACATGCTGAACATTCTGAATTATTGGGCATTCAGGCTATTTTGATTAGTCTGGCTGGTTTTATCACTCTGATCACTGTGAATACTCTTGCCATTTGACGAATTCGGTCAATTGCAACGTTCTATTCAGTTTCAACATGATGAACATTCTGAATTATTGGACATTCAGGGTTTTTTGATTAGTCTGGCTGGTTTTATCAATCTGATGAATTTGAATACTCTTGCCATTTGACGAATTCGGTCAATTCCAACGTTCTATTCAGTTTCAACATGATGAACATTCTGAATTATTGGGCATTCAGGCTATTTTGATTATTGTAGCTGGTTTTATCACTCTGATCACTTTGAATAGTCTTGCCATTTGACGAATTCGGTCAACTGCAACGTTATATTCACTGTGAACATTTTGAATTATATGGCATTCAGGCTATTTTGGCTATTGTAGCTGGTTTTATCACTTTGAATACTCTTGCCATTTGACGAATTCGGTCAACTGCAACGTTATATTCACTGTGAACATTTTGAATTATATGGCATTCAGGATATTTTGATTATTGTAGCTGGTTTTATCACTCTGATCACTTTGAATAGTCTTGCCATTTGACGAATTCGGTCAATTGCAACGTTCTATTCAGTTTCAACATGATGAAGATTCTGAATTATTGGGCATTCAGGCTATTTTGATTAGTGTGGCTGGTTTAATCACTCTGATCACTTTGAATACTCTTGCCATTTGACGAATTCGGTCAATTCCAACGTTCTATTCAGTTTCAACATGCTGAACATTCTTAATTATTGGACATTCAGGCTATTTTGATTAGTCTGGCTGGTTTTATCACTCTGATCACTGTGAATACTCTTGCCATTTGACGAATTCGGTCAATTGCAACGTTCTATTCAGTTTCAACATGATGAACATTCTGAATTATTGGACATTCAGGTTTGATTAGTCTGGCTGGTTTTATCAATCTGATGAATTTGAATACTCTTGCCATTTGACGAATTCGGTCAATTCCAACGTTCTATTCAGTTTCAACATGATGAACATTCTGAATTATTGGGCATTCAGGCTATTTTGATTATTGTAGCTGGTTTTATCACTCTGATCACTTTGAATAGTCTTGCCATTTGACGAATTCGGTCAACTGCAACGTTATATTCACTGTGAACATTTTGAATTATATGGCATTCAGGCTATTTTGACTATTGTAGCTGGTTTTATCACTTTGAATACTCTTGCCATTTGACGAATTCGGTCAACTGCAACGTTATATTCACTGTGAACATTTTGAATTATATGGCATTCAGGATATTTTGATTATTGTAGCTGGTTTTATCACTCTGATCACTTTGAATAGTCTTGCCATTTGACGAATTCGGTCAATTGCAACGTTCTATTCAGTTTCAACATGATGAACATTCTGAATTATTGGACATTCAGGCTTTTTTGATTAGTCTGGCTGGTTTTATCAATCTGATCAATTTGAATACTCTTGCCATTTGACGAATTCGGTCAATTCCAACGTTCTATTCAGTTTCAACATGATGAACATTCTGAATTATTGGGCATTCAGGCTATTTTGATTATTGTAGCTGGTTTTATCACTCTGATCACTTTGAATAGTCTTGCCATTTGACGAATTCGGTCAACTGCAACGTTATATTCACTGTGAACATTTTGAATTATATGGCATTCAGGCTATTTCGACTATTGTAGCTGGTTTTATCACTTTGAATACTCTTGCCATTTGACGAATTCGGTCAACTGCAACGTTATATTCACTGTGAACATTTTGAATTATATGGCATTCAGGCTATTTTTATTATTGTAGCTGGTTTTATCACTCTGATCACTTTGAATAGTCTTGCCATTTGACGAATTCGGTCAATTACAACGTTCTATTCAGTTTCAACATGATGAGCATTCTGAATTATTGGACATTCAGGCTTTTTTGATTAGTCTGGCTGGTTTTATCAATCTGATCAATTTGAATACTCTTACCATTTGACGAATTCGGTCAATTCCGACGTTCTATTCAGTTTCAACATGATGAACATTCTGAATTATTGGGCATTCAGGCTATTTTGATTATTGTAGCTGGTTTTATCACTCTGATCACTTTGAATAGTCTTGCCATTTGACGAATTCGGTCAATTCCAACGTTCTATTCAGTTTCAACATGCTGAACATTCTGAATTATTGGACATTCAGGCTATTTTGATTAGTCTGGCTTGTTTTATCACTCTGATCACTTTATATACTCTTGCCATTTGACGAATTCGGTCAACTGCAACGTTATATTCACGTTGAACATGATTAACATTTTGAATTATTGGGCATTCAGGCTATTTTGATTATTGTAGCTGGTTTTATCACTCTGATCACTTTGATTATTCTTGCCATTTGACGAATTCGGTCAATTCCAACGTTCTATTCAGTTTCAACATGCTGAACATTCTGAATTATTGGACATTCAGGCTATTTTGATTAGTCTGGCTGGTTTTATCACTCTGATCACTGTGAATACTCTTGCCATTTGACGAATTCGGTCAATTCCAACGTTCTATTCAGTTTCAACATGATGAGCATTCTGAATTATTGGACATTCAGGCTTTTTTGATTAGTCTGGCTGGTTTTATCAATCTGATCAATTTGAATACTCTTACCATTTGACGAATTCGGTCAATTCCGACGTTCTATTCAGTTTCAACATGATGAACATTCTGAATTATTGGGCATTCAGGCTATTTTGATTATTGTAGCTGGTTTTATCACTCTGATCACTTTGAATAGTCTTGCCATTTGACGAATTCGGTCAATTCCAACGTTCTATTCAGTTTCAACATGCTGAACATTCTGAATTATTGGACATTCAGGCTATTTTGATTAGTCTGGCTTGTTTTATCACTCTGATCACTTTATATACTCTTGCCATTTGACGAATTCGGTCAACTGCAACGTTATATTCACGTTGAACATGATTAACATTCTGAATTATTGGGCATTCAGGCTATTTTGATTATTGTAGCTGGTTTTATCACTCTGATCACATTGAATAGTCTTGCCATTTGACGAATTCGGTCAATTCCAACGTTCTATTCAGTTTCAACATGATGAGCATTCTGAATTATTGGACATTCAGGCTTTTTTGATTAGTCTGGCTGGTTTTATCAATCTGATCAATTTGAATACTCTTACCATTTGACGAATTCGGTCAATTCCGACGTTCTATTCAGTTTCAACATGATGAACATTCTGAATTATTGGGCATTCAGGCTATTTTGATTATTGTAGCTGGTTTTATCACTCTGATCACTTTGATTATTCTTGCCATTTGACGAATTCGGTCAATTCCAACGTTCTATTCAGTTTCAACATGCTGAACATTCTGAATTATTGGACATTCAGGCTATTTTGATTAGTCTGGCTGGTTTTATCACTCTGATCACTGTGAATACTCTTGCCATTTGACGAATTCGGTCAATTGCAACGTTCTATTCAGTTTCAACATGATGAACATTCTGAATTATTGGACATTCAGGCTTTTTTGATTAGTCTGGCTGGTTTTATCAATCTGATGAATTTGAATACTCTTGCCATTTGACGAATTCGGTCAATTCCAACGTTCTATTCAGTTTCAACATGCTAAACATTCTGAATTATTGGGCATTCAGGCTATTTTGATTATTGTAGCTGGTTTTATCACTCTGATCACTTTGAATAGTCTTACCATTTGACGAATTCGGTCAATTCCAACGTTCTACTCAGTTTCAACATGCTGAACATTCTGAATTATTGGACATTCAGGCTATTTTGATTAGTCTGGCTTGTTTTATCACTCTGATCACTTTATATACTCTTGCCATTTGACGAATTCGGTCAACTGCAACGTTATATTCACGTTGAACATGATTAACATTTTGAATTATTGGGCATTCAGGCTATTTTGATTATTGTAGCTGGTTTTATCACTCTGATCACTTTGATTATTCTTGCCATTTGACGAATTCGGTCAATTCCAACGTTCTATTCAGTTTCAACATGCTGAACATTCTGAATTATTGGACATTCAGGCTATTTTGATTAGTCTGGCTGGTTTTATCACTCTGATCACTGTGAATACTCTTGCCATTTGACGAATTCGGTCAATTCCAACGTTCTATTCAGTTTCAACATGATGAGCATTCTGAATTATTGGACATTCAGGCTATTTTGATTATTGTAGCTGGTTTTATCACTCTGATCACTTTGATTATTCTTGCCATTTGACGAATTCGGTCAATTCCGACGTTCTATTCAGTTTCAACATGATGAACATTCTGAATTATTGGGCATTCAGGCTATTTTGATTATTGTAGCTGGTTTTATCACTCTGATCACTTTGAATAGTCTTGCCATTTGACGAATTCGGTCAATTCCAACGTTCTATTCAGTTTCAACATGCTGAACATTCTGAATTATTGGACATTCAGGCTATTTTGATTAGTCTGGCTTGTTTTATCACTCTGATCACTTTATATACTCTTGCCATTTGACGAATTCGGTCAACTGCAACGTTATATTGACGTTGAACATGATTAACATTCTGAATTATTGGGCATTCAGGCTATTTTGATTATTGTAGCTGGTTTTATCACTCTGATCACTTTGAATAGTCTTGCCATTTGACGAATTCGGTCAATTCCAACGTTCTATTCAGTTTCAACATGATGAGCATTCTGAATTATTGGACATTCAGGCTTTTTTGATTAGTCTGGCTGGTTTTATCAATCTGATCAATTTGAATACTCTTACCATTTGACGAATTCGGTCAATTCCGACGTTCTATTCAGTTTCAACATGATGAACATTCTGAATTATTGGGCATTCAGGCTATTTTGATTATTGTAGCTGGTTTTATCACTCTGATCACTTTGATTATTCTTGCCATTTGACGAATTCGCTCAATTCCAACATTCTATTCAGTTTCAACATGCTGAACATTCTGAATTATTGGACATTCAGGCTATTTTGATTAGTCTGGCTGGTTTTATCACTCTGATCACTGTGAATACTCTTGCCATTTGACGAATTCGGTCAATTGCAACGTTCTATTCAGTTTCAACATGATGAACATTCTGAATTATTGGACATTCAGGCTTTTTTGATTAGTCTGGCTGGTTTTATCAATCTGATGAATTTGAATACTCTTGCCATTTGACGAATTCGGTCAATTCCAACGTTCTATTCAGTTTCAACATGCTGAACATTCTGAATTATTGGGCATTCAGGCTATTTTGATTATTGTAGCTGGTTTTATCACTCTGATCACTTTGAATAGTCTTGCCATTTGACGAATTCGGTCAATTCCAACGTTCTATTCAGTTTCAACATGCTGAACATTCTGAATTATTGGACATTCAGGCTATTTTGATTAGTCTGGCTTGTTTTATCACTCTGATCACTTTATATACTCTTGCCATTTGACGAATTCGGTCAACTGCAACGTTATATTCACGTTGAACATGATTAACATTTTGAATTATTGGGCATTCAGGCTATTTTGATTATTGTAGCTGGTTTTATCACTCTGATCACTTTGAATAGTCTTGCCATTTGACGAATTCGGTCAATTCCAACGTTCTATTCAGTTTCAACATGCTGAACATTCTGAATTATTGGACATTCAGGCTTTTTTGATTAGTCTGGCTGGTTTTATCAATCTGATGAATTTGAATACTCTTGCCATTTGACGAATTCGGTCAATTCCAACGTTCTATTCAGTTTCAACATGCTGAACATTCTGAATTATTGGGCATTCAGGCTATTTTGATTATTGTAGCTGGTTTTATCACTCTGATCACTTTGAATAGTCTTGCCATTTGACGAATTCGGTCAATTCCAACGTTCTATTCAGTTTCAACATGCTGAACATTCTGAATTATTGGACATTCAGGCTATTTTGATTAGTCTGGCTTGTTTTATCACTCTGATCACTTTATATACTCTTGCCATTTGACGAATTCGGTCAACTGCAACGTTATATTCACGTTGAACATGATTAACATTCTGAATTATTGGACATTCAGGCTTTTTTGATTAGTCTGGCTGGTTTTATCAATCTGATCAATTTGAATACTCTTACCATTTGACGAATTCGGTCAACTGCAACGTTATATTCACTGTGAACATTTTGAATTATATGGCATTCAGGCTATTTCGACTATTGTAGCTGGTTTTATCACTTTGAATACTCTTGCCATTTGACGAATTCGGTCAACTGCAACGTTATATTCACTGTGAACATTTTGAATTATATGGCATTCAGGCTATTTTTATTATTGTAGCTGGTTTTATCACTCTGATCACTTTGAATAGTCTTGCCATTTGACGAATTCGGTCAACTGCAACGTTATATTCACTGTGAACATTTTGAATTATATGGCATTCAGGCTATTTCGACTATTGTAGCTGGTTTTATCACTTTGAATACTCTTGCCATTTGACGAATTCGGTCAACTGCAACGTTATATTCACTGTGAACATTTTGAATTATATGGCATTCAGGATATTTTGATTATTGTAGCTGGTTTTATCACTCTGATCACTTTGAATAGTCTTGCCATTTGACGAATTCGGTCAATTGCAACGTTCTATTCAGTTTCAACATGATGAACATTCTGAATTATTGGACATTCAGGCTTTTTTGATTAGTCTGGCTGGTTTTATCAATCTGATCAATTTGAATACTCTTGCCATTTGACGAATTCGGTCAATTCCAACGTTCTATTCAGTTTCAACATGATGAACATTCTGAATTATTGGGCATTCAGGCTATTTTGATTATTGTAGCTGGTTTTATCACTCTGATCACTTTGAATAGTCTTGCCATTTGACGAATTCGGTCAACTGCAACGTTATATTCACTGTGAACATTTTGAATTATATGGCATTCAGGCTATTTCGACTATTGTAGCTGGTTTTATCACTTTGAATACTCTTGCCATTTGACGAATTCGGTCAACTGCAACGTTGTATTCACTGTGAACATTTTGAATTATATGGCATTCAGGCTATTTTTATTATTGTAGCTGGTTTTATCACTCTGATCACTTTGAATAGTCTTGCCATTTGACGAATTCGGTCAATTACAACGTTCTATTCAGTTTCAACATGATGAGCATTCTGAATTATTGGACATTCAGGCTTTTTTGATTAGTCTGGCTGGTTTTATCAATCTGATCAATTTGAATACTCTTACCATTTGACGAATTCGGTCAATTCCGACGTTCTATTCAGTTTCAACATGATGAACATTCTGAATTATTGGGCATTCAGGCTATTTTGATTATTGTAGCTGGTTTTATCACTCTGATCACTTTGAATAGTCTTGCCATTTGACGAATTCGGTCAATTCCAACGTTCTATTCAGTTTCAACATGCTGAACATTCTGAATTATTGGACATTCAGGCTATTTTGATTAGTCTGGCTTGTTTTATCACTCTGATCACTTTATATACTCTTGCCATTTGACGAATTCGGTCAACTGCAACGTTATATTCACGTTGAACATGATTAACATTTTGAATTATTGGGCATTCAGGCTATTTTGACTATTGTAGCTGGTTTTATCACTCTGATCACTTTGATTATTCTTGCCATTTGACGAATTCGGTCAATTCCAACGTTCTATTCAGTTTCAACATGCTGAACATTCTGAATTATTGGACATTCAGGCTATTTTGATTAGTCTGGCTGGTTTTATCACTCTGATCACTGTGAATACTCTTGCCATTTGACGAATTCGGTCAATTGCAACGTTCTATTCAGTTTCAACATGATGAACATTCTGAATTATTGGACATTCAGGCTTTTTTGATTAGTCTGGCTGGTTTTATCAATCTGATGAATTTGAATACTCTTGCCATTTGACGAATTCGGTCAATTCCAACGTTCTATTCAGTTTCAACATGCTGAACATTCTGAATTATTGGGCATTCAGGCTATTTTGATTAGTCTGGCTGGTTTTATCACTCTGATCACTGTGAATACTCTTGCCATTTGACGAATTCGGTCAATTGCAACGTTCTATTCAGTTTCAACATGATGAACATTCTGAATTATTGGACATTCAGGGTTTTTTGATTAGTCTGGCTGGTTTTATCAATCTGATGAATTTGAATACTCTTGCCATTTGACGAATTCGGTCAATTCCAACGTTCTATTCAGTTTCAACATGATGAACATTCTGAATTATTGGGCATTCAGGCTATTTTGATTATTGTAGCTGGTTTTATCACTCTGATCACTTTGAATAGTCTTGCCATTTGACGAATTCGGTCAATTCCAACGTTCTATTCAGTTTCAACATGCTGAACATTCTTAATTATTGGACATTCAGGCTATTTTGATTAGTCTGGCTGGTTTTATCACTCTGATCACTGTGAATACTCTTGCCATTTGACGAATTCGGTCAATTGCAACGTTCTATTCAGTTTCAACATGATGAACATTCTGAATTATTGGACATTCAGGTTTGATTAGTCTGGCTGGTTTTATCAATCTGATGAATTTGAATACTCTTGCCATTTGACGAATTCGGTCAATTCCAACGTTCTATTCAGTTTCAACATGATGAACATTCTGAATTATTGGGCATTCAGGCTATTTTGATTATTGTAGCTGGTTTTATCACTCTGATCACTTTGAATAGTCTTGCCATTTGACGAATTCGGTCAATTCCAACGTTCTATTCAGTTTCAACATGCTGAACATTCTGAATTATTGGACATTCAGGATATTTTGATTAGTCTGGCTTGTTTTATCACTCTGATCACTTTATATACTCTTGCCATTTGACGAATTCGGTCAACTGCAACGTTATATTCACGTTGAACATGATTAACATTTTGAATTATTGGGCATTCAGGCTATTTTGATTATTGTAGCTGGTTTTATCACTCTGATCACTTTGATTATTCTTGCCATTTGACGAATTCGGTCAATTCCAACGTTCTATTCAGTTTCAACATGCTGAACATTCTGAATTATTGGACATTCAGGCTATTTTGATTAGTCTGGCTGGTTTTATCACTCTGATCACTGTGAATACTCTTGCCATTTGACGAATTCGGTCAATTCCAACGTTCTATTCAGTTTCAACATGATGAGCATTCTGAATTATTGGACATTCAGGCTATTTTGATTATTGTAGCTGGTTTTATCACTCTGATCACTTTGATTATTCTTGCCATTTGACGAATTCGGTCAATTCCGACGTTCTATTCAGTTTCAACATGATGAACATTCTGAATTATTGGGCATTCAGGCTATTTTGATTATGGTAGCTGGTTTTATCACTCTGATCACTTTGAATAGTCTTGCCATTTGACGAATTCGGTCAATTCCAACGTTCTATTCAGTTTCAACATGCTGAACATTCTGAATTATTGGACATTCAGGCTATTTTGATTAGTCTGGCTTGTTTTATCACTCTGATCACTTTATATACTCTTGCCATTTGACGAATTCGGTCAACTGCAACGTTATATTGACGTTGAACATGATTAACATTCTGAATTATTGGGCATTCAGGCTATTTTGATTATTGTAGCTGGTTTTATCACTCTGATCACTTTGAATAGTCTTGCCATTTGACGAATTCGGTCAATTCCAACGTTCTATTCAGTTTCAACATGATGAGCATTCTGAATTATTGGACATTCAGGCTTTTTTGATTAGTCTGGCTGGTTTTATCAATCTGATCAATTTGAATACTCTTACCATTTGACGAATTCGGTCAATTCCGACGTTCTATTCAGTTTCAACATGATGAACATTCTGAATTATTGGGCATTCAGGCTATTTTGATTATTGTAGCTGGTTTTATCACTCTGATCACTTTGATTATTCTTGCCATTTGACGAATTCGCTCAATTCCAACGTTCTATTCAGTTTCAACATGCTGAACATTCTGAATTATTGGACATTCAGGCTATTTTGATTAGTCTGGCTGGTTTTATCACTCTGATCACTGTGAATACTCTTGCCATTTGACGAATTCGGTCAATTGCAACGTTCTATTCAGTTTCAACATGATGAACATTCTGAATTATTGGACATTCAGGCTTTTTTGATTAGTCTGGCTGGTTTTATCAATCTGATGAATTTGAATACTCTTGCCATTTGACGAATTCGGTCAATTCCAACGTTCTATTCAGTTTCAACATGCTGAACATTCTGAATTATTGGGCATTCAGGCTATTTTGATTATTGTAGCTGGTTTTATCACTCTGATCACTTTGAATAGTCTTGCCATTTGACGAATTCGGTCAATTCCAACGTTCTATTCAGTTTCAACATGCTGAACATTCTGAATTATTGGACATTCAGGCTATTTTGATTAGTCTGGCTTGTTTTATCACTCTGATCACTTTATATACTCTTGCCATTTGACGAATTCGGTCAACTGCAACGTTATATTCACGTTGAACATGATTAACATTTTGAATTATTGGGCATTCAGGCTATTTTGATTATTGTAGCTGGTTTTATCACTCTGATCACTTTGATTATTCTTACCATTTGACGAATTCGGTCAATTCCGACGTTCTATTCAGTTTCAACATGATGAACATTCTGAATTATTGGGCATTCAGGCTATTTTGATTATTGTAGCTGGTTTTATCAATCTGATGAATTTGAATACTCTTGCCATTTGACGAATTCGGTCAATTCCAACGTTCTATTCAGTTTCAACATGCTGAACATTCTGAATTATTGGGCATTCAGGCTATTTTGATTATTGTAGCTGGTTTTATCACTCTGATCACTTTGAATAGTCTTGCCATTTGACGAATTCGGTCAATTCCAACGTTCTATTCAGTTTCAACATGCTGAACATTCTGAATTATTGGACATTCAGGCTATTTTGATTAGTCTGGCTTGTTTTATCACTCTGATCACTTTATATACTCTTGCCATTTGACGAATTCGGTCAACTGCAACGTTATATTCACTGTGAACATTTTGAATTATATGGCATTCAGGCTATTTTGACTATTGTAGCTGGTTTTATCACTTTGAATACTCTTGCCATTTGACGAATTCGGTCAACTGCAACGTTATATTCACTGTGAACATTTTGAATTATATGGCATTCAGGATATTTTGATTATTGTAGCTGGTTTTATCACTCTGATCACTTTGAATAGTCTTGCCATTTGACGAATTCGGTCAATTGCAACGTTCTATTCAGTTTCAACATGATGAACATTCTGAATTATTGGACATTCAGGCTTTTTTGATTAGTCTGCCTGGTTTTATCAATCTGATCAATTTGAATACTCTTGCCATTTGACGAATTCGGTCAATTCCAACGTTCTATTCAGTTTCAACATGATGAACATTCTGAATTATTGGGCATTCAGGCTATTTTGATTATTGTAGCTGGTTTTATCACTCTGATCACTTTGAATAGTCTTGCCATTTGACGAATTCGGTCAACTGCAACGTTATATTCACTGTGAACATTTTGAATTATATGGCATTCAGGCTATTTCGACTATTGTAGCTGGTTTTATCACTTTGAATACTCTTGCCATTTGACGAATTCGGTCAACTGCAACGTTATACTCACTGTGAACATTTTGAATTATATGGCATTCAGGCTATTTTTATTATTGTAGCTGGTTTTATCACTCTGATCACTTTGAATAGTCTTGCCATTTGACGAATTCGGTCAATTACAACGTTCTATTCAGTTTCAACATGATGAGCATTCTGAATTATTGGACATTCAGGCTTTTTTGATTAGTCTGGCTGGTTTTATCAATCTGATCAATTTGAATACTCTTACCATTTGACGAATTCGGTCAATTCCGACGTTCTATTCAGTTTCAACATGATGAACATTCTGAATTATTGGGCATTCAGGCTATTTTGATTATTGTAGCTGGTTTTATCACTCTGATCACTTTGAATAGTCTTGCCATTTGACGAATTCGGTCAATTCCAACGTTCTATTCAGTTTCAACATGCTGAACATTCTGAATTATTGGACATTCAGGCTATTTTGATTAGTCTGGCTTGTTTTATCACTCTGATCACTTTATATACTCTTGCCATTTGACGAATTCGGTCAACTGCAACGTTATATTCACGTTGAACATGATTAACATTTTGAATTATTGGGCATTCAGGCTATTTTGATTATTGTAGCTGGTTTTATCACTCTGATCACTTTGATTATTCTTGCCATTTGACGAATTGGGTCAATTCCAACGTTCTATTCAGTTTCAACATGCTGAACATTCTGAATTATTGGACATTCAGGCTATTTTGATTAGTCTGGCTGGTTTTATCACTCTGATCACTGTGAATACTCTTGCCATTTGACGAATTCGGTCAATTCCAACGTTCTATTCAGTTTCAACATGATGAGCATTCTGAATTATTGGACATTCAGGCTTTTTTGATTAGTCTGGCTGGTTTTATCAATCTGATCAATTTGAATACTCTTACCATTTGACGAATTCGGTCAATTCCGACGTTCTATTCAGTTTCAACATGATGAACATTCTGAATTATTGGGCATTCAGGCTATTTTGATTATTGTAGCTGGTTTTATCACTCTGATCACTTTGAATAGTCTTGCCATTTGACGAATTCGGTCAATTCCAACGTTCTATTCAGTTTCAACATGCTGAACATTCTGAATTATTGGACATTCAGGCTATTTTGATTAGTCTGGCTTGTTTTATCACTCTGATCACTTTATATACTCTTGCCATTTGACGAATTCGGTCAACTGCAACGTTATATTCACGTTGAACATGATTAACATTCTGAATTATTGGGCATTCAGGCTATTTTGATTATTGTAGCTGGTTTTATCACTCTGATCACATTGAATAGTCTTGCCATTTGACGAATTCGGTCAATTCCAACGTTCTATTCAGTTTCAACATGATGAGCATTCTGAATTATTGGACATTCAGGCTTTTTTGATTAGTCTGGCTGGTTTTATCAATCTGATCAATTTGAATACTCTTACCATTTGACGAATTCGGTCAATTCCGACGTTCTATTCAGTTTCAACATGATGAACATTCTGAATTATTGGGCATTCAGGCTATTTTGATTATTGTAGCTGGTTTTATCACTCTGATCACTTTGATTATTCTTGCCATTTGACGAATTCGGTCAATTCCAACGTTCTATTCAGTTTCAACATGCTGAACATTCTGAATTATTGGACATTCAGGCTATTTTGATTAGTCTGGCTGGTTTTATCACTCTGATCACTGTGAATACTCTTGCCATTTGACGAATTCGGTCAATTGCAACGTTCTATTCAGTTTCAACATGATGAACATTCTGAATTATTGGACATTCAGGCTTTTTTGATTAGTCTGGCTGGTTTTATCAATCTGATGAATTTGAATACTCTTGCCATTTGACGAATTCGGTCAATTCCAACGTTCTATTCAGTTTCAACATGCTAAACATTCTGAATTATTGGGCATTCAGGCTATTTTGATTATTGTAGCTGGTTTTATCACTCTGATCACTTTGAATAGTCTTGCCATTTGACGAATTCGGTCAATTCCAACGTTCTATTCAGTTTCAACATGCTGAACATTCTGAATTATTGGACATTCAGGCTATTTTGATTAGTCTGGCTTGTTTTATCACTCTGATCACTTTATATACTCTTGCCATTTGACGAATTCGGTCAACTGCAACGTTATATTCACGTTGAACATGATTAACATTTTGAATTATTGGGCATTCAGGCTATTTTGATTATTGTAGCTGGTTTTATCACTCTGATCACTTTGATTATTCTTGCCATTTGACGAATTCGGTCAATTCCAACGTTCTATTCAGTTTCAACATGCTGAACATTCTGAATTATTGGACATTCAGGCTATTTTGATTAGTCTGGCTGGTTTTATCACTCTGATCACTGTGAATACTCTTGCCATTTGACGAATTCGGTCAATTCCAACGTTCTATTCAGTTTCAACATGATGAGCATTCTGAATTATTGGACATTCAGGCTATTTTGATTATTGTAGCTGGTTTTATCACTCTGATCACTTTGATTATTCTTGCCATTTGACGAATTCGGTCAATTCCGACGTTCTATTCAGTTTCAACATGATGAACATTCTGAATTATTGGGCATTCAGGCTATTTTGATTATTGTAGCTGGTTTTATCACTCTGATCACTTTGAATAGTCTTGCCATTTGATGAATTCGGTCAATTCCAACGTTCTATTCAGTTTCAACATGCTGACCATTCTGAATTATTGGACATTCAGGCTATTTTGATTAGTCTGGCTTGTTTTATCACTCTGATCACTTTATATACTCTTGCCATTTGACGAATTCGGTCAACTGCAACGTTATATTGACGTTGAACATGATTAACATTCTGAATTATTGGGCATTCAGGCTATTTTGATTATTGTAGCTGGTTTTATCACTCTGATCACTTTGAATAGTCTTGCCATTTGACGAATTCGGTCAATTCCAACGTTCTATTCAGTTTCAACATGATGAGCATTCTGAATTATTGGACATTCAGGCTTTTTTGATTAGTCTGGCTGGTTTTATCAATCTGATCAATTTGAATACTCTTACCATTTGACGAATTCGGTCAATTCCGACGTTCTATTCAGTTTCAACATGCTAAACATTCTGAATTATTGGGCATTCAGGCTATTTTGATTATTGTAGCTGGTTTTATCACTCTGATCACTTTGAATAGTCTTGCCATTTGACGAATTCGGTCAATTCCAACGTTCTATTCAGTTTCAACATGCTGAACATTCTGAATTATTGGACATTCAGGCTATTTTGATTAGTCTGGCTTGTTTTATCACTCTGATCACTTTATATACTCTTGCCATTTGACGAATTCGGTCAACTGCAACGTTATATTCACGTTGAACATGATTAACATTTTGAATTATTGGGCATTCAGGCTATTTTGATTATTGTAGCTGGTTTTATCACTCTGATCACTTTGATTATTCTTACCATTTGACGAATTCGGTCAATTCCGACGTTCTATTCAGTTTCAACATGATGAACATTCTGAATTATTGGGCATTCAGGCTATTTTGATTATTGTAGCTGGTTTTATCACTCTGATCACTTTGAATAGTCTTGCCATTTGACGAATTCGGTCAATTCCAACGTTCTATTCAGTTTCAACATGCTGAACATTCTGAATTATTGGACATTCAGGCTTTTTTGATTAGTCTGGCTGGTTTTATCAATCTGATGAATTTGAATACTCTTGCCATTTGACGAATTCGGTCAATTCCAACGTTCTATTCAGTTTCAACATGCTGAACATTCTGAATTATTGGGCATTCAGGCTATTTTGATTATTGTAGCTGGTTTTATCACTCTGATCACTTTGAATAGTCTTGCCATTTGACGAATTCGGTCAATTCCAACGTTCTATTCAGTTTCAACATGCTGAACATTCTGAATTATTGGACATTCAGGCTATTTTGATTAGTCTGGCTTGTTTTATCACTCTGATCACTTTATATACTCTTGCCATTTGACGAATTCGGTCAACTGCAACGTTATATTCACGTTGAACATGATTAACATTCTGAATTATTGGGCATTCAGGCTATTTTGATTATTGTAGCTGGTTTTATCACTCTGATCACTTTGAATAGTCTTGCCATTTGACGAATTCGGTCAATTCCAACGTTCTATTCAGTTTCAACATGATGAGCATTCTGAATTATTGGACATTCAGGCTTTTTTGATTAGTCTGGCTGGTTTTATCAATCTGATCAATTTGAATACTCTTACCATTTGACGAATTCGGTCAATTGCAACGTTCTATTCAGTTTCAACATGATGAACATTCTGAATTATTGGACATTCAGGCTTTTTTGATTAGTCTGGCTGGTTTTATCAATCTGATGAATTTGAATACTCTTGCCATTTGACGAATTCGGTCAATTCCAACGTTCTATTCAGTTTCAACATGCTGAACATTCTGAATTATTGGGCATTCAGGCTATTTTGATTAGTCTGGCTGGTTTTATCACTCTGATCACTGTGAATACTCTTGCCATTTGACGAATTCGGTCAATTGCAACGTTCTATTCAGTTTCAACATGATGAACATTCTGAATTATTGGACATTCAGGCTTTTTTGATTAGTCTGGCTGGTTTTATCAATCTGATGAATTTGAATACTCTTGCCATTTGACGAATTCGGTCAATTCCAACGTTCTATTCAGTTTCAACATGATGAACATTCTGAATTATTGGGCATTCAGGCTATTTTGATTATTTTAGCTGGTTTTATCACTCTGATCACTTTGAATAGTCTTGCCATTTGACGAATTCGGTCAATTCCAACGTTCTATTCAGTTTCAACATGCTGAACATTCTGAATTATTGGACATTCAGGCTATTTTGATTAGTCTGGCTGGTTTTATCACTCTGATCACTGTGAATACTCTTGCCATTTGACGAATTCGGTCAATTGCAACGTTCTATTCAGTTTCAACATGATGAACATTCTGAATTATTGGACATTCAGGCTTTTTTGATTAGTCTGGCTGGTTTTATCAATCTGATGAATTTGAATACTCTTGCCATTTGACGAATTCGGTCAATTCCAACGTTCTATTCAGTTTCAACATGATGAACATTCTGAATTATTGGGCATTCAGGCTATTTTGATTATTGTAGCTGGTTTTATCACTCTGATCACTTTGAATAGTCTTGCCATTTGACGAATTCGGTCAACTGCAACGTTATATTCACTGTGAACATTTTGAATTATATGGCATTCAGGCTATTTTGACTATTGTAGCTGGTTTTATCACTTTGAATACTCTTGCCATTTGACGAATTCGGTCAACTGCAACGTTATATTCACTGTGAACATTTTGAATTATATGGCATTCAGGATATTTTGATTATTGTAGCTGGTTTTATCACTCTGATCACTTTGAATAGTCTTGCCATTTGACGAATTCGGTCAGTTTCAACGTTCTATTCAGTTTCAACATGATGAACATTCTGAATTATTGGGCATTCAGGCTATTTTGATTATTGTAGCTGGTTTTATCACTTTGAATACTCTTGCCATTTGACGAATTCGGTCAACTGCAACGTTATATTCACTTTGAACATGATGAATATTTTGAATTATATGGCATTCAGGCTATTTTGACTATTGTAGCTGGTTTTATCACTTTGATTATTCTTGCCATTTGACGAATTCGGTCAGTTCCAACGTTCTATTCAGTTTCAACATGATGAACATTCTGAATTATTAGCCATTCAGGCTATTTTGATTATTGTAGCTGGTTTTATCACTCTGATCACTTTGAATACTCTTGCCATTTGACGAATTCGGTCAACTGCAATGTTATATTCACTTTGAATATGATGAACATTTTGTATTATATGGCATTAAGGCAATTTTGACTATTGTAGCTGGTTTTATCACATCGATTATTCTTGCCATTTGACGAATTCGGTCAATTGCAACGTTCTATTCAGTTTCAACATGATGCACATTCTGAATTATTGGGCATTTAGGCTATTTTGATTATTGTAGCTGGTTTTATCACTCTGATCACTTTGAATAGTCTTGCTATTTGACAAATTCGGTCAATTCCAACGTTCTATTCAGTTTGAACATTTTGAATTATATGGCATTCAGGCTATTTTGACTATTTTAGCTGGTTTTATCACATCGATTATTCTTGCCATTTGACGAATTCGGTCAATTGCAACGTTCTATTCAGTTTCAACATGATGAACATTCTGAATTATTGGGCATTCAGGCTATTTTGATTATTGTAGCTGGTTTTATCACTCTGATCACTTTGAATAGTCTTGCCATTTGACGAATTCGGTCAACTGCAACGTTATATTCACTTTGAACATTTTGAATTATATGGCATTCAGGCTATTTTGACTATTTTAGCTGGTTTTATCACATCGATTATTCTTGCCATTTGACGAATTCGGTCAATTGCAACGTTCTATTCAGTTTCAACATGATGAACAATCTGAATTATTTGGCATTCAGGCTATTTTGATTATTGTAGCTGGTTTTTTCACTCTGATTACTTTGAATACTCTTGCCATTTGACGAATTCGGTCAACTGCCACATTATATATTTACTTTAAACATGATGAACATTTTTAATTATTGGGCATTCAGGCTATTTTGATTATTGTAGCTGGTTTTATCACTCTGATCACTTTGAATACTCTTGCCATTTGACGAATTTGGTCAATTCCAACGTTCTATTCAGTTTAAACATTATGAACATTCTGAATTATTTGGCATTCAGGCTATTTTGATTAGTCTGGCTGGTTTTTTCACTCTGATCACTTTGAATACTCTTGCCATTTGACGAATTCGGTCAATTCGAACGTTCTATTCAGTTTCAACATGATGCACATTCTGAATTATTGGGCATTTAGGCTATTTTGATTATTGTAGCTGGTTTTATCACTCTGATCACTTTGAATAGTCTTGCTATTTGACAAATTCGGTCAATTCCAACGTTCTATTCAGTTTCAACATGATGAACATTCTGAATTATTGGGCATTCAGGCTATTTTGATTATTGTAGCTGGTTTCATCACTCTGTCACTTTGAATACTCTTCCCATTTGACGAATTCGGTCAACTGCAACGTTATATTCACTGTGAACATTTTGAATTATATGGCATTCAGGCAATTTTGACTATTGTAGCTTGTTTTATCACTTTGATTATTCTTGCCATTTGACGAATTCGGTCAATTCCAACGTTCTATTCAGTTTCAACATGATGAACATTCTGAATTATTTGGCACTCAGGCTATTTTGATTATTGTAGCTGGTTTCATCACTCTGGCACTTTGAATACTCTTGCCATTTGACGAATTCGGTCAACTGCAACGTTATATTCACTGTGAACATTTTGAATTATATGGCATTCAGGCAATTTTGACTATTGTAGCTTGTTTTATCACTTTGATTATTCTTGCCATTTGACGAATTCGGTCAATTCCAACGTTCTATTCAGTTTCAACATGATGAACATTCTGAATTATTTGGCACTCAGGCTATTTTGATTATTGTAGCTGGTTTCATCACTCTGGCACTTTGAATACTCTTGCCATTTGACGAATTCGGTCAACTGCAACGTTATATTCACTGTGAACATTTTGAATTATATGGCATTCAGGCTATTTTGACTATTGTAGCTGGTTTTATCACTTTGATTATTCTTGCCATTTGACGAATTCGGTCAATTCCAACGTTCTATTCAGTTTCAACATGCTTAACATTCTGAATTATTGGACATTCAGGCTATTTTGATTAGTCTGGCTGGTTTTATCACTCTGATCACTTTGAATACTCTTGCCATTTGACGAATTCGGTCAACAGCAACGTTATATTCACTTTGAACATGATGAACATTTTGAATTATTGGGCATTCAGGCTATTTTGACTATTGTAGCTGGTTTTATCACTCTGATCACTTTGAATACTCTTGCCATGTGACGAATTCGGTCAACTGCGACGTTATATTCACTTTGAACATGATGAACATTCTGAATTATTGGGCATTCAGGCAATTTTGACTATTGTAGCTGGTTTTATCACTTTGATTATTCTTGCCATTTGACGAATTCGGTCAATTCCAATGTTCCATTCAGTTTCAACATGATGAACATTCTGAATTATTGGGCATTCAGGCTATTTTGATTATTGTAGCTGGTTTTATCACTCTGATCACTTGGAATAGTCTTGCCATTTGACGAATTCGGTCAATTCCAACGTTCTATTCAGTTTCAACATGATGAACATTCTGAATTATTTGGCATTCAGGCTATTTTGATTATTGTAGCTGGTTTTATCACTCTGATTACTTTGAATACTCTTGCCATTTGACGAATTCGGTCAACTTCAACATTATATATTTACTTTAAACATGATGAACATTTTGAATTATTGGGCATTCAGGCAATTTTGACTATTGTAGCTGGTTTTATCACTTTGATTATTCTTGCCATTTGACGAATTCGGTCAATTCCAACGTTCTATTCAGTTTCAACATGATCAACATTCTGAATTATTGGTCATTCAGGCTATTTTGATTAGTCTGGCTGGTTTTATCACTTTATATACAATTGCCATTTGACGAATTCGGTCAATTCCAACGTTCTATTCAGTTTCAACATGATGAACATTCTGAATTATTGGACATTCAGGCTTTTTTGATTAGTCTGGCTGGTTTTATCACTCTGATCACTGTGAATACTCTTGCCATTTGACGAATTCGGTCAATTCCAACGTTCTATTCAGTTTCAACATGATGAACATTCTGAATTATTGGACATTCAGGCTTTTTTGATTAGTCTGGCTGGTTTTATCACTCTGATCACTGTGAATACTCTTGCCATTTGACGAATTCGGTCAATTCCAACTTTCTATACAGTTTCAACATGATGAACATTCTGAATTATTGGGCATTCAGGCTATTTTGATTAGTCTGGCTGGTTTTATCACTTTGAATACTCTTGCCATTTGACGAATTCGGTCTATTCCAACGTTCTATTCAGTTTCAACATGATCAACATTCTGAATTATTGGTCATTCAGGCTATTTTGATTAGTCTGGCTGGTTTTAGCACTTTATATACAATTGCCATTTGACGAATTCGGTCAATTCCAACGTTCTATTCAGTTTCAACATGATGAACATTCTGAATTATTGGGCATTAAGGCTATTTTGATTAGTCTGGCTGGTTTTATCACTTTGAATACTCTTGCCATTTGACGAATTCGGTAAATTCCAACGTTATATTTAGTTTGAACATGATGAACATTTTGAATTATTAGATATTCAGGCTGGTTTTATCACTCTCATCTCTTCGACTACCTTTGCCATTTGACGAATTCGTACAATTACAACGTTATATTCACTTTGAACATGAAGAACATTCTGAATTATTGGGCATTCAGGCTATATTGATTATTGTAGCTGGTTTTATCACTCTCATCACTTTGAATACTTTTGCCATTTGACGAATTCGTACAATTACAAACGTTATATTCACTTTGAACATGATGAACATTCTGAATTATTGGGCATTCGGGCTATATTGATTATTGTAGCTGGTTTTATCACTCTGATCACTTTGAATACTCTTGCCATTTGACGAATTCGTACAATTACAACGTTATATTCACTTTGAACATTCTGAATTATTGGGCATTCAGGCTATATTGATTATTGTAGCTGGTTTTATCACTCTGATCACTTTGAATACTCTTGCCATTTGACGAATTCGGTCATTTCCAACGTTCTATTCAGTTTCAACATGATGAACATTCTGAATTATTGGGCATTCAGGCTATGTTGATTAGTCTGGCTGGTTTTATCACTTTGAATACTCTTGCCATTTGACGAATTCGGTCAATTCCGACGTTCTATTCAGTTTCAACATGATGAACATTCTGAATTATTAGACATTCAGGCTGGTTTTATCACTCTGATCACTTTGAATTCTATTCACTTTGAATATAATGAATATTCGGAATTATTGGACATTCAGGCTATTTTGATTAGTCTGGCTGATTTTATCACTCTGATCACTTGGAATACTCTTGCCATTTCACGAATTCGGTGAACTCCAACATTCTATTCAGTTTGAACATGATAAACATTCTGATTTATTGGATATTCATGCTATTTTGATTAGTCTGGCTGGTTTTATCACTCTGATCACTGTGAATACTCTTGCCATTTGACGAATTCGGTCAATTCCAACTTTCTATTCAGTTTCAACATGATTAACATTCTGAATTATTGGGCATTCAGGCTATTTTGATTATTGTAGCTGGTTTTATCACTCTTTTTTTTTTTGGTTTTGAAGACTAACACTCAGGGGATGTCCCCTATGAATGCAATGCACTGTGTTAGCGATAGGAAGTAAGGGTATTGGACGGAGGAAAGATGGAGTAGTGTTTGTTGACATTTGTTTTGAATTTGAGAATGTCATAACAGGCCGGAAATACACTTGCTGTAAGATTATTCCACATACGAGCAGTTCAGCTGAAGAACGAATTTTCTTTATAGTGCGTCGTCCGGTCAACCGGCAATTTGACAATGAACGGATGAGACTCCCTGGATAGCCGAGTATACCGGCTAAATGTTCTAACTTCAGGGACCAGACGACGGATATCTGACGAACAGATACCGTTAAAATATCTATAGAATAGCGATACACAACCCACACTCCGGCGATGATGAAGGGAGACAATAGAGTTGGATACCCTACCATCCCCAATCATCACCACCGCTCTCCTCTGTACACGGTCCAGAAGCTGCAAAGATGTCATTGGAGCCCCTGCCCATGTATTCCATTTTAGGCCGGATGTAGGTGGTGTAAATATTTACGAGATCAGATGGAGTGAAGTATTTCTTGAACCGCTTCAAAAAGCCTAAACACTTGAATGCTTCTTTCGACACTTCGAACATATGGCTAGCCCAGCGAGCATCACCCTGTATCTTCATGCCCAGAACATCAAGAGTGTCTGATTTGTCGATATCCACACCACCAATAGAAATTGACGACGATGCTGGATCTGGTAAACGTTTGTGTGACAACAATTTTTTGATTATTGCAGCTGGTTTTATCACTCTGATCACTTTGAATACTATTGCCATTTGACGAATTCAGTCAATTCCAACGTTCTATTCAGTTTCAACATGATGAACATTCCAAATTATTGGGCATTCCGGCTATTTTGATTATTGTAGCTGGTTTTATCACTCTGATCACTTTGAATACTCCTGGCATTTGACGAATTCGGTCAATTCCAACGTTCTATTCAGTTTCAACATGATGAAGATTCTGAATTATTGGGCATTCAGGCTATTTTGATTATTGTAGATGGTTTTATCACTCTGAATACACTTGTCATTTGACGAATTCGGTCAATTCCAACATTCTAATCAGTTTGAATATAATGAATATTCTGAATTATTGGACATTCAGGCTATTTTGATTAGTCAAGCCGGTTTTATCACTCTGCTCATTTGGAATACTCTTGCCATTTCACGAATTCGGCCAATTCCAACGTTCTATTCAGTTTCAACATGATTACCATTCTGAATTATTGGGCATTCAGGCTATTTTGATTATGAATACACTTGCCATTTGACGAATTCGTACAATTACAACATTATATTCACTTTGAATATAATGAATATTCTGAATTATTGGACATTCAGGCTATTTTGATTAGTCTAGCCGGTTTTTATCACTCTGATCATTTGGAATACTCTTGCCATTTCACGAATTCGGTCAATTCCAACGTTCTATTCAGTTTCAACATGATTACCATTCTGAATTATTGGGCATTCAGGCCATTTTGATTATTGTAGCCGTTTGTATTTTGTCCGATGTGCATGCACAATTTTGTTCCGCGTCGCGTTCTCTGTGTCTGTGTTTTTGTAAAAAAAAAAAAAGGGAAAATAAACAAAACAAAACAACAACAATTTACAAAAAAAAAAAAAAAATAAACAGTTACACATAATACAACCAACAGCTCCAACTATCCACAATAACAAGTTCATCAACAATAACCAACAACATCAACAATAACCAACAACATCAACAATAACCAACAACAACAACTACAGCTGCAGTCACCGGCCACACAACAAAGGCAACACGCAGGGCTTATTTATGTCTCTGTTTTCGTTTTGCACGTGTGCTCCCCCCTCCCTCTCCCACCACATATAACACAAACGATTGTGTGCTCTTCATGTCGCTGTCTTTCTGCTGGTAAAGATCTAACACTGACCAGCAGACGGACATAACAGCGACATTAGGGGTACGCTTTCATTTGTATGTATGTTTTGATATAGTCTTATTTTCGTTTGTGTCACAATGGTAGGTATCTTTAAAATTCACTTTGCTAACATACGGGGCTTGAGAGCAAATTTTTTTGCGGTATACACTCACGCGCATTTCCATAGGCCGGATGTGTTCGCTCTATGTGAGACCCAGGTATGTGGGGATTCTGATCCACAGAATTTCCACATTCCTGGCTATCACACTCTTTCCTCTTTCTCTTCCCACAGAGGCCTTGTGGTTTACATACGTAATGGTGTTGCGTTCCAGAGCCAGCAACATTTAGCAACAAGATCCAGAATTTAACTTTCTTTGGGTTAAGTTCAGGATTGGACCGCACGCTTTACATTTCGGGTTTCTTTACAGAAGCCCAAATTTGGAAAGGGAGGCTACCTTGAATGGCTTCGACGCCCTTTCCGACTCCATTTCGAAAATTTTAGAAGATTATCCGGACAGTGAAATTGTAGTTGCTGGGGATTTCAATGTCCATAATCATTCTTGGCTTTCCCATTCGAGCCATACATCTCCGGAGGGCCAATACGCTGAGCTTTTCGCCGCGCATAACAACTTGGCGCAACTAGTGAATGAACCAACACACATTCCGCGTGTTGAAGGGCAACACCATAATATTCTTGACCTTTTCTTAACCTCACACCCTGAAAAGTACAAGGTTAATATTTATGCACCTCTTGGTAATTCGGATCATTGTACCATTTCATCATCCTTTTTGTTCTCCGATCTTCGATCCACTTCTAAAACAGTCACGAAGCGGACAATGTATATTTACGAAAAGGCACGTTGGGCTGAGCTCAACAATTTCTATCAGCATTTTAATTGGAAATTATGTTTCCTAGACAATAATGTCGATGCTGCTGCTGAAATGGTAGAGAAAATAATTCTTCTTGGAATTAACACGTTTATTCCCTCGAAGACTACTTCGATTAAACCCCCAAATAATTGTTGGTTTAATCAGGCATGCAAAGAAGCTGTCAGATCCAAAGAGGAAGCGTTCAGAAATTGGCGTTTAAATAAAAATGCCAATACTGAGCTGCTACGTAAGCAGGCAAGATCCAATTGTGCCAGAGTGCTTAGGCGCGAAAAACTTCTCCACGCATTTTTTAAAAGAGTAAGGGACAATTCTTCATCTTCTATCCCAACTCTCGTTAACGATGACCAGATATTCACTGATCCGGTTGACAAAGCTAACCTTCTGGCTGAAATATTTGCAAGAATTCATCTTTGCCAGAAAGCAGTCAACCCCTCCCCGTGATCGGAAACGTATCTAGTTCGATGCCCCAGATATTTTTTCGAACACGTGGTGTTAAAAGGGTTCTTGCAGATCTTAACGTAAATAAAACTCCGGGCCCGGATGGCATTTCAGCACTTGTCCTATGTAAGTGCTCTTCGACGCTAGCTCGTCCATTGCGCAATCTTTTCAACATGTCGTACCGTGCTGGTATTTACCCTTCACGTTGGAAACTTGCCAATGTTCAGCCGATCCCCAAGAAAGGTGAGGCTACTAATCCTGCGAATTACCGTCCAATTGCAATATTTTCTGCGCTCTCGAAGGTTATGGAGAACATGGTTAACCACCATCTTGTTAAGTATTTAGAGTCTAACGGCCTTCTAAATGATCGACAGTATGGCTTCCGTAGAAATCGATCTACTGGAGACCTGATGGCGTTCCTTTCGGAGCGATGGAGTCGATCTATTCACGCCCTTGGTGAAAGTAAGGTCGTGGCTCTGGATATTTCCAAGGCGTTCGATAGGGTCTGGCACGGAGCACTCATATCAAAACTTATTGCTTTTGGTGTCGGTAATATCTTCTCTCGATTCATATCGAGTTTTCTCAGAGATCGCTCTATACGAGTTGTTATAGACGGGGTCTCATCCAACGAGCATAGGCTGACCGCAGGAGTGCCACAAGGCTCTGTCCTCTCTCCTTCTCTATTTCTTATTTTCATTGACGACCTGCTGGGTCAGACTGTGAACCCGATCTACTCCTTTGCGGATGACAGCAATCTCTGTCATTCATACTCATTTGATCATCGGCCAGGTCCCACGGAGGTGGAGGACAAAAGGCGAACGATGAATGACTCACTTAACCGCGATTTGGCGACGATTTGTGAGTGGGGCCAAATGAATAGAGTAGATTTTAATCCACAAAAGACCCAGTGCTGTTTGTTGTCACACAAACGTTCCACTGATCCAGCATCGCCGTCAATATCTATGGGTGGTGTGGATATCGACGAATCAGACACTCTTGATGTTCTGGGCATGAAGATACAGGGTGATGCTCGCTGGGCTAGCCATATATTCGAAGTGTCGAAAGAAGCATTCAAGTGTTTAGGCTTTTTAAAGCGGTGCAAGAAATACTTCACCCCATCTGACCTCGTCAATATTTACACCACCTACATCCGGCCTAAAATGGAATACAACTCGCATATATGGGCAGGGGCTCCATTAACCTCTTTGAAGCTTCTGGACCGTGTACAGAGGAGAGCGGTGGTGATGATAGGGGATGGTAGGGTATCCAGCTCTATTGTCTCCCTACAGCATCGCCGAAATGTGGGTTGTGTATCGCTATTCTATAGATATTTTAATGGTATCTGTTCAGAAGATATCCGTCGTCTGGTCCCTGACGTTAGAACATTTAGCCGGAATACTCGGCTATCCAGGGTCTCTCATCCGTTCATTGTCAAATGGCCGGTTGACCGGACGACACACTATAGAGAAAATTCGTTCTTTAGCCGAACCGTTCGTATGTGGAATAATCTTCCAGCAAGTGTATTTCCTGCCAGCTGCGACATATTCAAATTCAAGACTAATGTCAACAAACACTACTCCCTCTTTCCTCCTTCCAACACCCTTATTTCCTATCGCTAGCACAGTGCAATGCGCTTATAGGGGGCATCCCCTGAGTGTTAGCCATAATAAAAAAAAAAAAAAAAAAAAAAAAAAATATTTTGAATTATTAGACATTCAGGCTGGTTTTATCACTCTGATCAGTTTGAATTCTATTCACTTTGAATATAATGAATATTCTGAATTATTGGACATTCAGGCTTTTTTGATTAGTCTGGCTGGTTTTATCACTCTGATCACTGTGAATACTCTTGCCATTTGACGGTTTTATCACTCTGATCACTTTGAATACTTTTGCCATTTGACGAATTCGTACAATTACAACGTTATATTCACTTTGAACATGATGAACATTCTGAATTATTGGACATTCAGGCTGTTTTGATTAGTCGGACTGGTTTTTATCAATCTGATCACTTTGAATACTCTTGCCATTTGACGAATTCGGAATTCCACCGTTCTAGTCAGTTTCAACATGATGAACATTCTGAATTATTGGGCATTCAGGCTATTTTGATTATTGTAGCTGGTTTTATCACTATGAATACTGGCTGGTTTTATCAATCTGAAACTGAATAGAACGTTGGAATTGACCGAGTTCGTCAAATGGCAAGAATAATCAAAGTGATAAAACCAGCTAAAATAGTCAAAATAGCCTGAATGTCCAATAATTCAGAATGTTCATCATGTTGAAACTGACTAGAACGGTGGAATTCCGAATTCGTCAAATGGCAAGAGTATTCAAAGTGATCAGATTGATAAAACCATCCAGACTAATCAAAAAAGCCTGAATGTCCAATAATTCAGAATGTTCATCATGTTAAAACTGAGTAGAACGTTGTAATTGACCGAATTCGTCAAATGGCAAGAGTATTCAAAGTGATCAGAGTGATAAAACCAGCTACAATAATAGCCGGAATGCCCAATAATTCAGAATGTTCATCATGTTGAAACTGAATAGAACGTTGGAATTGACCGAATTCGTCAAATGGCAATAGTATTCAAAGTGATCAGAGTGATAAAACCGTCAAATGGCAAGAGTATTCACAGTGATCAGAGTGATAAAACCAGCCAGACTAATCAAAATAGCATGAATATCCAATAAATTAGAATGTTTATCATGTTCAAACTGAATAGAATGTTGGAGTTCACCGAATTCGTGAAATGGCAAGAGTATTCCAAGTGATCAGAGTGATAAAACCAGCCAGACTAATCAAAAAAGCCTGAATGTCCAATAATTCAGAATATTCATTATATTCAAAGTGAATAGAATTCAAACTGATCAGAGTGATAAAACCAGCCTGAATGTCTAATAATTCAAAATATTCATCATATCCAAAGTGAATATAATGTTGTAATTGTACGAATTCGTCCAATGGCAAATGTATTCATAGTGATCAGAGTGATAAAACCGGCTACAATAATCAAAAAGGCCTGAATGCCCAATAATTCAGAATGGTAATCATGTTGAAACTGAATAGAACGTTGGAATTGACCGAATTCGTGAAATGGAAAGAGCATTCCAAATGAGCAGAGTGATAAAACCGGCTAGACTAATCAAAATAGCCTGAATGTCCGATAATTCAGAATATTCATTATATTCAAACTGATTAGAATGTTGGAATTGACCGAATTCGTCAAATGACAAGTGTATTCAAAGTGATCAGAGTGATAAAACCATCTACAATAATCAAAATAGCCTGAATGCCCAATAATTCAGAATCTTCATCATGTTGAAACTGAATAGAACGTTGGAATTGACCGAATTCGTCAAATGGCAATTGTAGATAAAGTGATAAAACCAGCCAGACTAATCAAAATAGACTGAATGACCAATAATTCAGAATGTTGATCATGTTGAAACTGAATAGAACGTTGGAAATGACCGAATTCGTCAAATGGCAAGAGTATTCAAAGTGATCAGAGTGATAAAACCAGCTACAATAATCAATATAGCCTGAATGCCCAATAATTCAGAATGTTCATCATGTTCAAAGTGAATATAACGTTTGTAATTGTACGAATTCGTCAAATGGCAAAAGTATTCAAAGTGATAAGAGTGATAAAACCAGCTACAATAATCAATATAGCCTGAATGCCCAATAATTCAGAATGTTCATCATGTTCAAAGTGAATATAACGTTGTAATTGTACGAATTCGTCAAATGGCAAAGGTAGTCGAAGAGATGAGAGTGATAAAACCAGCCTGAATATCTAATAATTCAAAATGTTCATCATGTTCAAACTAAATATAACGTTGGAATTGACCGATTTCGTCAAATGGCAAGAGTATTCAAAGTGATAAAACCAGCCAGACTAATCAAAATTGCCTGAATGCCCAATAATTCAGAATGTTCATCATGTTGAAACTGAATAGAACGTTGGAATTGACCGAATTCGTCAAATGGCAAGAGAATTCAAAGTGATCAGAGTGATAAAACCAGCCAGACTAATCAAAATAGCCTGAATGCCCAATAATTCAGAATGTTCATCATGTTGAAACTGAATAGAACGTTGGAATTGACCGAATTCGTCAAATGGCAAGAGTATTCAAAGTGATCAGAGTGATAAAACCAGCTACAATAATCAAAATAGCCTGAATGCCTAATAATTCAGAATGTTCATCATGTTCAAAGTGAATATAACGTTGTAATTGTACGAATTCGTCAAATGGCAAAGGTATTCGAAGTGATGAGAGTGATAAAACCAGCCTGAATATCTACTAATTCAAAGTGTTCATCATGTTCAAACTAAATATAACGTTGGAATTGACCGAATTCGTCAAATGGCAAGAGTATTCAAAGTGATAAAACCAGCCAGACTAATCAAAATAGCCTTAATGCCCAATAATTCAGAATGTTCATCATGTTGAAACTGAATAGAACGTTGGAATTGACCGAATTCGTCAAATGGCAATTGTATATAAAGTGATAAAACCAGCCAGACTAATCAAAATAGCCTGAATAACCAATAATTCAGAATGTTGATCATGTTGAAACTGAATAGAACGTTGGAATAGAACGAATTCGTCAAATGGCAAGAGTATTCAAAGTGATAAAACCAGCCAGACTAATCAAAATAGCCTGAATGCCCAATAATTCAGAATGTTCATCATGTTGAAACTGTATAGAAAGTTGGAATTGACCGAATTCGTCAAATGGCAAGAGTATTCACAGTGATCAGAGTGATAAAACCAGCCAGACTAATCAAAAAAACCTGAATGTCCAATAATTCAGAATGTTCATCATGTTGAAACTGAATAGAACGTTGTAATTGACCGAATTCGTCAAATGGCAAGAGTATTCACAGTGATCAGAGTGATAAAACCAGCCAGACTAATCAAAAAAGCCTGAATGTCCAATAATTCAGAATGTTCATCATGTTGAAACTGAATAGAACGTTGGAATTGACCGAATTCGTCAAATGGCAAAAGAATTCAAAGTGATAAGAGTGATAAAACCAGCCTGAATATCTACTAATTCAAAGTGTTCATCATGTTCAAACTAAATATAACGTTGGAATTGACCGAATTCGTCAAATGACAAGAGTATTCAAAGTGATAAAACCAGCCAGACTAATCAAAATAGCCTGAATGCCCAATAATTCAGAATGTTCATCATGTTGAAACTGTATAGAAAGTTGGAATTGACCGAATTCGTCAAATGGCAAGAGTATTCACAGTGATCAGAGTGATAAAACCAGCCAGACTAATCAAAAAAGCCTGAATGTCCAATAATTCAGAATGTTCATCATGTTGAAACTGAATAGAACGTTGGAATTGACCGAATTCGTCAAATGGCAATTGTATATAAAGTGAAAAAACCAGCCAGACTAATCAAAATAGCCTGAATGACCAATAATTAAGAATGTTGATCATGTTGAAACTGAATAGAACGTTGGAATAGACCGAATTCGTCAAATGGCAAGAGTATTCAAAGTGATCAGAGTGATAAAACCAGCTACAAGAATCAAAATAGCCTGAATGCCGAATAATTCAGAATGTTCATCATGTTGAAACTGAAGAGAACGTTGGAATTGACCGAATTCGTCAAATGGGAAGAGTATTCAAAGTGATAAAACCAGCCAGACTAATCAAAATAGCCTGAATGCCCAATAATTCAGAATGTTCATCATGTTGAAACTGAATAGATCGTTGGAATTGACCGAATTCGTCAAATGGCAATTGTATATACAGTGATAAAACCAGCCAGACTAATCAAAATAGACTGAATGACCAATAATTCAGAATGTTGATCATGTTGAAACTGAATAGAACGTTGGAAATGACCGAATTCGTCAAATGGCAAGAGTATTCAAAGTGATCAGAGTGATAAAACCAGCTACAATAATCAATATAGCCTGAATGCCCAATAATTCAGAATGTTCATCATGTTCAAAGTGAATATAACGTTGTAATTGTACGAATTCGTCAAATGGCAAGAGTATTCAAAGTAATCAGAGTGATAAAACCAGCTACAATAATCAATATAGCCTGAATGCCCAATAATTCAGAATGTTCATCATGTTCAAAGTGAATTTTATTTATTTATTTATTTATTAATTACAATACAAAGTAAATTTATATTCTAATTTTGGGTCCAAGGGTAAACCGGGTGACACAGACCATTTGGCTAAATTTTTGCAGCGACAGACCAAAGCCTCTGGTGGGAATCGAACCCACAACCCCCACGCTGATAGACAAGCACGCTACCAACTCGACTACCGGGGCGCCTTTCAAAGTGAATATAACGTTGTAATTGTACGAATTCGTCAAATGGCAAAGGTAGTCGAAGAGATGAGAGTGATAAAACCAGCCTGAATATCTAATAATTCAAAATGTTCATCATGTTCAAACTAAATATAACGTTGGAATTGACCGATTTCGTCAAATGGCGAGAGCATTCAAAGTGATAAAACCAGCCAGACTAATCAAAATAGACTGAATGCCCAATAATTCAGAATGTTCATCATGTTGAAACTGAATAGAACGTTGGAATTGACCGAATTCGTCAAATGGCAAGAGTATTCAATGTGATCAGAGTGATAAAACCAGCTACAATAATCAAAATAGCTTGAATGCCTAATAATTCAGAATGTTCATCATGTTCAAAGTGATAATAACGTTGTAATTGTACGAATTCGTCAAAGGGCAAGAGTATTTAAAGTGATCAGAGTGATAAAACCAGCTACAATAATCAATATAGCCTGAATGCCCAATAATTCAGAATGTTCATCATGTTCAAAGTGAATATAACATTGTAATTGTACGAATTCGTCAAATGGCAAAAGTATTCAAAGTGATGAGAGTGATAAAATCAGCTACAATAATCAATATAGCCTGAATGCCCAATAATTCAGAATGTTCATCATGTTCAAAGTGAATATAACGTTGTAATTGTACGAATTCGTCAAATGGCAAAAGTATTCAAAGTGATGAGAGTGATAAAACCAGCTACAATAATCAATATAGCCTGAATGCCCAATAATTCAGAATGTTCATCATGTTCAAAGTGAATATAACGTTGTAATTGTACGAATTCGTCAAATGGCAAAGGTATTCGAAGTGATGAGAGTGATAAAACCAGCCTGAATATCTACTAATTCAAAGTGTTCATCATGTTCAAACTAAATATAACGTTGGAATTGACCGAATTCGTCAAATGGCAACAGTATTCAAAGTGATAAAACCAGCCAGACTAATCAAAATAGCCTTAATGCCCAATAATTCAGAATGTTCATCATGTTGAAACTGAATAGAACGTTGGAATTGACCGAATTCGTCAAATGGCAATTGTATATAAAGTGATGAGAGTGATAAAACCAGCTACAATAATCAATATAGCCTGAATGCCCAATAATTCAGAATGTTCATCATGTTCAAAGTGAATATAACGTTGTAATTGTACGAATTCGTCAAATGGCAAAGGTATTCGAAGTGATGAGAGTGATAAAACCAGCCTGAATATCTACTAATTCAAAGTGTTCATCATGTTCAAACTAAATATAACGTTGGAATTGACCGAATTCGTCAAATGGCAACAGTATTCAAAGTGATAAAACCAGCCAGACTAATCAAAATAGCCTTAATGCCCAATAATTCAGAATGTTCATCATGTTCAAAGTGAATATAACGTTGTAATTGTACGAATTCGTCAAATGGCAAAAGTATTCAAAGTGATGAGAGTGATAAAACCAGCTACAATAATCAATATAGCCTGAATGCCCAATAATTCAGAATGTTCATCATGTTCAAAGTGAATATAACGTTGTAATTGTACGAATTCGTCAAATGGCAAAGGTATTCGAAGTGATGAGAGTGATAAAACCAGCCTGAATATCTACTAATTCAAAGTGTTCATCATGTTCAAACTAAATATAACGTTGGAATTGACCGAATTCGTCAAATGGCAACAGTATTAAAAGTGATAAAACCAGCCAGACTAATCAAAATAGCCTGAATGCCTAATAATTCAGAATGTTCATCATGTTGAAACTGTATAGAAAGTTGGAATTGACCGAATTCGTCAAATGGCAAGAGTATTCACAGTGATCAGAGTGATAAAACCAGCCAGACTAATCAAAAAAGCCTGAATGTCCAATAATTCAGAATGTTCATCATGTTGAAACTGAATAGAACGTTGGAATTGACCGAATTCGTCAAATGGCAAGAGTATTCACAGTGATCAGAGTGATAAAACCAGCCAGACTAATCAAAAAAGCCTGAATATCTACTAATTCAAAGTGTTCATCATGTTCAAACTAAATATAACGTTGGAATTGACCGAATTCGTCAAATGGCAAGAGTATTCAAAGTGATAAAACCAGCCAGACTAATCAAAATAGCCTGAATGAACAATAATTCAGAATGTTCATCATGTTGAAACTGTATAGAAAGTTGGAATTGACCGAATTCGTCAAATGGCAAGAGTATTCACAGTGATCAGAGTGATAAAACCAGCCAGACTAATCAAAAAAGCCTGAATGTCCAATAATTCAGAATGTTCATCATGTTGAAACTGAATAGAACGTTGGAATTGACCGAATTCGTCAAATGGCAATTGTATATAAAGTGAAAAAACCAGCCAGACTAATCAAAATAGCCTGAATGACCAATAATTAAGAATGTTGATCATGTTGAAACTGAACAGAACGTTGGAATAGACCGAATTCGTCAAATGGCAAGAGTATTCAAAGTGATCAGAGTGATAAAACCAGCTACAAGAATCAAAATAGCCTGAATGCCGAATAATTCAGATTGTTCATCATGTTGAAACTGAAGAGAACGTTGGAATTGACCGAATTCGTCAAATGGGAAGAGTATTCAAAGTGATAAAACCAGCCAGACTAATCAAAATAGCCTGAATGCCCAATAATTCAGAATGTTCATCATGTTGAAACTCAATAGAACGTTGGAATTGATCGAATTCGTCAAATGGCAAGAGTATTCAAAGTGATCAGAGTGATATAACCAGCTACAATAATCAATATAGCCTGAATGCCCAATAATTCAGAATGTTCATCATGTTCAAAGTGAATATAACGTTGTAATTGTACGAATTCGTTAAATGGCAAAAGTATTCAAAGTGATAAAACCAGCTACAATAATCAATATAGCCTGAATGTCCACTGATTCAGAATGTTCATCATGTTCAAGCTGAATAGAACGTTGGAATTGACCGAATTCGTCAAATGGCAAGAGTATTCAAAGTGATCAGAGTGATATAACCAGCTACAATAATCAATATAGCCTAAATGCCCAATAATTCAGAATGTTCATCATGTTCAAAGTGAATATAACGTTGTATTTGTACGAATTCGTCAAATGGCAAGAGTATTCAAAGTGATAAAACCAGCCAGACTAATCAAAATAGCCTGAATGCCCAATAATTCAGAATGTTCATCATGTTGAAACTAAATAGAACGTTGGAATCGACCGAATTCGTCAAATGACAAAAGTATTCATAGTGATCAGAGTGATAAAACCAGCCAGACTAATCAAAATAGCCTGAATGACCAATAATTAAGAATGTTGATCATGTTGAAACTCAATAGAACGTTGGAATTGATCGAATTCGTCAAATGGCAAGAGTATTCAAAGTGATCAGAGTGATATAACCAGCTACAATAATCAATATAGCCTGAATGCCCAATAATTCAGAATGTTCATCATGTTCAAAGTGAATATAACGTTGTAATTGTACGAATTCGTTAAATGGCAAAAGTATTCAAAGTGATAAAACCAGCCAGACTAATCAAAATAGCCTGAATGCCCAATAATTCAGAATGTTCATCATGTTCAAAGTGAATATAACGTTGTATTTGTACGAATTCGTCAAATGGCAAGAGTATTCAAAGTGATAAAACCAGCCAGACTAATCAAAATAGCCTGAATGCCCAATAATTCAGAATGTTCATCATGTTGAAACTAAATAGAACGTTGGAATCGACCGAATTCGTCAAATGACAAAAGTATTCATAGTGATCAGAGTGATAAAACCAGCCAGACTAATCAAAATAGCCTGAATGTCCACTGATTCAGAATGTTCATCATGTTCAAGCTGAATAGAACGTTGGAATTGACCGAATTCGTCAAATGGCAAGAGTATTCAAAGTGATCAGAGTGATATAACCAGCTACAATAATCAATATAGCCTAAATGCCCAATAATTCAGAATGTTCATCATGTTCAAAGTGAATATAACGTTGTATTTGTACGAATTCGTCAAATGGCAAGAGTATTCAAAGTGATAAAACCAGCCAGACTAATCAAAATAGCCTGAATGCCCAATAATTCAGAATGTTCATCATGTTGAAACTGAATAGAACGTTGGAAATGACCGAATTCGTCAAATGGCAAGAGTATTCAAAGTGATCAGAGTGATAAAACCAGCTACAATAATCAATATTGCCTGAATGCCCAATAATTCAGAATGTTCATCATGTTCAAAGTGAATATAACGTTGTAATTGTACGAATTCGTCAAATGGCAAAGGTAGTCGAAGAGATGAGAGTGATAAAACCAGCCTGAATATCTAATAATTCAAAATGTTCATCATGTTCAAACTAAATATAACGTTGGAATTGACCGATTTCGTCAAATGGCAAGAGTATTCAAAGTGATAAAACCAGCCAGACTAATCAAAATAGCCTGAATGCCCAATAATTCAGAATGTTCATCATGTTGAAACTGAATAGAACGTTGGAATTGACCGAATTCGTCAAATGGCAAGAGTATTCAAAGTGATCAGAGTGATAAAACCAGCTACAATAATCAAAATAGCTTGAATGCCTAATAATTCAGAATGTTTATCATGTTCAAAGTGATAATAACGTTGTAATTGTACGAATTCGTCAAAAGGCAAGAGTATTCAAAGTGATAAAACCAGCTACAATAATCAATATAGCCTGAATGCCCAATAATTCAGAATGTTCATCATGTTCAAAGTGAATATAACGTTGTAATTGTACGAATTCGTCAAATGGCAAAAGTATTCAAAGTGATGAGAGTGATAAAATCAGCTACAATAATCAATATAGCCTGAATGCCCAATAATTCAGAATGTTCATCATGTTCAAAGTGAATATAACGTTGTAATTGTACGAATTCGTCAAATGGCAAAAGTATTCAAAGTGATGAGAGTGATAAAACCAGCTACAATAATCAATATAGCCTGAATGCCCAATAATTCAGAATGTTCATCATTTTCAAAGTGAATATAACGTTGTAATTGTACGAATTCGTCAAATGGCAAAGGTATTCGAAGTGATGAGAGTGATAAAACCAGCCTGAATATCTACTAATTCAAAGTGTTCATCATGTTCAAACTAAATATAACGTTGGAATTGACCGAATTCGTCAAATGGCAACAGTATTCAAAGTGATAAAACCAGCCAGACTAATCAAAATAGCCTTAATGCCCAATAATTCAGAATGTTCATCATGTTGAAACTGAATAGAACGTTGGAATTGACCGAATTCGTCAAATGGCAATTGTATAAGTTAATGTAATTATTAGTTTCAAAAGACTTTTTTTATAAAACTTCAGAACCGAATTGGTCTGAAGCGACTTTATTGATTATTAGTCAAAATGAAAAGTAAGTTAAATTTACAATATAACTTATAATTATACTTCTGCTTTGCATTAGTTCTGCTTGCTCATCAATTGGACGGCATGTCGCAATGTTGTTGTGATCAGCGCTTTATTAATTGTGGCCGGCATGTGTTGAAATTGGTGTGACACATTTCGTTGGTCGGTTGTTGACCGTTGAAATGTGTTAGCTCAGGTTTCGAGGTAAGTAGAGATTTGAGTCAGCATATTTGACTGCTGGTTATTGACTGATGAATGGGTTAACTTGAGTTTGAAGTATTTGTTGTTAACTCCTCCACCCTTAAATGCGATCGTCCACGATCGTCTTAAAAGTAAGGCAGGTCATGAATTCTTACTGGAAGTATTGTATTTGTCTGTTTTTCTTGCGCGAAGTCAGACGATTTCATGACAAGTGTTGTTATTTTCTTTTTTCGTGATCGGCATATCGCACAAAGTGCTAAACATATTGTTGCCAATGATATAGAGACCATTGCGGTGTTGCTTGCCCACGTTACCTTTTTAATGAAATGGATTGACTTTATATTATCGAGATGTAGTTCTTGAAGTGACTCCAGCGATAATATGTGTAGCCTACTTTTTTCAAATGGAGTGCCCTGCATTTTATTCATCAGCGGTATCATCTCCGGGGCTTCTAGGCTAAAATAGGTTTCTTCATCAATTTTCAATGTGGCATTGCTAAACCTAATTAGGTATGTGCCTTCCAGGTGATAATTCATGGTTGGGGAGATTATTGTTTTGTTGATATTGTTTAGGAAAAGGATACCGTCCGATATTTCCTCTATGTTTGGAACATGTTCAGCGTTGCTCTTGATGCATGATGAGTTCTTATCTTGCAGAATATGTTTAATGCATTCGTCTTCACTTAAATTATTTAATTGTTCTTTTTTACAAATTTTTATGTTATTATGAATTTTACATTTCTCTTTAACTGAATACATTTCATCGCCATGATATAATATTTCTTTATAATTTAAATGTATTACTGAATTATTCTTTATAACTGGCCTAATAATCATGTTTTCATAAATATCAAATTTTGTTACAGGAATTTTAATCACATACAATATATTACTGTAGTTGGTTAAAACATTTACATTTGCTAATTCCAATGCTTCTTCTATGTTATCGAATGGCATATTCTCTTTTTCCAACTGACTTATTGTTAAATGCATTTCAGCTTTATTTAAAAGAAATGAATTTATTATGTTATTTTTCGCCCATTGAATAGCGTATTTTATGTTTATTATACTTTCTTTAATAATTCTTATCTTATTTCTAATTATTTCTATATCTTCTCTTACAATGGAAGAATCTTTTTTTATAGCATTCGAAAATGTATTGACAATTTTTGTTATATTGTTTACTTGATTTGTAAAATCTTTATTAATAATAATTTGCTTGTTATTATTAGTGGACATTTCGTCAGTTTGTCTATTACGGTTAACACCAAGTTTCTTTCGGTTGACCAGATATCTATGTGTAGTATTTCACCTGCGTATTGGGGAATCGGTGTAGGCGATATCTCAGATTTGTTAGGGTGACGGTCGTATTTCCCCTCTTTACAGACCCTACATTGGGATATTATGCTGTCTATCATCTTGCTCATTTTCGGGAAATAGAATTTCTCCAGAAGTTGTAGTTTGTTCTCCCTACCATTTCTGTGAGCTCTTCCATGAACCTTCAAGACTTCTTCCTCTTGTCTGGTAACGTCAGTCAAGTCTTCTACCTTTGTCTGCGTATATCTCACCTTATAGTTCTCAAAGTGAAGTGGATAAATTTTCTGTATTTTTCCCATTAAACTTTCACAAGTGTAAAGCCCATTCACCACGCTCGGATTTAGATACTTCTTCAGGATTCCCAAAAGGTCATTTTCGGAAAATTCGCGAGCTGTCACAATATGTCTATGGAATGTCGGAAAAGGGAGCTCAAATTGGTATCCACTTGTTTCTCCTATGAGTATAAATATCTGACTTTTAAAGACATTCACGGGACATTCAACAGAAGGGACCAGATTCCCACCTGAACTATCATCACTGTGTACTGTGGCTGTCACGGAATTAACTTGAATATTGTCTCCACATGGAGGTCGAGAAAGAGCGTCAGCCACTACATTACTTTTACCGGGTTTGTAATGTAGTTCGTGATTGTATTCCTCCAATATGGCCTTCCAACGTTTCATTTTCACATTATTGTTCTTGTTGCCAAGAGCATAAGTGAGAGGTTGGTGATCCGTATAAATTATCACTTTAGCACATCCGTACAGATAGTTTCTCAGTGAGTTAAGGGACCAAATTATAGCTAACATTTCCCTCTCGTTAGCGGCATAGTTCTCCTCAGCCCTACTAAGCGATCGAGAAATAAATGTTATCGGTCGATTGTCTTGGCTCAAGACAGCTCCTATCGCATAATTTGAGGCGTCCGTTGTCAATTCGAAATTCTTGTTGAAATCTGGGTAGGTCAATATAACATCTCTTGATGCTAAAATACCCTTCAATTTGTCAAATGCCATTCTAGAGGGTTCGTCAAGTTCTATCGTCTTTTTACTCGATAAGTTTCGGGACACTCGTCCCTCTTCCCCTCTTAAAAGGTTTGTTAAGGGTTTTGCTATTTTAGCATAATCTTTAACAAAACGACGATAGTATCCTGAAAGACCGAGAAAAGACCTGAGATCCTTCAATGTTCCAGGATACGGAAAATTTATAATTGCCTCAACCTTCTTCGGATTAGTCCGTATTCCTTCTTGCGTAATGAGAAAACCTAAAAATTCGACCTCATCCTTAAAAAAGTCACATTTATCCAGCTGAACCTTCATATTGGCGTCTTGCAAGGTATGGAATACTTCCGTAATATCCTTGATATGCTGTTCCTCATTTGGACTAAAGATTATAATATCGTCTATATAGACGTAGAACCTTTCGCCAATGTGAGAACGCAGAATATCATCTAATGCTCTTTGAAAAATTGCCGGAGCATTCTTTAGGCCAAATGGTAGACGAGTGAACTCGTATTTTCCATTGTTGACTGAGAAAGCTGTTTTCTCAACATCTCTAGGTTTCAAAGGTATCTGGTGAAACCCACTTTTCAAGTCAAGAACGGTAAAGTATCTACTTTTACCTAGCTGAGCAAGTACCTCGTTAATTTCTGGTATCGGATATTTATCCGCAATAGTGACAGCGTTCAGCTTGCGGTAATCTATTACCATTCGAAATTTCTTCTCACCACTTGCGTCCATCTTCTTTGGAACAATCCACACTGGTGAATTGTAAGGTGAGTTCGATGGTCTAATAATTCCGTCATCTAATAGCGTCTTAATCTGTTTCTCAATTTCACACTTCAGGCCCATAGGATATGGGTATGTCTTAGAGTAAATAGGAGTGTCCGATTTTGTCCGTATCTCTCCAGTAATTCGAGTAGTGTAAGTCAATTTCTCGTCTGGCGTAGAGAAGAGGTTTGAATATGTCGAAACAATCTTTTTTAGATTGTCTTTCTGTGTCTGTGTCATGTGGTCAGTCCGGAAAGTGATTGTATGAATACTGTCTGCATGGTGTTCCCTCAAAACGATGTTCTTTCCGTTTCCTAGTGTCATGTAATTATTCCTTGTATGAATAACGGCACCCAGCTCCTTAAGGGTGTCATTTCCCACAATGCCGTGGAATGTCCTCAACTCTGGTAATAAGTAAAATTTTATTGGAATATCTTTGCGACCAAAAAGGAAGGTGTTTGTATGATATCGAATTTCCACTTTCCCACCAATTGAGTTCGCATAAAAAATTTTCTCGTTAGGAATAGGCTTTTTCACTAGGTCGGGATGGATATAATTCTTATTTGAACCAGTGTCTATCAATATTTTCAATTTTCGTCCGTTATCCAATTTGCATTCGAAGTATGGGAGAGTAGACGAGTTTAGTCTTAAAAAATGAATGTCGTTTAAGCTGTCAGATTGCTGGTCGTAGTCATCCCCATAGATTTCTTGTTCGTCAACATATTCCTCAAATGTTTGTCCAGTTACTTCATCTTCCGTCGGGATGTTCTCTAAGTATTCTTCAATTTCGTCCTCCTGTCCGTTTAAATTATTGTCCGTTTTAGATTGTAGGTGGAAATTCCTACTATGTTTGTAGGCCTCTGGTTGTTGCGGCGGTGGCCGCTTGCCTGAGAAGTCGTTTTGAGCTGGTCTATTCATGTAATTCACATTCCTAGTCCTCATGCTACTATCCACGTCCATAGGTTCAGGCCTGGGCTGAGGTTTCTGTCCAAAAGGTCGTGGTGGCGGAAAATTATTTTGGTTATTATATGTTGGGTAAGTCCCCGGCCTCTGAAATTTGTTATTCATATTTTGCATTGGAACTTGTCTCTGAAAATTATTCTGTGGTTTCTGTGGTCGTGGAGGCGGTGGGATATGTGCCAATTCAGGAAGGAATTCCCGTGAAACATTAGAGAATTGTTTCCGAGGGGGTGCGGACACATTATTCTGTCGGGTCTGCACATTGTTGGCATAATTTGTCCTATAAGTCTGGTTTTCCAGTTTCAAGCACAGATGTAATGCCTTAGGCAAGTCAACGGGTTCCTTCATGGCGAGCAGTCTGGGTAAATCACCCCTTAGTCCTCTAATGAAGGTATCTAAGGCCTTATCTCTGTATGTCTGCGTTAGTAAACAAAGTGATTCCCGGCCTATATCCATGGAACTGATCTTGTTGAGAATGAGAGACAAATGGTTGTAAACCAATTGATAAAATTCTTGGACCGTTGCCGTTCCCTGAACCAATGAAGTCAATTGGTATTCCAAAGTGCCTATATCCCGTTTATCTGCATAGTGAAGAGTCAGACATCGTGAGATGCTTTCCCAATTCAATGGGGTATTATAGGACTCCAATACAGCGTCGGCATTTCCTACTATTTTGTTCCTAACGACACTCAGAATCCCAAAGTATTTTGCCGTGCCCTTCAAATGTTCATAAATGCCTAATATTCTTTCTACCGACTTCCTCCATGAACTATATTCTCCTGGCTGTCCTGAGAATTCCCTCAAGCATCTAACTACGTCCGGTACACGATCTAAATCGTTCAATTGGGCCCTATGCTGCGGTTCAATAATCTGGTCAGCATGTTCGTTCTGAACAGCAGGGTTCCTAATAGCTTCAACCAAAATTTTGGTTTGTTCCTGCACTGCTTCAGAAACCATCCTTCTGATTTCTGCCTGTAATTCCGTCGAACTGGTTGATCCTGCAGCAGGTTGATTTGCAGGTGTACTTAGAACGGATGGTCGTATTAAACTCGGATTTGACATGATCTATCTTTTTTTTTTTTTTTTTTTTTTTTTTTAATAAAATTTTTGCTTTCACAAGTAATATTTGATAAAATATTTTATGAGGTTCACAATTCTTCTTTGTTTTTGTATTAACCTGGAGGGTCCCGTAGGATTCGCAGATTGTTTTTTTTTTTTTTTTTTTTTTTTTTTTTTTTTTTTTATGTTCACAACTTTTGGTAATTTGACATCGGTCACAATTTTTCTCTGATAATTTTTACAATTTAGTAATCTAATTTTCTTTTGTTTATAACAATTAAGTTATTTTTTTTCTTTTTTACACTCTACTTACAATAGCATGAGAAAACTAAACATCTTTCGATGTAGAAGCAGCGGCTGTTGAACACAACTCCTTTTTGTCTGTCCTGTCCAGGTCCAGTTACTCAGGGGCCTCTTTTCTGCTTCGTTTGGGGGTGTTGATCCTTGGTGCCACACGGGAATGCGACGTGCTATTTTAGGACGAATTACGCGAACAGGATTTTTTTTTTTCACCTTTAATTCCGTGGGCCCCACGTTGGGCGCCAGTTAATGTAATTATTAGTTTCAAAAGATTTTTTTTATAAAACTTCAGAACCGAATTGGTCTGAAGCGACTTTATTGATTATTAGTCAAAATGAAAAGTAAGTTAAATTTACAATATAACTTATAATTATACTTCTGCTTTGCATTAGTTCTGCTTGCTCATCAATTGGACGGCATGTCGCAATGTTGTTGTGATCAGCGCTTTATTAATTGTGGCCGGCATGTGTTGAAATTGGTGTGACACATTTCGTTGGTCGGTTGTTGACCGTTGAAATGTGTTAGCTCAGGTTTCGAGGTAAGTAGAGATTTGAGTCAGCATATTTGACTGCTGGTTATTGACTGATGAATGGGTTAACTTGAGTTTGAAGTATTTGTTGTTAACTTATATAAAGTGATAAAACCAGCCAGACTAATCAAAATAGCCTGAATGACCAATAATTCAGAATGTTGATCATGTTGAAACTGAATAGAACGTTGGAATAGACCGAATTCGTCAAATGGCAAGAGTATTCAAAGTGATAAAACCAGCCAGACTAATCAAAATAGCCTGAATGCCCAATAATTCAGAAGGTTCATCATGTTGAAACTGTATAGAAAGTTGGAATTGACCGAATTCGTCAAATGGCAAGAGTATTCACAGTGATCAGAGTGATAAAACCAGCCAGACTAATCAAAAAAGCCTGAATGTCCAATAATTCAGAATGTTCATCATGTTGAAACTGAATAGAACGTTGGAATTGACCGAATTCGTCAAATGGCAAGAGTATTCACTGTGATCAGAGTGATAAAACCAGCCAGACTAATCAAAAAAGCCTGAATGTCCAATACTTCAGAATGTTCATCATGTTGAAACTGAATAGAACGTTGGAATTGACCGAATTCGTCAAATGGCAAAAGAATTCAAAGTGATAAGAGTGATAAAACCAGCCTGAATATCTACTAATTCAAAGTGTTCATCATGTTCAAACTAAATATAACGTTGGTGTTCAAAACAGCGTTAAACTTCTGTCCAACACTGTTTTGTTTTCCAAGTGTTCTCAGCCTGTGCTATGTACAAATCTATGTACAGGTTGCTGTCGCGTTCCTTGCGCTTTTTCCTTCGTTTGTTTTGTGCTAACGGTCTGTCGCGCTTCAAAAAATAACTTTTTTGAGGATGCAAGCGACAGACAGACAGCACACAAGATCAGTTGGTTTTTAATCGAAGTTATAAGCAGTACGTTGCCCCCGGGAATTCGTGACAAAGTGAAGTTTAAAAAAAGAGACACAATAAATCAATAATTTCTACAATTTCAGATTTTTGTAAGTATGTTTATGTGTAACAACCAGCACAAGTGAACTCAATAACTTACAAACCCCAGTGAACGAAACACAAAAAAAAAACTAAAATGTAACAAAATTGTAAATATTATACAAAAAAAAAAGAATTAAATAATTAAACAAAGAGCATGTAATAATTATAAGCAAACACATTGTACTTAGTTCAAAACAAAAAACCCACCCTTATTGTTAACTATCAAATAATACACGAAAAGTTACAACACAAACATATATTGTACAACAACAAAAAACCCCTTGAATATACGAAACAATAAATTATACAAAACAGTGAAATTCAACAAATTAAAATAATCAAAGCCTTCTTAATTCAAAGGCAATAATAAAAAAAGAAGTTTGGTAACAAAACATTTGGTCCATTCGAACCGAATAAGTGTAAAAAAAACAGAAATAATTGTGAAATTAATAACACAATTATTCTCGTCATTATTATCGTCTTCTTTGTGCAAGTCCGTCCGCTTTCATACATGTGTGTATATACATACGTACATACAACGAAATAAAAGACCCAGTGGGAAAAATATAAAAAGTGAAAATTAAGACCCCAGTGGGAAAAACAGAAAAAATAAAAGACAAAAAAAAATTGTGAAAGTGGAAATTGTGCAAAAACGAACAAATAGAATAAAAATTGTGAAAGTGAAAATTTTGCAACACTGAAAAAATTACCCTTGTGAAAATAGAAATAGACTCGAAAACCAGTGAAACAAGACCCAAGTGAAAAAAAAAAAAAAAACTCGACCCGTTATTTGTATTTTGTTTTTTTTCCTCTTTAACAATTGCGAAATTTTCAGAAAAGTGCTAGAATTCCAACGTTTGCCAAATCGTGTTGAATTTATAATATTTGTGTATAAAAGCATTTAGCGGAAAATGCTTCAAAAAAAAAGAGATAAAGAATAACGTAAAATTTTGTACTGTTCTATAACGGAAAATAAGTGTTCTAGAAATTTCGCAATTTTTCAAAACTACACTAAATTCTTCTAACGGTATTTCTAATTCTCTTTTACGCGCGTGACGCCAAAAAATCCCGCCAAATCAAAAACTACAAAATCTAATTCGGCACAAAACTTCAGCAACAACCACAGACTCCAGACCCGAAGGAAGGAAAGAGACAACGCTTCAAGACCCAGCAAAAAGGCAACGCATACACATACACACACAAAAAAAAAAAAAAAACCGTAAGTACAGTGAAAGGAAACACGACAAACAAGCAAATAATAGAGGGTGCAGCTAAGGTTAAAAATATTTCGGCTAGCTGTTGCTAAGCTGTGGTTGAACTCAAATTCCTCGTATGACCCTGTTAATCATTTGCTTGTCGGTATGTGCTTTTTATAATAAATTGCCGGTACATGTAGCCCCTGTTCTGTGATTCAACTGTTCGCCATTGCTGATATTAATTTGTCACTGACGCCGCTCAATGGTCTTGGGTAGCCATTTTGTAATATGCCCATTTGGAAGATTAATTAGAGAGGCCTGAGAAATATTAGCAACGGTCAACCTTTCGCGACTCTTGAAAGATATCATTGGACAAGCGACGATCACGCCAATTTGTGAAAAATATTTTTCTACGACGGAAGTTGCGTCAATTTGTGAAAAATATTCTTATACGGCAAAGGTTGCGTTAATTTGTAAAAAATATTTTTCTACGACGAAAGTTGCGTCAATTTGTGAAAAATATTTTTGTACGGCGAAGGTTGCGTTGATTTGTGAAAATTATTTTTCTACGACGAAAGTTGCGTCAATTTGGGAAAAATATTTTTATACGGCAAAGGTTGCGTTAATTTGTGAAAAATATTTTTCTACGACGAAATTTGCGTCAATTTGTGAAAAATATTTTTATACGGCAAAGGTTGCGTTAATTTGTGAAAAATATTTTTCTACGACGAAAGTTGCGTCAATTTGGGAAAAATATTTTCATACGGCAAAGGTTGCGTTAATTTGTGAAAAATATTTTTCTACGACGAAAGTTGCGTCAATTTGTGAAAAATATTTTCATACGGCAAATGTTGCGTTGATTTGTGGAAAATATTTTTCTACGACGAAAGTTGCGTCAATTGGTGAAAAATATTTTTATACGACGAAAGTTGCGTCAACTAGTGAAAAATATTTTTATACGACGAAAGTTGCGTCAACTAGTGAAAAATATTTTTATACGGCGAATGTTGCGTTGATTTGTGGAAAATATTTTTCTACGACGAAAGTTGCGTCAACTAGTGAAAAATATTTTTATACGGCGAATGTTGCGTTGATTTGTGGAAAATATTTTTCTACGACGAAAGTTGCGTCAATTGGTGAAAAATATTTTTATACGGCGAAGGTTGCGTCAATTGGTGAAAAATATTTTTATACGACGAAAGTTGCGTCAACTAGTGAAAAATATTTTTATACGGCGAATGTTGCGTTGATTTGTGGAAAATATTTTTCTACGACGAAAGTTGCGTCAATTGGTGAAAAATATTTTTATACGACGAAAGTTGCGTCAACTAGTGAAAAATATTTTTCTACGACGAAAGTTGCGTCAATTGGTGAAAAATATTTTTCTACGACGAAAGTTGCGTCAATTGGTGAAAAATATTTTTGTACAACGAAAATTGCGTCAATTTGAAAAAAAAAAAAATACAATTTTGAAAGCCAAAAATTTTTTTAAAAAAAAAATTTTGAAGTTCAACATTGAGAAAGTTATTTTTTTTTTTTTTGAAAATAGTTTTTGTTCTTGCGAATTTTTTGCAGAATTGCGAAAAACATTTTTGGGCATTCCTTTTTTGAGGGAAAAGTTTCAGTAAACAGCCAAACCTATCGTCAATTTGTAAATAATTTTTTGAGACCCTATAAGTATTATTGGATTATTTTGTGACTCCATCGTCGGTTGTTTACCAGCTATCTTTACACAATGTCTAAAGCACTTAGAGCTAAATTTGCAAACTGCGTGAACGATTTAGTGGACTTCGAATCAGTGTATTCAGTCAAGGAATCCTCCGAGAGTATACATGCTTTAGAGGTCCTAAGGGTAGAGATAAATTCTTTATGGGATCAAGTGAAGAAGTCCTATTTGAATTGTAGGGATCAAGAGGAGGTCGAGGGAGAGAACCCCATTGATAAGACTAAGCTTCGTACACACTATAAGGAAGCCTTAACGAGTTATCAACGAGTGTTAAGTTCACTGAACGACGAGATTCTGACCCTATCCGATCGGAATTCTGAGGAAAAACGAGAAAGGATGTCCGCACTGCCGCCGAAAGACACTGAGAAGGAGTTTGCCCCTGTTTTCCGGTTACCTCCTTGCGATACTGACACGTTTCATGGGGGATACAGCAAGTGGCCGACGTTTCGCGATCTTTTTTCCGCCATCTACATTCAAAATACTAGACTCAGTAAGGTTGAAAAATTGTTCCATTTGACACAAAAGACAGCTGGTGAGGCGCGTGAAATTATAACCCACGTTCCCTTGACGAATGAAGGGTTTGATATCGCGTGGAGAAATTTAGTTGCCCGCTACGAGAACAAACGAATGCAGGTGAATGACCAGCTAAAATCTCTTTTTAATCTACCATCGGTTTCTGGTGATTCGGGAGCGTCAATTCAAAAGTTACAACGGACAGTCAACAGCTGCATACAGACCCTGGAGACTCTCGACATTACTACGAATGGATGGGACCCAATTTTGATTTATCTTAGTTCTACGAAGCTGCCAAGGAATTTCCTTGAAGATTTTGAAAGTTCTTTAACTGATTGTTCGATTCTTCCGACTTGGGCCGATTTTGATAACTTTTTGACTCATAAGTTTAAAACTATAGAATCGGTAGGAAACATTCGACCCTCTAACTCGAAGTTTAGTCAACCCAAATCAGAGCAGGGAAACAAGGGAAGGCATGTTAATACCTTCCAGACTAACATTTTCCATAGAGCGCAAAATTCTACGCAGAAAGGAAAACACTCAACAGCCCCTCAAGGTGCCCAGCGCCCAAAGGAGGAGCCAGTCTGTCAACTGTGCAAGGGCACTCACAGCCTACGCGTTTGCCAAAAATTTCTGGATAAGACCACGAATGACCGCATTCACGTGGTAAAAATTTCACATTTGTGCTATAACTGTCTCTCATCGGACCACGGAGTCAGGGACTGTAAGAGCCGCTTTAGTTGCAGAACATGTAGTCAACGGCACCACTCCTTACTACATAAGGGTAATGATACCCAGTCTGCAAATGTCAGGGAAGATGCGCGACCTAGTACCAGTGCATCAGCTCTAACGACCCTTATACAGTCCACTCCAAACTTAGAAACACCCAGGCTTACGACCCTGACTCTCCAAGAGAACAGTTTCCAAAATCCTCAACCCCACACGACATTGCTATTTACAGCCATTGTTCAGCTCGAGTCTCGAGGGCAGATGTACGATGCCAGAGCTATTGTCGACTCAGGATCACAATCCACCTTTATATCAGAGAAGCTCAAAAACCGTCTGAGACTCCCCACCAAGACAAATCTAGTTCATGTGTCCGGATTGAGTCAAGTCGCATCCGATACTTCTACCAAATCTTGTTTGTTTAGTCTTCGTTCTCGCATTGATCCTGATTTTGAACTGGAAGTATGGGCCCCGGTACTGAAGACCCTTCCATCAAATTTACCCTCAAGGACCCTTGACAGGACTCAACTTAGCTGTGCTGCCGGCCTAGAACTGGCAGATCCTAGATTCTACACAAGTCGGTCAGTCGATCTTTTGATTGGAATGGACATTGGACCCCTTATATATTCTTTGGAAACGCCTATGCAGTCAGTTGGATCTCTGCTTGCGCAAAAAACAGTTTTTGGATGGATTGTGGGAGGACCTCTACCTCAACGGTCCAGCGACGCTGATCGGATTGCGCTATGCAACACAGTTTCCATTGACAAGATTCTCACACGTTTTTGGGAGGTGGAGGAGACCCCAAAAAAGATTTTGCGGTCAGAAGAAGATAACTTTTGCGAAGAAAATTATAAAGCTTCAACTCGCCGAGAATCCACTGGAAGGTATAGGGTGACACTGCCGTTCAGGACGTGTGAGGAACTAGGAGCTTCGAGGAATATAGCTATGGCTCAGTTTCATCGGATGGAGAAAAAGCTGCAGAGGACCCCGGAAGTCAAGGAGCAGTACGACAAATCCATCTTGGAATATATGGAATTAGGACAAATGAGGAAGGTTCCAAGTCATGAGATTGGAAAAATTCCACATTTTTATTTACCACATCATGCCGTCATAAAACCCGATAGGTTAACGACGAAACTTAGAGTCGTATTCAACGCGTCTAGCCCCTCAGCGAACAAAAAAAGCTTGAATGACATTTTGTACCCGGGACCGATACTACAGCAGGATCTGGTTCTGCAAATTTTGAAATGGAGGGTTTTTAAGTACGTCTTCAACGCAGACGTGACCAAGATGTACCGGCAGATCCTGGTAAATCAGTCACAGACATGTTATCAGCGAATTCTTTTCCGCAAAAATCCGTCCGACCCAGTTGAAGATTTTGAATTACTGACTGTCACATTCGGAGTTAATTGCGCGCCCTTCTTGGCCATCCGAACACTCCTACAACTTGCCGAGGATGTCCATGACCAATACCCTTTAGCATCTAACATTATTCGACAGAACATGTACGTCGATGATGTGCTAGCAGGCGCCCATACATTAGAACAAGCAATTGCAGCCCGCAAGGAGTTACATATGGCATTGGATTCAGCAGGATTTGAGCTGAGAAAGTGGACCTCTAACGACCCCGCAGTCATTCAAGATCTGCCATCTGATGCAATCTTGCCCGTCAATTGGTTGGACATATCGGAGGTAACATCAACGAAGACCTTAGGCATCCGTTGGAACATCTCATCGGACTCATTCACCTTCACGGCCCCAATTATTGACCAAAAGGGTTTTCATTCTAAAAGAGAGGTTCTTTCCGCGATTGCAAAATTTTTCGATCCCTGTGGCTGGCTTGCGCCGGTCATAATAGTGGCCAAGCTGATCATGCAACAGGTTTGGCTGGATAAAATCGGATGGGATGACGCCTTAAAGCCTATTACCTTGATGAACTGGCAAACTTTTGTAAAAAATTGTCCATCCGTCGACACAGTGTCAATTCCCAGGTGGATACAATTCAAGCCCACCAGTGTTGTCGAGATCCACGGGTTCTGCGATGCTTCAGAAAGCGCCTACGGGGCGGCACTCTACATTCGCGTGGAACACGCTAATCGACAAACAGACACTTTTCTGCTAGCAGCTAAGACTCGCGTTGCCCCTATTAAGAAAATTTCCCTACCTAGACTGGAACTCTGCGGTGCTGTGCTGCTGTCAACACTGGCTGCTGCAGTTATACCGAATCTTAACCTACCTAACATTTCGACCCACTACTGGACAGACTCAACCATAGTGCTGGCCTGGCTTAGGAAACCTCCATGCTCCTGGAATACCTTTGTTGGAAATAGAATCTCAGATATTTTGGATAACGTAGGGGTTGAAAACTGGCGTCATGTCGACTCGGAATGTAATCCGGCCGACGTTGCAAGCCGCGGATGTACACCAACCGATTTGAAGTCACATCATTTATGGTGGCACGGACCACCCTGGTTAAGGCTACCTAAAACCAGCTGGCCAAGTTATAATCCTCCAGGAGACACAACTCTCGAGGCGAAGCCGGTAAAGGTTTTTGCTACGACGACATGTGAAGACCCCCTGCTTAGATTTTCATCATTGAACCGAGCCTATCGAGTTTTGGCCTATGTTATGCGGTTCTGGAGAAACACCGGTACCAACAGGACCCACTTAAGAGTTACCGGCCTTGAAGTAACGGCAGCTGAAATTCAAGATATCAAGACTAAACTTATAGTGATTTCACAAAAACACTATTTTAATGTCGAATGGCAATCATTGCAGAAGAAAACTCGAATTCCTCCTCATAGCCCACTTTTAACACTCAATCCATTTTTAGATACGAAGGGAGTGATCCGGGCCAATGGTCGGCTGGTTCGGTCGCCGGCCCTGACGTATAACGAACGTCATCCGATTATTCTCCCCTACCATGCTCATCTGACTCAACTACTCGTGGAATTCATTCACAAGATAACTCTTCATGGAGGAAACCAACTAATGGTGCGGGTAATTAGATCAGAATTCTGGGTGTGCAGGTTGAAACCTCTTGTACGGAAAGTGATACACAAGTGCCGAACTTGCCTACTATACAAGCAACATACTCAGACTCAGATCATGGCTGCTCTTCCCCCCGAACGTACGGTGCTCACCCGACCCTTTGTGAATACGGGAATCGATTTTGCAGGCCCTTTTTGCATCAAGAGTTTCACTGGCCGAGCTTGTCTTGTCACCAAGGGCTACGTATGCATATTCGTGTGCTTCTCGACGAAGGCTATTCACTTAGAAGCCTCGAGCGACTTGTCGGCCCAATCGTTTCTTGCTGCACTCTCACGGTTCATCGGCAGGAGAGGATGCCCCAAGTGCATATATTCGGACAACGGCACAAACTTTGTCGGCGCCGCTGAACTAATTCGCAAGGATAGACTGGCTTTTATGAAGACTCTTCAAAATCGCACCATGGAGACGAACGCGCACCAATCACTTGAGTGGAAATTCATACCCCCGGGCGCGCCTCACATGGGTGGCCTATGGGAAGCCGGGGTGAAGTCCTTTAAGACGCACTTGCGCAAATTGATACCAAAAATGAGTTTCACCTTTGAAGAACTCTCTACCATCTTAGCCAGAATTGAGGCCTGTCTAAACTCACGACCCCTTAGCCCGGCCAGTGACGACCCTGATGACCTCACTCCATTGACACCGGGTCATTTTCTGATTGGGACATGCATGCTGGCTCCAGCGGAACCAGATTTATCAGGGGAAGAAGTGACGCTGGCCAACCGATGGAAACGCTTAAAAATCGTCTCTCAACATTTCTGCCAACGATGGAAAACCGAGTATCTGAAGGAGCTACACCGTCGTTACAAATGGAAATACCCCCAAGAAAATGTCCAGGTCAACGACCTCGTCGTCATCAAAGACGAACGGGTAACACAAAACGACTGGAAAATGTGTCGAATTGTCAGAACTCATCCTGGCAGTGACCAAAATGTCCGCGTGGTTGAAATTCGAACCAGCCATGGACTCGTCAGCCGACCAATCACCAAAATTGTTCGGTTACCCACCAAATGACTCAGAAATCTCTCGGTCACACTACTCAACAATTACACACGTTTTGTCTTTTGTCTTTTTATCTATCCTTACCAATTAATACAATCATTTCTACTTACAGACATGGCCGCTTACTTACCTCGCCCCAGCCGCTCGGCCGATCGCCACCGAGCACCGACCGGAAACCGACTCAGGGACCCAAGCCGTGGCAATGATCCCATATTACGACGTAACAGCCGTCCCACCAATTGGCAGTACTCATGTGGCCTTTGTCAGGAAGACCACGCCATAAGGTCCTGCAGGACGTTCCAGGAGATGTCTCCCCGGCAACGTTACGAGGCGGTCGAAAGGCGAGGGTACTGCCGGAACTGCCTAGCTCGAAGCCATCTAGCCCCCGACTGTCCTTCTCTGACTGGCTGTCGTCAATGTGACCAACGCCACCACACCATGCTTCATGGCGCTCCGCAACTAAATATAGCCATGTTTGGCATCGGCCCCCTGGAACCAGCATTCAACAGAGCCACAGTCTTCATACCTACGGTTATGGTTCAGGTGTCAGAAGATTGCCTCGATAGGTGGGCATCTGTGCGTGGGCTTCTATGCCAATCTGCGGTAGTCTCGCGCATAGCCTCTTCCCTCGTCAAACGGCTGGGGTTGCCGACTTTTTATCACCAGGGGCGAAAGTTCGCCTCCTTCAAACTAATGTCAAGACATGAGCGAAATCCCGTTACTCTGAAGGTGGACGCTCTCATTACCAACGAGCTTCCTCGACGACCCTACTCAGACCCCATACTAGAAGACCCAGTGCCAGATGTTGGCCATCACCGACTGGCTGATGTCGATCCGAGATGCAACACCCCCTTGGATATCGAGCTTGGCGGTGATGTTTATGCGGCAGTACGTCAAGAAGGCACGATACCTACCACAGTTGGTGCTGTACAAGCCTCAAAAACATCGCTGGGATATATTCTAACTGGACCCACAAGATCCCCAGCAGTTCAAAGGAACCACGCCTAGACGACCCACAACAGTTATGAGTCAGTTGGTAAGATTGTCACCAAGTCACGGGGGGGCGGAATGTTCAAAACAGCGTTAAACTTCTGTCCAACACTGTTTTGTTTTCCAAGTGTTCTCAGCCTGTGCTATGTACAAATCTATGTACAGGTTGCTGTCGCGTTCCTTGCGCTTTTTCCTTCGTTTGTTTTGTGCTAACGGTCTGTCGCGCTTCAAAAAATAACTTTTTTGAGGATGCAAGCGACAGACAGACAGCACACAAGATCAGTTGGTTTTTAATCGAAGTTATAAGCAGTACGTTGCCCCCGGGAATTCGTGACAAAGTGAAGTTTAAAAAAAGAGACACAATAAATCAATAATTTCTACAATTTCAGATTTTTGTAAGTATGTTTATGTGTAACAACCAGCACAAGTGAACTCAATAACTTACAAACCCCAGTGAACGAAACACAAAAAAAAAACTAAAATGTAACAAAATTGTAAATATTATACAAAAAAAAAAAGAATTAAATAATTAAACAAAGAGCATGTAATAATTATAAGCAAACACATTGTACTTAGTTCAAAACAAAAAACCCACCCTTATTGTTAACTATCAAATAATACACGAAAAGTTACAACACAAACATATATTGTACAACAACAAAAAACCCCTTGAATATACGAAACAATAAATTATACAAAACAGTGAAATTCAACAAATTAAAATAATCAAAGCCTTCTTAATTCAAAGGCAATAATAAAAAAAGAAGTTTGGTAACAAAACAGTTGGAATTGACCGAATTCGTCAAATGGCAAGAGTATTCAAAGTGATAAAACCAGCCAGACTAATCAAAATAGCCTGAATGCCCAATAATTCAGAATGTTCATCATGTTGAAACTGTATAGAAAGTTGGAATTGACCGAATTCGTCAAATGGCAAGAGTATTCACAGTGATCAGAGTGATAAAACCAGCCAGACTAATCAAAAAAGCCTGAATGTCCAATAATTCAGAATGTTCATCATGTTGAAACTGAATAGAACGTTGGAATTGACCGAATTCGTCAAATGGCAATTGTATATAAAGTGAAAAAACCAGCCAGACTAATCAAAATAGCCTGAATGACCAATAATTAAGAATGTTGATCATGTTGAAACTGAATAGAACGTTGGAATAGACCGAATTCGTCAAATGGCAAGAGTATTCAAAGTGATCAGAGTGATAAAACCAGCTACAAGAATCAAAATAGCCTGAATGCCGAATAATTCAGAATGTTCATCATGTTGAAACTGAAGAGAACGTTGGAATTGACCGAATTCGTCAAATGGGAAGAGTATTCAAAGTGATAAAACAAGCCAGACTAATCAAAATAGCCTGAATGCCCAATAATTCAGAATGTTCATCATGTTGAAACGGAATAGAACGTTGGAATTGATCGAATTCGTCAAATGGCAAGAGTATTCAAAGTGATCAGAGTGATATAACCAGCTACAATAATAAATATAGCCTGAATGTCCAATGATTCAGAATGTTCATCATGTTCAAGCTGAATAGAACGTTGGAATTGACCGAATTCGTCAAATGGCAAGAGTATTCAAAGTGATCAGAGTGATATAACCAGCTACAATAATCAATATAGCCTAAATGCCCAATAATTCAGAATGTTCATCATGTTCAAAGTGAATATAACGTTGTAATTGTACGAATTCGTCAAATGGCAAGAGTATTCAAAGTGATAAAACCAGCCAGACTAATCAAAATTGCCTGAATGCCCAATAATTCAGAATGTTCATCATGTTGAAACTAAATAGAACGTTGGAATCGACCGAATTCGTCAAATGACAAAAGTATTCATAGTGATCAGAGTGATAAAACCAGCCAGACTAATCAAAATAGACTGAATGCCCAATAATTCAGAATGTTCATCATGTTGAAACTGAATAGAACGTTGGAAATGACCGAATTCGTCAAATGGCAAGAGTATTCAAAGTGATCAGAGTGATAAAACCAGCTACAATAATCAATATAGCCTGAATGCCCAATAATTCAGAATGTTCATCATGTTCAAAGTGAATATAACGTTGTAATTGTACGAATTCGTCAAATGGCAAAGGTAGTCGAAGAGATGAGAGTGATAAAACCAGCCTGAATATCTAATAATTCAAAATTTTCATCATGTTCAAACTAAATATAACGTTGGAATTGACCGATTTCGTCAAATGGCAAGAGTATTCAAAGTGATAAAACCAGCCAGACTAATCAAAAAAGCCTGAATGCCCAATAATTCAGAATGTTCATCATGTTGAAACTGAATAGAACGTTGGAATTGACCGAATTCGTCAAATGGCAAGAGTATTCAAAGTGATAAAACCAGCCAGACTAATCAAAATAGCCTGAATGCCCAATAATTCAGAATGTTCATCATGTTGAAACTGAATAGAACGTTGGAATTGACCGAATTCGTCAAATGGCAAGAGTATTCAAAGTGATCAGAGTGATAAAACCAGCTACAATAATCAAAATAGCCTGAATGCCTAATAATTCAGAATGTTCATCATGTCAAAGTGATAATAACGTTGTAATTGTACGAATTCGTCAAAAGGCAAGAGTATTCAAAGTGATCAGAGTGATAAAACCAGCTACAATAATCAATATAGCCTGAATGCCCAATAATTCAGAATGTTCATCATGTTCAAAGTGAATATAACGTTGTAATTGTACGAATTCGTCAAATGGCAAAAGTATTCAAAGTGATGAGAGTGATAAAACCAGCTACAATAATCAATATAGCCTGAATGCCCAATAATTCAGAATGTTCATCATGTTCAAAGTGAATATAACGTTGTAATTGTACGAATTCGTCAAATGGCAAAAGTATTCAAAGTGATGAGAGTGATAAAACCAGCTACAATAATCAATATAGCCTGAATGCCCAATAATTCAGAATGTTCATCATGTTCAAAGTGAATATAACATTGTAATTGTACGAATTCGTCAAATGGCAAGAGTATTCAAAGTGATAAAACCAGTAAGACTAATCAAAATAGCCTTAATGCCCAATAATTCAGAATGTTCATCATGTTGAAACTGAATAGAACGTTGGAATTGACCGAATTCGTCAAATGGCAATTGTATATAAAGTGATAAAACCAGCCAGACTAATCAAAATAGCCTGAATGACCAATAATTCAGAATGTTGATCATGTTGAAACTGAATAGAACGTTGGAATAGACCGAATTCGTCAAATGGCAAGAGTATTCAAAGTGATAAAACCAGCCAGACTAATCAAAATAGCCTGAGTGCCCAATAATTCAGAATGTTCATCATGTTGAAACAGTATAGAAAGTTGGAATTGACCGAATTCGTCAAATGGCAAGAGTATTCACAGTGATCAGAGTGATAAAACCAGCCAGAATAATCAAAAAAGCCTGAATGTCCAATAATTCAGAATGTTCATCATGTTGAAACTGAATAGAACGTTGGAATTGACCGAATTCGTCAAATGGCAAGAGTATTCACAGTGATCAGAGTGATAAAACCAGCCAGACTAATCAAAAAAGCCTGAATGTCCAATAATTCAGAATGTTCATCATGTTGAAACTGAATAGAACGTTGGAATTGACCGAATTCGTCAAATGGCAAAAGAATTCAAAGTGATAAGAGTGATAAAACCAGCCTGAATGTCTAATAATTCAAAATGTTCATCATGTCCAAGGTGAATATAACGTTGCAATTGACCTAATTCGTGAAATGGCAAGAGTATTCAAAGTGATCAGAGTGATAAAACCAGCCAGACTACTCAAAATAGCCTGAATGCCCAATAATTCAGAATGTTCATCATGTTGAAACTGAATAGAACGTTGGAATTGACCGAATTCGTCAAATGACAATTGTATATAAAGTGATAAAACCAGCCAGACTAATCAAAATAGCCTGAATGACCAATAATTCAGAATGTTGATCATGTTGAAACTGAATAGAACGTTGGAATAGACCGAATTCGTCAAATGGCAAGAGTATTCAAAGTGATCAGAGTGATAAAACCAGCTACAATAATCAAAATAGCCTGAATGCCGAATAATTCAGAATGTTCATCATGTTGAAACTGAAGAGATCGTTGGAATTGACCGAATTCGTCAAATGGGAAGAGTATTAAAGTGATAAAACCAGCCAGACTAATCAAAATAGCCTGAATGCCCAATAATTCAGAATGTTCATCATGTTGAAACTGAATAGAACGTTGGAATTGACCGAATTCGTCAAATGGCAAGAGTATTCAAAGTGATCAGAGTGATATAACCAGCTACAATAATCAATATAGCCTGAACGCCCAATAATTCAGAATGTTCATCATGTTCAAAGTGAATATAACGTTGTAATTGTGCGAATTCGTTAAATGGCAAAAGTATTCAAAGTGATAAAACCAGCTACAATAATCAATATAGCCTGAATGTGCAATGATTCAGAATGTTCATCATGTTCAAGCTGAATAGAACGTTGGAATTGACCGAATTCGTCAAATGGCTAGAGTATTCAAAGTGATCAGAGTGATATAACCAGCTACAATAATCAATATAGCCTAAATGCCCAATAATTCAGAATGTTCATCATGTTCAAAGTGAATATAACGTTGTAATTGTTCGAATTCGTTAAATGGCAAAAGTATTCAAAGTGATAAAACCAGCTACAATAATCAATATAGCCTGAATGTGCAATGATTCAGAATGTTCATCATGTTCAAGCTGAATAGAACGTTGGAATTGACCGAATTCGTCAAATGGCAAGAGTATTCAAAGTGATCAGAGTGATAAAACCAGCTACAATAATCAAAATAGCCTGAATGCCGAATAATTCAGAATGTTCATCATGTTGAAACTGAAGAGATCGTTGGAATTGACCGAATTCGTCAAATGGGAAGAGTATTAAAGTGATAAAACCAGCCAGACTAATCAAAATAGCCTGAATGCCCAATAATTCAGAATGTTCATCATGTTGAAACTGAATAGAACGTTGGAATTGACCGAATTCGTCAAATGGCAAGAGTATTCAAAGTGATCAGAGTGATATAACCAGCTACAATAATCAATATAGCCTGAACGCCCAATAATTCAGAATGTTCATCATGTTCAAAGTGAATATAACGTTGTAATTGTGCGAATTCGTTAAATGGCAAAAGTATTCAAAGTGATAAAACCAGCTACAATAATCAATATAGCCTGAATGTGCAATGATTCAGAATGTTCATCATGTTCAAGCTGAATAGAACGTTGGAATTGACCGAATTCGTCAAATGGCAAGAGTATTCAAAGTGATCAGAGTGATAAAACCAGCTACAATAATCAAAATAGCCTGAATGCCGAATAATTCAGAATGATCATCATGTTGAAGCTGAAGAGATCGTTGGAATTGACCGAATTCGTCAAATGGGAAGAGTATTAAAGTGATAAAACCAGCCAGATTAATCAAAATAGCCTGAATGCCCAATAATTCAGAATGTTCATCATGTTCAAAGTGAATATAACGTTGTAATTGTACGAATTCGTCAAATGGCAAAAGTATTCAAAGTGATGAGAGTGATAAAACCAGCTACAATAATCAATATAGCCTGAATGCCCAATAATTCAGAATGTTCATCATGTTCAAAGTGAATATAACGTTGTAATTGTACGAATTCGTCAAATGGCAAAAGTATTCAAAGTGATGAGAGTGATAAAACCAGCTACAATAATCAATATAGCCTGAATGCCCAATAACTCAGAATGTTCATCATGTTCAAAGTGAATATAACATTGTAATTGTACGAATTCGTCAAATGGCAAGAGTATTCAAAGTGATAAAACCAGTAAGACTAATCAAAATAGCCTTAATGCCCAATAATTTAGAATGTTCATCATGTTGAAACTGAATAGAACGTTGGAATTGACCGAATTCGTCAAATGGCAATTGTATATAAAGTGATAAAACCAGCCAGACTAATCAAAATAGCCTGAATGACCAATAATTCAGAATGTTGATCATGTTGAAACTGAATAGAACGTTGGAATAGACCGAATTCGTCAAATGGCAAGAGTATTCAAAGTGATAAAACCAGCCAGACTAATCAAAATAGCCTGAGTGCCCAATAATTCAGAATGTTCATCATGTTGAAACAGTATAGAAAGTTGGAATTGACCGAATTCGTCAAATGGCAAGAGTATTCACAGTGATCAGAGTGATAAAACCAGCCAGACTAATCAAAAAAGCCTGAATGTCCAATAATTCAGAATGTTCATCATGTTGAAACTGAATAGAACGTTGGAATTGACCGAATTCGTCAAATGGCAAGAGTATTCACAGTGATCAGAGTGATAAAACCAGCCAGACTAATCAAAAAAGCCTGAATGTCCAATAATTCAGAATGTTCATCATGTTGAAACTGAATAGAACGTTGGAATTGACCGAATTCGTCAAATGGCAAAAGAATTCAAAGTGATAAGAGTGATAAAACCAGCCTGAATGTCTAATAATTCAAAATGTTCATCATGTCCAAGGTGAATATAACGTTGCAATTGACCTAATTCGTGAAATGGCAAGAGTATTCAAAGTGATCAGAGTGATAAAACCAGCCAGACTACTCAAAATAGCCTGAATGCCCAATACTTCAGAATGTTCATCATGTTGAAACTGAATAGAACGTTGGAATTGACCGAATTCGTCAAATGACAATTGTATATAAAGTGATAAAACCAGCCAGACTAATCAAAATAGCCTGAATGACCAATAATTCAGAATGTTGATCATGTTGAAACTGAATAGAACGTTGGAATAGACCGAATTCGTCAAATGGCAAGAGTATTCAAAGTGATCAGAGTGATAAAACCAGCTACAATAATCAAAATAGCCTGAATGCCGAATAATTCAGAATGTTCATCATGTTGAAACTGAAGAGATCGTTGGAATTGACCGAATTCGTCAAATGGGAAGAGTATTAAAGTGATAAAACCAGCCAGACTAATCAAAATAGCCTGAATGCCCAATAATTCAGAATGTTCATCATGTTGAAACTGAATAGAACGTTGGAATTGACCGAATTCGTCAAATGGCAAGAGTATTCAAAGTGATCAGAGTGATATAACCAGCTACAATAATCAATATAGCCTAAATGCCCAATAATTCAGAATGTTCATCATGTTCAAAGTGAATATAACGTTGTAATTGTGCGAATTCGTTAAATGGCAAAAGTATTCAAAGTGATAAAACCAGCTACAATAATCAATATAGCCTGAATGTGCAATGATTCAGAATGTTCATCATGTTCAAGCTGAATAGAACGTTGGAATTGACCGAATTCGTCAAATGGCTAGAGTATTCAAAGTGATCAGAGTGATATAACCAGCTACAATAATCAATATAGCCTAAATGCCCAATAATTCAGAATGTTCATCATGTTCAAAGTGAATATAACGTTGTAATTGTACGAATTCGTCAAATGGCAAGAGTATTCAAAGTGATAAAACCAGCCAGACTAATCAAAATAGCCTGAATGGCCAATAATTCAGAATGTTCATCATGTTGAAACTAAATAGAACGTTGGAATCGACCGAATTCGTCAAATGATAAAAGTATTCATAGTGATCAGAGTGATAAAACCAGCCACACTAATCAAAATAGCCTGAATGCCCAATAATTCAGAATGTTCATCATGTTCAAAGTGAATATATCGTTGTAATTGTACGAATTCGTCAAATGGCAAAAGTATTCAAAGTGATGAGAGTGATAAAACCAGCCTGAATGTCTAATAATTCAAAATGTTCATCATGTTCAAAGTGAATATAACGTTGTAATTGTACGAATTCGTCAAATGGCAAGAGTATTCAAAGTGATAAAACCAGCCAGACTAATCAAAATAGCCTGAACGCCCAATAATTCAGAATGTTCATCATGTTGAAACTGAATAGAACGTTGGAATTGACCGAATTCGTCAAATGGCAAGAGTATTCAAAGTGATCAGAGTGATATACCCAGCTACAATAATCAATATAGCCTAAATGCCCAATAATTCAGAATGTTCATCATGTTCAAAGTGAATATAACGTTGTAATTGTACGAATTCGTCAAATGGCAAGAGTATTCAAAGTTATAAAACCAGCCAGACTAATCAAAATAGCCTGAATGCCCAATAATTCAGAATGTTCATCATGTTCAAAGTCAATATAACGTTGCAGTTGTACGAATTCGTCAAATGGCAAAAGTATTCAAAGTGATGAGAGTGATAAAACCTGCTACAATAATCAATATAGCCTGAATGCCCAATAATTCAGAATGTTCATCATGTTCAAAGTGAATATAAAGTTGTAATTGTACGAATTCGTCAAATGGCAAAGGTATTCGAGGTGATGAGAGTTATAAAACCAGCCTGAATATCTAATAATTCAAAATGTTCATCATGTTCAAACTAAATATAACGTTGGAATTGACCGAATTCGTCAAATGGCAAGAGTATTCAAAGTGATAAAACCAGCCAGACTAACCAAAATAGCCTGAATGTCCAATAATACAGAATGTTCATCATGTTGAAACTGAATAGAACGATGGAATTGACCGAATTCGTCAAATGGCAAGAGTATTCAAAGTGATCAGAGTGATAAAACCAGCCACGCTAATCAAAATAGCCTGAATGCCCAATAATTCAGAATGTTCATCATGTTGAAACTGAATAGAACGTTGGAATTGACCGAATTCGTCAAATGGCAAGAGTATTCAAAGTGATAAGAGTGATAAAACCAGCCACACTAATCAAAATAGCCTGAATGCCCAATAATTCAGAATGTTCATCATGTGGAAACTGAAGAGAACGTTGGAATTGACCGAATTCGTCAAATGGCAAGAGTATTCAAAGTGATCAGAGTGATAAACCAGCTACAATAATCAAAATAGCCTGAATACCCAATAATTCAGAATCTCCATCATGTTCAAACTAAATATAACGTTGGAATTGACCAAATTCGTCAAATGGCAAGAGTATTCAAAGTGATAAAACCAGCCAGACTAATCAAAATAGCCTGAATGTCCAATAATTCAGAATGTTCATCATGTTGAAACTGAATAGAACGATGGAATTGACCGAATTCGTCAAATGGCAAGAGTATTCAAAGTGATCAGAGTGATAAAACCAGCCACACTAATCAAAATAGCCTGAATGCCCAATAATTCAGAATGTTCATCATGTTGAAACTGAATAGAACGTTGGAATTGACCGAATTCGTCAAATGGCAAGAGTATTCAAAGTGATAAAACCAGCCAGACTAATCAAAATATCCTGAATGCCCAATACTTCAGAATGTTCATCATGTTGAAACTGAATAGAACGTTGTAATTGACCGAATTCGTCAAATGGCAAGAGTATTCAAAGTGATGAGAGTGATAAAACCAGCTACAATAATCAATATAGCTTGAATGTCCAATAATTCAGAATGTTCATCATGTTCAAAGTGAATATAACGTTGTAATTGTACGAATTCGTCAAATGGCAAGAGTATTCAAAGTGATAAAACCAGCCAGACTAATCAAAATATCCTGAATGCCCAATACTTCAGAATGTTCATCATGTTGAAACTGAATTGAACGTTGTAATTGACCGAATTCGTCAAATGGCAAGAGTATTCAAAGTGATGAGAGTGATAAAACCAGCTACAATAATCAATATAGCTTGAATGTCCAATAATTCAGAATGTTCATCATGTTCAAAGTGAATATAACGTTGTAATTGTACGAATTCGTCAAATGGCAAAAGTATTCAAAGTGATGAGAGTGATAAAACCAGCTACAATAATCAATATAGCCTGAATGCCCAATAATTCAGAATGTTCATCATGTTCAAAGTGAATATAACGTTGTAATTGTACGAATTCGTCAAATGGCAAAAGTATTCAAAGTGATGAGAGTGATAAAACCAGCTACAATAATCAATATAGCTTGAATGTCCAATAATTCAGAATGTTCATCATGTTCAAAGTGAATATAACGTTGTAATTGTACGAATTCGTCAAATGGCAAAAGTATTCAAAGTGATGAGAGTGATAAAACCAGCTACAATAATCAATATAGCCTGAATGTCCAATAATTCAGAATGTTCATCATGTTAAAACTGAATATAACGTTGGAATTTACCGAATTCGTCAAATGGCAAGAGTATTCAAAGTGATAAAACCAGCCAGACTAATCAAAATATCCTGAATGCCCAATACTTCAGAATGTTCATCATGTTGAAACTGAATAGAACGTTGTAATTGACCGAATTCGTCGAATGGCAAGAGTATTCAAAGTGATGAGAGTAATAAAACCAGCTACAATAATCAATATAGCTTGAATGTCCAATAATTCAGAATGTTCATCATGTTCAAAGTGAATATAACGTTGTAATTGTACGAATTCGTCAAATGGCAAAAGTATTCAAAGTGATGAGAGTGATAAAACCAGCTACAATAATCAATATAGCCTGAATGCCCAATAATTCAGAATGTTCATCATGTTCAAAGTGAATATAACGTTGTAATTGTACGAACTCGTCAAAAGGCAAAGGTATTCGAGGTGATGAGAGTGATAAAATCAGCCTGAATATCTAATAATTCAAAATGTTCATCATGTTCAAACTAAATATAACGTTGGAATTGACCGAATTCGTCAAATGGCAAGAGTATTCAAAGTGATAAAACCAGCCAGACTAATCAAAATAGCCTGAATGTCCAATAATTCAGAATGTTCATCATGTTGAAACTGAATAGAACGATGGAATTGACCGAATTCGTCAAATGGCAATAGTATTCAAAGTGATCAGAGTGATAAAACCAGCCACACTAATCAAAATAGCCTGAATGCCCAATAATTCAGAATGTTCATCTTGTTGAAACTGAATAGAACGTTGGAATTGACCGAATTCGTCAAATGGCAAGAGTATTCAAAGTGATCAGAGTGATAAAACCAGCCACACTAAACAAAATAGCCCGAATGCCCAATAATTCAGAATGTTCATCATGTTGAAACTGAATAGAACGTTGGAATTGACCGAATTCGTCAAATGGCAAGAGTATTCAAAGTGATCAGAGTGATAACACCAGCTACAATAATCAAAATAGCCTGAATGCCCAATAATTCAGAATGTTCATCATGTTGAAACTGAATAGAACGTTGGAATTGACCGAATTCCTCAAATGGCAAGAGTATTCAAAGTGATCAGAGTGATAAAACCAGCCACACTAAACAAAATAGCCCGAATGCCCAATAATTCAGAATGTTCATCATGTTGAAACTGAATAGAACGTTGGAATTGACCGAATTCGTCAAATGGCAAGAGTATTCAAAGTGATCAGAGTGATTAAACCAGCCACACTAATCAAAATAGCCTGAATGCCCAATAATTCAGAATGAAACTGAATAGAACGTTGGAATTGACCGAATTCGTCAAATGGCAAGAGTATTCAAAGTGATCAGAGTGATAAAACCAGCCTGAATGTTTAATAATTCAAAATGTTCGTCATGTTCAAAGTGAATATAAACTTTGCAGTTGACCGAATTCGTCAAATGGAAAGTGTATTCAAAGTGATCAGAGTGATTAAACCAGTGATTCAAAGTGATAAAACCAGCCAGACTAATCAAAATATCCTGAATGCCCAATACTTCAGAATGTTCATCATGTTGAAACTGAATAGAACGTTGTAATTGACCGAATTCGTCGAATGGCAAGAGTATTCAAAGTGATGAGAGTAATAAAACCAGCTACAATAATCAATATAGCTTGAATGTCCAATAATTCAGAATGTTCATCATGTTCAAAGTGAATATAACGTTGTAATTGTACGAATTCGTCAAATGGCAAAAGTATTCAAAGTGATGAGAGTGATAAAACCAGCTACAATAATCAATATAGCCTGAATGCCCAATAATTCAGAATGTTCATCATGTTCAAAGTGAATATAACGTTGTAATTGTACGAACTCGTCAAAAGGCAAAGGTATTCGAGGTGATGAGAGTGATAAAATCAGCCTGAATATCTAATAATTCAAAATGTTCATCATGTTCAAACTAAATATAACGTTGGAATTGACCGAATTCGTCAAATGGCAAGAGTATTCAAAGTGATAAAACCAGCCAGACTAATCAAAATAGCCTGAATGTCCAATAATTCAGAATGTTCATCATGTTGAAACTGAATAGAACGATGGAATTGACCGAATTCGTCAAATGGCAATAGTATTCAAAGTGATCAGAGTGATAAAACCAGCCACACTAATCAAAATAGCCTGAATGCCCAATAATTCAGAATGTTCATCTTGTTGAAACTGAATAGAACGTTGGAATTGACCGAATTCGTCAAATGGCAAGAGTATTCAAAGTGATCAGAGTGATAAAACCAGCCACACTAAACAAAATAGCCCGAATGCCCAATAATTCAGAATGTTCATCATGTTGAAACTGAATAGAACGTTGGAATTGACCGAATTCGTCAAATGGCAAGAGTATTCAAAGAGATCAGAGTGATAACACCAGCTACAATAATCAAAATAGCCTGAATGCCCAATAATTCAGAATGTTCATCATGTTGAAACTGAATAGAACGTTGGAATTGACCGAATTCCTCAAATGGCAAGAGTATTCAAAGTGATCAGAGTGATAAAACCAGCCACACTAAACAAAATAGCCCGAATGCCCAATAATTCAGAATGTTCATCATGTTGAAACTGAATAGAACGTTGGAATTGACCGAATTCGTCAAATGGCAAGAGTATTCAAAGTGATCAGAGTGATTAAACCAGCCACACTAATCAAAATAGCCTGAATGCCCAATAATTCAGAATGAAACTGAATAGAACGTTGGAATTGACCGAATTCGTCAAATGGCAAGAGTATTCAAAGTGATCAGAGTGATAAAACCAGCCTGAATGTTTAATAATTCAAAATGTTCGTCATGTTCAAAGTGAATATAAACTTTGCAGTTGACCGAATTCGTCAAATGGAAAGTGTATTCAAAGTGATCAGAGTGATTAAACCAGCCACACTAATCAAAATAGCCTGAATGCCCAATAATTCAGAATGTTAATCATGTTGAAACTGAATAGAACGTTGGAATTGACCGAATTCGTGAAATGGCAAGAGTATTCAAAGTGATCAGAGTGATAAAACCAGCCAGACTAATCAAAATATCCTGAATGCCCAATAATTCAGAATGTTCATCATGTTGAAACTGAATACAACGTTGGAATTGACCGAATTCGTCAAATGGCAAGAGTATTCAAAGTGATCAGAGTGATAAAACCAGCTACAATAATCAATATAGCCGAATGCCCAATAATTCAGAATGTTCATCATGTTCAAAGTAATAATAACGTTGTAATTGTACGAATTCGTAAAATGGCAAAAGTATTCAAAGTGATGAGAGTGATAAAACCAGCTACAATAATCAATATAGCCTGAATGCCCAATAATTCAGAATGTTCATCATGTTCAAAGTGAATATAACGTTGTAATTGTACGAATTCGTCAAATGGCAAAAGTATTCAAAGTGATGAGAGTGATAAAACCAGCTACAATAATCAATATAGCCTGAATGCCCAATAATTCAGAATGTTCATCATGTTCAAAGTGAATATAACGTTGTAATTGTACGAATTCGTCAAATGGCAAAGGTATTCGAAGTGATGAGAGTGATAAAACCAGCCTGAATATCTAACAATTCAAAATGTTTATCATGTTCAAACTAAATATAACGTTGGAATTGACCGAATTCGTCAAATGGAAAGAGTATTCAAAGTGATAAAACCAGCCAGACTAATCAAAATAGACTGAATGCCCAATAATTCAGAATGTTCATCATGTTGAAACTGAATATAACGTTGTAATTGTACGAATTCGTCAAATGGCACAAGTATTCAAAGTGATGAGAGTGATAAAACCAGCTACAATCTTAATATATATTTACCCTCGACACTGATACACTGATTCCCTGATTCACTGACTCTGTCACGCAGTACGTAAGAATTTAAAAAGGTATTCTATAATAATTCTATAAATAATAATAATAAAAAAAATAATATTTTTTTTTTGTACAGAAATTGTGTTTTCCCCAAATTTTTTTTTTTCCAAAATTTTTTTTTCCAAGTTTTTTTTTTTCAACTAATTTTTTTTTTCAACAAAATTTTTTTTTTTCCACATACATTTTTTTTTTCAACAAAATTTTTTTTTTTTCGACAAAAAATTTTTTTTTCCACAAAAAATTTTTTTTTTCAACAAAATTTTTTTTTTTCAACAAAAATTTGTTTTTCAACAAAAATTTGTTTTCCAATTTTATTTTTTTTAGAAATTTTTTTTACAAAATAGTTTTTTCATTAACAAATTAAGTAACAAATACTTTCTCAAGCAAATTAACGGGCGCATTACAACATACTAGTAATCAATATAGCCTGAATGCCCAATAATTCAGAATGTTCATCATGTTCAAAGTGAATATAACGTTGTAATTGTACGAACTCGTCAAATGGCAAAGGTATTCGAGGTGATGAGATTGATAAAATCAGCCTGAATATCTAATAATTCAAAATGTTCATCATGTTCAAACTAAATATAACGTTGGAATTGACCGAATTCGTCAAATGGCAAGAGTATTCAAAGTGATAAAACCAGCCAGACTAATCAAAATAGCCTGAATGCCCAATAATTCAGAATGTTCATCATGTTGAAACTGAATAGAACGTTGGAATTGACCGAAATCGTCAAATGGCAAGAGTATTCAAAGTGATCAGAGTGATAAAACCAGCCACACTAATCAAAATAGCCTGAATGCCCAATAATTTAGAATGTTCATCATGTTGAAACTGAATAGAACGTTGGAATTGACCGAATTCGTCAAATGGCAAGAGTATTCAAAGTGATCAGAGTGATAAAACCAGCCACACTAATCAAAATAGCCTGAATGCCAAATAATTCAGAATGTTCATCATGTTGACACTGAATAGAACGTTGGAATTGACCGAATTCGTCAAATGGCAAGAGTATTCAAAGTGATCAGAGTGATAAAACCAGCTACAATAATCAAAATAGCCTGAATGCCCAATAATTCAGAATCTTCATCATGTTGAAACTGAATAGATCGTTGGAATTGACCGAATTCGTCAAATGGCAAGAGTATTCAAAGTGATCAGAGTGATTAAACCAGCCACACTAATCAAAATAGCCTGAATGCCCAATAATTCAGAATGTTCATCATGTAGAAACTGAATAGAACGTTGGAATTGACCGAATTCGTCAAATGGCAAGAGTATTCAAAGTGATCAGAGTGATAAAACCAGCTACAATAATCAAAATAGCCTGAATGCCCAATAATTCAGAATCTTCATCATGTTGAAACTGAATAGATCGTTGGAATTGACCGAATTCGTCAAATGGCAAGAGTATTCAAAGTGATCAGAGTGATTAAACCAGCCACACTAATCAAAATAGCCTGAATGCCCAATAATTCAGAATCTTCATCATGTTGAAACTGAATAGATCGTTGGAATTGACCGAATTCGTCAAATGGCAAGAGTATTCAAAGTGATCAGAGTGATTAAACCAGCCACACTAATCAAAATAGCCTGAATGCCCAATAATTCAGAATGTTCATCATGTAGAAACTGAATACAACGTTGGAATTGACCGAATTCGTCAAATGGCAAGAGTATTCAAAGTGATAAAACCAGCCAGACTAATCAAAATAGCCTGAATGCCCAATAATTCAGAATGTTCATCATGTTGAAACTGAGTAGAACGTTGGAATTGACCGAAATCGTCAAATGGCAAGAGTATTGAAAGTGATCAGAGTGATAAAACCAGCCACACTAATCAAAATAGCCTGAATGCCCAATAATTCAGAATCTTCATCATGTTGAAACTGAATAGATCGTTGGAATTGACCGAATTCGTCAAATGGCAAGAGTATTCAAAGTGATCAGAGTGATAAAACCAGCTACAATAATCAAAATAGCCTGAATGCCCAATAATTCAGAATCTTCATCATGTTGAAACTGAATAGATCGTTGGAATTGACCGAATTCGTCAAATGGCAAGAGTATTCAAAGTGATCAGAGTGATTAAACCAGCCACACTAATCAAAATAGCCTGAATGCCCAATAATTCAGAATATTCATCATGTTGAAACTGAATAGAACGTTGGAATTGACCGAATTCGTCAAATGGCAAGAGTATTCAAAGTGATCAGAGTGATAAAACCAGCCACACTAATCAAAATAGCCTGAATGCCAAATAATTCAGAATGTTCATCATGTTGACACTGAATAGAACGTTGGAATTGACCGAATTCGTCAAATGGCAAGAGTATTCAAAGTGATCAGAGTGATAAAACCAGCTACAATAATCAAAATAGCCTGAATGCCCAATAATTCAGAATCTTCATCATGTTGAAACTGAATAGATCGTTGGAATTGACCGAATTCGTCAAATGGCAAGAGTATTCAAAGTGATCAGAGTGATAAAACCAGCTACAATAATCAAAATAGCCTGAATGCCCAATAATTCAGAATGTTCATCATGTTGACACTGAATAGAACGTTGGAATTGACCGAATTCGTCAAATGGCAAGAGTATTCAAAGTGATCAGAGTGATAAAACCAGCTACAATAATCAAAATAGCCTGAATGCCCAATAATTCAGAATGTTCATCATGTTGAAACTGAATAGAACGTTGGAAATGACCGAATTCGTCAAATGGCAAGAGTATTCAAAGTGATCAGAGTGATAAAACCAGCTACAATAATCAATATAGCCTGAATGCCCAATAATTCAGAATGTTCATCATGTTCAAAGTGAATATAACGTTGTAATTGTACGAATTCGTCAAATGGCAAAGGTAGTCGAAGAGATGAGAGTGATAAAACCAGCCTGAATATCTAATAATTCAAAATGTTCATCATGTTCAAACTAAATATAACGTTGGAATTGACCGATTTCGTCAAATGGCAAGAGTATTCAAAGTGATAAAACCAGCCAGACTAATCAAAATAGCCTGAATGCCCAATAATTCAGAATGTTCATCATGTTGAAACTGAATAGAACGTTGGAATTGACCGAATTCGTCAAATGGCAAGAGTATTCAAAGTGATCAGAGTGATAAAACCAGCTACAATAATCAAAATAGCTTGAATGCCTAATAATTCAGAATGTTCATCATGTTCAAAGTGATAATAACGTTGTAATTGTACGAATTCGTCAAAAGGCAAGAGTATTCAAAGTGATCAGAGTGATAAAACCAGCTACAATAATCAATATAGCCTGAATGCCCAATAATTCAGAATGTTCATCATGTTCAAAGTGAATATAACGTTGTAATTGTACGAATTCGTCAAATGGCAAAAGTATTCAAAGTGATGAGAGTGATAAAATCAGCTACAATAATCAATATAGCCTGAATGCCCAATAATTCAGAATGTTCATCATGTTCAAAGTGAATATAACGTTGTAATTGTACGAATTCGTCAAATGGCAAAAGTATTCAAAGTGATGAGAGTGATAAAACCAGCTACAATAATCAATATAGCCTGAATGGCCAATAATTCAGAATGTTCATCATGTTCAAAGTGAATATAACGTTGTAATTGTACGAATTCGTCAAATGGCAAAGGTATTCGAAGTGATGAGAGTGATAAAACCAGCCTGAATATCTACTAATTCAAAGTGTTCATCATGTTCAAACTAAATATAACGTTGGAATTGACCGAATTCGTCAAATGGCAACAGTATTCAAAGTGATAAAACCAGCCAGACTAATCAAAATAGCCTTAATGCCCAATAATTCAGAATGTTCATCATGTTGAAACTGAATAGAACGTTGGAATTGACCGAATTCGTCAAATGGCAATTGTATATAAAGTGATAAAACCAGCCAGACTAATCAAAATAGCCTGAATGACCAATAATTCAGAATGTTCATCATGTAGAAACTGAATAGAACGTTGGAATTGACCGAATTCGTCAAATGGCAAGAGTATTCAAAGTGATCAGAGTGATTAAACCAGCCACACTAATCAAAATAGCCTGAATGCCCAATAATTCAGAATGTTCATCATGTAGAAACTGAATAGAACGTTGGAATTGACCGAATTCGTCAAATGGCAAGAGTATTCAAAGTGATCAGAGTGATAAAACCAGCTACAATAATCAAAATAGCCTGAATGCCCAATAATTCAGAATCTTCATCATGTTGAAACTGAATAGATCGTTGGAATTGACCGAATTCGTCAAATGGCAAGAGTATTCAAAGTGATCAGAGTGATTAAACCAGCCACACTAATCAAAATAGCCTGAATGCCCAATAATTCAGAATGTTCATCATGTAGAAACTGAATAGAACGTTGGAATTGACCGAATTCGTCAAATGGCAAGAGTATTCAAAGTGATCAGAGTGATAAAACCAGCTACAATAATCAAAATAGCCTGAATGCCCAATAATTCAGAATCTTCATCATGTTGAAACTGAATAGATCGTTGGAATTGACCGAATTCGTCAAATGGCAAGAGTATTCAAAGTGATCAGAGTGATTAAACCAGCCACACTAATCAAAATAGCCTGAATGCCCAATAATTCAGAATCTTCATCATGTTGAAACTGAATAGATCGTTGGAATTGACCGAATTCGTCAAATGGCAAGAGTATTCAAAGTGATCAGAGTGATTAAACCAGCCACACTAATCAAAATAGCCTGAATGCCCAATAATTCAGAATGTTCATCATGTAGAAACTGAATACAACGTTGGAATTGACCGAATTCGTCAAATGGCAAGAGTATTCAAAGTGATAAAACCAGCCAGACTAATCAAAATAGCCTGAATGCCCAATAATTCAGAATGTTCATCATGTTGAAACTGAGTAGAACGTTGGAATTGACCGAAATCGTCAAATGGCAAGAGTATTGAAAGTGATCAGAGTGATAAAACCAGCCACACTAATCAAAATAGCCTGAATGCCCAATAATTCAGAATCTTCATCATGTTGAAACTGAATAGATCGTTGGAATTGACCGAATTCGTCAAATGGCAAGAGTATTCAAAGTGATCAGAGTGATAAAACCAGCTACAATAATCAAAATAGCCTGAATGCCCAATAATTCAGAATCTTCATCATGTTGAAACTGAATAGATCGTTGGAATTGACCGAATTCGTCAAATGGCAAGAGTATTCAAAGTGATCAGAGTGATTAAACCAGCCACACTAATCAAAATAGCCTGAATGCCCAATAATTCAGAATATTCATCATGTTGAAACTGAATAGAACGTTGGAATTGACCGAATTCGTCAAATGGCAAGAGTATTCAAAGTGATCAGAGTGATAAAACCAGCCACACTAATCAAAATAGCCTGAATGCCAAATAATTCAGAATGTTCATCATGTTGACACTGAATAGAACGTTGGAATTGACCGAATTCGTCAAATGGCAAGAGTATTCAAAGTGATCAGAGTGATAAAACCAGCTACAATAATCAAAATAGCCTGAATGCCCAATAATTCAGAATCTTCATCATGTTGAAACTGAATAGATCGTTGGAATTGACCGAATTCGTCAAATGGCAAGAGTATTCAAAGTGATCAGAGTGATAAAACCAGCTACAATAATCAAAATAGCCTGAATGCCCAATAATTCAGAATGTTCATCATGTTGACACTGAATAGAACGTTGGAATTGACCGAATTCGTCAAATGGCAAGAGTATTCAAAGTGATCAGAGTGATAAAACCAGCTACAATAATCAAAATAGCCTGAATGCCCAATAATTCAGAATGTTCATCATGTTGAAACTGAGTAGAACGTTGGAAATGACCGAATTCGTCAAATGGCAAGAGTATTCAAAGTGATCAGAGTGATAAAACCAGCTACAATAATCAATATAGCCTGAATGCCCAATAATTCAGAATGTTCATCATGTTCAAAGTGAATATAACGTTGTAATTGTACGAATTCGTCAAATGGCAAAAGTATTCAAAGTGATGAGAGTGATAAAATCAGCTACAATAATCAATATAGCCTGAATGCCCAATAATTCAGAATGTTCATCATGTTCAAAGTGAATATAACGTTGTAATTGTACGAATTCGTCAAATGGCAAAAGTATTCAAAGTGATGAGAGTGATAAAACCAGCTACAATAATCAATATAGCCTGAATGCCCAATAATTCAGAATGTTCATCATGTTCAAAGTGAATATAACGTTGTAATTGTACGAATTCGTCAAATGGCAAAGGTATTCGAAGTGATGAGAGTGATAAAACCAGCCTGAATATCTACTAATTCAAAGTGTTCATCATGTTCAAACTAAATATAACGTTGGAATTGACCGAATTCGTCAAATGGCAACAGTATTCAAAGTGATAAAACCAGCCAGACTAATCAAAATAGCCTTAATGCCCAATAATTCAGAATGTTCATCATGTTGAAACTGAATAGAACGTTGGAATTGACCGAATTCGTCAAATGGCAATTGTATATAAAGTGATAAAACCAGCCAGACTAATCAAAAAAGCCTGAATGTCCAATAATTCAGAATGTTCATCAATTTGAAACTGAATAGAACGTTGGAATTTACCGAATTCGTCAAATGGCAAAAGAATTCAAAGTGATAAGAGTGATAAAACCAGCCTGAATATCTACTAATTCAAAGTGTTCATCATGTTCAAACTAAATATAACGTTGGAATTGACCGAATTCGTCAAATGGCAAGAGTATTCAAAGTGATAAAACCAGCCAGACTAATCAAAATAGCCTGAATGCCCAATAATTCAGAATGTTCATCATGTTGAAACTGTATAGAAAGTTGGAATTGACCGAATTCGTCAAATGGCAAGAGAATTCACAGTGATCAGAGTGGTAAAACCAGCCAGACTAATCAAAAAAGCCTGAATGTCCAATAATTCAGAATGTTCATCATGTTGAAACTGAATAGAACGTTGGAATTGACCGAATTCGTCAAATGGCAATTGTATATAAAGTGAAAAAACCAGCCAGACTAATCAAAATAGCCTGAATGACCAATAATTAAGAATGTTGATCATGTTGAAACTGAATAGAACGTTGGAATAGACCGAATTCGTCAAATGGCAAGAGTATTCAAAGTGATCAGAGTGATAAAACCAGCTACAAGAATCAAAATAGCCTGAATGCCGAATAATTCAGAATGTTCATCATGTTCAAAGTGAATATAACGTTGTAATTGTACGAATTCGTTAAATGGCAAAAGTATTCAAAGTGATAAAACCAGCTACAATAATCAATATAGCCTGAATGTCCAATGATTCAGAATGTTCATCATGTTCAAGCTGAATAGAACGTTGGAATTGACCGAATTCGTCAAATGGCAAGAGTATTCAAAGTGATCAGAGTGATATACCCACCTACAATAATCAATATAGCCTAAATGCCCAATAATTCAGAATGTTCATCATGTTCAAAGTGAATATAACGTTGTAATTGTACGAATTCGTCAAATGGCAAGAGTATTCAAAGTGATAAAACCAGCCAGACTAATCAAAAAAGCCTGAATGTCCAATAATTCAGAATGTTCATCATGTTGAAACTGAATAGAACGTTGGAATTGACCGAATTCGTCAAATGGCAATTGTATATAAAGTGAAAAAACCAGCCAGACTAATCAAAATAGCCTGAATGACCAATAATTAAGAATGTTCATCATGTTGAAACTGAAGAGAACGTTGGAATTGACCGAATTCGTCAAATGGGAAGAGTATGCAAAGTGATAAAACAAGCCAGACTAATCAAAATAGCCTGAATGCCCAATAATTCAGAATGTTCATCATGTTGAAACTGAATAGAACGTTGGAATTGATCGAATTCGTCAAATGGCAAGAGTATTCAAAGTGATCAGAGTGATATAACCAGCTACAATAATCAATATAGCCTGAATGCCCAATAATTCAGAATGTTCATCATGTTCAAAGTGAATATAACGTTGTAATTGTACGAATTCGTTAAATGGCAAAAGTATTCAAAGTGATAAAACCAGCTACAATAATCAATATAGCCTGAATGTCCAATGATTCAGAATGTTCATCATGTTCAAGCTGAATAGAACGTTGGAATTGACCGAATTCGTCAAATGGCAAGAGTATTCAAAGTGATCAGAGTGATATAACCAGCTACAATAATCAATATAGCCTAAATGCCCAATAATTCAGAATGTTCATCATGTTCAAAGTGAATATAACGTTGTAATTGTACGAATTCGTCAAATGGCAAGAGTATTCAAAGTGATAAAACCAGCCAGACTAATCAAAATAGCCTGAATGCCCAATAATTCAGAATGTTCATCATGTTGAAACTAAATAGAACGTTGGAATCGACCGAATTCGTCAAATGACAAAAGTATTCATAGTGATCAGAGTGATAAAACCAGCCAGACTAATCAAAATAGACTGAATGCCCAATAATTCAGAATGTTCATCATGTTGAAACTGAATAGAACGTTGGAAATGACCGAATTCGTCAAATGGCAAGAGTATTCAAAGTGATCAGAGTGATAAAACCAGCTACAATAATCAATATAGCCTGAATGCCCAATAATTCAGAATGTTCATCATGTTCAAAGTGAATATAACGTTGTAATTGTGCGAATTCGTCAAATGGCAAAGGTAGTCGAAGAGATGAGAGTGATAAAACCAGCCTGAATATCTAATAATTCAAAATGTTCATCATGTTCAAACTAAATATAACGTTGGAATTGACCGATTTCGTCAAATGGCAAGAGTATTCAAAGTGATAAAACCAGCCAGACTAATCAAAAAAGCCTGAATGCCCAATAATTCAGAATGTTCATCATGTTGAAACTGAATAGAACGTTGGAATTGACCGAATTCGTCAAATGGCAAGAGTATTCAAAGTGATAAAACCAGCCAGACTAATCAAAATAGCCTGAATGCCCAATAATTCAGAATGTTCATCATGTTGAAACTGAATAGAACGTTGGAATTGACCGAATTCGTCAAATGGCAAGAGTATTCAAAGTGATCAGAGTGATAAAACCAGCTACAATAATCAAAATAGCCTGAATGCCTAATAATTCAGAATGTTCATCATGTCAAAGTGATAATAACGTTGTAATTGTACGAATTCGTCAAAAGGCAAGAGTATTCAAAGTGATCAGAGTGATTAAACCAGCTACAATAATCAATATAGCCTGAATGCCCAATAATTCAGAATGTTCATCATGTTCAAAGTGAATATAACATTGTAATTGTACGAATTCGTCAAATGGCAAGAGTATTCAAAGTGTTAAAACCAGTAAGACTAATCAAAATAGCCTTAATGCCCAATAATTCAGAATGTTCATCATGTTGAAACTGAATAGAACGTTGGAATTGACCGAATTCGTCAAATGGCAAGAGTATTCAAAGTGATAAAACCAGCCAGACTAATCAAAATAGCCTGAATGCCCAATAATTCAGAATGTTCATCATGTTGAAACTGAATATAACGTTGTAATTGTACGAATTCGTCAAATGGCAAAAGTATTCAAAGTGATGAGAGTGATAAAACCAGCTACAATAATCCATATAGCCTGAATGCCCAATAATTCAGAATGTTCATCATGTTCAAAGTGAATATAACGTTGTAATTGTACGAATTCGTCAAATGGCAAAAGTATTCAAAGTGATGAGAGTGATAAAACCAGCTACAATAATCAATATAGCCTGAATGCCCAATAATTCAGAATGTTCAAAGTGAATATAACATTGTAATTGTACGAATTCGTCAAATGGCAAGAGTATTCAAAGTGATAAAACCAGTAAGACTAATCAAAATAGCCTTAATGCCCAATAATTCAGAATGTTCATCATGTTGAAACTGAATAGAACGTTGGAATTGACCGAATTCGTCAAATGGCAATTGTATATAAAGTGATAAAACCAGCCAGACTAATCAAAATAGCCTGAATGACCAATAATTCAGAATGTTGATCATGTTGAAACTGAATAGAACGTTGGAATAGACCGAATTCGTCAAATGGCAAGAGTATTCAAAGTGATAAAACCAGCCAGACTAATCAAAATTGCCTGAGTGCCCAATAATTCAGAATGTTCATCATGTTGAAACAGTATAGAAAGTTGGAATTGACCGAATTCGTCAAATGGCAAGAGTATTCACAGTGATCAGAGTGATAAAACCAGCCAGACTAATCAAAAAAGCCTGAATGTCCAATAATTCAGAATGTTCATCATGTTGAAACTGAATAGAACGTTGGAATTGACCGAATTCGTCAAATGGCAAGAGTATTCACAGTGATCAGAGTGATAAAACCAGCCAGACTAATCAAAAAAGCTTGAATGTCCAATAATTCAGAATGTTCATCATGTTGAAACTGAATAGAACGTTGGAATTGACCGAATTCGTCAAATGGCAATAGAATTCAAAGTGATAAAACCAGCCTGAATATCTACTAATTCAAAGTATTCATCATGTTCAAACTAAATATAACGTTGGAATTGACCGAATTCGTCAAATGGCAAGAGTATTCAAAGTGATAAAACCAGCCAGACTAATCAAAATAGCCTGAATGCCCAATAATTCAGAATGTTCATCATGTTGAAACTGTATAGAAAGTTGGAATTGACCGAATTCGTCAAATGGCAAGAGTATTCACAGTGATCAGAGTGATAAAACCAGCCAGACTAATCAAAAAAGCCTGAATGTCCAATAATTCAGAATGTTCATCATGTTGAAACTGAATAGAACGTTGGAATTGACCGAATTCGTCAAATGGCAAAAGATTTCAAAGTGATAAGAGTGATAAAACCAGCCTGAATGTCTAATAATTCAAAATGTTCATCATGTCCAAGGTGAATATAACGATGCAATTGACCTAATTCGTGAAATGGCAAGAGTATTCAAAGTGATCAGAGTGATAAAACCAGCCAGACTACTCAAAATAGCCTGAATGCCCAATAATTCAGAATGTTCATCATGTTGAAACTGAATAGAACGTTGGAATTGACCGAATTCGTCAAATGGCAATTGTATATAAAGTGATAAAACCAGCCAGACTAATCAAAATAGCCTGAATGACCAATAATTCAGAATGTTGATCATGTTGAAACTGAATAGAACGTTGGAATAGACCGAATTCGTCAAATGGCAAGAGTATTCAAAGTGATCAGAGTGATAAAACCAGCTACAATAATCAAAATAGCCTGAATGCCGAATAATTCAGAATGTTCATCATGTTGAAACTGAAGAGATCGTTGGAATTGACCGAATTCGTCAAATGGGAAGAGTATTAAAGTGATAAAACCAGCCAGACTAATCAAAATAGCCTGAATGCCCAATAATTCAGAATGTTCATCATGTTCAAAGTGAATATAACGTTGTAATTGTGCGAATTCGTTAAATGGCAAAAGTATTCAAAGTGATAAAACCAGCTACAATAATCAATATAGCCTGAATGTGCAATGATTCAGAATGTTCATCATGTTCAAGCTGAATAGAACGTTGGAATTGACCGAATTCGTCAAATGGCTAGAGTATTCAAAGTGATCAGAGTGATATAACCAGCTACAATAATCAATATAGCCTGAATGGCCAATAATTCAGAATGTTCATCATGTTCAAAGTGAATATAACGTTGTAATTGTGCGAATTCGTTAAATGGCAAAAGTATTCAAAGTGATAAAACCAGCTACAATAATCAATATAGCCTGAATGTGCAATGATTCAGAATGTTCATCATGTTCAAGCTGAATAGAACGTTGGAATTGACCGAATTCGTCAAATGGCTAGAGTATTCAAAGTGATCAGAGTGATATAACCAGCTACAATAATCAATATAGCCTAAATGCCCAATAATTCAGAATGTTCATCATGTTCAAAGTGAATATAACGTTGTAATTGTACGAATTCGTCAAATGGCAAGAGTATTCAAAGTGATAAAACCAGCCAGACTAATCAAAATAGCCTGAATGGCCAATAATTCAGAATGTTCATCATGTTGAAACTAAATAGAACGTTGGAATCGACCGAATTCGTCAAATGACAAAAGTATTCATAGTGATCAGAGTGATAAAACCAGCCACACTAATCAAAATAGCCTGAATGCCCAATAATTCAGAATGTTCATCATGTTCAAAGTGAATACAACGTTGTAATTGTACGAATTCGTCAAATGGCAAAAGTATTCAAAGTGATGAGAGTGATAAAACCAGCCTGAATGTCTAATAATTCAAAATGTTCATCATGTTCAAAGTGAATATAACGTTGTAATTGTACGAATTCGTCAAATGGCAAGAGTATTCAAAGTGATAAAACCAGCCAGACTAATCAAAATAGCCTGAATGCCCAATAATTCAGAATGTTCATCATGTTGAAACTGAATAGAACGTTGGAATTGACCGAATTCGTCAAATGGCAAGAGTATTCAAAGTGATCAGAGTGATATACCCAGCTACAATAATCAATATAGCCTAAATGACCAATAATTCAGAATGTTCATCATGTTCAAAGTGAATATAACGTTGTAATTGTACGAATTCGTCAAATGGCAAGAGTATTCAAAGTTATAAAACCAGCCAGACTAATCAAAATAGCCTGAATGCCCAATAATTCAGAATGTTCATCATGTTCAAAGTGAATATAACGTTGCAGTTGTACGAATTCGTCAAATGGCAAAAGTATTCAAAGTGATGAGAGTGATAAAACCTGCTACAATAATCAATATAGCCTGAATGCCCAATAATTCAAAATGTTCATCATGTTCAAAGTGAATATAACGTTGTAATTGTACGAATTCGTCAAATGGCAAGAGTATTCAAAGTGATAAAACCAGCCAGACTAATCAAAATAGCCTGAATGCCCAATAATTCAGAATGTTCATCATGTTGAAACTGAATAGAACGTTGGAATTGACCGAATTCGTCAAATGGCAAGAGTATTCAAAGTGATCAGAGTGATATACCCAGCTACAATAATCAATATAGCCTAAATGCCCAATAATTCAGAATGTTCATCATGTTCAAAGTGAATATAACGTTGTAATTGTACGAATTCGTCAAATGGCAAGAGTATTCAAAGTTATAAAACCAGCCAGACTAATCAAAATAGCCTGAATGCCCAATAATTCAGAATGTTCATCATGTTCAAAGTGAATATAACGTTGCAGTTGTACGAATTCGTCAAATGGCAAAAGTATTCAAAGTGATGAGAGTGATAAAACCTGCTACAATAATCAATATAGCCTGAATGCCCAATAATTCAGAATGTTCAAAGTGAATATAAAGTTGTAATTGTACGAATTCGTCAAATGGCAAAGGTATTCGAGGTGATGAGAGTTATAAAACCAGCCTGAATATCTAATAATTCAAAATGTTCATCATGTTCAAACTAAATATAACGTTGGAATTGACCGAATTCGTCAAATGGCAAGAGTATTCAAAGTGATAAGAGTGATAAAACCAGCCACACTAATCAAAATAGCCTGAATGCCCAATAATTCAGAATGTTCATCATGTGGAAACTGAAGAGAACGTTGGAATTGACCGAATTCGTCAAATGGCAAGAGTATTGAAAGTGATCAGAGTGATAAACCAGCTACAATAATCAAAATAGCCTGAATACCCAATAATTCAGAATCTCCATCATGTTCAAACTAAATATAACGTTGGAATTGACCAAATTCGTCAAATGGCAAGAGTATTCAAAATGATAAAACCAGCCAGACTAATCAAAATAGCCTGAATGTCCAATAATTCAGAATGTTCATCATGTTGAAACTGAATAGAACGATGGAATTGACCGAATTCGTCAAATGGCAAGAGTATTCAAAGTGATCAGAGTGATAAAACCAGCCACACTAATCAAAATAGCCTGAATGCCCAATAATTCAGAATGTTCATCATGTTGAAACTGAATAGAACGTTGGAATTGACCGAATTCGTCAAATGGCAAGAGTATTCAAAGTGATAAAACCAGCCAGACTAATCAAAATATCCTGAATGCCCAATACTTCAGAATGTTCATCATGTTGAAACTGAATAGAACGTTGTAATTGGCCGAATTCGTCAAATGGCAAGAGTATTCAAAGTGATGAGAGTGATAAAACCAGCTACAATAATCAATATAGCTTGAATGTCCAATAATTCAGAATGTTCATCATGTTCAAAGTGAATATAACGTTGTAATTGTACGAATTCGTCAAATGGCAAGAGTATTCAAAGTGATAAAACCAGCCAGACTAATCAAAATATCCTGAATGCCCAATACTTCAGAATGTTCATCATGTTGAAACTGAATAGAACGTTGTAATTGACCGAATTCGTGAAATGGCAAGAGTATTCAAAGTGATCAGAGTGATAAAACCAGCCAGACTAATCAAAATATCCTGAATGCCCAATAATTCAGAATGTTCATCATGTTGAAACTGAATAGAACGTTGTAATTGACCGAATTCGTGAAATGGCAAGAGTATTCAAAGTGATCAGAGTGATAAAACCAGCCAGACTAATCAAAATATCCTGAATGCCCAATAATTCAGAATGTTCATCATGTTGAAACTGAATACAACGTTGGAATTGACCGAATTCGTCAAATGGCAAGAGTATTCAAAGTGATCAGAGTGATAAAACCAGCCAGACTAATCAAAATATCCTGAATGCCCAATAATTCAGAATGTTCATCATGTTGAAACTGAATACAACGTTGGAATTGACCGAATTCGTGAAATGGCAAGAGTATTCAAAGTGATCAGAGTGATAAAACCAGCCAGACTAATCAAAATATCCTGAATGCCCAATAATTCAGAATGTTCATCATGTTGAAACTGAATAGAACGTTGTAATTGACCGAATTCGTGAAATGGCAAGAGTATTCAAAGTGATCAGAGTGATAAAACCAGCCAGACTAATCAAAATATCCTGAATGCCCAATAATTCAGAATGTTCATCATGTTGAAACTGAATACAACGTTGGAATTGACCGAATTCGTCAAATGGCAAGAGTATTCAAAGTGATCAGAGTGATAAAACCAGCCAGACTAATCAAAATATCCTGAATGCCCAATAATTCAGAATGTTCATCATGTTGAAACTGAATAGAACGTTGTAATTGACCGAATTCGTGAAATGGCAAGAGTATTCAAAGTGATCAGAGTGATAAAACCAGCCAGACTAATCAAAATATCCTGAATGCCCAATAATTCAGAATGTTCATCATGTTGAAACTGAATACAACGTTGGAATTGACCGAATTCGTCAAATGGCAAGAGTATTCAAAGTGATCAGAGTGATAAAACCAGCTACAATAATCAATATAGCCTGAATGCCCAATAATTCAGAATGTTCATCATGTTCAAAGTAATAATAACGTTGTAATTGTACGAATTCGTCAAATGGCAAGAGTATTCAAAGTGATCAGAGTGATAAAACCAGCTACAATAATCAATATAGACTGAATGCCCAATAATTCAGAATGTTCATCATGTTCAAAGTGAATATAACGTTGTAATTGTACGAATTCGTCAAATGGCAAAGGTAAATATAACGTTGGAATTGACCGAATTCGTCAAATGGCAAGAGTATTCAAAGTGATAAAACCAGCCAGACTAATCAAAATAGCCTGAATGCCCAATAATTCAGAATGTTCATCATGTTGAAACTGAATAGAACGTTGGAATTGACCGAAATCGTCAAATGGCAAGAGTATTCAAAGTGATCAGAGTGATAAAACCAGCCACACTAATCAAAATAGCCTGAATGCCCAATAATTCAGAATGTTCATCATGTTGAAACTGAATAGAACGTTGGAATTGACCGAATTCGTCAAATGGCAAGAGTATTCAAAGTGATCAGAGTGATAAAACCAGCCAGACTAATCAAAAAAGCCTGAATGTCCAATAATTCAGAATGTTCATCATGTTGAAACTGAATAGAACGTAGGAATAGACCGAATTCGTCAAATGGCAAGAGTATTCAAAGTGATAAAACCAGCCAGACTAATCAAAATAGCCTGAGTGCCCAATAATTCAGAATGTTCATCATGTTGAAACAGTATAGAAAGTTGGAATTGACCGAATTCGTCAAATGGCAAGAGTATTCACAGTGATCAGAGTGATAAAACCAGCCAGACTAATCAAAAAAGCCTGAATGTCCAATAATTCAGAATGTTGATCATGTTGAAACTGAATAGAACGTTGGAATAGACCGAATTCGTCAAATGGCAAGAGTATTCAAAGTGATAAAACCAGCCAGACTAATCAAAATAGCCTGAGTGCCCAATAACTCAGAATGTTCATCATGTTGAAACAGTATAGAAAGTTGGAATTGACCGAATTCGTCAAATGGCAAGAGTATTCACAGTGATCAGAGTGATAAAACCAGCCAGACTAATCAAAAAAGCCTGAATGTCCAATAATTCAGAATGTTCATCATGTTGAAACTGAATAGAACGTTGGAATTGACCGAATTCGTCAAATGGCAAGAGTATTCACAGTGATCAGAGTGATAAAACCAGCCAGACTAATCAAAAAAGCTTGAATGTCCAATAATTCAGAATGTTCATCATGTTGAAACTGAATAGAACGTTGGAATTGACCGAATTCGTCAAATGGCAAAAGATTTCAAAGTGATAAGAGTGATAAAACCAGCCTGAATGTCTAATAATTCAAAATGTTCATCATGTCCAAGGTGAATATAACGTTGCAATTGACCTAATTCGTGAAATGGCAAGAGTATTCAAAGTGATCAGAGTGATAAAACCAGCCAGACTACTCAAAATAGCCTGAATGCCCAATAATTCAGAATGTTCATCATGTTGAAACTGAATAGAACGTTGGAATTGACCGAATTCGTCAAATGGCAATTGTATATAAAGTGATAAAACCAGCCAGACTAATCAAAATAGCCTGAATGACCAATAATTCAGAATGTTGATCATGTTGAAACTGAATAGAACGTTGGAATAGACCGAATTCGTCAAATGGCAAGAGTATTCAAAGTGATCAGAGTGATAAAACCAGCTACAATAATCAAAATAGCCTGAATGCCGAATAATTCAGAATGTTCATCATGTTGAAACTGAAGAGATCGTTGGAATTGACCGAATTCGTCAAATGGGAAGAGTATTAAAGTGATAAAACCAGCCAGACTAATCAAAATAGCCTGAATGCCCAATAATTCAGAATGTTCATCATGTTGAAACTGAATAGAACGTTGGAATTGACCGAATTCGTCAAATGGCAAGAGTATTCAAAGTGATCAGAGTGATATAACCAGCTACAATAATCAATATAGCCTGAATGGCCAATAATTCAGAATGTTCATCATGTTCAAAGTGAATATAACGTTGTAATTGTGCGAATTCGTTAAATGGCAAAAGTATTCAAAGTGATAAAACCAGCTACAATAATCAATATAGCCTGAATGTGCAATGATTCAGAATGTTCATCATGTTCAAGCTGAATAGAACGTTGGAATTGACCGAATTCGTCAAATGGCTAGAGTATTCAAAGTGATCAGAGTGATATAACCAGCTACAATAATCAATATAGCCTAAATGCCCAATAATTCAGAATGTTCATCATGTTCAAAGTGAATATAACGTTGTAATTGTACGAATTCGTCAAATGGCAAGAGTATTCAAAGTGATAAAACCAGCCAGACTAATCAAAATAGCCTGAATGGCCAATAATTCAGAATGTTCATCATGTTGAAACTAAATAGAACGTTGGAATCGACCGAATTCGTCAAATGGCAAGAGTATTCAAAGTGATAAAACCAGCCAGACTAATCAAAATAGCCTGAGTGCCCAATAACTCAGAATGTTCATCATGTTGAAACAGTATAGAAAGTTGGAATTGACCGAATTCGTCAAATGGCAAGAGTATTCACAGTGATCAGAGTGATAAAACCAGCCAGACTAATCAAAATAGCCTGAATGACCAATAATTCAGAATGTTCATCATGTTCAAGCTGAATAGAACGTTGGAATTGACCGAATTCGTCAAATGGCTAGAGTATTCAAAGTGATCAGAGTGATATAACCAGCTACAATAATCAATATAGCCTGAATGGCCAATAATTCAGAATGTTCATCATGTTCAAAGTGAATATAACGTTGTAATTGTGCGAATTCGTTAAATGGCAAAAGTATTCAAAGTGATAAAACCAGCTACAATAATCAATATAGCCTGAATGTGCAATGATTCAGAATGTTCATCATGTTCAAGCTGAATAGAACGTTGGAATTGACCGAATTCGTCAAATGGCTAGAGTATTCAAAGTGATCAGAGTGATATAACCAGCTACAATAATCAATATAGCCTAAATGCCCAATAATTCAGAATGTTCATCATGTTCAAAGTGAATATAACGTTGTAATTGTACGAATTCGTCAAATGGCAAGAGTATTCAAAGTGATAAAACCAGCCAGACTAATCAAAATAGCCTGAATGGCCAATAATTCAGAATGTTCATCATGTTGAAACTAAATAGAACGTTGGAATTGACCGAATTCGTCAAATGGCTAGAGTATTCAAAGTGATCAGAGTGATATAACCAGCTACAATAATCAATATAGCCTAAATGCCCAATAATTCAGAATGTTCATCATGTTCAAAGTGATTATTACGTTGTAATTGTACGAATTCGTCAAATGGCAAGAGTATTCAAAGTGATAAAATCAGCCAGACTAATCAAAAAAGCCTGAATGTCCAATAATTCAGAATGTTGATCATGTTGAAACTGAATAGAACGTTGTAATTGGCCGAATTCGTCAAATGGCAAGAGTATTCAAAGTGATGAGAGTAATAAAAGCAGCTACAATAATCAATATAGCTTGAATGTCCAATAATTCAGAATGTTCATCATGTTCAAAGTGAATATAACGTTGTAATTGTACGAATTCGTCAAATGACAAAAGTATTCAAAGTGATGAGAGTGATAAAACCAGCTACAATAATCAATATAGCCTGAATGTCCAATAATTCAGAATGTTCATCATGTTAAAACTGAATATAACGTTGGAATTTACCGAATTCGTCAAATGGCAAGAGTATTCAAAGTGATAAAACCAGCCAGACTAATCAAAATAGCCTGAGTGCCCAATAACTCAGAATGTTCATCATGTTGAAACAGTATAGAAAGTTGGAATTGACCGAATTCGTCAAATGGCAAGAGTATTCACAGTGATCAGAGTGATAAAACCAGCCAGACTAATCAAAAAAGCCTGAATGTCCAATAATTCAGAATGTTCATCATGTTGAAACTGAATAGAACGTTGGAATTGACCGAATTCGTCAAATGGCAAGAGTATTCACAGTGATCAGAGTGATAAAACCAGCCAGACTAATCAAAAAAGCTTGAATGTCCAATAATTCAGAATGTTCATCATGTTGAAACTGAATAGAACGTTGGAATTGACCGAATTCGTCAAATGGCAAAAGATTTCAAAGTGATAAGAGTGATAAAACCAGCCTGAATGTCTAATAATTCAAAATGTTCATCATGTCCAAGGTGAATATAACGTTGCAATTGACCTAATTCGTGAAATGGCAAGAGTATTCAAAGTGATCAGAGTGATAAAACCAGCCAGACTACTCAAAATAGCCTGAATGCCCAATAATTCAGAATGTTCATCATGTTGAAACTGAATAGAACGTTGGAATTGACCGAATTCGTCAAATGGCAATTGTATATAAAGTGATAAAACCAGCCAGACTAATCAAAATAGCCTGAATGACCAATAATTCAGAATGTTGATCATGTTGAAACTGAATAGAACGTTGGAATAGACCGAATTCGTCAAATGGCAAGAGTATTCAAAGTGATCAGAGTGATAAAACCAGCTACAATAATCAAAATAGCCTGAATGCCGAATAATTCAGAATGTTCATCATGTTGAAACTGAAGAGATCGTTGGAATTGACCGAATTCGTCAAATGGGAAGAGTATTAAAGTGATAAAACCAGCCAGACTAATCAAAATAGCCTGAATGCCCAATAATTCAGAATGTTCATCATGTTGAAACTGAATAGAACGTTGGAATTGACCGAATTCGTCAAATGGCAAGAGTATTCAAAGTGATCAGAGTGATATAACCAGCTACAATAATCAATATAGCCTGAATGGCCAATAATTCAGAATGTTCATCATGTTCAAAGTGAATATAACGTTGTAATTGTGCGAATTCGTTAAATGGCAAAAGTATTCAAAGTGATAAAACCAGCTACAATAATCAATATAGCCTGAATGTGCAATGATTCAGAATGTTCATCATGTTCAAGCTGAATAGAACGTTGGAATTGACCGAATTCGTCAAATGGCTAGAGTATTCAAAGTGATCAGAGTGATATAACCAGCTACAATAATCAATATAGCCTAAATGCCCAATAATTCAGAATGTTCATCATGTTCAAAGTGAATATAACGTTGTAATTGTACGAATTCGTCAAATGGCAAGAGTATTCAAAGTGATAAAACCAGCCAGACTAATCAAAATAGCCTGAATGGCCAATAATTCAGAATGTTCATCATGTTGAAACTAAATAGAACGTTGGAATCGACCGAATTCGTCAAATGACAAAAGTATTCATAGTGATCAGAGTGATAAAACCAGCCACACTAATCAAAATAGCCTGAATGCCCAATAATTCAGAATGTTCATCATGTTCAAAGTGAATATAACGTTGTAATTGTACGAATTCGTCAAATGGCAAAAGTATTCAAAGTGATGAGAGTGATAAAACCAGCCTGAATGTCTAATAATTCAAAATGTTCATCATGTTCAAAGTGAATATAACGTTGTAATTGTACGAATTCGTCAAATGGCAAGAGTATTCAAAGTGATAAAACCAGCCAGACTAATCAAAATAGCCTGAATGCCCAATAATTCAGAATGTTCATCATGTTGAAACTGAATAGAACGTTGGAATTGACCGAATTCGTCAAATGGCAAGAGTATTCAAAGTGATCAGAGTGATATACCCAGCTACAATAATCAATATAGCCTAAATGCCCAATAATTCAGAATGTTCATCATGTTCAAAGTGAATATAACGTTGTAATTGTACGAATTCGTCAAATGGCAAGAGTATTCAAAGTTATAAAACCAGCCAGACTAATCAAAATAGCCTGAATGCCCAATAATTCAGAATGTTCATCATGTTCAAAGTGAATATAACGTTGCAGTTGTACGAATTCGTCAAATGGCAAAAGTATTCAAAGTGATGAGAGTGATAAAACCTGCTACAATAATCAATATAGCCTGAATGCCCAATAATTCAGAATGTTCATCATGTTCAAAGTGAATATAACGTTGTAATTGTACGAATTCGTCAAATGGCAAGAGTATTCAAAGTGATAAAACCAGCCAGACTAACCAAAATAGCCTGAATGTCCAATAATACAGAATGTTCATCATGTTGAAACTGAATAGAACGATGGAATTGACCGAATTCGTCAAATGGCAAGAGTATTCAAAGTGATCAGAGTGATAAAACCAGCCACGCTAATCAAAATAGCCTGAATTCCCAATAATTCAGAATGTTCATCATGTTGAAACTGAATAGAACGTTGGAATTGACCGAATTCGTCAAATGGCAAGAGTATTCAAAGTGATAAGAGTGATAAAACCAGCCACACTAATCAAAATAGCCTGAATGCCCAATAATTCAGAATGTTCATCATGTGGAAACTGAAGAGAACGTTGGAATTGACCGAATTCGTCAAATGGCAAGAGTATTCAAAGTGATCAGAGTGATAAACCAGCTACAATAATCAAAATAGCCTGAATACCCAATAATTCAGAATCTCCATCATGTTCAAACTAAATATAACGTTGGAATTGACCAAATTCGTCAAATGGCAAGAGTATTCAAAGTGATAAAACCAGCCAGACTAATCAAAATAGCCTGAATGTCCAATAATTCAGAATGTTCATCATGTTGAAACTGAATAGAACGATGGAATTGACCGAATTCGTCAAATGGCAAGAGTATTCAAAGTGATCAGAGTGATAAAACCAGCCACACTAATCAAAATAGCCTGAATGCCCAATAATTCAAAATGTTCATCATGTTGAAACTGAATAGAACGTTGGAATTGACCGAATTCGTCAAATGGCAAGAGTATTCAAAGTGATGAGAGTGATAAAACCAGCTACAATAATCAATATAGCTTGAATGTCCAATAATTCAGAATGTTCATCATGTTCAAAGTGAATATAACGTTGTAATTGTACGAATTCGTCAAATGGCAAGAGTATTCAAAGTGATAAAACCAGCCAGACTAATCAAAATATCCTGAATGCCCAATACTTCAGAATGTTCATCATGTTGAAACTGAATAGAACGTTGTAATTGACCGAATTCGTGAAATGGCAAGAGTATTCAAAGTGATCAGAGTGATAAAACCAGCCAGACTAATCAAAATATCCTGAATGCCCAATAATTCAGAATGTTCATCATGTTGAAACTGAATAGAACGTTGTAATTGACCGAATTCGTGAAATGGCAAGAGTATTCAAAGTGATCAGAGTGATAAAACCAGCCAGACTAATCAAAATATCCTGAATGCCCAATAATTCAGAATGTTCATCATGTTGAAACTGAATACAACGTTGGAATTGACCGAATTCGTCAAATGGCAAGAGTATTCAAAGTGATCAGAGTGATAAAACCAGCCAGACTAATCAAAATATCCTGAATGCCCAATAATTCAGAATGTTCATCATGTTGAAACTGAATACAACGTTGGAATTGACCGAATTCGTGAAATGGCAAGAGTATTCAAAGTGATAAAACCAGCCAGACTATTCAAAATATCCTGAATGCCCAATACTTCAGAATGTTCATCATGTTGAAACTGAATAGAACGTTGTAATTGACCGAATTCGTGAAATGGCAAGAGTATTCAAAGTGATCAGAGTGATAAAACCAGCCAGACTAATCAAAATATCCTGAATGCCCAATAATTCAGAATGTTCATCATGTTGAAACTGAATAGAACGTTGTAATTGACCGAATTCGTGAAATGGCAAGAGTATTCAAAGTGATCAGAGTGATAAAACCAGCCAGACTAATCAAAATATCCTGAATGCCCAATAATTCAGAATGTTCATCATGTTGAAACTGAATACAACGTTGGAATTGACCGAATTCGTCAAATGGCAAGAGTATTCAAAGTGATCAGAGTGATAAAACCAGCCAGACTAATCAAAATATCCTGAATGCCCAATAATTCAGAATGTTCATCATGTTGAAACTGAATAGAACGTTGTAATTGACCGAATTCGTGAAATGGCAAGAGTATTCAAAGTGATCAGAGTGATAAAACCAGCCAGACTAATCAAAATATCCTGAATGCCCAATAATTCAGAATGTTCATCATGTTGAAACTGAATACAACGTTGGAATTGACCGAATTCGTCAAATGGCAAGAGTATTCAAAGTGATCAGAGTGATAAAACCAGCTACAATAATCAATATAGCCTGAATGCCCAATAATTCAGAATGTTCATCATGTTCAAAGTAATAATAACGTTGTAATTGTACGAATTCGTCAAATGGCAAGAGTATTCAAAGTGATAAAACCAGCCAGACTAATCAAAATAGCCTGAATGCCCAATAATTCAGAATGTTCATCATGTTGAAACTGAATAGAACGTTGGAATTGACCGAAATCGTCAAATGGCAAGAGTATTCAAAGTGATCAGAGTGATAAAACCAGCCACACTAATCAAAATAGCCTGAATGCCCAATAATTCAGAATGTTCATCATGTTGAAACTGAATAGAACGTTGGAATTGACCGAATTCGTCAAATGGCAAGAGTATTCAAAGTGATCAGAGTGATAAAACCAGCCACACTAATCAAAATAGCCTGAATGCCAAATAATTCAGAATGTTCATCATGTTGACACTGAATAGAACGTTGGAATTGACTGAATTCGTCAAATGGCAAGAGTATTCAAAGTGATCAGAGTGATAAAACCAGCTACAATAATCAAAATAGCCTGAATGCCCAATAATTCAGAATCTTCATCATGTTGAAACTGAATAGATCGTTGGAATTGACCGAATTCGTCAAATGGCAAGAGTATTCAAAGTGATCAGAGTGATTAAACCAGCCACACTAATCAAAATAGCCTGAATGCCCAATAATTCAGAATGTTCATCATGTTGAAACTGAATAGAACGTTGGAATTGACCGAATTCGTCAAATGGCAAGAGTATTCAAAGTGATCAGAGTGATAAAACCAGCCTGAATGTTTAATAATTCAAAATGTTCGTCATGTTCAAAGTGAATATAAACTTTGCAGTTGACCGAATTCGTCAAATGGCAAGAGTATTCAAAGTGATAAAACCAGCCAGACTAATCAAAATAGCCTGAATGGCCAATAATTCAGAATGTTCATCATGTTGAAACTAAATAGAACGTTGGAATCGACCGAATTCGTCAAATGACAAAAGTATTCATAGTGATCAGAGTGATAAAACCAGCCACACTAATCAAAATAGCCTGAATGCCCAATAATTCAGAATGTTCATCATGTTCAAAGTGAATATAACGTTGTAATTGTACGAATTCGTCAAATGGCAAAAGTATTCAAAGTTATAAAACCAGCCAGACTAATCAAAATAGCCTGAATGGCCAATAATTCAGAATGTTCATCATGTTGAAACTAAATAGAACGTTGGAATCGACCGAATTCGTCAAATGACAAAAGTATTCATAGTGATCAGAGTGATAAAACCAGCCACACTAATCAAAATAGCCTGAATGCCCAATAATTCAGAATGTTCATCATGTTCAAAGTCAATATAACGTTGCAGTTGTACGAATTCGTCAAATGGCAAAAGTATTCAAAGTGATGAGAGTGATAAAACCTGCTACAATAATCAATATAGCCTGAATGCCCAATAATTCAGAATGTTCATCATGTTCAAAGTGAATATAAAGTTGTAATTGTACGAATTCGTCAAATGGCAAGAGTATTCAAAGTTATAAAACCAGCCAGACTAATCAAAATAGCCTGAATGCCCAATAATTCAGAATGTTCATCATGTTCAAAGTCAATATAACGTTGCAGTTGTACGAATTCGTCAAATGGCAAAAGTATTCAAAGTGATGAGAGTGATAAAACCTGCTACAATAATCAATATAGCCTGAATGCCCAATAATTCAGAATGTTCATCATGTTCAAAGTGAATATAAAGTTGTAATTGTACGAATTCGTCAAATGGCAAAGGTATTCGAGGTGATGAGAGTTATAAAACCAGCCTGAATATCTAATAATTCAATATGTTCATCATGTTCAAACTAAATATAACGTTGGAATTGACCGAATTCGTCAAATGGCAAGAGTATTCAAAGTGATAAAACCAGCCAGACTAACCAAAATAGCCTGAATGGCCAATAATACAGAATGTTCATCATGTTGAAACTGAATAGAACGATGGAATTGACCGAATTCGTCAAATGGCAAGAGTATTCAAAGTGATCAGAGTGATAAAACCAGCCACGCTAATCAAAATAGCCTGAATGCCCAATAATTCAGAATGTTCATCATGTTGAAACTGAATAGAACGTTGGAATTGACCGAATTCGTCAAATGGCAAGAGTATTCAAAGTGATAAGAGTGATAAAACCAGCCACACTAATCAAAATAGCCTGAATGCCCAATAATTCAGAATGTTCATCATGTTGAAACTGAATAGAACGTTGGAATTGACCGAATTCGTCAAATGGCAAGAGTATTCAAAGTGATCAGAGTGATAAACCAGCTACAATAATCAAAATAGCCTGAATACCCAATAATTCAGAATCTCCATCATGTTCAAACTAAATATAACGTTGGAATTTACCAAATTCGTCAAATGGCAAGAGTATTCAAAGTGATAAAACCAGCCAGACTAATCAAAATAGCCTGAATGTCCAATAATTCAGAATGTTCATCATGTTGAAACTGAATAGAACGATGGAATTGACCGAATTCGTCAAATGGCAAGAGTATTCAAAGTGATCAGAGTGATAAAACCAGCCACACTAATCAAAATAGCCTGAATGCCCAATAATTCAGAATGTTCATCATGTTGAAACTGAATAGAACGTTGTAATTGACCGAATTCGTGAAATGGCAAGAGTATTCAAAGTGATCAGAGTGATAAAACCAGCCAGACTAATCAAAATATCCTGAATGCCCAATAATTCAGAATGTTCATCATGTTGAAACTGAATAGAACGTTGTAATTGACCGAATTCGTGAAATGGCAAGAGTATTCAAAGTGATCAGAGTGATAAAACCAGCCAGACTAATCAAAATATCCTGAATGCCCAATAATTCAGAATGTTCATCATGTTGAAACTGAATACAACGTTGGAATTGACCGAATTCGTCAAATGGCAAGAGTATTCAAAGTGATCAGAGTGATAAAACCAGCCAGACTAATCAAAATATCCTGAATGCCCAATAATTCAGAATGTTGAAACTGAATAGAACGTTGTAATTGACGGAATTCGTGAAATGGCAAGAGTATTCAAAGTGATCAGAGTGATAAAACCAGCCAGACTAATCAAAATATCCTGAATGCCCAATAATTCAGAATGTTCATCATGTTGAAACTGAATACAACGTTGGAATTGACCGAATTCGTCAAATGGCAAGAGTATTCAAAGTGATCAGAGTGATAAAACCAGCCAGACTAATCAAAATATCCTGAATGCCCAATAATTCAGAATGTTCATCATGTTGAAACTGAATAGAACGTTGTAATTGACCGAATTCGTGAAATGGCAAGAGTATTCAAAGTGATCAGAGTGATAAAACCAGCCAGACTAATCAAAATATCCTGAATGCCCAATAATTCAGAATGTTCATCATGTTGAAACTGAATACAACGTTGGAATTGACCGAATTCGTCAAATGGCAAGAGTATTCAAAGTGATCAGAGTGATAAAACCAGCTACAATAATCAATATAGCCTGAATGCCCAATAATTCAGAATGTTCATCATGTTCAAAGTAATAATAACGTTGTAATTGTACGAATTCGTCAAATGGCAAGAGTATTCAAAGTGATCAGAGTGATAAAACCAGCTACAATAATCAATATAGCCTGAATGCCCAATAATTCAGAATGTTCATCATGTTCAAAGTGAATATAACGTTGTAATTGTACGAATTCGTCAAATGGCAAAGGTAAATATAACGTTGGAATTGACCGAATTCGTCAAATGGCAAGAGTATTCAAAGTGATAAAACCAGCCAGACTAATCAAAATAGCCTGAATGCCCAATAATTCAGAATGTTCATCATGTTGAAACTGAATAGAACGTTGGAATTGACCGAAATCGTCAAATGGCAAGAGTATTCAAAGTGATCAGAGTGATAAAACCAGCCACACTAATCAAAATAGCCTGAATGCCCAATAATTCAGAATGTTCATCATGTTGAAACTGAATAGAACGTTGGAATTGACCGAATTCGTCAAATGGCAAGAGTATTCAAAGTGATCAGAGTGATAAAACCAGCCACACTAATCAAAATAGCCTGAATGCCAAATAATTCAGAATGTTCATCATGTTGACACTGAATAGAACGTTGGAATTGACTGAATTCGTCAAATGGCAAGAGTATTCAAAGTGATCAGAGTGATAAATCCAGCTACAATAATCAAAATAGCCTGAATGCCCAATAATTCAGAATCTTCATCATGTTGAAACTGAATAGATCGTTGGAATTGACCGAATTCGTCAAATGGCAAGAGTATTCAAAGTGATCAGAGTGATAAATCCAGCTACACTAATCAAAATAGCCTGAATGCCAAATAATTCAGAATGTTCATCATGTTGACACTGAATAGAACGTTGGAATTGACTGAATTCGTCAAATGGCAAAAGTATTCAAAGTGATGAGAGTGATAAAACCAGCCTGAATGTCTAATAATTCAAAATGTTCATCATGTTCAAAGTGAATATAACGTTGTAATTGTACGAATTCGTCAAATGGCAAGAGTATTCAAAGTGATAAAACTAGCCAGACTAATCAAAATAGCCTGAATGCCCAATAATTCAGAATGTTCATCATGTTGAAACTGAATAGAACGTTGGAATTGACCGAATTCGTCAAATGGCAAGAGTATTCAAAGTGATCAGAGTGATAAAACCAGCCACACTAATCAAAATAGCCTGAATGCCAAATAATTCAGAATGTTCATCATGTTGACACTGAATAGAACGTTGGAATTGACTGAATTCGTCAAATGGCAAGAGTATTCAAAGTGATCAGAGTGATAAATCCAGCTACAATAATCAAAATAGCCTGAATGCCCAATAATTCAGAATCTTCATCATGTTGAAACTGAATAGATCGTTGGAATTGACCGAATTCGTCAAATGGCAAGAGTATTCAAAGTGATCAGAGTGATTAAACCAGCCACACTAATCAAAATAGCCTGAATGCCCAATAATTCAGAATGTTCATCATGTTGAAACTGAATAGAACGTTGGAATTGACCGAATTCGTCAAATGGCAAGAGTATTCAAAGTGATCAGAGTGATAAAACCAGCCTGAATGTTTAATAATTCAAAATGTTCGTCATGTTCAAAGTGAATATAAACTTTGCAGTTGACCGAATTCGTCAAATGGCAAGAGTATTCAAAGTGATAAAACCAGCCAGACTAATCAAAATAGCCTGAATGGCCAATAATTCAGAATGTTCATCATGTTGAAACTAAATAGAACGTTGGAATCGACCGAATTCGTCAAATGACAAAAGTATTCATAGTGATCAGAGTGATAAAACCAGCCACACTAATCAAAATAGCCTGAATGCCCAATAATTCAGAATGTTCATCATGTTCAAAGTGAATATAACGTTGTAATTGTACGAATTCGTCAAATGGCAAAAGTATTCAAAGTGATGAGAGTGATAAAACCAGCCTGAATGTCTAATAATTCAAAATGTTCATCATGTTCAAAGTGAATATAACGTTGTAATTGTACGAATTCGTCAAATGGCAAGAGTATTCAAAGTGATAAAACTAGCCAGACTAATCAAAATAGCCTGAATGCCCAATAATTCAGAATGTTCATCATGTTGAAACTGAATAGAACGTTGGAATTGACCGAATTCGTCAAATGGCAAGAGTATTCAAAGTGATCAGAGTGATATACCCAGCTACAATAATCAATATAGCCTAAATGCCCAATAATTCAGAATGTTCATCATGTTCAAAGTGAATATAACGTTGTAATTGTACGAATTCGTCAAATGGCAAGAGTATTCAAAGTTATAAAACCAGCCAGACTAATCAAAATAGCCTGAATGCCCAATAATTCAGAATGTTCATCATGTTGAAACTGAATAGAACGTTGGAATTGACCGAATTCGTCAAATGGCAAGAGTATTCAAAGTGATCAGAGTGATATACCCAGCTACAATAATCAATATAGCCTGAATGCCCAATAATTCAGAATGTTCATCATGTTCAAAGTGAATATAAAGTTGTAATTGTACGAATTCGTCAAATGGCAAAGGTATTCGAGGTGATGAGAGTTATAAAACCAGCCTGAATATCTAATAATTCAAAATGTTCATCATGTTCAAACTAAATATAACGTTGGAATTGACCGAATTCGTCAAATGGCAAGAGTATTCAAAGTGATAAGAGTGATAAAACCAGCCACACTAATCAAAATAGCCTGAATGCCCAATAATTCAGAATGTTCATCATGTTGAAACTGAATAGAACGATGGAATTGACCGAATTCGTCAAATGGCAAGAGTATTCAAAGTGATCAGAGTGATAAAACCAGCCACGCTAATCAAAATAGCCTGAATGCCCAATAATTCAGAATGTTCATCATGTTGAAACTGAATAGAACGTTGGAATTGACCGAATTCGTCAAATGGCAAGAGTATTCAAAGTGATCAGAGTGATAAAACCAGCCTGAATGTTTAATAATTCAAAATGTTCGTCATGTTCAAAGTGAATATAAACTTTGCAGTTGACCGAATTCGTCAAATGGCAAGAGTATTCAAAGTGATAAAACCAGCCAGACTAACCAAAATAGCCTGAATGTCCAATAATACAGAATGTTCATCATGTTGAAACTGAATAGAACGATGGAATTGACCGAATTCGTCAAATGGCAAGAGTATTCAAAGTGATCAGAGTGATAAAACCAGCCACGCTAATCAAAATAGCCTGAATGCCCAATAATTCAGAATGTTCATCATGTTGAAACTGAATAGAACGTTGGAATTGACCGAATTCGTCAAATGGCAAGAGTATTCAAAGTGATAAGAGTGATAAAACCAGCCACACTAATCAAAATAGCCTGAATGCCCAATAATTCAGAATGTTCATCATGTGGAAACTGAAGAGAACGTTGGAATTGACCGAATTCGTCAAATGGCCAGAGTATTCAAAGTGATCAGAGTGATAAACCAGCTACAATAATCAAAATAGCCTGAATACCCAATAATTCAGAATCTCCATCATGTTCAAACTAAATATAACGTTGGAATTGACCAAATTCGTCAAATGGCAAGAGTATTCAAAGTGATAAAACCAGCCAGACTAATCAAAATAGCCTGAATGTCCAATAATTCAGAATGTTCATCATGTTGAAACTGAATAGAACGATGGAATTGACCGAATTCGTCAAATGGAAAGTGTATTCAAAGTGATCAGAGTGATAAAACCAGCCACACTAATCAAAATAGCCTGAATGCCCAATAATTCAGAATGTTCATCATGTTGAAACTGAATAGAACGTTGGAATTGACCGAATTCGTCAAATGGCAAGAGTATTCAAAGTGATAAAACCAGCCAGACTAATCAAAATATCCTGAATGCCCAATACTTCAGAATGTTCATCATGTTGAAACTGAATAGAACGTTGTAATTGACCGAATTCGTCAAATGGCAAGAGTATTCAAAGTGATGAGAGTGATAAAACCAGCTACAATAATCAATATAGCTTGAATGTCCAATAATTCAGAATGTTCAAAGTGAATATAACGTTGTAATTGTACGAATTCGTCAAATGGCAAAAGTATTCAAAGTGATGAGAGTGATAAAACCAGCTACAATAATCAATATAGCCTGAATGCCCAATAATTCAGAATGTTCATCATGTTCAAAGTGAATATAACGTTGTAATTGTACGAATTCGTCAAATGGCAAAAGTATTCAAAGTGATGAGTGTGATAAAACCAGCTACAATAATCAATATAGCTTGAATGTCCAATAATTCAGAATGTTCATCATGTTCAAAGTGAATATAACGTTGTAATTGTACGAATTCGTCAAATGACAAAAGTATTCAAAGTGATGAGAGTGATAAAACCAGCTACAATAATCAATATAGCCTGAATGTCCAATAATTCAGAATGTTCATCATGTTAAAACTGAATATAACGTTGGAATTTACCGAATTCGTCAAATGGCAAGAGTATTCAAAGTGATAAAACCAGCCAGACTAATCAAAATATCCTGAATGCCCAATACTTCAGAATGTTCATCATGTTGAAACTGAATAGAACGTTGTAATTGACCGAATTCGTCAAATGGCAAGAGTATTCAAAGTGATGAGAGTAATAAAACCAGCTACAATAATCAATATAGCTTGAATGTCCAATAATTCAGAATGTTCATCATGTTCAAAGTGAATATAACGTTGTAATTGTACGAATTCGTCAAATGGCAAAAGTATTCAAAGTGATGAGAGTGATAAAACCAGCTACAATAATCAATATAGCCTGAATGTCCAATAATTCAGAATGTTCATCATGTTAAAACTGAATATAACGTTGGAATTTACCGAATTCGTCAAATGGCAAGAGTATTCAAAGTGATAAAACCAGCCAGACTAATCAAAATATCCTGAATGCCCAATACTTCAGAATGTTCATCATGTTGAAACTGAATAGAACGTTGTAATTGGCCGAATTCGTCAAATGGCAAGAGTATTCAAAGTGATGAGAGTAATAAAAGCAGCTACAATAATCAATATAGCTTGAATGTCCAATAATTCAGAATGTTCATCATGTTCAAAGTGAATATAACGTTGTAATTGTACGAATTCGTCAAATGACAAAAGTATTCAAAGTGATGAGAGTGATAAAACCAGCTACAATAATCAATATAGCCTGAATGTCCAATAATTCAGAATGTTCATCATGTTAAAACTGAATATAACGTTGGAATTGACCGAATTCGTCAAATGGCAAGAGTATTCAAAGTGATCAGAGTGATTAAACCAGCCACACTAATCAAAATAGCCTGAATGCCCAATAATTCAGAATGTTCATCTTGTTGAAACTGAATAGAACGTTGGAATTGACCGAATTCGTCAAATGGCAAGAGTATTCAAAGTGATCAGAGTGATAAAACCAGCCACACTAAACAAAATAGCCCGAATGCCCAATAATTCAGAATGTTCATCATGTTGAAACTGAATAGAACGTTGGAATTGACCGAATTCGTCAAATGGCAAGAGTATTCAAAGTGATCAGAGTGATAACACCAGCTACAATAATCAAAATAGCCTGAATGCCCAATAATTCAGAATGTTCATCATGTTGAAACTGAATAGAACGTTGGAATTGACCGAATTCGTCAAATGGCAAGAGTATTCAAAGTGATCAGAGTGATTAAACCAGCCACACTAATCAAAATAGCCTGAATGCCCAATAATTCAGAATGAAACTGAATAGAACGTTGGAATTGACCGAATTCGTCAAATGGCAAGAGTATTCAAAGTGATCAGAGTGATAAAACCAGCCTGAATGTTTAATAATTCAAAATGTTCGTCATGTTCAAAGTGAATATAAACTTTGCAGTTGACCGAATTCGTCAAATGGAAAGTGTATTCAAAGTGATCAGAGTGATAAAACCAGCCACACTAATCGAAATAGCCTGAATGCCCAATAATTCAGAATGTTCATCATGTTGAAACTGAATAGAACGTTGGAATTGACCGAATTCGTCAAATGGCAAGAGTATTCAAAGTGATCAGAGTGATTAAACCAGCCACACTAATCAAAATAGCCTGAATGCCCAATAATTCAGAATGAAACTGAATAGAACGTTGGAATTGACCGAATTCGTCAAATGGCAAGAGTATTCAAAGTGATCAGAGTGATAAAACCAGCCTGAATGTTTAATAATTCAAAATGTTCGTCATGTTCAAAGTGAATATAAACTTTGCAGTTGACCGAATTCGTCAAATGGAAAGTGTATTCAAAGTGATCAGAGTGATAAAACCAGCCACACTAATCGAAATAGCCTGAATGCCCAATAATTCAGAATGTTAATCATGTTGAAACTGAATAGAACGTTGGAATTGACCGAATTCGTGAAATGGCAAGAGTATTCAAAGTGATCAGAGTGATAAAACCAGCCAGACTAATCAAAATATCCTGAATGCCCAATAATTCAGAATGTTCATCATGTTGAAACTGAATACAACGTTGGAATTGACCGAATTCGTCAAATGGCAAGAGTATTCAAAGTGATCAGAGTGATAAAACCAGCTACAATAATCAATATAGCCTGAATGCCCAATAATTCAGAATGTTCATCATGTTCAAAGTAATAATAACGTTGTAATTGTACGAATTCGTCAAATGGCAAAAGTATTCAAAGTGATGAGAGTGATAAAACCAGCTACAATAATCAATATAGCCTGAATGCCCAATAATTCAGAATGTTCATCATGTTCAAAGTGAATATAACGTTGTAATTGTACGAATTCGTCAAATGGCAAAGGTATTCGAAGTGATGAGAGTGATAAAACCAGCCTGAATATCTAACAATTCAAAATGTTTATCATGTTCAAACTAAATATAACGTTGGAATTGACCGAATTCGTCAAATGGAAAGAGTATTCAAATTGATAAAACCCGCCAGACTAATCAAAATAGACTGAATGCCCAATAATTCAGAATGTTCATCATGTTGAAACTGAATATAACGTTGTAATTGTACGAATTCGTCAAATGGCAAAAGTATTCAAAGTGATGAGAGTGATAAAACCAGCTACAATCTTAATATATATTTACCCTCGACACTGATACACTGATTCCCTGATTCACTGACTCTGTCACGCAGTACGTAAGAATTTAAATAGGCATTCTATAATAATTCTATAAATAATAATAATAAAAAAAATAATATTTTTTTTTTGTACAGAAATTGTGTTTTCCCCAAATTTTTTTTTTTCCAAAATTTTTTTTTTCCAAGTTTTTTTTTTTTCAACTAATTTTTTTTTTCAACAAAATTTTTTTTTTTCCACATAAATTTTTTTTTCAACAAAATTTTTTTTTTTCGACAAAAAATTTTTTTTTCCACAAAAACTTTTTTTTTCAACAAAAATTTGTTTTCACAAATTTTTTTTTTTCCAATTTTATTTTTTTTCGAAATTTTTTTTACAAAATAGTTTTCTCATTAACAAATTAAGTAACAAATACTTTCTCAAGCAAATTAACGGGCGCATTACAACTTACTAGTAATCAATATAGCCTGAATGCCCAATAATTCAGAATGTTCATCATGTTCAAAGTGAATATAACGTTGTAATTGTACGAACTCGTCAAATGGCAAAGGTATTCGAGGTGATGAGATTGATAAAATCAGCCTGAATATCTAATAATTCAAAATGTTCATCATGTTCAAACTAAATATAACGTTGGAATTGACCGAATTCGTAAAATGGCAAGAGTATTCAAAGTGATAAAACCAGCCAGACTAATCAAAATAGCCTGAATGCCCAATAATTCAGAATGTTCATCCTGTTGAAACTGAATAGAACGTTGGAATTGACCGAAATCGTCAAATGGCAAGAGTATTCAAAGTGATCAGAGTGATAAAACCAGCCACACTAATCAAAATAGCCTGAATGCCCAATAATTCAGAATGTTCATCATGTTGAAACTGAATAGAACGTTGGAATTGACCGAATTCGTCAAATGGCAAGAGTATTCAAAGTGATCAGAGTGATAAAACCAGCCACACTAATCAAAATAGCCTGAATGCCAAATAATTCAGAATGTTCATCATGTTGACACTGAATAGAACGTTGGAATTGACCGAATTCGTCAAATGGCAAGAGTATTCAAAGTGATCAGAGTGATAAAACCAGCTACAATAATCAAAATAGCCTGAATGCCCAATAATTCAGAATCTTCATCATGTTGAAACTGAATAGATCGTTGGAATTGACCGAATTCGTCAAATGGCAAGAGTATTCAAAGTGATCAGAGTGATTAAACCAGCCACACTAATCAAAATAGCCTGAATGCCCAATAATTCAGAATGTTCATCATGTAGAAACTGAATAGAACGTTGGAATTGACCGAATTCGTCAAATGGCAAGAGTATTCAAAGTGATCAGAGTGATAAAACCAGCCTGAATGTTTAATAATTCAAAATGTTCGTCATGTTCAAAGTGAATATAAACTTTGCAGTTGACCGAATTCGTCAAATGGAAAGTATATTCAAAGTGATCAGAGTGATAAAACCATCCACACTAATCAAACTAGCCCGAATGCCCAATAATTCAGAATGTTAATCATGTTGAAACTGAATAGAACGTTGGAATTGACCGAATTCGTGAAATGGCAAGAGTATTCAAAGTGATCAGAGTGATAAAACCAGCTGCAATAATCAATATAGCCTGAATGCCCAATAATTCAGAATGTTCATCATGTTCAAAGTAATAATAACATTGTAATTGTACGAATTCGTCAAATGGCAAGAGTATTCAAAGTGATCAGAGTGATAAAACCAGCTACAATAATCAATATAGCCTGAATGCCCAATAATTCACAATGTTCAAAGTGAATATAACGTTGTAATTGTACGAATTCGTCAAATGGCAAAAGTATTCAAAGTGATGAGAGTGATAAAACCAGCTACAATAATCAATATAGCCTGAATGCCCAATAATTCAGAATGTTCATCATGTTCAAAGTGAATATAACGTTGTAATTGTACGAATTCGTCAAATGGCAAAGGTATTCGAAGTGATGAGAGTGATAAAACCAGCCTGAATATCTAATAATTCAAAATGTTTATCATGTTCAAACTAAATATAACGTTGGAATTGACCGAATTCGTCAAATGGAAAGAGTATTCAAAGTGATAAAACCAGCCAGACTAATCAAAATAGCCTGAATGCCCAATAATTCAGAACGTTCATCATGTTGAAACTGAATAGAACGTTGGAATTGACCGTATTCGTCAAATGGCAAGAGTATTCAAAGTGATGAGAGTGATAAAACCAGCCTGAATATCTAATAATTCAAAATGTTTATCATGTTCAAACTAAACATAACGTTGGAATTGACCGAATTCGTCAAATGGAAAGAGTATTCAAAGTGATAAAACCAGCCAGACTAATCAAAATAGCCTGAATGCCCAATAATTCAGAATGTTCATCATGTTGAAACTGAATAGAACGTTGGAATTGACCGTATTCGTCAAATGGCAAGAGTATTCAAAGTGATCAGAGTGATAAAACCAGCCTGAATGTTTAATAATTCAAAATGTTCGTCATGTTCAAAGTGAATATAAACTTTGCAGTTGACCGAATTCGTCAAATGGAAAGAGTATTCAAAGTGATAAAACCAGCCAGACTAATCAAAATATCCTGAATGCCCAATAATTCAGAATGTTCATCATGTTGAAACTGAATACAACGTTGGAATTGACCGAATTCGTCAAATGGCAAGAGTATTCAAAGTGATCAGAGTGATAAAACCAGCTGCAATAATCAATATAGCCTGAATGCCCAATAATTCAGAATGTTCATCATGTTCAAAGTGAATATAACGTTGTAATTGTACGAATTCGTCAAATGGCAAGAGTATTCAAAGTGATGAGAGTGATAAAACCAGCTACAATAATCAATATAGCCTGAATGCCCAATAATTCAGAATGTTCATCATGTTGAAACTGAATAGAACGTTGGAATTGACCGTATTCGTCAAATGGCAAAAGTATTCAAAGTGATGAGAGTGATAAAACCAGCCTGAATATCTAATAATTCAAAATGTTTATCATGTTCAAACTAAATATAACGTTGGAATTGACCGAATTCGTCAAATGGAAAGAGTATTCAAAGTGATAAAACCAGCCAGACTAATCAAAATAGCCTGAATGCCCAATAATTCAGAATGTTCATCATGTTGAATCTGAATAGAACGTTGGAATTGACCGTATTCGTCAAATGGCAAGAGTATTCAAAGTGATCAGAGTGATAAAACCAGCCTGAATGTTTAATAATTCAAAATGTTCGTCATGTTCAAAGTGAATATAAACTTTGCAGTTGACCGAATTCGTCAAATGGAAAGTGTATTCAAAGTGATCAGAGTGATAAAACCAGCCACACTAATCAAAATAGCCTGAATGCCCAATAATTCAGAATGTTAATCATGTTGAAACTGAATAGAACGTTGGAATTGACCGAATTCGTGAAATGGCAAGAGTATTCAAAGTGATCAGAGTGATAAAACCAGCCAGACTAATCAAAATATCCTGAATGCCCAATAATTCAGAATGTTCATCATGTTGAAACTGAATACAACGTTGGAATTGACCGAATTCGTCAAATGGCAAGAGTATTCAAAGTGATCAGAGTGATAAAACCAGCTACAATAATCAATATAGCCTGAATGCCCAATAATTCAGAATGTTCATCATGTTCAAAGTAATAATAATGTTGTAATTGTACGAATTCGTCAAATGGCAAGAGTATTCAAAGTGATCAGAGTGATAAACCAGCTACAATAATCAATATAGCCTGAATGCCCAATAATTCAGAATGTTCATCATGTTCAAAGTGAATATAACGTTGTAATTGTACGAATTCGTCAAATGGCAAAGGTAAATATAACGTTGGAATTGACCGAATTCGTCAAATGGCAAGAGTATTCAAAGTGATAAAACCAGCCAGACTAATCAAAATAGCCTGAATGCCCAATAATTCAGAATGTTCATCATGTTGAAACTGAATAGAACGTTGGAATTGACCGAAATCGTCAAATGGCAAGAGTATTCAAAGTGATCAGAGTGATAAAACCAGCCACACTAATCAAAATAGCCTGAATGCCCAATAATTCAGAATGTTCATCATGTTGAAACTGAATAGAACGTTGGAATTGACCGAATTCGTCAAATGGCAAGAGTATTCAAAGTGATCAGAGTGATAAAACCAGCCACACTAATCAAAATAGCCTGAATGCCAAATAATTCAGAATGTTCATCATGTTGACACTGAATAGAACGTTGGAATTGACTGAATTCGTCAAATGGCAAGAGTATTCAAAGTGATCAGAGTGATAAAACCAGCTACAATAATCAAAATAGCCTGAATGCCCAATAATTCAGAATCTTCATCATGTTGAAACTGAATAGATCGTTGGAATTGACCGAATTCGTCAAATGGCAAGAGTATTCAAAGTGATCAGAGTGATTAAACCAGCCACACTAATCAAAATAGCCTGAATGCCCAATAATTCAGAATGTTCATCATGTTGAAACTGAATAGAACGTTGGAATTGACCGAATTCGTCAAATGGCAAGAGTATTCAAAGTGATCAGAGTGATAAAACCAGCCTGAATGTTTAATAATTCAAAATGTTCGTCATGTTCAAAGTGAATATAAACTTTGCAGTTGACCGAATTCGTCAAATGGAAAGTGTATTCAAAGTGATCAGAGTGATAAAACCAGCCACACTAATCAAACTAGCCTGAATGCCCAATAATTCAGAATGTTAATCATGTTGAAACTGAATAGAACGTTGGAATTGACCGAATTCGTGAAATGGCAAGAGTATTCAAAGTGATCAGAGTTATAAAACCAGCTGCAATAATCAATATAGCCTGAATGCCCAATAATTCAGAATGTTCATCATGTTCAAAGTAATAATAACGTTGTAATTGTACGAATTCGTCAAATGGCAAAAGTATTCAAAGTGATGAGAGTGATAAAACCAGCTACAATAATCAATATAGCCTGAATGCCCAATAATTCAGAATGTTCATCATGTTCAAAGTGAATATAACGTTGTAATTGTACGAATTCGTCAAATGGCAAAAGTATTCAAAGTGATGAGAGTGATAAAACCAGCTACAATAATCAAAATAGCCTGAATGCCCAATAATTCAGAATCTTCATCATGTTGAAACTGAATAGATCGTTGGAATTGACCGAATTCGTCAAATGGCAAGAGTATTCAAAGTGATCAGAGTGATTAAACCAGCCACACTAATCAAAATAGCCTGAATGCCCAATAATTCAGAATGTTCATCATGTTGAAACTGAATAGAACGTTGGAATTGACCGAATTCGTCAAATGGCAAGAGTATTCAAAGTGATCAGAGTGATAAAACCAGCCTGAATGTTTAATAATTCAAAATGTTCGTCATGTTCAAAGTGAATATAAACTTTGCAGTTGACCGAATTCGTCAAATGGAAAGTGTATTCAAAGTGATCAGAGTGATAAAACCAGCCAGACTAATCAAAATATCCTGAATGCCCAATAATTCAGAATGTTCATCATGTTGAAACTGAATACAACGTTGGAATTGACCGAATTCGTCAAATGGCAAGAGTATTCAAAGTGATCAGAGTTATAAAACCAGCTGCAATAATCAATATAGCCTGAATGCCCAATAATTCAGAATGTTCATCATGTTCAAAGTAATAATAACGTTGTAATTGTACGAATTCGTCAAATGGCAAAAGTATTCAAAGTGATGAGAGTGATAAAACCAGCTACAATAATCAATATAGCCTGAATGCCCAATAATTCAGAATGTTCATCATGTTCAAAGTGAATATAACGTTGTAATTGTACGAATTCGTCAAATGGCAAAGGTATTCGAAGTGATGAGAGTGATAAAACCAGCCTGAATATCTAATAATTCAAAATGTTTATCATGTTCAAACTAAATATAACGTTGGAATTGACCGAATTCGTCAAATGGCAAGAGTATTCAAAGTGATAAAACCAGCCAGACTAATCAAAATAGCCTGAATGCCCAATAATTCAGAATGTTCATCATGTTGAAACTGAATAGAACGTTGGAATTGACCGAAATCGTCAAATGGCAAGAGTATTCAAAGTGATCAGAGTGATAAAACCAGCCACACTAATCAAAATAGCCTGAATGCCCAATAATTCAGAATGTTCATCATGTTGAAACTGAATAGAACGTTGGAATTGACCGAATTAGTCAAATGGCAAGAGTATTCAAAGTGATCAGAGTGATAAAACCAGCCACACTAATCAAAATAGCCTGAATGCCAAATAATTCAGAATGTTCATCATGTTGACACTGAATAGAACGTTGGAATTGACTGAATTCGTCAAATGGCAAGAGTATTCAAAGTGATCAGAGTGATAAAAACAGCTACAATAATCAAAATAGCCTGAATGCCCAATAATTCAGAATGTTCATCATGTTGAAACTGAATACAACGTTGGAATTGACCGAATTCGTCAAATGGCAAGAGTATTCAAAGTGATCAGAGTGATAAAACCAGCTGCAATAATCAATATAGCCTGAATGCCCAATAATTCAGAATGTTCATCATGTTCAAAGTAATAATAACGTTGTAATTGTACGAATTCGTCAAACGGCAAGAGTATTCAAAGTGATCAGAGTGATAAAACCAGCTACAATAATCAATATAGCCTGAATGCCCAATAATTCACAATGTTCAAAGTGAATATAACGTTGTAATTGTACGAATTCGTCAAATGGCAAAAGTATTCAAAGTGATGAGAGTGATAAAACCAGCTACAATAATCAATATAACCTGAATGCCCATTAATTCAGAATGTTCATCATGTTCAAAGTGAATATAACGTTGTAATTGTACGAATTCGTCAAATGGCAAAGGTATTCGATGTGATGAGAGTGATAAAACCAGCCTGAATATCTAATAATTCAAAATGTTTATCATGTTCAAACTAAATATAACGTTGGAATTGACCGAATTCGTCAAATGGAAAGAGTATTCAAAGTGATAAAACCAGCCAGACTAATCAAAATAGCCTGAATGCCCAATAATTCAGAACGTTCATCATGTTGAAACTGAATAGAACGTTGGAATTGACCGTATTCGTCAAATGGCAAGAGTATTCAAAGTGATGAGAGTGATAAAACCAGCCTGAATATCTAATAATTCAAAATGTTTATCATGTTCAAACTAAACATAACGTTGGAATTGACCGAATTCGTCAAATGGAAAGAGTATTCAAAGTGATAAAACCAGCCAGACTAATCAAAATAGCCTGAATGCCCAATAATTCAGAATGTTCATCATGTTGAAACTGAATAGAACGTTGGAATTGACCGTATTCGTCAAATGGCAAGAGTATTCAAAGTGATCAGAGTGATAAAACCAGCCTGAATGTTTAATAATTCAAAATGTTCGTCATGTTCAAAGTGAATATAAACTTTGCAGTTGACCGAATTCGTCAAATGGAAAGAGTATTCAAAGTGATAAAACCAGCCAGACTAATCAAAATATCCTGAATGCCCAATAATTCAGAATGTTCATCATGTTGAAACTGAATACAACGTTGGAATTGACCGAATTCGTCAAATGGCAAGAGTATTCAAAGTGATCAGAGTGATAAAACCAGCTGCAATAATCAATATAGCCTGAATGCCCAATAATTCAGAATGTTCATCATGTTCAAAGTGAATATAACGTTGTAATTGTACGAATTCGTCAAATGGCAAGAGTATTCAAAGTGATGAGAGTGATAAAACCAGCTACAATAATCAATATAGCCTGAATGCCCAATAATTCAGAATGTTCATCATGTTGAAACTGAATAGAACGTTGGAATTGACCGTATTCGTCAAATGGCAAAAGTATTCAAAGTGATGAGAGTGATAAAACCAGCCTGAATATCTAATAATTCAAAATGTTTATCATGTTCAAACTAAATATAACGTTGGAATTGACCGAATTCGTCAAATGGAAAGAGTATTCAAAGTGATAAAACCAGCCAGACTAATCAAAATAGCCTGAATGCCCAATAATTCAGAATGTTCATCATGTTGAATCTGAATAGAACGTTGGAATTGACCGTATTCGTCAAATGGCAAGAGTATTCAAAGTGATCAGAGTGATAAAACCAGCCTGAATGTTTAATAATTCAAAATGTTCGTCATGTTCAAAGTGAATATAAACTTTGCAGTTGACCGAATTCGTCAAATGGAAAGTGTATTCAAAGTGATCAGAGTGATAAAACCAGCCACACTAATCAAAATAGCCTGAATGCCCAATAATTCAGAATGTTAAACATGTTGAAACTGAATAGAACGTTGGAATTGACCGAATTCGTGAAATGGCAAGAGTATTCAAAGTGATCAGAGTGATAAAACCAGCCAGACTAATCAAAATATCCTGAATGCCCAATAATTCAGAATGTTCATCATGTTGAAACTGAATACAACGTTGGAATTGACCGAATTCATCAAATGGCAAGAGTATTCAAAGTGATCAGAGTGATAAAACCAGCTACAATAATCAATATAGCCTGAATGCCCAATAATTCAGAATGTTCATCATGTTCAAAGTAATAATAATGTTGTAATTGTACGAATTCGTCAAATGGCAAGAGTATTCAAAGTGATCAGAGTGATAAACCAGCTACAATAATCAATATAGCCTGAATGCCCAATAATTCAGAATGTTCATCATGTTCAAAGTGAATATAACGTAAATGGCAAAGGTAAATATAACGTTGGAATTGACCGAATTCGTCAAATGGCAAGAGTATTCAAAGTGATAAAACCAGCCAGACTAATCAAAATAGCCTGAATGCCCAATAATTCAGAATGTTCATCATGTTGAAACTGAATAGAACGTTGGAATTGACCGAAATCGTCAAATGGCAAGAGTATTCAAAGTGATCAGAGTGATAAAACCAGCCACACTAATCAAAATAGCCTGAATGCCCAATAATTCAGAATGTTCATCATGTTGAAACTGAATAGAACGTTGGAATTGACCGAATTCGTCAAATGGCAAGAGTATTCAAAGTGATCAGAGTGATAAAACCAGCCACACTAATCAAAATAGCCTGAATGCCAAATAATTCAGAATGTTCATCATGTTGACACTGAATAGAACGTTGGAATTGACTGAATTCGTCAAATGGCAAGAGTATTCAAAGTGATCAGAGTGATAAAACCAGCTACAATAATCAAAATAGCCTGAATGCCCAATAATTCAGAATCTTCATCATGTTGAAACTGAATAGATCGTTGGAATTGACCGAATTCGTCAAATGGCAAGAGTATTCAAAGTGATCAGAGTGATTAAACCAGCCACACTAATCAAAATAGCCTGAATGCCCAATAATTCAGAATGTTCATCATGTTGAAACTGAATAGAACGTTGGAATTGACCGAATTCGTCAAATGGCAAGAGTATTCAAAGTGATCAGAGTGATAAAACCAGCCTGAATGTTTAATAATTCAAAATGTTCGTCATGTTCAAAGTGAATATAAACTTTGCAGTTGACCGAATTCGTCAAATGGAAAGTGTATTCAAAGTGATCAGAGTGATAAAACCAGCCACACTAATCAAACTAGCCTGAATGCCCAATAATTCAGAATGTTAATCATGTTGAAACTGAATAGAACGTTGGAATTGACCGAATTCGTGAAATGGCAAGAGTATTCAAAGTGATCAGAGTGATAAAACCAGCCAGACTAATCAAAATATCCTGAATGCCCAATAATTCAGAATGTTCATCATGTTGAAACTGAATACAACGTTGGAATTGACCGAATTCGTCAAATGGCAAGAGTATTCAAAGTGATCAGAGTGATAAAACCAGCTGCAATAATCAATATAGCCTGAATGCCCAATAATTCAGAATGTTCATCATGTTCAAAGTAATAATAACGTTGTAATTGTACGAATTCGTCAAATGGCAAGAGTATTCAAAGTGATCAGAGTGATAAAACCAGCTACAATAATCAATATAGCCTGAATGCCCAATAATTCACAATGTTCAAAGTGAATATAACGTTGTAATTGTACGAATTCGTCAAATGGCAAAAGTATTCAAAGTGATGAGAGTGATAAAACCAGCTACAATAATCAATATAGCCTGAATGCCCAATAATTCAGAATGTTCATCATGTTCAAAGTGAATATAACGTTGTAATTGTACGAATTCGTCAAATGGAAAGAGTATTCAAAGTGATAAAACCAGCCAGACTAAACAAAATAGCCTGAATGCCCAATAATTCAGAATGTTCATCATGTTGAAACTGAATAGAACGTTGGAATTGACCGTATTCGTCAAATGGCAAGAGTATTCAAAGTGATCAGAGTGATAAAACCAGCCTGAATGTTTAATAATTCAAAATGTTCGTCATGTTCAAAGTGAATATAAACTTTGCAGTTGACCGAATTCGTCAAATGGAAAGTGTATTCAAAGTGATCAGAGTGATAAAACCAGCCACACTAATCAAAATAGCCTGAATGCCCAATAATTCAGAATGTTAATCATGTTGAAACTGAATAGAACGTTGGAATTGACCGAATTCGTGAAATGGCAAGAGTATTCAAAGTGATCAGAGTGATAAAACCAGCCAGACTAATCAAAATATCCTGAATGCCCAATAATTCAGAATTTTCATCATGTTGAAACTGAATACAACGTTGGAATTGACCGAATTCCTCAAATGGCAAAAGTATTCAAAGTGATCAGAGTGATAAAACCAGCTACAATAATCAATATAGCCTGAATGCCCAATAATTCAGAATGTTCATCATGTTCAAAGTAATAATAACGTTGTAATTGTACGAATTCGTCAAATGGCAAGAGTATTCAAAGTGATCAGAGTGATAAAACCAGCTACAATAATCATATAGCCTGAATGCCCAATAATTCACAATGTTCAAAGTGAATATAACGTTGTAATTGTACGAATTCGTCAAATGGCAAAAGTATTCAAAGTGATGAGAGTGATAAAACCAGCTACAATAATCAATATAGCCTGAATGCCCAATAATTCAGAATGTTCATCATGTTCAAAGTGAATATAACGTTGTAATTGTACGAATTCGTCAAATGGCAAAAGTATTCAAAGTGATGAGAGTGATAAAACCAGCTACAATAATCAATATAGCCTGGATGCCCAATAATTCAGAATGTTCATCATGTTCAAAGTGAATATAATGTTGTAATTGTACGAATTCGTCAAATGGAAAGAGTATTCAAAGTGATAAAACCAGCCAGACTAATCAAAATAGCCTGAATGCCCAATAATTCAGAATGTTCATCATGTTGAAACTGAATAGAACGTTGGAATTGACCGAATTCGTCAAATGGCAAGAGTATTCAAAGTGATCAGAGTGATAAAACCAGCCACACTAATCAAAATAGCCTGAATGCCCAATAATTCTGAATGTTCATCATGTTGAAACTGAAGCAACAGGAATCTACGAGGAGTGCAAGGTGAAAATTCTCGAAGCAACGACTGAAGATATAAGGGCAAAGGAGAATGAAACTTCAGCAACGAATGTCACCATGGCATATCAAAGTGCATCAACATTGAAACTTCCACCGTGTGATACACCGCCATTTGAAGGAGGTTATTCAAAGTGGCCAGCTTTCAGAGATATATTCCAAGCTGTGTTTATAAATCATCCAGGATTATCCGAGGCTCAGAAGTTATATCACTTACGATGCAAAACAAGAGGAGAGCCGTTGCAGATTGTTCAGCGTTTCGACATTGTGGATCAAAATTTAAATTTGGCGTGGGAAGCACTGAGAGATAGTTATGAAAATAAACGTATTTTAGTGCATCAGCAGATGAAAAAATTCTTCGGCATCCAGATCGCTCCCTGCGAAAATCCGAAGTCAATTCAACAAATTCAGAGCAGTATTAATGACAGTGTTTCGGTATTCAAATCTTATAAAATCAAAACGGACAATTGGGATCCGATTTTAGTGCATTGGTTTTCTACAAGATTGTCAGAGGAACCGTTGAGAGCCTGGGAAGATTCATTGAGCGACCATAAAGAGTTGCCAACCTGGCCTCAGTTGAACGCGTTTCTCTCCAACCGAATAGAGATGCTAGAAACGATCACTGATTTTAAAAAACCAAATCAGAAAGAAAATCAGAACTATTCGAAACATCAAACATTTTACACGCAGTCAGAAGGAGAAAAAAAATATATTTGTAAGAAATTCAAGCAGGATCATGCCCTTCGACACTGCAAACATTTCAAGGCTTTGTCACCAAATGAAAGAATAAAGTATGTTTATGCCAACAAATATTGTGCAAATTGTTTGTCTCCAAATCATTTCAAGACAAAATGCACCAGCAATAAGACGTGTGCAAAATGTCATCAAAAACATCACACAATGATACACTTGGAAAAAACTGAAAGTAAAGATAATAATTCGTGAGGAAATTACGACAATGCAGAGTACACTTCAGGTGAAAATGAGCAGTCGACGTCCGGCCATCAAAGGTATACAAGCTTCCACCCTGGAAAAAATAACGTCTCCAACGATACGGTTCAAAATCACTTTGTACAGAACAGCGGTACAACAGTGTTGCCAACAGCGGTAATTGAAATTATTCATGCCGGAGAAACTTTTGTGGTACGAACACTTTTAGATGGAGGTTCAGAACGGAGTTTTATTTCTAAACGCATTCAGCAACATCTACGTTTGCCGGTAGAAATCCATAATACTCACATTTCAGGGTTAGGTGGTACTATCGTGGTAAGTTCACAAGGAAAATGCAACGTCAAGATCAGATCAAGGCGATCGAACTTCTTCATGAATATTAATGCAATTATCGTGCTGAAGTTAGCCCATTTTCTACCAGCAAAAAGAGTTAATATCCAGAATCTTGGAGAATTTTCTACTTTGGACTTAGCAGATCCATATTTTTTTCAACCTTCACAGATAGATATGATTATTGGAAGTGATTATTTACCACTGATTAACATGGAAGGAGTACGTTTAGATACCGTGAGAGGCTTGGAAGCGAGAGAGTCGAGGTTTGGCTGGTACTTATCTGGCCCCATGCCAGCAAGTGAGGTGCACACTTTTTCTACTATAGTTCATGAATGTGATTATACGGCATTAAATGAGCAAATGAAGAAATTTTGGGAAATTGAAGAAGTAGACAGATGCTCACAAGTCTCTGAAAATGATAATTATTGCGAAGAATTTTACAAGAGGACTACTAGTCGAGAAGAAAATGGTCGATATATGGTACGTCTCCCGTTTCGTCCAGAATTTCCTCAAGAAATTTTTTTGGGTGCCTCGAAGAATATCGCAGCTGCACAATATCTACGTATGGAGAAAAATTTGAAGAAATGTCCAGAGTTAAAGGCAGAATATAGTAAGGTCCTACAGGAATATATTGATTTAGACCACATGGAGCCTGTCGTTCACCATGAGCAGAAATCAATTAAACAATTCTCTTTTTTCTTACCACATCATGCTGTAGACAAGCCCGATAGTATTTCAACAAAGCTGAGGGTAGTTTTCAATGGTTCGAATAAAACCTCAAGTGGATTTTCGTTGAATAATGTTCTTTTTCCTGGACCTACATTACTGGCGGATTTGATGCAAGTTATTCTAGGATGGCGCTTTTACAAATTTGTCTTCACCGGCGACATCCAGAAAATGTACCGCCAAGTCTTGCTTCACCCTGAAGATCGGAAATACCAATTGATTCTATTTCGCCCTAATGAAAACGAAGATATAAAAACTTACCAACTCAAAACGGTTACCTTGTGCTCCATTTCTGGCTTTAATAACCCTAATTCAACTGAGCGAAGATTGTCACGAAACAAATAAGCATGCTGCAGATATTCTCAAAAACGAGACGTATGTTGACGATGTGCTGTCAGGAGGACACACAGTTGCCGAAGCGAAAAGTAAGCAAATCGAGTTATTGAGGACCCTCAAGTCAGCAGCCTTCCCCCTGAAGAAGGTAACAGCTAACAACAATGCCCTTCTGGAGCATTTGGGCCGGGAGGATCTTCTTGCTGAAGATTTTTTAAAATTTGATGAGTCCAGCAGTACGAAAACTCTGGGAATTAGATGGAACGCGAAAACAGACACGTTTTTCTACAAAGTTGAAGTTATTTCTCCCGTTTCAGCAACAACGAAAAAGCAAATATTATCCGTTATAGTGAGAGTGATAAAACCAGCTACAATAATCAATATAGCCTGAATGCCCAATAATTCAGAATGTTCATCATGTTCAAAGTGAATATAACGTTGTAATTGTACGAATTCGTCAAATGGCCAAGGTATTCGAAGTGATGAGAGTGATAAAACCAGCGTGAATATCTAACAATTCAAAATGTTTATCATGTTCAAACTAAATATAACGTTGGAATTGACCGAATTCGTCAAATGGAAAGAGTGTTCAAAGTGATAAAACCAGCCAGACTAATCAAAATAGCCTGAATGCCCAATAATTCAGAATGTTCATCATGTTGAAACTGAATAGAACGTTGGAATTGACCGATTTCGTCAAATGGCAAGAGTATTCAAAGTGATGAGAGTGATAAAACCAGCTACAATAATCAATATAGCCTGAATGTCCATCAATTCAGAATGTTCATCATGTTCAAAGTGAATATAACGTTGTAATTGTACGAATTCGTCAAATGGCAAAAGTATTCAAAGTGATGAGAGTGATAAAACCAGCTACAATCTTAATATATATTTACCCTCGACACTGATTCACTGATACACTGAGACACTGATTCCCTGATTCACTGACTCTGTCACGCAGTACGTAGGAATTTAAATAGGCATTCTATAATAATTCTATAAATAATAATAATAAAAAAAATAATATTTTTTTTTTGCACAGAAATTGTGTTTTCCCCTAATTTTTTTTTTCCAAATTTTTTTTTTCAAAAAATTTTTTTTTTCAACAAAATTTTTTTTTTCCACAAAATTTTTTTTTTTCAACATTTTTTTTTTCAGCAAAAAATTTTTTTTTCAACAATCTTTTTTTTTTCAACACAATTTTTTTTTTTCCACAAAAAATTTTTTTTTCAACAAAATTTTTTTTTTTTCAACAAAAATTTTTTTTCACAATTTTTTTTTTTCCAATTTTATTTTTTTTCGAAATTTTTTTTACAAAATAGTTTTCTCATTAACAAATTAAGTAACAAATACTTTCTCAAGCAAATTAACGGGCGCATTACAACTTACTAGTAATCAATATAGCCTGAATGCCCAATAATTCAGAATGTGCATCATGTTGAAACTGAATAGAACGTTGGAATTGACCGAATTCGTCAAATGGCAAGAATAATCAAAGTGATAAAACCAGCTACAATAGTCAAAATAGCCTGAATGCCCAATAATTCAGAATGTGCATCATGTTGAAACTGAATAGAACGTTGGAATTGACCGAATTCGTCAAATGGCAAGAATAATCAAAGTGATAAAACCAGCTACAATAGTCAAAATAGCCTGAATGCCATATAATTCAAAATGTTCACAGTGAATATAACGTTGCAGTTGACCGAATTCTTCAAATGGCAAGAGTATTCAAAGTGATCAGAGTGATAAAACCAGCTACAATAATCAAAATAGCCTGAATGCCCAATAATTCAGAATGTTCATCATGTTGAAACTGAATACAACGTTGGAATTGTACGAATTCGTCAAATGGCAAGAGTATTCAAAGTGATCAGAGTGATAAAACCAGCTGCAATAATCAATATAGCCTGAATGCCCAATAATTCAGAATGTTCATCATGTTCAAAGTAATAATAACGTTGTAATTGTACGAATTCGTCAAATGGCAAGAGTATTCAAAGTGATCAGAGTGATAAAACCAGCTACAATAATCAATATAGCCTGAATGCCCAATAATTCAGAATGTTCATCATGTTGAAACTGAATACAACGTTGGAATTGTACGAATTCGTCAAATGGCAAGAGTATTCAAAGTGATCAGAGTGATAAAACCAGCTGCAATAATCAATATAGCCTGAATGCCCAATAATTCAGAATGTTCATCATGTTCAAAGTAATAATAACGTTGTAATTGTACGAATTCGTCAAATGGCAAGAGTATTCAAAGTGATCAGAGTGATAAAACTAGCTACAATAATCAATATAGCCTGAATGCCCAATAATTCACAATGTTCAAAGTGAATATAACGTTGTAATTGTACGAATTCGTCAAATGGCAAAAGTATTCAAAGTGATGAGAGTGATAAAACCAGCCACACTAATCAAAATAGCCTGAATGCCCACTAATTCAGAATGTTAATCATGTTGAAACTGAATAGAACATTGGAATTGACCGAATTCGTGAAATGGCAAGAGTATTCAAAGTGATCAGAGTGATAAAACCAGCCAGACTATTCAAAATATCCTGAATGCCCAATAATTCAGAATGTTCATCATGTTGAAACTGAATACAACGTTGGAATTGACCGAATTCGTCAAATGGCAAGAGTATTCAAAGTGATCAGAGTGATAAAACCAGCTACAATAATCAATATAGCCTGAATGCCCAATAATTCAGAATGTTCATCATGTTCAAAGTAATAATAACGTTGTAATTGTACGAATTCGTCAAATGGCAAGAGTATTCAAAGTGATCAGAGTGATAAAACCAGCTACAATAATCAATATAGCCTGAATGCCCAATAATTCACAATGTTCAAAGTGAATATAACGTTGTAATTGTACGAATTCGTCAAATGGCAAAAGTATTCAAAGTGATGAGAGTGATAAAACCAGCTTGTTCAGATTTCTGTAAATCCTCACATGGTGTTTTTTCCTTTTCTGCTGAAGGTATAAAATTGTGTTGGATTCGGTAATTGAATGTATTCAAAACAATGTGTATAACTGTACTGTAGTTTGTATGTATTCAAATAATGTATACAATTGTAATTTGGATATATTCAATGCATGTGCGTATGTTGTAGCTTGGGTTTTTTAAGATAAGCAGGCAGTACAACATGCGTGTGTGGTATAGAGCGGCGGGCTATTTTTAGAATAAGGGACGAGCATGATAACGAGTGGAATTTTCCACAAGATGTTCTGCGTGCGTGGGTTGACAAAACAACCCCACGCATGCGTCTATCGCGTTCTCGTTCCTTCTTTAGGATTAGTTTAGTTTAAGAAAATGTATGCTAGTTTTAGGAAATATTAACAAAATAAAATCAGTATCTAACAAGTACTCAATGAGTGTCTTACAAACATTCAGCCGTGCAAGTGCATTTTTAATTAGTGCATTTTACATTTTGGTCGTTCGAACCAGAGATATTTGATTATTCGAACTTTTGAACAGTAATCCTACGAAACTTTGCACGTGCCAAAGAGGATAATGAAAGGTCGAACAAATAAAATAGAGCCCACATCCAAGGAGGTACCGGAAGTGATGGATACACACAAATCCACCGAGGCCTTGTATGAAGGGGCAAAAGGAATGATAGCAGAATACAGGATTATCGCTATCGAAGAGAAGCCGTCGTTGGAAGCAGAGCCAAACAGAATTGGCGAAGACGGAAAGGAAAATACAGTCCACAATAGCGACATACAACCTTCTCAACCACAAAGTATAATGGTTGAAAGGTTTGGAAGAGAAGTTCGGGAATTGGCGACAATTATGAGTACGACTAGAGATACCATACTGAGTCTCAGTTCCGAACGGCTGCAGGTACAACAACAATTGGTAGAGGACCAGTTTCAAGAAGTTGTCATGGCATATATGAGGATTGTCGCTAAAAATCTCGACGACGACGATATTTATGACGCGTATACGAAACTACGGAGGCAGTATCGTGAAGTGCGATTGGAAATCGCGAGTCAAAGCGAAAACTTCAAGGAGTTTTCTAAAGCAACCATAAGTGCACGCCTGGCATTTAACCGGTTTGATGCTGAAACACAAAATGGTGAGCTGTGTGTTTCCGCGAATAAGAAGGATGACCGGTTTCAAGCTGAAACCGATGATGAAGACATCAAAGAGCTGTGGGTTACCCGAATATCCACACGCTGTAATGACGATCAACGGTGGGTATCGAGGCTACCGTCAAAGAAGAAAACTGAAATCGATGAGGAAGACATCAAAGAGCTGTGGGTGACCCGAAGATCCACACACTGTAATGAAGATCAACGCTGGGTTTCGAGGTTACCGTTAAAGAAGAGAGCTAATACGGAACAAACTGACGTGGAAGCGTCACAAAATGTAGCCAACTGCTGTGAAGATGAAGATCCGAAGTTGTACACCATAACTAACGATGACTTCGAAATGGATGATTCGATGACTGGTGTTGATTCGAAGGAAGATCTCGCGCAGGTTCCGGTTGATGTCAGCGAACAGAATTTTCAAGCGAGTGGCTTGAAAATCCATGGTGCTGGCGAAGATCCAAAAATTGAAGACAATTTCCAATTGGAAAAAACGAAGGCGGCTTCTCCATATGAAAGGTTGGAGCCGATCACCACAATGGTGAAGGCTGTGGGTTCCCCGGGAGCTCCACACTTCGGTGGATTGCAGGTGGCTGCGGTTAAGTCAGCGGTTGGAGATGGCGCAGTTTTACGTGTGGTATTAAAGAACTTGTCTTCGGCCCAACCTGATAATCCATTATTCTACAGAGCGGATAGAATCGATCTACTGATTGGAGCTGATTTATACCACGGGATTTTGAAGGAAGGGCTGGTGAGAGAAGAGACAATGACTGCTGAAACCCCTGGCAATTTTGTAACTGCAAAGCCGAAGTTACCTAATGGATGCAAAGAAGCTGATGTGTTGCTGTGGAGGCATGTGAGGGCTAGTCCTTATGGTTTCACATCAAGGGAACTGCATAAGTGGAATGGTCCTGAATGGCTGAAGGATGTCGACAAATGGCCACATATAATAGAATTAATAGATTTAAATTTTTCGTAGAATATTGATATATGTAAAACAAATAATTGTAGTTCGCCGGCCGCAGAATGTTCAGATTTCTGTAAATCCTCACATGGTGTTTTTTCCTTTTCTGCTGAAGGTATAAAATTGTGTTGGATTCGGTAATTGAATGTATTCAAAACAATGTGTATAACTGTACTGTAGTTTGTATGTATTCAAATAATGTATACAATTGTAATTTGGATATATTCAATGCATGTGCGTATGTTGTAGCTTGGGTTTTTTAAGATAAGCAGGCAGTACAACATGCGTGTGTGGTATAGAGCGGCGGGCTATTTTTAGAATAAGGGACGAGCATGATAACGAGTGGAATTTTCCACAAGATGTTCTGCGTGCGTGGGTTGACAAAACAACCCCACGCATGCGTCTATCGCGTTCTCGTTCCTTCTTTAGGATTAGTTTAGTTTAAGAAAATGTATGCTAGTTTTAGGAAATATTAACAAAATAAAATCAGTATCTAACAAGTACTCAATGAGTGTCTTACAAACATTCAGCCGTGCAAGTGCATTTTTAATTAGTGCATTGTACAAGCTACAATAATCAATATAGCCTGAATGCCCAATAATTCAGAATGTTCATCATGTTCAAAGTAATAATAACGTTGTAATTGTACGAATTCGTCAAATGGCAAAAGTATTCAAAGTGATGAGAGTGATAAAACCAGCTACAATAATCAATATAGCCTGAATGCCCAATAATTCAGAATGTTCATCATGTTCAAAGTGAATATAACGTTGTAATTGTACGAATTCGTCAAATGGCAAAGGTATTCGAAGTGATGAGAGTGATAAAACCAGCTACAATAATCAATATAGCCTGAATGCCCAATAATTCAGAATGTTCATCATGTTCAAAGTGAATATAAACTTTGCAGTTGACCGAATTCGTCAAATGGAAAGTGTATTCAAAGTGATCAGAGTGATAAAACCAGCCACACTAATCAAAATAGCCTGAATGCCCACCAATTCAGAATGTTAATCATGTTGAAACTGAATAGAACATTGGAATTGACCGAATTCGTGAAATGGCAAGAGTATTCAAAGTGATCAGAGTGATAAAACCAGCCAGACTAATCAAAATATCCTGAATGCCCAATAATTCAGAATGTTCATCATGTTGAAACTGAATACAACGTTGGAATTGACCGAATTCGTCAAATGGCAAGAGTATTCAAAGTGATCAGAGTGATAAAACCAGCTACAATAATCAATATAGCCTGAATGCCCAATAATTCAGAATGTTCATCATGTTCAAAGTAATAATAACGTTGTAATTGTACGAATTCGTCAAATGGCAAGGGTATTCAAAGTGATCAGAGTGATAAAACCAGCTACAATAATCAATATAGCCTGAATGCCCAATAATTCACAATGTTCAAAGTGAATATAACGTTGTAATTGTACGAATTCGTCAAATGGCAAAAGTATTCAAAGTGATGAGAGTGATAAAACCAGCTACAATAATCAATATAGCCTGAATGCCCAATAATTCAGAATGTTCATCATGTTCAAAGTGAATATAACGTTGTAATTGTACGAATTCGTCAAATGGCAAAAGTATTCAAAGTGATGAGAGTGATAAAACCAGCTACAATAATCAATATAGCCTGAATGCCCAATAATTCAGCATGTTCATCATGTTCAAAGTGAATATAACGTTGTAATTGTACGAATTCGTCAAATGGCAAAGGTATTCGAAGTGATGAGAGTGATAAAACCAGCCTGAATATCTAATAATTCAAAATGTTTATCATGTTCAAACTAAATATAACGTTGGAATTGACCGAATTCGTCAAATGGAAAGAGTATTCAAAGTGATGAGAGTGATAAAACCAGCCAGACTAATCAAAATAGCCTGAATGCCCAATAATTCAGAATGTTCATCATGTTGAAACTGAATAGAACGTTGGAATTGACCGAATTCGTCAAATGGCAAGAGTATTCAAAGTGATCAGAGTGATAAAACCAGCCACACTAATCAAAATAGCCTGAATGCCCAATAATTCTGAATGTTCATCATGTTGAAACTGAAGCAACAGGAATCTACGAGGAGTGCAAGGTGAAAATTCTCGAAGCAACGACTGAAGATATAAGGGCAAAGGAGAATGAAACTTCAGCAACGAATGTCACCATGGCATATCAAAGTGCATCAACATTGAAACTTCCACCGTGTGATACACCGCCATTTGAAGGAGGTTATTCAAAGTGGCCAGCTTTCAGAGATATATTCCAAGCTGTGTTTATAAATCATCCAGGATTATCCGAGGCTCAGAAGTTATATCACTTACGATGCAAAACAAGAGGAGAGCCGTTGCAGATTGTTCAGCGTTTCGACATTGTGGATCAAAATTTCAATTTGGCGTGGGAAGCACTGAGAGATAGGTATGAAAATAAACGTATTTTAGTGCATCAGCAGATGAGAAAATTCTTCGGCATCCAGATCGCTCCCTGCGAAAATCCGAAGTCAATTCAACAAATTCAGAGCAGTATTAATGACAGTGTTTCGGTATTCAAATCTTATAAAATCAAAACGGACAATTGGGATCCGATTTTAGTGCATTGGTTTTCTACAAGATTGTCAGAGGAACCGTTGAGAGCCTGGGAAGATTCATTTAGCGACCATAAAGAGTTGCCAACCTGGCCTCAGTTGAACGCGTTTCTCTCCAACCGAATAGAGATGCTAGAAACGATCACTGATTTTAAAAAACCAAATCAGAAAGAAAATCAGAACTATTCGAAACATCAAACATTTTACACGCAGTCAGAAGGAGAGAAAAAATATATTTGTAAGAAATGCAAGCAGGATCATGCCCTTCGACACTGCAAACATTTCAAGGCTTTGTCACCAAATGAAAGAATAAAGTATGTTTATGCCAACAAATATTGTGCAAATTGTTTGTCTCCAAATCATTTCAAGACAAAATGCACCAGCAATAAGACGTGTGCAAAATGTCATCAAAAACATCACACAATGATACACTTGGAAAAAACTGAAAGTAAAGATAATAATTCGTGAGGAAATTACGACAATGCAGAGTACACTTCAGGTGAAAATGAGCAGTCGACGTCCGGCCATCAAAGGTATACAAGCTTCCACCCTGGAAAAAATAACGTCTCCAACGATACGGTTCAAAATCACTTTGTACAGAACAGCGGTACAACAGTGTTGCCAACAGCGGTAATTGAAATTATTCATGCCGGAGAAACTTTTGTGGTACGAACACTTTTAGATGGAGGTTCAGAACGGAGTTTTATTTCTAAACGCATTCAGCAACATCTACGTTTGCCGGTAGAAATCCATAATACTCACATTTCAGGGTTAGGTGGTACTATCGTGGTAAGTTCACAAGGAAAATGCAACGTCAAGATCAGATCAAGGCGATCGAACTTCTTCATGAATATTAATGCAATTATCGTGCTGAAGTTAGCCCATTTTCTACCAGCAAAAAGAGTTAATATCCAGAATCTTGGAGAATTTTCTACTTTGGACTTAGCAGATCCATATTTTTTTCAACCTTCACCGATAGATATGATTATTGGAAGTGATTATTTACCACTGATTAACATGGAAGGAGTACGTTTAGATACCGTGAGAGGCTTGGAAGCGAGAGAGTCGAGGTTTGGCTGGTACTTATCTGGCCCCATGCCAGCAAGTGAGGTGCACACTTTTTCTACTATAGTTCATGAATGTGATTATACGGCATTAAATGAGCAAATGAAGAAATTTTGGGAAATTGAAGAAGTAGACAGATGCTCACAAGTCTCTGAAAATGATAATTATTGCGAAGAATTTTACAAGAGGGCTACTAGTCGAGAAGAAAATGGTCGATATATGGTACGTCTCCCGTTTCGTCCAGAATTTCCTCAAGAAATTTTTTTGGGTGCCTCGAAGAATATCGCAGCTGCACAATATCTACGTATGGAGAAAAATTTGAAGAAATGTCCAGAGTTAAAGGCAGAATATAGTAAGGTCCTACAGGAATATATTGATTTAGACCACATGGAGCCTGTCGTTCACCATGAGCAGAAATCAATTAAACAATTCTCTTTTTTCTTACCACATCATGCTGTAGACAAGCCCGATAGTATTTCAACAAAGCTGAGGGTAGTTTTCAATCCTACAGGAATATATTGATTTAGACCACATGGAGCCTGTCGTTCACCATGAGCAGAAATCAATTAAACAATTCTCTTTTTTCTTACCACATCATGCTGTAGACAAGCCCGATAGTATTTCAACAAAGCTGAGGGTAGTTTTCAATGGTTCGAATAAAACCTCAAGTGGATTTTCGTTGAATAATGTTCTTTTTCCTGGACCTACATTACTGGCGGATTTGATGCAAGTTATTCTAGGATGGCGCTTTTACAAATTTGTCTTCACCGGCGACATCCAGAAAATGTACCGCCAAGTCTTGCTTCACCCTGAAGATCGGAAATACCAATTGATTCTATTTCGCCCTAATGAAAACGAAGATATAAAAACTTACCAACTCAAAACGGTTACCTTGTGCTCCATTTCTGGCTTTAATAACCCTAATTCAACTGAGCGAAGATTGTCACGAAACAAATAAGCATGCTGCAGATATTCTCAAAAACGAGACGTATGTTGACGATGTGCTGTCAGGAGGACACACAGTTGCCGAAGCGAAAAGTAAGCAAATCGAGTTATTGAGGACCCTCAAGTCAGCAGCCTTCCCCCTGAAGAAGGTAACAGCTAACAACAATGCCCTTCTGGAGCATTTGGGCCGGGAGGATCTTCTTGCTGAAGATTTTTTAAAATTTGATGAGTCCAGCAGTACGAAAACTCTGGGAATTAGATGGAACGCGAAAACAGACACGTTTTTCTACAAAGTTGAAGTTATTTCTCCCGTTTCAGCAACAACGAAAAAGCAAATATTATCCGTTATAGTGAGAGTGATAAAACAAGCTACAATAATCAATATAGCCTGAATGCCCAATAATTCAGAATGTTCATCATGTTCAATGTGAATATAACGTTGTAATTGTACGAATTCGTCAAATGGCCAAGGTATTCGAAGTGATGAGAGTGATAAAACCAGCCTGAATATCTAACAATTCAAAATGTTTATCATGTTCAAACTAAATATAACGTTGGAATTGACCGAATTCGTCAAATGGAAAGAGTATTCAAAGTGATAAAACCAGCCAGACTAATCAAAATAGCCTGAATGCCCAATAATTCAGAATGTTCATCATGTTGAAACTGAATAGAACGTTGGAATTGACCGAATTCGTCAAATGGCAAGAGTATTCAAAGTGATGAGAGTGATAAAACCAGGTACAATAATCAATATAGCCTGAATGTCCAATAATTCAGAATGTTCATCATGTTCAAATTGAATATAACGTTGTAATTGTACGAATTCGTCAAATGGCAAAAGTATTCAAAGTGATGAGAGTGATAAAACCAGCTACAATCTTAATATATATTTACCCTCGACACTGATTCACTGATACACTGATTCCCTGACTCAGTCACGCAGTACGTAGGAGTTTAAATAGGCATTCTATAATAATTCTATAAATAATAATAATCAAAAAAATAATATTTTTTTTTTGTACAGAAATTATGTTTTCCCCAAATTTTGTTTTTTCAACAAATTTTTTTTTGTCCAAATTTTTTTTTTCCAAAATATTTTTTTTTTCCAAAAAAATTTTTTTTTTCAACAAAATTTTTTTTTTTCAACAAACTTTGTTTTTTTCAACACAATTTTTTTTTTTCAACACAATTTTTTTTTTTCCACAAAAATTTTTTTTTTCTACAAAATTTTTTTTTTTCAACAAAAATTTTTTTTTCAACAAAAATTTGTTTTCACAAATTTTTTTTTTTCCAATTTCATTTTTTTTCGAAATTTTTTTTACAAAATAGTTTTCTCATTAACAAATTAAGTAACAAATACTTTCTCAAGCAAATTAACGGGCGCATTACAACTTACTAGTAATCAATATAGCCTGAATGCCCAATAATTCAGAATGTTCATCATGTTCAAAGTGAATATAACGTTGTAATTGTACGAACTCGTCAAATGGCAAAGGTATTCGAGGTGATGAGATTGATAAAATCAGCCTGAATATCTAATAACTAGTAAGTTGTAATGCGCCTATGGCGCCCGTTGAAATATGGAAAAAAATTTTGTTGAAAAAAAAAATTTTTCTTAAAAATAAAATTTTTGTTGAAAAAAAAATTTTTGTTGAAAAAAAAATTTGTTGAAAAAAAAAATGTTTCTAAAAAAAAAAATTTTTGTTGAAAAAAAAAATTTTGTTGAAAAAAAAAATTTTTCTTGAAAAAAAAAAATTTTTGTGGAAAAAAAAAAATTTTGTTGAAAAAAAAAATATTGTGGAAAAAAATAATTTTGTTGAAAAAAAAAAATTGTAAAAAAAAATTTTGTAAAAAAAAAAAATTGTAAAAAAAAAAATGTAAAAAAAAAATTTTGGAAAAAAAAAATTTTGGAAAAAAAAAATATTGGTAAAAAAAAATTTGGGGAAAACTGAATTTCTGTACAAAAAAAAAATATTATTTTTTTATTATTTATTATAGAATTATAGAATGTTTATTTAAATTCCTACGTACTGCGTGACAGAGTCAGTGAATCAGTGAATCAGGGAATCAGGGAATCAGTGTCGAGGGTAAATATATATTAAGATTCAAAATGTTCATCATGTTCAAACTAAATATAACGTTGGAATTGACCGAATTCGACAAATGGCAAGAGTATTCAAAGTGATAAAACCAGCCAGACTAATCAAAATAGCCTGAATGCCCAATAATTCAGAATGTTCATCATGTTGAAACTGAATAGAACGTTGGAATTGACCGAAATCGTCAAATGGCAAGAGTATTCAAAGTGATCAGAGTGATAAAACCAGCCACACTAATCAAAATAGCCTGAATGCCCAATAATTCAGAATGTTCATCATGTTGAAACTGAATAGAACGTTGGAATTGACCGAATTCGTCAAATGGCAAGAGTATTCAAAGTGATAAAACCAGCCAGACTAATCAAAATAGCCTGAATGCCCAATAATTCAGAATGTTCATCATGTTGAAACTGAATAGAACGTTGGAATTGACCGAAATCGTCAAATGGCAAGAGTATTCAAAGTGATCAGAGTGATAAAACCAGCCACACTAATCAAAATAGCCTGAATGCCCAATAATTCAGAATCTTCATCATGTTGAAACTGAATAGAACGTTGGAATTGACCGAATTCGTCAAATGGCAAGAGTATTCAAAGTGATCAGAGTGATAAAACCAGCCACACTAATCAAAATAGCCTGAATGCCCAATAATTCAGAATGTTCATCATGTTCAAAGTGAATATAACGTTGTAATTGTACGAATTCGTCAAATGGCCAAGGTATTCGAAGTGATGAGAGTGATAAAACCAGCCTGAATATCTAACAATTCAAAATGTTTATCATGTTCAAACTAAATATAACGTTGGAATTGACCGAATTCGTCAAATGGAAAGAGTATTCAAAGTGATAAAACCAGCCAGACTAATCAAAATAGCCTGAATGCCCAATAATTCAGAATGTTCATCATGTTCAAACTGAATAGAACGTTGGAATTGACCGAATTCGTCAAATGGCAAGAGTATTCAAAGTGATGAGAGTGATAAAACCAGCTACAATAATCAATATAGCCTGAATGTCCAATAATTCAGAATGTTCATCATGTTCAAAGTGAATATAACGTTGTAATTGTACGAATTCGTCAAATGGCAAAAGTATTCAAAGTGATGAGAGTGATAAAACCAGCTACAATCTTAATATATATTTACCCTCGACACTGATTCACTGATACACTGATTCCCTGATTCACTGACTCTGTCACGCAGTACGTAGGAATTTAAATAGGCATTCTATAATAATTCTATAAATAATAATAATAAAAAAAATTATATTTTTTTTTTGTACAGAAATTGTGTTTTCCCCAAATTTTGTTTTTTCAACAAATTTTTTTTTTCCAAATTTTTTTTTTCTAAAAATTTTTTTTTTCAACAAAAAATTTTTTTTTCAACAAACTTTTTTTTTTCAACACAATTTTTTTTTTCCACAAAAATTTTTTTTTTTCAACAAAATTTTTTTTTTTCAACAAAAATTTTTTTTTTAACAAAAATTTGTTTTCACAAATTTTTTTTTTCCAATTTTATTTTTTTTCGAAATTTTTTTTACAAAATAGTTTTCTCATTAACAAATTAAGTAACAAATACTTTCTCAAGCAAATTAACGGGCGCATTACAACTTACTAGTAATCAATATAGCCTGAATGCCCAATAATTCAGAATGTTCATCATGTTCAAAGTGAATATAACATTGTAATTGTACGAACTCGTCAAATGGCAAAGGTATTCGAGGTGATGAGATTGATAAAATCCGCCTGAATATCTAATAATTCAAAATGTTCATCATGTTCAAACTAAATATAACGTTGGAATTGACCGAATTCGTCAAATGGCAAGAGTATTCAAAGTGATAAAACCAGCCAGACTAATCAAAATAGCCTGAATGCCCAATAATTCAGAATGTTCATCATGTTGAAACTGAATAGAACGTTGGAATTGACCGAAATCGTCAAATGACAAGAGTATTCAAAGTGATCAGGGTGATAAAACCAGCCACACTAATCAAAATAGCCTGAATGCCCAATAACTCAGAATGTTCATCATGTTCGAATTCGTCAAATGGCAAGAGCATTCAAAGTGATCAGAGTGATAAAACCAGCCAGACTAATCAAAATAGCCTGAATGCCCAATAATTCAGAATGTTCATCATGTTGAAACTGAATAGAACGTTGGAATTGACCGAAATCGTCAAATGGCAAGAGTATTCAAAGTGATCAGAGTGATAAAACCAGCCACACTAATCAAAATAGCCTGAATGCCCCATAATTCAGAATGTTCATCATGTTGAAGCTTAATAGAACGTTGGAATTGACCGAATTCGTCAAATGGCAAGAGTATTCAAAGTGATCAGAGTGATAAAACCAGCCACACTAATCAAAATAGCCTGAATGCCCAATAATTCAGAATGTTCATCATGTTGACACTGAATAGAACGTTGGAATTGACCGAATTCGTCAAATGGCAAGAGTATTCAAAGTGATCAGAGTGATAAAACCAGCTACAATAATCAAAATAGCCTGAATGCCCAATAATTCAGAATCTTCATCATGTTGAAACTGAATAGAACGTTGGAATTGACCGAATTCGTCAAATGGCAAGAGTATTCAAAGTGATCAGAATGATAAAACCAGCCTGAATGTTTAATAATTCAAAATGTTCGTCATGTTCAAAGTGAATATAAACTTTGCAGTTGACCGAATTCGTCAAATGGAAAGTGTATTCAAAGTGATCAGAGTGATAAAACCAGCCACACTAATCAAACTAGCCTGAATGCCCAATAATTCAGAATGTTAATCATGTTGAAACTGAATAGAACGTTGGAATTGACCGAATTCGTGAAATGGCAAGAGTATTCAAAGTGATCAGAGTGATAAAACCAGCCAGACTAATCAAAATATCCTGAATGCCCAATAATTCAGAATGTTCATCATATTGAAACTGAATACAACGTTGGAATTGACCGAATTCGTCAAATGGCAAGAGTATTCAAAGTGAACAGAGTGATAAAACCAGCTGCAATAATCAATATAGCCTGAATGCCCATTAATTCAGAATGTTCATCATGTTCAAAGTAATAATAACGTTGTAATTGTGCGAATTCGTCAAATGGCAAGAGTATTCAAAGTGATCAGAGTGATAAAACCAGCTACAATAATCAATATAGCCTGAATGCCCAATAATTCACAATGTTCAAAGTGAATATAACGTTGTAATTGTACGAATTCGTCAAATGGCAAAAGTATTCAAACTGATGAGAGTGATAAAACCAGCTACAATAATCAATATAGCCTGAATGCCCAATAATTCAGAATGTTCATCATGTTCAAAGTGAATATAACGTTGTAAGTGTACGAATTCGTCAAATGGCAAAGGTATTCGAAGTGATGAGAGTGATAAAACCAGCCTGAATATCTAATAATTCAAAATGTTTATCATGTTCAAACTAAATATAACGTTGGAATTGACCGAATTCGTCAAATGGAAAGAGTATTCAAAGTGATAAAACCAGCCAGACTAATCAAAATAGCCTGAATGGCCAATAATTCAGAATGTTCATCATGTTGAAACTGAATAGAACGTTGGAATTGACCGTATTCGTCAAATGGCAAGAGTATTCAAAGTGATCAGAGTGATAAAACCAGCCTGAATGTTTAATAATTCAAAATGTTCGTCATGTTCAAAGTGAATATAAACTTTGCAGTTGACCGAATTCGTCAAATGGAAAGTGTATTCAAAGTGATCAGAGTGATAAAACCAGCCACACTAATCAAAATAGCCTGAATGCCCACTAATTCAGAATGTTAATCATGTTGAAACTGAATAGAACATTGGAATTGACCGAATTCGTGAAATGGCAAGAGTATTCAAAGTGATCAGAGTGATAAAACCAGCCAGACTAATCAAAATATCCTGAATGCCCAATAATTCAGAATGTTCATCATGTTCAAAGTAATAATAACGTTGTAATTGTACGAATTCGTCAAATGGCAAGAGTATTCAAAGTGATCAGAGTGATAAAACCAGCTACAATAATCAATATAGCCTGAATGCCCAATAATTCACAATGTTCAAAGTGAATATAACGTTGTAATTGTACGAATTCGTCAAATGGCAAAAGTATTCAAAGTGATGAGAGTGATAAAACCAGCTACAATAATCAATATAGCCTGAATGCCCAATAATTCAGAATGTTCATCATGTTCAAAGTGAATATAACGTTGTAATTGTACGAATTCGTCAAATGGCAAAGGTATTCGAAGTGATGAGAGTGATAAAACCAGCCTGAATATCTAATAATTCAAAATGTTTATCATGTTCAAACTAAATATAACGTTGGAATTGACCGAATTCGTCAAATGGAAAGAGTATTCAAAGTGATGAGAGTGATAAAACCAGCCAGACTAATCAAAATAGCCTGAATTCAGAATGTTCATTATATTCAAACTGATTAGAATGGTGGAATTCTACGAATTCGTCAGACTAATCAAAATAGCCTGAATGCCCAATAATTCGGAATGTTCATCATGTTAAAACTGAATAGAACGTTGGAATTGACCGAATTCGTCAAACGACAAGTGTATTCAAAGTGATCAGAGTGATAAAACCAGCTACAATAATCAAAATAGCCTGAATGCCCCATAATTCAGAATGTTAATTGAATTGAAACTGAATAGAACATTGGAATTGACCGAATTCGTCAAATGGCAAGAGTATTCAAAGTGATCAGAGTGATAAAACCAGCCACACTAATCAAAATAGCCTGAATGCCCAATAATTCTGAATGTTCATCATGTTGAAACTGAAGCAACAGGAATCTACGAGGAGTGCAAAGTGAAAATTCTCGAAGCAACGACTGAAGATATAAGGGCAAAGGAGAATGAAACTTCAGCAACGAATGTCACCATGGCATATCAAAGTGCATCAACATTGAAACTTCCACCGTGTGATACACCGCCATTTGAAGGAGGTTATTCAAAGTGGCCAGCTTTCAGAGATATATTCCAAGCTGTGTTTATAAATCATCCAGGATTATCCGAGGCTCAGAAGTTATATCACTTACGATGCAAAACAAGAGGAGAGCCGTTGCAGATTAACAAATTAAGTAACAAATACTTTCTCAAGCAAATTAACGGGCGCATTACAACTTACTAGTAATCAATATAGCCTGAATGCCCAATAATTCAGAATGTTCATCATGTTCAAAGTGAATATAACGTTGTAATTGACCGAAATCGTCAAATGGCAAGCGTATTCAAAGTGATAAAACCAGCCAGACTAATCAAAATAGCCTGAATGCCCAATAATTCAGAATGTTCATCATGTTGAAACTGAATGGAACGTTGGAATTGACCGAAATCGTCAAATGGCAAGCGTATTCAAAGTGATCAGAGTGATAAAACCAGCCACACTAATCAAAATAGCCTGAATGCCCAATAATTCAGAATGTTCATCATGTTGAAACTGAATACAACGTTGGAATTGACCGAATTCGTCAAATGGCAAGAGTATTCAAAGTGATCAGAGTGATAAAACCAGCTGCAATAATCAATATAGCCTGAATGCCCATTAATTCAGAATGTTCATCATGTTCAAAGTAATAATAACGTTGTAATTGTGCGAATTCGTCAAATGGCAAAGGTATTCGAGGTGATGAGATTGATAAAATCAGCCTGAATATCTAGTAATTCAAAATGTTCATCATGTTCAAACTAAATATAACGTTGGAATTGACCGAATTCGTCAAATGGCAAGAGTATTCAAAGTGATAAAACCAGCCAGACTAATCAAAATAGCCTGAATGCCCAATAATTCAGAATGTTCATCATGTTGAAACTGAATGGAACGTTGGAATTGACCGAAATCGTCAAATGGCAAGCGTATTCAAAGTGATCAGAGTGATAAAACCAGCCACACTAATCAAAATAGCCTGAATGCCCAATAATTCAGAATGTTCATCATGTTGAAACTGAATAGAACGTTGGAATTGACCGAATTCGTCAAATGGCAAGAGTATTCAAAGTGATCAGAGTGATAAAACCAGCCACACTAATCAAAATAGCCTGAATGCCCAATAATTCAGAATGTTCATCATGTTCAAAGTGAATATAACGTTGTAATTGTACGAATTCGTCAAATGGCCAAGGTATTCGAAGTGATGAGAGTGATAAAACCAGCCTGAATATCTAACAATTCAAAATGTTTATCATGTTCAAACTAAATATAACGTTGGAATTGACCGAATTCTTCAAATGGAAAGAGTATTCAAAGTGATAAAACCAGCCAGACTAATCAAAATAGCCTGAATGCCCAATAATTCAGAATGTTCATCATGTTGAAACTGAATAGAACGTTGGAATTGACCGAATTCGTCAAATGGCAAGAGTATTCAAAGTGATGAGAGTGATAAAACCAGCTACAATAATCAATATAGCCTGAATGTCCAATAATTCAGAATGTTCATCATGTTCAAAGTGAATATAACGTTGTAATTGTACGAATTCGTCAAATGGCAAAAGTATTCAAAGTGATGAGAGTGATAAAACCAGCTACAATCTTAATATATATTTACCCTCGACACTGATTCACTGATACACTGATACACTGATTCCCTGATTCCCTGATTCACTGACTCTGTCACGCAGTACGTAGGAATTTAAATAGGCATTCTATAAATAATAATAATAAAAAAAATAATATTTTTTTTTTGTACAGAAATTGTGTTTTCCCCAAATTTAGTTTTTTCAACAAATTTTTTTTTCCAAATTTTTTTTTTCAACAAATTTTTTTACCAAAAAAATTTTTTTTTTCAACAAAATTTTTTTTTTTCAACAAAAAATTTTTTTTTCAACAAACTTTTTTTTTTCAACACAATTTTTTTTTTCCACAAAAAATTTTTTTTTTCAACAAAATTTTTTTTTTTCAGTAACAATTTTTTTTTCAACAAAAATTTGTTTTCACAAATTTTTTTTTTCCAATTTTATTTTTTTTTGAAATTTTTTTTACAAAATAGTTTTCTCATTAACAAATTAAGTAACAAATACTTTCTCAAGCAAATTAACGGGCGCATTACAACTTACTAGTAATCAATATAGCCTGAATGCCCAATAATTCAGAATGTTCATCATGTTCAAAGTGAATATAACGTTGTAATTGTACGAACTCGTCAAATGGCAAAGGTATTCGAGGTGATGAGATTGATAAAATCCGCCTGAATATCTAATAATTCAAAATGTTCATCATGTTCAAACTAAATATAACGTTGGAATTGACCGAATTCGTCAAATGGCAAGAGTATTCAAAGTGATAAAACCAGCCAGACTAATCAAAATAGCCTGAATGCCCAATAATTCAGAATGTTCATCATGTTGAAACTGAATAGAACGTTGGAATTGACCGAAATCGTCAAATGGCAAGAGTATTCAAAGTGATCAGAGTGATAAAACCAGCCATACTAATCAAAATAGCCTGAATGCCCAATAATTCAGAATGTTCATCATGTTCGAATTCGTCAAATGGCAAGAGTATTCAAAGTGATCAGAGTGATAAAACCAGCCAGACTAATCAAAATAGCCTGAATGCCCAATAATTCAGAATGTTCATCATGTTGAAACTGAATAGAACGTTGGAATTGACCGAAATCGTCAAATGGCAAGAGTATTCAAAGTGATCAGAGTGATAAAACCAGCCACACTAATCAAAATAGCCTGAATGCCCCATAATTCAGAATGTTCATCATGTTGAAACTGAATAGAACGTTGGAATTGACCGAATTCGTCAAATGGCAAGAGTATTCAAAGTGATCAGAGTGATAAAACCAGCCACACTAATCAAAATAGCCGGAATGCCCAATAATTCAGAATGTTCATCATGTTGACACTGAATAGAACGTTGGAATTGACCGAATTCGTCAAATGGCAAGAGTATTCAAAGTGATCAGAGTGATAAAACCAGCCTGAATGTTTAATAATTCAAAATGTTCGTCATGTTCAAAGTGAATATAAACTTTGCATTTGACCGAATTCGTCAAATGGAAAGTGTATTCAAAGTGATCAGAGTGATAAAACCAGCCACACTAATCAAACTAGCCTGAATGCCCAATAATTCAGAATGTTAATCATGTTGAAACTGAATAGAACGTTGGAATTGACCGAATTCGTGAAATGGCAAGAGTATTAAAAGTGATCAGAGTGATAAAACCAGCCAGACTAATCAAAATATCCTGAATGCCCAATAATTCAGAATGTTCATCATGTTGAAACTGAATACAACGTTGGAATTGACCGAATTCGTCAAATGGCAAGAGTATTCAAAGTGATCAGAGTGATAAAACCAGCTGCAATAATCAATATAGCCTGAATGCCCATTAATTCAGAATGTTCATCATGTTCAAAGTAATAATAACGTTGTAATTGTGCGAATTCGTCAAATGGCAAGAGTATTCAAAGTGATCAGAGTGATAAAACCAGCTACAATAATCAATATAGCCTGAATGCCCAATAATTCACAATGTTCAAAGTGAATATAACGTTGTAATTGTACGAATTCGTCAAATGGCAAAAGTATTCAAAGTGATGAGAGTGATAAAACCAGCTACAATAATCAATATAGCCTGAATGCCCAATAATTCACAATGTTCAAAGTGAATATAACGTTGTAATTGTACGAATTCGTCAAATGGCAAAAGTATTTAAAGTGAGGAGAGTGATAAAACCAGCTACAATAATCAATATAGCCTGAATGCCCAATAATTCAGAATGTTCATCATGTTCAAAGTGAATATAACGTTGTAATTGTACGAATTCGTCAAATGGCAAAAGTATTCAAAGTGATGAGAGTGATAAAACCAGCTACAATAATCAATATAGCCTGAATGCCCAATAATTCAGAATGTTCATCATGTTCAAAGTGAATATAACGTTGTAATTGTACGAATTCGTCAAATGGCAAAGGTATTCGAAGTGATGAGAGTGATAAAACCAGCCTGAATATCTAATAATTCAAAATGTTTATCATGTTCAAACTAAATATAACGTTGGAATTGACCGAATTCGTCAAATGGAACGTCATCATGTTGAAACTGAATAGAACGTTGGAATTGACCTAATTCGTCAAATGGCAAGAGTATTCAAAGTGATCAGAGTGATAAAACCAGCCACACTAATCAAAATAGCCTGAATGCCCAATAATTCTGAATGTTCATCATGTTGAAACTGAAGCAACAGGAATCTACGAGGAGTGCAAAGTGAAAATTCTCGAAGCAACGACTGAAGATATAAGGGCAAAGGAGAATGAAACTTCAGCAACGAATGTCACCATGGCATATCAAAGTGCATCAACATTGAAACTTCCACCGTGTGATACACCGCCATTTGAAGGAGGTTATTCAAAGTGGCCAGCTTTCAGAGATATATTCCAAGCTGTGTTTATAAATCATCCAGGATTATCCGAGGCTCAGAAGTTATATCACTTACGATGCAAAACAAGAGGAGAGCCGTTGCAGATTGTTCAGCGTTTCGACATTGTGGATCAAAATTTCAATTTGGCGTGGGAAGCACTGAGAGATAGGTATGAAAATAAACGTATTTTAGTGCATCAGCAGATGAGAAAATTCTTCGGCATCCAGATCGCTCCCTGCGAAAATCCGAAGTCAATTCAACAAATTCAGAGCAGTATTAATGACAGTGTTTCGGTATTCAAATCTTATAAAATCAAAACGGACAATTGGGATCCGATTTTAGTGCATTGGTTTTCTACAAGATTGTCAGAGGAACCGTTGAGAGCCTGGGAAGATTCATTTAGCGACCATAAAGAGTTGCCAACCTGGCCTCAGTTGAACGCGTTTCTCTCCAACCGAATAGAGATGCTAGAAACGATCACTGATTTTAAAAAACCAAATCAGAAAGAAAATCAGAACTATTCGAAACATCAAACATTTTACACGCAGTCAGAAGGAGAGAAAAAATATATTTGTAAGAAATGCAAGCAGGATCATGCCCTTCGACACTGCAAACATTTCAAGGCTTTGTCACCAAATGAAAGAATAAAGTATGTTTATGCCAACAAATATTGTGCAAATTGTTTGTCTCCAAATCATTTCAAGACAAAATGCACCAGCAATAAGACGTGTGCAAAATGTCATCAAAAACATCACACAATGATACACTTGGAAAAAACTGAAAGTAAAGATAATAATTCGTGAGGAAATTACGACAATGCAGAGTACACTTCAGGTGAAAATGAGCAGTCGACGTCCGGCCATCAAAGGTATACAAGCTTCCACCCTGGAAAAAATAACGTCTCCAACGATACGGTTCAAAATCACTTTGTACAGAACAGCGGTACAACAGTGTTGCCAACAGCGCTAATTGAAATTATTCATGCCGGAGAAACTTTTGTGGTACGAACACTTTTAGATGGAGGTTCAGAACGGAGTTTTATTTCTAAACGCATTCAGCAACATCTACGTTTGCCGGTAGAAAGCCATAATACTCACATTTCAGGGTTAGGTGGTACTATCGTGGTAAGTTCAGAAGGAAAATGCAACGTCAAGATCAGATCAAGGCGATCGAACTTCTTCATGAATATTAATGCAATTATCGTGCTGAAGTTAGCCCATTTTCTACCAGCAAAAAGAGTTAATATCCAGAATCTTGGAGAATTTTCTACTTCGGACTTAGCAGATCCATATTTTTTTCAACCTTCACCGATAGATATGATTATTGGAAGTGATTATTTACCACTGATTAACATGGAAGGAGTACGTTTAGATACCGTGAGAGGCTTGGAAGCGAGAGAGTCGAGGTTTGGCTGGTACTTATCTGGCCCCATGTCAGCAAGTGAGGTGCACACTTTTTCTACTATAGTTCATGAATGTGATTATACGGCATTAAATGAGCAAATGAAGAAATTTTGGGAAATTGAAGAAGTAGACAGATGCTCACAAGTCTCTGAAAATGATAATTATTGCGAAGAATTTTACAAGAGGACTACTAGTCGAGAAGAAAATGGTCGATATATGGTACGTCTCCCGTTTCGTCCAGAATTTCCTCAAGAAATTTTTTTGGGTGCCTCGAAGAATATCGCAGCTGCACAATATCTACGTATGGAGAAAAATTTGAAGAAATGTCCAGAGTTAAAGGCAGAATATAGTAAGGTCCTACAGGAATATATTGATTTAGACCACATGGAGCCTGTCGTTCACCATGAGCAGAAATCAATTAAACAATTCTCTTTTTTCTTACCACATCATGCTGTAGACAAGCCCGATAATATTTCAACAAAGCTGAGGGTAGTTTTCAATGGTTCGAATAAAACCTCAAGTGGATTTTCGTTGAATAATGTTCTTTTTCCTGGACCTACATTACTGGCGGATTTGATGCAAGTTATTCTAGGATGGCGCTTTTACAAATTTGTCTTCACCGGCGACATCCAGAAAATGTACCGCCAAGTCTTGCTTCACCCTGAAGATCGGAAATACCAATTGATTCTATTTCGCCCTAATGAAAACGAAGATATAAAAACTTACCAACTCAAAACGGTTACCTTGTGCTCCATTTCTGGCTTTAATAACCCTAATTCAACTGAGCGAAGATTGTCACGAAACAAATAAGCATGCTGCAGATATTCTCAAAAACGAGACGTATGTTGACGATGTGCTGTCAGGAGGACACACAGTTGCCGAAGCGAAAAGTAAGCAAATCGAGTTATTGAGGACCCTCAAGTCAGCAGCCTTCCCCCTGAAGAAGGTCACAGCTAACAACAATGCCCTTCTGGAGCATTTGGGCCGGGAGGATCTTCTTGCTGAAGATTTTTTAAAATTTGATGAGTCCAGCAGTACGAAAACTCTGGGAATTAGATGGAACGCGAAAACAGACACGTTTTTCTACAAAGTTGAAGTTATTTCTCCCGTTTCAGCAACAACGAAAAAGCAAATATTATCCATTATAGCACGGCTATACGACCCCCTTGGTTGGTTAGATCCAATAATTATTGTTGCTAAAACTCTGATGCAAAGTTTATGGCAGGAAAAAATTGATTGGGATGAGGCTGTTTTGCCACATCTGATGATAATCTGGAATACTTTTATTGAAAATTTACCACATATTGCTACCTTGAAAATCCCTAGGTGGGTAGGTTTTTCTCCAGGTAAAAGGGTCCAAGTGCATGGCGTTTGTGACGCTTCGGAGAAGGCCTATTGCGGCGCAATATACATCCGTGTTGAAAGCGGCAAGGGCGACATCACCAGTCACCTACTGGTGGCAAAGACCAGAGTTGCACCTTTGAAAAGTATTACTATACCCAAGTTGGAATTATGTGGTGCAGTATTGATGGCAAGACTGATGAACACCCTGAATGTTCGATGTTCATACGAGAGGTTTATGTGGACGGATTCTTCCATTGTCTTAGGATGGTTACAAAAGTCCCCACAGGCCCTTAAGACATTCGTCGCAAACCGAATTACGGAAATCAACCGAATTTCTGATGTACAGTCCTGGAGACATGTCAAAACCGAAGACAACCCCGCTGACCTCGGATCTCGTGGCTGTACTCCCCAAGAGCTCACGCAACGCTTTCTATGGTGGCATGGGCCCCCATGGCTACAACAACCGTCAGAAGCGTGGCCAAAACCAAGAATTTTCGATCCCACTGACCTAGAGACAAAAAAGGCTTCAAACTTTCATATCGAAATTGAAAATGAAGATATAACCGGTAGATTTTCCTCACTCAACAGGGCTATAAGAGTTGTATGCCAAATATTCTGCTTCATTCGACGGTGCAGAAAGGAAACTCTCCCTGAGTCCACGACCTTATCGACCGCAGAAATCACATTGGCCAAACAGAGACTGATTGCTTTGGCACAAAGAACTTACTATGCTCAAGAATATGAAAAGCTACAAATGAAGATGCCCCTAAATAAGAAAAGTTCGATCCTGACGTTGACGCCATTTCTCCACAAAAATGACTTGATCCCGGAGGGCGGTCGGTTAGATAATGCAGGTTTGAGTTATAATGAACGGCATCCAGTTTTGATCCCAGAAAAATCACACTTCGCTCACCTATTCGTAAAATACACGCATGAAATTATGCTCCATGCTGAACACCATATAATGCTTCGAGCAATCAGACAAGGTTTTTATATCCCTCGACTTCGAAACGCAATAAGAAAATGTATAAGAGTATGCAGGACTTGCACAATCTACAAAAGAAAGGTCCATAACCAGATTATGGCCGCGCTTCCCCCTGAACGTGTCAACTTCTCTCTACCTTTCACTTACACAGGCGTTGACTTTGCTGGCCCCTTTAGCATTAAATCTTCGCCACTAAAAAACTCTAAGTTACTGAAAGTCTACGCAGCAGTGTTCGTTTGCTTTTCTACACGCGCTGTTCACCTTGAAACATGCTCCGACCTCTCAGCCGAAGCCTTCCTTGCCGTATTCGCACGGTTCATCGGTCGCAGAGGTCTCCCGAAAACCATGTTACCGATAACGGCCGTAACTTCGTTGGCGCGAATCGCAAACTTTTGCAAGAACATGCTCAGTTCCTCAAGTCGATTGCAGACAGCCTCATTGCAAGGTACAGCACGCCAGGATTCAATTGGACTTTTATCCCTCCATACGCTCCACATATGGGTGGCCTCTGGGAGGCCGCTGTGAAGAGCATGAAGTCGCACTTAAAAAAGGTTGCTTCCAAAACGAACTTCACCTTTGAAGAATTTACAACCCTGCTTGTTCATATTGAAGCCGTTTTGAACTCTCGTCCATTATGTTCAACTTCTGAGAATCCCGGCGAACTTCTCCCATTGACACCCGGTCACTTCTTGCGTGGTGCGCCACTCACAGCTCCTCCTGAGTCTCCGACAATACCTCCATTGAAGTCCATGTCATATATCAACCGTTGGCAGAGGTTAAAAATATTGTTCCACATGTTTAGTCAGAGTTGGAAGGCAGAGTATATCACCGAGTTGCAGCGTCGTTATAAATGGAAGACTTGCCGGATCAACCTAAAAGAGGGTGACTTTGTTGTCGTTAAGGAAGACGGCCTCTCTCCAACAGAATGGTGTCTAGGCCGAATCACGAAAGTCTTTCACGGTAAAGACAATAATATAAGAGTTGCTGAAATTAAGACAACGAATGGATTAATCGTACGCTCTATCGCCAAGCTCTGCGTTCTCCCTACCACAGAACCCCCTTCTCTTCCAAATGCCACAATTAACCCAAACACAAATACCACTTCTCGTCCTAAAACCACAGCAAAAACCGAATAACCGAAAGATTAATCATTCCAATGGTCAAATCCCAGATGCACGTTTCTCAATGTCCATATTTGTTCTTTTCTTCTCTTTTCATTCACAGATACAACATGGCTGAAGCAAACCCACGATGCTTCCTATGTGGCCGCAATCACCATCTCAAGCACTGCCTAACATTCCGGAAAAGCCAACCACCATTCGATGATCCACCGTCCAAGACCTGAATGGAACTCTGGCCGCGAAGACGTGTCCGACAGTGAACCCACTGTCCACCTGACGACTCGAGATGAAACCCAAAGAGCTATCGAGCCACTCCCGTTCGCTGACCGCCTCACTACATTCGAGGGTGCAAGACCAGCCAACTGGCAGCGACCCGAATCATCGGAACCCAGCCGTGAGATTGTTCCTGTGGTTCAGTGCCAATTGTTGTCAAGCGGTCGCCAGGCATTAGTGACTCTCTTGGTATGCGCTAAAGTCCGTAAATCGCATTTGGTCTACGGCAGCGTGATTAATTTGTTCGACAGACCACCACTGACCAGTACGGTGTCCTATGGCACCCTTGAAGTACTTCTCCCTGAAGGTAAAATCCGGCATAAATTCGTCCTGGTGGAAAAGTTACGATTGTATGTGCCTCCAGCCATCCAGCAAAGCAATCTTATGGTTTATGCAGACGGTCGTAAAATAGCTCACCCTGAGCCTCATAACTACAAGCAAATCGACGGCGTTATTGGCAACGATCTCTTAGAGGTGCTTATTAAAGGAGATGTGGAGAAGTCTGGCAAAAATCCGAATATAAGGACCCAAGAGACTGTATTTGGGTTGGTCTTTAGTGGAACATGGGCCAGAAGCAACATTCCCTTTGTGAAGACGTTGGCAGAACTAGGTGCCCGCTAAGATGGCCCCTTCGGCATATCATCTCCGGCATCATCCCCACTCTAAGGCCGGGAGTATGTTGAAGCCATGTTCAACCCGGAACAGATGAGTCCCCCTGACTCATCTGAAGGTTAATTTTCACTTATATTTCATTTTTCATTAATTTCATCTGTATTTGTTTTCTTAATTTTGCTAGTTTTAGTACTTATCTCTTTTTTCACTTCTTTTACATGTATAAGTTGCATACATGACGCTAGGAGCGTCATTAAATTGAATTACCGCCATTTGTATTTTAGTCTTAAGAAACCATTCAATAAAGCAAGAAGCTTTACTTTTGTTGATCTCCTGAATTTGAAAATTGGTTTCATTTTTGGGAAAATCAAAATTTGGAATCCTGTCTCCCTGTCAGGATTCATAAATAACAAAATCCTGTCTCCCTCTCAGGATTAAACACGTTGGAATTGACCGAATTCGTCAAATGGCAAGAGTATTCAATGTGATCAAAGTGATAAAACCAGCCAGACTAATCAAAATAGCCTGAATGCCCAATAATTCGGAATGTTCATCATGTTGAAACTGAATAGAACGTTGGAATTAACCGAATTCGTCAAATAGCAAGAGTATTCAAAGTGATCAGAGTGATAAATCCAGCCAGACTAATCAAAATAGCCTGAATGCCCAATAATTCAGAATGTTCATCATGTGGAAACTGAATAGAACGTTGGAAGTGACCGAATTCGTCAAATGGCAAAAGTATTCAAAGTGATCAGAGTGATAAAACCAGCTACAATAATCAAAATAGCCTGAATGCCCAATAATTCGGAATGTTCATCATATTGAAACTGAATAGAACGTTGGAATTGACCGAATTCGTCAAATGACAAGTGTATACAAAGTGATCAGAGCGATAAAACCAGCTACAATAATCAAAATAGCCTGAATGCCCAATAATTCAGAAAGTTCACCATGTTGAAACTGAATAGAACGTTGGAATTGACCGAATTCGTCAAATGGCAAGAGTATTTAAAGTGATAAAACCAGCCAGACTAATCAAAATAGCCTGAATTCAGAATGTTCATTACATTCAACCTGATTAGAATGGTGGAATTCTACGAATTCGTCAGACTAATCAAAATAGCCTGAATGCCCAATAATTCGGAATGTTCATCATGTTGAAACTGAATAGAACGTTGGAATTGACCGAATTCGTCAAATGACAAGTGTATTCAAAGTGATCAGAGCGATAAAACCAGCTACAATAATCAAAATAGCCTGAATGCCCAATAATTCATAGAACGTTGGAATGGACGGAATTCGTCAAATGGCAAGAGTATTCAAATTGATCAGAGTGCTAATACCAGCCAGACTAATCAAATAGCCTGAATGTCCAATAATTCAGAATGTTCATCATGTTCAAAGTGAATATAACGTTGTAATTGTACGAATTCGTCAAATGGCAAAATTATTCAAAGTGATCAGAGTGATAAAACGTGCCGGAATGTCTAATAATTCAAAATGTTCATCATGTTCAAAGTGAATATAACGTTGGAATTGACCGAATTCGTCAAATGGCAAGAGTATTCCAAATGATGAGAGTGATAAAACCAGCCAGACTAATCAAAATAGCCTGAATGTCCAACAATTCAGAATGTTAATTATATTCAAACTGATGAGAATGTTGGAATTCACCGAATTCGTCAAATGGCAAGAATAATCAAGGTGATAAAATCAGCTACAATAATCAAACTAGCCTGAATGAATAATTCAGAATGTTAATCATGTTGAAACTGAATAGAAAGTTGGAATTGACCGAATTCGTCAAATGGTAAGAATATTCACAGTGATCAGAGTGAGAAAACCAGCCAGACTAATCAAAATAGCCTGAATGTCCAATAATTCAGAATGTTCATTATATTCAAACTGATTAGAATGTTGGAATTCAACGAATTCGTCAAATGGCAAAAATAATCAAGGTGATAAAACCAGCAACAAAAATCAAACTAGCCTGAATACCCAATAATTCAGAATGTTAATTGTGTTGAAACTGATTAGAATGTTGGAATTCAACGAATTCGTCAAATGGCAAGAATAATCAAGTTGATAAAACCAGCTACAAAAATCAAACTAGCCTGAATGCCCAATAATTCAGAATGTTAATCATGTTGAAACTGAATAGAAAGTTGGAATTGACCGAATTCGTCAAATGGTAAGAATATTCACAGCGATCAGAGTGAGAAAACCAGCCAGACTAATCAAAATAGCCTGAATGTCCAATAATTCAGAAAGTTCATTATATTCAAACTGATTAGAATGTTGGAATTCAACGAATTCGTCAAATGGCAAGAATAATCAAGTTGATAAAACCAGCTACAAAAATCAAACTAGCCTAAATACCCAATAATTCAGAATGTTAATCATGTTGAAACTGATTAGAATGTTGGAATTCACCGAATTCGTCAAATGGCAAGAGTATTCAAAGTGATCAGAGTGATAAAACCAGGTACAATAATCAAAATAGCCTGAATGCCCAATAATTCAGAATGTTCATCATGTTGAAACTGAATAGAACGTTGGAATTGACCGAATTCGTCAAATGGCAAGAGTATTCAATGTGATAAAACCAGCCACACTAATCAAAATAGCCTGAATGCCCAATAATTCAGAATGTTCATCATGTTGAAACTGGTTAGAACGTTGAATTGACCGAATTCGTCAAATGGCAAGAGTATTCAAAGTGATCAGAGTGATAAAACTAGCTACAATAATCAAAATAGCCCGAATGTCCAATAATTCAGAATGTTCATTATATTCAAACTGATTTGAAAGTTGGAATTGACCGAATTCGTCAAATGGCAAGAGTATTCACAGTGATTAGAGTAATAAAACCAGCCAGACTAATGAAAATAGCCTGAATGTCCAATAATTCAAAATGTTCATCATGTTCAAAGTGAATATAACGTTGTAATTGTACGAATTCGTCAAATGGCAAGAGTATTATAAATGATGAGAGTGATAAAACCAGCCAGACTAATCAAAATAGCAAGAATGTCCAACAATTCAGAATGTTAATTATATTCAAACTGATCAGAATGTTGGAATTCACCGAATGCGTCAAATGAAAAGAATAATCAAGGTGATAAAACCAGCTACAATAATCAAACTAGCCTGCATGCCCAATGGTTGAGAATGTTAATTATGTTGAAACTGAATAGAAAGTTGGAATTGATTGAATTCGTCAATTGGTAAGAATATTCACAGTGATCAGAGTGAGAAAACCAGCCACACTAATCAAAATAGCCTGAATGCCCAATAATTCAGAATGTTCATCATGTTGAAACTGAATAGAACGTTGAAATTGACCGAATTCGTCAAATGGCAAGAGTATTTAAAGTGATAAAACCAGCCAGACTAATCAAAATAGCCTGAATTCAAAATGTTCATTATATTCAACCTGATTAGAATGGTGGAATTCTACGAATTCGTCAGAATAATCAAAATAGCCTGAATGCCCAATAATTCGGAATGTTCATCATGTTAAAACTGAATAGAACGTTGGAATTGGCCGAATTCGTCAAATGACAAGTGTATTCAAAGTGATCCGAGTGATAAAACCAGCTACAATAATCAAAATAGCCTGAATGCCCAATAATTCAGAATGTTCATCATGTTGAAACTGAATAGAACGTTGGAATTGACCGAATTCGTCAAACGGCAAGAGTATTCAAGGTGATTAGAGTGATAAAACCAGCCACACTAATCAAAATAGCCTGAATGCCCCATAATTCAGAATGTTCATCATGTTGAAACTGAATAGAATGTTGGAATTGGCCGAATTCGTCAAATGGCAAGAGTATTTAAAGTGATAAAACCAGCCAGACTAATCAAAATAGCCTGAATTCAGAATGTTCATTATATTCAAACTGATTAGAATGGTGGAATTCTACGAATTCGTCAGACTAATCAAAATAGCCTGAATGCCCAATAATTCGGAATGTTCATCATGTTAAAACTGAATAGAACGTTGGAATTGACCGAATTCGTCAAACGACAAGTGTATTCAAAGTGATCAGAGTGATAAAACCAGCTACAATAATCAAAATAGCCTGAATGCCCCATAATTCAGAATGTTAATTGAATTGAAACTGAATAGAACATTGGAATTGACCGAATTCGTCAAATGGCAAGAGTATTCAAAGTGATCAGAGTGATAAAACCAGCTACAATAATCAAAATAGCCTGAATGCCCAATAATTCAGAATGTTCATCATGTTGAAACTGAATTGAAAGTTGGAATTGACCGAATTCGTCAAATGGCAAGAGTATTCACAGTGATTAGAGTGATAAAACCAGCCAGACTAATCAAAATAGCCTGAATATCCAATAATTCAGAATGTATATCATGTTCAAACTGAATAGAATGTTGGAGTTCACCGAATTCGTCAAATGGCAAGAGTATTCACAGTGATTAGAGTGATAAAACCAGCCAGACTAATCAAAATAGCCTGAATATCCAATAATTCAGAATGTATATCATGTTCAAACTGAATAGAATGTTGGAGTTCACCGAATTCGTCAAATGGCAAGAGCATTCAAATTGATCAGAGTGCTAATACCAACCAGACTAATCAAATAGCCTGAATTTCCAATAATTCAGAATGTTCATTATGTTCAAAGTGAATATAACGTTGTAATTGTACGAATTCGTCAAATGGAAAGAGTATTCAATGTGATAAAACCAGCCACACTAATCAAAATAGCCTGAATGACCAATAATTCAGAATGGTCATCATGTTGAAACTGAATAGAACGTTGAATTGACCGAATTCGTCAAATGGCAAGAGTATTCAAAGAGATCAGAGTGATAAAACCAGCTACAATAATCAATATATCCTGAATGCCCTATAATTCAGAATGTTCATCATGTTGAAACTGAATTGAACGTTGGAATTGACAGAATTCGTCAAATGGCAAGAGTATTTAAAGTGATCAGAGTGAGAAAACCAGTCAGACTAATCAAAATAGCCCGAATGTCCAATAATGCAGAATGTTGATTATATTCAAACTGATTAGAATGTTGGAATTCACCGAATTCGTCAAATGGCAAGAATAATCAAGGTGATAAAACCAGCTACAATAATCAAAATAGCCTGAATGTCCAATAATTCAGAATGTTCATTATATTCAAACTGATTAGAATGTTGGAATTCAACGAATTCGTCAAATGGCAAGAATAAACAAGGTGATAAAACCAGCTACAATAATCAAACTAGCCTGCATGCCCAATGGTTGAGAATGTTAATTATGTTGAAACTGAATAGAAAGTTGGAATTGATTGAATTCGTCAATTGGTAAGAATATTCACAGTGATCAGAGTGAGAAAACCAGCCAGACTAATCAAAATAGCCCGAATGTCCAATAATGCAGAATGTTGTTTATATTCAAACTGATTAGAATGTTGGAATTCAACGAATTCGTCAAATGGCAAGAATAATCAAGGTCATAAAATCAGCTACAATAATCAAACTAGCCTGAATGCCCAATAATTCAGAACGTTAATCATGTTGAAACTGATTAGAATGTTGGAATTCACCGAATTCGTCAAATGGCAAGAGTATTCAAAGTGATCAGAGTGATAAAACCAGGTACCATACTCAAAATAGCCTGAATGCCCAATAATTCAGAATGTTCATCATGTTGAAACTGAATAGAACGTTGGAATTGACCGAATTCGTCAAATGGCAAGAATAATCAAGGTGATAAAACCAGCTACAATAATCAAAATAGCCTGAATGTTCAATAATTCAGAATGTTAATTATATTCAAACTGATCAGAATGTTGGAATTCACCGAATGCGTCAAATGAAAAGAATAATCAAGGTGATAAAACCAGCTACAATAATCAAACTAGCCTGCATGCCCAATAATTCAGAATGTTCATCATGTTGAAACTGAATAGAACGTTGGAATTGACCGAATTCGTCAAACGGCAAGAGTATTCAAAGTGATTAGAGTGATAAAACCAGCCACACTAATCAAAATAGCCTGAATGCCCAATAATTCAGAATGTTCATCATGTTGAAACTGAATAGAACGTTGGAATTGGCCGAATTCGTCAAATGGCAAGAGTATTTAAAGTGATAAAACCAGCCAGACTAATCAAAATAGCCTGAATTCAGAATGTTCATTATATTCAAACTGATTAGAATGGTGGAATTCTACGAATTCGTCAGACTAATCAAAATAGCCTGAATGCCCAATAATTCGGAATGTTCATCATGTTAAAACTGAATAGAACGTTGGAATTGACCGAATTCGTCAAACGACAAGTGTATTCAAAGTGATCAAAGTGATAAAATCAGCTACAATAATCAAAATAGCCTGAATACCCCATAATTCAGAATGTTAATTGAATTGAAACTGAATAGAACATTGGAATTGACAGAATTCGTCAAATGGCAAGAGTATTCAAAGTGATCAGAGTGATAAAACCAGCTACAATAATCAAAATAGCCTGAATGCCCAATAATTCAGAATGTTCATCATGTTGAAACTGAATTGAAAGTTGGAATTGACCGAATTCGTCAAATGGCAAGAGTATTCACAGTGATTAGAGTGATAAAACCAGCCAGACTAATCAAAATAGCCTGAATATCCAATAATTCAGAATGTATATCATGTTCAAACTGAATAGAATGTTGGAGTTCACCGAATTCGTCAAATGGCAAGAGTATTCAAATTGATCAGAGTGCTAATACCAACCAGACTAATCAAATAGCCTGAATTTCCAATAATTCAGAATGTTCATCATGTTCAAAGTGAATATAACGTTGTAATTGTACGAATTCGTCAAATGGCAAAATTATTCAAAGTGATCAGAGTGATAAAACGTGCCGGAATGTCTAATAATTCAAAATGTTTATCATGTTCAAAGTGAATATAACGTTGGAATTGACCGAATTCGTCAAATGGAAAGAGTATTCAATGTGATAAAACCAGCCACACTAATCAAAATAGCCTGAATGACCAATAATTGAGAATGGTCATCATGTTGAAACTGAATAGAACGTTGAATTGACCGAATTCGTCAAATGGCAAGAGTATTCAAAGAGATCAGAGTGATAAAACCAGCTACAATAATCAATATATCCTGAATGCCCAATAATTCAGAATGTTCATCATGTTGAAACTGAATTGAACGTTGGAATTGACAGAATTCGTCAAATGGCAAGAGTATTTAAAGTGATCAGAGTGAGAAAACCAGCCAGACTAATCAAAATAGCCCGAATGTCCAATAATGCAGAATGTTGATTATATTCAAACTGATTAGAATGTTGGAATTCAACGAATTCGTCAAATGGCAAGAATAATCAAGGTCATAAAATCAGCTACAATAATCAAACTAGCCTGAATGCCCAATAATTCGGAATGTTCATCATGTTAAAACTGAATAGAACGTTGGAATTGGCCGAATTCGTCAAATGACAAGTGTATTCAAAGTGATCAGAGTGATAAACCAGCTACAATAATCAAAATAGCCTGAATGCCCAATAATTCAGAATGTTCATCATGTTGAAACTGAATAGAACGTTGGAATTGACCGAATTCGTCAAACGGCAAGAGTATTCAAAGTGATTAGAGTGATAAAACCAGCCACACTAATCAAAATAGCCTGAATGCCCAATAATTCAGAATGTTCATCATGTTGAAACTGAATAGAACGTTGGAATTGGCCGAATTCGTCAAATGGCAAGAGTATTTAAAGTGATAAAACCAGCCAGACTAATCAAAATAGCCTGAATTCAGAAAGTTCATTATATTCAAACTGATTAGAATGGTGGAATTCTACGAATTCGTCAGACTAATCAAAATAGCCTGAATGCCCAATAATTCGGAATGTTCATCATGTTAAAACTGAATAGAACGTTGGAATTGACCGAATTCGTCAAACGACAAGTGTATTCAAAGTGATCAGAGTGATAAAACCAGCCAAACTAATCAAAATAGCCTGAATACCCCATAATTCAGAATGTTAATTGAATTGAAACTGAATAGAACATTGGAATTGACCGAATTCGTCAAATGGCAAAAGTATTCAAAGTGATCAGAGTGATAAAACCAGCTACAATAATCAAAATAGCCTGAATGCCCAATAATTCAGAATGTTCATCATGTTGAAACTGAATTGAAAGTTGGAATTGACCGAATTCGTCAAATGGCAAGAGTATTCACAGTGATTAGAGTGATAAAACCAGCCAGACTAATCAAAATAGCCTGAATATCCAATAAATCAGAATGTATATCATGTTCAAACTGAATAGAATGTTGGAGTTCACCGAATTCGTCAAATGGCAAGAGTATTCAAATTGATCAGAGTGCTAATACCAACCAGACTAATCAAATAGCCTGAATTTCCAATAATTCAGAATGTTCATCATGTTCAAAGTGAATATAACGTTGTAATTGTACGAATTCGTCAAATGGCAAAATTATTCAAAGTGATCAGAGTGATAAAACGTGCCGGAATGTCTAATAATTCAAAATGTTTATCATGTTCAAAGTGAATATAACGTTGGAATTGACCGAATTCGTCAAATGGAAAGAGTATTCAATGTGATAAAACCAGCCACACTAATCAAAATAGCCTGAATGACCAATAATTCAGAATGGTCAACATGTTGAAACTGAATAGAACGTTGAATTGACCGAATTCGTCAAATGGCAAGAGTATTTAAAGTGATCAGAGTGAGAAAACCAGCCAGACTAATCAAAATAGCCCGAATGTCCAATAATGCAGAATGTTGATTATATTCAAACTGATTAGAATGTTGGAATTCAACGAATTCGTCAAATGGCAAGAATAATCAAGGTCATAAAATCAGCTACAATAATCAAACTAGCCTGAATGCCCAATAATTCAGAACGTTAATCATGTTGAAACTGATTAGAATGTTGGAATTCACCGAATTCGTCAAATGGCAAGAGTATTCAAAGTGATCAGAGTGATAAAACCAGGTACCATAATCAAAATAGCCTGAATGCCCAATAATTCAGAATGTTCATTATATTCAAACTGATTAGAATGTTGGAATTCAACGAATTCGTCAAATGGCAAGAATAAACAAGGTGATAAAACCAGCTACAAAAATCAAACTAGCCTGAATACCCAATAATTCAGAATGTTAATCATGTTGAAACTGATTAGAATGTTGGAATTCACCGAATTCGTCAAATGGCAAGAGTATTCAAAGTGATCAGAGTGATAAAACCAGGTATAATAATCAAAATAGCCTGAATGCCCAATAATTCAGAATGTTCATCATGTTGAAACTGAATAGAACGTTGGAATTGACCGAATTCGTCAAATGGAAAGAGTATTCAATGTGATAAAACCAGCCACACTAATCAAAATAGCCTGAATGCCCAATAATTCAGAATGTTCATCATGTTGAAACTGAATAGAACGTTGGAATTGACCGAATTCGTCAAATGGCAAGAATAATCAAGGTGATAAAACCAGCTACAATAATCAAAATAGCCTGAATGTCCAATAATTCAGAATGTTCATTATATTCAAACTGATTAGAATGTTGGAATTCAACGAATTCGTCAAATGGCAAGAATAAACAAGGTGATAAAACCAGCTACAAAAATCAAACTAGCCTGAATACCCAATAATTCAGAATGTTAATAATGTTGAAACTGATTAGAATGTTGGAATTCACCGAATTCGTCAAATGGCAAGAGTATTCAAAGTGATCAGAGTGATAAAACCAGGTATAATAATCAAAATAGCCTGAATGCCCAATAATTCAGAATGTTCATCATGTTGAAACTGAAGAGTATTCAATGTGATAAAACCAGCCACACTAATCAAAATAGCCTGAATGCCCAATAATTCAGAATGTTCATCATGTTGAAACTGAATAGAACGTTGAATTGACCGAAGTCGTCAAATGGCAAGAGTATTCAAAGTGATCAGAGTGATAAAACCAGCTACAATAATCAATATAGCCTGAATTCCCAATAATTCAGAATGTTCATGATGTTGAAACTGAATAGAATGTTAGAATTCAACGAATTCGTCAAATGAAAAGAATAATCAAGGTGATAAAACCAGCTACAATAATCAAACTAGCGCAATAGTTCAGAATGTTAATTATGTTGAAACTGAATAGAAAGCTGGAATTGATTGAATTCGTCAATTGGTAAGAATATTCACAGTGATCAGAGTGAGAAAACCAGCCAAACTAATCAAAATAGCCTGAATGTCCAATAATTCAGAATGTTCATTATATTCAAACTGATTAGAATGTTGGAATTCACCGAATTCGTCAAATGGCAAGAATAATCAAGGTGATAAAACCAGCTACAATAATCAAACTAGCCTGAATGCCCAATAGTTCAGAATGTTCATCATGTTGAAACTGAATAGAACGTTGGAATTGACCGAATGCGTCAAATGGAAAGAGTATTCAATGTGATAAAACCAGCCACACTAATCAAAATAGACTGAATGCCCAATAATTCAGATTGTTCATCATGTTGAAACTGAATAGAACGTTGAATTGACCGAATTCGTCAAATGACAAGAGTATTTAAAGTGATCAGAGTGAGAAAACCAGCCAGACTAATCAAAATAGACTGAATGCCCAATAATTCAGATTGTTCATCATGTTGAAACTGAATAGAACGTTGAATTGACCGAATTCGTCAAATGGCAAGAGTATTTAAAGTGATCAGAGTGAGAAAACCAGCCAGACTAATCAAAATAGCCCGAATGTCCAATAATTCAGAATGTTCATTATATTCAAACTGATTAGAATGTTGGAATTCAACGAATTCATCAGACTAATCAAAATGGCCTGAATGCCCAATAATTCAGAATGTTCATCATGTTGAAACTGAATAGAACGTTGGAATTGACCGAATTCGTCAAATGACAAGTGTATTCAAAGTGATCACAGTTATAAAACCTGCTACAATATTCAAAATAGCCTGAATGCCCAATAATTCAGAATGTTCATTATATTCAAACTGATTAGAATGTTAGAATTCAACGAATTCGTCAAATGAAAAGAATAATCAAGGTGAAAAAACCAGCTGCAATAATCAAACTAGACTGAATGCCCAATAGTTCAGAATGTTAATTATGTTGAAACTGAATAGAAAGTTGGAATTTACCGAATTCGTCAAATGGCAAGAATAATCAAGGTGATAAAACCAGCTACAATAATCAAACTAGCCTGAATGCCCAATAATTCAGAATGTTCATCATGTTAAAACTGAATAGAACGTTGGAATTGACCGAATTCGTCAAATGACAAGTGTATTCAAAGTGATCAGAGTGATAAAACCAGCTACAATAATCAAAATAGCCTGAATGCCCCATAATTCAGAATGTTAATTGAATTGAAACTGAATAGAACGTTGGAATTGACCGAATTCGTCAAATGGCAAGAGTATTCAAAGTGATCAGTGTGATAAAACCAGCTACAATAATCAAAATAGCCTGAATGCCCAATAATTCAGAATGTTCATCATGTTGAAACTGAATTGAAAGTTGGAATTTACCGAATTCGTCAAATGGCAAGAGTATTCACAGTGATTAGAGTGATAAAACCAGCCAGACTAATCAAAATAGCCTGAATGTCCAACAATTCAGAATGTTCATTATATTCAAACAGATTAGAATGTTGGAATTCTCCGAATTCGTCAAATGAAAAGAATAATCAAGGTGATAAAACCAGCTACAATAATCAAACTAGCCTGAATGCCCAATAGTTCAGAATGTTAATTATGTTGAAACTGAATAGAAAGTTGGAATTGATTGAATCCGTCAAATGGTAAGAATATTCACAGTGATCAGAGTGAGAAAACCAGCCAGACTAATCAAAATAGCCTGAATGTTTAATAATTCAGAATGTTCATTATATTCAAACTGATTAGAATGTTGGAATTCAACGAATTCGTCAAAAGGCAAGAATAATCAAGGTGATAAAATCAGCTACAATAATCAAACTAGCCTGAATGCCCAATAATTCAGAATGTTAATCATGTTGAAACTGAATAGAAAGTTGGAATTGACCGAATTCGTCAAATGGCAAGAGTATTCAATGTGATAAAACCAGCCACACTAATCAAAATAGCCTGAATGCCCAATTGACCGAATTCGTCAAATGGCAAGAGTATTTAAATTGACCAGAGTGATAAAACGTGCCGGAATGTCTAATAATTCAAAATGTTTATCATGTTCAAAGTGAATATAACGTTGGAATTGACCGAATTCGTCAAATGGAAAGAGTATTCAATGTGATAAAACCAGCCACACTAATCAAAATAGCCTGAATGACCAATAATTCAGAATGGTCATCATGTTGAAACTGAATAGAACGTTGAATTGACCGAATTCGTCAAATGGCAAGAGTATTCAATGTGATAAAACCAGCCACACTAATCAAAATAGCCTGAATGCCCAATTGACCGAATTCGTCAAATGGCAAGAGTATTTAAATTGACCAGAGTGATAAAACGTGCCGGAATGTCTAATAATTCAAAATGTTTATCATGTTCAAAGTGAATATAACGTTGGAATTGACCGAATTCGTCAAATGGAAAGAGTATTCAATGTGATAAAACCAGCCACACTAATCAAAATAGCCTGAATGACCAATAATTCAGAATGGTCATCATGTTGAAACTGAATAGAACGTTGAATTGACCGAATTCGTCAAATGGCAAGAGTATTCAAAGAGATCAGAGTGATAAAACCAGCTACAATAATCAATATATCCTGAATGTCCAATAATTCAGAATGTTCATCATGTTGAAACTGAATTGAACGTTGGAATTGACAGAATTCGTCAAATGGCAAGAGTATTTAAAGTGATCAGAGTGAGAAAACCAGCCAGACTAATCAAAATAGCCCGAATGTCCAATAATGCAGAATGTTGATTATATTCAAACTGATTAGAATGTTGGAATTCAACGAATTCGTCAAATGGCAAGAATAAACAAGGTGATAAAACCAGCTACAAAAATCAAACTAGCCTGAATACCCAATAATTCAGAATGTTAATCATGTTGAAACTGATTAGAATGTTGGAATTCACCGAATTCGTCAAATGAAAAGAATAATCAAGGTGATAAAACCAGCTACAATAATCAAACTAGCGCAATAGTTCAGAATGTTAATTATGTTGAAACTGAATAGAAAGTTGGAATTGATTGATTTCGTCAATTGGTAAGAATATTCACAGTGATCAGAGTGAGAAAACCAGCCAAACTAATCAAAATAGCCTGAATGTCCAATAATTCAGAATGTTCATTATATTCAAACTGATTAGAATGTTGGAATTCACCGAATTCGTCAAATGGCAAGAATAATCAAGGTGATAAAACCAGCTACAATAATCAAACTAGCCTGAATGCCCAATAGTTCAGAATGTTCATCATGTTGAAACTGAATAGTATTCAAAGTGATCAGAGTGATAAAACCAGGTATAATAATCAAAATAGCCTGAATGCCCAATAATTCAGAAAGTTCATCATGTTGAAACTGAATAGAACGTTGGAATTGACCGAATTCGTCAAATGGAAAGAGTATTCAATGTGATAAAACCAGCCACACTAATCAAAATAGCCTGAATGCCCAATAATTCAGAATGTTCATCATGTTGAAACTGAATAGAATGTTAGAATTCAACGAATTCGTCAAATGAAAAGAATAATCAAGGTGATAAAACCAGCTACAATAATCAAACTAGCGCAATAGTTCAGAATGTTAATTATGTTGAAACTGAATAGAAAGTTGGAATTGATTGATTTCGTCAATTGGTAAGAATATTCACAGTGATCAGAGTGAGAAAACCAGCCAAACTAATCAAAATAGCCTGAATGTCCAATAATTCAGAATGTTCATTATATTCAAACTGAATTGAAAGTTGGAATTGACCGAATTCGTCAAATGGCAAGAGTATTCACAGTGATTAGAGTGATAAAACCAGCCAGACTAATCAAAATAGCCTGAATGTCCAACAATTCAGAATGTTAATTGAATTGAAACTGAATAGAACGTTGGAATTGACCGAATTCGTCAAATGGCAAGAGTATTCAAAGCATAGCTGTCCAAAATAAAATGAGATTGTATTTGTGTGAGAGAGAGCGACCGCACTCAGGCGCACTGAAAGAAATGTGTATTTACAGTATTCAAACATGATGCGGATAAATGAAAAACACAATTGGAATAAAATGTTTGCAAATCATGAAGCGATGATTTATAATGGCGTTTCAATGGAAATAACTTTTTCCCTTGAAATGTGGCATAACATATTAGGCATTGAAAGCCACCAAAAGCGTTTTCAAACACAAACATTTGTTCGTACAATTGCTCCGTCATTTTTTTTCTCTGTGCATCCGACTCTTTTGATGGCAACTCAACGACTGAAACAGAGAGAGTAACAATACGTGTGAATTGAGCGAGCACAATTGTGCCACTGGTGGACAGCTATGATTCAAAGTGATCAGAGTGATAAAACCAGCTACAATAATCAAAATAGCCTGAATGCCCCATAATTCAGAATGTTAATTGAATTAATACTGAATAGAACGTTGGAATTGACCGAATTCGTCAAATGGCAAGAGCATTCAAAGTGATCAGAGTGATAAAACCAGCTACAATAATCAAAATAGCCTGAATGCCCAATAATTCAGAATGTTTATCATGGTGAAACTGAATTGAAAGTTGGAATTGACCGAATTCGTCAAATGGTAAGAATATTCACAGTGACCAGAGTGAGAAAACCAGCCACACTAATCAAAATAGCCTGAATGCCCAATAATTCAGAATGTTCATCATGTTGAAACTGAATAGAACGTTGGAATTGACCGAATTCGTCAAATGGCAAGAGTATTTAAAGTGATAAAACCAGCCAGACTAATCAAAATAGCCTGAATTCAGAATGTTCATTATATTCAAACTGATTAGAATGGTGGAATTCTACGAATTCGTCAGACTAATCAAAATAGCCTGAATGCCCAATAATTCGGAATGTTCATCATGTTAAAACTGAATAGAACGTTGGAATTGACCGAATTCGTCAAATGACAAGTGTATTCAAAGTGATCAGAGTGATAAAACCAGCTACAATAATCAAAATAGCCTGAATGCCCCATAATTCAGAATGTTAATTGAATTGAAACTGAACAGAACATTGGAATTGACCGAATTCGTCAAATGGCAAGAGTATTTAAAGTGATAAAACCAGCCAGACTAATCAAAATAGCCTGAATATCCAATAATTCAGAATGTATATCATGTTCAAACTGAATAGAATGTTGGAGTTAACCGAATTCGTCAAATGGCAAGAGTATTCAAATTGATCAGAGTGCTAATACCAACCAGACTAATCAAATAGCCTGAATGTCCAATAATTCAGAATGTTCATCATGTTCAAAGTGAATATAACGTTGGAATTGACCGAATTCGTCAAATGACAAGTGTATTCAAAGTGATCAGAGTGATAAAACCAGCTACAATAATCCAAATAGCCTGAATGCCCAATAATTCAGAATGTTCATCATGTTGAAACTGAATTGAAAGTTGGAATTGACCGAATTCGTCAAATGGCAAGAGTGTTTAAAGTGATAAAACCAGCCAGACTAATCAAAATAGCCTGAATTCAGAATGTTCATTATATTCAAACTGATTAGAATGGTGGAATTCTACGAATTCGTCAGACTAATCAAAATAGCCTGAATGCCCAATAATTCGGAATGTTCATCATGTTAAAACTGAATAGAACGTTGGAATTGACCGAATTCGTCAAATGACAAGTGTATTCAAAGTGATCAGAGTGATAAAACCAGCTACAATAATCAAAATAGCCTGAATGCCCAATAATTCAGAATGTTCATCATGTTGAAACTGAATTGAAAGTTGGAATTGACCGAATTCGTCAAATGGCAAGAGTATTCACAGTGATTAGAGTGATAAAACAAGCCAGACTAATCAAAATAGCCTGAATATCCAATAATTCAGAATGTATATCATGTTCAAACTGAATAGAATGTTGGAGTTCACCGAATTCGTCAAATGGCAAGAGTATTCAAATTGATCAGAGTGCTAATACCAACCAGACTAATCAAATAGCCTGAATGTCCAATAATTCAGAATGTTCATCATGTTCAAAGTGAATATAACGTTGTAATTGTACGAATTCGTCAAATGGCAAAATTATTCAAAGTGATCACAGTGATAAAACCTGCTACAATAATCAAAATAGCCTGAATGCCCAATAATTCAGAATGTTCATTATATTCAAACTGATTAGAATGTTAGAATTCAACGAATTCGTCAAATGAAAAGAATAATCAAGGTGAAAAAACCAGCTGCAATAATCAAACTAGACTGAATGCCCAATAGTTCAGAATGTTAATTATGTTGAAACTGAATAGAAAGTTGGAATTGATTGAATTCGTCAATTGGTAAGAATATTCACAGTGATCAGAGTGAGAAAACCAGCCAAACTAATCAAAATAGCCTGAATGTCCAATAATTCAGAATGTTCATCATGTTGAAACTGAATAGAACGTTGGAATTGGCCGAATTCGTCAAATGACAAGTGTATTCAAAGTGATCACAGTGATAAAACCTGCTACAATAATCAAAATAGCCTGAATGCCCAATAATTCAGAATGTTCATTATATTCAAACTGATTAGAATGTTAGAATTCAACGAATTCGTCAAATGGCAAGAATAATCAAGGTGATAAAACCAGCTACAATAATCAAACTAGCCTGAATGCCCAATAGTTCAGAATGTTCATCATGTTGAAACTGAATAGAACGTTGGAATTGACCGAATGCGTCAAATGGAAAGAGTATTCAATGTGATAAAACCAGACACACTAATCAAAATAGACTGAATGCCCAATAATTCAGATTGTTCATCATGTTGAAACTGAATAGAACGTTGAATTGACCGAATTCGTCAAATGACAAGAGTATTTAAAGTGATCAGAGTGAGAAAACCAGCCAGACTAATCAAAATAGACTGAATGCCCAATAATTCAGATTGTTCATCATGTTGAAACTGAATAGAACGTTGAATTGACCGAATTCGTCAAATGGCAAGAGTATTTAAAGTGATCAGAGTGAGAAAACCAGCCAGACTAATCAAAATAGCCCGAATGTCCAATAATTCAGAATGTTCATTATATTCAAACTGATTAGAATGTTGGAATTCATCGAATTCATCAGACTAATCAAAATAGCCTGAATGCCCAATAATTCAGAATGTTCATCATGTTGAAACTGAATAGAACGTTGGAATTGGCCGAATTCGTCAAATGACAAGTGTATTCAAAGTGATCACAGTGATAAAACCTGCTACAATAATCAAAATAGCCTGAATGCCCAATAATTCAGAATGTTCATTATATTCAAACTGATTAGAATGTTAGAATTCAACGAATTCGTCAAATGAAAAGAATAATCAAGGTGAAAAAACCAGCTGCAATAATCAAACTAGACTGAATGCCCAATAGTTCAGAATGTTAATTATGTTGAAACTGAATAGAAAGTTGGAATTGATTGAATTCGTCAATTGGTAAGAATATTCACAGTGATCAGAGTGAGAAAACCAGCCAAACTAATCAAAATAGCCTGAATGTCCAATAATTCAGAATGTTCATTATATTCAAACTGAATTGAAAGTTGGAATTGACCGAATTCGTCAAATGGCAAGAGTATTCACAGTGATTAGAGTGATAAAACCAGCCAGACTAATCAAAATAGCCTGAATGTCCAACAATTCAGAATGTTAATTGAATTGAAACTGAATAGAACGTTGGAATTGACCGAATTCGTCAAATGGCAAGAGTATTCAAAGCATAGCTGTCCAAAATAAAATGAGATTGTATTTGTGTGAGAGAGAGCGACCGCACTCAGGCGCACTGAAAGAAATGTGTATTTACAGTATTCAAACATGATGCGGATAAATGAAAAACACAATTGGAATAAAATGTTTGCAAATCATGAAGCGATGATTTATAATGGCGTTTCAATGGAAATAACTTTTTCCCTTGAAATGTGGCATAACATATTAGGCATTGAAAGCCACCAAAAGCGTTTTCAAACACAAACATTTGTTCGTACAATTGCTCCGTCATTTTTTTTCTCTGTGCATCCGACTCTTTTGATGGCAACTCAACGACTGAAACAGAGAGAGTAACAATACGTGTGAATTGAGCGAGCACAATTGTGCCACTGGTGGACAGCTATGATTCAAAGTGATCAGAGTGATAAAACCAGCTACAATAATCAAAATAGCCTGAATGCCCCATAATTCAGAATGTTAATTGAATTAATACTGAATAGAACGTTGGAATTGACCGAATTCGTCAAATGGCAAGAGCATTCAAAGTGATCAGAGTGATAAAACCAGCTACAATAATCAAAATAGCCTGAATGCCCAATAATTCAGAATGTTTATCATGGTGAAACTGAATTGAAAGTTGGAATTGACCGAATTCGTCAAATGGTAAGAATATTCACAGTGACCAGAGTGAGAAAACCAGCCACACTAATCAAAATAGCCTGAATGCCCAATAATTCAGAATGTTCATCATGTTGAAACTGAATAGAACGTTGGAATTGACCGAATTCGTCAAATGGCAAGAGTATTTAAAGTGATAAAACCAGCCAGACTAATCAAAATAGCCTGAATTCAGAATGTTCATTATATTCAAACTGATTAGAATGGTGGAATTCTACGAATTCGTCAGACTAATCAAAATAGCCTGAATGCCCAATAATTCGGAATGTTCATCATGTTAAAACTGAATAGAACGTTGGAATTGACCGAATTCGTCAAATGACAAGTGTATTCAAAGTGATCAGAGTGATAAAACCAGCTACAATAATCAAAATAGCCTGAATGCCCCATAATTCAGAATGTTAATTGAATTGAAACTGAACAGAACATTGGAATTGACCGAATTCGTCAAATGGCAAGAGTATTTAAAGTGATAAAACCAGCCAGACTAATCAAAATAGCCTGAATATCCAATAATTCAGAATGTATATCATGTTCAAACTGAATAGAATGTTGGAGTTAACCGAATTCGTCAAATGGCAAGAGTATTCAAATTGATCAGAGTGCTAATACCAACCAGACTAATCAAATAGCCTGAATGTCCAATAATTCAGAATGTTCATCATGTTCAAAGTGAATATAACGTTGGAATTGACCGAATTCGTCAAATGACAAGTGTATTCAAAGTGATCAGAGTGATAAAACCAGCTACAATAATCAAAATAGCCTGAATGCCCAATAATTCAGAATGTTCATCATGTTGAAACTGAATTGAAAGTTGGAATTGACCGAATTCGTCAAATGGCAAGAGTGTTTAAAGTGATTAAACCAGCCAGACTAATCAAAATAGCCTGAATTCAGAATGTTCATTATATTCAAACTGATTAGAATGGTGGAATTCTACGAATTCGTCAGACTAATCAAAATAGCCTGAATGCCCAATAATTCGGAATGTTCATCATGTTAAAACTGAATAGAACGTTGGAATTGACCGAATTCGTCAAATGACAAGTGTATTCAAAGTGATCAGAGTGATAAAACCAGCTACAATAATCAAAATAGCCTGAATGCCCAATAATTCAGAATGTTCATCATGTTGAAACTGAATTGAAAGTTGGAATTGACCGAATTCGTCAAATGGCAAGAGTATTCACAGTGATTAGAGTGATAAAACAAGCCAGACTAATCAAAATAGCCTGAATATCCAATAATTCAGAATGTATATCATGTTCAAACTGAATAGAATGTTGGAGTTCACCGAATTCGTCAAATGGCAAGAGTATTCAAATTGATCAGAGTGCTAATACCAACCAGACTAATCAAATAGCCTGAATGTCCAATAATTCAGAATGTTCATCATGTTCAAAGTGAATATAACGTTGTAATTGTACGAATTCGTCAAATGGCAAAATTATTCAAAGTGATCACAGTGATAAAACCTGCTACAATAATCAAAATAGCCTGAATGCCCAATAATTCAGAATGTTCATTATATTCAAACTGATTAGAATGTTAGAATTCAACGAATTCGTCAAATGAAAAGAATAATCAAGGTGAAAAAACCAGCTGCAATAATCAAACTAGACTGAATGCCCAATAGTTCAGAATGTTAATTATGTTGAAACTGAATAGAAAGTTGGAATTGATTGAATTCGTCAATTGGTAAGAATATTCACAGTGATCAGAGTGAGAAAACCAGCCAAACTAATCAAAATAGCCTGAATGTCCAATAATTCAGAATGTTCATTATATTCAAACTGATTAGAATGTTGGAATTTACCGAATTCGTCAAATGGCAAGAATAATCAAGGTGATAAAACCAGCTACAATAATCAAACGAGCCTGAATGCCCAATAATTCAGAATGTTCATCATGTTAAAACTGAATAGAACGTTGGAATTGACCGAATTCTTCAAATGACAAGTGTATTCAAAGTGATCAGAGTGATAAAACCAGCTACAATAATCAAAATAGCCTGAATGCCCCATAATTCAGAATGTTAATTGAATTGAAACTGAATAGAACGTTGGAATTGACCGAATTCGTCAAATGGCAAGAGTATTCAAAGTGATCAGAGTGATAAAACCAGCTACAATAATCAAAATAGCCTGAATGCCCAATAATTCAGAATGTTCATCATGTTGAAACTGAATTGAAAGTTGGAAATGACCGAATTCGTCAAATGGCAAGAGTATTCACAGTGATTAGAGTGATAAAACCAGCCAGACTAATCAAAATAGCCTGAATGTCCAACAATTCAGAATGTTCATTATATTCAAACAGATTAGAATTCACCGAATTCGTCAAATGAAAAGAATAATCAAGGTGATAAAACCAGCTACAATAATCAAACTAGCCTGAATGCCCAATAGTTCAGAATGTTAATTATGTTGAAACTGAATAGAAAGTTGGAATTGATTGAATCCGTCAAATGGTAAGAATATTCACAGTGATCAGAGTGAGAAAACCAGCCAGACTAATCAAAATAGCCCGAATGTTTAATAATTCAGAATGTTCATTATATTCAAACTGATTAGAATGTTGGAATTCAACGAATTCGTCAAAAGGCAAGAATAATCAAGGTGATAAAATCAACTACAATAATCAAACTAGCCTGAATGCCCAATAATTCAGAATGTTAATCATGTTGAAACTGAATAGAATGTTGGAATTGACCGAATTCGTCAAATGGTAAGAATATTCACAGTGATCAGAGTGAGAAAACCAGCCAGACTAATCAAAATAGCCTGAATGTTTAATAATTCAGAATGTTCATTATATTCAAACTGATTAGAATGTTGGAATTCAACGAATTCGTCAAATGGCAAGAGTATTCAAAGCATAGCTGTCCAAAATAAAATGAGATTGTATTTGTGTGAGAGAGAGCGACCGCACTCAGGCGCACTGAAAGAAATGTGTATTTACAGTATTCAAACATGATGCGGATAAATGAAAAACACAATTGGAATAAAATGTTTGCAAATCATGAAGCGATGATTTATAATGGCGTTTCAATGGAAATAACTTTTTCCCTTGAAATGTGGCATAACATATTAGGCATTGAAAGCCACCAAAAGCGTTTTCAAACACAAACATTTGTTCGTACAATTGCTCCGTCATTTTTTTTCTCTGTGCATCCGACTCTTTTGATGGCAACTCAACGACTGAAACAGAGAGAGTAACAATACGTGTGAATTGAGCGAGCACAATTGTGCCACTGGTGGACAGCTATGATTCAAAGTGATCAGAGTGATAAAACCAGCTACAATAATCAAAATAGCCTGAATGCCCCATAATTCAGAATGTTAATTGAATTAATACTGAATAGAACGTTGGAATTGACCGAATTCGTCAAATGGCAAGAGTATTCAAAGTGATCAGAGTGATAAAACCAGCTACAATAATCAAAATAGCCTGAATGCCCAATAATTCAGAATGTTTATCATGGTGAAACTGAATTGAAAGTTGGAATTGACCGAATTCGTCAAATGGTAAGAATATTCACAGTGACCAGAGTGAGAAAACCAGCCACACTAATCAAAATAGCCTGAATGCCCAATAATTCAGAATGTTCATCATGTTGAAACTGAATAGAACGTTGGAATTGACCGAATTCGTCAAATGGCAAGAGTATTTAAAGTGATAAAACCAGCCAGACTAATCAAAATAGCCTGAATTCAGAATGTTCATTATATTCAAACTGATTAGAATGGTGGAATTCTACGAATTCGTCAGACTAATCAAAATAGCCTGAATGCCCAATAATTCGGAATGTTCATCATGTTAAAACTGAATAGAACGTTGGAATTGACCGAATTCGTCAAATGACAAGTGTATTCAAAGTGATCAGAGTGATAAAACCAGCTACAATAATCAAAATAGCCTGAATGCCCCATAATTCAGAATGTTAATTGAATTGAAACTGAATAGAACATTGGAATTGACCGAATTCGTCAAATGGCAAGAGTATTCAAAGTGATCAGAGTGATAAAACCAGCTACAATAATCAAAATAGCCTGAATGCCCAATAATTCAGAATGTTCATCATGTTGAAACTGAATTGAAAGTTGGAATTGACCGAATTCGTCAAATGGCAAGAGTATTCACAGTGATTAGAGTGATAAAACCAGCCAGACTAATCAAAATAGCCTGAATATCCAATAATTCAGAATGTTCATCATGTTCAAAGTGAATATAACGTTGTAATTGTACGAATTCGTCAAATGGCAAAATTATTCAAAGTGATCACAGTGATAAAACCTGCTACAATAATCAAAATAGCCTGAATGCCCCATAATTCAGAATGTTAATTGAATTGAAACTGAATAGAACATTGGAATTGACCGAATTCGTCAAATGGCAAGAGTATTCAAAGTGATCAGAGTGATAAAACCAGCTACAATAATCAAAATAGCCTGAATGCCCCATAATTCAGAATGTTAATTGAATTGAAACTGAATAGAACATTGGAATTGACCGAATTCGTCAAATGGCAAGAGTATTCAAAGTGATCAGAGTGATAAAACCAGCTACAATAATCAAAATAGCCTGAATGCCCAATAATTCAGAATGTTCATCATGTTCAAACTGAATAGAATGTTGGAGTTCACCGAATTCGTCAAATGGCAAGAGTATTCAAATTGATCAGAGTGATAAAACCAGCTACAATAATCAAAATAGCCTGAATGCCCAATAATTCAGAATGTTCATCATGTTCAAACTGAATATAACGTTGGAATTGACCGAATTCGTCAAATGGCAAGAGTATTCAAAGTGATCAGAGTGATAAAACCAGCTACAATAATCAAAATAGCCTGAATGCCCAATAATTCAGAATGTTCATCATGTTCAAACTGAATAGAATGTTGGAGTTCACCGAATTCGTCAAATGGCAAGAGTATTCAAATTGATCAGAGTGATAAAACCAGCTACAATAATCAAAATAGCCTGAATGCCCAATAATTCGGAATGTTCATCATGTTAAAACTGAATAGAACGTTGGAATTGACCGAATTCGTCAAATGACAAGTGTATTCAAAGTGATCAGAGTGATAAAACCAGCTACAATAATCAAAATAGCCTGAATGCCCCATAATTCAGAATGTTAATTGAATTGAAACTGAATAGAACATTGGAATTGACCGAATTCGTCAAATGGCAAGAGTATTCAAAGTGATCAGAGTGATAAAACCAGCTACAATAATCAAAATAGCCTGAATGCCCAATAATTCAGAATGTTCATCATGTTCAAACTGAATAGAATGTTGGAGTTCACCGAATTCGTCAAATGGCAAGAGTATTCAAATTGATCAGAGTGCTAATACCAACCAGACTAATCAAATAGCCTGAATGTCCAATAATTCAGAATGTTCATCATGTTCAAAGTGAATATAACGTTGTAATTGTACGAATTCGTCAAATGGCAAAATTATTCAAAGTGATCACAGTGATAAAACCTGCTACAATAATCAAAATAGCCTGAATGCCCAATAATTCAGAATGTTCATTATATTCAAACTGATTAGAATGTTAGAATTCAACGAATTCGTCAAATGAAAAGAATAATCATGGTGAAAAACCAGCTGCAATAATCAAACTAGACTGAATGCCCAATAGTTCAGAATGTTAATTATGTTGAAACTGAATAGAAAGTTGGAATTGATTGAATTCGTCAATTGGTAAGAATATTCACAGTGATCAGAGTGAGAAAACCAGCCAAACTAATCAAAATAGCCTGAATGTCCAATAATTCAGAATGTTCATTATATTCAAACTGATTAGAATGTTGGAATTTACCGAATTCGTCAAATGGCAAGAATAATCAAGGTGATAAAACCAGCTACAATAATCAAACGAGCCTGAATGCCCAATAATTCAGAATGTTCATCATGTTAAAACTGAATAGAACGTTGGAATTGACCGAATTCGTCAAATGACAAGTGTATTCAAAGTGATCAGAGTGATACAACCAGCTACAATAATCAAAATAGCCTGAATGCCCCATAATTCAGAATGTTAGTCATGTTGAAACTGAATAGAACGTTGGAATTGACCGAATTCGTCAAATGGCAATAGTATTCAAAGTGATCAGAGTGATAAAACCAGCTACAATAATCAAAATAGCCTGAATGCCCAATAATTCAGAATGTTCATCATGTTGAAACTGAATTGAAAGTTGGAATTGACCGAATTCGTCAAATGGCAAGAGTATTCACAGTGATTAGAGTGATAAAACCAGCCAGACTAATCAAAATAGCCTGAATGTCCAACAATTCAGAATGTTCATTATATTCAAACAGATTAGAATTCACCGAATTCGTCAAATGAAAAGAATAATCAAGGTGATAAAACCAGCTACAATAATCAAACTAGCCTGAATGCCCAATAGTTCAGAATGTTAATTATGTTGAAACTGAATAGAAAGTTGGAATTGATTGAATCCGTCAAATGGTAAGAATATTCACAGTGATCAGAGTGAGAAAACCAGCCAGACTAATCAAAATAGCCCGAATGTTTAATAATTCAGAATGTTCATTATATTCAAACTGATTAGAATGTTGGAATTCAACGAATTCGTCAAAAGGCAAGAATAATCAAGGTGATAAAATCAGCTACAATAATCAAACTAGCCTGAATGCCCAATAATTCAGAATGTTAATCATGTTGAAACTGAATAGAAAGTTGGAATTGACCGAATTCGTCAAATGGTAAGAATATTCACAGTGATCAGAGTGAGAAAACCAGCCAGACTAATCAAAATAGCCTGAATGTTTAATAATTCAGAATGTTCATTATATTCAAACTGATTAGAATGTTGGAATTCAACGAATTCGTCAAATGGCAAGAATAATCAAGGTGATAAAACCAGCTACAAAAATCAAACTAGCCTGAATACCCAATAATTCAGAATGTTAATCATGTTGAAACTGATTAGAATATTGGAATTCACCGAATTCGTCAAAAGGCAAGAGTATTCAATGTGATAAAACCAGCCACACTAATCAAAATAGCCTGAATGCCCAATAATTGAGAATGTTCATCATGTTGAAACTGAATAGAACGTTGGAATTGACCGAATTCGTCAAATGGCTAGAGTATTCAATGTGATAAAACCAGCCACACTAATCAAAATAGCCTGAATGCCCAATTGACCGAATTCGTCAAATGGCAAGAGTATTTAAATTGATCAGAGTGATAAACAGCCAGACTAATCAAAATAGCCTGAATGCCCAATAATTCAGAATTTTCATCATGTTGAAACTGAATAGAACGTTGGAATTGACCGAATTCGTCAAATGGCAAGAGTATTCAAAGCATAGCTGTCCAAAATAAAATGAGATTGTATTTGTGTGAGAGAGAGCGACCGCACTCAGGCGCACTGAAAGAAATGTGTATTTACAGTATTCAAACATGATGCGGATAAATGAAAAACACAATTGGAATAAAATGTTTGCAAATCATGAAGCGATGATTTATAATGGCGTTTCAATGGAAATAACTTTTTCCCTTGAAATGTGGCATAACATATTAGGCATTGAAAGCCACCAAAAGCGTTTTCAAACACAAACATTTGTTCGTACAATTGCTCCGTCATTTTTTTTCTCTGTGCATCCGACTCTTTTGATGGCAACTCAACGACTGAAACAGAGAGAGTAACAATACGTGTGAATTGAGCGAGCACAATTGTGCCACTGGTGGACAGCTATGATTCAAAGTGATCAGAGTGATAAAACCAGCTACAATAATCAAAATAGCCTGAATGCCCCATAATTCAGAATGTTAATTGAATTAATACTGAATAGAACGTTGGAATTGACCGAATTCGTCAAATGGCAAGAGTATTCAAAGTGATCAGAGTGATAAAACCAGCTACAATAATCAAAATAGCCTGAATGCCCAATAATTCAGAATGTTTATCATGGTGAAACTGAATTGAAAGTTGGAATTGACCGAATTCGTCAAATGGTAAGAATAGTCACAGTGACCAGAGTGAGAAAACCAGCCACACTAATCAAAATAGCCTGAATGCCCAATAATTCAGAATGTTCATCATGTTGAAACTGAATAGAACGTTGGAATTGACCGAATTCGTCAAATGGCAAGAGTATTCAAAGTGATCAGAGTGATAAAACCAGCTACAATAATCAAAATAGACTGAATGCCCAATAATTCAGAATGTTTATCATGGTGAAACTGAATTGAAAGTTGGAATTGACCGAATTCGTCAAATGGTAAGAATATTCACAGTGACCAGAGTGAGAAAACCAGCCACACTAATCAAAATAGCCTGAATGCCCAATAATTCAGAATGTTCATCATGTTGAAACTGAATAGAACGTTGGAATTGACCGAATTCGTCAAATGGCAAGAGTATTTAAAGTGATAAAACCAGCCAGACTAATCAAAATAGCCTGAATTCAGAATGTTCATTATATTCAAACTGATTAGAATGGTGGAATTCTACGAATTCGTCAGACTAATCAAAATAGCCTGAATGCCCAATAATTCGGAATGTTCATCATGTTAAAACTGAATAGAACGTTGGAATTGACCGAATTCGTCAAATGACAAGTGTATTCAAAGTGATCAGAGTGATAAAACCAGCTACAATAATCAAAATAGCCTGAATGCCCCATAATTCAGAATGTTAATTGAATTGAAACTGAATAGAACATTGGAATTGACCGAATTCGTCAAATGGCAAGAGTATTTTTTTTTTTTTTTTTTTTTTTTTTTTTGCTGGCCAACACTCAGGGGATGCCCCCTATAAATGCAATGCATTGTGTTAGCGGAAGGAAATTAGGGTATCGGAAGGAGGAAAGAGGGAGTAGTGTTTGTTGACATTTGTTTTGAATTTCTGAATGTCACAACTGGCATTAAACACATTTGCTGGAAGATTATTCCACATACGAACGGTTCGGCTAAAGAACGAATTTTCTCTATAGTGCGTCGTCCGGTCAACCGGCCATTTCACAATGAACGGATGAGATACCCTGGATAGCCGTGTATTCCGACTAAATGTTCTAACGTCAGGGACCAGACGACGGATATCTTCTGAACAGATACCATTAAAATATCTATAGAATAGCGATACACAACCCACATTACGGCGATGCTGTAGTGAGACAATAGAGCTGGATACCCTACCATCCCCTATCATCACCACCGCTCTCCTCTGTACACGGTCCAGAAGCTTCAAAGATGTTAATGGAGCCCCTGCCCATATATGCGAGTTGTATTCCATTTTTGGCCGGATGTAAGTGGTGTAAATATTTACGAGATCAGATGGAGTGAAGTATTTCTTGCACCGCTTCAAAAAGCCTAAACACTTGAATGCTTCTTTCGACACTTCGAATATATGGCTAGCCCAGCGAGCATCACCCTGTATCTTCATGCCCAGAACATTAAGAGTGTCTGATTCGTCGATATCCACACCACCCATAGAAATTGACGACGATGCTGGATCTGGTGAACGTTTGTGTGACAACAAACAGCACTGGGTCTTTTGTGCATTAAAATCTACTCTATTCATTTGGCCCCACTCACAAATCGTCGCCAAATCGCGGTTAAGTGAGTCATTCATCATTCGCCTTTTGTCCTCGACCTCCAGAGGACCTGGCCGATGATCAAATGAGTATGAATGACAGAGATTGCTGTCATCCGCAAAGGAGTAGATCGGGTTCACAGTCTGACCCAACAAGTCGTCAATGAAAATAAGAAATAGAGAGGGAGAGAGGACAGAGCCTTGTGGAAGTCCTGCGGTCAACCTATGCTCGTTGGATGAGACCCCATCTATAACAACTCGTATAGTGCGATCCCTGAGGAAACTCGATATGAATCGAGAGAAGATATTACCGACACCAAAAGCAATAAGTTTTGATATGAGTGCTCCGTGCCAGACCCTATCGAACGCCTTGGAAATATCCAGAGCCACGACCTTACTTTCACCAAGGGCGTGAATAGATCGACTCCATCGCTCCGAAAGGAACGCCATCAGGTCTCCAGTAGATCGATTTCTACGGAAGCCATACTGTCGATCATTTAGAAGGCCGTTAGACTCTAAATACTTAACAAGATGGTGGTTAACCATGCTCTCCATAACCTTCGAGAGCGCAGAACATATTGCAATTGGACGGTAATTCGCAGGATTAGTAGCCTCACCTTTCTTGGGGATCGGCTGAACATTGGCAACTTTCCAACGTGAAGGGTAAATACCAGCACGGTACGACATGTTGAAAAGATTGCGCAATGGACGAGCTAGCGTCGAAGAGCACTTACATAGGACAAGTGCTGAAATGCCATCCGGGCCCGGAGTTTTGTTTACATTGAGATCTGCAAGAACCCTTTTAACGCCACGTGTTCGAAAAAATATCTGAGGCATCGAAGTAGATACGTTTTCGATTACGGGGAGTGGTTGACTGCTGTCTGGCAAAGATGAATTCTTTGCAAATATTTCAGCCAGAAGGTTAGCTTTGTCAACCGGGTCAGTGAATATCTGGTCATCGTTAACGAGAGTTGGGATAGAAGATGAAGAATTGTCCCTTACTCTTTTAACAAATGCCCAAAAGCTCTTACTACCCCTGGGAGAAGAAAGAACTTTAGCACGAAGGCGTTGTTCGTGGAGAAGTTTTTCACGCCTAAGCACTCTGGCACAATTGGATCTTGCCTGCTTACGTAGCAGCTCAGTAGTGACGTTTTTATTTAAACGCCAATTTCTGAACGCTTCCTCTTTGGATCTGACAGCTTCTTTGCATGTCTGATTAAACCAACAATTCTTTGAAGGTTTATTCGAAGTAGTCTTCGATGGAATAAACGTGTTTATTCCATGAAGAATTAAGAAGAAAGTTGGAATTGACCGAATTCGTCAAATGGTAAGAATAGTCACAGTGACCAGAGTGAGAAAACCAGCCACACTAATCAAAATAGCCTGAATGCCCAATAATTCAGAATGTTCATCATGTTGAAACTGAATAGAACGTTGGAATTGACCGAATTCGTCAAATGGCAAGAGTATTCAAAGTGATCAGAGTGATAAAACCAGCTACAATAATCAAAATAGACTGAATGCCCAATAATTCAGAATGTTTATCATGGTGAAACTGAATTGAAAGTTGGAATTGACCGAATTCGTCAAATGGTAAGAATATTCACAGTGACCAGAGTGAGAAAACCAGCCACACTAATCAAAATAGCCTGAATGCCCAATAATTCAGAATGTTCATCATGTTGAAACTGAATAGAACGTTGGAATTGACCGAATTCGTCAAATGGCAAGAGTATTTAAAGTGATAAAACCAGCCAGACTAATCAAAATAGCCTGAATTCAGAATGTTCATTATATTCAAACTGATTAGAATGGTGGAATTCTACGAATTCGTCAGACTAATCAAAATAGCCTGAATGCCCAATAATTCGGAATGTTCATCATGTTAAAACTGAATAGAACGTTGGAATTGACCGAATTCGTCAAATGACAAGTGTATTCAAAGTGATCAGAGTGATAAAACCAGCTACAATAATCAAAATAGCCTGAATGCCCCATAATTCAGAATGTTAATTGAATTGAAACTGAATAGAACATTGGAATTGACCGAATTCGTCAAATGGCAAGAGTATTTTTTTTTTTTTTTTTTTTTTTTTTTTTTTGCTGGCCAACACTCAGGGGATGCCCCCTATAAATGCAATGCATTGTGTTAGCGGAAGGAAATTAGGGTATCGGAAGGAGGAAAGAGGGAGTAGTGTTTGTTGACATTTGTTTTGAATTTCTGAATGTCACAACTGGCATTAAACACATTTGCTGGAAGATTATTCCACATACGAACGGTTCGGCTAAAGAACGAATTTTCTCTATAGTGCGTCGTCCGGTCAACCGGCCATTTCACAATGAACGGATGAGATACCCTGGATAGCCGTGTATTCCGACTAAATGTTCTAACGTCAGGGACCAGACGACGGATATCTTCTGAACAGATACCATTAAAATATCTATAGAATAGCGATACACAACCCACATTACGGCGATGCTGTAGTGAGACAATAGAGCTGGATACCCTACCATCCCCTATCATCACCACCGCTCTCCTCTGTACACGGTCCAGAAGCTTCAAAGATGTTAATGGAGCCCCTGCCCATATATGCGAGTTGTATTCCATTTTTGGCCGGATGTAAGTGGTGTAAATATTTACGAGATCAGATGGAGTGAAGTATTTCTTGCACCGCTTCAAAAAGCCTAAACACTTGAATGCTTCTTTCGACACTTCGAATATATGGCTAGCCCAGCGAGCATCACCCTGTATCTTCATGCCCAGAACATCAAGAGTGTCTGATTCGTCGATATCCACACCACCCATAGAAATTGACGACGATGCTGGATCTGGTGAACGTTTGTGTGACAACAAACAGCACTGGGTCTTTTGTGCATTAAAATCTACTCTATTCATTTGGCCCCACTCACAAATCGTCGCCAAATCGCGGTTAAGTGAGTCATTCATCATTCGCCTTTTGTCCTCGACCTCCAGAGGACCTGGCCGATGATCAAATGAGTATGAATGACAGAGATTGCTGTCATCCGCAAAGGAGTAGATCGGGTTCACAGTCTGACCCAACAAGTCGTCAATGAAAATAAGAAATAGAGAGGGAGAGAGGACAGAGCCTTGTGGAAGTCCTGCGGTCAACCTATGCTCGTTGGATGAGACCCCATCTATAACAACTCGTATAGTGCGATCCCTGAGGAAACTCGATATGAATCGAGAGAAGATATTACCGACACCAAAAGCAATAAGTTTTGATATGAGTGCTCCGTGCCAGACCCTATCGAACGCCTTGGAAATATCCAGAGCCACGACCTTACTTTCACCAAGGGCGTGAATAGATCGACTCCATCGCTCCGAAAGGAACGCCATCAGGTCTCCAGTAGATCGATTTCTACGGAAGCCATACTGTCGATCATTTAGAAGGCCGTTAGACTCTAAATACTTAACAAGATGGTGGTTAACCATGCTCTCCATAACCTTCGAGAGCGCAGAACATATTGCAATTGGACGGTAATTCGCAGGATTAGTAGCCTCACCTTTCTTGGGGATCGGCTGAACATTGGCAACTTTCCAACGTGAAGGGTAAATACCAGCACGGTACGACATGTTGAAAAGATTGCGCAATGGACGAGCTAGCGTCGAAGAGCACTTACATAGGACAAGTGCTGAAATGCCATCCGGGCCCGGAGTTTTGTTTACATTGAGATCTGCAAGAACCCTTTTAACGCCACGTGTTCGAAAAAATATCTGAGGCATCGAAGTAGATACGTTTTCGATTACGGGGAGTGGTTGACTGCTGTCTGGCAAAGATGAATTCTTTGCAAATATTTCAGCCAGAAGGTTAGCTTTGTCAACCGGGTCAGTGAATATCTGGTCATCGTTAACGAGAGTTGGGATAGAAGATGAAGAATTGTCCCTTACTCTTTTAACAAATGCCCAAAAGCTCTTACTACCCCTGGGAGAAGAAAGAACTTTAGCACGAAGGCGTTGTTCGTGGAGAAGTTTTTCACGCCTAAGCACTCTGGCACAATTGGATCTTGCCTGCTTACGTAGCAGCTCAGTAGTGACGTTTTTATTTAAACGCCAATTTCTGAACGCTTCCTCTTTGGATCTGACAGCTTCTTTGCATGTCTGATTAAACCAACAATTCTTTGAAGGTTTATTCGAAGTAGTCTTCGATGGAATAAACGTGTTTATTCCATGAAGAATTATTTTCTCGACCATTTCAGCAGCAGCATCGACATTATTGTCTAGGAAACATAATTTCCAATTAAAATGCTGATAGAAATTGTTGAGCTCGGCCCAACGTGCCTTTTCGTATATGTACAAAGTCCGCTTCGTGACTGGTTTAGAAGTGGATCGAAGATCGGAGAACGAAAAGGATGCTGAAATGGTGCAATGATCCGAGTTACCAAGAGGTGCAAGAATATTAACCTCGTACTTTTCAGGGTCTGAGGTTAAGAAAAGGTCAAGAATATTATGATATTGCCCTTCAACACGCGGAATGTGTGTTGGTTCATTCACTAGTTGCGTCAAGTTATTATGCGCGGCGAAAAGCTCAGCGTACTGTCCCTCCGGAGAAGTGTGGCTCGAATGGGAAAGCCAAGATTGATTATGGACATTGAAATCCCCAGCAACTACAATTTCACTGTCCGGACAATCTTCTAAAACTTTAGATATAGAATCGGAAAGGGCGTCGAAGCCGTTTAGGGTAGCCTCCCTTTCCAAATTTGGGCTTCTGTAAAGAAACCCGAAGTGTAATGGGTGTGATCCAATCCTGAACTTAACCCAAAGAAAGTTAAATTCTGGATCTTGTGAGTCCAAATGTTGCTGGCTCTGGAACACCACACCATTACGTATGTATACCACAAGGCCTCTGTGGGAAGAGAAAGAGGAAAGAGTGTGATATCCAGGAATGTGAAAATTCTGTGGATTAGAACCCTCACACACCTGGGTCTCACATAGAGCGAGTACATCTGGCCTATGGAACTGAACGTGAGTGTATACCGCAAAGAAATTTGCCTTCAGCCCTCGTATGTTCGCAAAATGTGTTTTAAATGAACCTACCATTGTAACATACAGAAACACAAAACAATATCAAAGCATAAATACAAATAACTGTGCACCCCTCTTGCCGCTGCTAGACCCAACAAGTGTTCAGTGTTAGATCTTCAACACAAGTCAGGCAGCGACATGAAGAGAGCACAGTCGTTTGTTTTATGCGAAAAGGGATGCGGAGAGGAAGGGGGGAACACAGGAGAAGGGGAGCATAAAAAAGCCCTTCGTGTTGGCGTTGATGAGCAGCGAGATGTGTGAGATGGCCGTGGCTGCTGTAGATTTGTTGTTGTTTATTGTTGGTCTTGGTTATTGTTGGTGTGCACTTTATGTATTGTTTTTAGGATTTTTGTTTTTCTGTTTTGTGAATGTTTTTTTTTTTCTGTTTTGTGAATATGTTTATTTTTTTTATTTTTCTGTGTTGTTGTTTTTAATGACACTGAACGGACAGAACATAGACAAACGCGACAACGACCGGACAGACAAAAAAGTGTCTGTGTGAAAAGTGATCAGAGTAATAAAACCAGCTACAATAATCAAAATAGCCTGAATGCCCAATAATTCAGAATGTTCATCATGTTGAAACTGAATTGAAAGTTGGAATTGACCGAATTCGTCAAATGGCAAGAGTATTCACAGTGATTAGAGTGATAAAACCAGCCAGACTAATCAAAATAGCCTGAATATCCAATAATTCAGAATGTATATCATGTTCAAACTGAATAGAATATTGGAGTTCACCGAATTCGTCAAATGGCAAGAGTATTCAAATTGATCAGAGTGCTAATACCAACCAGACTAATCAAATAGCCTGAATGTCCAATAATTCAGAATGTTCATCATGTTCAAAGTGAATATAACGTTGTAATTGTACGAATTCGTCAAATGGCAAAATTATTCAAAGTGATCAGAGTGATAAAACGTGCCGGAATGTCTAATAATTCAAAATGTTTATCATGTTCAAAGTGAATATAACGTTGGAATTGACCGAATTCGTCAAATGGAAAGAGTATTCAATGTGATAAAACCAGCCACACTAATCAAAATAGCCTGAATGACCAATAATTCGGAATGGTCATCATGTTGAAACTGAATAGAACGTTGAATTGACCGAATTCGTCAAATGGCAAGAGTATTCAAAGAGATCAGAGTGATAAAACCAGCTACAATAATCAATATATCCTGAATGCCCAATAATTCAGAATGTTCATAATGTTGAAACTGAATAGAACGTTGGAATTGACCGAATTCGTCAAATGGCAAGAGTATTCAAAGTGATCAGAGTGATAAAACCAGCTACAATAATCAAAATATCCTGAATGCCCAATAATTCAGAATGTTCATAATGTTGAAACTGAATAGAACGTTGGAATTGACCGAATTCGTCAAATGGCAAGAGTATTCAAAGTGATTAGAGTGATAAAACCAGCCAGACTAATCAAAAAAGCCCGAATGTCCAATAATGCAGAATGTTGATTATATTCAAACTGATTAGAATGTTGGAATTCAACTAATTCGTCAAATGGCAAGAATAATCAAGGTCATAAAATCAGCTACAATAATCAAACTAGCCTGAATGCCCAATAATTCAGAACGTTAATCATGTTGAAACTGATTAGAATGTTGGAATTCACCGAATTCGTCAAATGGCAAGAGTATTCAAAGTGATCAGAGTGATAAAACCAGGTACCATAATCAAAATAGCCTGAATGCCCAATAATTCAGAATGTTCATCATGTTGAAACTGAATAGAACGTTGGAATTGACCGAATTCGTCAAATGGCAAGAATAATCAAGGTGATAAAACCAGCTACAATAATCAAAATAGCCTGAATGTCCAATAATTCAGAATGTTCATTATATTCAAACTGATTAGAATGTTGGAATTCCACGAATTCGTCAAATGGCAAGAATAATCAAGGTGATAAAACCAGCTACAAAAATCAAACTAGCCTGAATACCCAATAATTCAGAATGTTAATCATGTTGAAACTGATTAGAATGTTGGAATTCACCGAATTCGTCAAATGGCAAGAGTATTCAAAGTGATCAGAGTGATAAAACCAGGTACAATAATCAAAATAGCCTGAATGCCCAATAATTCAGAATGTTCATCATGTTGAAACTGAATAGAACGTTGGAATTGACCGAATTCGTCAAATGGAAAGAGTATTCAATGTGATAAAACCAGCCACACTAATCAAAATAGCCTGAATGCCCAATAATTCAGAATGTTCATCATGTTGAAACTGAATAGAACGTTGAATTGACCGAAGTCGTCAAATGGCAAGAGTTTTCAAAGTGATCAGAGTGATAAAACCAGCTACAATAATCAATATAGTCTGAATGCCCAATAATTCAGAATGTTCATGATGTTGAAACTGAATAGAATGTTAGAATTCAATGAATTCGTCAAATGAAAAGAATAATCAAGGTGACAAAACCAGCTACAATAATCAAACTAGCGCAATAGTTCAGAATGTTAATTATGTTGAAACTGAATAGAAAGTTGGAATTGATTGAATTCGTCAATTGGTAAGAATATTCACAGTGATCAGAGTGAGAAAACCAGCCAAACTAATCAAAATAGCCTGAATGTCCAATAATTCAGAATGTTCATTATATTCAAACTGATTAGAATGTTGGAATTCACCGAATTCGTCAAATGGCAAGAATAATCAAGGTGATAAAACCAGCTACAATAATCAAACTAGCCTGAATGCCCAATAGTTCAGAATGTTCATCATGTTGAAACTGAATAGAACGTTGGAATTGACCGAATGCGTCAAATGGAAAGAGTATTCAATGTGATAAAACCAGCCACACTAATCAAAATAGACTGAATGCCCAATAATTCAGATTGTTCATCATGTTGAAACTGAATAGAACGTTGAATTGACCGAATTCGTCAAATGGCAAGAGTATTTAAAGTGATCAGAGTGAGAAAACCAGCCAGACTAATCAAAATAGCCCGAATGTCCAATAATTCAGAATGTTCATTATATTCAAACTGATTAGAATGTTGGAATTCAACGAATTCATCAGACTAATCAAAATAGACTGAATGCCCAATAATTCAGAATGTTCATCATGTTGAAACTGAATAGAACGTTGGAATTGACCGAATTCGTCAAATGGCAACAGTATTTAAAGTGATCAGAGTGAGAAAACCAGCAAGACTAATCAAAATAGCCCGAATGTCCAATAATTCAGAATGTTCATTATATTCAAACTGATTAGAATGTTGGAATTCAACGAATTCATCAGACTAATCAAAATAGCCTGCATGCCCAATAATTCAGAATGTTCATCATGTTGAAACTGAATAGAACGTTGGAATTGACCGAATTCGTCAAATGACAAGTGTATTCAAAGTGATCAGAGTGATAAAACCTGCTACAATAATCAAAATAGCCTGAATGACCAATAATTCAGAATGGTCATCATGTTGAAACTGAATAGAACGTTGAATTGACCGAATTCGTCAAATGGCAAGAGTATTTAAATTGATCAGAGTGATAAACAGCCAGACTAATCAAAATAGCCTGAATGCCCAATAATTCAGAATTTTCATCATGTTGAAACTGAATAGAACGTTGGAATTGACCGAATTCGTCAAATGGCAACAGTATTTAAAGTGATCAGAGTGAGAAAACCCGCAAGACTAATCAAAATAGCCCGAATGTCCAATAATTCAGAATGTTCATTATATTCAAACTGATTAGAATGTTGGAATTCAACGAATTCATCAGACTAATCAAAATAGACTGAATGCCCAATAATTCAGAATGTTCATCATGTTGAAACTGAATAGAACGTTGGAATTGACCGAATTCGTCAAATGGCAACAGTATTTAAAGTGATCAGAGTGAGAAAACCAGCAAGACTAATCAAAATAGCCCGAATGTCCAATAATTCAGAATGTTCATTATATTCAAACTGATTAGAATGTTGGAATTCAACGAATTCATCAGACTAATCAAAATAGACTGAATGCCCAATAATTCAGAATGTTCATCATGTTGAAACTGAATAGAACGTTGGAATTGACCGAATTCGTCAAATGTCAAGAGTATTTATAGTGATCAGAGTGAGAAAACCAGCCAGACTAATCAAAATAGCCTGAATGCCCCATAATTCAGAATGTTAATTGAATTGAAACTGAATAGAACGTTGGAATTGACCGAATTCGTCAAATGGCAAGAGTATTCAAAGTGATCAGAGTGAGAAAACCAGCCAGACTAATCAAAATAGCCTGAATGTTTAATAATTCAGAATGTTTATTATATTCAAACTGATTAGAATGTTGGAATTCAACGAATTCGTCAAAAGGCAAGAATAATCAAGGTGATAAAATCAGCTACAATAATCAAACTAGCCTGAATGCCCAATAATTCAGAATGTTAATCATGTTGAAACTGAATAGAAAGTTGGAATTGGCCGAATTCGTCAAAAGGCAAGAGTATTCAATGTGATAAAACCAGCCACACTAATCAAAATAGCCTGAATGCCCAATAATTGAGAATGTTCATCATGTTGAAACTGAATAGAACGTTGGAATTGACCGAATTCGTCAAATGGCAAGAGTATTCAATGTGATAAAACCAGCCACACTAATCAAAATAGCCTGAATGCCCAATTGACCGAATTCGTCAAATGGCAAGAGTATTTAAATTGATCAGAGTGATAAACAGCCAGACTAATCAAAATAGCCTGAATGCCCAATAATTCAGAATTTTCATCATGTTGAAACTGAATAGAACGTTGGAATTGACCGAATTCGTCAAATGGCAAGAGTATTCAAAGCATAGCTGTCCAAAATAAAATGAGATTGTATTTGTGTGAGAGAGAGCGACCGCACTCAGGCGCACTGAAAGAAATGTGTATTTACAGTATTCAAACATGATGCGGATAAATGAAAAACACAATTGGAATAAAATGTTTGCAAATCATGAAGCGATGATTTATAATGGCGTTTCAATGGAAATAACTTTTTCCCTTGAAATGTGGCATAACATATTAGGCATTGAAAGCCACCAAAAGCGTATTCAAACACAAAAATTTGTTCGTACAATTGCTCCGTCATTTTTTTTCTCTGTGCATCCGACTCTTTTGATGGCAACTCAACGACTGAAACAGAGAGAGTAACAATACGTGTGAATTGAGCGAGCACAATTGTGCCACTGGTGGACAGCTATGATTCAAAGTGATCAGAGTGATAAAACCAGCTACAATAATCAAAATAGCCTGAATGCCCCATAATTCAGAATGTTAATTGAATTGAAACTGAATAGAACGTTGGAATTGACCGAATTCGTCAAATGGCAAGAATGTTCATCATGTTGAAACTGAATTGAAAGTTGGAATTGACCGAATTCGTCAAATGGTAAGAATATTCACAGTGATCAAGTGAGAAAACCAGCCTGAATGTCCAATAATTCAGAATGTTCATTATATTCAAACTGATTAGAATGTTGGAATTCAACGAATTCGTCAAATGGCAAGAATAATCAAGGTGATAAAACCAGCCACACTAATCAAAATAGCCTGAATGCCCAATAATTCAGAATGTTCATCATGTTGAAACTGAATAGAACGTTGGAATTGACCGAATTCGTCAAATGGCAAGAGTATTCAAAGTGATCAGAGTGATAAAACCAGCTACAAAAATCAAACTAGCCTGAATACCCAATAATTCAGAATGTTAGTCATGTTCAAACTGATAAGAATGTTGGAATTCACCGAATTCGTCAAATGGCAAGAGTATTCAATGTGATAAAACCAGCCACACGAATCAAAATAGCCTGAATGCCCAATAATTCAGAATGTTCATCATGTTGAAACTGAATAGAACGTTGGAATTGACCGAATTCGTCTAATGGCAAGAGTATTCAAAGTGATCAGAGTGATAAAACCAGCTACAATAATCAATATAGCCTGAATGCCCAATAATTCAGAATGTTCATCATGTTGAAACTGAGTAGAACGTTGGAATTGACCGAATTCGTCAAATGGCAAGAGTATTCAAAGTGTTAAAACCAGCCAGACTAATCAAAATAGACTGAATGCCCAATAATTCAGAATGTTCATCATGTTGAAACTGAATAGAACGTTGGAATTGACCGAATTCGTCAAATGGCAACAGTATTTAAAGTGATCAGAGTGAGAAAACCTGCAAGACTAATCAAAATAGCCCGAATGTCCAATAATTCAGAATGTTCATTATATTCAAACTGATTAGAATGTTGGAATTCAACGAATTCATCAGACTAATCAAAATAGACTGAATGCCCAATAATTCAGAATGTTCATCATGTTGAAACTGAATAGAACGTTGGAATTGACCGAATTCGTCAAATGGCAACAGTATTTAAAGTGATCAGAGTGAGAAAACCAGCAAGACTAATCAAAATAGCCCGAATGTCCAATAATTCAGAATGTTCATTCTATTCAAACTGATTAGAATGTTGGAATTCAACGAATTCATCAGACTAATCAAAATAGACTGAATGCCCAATAATTCAGAATGTTCATCATGTTGAAACTGAATAGAACGTTGGAATTGACCGAATTCGTCAAATGTCAAGAGTATTTATAGTGATCAGAGTGAGAAAACCAGCCAGACTAATCAAAATAGCCTGAATGCCCCATAATTCAGAATGTTAATTGAATTGAAACTGAATAGAACGTTGGAATTGACCGAATTCGTCAAATGGCAAGAGTATTCAAAGTGATCAGAGTGAGAAAACCAGCCAGACTAATCAAAATAGCCTGAATGTTTAATAATTCAGAATGTTTATTATATTCAAACTGATTAGAATGTTGGAATTCAACGAATTCGTCAAAAGGCAAGAGTATTCAATGTGATAAAACCAGCCACACTAATCAAAATAGCCTGAATGCCCAATAATTGAGAATGTTCATCATGTTGAAACTGAATAGAACGTTGGAATTGACCGAATTCGTCAAATGGCAAGAGTATTCAATGTGATAAAACCAGCCACACTAATCAAAATAGCCTGAATGCCCAATTGACCGAATTCGTCAAATGGCAAGAGTATTTAAATTGATCAGAGTGATAAACAGCCAGACTAATCAAAATAGCCTGAATGGCCAATAATTCAGAATTTTCATCATGTTGAAACTGAATAGAACGTTGGAATTGACCGAATTCGTCAAATGGCAAGAGTATTCAAAGCATAGCTGTCCAAAATAAAATGAGATTGTATTTGTGTGAGAGAGAGCGACCGCACTCAGGCGCACTGAAAGAAATGTGTATTTACAGTATTCAAACATGATGCGGATAAATGAAAAACACAATTGGAATAAAATGTTTGCAAATCATGAAGCGATGATTTATAATGGCGTTTCAATGGAAATAACTTTTTCCCTTGAAATGTGGCATAACATATTAGGCATTGAAAGCCACCAAAAGCGTATTCAAACACAAAAATTTGTTCGTACAATTGCTCCGTCATTTTTTATCTCTGTGCATCCGACTCTTTTGATGGCAACTCAACGACTGAAACAGAGAGAGTAACAATACGTGTGAATTGAGCGAGCACAATTGTGCCACTGGTGGACAGCTATGATTCAAAGTGATCAGAGTGATAAAACCAGCTACAATAATCAAAATAGCCTGAATGCCCCATAATTCAGAATGTTAATTGAATTGAAACTGAATAGAACGTTGGAATTGACCGAATTCGTCAAATGGCAAGAATGTTCATCATGTTGAAACTGAATTTAAAGTTGGAATTGACCGAATTCGTCAAATGGTAAGAATATTCACAGTGATCAAGTGAGAAAACCAGCCTGAATGTCCAATAATTCAGAATGTTCATTATATTCAAACTGATTAGAATGTTGGAATTCACCGAATTTGTCAAATGGCAAGAGTATTCAAAGTGATCAGAGTGATAAAACCAGCTACAAAAATCAAAATAGCCTGAATGCCCAATAATTCAGAATGTTCATCATGTTGAAACTGAATAGAACGTTGGAATTGACCGAATTCGTCAAATGGCAAGAGTATTCAAAGTGATCAGAGTGATAAAACCAGCTACAAAAATCAAACTAGCCTGAATACCCAATAATTCAGAATGTTAGTCATGTTGAAACTGATAAGAATGTTGGAATTCACCGAATTTGTCAAATGGCAAGAGTATTCAATGTGATAAAACCAGCCACACTAATCAAAATAGCCTGAATGCCCAATAATTCAGAATGTTCATCATGTTGAAACTGAATAGAACGTTGGAATTGACCGAATTCGTCAAATGGCAAGAGTTTTCAAAGTGATCAGAGTGATAAAACCAGCTACAATAATCAATATAGCCTGAATGCCCAATAATTCAGAATGTTCATCATGTTGAAACTGAGTAGAACGTTGGAATTGACCGAATTCGTCAAATGGCAAGAGTATTCAAAGTGTTAAAACCAGCCAGACTAATCAAAATAGACTGAATGCCCAATAATTCAGAATGTTCATCATGTTGAAACTGAATAGAACGTTGGAATTGACCGAATTCGTCAAATGGCAACAGTATTTAAAGTGATCAGAGTGAGAAAACCAGCAAGACTAATCAAAATAGCCCGAATGTCCAATAATTCAGAATGTTCATTATATTCAAACTGATTAGAATGTTGGAATTCAACGAATTCATCAGACTAATCAAAATAGACTGAATGCCCAATAATTCAGAATGTTCATCATGTTGAAACTGAATAGAACGTTGGAATTGACCGAATTCGTCAAATGTCAAGAGTATTTATAGTGATCAGAGTGAGAAAACCAGCCAGACTAATCAAAATAGCCTGAATGTCAAATAATTCAAAATGTTCATCATGTTCAAAGTGAATATAACGTTGTAATTGTACGAATTCGTCAAATGGCAAGAGTATTATAAATGATGAGAGTGATAAAACCAGCCAGACTAATCAAAATAGCCTGAATGTCCAACAATTCAGAATGTTAATTATATTCAAACTGATTAGAATGATGGAATTCACCGAATTCGTCAAATGAGAAGAATAATCAAGGTGATAAAACCAGCTACAATAATCAAACTAGCCTGAATGCCCAATAGTTCAGAATGTTAATTATGTTGAAACTGAATAGAAAGTTGGAATTGATTGAATTCGTCAATTGGTAAGAATATTTACAGTGATCAGAGTGAGAAAACCAGCCAAACTAATCAAAATAGCCTGAATGTCCAATAATTCAGAATGTTCATTATATTCAAACTGATTAGAATGTTGGAATTCACCGAATTCGTCAAATGGCAAGAATAAGCAAGGTGATAAAACCAGCTACACTAATCAAACTAGCCTGAATGCCCAATAATTCAGAATGTTAATCACGTTGAAACTGAATAGAAAGTTGGAATTGACCGAATTCGTCAAATGGTAAGAATATTCACAGTGATCAGAGTGAGAAAACCAGCCAGACTAATCAAAATAGCCTGAATGTCCAATAATTTAGAATGTTTATTACGTTGAAACTGAATAGAATGTTGGAATTGACCGAATTCGTCAAATGGCAAGAGTAGTCACAGTGATCAGAGTGATAAAACCAGCCAGACTAGTCAAAATAGCCTGAATATCCAATAATTCAGAATGTTCATCATGTTCAAACTGAATAGAATGTTGGAGTTCACCGAATTCGTCAAATGGCAAGAGTATTCAAATTGATCAGAGTGATAAAACCAGCCAGACTAATCAAATAGCCTGAATGTCCAATAATTCAGAATGTTCATCATGTTGAAAGTGAATATAACGTTGTAATTGTACGAATTTGTCAAATGGCAAAAGTATTCAAACTGATCAGAGTGATAAAACCAGCCTGAATGTCTAATAATTCAAAATGTTCATCATATTCAAAGTGAATATAACGTTGCAATTGACCGAATTCATCAAATGGCAAGTGTATTCAAAGTGATCAGAGTGATAAAACCAGCTACAATAATCAAAATAGCCTGAATGCCCAATAATTCAGAATGGCAATCATGTTGAAACTGAATAGAACGTTGGAATTGATCGAATTCGTCAAATGGCAAGAGTATTCCAAGTGATCAGAGTGATAAAACCAGCAAGACTAATCAAAATAGCTTGAATGTCCAATAATTCAGAATGTTCATTATATTCAAACTGATTAGAATGTTGGAATTGACCGAATTTGACAAATGGCAAGAATAATCAAAGTGATCAGAGTGATAAAACCAGCTACAATAGTCAAAATAGCCGGAATGCCCAATAATTATGAATGTTTATCATGTTGAAACTGAATAGAACGTTGGAATTGGCCGAATTCGTCAAATTTCAAGAGTATTCAAAGTGATCAGAGTGATAAAACCAGCTACAATAATCAAAATAGCCTGAATGCCCTATAATTCAGAAGGTTCATCATGTTGAAACTGAATAGAACGTTGGAATTTACCGAATTCGTCAAATGGCAAGTGTATTCAAAGTGATCAGAGTGATAAAACCAGCAAGACTAATCAAAATAGCTTGAATGTCCAATAATTCAGAATGTTCATTATATTCAAACTGATTAGAATGTTGGAATTCACCGAATTCGTCAAATGGCAAGAATAATCAAGGTGATAAAACCAGCTACAATAATCAAACTAGCCTGAATGCCCAATAATTCAGAATGTTAATCATGTTGAAACTGAATAGAACGTTGAAATTGACCGAATTTGACAAATGGCAAGAATAATCAAAGTGATCAGAGTGATAAAACCAGCTACAATAGTCAAAATAGCCGGAATGCCCAATAATTATGAATGTTTATCATGTTGAAACTGAATAGAACGTTGGAATTGGCCGAATTCGTCAAATTTCAAGAGTATTCAAAGTGATCAGAGTGATAAAACCAGCTACAATAATCAAAATAGCCTGAATGCCCTATAATTCAGAAGGTTCATCATGTTGAAACTGAATAGAACGTTGGAATTGACCGAATTCGTCAAATGGCAAGTGTATTCAAAGTGATCAGAGTGATAAAACCAGCAAGACTAATCAAAATAGCTTGAATGTCCAATAATTCAGAATGTTCATTATATTCAAACTGATTAGAATGTTGGAATTCACCGAATTCGTCAAATGGCAAGAATAATCAAGGTGATAAAACCAGCTACAATAATCAAAATAGCCTGAATGCCCAATAATTCAGAATGTTAATCATGTTGAAACTGAATAGAACGTTGGAATTGACCGAATTCGACAAATGGCAAGAATAATCAAAGTGATCAGAGTGATAAAACCAGCTACAATAATCAAAATAGCCTGAATGCCCAATAATTCAGAAGGTTCATCATGTTGAAACTAAATAGAACGTTGGAATTGACCGAATTCGTCAAATGGCAAGTGTATTCAAAGTGATCAGAGTGATAAAACCAGCAAGACTAATCAAAATAGCTTGAATGTCCAATAATTCAGAATGTTCATTATATTCAAACTGATTAGAATGTTGGAATTCACCGAATTCGTCAAATGGCAAGAATAATCAAGGTGATAAAACCAACTACAATAATCAAACTAGCCGGAATGCCCAATAATTATGAATGTTCTTCATGTTGAAACTGAATAGAACGTTGGAATTGACCGAATTCGTAAAATTTCAAGAGTATTCAAACTGATCAGAGTGATAAAACCAGCCTGAATGTCTAATAATTCAAAATGTTCATCATATTCAAAGTGAATATAACGTTGCAATTGACCGAATTCATCAAATGGCAAGTGTATTCAAAGTGATCAGAGTGATAAAACCAGCTACAATAATCAAAATAGCCTGAATGCCCAATAATTCAGAATGTTCATCATGTTGAAAGTGAATATAACGTTGTAATTGTACGAATTTGTCAAATGGCAAAAGTATTCAAACTGATCAGAGTGATAAAACCAGCCTGAGTGTCTAATAATTCAAAAAGTTCATCATATTCAAAGTGAATATAACGTTGCAATTGACCGAATTCGTCAAATTTCAAGTGTATTCAAAGTGATCAGAGTGATAAAACCAGCTACAATAATCAAAATAGCCTGAATGCCCAATAATTCAGAAGGTTCATCATGTTGAAACTGAATAGAACGTTGGAATTGACCGAATTCGTCAAATGGCAAGTGTATTCAAAGTGATCAGAGTGATAAAACCAGCTACAATAATCAAAACAGCCTGAATGCCCAATAATTCAGAATGTTAATTATGTTGAAACTGAATAGAAAGTTGGAATTGACCGAATTCGTCAAATGGCAAGAGCATTCACAGTGATCAGAGTGATAAAACCAGCCAGACTAATCAAAATAGCCTAAATATCCAATAATTCAGAATGTTCATCATGCTCAAACTGAATAGAATGTTGGAGTACACCGAATTCGTCAAATGGCAAGAGTATTCAAATTGATCATAGTGATAAAACCAGTCAGACTAATCAAATAGCTAGAATGTCCAATAATTCAGAATGTTCATCATGTTCAAAGTGAATATAACGTTGTAATTGCACGAATTTGTCAAAAGGCAAAAGTATTCAAAGTGATCAGAGTGATAAACCCAGCCTGAATGTCTAATAATTCAAAATGTTCATCATGTTCAAAGTGAATATAACGTTGCAATTGACCGAATTCGTCAAATGGCAAGAGTATTCGAAGTAATCAGAGTGATAAAACCAGCCAGACTAATCAAAATAGCCTGAATGTCCAATAATTCAGAATGGTAATCATGTTGAAACTGAATAGAACGTTGGAATTGACCGAATTCGTCAAATGGCAAGAGTATTCCAAGTAATCAGAGTGATAAAACCAGCTACAATAATCAAAATAGCCTGAATGCCCAATAATTCAGAATGTTAATTATGTTGAAACTGAATAGAAAGTTGGAATTGACCGAATTCGTCAAATGGCAAGAGCATTCACAGTGATCAGAGTGATAAAACCAGCCAGACTAATCAAAATAGCCTAAATATCCAATAATTCAGAATGTCCATCATGCTCAAACTGAATAGAATGTTGGAGTACACCGAATTCGTCAAATGGCAAGAGTATTCAAATTGATCATAGTGATAAAACCAGTCAGACTAATCAAATAGCTAGAATGTCCAATAATTCAGAATGTTCATCATGTTCAAAGTGAATATAACGTTGTAATTGTACGAATTTGTCAAAAGGCAAAAGTATTCAAAGTGATCAGAGTGATAAACCCAGCCTGAATGTCTAATAATTCAAAATGTTCATCATGTTCAAAGTGAATATAACGTTGCAATTGACCGAATTCGTCAAATGGCAAGAGTATTCGAAGTAATCAGAGTGATGAAACCAGCCAGACTAATCAAAATAGCCTGAATGTCCAATAATTCAGAATGGTAATCATGTTCAAAGTGAATATAACGTTGCAATTGACCGAATTCGTCAAATGGCAAGAGTATTCCAAGTAATCAGAGTGATAAAACCAGCCAGACTAATCAAAATAGCTTGAATGTCCAATAATTCAGAATGTTCATTATATTCAAACTGATTAGAATGTTGGAATTCACCGAATTCGTCAAACGGCAAGAATAATCAAGGTGATAAAACCAGCTACAATAATCAAACTAGCCTGAATGCCCAATAATTCAGAATGTTAATCTTGTTGAAACTGAATAGAACGTTGGAATTTACCGAATTCGACAAATGGCAAGTGTATTCAAAGTGATCAGAGTGATAAAACCAGCTACAATAATCAAAATAGCCGGAATGCCCAATAATTATGAATGTTCATCATGTTGAAACTGAATAGAACGTTGGAATTGACCGAATTAGTCAAATTTCAAGAGTATTCAAACTGATCAGAGTGATAAAACCAGCCTGAATGTCAAATAATTCAAAATGTTCATCATATTCAAAGTGAATATAACGTTGCAATTGACCGAATTCATCAAATGGCAAGTGTATTCAAAGTGATCAGAGTGATAAAACCAGCTACAATAATCAAAATAGCCTGAATGCCCAATAATTCAGAGTGTTCATCATGTTGAAAATGAATATAACGTTGTAATTGTACGAATTTGTCAAATGGCAAAAGTATTCAAACTGATCAGAGTGATAAAACCAGCCTGATTGTCTAATAATTCAAAATGTTCATCATATTCAAAGTGAATATAACGTTGCAATTGACCGAATTCGTCAAATTTCAAGTGTATTCAAAGTGATCAGAGTGATAAAACCAGCTACAATAATCAAAATAGCCTGAATGCCCAATAATTCAGAATGTTAATTATGTTGAAACTGAATAGAAAGTTGGAATTGACCGAATTCGTCAAATGGCAAGAGCATTCACAGTGATCAGAGTGATAAAACCAGCCAGACTAATCAAAATAGCCTAAATATCCAATAATTCAGAATGTCCATCATGCTCAAACTGAATAGAATGTTGGAGTACACCGAATTCGTCAAATGGCAAGAGTATTCAAATTGATCATAGTGATAAAACCAGTCAGACTAATCAAATAGCTAGAATGTCCAATAATTCAGAATGTTCATCATGTTCAAAGTGAATATAACGTTGTAATTGTACGAATTTGTCAAAAGGCAAAAGTATTCAAAGTGATCAGAGTGATAAACCCAGCCTGAATGTCTAATAATTCAAAATGTTCATCATGTTCAAAGTGAATATAACGTTGCAATTGACCGAATTCGTCAAATGGCAAGAGTATTCGAAGTAATCAGAGTGATAAAACCAGCCAGACTAATCAAAATAGCCTGAATGTCCAATAATTCAGAATGGTAATCATGTTGAAACTGAATAGAACGTTGGAATTGACCGAATTCGTCAAATGGCAAGAGTATTCCAAGTAATCAGAGTGATAAAACCAGCTACAATAATCAAAATAGCCTGAATGCCCAATAATTCAGAATGTTAATTATATTCAAACTGATTAGAATGTTGGAATTCACCGAATTCGTCAAACGGCAAGAATAATCAAGGTGATAAAACCAGCTACAATAATCAAACTAGCCTGAATGCCCAATAATTCAGAATGTTAATCTTGTTGAAACTGAATAGAACGTTGGCATTGACCGAATTCGACAAATTTCAAGAATAATCAAAGTGATCAGACTGATAAAACCAGCTACAATAGTCAAAATAGCCTGAATGCCCAATAATTCAGAATTGTAATCATGTTCAAAGTGAATATAACGTTGTAATTGACCGAATTCGTCAAATGGCAACAGTATTCAAAGTGATCATAGTGATACAACCAGCTACAATAATCAAACTAGCCTGAATGCCCAATAATTCAGAATGTTCATCATGTTGAAACTGAATAGAACGTTGGAATTGACCGAATTCGACAAATGGCAAGAGTATTCAAAGTGATGAAACCAGCCAGACTAATCAAAATAGCCTGAATACCCAATAATTCGGAATGTTCATCATGTTGAAACTGAATATAACGTTGGAATTGACCGAATTCGTCAAATGGCAAGAGTATTCAAAGTGATCAGAGTGATAAAACCAGCTACAATAATCAAAATAGCCTGAATGCCCAATAATTCAGAATGTTCATCATGTTGAAACTGAATAGAACGTTGGAATTGACCGAATTCGACAAATGGCAAGAATAATCAAAGTGATCAGACTGATAAAACCAGCTACAATAGTCAAAATAGCCTGAATGCCCAATAATTCAAAATGTTCATGATGTTGAAACTGAATAGAACGTTGGAATTGACCGAATTCGTCAAATTTCAAGAGTATTCAAAGTGATCAGAGTGATAAAACCAGCTACAATAATCAAAATAGCCTGAATGCCCAATAATTCAGAAGGTTCATCATGTTGAAACTGAATAGAACGTTGGAATTGACCGAATTCGTCAAATGGCAAGTGTATTCAAAGTGATCAGAGTGATAAAAACCAGCTACAATAATCAAAATAGCCTGAATGTCCAATAATTCAGAATTGTAATCATGTTCAAAGTGAATATAACGTTGTAATTGTACGAATTCGTCAAATGGCAAAAGTATTCAAAGTGATGAGAGTGATAAAACCAGCCTGAATGCCCAATAATTCAGAATGTTCATCATGTTTAAACTGAATAGAATGTTGGAATTGACCGAATTCGTCAAATTTCAAGAGTATTCAAAGTGATCAGAGTGATAAAACCAGCTACAATAATCAAAATAGCCTGAATGCCCAATAATTCAGAAGGTTCATCATGTTGAAACTGAATAGAACGTTGGAATTGACCGAATTCGTCAAATGGCAAGTGTATTCAAAGTGATCAGAGTGATAAAACCAGCTACAATAATCAAAATAGCCTGAAAGCCCAATAATTCAGAATGTTAATTATGTTGAAACTGAATAGAAAGTTGGAATTGACCGAATTCATCAAATGGCAAGAGCATTCACAGTGATCAGAGTGATAAAACCAGCCAGACTAATCAAAATAGCCTAAATATCCAATAATTCAGAATGTTCATCATGCTCAAACTGAATAGAATGTTGGAGTACACCGAATTCGTCAAATGGCAAGAGTATTCAAATTGATCATAGTGATAAAACCAGTCAGACTAATCAAATAGCCAGAATGTCCAATAATTCAGAATGTTCATCATGTTCAAAGTGAATATAACGTTGTAATTGTACGAATTTGTCAAAAATATTCAAAGTGATCAGAGTGATAAACCCAGCCTGAATGTCTAATAATTCAAAATGTTCATCATGTTCAAAGTGAATATAACGTTGCAATTGACCGTATTCGTCAAATGGCAAGAGTATTCCAAGTAATCAGAGTGATAAAACCAACCAGACTAATCAAAATAGCCTGAATGTCCAATAATTCAGAATGGTAATCATGTTGAAACTGAATAGAACGTTGGAATTGACCGAATTCGTCAAATGGTATTCCAAGTAATCAGAGTGATAAAACCAGCCAGACTAATCAAAATAGCTTGAATGTCCAATAATTCAGAATGTTCATTATATTCAAACTGATTAGAATGTTGAAATTCACCGAATTCGTCAAACGGCAAGAATAATCAAGGTGATAAAACCAGCTACAATAATCAAACTAGCCTGAATGCCCAATAATTCAGAATGTTAATCATGTTGAAACTGAATAGAACGTTGGAATTGACCGAATTCGACAAATGGCAAGAATAATCAAAGTGATCAGAGTGATAAAACTAGCTACAATAGTCAAAATAGCCTGAATGCCCAATAATTCAAAATGTTCATCGTGTTGAAACTGAATAGAACGTTGGAATTGACCGAATTCATGAAATGGCAAGAGTATTCAAAGTGATCAGAGTGATAAAACCAGCCAGACTAATCAAAATAGCCTGAATGCCCAATAATTCGGAATGTTCATCATGTTGAAACTGAATATAACGTTGGAATAAACCGAATTCGTCAAATGGCAAGAGTATTCAAAGTGATCAGAGTGATGAAACCAGCTACAATAATCAAAGCGCCTGAATGCCTAATAATTCAGAATGGTCATCATGTTGAAACTGAATATAACGTTGCAATTGACCGAATTCGTCAAATGGCAAGTGTATTCAAAGTGATCAGAGTGATAAAACCAGCTACAATAATCAAAATAGCCTGAATGCCCAATAATTCAAAATGTTCATCATGTTGAAACTGAATAGAACGTTGGAATTGACCGAATTCGTCAAATGGCAAGAGTATTCCAAGTAATCAGAGTGATAAAACCAGCCAGACTAATCAAAATAGCTTGAATGTCCAATAATTCAGAATGTTCATTATATTCAAACTGATTAGAATGTTGGAATTCACCGAATTCGTCAAACGGCAAGAATAATCAAGGTGATAAAACCAGCTACAATAATCAAACTAGCCTGAATGCCCAATAATTCGGAATGTTCATCATGTTGAAACTGAATATAACGTTGGAATTGACCGAATTCGTCAAATGGCAAGAGTATTCAAAGTGATCAGAGTGATAACACCAGCCACACTAATCAGAATAGCCTGAATGCCCAATAATTCAGAATGTTCATCATGTTGAAACCGAATAGAACGTTGGAATTGACCGAATTCGTCAAATGGCAAGGGTATTCAAAGGGATCAGAGTGATGAAATCAGCTACAATAATCAAAATAGCCTGAATGCCCAATAATTCAGAATGTTCATCATGTTGAAACTGAATAGAACGTTGGAATTGACCGAATTCGTCAAATGGCAAGAGTATTCAAAGTGATGAAACCAGCCAGACTAATCAAAATAGCCTGAATACCCAATAATTCGGAATGTTCATCATGCTGAAACTGAATATAACGTTGGAATTGACCGAATTCGTCAAATGGCAAGAGTATTCAAAGTGATCAGAGTGATAAAACCAGCTACAATAATCAAAATAGCATTAATGCCCAATAATTCAGAATGTTCATCATGTTGAAACTGAATAGAACGTTGGAATTGACCGAATTCGACAAATGGCAAGAGTATTCAAAGTGATGAAACCAGCCAGACTAATCAGAATAGCCTGAATGCCCAATAATTCAGAATTATAATCATATTCAAAGTGAATATAACGTTGGAATTGACCGAAATCGTCAAATGGCAACAGTATTCAAAGTGATCAGAGTGATAAAACCAGCTATAATAATCAAAATAGCCTGAATGCCCAATAATTCAGAATGTTCATCATGTTGAAACTGAATAGAACGTTGGAATTGACCGAATTCGACAAATGGCAAGAGTATTCAAAGTGATGAAACCAGCCAGACTAATCAAAATAGCCTGAATACCCAATAATTCGGAATGTTCATCATGTTGAAACTGAATATAACGTTGGAATTGACCGAATTCGTCAAATGGCAAGAGTATTCAAAGTGATCAGAGTGATAAAACCAGCTACAATAATCAAAATAGCCTGAATGCCCAATAATTCAGAATGTTCATCATGTTGAAACTGAATAGAACGTTGGAATTGACCGAATTCGACAAATGGCAAGAGTATTCAAAGTGATGAAACCAGCCAGACTAATCAAAATAGCCTGAATACCCAATAATTCGGAATGTTCATCATGTTGAAACTGAATATAACGTTGGAATTGACCGAATTCGTCAAATGGCAAGAGTATTCAAAGTGATCAGAGTGATAACACCAGCCACACTAATCAGAATAGCCTGAATGCCCAATAATTCAGAATGTTCATCATGTTGAAACCGAATAGAACGTTGGAATTGACCGAATTCGTCAAATGGCAAGGGTATTCAAAGTGATCAGAGTGATGAAACCAGCTACAATAATCAAAATAGCCTGAATGCCCAGTAATTCAGAATGTTCATCATGTTGAAACTGAATAGAACGTTGGAATTGACCGAATTCGTCAAATGGCAAGAGTATTCAAAGTGATGAAACCAGCCAGACTAATCAAAATAGCCTGAATACCCAATAATTCGGAATGTTCATCATGTTGAAACTGAATATAACGTTGGAATTGACCGAATTCGTCAAATGGCAAGAGTATTCAAAGTGATCAGAGTGATAAAACCAGCTACAATAATCAAAATAGCCTGAATGCCCAATAATTCAGAATGTTCATCATGTTGAAACTGAATAGAACGTTGGAATTGACCGAATTCGACAAATGGCAAGAATAATCAAAGTGATCAGACTGATAAAACCAGCTACAATAGTCAAAATAGCCTGAATGCCCAATAATTCAAAATGTTCATGATGTTGAAACTGAATAGAACGTTGGAATTGACCGAATTCGTCAAATTTCAAGAGTATTCGAAATGATCAGAGTGATAAAACCAGCTACAATAATCAAAATAGCCTGAATGCCCAATAATTCAGAAGGTTCATCATGTTGAAACTGAATAGAACGTTGGAATTGACCGAATTCGTCAAATGGCAAGTGTATTCAAAGTGATAAGAGTGATAAAACCAGCTACAATAATCAAAATAGCCTGAATGTCCAATAATTCAGAATTGTAATCATGTTCAAAGTGAATATAACGTTGTAATTGTACGAATTCGTCAAATGGCAAAAGTATTCAAAGTGATGAGAGTGATAAAACCAGCCTGAATGCCCAATAATTCAGAATGTTCATCACGTTGAAACTGAATAGAACGTTGGACTTGACCGAATTCGTCAAATTTCAAGAGTATTCAAAGTGATCAGAGTGATAAAACCAGCTACAATAATCAAAATAGCCTGAATGCCCAATAATTCAGAAGGTTCATCATGTTGAAACTGAATAGAACGTTGGAATTGACCGAATTCGTCAAATGGCAAGTGTATTCAAAGTGATCAGAGTGATAAAACCAGCTACAATAATCAAAATAGCCTGAATGCCCAATAATTCAGAATGTTAATTATGTTGTAACTGAATAGAAAGTTGGAATTGACCGAATTCGTCAAATGGCAAGAGCATTCACAGTGATCAGAGTGATAAAACCAGTCAGACTAATCAAATAGCCAGAATGTCCAATAATTCAGAATGTTCATCATGTTCAAAGTGAATATAACGTTGTAATTGTACGAATTTGTCAAAAGTATTCAAAGTGATCAGAGTGATAAACCCAGCCTGAATGTCTAATAATTCAAAATGTTCATCATGTTCAAAGTGAATATAACGTTGCAATTGACCGTATTCGTCAAATGGCAAGAGTATTCCAAGTAATCAGAGTGATAAAACCAACCAGACTAATCAAAATAGCCTGAATGTCCAATAATTCAGAATGGTAATCATGTTGAAACTAAATAGAACGTTGGAATTGACCGAATTCGTCAAATGGCAAGAGTATTCCAAGTAATCAGAGTGATAAAACCAACCAGACTAATCAAAATAGCCTGAATGTCCAATAATTCAGAATGGTAATTATGTTGATACTGAATAGAAAGTTGGAATTGACCGAATTCGTCAAATGGCAAGAGCATTCACAGAGTGATAAAACCAGCCAGACTAATCAAAATAGCCTAAATATCCAATAATTCAGAATGTTCATCATGCTCAAACTGAATAGAATGTTGGAGTACACCGAATTCGTCAAATGGCAAGAGTATTCAAATTGATCATAGTGATAAAACCAGTCAGACTAATCAAATATCCAGAATGTTCAATAATTCAGAATGTTCATCATGTTCAAAGTGAATATAACGTTGTAATTGTACGAATTTGTCAAAAGTATTCAAAGTGATCAGAGTGATAAACCCAGCCTGAATGTCTAATAATTCAAAATGTTCATCATGTTCAAAGTGAATATAACGTTGCAATTGACCGTATTCGTCAAATGGCAAGAGTATTCCAAGTAATCAGAGTGATAAAACCAACCAGACTAATCAAAATAGCCTGAATGCCCAATAATTCAGAATGTTAATCATGTTGAAACTGAATAGAACGTTGGAATTGACCGAATTCGACAAATGGCAAGAATAATCAAAGTGATCAGAGTGATAAAACTAGCTACAATAGTCAAAATAGCCTGAATGCCCAATAATTCGGAATGTTCATCATGTTGAAACTGAATATAACGTTGTAATAAACCGAATTCGTCAAATGGCAAGAGTATTCAAAGTGATCAGAGTGATGAAACCAGCTACAATAATCAAAGCGCCTGAATGCCTAATAATTCAGAATGTTCATCATGTTGAAACTGAATATAACGTTGCAATTGACCGAATTCGTCAAATGGCAAGTGTATTCAAAGTGATCAGAGTGATAAAACCAGCTACAATAATCAAAATAGCCTGAATGCCCAATAATTCAGAATTGTAATCATGTTCAAAGTGAATATAGCGTTGTAATTGTACGAATTCGTCAAATGGCAAAAGTATTCAAAGTGATGAGAGTGATAAAACCAGCCTGAATGTTTAATAATTCAAAATGTTCATCATGTTCAAAGTGAATATAACGTTGGAATTGACCGAATTCGTCAAATGGCAAGAGTATTCCAAGTGATCAGAGTGATAAATCCAGAAAGACTAATCAAAATAGCCTGAATGTCCAATAATTCAGCATGTTCAATATATTCAAACTGATAAGAATGTTGGAATTCACCGAATTCGTCAAATGGCAAGAATAATCAAGGTGATAAAACCAGCTACAATAATCAAAATAGCCTGAAGGCACAATAATTTTAATCATGTTGAGACTGAATAGAACTTTGGAATTGACCGAATTCGTCAAATGGCAACAGTATTCAAAGTGATTAGAGTAATAAAACCAGCTATAATAATCAAAATAGCCGGAATGCCCAATAAATCAGAATGTTCATCATGTTGAAACTGAATAGAACTTTGGAGTTGACCGAATTCGTCAAATGGCAAGAGTATTCAAAGTGATGAAACCAGCCAGACTAATCAAAATAGCCTGAATGCCCAATAATTCAGAATGTTCATCATGTTGAAACTGAATAGAACGTTGGAATTGACCGAATTCGACAAATGGCAAGAATAATCAAAGTGATCAGAGTGATAAAAGCAGCTACAATAGTCAAAATAGCCTGAATGCCCAATAATTCAAAATGTTCATCATGTTGAAACTGAATAGAACGTTGGAATTGACCGAATTCGTGAAATGGCAAGAGTATTCAAAGTGATCAGAGTGATAAAACCAGCCACACTAATCAAAATAGCCTGAATGCCCAATAATTCGGAATGTTCATCATGTTGAAACTGAATAGAACGTTGGAATTGACCGAATTCGTGAAATGGCAAGAGTATTCAAAGTGATCAGAGTGATAAAACCAGCCACACTAATCAAAATAGCCTGAATGCCCAATAATTCGGAATGTTCATCATGTTGAAACCGAATAGAACGTTGGAATTGACCGAATTCGTCAAATGGCAAGAGTATTCAAAGTGATCAGAGTGATAAAACCAGCTACAATAATCAAAATAGCCTGAATGCCCAATAATTCAGAATTGTAATCATATTCAAAGTGAATATAACGTTGGAATTGACCGAATTCGTCAAATGGCAAGAGTATTCCAAGTGATCAGAGTGATAAATCCAGAAAGACTAATCAAAATAGCCTGAATGTGCAATAATTCAGAATGTTCATTATATTCAAACTGATAAGAATGTTGGAATTCACCGAATTCGTCAAATGGCAAGAATAATCAAGGTGATCAGAGTGATAAAACAAGCTATAATAATCAAAATAGCCGGAATGCCCAATAAATCAGAATGTTCATCATGTTGAAACTGAATAGAACATTGGAGTTGACCGAATTCGTCAAATGGCAAGAGTATTCAAAGTGATCAGAGTGATAAAACCAGCCACACTAATCAAAATAGACTGAATGCCCAATAATTCAGAAGGTTCATCATGTTGAAACCGAATAGAACGTTGGAATTGACCGAATTCGTCAAATGGCAAGAGTATTTAAAGTGATCAGAGTGATAAAACCAGCCAGACTAAATAAAATAGCCTGAATGCCCAATAATTCGGAATGTCCATCATGTTGAAACTGAATAGAACGTTGGAATTGACCGAATTCGTCAAATGGCAAGAGTATTCAAAGTGATCAGAGTGATAAAACCAGCTACAATAAACAAAATAGCCTGAATGCCCAATAATTCAGAATGTTCATCATGTTGAAACTGAATAGAACGTTGGAATTGACCGAATTCGTCAAATGGCAAAAGTATTCAAAGTGATCAGAGTGATAAAACCAGCCACACTAATCTAAATAGCCTGAATGCCCAATAATTCGGAATGTTCATCATGTTGAAACTGAATAGAACGTTGGAATTGACCTAATTCGTGAAATGGAAAGAGTATTCAAAGTGATCAGAGTGATAAAACCAGCCAGACTAATCAAAATAGCCTGAATGCCCAATAATTCGGAATGTTCATCATGTTGAAACTGAATATAATGTTGGAATTGACCGAATTCGTCAAATGGCAAGAGTATTCAAAGTGATAAAACCAGCTACAATAATCAAAATAGCAGGAATGCACAATAATTCAGAATGTTCATCATGTTGAAACTGAATAGAACGTTGGAATTGACCGAATTCGTCAAATGGCAAGAGTATTCAAAGTGATCAGAGTGATAAAACCAGCTGCAATAATCAAAATAACCTGAATGCCCAATAATTCAGAAAGTTCATCATGTTGAAACTGAATAGAACTTTGGAATTGACCGAATTCGTCAAATGGCAAGAGTATTCAAAGTGATCAGAGTGATAAAACCAGCCACACTAATCAAAATAGCCTGAATGCCCAATAATTCAGAATGTTCCTCATGTTGAAACTGAATATAAGGTTGGAATTGACCGAATTCGTCAAATGGCAAGAGTATTCAAAGTGATAAAACCAGCTACAATAATCAAAATAGCCCGAATGCCTAATAATTCAGAATGTTCATCATGTTGAAACTGAATAGAACGCTTGAATTGACCGAATTCGTCAAATGACAAGAGTATTCAAAGTGATAAAACCAGCCAGACTAATCAAAATAGCCTGAATGCTCAATAATTCGGAATGTTCATCATGTTGAAACTGAATATAATGTTGGAATTGACCGAATTCGTCAAATGGCAAGAGTATTCAAAGTGATAAAACCAGCTACAATAATCAAAATAGCAGGAATGCACAATAATTCAGAATGTTCATCATGTTGAAACTGAATAGAACGTTGGAATTGACCGAATTCGTCAAATGGCAAGAGTATTCAAAGTGATCAGAGTGATAAAACCAGCTACAATAATCAAAATAACCTGAATGCCCAATAATTCAGAATGTTCATCATGTTGAAACTGAATAGAACTTTGGAATTGACCGAATTCGTCAAATGGCAAGAGTATTCAAAGTGATCAGAGTGATAAAACCAGCCACACTAATCAAAATAGCCTGAATGCCCAATAATTCAGAATGTTCATCATGTTGAAACTGAATAGAACGTTGTAATTGACCAAATTCGTCAAATGGCAAGAGTATTCAAAGTGATCAGAGTGATAAAACCAGCTACAATAATCAATATAGCCTGAATGCCTAATAATTCAAAATGTTCATCATGTTGAAACTGAATAGAACGTTGGAATTGACCTAATTCGTGAAATGGAAAGAGTATTCAAAGTGATCAGAGTGATAAAACCAGCCAGACTAATCAAAATAGCCTGAATGCCGAATAATTCGGAATGTTCATCATGTTGAAACTGAATATAAGGTTGGAATTGACCGAATTCGTCAAATGGAAAGAGAATTCAAAGTGAGAAAACCAGCCAGACTAAATAAAATAGCCTGAATGCCCAATAATTCAGAATGTTCAAAGTAAATATAACGTTGTAATTGTACGAATTCGTCATATGCTGAAAGTATTCAAAGTGATGAGAGTGCTGAAACCAGCCTGAATGTCTAATAATTCAAAATGTTCATCATGTTGAAACTGAATAGAACTTTGGAATTGACCGAATTCGTCAAATGGCAAGAGTATTCAAAGTGATCAGAGTGATAAAACCAGCCACACTAATCAAAATAGCCTGAATGCCCAATAATTCAGAATGTTCATCATGTTGAAACTGAATAGAACGTTGTAATTGACCAAATTCGTCAAATGGCAAGAGTATTCAAAGTGATCAGAGTGATAAAACCAGCTACAATAATCAATATAGCCTGAATGCCTAATAATTCAGAATGTTCATCATGTTGAAACTGAATAGAACTTTGGAATTGACCGAATTCGTCAAATGGCAAGAGTATTCAAAGTGATCAGAGTGATAAAACCAGTCACACTAATCAAAATAGCCTGAATGCCCAATAATTCAGAATGTTCATCATGTTGAAACTGAATAGAACGTTGTAATTGACCAAATTCGTCAAATGGCAAGAGTATTCAAAGTGGTCAGAGTGATAAAACCAGCTACAATAATCAAAATAACCTGAATGCCCAATAATTCGGAATGTTCATCATGTTGAAACTGAATAGAACGTTGGAATTGACCGAATTCGTGAAATGGCAAGAGTATTCAAAGTGATCAGAGTGATAAAACCAGCCACACTAATCAAAATAGCCTGAATGCCCAATAATTCGGAATGTTCATCATGTTGAAACCGAATAGAACGTTGGAATTGACCGAATTCGTCAAATGGCAAGAGTATTCAAAGTGATCAGAGTGATAAAACCAGCTACAATAATCAAAATAGCCTGAATGCCCAATAATTCAGAATTGTAATCATATTCAAAGTGAATATAACGTTGGAATTGACCGAATTCGTCAAATGGCAAGAGTATTCCAAGTGATCAGAGTGATAAATCCAGAAAGACTAATCAAAATAGCCTGAATGTGCAATAATTCAGAATGTTCATTATATTCAAACTGATAAGAATGTTGGAATTCACCGAATTCGTCAAATGGCAAGAATAATCAAGGTGATAAAACCAGCTACAATAATCAAAATAGCCTGAATGCACAATAATTCAGAATGTTAATTATGTTGAAACTGAATAGAACTTTGGAATTGACCGAATTCGTCAAATGGCAACAGTATTCAAAGTGATCAGAGTGATAAAACAAGCTATAATAATCAAAATAGCCGGAATGCCCAATAAATCAGAATGTTCATCATGTTGAAACTGAATAGAACATTGGAGTTGACCGAATTCGTCAAATGGCAAGAGTATTCAAAGTGATCAGAGTGATAAAACCAGCCACACTAATCAAAATAGACTGAATGCCCAATAATTCAGAAGGTTCATCATGTTGAAACCGAATAGTACGTTGGAATTGACCGAATTCGTCAAATGGCAAGAGTATTTAAAGTGATCAGAGTGATAAAACCAGCCAGACTAAATAAAATAGCCTGAATGCCCAATAATTCGGAATGTCCATCATGTTGAAACTGAATAGAACGTTGGAATTGACCGAATTCGTCAAATGGCAAGAGTATTCAAAGTGATCAGAGTGATAAAACCAGCTACAATAAACAAAATAGCCTGAATGCCCAATAATTCAGAATGTTCATCATGTTGAAACTGAATAGAACGTTGGAATTGACCGAATTCGTCAAATGGCAAAAGTATTCAAAGTGATCAGAGTGATAAAACCAGCCACACTAATCTAAATAGCCTGAATGCCCAATAATTCGGAATGTTCATCATGTTGAAACTGAATAGAACGTTGGAATTGACCTAATTCGTGAAATGGAAAGAGTATTCAAAGTGATCAGAGTGATAAAACCAGCCAGACTAATCAAAATAGCCTGAATGCCCAATAATTCGGAATGTTCATCATGTTGAAACTGAATATAATGTTGGAATTGACCGAATTCGTCAAATGGCAAGAGTATTCAAAGTGATAAAACCAGCTACAATAATCAAAATAGCAGGAATGCACAATAATTCAGAATGTTCATCATGTTGAAACTGAATAGAACGTTGGAATTGACCGAATTCGTCAAATGGCAAGAGTATTCAAAGTGATCAGAGTGATAAAACCAGCTGCAATAATCAAAATAACCTGAATGCCCAATAATTCAGAAAGTTCATCATGTTGAAACTGAATAGAACTTTGGAATTGACCGAATTCGTCAAATGGCAAGAGTATTCAAAGTGATCAGAGTGATAAAACCAGCCACACTAATCAAAATAGCCTGAATGCCCAATAATTCAGAATGTTCCTCATGTTGAAACTGAATATAAGGTTGGAATTGACCGAATTCGTCAAATGGCAAGAGTATTCAAAGTGATAAAACCAGCTACAATAATCAAAATAGCCCGAATGCCTAATAATTCAGAATGTTCATCATGTTGAAACTGAATAGAACGCTTGAATTGACCGAATTCGTCAAATGACAAGAGTATTCAAAGTGATAAAACCAGCCAGACTAATCAAAATAGCCTGAATGCTCAATAATTCGGAATGTTCATCATGTTGAAACTGAATATAATGTTGGAATTGACCGAATTCGTCAAATGGCAAGAGTATTCAAAGTGATAAAACCAGCTACAATAATCAAAATAGCAGGAATGCACAATAATTCAGAATGTTCATCATGTTGAAACTGAATAGAACGTTGGAATTGACCGAATTCGTCAAATGGCAAGAGTATTCAAAGTGATCAGAGTGATAAAACCAGCTACAATAATCAAAATAACCTGAATGCCCAATAATTCAGAATGTTCATCATGTTGAAACTGAATAGAACTTTGGAATTGACCGAATTCGTCAAATGGCAAGAGTATTCAAAGTGATCAGAGTGATAAAACCAGCCACACTAATCAAAATAGCCTGAATGCCCAATAATTCAGAATGTTCATCATGTTGAAACTGAATAGAACGTTGTAATTGACCAAATTCGTCAAATGGCAAGAGTATTCAAAGTGATCAGAGTGATAAAACCAGCTACAATAATCAATATAGCCTGAATGCCTAATAATTCAAAATGTTCATCATGTTGAAACTGAATAGAACGTTGGAATTGACCTAATTCGTGAAATGGAAAGAGTATTCAAAGTGATCAGAGTGATAAAACCAGCCAGACTAATCAAAATAGCCTGAATGCCGAATAATTCGGAATGTTCATCATGTTGAAACTGAATATAAGGTTGGAATTGACCGAATTCGTGAAATGGAAAGAGAATTCAAAGTGAGAAAACCAGCCAGACTAAATAAAATAGCCTGAATGCCCAATAATTCAGAATGTTCAAAGTAAATATAACGTTGTAATTGTACGAATTCGTCATATGCTGAAAGTATTCAAAGTGATGAGAGTGCTGAAACCAGCCTGAATGTCTAATAATTCAAAATGTTCATCATGTTGAAACTGAATAGAACTTTGGAATTGACCGAATTCGTCAAATGGCAAGAGTATTCAAAGTGATCAGAGTGATAAAACCAGCCACACTAATCAAAATAGCCTGAATGCCCAATAATTCAGAATGTTCATCATGTTGAAACTGAATAGAACGTTGTAATTGACCAAATTCGTCAAATGGCAAGAGTATTCAAAGTGATCAGAGTGATAAAACCAGCTACAATAATCAATATAGCCTGAATGCCTAATAATTCAGAATGTTCATCATGTTGAAACTGAATAGAACTTTGGAATTGACCGAATTCGTCAAATGGCAAGAGTATTCAAAGTGATCAGAGTGATAAAACCAGTCACACTAATCAAAATAGCCTGAATGCCCAATAATTCAGAATGTTCATCATGTTGAAACTGAATAGAACGTTGTAATTGACCAAATTCGTCAAATGGCAAGAGTATTCAAAGTGGTCAGAGTGATAAAACCAGCTACAATAATCAAAATAACCTGAATGCCCAATAATTCAGAATGTTCATCATGTTGAAACTGAATAGAACTTTGGAATTGACCGAATTCGTCAAATGGCAAGAGTATTCAAAGTGATCAGAGTGATAAAACCAGCCACACTAATCAAAATAGCCTGAATGCCCAATAATTCGTCAAATGGCAAGTGTATTCAAAGTGATCAGAGTGATAAAACCAGCTACAATAATAGCCGGAATGCCCAATAATTCAGAATGTTCATCATGTTGAAACTGAATAGAACGTTGGAATTGACCCAATTCGTGAAATGGCAAGAGTATTCAAAGTGATCAGAGTGATAAAACCAGTCAGACTAATCAAAATAGCCTGAATGCCCAATAATTTGGAATGCTCATCATGTTGAAACTGAATATAACGTTGGAATTGACCGAATTCGTCAAATGGCAAGAATATTCAAAGTGATAAAACCAGCTACAATAATCAAAATAGCCTGAATGCCTAATAATTCAGAATGTTCATCATGTTGAAACTGAATAGAACGTTGGAATTGACCGAATTCGTCAAATGGCAAGAGTATTCAAAGTGATAAAACCAGCCAGACTAATCAAAATAGCCTGAATGCTCAATAATTCGGAATGTTCATTATGTTCAAACTGAATAGAACGTTGGAATTGACCGAATTCGTCAAATGGCAAGAGTATTCAAAGTGATCAGAGTGATAAAACCAGCTACAATAATCAAAATAGCCTGAATGCCCAATAATTCAGAATGTTCATCATGTTCAAACTGAATAGAACGGTGGAATTGACCGAATTCGTGAAATGGCAAGAGTATTCAAAGTGATTAGAGTGATAAAACCAGCCAGACTAATCAAAATAGCCTGAATGCCCAATAATTCGGAATGTTCATCATGTTGAAACTGAATATAGCGTTGGAATTGACCGAATTCGTCAAATGACAAGAGTATTCAAAGTGATAAAACCAGCCAGACTAATCAAAATAACCTGAATGCCCAATAATTCGGAATGTTCATCATGTTGAAACTGAATATAGCGTTGGAATTGACCGAATTCGTCAAATGACAAGAGTATTCAAAGTGATAAAACCAGCTACAATAATCAAAATAGCCTGAATGCCCAATAATTCGGAATGTTCATCATGTTGAAACTGAATAGAACGTTGGAATTGACCGAATTCGTGAAATGGCAAGAGTATTCAAAGTGATCAGAGTGATAAAACCAGCCAGACTAATCAAAATAGCCTGAATGCCCAATAATTTGGAATGTTCATCATGTTGAAACTGAATAGAACGTTGGAATTGACCGAATTCGTGAAATGGCAAGAGTATTCAAAGTGAGAAAACCAGCCAGACTAAATAAAATAGCCTGAATGCCCAATAATTCGGAATGTTTATCATGTTGAAACTAATATAACGTTGGAATTGACCGAATTCGTCAAATGACAAGAGTATTCAAAGTGATAAAACCAGCTACAATAATCAAAATAGCCTGAATGCCTAATAATTCAGAATGTTCATCATGTTGAAACTGAATAGAACGTTGGAATTGACCGAATTCGTCAAATGGCAAGAGTATTCAAAGTGATCAGAGTGATAAAACCAGCTAAAATAATCAAAATAGCCTGAATGCCCAATAATTCAGAATGTTCATCATGTTGAAACTGAATAGAACGTTGGAATTGACCTAATTCGTGAAATGGCAAGAGTATTCAAAGTGATCAGAGTGATAAAACCAGCCAGACTAATCAAAATAGCCTGAATGCCCAATAATTTGGAATGTTCATCATGTTGAAACTGAATAGAACGTTGGAATTGACCGAATTCGTCAAATGGCAAGAGTATTCAAAGTGATCAGAGTGATAAAACCAGCTAAAATAATCAAAATAGCCTGAATGCCCAATAATTCAGAATGTTCATCATGTTGAAACTGAATAGAACGTTGGAATTGACCTTATTCGTGAAATGGCAAGAGTATTCAAAGTGATCAGAGTGATAAAACCAGCCAGACTAATCAAAATAGCCTGAATGCCCAATAATTTGGAATGTTCATCATGTTGAAACTGAATAGAACGTTGGAATTGACCGAATTCGTCAAATGGCAAGAGTATTCAAAGTGATCAGAGTGATAAAACCAGCCACACTAATCAAAATAGCCTGAATGCCCAATAATTCAGAATGTTCATCATGTTGAAACTGAATAGAACGTTGGAATTGACCAAATTCGTCAAATGGCAAGAGTATTCAAAGTGATAAAACCAGCCAGACTAATCAAAATAGCCTAAATGCTCAATAATTCGGAATGTTCATCATGTTGAAACTGAATATAATGTTGGAATTGACCGAATTCGTCAAATGGCAAGAGTATTCAAAGTGATAAAACCAGCTACAATAATCAAAATAGCAGGAATGCACAATAATTCAGAATGTTCATCATGTTGAAACTGAATAGAACGTTGGAATTGACCGAATTCGTCAAATGGCAAGAGTATTCAAAGTGATCAGAGTGATAAAACCAGCTGCAATAATCAAAATAACCTGAATGCCCAATAATTCAGAATGTTCCTCATGTTGAAACTGAATATAAGGTTGGAATTGACCGAATTCGTCAAATGGCAAGAGTATTCAAAGTGATAAAACCAGCCAGACTAATCAAAATAGCCTAAATGCTCAATAATTCGGAATGTTCATCATGTTGAAACTGAATATAATGTTGGAATTGACCGAATTCGTCAAATGGCAAGAGTATTCAAAGTGATAAAACCAGCTACAATAATCAAAATAGCAGGAATGCCTAATAATTCAGAATGTTCATCATGTTGAAACTGAATAGAACGCTTGAATTGACCGAATTCGTCAAATGACAAGAGTATTCAAAGTGATAAAACCAGCCAGACTAATCAAAATAGCCTGAATGCTCAATAATTCGGAATGTTCATCATGTTGAAACTGAATATAATGTTGGAATTGACCGAATTCGTCAAATGGCAAGAGTATTCAAAGTGATAAAACCAGCTACAATAATCAAAATAGCAGGAATGCACAATAATTCAGAATGTTCATCATGTTGAAACTGAATAGAACGTTGGAATTGACCGAATTCGTCAAATGGCAAGAGTATTCAAACTGATCAGAGTGATAAAACCAGCTACAATAATCAAAATAACCTGAATGCCCAATAATTCAGAATGTTCATCATGTTGAAACTGAATAGAACTTTGGAATTGACCGAATTCGTCAAATGGCAAGAGCATTCAAAGTGATCAGAGTGATAAAACCAGCCACACTAATCAAAATAGCATGAATGCCCAATAATTCAGAATGTTCATCATGTTGAAACTGAATAGAACGTTGTAATTGACCAAATTCGTCAAATGGCAAGAGTATTCAAAGTGATCAGAGTGATAAAACCAGCTACAATAATCAATATAGCCTGAATGCCTAATAATTCAAAATGTTCATCATGTTGAAACTGAATAGAACGTTGGAATTGACCTAATTCGTGAAATGGAAAGAGTATTCAAAGTGATCAGAGTGATAAAACCAGCCAGACTAATCAAAATAGCCTGAATGCCGAATAATTCGGAATGTTCATCATGTTGAAACTGAATATAAGGTTGGAATTGACCGAATTCGTGAAATGGAAAGAGAATTCAAAGTGAGAAAACCAGCCAGACTAAATAAAATAGCCTGAATGCCCAATAATTCAGAATGTTCAAAGTAAATATAACGTTCTAATTGTACGAATTCGTCATATGCTGAAAGTATTCAAAGTGATGAGAGTGCTGAAACCAGCCTGAATGTCTAATAATTCAAAATGTTCATCATGTTGAAACTGAATAGAACTTTGGAATTGACCGAATTCGTCAAATGGCAAGAGTATTCAAAGTGATCAGAGTGATAAAACCAGCCACACTAATCAAAATAGCCTGAATGCCCAATAATTCAGAATGTTCATCATGTTGAAACTGAATAGAACGTTGTAATTGACCAAATTCGTCAAATGGCAAGAGTATTCAAAGTGATCAGAGTGATAAAACCAGCTACAATAATCAATATAGCCTGAATGCCTAATAATTCAGAATGTTCATCATGTTGAAACTGAATAGAACTTTGGAATTGACCGAATTCGTCAAATGGCAAGAGTATTCAAAGTGATCAGAGTGATAAAACCAGCCACACTAATCAAAATAGCCTGAATGCCCAATAATTCAGAATGTTCATCATGTTGAAACTGAATAGAACGTTGTACTTGACCAAATTCGTCAAATGGCAAGAGTATTCAAAGTGATCAGAGTGATAAAACCAGCTACAATAATCAAAATAACCTGAATGCCCAATAATTCAGAATGTTCATCATGTTGAAACTGAATAGAACTTTGGAATTGACCGAATTCGTCAAATGGCAAGAGTATTCAAAGTGATCAGAGTGATAAAACCAGCCACACTAATCAAAATAGCCTGAATGCCCAATAATTCAGAATGTTCATCATGTTGAAACTGAATAGAACGTTGCAATTGACCGAATTCGTCAAATGGCAAGTGTATTCAAAGTGATCAGAGTGATAAAACCAGCTACAATAATAGCCGGAATGCCCAATAATTCAGAATGTTCATCATGTTGAAACTGAATAGAACGTTGGAATTGACCGAATTCGTGAAATGGCAAGAGTATTCAAAGTGATCAGAGTGATAAAACCAGTCAGACTAATCAAAATAGTCTGAATGCCCAATAATTTGGAATGCTCATCATGTTGAAACTGAATATAACGTTGGAATTGACCGAATTCGTCAAATGGCAAGAATATTCAAAGTGATAAAACCAGCTACAATAATCAAAATAGCCTGAATGCCTAATAATTCAGAATGTTCATCATGTTGAAACTGAATAGAACGTTGGAATTGACCGAATTCGTCAAATGGCAAGAGTATTCAAAGTGATAAAACCAGCCAGACTAATCAAAATAGCCTGAATGCTCAATAATTCGGAATGTTCATTATGTTCAAACTGAATAGAACGTTGGAATTGACCGAATTCGTCAAATGGCAAGAGTATTCAAAGTGATCAGAGTGATAAAACCAGCTACAATAATCAAAATAGCCTGAATGCCCAATAATTCAGAATGTTCATCATGTTCAAACTGAATAGAACGGTGGAATTGACCGAATTCGTGAAATAGCAAGAGTATTCAAAGTGATTAGAGTGATAAAACCAGCCAGACTAATCAAAATAGCCTGAATGCCCAATAATTCGGAATGTTCATCATGTTGAAACTGAATATAGCGTTGGAATTGACCGAATTCGTCAAATGACAAGAGTATTCAAAGTGATAAAACCAGCCAGACTAATCAAAATAGCCTGAATGCCCAATAATTCGGAATGTTCATCATGTTGAAACTGAATATAGCGTTGGAATTGACCGAATTCGTCAAATGACAAGAGTATTCAAAGTGATAAAACCAGCTACAATAATCAAAATAGCCTGAATGCCCAATAATTCGGAATGTTCATCATGTTGAAACTGAATAGAACGTTGGAATTGACCGAATTCGTGAAATGGCAAGAGTATTCAAAGTGAGAAAACCAGCCAGACTAAATAAAATAGCCTGAATGCCCAATAATTCGGAATGTTTATCATGTTGAAACTAATATAACGTTGGAATTGACCGAATTCGTCAAATGACAAGAGTATTCAAAGTGATAAAACCAGCTACAATAATCAAAATAGCCTGAATGCCTAATAATTCAGAATGTTCATCATGTTGAAACTGAATAGAACGTTGGAATTGACCGAATTCGTCAAATGGCAAGAGTATTCAAAGTGATCAGAGTGATAAAACCAGCTAAAATAATCAAAATAGCCTGAATGCCCAATAATTCAGAATGTTCATCATGTTGAAACTGAATAGAACGTTGGAATTGACCTAATTCGTGAAATGGCAAGAGTATTCAAAGTGATCAGAGTGATAAAACCAGCCAGACTAATCAAAATAGCCTGAATGCCCAATAATTTGGAATGTTCATCATGTTGAAACTGAATAGAACGTTGGAATTGACCGAATTCGTCAAATGGCAAGAGTATTCAAAGTGATCAGAGTGATAAAACCAGCTAAAATAATCAAAATAGCCTGAATGCCCAATAATTCAGAATGTTCATCATGTTGAAACTGAATAGAACGTTGGAATTGACCTAATTCGTGAAATGGCAAGAGTATTCAAAGTGATCAGAGTGATAAAACCAGCCAGACTAATCAAAATAGCCTGAATGCCCAATAATTTGGAATGTTCATCATGTTGAAACTGAATAGAACGTTGGAATTGACCGAATTCGTCAAATGGCAAGAGTATTCAAAGTGATCAGAGTGATAAAACCAGCTAAAATAATCAAAATAGCCTGAATGCCCAATAATTCAGAATGTTTATCATGTTGAAACTAATATAACGTTGGAATTGACCGAATTCGTCAAATGACAAGAGTATTCAAAGTGATAAAACCAGCTACAATAATCAAAATAGCCTGAATGCCTAATAATTCAGAATGTTCATCATGTTGAAACTGAATAGAACGTTGGAATTGACCGAATTCGTCAAATGGCAAGAGTATTCAAAGTGATCAGAGTGATAAAACCAGCTAAAATAATCAAAATAGCCTGAATGCCCAATAATTCGGAATGTTTATCATGTTGAAACTAATATAACGTTGGAATTGACCGAATTCGTCAAATGACAAGAGTATTCAAAGTGATAAAACCAGCTACAATAATCAAAATAGCCTGAATGCCTAATAATTCAGAATGTTCATCATGTTGAAACTGAATAGAACGTTGGAATTGACCGAATTCGTCAAATGGCAAGAGTATTCAAAGTGATCAGAGTGATAAAACCAGCTAAAATAATCAAAATAGCCTGAATGCCCAATAATTCAGAATGTTCATCATGTTGAAACTGAATAGAACGTTGGAATTGACCTAATTCGTGAAATGGCAAGAGTATTCAAAGTGATCAGAGTGATAAAACCAGCCAGACTAATCAAAATAGCCTGAATGCCCAATAATTTGGAATGTTCATCATGTTGAAACTGAATATAACGTTGGAATTGACCGAATTCGTCAAATGGCAAGAATATTCAAAGTGATAAAACCAGCTACAATAATCAAAATAGCCTGAATGCCTAATAATTCAGAATGTTCATCATGTTGAAACTGAATAGAACGTTGGAATTGACCTAATTCGTGAAATGGCAAGAGTATTCAAAGTGATCAGAGTGATAAAACCAGCCAGACTAATCAAAATAGCCTGAATGCCCAATAATTTGGAATGTTCATCATGTTGAAACTGAATATAACGTTGGAATTGACCGAATTCGTCAAATGGCAAGAATATTCAAAGTGATAAAACCAGCTACAATAATCAAAATAGCCTGAATGCCTAATAATTCAGAATGTTCATCATGTTGAAACTGAATAGAACGTTGGAATTGACCGAATTCGTCAAATGGCAAGAGTATTCAAAGTGATCAGAGTGATAAAACCAGCTAAAATAATCAAAATAGCCTGACTGCCCAATAATTCAGAATGTTCATCATGTTGAAACTGAATAGAACGTTGGAATTGACCTAATTCGTGAAATGGCAAGAGTATTCAAAGTGATCAGAGTGATAAAACCAGCCAGACTAATCAAAATAGCCTGAATGCCCAATAATTTGGAATGTTCATCATGTTGAAACTGAATATAACGTTGGAATTGACCGAATTCGTCAAATGGCAAGAATATTCAAAGTGATAAAACCAGCTACAATAATCAAAATAGCCTGAATGCCTAATAATTCAGAATGTTCATCATGTTGAAACTGAATAGAACGTTGGAATTGACCGAATTCGTCAAATGGCAAGAGTATTCAAAGTGATCAAAGTGATAAAACCAGCTACAATAATCAAAATAGCCTGAATGCCTAATAATTCAGAATGTTCATCATGTTGAAACTGAATAGAACGTTGGAATTGACCGAATTCGTCAAATGGCAAGAGTATTCAAAGTGATCAGAGTGATAAAACCAGCTAAAATAATCAAAATAGCCTGAATGCCCAATAATTCAGAATGTTCATCATGTTGAAACTGAATAGAACGTTGGAATTGACCTAATTCGTGAAATGGCAAGAGTATTCAAAGTGATCAGAGTGATAAAACCAGCCAGACTAATCAAAATAGCCTGAATGCCCAATAATTTGGAATGTTCATCATGTTGAAACTGAATAGAACGTTGGAATTGACCGAATTCGTCAAATGGCAAGAGTATTCAAAGTGATAAAACCAGCCAGACTAATCAAAATAGCCTGAATGCTCAATAATTCGGAATGTTCATTATGTTGAAACTGAATATAACGTTGGAATTGACCGAATTCGTCAAATGGCAATAAAATAAAAACCAACCACCATCTCCACAAACAAAAACAACATCAAACATACACAACATCAACAACAAACAACAACAATAACACCAGCAGTCACACACATCAACGCCAACACGAAGGGCTTTTTTATGCTCCCCTTCTCCTGTGTTCCCCCCTTCCTCTCCGCATCCCTTTTCGCATAATACAACCGACTGTGCTCTCTTCATGTCGCTGCCTGACTTGTGTTGAAGATCTAACACTGAACACTTGTTGGGTCTAGCAGCGGCAAGTGGGGTGCACAGTTATTTGTATTTATGCTTTGATATTGTTTTGTGTTTCTGTATGTTACAATGGTAGGTTCATTTAAAACACATTTTGCGAACATACGAGGGCTGAAGGCAAATTTCTTTGCGGTATACACTCACGTTCAGTTCCATAGGCCAGATGTACTCGCTCTATGTGAGACCCAGGTGTGTGAGGGTTCTAATCCACAGAATTTGCACATTCCTGGATATCACACTCTTTCCTCTTTCTCTTCCCACAGAGGCCTTGTGGTATACATACGTAATGGTGTGGTGTTCCAGAGCCAGCAACATTTGGACTCACAAGATCCAGAATTTAACTTTCTTTGGGTTAAGTTCAGGATTGGATCACACCCATTACACTTCGGGTTTCTTTACAGAAGCCCAAATTTGGAAAGGGAGGCTACCCTAAACGGCTTCGACGCCCTTTCCGATTCTATATCTAAAGTTTTAGAAGATTGTCCGGACAGTGAAATTGTAGTTGCTGGGGATTTCAATGTCCATAATCAATCTTGGCTTTCCCATTCGAGCCACACTTCTCCGGAGGGACAGTACGCTGAGCTTTTCGCCGCGCATAATAACTTGACGCAACTAGTGAATGATCCAACACACATTCCGCGTGTTGAAGGGCAATATCATAATATTCTTGACCTTTTCTTAACCTCACACCCTGAAAAGTACGAGGTTAATATTCTTGCACCTCTTGGTAACTCGGATCATTGCATCCTTTTCGTTCTCCGATCTTCGATCCACTTCTAAACCAGTCACGAAGCGGACATTGTACATATACGAAAAGGCACGTTGGGCCGAGCTCAACAATTTCTATCAGCATTTTAATTGGAAATTATGTTTCCTAGACAATAATGTTGATGTTGCTGCTGAAATGGTCGAGAAAATAATTCTTCATGGAATAAACACGTTTATTCCATCGAAGACTACTTCGAATAAACCTTCAAAGAATTGTTGGTTGATTCAGACATGCAAAGAAGCTGTCAGATCCAAAGAGGAAGCGTTCAGAAATTGGCGTTTAAATAAAAACGTCACTACTGAGCTGCTACGTAAGCAGGCAAGATCCAATTGTGCCAGAGTGCTTAGGCGCGAAAAACTTCTCCACGCATTTTTTAAAAGAGTAAGGGACAATTCTTCATCTTCTATCCCAACTCTCGTTAACGATGACCAGATATTCACTGACCCGGTTGACAAAGCTAACCTTCTGGCTGAAATATTTGCAAAGAATTCATCTTTGCCAGACAGCAGTCAACCACTCCCCGTAATGGAAAACGTATCTACTTCGATGACTCAGATATTTTTTCGAACACGTGGCGTTAAAAGGGTTCTTGCAGATCTCAATGTAAACAAAACTCCGGGCCCGGATGGCATTTCAGCACTTGTCCTATGTAAGTGCTCTTCGACGCTAGCTCGTCCATTGCGCAATCTTTTCAACATGTCGTACCGTGCTGGTATTTACCCTTCACGTTGGAAACTTGCCAATGTTCAGCCGATCCCCAAGAAAGGTGAGGCTACTAATCCTGCGAATTACCGTCCAATTGCAATATTTTCTGCGCTCTCGAAGGTTATGGAGAACATGGGTAACCACCATCTTGTTAAGTATTTAGAGTCTAACGGCCTTCTAAATGATCGACAGTATGGCTTCCGTAGAAATCGATCTACTGGAGACCTGATGGCGTTCCTTTCGGAGCGATGGAGTCGATCTATTCACGCCCTTGGTGAAAGTAAGGTCGTGGCTCTGGATATTTCCAAGGCGTTCGATAGGGTCTGGCACGGAGCACTCATATCAAAACTTATTGCTTTTGGTGTCGGTAATACATTCTCTCGATTCATATCGAGTTTCCTCAGGGATCGCTGTATACGAGTTGTTATAGATGGGGTCTCATCCAACGAGCATAGGTTGACCGCAGGAGTTCCACAAGGCTCTGTCCTCTCTCCCTCTCTATCTCTTATTTTCATTGACGACCTGTTGGGTCAGACTGTGAACCCGATCTACTCCTTTGCGGATGACAGCAACCTCTGTCATTCGTACTCATTTGATCATCGGCCAGGTCCTCTACAGGTCGAGGGGAAAAGGCGACGATTTGTGAGTGGGGCCAAATGAATAGAGTAGATTTTAATGCGCAAAAGACCCAGTGCTGTTTGTTGTCACACAAACGTTCACCAGATCCAGCATCGTCGTCAATTTCTATGGGTGGTGTGGATATCGACGAATCAGACACTCTTGATGTTCTGGGCATGAAGATACAGGGTGATGCTCGCTGGGCTAGCCATATATTCCAAGTGTCGAAAGCAGCATATTTACACCACTTACATCCGGCCAAAAATTGAATACAACTCGCATATATGGGCAGGGGCTCCATTAACATCTTTGAAGCTTCTGGACCGTGTACAGAGGAGAGCGGTGGTGATGATAGGGGATGGTAGGGTATCCAGCTCTATTGTCTCCCTACAGCATCGCCGAAATGTGGATTGTGTATCGCTATTCTATAGATATTTTAATGGTATCTGTTCAGAAGATATCCGTCGTCTGGTCCCTGACGTTAGAACTTTTAGTCGGAATACACGGCTGTCCAGGGTATCTCATCCGTTCATTGTGAAATGGCCGGTTGACCGGACGACGCACTATAGAGAAAATTCGTTCTTTAGCCGAACCGTTCGTATGTGGAATAATCTTCCAGCAAATGTGTTTCCTGCCAGTTGTGACATTCAGAAATTCAAAACAAATGTCAACAAACACTACTCCCTCTTTCCTCCTTCCGATACCCTAATTTCCTTCCGCTAACACAATGCATTGCATTTATAGGGGGCATCCCCTGAGTGTTGGCCATCAAAAAAAAAAAAAAAAAAAAAAAAAAAATCGGAATGTTCATCATGTTGAAAGTGAATATAGCGTTGGAATTGACCGAATTCGTCAAATGACAAGAGTATTCAAAGTGATAAAACCAGCCAGACTAATGAAAATAGCCTGAATGCCCAATAATTCGGAATGTTCATCATGTTGAAACTGAATATAACGTTGGAATTGACCGAATTCGTCAAATGGCAAGAGTATTCAAAGTGAGAAAACCAGCCAGACTAAATAAAATAGCCTGAATGCCCAATAATTCGGAATGTTCATCATCTTGAAACTAATATAACGTTGGAATTGACCGAATTCGTCAAATGGAAAGAGTATTCAAAGTGATAAAACCAGCTACAATAATCAAAATAGCCTGAATGCCTAATAATTCAGAATGTTCATCATGTTGAAACTGAATAGAACGTTGGAATTGACCGAATTCGTCAAATGGCAAGAGTATTCAATGTGATCAGAGTGATAAAACCAGCTACAGTAATCAAAATAGCCTGAATGCCCAATAATTCAGAATGTTCATCATGTTGAAACTGAATAGAACGTTGGAATTGACCTAATTCGTGAAATGGCAAGAGTATTCAAAGTGATCAGAGTGATAAAACCAGCCAGACTAATCAAAATAGCCTGAATGCCCAATAATTTGGAATGTTCATCATGTTGAAACTGAATAGAACGTTGGAATTGACCGAATTCGTCAAATGGCAAGAGTATTCAAAGTGATAAAACCAGCCAGACTAATCAAAATAGCCTGAATGCTCAATAATTCGGAATGTTCATTATGTTGAAACTGAATATAACGTTGGAATTGACCGAATTCGTCAAATGGCAATAAAATAAAAACCAACCACCATCTCCACAAACAAAAACAACATCAAACATACACAACATCAACAACAAACAACAACAATAACACCAGCAGTCACACACATCAACGCCAACACGAAGGGCTTTTTTATGCTCCCCTTCTCCTGTGTTCCCCCCTTCCTCTCCGCATCCCTTTTCGCATAATACAAACGACTGTGCTCTCTTCGCTGCCTGACTTGTGTTGAAGATCTAACACTGAACACTTGTTGGGTCTAGCAGCGGCAAGAGGGGTGCACAGTTATTTGTATTTATGCTTTGATATTGTTTTGTGTTTCTGTATGTTACAATGGTAGGTTCATTTAAAACACATTTTGCGAACATACGAGGGCTGAAGGCAAATTTCTTTGCGGTATACACTCACGTTCAGTTCCATAGGCCAGATGTACTCGCTCTATGTGAGACCCAGGTGTGTGAGGGTTCTAATCCACAGAATTTGCACATTCCTGGATATCACACTCTTTCCTCTTTCTCTTCCCACAGAGGCCTTGTGGTATACATACGTAATGGTGTGGTGTTCCAGAGCCAGCAACATTTGGACTCACAAGATCCAGAATTTAACTTTCTTTGGGTTAAGTTCAGGATTGGATCACACCCATTACACTTCGGGTTTCTTTACAGAAGCCCAAATTTGGAAAGGGAGGCTACCCTAAACGGCTTCGACGCCCTTTCCGATTCTATATCTAAAGTTTTAGAAGATTGTCCGGACAGTGAAATTGTAGTTGCTGGGGATTTCAATGTCCATAATCAATCTTGGCTTTCCCATTCGAGCCACACTTCTCCGGAGGGACAGTACGCTGAGCTTTTCGCCGCGCATAATAACTTGACGCAACTAGTGAATGATCGAACACACATTCCGCGTGTTGAAGGGCAATATCATAATATTCTTGACCTTTTCTTAACCTCACACCCTGAAAAGTACGAGGTTAATATTCTTGCACCTCTTGGTAACTCGGATCATTGCATCCTTTTCGTTCTCCGATCTTCGATCCACTTCTAAACCAGTCACGAAGCGGACATTGTACATATACGAAAAGGCACGTTGGGCCGAGCTCAACAATTTCTATCAGCATTTTAATTGGAAATTATGTTTCCTAGACAATAATGTCGATGTTGCTGCTGAAATGGTCGAGAAAATAATTCTTCATGGAATAAACACGTTTATTCCATCGAAGACTACTTCGAATAAACCTTCAAAGAATTGTTGGTTGATTCAGACATGCAAAGAAGCTGTCAGATCCAAAGAGGAAGCGTTCAGAAATTGGCGTTTAAATAAAAACGTCACTACAGAGCTGCTACGTAAGCAGGCAAGATCCAATTGTGCCAGAGTGCTTAGGCGCGAAAAACTTCTCCACGCATTTTTTAAAAGAGTAAGGGACAATTCTTCATCTTCTATCCCAACTCTCGTTAACGATGACCAGATATTCACTGACCCGGTTGACAAAGCTAACCTTCTGGCTGAACTATTTGCAAAGAATTCATCTTTGCCAGACAGCAGTCAACCACTCCCCGTAATGGAAAACGTATCTACTTCGATGACTCAGATATTTTTTCGAACACGTGGCGTTAAAAGGGTTCTTGCAGATCTCAATGTAAACAAAACTCCGGGCCCGGATGGCATTTCAGCACTTGTCCTATGTAAGTGCTCTTCGACGCTAGCTCGTCCATTGCGCAATCTTTTCAACATGTCGTACCGTGCTGGTATTTACCCTTCACGTTGGAAACTTGCCAATGTTCAGCCGATCCCCAAGAAAGGTGAGGCTACTAATCCTGCGAATTACCGTCCAATTGCAATATTTTCTGCGCTCTCGAAGGTTATGGAGAACATGGTTAACCACCATCTTGTTAAGTATTTAGAGTCTAACGGCCTTCTAAATGATCGACAGTATGGCTTCCGTAGAAATCGATCTACTGGAGACCTGATGGCGTTCCTTTCGGAGCGATGGAGTCGATCTATTCACGCCCTTGGTGAAAGTAAGGTCGTGGCTCTGGATATTTCCAAGGCGTTCGATAGGGTCTGGCACGGAGCACTCATATCAAAACTTATTGCTTTTGGTGTCGGTAATACATTCTCTCGATTCATATCGAGTTTCCTCAGGGATCGCTGTATACGAGTTGTTATAGATGGGGTCTCATCCAACGAGCATAGGTTGACCGCAGGAGTTCCACAAGGCTCTGTCCTCTCTCCCTCTCTATCTCTTATTTTCATTGACGACCTGTTGGGTCAGACTGTGAACCCGATCTACTCCTTTGCGGATGACAGCAACCTCTGTCATTCGTACTCATTTGATCATCGGCCAGGTCCTCTAGAGGTCGAGGGGAAAAGGCGACGATTTGTGAGTGGGGCCAAATGAATAGAGTAGATTTTAATGCGCAAAAGACCCAGTGCTGTTTGTTGTCACACAAACGTTCACCAGATCCAGCATCGTCGTCAATTTCTATGGGTGGTGTGGATATCGACGAATCAGACACTCTTGATGTTCTGGGCATGAAGATACAGGGTGATGCTCGCTGGGCTAGCCATATATTCGAAGTGTCGAAAGCAGCATATTTACACCACTTACATCCGGCCAAAAATTGAATACAACTCGCATATATGGGCAGGGGCTCCATTAACATCTTTGAAGCTTCTGGACCGTGTACAGAGGAGAGCGGTGGTGATGATAGGGGATGGTAGGGTATCCAGCTCTATTGTCTCCCTACAGCATCGCCGAAATGTGGATTGTGTATCGCTATTCTATAGATATTTTAATGGTATCTGTTCAGAAGATATCCGTCGTCTGGTCCCTGACGTTAGAACATTTAGTCGGAATACACGGCTGTCCAGGGTATCTCATCCGTTCATTGTGAAATGGCCGGTTGACCGGACGACGCACTATAGAGAAAATTCGTTCTTTAGCCGAACCGTTCGTATGTGGAATAATCTTCCAGCAAATGTGTTTCCTGCCAGTTGTGACATTCAGAAATTCGTCAAATGGAAAGAGTATTCAAAGTGATAAAACCAGCTACAATAATCAAAATAGCCTGAATGCCTAATAATTCAGAATGTTCATCATGTTGAAACTGAATAGAACGTTGGAATTGACCGAATTCGTCAAATGGCAAGAGTATTCAATGTGATCAGAGTGATAAAACCAGCTACAATAATCAAAATAGCCTGAATGCTCAATAATTCGGAATGTTCATCATGTTGAAACTGAATATAACGTTGGAATTGACCGAATTCGTCAAATGGCAAGAGTATTCAAAGTGATCAGAGTAATAAAACCAGCTACAATAATCAAAATAGCCTGAATGCCCAATAATTCAGAATGTTCATCATATTGAAACTGAATAGAACGTTGGAATTGACCGAATTCGTGAAATGGCAAGAGTATTCAAAGTGATCAGAGTGATAAAACCAGCCAGACTAATCAAAATAGCCTGAATGCCCAATAATTTGGAATGTTCATCATGTTGAAACTGAATATAACGTTGGAATTGACCGAATTCGTAAATGGCAAGAATATTCAAAGTGATAAAACCAGCTACAATAATCAAAATAGACTGAATGCCTAATTATTCAGAATGTTCATCATGTTGAAAATGAATAGAACGTTGGAATTGACCGAATTCGTCAAATGGCAAGAGTATTCAAAGTGATAAAACCAGCCAGACTAATCAAAATAGCCTGAATGCTCAATAATTCGGAATGTTCATTATGTTGAAACTGAATATAACGTTGGAATTGACCGAATTCGTCAAATGGCAAGAGTATTCAAAGTGATCAGAATGATAAAACCAGCTACAATAATCAAAATAGCATGAATGCCCAATAATTCAGAATGTTCATCATGTTCAAACTGAATAGAACGTTGGAATTGACCGAATTCGTGAAATGGCAAGAGTATTCAAAGTGATTAGAGTGATAAAACCAGCCAGACTAATCAAAATAGCCTGAATGCCCAATAATTCGGAATGTTCATCATGTTGAAACTGAATATAGCGTTGGAATTGACCGAATTCGTCAAATGACAAGAGTATTCAAAGTGATAAAACCAGCCAGACTAATGAAAATAGCCTGAATGCCCAATAATTCGGAATGTTCATCATGTTGAAACTGAATATAACGTTGGAATTTACCGAATTCGTCAAATGGCAAGAGTATTCAAAGTGATCAGAGTGATAAAACCAGCTACAATAATCAAAATCGCCTGAATGCCTAATAATTCAGAATGTTCATCATGTTGAAACTGAATATAACGTTGCAATTGACCGAATTCGTCAAATGGCAAGTGTATTCAAAGTGATCAGAGTGATAAAACCAGCTACAATAATCAAAAAAGCCTGAATGCCCAATAATTCAGAATTGTAATCATGTTCAAAGTGAATATAACGTTGTAATTGTACGAATTCGTCAAATGGCAAAAGTATTCAAAGTGATGAGAGTGATAAAACCAGCCTGAATGTTTAATAATTCAAAATGTTCATCATGTTCAAAGTGAATATAACCTTGGAATTGACCGAATTCGTCAAATGGCAAGAGTATTCCAAGTGATCAGAGTGATAAATCCAGAAAGACTAATCAAAATAGCCTGAATGTCCAATAATTCAGAATGTTCATTATATTCAAACTGATAAGAATGTTGGAATTCACCGAATTCGTCAAATGGAAAGAATAATCAAGGTGATAAAACCAGCTACAATAATCAAAATCGCCTGAATGCCTAATAATTCAGAATGTTCATCATGTTGAAACTGAATATAACGTTGCAATTGACCGAATTCGTCAAATGGCAAGTGTATTCAAAGTGATCAGAGTGATAAAACCAGCTACAATAATCAAAATAGCCTGAATGCCCAATAATTCAGAATTGTAATCATGTTCAAAGTGAATATAACGTTGTAATTGTACGAATTCGTCAAATGGCAAAAGTATTCAAAGTGATGAGAGTGATAAAACCAGCCTGAATGTTTAATAATTCAAAATGTTCATCATGTTCAAAGTGAATATAACGTTGGAATTGACCGAATTCGTCAAATGGCAAGAGTATTCCAAGTGATCAGAGTGATAAATCCAGAAAGGCTAATCAAAATAGCCTGAATGTCCAATAATTCAGAATGTTCATTATATTCAAACTGATAAGAATGTTGGAATTCACCGAATTCGTCAAATGGCAAGAATAATCAAGGTGATAAAACCAGCTACAATAATCAAAATAGCCTGAATGCACAATAATTCAGAATGTTAATCATGTTGAAACTGAATATAACGTTGCAATTGACCGAATTCGTCAAATGGCAAGTGTATTCAAAGTGATCAGAGTGATAAAACCAGCTATAATAATCAAAATAGCCGGAATGCCCAATAAAGCAGAATGTTCATCATGTTGAAACTGAATAGAACATTGGAGTTGACCGAATTCGTCAAATGGCAAGAGTATTCAAAGTGATCAGAGTGATAAAACCAGCCACACTAATCAAAATAGCCTGAATGCCCAATAATTCAGAATGTTCATCATGTTGAAACCGAATAGAACGTTGGAATTGACCGAATTCGTCAAATGTCAAGAGTATTCAAAGTGATCAGAGTGATAAAACCAGCCAGACTAAATAAAATAGCCTGAATGCCCAATAATTCGGAATGTCCATCATGTTGAAACTGAATAGAACGTTGGAATTGCCCGAATTTGTCAAATGGCAAGAGTATTCAAAGTGATAAAACCAGCTACAATAATCAAAATAGCCTGAATGCCTAATAATTCAGAATGTTCATCATGTTGAAACTGAATAGAACGTTAGAATTGACCGAATTCGTCAAATGGCAAGAGAATTCAAAGTGATAAAAACAGCCAGACTAATCAAAATAGCCTGAATGCTCAATAATTCGGAATGTTCATCATGTTGAAACTGAATATAACGTTGGAATTGACCGAATTCGTCAAATGGCAAGAGTATTCAAAGTGATCAGAGTGATAAAACCAGCTACAATAAACAAAATAGCCTGAATGCCCAATAATTCAGAATGTTCATCATGTTGAAACTGAATAGAACGTTGGAATTGACCGAATTCGTCAAATGGCAAGAGTATTCAAAGTGATCAGAGTGATAAAACCAGCTACAATAAACAAAATAGCCTGAATGCCCAATAATTCAAAATGTTCATCATGTTCAAAGTGAATATAACGTTGGAATTGACCGAATTCGTCAAATGGCAAGAGTATTCCAAGTGATCAGAGTGATAAAACCAGCTACAATAATCAAAATATCCTGAATGCCCAATAATTCAGAATTGTAATCATGTTCAAAGTGAATATAACGTTGTAATTGTACGAATTCGTCAAATGGCAAAAGTATTCAAAGTGATGAGAGTGATAAAACCAGCCTGAATGTTTAATAATTCAAAATGTTCATCATGTTCAAAGTGAATATAACGTTGGAATTGACCGAATTCGTCAAATGGCAAGAGTATTCCAAGTGATCAGAGTGATAAATCCAGAAAGACTAATCAAAATAGCCTGAATGTCCAATAATTCAGAATGTTCATTATATTCAAACTGATAAGAATGTTGGAATTCACCGAATTCGTCAAAAGGCAAGAATAATCAAGGTGATAAAACCAGCTACAATAATCAAAATAGCCTGAATGCACAATAATTCAGAATGTTAATCATGTTGAAACTGAATATAACGTTACAATTGACCGAATTCGTCAAATGGCAAGTGTATTCAAAGTGATCAGGGTGATAAAACAAGCTACAATAATCAAAATATCCTGAATGCCCAATAATTCAGAATTGTAATCATGTTCAAAGTGAATATAACGTTGTAATTGTACGAATTCGTCAAATGGCAAAAGTATTCAAAGTGATGAGAGTGATGAGAGTGATAAAACCAGCCTGAATGTTTAATAATTCAAAATGTTCATCATGTTCAAAGTGAATATAACGTTGGAATTGACCGAATTCGTCAAATGGCAAGAGTATTCAAAGTGATCAGAGTGATAAAACCAGCCAGACTAAATAAAATTGCCTGAATGCCCAATAATTCGGAATGTCCATCATGTTGAAACTGAATAGAACGTTGGAATTGACCGAATTCGTCAAATGGCAAGAGTATTCAAAGTGATAAAACCAGCCACACTAATCAAAATAGCCTGAATGCCCAATAATTTCATTATATTCAAACTGATAAGAATGTTGGAATTCACCGAATTCGTCAAATGGCAAGAATAATCAAGGTGATAAAACCAGCTACAATAATCAAAATAGCCTGAATGCCCAATAATTCAGAATGTTCATCATGTTGAAACTGAATAGAACTTTGGAATTGACCGAATTCGTCAAATGGCAAGAGTATTCAAAGTGATCAGAGTGATAAAACCAGCCAGACTAAATAAAATTGCCTGAATGCCCAATAATTCGGAATGTCCATCATGTTGAAACTGAATAGAACGTTGGAATTGACCGAATTCGTCAAATGGCAAGAGTATTCAAAGTGATAAAACCAGCTACAATAATCAAAATAGCCTGAATGCCTAATAACTCAGAATGTTCATCATGTTGAAACTGAATAGAACGTTAGAATTGACCGAATTCGTCAAATGGCAAGAGTATTCAAAGTGATAAAACCAGCCAGACTAATCAAAATAGCCTGAATGCTCAATAATTCGGAATGTTCATCATGTTGAAACTGAATATAACGTTGGAATTGACCGAATTCGTCAAATGGCAAGAGTATTCAAAGTGATCAGAGTGATAAAACCAGCTACAATAAACAAAATAGCCTGAATGCCCAATAATTCAGAATGTTCATCATGTTGAAACTGAATAGATCGTTGGAATTGACCGAATTCGTCAAATGGCAAGAGTATTCAAAGTTATCAGAGTCATAAAACCAGCCACACTAATCAAAATAGCCTGAATGCCCAATAATTCGGAATGTTCATCATGTTGAAACAGAATAGAACGTTGGAATTGACCTAATTCGTGAAATGGAAAGAGTATTCAAAGTGATCAGAGTGATAAAACCAGCCAGACTAATCAAAATAACCTGAATGCCCAATAATTCGGAATGTTCATCATGTTGAAACTGAATATAAGGTTGGAATTGACCGAATTCGTCAAATGGCAAGAGTATTCAAAGTGATAAAACCAGCTCAATATTCAAAATAGCCTGAATGCCTAATAATTCAGAATGTTCATCATGTTGAAACTGAATAGAACGTTGGAATTGACCGAATTCGTCAAATGACAAGAGTATTCAAAGTGATAAAACCAGCCAGACTAATCAAAATAGCCTGAATGCTCAACAATTCGGAATGTTCATCATGTTGAAACTGAATATAATGTTGGAATTGACCGAATTCGTCAAATGGCAAGAGTATTCAAAGTGATCAGAGTGATAAAACCAGACAGACTAATCAAAATAGCCTGAATGCCCAATAATTCAGAATGTTCATCATGTTGAAACTGAATAAAACGTTGGAATTGACCGAATTCGACAAATGGCAAGATTATTCAAAGTGATTAGAGTGATAAAACCAGCCAGACTAATCAAAATAGCCAGAATGCCCAATAATTCGGAATGTTCATCATGTTGAAACTGAATATAACGTTGGAATTGACCGAATTCGTCAAATGGCAAGAGTATTCAAAGTGATAAAACCAGCTACAATAATCAAAATAGCAGGAATGCACAATAATTCAGAATGTTCATCATGTTGAAACTGAATAGAACGTTGGAATTGACCGAATTCGTCAAATGGCAAGAGTATTCAAAGTGATCAGAGTGATAAAACCAGCTACAATAATCAAAATAACCTGAATGCCCAATAATTCAGAATGTTCATCATGTTGAAACTGAATAGAACTTTGGAATTGACCGAATTCGTCAAATGGCAAGAGTATTCAAAGTGATCAGAGTGATAAAACCAGCCACACTAATCAAAATAGCCTGAATGCCCAATAATTCAGAATGTTCATCATGTTGAAACTGAATAGAACGTTGGAATTGACCAAATTCGTCAAATGGCAAGAGAATTCAAAGTGATCAGAGTGATAAAACCAGCTACAATAATCAATATAGCGTGAATGCCCAATAATTCAGAATGTTCAAAGTAAATATAACGTTGTAATTGTACGAATTCGTCATATGGTGAAAGTATTCAAAGTGATGAGAGTGATGAAACCAGCCTGAATGTCTAATAATTCAAAATGTTCATCATGTTCAAAGTGAATATAACGTTGCAATTGACCCAATTCGTCAAATGGCAAGTGTATTCAAAGTGATCAGAGTGATAAAACCAGCTACAATAATCAAAATAGCCTGAATGCCCAATAATTCGGAATGTTCATCATGTTGAAACTGAATAGAAAGTTGGAATTGACCGAATTCGACAAATAACAAGAATAATCAAAGTGATCAGAGTGATAAAACCAGCTACAATAGTCAAAATAGCCTGAATGCCCAACAATTCAAAATGTTCATCATGTTGAAACTGAATAGAACGTTGGAATTGACCGAATTCGTGAAATGGCAAGAGTATTCAAAGTGAGAAAACCAGCCAGACTAAATAAAATAGCCTGAATGTCCAATAATTCGGAATGTTCATCATGTTGAAACTGAATATAACGTTGGAATTGACCGAATTCGTCAAATGGAAAGAGTATTCAAAGTGATAAAACCAGCTACAATAATCAAAATAGCCTGAATGCCTAATAATTCAGAATGTTCATCATGTTGAAACTGAATAGAACGTTGGAATTGACCGAATTCGTCAAATGGCAAGAGTATTCAAAGTGATCAGAGTAATAAAACCAGCTACAATAATCAAAATAACCTGAATGCCCAATAATTCAGAATGTTCATCATGTTGAAACTGAATAGAATGTTGGAATTCACCGAATTCGTCAAATGGCAAGAATAATCAAAGTGATCAGAGTGATAAAACCAGCTACAATAGTCAAAATAGCCTGAATGCCTAATAATTAAAAATGTTCATCATGTTCAAAGTGAATATAACGTTGCAGTTGACCGAATTCGTCAAATGGCAAGAGTATTCAAAGTGATCAGAGTGATAAAACCAGCTACAATAATCAAAATAGCCTGAATGCCGAATAATTCAGAATGTTCATCATGTTGAAACTGAATAGAACGTTGGAATTGACCGAATTCGTCAAATGGCAAAAGTATTCAAAGTGATCAGAGTGATAAAACCAGCCAGACTAATCAAAATAGCCTGAATGTGCAATGTCTAATGAATAGAACGTTGGAATTGACCGAATTCGTCAAATGGCAAGAATAATCAAAGTGATCAGAGTGATAAAACCAGCTACAATAATTAAAATAGCCTGAATGCCCAATAATTCAGAATGTTCATCATGTTTAAACTGAATAGAATGTTGGAATTCACCGAATTCGTCAAATGGCAAGAACAATCAAAGTGATCAGAGTGATAAAACCAGCTACAATAATCAAAATAGCCTGAATGCCCAATAATTCAGAATGTTAATCATGTTGAAACTGAATAGAAAGTTGGGATTGACCGAATTCGACAAATGGTAAGAGTATTCACAGTGATCAGAGTGGTAAAACCAGCCAGACTAATCAAAATAACCTGAATGTCCAATAATTCAGAATGTTCATTATATTCAAACTGATTAGAATGTTGGAATTCACCGAATTCGTCAAATGGCAAGAATAATCAAGGTGATAAAACCAGCTACAATAATCAAAATAGCCTGAATGCCCAATAATTCAAAATGTTAATCATGTTGAAACTGAATAGAAAGTTGGAATTGACCGAATTCGACAAATGGTAAGAGTATTCACAGTGATCAGAGTGGTAAAACCAGCCAGACTAATCAAAATAGCCTGAATGTCTAATAATTCAGAATGTTCATCATGTTCAAACTGAATAGAATGTTGGAATTCACCGAATTCGTCAAATGGCAAGAATAATCAAAGTGATCGGAGTGATAAAACCAGCTACAATAGTCAAAATAGCCTGAATGCCCAATAATTCAGAATGTTCATCATGTTGAAACTGAATAGAACGTTGGAATTGACCGAATTCGTCAAATGGCAAGAGTATTCAAAGTGATCAGAGTGATAAAACCAGCCACACTAATTAAAATAGCCTGAATACCCAATAATTCAGAATGGTAATCATGTTGAAACTGAATAGAACGTTGGAATTGACCGAATTCGTCAAATGGCACGAGTATTCAAAGTGATCAGAGTGATAAAACCAGCTACAATAATCAAAATAGCCTGAATGCCCAATAATTCAGAATATGCATCATGTTGAAACTGAATAGAACGTTGGAATTGACCGAATTAGTCAAATGGCAAGTGTATTCAAAGTGATCAGAGTGATAAAACCAGCTACAATAATCAAAATTGCCTGAATGCCCAATAATTCAGAATGGTAATCATGTTGAAACTGAATAGAGCGTTGGAATTGACCGAATTCGTCAAATGGCAAGAGTATTCAAAGTGATCAGAGTGATAAAACCAGGTACAATAATCAAAATAGCCTGAATGTCTAATAATTCAAAATGTTCAAAGTGAATATAACGTTGCAATTGACCGAATTCGTCAAATGGCAAGTGTATTCAAAGCGATCAGAGTGATAAAACCAGCTACAATAATCAAAATAGCCTGAATGCCCAATAATTCAGAATGGTAATCATGTTGAAACTGAATAGAACGTTGGAATTTACCGAATTCGTCAAATGGCAAGAGTATTCAAAGTGATCAGAGTGATAAAACCAGCTACAATAATCAAAATAGCCTGAATGCTTAATAATTCAGAATATTCATCATGTTGAAACTGAATAGAACGTTGGAATTGACCGAATTCGTCAAATGGCAAGAGTATTCAAAGTGATCAGAGTGATAAAACCAGCCAGACTAATCAAAATAGCCTGAATGTCCAATAATTCAGATTGTTCATTATATTAAAACTGATTAGAATGTTGGAATTCACCGAATTCGTCAAACGGCAAAAGTATTCAAAGTGATCAGAGTGATAAAACCAGCCAGACTAATCAAAATATCCTGAATGTGCAATGTCCAATGTCCAATGAATAGAACGTTGGAATTGACCGAATTCGTCAAATGGCAAGAGTATTCAAAGTGATAAAACCAGCTACAATATTCAAAATAGCCTGAATGTCTAATAACTCAGAATGTTCATCATGTTCAAACTGAATAGAATGTTGGAATTCACCGAATTCGTCAAATGGAAAGAACAATCAAAGTGATCAGAGTGATAAAACCAGCTACAATAGTCAAAATAGCCTGAATGTCTAATAATTCAAAATGTTCAAAGTGAATATAACGTTGCAATTGACCGAATTCGTCAAATGGCAAGTGTATTCAAAGCGATCAGAGTGATAAAACCAGCTACAATAATCAAAATAGCCTGAATGCCCAATAATTCAGAATGGTAATCATGTTGAAACTGAATAGAACGTTGGAATTTACCGAATTCGTCAAATGGCAGAGTATTCAAAGTGATCAGAGTGATAAAACCAGGTACAATAATCAAAATAGCCTGAATGTCTAATAATTCAAAATGTTCAAAGTGAATATAACGTTGCAATTGACCGAATTCGTCAAATGGCAAGTGTATTCAAAGCGATCAGAGTGATAAAACCAGCTACAATAATCAAAATAGCCTGAATGCCCAATAATTCAGAATGGTAATCATGTTGAAACTGAATAGAACGTTGGAATTTACCGAATTCGTCAAATGGCAAGAGTATTCAAAGTGATCAGAGTGATAAAACCAGCTACAATAATCAAAATAGCCTGAATGCTTAATAATTCAGAATATTCATCATGTTGAAACTGAATAGAACGTTGCAATTGACCGAATTCGTCAAATGGCAAGTGTATTCAAAGCGATCAGAGTGATAAAACCAGCTACAATAATCAAAATAGCCTGAATGCCCAATAATTCAGAATGGTAATCATGTTGAAACTGAATAGAACGTTGGAATTTACCGAATTCGTCAAATGGCAAGAGTATTCAAAGTGATCAGAGTGATAAAACCAGGTACAATAATCAAAATAGCCTGAATGTCTAATAATTCAAAATGTTCAAAGTGAATATAACGTTGCAATTGACCGAATTCGTCAAATGGCAAGTGTATTCAAAGCGATCAGAGTGATAAAACCAGCTACAATAATCAAAATAGCCTGAATGCCCAATAATTCAGAATGGTAATCATGTTGAAACTGAATAGAACGTTGGAATTTACCGAATTCGTCAAATGGCAAGAGTATTCACAGTGATCAGAGTGGTAGAACCAGCCAGACTAATCAAAAAAGCCTGAATGTCCAATAATTCAGAATGTTCATTATATGCAAACTGATTAGAATGTTGGAATTCACCGAATTCGTCAAACGGCAAAAGTATTCAAAGTGATCAGAGTGATAAAACCAGCCAGACTAATCAAAATATCCTGAATGTGCAATGTCCAATGTCCAATGAATAGAACGTTGGAATTGACCGAATTCGTCAAATGGCAAGAGTATTCAAAGTGATAAAACCAGCTACAATATTCAAAATAGCCTGAATGTCTAATAACTCAGAATGTTCATCATGTTCAAACTGAATAGAATGTTGGAATTCACCGAATTCGTCAAATGGAAAGAACAATCAAAGTGATCAGAGTGATAAAACCAGCTACAATAGTCAAAATAGCCTGAATGCATAATAATTCAAAATGTTCCTCATGTTCAAAGTAAATATAGCGTTGCAGTTGACCGAATTCGTCAAATGGCAAGAGTATTCAAAGTGATCAGAGTGATAAAACCAGCTACAATAATCAAAATAGCCTGAATGCCCAATAATTCAGAATGTTCATCATGTTGAAACTGAATAGAATGTTGGAATTCACCGAATTCGTCAAATGGCAAGAACAATCAAAGTGATCAGAGTGATAAAACCAGCTACAATAGTCAAAATAGCCTGAATGCCTAATAATTCAGAATGTTAATCATGTTGAAACTGAATAGAAAGTTGGAATTGACCGAATTCGTCAAATGGTAAGAGTATTCATGGTGATCAGAGTGATAAAACCAGCTACAATAATCAAAATATCCTGAATGCCCAATAATTCAGAATATTCATCATGTTGAAACTGAATAGAACGTTGGAATTGACCGAATTCGTCAAATAGCAAGTGTATTCAAAGTGATCAGAGTGATAAAACCAGCTACAATAATCAAAATTGCCTGAATGCCCAATAATTTAGAATGGTAATCATGTTGAAACTGAATAGAACGTTGGAATTGACCGAATTCGTCAATTCGTGATCAGAGTGATAAAACCAGGTACAATAATCAAAATAGCCTGAATGTCTAATAATTCAAAATGTTCAAAGTGAATATAACGTTGCAATTGACCGAATTCGTCAAATGGCAAGTGTATTCAAAGCGATCAGAGTGATAAAACCAGCTACAATAATCAAAATATTAAGCGCCCCGGTAGGCGAGTTGGTAGCGTGCTTGCCTATCAGCGTGGGGGTTGTGGGTTCGATTCCCACCAGAGGCTTTGGTCTGTCGCTGCAAAAATCTAAACATATGGTCTGTGTCACCCGGTTTACCCTTGGACCCAAAATTAGAATATAAATTTACTTTGTATTGTAATTAACAAATAAATAAATAAATAAATAATCAAAATAGCCTGAATGCCCAATAATTCAGAATGGTAATCATGTTGAAACTGAATAGAACGTTGGAATTAACCGAATTCGTCAAATGGCAAGAGTATTCAAAGTGATCAGAGTGATAAAACCAGCCAGACTAATCAAAATAGCCTGAATGTCCAATAATTCAGATTGTTCATTATATTCAAACTGATTAGAATGTTGGAATTCACCGAATTCGTCAAATGGCAAGAATAATCAAGGTAATAACCAGCTACAATAATCAAAATAGCCTGAATGCCCTATAATTCAGAATGTTAATCATGTTGAAACTGAATAGAAAGTTGGAATTGACCGAATTCGTCAAATGGTAAGAGTATTCACAGTGATCAGAGTGGTAGAACCAGCCAGACTAATCAAAAAAGCCTGAATGTCCAATAATTCAGAATGTTCATTATATTCAAACTGATTAGAATGTTGGAATTCACCGAATTAGTCAGACGGCAAAAGTATTCAAAGTGCTCCGAGTGATAAAACCAGCCAGACTAATCAAAATATCCTGAATGTGCAATGTCCAATGAATAGAACGTTGGAATTGACCGAATTCGTCAAATGGCAAGAATAATTAAGGTGATAAAACCAGCTACAATATTCAAAATAGCCTGAATGTCTAATAACTCAGAATGTTCATCATGTTCAAACTGAATAGAATGTTGGAATTCACCGAATTCGTCAAATGGAAAGGACAATCAAAGTGATCAGAGTGATAAAACCAGCTACAATAGTCAAAATAGCCTGAATGTCTAATAACTCAGAATGTTCGTCATGTTCAAACTGAATAGAATGTTGGAATTCACCGAATTCGTCAAATGGCAAAAGTATTCAAAGTGATCAGAGTGATGAAACCAGCCAGATCAAAATAGCCTGAATGTCCAATGTCCAATGAATAGAACGTTGGAATTGACCGAATTCGTCAAATGGCAAGAATAATCAAGGTGATAAAACCAGCTACAATAATCAAAATAGCCTGAATGTCTAATAACTCAGAATGATCATCATGTTCAATCTGAATAGAATGTTGGAATTCACCGAATTCGTCAAATGGCAAGAACAATCAGAGTGATCAGAGTGATAAAACCAGCTACAATAGTCAAAATAGCCTGAATGTCTAATAACTCAGAATGTTCGTCATGTTCAAACTGAATAGAATGTTGGAATTCACCGAATTCGTCAAATGGCAAGAATAATCAAGGTGATAACCAGCTACAATAATCAAAATAGCCTGAATGCCCAATAATTCAGAATGTTAATCATGTTGAAACTGAATAGAAAGTTGGAATTGACCGAATTCGTCAAATGGTAAGAGTATTCACAGTGATCAGAGTGATAAAACCAGCTACAATAATCAAAATAGCCTGAATGCCCAATAATTCAGAATATTCATCATGTTGAAACTGAATAGAACGTTGGAATTGACCGAATTCGTCAAATGGCAAGTGTATTCAAAGTGATCAGAGTGATAAAACCAGCTACAATAATCAAAATTGCCTGAATGCCCAATAATTCAGAATGGTAATCATGTTGAAACTGAATAGAACGTTGGAATTGACCGAATTCGTCAAATGGCAAGAGTATTCAAAGTGATCAGAGTGATAAAACCAGGTACAATAATCAAAATAGCCTGAATGTCTAATAACTCAAAATGTTCAAAGTGAATATAACGTTGCAATTGACCGAATTCGTCAAATGGCAAGTGTATTCAAAGTGATCAGAGTGATAAAACCAGCTACAATAATCAAAATAGCCTGAATGCCCAATAATTCAGAATGGTAATCATGTTGAAACTGAATAGAACGTTGGAATTTACCGAATTCGTCAAATGGCAAGAGCATTCAAAGTGATCAGAGTGATAAAACCAGCTACAATAATCAAAATAGCCTGAATGCCCAATAATTCAGAATATTCATCATGTTGAAACTGAATAGAACGTTGGAATTGACCGAATTCGTCAAATGGCAAGAGTATTCAAAGTGATCAGAGTGATAAAACCAGCCAGACTAATCAAAATAGCCTGAATGTCCAATAATTCAGATTGTTCATTATATTCAAACTGATTAGAATGTTGGAATTCACCGAATTCGTCAAATGGCAAGAATAATCAAGGTAATAACCAGCTACAATAATCAAAATAGCCTGAATGCCCTATAATTCAGAATGTTAATCATGTTGAAACTGAATAGAAAGTTGGAATTGACCGAATTCGTCAAATGGCAAAAGTATTCAAAGTGATCAGAGTGATAAAACCAGCCAGATCAAAATAGCCTGAATGTCCAATGTCCAATGAATAGAACGTTGGAATTGACCGAATTCGTCAAATGGCAAGAATAATTAAGGTGATAAATCCAGCTACAATATTCAAAATAGCCTGAATGTCTAATAACTCAGAATGTTCATCATGTTCAAACTGAATAGAACGTTGGAATTTACCGAATTCGTCAAATGGCAAGAGCATTCAAAGTGATCAGAGTGATAAAACCAGCTACAATAATCAAAATAGCCTGAATGCCCAATAATTCAGAATATTCATCATGTTGAAACTGAATAGAACGTTGGAATTGACCGAATTCGTCAAATGGCAAGAGTATTCAAAGTGATCAGAGTGATAAAACCAGCCAGACTAATCAAAATAGCCTGAATGTCCAATAATTCAGATTGTTCATTATATTCAAACTGATTAGAATGTTGGAATTCACCGAATTCGTCAAATGGCAAGAATAATCAAGGTGATAACCAGCTACAATAATCAAAATAGCCTGAATGCCCAATAATTCAGAATGTTAATCATGTTGAAACTGAATAGAAAGTTGGAATTGACCGAATTCGTCAAATGGTAAGAGTATTGTACAATGCACTAATTAAAAATGCACTTGCACGGCTGAATGTTTGTAAGACACTCACTCCTTGAGTACTTGTTAGATACTCTCAGCGACAGATTCTGTTATTCCTTTCTCCTCTAGTTCCTTCATACAAGGCCTCGGTGGATTTGTGTGTATCCATCAGTTCCGGTACCTCCTTGGATGAGAACTTTCTTTTGTCTGTTCAAAACTGGATTTAATAATCCGGTTCGAAGGACCAAAATGTACAAGCGAGAGATGTAAAGCTGACCCGCACGGATGAATGTTGAAAAGACCCTCACTCATTGAGTACTTGTAAGATACTGATTTTTATTTATTAACATTTCCTTAATCTACCATACATTTTCTTAAACTAAACTAATCCTAAAGAAGGAACGAGAACGCGATAGACGCATGCGTGGGGTTGTTTTTGTCAACCCACACACGCGTAACATCTTGTGGAAAATTCCACTCGTTATCATGCTCGTCCCTTTTCCTAAAAATAGCCCGCCGCTCTATACCACACACGCATGTTGTACTGCCTGCTTATCTTAAAAAACCCAAGCTACAACATACGCACATGCATTGAATATATTCAAATTACAATTTTATACATTATTTGAATACATACAAACTACAGTACAGTTTTACACATTGTTTTGAATACATTCAATTACCGAATCCAACACAATTTTATACCTTCAGCAGAAAAGGAAAAAACACCATGTGAGGATTTACAGAAATCTGAACAGTATTCACAGTGATTAGAGTGGTAGAACCAGCCAGACTAATCAAAAAAGCCTGAATGTCCAATAATTCAGAATGTTCATTATATTCAAACTGATTAGAATGTTGGAATTCACCGAATTCGTCAAATGGCAAGAATAATCAAGGTAATAACCAGCTACAATAATCAAAATAGCCTGAATGCCCTATAATTCAGAATGTTAATCATGTTGAAACTGAATAGAAAGTTGGAATTGACCGAATTCGTCAAATGGTAAGAGTATTCACAGTGATCAGAGTGGTAGAACCAGCCAGACTAATCAAAAAAGCCTGAATGTCCAATAATTCAGAATGTTCATTATATTCAAACTGATTAGAATGTTGGAATTCACCGAATTAGTCAAACGGCAAAAGTATTCAAAGTGCTCAGAGTGATAAAACCAGCCAGACTAATCAAAATATCCTGAATGTGCAATGTCCAATGAATAGAACGTTGGAATTGACCGAATTCGTCAAATGGCAAGAATAATTAAGGTGATAAAACCAGCTACAATATTCAAAATAGCCTGAATGTCTAATAACTCAGAATGTTCATCATGTTCAAACTGAATAGAATGTTGGAATTCACCGAATTCGTCAAATGGAAAGAACAATCAAAGTGATCAGAGTGATAAAACCAGCTACAATAGTCAAAATAGCCTGAATGCCTAATAATTCAAAATGTTCCTCATGTTCAAAGTAAATATAGCGTTGCAGTTGACCGAATTCGTCAAATGGCAAGAGTATTCAAAGTGATCAGAGTGATAAAACCAGCTACAATAATCAAAATAGCCTGAATGCCCAATAATTCAGAATGTTCATCATGTTGAAACTGAATAGAACGTTGGAATTTGCCGAATTCGTCAAATGGCAAAAGTATTCAAAGTGATCAGAGTGATAAAACCAGCCAGATCAAAATAGCCTGAATGTCCAATGTCCAATGAATAGAACGTTGGAATTGACCGAATTCGTCAAATGGCAAGAATAATCAAGGTGATAAAACCAGCTACAATAATCAAAATAGCCTGAATGTCTAATAACTCAGAATGATCATCATGTTCAATCTGAATAGAATGTTGGAATTCACCGAATTCGTCAAATGGCAAGAACAATCAAAGTGATCAGAGTGATAAAACCAGCTACAATAGTCAAAATAGCCTGAATGTCTAATAACTCAGAATGTTCGTCATGTTCAAACTGAATAGAATGTTGGAATTCACCGAATTCGTCAAATGGCAAGAATAATCAAGGTGATAACCAGCTACAATAATCAAAATAGCCTGAATGCCCAATAATTCAGAATGTTAATCATGTTGAAACTGAATAGAAAGTTGGAATTGACCGAATTCGTCAAATGGCAAGTGTATTCAAAGTGATCAGAGTGATAAAACCAGCTACAATAATCAAAATTGCCTGAATGCCCAATAATTCAGAATGGTAATCATGTTGAAACTGAATAGAACGTTGGAATTGACCGAATTCGTCAAATGGCAAGAGTATTCAAAGTGATCAGAGTGATAAAACCAGGTACAATAATCAAAATAGCCTGAATGTCTAATAACTCAAAATGTTCAAAGTGAATACAACGTTGCAATTGACCGAATTCGTCAAATGGCAAGTGTATTCAAAGTGATCAGAGTGATAAAACCAGCTACAATAATCAAAATAGCCTGAATGCCCAATAATTCAGAATGGTAATCATGTTGAAACTGAATAGAACGTTGGAATTTACCGAATTCGTCAAATGGCAAGAGCATTCAAAGTGATCAGAGTGATAAAACCAGCTACAATAATCAAAATAGCCTGAATGCCCAATAATTCAGAATATTCATCATGTTGAAACTGAATAGAACGTTGGAATTGACCGAATTCGTCAAATGGCAAGAATAATCAAGGTAATAACCAGCTACAATAATCAAAATAGCCTGAATGCCCTATAATTCAGAATGTTAATCATGTTGAAACTGAATAGAAAGTTGGAATTGACCGAATTCGTCAAATGGTAAGAGTATTCACAGTGATCAGAGTGGTAGAACCAGCCAGACTAATCAAAAAAGCCTGAATGTGCAATGTCCAATGAATAGAACGTTGGAATTGACCGAATTCGTCAAATGGCAAGAGTATTCAAAGTGATCAGAGTGATAAAACCAGCTACAATAGTCAAAATAGCCTGAATGTCTAATAACTCAGAATGTTCGTCATGTTCAAACTGAATAGAATGTTGGAATTCACCGAATTCGTCAAATGGCAAGAATAATCAAGGTGATAACCAGCTACAATAATCAAAATAGCCTGAATGCCCAATAATTCAGAATGTTAATCATGTTGAAACTGAATAGAAAGTTGGAATTGACCGAATTCGTCAAATGGTAAGAGTATTCACAGTGATCAGAGTGATAAAACCAGCTACAATAATCAAAATTGCCTGAATGCCCAATAATTCAGAATGGTAATCATGTTGAAACTGAATAGAACGTTGGAATTGACCGAATTCGTCAAATGGCAAGAGTATTCAAAGTGATCAGAGTGATAAAACCAGGTACAATAATCAAAATAGCCTGAATGTCTAATAACTCAAAATGTTCAAAGTGAATACAACGTTGCAATTGACCGAATTCGTCAAATGGCAAGTGTATTCAAAGTGATCAGAGTGATAAAACCAGCTACAATAATCAAAATAGCCTGAATGCCCAATAATTCAGAATGGTAATCATGTTGAAACTGAATAGAACGTTGGAATTTACCGAATTCGTCAAATGGCAAGAGCATTCAAAGTGATCAGAGTGATAAAACCAGCTACAATAATCAAAATAGCCTGAATGCCCAATAATTCAGAATATTCATCATGTTGAAACTGAATAGAACGTTGGAATTGACCGAATTCGTCAAATGGCAAGAATAATCAAGGTAATAACCAGCTACAATAATCAAAATAGCCTGAATGCCCTATAATTCAGAATGTTAATCATGTTGAAACTGGAATTGACCGAATTCGTCAAATGGTAAGAGTATTCACAGTGATCAGAGTGGTAGAACCAGCCAGACTAATCAAAAAAGCCTGAATGTGCAATGTCCAATGAATAGAACGTTGGAATTGACCGAATTCGTCAAATGGCAAGAGTATTCAAAGTGATCAGAGTGATAAAACCAGCTACAATAGTCAAAATAGCCTGAATGTCTAATAACTCAGAATGTTCGTCATGTTCAAACTGAATAGAATGTTGGAATTCACCGAATTCGTCAAATGGCAAGAATAATCAAGGTGATAACCAGCTACAATAATCAAAATAGCCTGAATGCCCAATAATTCAGAATGTTAATCATGTTGAAACTGAATAGAAAGTTGGAATTGACCGAATTCGTCAAATGGTAAGAGTATTCACAGTGATCAGAGTGATAAAACCAGCTACAATAATCAAAATAGCCTGAATGCCCAATAATTCAGAATATTCATCATGTTGAAACTGAATAGAACATTGGAATTTACCGAATTCGTCAAATGGCAAGAGCATTCAAAGTGATCAGAGTGATAAAACCAGCTACAATAATCAAAATAGCCTGAATGCCCAATAATTCAGAATATTCATCATGTTGAAACTGAATAGAACGTTGGAATTGACCGAATTCGTCAAATGGCAAGAATAATCAAGGTAATAACCAGCTACAATAATCAAAATAGCCTGAATGCCCTATAATTCAGAATGTTAATCATGTTGAAACTGAATAGAAAGTTGGAATTGACCGAATTCGTCAAATGGTAAGAGTATTCACAGTGATTAGAGTGGTAGAACCAGCCAGACTAATCAAAAAAGCCTGAATGTCCAATAATTCAGAATGTTCATTATATTCAAACTGATTAGAATGTTGGAATTCACCGAATTCGTCAAATGGCAAGAATAATCAAGGTACAATAGCTACAATAATCAAAATAGCCTGAATGCCCTATAATTCAGAATGTTAATCATGTTGAAACTGAATAGAAAGTTGGAATTGACCGAATTCGTCAAATGGTAAGAGTATTCACAGTGATCAGAGTGGTAGAACCAGCCAGACTAATCAAAAAAGCCTGAATGTCCAATAATTCAGAATGTTCATTATATTCAAACTGATTAGAATGTTGGAATTCACCGAATTCGTCAAATGGCAAGAATAATCAAGGTGATAACCAGCTACAATAATCAAAATAGCCTGAATGCCCAATAATTCAGAATGTTAATCATGTTGAAACTGAATAGAAAGTTGGAATTGACCGAATTCGTCAAATGGTAAGCGTATTCACAGTGATTAGAGTGGTAGAACCAGCCAGACTAATCAAAAAAGCCTGAATGTCCAATAATTCAGAATGTTCATTATATTCAAACTGATTAGAATGTTGGAATTCACCGAATTCGTCAAATGGCAAGAATAATCAAGGTGATAACCAGCTACAATAATCAAAAAAGCCTGAATGCCCAATAATTCAGAATATTCATCATGTTGAAACTGAATAGAACGTTGGAATTGACCGAATTCGTCAAATGGCAAGAATAATCAAGGTAATAACCAGCTACAATAATCAAAATAGCCTGAATGCCCTATAATTCAGAATGTTAATCATGTTGAAACTGAATAGAAAGTTGGAATTGACCGAATTCGTCAAATGGCAAGAGTATTCAAAGTGATCAGAGTGATAAAACCAGCCAGACTAATCAAAATAGCCCGAATGTCCAATAATTCAGATTGTTCATTATATTCAAACTGATTAGAATGTTGGAATTCACCGAATTCGTCAAATGGCAAGAATAATCAAGGTGATAACCAGCTACAATAATCAAAATAGCCTGAATGCCCAATAATTCAGAATGTTAATCATGTTGAAACTGAATAGAAAGTTGGAATTGACCGAATTCGTCAAATGGTAAGAGTATTCACAGTGATTAGAGTGGTAGAACCAGCCAGACTAATCAAAAAAGCCTGAATGTCCAATAATTCAGAATGTTCATTATATTCAAACTGATTAGAATGTTGGAATTCACCGAATTCGTCAAATGGCAAGAATAATCAAGGTACAATAGCTACAATAATCAAAATAGCCTGAATGCCCTATAATTCAGAATGTTAATCATGTTGAAACTGAATAGAAAGTTGGAATTGACCGAATTCGTCAAATGGTAAGAGTATTCACAGTGATCAGAGTGGTAGAACCAGCCAGACTAATCAAAAAAGCCTGAATGTCCAATAATTCAGAATGTTCATTATATTCAAACTGATTAGAATGTTGGAATTCACCGAATTAGTCAAACGGCAAAAGTATTCAAAGTGCTCAGAGTGATAAAACCAGCCAGACTAATCAAAATATCCTGAATGTGCAATGTCCAATGAATAGAACGTTGGAATTGACCGAATTCGTCAAATGGCAAGAATAATTAAGGTGATAAAACCAGCTACAATATTCAAAATAGCCTGAATGTCTAATAACTCAGAATGTTCATCATGTTCAAACTGAATAGAATGTTGGAATTCACCGAATTCGTCAAATGGAAAGAACAATCAAAGTGATCAGAGTGATAAAACCAGCTACAATAGTCAAAATAGCCTGAATGCCTAATAATTCAAAATGTTCCTCATGTTCAAAGTAAATATAGCGTTGCAGTTGACCGAATTCGTCAAATGGCAAGAGTATTCAAAGTGATCAGAGTGATAAAACCAGCTACAATAATCAAAATAGCCTGAATGCCCAATAATTCAGAATGTTCATCATGTTGAAACTGAATAGAACGTTGGAATTTGCCGAATTCGTCAAATGGCAAAAGTATTCAAAGTGATCAGAGTGATATAACCAGCCAGATCAAAATAGCCTGAATGTCCAATGTCCAATGAATAGAACGTTGGAATTGACCGAATTCGTCAAATGGCAAGAATAATCAAGGTGATAAAACCAGCTACAATAATCAAAATAGCATGAATGTCTAATAACTCAGAATGATCATCATGTTCAATCTGAATAGAATGTTGGAATTCACCGAATTCGTCAAATGGCAAGAACAATCAAAGTGATCAGAGTGATAAAACCAGCTACAATAGTCAAAATAGCCTGAATGTCTAATAACTCAGAATGTTCGTCATGTTCAAACTGAATAGAATGTTGGAATTCACCGAATTCGTCAAATGGCAAGAATAATCAAGGTGATAACCAGCTACAATAATCAAAATAGCCTGAATGCCCAATAATTCAGAATGTTAATCATGTTGAAACTGAATAGAATGTTGGAATTGACCGAATTCGTCAAATGGTAAGAGTATTCACAGTGATCAGAGTGATAAAACCAGCTACAATAATCAAAATAGCCTGAATGCCCAATAATTCAGAATATTCATCATGTTGAAACTGAATAGAACGTTGGAATTGACCGAATTCGTCAAATGGCAAGTGTATTCAAAGTGATCAGAGTGATAAAACCAGCTACAATAATCAAAATTGCCTGAATGCCCAATAATTCAGAATGGTAATCATGTTGAAACTGAATAGAACGTTGGAATTGACCGAATTCGTCAAATGGCAAGAGTATTCAAAGTGATCAGAGTGATAAAACCAGGTACAATAATCAAAATAGCCTGAATGTCTAATAACTCAAAATGTTCAAAGTGAATACAACGTTGCAATTGACCGAATTCGTCAAATGGCAAGTGTATTCAAAGTGATCAGAGTGATAAAACCAGCTACAATAATCAAAATAGCCTGAATGCCCAATAATTCAGAATGGTAATCATGTTGAAACTGAATAGAACGTTGGAATTTACCGAATTCGTCAAATGGCAAGAGCATTCAAAGTGATCAGAGTGATAAAACCAGCTACAATAATCAAAATAGCCTGAATGCCCAATAATTCAGAATATTCATCATGTTGAAACTGAATAGAACGTTGGAATTGACCGAATTCGTCAAATGGCAAGAGTATTCAAAGTGATCAGAGTGATAAAACCAGCCAGACTAATCAAAATAGCCCGAATGTCCAATAATTCAGATTGTTCATTATATTCAAACTGATTAGAATGTTGGAATTCACCGAATTCGTCAAATGGCAAGAATAATCAAGGTGATAACCAGCTACAATAATCAAAATAGCCTGAATGCCCAATAATTCAGAATGGTAATCATGTTGAAACTGAATAGAACGTTGGAATTTACCGAATTCGTCAAATGGCAAGAGCATTCAAAGTGATCAGAGTGATAAAACCAGCTACAATAATCAAAATAGCCTGAATGCCCAATAATTCAGAATATTCATCATGTTGAAACTGAATAGAACGTTGGAATTGACCGAATTCGTCAAATGGCAAGAATAATCAAGGTAATAACCAGCTACAATAATCAAAATAGCCTGAATGCCCTATAATTCAGAATGTTAATCATGTTGAAACTGAATAGAAAGTTGGAATTGACCGAATTCGTCAAATGGTAAGAGTATTCACAGTGATCAGAGTGGTAGAACCAGCCAGACTAATCAAAAAAGCCTGAATGTGCAATGTCCAATGAATAGAACGTTGGAATTGACCGAATTCGTCAAATGGCAAGAGTATTCAAAGTGATCAGAGTGATAAAACCAGCTACAATAGTCAAAATAGCCTGAATGTCTAATAACTCAGAATGTTCGTCATGTTCAAACTGAATAGAATGTTGGAATTCACCGAATTCGTCAAATGGCAAGAATAATCAAGGTGATAACCAGCTACAATAATCAAAATAGCCTGAATGCCCAATAATTCAGAATGTTAATCATGTTGAAACTGAATAGAAAGTTGGAATTGACCGAATTCGTCAAATGGTAAGAGTATTCACAGTGATCAGAGTGATAAAACCAGCTACAATAATCAAAATAGCCTGAATGCCCAATAATTCAGAATATTCATCATGTTGAAACTGAATAGAACGTTGGAATTTACCGAATTCATCAAATGGCAAGAGCATTCAAAGTGATCAGAGTGATAAAACCAGCTACAATAATCAAAATAGCCTGAATGCCCAATAATTCAGAATATTCATCATGTTGAAACTGAATAGAACGTTGGAATTGACCGAATTCGTCAAATGGCAAGAATAATCAAGGTAATAACCAGCTACAATAATCAAAATAGCCTGAATGCCCTATAATTCAGAATGTTAATCATGTTGAAACTGAATAGAAAGTTGGAATTGACCGAATTCGTCAAATGGCAAGAGTATTCAAAGTGATCAGAGTGATAAAACCAGCCAGACTAATCAAAATAGCCCGAATGTCCAATAATTCAGATTGTTCATTATATTCAAACTGATTAGAATGTTGGAATTCACCGAATTCGTCAAATGGCTAGAATAATCAAGGTGATAACCAGCTACAATAATCAAAATAGCCTGAATGCCCAATAATTCAGAATGTTAATCATGTTGAAACTGAATAGAAAGTTGGAATTGACCGAATTCGTCAAATGGTAAGAGTATTCACAGTGATTAGAGTGGTAGAACCAGCCAGACTAATCAAAAAAGCCTGAATGTCCAATAATTCAGAATGTTCATTATATTCAAACTGATTAGAATGTTGGAATTCACCGAATTCGTCAAATGGCAAGAATAATCAAGGTAATAACCAGCTACAATAATCAAAATAGCCTGAATGCCCTATAATTCAGAATGTTAATCATGTTGAAACTGAATAGAAAGTTGGAATTGACCGAATTCGTCAAATGGTAAGAGTATTCACAGTGATCAGAGTGGTAGAACCAGCCAGACTAATCAAAAAAGCCTGAATGTCCAATAATTCAGAATGTTCATTATATTCAAACTGATTAGAATGTTGGAATTCACCGAATTAGTCAAACGGCAAAAGTATTCAAAGTGCTCAGAGTGATAAAACCAGCCAGACTAATCAAAATATCCTGAATGTGCAATGTCCAATGAATAGAACGTTGGAATTGACCGAATTCGTCAAATGGCAAGAATAATTAAGGTGATAAAACCAGCTACAATATTCAAAATAGCCTGAATGTCTAATAACTCAGAATGTTCATCATGTTCAAACTGAATAGAATGTTGGAATTCACCGAATTCGTCAAATGGAAAGAATAATCAAAGTGATCAGAGTGATAAAACCAGCTACAATAGTCAAAATAGCCTGAATGCCTAATAATTCAAAATGTTCCTCATGTTCAAAGTAAATATAGCGTTGCAGTTGACCGAATTCGTCAAATGGCAAGAGTATTCAAAGTGATCAGAGTGATAAAACCAGCTACAATAATCAAAATAGCCTGAATGCCCAATAATTCAGAATGTTCATCATGTTGAAACTGAATAGAACGTTGGAATTTGCCGAATTCGTCAAATGGCAAAAGTATTCAAAGTGATCAGAGTGATAAAACCAGCCAGATCAAAATAGCCTGAATGTCCAATGTCCAATGAATAGAACGTTGGAATTGACCGAATTCGTCAAATGGCAAGAATAATCAAGGTGATAAAACCAGCTACAATAATCAAAATAGCCTGAATGTCTAATAACTCAGAATGATCATCATGTTCAATCTGAATAGAATGTTGGAATTCACCGAATTCGTCAAATGGCAAGAATAATCAAGGTGATAACCAGCTACAATAATCAAAATAGCCTGAATGCCCAATAATTCAGAATGTTAATCATGTTGAAACTGAATAGAATGTTGGAATTGACCGAATTCGTCAAATGGTAAAGTATTCACAGTGATCAGAGTGATAAAACCAGCTACAATAATCAAAATAGCCTGAATGCCCAATAATTCACAATATTCATCATGTTGAAACTGAATAGAACGTTGGAATTGACCGAATTCGTCAAATGGCAGGTGTATTCAAAGTGATCAGAGTGATAAAACCAGCTACAATAATCAAAATAGCCTGAATGCCCAATATTTCAGAATGTTCATCATGTTGAAACTGAATAGAACGTTGGAATTTGCCGAATTCGTCAAATGGCAAAAGTATTCAAAGTGATCAGAGTGATAAAACCAGCCAGATCAAAATAGCCTGAATGTCCAATGTCCAATGAATAGAACGTTGGAATTGACCGAATTCGTCAAATGGCAAGAATAATCAAGGTGATAAAACCAGCTACAATAATCAAAATAGCCTGAATGTCTAATAACTCAGAATGATCATCATGTTCAATCTGAATAGAATGTTGGAATTCACCGAATTCGTCAAATGGCAAGAATAATCAAGGTGATAACCAGCTACAATAATCAAAATAGCCTGAATGCCCAATAATTCAGAATGTTAATCATGTTGAAACTGAATAGAAAGTTGGAATTGACCGAATTCGTCAAATGGTAAGAGTATTCAAAGTGATCAGAGTGATAAAACCAGCTACAATAGTCAAAATAGCCTGAATGTCTAATAACTCAGAATGTTCGTCATGTTCAAACTGAATAGAATGTTGGAATTCACCGAATTCGTCAAATGGCAAGAATAATCAAGGTGATAACCAGCTACAATAATCAAAATAGCCTGAATGCCTAATAATTCAGAATGTTAATCATGTTGAAACTGAATAGAAAGTTGGAATTGACCGAATTCGTCAAATGGTAAGAGTATTCACAGTGATCAGAGTGATAAAACCAGCTACAATAATCAAAATAGCCTGAATGCCCAATAATTCAGAATATTCATCATGTTGAAACTGAATAGAACGTTGGAATTGACCGAATTCGTCAAATGGCAAGTGTATTCAAAGTGATCAGAGTGATAAAACCAGCTACAATAATCAAAATTGCCTGAATGCCCAATAATTCAGAATGGTAATCATGTTGAAACTGAATAGAACGTTGGAATTGACCGAATTCGTCAAATGGCAAGAGTATTCAAAGTGATCAGAGTGATAAAACCAGGTACAATAATCAAAATAGCCTGAATGTCTAATAACTCAAAATGTTCAAAGTGAATACAACGTTGCAATTGACCGAATTCGTCAAATGGCAAGTGTATTCAAAGTGATCAGAGTGATAAAACCAGCTACAATAATCAAAATAGCCTGAATGCCCAATAATTCAGAATGGTAATCATGTTGAAACTGAATAGAACGTTGGAATTTACCGAATTCGTCAAATGGCAAGAGCATTCAAAGTGATCAGAGTGATAAAACCAGCTACAATAATCAAAATAGCCTGAATGCCCAATAATTCAGAATGTTCATCATGTTCAAAGTCAATATAACGTTGTAATTATACGAATTCGTCAAATGGCAAAAGTATTCAAAGTGATCAGAGTGATAAAACCAGCCTGAATGTCTAATAATTCAAAATGTTCAAAGTGAATATAACGTTGCAATTAACCGAATTCGTCAAATGACAAGTGTATTCAAAGTGATCAGAGTGATAAAACCAGCCACACTAATCAAAATAGCCTGAATGCCCAATAATTCAGAATGGTAATCATGTTGAAACTGAATAGAACGTTGGAATTGACCGAATTCGTCAAATGGCAAGAGTATTCAAAGTGATCAGAGTGATAAAACCAGCCAGACTAATCAAAATAGCCCGAATGTCCAATAATTCAGATTGTTCATTATATTCAAACTGATTAGAATGTTGGAATTCACCGAATTCGTCAAATGGCAAGAATAATCAAGGTGATAACCAGCTACAATAATCAAAATAGCCTGAATGCCCAATAATTCAGAATGTTAATCATGTTGAAACTGAATAGAAAGTTGGAATTGACCGAATTCGTCAAATGGTAAGAGTATTCACAGTGATTAGAGTGGTAGAACCAGCCAGACTAATCAAAAAAGCCTGAATGTCCAATAATTCAGAATGTTCATTATATTCAAACTGATTAGAATGTTGGAATTCACCGAATTCGTCAAACGGCAAAAGTATTCAAAGTGATCAGAGTGATAAAACCAGCCAGACTAATCAAAATATCCTGAATGTGCAATGTCCAATGAATAGAACGTTGGAATTGACCGAATTCGTCAAATGGCAAGAATAATTAAGGCGATAAAACCAGCTACAATATTCAAAATAGCCTGAATGTCTAATAACTCAGAATGTTCATCATGTTCAAACTGAATAGAATGTTGGAATTCACCGAATTCGTCAAATGGAAAGAACAATCAAAGTGATCAGAGTGATAAAACCAGCTACAATAGTCAAAATAGCCTGAATGCCTAATAATTCAAAATGTTCCTCATGTTCAAAGTAAATATAGCGTTGCAGTTGACCGAATTCGTCAAATGGCAAGAGTATTCAAAGTGATCAGAGTGATAAAACCAGCTACAATAATCAAAATAGCCTGAATGCCCAATAATTCAGAATGTTCATCATGTTGAAACTGAATAGAACGTTGGAATTTGCCGAATTCGTCAAATGGCAAAAGTATTCAAAGTGATCAGAGTGATAAAACCAGCCAGATCAAAATAGCCTGAATGTCCAATGTCCAATGAATAGAACGTTGGAATTGACCGAATTCGTCAAATGGCAAGAATAATCAAGGTGATAAAACTAGCTACAATAATCAAAATAGCCTGAATGTCTAATAACTCAGAATGTTCATCATGTTCAAACTGCAAACTGATTAGAATGTTGGAATTCACCGAATTCGTCAAATGGCAAGAATAATCAAGGTGATAAAACCAGCTACAATAATCAAAATAGCCTGAATGCCCAATAATTCAGAATGTTATTCATGTTGAAACTGAATAGAAAGTTCGAATTGACCGAATTCGACAAATGGTAAGAGTATTCAGAGTGATCAGAGTGGTAAAACCAGCCAGACTAATCAAAATAGCCTGAATGCCCAATAATTCAGAATGTTAATCATGTTGAAACTGAATAAAAAGTTGGAGTTGACGGAATTCGACAAATGGTAAGAGTATTCACAGTGATCAGAGTGGTAAAACCAGCCAGACTAATCAAAATAGCCTGAATGCCCAATAATTCAGAATGTTAATCATGTTGAAACTGAATAGAAAGTTGGAATTGACCGAATTCGTCAAATGGCAAGAGTATTCAAAGTGATCAGAGTGATAAAACCAGCCACACTAATCAAAATAGCCTGAATGCCCAATAATTCAGAATGTTCATCATGTTCAAAGAGAATAAACGTTGTAATTGTACGAATTCGTCAAATGGCAAAAGAATTCAAAGTGATCAGAGTGATAAAACCAGCCTGAATGTCTAATAATTCAAAATGTTCAAAGTGAATATAACGTTGCAATTAACCGAATTCGTCAAATGGCAAGTGTATTCAAAGTGATCAGAGTGATAAAACCAGCTACAATAATCAAAATAGCCTGAATGCCCAATAATTCAGAATGGTAATCATGTTGAAACTGAATAGAACGTTGGAATTGACCGAATTCGTCAAATAGCAAGAGTATTCTAAGTGATCAGAGTGATAAAACCAGCTACAATAATCAAAATAGCCTGAATGTCCAATAATTCAGAATGTTCATTATATTCAAACTGATTAGAATGTTGGAATTCACCGAATTCGTCAAATGGCAAGAATAATCAAGGTGATAACCAGCTACAATAATCAAAATAGCCTGAATGCCCAATAATTCAGAATGTTAATCATGTTGAAACTGCATAAAAAGTTGGAATTGACCGAATTCGTCAAATGGTAAGAGTATTCACAGTGATCAGAGTGGTAAAACCAGCCAGACTAATCAAAATAGCCTGAATGTCCAATAATTCAGAATGTTCATTATATTCAAACTGATTAGAATGTTGGAATTCACCGAATTCGTCAAACGGCAAGAATAATCAAGGTGATAAAACCAGATCCAATAATCAAAATAGCCTGAATGTCTAATAATTCAGAATGTTCATCATGTTCAAACTGAATAGAATGTTGGAATTCACCGAATTCGTCAAATAGCAAGAGTATTCAAAGTGATCAGAGTGATAAAACCAGCTACAATAAACAAAATAGCCTGAATGCCCAATAATTCAGAATGTTAATCATGTTGAAACTGAATAGAAAGTTGGAATTGACCGAATTCGTCAAATGGTAAGAGTATTCACAGTGATCAGAGTGGTAAAACCAGCCAGACTAATCAAAATAGCCTGAAGGTCCAATAATTCAGAATGTTCATTATATTCAAACTGATTAGAATGTTGGCATTCACCGAATTCGTCAAACGGCCAAAGTATTCAAAGTGATCAGAGTGATAAAACCAGCCAGACTAATCAAAATATCCTGAATGTCCAATAATTCAGATTGTTCATTATATTCAAACTGATTAGAATGTTGGAATTCACCGAATTCGTCAAATGGCAAGAATAATCAAGGTGATAACCAGCTACAATAATCAAAATAGCCTGAATGCCCAATAATTCAGAATGTTAATCATGTTGAAACTGAATAGAAAGTTGGAATTGACCGAATTCGTCAAATGGTAAGAGTATTCACAGTGATTAGAGTGGTAGAACCAGCCAGACTAATCAAAAAAGCCTGAATGTCCAATAATTCAGAATGTTCATTATATTCAAACTGATTAGAATGTTGGAATTCACCGAATTCGTCAAACGGCAAAAGTATTCAAAGTGATCAGAGTGATAAAACCAGCCAGACTAATTAAAATAGCCTGAATGTGCAATGTCCAATGAATAGAACGTTGGAATTGACCGAATTCGTCAAATGGCAAGTGTATTCAAAGTGATCAGAGTGATAAAACCAGCTACAATAATCAAAATTGCCTGAATGCCCAATAATTCAGAATGGTAATCATGTTGAAACTGAATAGAACGTTGGAATTGACCGAATTCGTCAAATGGCAAGAGTATTCAAAGTGATCAGAGTGATAAAACCAGGTACAATAATCAAAATAGCCTGAATGTCTAATAACTCAAAATGTTCAAAGTGAATACAACGTTGCAATTGACCGAATTCGTCAAATGGCAAGTGTATTCAAAGTGATCAGAGTGATAAAACCAGCTACAATAATCAAAATAGCCTGAATGCCCAATAATTCAGAATGGTAATCATGTTGAAACTGAATAGAACGTTGGAATTTACCGAATTCGTCAAATGGCAAGAGCATTCAAAGTGATCAGAGTGATAAAACCAGCTACAATAATCAAAATAGCCTGAATGCCCAATAATTCAGAATATTCATCATGTTGAAACTGAATAGAACGTTGGAATTGACCGAATTCGTCAAATGGCAAGAGTATTCAAAGTGATCAGAGTGATAAAACCAGCCAGACTAATCAAAATAGCCCGAATGTCCAATAATTCAGATTGTTCATTATATTCAAACTGATTAGAATGTTGGAATTCACCGAATTCGTCAAATGGCAAGAATAATCAAGGTGATAACCAGCTACAATAATCAAAATAGCCTGAATGCCCAATAATTCAGAATGTTAATCATGTTGAAACTGAATAGAAAGTTGGAATTGACCGAATTCGTCAAATGGTAAGAGTATTCACAGTGATCAGAGTGATAAAACCAGCCAGACTAATCAAAATAGCCTGAATGTGCAATGTCCAATGAATAGAACGTTGGAATTGACCGAATTCGTCAAATGGCAAGAATAATTAAGGTGATAAAACCAGCTACAATATCCAAAATAGCCTGAATGTGTAATAACTCAGAATGATCATCATGTTCAATCTGAATGGAATGTTGGAATTCACCGAATTCGTCAAATGGCAAGAACAATCAAAGTGATCAGAGTGATAAAACCAGCCAGACTAATTAAAATAGCCTGAATGTGCAATGTCCAATGAATAGAACGTTGGAATTGACCGAATTCGTCAAATGGCAAGTGTATTCAAAGTGATCAGAGTGATAAAACCAGCTACAATAATCAAAATTGCCTGAATGCCCAATAATTCAGAATGGTAATCATGTTGAAACTGAATAGAACGTTGGAATTGACCGAATTCGTCAAATGGCAAGAGTATTCAAAGTGATCAGAGTGATAAAACCAGGTACAATAATCAAAATAGCCTGAATGTCTAATAACTCAAAATGTTCAAAGTGAATACAACGTTGCAATTGACCGAATTCGTCAAATGGCAAGTGTATTCAAAGTGATCAGAGTGATAAAACCAGCTACAATAATCAAAATAGCCTGAATGCCCAATAATTCAGAATGGTAATCATGTTGAAACTGAATAGAACGTTGGAATTTACCGAATTCGTCAAATGGCAAGAGCATTCAAAGTGATCAGAGTGATAAAACCAGCTACAATAATCAAAATAGCCTGAATGCCCAATAATTCAGAATATTCATCATGTTGAAACTGAATAGAACGTTGGAATTGACCGAATTCGTCAAATGGCAAGAGTATTCAAAGTGATCAGAGTGATAAAACCAGCCAGACTAATCAAAATAGCCCGAATGTCCAATAATTCAGATTGTTCATTATATTCAAACTGATTAGAATGTTGGAATTCACCGAATTCGTCAAATGGCAAGAATAATCAAGGTGATAACCAGCTACAATAATCAAAATAGCCTGAATGCCCAATAATTCAGAATGTTAATCATGTTGAAACTGAATAGAAAGTTGGAATTGACCGAATTCGTCAAATGGTAAGAGTATTCACAGTGATTAGAGTAGTAGAACCAGCCAGACTAATCAAAAAAGCCTGAATGTCCAATAATTCAGAATGTTCATTATATTCAAACTGATTAGAATGTTGGAATTCACCGAATTCGTCAAACGGCAAAAGTATTCAAAGTGATCAGAGTGATAAAACCAGCGAGACTAATCAAAATATCCTGAATGTGCAATGTCCAATGAATAGAACGTTGGAATTGACCGAATTCGTCAAATGGCAAGAATAATTAAGGCGATAAAACCAGCTACAATATTCAAAATAGCCTGAATGTCTAATAACTCAGAATGTTCATCATGTTCAAACTGAATAGAATGTTGGAATTCACCGAATTCGTCAAATGGAAAGAACAATCAAAGTGATCAGAGTGATAAAACCAGCTACAATAGTCAAAATAGCCTGAATGCCTAATAATTCAAAATGTTCCTCATGTTCAAAGTAAATATAGCGTTGCAGTTGACCGAATTCGTCAAATGGCAAGAGTATTCAAAGTGATCAGAGTGATAAAACCAGCTACAATAATCAAAATAGCCTGAATGCCCAATAATTCAGAATATTCATCATGTTGAAACTGAATAGAACGTTGGAATTGACCGAATTCGTCAAATGGCAAGAGTATTCAAAGTGATCAGAGTGATAAAACCAGCCAGACTAATCAAAATAGCCCGAATGTCCAATAATTCAGATTGTTCATTATATTCAAACTGATTAGAATGTTGGAATTCACCGAATTCGTCAAATGGCAAGAATAATCAAGGTGATAACCAGCTACAATAATCAAAATAGCCTGAATGCCCAATAATTCAGAATGTTAATCATGTTGAAACTGAATAGAAAGTTGGAATTGACCGAATTCGTCAAATGGTAAGAGTATTCACAGTGATTAGAGTGGTAGAACCAGCCAGACTAATCAAAAAAGCCTGAATGTCCAATAATTCAGAATGTTCATTATATTCAAACTGATTAGAATGTTGGAATTCACCGAATTCGTCAAACGGCAAAAGTATTCAAAGTGATCAGAGTGATAAAACCAGCCAGACTAATCAAAATATCCTGAATGTGCAATGTCCAATGAATAGAACGTTGGAATTGACCGAATTCGTCAAATGGCAAGAATAATTAAGGCGATAAAACCAGCTACAATATTCAAAATAGCCTGAATGTCTAATAACTCAGAATGTTCATCATGTTCAAACTGAATAGAATGTTGGAATTCACCGAATTCGTCAAATGGAAAGAACAATCAAAGTGATCAGAGTGATAAAACCAGCTACAATAGTCAAAATAGCCTGAATGCCTAATAATTCAAAATGTTCCTCATGTTCAAAGTAAATATAGCGTTGCAGTTGACCGAATTCGTCAAATGGCAAGAGTATTCAAAGTGATCAGAGTGATAAAACCAGCTACAATAATCAAAATAGCCTGAATGCCCAATAATTCAGAATATTCATCATGTTGAAACTGAATAGAACGTTGGAATTGACCGAATTCGTCAAATGGCAAGAGTATTCAAAGTGATCAGAGTGATAAAACCAGCCAGACTAATCAAAATAGCCCGAATGTCCAATAATTCAGATTGTTCATTATATTCAAACTGATTAGAATGTTGGAATTCACCGAATTCGTCAAATGGCAAGAATAATCAAGGTGATAACCAGCTACAATAATCAAAATAGCCTGAATGCCCAATAATTCAGAATGTTAATCATGTTGAAACTGAATAGAAAGTTGGAATTGACCGAATTCGTCAAATGGTAAGAGTATTCACAGTGATTAGAGTGGTAGAACCAGCCAGACTAATCAAAAAAGCCTGAATGTCCAATAATTCAGAATGTTCATTATATTCAAACTGATTAGAATGTTGGAATTCACCGAATTCGTCAAACGGCAAAAGTATTCAAAGTGATCAGAGTGATAAAACCAGCCAGACTAATCAAAATATCCTGAATGTGCAATGTCCAATGAATAGAACGTTGGAATTGACCGAATTCGTCAAATGGCAAGAATAATTAAGGCGATAAAACCAGCTACAATATTCAAAATAGCCTGAATGTCTAATAACTCAGAATGTTCATCATGTTCAAACTGAATAGAATGTTGGAATTCACCGAATTCGTCAAATGGAAAGAACAATCAAAGTGATCAGAGTGATAAAACCAGCTACAATAGTCAAAATAGCCTGAATGCCTAATAATTCAAAATGTTCCTCATGTTCAAAGTAAATATAGCGTTGCAGTTGACCGAATTCGTCAAATGGCAAGAGTATTCAAAGTGATCAGAATGATAAAACCAGCTACAATAATCAAAATAGCCTGAATGTCTAATAACTCAGAATGATCATCATGTTCAATCTGAATAGAATGTTGGAATTCACCGAATTCGTCAAATGGCAAGAACAATCAAAGTGATCAGAGTGATAAAACCAACCAATATTCAAAATAGCCTGAATGTCTAATAACTCAGAATGTTCATCATGTTCAAACTGAATAGAATGTTGGATTTCACCGAATTCGTCAAATGGAAAGAACAATCAAAGTGATCAGAGTGATAAAACCAGCTACAATAGTCAAAATAGCCTGAATGTCTAATAACTCAGAATGTTCATCATGTTCAAACTGAATAGAATGTTGGATTTCACCGAATTCGTCAAATGGAAAGAACAATCAAAGTGATCAGAGTGATAAAACCAGCTACAATAGTCAAAATAGCCTGAATGCCTAATAATTCAAAATGTTCCTCATGTTCAAAGTAAATATAGCGTTGCAGTTGACCGAATTCGTCAAATGGCAAGAGTATTCAAAGTGATCAGAGTGATAAAACCAGCTACAATAATCAAAATAGCCTGAATGCCCAAAAATTCAGAATGTTCATCATGTTGAAACTGAATAGAACGTTGGAATTTGCCGAATTCGTCAAATGGGAAAAGTATTCAAAGTGATCAGAGTGATAAAACCAGCCAGACTAATCAAAATAGCCTGAATGCCCAATAATTCAGAATGTTCATCATGTTGAAACTGAATAGAATGTTGGAGTTGACCGAATTCGTCAAATGGCAAAAGTATTCAAAGTGATCAGAGTGATAAAACCAGCCAGACTAATCAAAATAGCCTGAATGTGCAATGTCCAATGAATAGAACGTTGGAATTGACCGAATTCGTCAAATGGCAAGAATAATCAAGGTGATAAAACTAGCTACAATAATCAAAATAGCCTGAATGTCTAATAACTCAGAATGTTCATCATGTTCAAACTGCAAACTGATTAGAATGTTGGAATTCACCGAATTCGTCAAATGGCAAGAATAATCAAGGTGATAAAACCAGCTACAATAATCAAAATAGCCTGAATGCCCAATAATTCAGAATGTTATTCATGTTGAAACTGAATAGAAAGTTGGAATTGGCCGAATTCGACAAATGGTAAGAGTATTCAGAGTGATCAGAATGGTAAAACCAGCCAGACTAATCAAAATAGCCTGAATGCCCAATAATTCAGAATGTTAATCATGTTGAAACTGAATAAAAAGTTGGAGTTGACGGAATTCGACAAATGGTAAGAGTATTCACAGTGATCAGAGTGGTAAAACCAGCCAGACTAATCAAAATAGCCTGAATGCCCAATAATTCAGAATGTTAATCATGTTGAAACTGAATAGAAAGTTGGAATTGACCGAATTCGTCAAATGGCAAGAGTATTCAAAGTGATCAGAGGATAAAACCAGCCACACTAATCAAAATAGCCTGAATGCCCAATAATTCAGAATGTTCATCATGTTCAAAGAGAATAAACGTTGTAATTGTACGAATTCGTCAAATGGCAAAAGTATTCAAAGTGATCAGAGTGATAAAACCAGCCTGAATGTCTAATAATTCAAAATGTTCAAAGTGAATATAACGTTGCAATTAACCGAATTCGTCAAATGGCAAGTGTATTCAAAGTGATCAGAGTGATAAAACCAGCTACAATAATCAAAATAGCCTGAATGCCCAATAATTCAGAATGGTAATCATGTTGAAACTGAATAGAACGTTGGAATTGACCGAATTCGTCAAATAGCAAGAGTATTCTAAGTGATCAGAGTGATAAAACCAGCTACAATAATCAAAATAGCCTGAATGTCCAATAATTCAGAATGTTCATTATATTCAAACTGATTAGAATGTTGGAATTCACCGAATTCGTCAAATGGCAAGAATAATCAAGGTGATAACCAGCTACAATAATCAAAATAGCCTGAATGCCCAATAATTCAGAATGTTAATCATGTTGAAACTGAATAAAAAGTTGGAATTGACCGAATTCGTCAAATGGTAAGAGTATTCACAGTGATCAGAGTGGTAAAACCAGCCAGACTAATCAAAATAGCCTGAATGTCCAATAATTCAGAATGTTCATTATATTCAAACTGATTAGAATGTTGGAATTCACCGAATTCGTCAAACGGCAAGAATAATCAAGGTGATAAAACCAGATCCAATAATCAAAATAGCCTGAATGTCTAATAATTCAGAATGTTCATCATGTTCAAACTGAATAGAATGTTGGAATTCACCGAATTCGTCAAATAGCAAGAGTATTCAAAGTGATCAGAGTGATAAAACCAGCTACAATAAACAAAATAGCCTGAATGCCCAATAATTCAGAATGTTAATCATGTTGAAACTGAATAGAAAGTTGGAATTGACCGAATTCGTCAAATGGTAAGAGTATTCACAGTGATCAGAGTGGTAAAACCAGCCAGACTAATCAAAATAGCCTGAATGTCCAATAATTCAGAATGTTCATTATATTCAAACTGATTAGAATGTTGGCATTCACCGAATTCGTCAAACGGCCAAAGTATTCAAAGTGATCAGAGTGATAAAACCAGCCAGACTAATCAAAATATCCTGAATGTGCAATGTCCAATGAATAGAACGTTGGAATTGACCGAATTCGTCAAATGGCAAGAATAATTAAGGTGATAAAACCAGCTACAATATCCAAAATAGCCTGAATGTGTAATAACTCAGAATGATCATCATGTTCAATCTGAATAGAATGTTGGAATTCACCGAATTCGTCAAATGGCAAGAACAATCAAAGTGATCAGAGTGATAAAACCAGCCAGGCTAATTAAAATAGCCTGAATGTGCAATGTCCAATGAATAGAACGTTGGAATTGACCGAATTCGTCAAATGGCAAGAATAATCAAGGTGATAAAACCAGCTACAATTATCAAAAGAGCCTGAATGTCTAATAACTCAGAATGATCATCATGTTCAATCTGAATAGAATGTTGGAATTCACCGAATTCGTCAAATGCCAAGAACAATCAAAGTGATCAGAGTGATAAAACCAGCTACAATAGTCAAAATAGCCTGAATGCCTAATAATTCAAAATGTTCCTCATGTTCAAAGTAAATATAGCGTTGCAGTTGACCGAATTCGTCAAATGGCAAGAGTATTCAAAGTGATCAGAGTGATAAAACCAGCTACAATAATACAAATAGCCTGAATGTCTAATAACTCAGAATGTTCATCATGTTCAAACTGAATAGAATGTTGGAATTGACCGAATTCGTCAAATGGAAAGAACAATCAAAGTGATCAGAGTGATAAAACCAGGTACAATAGTCAAAATAGCCTGAATGCCTAATAATTCAAAATGTTCCTCATGTTCAAAGTAAATATAGCGTTGCAGTTGACCGAATTCGTCAAATGGCAAGAGTATTCAAAGTGATCAGAGTGATAAAACCAGCTACAATAATCAAAATAGCCTGAATGCCCAATAATTCAGAATGTTCATCATGTTGAAACTGAATAGAACGTTGGAATTTGTCGAATTCGCCAAATGGCAAAAGTATTCAAAGCAGTGTTTAAAATTGCTTGACTATTTTGAATTCATTTTTCGTTGCTTCGCTTTAACTAACATACACAAACAAGCAAAAATGAAAAAGCAAATGCGCAAAACGAAACAACACACATTTGCTGCAGCGAACTATGGAGGCAGTGTGCGCTGCAGTTGCCAGTGAAGCGACGCTTCTAAAAAAGAATACAGTCGCTGCAGCAGTAAATTGTTTTGTTTCATTTTACTTAACTGTGCAGCAAGCAAAGCTAAGCAAAGACACGTCTGCTTAAGTAGACAAGAGTATGACTGATACTGTGAGACAGAGAGTATGAGTAAGGGTATGTTCACTAGCCCAGTATTGCAAACATAAGGTAGGTATTAAAGGCGATGTGGCTATGACGATGAGTTTGTCTCTGATGTGTGTTTTCGATGTAGATTTTATTTCATTTTTTAAATATATACAGGTTTTAAAAATAAAAAAAATAAATTCTATTTATTTTCAGACCTACAAAAAGAAACGTAAAACATATTTTAAAAACTTGTTCGTTTTAAGAAAAAAAAATTATAATGTTTAATTGTCGTCTTCAAACAGTTGTAACGACAAAAGTCGCTTACCCCTCGTTTTTGCCAACATTATATTTTATATCAATGAATACCTAGTATTATTTTACATTATTATTAATAAAAATTGAAGTATTAACTAAAAATGAATTATTTGAAATATAACGGAACAAGTGGCCTCAGTAGAACGATGTGGCAACTATAAATGGTAACACCCTATCAGCTGGAATGGGGCAACGCTGGTCATCAGCTGATCAATAGCGTGGGTGGATCAACGAAAAGGGTATAAAAGGAGAGAAAATACAAGGAGTCGATCTTGTTTTGGAGTGACCGTCAGCGGGTAAGTACGCATATTTGAGTGGAAGAAACTAATTCCCTCAAATAAAATATTTGTTCTAGTGTAGTGGTAGAGTCAAACGTTTTAGTATAGCTACTACAGAGAGCTTGGAAGTAACTCACGCTGAACTCTCTGTGGGTCGATGTAACTGACGCGACCGTAGTAGTGTACTACAAGGTTTATGTATAGAAGGTTACGCCATCAGCAAAAATTGCCGTTAGGTGACGTAGTTGGTGACAAACGTCAAAAAGAAGTGGGTTGCCAGCTCTATGTCTGCCTACTTTTAGTTAACAAAGCTAAGATTTCATGTGAAAAATTTACATATTGCAGTGAGTTGGCAACCCTACTTTGTCAGATTTGTGAAGAAATAAAACAACAAATCGAAACGTAAACATTAAGTGTGCAGTGGGCAAATGTATGAAAACCAACAGTAAAAAATATGTGAGTATGTAAAAATGTAAAAAGAATGTTTTTCCGGTGCAGAATGTACTTTAGGTTAAGAATATTAAATGCCGACTTTCCAAAAAATATTTATACCAAAAAAAGAAAATTATATAAAACTTTAAAAGAATGTTTTTCCGGTGCAGAATGTACTTTAGGTTAAGAATATTAAATGCCGACATTACCAAAAATATTTATACCAAAAAAAGAAAATTATATAAAACTTTAACTTAATATACAAAAAAATTTTCGTTTTTCGCTAATAAATAAATTGATGGCAAAAATAGTCAATTGTCCCACTGTTATGAATACACAAATATTATCAGCTGTTAGCTCGAAATTTTTAGCCAATAGGAACAAAGTTTGCGTGACGTCATTGGTGACAAACGTCAAAAACAGAAAAGGGAAGGGGGCTGGGATGGCGTAACCTTCTATACATAAACCTTGGTGTACTATACCAAACGTTAGTGGGTATAGGTAAAGGGGTAGAAGATTCTCACTCTCCCCTCTCCTATGTCTGACCTGCTGACTTTAAGCAAGTCTAGTTACACTACTCTTAAAGCCGCCGTTACTGCGTCTTACACCGCTGCTGCCGCATCTGAAGCTGCCATTACCGCGTCTTACGCCGCCGCTACCGCGTCTTACGCCGCCGCTACCGCGTCTTACGCCGCCGCTACCGCATCTGAAGCCGCCATCACCACGTCTTACGCCGCCGTTACAACATCTGACGCCGCTGTTCCCACTTCTTACGCCGCTGCTAACGCATCTGAAGCCGCACACCAGATCTAATCTATTTTATGTTTTTTTTCGTCATTTATGTTGTTAATTCGTCATAAATTCGGTTTGTTTGCCCTTTTCCCCGGAAAAAGCTCAATACAAACCACTTTATATGTTACTTGTAGTTCTTGTGAATGCAATTTATATTAGATTTAAGTAAATAATACAAACAAATAAAATAAATTACAACAACTACTACTCAAATATCTTTCTCTGAGTCGACACATAAATGTTTGTAACGACCCTGGACCTGCTGAGTTCTATCCTAGCATAAGGTGGAAAAACACGTCGTTACACAGTGGCAATGTTTGTATGGCATGGTCCAAGTGTGCAGCATTTAGTTTAACTAATAATATATTTTCCAGTGTATTATGGTTAAGTCTGTTGCGGTTGTCTGACAAAATTAATTTCAGTGAAGAAAATGCACGTTCAATTGTCACCTGTAAGAAACATAAAGACAAAACATTGACAGTAAAAAAATGTAGGAAAGTAAAAAGTAAATAATTTTTTACCTGTGTTGGAGGCACCGCAAAGCAAATATTGCTTAGGGCATAAAGCTCAGGATCGCTGTACTGCCTTTCTCTCCAAAAATAGATAACATTACAGTCTACACGTAAATATGGTAATTGAAGATTTTCAATTTTCGAATTAACATCAATGTTTTCATTGGATGCTGGTGTATAATTTTGTGTTAAAAAATCGTTAAGGTATTCGTCAGCCTTGTGTGTATATTGTACGTTTGGCAATAATGTTGAAGGAAACTCTGCATCGGGTTTTTGTGGCATATTTTTGTTTATATCTTTAACTCTTTCGTAAAGCTTCTTCAGGTAGTTTGTTGCTTTAGTTTTCTGCGATTGTGTTAACGTGTGGTTGAAACGTGGATCCAGATACAGGCATGCAATTAAGCTGTCGTTGTTTAATAATTTTGTTGTCCTATGTTCCATACTATTTATAAGTCTTTGTGCAATTTTATCGGTATATGGAGCAATTTTCAAGTATTTTCTCAGTGCATATTTTACATTTAAGCCATTCAGCATAAAAGCTTCCATAGTGTAATTGCTCTTCTTGAAATTTCACAATTGTCTGCTGAAGAGGCTCAAAAGCAATAGAATATGCTTCGACAAAATCCCAAAATTTCTCGTTAAGCTCAAAATTTTCATCTATTGATTTGTTTTGTATTGGTTCGATATGTTGTAAAACATCTTTTGCATTTTTTAATGATCTTATCATGTTGTAGGTTGATCCCCATCTTGTTGCACAGTCAAGTATTGGCACCACTAAGCCTTTTAATTGAAAAATTTCTCGGTAGCCATTTGATGGCTTTTTTATATACTTAACTACATTTCTGCAGCTCAGCATATTATTTTTTATTTCGATATCCTTCATAACATCTAAAGCACAAAGTTGGGCCGTATGAGCAGCACATCGACATATCTGAATATCGCCCAACTGAATTTCTACAGAATCTTCAAACATTTGGACATTTTGTAAATAAATTTCATTTCCATCTTCGTCATTTCCATGATCTTCTTGTCCATCTTCAAAAGTGGTACAGTGTGATAAAATTTTGGTCGAAGTTATTGAAACAATTTGTTTATTTATTTATTTATTTGTAAAAATTATATTATAATAAATTACAATACAATCTAAGAAGAGAGCACTGGCTACGAGGCCTTCGGCTCTGAAACAATTTGGTTCAAGCTAACGTCATACTTTGTTAATGCGTTTAAAATTTCTGTAGCTAAATTCCGTGATGAGCTTGCGCCTGCTCCTTTAAGTTCCAACATACCAAGCATTCGTGATTGAATTTCGTCATTTTTAATAAATTGTGCACTAATTCCAAACACGTTCCGTGACAAGCGTGTAGCGCTATCTATTTTTAATGATAGAAGTCGTTGTTTAAGCTCATTTTTAATAGAATCTCTGATGTTGTCCGAAGTAACTTGAAGAACTTTTTTGCAATTGTTACTGTTTAGGCAGAATTTCTTTCCATATTTGTCGCTAAGGCCTTTACATATAGGATCTATTATTTCTTTTAAATTTTTTGAATTTAAAACGTTGAACGGGATACTGTCTTCCGTAACTAGGCCAATATATGACCTAAATAATTGTTGTTTACTTATCTCAACTTTAATTATTTGCTTTCTAATTTTTTTTTCTGCACTGCTAATTGAGGAACCGCACAAACTTTTATCACCATTTATTAATTCGTCTTCATTAATTTTATGAACTCTTTTGATATGCGTTTTTAAATTAAAAATTCTGTCGCTTTTCAAAGAGTTTGAGCAAAGCTTACATACAGCTTGGTCGTTATTTAAATCAAAATATTTATCACTATATAATTTGCTTGATCGCGGTGCCATTATATGCCCTTTATTGATCACGAACATCACACAACTGAGCGCAAACAAAAGCGAAGCAACAAATAACAAGCAACAGTGAGTCATTCAAGAACCGCTGCAGCACACACTGACATCACAATTTGCTTAAGTTTTTGTTTTCATTCAAGAAACGCTGCAGCACACACCGATTGCAAAATTCGCTTGAGTGTTTGTTTTCATTCAAGAACCGCTACTTACTGTCACTGCTTAAGCACACAACGACAGCACTATTCGCTCAATTTTTTTGTTTTCTGCTTTTTCATTTCGCTCTTGCTTTTGATTGGGTGCTTACGTCAAGCAAAATATGTTACTGGAAATCATTTTTGGAAGTGTCCAGAAAAAAATGTAAGCAGAGCAACAAAATGTGTGCTGTTGCTGCTTTGCAGTTAGCAATTCAAACCCTGATTCAAAGTGATCAGAGTGATAAAACCAGCCAGACTAATCAAAATAGCCTGAATGTCCAATGTCCAATGAATAGAACGTTGGAATTGAACGAATTCGTCAAATGGCAAGAATAATCAAGGTGATAAAACCAGCTACAATAATCAAAATAGCCTGAATGTCTAATAACTCAGAATGATCATCATGTTCAATCTGAATAGAATGTTGGAATTCACCGAATTCGTCAAATGGCAAGAACAATCAAAGTGATCAGAGTGATAAAACCAGCTACAATAGTCAAAATAGCCTGAATGCCCAATAATTCAGAATAATCATCATGTTGAAACTGAATAGAACGTTGGAATTGACCGAATTCGTCAAATGGCAAGAGTATTCAAAATGATCAGAGTGATAAAACCAGCCACACTAATCAAAATAGCCTGAATGTCCAATAATTCAGAATGTTCATTATATTCAAACTGATTAGAATGTTGGAATTCACCGAATTCGTCAAATGGCAAGAATAATCAAGGTGATAAAACCAGCTACAATAATAAAAATAGCCTGAATGCCCAATAATTCAGAATGTTAATCATGTTGAAACTGAATAAAAAGTTGGAATTGACCGAATTCGACAAATGGTAAGAGTATTCACAGTGATCAGAGTGGTAAAACCAGCCAGACTAATCAAAATAGCCTGAATGCCCAATAATTCAGAATGTTAATCATGTTGAAACTGAATAAAAAGTTGGAGTTGACCGAATTCGACAAATGGTAAGAGTATTCACAGTGATGAGAGTGGTAAAACCAGCCAGACTAATCAAAATAGCCTGAATGCCCAATAATTCAGAATGTTAATCATGTTGAAACTGAATAAAAAGTTGGAGTTGACCGAATTCGTCAAATGGCAAGAGTATTCAAAGTGATCAGAGTGATAAAACCAGCCACACTAATCAAAATAGCCTGAATGCCCAATAATTCAGAATGTTCATCATGTTCAAAGTCAATATAACGTTGTAATTATACGAATTCGTCAAATGGCAAAAGTATTCAAAGTGATCAGAGTGATAAAACCAGCCTGAATGTCTAATAATTCAAAATGTTCAAAGTGAATATAACGTTGCAATTAACCGAATTCGTCAAATGACAAGTGTATTCAAAGTGATCAGAGTGATAAAACCAGCTACAATAATCAAAATAGCCTGAATGCCCAATAATTCAGAATGGTAAGAATGTTCATCATGTTGAAACTGAATAGAACGTAGGAATTGACCGAATTCGTCTGAATGCCCAATAATTCAGAATGTTCATCATATTGAAACTGAATAGAACGTTGGAATTGACCGAATTCGTCAAATGGCAAGAGTATTCAAAGTGATCAGAGTGATAAAACCAGCCAGACTAATTAAAATAGCCTGAATGTCCAATAATTCAGAATGCTCATTATATTCAAACTGATTAGAATGTTAGAATTCACCGAATTCGTCAAATAGCAAGAATAATCAAATTGATAAAACCAGCTACAATAATCAAAAAATCCTGAATGTCTAATAATTCAGAATGTTCAAACTGAATAGAATGTTGGAATTCACCGAATTCGTCAAATTGCAAGAATAATCAAAGTGATCAGAGTGATAAAACCAGCTACAATAATCAAAATAGCCTGAATGCCCAATAATTCAGAATGCTCATCATGTTGAAACTGAATAGAACGTTGGAATTGACCGAATTCGTCAAATGGCAAGAATAATCAAAGTGATCAGAGTGATAAAACCAGCTACAATAATCAAAATAGCCTGAATGCCCAATAATTCAGAATGCTCATCATGTTGAAACTGAATAGAACGTTGGAATTGACCGAATTCGTCAAATGACAAGAACAATCAAAGTGATCAGAGTGTTAAAACCAGCAACAATAGTCAAAATAGCCTGAATGCCCAATAATTCAAAATGTTCATCATGTTCAAAGTGAGTAGACCGTTGGAATTGACCGAATTCGTCAAATGGCAAGAGTATTCAAAGTGATCAGAGTGATAAAACCAGCCAGACTAATCAAATAGCGTGAATGTCACATGATTCAGAATGTTCATCATGTTCAAGCTGAATAAAACATTGGAATTGACTGAATTCGTTAAATGGCAAGAGTATTCACAGTGATCAGAGTGACTAATAAAATAGACTAAATGTCCAATGATTCAGAATGTTCATCATGTTCAAGATGAATAGAACGTTGGAATTGACTGAATTCGTCAAATGGCAAGAGTATTCACAGTGATCCAAGTGATAAAACCAGCCAGACTAATCAAAAAAGCCTGAATGTCCAATAATTCAGAATGTTCATCATGTTGAAACTGAATAGAACGTAGGAATTGACAGAATTCGTCAAATGGCAAGAACAATCAACGTGATCAGAGTGATAAAACCAGCTACAATAGTCAAAATAGCCTGAATGCCCAATAATTCAAAATGTTCATCATGTTGACACTGAATAGAACGTTGGAATTTACCGAATTCGTCAAATGGCAAGAGTATTCAAAGTGATGAGAGTGATAAAACCAGCTACAATAATCAAAATAGCCTGAATGCCCAATAATTCAGAATGTTCATCATGTTGAAACTGAATAGAACGTTGGAATTGACCGAATTCGTCAAATGGCAAAAGTATTCAATGTGATCAGAGTGATATAACCAGCTACAATAATCAAAATAGCATGAATGCCCAATAATTCAGAATGTTCATCATGTTGAAACGGAATAGAACATTGGAATTTACCGAATTCGTCAAATGATAAGAACAATATAAGTGATCAGAGTGATAAAACCAGCTACAATATTCAAAATAGCCTGAACGCCCAATAATTCAAAATGTTCATCATGTTTAAAGTGAATAGAACGTTGGAATTGACCGAATTCGTCAAATGGCAAGAATAATCAAAGTGATCAGAGTGATAAAACCAGCTACAATAGTCAAAATAGCCTGAATGCCTAATAATTCAAAATGTTCATCATGTTCAAAGTGAATATAACGATGCAGTTGACCGAATTCGTCAAATGGCAAGAGTATTCAAAGTGATCAGAGTGATAAAACCAGCTACAATAATCAAAATAGCCTGAATGCTCAATAATTCAGAATGTTCATCATGATGAAACTGAATAGAACGTTGGAATTGACCTAATTCGTCAAATGGCAAAAGTATTCAAAGTGATCAAAGTGATAAAACCAGCCAGACTAATCAAAATATCCTGAATGTCCTATAATTCAGAATGTTCATCATGTTGAAACTGAATAGAACGTTGGAATTGACCGAATTCGTCAAATGACAAGAGTATTCAAAGTGATCAGAGTGATAAAACCAGCCAGACTAATAAAATAGACTAAATGTCCAATGATTCAGAATGCTCATCATGTTCAAGCTGAATAGAACGTTGGAATTGTCTGAATTCGTCAAATGGCAAGAGTATTCACAGTGATCAGAGTGATAAAACCAGCCAGACTAATCAAAAAAGCCTGACTGTCCAATAATTCAGAATGTTCATTACGCTAAAACTGAATAAAACGTTGGAATTGACCGAATTCGTCAAATGCCAAGAGTATTCAAATTGATCAGAGTGATAGAACCAGCTTCAATAACCAAAATAGCCTGAATGCCCAATAATTCAGAATGTTCATCATGTTGAAACGGAATAGAACGTTGGAATTGACCAAATTCGTTAAATGGCAAGAGTATTCCAAGTGATCAGAGTGATAAAACCAGCCAGACTAATCAAAATAGCGTGAATGTCCAATAATTCAGAATGTTTATTATATTCAAACTGATTAGAATGTTGGAATTCACCGAATTCGTCAAATGGCAAGAATAATCAAAGTGATCAGAGTGATAAAACCAGCTACAATAATCAAAATAGCTTGAATGCCCAATAATTCAGAATGTTCATCATGTTGAAACTGAATAAAACGTTGGAATTGACCGAATTCGTCAAATGACAAGAACAATCAAAGTGATCAGGGTGATAAAACCAGCTACAATAGTCAAAATAGCCTGAATGCCCAATAATTCATAATGTTCATCATGTTGAAACTGAATAGAACGGTGGAATTGACCGAATTCGTCAAATTGCAAAAGTATTCAAAGTGATAAAACCAGCCAGACTAATCAAAATAGCGTGAATGTCCAATAATTCAGAATGTTTATTATATTCAAACTGATTAGAATGTTGGAATTCACCGAATTCGTTAAATGGCAAGAATAATCAAAGTGATCAGAGTGATAAGACCAGCTACAATAGTCAAAATAGCCTGAATGCCTAATAATTCAGAATGTTCATCATGTTGAAACTGAATAGAACGTTGGAATTTACCGAATTCGTCAAATGGCAAGAATAATCAAGGTGATAAAACCAGCTACAATAATCAAAATAGCTTAAATGCCCAATAATTCAGAATGTTCATCATGTTGAAACTGAATAAAACGTTGGAATTGACCGAATTCGTCAAATGACAAGAACAATCAAAGTGATCAGGGTGATAAAACCAGCTACAATAGTCAAAATAGCCTGAATGCCTAATAATTCATAATGTTCATCATGTTCAAAGAGAATATAACGTTGCAGTTGACCGAATTCGTCAAATGGCAAGAGTATTCAAAGTGATCAGAGTGATAAAACCAGCTACAATAATCAAAATAGCCTGAATGCCCAATAATTCAGAATGTTCATCATGTTGAAACTGAATAGAACGGTGGAATTGACCGAATTCGTCAAATGGCTAAAGTATTCAATGTGATCAGAGTGATAAAACCAGCCAGACTAATCAAAATAGCCTGAATGTCCTATAATTCAGAATGTTAATCATGTTGAAACTGAATAGAACGTTGGAATTGACCGAATTCGTCAAATGGCAAGAGTATTCAAAGTGATCAGAGTGATAAAACCAGCTACAACAATCAAAATAGACTGAATGCCCAATAATTCAGAATGTTCATCATGTTGAAACTGAATAGAACGTTGGAATTGACCGAATTCGTCAAATGGCATGAGTATTCAAAGTGATCAGAGTGATAAAACCAGCCAGACTAATCAAATAGCGTGAATGTCACATGATTCAGAATGTTCATCATGTTCAAGCTGAATAAAACGTTGGAATTGACTGAATTCGTTAAATGGCAAGAGTATTCACAGTGATAAAACCAGCCAGACTAATCAAAAAAGCCTGAATGTCCAATAATGTTCATCATGTTGAAACTGAATAGAACGTAGGAATTGTCCGAATTCGTCAAATGGCAAGAGTATTCAAAGTGATAAAACCAGCTACAATAATCAAAATAGCCTGAATGCCCAATAATTCAGAATGTTCATAATGTTGAAACTGAATAGAACGTTGGAATTGACCGAATTCGTCAAATGGCAAGAGTATTCAAAGTGATCAGAGTGATAAAACCAGCTACAATAATCAAAATAGCTTAAATGCCCAATAATTCAGAATGTTCATCATGTTGAAACTGAATAAAACGTTGGAATTGACCGAATTCGTCAAATGACAAGAACAATCAAAGTGATCAGGGTGATAAAACCAGCTACAATAGTCAAAATAGCCTGAATGCCTAATAATTCATAATGTTCATCATGTTCAAAGAGAATATAACGTTGCAGTTGACCGAATTCGTCAAATGGCAAGAGTATTCAAAGTGATCAGAGTGATAAAACCAGCTACAATAATCAAAATAGCCTGAATGCCCAATAATTCAGAATGTTCATCATGTTGAAACTGAATAGAACGGTGGAATTGACCGAATTCGTCAAATGGCTAAAGTATTCAATGTGATCAGAGTGATAAAACCAGCTACAATAATCAAAATAGCCTGAATGTCCTATAATTCAGAATGTTAATCATGTTGAAACTGAATAGAACGTTGGAATTGACCGAATTCGTCAAATGGCAAGAGTATTCAAAGTGATCAGAGTGATAAAACCAGCTACAACAATCAAAATAGACTGAATGCCCAATAATTCAGAATGTTCATCATGTTGAAACTGAATAGAACGTTGGAATTGACCGAATTCGTCAAATGGCATGAGTATTCAAAGTGATCAGAGTGATAAAACCAGCCAGACTAATCAAATAGCGTGAATGTCACATGATTCAGAATGTTCATCATGTTCAAGCTGAATAAAACGTTGGAATTGACTGAATTCGTTAAATGGCAAGAGTATTCACAGTGATAAAACCAGCCAGACTAATCAAAAAAGCCTGAATGTCCAATAATGTTCATCATGTTGAAACTGAATAGAACGTAGGAATTGTCCGAATTCGTCAAATGGCAAGAGTATTCAAAGTGATAAAACCAGCTACAATAATCAAAATAGCCTGAATGCCCAATAATTCAGAATGTTCATAATGTTGAAACTGAATAGAACGTTGGAATTGACCGAATTCGTCAAATGGCAAGAGTATTCAAAGTGATCAGAGTGATAAAACCAGCTACAATAATCAAAATAGCTTAAATGCCCAATAATTCAGAATGTTCATCATGTTGAAACTGAATAAAACGTTGGAATTGACCGAATTCGTCAAATGACAAGAACAATCAAAGTGATCAGGGTGATAAAACCAGCTACAATAAATAAAATAGACTGAATGCCCAATAATTCAGAATGTTCATCATGTTGCAACTGAATAGAACGTTGGAATTGACTGAATTCGTTAAATGGCAAGAATAATCAAAGTGATCAGAGTGATAAAACCAGCTACAATAATCAAAATAGCCTGAATGTCTAATAATTCAGAATGTTCATCATGTTCAAACTGAATAGAATGTTGGAATTCACCGAATTTGTCAAATGGCAAGAATAATCAAAGTGATCAGAGTGATAAAACCAGCTACAATAATCAAAATAGCCTGAATGCCCAATAATTCAGAATGTTCATTATATTCAAACTGATTAGAATGTTGGAATTCACCGAATTCGTCAAATGGCAAGAATAATCAAGGTGATAAAACCAGCTACAATAATCAAAATAGACTGAATGCCCAATAATTCAGAATGTTCATCATGTTGAAACTGAATAGAACGTTGGAATTCACCGAATTCGTCAAATGGCAAGAATAATCAAGGTGATAAAACCAGCTACAATAACCAAAATAGCCTGAATGTCTAATAATTCAGAATGTTCATCATGTTGAAACTGAATAGAACGTTGGAATTGACTGAATTCGTTAAATGGCAAGAATAATCAAAGTGATCAGAGTGATAAAACCAGCTACAATAATCAAAATAGCCTGAATGTCCAATAATTCAGAATGTTCATTATATTCAAACTGATTAGAATGTTGGAATTCACCGAATTCGTCAAATGGCAAGAATAATCAAGGTGATAAAACCAGCTACAATAATCAAAATAGACTGAATGCCCAATAATTCAGAATGTTCATCATGTTGAAACTGAATAGAACGTTGGAATTGACTGAATTCGTTAAATGGCAAGAATAATCAAAGTGATCAGAGTGATAAAACCAGCTACAATAATCAAAATAGCCTGAATGTCTAATAATTCAGAATGTTCATCATGTTCAAACTGAATAGAATATTGGAATTCACCGAATTCGTCAAATGGTAAGAATAATCAAAGTGATCAGAGTGATAAAACGAGCTACAGTAATCAAAATAGCTTGAATGCCCAATAATTCAGAATGTTCATCATGTTGAAACTGAATAAAACGTTGGAATTGACCGAATTCGTCAAATGGCATGAGTATTCAAAGTGATCAGAGTGATAAAACCAGCTACAATAATCAAAATAGCCTGAATGTCCAATAATTCAGAATGTTCATTATATTCAAACTGATTAGAATGTTGGAATTCACCGAATTCGTCAAATAGCAAGAATAATCAAGGTGATAAAACCAGCTACAATAATCAAAATAGCCTGAATGTCCAATAATTCAGAATGTTCATTATATTCAAACTGATTAGAATGTTGGAATTCACCGAATTCGTCAAATGGCAAGCATAATCAAGGTGATAAAACCAGCTACAATAGTCAAAATAGCCTGAATGCCCAATAATTCAAAATGTTCATCATGTTCAAAGTGAATAGAACGTTGGAATTGACCGAATTCGTCAAATGGAAAGAATAATCAATGTGATCAGAGTGATAAAACCAGCTACAATAGTCAAAATAGCCTGAATGCCTAATAATTCATAATGTTCAAAGTGAATATAACGTTGCAGTTGACCGAATTCGTCAAATGGCAAGAGCATTCAAAGTGATCAGAGTGATAAAACCAGCCAGACTAATCAAAATAGCCTGAATGTCCTATAATTCAGAATGTTAATCATGTTGAAACTGAATAGAACGTTGGAATTGACCGAATTTGTCAAATGGCAAGAGTATTCAAAGTGATCAGAGTGATAAAACCTGCTACAATAATCAAAATAGACTGAATGCCCAATAATTCAGAATGTTCATCATGTTGAAACTGAATAGAACGTTGGAATTGACCGAATTCGTCAAATGGCAAGAGTATTCAAAGTGATCAGAGTGATAAAACCAGCCAGACTAATCAAATAGCGTGAATGTAACATGATTCAGAATGTTCATCATGTTCAAGCTGAATAAAACGTTGGAATTGACTGAATTCGTTAAATGGCAAGAGTATTCACAGTGATCAGAGTGACTACTAAAATAGACTAAATGTCCAATGATTCAGAATGTTCATCATGTTCAAGATGAATAGAACGTTGGAATGGACTGAATTCGTCAAATGGCAAGAGTATTCACAGTGATCAGAGTGATAAAACCAGCCAGACTAATCAAAAAAGCCTGAATGTCCCATAATTCAGAATGTTCATCATGTTGAAACTGAATAGAACGTAGGAATTGTACGAATTCGTCAAATGGCAAGAGTATTCAAAGTGATCAGAGTGATAAAACCAGCTACAGTTATCAAAATAGCCTGAATGCCCAATAATTCAGAATGTTCATAATGTTGAAACTGAATAGAACGTTGGAATTGACCGAATTCGTCAAATGGCAAGAGTATTCAAAGTGATCAGAGTGATAAAACCAGCCAGACTAATCAAAATAGCCTGAATGTCCAATAATTCAGAATGCTCATTATATTCAAACTGATTAGAATGTTAGAATTCACCGAATTCGTCAAATGGCAAGAATAATCAAGGTGATAAAACCAGCTACAATAATCAAAATAGCCTGAATGTCTAATAATTCAGAATGTTCATCACGTTCAAACTGAATAGAATGTTGGAATTCACCGAATTCGTCAAATGGCAAGAATAATCAAAGTGATCAGAGTGATAAAACCAGCTACAATAATCAAAATAGCTTGAATGCCCAATAATTCAGAATGTTCATCATGTTGAAACTGAATAAAACGTTGGAATTGACCGAATTCGTCAAATGGCAAGAGTATTCAAAGTGATCAGAGTGATAAAACCAGCTACAATAATCAAAATAGCCTGAATGTCCAATAATTCAGAATGTTCATTATATTCAAACTGATTAGAATGTTGGAATTCACCGAATTCGTCAAATGGCAAGAATAATCAAGGTGATAAAACCAGCTACAATAATCAAAATAGCCTGAATGTCCAATAATTCAGAATGTTCATTATATTCAAACTGATTAGAATGTTGGAATTCACCGAATTCGTCAAATGGCAAGAATAATCAAGGTGATAAAACCAGCTACAATAGTCAAAATAGCCTGAATGCCCAATAATTCAAAATGTTCATCATGTTCAAAGTGAGTAGAACGTTGGAATTGACCGAATTCGTCAAATGGCAAGAGTATTCAAAGTGATCAGAGTGATAAAATCAGCTACAATAATCAAAATAGCCTGAATGTCCAATAATTCAGAATGTTCATTATATTCAAACTGATTAGAATGTTGGAATTCACCGAATTCGTCAAATGGCAAGAATAATCAAGGTGATAAAACCAGCTACAATAATCAAAATAGCCTGAATGTCCAATAATTCAGAATGTTCATTATATTCAAACTGATTAGAATGTTGGAATTCACCGAATTCGTCAAATGGCAAGAATAATCAAGGTGATAAAACCAGCTACAATAATCAAAATAGCCTGAATGTCCAATAATTCAGAATGTTCATTATATTCAAACTGATTAGAATGTTGGAATTCACCGAATTCGTCAAATGGCAAGAATAATCAAGGTGATAAAACCAGCTACAATAATCAAAATAGCCTGAATGTCCAATAATTCAGAATGTTCATTATATTCAAACTGATTAGAATGTTGGAATTCACCGAATTCGTCAAATGGCAAGAATAATCAAGGTGATAAAACCAGCTACAATAGTCAAAATAGCCTGAATGCCCAATAATTCAAAATGTTCATCATGTTCAAAGTGAATAGAACGTTGGAATTGACCGAATTCGTCAAATGGCAAGAATAATCAATGTGATCAGAGTGATAAAACCAGCTACAATAGTCAAAATAGCCTGAATGCCTAATAATTCATCATGTTCAAAGTGAATATAACGTTGCAGTTTACCGAATTCGTCAAATGGCAAGAGTATTCAAAGTGATCAGAGTGATAAAACCAGCTACAATAATCAAAATAGCCTGAATGCCCAATAATTCAGAATGTTCATCATGTTGAAACTGAATAGAACGGTGGAATTGACCGAATTCGTCAAATGGCAAAAGTATTCAATGTGATCAGAGTGATAAAACCAGCCAGACTAATCAAAATAGCCTGAATGTCCTATAATTCAGAATGTTAATCATGTTGAAACTGAATAGAACGTTGGAATTGACCGAATTAGTCAAATGGCAAGAGTATTCAAAGTGATCAGAGTGATAAAAACCTGCTACAATAATCAAAATAGACTGAATGCCCAATAATTCAGAATGTTCATCATGTTGAAACTGAATAGAACGTTGGAATTGACCGAATTCGTCAAATGGCAAGAGTATTCAAAGTGATCAGAGTGATAAAACCAGCTACAATAATCAAAATAGCCTGAATGTCCAATAATTCAGAATGTTCATTATATTCAAACTGATTAGAATGTTGGAATTCACCGAATTCGTCAAATGGCAAGAATAATCAAGGTGATAAAACCAGCTACAATAATCAAAATAGCCTGAATGTCCAATAATTCAGAATGTTCATTATATTCAAACTGATTAGAATGTTGGAATTCACCGAATTCGTTAAATGGCAAGAGTATTCACAGTGATCAGAGTGACTACTAAAATAGACTAAATGTCCAATGATTCAGAATGTTCATCATGTTCAAGATGAATAGAACGTTGGAATGGACTGAATTCGTCAAATGGCAAGAGTATTCACAGTGATCAAAGTGATAAAACCAGCTACAATAATCAAAATAGCCTGAATGCCCAATAATTCAGAATGTTCATCATGTTGAAACTGAATAGAACGTAGGAATTGTACGAATTCGTCAAATGGCAAGAGTATTCAAAGTGATCAGAGTGATAAAACCAGCTACAATAATCAAAATAGCCTGAATGTCCAATAATTCAGAATGTTCATTATATTCAAACTGATTAGAATGTTGGAATTCACCGAATTCGTCAAATGGCAAGAATAATCAAGGTGATAAAACCAGCTACAATAATCAAAATAGCCTGAATGTCCAATAATTCAGAATGTTCATTATATTCAAACTGATTAGAATGTTGGAATTCACCGAATTCGTCAAATGGCAAGAATAATCAAGGTGATAAAACCAGCTACAATAGTCAAAATAGCCTGAATGCCCAATAATTCAAAATGTTCATCATGTTCAAAGTGGAATTGACCGAATTCGTTAAATAGCAAGAATAATCAATGTGATCAGAGTGATAAAACCAGCTACAATAGTCAAAATAGCCTGAATGCCTAATAATTCATCATGTTCAAAGTGAATATAACGTTGCAGTTGACCGAATTCGTCAAATGGCAAGAGTATTCAAAGTGATCAGAGTGATAAAACCAGCTACAATAATCAAAATAGCCTGAATGCCCAATAATTCAGAATGTTCATCATGTTGAAACTGAATAGAACGGTGGAATTGACCGAATTCGTCAAATGGCAAAAGTATTCAATGTGATCAGAGTGATAAAACCAGCCAGACTAATCAAAAAAGCCTGAATGTCCCATAATTCAGAATGTTCATCATGTTGAAACTGAATAGAACGTTGGAATTGACCGAATTCGTCAAATGGCAAGAGTATTCAAAGTGATCAGAGTGATAAAACCAGCTACAATTATCAAAATAGCCTGAATGCCCAATAATTCAGAATGTTCATAATGTTGAAACTGAATAGAACGTTGGAATTGACCGAATTCGTCAAATGGCAAGAGTATTCAAAGTGATCAGAGTGATAAAACCAGCCCGACTAATCAAAATAGCCTGAATGTCCAATAATTCAGAATGCTCATTATATTCAAACTGATTAGAATGTTAGAATTCACCGAATTCGTCAAATGGCAAGAATAATCAAGGTGATCAGAGTGATAAAACCAGCTACAATAGTCAAAATAGCCTGAATGCCCAATAATTCAAAATGTTCATCATGTTCAAAGTGAATATAACGTTGCAGTTGACCGAATTCGTCAAATGGCAAGAATAATCAAGGTGATAAAACCAGCTACAATAGTCAAAATAGCCTGAATGCCCAATAATTCAAAATGTTCATCATGTTCAAAGTGAATAGAACGTTGGAATTGACCGAATTCGTCAAATGGCAAGAATAATCAATGTGATCAGAGTGATAAAACCAGCTACAATAGTCAAAATAGCCTGAATGCCTAATAATTCATCATGTTCAAAGTGAATATAACGTTGCAGTTGACCGAATTCGTCAAATGGCAAGAGTATTCAAAGTGATCAGAGTGATAAAACCAGCTACAATAATCAAAATAGCCTGAATGCCCAATAATTCAGAATGTTCATCATGTTGAAACTGAATAGAACGGTGGAATTGACCGAATTCAACTTTAATTATTTGCTTTCTAATTTTTTTTTCTGCACTGCTAATTGAGGAACCGCACAAACTTTTATCACCATTTATTAATTCGTCTTCATTAATTTTATGAACTCTTTTGATATGCGTTTTTAAATTAAAAATTCTGTCGCTTTTCAAAGAGTTTGAGCAAAGCTTACATACAGCTTGGTCGTTATTTAAATCAAAATATTTATCAATATATAATTTGCTTGATCGCGGTGCCATTATATGCCCTTTATTGATCACGAACATCACACAACTGAGCGCAAACAAAAGCGAAGCAACAAATAACAATCAACAGTGAGTCATTCAAGAACCGCTGCAGCACACACTGACATCACAATTTGCTTAAGTTTTTGTTTTCATTCAAGAACCGCTGCAGCACACACCGATTGCAAAATTCGCTTGAGTGTTTGTTTTCATTCAAGAACCGCTACTTACTGTCACTGCTTAAGCACACAACGACAGCACTATTCGCTCAATTTTTTTGTTTTCTGCTTTTTCATTTCGCTCTTGCTTTTGATTGGGTGCTTACGTCAAGCAAAATATGTTACTGGAAATCATTTTTGGAAGTGTCCAGAAAAAAATGTAAGCAGAGCAACAAAATGTGTGCTGTTGCTGCTTTGCAGTTAGCAATTCAAACCCTGATTCAAAGTGATCAGAGTGATAAAACCAGCCAGACTAATCAAAATAGCCTGAATGTCCAATGTCCAATGAATAGAACGTTGGAATTGAACGAATTCGTCAAATGGCAAGAATAATCAAGGTGATAAAACCAGCTACAATAATCAAAATAGCCTGAATGTCTAATAACTCAGAATGATCATCATGTTCAATCTGAATAGAATGTTGGAATTCACCGAATTCGTCAAATGGCAAGAACAATCAAAGTGATCAGAGTGATAAAACCAGCTACAATAGTCAAAATAGCCTGAATGCCCAATAATTCAGAATAATCATCATGTTGAAACTGAATAGAACGTTGGAATTGACCGAATTCGTCAAATGGCAAGAGTATTCAAAATGATCAGAGTGATAAAACCAGCCACACTAATCAAAATAGCCTGAATGTCCAATAATTCAGAATGTTCATTATATTCAAACTGATTAGAATGTTGGAATTCACCGAATTCGTCAAATGGCAAGAATAATCAAGGTGATAAAACCAGCTACAATAATAAAAATAGCCTGAATGCCCAATAATTCAGAATGTTAATCATGTTGAAACTGAATAAAAAGTTGGAATTGACCGAATTCGACAAATGGTAAGAGTATTCACAGTGATCAGAGTGGTAAAACCAGCCAGACTAATCAAAATAGCCTGAATGCCCAATAATTCAGAATGTTAATCATGTTGAAACTGAATAAAAAGTTGGAGTTGACCGAATTCGACAAATGGTAAGAGTATTCACAGTGATGAGAGTGGTAAAACCAGCCAGACTAATCAAAATAGCCTGAATGCCCAATAATTCAGAATGTTAATCATGTTGAAACTGAATAAAAAGTTGGAGTTGACCGAATTCGTCAAATGGCAAGAGTATTCAAAGTGATCAGAGTGATAAAACCAGCCACACTAATCAAAATAGCCTGAATGCCCAATAATTCAGAATGTTCATCATGTTCAAAGTCAATATAACGTTGTAATTATACGAATTCGTCAAATGGCAAAAGTATTCAAAGTGATCAGAGTGATAAAACCAGCCTGAATGTCTAATAATTCAAAATGTTCAAAGTGAATATAACGTTGCAATTAACCGAATTCGTCAAATGGCAAGTGTATTCAAAGTGATCAGAGTGATAAAACCAGCTACAATAATCAAAATAGCCTGAATGCCCAATAATTCAGAATGCTCATCATGTTGAAACTGAATAGAACGTTGGAATTGACCGAATTCGTCAAATGGCAAGAATAATCAAAGTGATCAGAGTGATAAAACCAGCTACAATAATCAAAATAGCCTGAATGCCCAATAATTCAGAATGCTCATCATGTTGAAACTGAATAGAACGTTGGAATTGACCGAATTCGTCAAATGACAAGAACAATCAAAGTGATCAGAGTGTTAAAACCAGCAACAATAGTCAAAATAGCCTGAATGCCCAATAATTCAAAATGTTCATCATGTTCAAAGTGAGTAGACCGTTGGAATTGACCGAATTCGTCAAATGGCAAGAGTATTCAAAGTGATCAGAGTGATAAAACCAGCCAGACTAATCAAATAGCGTGAATGTCACATGATTCAGAATGTTCATCATGTTCAAGCTGAATAAAACATTGGAATTGACTGAATTCGTTAAATGGCAAGAGTATTCACAGTGATCAGAGTGACTAATAAAATAGACTAAATGTCCAATGATTCAGAATGTTCATCATGTTCAAGATGAATAGAACGTTGGAATTGACTGAATTCGTCAAATGGCAAGAGTATTCACAGTGATCCAAGTGATAAAACCAGCCAGACTAATCAAAAAAGCCTGAATGTCCAATAATTCAGAATGTTCATCATGTTGAAACTGAATAGAACGTAGGAATTGACAGAATTCGTCAAATGGCAAGAACAATCAACGTGATCAGAGTGATAAAACCAGCTACAATAGTCAAAATAGCCTGAATGCCCAATAATTCAAAATGTTCATCATGTTGACACTGAATAGAACGTTGGAATTTACCGAATTCGTCAAATGGCAAGAGTATTCAAAGTGATGAGAGTGATAAAACCAGCTACAATAATCAAAATAGCCTGAATGCCCAATAATTCAGAATGTTCATCATGTTGAAACTGAATAGAACGTTGGAATTGACCGAATTCGTCAAATGGCAAAAGTATTCAATGTGATCAGAGTGATATAACCAGCTACAATAATCAAAATAGCCTGAATGCCCAATAATTCAGAATGTTCATCATGTTGAAACGGAATAGAACATTGGAATTTACCGAATTCGTCAAATGATAAGAACAATCAAAGTGATCAGAGTGATAAAACCAGCTACAATATTCAAAATAGCCTGAACGCCCAATAATTCAAAATGTTCATCACGTTTAAAGTGAATAGAACGTTGGAATTGACCGAATTCGTCAAATGGCAAGAATAATCAAAGTGATAAAACCAGCTACAATAGTCAAAATAGCCTGAATGCCTAATAATTCAAAATGTTCATCATGTTCAAAGTGAATATAACGATGCAGTTGACCGAATTCGTCAAATGGCAAGAGTATTCAAAGTGATCAGAGTGATAAAACCAGCTACAATAATCAAAATAGCCTGAATGCTCAATAATTCAGAATGTTCATCATGATGAAACTGAATAGAACGTTGGAATTGACCTAATTCGTCAAATGGCAAAAGTATTCAAAGTGATCAGAGTGATAAAACCAGCCAGACTAATCAAAATATCCTGAATGTCCTATAATTCAGAATGTTCATCATGTTGAAACTGAATAGAACGTTGGAATTGACCGAATTCGTCAAATGACAAGAGTATTCAAAGTGATCAGAGTGATAAAACCAGCCAGACTAATAAAATAGACTAAATGTCCAATGATTCAGAATGTTCATCATGTTCAAGCTGAATAGAACGTTGGAATTGTCTGAATTCGTCAAATGGCAAGAGTATTCACAGTGATCAGAGTGATAAAACCAGCCAGACTAATCAAAAAAGCCTGACTGTCCAATAATTCAGAATGTTCATTACGCTAAAACTGAATAAAACGTTGGAATTGACCGAATTCGTCAAATGCCAAGAGTATTCAAAGTGATCAGAGTGATAGAACCAGCTTCAATAACCAAAATAGCCTGAATGCCCAATAATTCAGAATGTTCATCATGTTGAAACGGAATAGAACGTTGGAATTGACCAAATTCGTTAAATGGCAAGAGTATTCCAAGTGATCAGAGTGATAAAACCAGCCAGACTAATCAAAATAGCGTGAATGTCCAATAATTCAGAATGTTTATTATATTCAAACTGATTAGAATGTTGGAATTCACCGAATTCGTTAAATGGCAAGAATAATCAAAGTGATCAGAGTGATAAGACCAGCTACAATAGTCAAAATAGCCTGAATGCCTAATAATTCAGAATGTTCATCATGTTGAAACTGAATAGAACGTTGGAATTTACCGAATTCGTCAAATGGCAAGAATAATCAAGGTGATAAAACCAGCTACAATAATCAAAATAGCTTAAATGCCCAATAATTCAGAATGTTCATCATGTTGAAACTGAATAAAACGTTGGAATTGACCGAATTCGTCAAATGACAAGAACAATCAAAGTGATCAGGGTGATAAAACCAGCTACAATAGTCAAAATAGCCTGAATGCCTAATAATTCATAATGTTCATCATGTTCAAAGAGAATATAACGTTGCAGTTGACCGAATTCGTCAAATGGCAAGAGTATTCAAAGTGATCAGAGTGATAAAACCAGCTACAATAATCAAAATAGCCTGAATGCCCAATAATTCAGAATGTTCATCATGTTGAAACTGAATAGAACGGTGGAATTGACCGAATTCGTCAAATGGCTAAAGTATTCAATGTGATCAGAGTGATAAAACCAGCCAGACTAATCAAAATAGCCTGAATGTCCTATAATTCAGAATGTTAATCATGTTGAAACTGAATAGAACGTTGGAATTGACCGAATTCGTCAAATGGCAAGAGTATTCAAAGTGATCAGAGTGATAAAACCAGCTACAACAATCAAAATAGACTGAATGCCCAATAATTAAGAATGTTCATCATGTTGAAACTGAATAGAACGTTGGAATTGACCGAATTCGTCAAATGGCATGAGTATTCAAAGTGATCAGAGTGATAAAACCAGCCAGACTAATCAAATAGCGTGAATGTCACATGATTCAGAATGTTCATCATGTTCAAGCTGAATAAAACGTTGGAATTGACTGAATTCGTTAAATGGCAAGAGTATTCACAGTGATAAAACCAGCCAGACTAATCAAAAAAGCCTGAATGTCCAATAATGTTCATCATGTTGAAACTGAATAGAACGTAGGAATTGTCCGAATTCGTCAAATGGCAAGAGTATTCAACGTGATAAAACCAGCTACAATAATCAAAATAGCCTGAATGCCCAATAATTCAGAATGTTCATAATGTTGAAACTGAATAGAACGTTGGAATTGACCGAATTCGTCAAATGGCAAGAGTATTCAAAGTGATCAGAGTGATAAAACCAGCTACAATAATCAAAATAGCTTAAATGCCCAATAATTCAGAATGTTCATCATGTTGAAACTGAATAAAACGTTGGAATTGACCGAATTCGTCAAATGACAAGAACAATCAAAGTGATCAGGGTGATAAAACCAGCTACAATAGTCAAAATAGCCTGAATGCCTAATAATTCATAATGTTCATCATGTTCAAAGAGAATATAACGTTGCAGTTGACCGAATTCGTCAAATGGCAAGAGTATTCAAAGTGATCAGAGTGATAAAACCAGCTACAATAATCAAAATAGCCTGAATGCCCAATAATTCTGAATGTTCATCATGTTGAAACTGAATAGAACGGTGGAATTGACCGAATTCGTCAAATGGCTAAAGTATTCAATGTGATCAGAGTGATAAAACCAGCCAGACTAATCAAAATAGCCTGAATGTCCTTTAATTCATAATGTTAATCATGTTGAAACTGAATAGAACGTTGGAATTGACCGAATTCGTCAAATGGCAAGAGTATTCCAAGTGATCAGAGTGATAAAACCAGCTACAACAATCAAAATAGACTGATTGCCCAATAATTCAGAATGTTCATCATGTTGAAACTGAATAGAACGTTGGAATTGACCGAATTCGTCAAATGGCATGAGTATTCAAAGTGATCAGAGTGATAAAACCAGCCAGACTAATCAAATAGCGTGAATGTCACATGATTCAGAATGTTCATCATGTTCAAGCTGAATAAAACGTTGGAATTGACTGAATTCGTTAAATGGCAAGAGTATTCACAGTGATAAAACCAGCCAGACTAATCAAAAAAGCCTGAATGTCCAATAATGTTCATCATGTTGAAACTGAATAGAACGTAGGAATTGTCCGAATTCGTCAAATGGCAAGAGTATTCAAAGTGATAAAACCAGCTACAATAATCAAAATAGCCTGAATGCCCAATAATTCAGAATGTTCATAATGTTGAAACTGAATAGAACGTTGGAATTGACCGAATTCGTCAAATGGCAAGAGTATTCAAAGTGATCAGAGTGATAAAACCAGCTACAATAATCAAAATAGCCTGAATGCCCAATAATTCAGAATGTTCATAATGTTGAAACTGAATAGAATGTTGGAATTCACCGAATTCGTCAAATGGCAAGAATAATCAAAGTGATCAGAGTGATAAAACCAGCTACAATAAATAAAATAGACTGAATGCCCAATAATTCAGAATGTTCATCATGTTGAAACTGAATAGAACGTTGGAATTGACTGAATTCGTTAAATGGCAAGAATAATCAAAGTGATCAGAGTGATAAAACCAGCTACAATAATCAAAATAGCCTGAATGTCTAATAATTCAGAATGTTCATCATGTTCAAACTGAATAGAATGTTGGAATTCACCGAATTTGTCAAATGGCAAGAATAATCAAAGTGATCAGAGTGATAAAACCAGCTACAATAATCAAAATAGCCTGAATGCCCAATAATTCAGAATGCTCATCATGTTGAAACTGAATAGAACGTTGGAATTCACCGAATTCGTCAAATGGCAAGAATAATCAAGGTGATAAAACCAGCTACAATAACCAAAATAGCCTGAATGTCTAATAATTCAGAATGTTCATCATGTTGAAACTGAATAGAACGTTGGAATTGACTGAATTCGTTAAATGGCAAGAATAATCAAAGTGATCAGAGTGATAAAACCAGCTACAATAATCAAAATAGCCTGAATGTCCAATAATTCAGAATGTTCATTATATTCAAACTGATTAGAATGTTGGAATTCACCGAATTCGTCAAATGGCAAGAATAATCAAGGTGATAAAACCAGCTACAATAATCAAAATAGACTGAATGCCCAATAATTCAGAATGTTCATCATGTTGAAACTGAATAGAACGTTGGAATTGACTGAATTCGTTAAATGGCAAGAATAATAAAAGTGATCAGAGTGATAAAACCAGCTACAATAATCAAAATAGCCTGAATGTCTAATAATTCAGAATGTTCATCATGTTCAAACTGAATAGAATGTTGGAATTCACCGAATTCGTCAAATGGTAAGAATAATCAAAGTGATCAGAGTGATAAAACGAGCTACAGTAATCAAAATAGCTTGAATGCCCAATAATTCAGAATGTTCATCATGTTGAAACTGAATAAAACGTTGGAATTGACCGAATTCGTCAAATGGCATGAGTATTCAAAGTGATCAGAGTGATAAAACCAGCTACAATAATCAAAATAGCCTGAATGTCCAATAATTCAGAATGTTCATTATATTCAAACTGATTAGAATGTTGGAATTCACCGAATTCGTCAAATGGCAAGAATAATCAAGGTGATAAAACCAGCTACAATAATCAAAATAGCCTGAATGTCCAATAATTCAGAATGTTCATTATATTCAAACTGATTAGAATGTTTGAATTCACCGAATTCGTCAAATGGCAAGCATAATCAAGGTGATAAAACCAGCTACAATAGTCAAAATAGCCTGAATGCCCAATAATTCAAAATGTTCATCATGTTCAAAGTGAATAGAACGTTGGAATTGACCGAATTCGTCAAATGGCAAGAATAATCAATGTGATCAGAGTGATAAAACCCGCTACAATAGTCAAAATAGCCTGAATGCCTAATAATTCATAATGTTCAAAGTGAATATAACGTTGCAGTTGACCGAATTCGTCAAATGGCAAGAGCATTCAAAGTGATCAGAGTGATAAAACCAGCCAGACTAATCAAAATAGCCTGAATGTCCTATAATTCAGAATGTTAATCATGTTGAAACTGAATAGAACGTTGGAATTGACCGAATTTGTCAAATGGCAAGAGTATTCAAAGTGATCAGAGTGATAAAACCTGCTACAATAATCAAAATAGACTGAATGCCCAATAATTCAGAATGTTCATCATGTTGAAACTGAATAGAACGTTGGAATTGACCGAATTCGTCAAATGGCAAGAGTATTCAAAGTGATCAGAGTGATAAAACCAGCCAGACTAATCAAATAGCGTGAATGTAACATGATTCAGAATGTTCATCATGTTCAAGCTGAATAAAACGTTGGAATTGACTGAATTCGTTAAATGGCAAGAGTATTCACAGTGATCAGAGTGACTACTAAAATAGACTAAATGTCCAATGATTCAGAATGTTCATCATGTTCAAGATGAATAGAACGTTGGAATGGACTGAATTCGTCAAATGGCAAGAGTATTCACAGTGATCAGAGTGATAAAACCAGCCAGACTAATCAAAAAAGCCTGAATGTCCCATAATTCAGAATGTTCATCATGTTGAAACTGAATAGAACGTAGGAATTGTACGAATTCGTCAAATGGCAAGAGTATTCAAAGTGATCAGAGTGATAAAACCAGCTACAGTTATCAAAATAGCCTGAATGCCCAATAATTCAGAATGTTCATAATGTTGAAACTGAATAGAACGTTGGAATTGACCGAATTCGTCAAATGGCAAGAGTATTCAAAGTGATCAGAGTGATAAAACCAGCCAGACTAATCAAAATAGCCTGAATGTCCAATAATTCAGAATGCTCATTATATTCAAACTGATTAGAATGTTAGAATTCACCGAATTCGTCAAATGGCAAGAATAATCAAGGTGATCAGAGTGATAAAACCAGCTACAATAGTCAAAATAGCCTGAATGCCTAATAATTCATAATGTTCATCATGTTCAAAGTGAATATAACGTTCCAGTTGACCGAATTCGTCAAATGGCAAGAGTATTCAAAGTGATCAGAGTGATAAAAGCAGCTACAATAATCAAAATAGCCTGAATGTCCAATAATTCAGAATGTTCATTATATTCAAACTGATTAGAATGTTGGAATTCACCGAATTCGTCAAATGGCAAGAATAATCAAGGTGATAAAACCAGCTACAATAATCAAAATAGCCTGAATGTCTAATAATTCAGAATGTTCATCACGTTCAAACTGAATAGAATGTTGGAATTCACCGAATTCGTCAAATGGCAAGAATAATCAAAGTGATCAGAGTGATAAAACCAGCTACAATAATCAAAATAGCTTGAATGCCCAATAATTCAGAATGTTCATCATGTTGAAACTGAATAAAACGTTGGAATTGACCGAATTCGTCAAATGGCAAGAGTATTCAAAGTGATCAGAGTGATAAAACCAGCTACAATAATCAAAATAGCCTGAATGTCCAATAATTCAGAATGTTCATTATATTCAAACTGATTAGAATGTTGGAATTCACCGAATTCGTCAAATGGCAAGAATAATCAAGGTGATAAAACCAGCTACAATAGTCAAAATAGCCTGAATGCCCAATAATTCAAAATGTTCATCATGTTCAAAGTGAATAGAACGTTGGAATTGACCGAATTCGTCAAATGGCAAGAGTATTCAAAGTGATCAGAGTGATAAAATCAGCTACAATAATCAAAATAGCCTGAATGTCCAATAATTCAGAATGTTCATTATATTCAAACTGATTAGAATGTTGGAATTCACCGAATTCGTCAAATGGCAAGAATAATCAAGGTGATAAAACCAGCTACAATAATCAAAATAGCCTGAATGTCCAATAATTCAGAATGTTCATTATATTCAAACTGATTAGAATGTTGGAATTCACCGAATTCGTCAAATGGCAAGAATAATCAAGGTGATAAAACCAGCTACAATAATCAAAATAGCCTGAATGTCCAATAATTCAGAATGTTCATTATATTCAAACTGATTAGAATGTTGGAATTCACCGAATTCGTCAAATGGCAAGAATAATCAAGGTGATAAAACCAGCTACAATAATCAAAATAGCCTGAATGTCCAATAATTCAGAATGTTCATTATATTCAAACTGAGTAGAATGTTGGAATTCACCGAATTCGTCAAATGGCAAGAATAATCAATGTGATCAGAGTGATAAAACCAGCTACAATAGTCAAAATAGCCTGAATGCCTAATAATTCATCATGTTCAAAGTGAATATAACGTTGAAGTTTACCGAATTCGTCAAATGGCAAGAGTATTCAAAGTGATCAGAGTGATAAAATCAGCTACAATAATCAAAATAGCCTGAATGTCCAATAATTCAGAATGTTCATTATATTCAAACTGATTAGAATGTTGGAATTCACCGAATTCGTCAAATGGCAAGAATAATCAAGGTGATAAAACCAGCTACAATAATCAAAATAGCCTGAATGTCCAATAATTCAGAATGTTCATTATATTCAAACTGATTAGAATGTTGGAATTCACCGAATTCGTCAAATGGCAAGAATAATCAAGGTGATAAAACCAGCTACAATAGTCAAAATAGCCTGAATGCCCAATAATTCAAAATGTTTATCATGTTCAAAGTGAATAGAACGTTGGAATTGACCGAATTCGTCAAATGGCAAGAATAATCAATGTGATCAGAGTGATAAAACCAGCTACAATAGTCAAAATAGCCTGAATGCCTAATAATTCATCATGTTCAAAGTGAATATAACGTTGCAGTTTACCGAATTCGTCAAATGGCAAGAGTATTCAAAGTGATCAGAGTGATAAAACCAGCTACAATAATCAAAATAGCCTGAATGCCCAATAATTCAGAATGTTCATCATGTTGGATGAATAGAACGTTGGAATGGACTGAATTCGTCAAATGGCAAGAGTATTCACAGTGATCAAAGTGATAAAACCAGCTACAATAATCAAAATAGCCTGAATGCCCAATAATTCAGAATGTTCATCATGTTGAAACTGAATAGAATGTAGGAATTGTACGAATTCGTCAAATGGCAAGAGTATTCAAAGTGATCAGAGTGATAAAACCAGCTACAATAATCAAAATAGCCTGAATGTCCAATAATTCAGAATGTTCATTATATTCAAACTGATTAGAATGTTGGAATTCACCGAATTCGTCAAATGGCAAGAATAATCAAGGTGATAAAACCAGCTACAATAATCAAAATAGCCTGAATGTCCAATAATTCAGAATGTTCATTATATTCAAACTGATTAGAATGTTGGAATTCACCGAATTCGTCAAATGGCAAGAATAATCAAGGTGATAAAACCAGCTACAATAATCAAAATAGCCTGAATGTCCAATAATTCAGAATGTTCATTATATTCAAACTGATTAGAATGTTGGAATTCACCGAATTCGTCAAATGGCAAGAATAATCAAGGTGATAAAACCAGCTACAATAATCAAAATAGCCTGAATGTCCAATAATTCAGAATGTTCATTATATTCAAACTGAGTAGAATGTTGGAATTCACCGAATTCGTCAAATGGCAAGAATAATCAATGTGATCAGAGTGATAAAACCAGCTACAATAGTCAAAATAGCCTGAATGCCTAATAATTCATCATGTTCAAAGTGAATATAACGTTGAAGTTTACCGAATTCGTCAAATGGCAAGAGTATTCAAAGTGATCAGAGTGATAAAATCAGCTACAATAATCAAAATAGCCTGAATGTCCAATAATTCAGAATGTTCATTATATTCAAACTGATTAGAATGTTGGAATTCACCGAATTCGTCAAATGGCAAGAATAATCAAGGTGATAAAACCAGCTACAATAATCAAAATAGCCTGAATGTCCAATAATTCAGAATGTTCATTATATTCAAACTGATTAGAATGTTGGAATTCACCGAATTCGTCAAATGGCAAGAATAATCAAGGTGATAAAACCAGCTACAATAGTCAAAATAGCCTGAATGCCCAATAATTCAAAATGTTTATCATGTTCAAAGTGAATAGAACGTTGGAATTGACCGAATTCGTCAAATGGCAAGAATAATCAATGTGATCAGAGTGATAAAACCAGCTACAATAGTCAAAATAGCCTGAATGCCTAATAATTCATCATGTTCAAAGTGAATATAACGTTGCAGTTTACCGAATTCGTCAAATGGCAAGAGTATTCAAAGTGATCAGAGTGATAAAACCAGCTACAATAATCAAAATAGCCTGAATGCCCAATAATTCAGAATGTTCATCATGTTGGATGAATAGAACGTTGGAATGGACTGAATTCGTCAAATGGCAAGAGTATTCACAGTGATCAAAGTGATAAAACCAGCTACAATAATCAAAATAGCCTGAATGCCCAATAATTCAGAATGTTCATCATGTTGAAACTGAATAGAATGTAGGAATTGTACGAATTCGTCAAATGGCAAGAGTATTCAAAGTGATCAGAGTGATAAAACCAGCTACAATAATCAAAATAGCCTGAATGTCCAATAATTCAGAATGTTCATTATATTCAAACTGATTAGAATGTTGGAATTCACCGAATTCGTCAAATGGCAAGAATAATCAAGGTGATAAAACCAGCTACAATAATCAAAATAGCCTGAATGTCCAATAATTCAGAATGTTCATTATATTCAAACTGATTAGAATGTTGGAATTCACCGAATTCGTCAAATGGCAAGAATAATCAAGGTGATAAAACCAGCTACAATAGTCAAAATAGCCTGAATGCCCAATAATTCAAAATGTTCATCATGTTCAAAGTGAATAGAACGTTGGAATTGACCGAATTCGTCAAATGGCAAGAGTATTCAAAGTGATCAGAGTGATAAAATCAGCTACAATAATCAAAATAGCCTGAATGTCCAATAATTCAGAATGTTCATTATATTCAAACTGATTAGAATGTTGGAATTCACCGAATTCGTCAAATGGCAAGAATAATCAAGGTGATAAAACCAGCTACAATAATCAAAATAGCCTGAATGTCCAATAATTCAGAATGTTCATTATATTCAAACTGATTAGAATGTTGGAATTCACCGAATTCGTCAAATGGCAAGAATAATCAAGGTGATAAAACCAGCTACAATAATCAAAATAGCCTGAATGTCCAATAATTCAGAATGTTCATTATATTCAAACTGATTAGAATGTTGGAATTCACCGAATTCGTCAAATGGCAAGAATAATCAAGGTGATAAAACCAGCTACAATAATCAAAATAGCCTGAATGTCCAATAATTCAGAATGTTCATTATATTCAAACTGAGTAGAATGTTGGAATTCACCGAATTCGTCAAATGGCAAGAATAATCAAGGTGATAAAACCAGCTACAATAGTCAAAATAGCCTGAATGCCCAATAATTCAAAATGTTTATCATGTTCAAAGTGAATAGAACGTTGGAATTGACCGAATTCGTCAAATGGCAAGAATAATCAATGTGATCAGAGTGATAAAACCAGCTACAATAGTCAAAATAGCCTGAATGCCTAATAATTCATCATGTTCAAAGTGAATATAACGTTGCAGTTTACCGAATTCGTCAAATGGCAAGAGTATTCAAAGTGATCAGAGTGATAAAACCAGCTACAATAATCAAAATAGCCTGAATGCCCAATAATTCAGAATGTTCATCATGTTGGATGAATAGAACGTTGGAATGGACTGAATTCGTCAAATGGCAAGAGTATTCAATGTGATCAGAGTGATAAAACCAGCCAGACTAATCAAAAAAGCCTGAATGTCCCATAATTCAGAATGTTCATCATGTTGAAACTGAATAGAACGTAGGAATTGTACGAATTCGTCAAATGGCAAGAGTATTCAAAGTGATCAGAGTGATAAAACCAGCTACAATTATCACAATAGCCTGAATGCCCAATAATTCAGAATGTTCATAATGTTGAAACTGAATAGAACGTTGGAATTGACCGAATTCGTCAAATGGCAAGAGTATTCAAAGTGATAAAACCAGCCAGACTAATCAAAATAGCCTGAATGTCCAATAATTCAGAATGCTCATTATATTCAAACTGATTAGAATGTTAGAATTCACCGAATTCGTCAAATGGCAAGAATAATCAAGGTGATCAGAGTGATAAAACCAGCTACAATAGTCAAAATAGCCTGAATGCCCAATAATTCAAAATGTTCATCATGTTCAAAGTAAATATAACGTTGCAGTTGACCGAATTCGTCAAATGGCAAGAATAATCAAGGTGATAAAACCAGCTACAATAGTCAAAATAGCCTGAATGCCCAATAATTCAAAATGTTCATCATGTTCAAAGTGAATAGAACGTTGGAATTGACCGAATTCGTCAAATGGCAAGAATAATCAATGTGATCAGAGTGATAAAACCAGCTACAATAGTCAAAATAGCCTGAATGCCTAATAATTCATCATGTTCAAAGTGAATATAACGTTGCAGTTGACCGAATTCGTCAAATGGCAAGAGTATTCAAAGTGATCAGAGTGATAAAACCAGCTACAATAATCAAAATAGCCTGAATGCCCAATAATTCAGAATGTTCATCATGTTGAAACTGAATAGAACGGTGGAATTGACCGAATTCGTCAAATGGCAAGAGTATTCAAAGTGATCAGAGTGATAAAACCAGCCAGACTAATCAAAATAGCCTGAATGTCCAATAATTCAGAATGTTCATCACGTTCAAACTGAATACAATGTTGGAATTCACCGAATTCGTCAAATGGCAAGAATAATCAAAGTGATCAGAGTGTTAAAACTAGCAACAATAGTCAAAATAGCCTGAATGCCCAATAATTCAAAATGTTCATCATGTTCAAAGTGAATATAACGTTGCAGTTGACCGAATTCGTCAAATGGCAAGAGTATTCAAAGTGATCAGAGTGATAAAACCAGCTACAATAATCAAAATAGCCTGAATGTCCAATAATTCTGAATGTTCATTATATTCAAACTGATTAGAATGTTGGAATTCACCGAATTCGTCAAATGGCAAGAATAATCAAGGTGATAAAACCAGCTACAATAATCAAAATAGCCTGAATGTCTAATAATTCAGAATGTTCATCATGTTCAAAGTGAATATAACGTTGCAGTTGACCGAATTCGTCAAATGGCAAGAGTATTCAAAGTGATCAGAGTGATAAAACCAGCTACAATAATCAAAATAGCCTGAATGTCCAATAATTCTGAATGTTCATTATATTCAAACTGATTAGAATGTTGGAATTCACCGAATTCGTCAAATGGCAAGAATAATCAAAGTGATCAGAGTGATAAAACCAGCTACAGTAATCAAAATAGCTTGAACGCCCAATAATTCAGAATGTTCATTATGTTGAAACTGAATAAAACGTTGGAATTGACCGAATTCGTAAAATGGCATGAGTATTCAAAGTGATTAGAGTGATAAAACCAGCTACAATAATCAAAATAGCCTGAATGTCCAATAATTCAGAATGTTCATTATATTCAAACTGATTAGAATGTTGGAATTCACCGAATTCGTCAAATGGCAAGAATAATCAAAGTGATCAGAGTGATAAAACCAGCTACAATAATCAAAATAGCCTGAATGTCTAATAATTCAGAATGTTCATCATGTTCAAAGTGAATATAACGTTGCAGTTGACCGAATTCGTCAAATGGCAAGAGTATTCAAAGTGATCAGAGTGATAAAACCAGCTACAATAATCAAAATAGCCTGAATGTCCAATAATTCTGAATGTTCATTATATTCAAACTGATTAGAATGTTGGAATTCACCGAATTCGTCAAATGGCAAGAATAATCAAAGTGATCAGAGTGATAAAACCAGCTACAGTAATCAAAATAGCTTGAACGCCCAATAATTCAGAATGTTCATTATGTTGAAACTGAATAAAACGTTGGAATTGACCGAATTCGTAAAATGGCATGAGTATTCAAAGTGATTAGAGTGATAAAACCAGCTACAATAATCAAAATAGCCTGAATGCCCAATAATTCAAAATGTTCATCATGTTCAAAGTGAATAGAACGTTGGAATTGACCGAATTCGTCAAATGGCAAGAATAATCAATGTGATCAGAGTGATAAAACCAGCTACAATAGTCAAAATAGCCTGAATGCCTAATAATTCATCATGTTCAAAGTGAATATAACGTTGCAGTTGACCGAATTCGTCAAATGGCAAGAATAATCAATGTGATCAGAGTGATAAAACCAGCTACAATAATCAAAATAGCCTGAATGTCCAATAATTCTGAATGTTCATTATATTCAAACTGATTAGAATGTTGGAATTCACCGAATTCGTCAAATGGCAAGAATAATCAAAGTGATCAGAGTGATAAAACCAGCTACAGTAATCAAAATAGCTTGAACGCCCAATAATTCAGAATGTTCATTATGTTGAAACTGAATAAAACGTTGGAATTGACCGAATTCGTAAAATGGCATGAGTATTCAAAGTGATTAGAGTGATAAAACCAGCTACAATAATCAAAATAGCCTGAATGCCCAATAATTCAGAATGTTCATCATGTTGAAACTGAATAGAACGGTGGAATTGACCGAATTCGTCAAATGGCAAAAGTATTCAATGTGATCAGAGTGATAAAACCAGCCAGACTAATCAAAAAAGCCTGAATGTCCCATAATTCAGAATGTTCATCATGTTGAAACTGAATAGAACGTAGGAATTGTACGAATTCGTCAAATGGCAAGAGTATTCAAAGTGATCAGAGTGATAAAACCAGCTACAATTATCACAATAGCCTGAATGCCCAATAATTCAGAATGTTCATCACGTTCAAACTGAATAGAATGTTGGAATTCACCGAATTCGTCAAATGGCAAGAATAATCAAAGTGATCAGAGTGTTAAAACCAGCTACAGTAATCAAAATAGCCTGAATGTCCAATAATTCTGAATGTTCATTATATTCAAACTGATTAGAATGTTGGAATTCACCGAATTCGTCAAATGGCAAGAATAATCAAGGTGATAAAACCAGCTACAATAATCAAAATAGCCTGAATGTCTAATAATTCAGAATGTTCATCACGTTCAAACTGAATACAATGTTGGAATTCACCGAATTCGTCAAATGGCAAGAATAATCAAAGTGATCAGAGTGATAAAACCAGCTACAGTAATCAAAATAGCTTGAACGCCCAATAATTCAGAATGTTCATTACGTTGAAACTGAATAAAACGTTGGAATTGACCGAATTCGTAAAATGGCATGAGTATTCAAAGTGATTAGAGTAATAAAACGAGCTATAATAATCAAAATAGCCTGAATGTCCAATAATTCAGAATGTTCATTATATTCAAACTGATTAGAATGTTGGAATTCACCGAATTCGTCAAATGGCAAGAATAATCAAGGTGATAAAACCAGCTACAATAGTCAAAATAGCCTGAATGCCCAATAATTCAAAATGTTCATCATGTTGAAACTGAATAGAACGGTGGAATTGACCGAATTCGTCAAATGGCATAAGTATTCAATGTGATCAGAGTGATAAAACCAGCCAGACTAATCAAAAAAGCCTGAATGTCCCATAATTCAGAATGTTCATCATGTTGAAACTGAATAGAACGTAGGAATTGTACGAATTCGCCAAATGGCAAGAGTATTCAAAGTGATCAGAGTGATAAAACCAGCTACAATTATCAAAATAGCCTGAATGCCCAATAATTCAGAATGTTCATAATGTTGAAACTCAATAGAACGTTGGAATTGACCGAATTCGTCAAATGGCAAGAGTATTCAAAGTGATCAGAGTGATAAAACCAGCCAGACTAATCAAAATAGCCTGAATGTCCAATAATTCAGAATGCTCATTATATTCAAACTGATTAGAATGTTAGAATTCACCGAATTCGTCAAATGGCAAGAATAATCAAGGTGATCAGAGTGATAAAACCAGCTACAATAGTCAAAATAGCCTGAATGTCTAATAATAGAATAATAGAATAGAATAGAATGTTGGAATTCACCGAATTCGTCAAATGGCAAGAATAATCAAAGTGATCAGAGTGTTAAAACCAGCAACAATAGTCAAAATAGCCTGAATGCCCAATAATTCAAAATGTTCATCATGTTCAAAGTGAATATAACGTTGCAGTTGACCGAATTCGTCAAATGGCAAGAGTATTCAAAGTGATCAGAGTGATAAAACCAGCTACAATAATCAAAATAGCCTGAATGTCCAATAATTCTGAATGTTCATTATATTCAAACTGATTAGAATGTTGGATTTCACCGAATTCGTCAAATGGCAAGAATAATCAAGGTGATAAAACCAGCTACAATAATCAAAAAAATGAATGTCCAATAATTCAGAATGTTCATTATATTCAAACTGATTAGAATGTTGGAATTCACCGAATTCGTCAAATGGCAAGAATAATCAAGGTGATAAAACCAGCTACAATAGTCAAAATAGCCTGAATGCCCAATAATTCAAAATGTTCAAAGTGATTAGAACGTTGGAATTGACCGAATTCGTCAAATGGCAAGAATAATCAATGTGATCAGAGTGATAAAACCAGCTACAATAGTCAAAATAGCCTGAATGCCTAATAATTCATCATGTTTAAAGTGAATATAACGTTGCAGTTGACCGAATTCGTCAAATGGCAAGAGTATTCAAAGTGATCAGAGTGATAAAACCAGCTACAATAATCAAAATAGCCTGAATGCCCAATAATTCAGAATGTTCATCATGTTGAAACTGAATAGAACGGTGGAATTGACCGAATTCGTCAAATGGCAAAAGTATTCAATGTGATCAGAGTGATAAAACCAGCCAGACTAATCAAAATAGCCTGAATGTCCTATAATTCAGAATGTTAATCATGTTGAAACTGAATAGAACGTTGGAATTGACCGAATTTGTCAAATGGCAAGAGTATTCAAAGTGATCAGAGTGATAAAACCTGCTACAATAATCAAAATAGACTGAATGCCCAATAATTCAGAATGTTCATCATGTTGAAACTGAATAGAACGTTGGAATTGACCGAATTCGTCAAATGGCAAGAGTATTCAAAGTGATCAGAGTGATAAAACCAGCCAGACTAATCAAATAGCGTGAATGTCACATGATTCAGAATGTTCATCATGTTCAAGCTGAATAATACGTTGGAATTGACTGAATTCGTTAAATGGCAAGAGTATTCACAGTGATCAGAGTGACTACTAAAATAGACTAAATGTCCAATGATTCAGAATGTTCATCATGTTCAAGATGAATAGAACGTTGGAATGGACTGAATTCGTCAAATGGCAAGAGTATTCACAGTGATCAAAGTGATAAAACCAGCCAGACTAATCAAAAAAGCCTGAATGTCCCATAATTCAGAATGTTCATCATGTTGAAACTGAATAGAACGTAGGAATTGTACGAATTCGTCAAATGGCAAGAGTATTCAAAGTGATCAGAGTGATAAAACCAGCTACAATAATCAAAATAGCCTGAATGCCCAATAATTCAGAATGTTCATCATGTTGAAACTGAATAGAACGGTGGAATTGACCGAATTCGTCAAATGGCAAAAGTATTCAATGTGATCAGAGTGATAAAACCAGCCAGACTAATCAAAATAGCCTGAATGTCCCATAATTCAGAATGTTCATCATGTTGAAACTGAATAAAACGTTGGAATTGACCGAATTCGGCAAATGGCAAGAGTATTCAAAGTGATCAGAGTGATAAAACCAGCTACAATAATCAAAATAGCCTGATTGTCCAATAATTCAGAATGTTCATTATATTCAAACTGATTAGAATGTTGGAATTCACCGAATTCGTCAAATGGCAAGAATAATCAAGGTGATAAAACCAGCTAGAATAATCAAAATAGCCTGAATGTCCAATAATTCAGAATGTTCATTATATTCAAACTGATTAGAATGTTGGAATTCACCGAATTCGTCAAATGGCAAGAATAATCAAGGTGATAAAACCAGCTACAATAGTCAAAATAGCCTGACTGCCCAATAATTCAAAATGTTCATCATGTTCAAAGTGAATAAAACGTTGGAATTGACCGAATTCGTCAAATGGCAAGAATAATCAATGTGATCAGAGTGATAAAACCAGCTACAATAGTCAAAATAGCCTGAATGCCTAATAATTCATCATGTTCAAAGTGAATATAACGTTGCAGTTGACCGAATTCGTCAAATGGCAAGAGTATTCAAAGTGATCAGAGTGATAAAACCAGCTACAATAATCAAAATAGCCTGAATGCCCAATAATTCAGAATGTTCATCATGTTGAAACTGAATAGAACGGTGGAATTGACCGAATTCGTCAAATGGCAAGAGTATTCAAAGTGATCAGAGTGATAAAACCAGCCAGACTAATCAAAATAGCCTGAATGTCCTATAATTCAGAATGTTAATCATGTTGAAACTGAATAGAACGTTGGAATTGACCGAATTTGTAAAATGGCAAGAGTATTCAAAGTGATCAGAGTGATAAAACCTGCTACAATAATCAAAATAGACTGAATGCCCAATAATTCAGAATGTTCATCATGTTGAAACTGAATAGAACGTTGGAATTGACCGAATTCGTCAAATGGCAAGAGTATTCAAAGTGATCAGAGTGATAAAACCAGCCAGACTAATCAAATATCGTGAATGTCACATGATTCAGAATGTTCATCATGTTCAAGCTGAATAAAACGTTGGAATTGACTGAATTCGTTAAATGGCAAGAGTATTCACAGTGATCAGAGTGACTACTAAAATAGACTAAATGTCCAATGATTCAGAATGTTCATCATGTTCAAGATGAATAGAACGTTGGAATGGACTGAATTCGTCAAATGGAAAGAGTATTCACAGTGATCAAAGTGATAAAACCAGCCAGACTAATCAAAAAAGCCTGAATGTCCCATAATTCAGAATGTTCATCATGTTGAAACTGAATAGAACGTAGGAATTGTACGAATTCGTCAAATGGCAAGAGTATTCAAAGTGATCAGAGTGATAAAACCAGCTACAATTATCAAAATAGCCTGAATGCCCAATAATTCAGAATGTTCATAATGTTGAAACTAAATAGAACGTTGGAATTGACCGAATTCGTCAAATGGCAAGAGTATTCACAGTGATCAGAGTGACTACTAAAATAGACTAAATGTCCAATGATTCAGAATGTTCATCATGTTCAAGATGAATAGAACGTTGGAATGGACTGAATTCGTCAAATGGCAAGAGTATTCACAGTGATCAAAGTGATAAAACCAGCCAGACTAATCAAAATAGCCTGAATGTCCAATAATTCAGAATGCTCATTATATTCAAACTGATTAGAATGTTAGAATTCACCGAATTCGTCAAATGGCAAGAATAATCAAGGTGATCAGAGTGATAAAACCAGCTACAATAGTCAAAATAGCCTGAATGCCTAATAATTCATAATGTTCAGAATGTTCAAACTGAATAGAATGTTGGAATTCACCGAATTCGTCAAATGGCAAGAATAATCAAAGTGCTCAGAGTGATAAAACCAGCTACAATAAATAAAATAGCCTGAATGCCCAATAATTCAGAATGTTCATCATGTTGAAACTAAATAGAACGTTGGAATTGACCGAATTCGTCAAATGGCAAGAATAATCAAGGTGATAAAACCAGCTACAATAATCAAAATAGCCTGAATGTCCAATGATTCAGAATGTTCATCATGTTCAAGCTGAATAAAACGTTGGAATTGACAGAATTTGTCAAATGGCAAGAATAATCAAACTGATCAGAGTGATAAAACCAGCTACAATAATCAAAATAGCCTGAATGCCCAATAATTCAGAATGTTGATCATGTTGAAACTGAATAGAACGTTGGAATTGACCGAATTCGTCAAATGACAAGAACAATCAAAATCATCAGAGTGTTAAAACCAGCTACAATAGTCAAAATAGCCTGAATGCCCAATAATTCAAAATGTTCATCATGTTCAAAGTGAATAGAACGTTGGAATTGACCGAATTCGGCAAATGGCAAGAGTATTCAAAGTGATCAGAGTGATAAAACCAGCTACAATAATCAAAATAGCCTGATTGTCCAATAATTCAGAATGTTCATTATATTCAAACTGATTAGAATGTTGGAATTCACCGAATTCGTCAAATGGCAAGAATAATCAAGGTGATAAAACCAGCTAGAATAATCAAAATAGCCTGAATGTCCAATAATTCAGAATGTTCATTATATTCAAACTGATTAGAATGTTGGAATTCACCGAATTCGTCAAATGGCAAGAATAATCAAGGTGATAAAACCAGCTACAATAGTCAAAATAGCCTGACTGCCCAATAATTCAAAATGTTCATCATGTTCAAAGTGAATAAAACGTTGGAATTGACCGAATTCGTCAAATGGCAAGAATAATCAATGTGATCAGAGTGATAAAACCAGCTACAATAGTCAAAATAGCCTGAATGCCTAATAATTCATCATGTTCAAAGTGAATATAACGTTGCAGTTGACCGAATTCGTCAAATGGCAAGAGTATTCAAAGTGATCAGAGTGATAAAACCAGCTACAATAATCAAAATAGCCTGAATGCCCAATAATTCAGAATGTTCATCATGTTGAAACTGAATAGAACGGTGGAATTGACCGAATTCGTCAAATGGCAAAAGTATTCAATGTGATCAGAGTGATAAAACCAGCCAGACTAATCAAAATAGCCTGAATGTCCTATAATTCAGAATGTTAATCATGTTGAAACTGAATAGAACGTTGGAATTGACCGAATTTGTAAAATGGCAAGAGTATTCAAAGTGATCAGAGTGATAAAACCTGCTACAATAATCAAAATAGACTGAATGCCCAATAATTCAGAATGTTCATCATGTTGAAACTGAATAGAACGTTGGAATTGACCGAATTCGTCAAATGGCAAGAGTATTCAAAGTGATCAGAGTGATAAAACCAGCCAGACTAATCAAATATCGTGAATGTCACATGATTCAGAATGTTCATCATGTTCAAGCTGAATAAAACGTTGGAAGTGACTGAATTCGTTAAATGGCAAGAGTATTCACAGTGATCAGAGTGACTACTAAAATAGACTAAATGTCCAATGATTCAGAATGTTCATCATGTTCAAGATGAATAGAACGTTGGAATGGACTGAATTCGTCAAATGGAAAGAGTATTCACAGTGATCAAAGTGATAAAACCAGCCAGACTAATCAAAAAAGCCTGAATGTCCCATAATTCAGAATGTTCATCATGTTGAAACTGAATAGAACGTAGGAATTGTACGAATTCGTCAAATGGCAAGAGTATTCAAAGTGATCAGAGTGATAAAACCAGCTACAATTATCAAAATAGCCTGAATGCCCAATAATTCAGAATGTTCATAATGTTGAAACTAAATAGAACGTTGGAATTGACCGAATTCGTCAAATGGCAAGAGTATTCACAGTGATCAGAGTGACTACTAAAATAGACTAAATGTCCAATGATTCAGAATGTTCATCATGTTCAAGATGAATAGAACGTTGGAATGGACTGAATTCGTCAAATGGCAAGAGTATTCACAGTGATCAAAGTGATAAAACCAGCCAGACTAATCGAAATAGCCTGAATGTCCAATAATTCAGAATGCTCATTATATTCAAACTGATTAGAATGTTAGAATTCACCGAATTCGTCAAATGGCAAGAATAATCAAGGTGATCAGAGTGATAAAACCAGCTACAATAGTCAAAATAGCCTGAATGCCTAATAATTCATAATGTTCAGAATGTTCAAACTGAATAGAATGTTGGAATTCACCGAATTCGTCAAATGGCAAGAATAATCAAAGTGCTCAGAGTGATAAAACCAGCTACAATAAATAAAATAGCCTGAATGCCCAATAATTCAGAATGTTCATCATGTTGAAACTAAATAGAACGTTGGAATTGACCGAATTCGTCAAATGGCAAGAATAATCAAGGTGATAAAACCAGCTACAATAATCAAAATAGCCTGAATGTCCAATGATTCAGATTGTTCATCATGTTCAAGCTGAATAAAACGTTGGAATTGACAGAATTTGTCAAATGGCAAGAATAATCAAACTGATCAGAGTGATAAAACCAGCTACAATAATCAAAATAGCCTGAATGCCCAATAATTCAGAATGTTGATCATGTTGAAACTGAATAGAACGTTGGAATTGACCGAATTCGTCAAATGACAAGAACAATCAAAATCATCAGAGTGTTAAAACCAGCTACAATAGTCAAAATAGCCTGAATGCCCAATAATTCAAAATGTTCATCATGTTCAAAGTGAATAGAACGTTGGAATTGACCGAATTCGTCAAATGGCAAGAGTATTCAAAGTGATCAGAGTGATAAAACCAGCCAGACTAAATAAAATAGCCTGAATGTGCTATAATTCAAAATGTTCATCATATTCAAAGTGAATAGAACGTTGGAATTGAACGGATTCGTCAAATGGCAAGAATAATCAAAGTGATAAAACCAGCTACAATAATCAAAATAGACTGAATGCCCAATAATTCAGAATGTTCATCATGTTGAAACTGAATATAACGTTGCAGTTGACCGAATTCGTCAAATGGCAAGAGTATTCAAAGTGATCAGAGTGATAAAACCAGCTACAATAATCAAAATAGCCTGAATGCCCAATAATTCAGAATGTTCATCATGTTGAAACTGAATAGAACGTTGGAATTGACCGAATTTGTCAAATGGCAAGAGTATTCAAAGTGATCAGAGTGATAAAACCAGCCAGGCTAATCAAAATAGAATGAATGTCCAATAATTCAGAATGTTCATCATGTTGATACTAAATAGAACGTTGGAATTGACCGAGTTCGTCAAATGGCAAAAGCATTCAAAGTGATCAGAGTGTTAAACCAGCCAGACTAATCAAAATAGCCTGAATGTCCAATAATTCAGAATGTTCATCATGTTCAAGCTGAATAAAACGTTGGAATTGACAGAATTTGTCAAATGGCAAGAATAATCAAACTGATCAGAGTGATAAAACCAGCTACAATAATCAAAATAGCCTGAATGCCCAATAATTCAGAATGTTGATCATGTTGAAACTGAATAGAACGTTGGAATTGACCGAATTCGTCAAATGACAAGAACAATCAAAATCATCAGAGTGTTAAAACCAGCTACAATAGTCAAAATAGCCTGAATGCCCAATAATTCAAAATGTTCATCATGTTCAAAGTGAATAGAACGTTGGAATTGACCGAATTCGTCAAATGGCAAGAGTATTCAAAGTGATCAGAGTGATAAAACCAGCCAGACTAAATAAAATAGCCTGAATGTGCTATAATTCAAAATGTTCATCATATTCAAAGTGAATAGAACGTTGGAATTGAACGGATTCGTCAAATGGCAAGAATAATCAAAGTGATAAAACCAGCTACAATAATCAAAATAGACTGAATGCCCAATAATTCAGAATGTTCATCATGTTGAAACTGAATATAACGTTGCAGTTGACCGAATTCGTCAAATGGCAAGAGTATTCAAAGTGATCAGAGTGATAAAACCAGCTACAATAATCAAAATAGCCTGAATGCCCAATAATTCAGAATGTTCATCATGTTGAAACTGAATAGAACGTTGGAATTGACCGAATTTGTCAAATGGCAAGAGTATTCAAAGTGATCAGAGTGATAAAACCAGCCAGGCTAATCAAAATAGAATGAATGTCCAATAATTCAGAATGTTCATCATGTTGATACTAAATAGAACGTTGGAATTGACCGAGTTCGTCAAATGGCAAAAGCATTCAAAGTGATCAGAGTGTTAAACCAGCCAGACTAATCAAAATAGCCTGAATGTCCAATAATTCAGAATGTTCATCATGTTGAAACTAAATAGAACGTTGGAATTGACCGAGTTCGTCAAATGGCAAAAGCATTCAAAGTGATCAGAGTGATAAAACCAGCCAGACTAATCAAAATAGCCTGAATGCCCAATAATTCAAAATGCTCATCATGTTCAAAGTGAATAGAACGTTGGAATTGAACGGATTCGTCAAATGGCAAGAATAATCAAAGTGATCAGAGTGATAAAACCAGCTGCAATAGCCTGAATGCCTAATAATTTAAAATGTTCATCATGTTCAAAGTGAATATAACGTTGCAGTTGACCGAATTCGTCAAATAGCAAGAGTGTTCAATGTGATCAGAGTTATAAAACCAGCCAGACTAATCAAAATAGCCTGAATGTCCAATAATTCAGAATGTTCATCATGTTGAAACTGAATAGAACGTTGGAATTGACCGTATTCGTCAAATGGCAAGAGTATTCAAAGTGATCAGAGTGATAAAACCAGCCAGGCTAATCAAAATGGCCTGAATGTCCAATAATTCAGAATGTTCATCATGTTGAAACTAAATATAACGTTGGAATTGACCGAATTCGTCAAATGGCAAAAGTATTCAAAGTGATAAAACCAGCCAGACTAATCAATATAGCCTGAATGCCCAATAATTCAGAATGTTCAAGCTGAATAAAACGTTGGAATTGACTGAATTCGTTAAATGGCAAGAACAATCAAAGTGATCAGAGTGATAAGACCAGCTACAATAGTCAAAATAGCCTGAATGCCTAATAATTCAGAATGTTCATCATGTTGAAACTGAATAGGACGTTGGAATTGACCGAATTCGTCAAATGGCAATAGTATTCAAAGTGATCAGAGTGATAAAACAAGCCAGACTAATCAAAATAGCCTGAATGTCCAATAATTCAGAATTTTCATCATGTTGAACGTTGGATTTGACCGAATTCGTCAAGTGGCAAGAATAATCAAGGTGATAAAAGCAGCTACAATAATCAAAATAGCCTGAATGTCTAATAATTCAGAATGTTCAAACTGAATCAATGTTGGAATTCACCGAATTTGTCAAATGGCAAGAATAATCAAAGTGATCAGAGTGAAAAAACCAGCTACAATAATCAAAATAGCCTGAATGCCCAATAATTCAGAATGTTAATCATGTTTAAACTGAATAGAACGTTGGAATTGACCGAATTCGTCAAATGACAAGAACAATCAAAGTGGTCAGAGTGTTAAAACGAGCTACAATAGTCAAAATAGCCTGAATGCCCAATAATTCAAAATGTTCATCATGTTCAAAGTGAATATAACGTTGCAGTTGACCGAATTCGTCAAATGGCAAGAGTATTCAAAGTAATCAGAGTGATAAAACCAGCTACAATAATCAAAATAGCCTGAATGCCCAATAATTCAGAATGTTCATCATGTTGAAACTAAATAGAACGTTGGAATCGACCGAATTCGTCAAATGGCAAAAGTATTCAGAGTGATCAGAGGGATAAAACCAGCCAGACTAATCAAAATAGCCTGAATGTCCTATAATTCATAATGTTCAAAGTGAATTTAACGTTGCATTTGACCGAATTCGTCAAATGGCAAGAGTATTCAAAGTGATCAGAGTGATAAAACCAGCCAGACTAATCAAAATAGCCTGAATGTGCTATAATTCAGAATGTTCATCATGTTGAAACTGAATAGAACGTTGGAATTGACCGAATTCGTCAAATGGCAAGAGTATTCAAAGTGATCAGAGTGATAAAACCAGCCAGACTAATCAAAATAGCCTGAATGTGCTATAATTCAGAATGTTCATCATGTTGAAACTGAATAGAACGTTGGAATTGACCGAATTCGTCAAATGGCAAGAGTATTCAAAGTGATCAGAGTGATAAAACCAGCCAGACTAATCAAAATAGCCTGAATGCCCAATAATTCAAAATGTTCATCATGTTGAAACTGAATAGAACGTTGGAATTGACCGAATTCGTCAAATGGCAAGAGTATTCAAAGTGATCAGAGTGATAAAACCAGCCAGACTAATCAAAATAGCCTGAACGTGCTATAATTCAGAATGTTCATCATGTTGAAACTGAATAGAACGTTGGAATTGACCGAATTCGTCAAATGGCAAGAGTATTCAAAGTGATCAGAGTGATAAAACCAGCCAGACTAATCAAAATAGCCTGAATGTGCTATAATTCAGAATGTTCATCATGTTGAAACTGAATAGAACGTTGGAATTGACCGAATTCGTCAAATGGCAAGAGTATTCAAAGTGATCAGAGTGATAAAACCAGCTACAATAATCAAAATAGCCTGAATGCCCAATAATTCAGAATGTTCATCATGTTGAAACTGAATAGAACGTTGGAATTGACCGAATTCGTCAAATGGCAAGAGTATTCAAAGTGATCAGAGTGATAAAACCAGCCAGACTAATCAAAATAGCCTGAATGTGCTATAATTCAGAATGTTCATCATGTTGAAACTGAATAGAACGTTGGAATTGACCGTATTCGTCAAATGGCAAGAGTATTCAAAGTGATCAGAGTGATAAAACCAGCCAGGCTAATCAAAATGGCCTGAATGTCCAATAATTCAGAATGTTCATCATGTTGAAACTAAATATAACGTTGGAATTGACCGAATTCGTCAAATGGCAAAAGTATTCAAAGTGGTCAGAGTGATAAAACCAGCCAGACTAATCAAAATATCCTGAATGCCCAATAATTCAAAATGTGAATCATGTAGAAACTGAATAGAACGTTGGAATTGACCGAATTCGTCAAATGGCAAGAGTATTCAAAGTGATCAGATAAAATCAGCTACAACAATCAAAATAGACTGAATGCCTAAGAATTCAGAATTTTCATCATGTTGAAACTGAATAGAGCGTTGGAATTGACCGAATTCGTCAAATGGCAAGAGTATTCAAAGTGATCAGAGTGATAAAACCAGCCAGAGTAATCAAATAGCGTGAATGTCACATGATTCAGAATGTTCATCATGTTCAAGCTGAATAAAACGATGGAATTGACTGAATTCGTTAAATGGCAAGAGTATTCACAGTGATCAGAGTGACTAATGAAATAGACTAAATGTCCAATGATTCAGAATGTTCATCATGTTCAAGATGAATAGAACGTTGGAATGGACTGAATTTGTCAAATGGCAAGAGTATTCACAGTGATCAAAGTGATGAAACCAGCCAGACTAATCAAAAAAGCCTGAATGTCCAATAATTCAGAATGTTCATCATGTTGAAACCGTAGGAATTGTCCGAATTCGTCAAATGGCAAGAGTATTCAAAGTGATCAGAGTGATAAAACCAGCTACAATAATCAAAATAGCCTGAATGCCCAATAATTCAGAATGTTCATAATGTTGAAACTGAATAGAACGTTGGAATTGACCGAATTCGTCAAATGGCAAGAGTATTCAAAGTGATCAGAGTGATAAAACCAGCCAGACTAATCAAAATAGCCTGAATGTCCAGAATGTTCAAATTGAATAGAATGTTGGAATTCACCGAATTCGTCAAATGGAATTCACCGAATTCGTCAAATGGAATTCACCGAATTCGTCAAATGGCAAGAAGAATATTTTATTTATTGCTGCTGGTTTTATCACTCTGATCACTTTGATTATCAGAGTGATAAAACCAGCTACAATAAATAAAATAGCCTGAATGCCCATTAATTCAGAATGTTCATCATGTTGAAACTGAATAGAACGTTGGAATTGACTGAATTCGTTAAATGGCAAGAATAATCAAAGTGATCAGAGTGATAAGACCAGCTACAATAGTCAAAATAGCCTGAATGCCTAATAATTCAGAATGTTCATCATGTTGAAACTGAATAGGACGTTGGAATTGACCGAATTCGTCAAATGGCAAGAATAATCAAGGTGATAAAACCAGCTACAATAATCAAAATAGCCTGAATGTCTAATAATTCAGAATGTTCATCATGTTCAAACTGAATGGAATGTTGGAATTCACCGAATTTGTCAAATGGCAAGAATAATCAAACTGATCAGAGTGATAAAACCAGATACAATAATCAAAATAGCCTGAATGCCCAATAATTCAGAATGTTCATCATGTTGAAACTGAATACAACGTTGGAATTGACCGAATTCGTCAAATGACAAGAACAATCAAAGTGATCAGAGTGTTAAAACCAGCAACGATAGTCAAAATAGCCTGAATGCCCAATAATTCAAAATGTTCATCATGTTCAAAGTGAATATAACGTTGCAGTTGACCGAATTCGTCAAATGGCAAGAGTATTCAAAGTGATCAGAGTGATGAAACCAGCTACAATAATCAAAATAGCCTGAATGTCCAATAATTCAGAATGTTCATTATATTCAAACAGAGAAGAATGTTGGAATTCACCGAATTCGTCAAATGGCAAGAATAATCAAGGTGATAAAACCAGCTACAATAATCAAAATAGCCTGAATGTCCAATAATTCAGAATGTTCATTATATTCAAACTGATTAGAATGTTGGAATTCACCGAATTCGTCAAATGGCAAGAGTATTCAAAGTGATCAGAGTGATAAAACCAGCCAGACTAATCAAAATAGCCTGAATGTCCAATGATTCAGAATGTTCATCATGTTCAAGCTGAATAAAACGTTGGAATTGACTGAATTGAAATGGCAAGAGTATTCACAGTGATCAAAGTGATAAAACCAGCCAGACTAATCAAAAAAGCCTGAATGTCCCATAATTCAGAATGTTCATCATGTTGAAACTGAATAGAACGTAGGAATTGTACGAATTCGTCAAATGGCAAGAGTATTCAAAGTGATCAGAGTGATAAAACCAGCTACAATTATCAAAATAGCCTGAATGCCCAATAATTCAGAATGTTCAAAATGTTGAAACTGAATAGAACGTTGGAATTGACCGAATTCGTCAAATGGCAAGAGTATTCAAAGTGATCAGAGTGATAAAACCAGCCAGACTAATCAAAACAGCCTGAATGTCCAATGATTCAGAATGTTCATCATGTTCAAGCTGAATAAAACGTTGGAATTGTCTGAATTCGTTAAATGACAAGAATAATCAAAGCGATCAGAGTGATAAGACCAGCTACAATAATCAAAATAGCCTGAATGCCCAATAATTCAGAATGTTCGTCATGTTGAAACTGAATAGAACGTTGGAATTGACCGAATTCGTCAAATGACAAGAATAATCAAGGTGATAAAACCAGCTACAATAATCAAAATAGCCTGAATGTCCAATGATTCAGAATGTTCATCATGTTCAAGCTGAATAAAACGTTGGAATTGACTGAATTCGTTAAATGGCAAGAGTATTCAAAGTGATCAGAGTGATAAAACCAGCTACAATAATCAAAATAGCCTGAATGTCCAATGATTCAGAATGTTCATCATGTTCAAGCTGAATAAAACGTTGGAATTGCCAGAATTCGTTAAATGGCAAGAATAATCAAAGCGATCAGAGTAATAAAACCAGCTACAATAATCAAAATAGCCTGAATGTCCAATGATTCAGAATGTTCATCATGTTGAAACTGAATAGGACGTTGGAATTGACCGAATTCGTCAAATGGCAATAGTATTCAAAGTGATCAGAGTGATAAAACCAGCCAGACTAATCAAAATAGCCTGAATGTCCAATAATTCAGAATGTTCATCATGTTGAACGTTGGAATTGAACGGATTCGTCAAATGGCAAGAATAAAAAAAGTGATAAAACCAGCTGCAATAGTCAAAATAGCCTGAATGCCTAATAATTCAGAATGTTCATCATGTTCAAACTGAATAGAATGTTGGAATTCACCGAATTTGTCAATTGGCAAGAATAATCAAAGTGATCAGAGTGATGAAACCAGCTACAATAATCAAAATAGCCTGAATGCCCAATAATTCAGAATGTTCATCATGTTGAAACTGAATAGAACGTTGGAATTGACCGAATTCGTCAAATGACAAGAACAATCAAAGTGATCAGAGTGTTAAAACCAGCTACAATAGTCAAAATAGCCTGAATGTCCAATAATTCAAAATGTTAATCATGTAGAAACTGAATAGAACGTTGGAATTGACCGAATTCGTCAAATGGCAAGAGTATTCAAAGTGATCAGATAAAACCAGCTACAACAATCAAAATAGACTGAATGCCTAAGAATTCAGAATTTTCATCATGTTGAAACTGAATAGAGCGTTGGAATTGACCGAATTCGTCAAATGGCAAGAGTATTCAAAGTGATCAGAGTGATAAAACCAGCCAGAGTAATCAAATAGCGTGAATGTCACATGATTCAGAATGTTCATCATGTTCAAGCTGAATAAAACGATGGAATTGACTGAATTCGTTAAATGGCAAGAGTATTCACAGTGATCAGAGTGACTAATGAAATAGACTAAATGTCCAATGATTCAGAATGTTCATCATGTTCAAGATGAATAGAACGTTGGAATGGACTGAATTTGTCAAATGGCAAGAGTATTCACAGTGATCAAAGTGATGAAACCAGCCAGACTAATCAAAAAAGCCTGAATGTCCAATAATTCAGAATGTTCATCATGTTGAACGTTGGAATTGAACGGATTCGTCAAATGGCAAGAATAAAAAAAGTGATAAAACCAGCTGCAATAGTCAAAATAGCCTGAATGCCTAATAATTCAGAATGTTCATCATGTTCAAACTGAATTGAATGTTGGAATTCACCGAATTTGTCAATTGGCAAGAATAATCAAAGTGATCAGAGTGATGAAACCAGCTACAATAATCAAAATATCCTGAATGCCCAATAATTCAAAATGTTAATCATATAGAAACTGAATAGAACGTTGGAATTGACCGAATTCGTCAAATGGCAAGAGTATTCAAAGTGATCAGATAAAACCAGCTACAACAATCAAAATAGACTGAATGCCTAAGAATTCAGAATTTTCATCATGTTGAAACTGAATAGAGCGTTGGAATTGACCGAATTCGTCAAATGGCAAGAGTATTCAAAGTGATCAGAGTGATAAAACCAGCCAGAGTAATCAAATAGCGTGAATGTCACATGATTCAGAATGTTCATCATGTTCAAGCTGAATAAAACGATGGAATTGACTGAATTCGTTAAATGGCAAGAGTATTCACAGTGATCAGAGTGACTAATGAAATAGACTAAATGTCCAATGATTCAGAATGTTCATCATGTTCAAGATGAATAGAATGTTGGAATGGACTGAATTTGTCAAATGGCAAGAGTATTCACAGTGATCAAAGTGATGAAACCAGCCAGTGATGATAACTTTGATTATCAGAGTGATAAAACCAGCTACAATAAATAAAATAGCCTGAATGCCCATTAATTCAGAATGTTCATCATGTTGAAACTGAATAGAACGTTGGAATTGACTGAATTCGTTAAATGGCAAGAATAATCAAAGTGATCAGAGTGATAAGACCAGCTACAATAGTCAAAATAGCCTGAATGCCTAATAATTCAGAATGTTCATCATGTTGAAACTGAATAGGACGTTGGAATTGACCGAATTCGTCAAATGGCAAGAATAATCAAGGTGATAAAACCAGCTACAATAATCAAAATAGCCTGAATGTCTAATAATTCAGAATGTTCATCATGTTCAAACTGAATGGAATGTTGGAATTCACCGAATTTGTCAAATGGCAAGAATAATCAAACTGATCAGAGTGATAAAACCAGCTACAATAATCAAAATAGCCTGAATGCCCAATAATTCAGAATGTTCATCATGTTGAAACTGAATACAACGTTGGAATTGACCGAATTCGTCAAATGACAAGAACAATCAAAGTGATCAGAGTGTTAAAACCAGCAACGATAGTCAAAATAGCCTGAATGCCCAATAATTCAAAATGTTCATCATGTTCAAAGTGAATATAACGTTGCAGTTGACCGAATTCGTCAAATGGCAAGAATAATCAAGGTGATAAAACCAGCTACAATAATCAAAATAGCCTGAATGTCCAATAATTCAGAATGTTCATTATATTCAAACTGATTAGAATGTTGGAATTCACCGAATTCGTCAAATGGCAAGAGTATTCAAAGTGATCAGAGTGATAAAACCAGCCAGACTAATCAAAATAGCCTGAATGTCCAATGATTCAGAATGTTCATCATGTTCAAGCTGAATAAAACGTTGGAATTGACTGAATTGAAATGGCAAGAGTATTCACAGTGATCAAAGTGATAAAACCAGCCAGACTAATCAAAAAAGCCTGAATGTCCCATAATTCAGAATGTTCATCATGTTGAAACTGAATAGAACGTAGGAATTGTACGAATTCGTCAAATGGCAAGAGTATTCAAAGTGATCAGAGTGATAAAACCAGCTACAATTATCAAAATAGCCTGAATGCCCAATAATTCAGAATGTTCAAAATGTTGAAACTGAATAGAACGTTGGAATTGACCGAATTCGTCAAATGGCAAGAGTATTCAAAGTGATCAGAGTGATAAAACCAGCCAGACTAATCAAAACAGCCTGAATGTCCAATGATTCAGAATGTTCATCATGTTCAAGCTGAATAAAACGTTGGAATTGTCTGAATTCGTTAAATGACAAGAATAATCAAAGCGATCAGAGTGATAAGACCAGCTACAATAATCAAAATAGCCTGAATGCCCAATAATTCAGAATGTTCGTCATGTTGAAACTGAATAGAACGTTGGAATTGACCGAATTCGTCAAATGACAAGAATAATCAAGGTGATAAAACCAGCTACAATAATCAAAATAGCCTGAATGTCCAATGATTCAGAATGTTCATCATGTTCAAGCTGAATAAAACGTTGGAATTGACTGAATTCGTTAAATGGCAAGAGTATTCAAAGTGATCAGAGTGATAAAACCAGCTACAATAATCAAAATAGCCTGAATGTCCAATGATTCAGAATGTTCATCATGTTCAAGCTGAATAAAACGTTGGAATTGACAGAATTCGTTAAATGGCAAGAATAATCAAAGCGATCAGAGTAATAAAACCAGCTACAATAATCAAAATAGCCTGAATGTCCAATGATTCAGAATGTTCATCATGTTGAAACTGAATAGGACGTTGGAATTGACCGAATTCGTCAAATGGCAATAGTATTCAAAGTGATCAGAGTGATAAAACCAGCCAGACTAATCAAAATAGCCTGAATGTCCAATAATTCAGAATGTTCATCATGTTGAACGTTGGAATTGAACGGATTCGTCAAATGGCAAGAATAAAAAAAGTGATAAAACCAGCTGCAATAGTCAAAATAGCCTGAATGCCTAATAATTCAGAATGTTCATCATGTTCAAACTGAATAGAATGTTGGAATTCACCGAATTTGTCAATTGGCAAGAATAATCAAAGTGATCAGAGTGATGAAACCAGCTACAATAATCAAAATAGCCTGAATGCCCAATAATTCAGAATGTTCATCATGTTGAAACTGAATAGAACGTTGGAATTGACCGAATTCGTCAAATGACAAGAACAATCAAAGTGATCAGAGTGTTAAAACCAGCTACAATAGTCAAAATAGCCTGAATGTCCAATAATTCAAAATGTTCATCATGTTCAAAGTGAATAAAACGTTGGAATTGACCGAATTCGTCAAATGGCAAGAGTATTCAAAGTGATCAGAGTGATAAAACCAGCTACAATAATCAAAATAGCCTGAATGCCCAATAATTCAGAATGTTCATCATGTTGAAACTGAATAGAACATTGGAATTGACCGAATTCGTCAAATGGCAAGAGTATTCAAAGTGATCAGAGTGATAAAACCAGCCAAGCTAATCAAAATAGCCTGAATGTCCAATAATTCAGAATGTTCATCATGTTGAAACTAAATAGAACGTTGGAATTGACCGAGTTCGTCAAATGGCAAAAGCATTCAAAGTGATCAGAGTGATAAAACCAGCCAGACTAATCAAAATAGCCTGAATGCCCAATAATTCAAAATGTTCATCATGTTCAAAGTGAATAGAACGTTGGAATTGAACGGATTCGTCAAATGGCAAGAATAATCAAAGTGATTAGAGTGATAAAACCAGCTACAATAGTCAAAATAGCCTGAATGCCTAATAATTCAAAATGTTCATCATGTTCAAAGTGAATATAACGTTGCAGTTGACCGAATTCGTCAAATGGCAAGAGTATTCAAAGTGATCAGAGTGATAAAACCAGCTACAATAATCAAAATAGCCTGAATGCCCAATAATTCAGAATGTTCATCATGTTGAAACTTAATAGAACGTTGGAATTGACCGAATTCGTCAAATGGCAAGAGTATTCAAAGTGATCAGAGTGATAAAACCAGCCAAGCTAATCAAAATAGCCTGAATGTCCAATAATTCAGAATGTTCATCATGTTGAAACTAAATAGAACGTTGGAATTGACCGAGTTCGTCAAATGGCAAAAGCATTCAAAGTGATCAGAGTGATAAAACCAGCCAGACTAATCAAAATAGCCTGAATGCCCAATAATTCAAAATGTTCATCATGTTCAAAGTGAATAGAACGTTGGAATTGAACGGATTCGTCAAATGGCAAGAATAATCAAAGTGATTAGAGTGATAAAACCAGCTACAATAGTCAAAATAGCCTGAATGCCCAATAATTCAAAATGTTCATCATGTTCAAGCTGAATAAAACGTTGGAATTGACTGAATTCGTTAAATGGCAAGAACAATCAAAGTGATCAGAGTGATAAGACCAGCTACAATAGTCAAAATAGCCTGAATGCCTAATAATTCAGAATGTTCATCATGTTGAAACTGAATAGGACGTTGGAATTGACCGAATTCGTCAAATGGCAATAGTATTCAAAGTGATCAGAGTGATAAAACCAGCCAGACTAATCAAAATAGCCTGAATGTCCAATAATTCAGAATTTTCATCATATTGAACGTTGGATTTGACCTAATTCGTCAAATGGCAAGAATAATCAAGGTGATAAAACCAGCTACAATAATCAAAATAGCCTGAATGTCTAATAATTCAGAATGTTCATCATGTTCAAACTGAATAGAATGTTGGAATTCATCGAATTTGTCAAATGGCAAGAATAATCAAAGTGATCAGAGTGAAAAAACCAGCTACAATAATCAAAATAGCCTGAATGCCCAATAATTCAGAATGTTAATCATGTTGAAACTGAATACAACGTTGGAATTGACCGAATTCGTCAAATGACAAGAACAATCAATGTGATCAGAGTGTTAAAACCAGCTACAATAGTCAAAATAGCCTGAATGCCCAATAATTCAAAATGTTCATCATGTGAATATAACGTTGCAGTTGACCGAATTCGTCAAATGGCTAGAGTATTCAAAGTCATCAGAGTGTTAAAACCAGCTACAATAGTCAAAATAGCCTGAATGTCCAATAATTCAAAATGTTCATCATGTTCAAAGTGAATAGAACGTTGGAATTGACCGAATTCGTCAAATGGCAAGAGTATTCAAAGTGATCAAGTGATAAAACCAGCCAGACTAAATAAAATAGCCTGAATGTGCTATAATTCAAAATGTTCATCATATTCAAAGTGAATAGAACGTTGGAATTGAACGGATTCGTCAAATGGCAAGAATAATCAAAGTGATAAAACCAGCTGCAATAGTCAAAATAGCCTGAATGCCTAATAATTCAGAATGTTCATCATGTTCAAACTGAATAGAATGTTGGAATTCACCGAATTTGTCAATTGGCAAGAATAATCAAAGTGATCAGAGTGATAAGACCAGCTACAATAATCAAAATAGCCTGAATGCCCAATAATTCAGAATGTTCATCATGTTGAAACTGAATACAACGTTGGAATTGACCGAATTCGTCAAATGACAAGAACAATCAAAGTGATCAGAGTGATAAGACCAGCTACAATAGTCAAAATAGCCTGAATGCCTAATAATTCAGAATGTTCATCATGTTGAAACTGAATAGGACGTTGGAATTGACCGAATTCGTCAAATGGCAAGAATAATCAAGGTGATAAAACCAGCTACAATAATCAAAATAGCCTGAATGTCTAATAATTCAGAATGTTCATCATGTTCAAACTGAATGGAATGTTGGAATTCACCGAATTTGTCAAATGGCAAGAATAATCAAACTGATCAGAGTGATAAAACCAGCTACAATAATCAAAATAGCCTGAATGCCCAATAATTCAGAATGTTCATCATGTTGAAACTGAATACAACGTTGGAATTGACCGAATTCGTCAAATGACAAGAACAATCAAAGTGATCAGAGTGTTAAAACCAGCAACGATAGTCAAAATAGCCTGAATGCCCAATAATTCAAAATGTTCATCATGTTCAAAGTGAATATAACGTTGCAGTTGACCGAATTCGTCAAATGGCAAGAGTATTCAAAGTGATCAGAGTGATGAAACCAGCTACAATAATCAAAATAGCCTGAATGTCCAATAATTCAGAATGTTCATTATATTCAAACAGAGTAGAATGTTGGAATTCACCGAATTCGTCAAATGGCAAGAATAATCAAGGTGATAAAACCAGCTACAATAATCAAAATAGCCTGAATGTCCAATAATTCAGAATGTTCATTATATTCAAACTGATTAGAATGTTGGAATTCACCGAATTCGTCAAATGGCAAGAGTATTCAAAGTGATCAGAGTGATAAAACCAGCCAGACTAATCAAAATAGCCTGAATGTCCAATGATTCAGAATGTTCATCATGTTCAAGCTGAATAAAACGTTGGAATTGACTGAATTGAAATGGCAAGAGTATTCACAGTGATCAAAGTGATAAAACCAGCCAGACTAATCAAAAAAGCCTGAATGTCCCATAATTCAGAATGTTCATCATGTTGAAACTGAATAGAACGTAGGAATTGTACGAATTCGTCAAATGGCAAGAGTATTCAAAGTGATCAGAGTGATAAAACCAGCTACAATTATCAAAATAGCCTGAATGCCCAATAATTCAGAATGTTCAAAATGTTGAAACTGAATAGAACGTTGGAATTGACCGAATTCGTCAAATGGCAAGAGTATTCAAAGTGATCAGAGTGATAAAACCAGCCAGACTAATCAAAACAGCCTGAATGTCCAATGATTCAGAATGTTCATCATGTTCAAGCTGAATAAAACGTTGGAATTGTCTGAATTCGTTAAATGACAAGAATAATCAAAGCGATCAGAGTGATAAGACCAGCTACAATAATCAAAATTGCCTGAATGCCCAATAATTCAGAATGTTCGTCATGTTGAAACTGAATAGAACGTTGGAATTGACCGAATTCGTCAAATGACAAGAATAATCAAGGTGATAAAACCAGCTACAATAATCAAAATAGCCTGAATGTCCAATGATTCAGAATGTTCATCATGTTCAAGCTGAATAAAACGTTGGAATTGACTGAATTCGTTAAATGGCAAGAGTATTCAAAGTGATCAGAGTGATAAAACCAGCTACAATAATCAAAATAGCCTGAATGTCCAATGATTCAGAATGTTCATCATGTTCAAGCTGAATAAAACGTTGGAATTGACAGAATTCGTTAAATGGCAAGAATAATCAAAGCGATCAGAGTAATAAAACCAGCTACAATAATCAAAATAGCCTGAATGTCCAATGATTCAGAATGTTCATCATGTTGAAACTGAATAGGACGTTGGAATTGACCGAATTCGTCAAATGGCAATAGTATTCAAAGTGATCAGAGTGATAAAACCAGCCAGACTAATCAAAATAGCCTGAATGTCCAATAATTCAGAATGTTCATCATGTTGAACGTTGGAATTGAACGGATTCGTCAAATGGCAAGAATAAAAAAAGTGATAAAACCAGCTGCAATAGTCAAAATAGCCTGAATGCCTAATAATTCAGAATGTTCATCATGTTCAAACTGAATAGAATGTTGGAATTCACCGAATTTGTCAATTGGCAAGAATAATCAAAGTGATCAGAGTGATGAAACCAGCTACAATAATCAAAATAGCCTGAATGCCCAATAATTCAGAATGTTCATCATGTTGAAACTGAATAGAACGTTGGAATTGACCGAATTCGTCAAATGACAAGAACAATCAAAGTGATCAGAGTGTTAAAACCAGCTACAATAGTCAAAATAGCCTGAATGTCCAATAATTCAAAATGTTCATCATGTTCAAAGTGAATAAAACGTTGGAATTGACCGAATTCGTCAAATGGCAAGAGTATTCAAAGTGATCAGAGTGATAAAACCAGCTACAATAATCAAAATAGCCTGAATGCCCAATAATTCAGAATGTTCATCATGTTGAAACTGAATAGAACATTGGAATTGACCGAATTCGTCAAATGGCAAGAGTATTCAAAGTGATCAGAGTGATAAAACCAGCCAAGCTAATCAAAATAGCCTGAATGTCCAATAATTCAGAATGTTCATCATGTTGAAACTAAATAGAACGTTGGAATTGACCGAGTTCGTCAAATGGCAAAAGCATTCAAAGTGATCAGAGTGATAAAACCAGCCAGACTAATCAAAATAGCCTGAATGCCCAATAATTCAAAATGTTCATCATGTTCAAAGTGAATAGAACGTTGGAATTGAACGGATTCGTCAAATGGCAAGAATAATCAAAGTGATTAGAGTGATAAAACCAGCTACAATAGTCAAAATAGCCTGAATGCCTAATAATTCAAAATGTTCATCATGTTCAAAGTGAATATAACGTTGCAGTTGACCGAATTCGTCAAATGGCAAGAGTATTCAAAGTGATCAGAGTGATAAAACCAGCCAAGCTAATCAAAATAGCCTGAATGTCCAATAATTCAGAATGTTCATCATGTTGAAACTAAATAGAACGTTGGAATTGACCGAGTTCGTCAAATGGCAAAAGCATTCAAAGTGATCAGAGTGATAAAACCAGCCAGACTAATCAAAATAGCCTGAATGCCCAATAATTCAAAATGTTCATCATGTTCAAAGTGAATAGAACGTTGGAATTGAACGGATTCGTCAAATGGCAAGAATAATCAAAGTGATTAGAGTGATAAAACCAGCTACAATAGTCAAAATAGCCTGAATGCCCAATAATTCAAAATGTTCATCATGTTCAAGCTGAATAAAACGTTGGAATTGACTGAATTCGTTAAATGGCAAGAACAATCAAAGTGATCAGAGTGATAAGACCAGCTACAATAGTCAAAATAGCCTGAATGCCTAATAATTCAGAATGTTCATCATGTTGAAACTGAATAGGACGTTGGAATTGACCGAATTCGTCAAATGGCAATAGTATTCAAAGTGATCAGAGTGATAAAACCAGCCAGACTAATCAAAATAGCCTGAATGTCCAATAATTCAGAATTTTCATCATATTGAACGTTGGATTTGACCTAATTCGTCAAATGGCAAGAATAATCAAGGTGATAAAACCAGCTACAATAATCAAAATAGCCTGAATGTCTAATAATTCAGAATGTTCATCATGTTCAAACTGAATAGAATGTTGGAATTCATCGAATTTGTCAAATGGCAAGAATAATCAAAGTGATCAGAGTGAAAAAACCAGCTACAATAATCAAAATAGCCTGAATGCCCAATAATTCAGAATGTTAATCATGTTGAAACTGAATACAACGTTGGAATTGACCGAATTCGTCAAATGACAAGAACAATCAATGTGATCAGAGTGTTAAAACCAGCTACAATAGTCAAAATAGCCTGAATGCCCAATAATTCAAAATGTTCATCATGTGAATATAACGTTGCAGTTGACCGAATTCGTCAAATGGCTAGAGTATTCAAAGTCATCAGAGTGTTAAAACCAGCTACAATAGTCAAAATAGCCTGAATGTCCAATAATTCAAAATGTTCATCATGTTCAAAGTGAATAGAACGTTGGAATTGACCGAATTCGTCAAATGGCAAGAGTATTCAAAGTGATCAAGTGATAAAACCAGCCAGACTAAATAAAATAGCCTGAATGTGCTATAATTCAAAATGTTCATCATATTCAAAGTGAATAGAACGTTGGAATTGAACGGATTCGTCAAATGGCAAGAATAATCAAAGTGATAAAACCAGCTGCAATAGTCAAAATAGCCTGAATGCCTAATAATTCAGAATGTTCATCATGTTCAAACTGAATAGAATGTTGGAATTCACCGAATTTGTCAATTGGCAAGAATAATCAAAATGATCAGAGTGATAAAACCAGCTACAATAATCAAAATAGCCTGAATGCCTAATAATTCAGAATGTTCATCATGTTGAAACTGAATAGAACGTTGGAATTGACCGAATTCGTCAAATGACAAGAACTATCAAAGTGATCAGAGTGTTAAAAACAGCTACAATAGTCAAAATAGCCTGAATGCCCAATAATTCAAAATGTTCATCATGTTCAAAGTGAATATAACGTTGCAGTGGACCGAATTCGTCAAATGGCAAGAGTATTCAAAGTGATCAGAGTGATAAACCAGCTACAATAATCAAAATAGCCTGAATGCCCAATAATTCAGAATGTTCATCATGTTGAAACTGAATAGAACGTTGGAATTGACCGAATTCGTCAAATGGCAAGAGTATTCAAAGTGATCAGAGTGATAAAACCAGCCAAGCTAATCAAAATAGCCTGAATGTCCAATAATTCAGAATGTTCATCATGTTGAAACTAAATAGAACGTTGGAATTGACCGAGTTCGTCAAATGGCAAAAGCATTCAAAGTGATCAGAGTGATAAAACCAGCCAGACTAATCAAAATAGCCTGAATGCCCAATAATTCAAAATGTTCATCATGTTCAAAGTGAATAGAACGTTGGAATTGAACGGATTCGTCAAATGGCAAGAATAATCAAAGTGATTAGAGTGATAAAACCAGCTACAATAGTCAAAATAGCCTGAATGCCTAATAATTCAAAATGTTCATCATGTTCAAAGTGAATATAACGTTGCAGTTGACCGAATTCGTCAAATGGCAAGAGTATTCAAAGTGATCAGAGTGATAAAACCAGCTACAATAATCAAAATAGCCTGAATGCCCAATAATTCAGAATGTTCATCATGTTGAAACTTAATAGAACGTTGGAATTGAACGGATTCGTCAAATGGCAAGAATAATCAAAGTGATTAGAGTGATAAAACCAGCTACAATAGTCAAAATAGCCTGAATGCCCAATAATTCAAAATGTTCATCATGTTCAAAGTGAATATAACGTTGCAGTTGACCGAATTCGTCAAATGGCAAGAGTATTCAAAGTGATCAGAGTGATAAAACCAGCTACAATAATCAAAATAGCCTGAATGCCCAATAATTCAGAATGTTCATCATGTTGAAACTGAATAGAACGTTGGAATTGACCGAATTCGTCAAATGGCAAGAGTATTCAAAGTGATCAGAGTGATAAAACCAGCCAAGCTAATCAAAATAGCCTGAATGTCCAATAATTCAGAATGTTCATCATGTTGAAACTAAATAGAACGTTGGAATTGACCGAGTTCGTCAAATGGCAAAAGCATTCAAAGTGATCAGAGTGATAAAACCAGCGAGACTAATCAAAATAGCCTGAATGCCCAATAATTCAAAATGTTCATCATGTTCAAAGTGAATAGAACGTTGGAATTGAACGGATTCGTCAAATGGCAAGAATAATCAAAGTGATTAGAGTTATAAAACCAGCTACAATAATCAATATAGCCTGAATGCCCAATAATTCAGAATGTTCATCATGTTCAAGCTGAATAAAACGTTGGAATTGACTGAATTCGTTAAATGGCAAGAACAATCAAAGTGATCAGAGTGATAAGACCAGCTACAATAGTCAAAATAGCCTGAATGCCTAATAATTCAGAATGTTCATCTTGTTGAAACTGAATAGGACGTTGGAATTGACCGAATTCGTCAAATGGCAATAGTATTCAAAGTGATCAGAGTGATAAAACCAGCCAGACTAATAAAAATAGCCTGAATGTCCAATAATTCAGAATTTTCATCATATTGAACGTTGGATTTGACCGAATTCGTCAAATGGCAAGAATAATCAAGGTGATAAAACCAGCTACAATAATCAAAATAGCCTGAATGTCTAATAATTCAGAATGTTCATCATGTTCAAACTGAATAGAATGTTGGAATTCATCGAATTTGTCAAATGGCAAGAATAATCAAAGTGATCAGAGTGAAAAAACCAGCTACAATAATCAAAATAGCCTGAATGCCCAATAATTCAGAATGTTAATCATGTTGAAACTGAATAGAACGTTGGAATTGACCGAATTCGTCAAATGACAAGAACAATCAATGTGATCAGAGTGTTAAAACCAGCTACAATAGTCAAAATAGCCTGAATGCCCAATAATTCAAAATGTTCATCATGTTCAAAGTGAATATAACGTTGCAGTTGACCGAATTCGTCAAATGGCTAGAGTATTCAAAGTCATCAGAGTGATAAAACCAGCTACAATAATCAAAATAGCCTGAATGCCCAATAATTCAGAATGTTCATCATGTTGAAACTAAATAGAACGTTGGAATCGACCGAATTCGTCAAATGGCAAAAGTATTCAAAGTGATCAGAGTGATAAAACCAGCCAGACTAATCAAAATAGCCTGAATGTCCTATAATTCATAATGTTCAAAGTGAATATAACGTTGCATTTGACTGAATTCGTTAAATGGCAAGAGAATTCAAAGTGATCAGAGTGATAAAACCAGCTACAATAATCAAAATAGCCTGAATGCCCAATAATTCAGAATGTTCATCATGTTGAAACTGAATAGAACGTTGGAATTGACCGAATTCGTCAAATGGCAAGAGTATTCAAAGTGATCAGAGTGATAAAACCAGCCAGACTAAATAAAATAGCCTGAATGTGCTATAATTCAGAATGTTCATCATGTTGAAACTGAATAGAACGTTGGAATTGACCGTATTCGTCAAATGGCAAGAGTATTCAAAGTGATCAGAGTGATAAAACCAGCCAGGCTAATCAAAAAAGCCTGAATGTACAATAATTCAGAATGTTCATCATGTTGAAACGGAATGGAACGTTGGAATTGACCGAATTCGTCAAATGGCAAGAATAATCAAGGTGATCAAACCAGCTACAATACTCAAAAAATCCTGAATGTCTAATAATTCAGAATGTTCATCATGTTCAAACTAAATACAATGTTGGAATTCACCGAATTCGGCAAATGGCAAGAATAATCAAAGTGATCAGAGTGATAAAACCAGCTACAATAAATAAAATATTCTGAATGCCCAATAATTCAGAATGTTCATCATGTTGAAACTGAATAGAACGTTGGAATTGATCGAATTCGTCAAATGGAAAGAGTATTCAAAGTGATCAGAGTCGTAAAACCAGCTACAATAATCAAAATAGCCTGAATGTCCAATGATTCAGAATGTTCATCATGTTCAAGCTGAACAAAACGTTGGAATTGACTGAATTCGTTAAATGGCAAGAATAATCAAAGTGATCAGAGTGATAAGACCAGCTACAATAGTCAAAATAGCCTGAATGCCCAATAATTCAGAATGTTCATCATGTTGAAACTGAATAGAACGTTGGAATTGACCGAATTCGTCAAATGGCAAGAGTATTCAAAGTGATCAGAGTGATAAAACCAGCCAGACTAAATAAAATAGCCTGAATGTGCTATAATTCAGAATGTTCATCATGTTGAAACTGAATAGAACGTTGGAATTGACCGTATTCGTCAAATGGCAAGAGTATTCAAAGTGATCAGAGTGATAAAACCAGCCAGGCTAATCAAAATAGCCTGAATGTCCAATAATTCAGAATGTTCATCATGTTGAAACTAAATATAACGTTGGAATTGACCGAATTCGTCAAATGGCAAAAGTATTCAAAGTGATCAGAGTGATAAAACCAGCCAGACTAATCAAAATAGCCTGAATGCCCAATAATTCAAAATGTTCATCATGTTCAAAGTGAATATAACGTTGCAGTTGACCGAATTCGTCAAATGGCTAGAGTATTCAAAGTCATCAGAGTGATAAAACCAGCTACAATAATCAAAATAGCCTGAATGCCCAATAATTCAGAATGTTCATCATGTTGAAACTAAATAGAACGTTGGAATCGACCGAATTCGTCAAATGGCAAAAGTATTCAAAGTGATCAGAGTGATAAAACCAGCCAGACTAATCAAAATAGCCTGAATGTCCTATAATTCATAATGTTCAAAGTGAATATAACGTTGCATTTGACTGAATTCGTTAAATGGCAAGAGAATTCAAAGTGATCAGAGTGATAAAACCAGCTACAATAATCAAAATAGCCTGAATGCCCAATAATTCAGAATGTTCATCATGTTGAAACTGAATAGAACGTTGGAATTGACCGAATTCGTCAAATGGCAAGAGTATTCAAAGTGATCAGAGTGATAAAACCAGCCAGACTAAATAAAATAGCCTGAATGTGCTATAATTCAGAATGTTCATCATGTTGAAACTGAATAGAACGTTGGAATTGACCGTATTCGTCAAATGGCAAGAGTATTCAAAGTGATCAGAGTGATAAAACCAGCCAGGCTAATCAAAAAAGCCTGAATGTACAATAATTCAGAATGTTCATCATGTTGAAACGGAATGGAACGTTGGAATTGACCGAATTCGTCAAATGGCAAGAATAATCAAGGTGATCAAACCAGCTACAATACTCAAAAAATCCTGAATGTCTAATAATTCAGAATGTTCATCATGTTCAAACTAAATACAATGTTGGAATTCACCGAATTCGGCAAATGGCAAGAATAATCAAAGTGATCAGAGTGATAAAACCAGCTACAATAAATAAAATATTCTGAATGCCCAATAATTCAGAATGTTCATCATGTTGAAACTGAATAGAACGTTGGAATTGATCGAATTCGTCAAATGGAAAGAGTATTCAAAGTGATCAGAGTCGTAAAACCAGCTACAATAATCAAAATAGCCTGAATGTCCAATGATTCAGAATGTTCATCATGTTCAAGCTGAACAAAACGTTGGAATTGACTGAATTCGTTAAATGGCAAGAATAATCAAAGTGATCAGAGTGATAAGACCAGCTACAATAGTCAAAATAGCCTGAATGCCCAATAATTCAGAATGTTCATCATGTTGAAACTGAATAGAACGTTGGAATTGACCGAATTCGTCAAATGGCAAGAGTATTCAAAGTGATCAGAGTGATAAAACCAGCCAGACTAAATAAAATAGCCTGAATGTGCTATAATTCAGAATGTTCATCATGTTGAAACTGAATAGAACGTTGGAATTGACCGTATTCGTCAAATGGCAAGAGTATTCAAAGTGATCAGAGTGATAAAACCAGCCAGGCTAATCAAAATAGCCTGAATGTCCAATAATTCAGAATGTTCATCATGTTGAAACTAAATAGAACGTTGGAATTGACGGAATTCGTCAAATGGCAAAAGTATTCAAAGTGATCAGAGTGATAAAACCAGCCAGACTAATCAAAATAGCCTGAATGTCCAATAATTCAGAATGTTCATCATGTTGAAACTAAATAGAACGTTGGAATTGACGGAATTCGTCAAATGGCAAGAGTATTCAATTTGATCAGAGTGATAAAACCAGCTACAATAATCAATATAGACTGAATGCCCAATAATTCAGAATGTTCATCATGTTGAAACTGAATAGAACGGTGGAATTGACCGAATTCGTCAAATGGCAAAAGTATTCAAAGTGATCAGAGTTATAAAACCAGCTACAATAATCAATATAGACTGAATGCCCAATAACTCAGACTGTTCATCATGTTGAAACTGAATAGAACGGTGGAATTGACCGAATTCGTCAAATAGCAAAAGTATTCAAAGTTGTCAGAGTGATAAAACCAGCCAGACTAATCAAAATAGCCTGAATGTCTTATAATTCAGAATGTTCATCATGTTGAAACTGAATAGAACGTTGGAATTGACCGAATTCGTCAAATGGCAAGAGTATTCAAAGTGATCAGAGTGATAAAACCAGCCAGACTAAATAAAATAGCCTGAATGTGCTATAATTCAGAATGTTCATCATGTTGAAACTGAATAGAACGTTGGAATTGACCGTATTCGTCAAATGGCAAGAGTATTCAAAGTGATCAGAGTGATAAAACCAGCCAGGCTAATCAAAATAGCCTGAATGCCCAATAATTCAGAATGTTCATCATGTTGAAACTGAATAGAACGTTGGAATTGACCGAATTCGTCAAATGGCAAGAGTATTCAAAGTGATCAGAGTGATAAAACCAGCCAGACTAAATAAAATAGCCTGAATGTGCTATAATTCAGAATGTTCATCATGTTGAAACTGAATAGAACGTTGGAATTGACCGTATTCGTCAAATGGCAAGAGTATTCAAAGTGATCAGAGTGATAAAACCAGCCAGGCTAATCAAAATAGCCTGAATGCCCAATAATTCAGAATGTTCATCATGTTGAAACTGAATAGAACGTTGGAATTGACCGAATTCGTCAAATGGCAAGAGTATTCAAAGTGATCAGAGTGATAAAACCAGCCAGACTAAATAAAATAGCCTGAATGTGCTATAATTCAGAATGTTCATCATGTTGAAACTGAATAGAACGTTGGAATTGACCGTATTCGTCAAATGGCAAGAGTATTCAAAGTGATCAGAGTGATAAAACCAGCCAGGCTAATCAAAATAGCCTGAATGTCCAATAATTCAGAATGTTCATCATGTTGAAACTAAATAGAACGTTGGAATTGACGGAATTCGTCAAATGGCAAGAGTATTCAATGTGATCAGAGTGATAAAACCAGCTACAATAATCAATATAGACTGAATGCCCAATAATTCAGAATGTTCATCATGTTGAAACTGAATAGAACGGTGGAATTGACCGAATTCGTCAAATGGCAAAAGTATTCAAAGTGATCAGAGTTATAAAACCAGCTACAATAATCAATATAGACTGAATGCCCAATAACTCAGACTGTTCATCATGTTGAAACTGAATAGAACGGTGGAATTGACCGAATTCGTCAAATAGCAAAAGTATTCAAAGTTGTCAGAGTGATAAAACCAGCCAGACTAATCAAAATAGCCTGAATGTCTTATAATTCAGAATGTTCATCATGTTGAAACTGAATAGAACGTTGGAATTGACCGAATTCGTCAAATGGCAAGAGTATTCAAAGTGATCAGAGTGATAAAACCAGCTACAATAAATAAAATAGCCTGTATGCCCAATAATTCAGAATGTTCATCATGTTGAAACTGAATGGAACGGTGGAATTGACCGAATTCGTCAAATGGCAAAAGGATTCAAAGTGATCAGAGTGATAAAACCAGCCAGACTAATCAAAATAGCCTGAATGTCCTATAATTCAGAATGTTCATCATGTTGAAACTGAATAGAACGTTGGAATTGACCGAATTCGTCAAATGGCAAGAGTATTCAAAGTGATCAGAGTGATAAAACCAGCTACAATAATCAAAATAGACTGAATGCCCAATAATTCAGAATGTTCATCATGTTGAAACTGAATAGAACGTTGGAATTTACCGAATTCGTCAAATGGCAAGAGTATTCAAAGTGATCAGAGTGATAAAACCAGCCAGACTAAATAAAATAGCCTGAATGTGCTATAATTCAGAATGTTCATCATGTTGAAACTTAATAGAACGTTGGAATTGACCGTATTCGTCAAATGGCAAGAGTATTCAAAGTGATCAGAGTGGTAAAACCAGCCAGGCTAATCAAAATAGCCTGAATGTCCAATAATTCAGAATGTTCATCATGTTGAAACTAAATATAACGTTGGAATTGACCGAATTCGTCAAATGGCAAGAGTATTCAAAGTGATCAGAGTGATAAAACCAGCTACAATAAATAAAATAGCCTGAATGCCCAATAATTCAGAATGTTCATCATGTTGAAACTGAATAGAACGTTGGAATTGATCGAATTCGTCAAATGGCAAGAGTATTCAAAGTGATCAGAGTGATAAAACCAGCCAGACTAATCAAAATAGCCTGAATGCCCAATAATTTAGAATGTTCATCATGTTGAAACTGAATAGAACGGTGGAATTGACCGAATTCGTCAAATGGCAAAAGTATTCAAAGTGATCAGAGTGATAAAACCAGCTACAATAAATAAAATAGCCTGAATGCCCAATAATTCAGAATGTTCATCATGTTGAAACTGAATAGAACGTTGGAATTGATCGAATTCGTCGAATGGCAAGAGTATTCAATGTGATCAGAGTGATAAAACCAGCTACAATAATCAATATAGACTGAATGCCCAATAATTCAGAATGTTCATCATGTTGAAACTGAATAGAACGGTGGAATTGACCGAATTCGTCAAATGGCAAAAGTATTCAAAGTGATCAGAGTTATAAAACCAGCTACAATAATCAATATAGACTGAATGCCCAATAACTCAGACTGTTCATCATGTTGAAACTGAATAGAACGGTGGAATTGACCAAATTCGTCAAATGGCAAAAGTATTCAAAGTGATCAGAGTGATAAAACCAGCTACAATAATCAATATAGACTGAATGCCCAATAACTCAGACTGTTCATCATGTTGAAACTGAATAGAACGGTGGAATTGACCGAATTCGTCAAATAGCAAAAGTATTCAAAGTGATCAGAGTGATAAAACCAGCCAGACTAATCAAAATAGCCTGAATGTCTTATAATTCAGAATGTTCATCATGTTGAAACTGAATAGAACGTTGGAATTGACCGAATTCGTCAAATGGCAAGAGTATTCAAAGTGATCAGAGTGATAAAACCAGCCAGACTAAATAAAATAGCCTGAATGTGCTATAATTCAGAATGTTCATCATGTTGAAACTGAATAGAACGTTGGAATTGACCGTATTCGTCAAATGGCAAGAGTATTCAAAGTGATCAGAGTGATAAAACCAGCCAGGCTAATCAAAATAGCCTGAATGTCCAATAATTCAGAATGTTCATCATGTTGAAACTAAATATAACGTTGGAATTGACCGAATTCGTCAAATGGCAAGAGTATTCAAAGTGATCAGAGTGATAAAACCAGCTACAATAAATAAAATAGCCTGAATGCCCAATAATTCAGAATGTTCATCATGTTGAAACTGAATAGAACGTTGGAATTGATCGAATTCGTCAAATGGCAAGAGTATTCAAAGTGATCAGAGTGATAAAACCAGCCAGACTAATCAAAATAGCCTGAATGCCCAATAATTCAAAATGTTCATCATGTTCAAAGTGAATAGAACGTTGCAGTTGACCGAATTCGTCAAATGGCAAGAGTATTCAATGTGATCAGAGTGATAAAACCAGCTACAATAATCAATATAGACTGAATGCCCAATAATTCAGAATGTTCATCATGTTGAAACTGAATAGAACGGTGGAATTGATCGAATTCGTCAAATGGCAAGAGTATTCAAAGTGATCAGAGTCGTAAAACCAGCTACAATAATCAAAATAGCCTGAATGTCCAATGATTCAGAATGTTCATCATGTTCAAGCTGAATAAAACGTTGGAATTGACTGAATTCGTTAAATGGCAAGAATAATCAAAGTGATCAGAGTGATAAGACCAGCTACAATAGTCAAAATAGCCTGAATGCCCAATAATTCAGAATGTTCATCATGTTGAAACTGAATAGAACGTTGGAATTGACCGAATTCGTCAAATGGCAACAGTATTCAAAGTGATCAGAGTGATAAAACCAGCCAGACTAAATAAAATAGCCTCAATGTGCTATAATTCAGAATGTTCATCATGTTGAAACTGAATAGAACGTTGGAATTGACCGTATTCGTCAAATGGCAAGAGTATTCAAAGTGATCAGAGTGATAAAACCAGCCAGGCTAATCAAAATAGCCTGAATGTCCAATAATTCAGAATGTTCATCATGTTGAAACTAAATATAACGTTGGAATTGACCGAATTCGTCAAATGGCAAAAGTATTCAAAGTGATCAGAGTGATAAAACCAGCCAGACTAATCAAAATAGCCTGAATGCCTAATAATTCAAAATGTTCATCATGTTCAAAGTGAATAGAACGTTGCAGTTGACCGAATTCGTCAAATGGCAAGAGTATTCAATGTGATCAGAGTGATAAAACCAGCTACAATAATCAATATAGACTGAATGCCCAATAATTCAGTATGTTCATCATGTTGAAACTGAATAGAACGGTGGAATTGACCGAATTCGTCAAATGGCAAAAGAATTCAAAGTGATCAGAGTGATAAAACCAGCTACAATAATCAATATAGACTGAATGCCCAACAACTCAGACTGTTCATCATGTTGAAACTGAATAGAACGGTGGAATTGACCGAATTCGTCAAATAGCAAAAGTATTCAAAGTTGTCAGAGTGATAAAACCAGCCAGACTAATCAAAATAGCCTGAATGTCCAATAATTCAGAATGTTCATCATGTTGAAACTAAATATAACGTTGGAATTGACCGAATTCGTCAAATGGCAAGAGTATTCAAAGTGATCAGAGTGATAAAACCAGCTACAATAAATAAAATAGCCTGAATGCCCAATAATTCAGAATGTTCATCATGTTGAAACTGAATAGAACGTTGGAATTGATCGAATTCGTCAAATGGCAAGAGTATTCAAAGTGATCAGAGTGATAAAACCAGCCAGACTAATCAAAATAGCCTGAATGCTCAATAATTTAGAATGTTCATCATGTTGAAACTGAATAGAACGGTGGAATTGACCGAATTCGTCAAATGGCAAAAGAATTCAAAGTGATCAGAGTGATAAAACCAGCTACAATAAATAAAATAGCCTGAATGCCCAATAATTCAGAATGTTCATCATGTTGAAACTGAATAGAACGTTGGAATTGATCGAATTCGTCGAATGGCAAGAGTATTCAATGTGATCAGAGTGATAAAACCAGCTACAATAATCAATATAGACTGAATGCCCAATAATTCAGAATGTTCATCATGTTGAAACTGAATAGAACGGTGGAATTGACCGAATTCGTCAAATGGCAAAAGTATTCAAAGTGATCAGAGTGATAAAACCAGCTACAATAATCAATATAGACTGAATGCCCAATAACTCAGACTGTTCATCATGTTGAAACTGAATAGAACGGTGGAATTGACCAAATTCGTCAAATGGCAAAAGTATTCAAAGTGATCAGAGTGATAAAACCAGCTACAATAATCAATATAGACTGAATGCCCAATAACTTAGACTGTTCATCATGTTGAAACTGAATAGAACGGTGGAATTGACCGAATTCGTCAAATAGCAAAAGTATTCAAAGTGATCAGAGTGATAAAACCAGCCAGACTAATCAAAATAGCCTGAATGTCTTATAATTCAGAATGTTCATCATGTTGAAACTGAATAGAACGTTGGAATTGACCGAATTCGTCAAATGGCAAGAGTATTCAAAGTGATCAGAGTGATAAAACCAGCTACAATAAATAAAATAGCCTGAATGCCCAATAATTCAGAATGTTCATCATGTTGAAACTGAATAGAACGTTGGAATTGATCGAATTCTTCAAATGGCAAGAGTATTCAAAGTGATCAGAGTCATAAAACCAGCTACAATAATCAAAATAGCCTGAATGTCCAATGATTCAGAATGTTCATCATGCTCAAGCTGAATAAAACGTTGCATTTGACCGAATTCGTCAAATGGCAAGAGTATTCAAAGTGATCAGAGTAATAAAACCAGCTACAATAATCAAAATAGCCTGAATGCCAAATAATTCAGAATGTTCATCATGTTGAAACTGAATAGAACGTTGGAATTGACCGAATTCGTCAAATGGCAAGAGTATTCAAAGTGATCAGAGTGATAAAACCAGCCAGACTAAATAAAATAGCCTGAATGTGCTATAATTTAGAATGTTCATCATGTTGAAACTGAATAGAAGGTTGGAATTGACCGTATTCGTCAAATGGCAAGAGTATTCAAAGTGATCAGAGTGATAAAACCAGCCAGGCTAATCAAAATAGCCTGAATGTCCAATAATTCAGAATGTTCATCATGTTGAAACTAAATATAACGTTGGAATTGACCGAATTCGTCAAATGGCAAGAGCATTCAAAGTGATCAGAGTGATAAAACCAGCTACAATAAATAAAATAGCCTGAATGCCCAATAATTCAGAATGTTCATCATGTTGAAACTGAATAGAACGTTGGAATTGATCGAATTCGTCAAATGGCAAGAGTATTCAAAGTGATCAGAGTGATAAAACCAGCCAGACTAATCAAAATAGCCTGAATGCCCAATAATTCAAAATGTTCATCATGTTCAAAGTGAATAGAACGTTGCAGTTGACCGAATTCGTCAAATGGCAAGAGTATTCAATGTGATCAGAGTGATAAAACCAGCTACAATAATCAATATAGACTGAATGCCCAATAATTCAGAATGTTCATCATGTTGAAACTCAATAGAACGGTGGAATTGACGGAATTCGTCAAATGGCAAAAGTATTCAAAGTGATCAGGGTGATAAAACCAGCTACAATAATCAATATAGACTGTATGCCCAATAACTCAGACTGTTCATCATGTTGAAACTGAATAGAACGGTGGAATTGACCGAATTCGTCAAATAGAAAAGTATTCAAAGTGATCAGAGTGATAAAACCAGCCAGACTAATCAAAATAGCCTGAATGTCTTATAATTCAGAATGTTCATCATGTTGACACTGAATAGAACGTTGGAATTGACCGAATTCGTCAAATGGCAAGAGTATTCAAAGTGATCAGAGTGATAAAACCAGCTACAATAATCAAAATAGACTGAATGCCCAATAATTCAGAACGGTGGAATTGACCGAATTCGTCAAATGGCAAAAGGATTCAAAGTGATCAGAGTGATAAAACCAGCCAGACTAATCAAAATAGCCTGAATGTCCTATAATTCAGAATGTTCATCATGTTGAAACTGAATAGAACGTTGGAATTGACCGAATTCGTCAAATGGCAAGAGTATTCAAAGTGATCAGAGTGATAAAACCAGCTACAATAATCCAAATAGACTGAATGCCCAATGATTCAGAATGTTCATCATATTCAAGCTGAATAAAACGTTGGAATTGACTGAATTCGTTAAATGGCAAGAGTATTGACAGTAATCAGAGTGACTAATAAAATAGACTAAATGTCCAATGATTCAGAATGTTCATCATGTTCAAGATGAATAGAACGATGGAATTGACTGAATTCGTCAAATGGCAAGAGTATTCACAGTGATCAAATTGATAAAACCAGCCAGACTAATCAAAAAAGCCTGAATGTACAATAATTCAGAATGTTCATCATGTTGAAACGGAATGGAACGTTGGAATTGACCGAATTCGTCAAATGGCAAGAATAATCAAGGTGATAAAACCAGCTACAATACTCAAAAAATCCTGAATGTCTAATAATTCAGAATGTTCAAACTGAATACAATGTTGGAATTCACCGAATTCGTCAAATGGCAAGAATAATCAAAGTGATCAGAGTGATAAAACCAGCTACAATAAATAAAATAGCCTGAATGCCCAATAATTCAGAATGTTCATCATGTTGAAACTGAATAGAACGTTGGAATTGATCGAATTCGTCAAATGGCAAGAGTATTCAAAGTGATCAGAGTCAAAAAACCAGCTACAATAATCAAAATAGCCTGAATGTCGAATGATTCAGAATGTTCATCATGTTCAAGCTGAATAAAACGTTGGAATTGACTGAATTCGTTAAATGGCAAGAATAATCAAAGTGATCAGAGTGATAAGACCAGCTACAATAGTCAAAATAGCCTGAATGCCTAATAATTCAGAATGTTCATCATGTTGAAACTGAATAGGACGTTGGAATTGACCGAATTCGTCAAATGGCAAGAGTATTCAAAGTGATCAGAGTGATAAAACCAGCCAGACTAATCAAAATAGCCTGAATGTCCAATAATTCAGAATGTTCATCATGTTGAAACTGAATAGAACGTTGGAATATACCGAATTCGTCAACTGGCAAGAATAATCAAGGTGATAAAACCAGCCACAATAATCAAAATAGCCTGAATGTCTAATAATTCAGAATGTTCATCATGTTCAAACAGAATAGAATGTTGAAATTCACCGAATTTGTCAAATGGCAAGAATAATCAAAGTGATCAGAGTGATAAAACCAGCTACAATAATCAAAATAGCCTGAATGCCCAATAATTCAGAATGTTCATCATGTTGAAACTGAATAGAACGTTGGAATTGACCGAATTCGTCAAATGACAAGAATAATCAAAGTGATCGGAGAGTTAAAACCAGCCAGACTAATCAAAATAGACTGAATGCCCAATAATTTAGAATGTTCATCATGTTCAAAGTGAATAGAACGTTGGAATTGAACGAATTCGTCAAATGACAAGAATAATCAAAGTGATAAAACCAGCTACAATAGTCAAAATAGCCTGAATGCCTAATAATTCAGAATGTTCATCATGTTGAAACTGAATAGAACGTTGGAATTGACCGAATTCGTCAAATGACAAGAATAATCAAAGTGATCGGAGAGTTAAAACCAGCCAGACTAATCAAAATAGCCTGAATGCCCAATAATTTAGAATGTTCATCATGTTCAAAGTGAATAGAACGTTGGAATTGAACGAATTCGTCAAATGGCAAGAATAATCAAAGTGATAAAACCAGCTACAATAGTCAAAATAGCCTGAATGCCTAATAATTCAGAATGTTCATCATGTTGAAACTGAATAGAACGTTGGAATTGACCGAATTCGTCAAATGACAAGAATAAACAAAGTGATCGGAGAGTTAAAACCAGCCAGACTAATCAAAATAGCCTGAATGCCCAATAATTTAGAATGTTCATCATGTTCAAAGTGAATAGAACGTTGGAATTGAACGAATTCGTCAAATGGCAAGAATAATCAAAGTGATAAAACCAGCTACAATAGTCAAAATAGCCTGAATGCCTAATAATTCAGAATGTTCATCATGTTGAAACTGAATAGAACGTTGGAATTGAACGAATTCGTCAAATGGCAAGAATAATCAAAGTGATAAAACCAGCTACAATAGTCAAAATAGCCTGAATGCCTAATAATTCAGAATGTTTATCATGTTCAAACAGAATAGAATGTTGAAATTCACCGAATTTGTCAAATGGCAAGAATAATCAAAGTGATCAGAGTGATAAAACCAGCTACAATAATCAAAGTAGCCTGAATGCCCAATAATTCAGAATGTTCATCATGTTGAAACTGAATAGAACGTTGGAATTGACCGAATTCGTCAAATGACAAGAATAATCAAAGTGATCGGAGAGTTAAAACCAGCCAGACTAATCAAAATAGCCTGAATTCGTCAAATGGCAAGAATAATCAAGGTGATAAAACCAGCCACAATAATCAAAATAGCCTGAATGTCTAATAATTCAGAATGTTCATCATGTTCAAACAGAATAGAATGTTGAAATTCACCGAATTTGTCAAATGGCAAGAATAATCAAAGTGATCAGAGTGATAAAACCAGCTACAATAATCAAAATAGCCTGAATGCCCAATAATTCAGAATGTTCATCATGTTGAAACTGAATAGAACGTTGGAATTGACCGAATTCGTCAAATGACAAGAATAATCAAAGTGATCGGAGAGTTAAAACCAGCCAGACTAATCAAAATAGCCTGAATGCCCAATAATTTAGAATGTTCATCATGTTCAAAGTGAATAGAACGTTGGAATTGAACGAATTCGTCAAATGACAAGAATAATCAAAGTGATAAAACCAGCTACAATAGTCAAAATAGCCTGAATGCCTAATAATTCAGAATGTTCATCATGTTGAAACTGAATAGAACGTTGGAATTGACCGAATTCGTCAAATGACAAGAATAATCAAAGTGATCGGAGAGTTAAAACCAGCCAGACTAATCAAAATAGCCTGAATGCCCAATAATTTAGAATGTTCATCATGTTCAAAGTGAATAGAACGTTGGAATTGAACGAATTCGTCAAATGGCAAGAATAATCAAAGTGATAAAACCAGCTACAATAGTCAAAATAGCCTGAATGCCTAATAATTCAGAATGTTCATCATGTTGAAACTGAATAGAACGTTGGAATTGACCGAATTCGTCAAATGACAAGAATAATCAAAGTGATCGGAGAGTTAAAACCAGCCAGACTAATCAAAATAGCCTGAATGCCCAATAATTTAGAATGTTCATCATGTTCAAAGTGAATAGAACGTTGGAATTGAACGAATTCGTCAAATGGCAAGAATAATCAAAGTGATAAAACCAGCTACAATAGTCAAAATAGCCTGAATGCCTAATAATTCAGAATGTTCATCATGTTGAAACTGAATAGAACGTTGGAATTGACCGAATTCGTCAAATGGCAAGAATAATCAAAGTGATAAAACCAGCTACAATAGTCAAAATAGCCTGAATGCCTAATAATTCAGAATGTTTATCATGTTCAAACAGAATAGAATGTTGAAATTCACCGAATTTGTCAAATGGCAAGAATAATCAAAGTGATCAGAGTGATAAAACCAGCTACAATAATCAAAATAGCCTGAATGCCCAATAATTCAGAATGTTCATCATGTTGAAACTGAATAGAACGTTGGAATTGACCGAATTCGTCAAATGACAAGAATAATCAAAGTGATCGGAGAGTTAAAACCAGCCAGACTAATCAAAATAGCCTGAATGCCCAATAATTCAAAATGTTAATCATGTTCAAAGTGAATAGAACGTTGGAATTGAACGAATTCGTCAAATGGCAAGAATAATCAAAGTGATAAAACCAGCTACAATAGTCAAAATAGCCTGAATGCCTAATAATTCAGAATGTTCATCATGTTGAAACTGAATAGAACGTTAGAATTGACCGAATTCGTCAAATGGCAAAAGTATTCAAAGTGATCGGAGAGTTAAAACCAGCCAGACTAATCAAAATAGCCTGAATGCCCAATAATTTAGAATGTTCATCATGTTCAAAGTGAATAGAACGTTGGAATTGAACGAATTCGTCAAATGGCAAGAGTATTCAAAGTGATCAGAGTGATAAAACCAGCTACAATAATCAACATAGCCTGAATGCCCAATAATTCAGAATGTTCATCATGTTGAAACTCGATATAACGTTGCAGTTGACCGAATTCGTCAAATGGCAAGAGTATTCAAAGTGATCAGAGTGATAAAACCAGCCAGACTAATCAAAATAGCCTGAATGTCTAATAATTCAGAATGTTCATCATGTTGAAACTGAATAGAACATTGGAATTGACCGAATTCGTCAAATGGCAAAAGTATTCAAAGTGATCAGAGTGATAAAACCAGCTACAATAATCAAAATAGCCTGAATACCCAATAATTCAGAATGTTCATCATGTTGAAACTGAATAGAACGGTGGAATTGACCGAATTCGTCAAATGGCAAGAGTATTCAAAGTGATCAGAGTGATAAAACCAGCCAGACTAATCAAAATATCTTGAATGTCTAATAATTCAGAATGTTCATCATGTTGAAACTGAATAGAACGATGGAATTGACCGAATTCGTCAAATGGCAAAAGTATTCAAAGTGATCAGAGTGATAAAACCAGCCAGACTAATCAAAATAACCTGAATGCCCAATAATTCAAAATGTTCATCATGTTCAAAGTGAATAGAACGCTGGAATTGAACGAATTCGTCAAATGGCAAGAATAGTCAAGGTGATAAAACCAGCTACAATAATCAAAAAATTCTGAATGTCTAATAATTCATAATGTTCATCATGTTCAAACTGAATAGAATGTTGGAATTCACCGAATTCGTCAAATGGCAAGAATAATCAAAGTGATCAGAGTGATAAAACCAGCTACAATAAATAAAATAGCCTGAATGCCCAATAATTCAGACTGTTCATCATGTTGAAACTGAATAGAACGGTGGAATTGACCGAATTCGTCAAATAGCAAAAGTATTCAAAGTGATCAGAGTGATAAAACCAGCTACAATAATCAAAATAGACTGAATGCTCAATAATTCAGAATGTTCATCATGTTGAAACTGAATAGAACGGTGGAATTGACCGAATTCGTCAAATGGCAAAAGTATTCAAAGTGATCAGAGTGATAAAACCAGCCAGACTAATCAAAATAGCCTGAATGTCCTATAATTCAGAATGTTCATCATGTTCAAAGTGAATATAACGTTGCAATTGACCGAATTCGTCAAATGGCAAGAGTATTCAAAGTGATCAGAGTGATAAAACCAGCTACAATAATCAACATAGCCTGAATGCCCAATAATTCAGAATGTTCATCATGTTGAAACTCGATATAACGTTGCAGTTGACCGAATTCGTCAAATGGCAAGAGTATTCAAAGTGATCAGAGTGATAAAACCAGCCAGACTAATCAAAATAGCCTGAATGTCTAATAATTCAGAATGTTCATCATGTTCAAACTGAATAGAACGTTGGAATTGACCGAATTCGTCAAATGGCAAAAGTATTCAAAGTGATCAGAGTGATAAAACCAGCCAGACTAATCAAAATAGCCTGAATGCCCAATAATTTAGAATGTTCATCATGTTCAAACTGAATAGAACGGTGGAATTGACCGAATTCGTCAAATGGCAAAAGTATTCAAAGTGATCAGAGTGATAAAACCAGCCAGACTAATCAAAATAGCCTGAATGTCCTATAATTCAGAATGTTCATCATGTTCAAAGTGAATATAACGTTGCAATTGACCGAATTCGTCAAATGGCAAGAGTATTCAAAGTGATCAGAGTGATAAAACCAGCTACAATAATCAACATAGCCTGAATGTCTAATAATTCAGAATGTTCATCATGTTCAAACTGAATAGAACGTTGGAATTGACCGAATTCGTCAAATGGCAAAAGTATTCAAAGTGATCAGAGTGATAAAACCAGCCAGACTAATCAAAATAGCCTGAATGCCCAATAATTCAAAATGTTAATCATGTTCAAAGTGAATAGAACGTTGGAATTGAACGAACTCGTCAAATGGCAAGAATAATCAAAGTGATAAAACCAGCTACAATAGTCAAAATAGCCTGAATGCCTAATAATTCAGAATGTTCATCATGTTGAAACTGAATAGAACGTTGGGATTGACCGAATTCGTCAACTGGCAAAAGTATTCAAAGTGATCAGAGTGATAAAACCAGCCAGACTAATCAAAAGAGCCAGAATGTCCTATAATTCAGAATATTCATCATGTTCAAAGTGAATATAACGTTGCAATTGACCGAATTCGTCAAATGGCAAGAGTATTCAAAGTGATCAGAGTGATAAAACCAGCTACAATAATCAACATAGCCTGAATGCCCAATAATTCAGAATGTTCATCATGTTGAAACTCGATATAACGTTGCAGTTGACCGAATTCGTCAAATGGCAAGAGTATTCAAAGTGATCAGAGTGATAAAACCAGCCAGACTAATCAAAATAGCCTGAATGTCTAATAATTCAGAATGTTCATCATGTTCAAACTGAATAGAACGTTGGAATTGACCGAATTCGTCAAATGGCAAAAGTATTCAAAGTGATCAGAGTGATAAAACCAGCCAGACTAATCAAAATAGCCTGAATGCCCAATAATTTAGAATGTTCATCATGTTCAAAGTGAATAGAACGCTGGAATTGAACGAATTCGTCAAATGGCAAGAATAATCAAAGTGATAAAACCAGCTGCAATAGTCAAAATAGCCTGAATGTCTAATAATTCAAAATGTTCATCATGTTGAAACTGAATAGAACGGTGGAATTGACCGAATTCGTCAAATGGCAAGAGTATTCAATGTGATCAGAGTGATAAAACCAGCTACAATAATCAAAATAGCCTGAATACCCAATAATTCAGAATGTTCATCATGTTGAAACTGAATAGAACGGTGGAATTGACCGAATTCGTCAAATGGCAAGAGTATTCAAAGTGATCAGAGTGATAAAACCAGCCAGACTAATCAAAATAGCCTGAATGTCTAATAATTCAGAATGTTCATCATGTTGAAACTGAATAGAACGTTGGAATTGACCGAATTCGTCAAATGGCAAGAATAGTCAAGGTGATAAAACCAGCTACAATAATCAAAAAATTCTGAATGTCTAATAATTCATAATGTTCATCATGTTCAAACTGAATAGAATGTTGGAATTCACCGAATTCGTCAAATGGCAAGAATAATCAAAGTGATCAGAGTGATAAAACCAGCTACAATAAATAAAATAGCCTGAATGCCCAATAATTCAGACTGTTCATCATGTTGAAACTGAATAGAACGGTGGAATTGACCGAATTCGTCAAATAGCAAAAGTATTCAAAGTGATCAGAGTGATAAAACCAGCCAGACTAATCAAATAGCGTGAATGTCCAATGATTCAGAATGTTCATCATGTTCAAGCTGAATAAAACGTTGGAATTGACTGAATTCGTTAAATGGCAAGAGTATTGACAGTAATCAGAGTGACTAATAAAATAGACTAAATGTCCAATGATTCAGAATGTTCATCATGTTCAAAGTAACGTTGCAATTGACCGAATTCGTCAAATGGCAAGAGTATTCAAAGTGATCAGAGTGATAAAACCAGCCAGACTAATCAAATAGCGTGAATGTCCAATGATTCAGAATGTTCATCATGTTCAAGCTGAATAAAACGTTGGAATTGACTGAATTCGTTAAATGGCAAGAGTATTGACAGTAATCAGAGTGACTAATAAAATAGACTAAATGTCCAATGATTCAGAATGTTCATCATGTTCAAGATGAATAGAACGATGGAATTGACTGAATTCGTCAAATGGCAAGAGTATTCACAGTGATCAAATAGATAAAACCAGCCAGACTAATCAAAAAAGCCTGAATGTACAATAATTCAGAATGTTCATCATGTTGAAACGGAATGGAACGTTGGAATTGACCGAATTCGTCAAATGGCAAGAATAATCAAGGTGATAAAATCAGCTACAATACTCAAAAAATCCTGAATGTCTAATAATTCAGAATGTTTATAATGTTGAAACTGAATAGAACGGTGGAATTGACCGAATTCGTCAAATGGCAAAAGTATTCAAAGTGATCAGAGTGATAAAACCAGCCAGACTTATCAAAATAGCCTGAATGTCCTATAATTCAGAATGTTCATCATGTTGAAACTGAATAGAACGTTGGAATTTACCGAATTCGTCAAATGGCAAGAGTATTCAAAGTGATCAGAGTGATAAAACCAGCTACAATAATCAAAATAGACTGAATGCCCAATAATTCAGAATGTTCATCATGTTGAAACTGAATAGAACGTTGGAATTGACCGAATTCGTCAAATGGCAAGAATAATCAAGGTGATAAAATCAGCTACAATACTCAAAAAATCCTGAATGTCTAATAATTCAGAATGTTCATCATGTTGAAACTGAATAGAACGGTGGAATTGACCGAATTCGTCAAATGGCAAAAGTATTCAAAGTGATCAGAGTGATAAAACCAGCCAGACTAATCAAAATAGCCTGAATGTCCAATAATTCAGAATGTTCATCATGTTGATACTGAATAGAACGTTGGAATTGACCGAATTCGTCAAATGGCAAGAGTATTCAAAGTGATCAGAGTGATAAAACCAGCCAGACTAATCAAATAGCGTGAATGTCCAATGATTCAGAATGTTCATCATGTTCAAGCTGAATAAAACGTTGGAATTGACTGAATTCGTTAAATGGCACGAGTATTGACAGTAATCAGAGTGACTAATAAAATAGACTAAATGTCCAAAGATTCAGAATGTTCATCATGTTGAAACTGAATAGAACGTTGAAATTGACCGAATTCGTCAAATGGCAAGAGTATTCAAAGTGATCAGAGTGATAAAACCAGCTACAATAATCAAAATAGACTGAATGCCCAATAATTCAGAATGTTCATCATGTTGAAACTGAATAGAACGTTGAAATTGACCGAATTCGTCAAATGGCAAGAGTATTCAAAGTGATCAGAGTGATAAAACCAGCCAGACTAATCAAATAGCGTGAATGTCTAATGATTCAGAATGTTCATCATGTTCAAGCTGAATAAAACGTTGGAATTGACTGAATTCGTTAAATGGCAAGAGTATTGACAGTAATCAGAGTGATAAAACCAGCCAGACTAATCAAAATAGCCTGAATGTCCAATAATCCAGAATGTTAATCATGTTGAAACTGAATAGAACGTTGGAATATACCGAATTCGTCAAATGGCAAGAATAATCAAGGTGATAAAACCAGCCACAATAATCAAAATAGCCTGAATGTCTAATAATTCAGAATGTTCATCATGTTCAAACTGAATACAATGTTGGAATTCACCGAATTCGTCAAATGGCAAGAGTATTCAAAGTGATCAGAGTCATAAAACCAGCTACAATAATCAAAATAGCCTGAATGTCCAATGATTCAGAATGTTCATCATGATCAAGCTATATAAAACGTTGGAATTGACTGAATTCGTTAAATGGCAAGAATAATCAAAGTGATCAGAGTGATAAGACCAGCTACAATAGTCAAAATAGCCTGAATGCCTAATAATTCAGAATGTTCATCATGTTGAAACTGAATAGGACTTTGGAATTTACCGAATTCGTCAAATGGCAAGAGTATTCAAAGTGATCAGAGTGATAAAACCAGCCAGACTAATCAAAATAGCCTGAATGTCCAATAATTCAGAATGTTCATCATGTTCAAGCTGAATAAAACGTTGGAATTGACTGAATTCGTTAAATGGCAAGAGTATTGACAGTAATCAGAGTGATAAAACCAGCCAGACTAATCAAAATAGCCTGAATGTCCAATAATTCAGAATGTTAATCATGTTGAAACTGAATAGAACGTTGGAATATACCGAATTCGTCAAATGGCAAGAATAATCAAGGTGATAAAACCAGCCACAATAATCAAAATAGCCTGAATGTCTAATAATTCAGAATGTTCATCATGTTCAAACTGAATACAATGTTGGAATTCACCGAATTCGTCAAATGGCAAGAGTATTCAAAGTGATCAGAGTCATAAAACCAGCTACAATAATCAAAACAACCTGAATGTTCAATGATTCAGAATGTTCATCATGTTCAAGCTATATAAAACGTTGGAATTGACTGAATTCGTTAAATGGCAAGAATAATCAAAGTGATCAGAGTGATAAAACCAGCTACAATAGTCAAAATAGCCTGAATGCCTAATAATTCAGAATGTTCATCATGTTGAAACTGAATAGGACTTTGGAATTGACCGAATTCGTCAAATGGCAAGAGTATTCAAAGTGATCAGAGTGATAAAACCAGCCAGACTAATCAAAATAGCCTGAATGTCCAATAATTCAGAATGTTCATCATGTTGAAACTGAATAGAACGTTGGAATTGACCGAATTCGTCAAATGGCAAGAATAATCAAGGTGATAAAATCAGCCACAATAATCAAAATAGCCTGAATGTCTAATAATTCAGAATGTTCATCATGTTCAAACAGAATAGAATGTTGAAATTCACCGAATTTGTCAAATGGCAAGAATAATCAAAGTGATCAGAGTGATAAGACCAGCTACTATAGTCAAAATAGCCTGAATGCCTAATAATTCAGAATGTTCATCATGTTGAAACTGAATAGGACGTTGGAATTGACCGAATTCGTCAAATGGCAAGAGTATTCAAAGTGATCAGAGTGATAAAACCAGCCAGACTAATCAAATAGCGTGAATGTCCAATGATTCAGAATGTTCATCATGTTCAAGCTGAATAAAACGTTGGAATTGACTGAATTCGTTAAATGGCAAGAGTATTGACAGTAATCAGAGTGATAAAACCAGCCAGACTAATCAAAATAGCCTGAATGCCCAATAATTCAGAATGTTCATCATGTTGAAACTCGATATAACGTTGCAGTTGACCGAATTCGTCAAATGGCAAGAGTATTCAAAGTGATCAGAGTGATAAAACAAGCCAGACTAATCAAAATAGCCTGAATGTCTAATAATTCAGAATGTTCATCATGTTCAAAGTGAATAGAACGCTGGAATTGAACGAATTCGTCAAATGGCAAGAATAATCAAAGTGATAAAACCAGCTGCAATAGTCAAAATAGCCTGAATGTCTAATAATTCAAAATGTTCATCATGTTCAAAGTGAATATAACGTTGCAGTTGACCGAATTCGTCAAATGGCAAGAGTATTCAATGTGATCAGAGTGATAAAACCAGCTACAATAATCAAAATAGCCTGAATACCCAATAATTCAGAATGTTCATCATGTTGAAACTGAATAGAACGGTGGAATTGACCGAATTCGTCAAATGGCAAAAGTATTCAAAGTGATCAGAGTGATAAAACCAGCCAGACTAATCAAAATAGCCTGAATACCCAATAATTCAGAATGTTCATCATGTTGAAACTGAATAGAACGGTGGAATTGACCGAATTCGTCAAATGGCAAGAGTATTCAATGTGATCAGAGTGATAAAACCAGCTACAATAATCAAAATAGCCTGAATACCCAATAATTCAGAATGTTCATCATGTTGAAACTGAATAGAACGGTGGAATTGACCGAATTCGTCAAATGGCAAAAGTATTCAAAGTGATCAGAGTGATAAAACCAGCCAGACTAATCAAATAGCGTGAATGTCCAATGATTCAGAATGTTCATCATGTTCAAGCTGAATAAAACGTTGGAATTGACTGAATTCGTTAAATGGCAAGAGTATTGACAGTAATCAGAGTGACTAATAAAATAGACTAAATGTCCAATGATTCAGAATGTTCATCATGTTCAAGATGAATAGAACGATGGAATTGACTGAATTCGTCAAATGGCAAGAGTATTCACAGTGATCAAATTGATAAAACCAGCCAGACTAATCAAAAAAGCCTGAATGTACAATAATTCAGAATGTTAATCATGTTGAAACTGAATAGAACGTTGGAATTGACCGAATTCGTCAAATGGCAAGAGTATTCAAAGTGATCAGAGTGATAAAACCAGCTACAATAATAAAAATAGACTGAATGCCCAATAATTCAGAATGCTCATCATGTTGAAACTGAATAGAACGTTGGAATTGACCGAATTCGTCAAATGGCAAGAGTATTCAAAGTGATCAGAGTGATAAAACCAGCCAGACTAATCAAATAGCGTGATTGTCCAATGATTCAGAATGTTCATCATGTTCAAGCTGAATAAAACGTTGGAATTGACTGAATTCGTTAAATGGCAAGAGTATTGACAGTAATCAGAGTGACTAATAAAATAGACTAAATGTCCAATGATTCAGAATGTTCATCATGTTCAAGATGAATAGAACGTTGGAATTGACCGAATTCGTCAAATGGCAAGAATAATCAAGGTGATAAAATCAGCTACAATACTCAAAAAATCCTGAATGTCCTATAATTCAGAATGTTCATCATGTTGAAACTGAATAGAACGTTGGAATTGACCGAATTCGTCAAATGGCAAGAATAATCAAAGTGATCAGAGTGATAAAACCAGCTACAATAATCAAAATAGCCTGAATGTCCTATAATTCAGAATGTTCATCATGTTGAAACTGAATAGAAAGTTTGAATTGACCGAATTCGTCAAATGGCAAGAATAACCAAAGTGATCAGAGTGATAAAACCAGCTACAATAATCAAAATAGCCTGAATGTCCTATTATTCAGAATGTTCATCATGTTGAAACTGAATAGAACGTTGGAATTGACCGAATTCGTCAAATGGCAAGAGTATTCAAAGTGATCAGAGTGATAAAACCAGCCAGACTAATCAAATAGCGTGAATGTCCAATGATTCAGAATGTTCATCATGTTCAAGCTGAATAAAACGTTGAAATTGACTGAATTCGTTAAATGGCAAGAGTATTGACAGTAATCAGAGTGACTAATAAAATAGACTAAATGTCCAATGATTTAGAATGTTCATCATGTTCAAGATGAATAGAACGATGGAATTGACTGAATTCGTCAAATGGCAAGAGTATTCAAAGTGATCAGAGTGATAAAACCAGCCAGACTAATCAAATAGCGTGAATGTCCAATGATTCAGAATGTTCATCATGTTGAAACTGAATAGGACGTTGGAATTGACCGAATTCGTCAAATGGCAAGAGTATTCAAAGTGATCAGAGTGATAAAACCAGCCAGTCTAATCAAAATAGCCTGAATGTCCAATAATTCAGAATGTTCATCATGTTGAAACTGAATAGAACGTTGGAATATACCGAATTCGTCAAATGGCAAGAATAATCAAGGTGATCAGAGTGATAAAACCAGCTACAATAATCAAAATAGACTGAATGCCCAATAATTCAGAATGTTCATCATGTTGAAACTGAATAGAACGGTGGAATTGACCGAATTCGTCAAATGGCAAGAGTATTCAATGTGATCAGAGTGATAAAACCAGCTACAATAATCAAAATAGCCTGAATACCCAATAATTCAGAATGTTCATCATGTTGAAACTGAATAGAACGGTGGAATTGACCGAATTCGTCAAATGGCAAGAGTATTCAATGTGATCAGAGTGATAAAACCAGCTACAATAATCAAAATAGCCTGAATACCCAATAATTCAGAATGTTCATCATGTTGAAACTGAATAGAACGGTGGAATTGACCGAATTCGTCAAATGGCAAAAGTATTCAAAGTGATCAGAGTGATAAAACCAGCCAGACTAATCAAATAGCGTGAATGTCCAATGATTCAGAATGTTCATCATGTTCAAGCTGAATAAAACGTTGGAATTGACTGAATTCGTTAAATGGCAAGAGTATTGACAGTAATCAGAGTGACTAATAAAATAGACTAAATGTCCAATGATTCAGAATGTTCATCATGTTCAAGATGAATAGAACGATGGAATTGACTGAATTCGTCAAATGGCAAGAGTATTCACAGTGATCAAATTGATAAAACCAGCCAGACTAATCAAAAAAGCCTGAATGTACAATAATTCAGAATGTTAATCATGTTGAAACTGAATAGAACGTTGGAATTGACCGAATTCGTCAAATGGCAAGAGTATTCAAAGTGATCAGAGTGATAAAACCAGCTACAATAATAAAAATAGACTGAATGCCCAATAATTCAGAATGCTCATCATGTTGAAACTGAATAGAACGTTGGAATTGACCGAATTCGTCAAATGGCAAGAGTATTCAAAGTGATCAGAGTGATAAAACCAGCCAGACTAATCAAATAGCGTGATTGTCCAATGATTCAGAATGTTCATCATGTTCAAGCTGAATAAAACGTTGGAATTGACTGAATTCGTTAAATGGCAAGAGTATTGACAGTAATCAGAGTGACTAATAAAATAGACTAAATGTCCAATGATTCAGAATGTTCATCATGTTGAAACTGAATAGAACGTTGGAATTGACCGAATTCGTCAAATGGCAAGAATAATCAAAGTGATCAGAGTGATAAAACCAGCTACAATAATCAAAATAGCCTGAATGTCCTATAATTCAGAATGTTCATCATGTTGAAACTGAATAGAAAGTTTGAATTGACCGAATTCGTCAAATGGCAAGAATAACCAAAGTGATCAGAGTGATAAAACCAGCTACAATAATCAAAATAGCCTGAATGTCCTATTATTCAGAATGTTCATCATGTGGAAACTGAATAGAACGTTGGAATTGACCGAATTCGTCAAATGGCAAGAGTATTCAAAGTGATCAGAGTGATAAAACCAGCCAGACTAATCAAATAGCGTGAATGTCCAATGATTCAGAATGTTCATCATGTTCAAGCTGAATAAAACGTTGAAATTGACTGAATTCGTTAAATGGCAAGAGTATTGACAGTAATCAGAGTGACTAATAAAATAGACTAAATGTCCAATGATTCAGAATGTTCATCATGTTCAAGATGAATAGAACGATGGAATTGACTGAATTCGTCAAATGGCAAGAGTATTCAAAGTGATCAGAGTGATAAAACCAGCCAGACTAATCAAATAGCGTGAATGTCCAATGATTCAGAATGTTCATCATGTTGAAACTGAATAGGACGTTGGAATTGACCGAATTCGTCAAATGGCAAGAGTATTCAAAGTGATCAGAGTGATAAAACCAGCCAGTCTAATCAAAATAGCCTGAATGTCCAATAATTCAGAATGTTCATCATGTTGAAACTGAATAGAACGTTGGAATATACCGAATTCGTCAAATGGCAAGAATAATCAAGGTGATCAGAGTGATAAAACCAGCTACAATAATCAAAATAGACTGAATGCCCAATAATTCAGAATGTTCATCATGTTGAAACTGAATAGAACGTTGGAATTGACCGAATTCGTCAAATGGCAAGAGTATTCAAAGTGATCAGAGTGATAAAACCAGCTACAATAATCAAAATAGACTGAATGCCCAATAATTCAGAATGTTCATCATGTTGAAACTGAATAGAACGTTGGAATTGACCGAATTCGTCAAATGGCAAGAGTATTCAAAGTGATCAGAGTGATAAAACCAGCTACAATAATCAAAATAGACTGAATGCCCAATAATTCAGAATGTTCATCATGTTGAAACTGAATAGAACGTTGGAATTGACCGAATTCGTCAAATGGCAAGAGTATTCAAAGTGATCAGAGTGATAAAACCAGCTACAATAATCAAAATAGCCTGAACGTTCTATAATTCAGAATGTTCATCATGATGAAACTGAATAGAACATTGAAATTGACCGAATTCGTCAAATGGCAAGAGTATTCAAAGTGATCAGAGTGATAAAACCAGCCAGACTAAACAAATAGCGTGAATGTCCAATGATTCAGAATGTTCATCATGTTCAAGCTGAATAAAACGTTGGAATTGACTGAATTCGTTAAATGGCAAGAGTATTGACAGTAATCAGAGTGACTAATAAAATAGACTAAATGTCCAATGATTCAGAATGTTCATCATGTTCAAGATGAATAGAACGATGGAATTGACTGAATTCGTCAAATGGCAAGAGTATTCACAGTGATCAAATTGATAAAACCAGCCAGACTAATCAAAAAAGCCTGAATGTACAATAATTCAGAATGTTCATCATGTTGAAACGGAATGGAACATTGGAATTGACCGAATTCGTCAAATGGCAAGAATAATCAAGGTGATAAAATCGGCTACAATACTCAAAAAATCCTGAATGTCTAATAATTCATGTTCAAACTGAATACAATGTTGGAATTCACCGAATTCGTCAAATGGCAAGAATAATCAAAGTGATCAGAGTGATAAAACCAGCTACAATAAATAAAATAGCCTGAATGCCCAATAATTCAGAATGTTCATCATGTTGAAACTGAATAGAACGTTGGAATTGACCGAATTCGTCAAATGGCAAGAGTATTCAAAGTGATCAGAGTCATAAAACCAGCTACAATAATCAAAATAGCCTGAATGTCCAATGATTCAGAATGTTCATCATGTTCAAGCTGAATAAAACGTTGGAATTGACTGAATTCGTTAAATGGCAAGAATAATCAAAGTGATCAGAGTGATAAGACCAGCTACAATAGTCAAAATAGCCTGAATGCCTAATAATGCAGAATGTTCATCATGTTGAAACTGAATAGGACGTTGGAATTGACCGAATTCGTCAAATGGCAAGAGTATTCAAAGTGATCAGAGTGATAAAACCAGCTACAATAATCAAAATAGCCTGAATACCCAATAATTCAGAATGTTCGTCATGTTCAAAGTGAATAGAACGTTGGAATTGAACGAATTCGTCAAATGGCAAGAATAATCAAAGTGATAAAACCAGCTGCAATAGTCAAAATAGCCTGAATGCCTAATAATTCAGAATGTTCATCATGTTGAAACTGAATAGAACGTTGGAATATACCGAATTCGTTAAATGGCAAGAATAATCAAGGTGATAAAACCAGCCACAATAATCAAAATAGCCTGAATGTCTAATAATTCAAAATGTTCATCATGTTCAAACAGAATAGAATGTTGAAATTCACCGAATTTGTCAAATGGCAAGAATAATCAAAGTGATCAGAGTGATAAAACCAGCTACAATAATCAAAATAGCCTGAATGCCCAATAATTCAGAATGTTCATCATGTTCAAAGTGAATAGAACGTTGGAATTGAACGAATTCGTCAAATGGCAAGAATAATCAAAGTGATAAAACCAGCTGCAATAGTCAAAATAGCCTGAATGCCTAATAATTCAGAATGTTCATCATGTTGAAACTGAATAGAACGTTGGAATATACCGAATTCGTCAAATGGCAAGAATAATCAAGGTGATAAAACCAGCCACAATAATCAAAATAGCCTGAATGTCTAATAATTCAGAATGTTCATCATGTTGAAACTGAATAGAACGTTGGAATTGAACGAATTCGTGAAATGGCAAGAATAATCAAAGTGATAAAACCAGCTACAATAGTCAAAATAGCCTGAATGTCTAATAATTCAGAATGTTCATCATGTTGAAACTGAATAGAACGTTGGAATTGAACGAATTCGTCAAATGGCAAGAATAATCAAAGTGATAAAACCAGCCACAATAATCAAAATAGCCTGAATGTCTAATAATTCAGAATGTTCATCATGTTGAAACTGAATAGAACGTTGGAATTGAACGAATTCGTCAAATTGCAAGAATAATCAAAGTGATAAAACCAGCTACAATAGTCAAAATAGCCTGAATGCCTAATAATTCAAAATGTTCATCATGTTCAAAGTGAATATAACGATGCAGTTGACCGAATTCGTCAAATGGCAAGAGTATTCAATGTGATCAGAGTGATAAAACCAGCTACAATAATCAAAATAGCCTGAATACCCAATAATTCAGAATGTTCATCATGTTGAAACTGAATAGAACGGTGGAATTGACCGAATTCGTCAAATGGCAAGAGTATTCAATGTGATCAGAGTGATAAAACCAGCTACAATAATCAAAATAGCCTGAATACCCAATAATTCAGAATGTTCGTCATGTTCAAAGTGAATAGAACGTTGGAATTGACCGAATTCGTCAAATGGCAAAAGTATTCAAAGTGATCAGAGTGATAAAACCAGCCAGACTAATCAAAATAGCCTGAATGTCCAATAATTCAGAATGTTCGTCATGTTCAAAGTGAATAGAACGTTGGAATTGACCGAATTCGTCAAATGGCAAGAATAATCAAGGTGATAAAACCAGCCACAATAATCAAAATAGCCTGAATGTCTAATAATTCAGAATGTTCATCATGTTGAAACTGAATAGAACGTTGGAATTGAACGAATTCGTCAAATGGCAAGAATAATCAAAGTGATAAAACCAGCTGCAATAGTCAAAATAGCCTGAATGCCTAATAATTCAGAATGTTCATCATGTTGAAACTGAATAGAACGTTGGAATTGACCGAATTCGTCAAATGACAAGAATAATCAAAGTGATAAAACCAGCCACAATAATCAAAATAGCCTGAATGTCTAATAATTCAGAATGTTCATCATGTTGAAACTGAATAGAACGTTGGAATTGAACGAATTCGTCAAATGGCAAGAATAATCAAAGTGATAAAACCAGCTACAATAGTCAAAATAGCCTGAATGTCTAATAATTCAGAATGTTCATCATGTTGAAACTGAATAGAACGTTGGAATTGAACGAATTCGTCAAATGGCAAGAATAATCAAAGTGATAAAACCAGCCACAATAATCAAAATAGCCTAAATGTCTAATAATTCAGAATGTTCATCATGTTGAAACTGAATAGAACGTTGGAATTGAACGAATTCGTCAAATTGCAAGAATAATCAAAGTGATAAAACCAGCTACAATAGTCAAAATAGCCTGAATGCCTAATAATTCAAAATGTTCATCATGTTCAAAGTGAATATAACGATGCAGTTGACCGAATTCGTCAAATGGCAAGAGTATTCAATGTGATCAGAGTGATAAAACCAGCTACAATAATCAAAATAGCCTGAATACCCAATAATTCAGAATGTTCATCATGTTGAAACTGAATAGAACGGTGGAATTGACCGAATTCGTCAAATGGCAAGAGTATTCAATGTGATCAGAGTGATAAAACCAGCTACAATAATCAAAATAGCCTGAATACCCAATAATTCAGAATGTTCGTCATGTTCAAAGTGAATAGAACGTTGGAATTGACCGAATTCGTCAAATGGCAAAAGTATTCAAAGTGATCAGAGTGATAAAACCAGCCAGACTAATCAAAATAGCCTGAATGTCCAATAATTCAGAATGTTCGTCATGTTCAAAGTGAATAGAACGTTGGAATTGACCGAATTCGTCAAATGGCAAGAATAATCAAGGTGATAAAACCAGCTACAATAATCAAAAAATTCTGAATGTCTAATAATTCATAATGTTCATCATGTTCAAACTGAATAGAATGTTGGAATTCACCGAATTCGTCAAATGGCAAAAGTATTCAAAGTGATCAGAGTGATAAAACCAGCCAGACTAATCAAAATAGCCTGAATGTCCAATAATTCAGAATGTTCATCATGTTGAAACTAAATAGATCGTTGGAATTGACCGAATTCGTCAAATGGCAAAAGTATTCAAAGTGATCAGAGTGATAAAACCAGCCAGACTAATCAAAATAGCCTGAATGTCCAATAATTCAGAATGTTCGTCATGTTCAAAGTGAATAGAACGTTGGAATTGACCGAATTCGTCAAATGGCAAGAATAATCAAGGTGATAAAACCAGCTACAATAATCAAAAAATTCTGAATGTCTAATAATTCATAATGTTCATCATGTTCAAACTGAATAGAATGTTGGAATTCACCGAATTCGTCAAATGGCAAAAGTATTCAAAGTGATCAGAGTGATAAAACCAGCCAGACTAATCAAAATAGCCTGAATGTCCAATAATTCAGAATGTTCATCATGTTCAAACTGAATAGAATGTTGGAATTCACCGAATTCGTCAAATGGCAAAAGTATTCAAAGTGATCAGAGTGATAAAACCAGCCAGACTAATCAAAATAGCCTGAATGTCCAATAATTCAGAATGTTCATCATGTTGAAACTAAATAGAACGTTGGAATTGACCGAATTCGTCAAATGGCAAAAGTATTCAAAGTGATCAGAGTGATAAAACCAGCCAGACTAATCAAAATAGCCTGAATGTCCAATAATTCAGAATGTTCGTCATGTTCAAAGTGAATAGAACGTTGGAATTGACCGAATTCGTCAAATGGCAAGAATAATCAAGGTGATAAAACCAGCTACAATAATCAAAAAATTCTGAATGTCTAATAATTCAGAATGTTCGTCATGTTCAAAGTGAATAGAACGTTGGAATTGACCGAATTCGTCAAATGGCAAAAGTATTCAAAGTGATAAAACCAGCCAGACTAATCAAAATAGCCTGAATGTCCAATAATTCAGAATGTTCGTCATGTTGAAACTGAATAGAACGGTGGAATTGACCGAATTCGTCAAATGGCAAGAATAATCAAAGTGATCAGAGTGATAAAACCAGCTACAATAAATAAAATAGCCTGAATGCCCAATAATTCAGAATGTTCATCATGTTGAAACTGAATAGAACGTTGGAATTGACCGAATTCGTCAAATGGCAAGAGAATTCAAAGTGATCAGAGTGATAAAACCAGCCAGACTAATCAAAATAGCCTGAATGTCCAATAATTCAGAATGTTCATCATGTTGAAACTAAATAGAACGTTGGAATCGACCGAATTCGTCAAATGACAAAAGTATTCAAAGTGATCAGAGTGATAAAACCAGCCAGACTAATCAAAATAGCCTGAATGTCCAATAATTCAGAATGTTCATCATGTTGAAACTAAATAGAACGTTGGAATCGACCGAATTCTTCAAATGACAAAAGTATTCATAGTGATCAGAGTGATAAAACCAGCCAGACTAATCAAAATAGCCTGAATGCCCAATAATTCAAAATGTTCATCATATTCAAAGTGAATATAACGTTGCAGTTGACCGAATTCGTCAAATGGCAAGAGTATTCAAAGTGATCACAGTCATAAAACCAGCTACTATAATCAAAATAGCCTGAATGTCCAATGATTCAGAATGTTCATCATGTTCAAGCTGAATAGAACGTTGGAATTGACCGTATTCGTCAAATGGCAAGACTAATCAAAGTGATCAGAGTGATAAAACCAGCTGCAATAGTCAAAATAGCCTGAATGCCTAATAATTCAAAATGTTCATCATGTTCAAAGTGAATATAACGTTGCAGTTGACCGAATTCGTCAAATGGCAAGAGTATTCAATGTGATCAGAGTGATAAAACCAGCCAGACTAATCAAAATAGCCTGAATGTCCAATAATTCAGAATGTTCATCATGTTGAAACTAAATAGAACGTTGGAATCGACCGAATTCTTCAAATGACAAAAGTATTCATAGTGATCAGAGTAATAAAACCAGCCAGACTAATCAAAATAGCATGAATGCCCAATAATTCAAAATGTTCATCATATTCAAAGTGAATATAACGTTGCAGTTGACCGAATTCGTCAAATGGCAAGAGTATTCAAAGTGATCACAGTCATAAAACCAGCTACTATAATCAAAATAGCCTGAATGTCCAATGATTCAGAATGTTCATCATGTTGAAACTGAATAGGACGTTGGAATTGACCGAATTCGTCAAATGGCAAGAGTATTCAAAGTGATCAGAGTGATAAAACCAGCCAGACTAATCAAAATAGCCTGAATGTCCAATAATTCAGAATGTTCATCATGTTGAAACTGAATAGAACGTTGGAATATACCGAATTCGTTAAATGGCAAGAATAATCAAGGTGATAAAACCAGCCACAATAATCAAAATAGCCTGAATGTCTAATAATTCAAAATGTTCATCATGTTCAAACAGAATAGAATGTTGAAATTCACCGAATTTGTCAAATGGCAAGAATAATCAAAGTGATCAGAGTGATAAAACCAGCTACAATAATCAAAATAGCCTGAATGCCCAATAATTCAGAATGTTCATCATGTTCAAAGTGAATAGAACGATGGAATTGAACGAATTCGTCAAATGGCAAGAATAATCAAAGTGATAAAACCAGCTGCAATAGTCAAAATAGCCTGAATGCCTAATAATTCAGAATGTTCATCATGTTGAAACTGAATAGAACGTTGGAATTTACCGAATTCGTCAAATGGCAAGAATAATCAAGGTGATAAAACCAGCCACAATAATCAAAATAGCCTGAATGTCTAATAATTCAGAATGTTCATCATGTTGAAACTGAATAGAACGTTGGAATTGAACGAATTCGTCAAATGGCAAGAATAATCAAAGTGATAAAACCAGCTGCAATAGTCAAAATAGCCTGAATGCCTAATAATTCAGAATGTTCATCATGTTGAAACTGAATATTACGTTGGAATTGACCGAATTCGTCAAATGACAAGAATAATCAAAGTGATAAAACCAGCCACAATAATCAAAATAGCCTGAATGTCTAATAATTCAGAATGTTCATCATGTTGAAACTGAATAGAACGTTGGAATTGAACGAATTCGTCAAATGGCAAGAATAATCAAAGTGATAAAACCAGCTACAATAGTCAAAATAGCCTGAATGTCTAATAATTCAGAATGTTCATCATGTTGAAACTGAATAGAACGTTGGAATTGAACGAATTCGTCAAATGGCAAGAATAATCAAAGTGATAAAACCAGCCACAATAATCAAAATAGCCTGAATGTCTAATAATTCAGAATGTTCATCATGTTGAAACTGAATAGAACGTTGGAATTGAACGAATTCGTCAAATTGCAAGAATAATCAAAGTGATAAAACCAGCTACAATAGTCAAAATAGCCTGAATGCCTAATAATTCAAAATGTTCATCATGTTCAAAGTGAATATAACGATGCAGTTGACCGAATTCGTCAAATGGCAAGAGTATTCAATGTGATCAGAGTGATAAAACCAGCTACAATAATCAAAATAGCCTGAATACCCAATAATTCAGAATGTTCATCATGTTGAAACTGAATAGAACGGTGGAATTGACCGAATTCGTCAAATGGCAAGAGTATTCAATGTGATCAGAGTGATAAAACCAGCTACAATAATCAAAATAGCCTGAATACCCAATAATTCAGAATGTTCGTCATGTTCAAAGTGAATAGAACGTTGGAATTGACCGAATTCGTCAAATGGCAAAAGTATTCAAAGTGATCAGAGTGATAAAACCAGCCAGACTAATCAAAATAGCCTGAATGTCCAATAATTCAGAATGTTCGTCATGTTCAAAGTGAATAGAACGTTGGAATTGACCGAATTCGTCAAATGGCAAGAATAATCAAGGTGATAAAACCAGCTACAATAATCAAAAAATTCTGAATGTCTAATAATTCATAATGTTCATCATGTTCAAACTGAATAGAATGTTGGAATTCACAGAATTCGTCAAATGGCAAAAGTATTCAAAGTGATCAGAGTGATAAAACCAGCCAGACTAATCAAAATAGCCTGAATGTCCAATAATTCAGAATGTTCATCATGTTGAAACTAAATAGATCGTTGGAATTGACCGAATTCGTCAAATGGCAAAAGCATTCAAAGTGATCAGAGTGATAAAACCAGCCAGACTAATCAAAATAGCCTGAATGTCCAATAATTCAGAATGTTCGTCATGTTCAAAGTGAATAGAACGTTGGAATTGACCGAATTCGTCAAATGGCAAGAATAATCAAGGTGATAAAACCAGCTACAATAATCAAAAAATTCTGAATGTCTAATAATTCATAATGTTCATCATGTTCAAACTGAATAGAATGTTGGAATTCACCGAATTCGTCAAATGGCAAAAGTATTCAAAGTGATCAGAGTGATAAAACCAGCCAGACTAATCAAAATAGCCTGAATGTCCAATAATTCAGAATGTTCATCATGTTCAAACTGAATAGAATGTTGGAATTCACCGAATTCGTCAAATGGCAAAAGTATTCAAAGTGATCAGAGTGATAAAACCAGCCAGACTAATCAAAATAGCCTGAATGTCCAATAATTCAGAATGTTCATCATGTTGAAACTAAATAGAACGTTGGAATTGACCGAATTCGTCAAATGGCAAAAGTATTCAAAGTGATCAGAGTGATAAAACCAGCCAGACTAATCAAAATAGCCTGAATGTCCAATAATTCAGAATGTTCGTCATGTTCAAAGTAAATAGAACGTTGGAATTGACCGAATTCGTCAAATGGCAAGAATAATCAAGGTGATAAAACCAGCTACAATAATCAAAAAAATTCTGAATGTCTAATAATTCAGAATGTTCGTCATGTTCAAAGTGAATAGAACGTTGGAATTGACCGAATTCGTCAAATGGCAAAAGTATTCAAAGTGATCAGAGTGATAAAACCAGCCAGAATAATCAAAATAGCCTGAATGTCCAATAATTCAGAATGTTCGTCATGTTGAAACTGAATAGAACGGTGGAATTGACCGAATTCGTCAAATGGCAAGAATAATCAAAGTGATCAGAGTGATAAAACCAGCCAGACTAATCAAAATAGCCTGAATGTCCAATAATTCAGAATGTTCGTCATGTTGAAACTGAATAGAACGGTGGAATTGACCGAATTCGTCAAATGGCAAGAATAATCAAAGTGATCAGAGTGATAAAACCAGCCAGACTAATCAAAATAGCCTGAATGTCCAATAATTCAGAATGTTCATCATGTTGAAACTAAATAGAACGTTGGAATCGACCGAATTCGTCAAATGACAAAAGTATTCAAAGTGATCAGAGTGATAAAACCAGCCAGAATAATCAAAATAGCCTGAATGTCCAATAATTCAGAATGTTCATCATGTTGAAACTAAATAGAACGTTGGAATCGACCGAATTCTTCAAATGACAAAAGTATTCATAGTGATCAGAGTGATAAAACCAGCCAGACTAATCAAAATAGCCTGAATGCCCAATAATTCAAAATGTTCATCATATTCAAAGTGAATATAACGTTGCAGTTGACCGAATTCGTCAAATGGCAAGAGTATTCAAAGTGATCACAGTCATAAAACCAGCTACTATAATCAAAATAGCCTGAATGTCCAATGATTCAGAATGTTCATCATGTTCAAGCTGAATAGAACGTTGGAATTGACCGTATTCGTCAAATGGCAAGACTAATCAAAGTGATCAGAGTGATAAAACCAGCCAGACTAATCAAAATAGCCTGAATGCCCAATAATTCAAAATGTTCATCATATTCAAAGTGAATATAACGTTGCAGTTGACCGAATTCGTCAAATGGCAAGAGTATTCAAAGTGATCACAGTCATAAAACCAGCTACTATAATCAAAATAGCCTGAATGTCCAATGATTCAGAATGTTCATCATGTTCAAGCTGAATAGAACGTTGGAATTGACCGTATTCGTCAAATGGCAAGACTAATCAAAGTGATCAGAGTGATAAAACCAGCTGCAATAGTCAAAATAGCCTGAATGCCTAATAATTCAAAATGTTCATCATGTTCAAAGTGAATATAACGTTGCAGTTGACCGAATTCGTCAAATGGCAAGAGTATTCAATGTGATCAGAGTGATAAAACCAGCTGCAATAGTCAAAATAGCCTGAATGCCTAATAATTCAAAAGGTTCATCATGTTCAAAGTGAATATAACGTTGCAGTTGACCGAATTCGTCAAATGGCAAGAGTATTCAATGTGATCAGAGTGATAAAACCAGCCAGACTAATCAAAATAGCCTGAATGTCCAATAATTCAGAATGTTCATCATGTTCAAGCTGAATAGAACGTTGGAATTGACCGTATTCGTCAAATGGCAAGAGTATTCAAAGTGATCAGAGTGATAAAACCAGCTGCAATAGTCAAAATAGCCTGAATGCCTAATAATTCAAAATGTGCATCATGTTCAAAGTGAATATAACGTTGCAGTTGTCCGAATTCGTTAAATGGCAAGAGTATTCAATGTGATCAGTGTGATAAAACCAGCTACAATAATCAAAATAGCCTGAATGCCCAATAATTCAGAATGTTCATCATGTTGAAACTGAATAGAACGTTTGAATTGACCGAATTCGTCAAATGGCAAGAGTATTCAAAGTGATCACAGTGATAAAACCAGCCAGACTATTCAAATAGCGTGAATGTCCAATGATTCAGAATGTGATCAGAGTGATAAAACCAGCTGCAATAGTCAAAATAGCCTGAATGCCTAATAACTCAAAATGTTCATCATGTTCAAAGTGAATATAACGTTGCAGTTGACCGAATTCGTCAAATGGCAAGAGTATTCAATGTGATCAGAGTGATAAAACCAGCCAGACTAATCAAAATAGCCTGAATGTCCAATAATTCAGAATGTTCATCATGTTCAAGCTGAATAGAACGTTGGAATTGACCGTATTCGTCAAATGGCAAGAGTATTCAAAGTGATCAGAGTGATAAAACCAGCCAGACTATTCAAATAGCGTGAATGTCCAATAATTCAGAATGTTCATCATGTTAAAAATAAATAGAACGTTGGAATTGAACGAATTCGTCAAATGGCAAGACTAATCAAAGTGATCAGAGTGATAAAACCAGCTACAATAATCAAAATAGCCTGAATGCCCAATAATTCAGAATGTTCATCATGTTGAAACTGAATAGAACGTTTGAATTGACCGAATTCGTCAAATGGCAAGAGTATTCAAAGTGATCACAGTGATAAAACCAGCCAGACTATTCAAATAGCGTGAATGTCCAATGATTCAGAATGTGATCAGAGTGATAAAAACCAGCTGCAATAGTCAAAATAGCCTGAATGCCTAATAACTCAAAATGTTCATCATGTTCAAAGTGAATATAACGTTGCAGTTGACCGAATTCGTCAAATGGCAAGAGTATTCAATGTGATCAGAGTGATAAAACCAGCCAGACTAATCAAAATAGCCTGAATGTCCAATAATTCAGAATGTTCATCATGCTGAAACTGAATAGAACGTTTGAATTGACCGAATTCGTCAAATGGCAAGAATATTCAAAGTGATCAGAGTGATAAAACCAGCCAGACTATTCACATAGCGTGAATGTCCAATGATTCAGAATGTTCAACATGTTCAAGCAGAATAAAACGTTGGAATTGACCGAATTCGTCAAATGGCAAAAGTATTCAAAGTGATCAGAGTGATAAAACCAGCCAGACTAATCAAAATAGCCTGAATGTCCTATAATTCATAATGTTCATCATGTTCAAAGTGAATATAACGTTGCAGTTGACCGAATTCGTCAAATGGCAAGAGTATTCAAAGTGATCAGAGTGATAAAACCAGCTACAATAATCAAAATAGCCTGAATGCCCAATAATTCAGAATGTTCATCATGTTGAAACTGAATAGAACGTTGGAATTGACCGAATTCGTCAAATGGCAAAAGTATTCAAAGTGATCAGAGTGATAAAACCAGCCAGACTAATCAAAATAGCCTGTATGTGCTATAATTCAGAATGTTCATCATGTTGAAACTGAATAGAACGTGGGAATTGACCGTATTCGTCAAATGGCAAGAGTATTCAATGTGATCAGAGTGATAAAACCAGCTACAATAATCAAAATAGCCTGAATACCCAATAATTCAGAATGTTCATCATGTTGAAACTGTATAGAACGGTGGAATTGACCGAATTCGTCAAATGGCAAAAGTATTCAAAGTGATCAGAGTGATAAAACCAGCCAGACTAATCAAAATAGCAAAAATAATTCAGAATGTTCATCATGTTCAAAGTGAATAGAACGTTGGAATTGACCGAATTCGTCAAATGGCAAGAATAATCAAGGTGATAAAACCAGCTACAATAATCAAAAAATCCAGAATGTCTAATAATTCAGAATGTGCATCATGTTCAAACTGAATAGAATGTTGGAATTCACGGAATTCGTCAAATGGCAAGAATAATCAAAGTGATCAGAGTGATAAAACCAGCTACAATAAATAAAATAGCCTGAATGCCCAATAATTCAGAATGTTCATTATGTTGAAACTGAATAGAACGTTGGAATTGACCGAATTCGTCAAATGGCAAGAGTATTCAAAGTGATCAGAGTCATAAAACCAGCTACAATAATCAAAATAGCCTGAATGTCCAATGATTCAGAATGTTCATCATGTTCAAGCTGAATAGAACGTTGGAATTGACCGTATTCGTCAAATGGCAAGAGTATTCAAAGTGATCAGAGTGATAAAACCAGTCAGACTAATAAAAATAGCCTAAATGTCCTATAATTCATAATGTTCATCATGTTCAAAGTGAATATAACGTTGCAGTTGACCGAATTCGTCAAATGGCAAGAGTATTCAAAGTGATCAGAGTGATAAAACCAACCAGACTAATCAAAATAGCCTGAATGTCCAATAATTCAGAATGTTCATCATGTTCAAAGTGAATAGAACGTTGGAATTGACCGAATTCGTCAAATGGCAAGAGTATTCAAAGTGATCAGAGTGATAAAACCAGCTACAATAATCAAAATAGCCTGAATGTCCAATGATTCAGAATGTTCATCATGTTCAAGCTGAATAGAACGTTGGAATTGACCGTATTCGTCAAATGGCAAGAGTATTCAAAGTGATCAGAGTGATAAAACCAGCCAGACTAATCAAAATAGCCTGAATGTCCAATAATTCAGAATGTTCATCATGTTCAAAGTGAATAGAACGTTGGAATTGACCGAATTCGTCAAATGGCAAGAGTATTCAAAGTGATCAGAGTGATAAAACCAGCTACAATAATCAAAATAGCCTGAATGCCCAATAATTCAGAATGTTCATCATGTTGAAACTGAATAGAACGTTTGAATTGACCGAATTCGTCAAATGGCAAAAGTATTCAAAGTGATCAGAGTGATAAAACCAGCCAGACTAATCAAAATAGCCTGAATGCCCAATAGTTCAAAATGTTCATCATGTTCAAAGTGAATATAACGTTGCAGTTGACCGAATTCGTCAAATGGCAAGAGTATTCAAAGTGATCAGAGTGATAAAACCAGCCAGACTAATCAAAATAGCCTGAATGTCCAATAATTCAGAATGTTCATCATGTTAAAAATAAATAGAACGTTGGAATTGAACGAATTCGTCAAATGGCAAGACTAGTCAAAGTGATCAGAGTGATAAACCAGCTGCAATAAATAAAATAGCCTGAATGTCCTATAATTAATAATGTTCATCATGTTCAAAGTGAATATAACGTTGCAGTTGACCGAATTCGTCAAATGGCAAGAGTATTCAAAGTGATCAGAGTGATAAAACCAGCTACAATAAATAAAATAGCCTGAATGCCCAATAATTCAGAATGGCCGAATTCGTTAAATGGCAAGAGTATTCAATGTGATCAGTGTGATAAAACCAGCTACAATAATCAAAATAGCCTGAATGCCCAATAATTCAGAATGTTCATCATATTGAAACTGAATAGAACGTTTGAATTGACCGAATTCGTCAAATGGCATTCAAAGTGATCAGAGTGATAAAACCAGCCAGACTATTCAAATAGCGTGAATGTCCAATGATTCAGAATGTTCAACATGTTCAAGCAGAATAAAACGTTGGAATTGACCGAATTCGTCAAATGGCAAAAGTATTCAAAGTGATCACAGTGATAAAACCAGCTACAATAAATAAAATAGCCTGAATGTCCTATAATTAATAATGTTCATCATGTTCAAAGTGAATATAACGTTGCAGTTGACCGAATTCGTCAAATGGCAAGAGTATTCAAAGTGATCAGAGTGATAAAACCAGCTACAATAAATAAAATAGCCTGAATGCCCAATAATTCAGAATGTTCATCATGTTGAAACTGAATAGAACGTTGGAATTGACCGAATTCGTCAGATGGCAAAAGTATTCAAAGTGATCAGAGTGATAAAACCAGCCAGACTAATCAAAATAGCCTGAATGTGCTATAATTCAGAATGTTCATCATGTTGAAACTGAATAGAACGTTGGTATTGACCGTATTCGTCAAATGGCAAGAGTATTCAAAGTGATCAGAGTGATAAAACCTGCCAGACTAATCAAAATAGCCTGAATGCCCAATAATTCAGAATGTTCATCATGTTGAAACTGAATAGAACGTTGGAATTGACCGAATTCGTCAAATGGCAAAAGTATTCAATGTGATCAGAGTGATAAAACCAGCCAGACTAATCAAAATAGCCTGAATGTCCAATAATTCAGAATGTTCATCATGTTCAAAGTGAATAGAACGTTGGAATTGACCGAATTCGTCAAATGGCAAGAGTATTCAAAGTGATCAGAGTGATAAAACCAGCTGCAATAGTCAAAATAGCCTGAATGCCTAATAATTCAAAATGTTCATCATGTTCTAAGTGAATATAACGTTGCAGTTGACCGAATTCGTCAAATGGCAAGAGTATTCAATGTGATCAGAGTGATAAAACCAGCTGCAATAGTCAAATTAGCCTGAATGCCTAATAATTCAAAATGCTCATCATGTTCAAAGTGAATATAACGTTGCAGTTGACCGAATTCGTCAAATGGCAAGAGTATTCAATGTGATCAGAGTGATAAAACCAGCTGCAATAGTCAAATTAGCCTGAATGCCTAATAATTCAAAATGCTCATCATGTTCAAAGTGAATATAACGTTGCAGCTGACCGAATTCGTCAAACGGCAAGAGTATTCAATGTGATCAGAGTGATAAAACCAGCCAGACTAATCAAAATAGCATGAATGTCCAATAATTCAGAATGTTCATCATGTTCAAGCTGAATAGAACGTTGGAATTGACCGTATTCGTCAAATGGCAAGAGTATTCAAAGTGATCAGAGTGATAAAACCAGCCAGACTAATCAAATGTTCATCATGTTAAAAATAAATAGATCGTTGGAATTGAACGAATTCGTCAAATGGCAAGACTAATCAAAGTGATCAGAGTGATAAAACCAGCTGCAATAGTCAAAATAGCCTGAATGCCTAATAATTCAAAATGTTCAAAGTGAATATAACGTTGCAGTTGACCGAATTCGTTAAATGGCAAGAGTATTCAATGTGATCAGTGTGATAAAACCAGCTACAATAATCAAAATAGCCTGAATGCCCAATAATTCAGAATGTTCATCATGTTGAAACTGAATAGAACGTTTGAATTGACCGAATTCGTCAAATGGCAAGAATATTCAAAGTGATCAGAGTGATAAAACCAGCCAGACTATTCAAATAGCGTGAATGTCCAATGATTCAGAATGTTCAACATGTTCAAGCTGAATAAAACGTTGGAATTGACCGAATTCGTCAAATGGCAAAAGTATTCAAAGTGATCAGAGTGAAAAAACCAGCCAGACTAATCAAAATAGCCTGAATGTCCTATAATTCATAATGTTCATCATGTTCAAAGTGAATATAACGTTGCAGTTGACCGAATTCGTCAAATGGCAAGAGTATTCAAAGTGATCAGAGTGATAAAACCAGCTACAATAATCAAAATAGCCTGAATGCCCAATAATTCAGAATGTTCATCATGTTGAAACTGAATAGAACGTTGGAATTGACCGAATTCGTCAAATGGCAAAAGTATTCAAAGTGATCAGAGTGATAAAACCAGCCAGACTAATCAAAATCGCCTGAATGTCCAATAATTCAGAATGTTCATCATGTTCAAAGTGAATAGAACGTTGGAATTGACCGAATTCGTCAAATGGCAAGAGTATTCAAAGTGATCAGAGTGATAAAACCAGCTACAATAATCAAAATAGCCTGAATGCCCAATAATTCAGAATGTTCATCATGTTGAAACTGAATAGAACGTTTGAATTGACCGAATTCGTCAAATGGCAAAAGTATTCAAAGTGATCAGAGTGATAAAACCAGCCAGACTAATCAAAATAGCCTGAATGCCCAATAATTCAAAATGTTCATCATGTTCAAAGTGAATATAACGTTGCAGTTGACCGAATTCGTCAAATGGCAAGAGTATTCAAAGTGATCAGAGTGATAAAACCAGCCAGACTAATCAAAATAGCCTGAATGTCCAATAATTCAGAATGTTCATCATGTTAAAAATAAATAGAACGTTGGAATTGAACGAATTCGTCAAATGGCAAGACTAATCAAAGTGATGAGAGTGATAAACCAGCTGCAATAGTCAAAATAGCCTGAATGCCTAATAATTCAAAATGTTCATCATGTTCAAAGTGAATATAACGTTGCAGTTGACCGAATTCGTTAAATGGCAAGAGTATTCAATGTGATCAGTGTGATAAAACCAGCTACAATAATCAAAATAGCCTGAATGCCCAATAATTCAGAATGTTCATCATGTTGAAACTGAATAGAACGTTTGAATTGACCGAATTCGTCAAATGGCATTCAAAGTGATCAGAGTGATAAAACCAGCCAGACTATTCAAATAGCGTGAATGTCCAATGATTCAGAATGTTCAACATGTTCAAGCAGAATAAAACGTTGGAATTGACCGAATTCGTCAAATGGCAAAAGTATTCAAAGTGATCACAGTGATAAAACCAGCCAGACTAATCAAAATAGCCTGAATGTTCTATAATTAATAATGTTCATCATGTTCAAAGTGAATAGAACGTTGGAATTGACCGAATTCGTCAAATGGCAAAAGTATTCAAAGTGATCACAGTGATAAAACCAGCCAGACTAATCAAAATAGCCTGAATGTCCTATAATTAATAATGTTCATCATGTTCAAAGTGAATAGAACGTTTGAATTGACCGAATTCGTCAAATGGCATTCAAAGTGATCAGAGTGATAAAACCAGCCAGACTACTCAAATAGCGTGAATGTCCAATGATTCAGAATGTTCAACATGTTCAAGCAGAATAAAACGTTGGAATTGACCGAATTCGTCAAATGGCAAAAGTATTCAAAGTGATCAGAGTGATAAAACCAGCCAGACTAATCAAAATCGCCTGAATGTCCAATAATTCAGAATGTTCATCATGTTCAAAGTGAATAGAACGTTGGAATTGACCGAATTCGTCAAATGGCAAGAGTATTCAAAGTGATCAGAGTGATAAAACTAGCTACAATAATCAAAATAGCCTGAATGCCCAATAATTCAGAATGTTCATCATGTTGAAACTGAATAGAACGTTGGAATTGACCGAATTCGTCAAATGGCAAAAGTATTCAAAGTGATCAGAGTGATAAAACCAGCCAGACTAATCAAAATAGCCTGAATGTCCTATAATTCATAATGTTCATCATGTTCAAAGTGAATATAACGTTGCAGTTGACCGAATTCGTCAAATGGCAAGAGTATTCAAAGTGATCAGAGTGATAAAACCAGCCCGACTAATCAAAATAGCCTGAATGTCCAATAATTCAGAATGCTCATCATGTTCAAAGTGAATAGAACGTTGGAATTGACCGAATTCGTCAAATGGCAAGAGTATTCAAAGTGATCAGAGTGATAAAACCAGCTACAATAATCAAAATAGACTGAATGCCCAATAATTCAGAATGTTCATCATGTTGAAACTGAATAGAACGTTTGAATTGACCGAATTCGTCAAATGGCAAGAGTATTCAAAGTGATAAAACCAGCCAGACTATTCAAATAGCGTGAATGTCCAATGATTCAGAATGTTCAACATGTTCAAGCAGAATAAAACGTTGGAATTGACCGAATTCGTCAAATGGCAAAAGTATTCAAAGTGATCAGAGTGATAAAACCAGCCAGACTAATCAAAAGAGCCTGAATGTCCTATAATTCATAATGTTCATCATGTTCAAAGTGAATATAACGTTGCAGTTGACCGAATTCGTCAAATGGCAAGAGTATTCAAAGTGATCAGAGTGATAAAACCAGCTACAATAAATAAAATAGCCTGAATGCAAAATAATTCAGAATGTTCATCATGTTGAAACTGAATAGAACGTTGGAATTGACCGAATTCGTCAGATGGCAAAAGTATTCAAAGTGATCAGAGTGATAAAACCAGCCAGACTAATCAAAATAGCCTGAATGTGCTATAATTCAGAATGTTCATCATGTTGAAACTAAATAGAACGTTGGAATTGAACGAATTCGTCAAATGGCAAGACTAATCAAAGTGATCAGAGTGATAAAACCAGCCAGACTAATCAAAATAGCCTGAATGTCCTATAATTCATAATGTTCATCATGTTCAAAGTGAATATAACGTTGCAGTTGACCGAATTCGTCAAATGGCAAGAGTATTCAAAGTGATCAGAGTGATAAAACCAGCTACAATAAATAAAATAGCCTGAATGCCCAATAATTCAGAATGTTCATCATGTTGAAACTGAATAGAACGTTGGAATTGACCGTATTCCTCAAATGGCAAGAGTATTCAAAGTGATCAGAGTGATAAAACCAGCCAGACCAATCAAAATAGCCTGAATGTCCAATAATTCAGAATGTTCATCATGTTGAAACTGAATAGAACGTTGGAATTGACCGAATTCGTCAAATGGCAAAAGTATTCAAAGTGATCAGAGTGAAAAAACCAGCCAGACTAATCAAAATAGCCTGAATGTGCTATAATTCAGAATGTTCATCATGTTGAAACTAAATAGAACGTTGGAATTGAACGAATTCGTCAAATGGCAAGACTAATCAAAGTGATCAGAGTGATAAAACCAGCCAGACTAATCAAAATAGCCTGAATGTCCTATAATTCATAATGTTCATCATGTTCAAAGTGAATATAACGTTGCAGTTGACCGAATTCGTCAAATGGCAAGAGTATTCAAAGTGATCAGAGTGATAAAACCAGCTGCAATAGTCAAAATAGCCTGAATGCCTAATAATTCAAAATGTTCATCATGTTGAAAGTGAATATAACGTTGCAGCTGACCGAATTCGTCAAATGGCAAGAGTATTCAATGTGATCAGAGTGATAAAACCAGCCAGACTAATCAAAATAGCCTGTATGTCCAATAATTCAGAATGTTCATCATGTTCAAGCTGAATAGAACGTTGGAATTGACCGTATTCGTCAAATGGCAAGAGTATTCAAAGTGATCAGAGTGATAAAACCAGCCAGACTAATCAAAATAGCCTGAATGTCCAATAATTCAGAATGTTCATCATGTTAAAAATAAATAGATCGTTGGAATTGAACGAATTCGTCAAATGGCAAGACTAATCAAAGTGATCAGAGTGATAAAACGAGCTGCAATAGTCAAAATAGCCTGAATGCCTAATAATTCAAAATGTTCATCATGTTCAAAGTGAATATAACGTTGCAGTTGACCGAATTCGTTAAATGGCAAGAGTATTCAATGTGATGAGTGTGATAAAACCAGCTACACTAATCACAATAGCCTGAATGCCCAATAATTCAGAATGTTCATCATGTTGAAACTGAATAGAACGTTTGAATTGACCGAATTCGTCAAATGGCAAGAATATTCAAAGTGATCAGAGTGATAAAACCAGCCAGACTATTCAAATAGCGTGAATGTCCAATGATTCAGAATGTTCAACATGTTCAAGCAGAATAAAACGTTGGAATTGACCGAATTCGTCAAATGGCAAAAGTATTCAAAGTGATCAGAGTGATAAAACCAGCCAGACTAATCAAAATAGCCTGAATGTCCTATAATTCATAATGTTCATCATGTTCAAAGTGAATATAACGTTGCAGTTGACCGAATTCGTCAAATGGCAAGAGTATTCAAAGTGATCAGAGTGATAAAACCAGCTACAATAATCAAAATAGCCTGAATGCCCAATAATTCAGAATGTTCATCATGTTGAAACTGAATAGAACGTTGGAATTGACCGAATTCGTCAAATGGCAAAAGTATTCAAAGTGATCAGAGTGATAAAACCAGCCAGACTAATCAAAATAGCCTGAATGTCCAATAATTCAGAATGTTCATCATGTTCAAAGTGAATAGAACGTTGGAATTGACCGAATTCGTCAAATGGCAAGAGTATTCAAAGTGATCAGAGTGATAAAACCAGCTACAATAATCAAAATAGCCTGAATGCCCAATAATTCAGAATGTTCATCATGTTGAAACTGAATAGAACGTTTGAATTGACCGAATTCGTCAAATGGCAAGAGTATTCAAAGTGATCAGAGTGATAAAACCAGCCAGACTATTCAAATAGCGTGAATGTCCAATGATTCAGAATGTTCAACATGTTCAAGCAGAATAAAACGTTGCAGTTGACCGAATTCGTCAAATGGCAAGAGTATTCAAAGTGATCAGACTGATAAAACCAGCCAGACTAATCAAAATAGCCTGAATGTCCAATAATAATTCAGAATGTTCATCATGTTAAAAATAAATAGAACGTTGGAATTGAACGAATTCGTCAAATGGCAAGACTAATCAAAGTGATCAGAGTGATAAACCAGCTGCAATAGTCAAAATAGCCTGAATGCCTAATAATTCAAAATGTTCATCATGTTCAAAGTGAATATAACGTTGCAGTTGACCGAATTCGTTAAATGGCAAGAGTATTCAATGTGATCAGTGTGATAAAACCAGCTACAATAATCAAAATAGCCTGAATGCCCAATAATTCAGAATGTTCATCATATTGAAACTGAATAGAACGTTTGAATTGACCGAATTCGTCAAATGGCAAGAGCATTCAAAGTGATCAGAGTAATAAAACCAGCCAGACTATTCAAATAGCGTGAATGTCCAATGATTCAGAATGTTCAACATGTTCAAGCAGAATAAAACGTTGGAATTGACCGAATTCGTCAAATGGCAAAAGTATTCAAAGTGATCACAGTGATAAAACCAGCCAGACTAATCAAAATAGACTGAATGCCCAATAATTCAAAATGTTCATCATGTTCAAAGTGAATATAACGTTGCAGTTGACCGAATTCGTCAAATGGCAAGATTATTCAAAGTGATCAGAGTGATAAAACCAGCCAGACTAATCAAAATAGCCTGAATGTCCAATAATTCAGAATGTTCATCATGTTAAAAATAAATAGAACGTTGGAATTGAACGAATTCGTCAAATGGCAAGACAAATCAAAGTGATCAGAGTGATAAACCAGCGGCAATAGTCAAAATAGCCTGAATGCCTAATAATTCAAAATGTTCATCATGTTCAAAGTGAATATAACGTTGCAGTTGACCGAATTCGTTAAATGGCAAGAGTATTCAATGTGATCAGTGTGATAAAACCAGCTACAATAATCAAAATAGCCTGAATGCCCAATAATTCAGAATGTTCATCATATTGAAACTGAATAGAACGTTTGAATTGACCGAATTCGTCAAATGGCAAGAGCATTCAAAGTGATCAGAGTGATAAAACCAGCCAGACTATTCAAATAGCGTGAATGTCCAATGATTCAGAATGTTCAACATGTTCAAGCAGAATAAAACGTTGGAATTGACCGAATTCGTCAAATGGCAAAAGTATACAAAGTGATCACAGTGATAAAACCAGCCAGACTAATCAAAATAGCCTGAATGTCCTATAATTCATAATGTTCATCATGTTCAAAGTGAATATAACGTTGCAGTTGACCGAATTCGTCAAATGGCAAGAGTATTCAAAGTGATCAGAGTGATAAAACCAGCCCGACTAATCAAAATAGCCTGAATGTCCAATAATTCAGAATGTTCATCATGTTCAAAGTGAATAGAACGTTGGAATTGACCGAATTCGTCAAATGGCAAGAGTATTCAAAGTGATCAGAGTGATAAAACCAGCTACAATAATCAAAATAGCCTGAATGCCCAATAATTCAGAATGTTCATCATGTTGAAACTGAATAGAACGTTTGAATTGACCGAATTCGTCAAATGGCAAGAGTATTCAAAGTGATAAAACCAGCCAGACTATTCAAATAGCGTGAATGTCCAATGATTCAGAATGTTCAACATGTTCAAGCAGAATAAAACTTTGGAATTGACCGAATTCGTCAAATGTGCAAAAGTATTCAAAGTGATCAGAGTGATAAAACCAACCAGACTAATCAAAATAGCCTGAATGTCCTATAATTCATAATGTTCATCATGTTCAAAGTGAATATAACGTTGCAGTTGACCGAATTCGTCAAATGGCAAGAGTATTCAAAGTGATCAGAGTGATAAAACCAGCTACAATAAATAAAATAGCCTGAATGCCCAATAATTCAGAATGTTCATCATGTTGAAACTGAATAGAACGTTGGAATTGACCGAATTCGTCAGATGGCAAAAGTATTCAAAGTGATCAGAGTGATAAAACCAACCAGACTAATCAAAATAGCCTGAATGTGCTATAATTCAGAATGTTCATCATGTTGAAACTGAATAGAACGTTGGAATTGACCGTATTCGTCAAATGGCAAGAGTATTCAAAGTGATCAGAGTGATAAAACCATCCAGACTAATCAAAATAGCCTGAATGCCCAATAATTCAGACTGTTCATCATGTTGAAACTGAATAGAACGTTGGAATTGACCGAATTCGTCAAATGGCAAGAGTATTCAAAGTGATCAGAGTGATCAAACCAGCCAGACTAATCAAAATAGCCTGAATGTGCTATAATTCAGAATGTTCATCATGTTGAAACTAAATAGAACGTTGGAATTGACCGTATTCGTCAAATGGCAAGAGTATTCAAAGTGATCAGAGTGATAAAACCATCCAGACTAATCAAAATAGCCTGAATGCCCAATAATTCAGACTGTTCATCATGTTGAAACTGAATAGAACGTTGGAATTGACCGAATTCGTCAAATGGCAAGAGTATTCAAAGTGATCAGAGTGATCAAACCAGCCAGACTAATCAAAATAGCCTGAATGTGCTATAATTCAGAATGTTCATCATGTTGAAACTAAATAGAACGTTGGAATTGAACGAATTCGTCAAATGGCAAGACTAATCAAAGTGATCAGAGTGATAAAACCAGCTGCAATAGTCAAAATAGCCTGAATGCCTAATAATTCAAAATGTTCATCATGTTCAAAGTGAATATAACGTTGCAGCTGACCGAATTCGTCAAATGGCAAGAGTATTCAATGTGATCAGAGTGATAAAACCAGCCAGACTAATCAAAATAGCCTGAATGTCCAATAATTCAGAATGTTCATCATGTTCAAGCTGAATAGAACGTTGGAATTGACCGTATTCGTCAAATGGCAAGAGTATTCAAAGTGATCAGAGTGATAAAACCAGCCAGACTAATCAAAATAGCCTGAATGTCCAATAATTCAGAATGTTCATCATGTTAAAAATAAATAGATCGTTGGAATTGAACGAATTCGTCAAATGGCAAGACTAATCAAAGTGATCAGAGTGATAAAACCAGCTGCAATATTCAAAATAGCCTGAATGCCTAATAATTCAAAATGTTCATCATGTTCAAAGTGAATATAACGTTGCAGTTGACCGAATTCGTTAAATGGCACGAGTATTCAATGTGATCAGTGTGATAAAACCAGCTACAATAATCAAAATAGCCTGAATGCCCAATAATTCAGAATGTTCATCATGTTGAAACTGAATAGAACGTTTGAATTGACCGAATTCGTCAAATGGCAAGAATATTCAAAGTGATCAGAGTGATAAAACCAGCCAGACTATTCAAATAGCGTGAATGTCCAATGATTCAGAATGTTCAACATGTTCAAGCAGAATAAAACGTTGGAATTGACCGAATTCGTCAAATGGCAAAAGTATTCAAAGTGATCAGAGTGATAAAACCAGCCAGACTAATCAAAATAGCCTGAATGTCCTATAATTCATAATGTTCATCATGTTCAAAGTGAATATAACGTTGCAGTTGACCGAATTCGTCAAATGGCAAGAGTATTCAAAGTGATCAGAGTGATAAAACCAGCTACAATAATCAAAATAGCCTGAATGCCCAATAATTCAGAATGTTCATCATGTTGAAACTGAATAGAACGTTGGAATTGACCGAATTCGTCAAATGGCAAAAGTATTCAAAGTGATCAGAGTGATAAAACCAGCTGCAATATTCAAAATAGCCTGAATGCCTAATAATTCAAAATGTTCATCATGTTCAAAGTGAATATAACGTTGCAGTTGACCGAATTCGTTAAATGGCAAGAGTATTCAATGTGATCAGTGTGATAAAACCAGCTACAATAATCAAAATAGCCTGAATGCCCAATAATTCAGAATGTTCATCATGTTGAAACTGAATAGAACGTTTGAATTGACCGAATTCGTCAAATGGCAAGAATATTCAAAGTGATCAGAGTGATAAAACCAGCCAGACTATTCAAATAGCGTGAATGTCCAATGATTCAGAATGTTCAACATGTTCAAGCAGAATAAAACGTTGGAATTGACCGAATTCGTCAAATGGCAAAAGTATTCAAAGTGATCAGAGTGATAAAACCAGCCAGACTAATCAAAATAGCCTGAATGTCCTATAATTCATAATGTTCATCATGTTCAAAGTGAATATAACGTTGCAGTTGACCGAATTCGTCAAATGGCAAGAGTATTCAAAGTGATCAGAGTGATAAAACCAGCTACAATAATCAAAATAGCCTGAATGTCCAATAATTCAGAATGTTCATCATGTTCAAAGTGAATAGAACGTTGGAATTGACCGAATTCGTCAAATGGCAAGAGTATTCAAAGTGATCAGAGTGATAAAACCAGCCAGACTATTCAAATAGCGTGAATGTCCAATGATTCAGAATGTTCAACATGTTCAAGCAGAATAAAACGTTGGAATTGACCGAATTCGTCAAATGGCAAAAGTATTCAAAGTGATCAGAGTGATAAAACCAGCCAGACTAATCAAAATAGCCTGAATGTCCTATAATTCATAATGTTCATCATGTTCAAAGTGAATATAACGTTGCAGTTGACCGAATTCGTCAAATGGCAAGAGTATTCAAAGTGATCAGAGTGATAAAACCAGCTACAATAATCAAAATAGCCTGAATGTCCAATAATTCAGAATGTTCATCATGTTAAAAATAAATAGAACGTTGGAATTGAACGAATTCGTCAAATGGCAAGACTAATCAAAGTGATCAGAGTGATAAAACCAGCTACAATAATCAAAATAGCCTGAATGCCCAATAATTCAGAATGTTCATCATGTTGAAACTGAATAGAACGTTTGAATTGACCGAATTCGTCAAATGGCAAGAGTATTCAAAGTGATAAAACCAGCCAGACTATTCAAATAGCGTGAATGTCCAATGATTCAGAATGTTCAACATGTTCAAGCAGAATAAAACGTTGGAATTGACCGAATTCGTCAAATGGCAAAAGTATACAAAGTGATCACAGCGATAAAACCAGCCAGACTAATCAAAATAGCCTGAATGTCCTATAATTCATAATGTTCATCATGTTCAAAGTGAATATAACGTTGCAGTTGACCGAATTCGTCAAATGGCAAGAGTATTCAAAGTGATCAGAGTGATAAAACCAGCCCGACTAATCAAAATAGCCTGAATGTCCAATAATTCAGAATGTTCATCATGTTCAAAGTGAATAGAACGTTGGAATTGACCGAATTCGTCAAATGGCAAGAGTATTCAAAGTGATCAGAGTGATAAAACCAGCTTTAATAATCAAAATAGCCTGAATGCCCAATAATTCAGAATGTTCATCATGTTGAAACTGAATAGAACGTTTGAATTGACCGAATTCGTCAAATGGCAAGAGTATTCAAAGTGATAAAACCAGCCAGACTATTCAAATAGCGTGAATGTCCAATGATTCAGAATGTTCAACATGTTCAAGCAGAATAAAACTTTGGAATTGACCGAATTCGTCAAATGTGCAAAAGTATTCAAAGTGATCAGAGTGATAAAACCAACCAGACTAATCAAAATAGCCTGAATGTCCTATAATTCATAATGTTCATCATGTTCAAAGTGAATATAACGTTGCAGTTGACCGAATTCGTCAAATGGCAAGAGTATTCAAAGTGATCAGAGTGATAAAACCAGCTACAATAAATAAAATAGCCTGAATGCCCAATAATTCAGAATGTTCATCATGTTGAAACTGAATAGAACGTTGGAATTGACCGAATTCGTCAGATGGCAAAAGTATTCAAAGTGATCAGAGTGATAAAACCAGCCAGACTAATCAAAATAGCCTGAATGTGCTATAATTCAGAATGTTCATCATGTTGAAACTGAATAGAACGTTGGAATTGACCGTATTCGTCAAATGGCAAGAGTATTCAAAGTGATCAGAGTGATAAAACCATCTAGACTAATCAAAATAGCCTGAATGCCCAATAATTCAGACTGTTCATCATGTTGAAACTGAATAGAACGTTGGAATTGACCGAATTCGTCAAATGGCAAGAGTATTCAAAGTGATCAGAGTGATCAAACCAGCCAGACTAATCAAAATAGCCTGAATGTGCTATAATTCAGAATGTTCATCATGTTGAAACTAAATAGAACGTTGGAATTGAACGAATTCGTCAAATGGCAAGACTAATCAAAGTGATCAGAGTGATAAAACCAGCTGCAATAGTCAAAATAGCCTGAATGCCTAATAATTCAAAATGTTCATCATGTTCAAAGTGAATATAACGTTGCAGCTGACCGAATTCGTCAAATGGCAAGAGTATTCAATGTGATCAGAGTGATAAAACCAGCCAGACTAATCAAAATAGCCTGAATGTCCTATAATTCATAATGTTCATCATGTTCAAAGTGAATATAACGTTGCAGTTGACCGAATTCGTCAAATGGCAAGAGTATTCAAAGTGATCAGAGTGATAAAACCAGCTACAATAATCAAAATAGCCTGAATGCCCAATAATTCAGAATGTTCATCATGTTGAAACTGAATAGAACGTTGGAATTGACCGAATTCGTCAAATGGCAAAAGTATTCAAAGTGATCAGAGTGATAAAACCAGCCAGACTAATCAAAATAGCCTGAATGTCCAATAATTCAGAATGTTCATCATGTTCAAAGTGAATAGAACGTTGGAATTGACCGAATTCGTCAAATGGCAAGAGTATTCAAAGTGATCAGAGTGATAAAACCAGCTACAATAATCAAAATAGCCTGAATGCCCAATAATTCAGAATGTTCATCATGTTGAAACTGAATAGAACGTTTGAATTGACCGAATTCGTCAAATGGCAAGAGTATTCAAAGTGATCAGAGTGATAAAACCAGCCAGACTATTCAAATAGCGTGAATGTCCAATGATTCAGAATGTTCAACATGTTCAAGCAGAATAAAACGTTGCAGTTGACCGAATTCGTCAAATGGCAAGAGTATTCAAAGTGATCAGACTGATAAAACCAGCCAGACTAATCAAAATAGCCTGAATGTCCAATAATAATTCAGAATGTTCATCATGTTAAAAATAAATAGAACGTTGGAATTGAACGAATTCGTCAAATGGCAAGACTAATCAAAGTGATCAGAGTGATAAACCAGCTGCAATAGTCAAAATAGCCTGAATGCCTAATAATTCAAAATGTTCATCATGTTCAAAGTGAATATAACGTTGCAGTTGACCGAATTCGTTAAATGGCAAGAGTATTCAATGTGATCAGTGTGATAAAACCAGCTACAATAATCAAAATAGCCTGAATGCCCAATAATTCAGAATGTTCATCATATTGAAACTGAATAGAACGTTTGAATTGACCGAATTCGTCAAATGGCAAGAGCATTCAAAGTGATCAGAGTGATAAAACCAGCCAGACTATTCAAATAGCGTGAATGTCCAATGATTCAGAATGTTCAACATGTTCAAGCAGAATAAAACGTTGGAATTGACCGAATTCGTCAAATGGCAAAAGTATTCAAAGTGATCACAGTGATAAAACCAGCCAGACTAATCAAAATAGCCTGAATGCCCAATAATTCAAAATGTTCATCATGTTCAAAGTGAATATAACGTTGCAGTTGACCGAATTCGTCAAATGGCAAGATTATTCAAAGTGATCAGAGTGATAAAACCAGCCAGACTAATCAAAATAGCCTGAATGTCCAATAATTCAGAATGTTCATCATGTTAAAAATAAATAGAACGTTGGAATTGAACGAATTCGTCAAATGGCAAGACAAATCAAAGTGATCAGAGTGATAAACCAGCTGCAATAGTCAAAATAGCCTGAATGCCTAATAATTCAAAATGTTCATCATGTTCAAAGTGAATATAACGTTGCAGTTGACCGAATTCGTTAAATGGCAAGAGTATTCAATGTGATCAGTGTGATAAAACCAGCTACAATAATCAAAATAGCCTGAATGCCCAATAATTCAGAATGTTCATCATATTGAAACTGAATAGAACGTTTGAATTGACCGAATTCGTCAAATGGCAAGAGCATTCAAAGTGATCAGAGTGATAAAACCAGCCAGACTATTCAAATAGCGTGAATGTCCAATGATTCAGAATGTTCAACATGTTCAAGCAGAATAAAACGTTGGAATTGACCGAATTCGTCAAATGGCAAAAGTATACAAAGTGATCACAGTGATAAAATAGCCTGAATGTCCTATAATTCATAATGTTCATCATGTTCAAAGTGAATATAACGTTGCAGTTGACCGAATTCGTCAAATGGCAAGAGTATTCAAAGTGATCAGAGTGATAAAACCAGCCCGACTAATCAAAATAGCCTGAATGTCCAATAATTCAGAATGTTCATCATGTTCAAAGTGAATAGAACGTTGGAATTGACCGAATTCGTCAAATGGCAAGAGTATTCAAAGTGATCAGAGTGATAAAACCAGCTACAATAATCAAAATAGCCTGAATGCCCAATAATTCAGAATGTTCATCATGTTGAAACTGAATAGAACGTTTGAATTGACCGAATTCGTCAAATGGCAAGAGTATTCAAAGTGATAAAACCAGCCAGACTATTCAAATAGCGTGAATGTCCAATGATTCAGAATGTTCAACATGTTCAAGCAGAATAAAACTTTGGAATTGACCGAATTCGTCAAATGTGCAAAAGTATTCAAAGTGATCAGAGTGATAAAACCAACCAGACTAATCAAAATAGCCTGAATGTCCTATAATTCATAATGTTCATCATGTTCAAAGTGAATATAACGTTGCAGTTGACCGAATTCGTCAAATGGCAAGAGTATTCAAAGTGATCAGAGTGATAAAACCAGCCCGACTAATCAAAATAGCCTGAATGTCCAATAATTCAGAATGTTCATCATGTTGAAACTGAATAGAACGTTTGAATTGACCGAATTCGTCAAATGGCAAGAGTATTCAAAGTGATAAAACCAGCCAGACTATTCAAATAGCGTGAATGTCCAATGATTCAGAATGTTCAACATGTTCAAGCAGAATAAAACTTTGGAATTGACCGAATTCGTCAAATGTGCAAAAGTATTCAAAGTGATCAGAGTGATAAAACCAACCAGACTAATCAAAATAGCCTGAATGTCCTATAATTCATAATGTTCATCATGTTCAAAGTGAATATAACGTTGCAGTTGACCGAATTCGTCAAATGGCAAGAGTATTCAAAGTGATCAGAGTGATAAAACCAGCTACAATAAATAAAATAGCCTGAATGCCCAATAATTCAGAATGTTCATCATGTTGAAACTGAATAGAACGTTGGAATTGACCGAATTCGTCAGATGGCAAAAGTATTCAAAGTGATCAGAGTGATAAAACCAGCCAGACTAATCAAAATAGCCTGAATGTGCTATAATTCAGAATGTTCATCATGTTGAAACTGAATAGAACGTTGGAATTGACCGTATTCGTCAAATGGCAAGAGTATTCAAAGTGATCAGAGTGATAAAACCATCCAGACTAATCAAAATAGCCTGAATGCCCAATAATTCAGACTGTTCATCATTTTGAAACTGAATAGAACGTTGGAATTGACCGAATTCGTCAAATGGCAAGAGTATTCAAAGTGATCAGAGTGATCAAACCAGCCAGACTAATCAAAATAGCCTGAATGTGCTATAATTCAGAATGTTCATCATGTTGAAACTAAATAGAACGTTGGAATTGAACGAATTCGTCAAATGGCAAGACTAATCAAAGTGATCAGAGTGATAAAACCAGCTGCAATAGTCAAAATAGCCTGAATGCCTAATAATTCAAAATGTTCATCATGTTCAAAGTGAATATAACGTTGCAGCTGACCGAATTCGTCAAATGGCAAGAGTATTCAATGTGATCAGAGTGATAAAACCAGCCAGACTAATCAAAATAGCCTGAATGTCCAATAATTCAGAATGTTCATCATGTTCAAGCTGAATAGAACGTTGGAATTGACCGTATTCGTCAAATGGCAAGAGTATTCAAAGTGATCAGAGTGATAAAACCAGCCAGACTAATCAAAATAGCCTGAATGTCCAATAATTCAGAATGTTCATCATGTTAAAAATAAATAGATCGTTGGAATTGAACGAATTCGTCAAATGGCAAGACTAATCAAAGTGATCAGAGTGATAAAACCAGCTGCAATATTCAAAATAGCCTGAATGCCTAATAATTCAAAATGTTCATCATGTTCAAAGTGAATATAACGTTGCAGTTGACCGAATTCGTTAAATGGCAAGAGTATTCAATGTGATCAGTGTGATAAAACCAGCTACAATAATCAAAATAGCCTGAATGCCCAATAATTCAGAATGTTCATCATGTTGAAACTGAATAGAACGTTTGAATTGACCGAATTCGTCAAATGGCAAGAATATTCAAAGTGATCAGAGTGATAAAACCAGCCAGACTATTCAAATAGCGTGAATGTCCAATGATTCAGAATGTTAATCATGTTGAAACTGAATAGAACGTTGGAATATACCGAATTCGTCAAATGGCAAGAATAATCAAGGTGATAAAACCAGCCACAATAATCAAAATAGCCTGAATGTCCAATGATTCAGAATGTTCAACATGTTCAAGCAGAATAAAACGTTGGAATTGACCGAATTCGTCAAATGGCAAAAGTATTCAAAGTGATCAGAGTGATAAAACCAGCCAGACTAATCAAAATAGCCTGAATGTCCTATAATTCATAATGTTCATCATGTTCAAAGTGAATATAACGTTGCAGTTGACCGAATTCGTCAAATGGCAAGAGTATTCAAAGTGATCAGAGTGATAAAACCAGCTACAATAATCAAAATAGCCTGAATGTCCAATAATTCAGAATGTTCATCATGTTCAAAGTGAATAGAACGTTGGAATTGACCGAATTCGTCAAATGGCAAGAGTATTCAAAGTGATCAGAGTGATAAAACCAGCTACAATAATCAAAATAGCCTGAATGCCCAATAATTCAGAATGTTCATCATGTTGAAACTGAATAGAACGTTGGAATTGACCGAATTCGTCAGATGGCAAGAGTATTCAAAGTGATCACAGTGATAAAACCAGCCAGACTAATCAAAATAGCCTGAATGCCCAATAATTCAGAATGTTCATCATGTTGAAACTGAATAGAACGTTGGAATTGACCGAATTCGTCAAATGGCAAGAGTATTCAAAGTGATCAGAGTGATAAAACCAGCTACAATAATCAAAATAGCCTGAATGCCCAATAATTCAGAATGTTCATCATGTTGAAACTGAATAGAACGTTGGAATTGACCGAATTCGTCAGATGGCAAGAGTATTCAAAGTGATCACAGTGATAAAACCAGCCAGACTATTCAAATAGCGTGAATGTCCAATGATTCAGAATGTGATCAGAGTGATAAAACCAGCTGCAATAGTCAAAATAGCCTGAATGCCTAATAACTCAAAATGTTCATCATGTTCAAAGTGAATATAACGTTGCAGTTGACCGAATTCGTCAAATGGCAAGAGTATTCAATGTGATCAGAGTGATAAAACCAGCCAGACTAATCAAAATAGCCTGAATGTCCAATAATTCAGAATGTTCATCATGTTCAAGCTGAATAGAACGTTGGAATTGACCGTATTCGTCAAATGGCAAGAGTATTGAAAGTGATCAGAGTGATAAAACCAGCCAGACTATTCAAATAGCGTGAATGTCCAATAATTCAGAATGTTCATCATGTTAAAAATAAATAGAACGTTGGAATTGAACGAATTCGTCAAATGGCAAGACTAATCAAAGTGATCAGAGTGATAAAACCAGCTACAATAATCAAAATAGCCTGAATGCCCAATAATTCAGAATGTTCATCATGTTGAAACTGAATAGAACGTTGGAATTGACCGAATTCGTCAGATGGCAAAAGTATTCAAAGTGATCAGAGTGATAAAACCAGCCAGACTAATCAAAATAGCCTGAATGTGCTATAATTCAGAATGTTCATCATGTTGAAACTGAATAGAACGTTGGAATTGACCGAATTCGTCAAATGGCAAGAGTATTCAAAGTGATAAAACCAGCCAGACTATTCAAATAGCGTGAATGTCCAATGATTCAGAATGTTCAACATGTTCAAGCAGAATAAAACGTTGGAATTTACCGAATTCGTCAAATGGCAAAAGTATACAAAGTGATCACAGTGATAAAACCAGCCAGACTAATCAAAATAGCCTGAATGTCCTATAATTCATAATGTTCATCATGTTCAAAGTGAATATAACGTTGCAGTTGACCGAATTCGTCAAATGGCAAGAGTATTCAAAGTGATCAGAGTGATAAAACCAGCCCGACTAATCAAAATAGCCTGAATGTCCAATAATTCAGAATGTTCATCATGTTCAAAGTGAATAGAACGTTGGAATTGACCGAATTCGTCAAATGGCAAGAGTATTCAAAGTGATCAGAGTGATAAAACCAGCTTTAATAATCAAAATAGCCTGAATGCCCAATAATTCAGAATGTTCATCATGTTGAAACTGAATAGAACGCTTGAATTGACCGAATTCGTCAAATGGCAAGAGTATTCAAAGTGATAAAACCAGCCAGACTATTCAAATAGCGTGAATGTCCAATGATTCAGAATGTTCAACATGTTCAAGCAGAATAAAACTTTGGAATTGACCGAATTCGTCAAATGTGCAAAAGTATTCAAAGTGATCAGAGTGATAAAACCATCCAGACTAATCAAAATAGCCTGAATGTCCTATAATTCATAATGTTCATCATGTTCAAAGTGAATATAACGTTGCAGTTGACCGAATTCGTCAAATGGCAAAAGTATTCAAAGTGATCAGAGTGATAAAACCAGCTACAATAAATAAAATAGCCTGAATGCCCAATAATTCAGAATGTTCATCATGTTGAAACTGAATAGAACGTTGGAATTGACCGAATTCGTCAGATGGCAAAAGTATTCAAAGTGATCAGAGTGATAAAACCAGCCAGACTAATCAAAATAGCCTGAATGTGCTATAATTCAGAATGTTCATCATGTTGAAACTGAATAGAACGTTGGAATTGACCGTATTCGTCAAATGGCAAGAGTATTCAAAGTGATCAGAGTGATAAAACCATCCAGACTAATCAAAATAGCCTGAATGCCCAATAATTCAGACTGTTCATCATGTTGAAACTGTATAGAACGTTGGAATTGACCGAATTCGTCAAATGGCAAGAGTATTCAAAGTGATCAGAGTGATCAAACCAGCCAGACTAATCAAAATAGCCTGAATGTGCTATAATTCAGAATGTTCATCATGTTGAAACTAAATAGAACGTTGGAATTGAACGAATTCGTCAAATGGCAAGACTAATCAAAGTGATCAGAGTGATAAAACCAGCTGCAATAGTCAAAATAGCCTGAATGCCTAATAATTCAAAATGTTCATCATGTTCAAAGTGAATATAACGTTGCAGCTGACCGAATTCGTCAAATGGCAAGAGTATTCAATGTGATCAGAGTGATAAAACCAGCCAGACTAATCAAAATAGCCTGAATGTCCAATAATTCAGAATGTTCATCATGTTCAAGCTGAATAGAACGTTGGAATTGACCGTATTCGTCAAATGGCAAGAGTATTCAAAGTGATCAGAGTGATAAAACCAGCCAGACTAATCAAAATAGCCTGAATGTCCAATAATTCAGAATGTTCATCATGTTAAAAATAAATAGATCGTTGGAATTGAACGAATTCGTCAAATGGCAAGACTAATCAAAGTGATCAGAGTGATAAAACCAGCTGCAATAGTCAAAATAGCCTGAATGCCTAATAATTCAAAATGTTCATCATGTTCAAAGTGGATATAACGTTGCAGTTGACCGAATTCGTTAAATGGCAAGAGTATTCAATGTGATCAGTGTGATAAAACCAGCTACAATAATCAAAATAGCCTGAATGCCCAATAATTCAGAATGTTCATCATGTTGAAACTGAATAGAACGTTGGAATTTACCGAATTCGTCAAATGGCAAAAGTATTCAAAGTGATCAGAGTGATAAAACCAGCCAGACTAATCAAAATAGCCTGAATGTCCAATAATTCAGAATGTTCATCATGTTCAAAGTGAATAGAACGTTGGAATTGACCGAATTCGTCAAATGGCAAGAGTATTCAAAGTGATCAGAGTGATAAAACCAGCTACAATAATCAAAATAGCCTGAATGCCCAATAATTCAGAATGTTCATCATGTTGAAACTGAATAGAACGTTGGAATTGACCGAATTCGTCAGATGGCAAGAGTATTCAAAGTGATCACAGTGATAAAACCAGCCAGACTAATCAAAATAGCCTGAATGCCCAATAATTCAGAATGTTCATCATGTTGAAACTGAATAGAACGTTGGAATTGACCGAATTCGTCAAATGGCAAGAGTATTCAAAGTGATCAGAGTGATAAAACCAGCTACAATAATCAAAATAGCCTGAATGCCCAATAATTCAGAATGTTCATCATGTTGAAACTGAATAGAACGTTTGAATTGACCGAATTCGTCAAATGGCAAGAATATTCAAAGTGATCAGAGTGATAAAACCAGCCAGACTATTCAAAAAGCGTGAATGTCCAATGATTCAGAATGTTCAACATGTTCAAGCAGAATAAAACGTTGGAATTGACCGAATTCGTCAAATGGCAAAAGTATTCAAAGTGATCAGAGTGATAATACCAGCCAGACTAATCAAAATAGCCTGAATGTCCTATAATTCATAATGTTCATCATGTTCAAAGTGAATATAACGTTGCAGTTGACCGAATTCGTCAAATGGCAAGAGTATTCAAAGTGATCAGAGTGATAAAACCAGCTACAATAATCAAAATAGCCTGAATGCCCAATAATTCAGAATGTTCATCATGTTGAAACTGAATAGAACGTTGGAATTTACCGAATTCGTCAAATGGCAAAAGTATTCAAAGTGATCAGAGTGATAAAACCAGCCAGACTAATCAAAATAGCCTGAATGTCCAATAATTCAGAATGTTCATCATGTTCAAAGTGAATAGAACGTTGGAATTGACCGAATTCGTCAAATGGCAAGAGTATTCAAAGTGATCAGAGTGATAAAACCAGCTACAATAATCAAAATAGCCTGAATGCCCAATAATTCAGAATGTTCATCATGTTGAAACTGAATAGAACGTTGGAATTGACCGAATTCGTCAGATGGCAAGAGTATTCAAAGTGATCACAGTGATAAAACCAGCCAGACTAATCAAAATAGCCTGAATGCCCAATAATTCAGAATGTTCATCATGTTGAAACTGAATAGAACGTTGGAATTGACCGAATTCGTCAAATGGCAAGAGTATTCAAAGTGATCAGAGTGATAAAACCAGCTACAATAATCAAAATAGCCTGAATGCCCAATAATTCAGAATGTTCATCATGTTGAAACTGAATAGAACGTTGCAGTTGACCGAATTCGTCAAATGGCAAGAGTATTCAATGTGATCAGAGTGATAAAACCAGCCAGACTAATCAAAATAGCCTGAATGTCCAATAATTCAGAATGTTCATCATGTTCAAGCTGAATAGAACGTTGGAATTGACCGTATTCGTCAAATGGCAAGAGTATTCAAAGTGATCAGAGTGATAAAACCAGCCAGACTATTCAAATAGCGTGAATGTCCAATAATTCAGAATGTTCATCATGTTAAAAATAAATAGAACGTTGGAATTGAACGAATTCGTCAAATGGCAAGACTAATCAAAGTGATCAGAGTGATAAAACCAGCTGCAATAGTCAAAATAGCCTGAATGCCTAATAATGCAAAATGTTCATCATGTTCAAAGTGAATATAACGTTGCAGTTGACCGAATTCGTTAAATGGCAAGAGTATTCAATGTGATCAGAGTGATAAAACCAGCCAGACTAATCAAAATAGCCTGAATGTCCAATAATTCAGAATGTTCATCATGTTCAAGCTGAATAGAACGTTGGAATTGACCGTATTCGTCAAATGGCAAGAGTATTCAAAGTGATCAGAGTGATAAAACCAGCCAGACTATTCAAATAGCGTGAATGTCCAATAATTCAGAATGTTCATCATGTTAAAAATAAATAGAACGTTGGAATTGAACGAATTCGTCAAATGGCAAGACTAATCAAAGTGATCAGAGTGATAAAACCAGCTGCAATAGTCAAAATAGCCTGAATGCCTAATAATTCAAAATGTTCATCATGTTCAAAGTGAATATAACGTTGCAGTTGACCGAATTCGTCAGATGGCAAGAGTATTCAAAGTGATCACAGTGATAAAACCAGCCAGACTATTCAAATAGCGTGAATGTCCAATGATTCAGAATGTGATCAGAGTGATAAAACCAGCTGCAATAGTCAAAATAGCCTGAATGCCTAATAACTCAAAATGTTCATCATGTTCAAAGTGAATATAACGTTGCAGTTGACCGAATTCGTCAAATGGCAAGAGTATTCAATGTGATCAGAGTGATAAAACCAGCCAGACTAATCAAAATAGCCTGAATGTCCAATAATTCAGAATGTTCATCATGTTCAAGCTGAATAGAACGTTGGAATTGACCGTATTCGTCAAATGGCAAGAGTATTCAAAGTGATCAGAGTGATAAAACCAGCCAGACTATTCAAATAGCGTGAATGTCCAATAATTCAGAATGTTCATCATGTTAAAAATAAATAGAACGTTGGAATTGAACGAATTCGTCAAATGGCAAGACTAATCAAAGTGATCAGAGTGATAAAACCAGCTGCAATAGTCAAAATAGCCTGAATGCCTAATAATTCAAAATGTTCATCATGTTCAAAGTGAATATAACGTTGCAGTTGACCGAATTCGTTAAATGGCAAGAGTATTCAATGTGATCAGTGTGATAAAACCAGCTACAATAATCAAAATAGCCTAAATGCACAATAATTCAGAATGTTCATCATGTTGAAACTGAATAGAACGTTTGAATTTACCGAATTCGTCAAATGGCAAAAGTATTCAAAGTGATCAGAGTGATAAAACCAGCCAGACTAATCAAAATAGCCTGAATGTCCTATAATTCATAATGTTCATCATGTTCAAAGTGAATATAACGTTGCAGTTGACCGAATTCGTCAAATGGCAAGAGTATTCAAAGTGATCAGAGTGATAAAACCAGCCAGACTAATCAAAATAGCCTGAATGCCCAATAATTCAGAATGTTCATCATGTTGAAACTGAATAGAACGTTGGAATTGACCGAATTCGTCAAATGGCAAAAGTATTCAAAGTGATCAGAGTGATAAAACCAGCCAGACTAATCAAAATAGCCTGTATGTGCTATAATTCAGAATGTTCATCATGTTGAAACTGAATAGAACGTGGGAATTGACCGTATTCGTCAAATGGCAAGAGTATTCAATGTGATCAGAGTGATAAAACCAGCTACAATAATCAAAATAGCCTGAATACCCAATAATTCAGAATGTTCATCATGTTGAAACTGTATAGAACGGTGGAATTGACCGAATTCGTCAAATGGCAAAAGTATTCAAAGTGATCAGAGTGATAAAACCAGCCAGACTAATCAAAATAGCAAAAATAATTCAGAATGTTCATCATGTTCAAAGTGAATAGAACGTTGGAATTGGCCGAATTCGTCAAATGGCAAGAATAATCAAGGTGATAAAACCAGCTACAATAATCAAAAAATCCAGAATGTCTAATAATTCAGAATGTGCATCATGTTCAAACTGAATAGAATGTTGGAATTCACCGAATTCGTCAAATGGCAAGAATAATCAAAGTGATCAGAGTGATAAAACCAGCTACAATAAATAAAATAGCCTGAATGCCCAATAATTCAGAATGTTCATTATGTTGAAACTGAATAGAACGTTGGAATTGACCGAATTCGTCAAATGGCAAGAGTATTCAAAGTGATCAGAGTCATAAAACCAGCTACAATAACCAAAATAGCCTGAATGTCCAATGATTCAGAATGTTCATCATGTTCAAGCTGAATAGAACGTTGGAATTGACCGTATTCGTCAAATGGCAAGAGTATTCAAAGTGATCAGAGTGATAAAACCAGTCAGACTAATCAAAATAGCCTGAATGTCCTATAATTCATAATGTTCATCATGTTCAAAGTGAATATAACGTTGCAGTTGACCGAATTCGTCCAATGGCAAGAGTATTCAAAGTGATCAGAGTGATAAAACCAACCAGACTAATCAAAATAGCCTAAATGTCCAATAATTCAGAATGTTCAAAGTGAATAGAACGTTGGAATTGACCGAATTCGTCAAATGGCAAGAGTATTCAAAGTGATCAGAGTGATAAAACCAGCTACAATAATCAAAATAGCCTGAATGTCCAATGATTCAGAATGTTCATCATGTTCAAGCTGAATAGAACGTTGGAATTGACCTTATTGGTCAAATGGCAAGAGTATTCAAAGTGATCAGAGTGATAAAACCAGCCAGACTAATCAAAATAGCCTGACTGTCCAATAATTCAGAATGTTCATCATGTTCAAAGTGAATAGAACGTTGGAATTGACCGAATTCGTCAAATGGCAAGAGTATTCAAAGTGATCAGAGTGATAAAACCAGCTACAATAATCAAAATAGCCTGAATGCCCAATAATTCAGAATGTTCATCATGTTGAAACTGAATAGAACGTTTGAATTGACCGAATTCGTCAAATGGCAAAAGTATTCAAAGTGATCAGAGTGATAAAACCAGCCAGACTAATCAAAATAGCCTGAATGCCCAATAATTCAAAATGTTCATCATGTTCAAAGTGAATATAACGTTGCAGTTGACCGAATTCGTCAAATGGCAAGAGTATTCAAAGTGATCAGAGTGATAAAACCAGCCAGACTAATCAAAATAGCCTGAATGTCCAATAATTCAGAATGTTCATCATGTTAAAAATAAATAGAACGTTGGAATTGAACGAATTCGTCAAATGGCAAGACTAATCAAAGTGATCAGAGTGATAAACCAGCTGCAATAGTCAAAATAGCCTGAGTGAATAATAATTCAAAATGTTCATCATGTTCAAAGTGAATATAACGTTGCAGTTGACCGAATTCGTTAAATGGCAAGAGTATTCAATGTGATCAGTGTGATAAAACCAGCTACAATAATCAAAATAGCCTGAATGCCCAATAATTCAGAATGTTCATCATATTGAAACTGAATAGAACGTTTGAATTGACCGAATTCGTCAAATGGCATTCAAAGTGATCAGAGTGATAAAACCAGCCAGACTATTCAAATAGCGTGAATGTCCAATGATTCAGAATGTTCAACATGTTCAAGCAGAATAAAACGTTGGAATTGACCGAATTCGTCAAATGGCAAAAGTATTCAAAGTGATCACAGTGATAAAACCAGCTACAATAAATAAAATAGCCTGAATGTCCTATAATTAATAATGTTCATCATGTTCAAAGTGAATATAACGTTGCAGTTGACCGAATTCGTCAAATGGCAAGAGTATTCAAAGTGATCAGAGTGATAAAACCAGCTACAATAAATAAAATAGCCTGAATGCCCAATAATTCAGAATGTTCATCATGTTGAAACTGAATAGAACGTTGGAATTGACCGAATTCGTCAGATGGCAAAAGTATTCAAAGTGATCAGAGTGATAAAACCAGCCAGACTAATCAAAATAGCCTGAATGTGCTATAATTCAGAATGTTCATCATGTTGAAACTGAATAGAACGTTGGAATTGACCGTATTCGTCAAATGGCAAGAGTATTCAAAGTGATCAGAGTGATAAAACCAGCCCGACTAATCAAATGTTCATCATGTTAAAAATAAATAGATCGTTGGAATTGAACGAATTCGTCAAATGGCAAGACTAATCAAAGTGATCAGAGTGATAAAACCAGCTGCAATAGTCAAAATAGCCTGAATGCCTAATAATTCAAAATGTTCATCATGTTCAAAGTGAATATAACGTTGCAGCTGACCGAATTCGTCAAACGGCAAGAGTATTCAATGTGATCAGAGTGATAAAACCAGCCAGACTAATCAAAATAGCATGAATGTCCAATAATTCAGAATGTTCATCATGTTCAAGCTGAATAGAACGTTGGAATTGACCGTATTCGTCAAATGGCAAGAGTATTCAAAGTGATCAGAGTGATAAAACCAGCTACAATAAATAAAATAGCCTGAATGCCCAATAATTCAGAATGTTCATCATGTTGAAACTGAATAGAACGTTGGAATTGACCGAATTCGTCAGATGGCAAAAGTATTCAAAGTGATCAGAGTGATAAAACCAGCCAGACTAATCAAAATAGCCTGAATGTGCTATAATTCAGAATGTTCATCATGTTGAAACTGAATAGAACGTTGGAATTGACCGTATTCGTCAAATGGCAAGAGTATTCAAAGTGATCAGAGTGATAAAACCAGCCAGACTAATCAAATGTTCATCATGTTAAAAATAAATAGATCGTTGGAATTGAACGAATTCGTCAAATGGCAAGACTAATCAAAGTGATCAGAGTGATAAAACCAGCTGCAATAGTCAAAATAGCCTGAATGCCTAATAATTCAAAATGTTCATCATGTTCAAAGTGAATATAACGTTACAGTTGACCGAATTCGTTAAATGGCAAGAGTATTCAATGTGATCAGTGTGATAAAACCAGCTACAATAATCAAAATAGCCTGAATGCCCAATAATTCAGAATGTTCATCATGTTGAAACTGAATAGAACGTTTGAATTGACCGAATTCGTCAAATGGCAAGAATATTCAAAGTGATCAGAGTGATAAAACCAGCCAGACTATTCAAATAGCGTGAATGTCCAATGATTCAGAATGTTCAACATGTTCAAGCAGAATAAAACGTTGGAAATGACCGAATTCGTCAAATGGCAAAAGTATTCAAAGTGATCAGAGTGAAAAAACCAGCCAGACTAATCAAAATAGCCTGAATGTCCTATAATTCATAATGTTCATCATGTTCAAAGTGAATATAACGTTGCAGTTGACCGAATTCGTCAAATGGCAAGAGTATTCAAAGTGATCAGAGTGATAAAACCAGCTACAATAATCAAAATAGCCTGAATGCCCAATAATTCAGAATGTTCATCATGTTGAAACTGAATAGAACGTTGGAATTGACCGAATTCGTCAAATGGCAAAAGTATTCAAAGTGATCAGAGTGATAAAACCAGCCAGACTAATCAAAATCGCCTGAATGTCCAATAATTCAGAATGTTCATCATGTTCAAAGTGAATAGAACGTTGGAATTGACCGAATTCGTCAAATGGCAAGAGTATTCAAAGTGATCAGAGTGATAAAACCAGCTACAATAATCAAAATAGCCTGAATGCCCAATAATTCAGAATGTTCATCATGTTGAAACTGAATAGAACGTTTGAATTGACCGAATTCGTCAAATGGCAAAAGTATTCAAAGTGATCAGAGTGATAAAACCAGCCAGACTAATCAAAATAGCCTGAATGCCCAATAATTCAAAATGTTCATCATGTTCAAAGTGAATATAACGTTGCAGTTGACCGAATTCGTCAAATGGCAAGAGTATTCAAAGTGATCAGAGTGATAAAACCAGCCAGACTAATCAAAATAGCCTGAATGTCCAATAATTCAGAATGTTCATCATGTTAAAAATAAATAGAACGTTGGAATTGAACGAATTCGTCAAATGGCAAGACTAATCAAAGTGATGAGAGTGATAAACCAGCTGCAATAGTCAAAATAGCCTGAATGCCTAATAATTCAAAATGTTCAAAGTGAATATAACGTTGCAGTTGACCGAATTCGTTAAATGGCAAGAGTATTCAATGTGATCAGTGTGATAAAACCAGCTACAATAATCAAAATAGCCTGAATGCCCAATAATTCAGAATGTTCATCATATTGAAACTGAATAGAACGTTTGAATTGACCGAATTCGTCAAATGGCATTCAAAGTGATCAGAGTGATAAAACCAGCCAGACTATTCAAATAGCGTGAATGTCCAATGATTCAGAATGTTCAACATGTTCAAGCAGAATAAAACGTTGGAATTGACCGAATTCGTCAAATGGCAAAAGTATTCAAAGTGATCACAGTGATAAAACCAGCCAGACTAATCAAAATAGCCTGAATGTCCTATAATTAATAATGTTCATCATGTTCAAAGTGAATATAACGTTGCAGTTGACCGAATTCGTCAAATGGCAAGAGTATTCAAAGTGATCAGAGTGATAAAACCAGCTACAATAAATAAAATAGCCTGAATGCCCAATAATTCAGAATGTTCATCATGTTGAAACTGAATAGAACGTTGGAATTGACCGAATTCGTCAGATGGCAAAAGTATTCAAAGTGATCAGAGTGATAAAACCAGCCAGACTAATCAAAATAGCATGAATGTCCAATAATTCAGAATGTTCATCATGTTCAAGCTGAATAGAACGTTGGAATTGACCGTATTCGTCAAATGGCAAGAGTATTCAAAGTGATCAGAGTGATAAAACCAGCCAGACTAATCAAATGTTCATCATGTTAAAAATAAATAGATCGTTGGAATTGAACGAATTCGTCAAATGGCAAGACTAATCAAAGTGATCAGAGTGATAAAACCAGCTGCAATAGTCAAAATAGCCTGAATGCCTAATAATTCAAAATGTTCATCATGTTCAAAGTGAATATAACGTTACAGTTGACCGAATTCGTTAAATGGCAAGAGTATTCAATGTGATCAGTGTGATAAAACCAGCTACAATAATCAAAATAGCCTGAATGCCCAATAATTCAGAATGTTCATCATGTTGAAACTGAATAGAACGTTTGAATTGACCGAATTCGTCAAATGGCAAGAATATTCAAAGTGATCAGAGTGATAAAACCAGCCAGACTATTCAAATAGCGTGAATGTCCAATGATTCAGAATGTTCAACATGTTCAAGCAGAATAAAACGTTGGAATTGACCGAATTCGTCAAATGGCAAAAGTATTCAAAGTGATCAGAGTGAAAAAACCAGCCAGACTAATCAAAATAGCCTGAATGTCCTATAATTCATAATGTTCATCATGTTCAAAGTGAATATAACGTTGCAGTTGACCGAATTCGTCAAATGGCAAGAGAATTCAAAGTGATCAGAGTGATAAAACCAGCTACAATAATCAAAATAGCCTGAATGCCCAATAATTCAGAATGTTCATCATGTTGAAACTGAATAGAACGTTGGAATTGACCGAATTCGTCAAATGGCAAAAGTATTCAAAGTGATCAGAGTGATAAAACCAGCCAGACTAATCAAAATCGCCTGAATGTCCAATAATTCAGAATGTTCATCATGTTCAAAGTGAATAGAACGTTGGAATTGACCGAATTCGTCAAATGGCAAGAGTATTCAAAGTGATCAGAGTGATAAAACCAGCTACAATAATCAAAATAGCCTGAATGCCCAATAATTCAGAATGTTCATCATGTTGAAACTGAATAGAACGTTTGAATTGACCGAATTCGTCAAATGGCAAAAGTATTCAAAGTGATCAGAGTGATAAAACCAGCCAGACTAATCAAAATAGCCTGAATGCCCAATAATTCAAAATGTTCATCATGTTCAAAGTGAATATAACGTTGCAGTTGACCGAATTCGTCAAATGGCAAGAGTATTCAAAGTGATCAGAGTGATAAAACCAGCCAGACTAATCAAAATAGCCTGAATGTCCAATAATTCAGAATGTTCATCATGTTAAAAATAAATAGAACGTTGGAATTGAACGAATTCGTCAAATGGCAAGACTAATCAAAGTGATGAGAGTGATAAACCAGCTGCAATAGTCAAAATAGCCTGAATGCCTAATAATTCAAAATGTTCATCATGTTCAAAGTGAATATAACGTTGCAGTTGACCGAATTCGTTAAATGGCAAGAGTATTCAATGTGATCAGTGTGATAAAACCAGCTACAATAATCAAAATAGCCTGAATGCCCAATAATTCAGAATGTTCATCATATTGAAACTGAATAGAACGTTTGAATTGACCGAATTCGTCAAATGGCATTCAAAGTGATCAGAGTGATAAAACCAGCCAGACTATTCAAATAGCGTGAATGTCCAATGATTCAGAATGTTCAACATGTTCAAGCAGAATAAAACGTTGGAATTGACCGAATTCGTCAAATGGCAAAAGTATTCAAAGTGATCACAGTGATAAAACCAGCGAGACTAATCAAAATAGCCTGAATGTCCTATAATTAATAATGTTCATCATGTTCAAAGTGAATATAACGTTGCAGTTGACCGAATTCGTCAAATGGCAAGAGTATTCAAAGTGATCAGAGTGATAAAACCAGCTACAATAAATAAAATAGCCTGAATGCCCAATAATTCAGAATGTTCATCATGTTGAAACTGAATAGAACGTTGGAATTGACCGAATTCGTCAAATGGCAAAAGTATTCAAAGTGATCAGAGTGATAAAACCAGCCAGACTAATCAAAATAGCCTGAATGTGCTATAATTCAGAATGTCCATCATGTTGAAACTAAATAGAACGTTGGAATTGAACGAATACGTCAAATGGCAAGACTAATCAAAGTGATCAGAGTGATAAAAACAGCTGCAATAGTCAAAATAGCCTGAATGCCTAATAATTCAAAATGTTCATCATGTTCTAAGTGAATATAACGTTGCAGTTGACCGAATTCGTCAAATGGCAAGAGTATTCAATGTGATCAGAGTGATAAAACCAGCTGCAATAGTCAAATTAGCCTGAATGCCTAATAATTCAAAATGCTCATCATGTTCAAAGTGAATATAACGTTGCAGCTGACCGAATTCGTCAAACGGCAAGAGTATTCAATGTGATCAGAGTGATAAAACCAGCCAGACTAATCAAAATAGCATGAATGTCCAATAATTCAGAATGTTCATCATGTTCAAGCTGAATAGAACGTTGGAATTGACCGTATTCGTCAAATGGCAAGAGTATTCAAAGTGATCAGAGTGATAAAACCAGCCAGACTAATCAAATGTTCATCATGTTAAAAATAAATAGATCGTTGGAATTGAACGAATTCGTCAAATGGCAAGACTAATCAAAGTGATCAGAGTGATAAAACCAGCTGCAATAGTCAAAATAGCCTGAATGCCTAATAATTCAAAATGTTCATCATGTTCAAAGTGAATATAACGTTGCAGTTGACCGAATTCGTTAAATGGCAAGAGTATTCAATGTGATCAGTGTGATAAAACCAGCTACAATAATCAAAATAGCCTGAATGCCCAATAATTCAGAATGTTCATCATGTTGAAACTGAATAGAACGTTTGAATTGACCGAATTCGTCAAATGGCAAGAATATTCAAAGTGATCAGAGTGATAAAACCAGCCAGACTATTCAAATAGCGTGAATGTCCAATGATTCAGAATGTTCAACATGTTCAAGCAGAATAAAACGTTGGAATTGACCGAATTCGTCAAATGGCAAAAGTATTCAAAGTGATCAGAGTGAAAAAACCAGCCAGACTAATCAAAATAGCCTGAATGTCCTATAATTCATAATGTTCATCATGTTCAAAGTGAATATAACGTTGCAGTTGACCGAATTCGTCAAATGGCAAGAGTATTCAAAGTGATCAGAGTGATAAAACCAGCTACAATAATCAAAATAGCCTGAATGCCCAATAATTCAGAATGTTCATCATGTTGAAACTGAATAGAACGTTGGAATTGACCGAATTCGTCAAATGGCAAAAGTATTCAAAGTAATCAGAGTGATAAAACCAGCCAGACTAATCAAAATCGCCTGAATGTCCAATAATTCAGAATGTTCATCATGTTCAAAGTGAATAGAACGTTGGAATTGACCGAATTCGTCAAATGGCAAGAGTATTCAAAGTGATCAGAGTGATAAAACCAGCTACAATAATCAAAATAGCCTGAATGCCCAATAATTCAGAATGGTCATCATGTTGAAACTGAATAGAACGTTTGAATTGACCGAATTCGTCAAATGGCAAAAGTATTCAAAGTGATCAGAGTGATAAAACCAGCCAGACTAATCAAAATAGCCTGAATGCCCAATAATTCAAAATGTTCATCATGTTCAAAGTGAATATAACGTTGCAGTTGACCGAATTCGTCAAATGGCAAGAGTATTCAAAGTGATCAGAGTGATAAAACCAGCCAGACTAATCAAAATAGCCTGAATGTCCAATAATTCAGAATGTTCATCATGTTAAAAATAAATAGAACGTTGGAATTGAACGAATTCGTCAAATGGCAAGACTAATCAAAGTGATGAGAGTGATAAACCAGCTGCAATAGTCAAAATAGCCTGAATGCCTAATAATTCAAAATGTTCATCATGTTCTAAGTGAATATAACGTTGCAGTTGACCGAATTCGTTAAATGGCAAGAGTATTCAATGTGATCAGTGTGATAAAACCAGCTACAATAATCAAAATAGCCTGAATGCCCAATAATTCAGAATGTTCATCATATTGAAACTGAATAGAACGTTTGAATTGACCGAATTCGTCAAATGGCATTCAAAGTGATCAGAGTGATAAAACCAGCCAGACTATTCAAATAGCGTGAATGTCCAATGATTCAGAATGTTCAACATGTTCAAGCAGAATAAAACGTTGGAATTGACCGAATTCGTCAAATGGCAAAAGTATTCAAAGTGATCACAGTGATAAAACCAGCCAGACTAATCAAAATAGCCTGAATGTCCTATAATTAATAATGTTCATCATGTTCAAAGTGAATATAACGTTGCAGTTGACCGAATTCGTCAAATGGCAAGAGTATTCAAAGTGATCAGAGTGATAAAACCAGCTACAATAAATAAAATAGCCTGAATGCCCAATAATTCAGAATGTTCATCATGTTGAAACTGAATAGAACGTTGGAATTGACCGAATTCGTCAGATGGCAAAAGTATTCAAAGTGATCAGAGTGATAAAACCAGCCAGACTAATCAAAATAGCCTGAATGTGCTATAATTCAGAATGTTCATCATGTTGAAACTGAATAGTACGTTGGAATTGACCGTATTCGTCAAATGGCAAGAGTATTCAAAGTGATCAGAGTGATAAAACCTGCCAGACTAATCAAAATAGCCTGAATGCCCAATAATTCAGAATGTTCATCATGTTGAAACTGAATAGAACGTTGGAATTGACCGAATTCGTCAAATGGCAAAAGTATTCAAAGTGATCAGAGTGATAAAACCAGCCAGACTAATCAAAATAGCCTGAATGTGCTATAATTCAGAATGTCCATCATGTTGAAACTAAATAGAACGTTGGAATTGAACGAATTCGTCAAATGGCAAGACTAATCAAAGTGATCAGAGTGATAAAACCAGCTGCAATAGTCAAAATAGCCTGAATGCCTAATAATTCAAAATGTTCATCATGTTCTAAGTGAATATAACGTTGCAGTTGACCGAATTCGTCAAATGGCAAGAGTATTCAATGTGATCAGAGTGATAAAACCAGCTGCAATAGTCAAATTAGCCTGAATGCCTAATAATTCAAAATGCTCATCATGTTCAAAGTGAATATAACGTTGCAGCTGACCGAATTCGTCAAACGGCAAGAGTATTCAATGTGATCAGAGTGATAAAACCAGCCAGACTAATCAAAATAGCATGAATGTCCAATAATTCAGAATGTTCATCATGTTCAAGCTGAATAGAACGTTGGAATTGACCGTATTCGTCAAATGGCAAGAGTATTCAAAGTGATCAGAGTGATAAAACCAGCCAGACTAATCAAATGTTCATCATGTTAAAAATAAATAGATCGTTGGAATTGAACGAATTCGTCAAATGGCAAGACTAATCAAAGTGATCAGAGTGATAAAACCAGCTGCAATAGTCAAAATAGCCTGAATGCCTAATAATTCAAAATGTTCATCATGTTCAAAGTGAATATAACGTTGCAGTTGACCGAATTCGTTAAATGGCAAGAGTATTCAATGTGATCAGTGTGATAAAACCAGCTACAATAATCAAAATAGCCTGAATGCCCAATAATTCAGAATGTTCATCATGTTGAAACTGAATAGAACGTTTGAATTGACCGAATTCGTCAAATGGCAAGAATATTCAAAGTGATCAGAGTGATAAAACCAGCCAGAGTATTCAAATAGCGTGAATGTCCAATGATTCAGAATGTTCAACATGTTCAAGCAGAATAAAACGTTGGAATTGACCGAATTCGTCAAATGGCAAAAGTATTCAAAGTGATCAGAGTGAAAAAACCAGCCAGACTAATCAAAATAGCCTGAATGTCCTATAATTCATAATGTTCATCATGTTCAAAGTGAATATAACGTTGCAGTTGACCGAATTCGTCAAATGGCAAGAGTATTCAAAGTGATCAGAGTGATAAAACCAGCTACAATAATCAAAATAGCCTGAATGCCCAATAATTCAGAATGTTCATCATGTTGAAACTGAATAGAACGTTGGAATTGACCGAATTCGTCAAATGGCAAAAGTATTCAAAGTGATCAGAGTGATAAAACCAGCCAGACTAATCAAAATCGCCTGAATGTCCAATAATTCAGAATGTTCATCATGTTCAAAGTGAATAGAACGTTGGAATTGACCGAATTCGTCAAATGGCAAGAGTATTCAAAGTGATCAGAGTGATAAAACCAGCTACAATAATCAAAATAGCCTGAATGCCCAATAATTCAGAATGTTCATCATGTTGAAACTGAATAGAACGTTGGAATTGACCGAATTCGTCAAATGGCAAAAGTATTCAAAGTGATCAGAGTGATAAAACCAGCCAGACTAATCAAAATAGCCTGAATGTCCTATAATTCATAATGTTCAACATGTTCAAAGTGAATATAACGTTGCAGTTGACCGAATTCGTCAAATGGCAAGAGTATTCAAAGTGATCAGAGTGATAAAACCAGCCCGACTAATCAAAATAGCCTGAATGTCCAATAATTCAGAATGCTCATCATGTTCAAAGTGAATAGAACGTTGGAATTGACCGAATTCGTCAAATGGCAAGAGTATTCAAAGTGATCAGAGTGATAAAACCAGCTACAATAATCAAAATAGACTGAATGCCCAATAATTCAGAATGTTCATCATGTTGAAACTGAATAGAACGTTTGAATTGACCGAATTCGTCAAATGGCAAGAGTATTCAAAGTGATAAAACCAGCCAGACTATTCAAATAGCGTGAATGTCCAATGATTCAGAATGTTCAACATGTTCAAGCAGAATAAAACGTTGGAATTGACCGAATTCGTCAAATGGCAAAAGTATTCAAAGTGATCAGATTGATAAAACCAGCCAGACTAATCAAAAGAGCCTGAATGTCCTATAATTCATAATGTTCATCATGTTCAAAGTGAATATAACGTTGCAGTTGACCGAATTCGTCAAATGGCAAGAGTATTCAAAGTGATCAGAGTGATAAAACCAGCTACAATAAATAAAATAGCCTGAATGCAAAATAATTCAGAATGTTCATCATGTTGAAACTGAATAGAACGTTGGAATTGACCGAATTCGTCAGATGGCAAAAGTATTCAAAGTGATCAGAGTGATAAAACCAGCCAGACTAATCAAAATAGCCTGAATGTGCTATAATTCAGAATGTTCATCATGTTGAAACTAAATAGAACGTTGGAATTGAACGAATTCGTCAAATGGCAAGACTAATCAAAGTGATCAGAGTGATAAAACCAGCCAGACTAATCAAAATAGCCTGAATGTCCTATAATTCATAATGTTCATCATGTTCAAAGTGAATATAACGTTGCAGTTGACCGAATTCGTCAAATGGCAAGAGTATTCAAAGTGATCAGAGTGATAAAACCAGCTACAATAAATAAAATAGCCTGAATGCCCAATAATTCAGAATGTTCATCATGTTGAAACTGAATAGAACGTTGGAATTGACCGTATTCGTCAAATGGCAAGAGTATTCAAAGTGATCAGAGTGATAAAACCAGCCAGACCAATCAAAATAGCCGGAATGTCCAATAATTCAGAATGTTCATCATGTTGAAACTGAATAGAACGTTGGAATTGACCGAATTCGTCAAATGGCAAAAGTATTCAAAGTGATCAGAGTGATAAAACCAGCCAGACTAATCAAAATAGCCTGAATGTGCTATAATTCAGAATGTTCATCATGTTGAAACTAAATAGAACGTTGGAATTGAACGAATTCGTCAAATGGCAAGACTAATCAAAGTGATCAGAGTGATAAAACCAGCCAGACTAATCAAAATAGCCTGAATGTGCTATAATTCAGAATGTTCATCATGTTAAAAATAAATAGATCGTTGGAATTGAACGAATTCGTCAAATGGCAAGACTAATCAAAGTGATCAGAGTGATAAAACCAGCTGCAATAGTCAAAATAGCCTGAATGCCTAATAATTCAAAATGTTCATCATGTTCAAAGTGAATATAACGTTGCAGTTGACCGAATTCGTTAAATGGCAAGAGTATTCAATGTGATGAGTGTGATAAAACCAGCTACACTAATCACAATAGCCTGAATGCCCAATAATTCAGAATGTTCATCATGTTGGAACTGAATAGAACGTTTGAATTGACCGAATTCGTCAAATGGCAAGAATATTCAAAGTGATCAGAGTGATAAAACCAGCCAGACTATTCAAATAGCGTGAATGTCCAATGATTCAGAATGTTCAACATGTTCAAGCAGAATAAAACGTTGGAATTGACCGAATTCGTCAAATGGCAAAAGTATTCAAAGTGATCAGAGTGATAAAACCAGCCAGACTAATCAAAATAGCCTGAATGTCCTATAATTCATAATGTTCATCATGTTAAAAATAAATAGATCGTTGGAATTGAACGAATTCGTCAAATGGCAAGACTAATCAAAGTGATCAGAGTGATAAAACCAGCTGCAATAGTCAAAATAGCCTGAATGCCCAATAATTCAAAATGTTCATCATGTTCAAAGTGAATATAACGTTGCAGTTGACCGAATTCGTTAAATGGCAAGAGTATTCAATGTGATGAGTGTGATAAAACCAGCTACACTAATCACAATAGCCTGAATGCCCAATAATTCAGAATGTTCATCATGTTGAAACTGAATAGAACGTTTGAATTGACCGAATTCGTCAAATGGCAAGAATATTCAAAGTGATCAGAGTGATAAAACCAGCCAGACTATTTATATAGCGTGAATGTCCAATGATTCAGAATGTTCATCATGTTCAAGCTGAATAGAACGTTGGAATTGACCGTATTCGTCAAATGGCAAGAGTATTCAAAGTGATCAGAGTGATAAAACCAGCCAGACTAATCAAAATAGCCTGAATGTCCAATAATTCAGAATGTTCATCATGTTAAAAATAAATAGATCGTTGGAATTGAACGAATTCGTCAAATGGCAAGACTAATCAAAGTGATCAGAGTGATAAAACCAGCTGCAATAGTCAAAATAGCCTGAATGCCTAATAATTCAAAATGTTCATCATGTTCAAAGTGAATATAACGTTGCAGTTGACCGAATTCGTTAAATGGCAAGAGTATTCAATGTGATGAGTGTGATAAAACCAGCTACACTAATCACAATAGCCTGAATGCCCAATAATTCAGAATGTTCATCATGTTGAAACTGAATAGAACGTTTGAATTGACCGAATTCGTCAAATGGCAAGAATATTCAAAGTGATCAGAGTGATAAAACCAGCCAGACTATTCAAATAGCGTGAATGTCCAATGATTCAGAATGTTCAACATGTTCAAGCAGAATAAAACGTTGGAATTGACCGAATTCGTCAAATGGCAAAAGTATTCAAAGTGATCAGAGTGATAAAACCAGCCAGACTAATCAAAATAGCCTGAATGTCCTATAATTCATAATGTTCATCATGTTCAAAGTGAATATAACGTTGCAGTTGACCGAATTCGTCAAATGGCAAGAGTATTCAAAGTGATCAGAGTGATAAAACCAGCTACAATAATCAAAATAGCCTGAATGCCCAATAATTCAGAATGTTCATCATGTTGAAACTGAATAGAACGTTGGAATTGACCGAATTCGTCAAATGGCAAAAGTATTCAAAGTGATCAGAGTGATAAAACCAGCCAGACTAATCAAAATAGCCTGAATGTCCAATAATTCAGAATGTTCATCATGTTCAAAGTGAATAGAACGTTGGAATTGACCGAATTCGTCAAATGGCAAGAGTATTCAAAGTGATCAGAGTGATAAAACCAGCTACAATAATCAAAATAGCCTGAATGCCCAATAATTCAGAATGTTCATCATGTTCAAAGTGAATAGAACGTTGGAATTGACCGAATTCGTCAAATGGCAAGAGTATTCAAAGTGATCAGAGTGATAAAACCAGCTACAATAATCAAAATAGCCTGAATGCCCAATAATTCAGAATGTTCATCATGTTGAAACTGAATAGAACGTTTGAATTGACCGAATTCGTCAAATGGCAAGAGTATTCAAAGTGATCAGAGTGATAAAACCAGCCAGACTATTCAAATAGCGTGAATGTCCAATGATTCAGAATGTTCAACATGTTCAAGCAGAATATAACGTTGCAGTTGACCGAATTCGTCAAATGGCAAGACTAATCAAAGTGATCAGAGTGATAAACCAGCTGCAATAGTCAAAATAGCCTGTATGCCTAATAATTCAAAATGTTCATCATGTTCAAAGTGAATATAACGTTGCAGTTGACCGAATTCGTTAAATGGCAAGAGTATTCAATGTGATCAGTGTGATAAAACCAGCTACAATAATCAAAATAGCCTGAATGCCCAATAATTCAGAATGTTCATCATATTGAAACTGAATAGAACGTTTGAATTGACCGAATTCGTCAAATGGCAAGAGCATTCAAAGTGATCAGAGTGATAAAACCAGCCAGACTATTCAAATAGCGTGAATGTCAAATGATTCAGAATGTTCAACATGTTCAAGCAGAATAAAACGTTGGAATTGACCGAATTCGTCAAATGGCAAAAGTATTCAAAGTGATCACAGTGATAAAACCAGCCAGACTAATCAAAATAGCCTGAATGCCCAATAATTCAAAATGTTCATCATGTTCAAAGTGAATATAACGTTGCAGTTGACCGAATTCGTCAAATGGCAAGAGTATTCAAAGTGATCAGAGTGATAAAACCAGCCAGACTAATCAAAATAGCCTGAATGTCCAATAATTCAGAATGTTCATCATGTTAAAAATAAATAGAACGTTGGAATTGAACGAATTCGTCAAATGGCAAGACAAATCAAAGTGATCAGAGTGATAAACCAGCTGCAATAGTCAAAATAGCCTGAATGCCTAATAATTCAAAATGTTCATCATGTTCAAAGTGAATATAACGTTGCAGTTGACCGAATTCGTTAAATGGCAAGAGTATTCAATGTGATCAGTGTGATAAAACCAGCTACAATAATCAAAATAGCCTGAATGCCCAATAATTCAGAATGTTCATCATATTGAAACTGAATAGAACGTTTGAATTGACCGAATTCGTCAAATGGCAAGAGCATTCAAAGTGATCAGAGTGATAAAAACAGCCAGACTATTCAAATAGCGTGAATGTCCAATGATTCAGAATGTTCAACATGTTCAAGCAGAATAAAACGTTGGAATTGACCGAATTCGTCAAATGGCAAAAGTATACAAAGTGATCACAGTGATAAAACCAGCCAGACTAATCAAAATAGCCTGAATGTCCTATAATTCATAATGTTCATCATGTTCAAAGTGAATATAACGTTGCAGTTGACCGAATTCGTCAAATGGCAAGAGTATTCAAAGTGATCAGAGTGATAAAACCAGCCCGACTAATCAAAATAGCCTGAATGTCCAATAATTCAGAATGTTCATCATGTTCAAAGTGAATAGAACGTTGGAATTGACCGAATTCGTCAAATGGCAAGAGTACTCAAAGTGATCAGAGTGATAAAACCAACTACAATAATCAAAATAGCCTGAATGCCCAATAATTCAGAATGTTCATCATGTTGAAACTGAATAGAACGTTTGAATTGACCGAATTCGTCAAATGGCAAGAGTATTCAAAGTGATAAAACCAGCCAGACTATTCAAATAGCGTGAATGTCCAATGATTCAGAATGTTCAACATGTTCAAGCAGAATAAAACTTTGGAATTGACCGAATTCGTCAAATGTGCAAAAGTATTCAAAGTGATCAGAGTGATAAAACCAACCAGACTAATCAAAATAGCCTGAATGTCCTATAATTCATAATGTTCATCATGTTCAAAGTGAATATAACGTTGCAGTTGACCGAATTCGTCAAATGGCAAGAGTATTCAAAGTGATCAGAGTGATAAAACCATCCAGACTAATCAAAATAGCCTGAATGCCCAATAATTCAGACTGTTCATCATGTTGAAACTGAATAGAACGTTGGAATTGACCGAATTCGTCAAATGGCAAGAGTATTCAAAGTGATCAGAGTGATCAAACCAGCCAGACTAATCAAAATAGCCTGAATGTGCTATAATTCAGAATGTTCATCATGTTGAAACTAAATAGAACGTTGGAATTGAACGAATTCGTCAAATGGCAAGACTAATCAAAGTGATCAGAGTGATAAAACCAGCTGCAATAGTCAAAATAGCCTGAATGCCTAATAATTCAAAATGTTCATCATGTTCAAAGTGAATATAACGTTGCAGCTGACCGAATTCGTCAAATGGCAAGAGTATTCAATGTGATCAGAGTGATAAAACCAGCCAGACTAATCAAAATAGCCTGAATGTCCAATAATTCAGAATGTTCATCATGTTCAAGCTGAATAGAACGTTGGAATTGACCGTATTCGTCAAATGGCAAGAGTATTCAAAGTGATCAGAGTGATAAAACCAGCCAGACTAATCAAAATAGCCTGAATGTCCAATAATTCAGAATGTTCATCATGTTAAAAATAAATAGATCGTTGGAATTGAACGAATTCGTCAAATGGCAAGACTAATCAAAGTGATCAGAGTGATAAAACCAGCTGCAATAGTCAAAATAGCCTGAATGCCTAATAATTCAAAATGTTCATCATGTTCAAAGTGAATATAACGTTGCAGTTGACCGAATTCGTTAAATGGCAAGAGTATTCAATGTGATCAGTGTGATAAAACCAGCTACAATAATCAAAATAGCCTGAATGCCCAATAATTCAGAATGTTCATCATGTTGAAACTGAATAGAACGTTTGAATTGACCGAATTCGTCAAATGGCAAGAATATTCAAAGTGATCAGAGTGATAAAACCAGCCAGACTATTCAAATAGCGTGAATGTCCAATGATTCAGAATGTTCAACATGTTCAAGCAGAATAAAACGTTGGAATTGACCGAATTCGTCAAATGGCAAAAGTATTCAAAGTGATCAGAGTGATAAAACCAGCCAGACTAATCAAAATAGCCTGAATGTCCTATAATTCATAATGTTCATCATGTTCAAAGTGAATATAACGTTGCAGTTGACCGAATTCGTCAAATGGCAAGAGTATTCAAAGTGATAAAACCAGCTACAATAATCAAAATAGCCTGAATGCCCAATAATTCAGAATGTTCATCATGTTGAAACTGAATAGAACGTTGGAATTGACCGAATTCGTCAAATGGCAAAAGTATTCAAAGTGATCAGAGTGATAAAACCAGCCAGACTAATCAAAATAGCCTGAATGTCCAATAATTCAGAATGTTCATCATGTTCAAAGTGAATAGAACGTTGGAATTGACCGAATTCGTCAAATGGCAAGAGTATTCAAAGTGATCAGAGTGATAAAACCAGCTACAATAATCAAAATAGCCTGAATGCCCAATAATTCAGAATGTTCATCATGTTGAAACTGAATAGAACGTTGGAATTGACCGAATTCGTCAGATGGCAAAAGTATTCAAAGTGATCAGAGTGATAAAACCAGCCAGACTAATCAAAATAGCCTGAATGTGCTATAATTCAGAATGTTCATCATGTTGAAACTGAATAGAACGTTGGAATTGACCGTATTCGTCAAATGGCAAGAGTATTCAAAGTGATCAGAGTGATAAAACCATCCAGACTAATCAAAATAGCCTGAATGCCCAATAATTCAGACTGTTCATCATGTTGAAACTGAATAGAACGTTGGAATTGACCGAATTCGTCAAATGGCAAGAGTATTCAAAGTGATCAGAGTGATAAAACCAGCCAGACTAATCAAAATAGCCTGAATGTCCAATAATTCAGAATGTTCATCATGTTCAAGCTGAATAGAACGTTGGAATTGACCGAATTCGTCAAATGGCAAGAGTATTCAAAGTGATCAGAGTGATCAAACCAGCCAGACTAATCAAAATAGCCTGAATGTGCTATAATTCAGAATGTTCATCATGTTGAAACTGAATAGAACGTTGGAATTGACCGTATTCGTCAAATGGCAAGAGTATTCAAAGTGATCAGAGTGATAAAACCATCCAGACTAATCAAAATAGCCTGAATGCCCAATAATTCAGACTGTTCATCATGTTGAAACTGAATAGAACGTTGGAATTGACCGAATTCGTCAAATGGCAAGAGTATTCAAAGTGATCAGAGTGATCAAACCAGCCAGACTAATCAAAATAGCCTGAATGTGCTATAATTCAGAATGTTCATCATGTTGAAACTAAATAGAACGTTGGAATTGAACGAATTCGTCAAATGGCAAGACTAATCAAAGTGATCAGAGTGATAAAACCAGCTGCAATAGTCAAAATAGCCTGAATGCCTAATAATTCAAAATGTTCATCATGTTCAAAGTGAATATAACGTTGCAGTTGACCGAATTCGTTAAATGGCAAGAGTATTCAATGTGATCAGTGTGATTAAACCAGCTACAATAATCAAAATAGCCTGAATGCCCAATAATTCAGAATGTTCATCATGTTGAAACTGAATAGAACGTTTGAATTGACCGAATTCGTCAAATGGCAAGAATATTCAAAGTGATCAGAGTGATAAAACCAGCCAGACTATTCAAATAGCGTGAATGTCCAATGATTCAGAATGTTCAACATGTTCAAGCAGAATAAAACGTTGGAATTGACCGAATTCGTCAAATGGCAAAAGTATTCAAAGTGATCAGAGTGATAAAACCAGCCAGACTAATCAAAATAGCCTGAATGTCCTATAATTCATAATGTTCATCATGTTCAAAGTGAAAATAACGTTGCAGTTGACCGAATTCGTCAAATGGCAAGAGTATTCAAAGTGATCAGAGTGATAAAACCAGCTACAATAATCAAAATAGCCTGAATGCCCAATAATTCAGAATGTTCATCATGTTGAAACTGAATAGAACGTTGGAATTGACCGAATTCGTCAAATGGCAAAAGTATTCAAAGTGATCAGAGTGATAAAACCAGCCAGACTAATCAAAATAGCCTGAATGTCCAATAATTCAGAATGTTCATCATGTTCAAAGTGAATAGAACGTTGGAATTGACCGAATTCGTCAAATGGCAAGAGTATTCAAAGTGATCAGAGTGATAAAACCAGCTACAATAATCAAAATAGCCTGAATGCCCAATAATTCAGAATGTTCATCATGTTGAAACTGAATAGAACGTTGGAATTGACCGAATTCGTCAGATGGCAAAAGTATTCAAAGTGATCAGAGTGATAAAACCAGCCAGACTAATCAAAATAGCCTGAATGTGCTATAATTCAGAATGTTCATCATGTTGAAACTGAATAGAACGTTGGAATTGACCGTATTCGTCAAATGGCAAGAGTATTCAAAGTGATCAGAGTGATAAAACCATCCAGACTAATCAAAATAGCCTGAATGCCCAATAATTCAGACTGTTCATCATGTTGAAACTGAATAGAACGTTGGAATTGACCGAATTCGTCAAATGGCAAGAGTATTCAAAGTGATCAGAGTGATAAAACCAGCCAGACTAATCAAAATAGCCTGAATGTCCAATAATTCAGAATGTTCATCATGTTCAAGCTGAATAGAACGTTGGAATTGACCGAATTCGTCAAATGGCAAGAGTATTCAAAGTGATCAGAGTGATCAAACCAGCCAGACTAATCAAAATAGCCTGAATGTGCTATAATTCAGAATGTTCATCATGTTGAAACTGAATAGAACGTTGGAATTGACCGTATTCGTCAAATGGCAAGAGTATTCAAAGTGATCAGAGTGATAAAACCATCCAGACTAATCAAAATAGCCTGAATGCCCAATAATTCAGACTGTTCATCATGTTGAAACTGAATAGAACGTTGGAATTGACCGAATTCGTCAAATGGCAAGAGTATTCAAAGTGATCAGAGTTATCAAACCAGCCAGACTAATCAAAATAGCCTGAATGTGCTATAATTCAGAATGTTCATCATGTTGAAACTAAATAGAACGTTGGAATTGAACGAATTCGTCAAATGGCAAGACTAATCAAAGTGATCAGAGTGATAAAACCAGCTGCAATAGTCAAAATAGCCTGAATGCCTAATAATTCAAAATGTTCATCATGTTCAAAGTGAATATAACGTTGCAGCTGACCGAATTCGTCAAATGGCAAGAGTATTCAATGTGATCAGAGTGATAAAACCAGCCAGACTAATCAAAATAGCCTGAATGTCCAATAATTCAGAATGTTCATCATGTTCAAGCTGAATAGAACGTTGGAATTGCAAGAGTATCCAAAGTGATCAGAGTGATAAAACCAGCCAGACTAATCAAAATAGCCTGAATGTCCAATAATTCAGAATGTTCATCATGTTAAAAATAAATAGATCGTTGGAATTGAACGAATTCGTCAAATGGCAAGACTAATCAAAGTGATCAGAGTGATAAAACCAGCTGCAATAGTCAAAATAGCCTGAATGCCTAATAATTCAAAATGTTCATCATGTTCAAAGTGAATATAACGTTGCAGTTGACCGAATTCGTTAAATGGCAAGAGTATTCAATGTGATCAGTGTGATAAAACCAGCTACAATAATCAAAATAGCCTGAATGCCCAATAATTCAGAATGTTCATCATGTTGAAACTGAATAGAACGTTTGAATTGACCGAATTCGTCAAATGGCAAAAATATTCAAAGTGATCAGAGTGATAAAACCAGCCAGACTATTCAAATAGCGTGAATGTCCAATGATTCAGAATGTTCAACATGTTCAAGCAGAATAAAACGTTGGAATTGACCGAATTCGTCAAATGGCAAAAGTATTCAAAGTGATCAGAGTGATAAAACCAGCCAGACTAATCAAAATAGCCTGAATGTCCTATAATTCAGACTGTTCATCATGTTGAAACTGAATAGAACGTTGGAATTGACCGAATTCGTCAAATGGCAAGAGTATTCAAAGTGATCAGAGTGATAAAACCAGCTACAATAATCAAAATAGCCTGAATGCCCAATAATTCAGAATGTTCATCATGTTGAAACTGAATAGAACGTTGGAATTGACCGAATTCGTCAAATGGCAAGAGTATTCAAAGTGATCAGAGTGATAAAACCAGCTACAATAATCAAAATAGCCTGAATGCCCAATAATTCAGAATGTTCATCATGTTGAAACTGAATAGAACGTTGGAATTGACCGAATTCGTCAGATGGCAAAAGTATTCAAAGTGATCAGAGTGATAAAACCAGCCAGACTAATCAAAATAGCCTGAATGTCCAATAATTCATAATGTTCATCATGTTCAAAGTGAATATAACGTTGCAGTTGACCGAATTCGTCAAATGGCAAGAGTATTCAAAGTGATCAGAGTGATAAAACCAGCTACAATAATCAAAATAGCCTGAATGCCCAATAATTCAGAATGTTCATCATGTTGAAACTGAATAGAACGTTGGAATTGACCGAATTCGTCAAATGGCAAGAGTATTCAAAGTGATCAGAGTGATAAAACCAGCTACAATAATCAAAATAGCCTGAATGCCCAATAATTCAGAATGTTCATCATGTTGAAACTGAATAGAACGTTGGAATTGACCGAATTCGTTAAATGGCAAGAGTATTCAATGTGATCAGTGTGATAAAACCAGCTACAATAATCAAAATAGCCTGAATGCCCAATAATTCAGAATGTTCATCATGTTGAAACTGAATAGAACGTTTGAATTGACCGAATTCGTCAAATGGCAAAAATATTCAAAGTGATCAGAGTGATAAAACCAGCCAGACTATTCAAATAGCGTGAATGTCCAATGATTCAGAATGTTCAACATGTTCAAGCAGAATAAAACGTTGGAATTGACCGAATTCGTCAAATGGCAAAAGTATTCAAAGTGATCAGAGTGATAAAACCAGCCAGACTAATCAAAATAGCCTGAATGTCCTATAATTCATAATGTTCATCATGTTCAAAGTGAATATAACGTTGCAGTTGACCGAATTCGTCAAATGGCAAGAGTATTCAAAGTGATCAGAGTGATAAAACCAGCTACAATAATCAAAATAGCCTGAATGCCCAATAATTCAGAATGTTCATCATGTTGAAACTGAATAGAACGTTGGAATTGACCGAATTCGTCAAATGGCAAGAGTATTCAAAGTGATCAGAGTGATAAAACCAGCTACAATAATCAAAATAGCCTGAATGCCCAATAATTCAGAATGTTCATCATGTTGAAACTGAATAGAACGTTGGAATTGACCGTATTCGTCAAATGGCAAGAGTATTCAAAGTGATCAGAGTGATAAAACCATCCAGACTAATCAAAATAGCCTGAATGCCCAATAATTCAGACTGTTCATCATGTTGAAACTGAATAGAACGTTGGAATTGACCGAATTCGTCAAATGGCAAAAGTATTCAAAGTGATCAGAGTGATCAAACCAGCCAGACTAATCAAAATAGCCTGAATGTGCTATAATTCAGAATGTTCATCATGTTGAAACTAAATAGAACGTTGGAATTGAACGAATTCGTCAAATGGCAAGACTAATCAAAGTGATCAGAGTGATAAAACCAGCTGCAATAGTCAAAATAGCCTGAATGCCTAATAATTCAAAATGTTCATCATGTTCTAAGTGAATATAACGTTGCAGTTGACCGAATTCGTCAAATGGCAAGAGTATTCAATGTGATCAGAGTGATAAAACCAGCTGCAATAGTCAAAATAGCCTGAATGCCTAATAATTCAAAATGTTCATCATGTTCAAAGTGAATATAACGTTGCAGCTGACCGAATTCGTCAAATGGCAAGAGTATTCAATGTGATCAGAGTGATAAAACCAGCCAGACTAATCAAAATAGCCTGAATCTCCAATAATTCAGAATGTTCATCATGTTCAAGCTGAATAGAACGTTGGAATTGACCGTATTCGTCAAATGGCAAGAGTATTCAAAGTGATCAGAGTGATAAAACCAGCCAGACTAATCAAAATAGCCTGAATGTCCAAAAATTCAGAATGTTCATCATGTTAAAAATAAATAGATCGTTGGAATTGAACGAATTCGTCAAATGGCAAGACTAATCAAAGTGATCAGAGTGATAAAACCAGCTGCAATAGTCAAAATAGCCTGAATGCCTAATAATTCAAAATGTTCATCATGTTCAAAGTGAATATAACGTTGCAGTTGACCGAATTCGTTAAATGGCAAGAGTATTCAATGTGATCAGTGTGATAAAACCAGCTACAATAATCAAAATAGCCTGAATGCCCAATAATTCAGAATGTTCATCATTTTGAAACTGAATAGAACGTTTGAATTGACCGAATTCGTCAAATGGCAAGAATATTCAAAGTGATCAGAGTGATAAAACCAGCCAGACTATTCAAATAGCGTGAATGTCCAATGATTCAGAATGTTCAACATGTTCAAGCAGAATAAAACGTTGGAATTGACCGAATTCGTCAAATGGCAAAAGTATTCAAAGTGATCAGAGTGATAAAACCAGCCAGACTAATCAAAATAGCCTGAATGTCCTATAATTCATAATGTTCATCATGTTCAAAGTGAATATAACGTTGCAGTTGACCGAATTCGTCAAATGGCAAGAGTATTCAAAGTGATCAGAGTGATAAAACCAGCCAGACTAATCAAAATAGCCTGAATGTCCAATAATTCAGAATGTTCATCATGTTCAAAGTGAATAGAACGTTGGAATTGACCGAATTCGTCAAATGGCAAGAGTATTCAAAGTGATCAGAGTGATAAAACCAGCTACAATAATCAAAATAGCCTGAATGCCCAATAATTCAGAATGTTCATCATGTTGAAACTGAATAGAACGTTTGAATTGACCGAATTCGTCAAATGGCAAGAGTATTCAAAGTGATCAGAGTGATAAAACCAGCCAGATTATTCAAATAGCGTGAATGTCCAATGATTCAGAATGTTCAACATGTTCAAGCAGAATAAAACGTTGGAATTGACCGAATTCGTCAAATGGCAAAAGTATTCAAAGTGATCAGAGTGATAAAACCAGCCAGACAAATCAAAATAGCCTGAATGTCCTATAATTCATAATGTTAATCATGTTCAAAGTGAATTTAACGTTGCAGTTGACCGAATTTGTCAAATGGCAAAAGTATTCAAAGTGATCAGAGTGATCAAACCAGCCAGACTAATCAAAATAGCCTGAATGTGCTATAATTCAGAATGTTCATCATGTTGAAACTAAATAGAACGTTGGAATTGAACGAATTCGTCAAATGGCAAGACTAATCAAAGTGATCAGAGTGATAAAACCAGCTGCAATAGTCAAAATAGCCTGAATGCCTAATAATTCAAAATGTTCATCATGTTCTAAGTGAATATAACGTTGCAGTTGACCGAATTCGTCAAATGGCAAGAGTATTCAATGTGATCAGAGTGATAAAACCAGCTGCAATAGTCAAAATAGCCTGAATGCCTAATAATTCAAAATGTTCATCATGTTCAAAGTGAATATAACGTTGCAGCTGACCGAATTCGTCAAATGGCAAGAGTATTCAATGTGATCAGAGTGATAAAACCAGCCAGACTAATCAAAATAGCCTGAATCTCCAATAATTCAGAATGTTCATCATGTTCAAGCTGAATAGAACGTTGGAATTGACCGTATTCGTCAAATGGCAAGAGTATTCAAAGTGATCAGAGTGATAAAACCAGCCAGACTAATCAAAATAGCCTGAATGTCCAATAATTCAGAATGTTCATCATGTTAAAAATAAATAGATCGTTGGAATTGAACGAATTCGTCAAATGGCAAGACTAATCAAAGTGATCAGAGTGATAAAACCAGCTGCAATAGTCAAAATAGCCTGAATGCCTAATAATTCAAAATGTTCATCATGTTCAAAGTGAATATAACGTTGCAGTTGACCGAATTCGTTAAATGGCAAGAGTATTCAATGTGATCAGTGTGATAAAACCAGCTACAATAATCAAAATAGCCTGAATGCCCAATAATTCAGAATGTTCATCATTTTGAAACTAAATAGAACGTTTGAATTGACCGAATTCGTCAAATGGCAAGAACATTCAAAGTGATCAGAGTGATAAAACCAGCCAGACTATTCAAATAGCGTGAATGTCCAATGATTCAGAATGTTCAACATGTTCAAGCAGAATAAAACGTTGGAATTGACCGAATTCGTCAAATGGCAAAAGTATTCAAAGTGATCAGAGTGATAAAACCAGCCAGACTAATCAAAATAGCCTGAATGTCCTATAATTCATAATGTTCATCATGTTCAAAGTGAATATAACGTTGCAGTTGACCGAATTCGTCAAATGGCAAGAGTATTCAAAGTGATCAGAGTGATAAAACCAGCCAGACTAATCAAAATAGCCTGAATGTCCAATAATTCAGAATGTTCATCATGTTCAAAGTGAATAGAACGTTGGAATTGACCGAATTCGTCAAATGGCAAGAGTATTCAAAGTGATCAGAGTGATAAAACCAGCTACAATAATCAAAATAGCCTGAATGCCCAATAATTCAGAATGTTCATCATGTTGAAACTGAATAGAACGTTTGAATTGACCGAATTCGTCAAATGGCAAGAGTATTCAAAGTGATCAGAGTGATAAAACCAGCCAGATTATTCAAATAGCGTGAATGTCCAATGATTCAGAATGTTCAACATGTTCAAGCAGAATAGAACGTTCGAATTGACCGAATTCGTCAAATGGCAAAAGTATTCAAAGTGATCAGAGTGATAAAACCAGCCAGACAAATCAAAATAGCCTGAATGTCCTATAATTCATAATGTTAATCATGTTCAAAGTGAATTTAACGTTGCAGTTGACCGAATTTGTCAAATGGCAAGAGTATTCAACGTGATCAGAGTGATAAAACCAGCTACAATAATCAAAATAGCCTGAATGCCCAATAATTCAGAATGTTCATCATGTTGAAACTGAATAGAACGTTTGAATTGACCGAATTCGTCAAATGGCAAGAGTATTCAAAGTGATCAGAGTGATAAAACCAGCCAGATTATTCAAATAGCGTGAATGTCCAATGATTCAGAATGTTCAACATGTTCAAGCAGAATAGAACGTTCGAATTGACCGAATTCGTCAAATGGCAAAAGTATTCAAAGTGATCAGAGTGATAAAACCAGCCAGACAAATCAAAATAGCCTGAATGTCCTATAATTCATAATGTTAATCATGTTCAAAGTGAATTTAACGTTGGAATTGACCGAATTCGTCAAATGGCAAGAGTATTCAAAGTGATCAGAGTGATAAAACCAGCTACAATAATCAAAATAGCCTGAATGCCCAATAATTCAGAATGTTCATCATGTTGAAACTGAATAGAACGTTTGAATTGACCGAATTCGTCAAATGGCAAGAGTATTCAAAGTGATCAGAGTGATAAAACCAGCCAGATTATTCAAATAGCGTGAATGTCCAATGATTCAGAATGTTCAACATGTTCAAGCAGAATAGAACGTTCGAATTGACCGAATTCGTCAAATGGCAAAAGTATTCAAAGTGATCAGAGTGATAAAACCAGCCAGACAAATCAAAATAGCCTGAATGTCCTATAATTCATAATGTTAATCATGTTCAAAGTGAATTTAACGTTGCAGTTGACCGAATTCGTCAAATGGCAAGAGTATTCAAAGTGATCAGAGTGATAAAACCAGCCAGACTAATCAAAATAGCCTGAATGTCCAATAATTCAGAATGTTCATCATGTTCAAAGTGAATAGAACGTTGGAATTGACCGAATTCGTCAAATGGCAAGAGTATTCAAAGTGATCAGAGTGATAAAACCAGCTACAATAATCAAAATAGCCTGAATGCCCAATAATTCAGAATGTTCATCATGTTGAAACTGAATAGAACGTTTGAATTGACCGAATTCGTCAAATGGCAAGAGTATTCAAAGTGATCAGAGTGATAAAACCAGCCAGATTATTCAAATAGCGTGAATGTCCAATGATTCAGAATGTTCAACATGTTCAAGCAGAATAAAACGTTGGAATTGACCGAATTCGTCAAATGGCAAAAGTATTCAAAGTGATCAGAGTGATAAAACCAGCCAGACAAATCAAAATAGCCTGAATGTCCTATAATTCATAATGTTAATCATGTTCAAAGTGAATTTAACGTTGCAGTTGACCGAATTTGTCAAATGGCAAAAGTATTCAAAGTGATCAGAGTGATCAAACCAGCCAGACTAATCAAAATAGCCTGAATGTGCTATAATTCAGAATGTTCATCATGTTGAAACTAAATAGAACGTTGGAATTGAACGAATTCGTCAAATGGCAAGACTAATCAAAGTGATCAGAGTGATAAAACCAGCTGCAATAGTCAAAATAGCCTGAATGCCTAATAATTCAAAATGTTCATCATGTTCTAAGTGAATATAACGTTGCAGTTGACCGAATTCGTCAAATGGCAAGAGTATTCAATGTGATCAGAGTGATAAAACCAGCTGCAATAGTCAAAATAGCCTGAATGCCTAATAATTCAAAATGTTCATCATGTTCAAAGTGAATATAACGTTGCAGCTGACCGAATTCGTCAAATGGCAAGAGTATTCAATGTGATCAGAGTGATAAAACCAGCCAGACTAATCAAAATAGCCTGAATCTCCAATAATTCAGAATGTTCATCATGTTCAAGCTGAATAGAACGTTGGAATTGACCGTATTCGTCAAATGGCAAGAGTATTCAAAGTGATCAGAGTGATAAAACCAGCCAGACTAATCAAAATAGCCTGAATGTCCAATAATTCAGAATGTTCATCATGTTAAAAATAAATAGATCGTTGGAATTGAACGAATTCGTCAAATGGCAAGACTAATCAAAGTGATCAGAGTGATAAAACCAGCTGCAATAGTCAAAATAGCCTGAATGCCTAATAATTCAAAATGTTCATCATGTTCAAAGTGAATATAACGTTGCAGTTGACCGAATTCGTTAAATGGCAAGAGTATTCAATGTGATCAGTGTGATAAAACCAGCTACAATAATCAAAATAGCCTGAATGCCCAATAATTCAGAATGTTCATCATTTTGAAACTGAATAGAACGTTTGAATTGACCGAATTCGTCAAATGGCAAGAACATTCAAAGTGATCAGAGTGATAAAACCAGCCAGACTATTCAAATAGCGTGAATGTCCAATGATTCAGAATGTTCAACATGTTCAAGCAGAATAAAACGTTGGAATTGACCGAATTCGTCAAATGGCAAAAGTATTCAAAGTGATCAGAGTGATAAAACCAGCCAGACTAATCAAAATAGCCTGAATGTCCTATAATTCATAATGTTCATCATGTTCAAAGTGAATATAACGTTGCAGTTGACCGAATTCGTCAAATGGCAAGAGTATTCAAAGTGATCAGAGTGATAAAACCAGCCAGACTAATCAAAATAGCCTGAATGTCCAATAATTCAGAATGTTCATCATGTTCAAAGTGAATAGAACGTTGGAATTGACCGAATTCGTCAAATGGCAAGAGTATTCAAAGTGATCAGAGTGATAAAACCAGCTACAATAATCAAAATAGCCTGAATGCCCAATAATTCAGAATGTTCATCATGTTGAAACTGAATAGAACGTTTGAATTGACCGAATTCGTCAAATGGCAAGAGTATTCAAAGTGATCAGAGTGATAAAACCAGCCAGATTATTCAAATAGCGTGAATGTCCAATGATTCAGAATGTTCAACATGTTCAAGCAGAATAGAACGTTCGAATTGACCGAATTCGTCAAATGGCAAAAGTATTCAAAGTGATCAGAGTGATAAAACCAGCCAGACAAATCAAAATAGCCTGAATGTCCTATAATTCATAATGTTAATCATGTTCAAAGTGAATTTAACGTTGCAGTTGACCGAATTTGTCAAATGGCAAGAGTATTCAACGTGATCAGAGTGATAAAACCAGCTACAATAATCAAAATAGCCTGAATGCCCAATAATTCTGAATGTTCATCATGTTGAAACTGAATAGAACGTTGGAATTGACCGAATTCGTCAAATAGCAAAAGTATTCAAAGTGATCAGTGTGATAAAACCAGCTACAATAATCAAAATAGCCTGAATGTCTAATAATTCAGAATGTTGATCATGTTCAAACTGAATAGAAGGTTGGAATTGACCGAATTCGTCAAATGGCAAGAGTATTCAACGTGATCAGAGTGATAAAACCAGCTACAATAATCAAAATAGCCTAAATGCCCAATAATTCAGAATGTTAATCATGTTCAAAGTGAATTTAACGTTGCAGTTGACCGAATTCGTCAAATGGCAAGAGTATTCAATGTGATCAGTGTGATAAAACCAGCTACAATAATCAAAATAGCCTGAATGTCTAATAATTCAGAATGTTCATCATGTTCAAACTGAATAGAACGTTGGAATTGACCGAATTCGTCAAATGGCAAGAGTATTCAACGTGATCAGAGTGATAAAACCAGCTACAATAATCAAAATAGCCTGAATGCCCAATAATTCAGAATGTTAATCATGTTCAAAGTGAATTTAACGTTGCAGTTGACCGAATTTGTCAAATGGCAAGAGTATTCAATGTGATCAGTGTGATAAAACCAGCTACAATAATCAAAATAGCCTGAATGCCCAATAATTCTGAATGTTCATCATGTTGAAACTGAATAGAACGTTGGAATTGACCGAATTCGTCAAATGGCAAAAGTATTCAAAGTGATCAGTGTGATAAAACCAGCTACAATAATCAAAATAGCCTGAATGTCTAATAATTCAGAATGTTCATCATGTTGAAACTGAATAGAACGTTGGAATTGACCGAATTCGTCAAATGGCAAAAGTATTCAAAGTGATCAGTGTGATAAAACCAGCTACAATAATCAAAATAGCCTGAATGCCCAATAATTCTGAATGTTCATCATGTTGAAACTGAATAGAACGTTGGAATTGACCGAATTCGTCAAATGGCAAAAGTATTCAAAGTGATCAGTGTGATAAAACCAGCTACAATAATCAAAATAGCCTGAATGTCTAATAATTCAGAATGTTGATCATGTTCAAACTGAATAGAACGTTGGAATTGACCGAATTCGTCAAATGGCAAGAGTATTCAACGTGATCAGAGTGATAAAACCAGCTACAATAATCAAAATAGCCTGAATGCCCAATAATTCAGAATGTTAATCATGTTCAAAGTGAATTTAACGTTGCAGTTGACCGAATTCGTCAAATGGCAAGAGTATTCAATGTGATCAGTGTGATAAAACCAGCTACAATAATCAAAATAGCCTGAATGTCTAATAATTCAGAATGTTCATCATGTTCAAACTGAATAGAACGTTGGAATTGACCGAATTCGTCAAATGGCAAGAGTATTCAACGTGATCAGAGTGATAAAACCAGCTACAATAATCAAAATTGCCTGAATGCCCAATAATTCGGAATGTTAATCATGTTCAAAGTGAATTTAACGTTGCAGTTGACCGAATTTGTCAAATGGCAAGAGTATTCAACGTGATCAGAGTGATAAAACCAGCTACAATAATCAAAATAGCCTGAATGTCTAATAATTCAGAATGTTCATCATGTTCAAACTGAATAGAACGTTGGAATTGACCGAATTCGTCAAATGGCAAGAGTATTCAACGTGATCAGAGTAATAAAACCAGCTACAATAATCAAAATAGCCTGAATGCCCAATAATTCAGAATGTTAATCATGTTCAAAGTGAATTTAACGTTGCAGTTGACCGAATTCGTCAAATGGCAAGAGTATTCAATGTGATCAGTGTGATAAAACCAGCTACAATAATCAAAATAGCCTGAATGTCTAATAATTCAGAATGTGCATCATGTTCAAACTGAATAGAACGTTGGAATTGACCGAATTCGTCAAATGGCAAGAGAATTCAACGTGATCAGTGTGATAAAACCAGCTACAATAATCAAAATAGCCTGAATGTCTAATAATTCAGAATGTTCATCATGTTCAAACTGAATAGTACGTTCGAATTGACCGAATTCGTCAAATGGCAAGAGTATACAAAATTATCAGAGTGATAAAACCAGCCAGACTAATCAAATAGCGTGAATGTCCAATGATTCAGAATGTTCACCATGTTCAAAGTGAATATAACGTTGGAATTTACCGAATTCGTCAAATGGCAAGAGTATTCAACGTGATCAGAGTGATAAAACCAGCTACAATAATCAAAATAGCCTGAATGCCCAATAATTCAGAATGTTAATCATGTTCAAAGTGAATTTAACGTTGCAGTTGACCGAATTCGTCAAATGGCAAGAGTATTCAATGTGATCAGTGTGATAAAACCAGCTACAATAATCAAAATAGCCTGAATGCCCAATAATTCAGAATGTTAATCATGTTCAAAGTGAATTTAACGTTGCAGTTGACCGAATTCGTCAAATGGCAAGAGTATTCAATGTGATCAGTGTGATAAAACCAGCTACAATAATCAAAATAGCCTGAATGTCTAATAATTCAGAATGTTCATCATGTTCAAACTGAATAGTACGTTCGAATTGACCGAATTCGTCAAATGGCAAGAGTATACAAAAATATCAGAGTGATAAAACCAGCCAGACTATTCAAATAGCGTGAATGTCCTATAATTCAGAATGTTCATCATGTTGAAACTGAATAGAACGTTGGAATTGACCGAATTCGTCAAATCGCAAGTGTTCATGATGTTGAAACTGAATAGAACGTTGGAATTGACCGAATTCATCAAATGGCAAGAGTATTCAAAGTGATCAGAGTGATAAAACCAGCCAGACTAATCAAAATAGCCTGAATGTCCAATAATTCAGAATGTTCATCATGTTTAAACTTAATAGAACGTTGGAATTGAACGAATTCGTCAAATGGCAAGACTAATCAAAGTGATCAGAGTGATAAAACCAGCCAGACCAATCAAAATAGCCTGAATGTCCAATAATTCAGAATGTTCATCATGTTTAAACTTAATAGAACGTTGGAATTGACCGAATTCGTCAAATGGCAAGAGTATTCAACGTGATCAGTGTGATAAAACCAGCTACAATAATCAAAATAGCCTGAATGTCCAATGATTCAGAATGTTCATCATGTTCAAAGTGAATATAACGTTGCAGTTGACCGAATTCGTCAAATGGCAAGAGTATTCAAAGTGATCAGAGTGATAAAACCAGCTCAATAATCAAAATAGCCTGAATGCCCAATAATTCAAAATGTTCATCATGTTCAAAGTGAATAGAACGTTGGAATTGAACGAATTCGTCAAATGGCAAGAATAATCAAAGTGATAAAACCAGCTGCAATAGTCAAAATAGCCTGAATGCCTAATAATTCAAAATGTTCATCATGTTCAAAGTGAATATAACGTTGCAGTTGACCGAATTCGTCAAATGGCAAGAGTATTCAAAGTGATCAGAGTGATAAAACCAGCCAGACTAATCAAATAGCGTGAATGTCCAATGATTCAGAATGTTCACCATGTTCAAAGTGAATATAACGTTGGAATTGACCGAATTCGTGAAATGGCAAGAGTATTCAACGTGATCAGAGTGATAAAACCAGCTACAATAATCAAAATAGCCTGAATGCCCAATAATTCAGAATGTTAATCATGTTCAAAGTGAATTTATCGTTGCAGTTGACCGAATTCGTCAAATCGCAAGAGTATTCAATGTGATCAGTGTGATAAAACCAGCCACAATAATCAAAATAGCCTGAATGCCCAATAATTCAGAATTTTCATCATGTTGAAACTAAATAGAACGTTGGAATTGAACGAATTCGTCAAATGGCAAGACTAATCAAAGTGATCAGAGTGATAAAACCAGCCAGACCAATCAAAATAGCCTGAATGTCCTATAATTCAGAATGTTCATCATGTTGAAACTGAATAGAACGTTGGAATTGACCGAATTCGTCAAATCGCAAGTGTTCATGATGTTGAAACTGAATAGAACGTTGGAATTGACCGAATTCGTCAAATGGCAAGAGTATTCAACGTGATCAGAGTGATAAAACCAGCTACAATAATCAAAATAGCCTGAATGCCCAATAATTCAGAATGTTAATCATGTTCAAAGTGAATTTAAGGTTGCAGTTGACCGAATTCGTCAAATGGCAAGAGTATTCAATGTGATCAGTGTGATAAAACCAGCTACAATAATCAAAATAGCCTGAATGCCTAATAATTCAAAATGTTCAAAATGAATATAACGTTGCAGTTGACCGAATTCGTCAAATGGCAAGAGTATTCAATGTGATCAGTGTGATAAAACCAGCTACAATAATCAAAATAGCCCGAATGAAGAATAATTCAGAATGTTCATCATGTTGAAACTAAATAGAATGTTGGAATTGAACGAATTCGTCAAATGGCAAGACTAATCAAAGTGATCAGAGTGATAAAACCAGCTGCAATAGTCAAAATAGCCTGAATGCCTAATAATTTAAAATGTTCAAAATGAATATAACGTTGCAGTTGACCGAATTCGTCAAATGGCAAGAGTATTCAATGTGATCAGTGTGATAAAACCAGCTACAATAATCAAAATAGCCCGAATGAAGAATAATTCAGAATGCTCATCATGTTGAAACTGAATAGAACGTTCGAATTGACCGAATTCGTCAAATGGCAAGAGTATTCAAAGTTATCAGAGTGATAAAACCAGCCAGACTATTCAAATAGCGTGAATGTCCAATGATTCAGAATGTCCATCATTTTCAAAGTGAATACAACGTTGCAGTTGACCGAATTCGTCAAATGGCAAGAGTATTCAAAGTGATCAGAGTGATAAAACCAGCTCAATAATCAAAATAGCCTGAATGCCCAATAATTCAGAATGTTCATCATGTTGAAACTGAATATAACGTTGGAATTGACCGTATTCGTCAAATGGCAAGAGTATTCAAAGTGATCAGAGTGATAAAACCAGCCAGACTAATCAAAATAGCCTGAATGTCCAATAATTCAGAATGTTCATCATGTTGAAACTAAATAGAACTTTGGAATTGACCGAACTCGTTAAATGGCAAAAGTATTCAAAGTGATCAGAGTGATAAAACCAGCCAGACTAATCAAAATAGCCTGAATGCCCAATAATTCAAAATATTCATCATGTTCAAAGTGAATAGAACGTTGGAATTGAACGAATTCGTCAAATGGCATGAATAATCAAAGTGATAAAACCAGCTGCAATAGTCAAAATAGCCTGAATGCCTAATAATTCAAAATGTTCATCATGTTCAAAGTGAATATAACGTTGCAGTTGACCGAATTCGTCAAATGGCAAGAGTATTCAATGTGATCAGTGTGATAAAACCAGCTACAATAATCAAAATAGCCTGAATGCCCCATAATTCAGAATGTTCATCATGTTGAAACTGAATAGAACGTTGGAATTGACCGAATTCGTCAAATCGCAAGTGTTCATAATGTTGAAACTGAATAGAACGTTGGAATTGACCGAATTCATCAAATGGCAAGAGTATTCAAAGTGATCAGAGTGATAAAACCAGCCAGACTAATCAAAATAGCCTGAATGTCCAATAATTCAGAATGTTCATCATGTTGAAACTTAATAGAAAGTTGGAATTGACCGAATTTGTCAAATGGCAAGAGTATTCAAAATGATCAGAGTGATAAAACCAGCTACAATAATCAAAATAGCCTGAATGTCTAATAATTCAGAATGTTCATCATGTTCAAACTGAATAGAACGTTGGAATTGACCGAATTCGTCAACTCGCAAGTGTTCATGATGTTGAAACTGAATAGAACGTTGGAATTGACCGAATTCATCAAATGGCAAGAGAATTCAAAGTGATCAGAGTGATAAAACCAGCCAGACTAATCAAAATAGCCTGAATGTCCAATAATTCAGAATGTTCATCATGTTGAAACTTAATAGAAAGTTGGAATTGACCGAATTTGTCAAATGGCAAGAGTATTCAACGTGATCAGAGTGATAAAACCAGCTACAATAATCAAAATAGCCTGAATGTCTAATAATTCAGAATGTTCATCATGTTCAAACTGAATAGAACGTTGGAATTGACCGAATTCGTCAAATGGCAAGAGTATTCAACGTGATTAGAGTGATAAAACCAGCTACAATAATCAAAATAGCCCGAATGCCCAATAATTCAGAATGTTAATCATGTTCAAAGTCAATTTAACGTTGCAGTTGACCGAATTCGTCAAATGGCAAGAGTATTCAATGTGATCAGTGTGATAAAACCAGCTACAATAATCAAAATAGCCTGAATGCCCAATAATTCAGAATGTTCATCATGTTGAAACTAAATAGAACGTTGGAATTGAACGAATTCGTCAAATGGCAAGACTAATCAAAGTGATCAGAGTGATAAAACCAGCTGCAATAGTCAAAATAGCCTGAATGCCTAATAATTCAAAATGTTCATCATGTTCAAAATGAATATAACGTTGCAGTTGACCGAATTCGTCAAATGGCAAGAGTATTCAATGTGATCAGTGTGATAAAACCAGCTACAATAATCAAAATAGCCCGAATGCCGAATAATTCAGAATGTTCATCATGTTGAAACTGAATAGAACGTTCGAATTGACCGAATTCGTCAAATGGCAAGACTATTCAAAGTTATCAGAGTGATAAAACCAGCCAGACTATTCAAATAGCGTGAATGTCAAATAATTCAGAATGTTCATCATGTTGAAACTAAATAGAACGTTGGAATTGACCGAACTCGTTAAATGGCAAAAGTATTCAAAGTGATCAGAGTGATAAAACCAGCCAGACTAATCAAAATAGCCTGAATGCCCAATAATGTTCATCATGTTCAAAGTGAATTGAACGTTGGAATTGAACGAATTCGTCAATTGGCAAGAATAATCAAAGTGATAAAACCAGCTGCAATAGTCAAAATAGCGTGAATGTCCAATAATTCAGAATGTTCATCATGTTGAAAGTGAATATAACGTTGTAATTGTACGAACTCGTCAAATGGCAAAGGTATTCGAGGTGATGAGATTGATAAAATCAGCCTGAATATCTAATAATTCAGAATGTTCATCATGTTGAAACTGAATAGAACGTTGGAATTGACCGAAATCGTCAAATGGCAAGAGTATTCAAAGTGATCAGAGTGATAAAACCAGCTACACTAATCAAAATAGCCTGAATGCCCAATAATTCAGAATGTTCATCATGTTGAAACTGAATAGAACGTTGGAATTGACCGAACTCGTTAAATGGCAAAAGTATTCAAAGTGATCAGAGTGATAAAACCAGCCAGACTAATCAAATAGCGTGAATGTCCAATGATTCAGAATGTTCACCATGTTGAAACTAAATAGAACGTTGGAATTGACCGAATTCGTCAAATGGCAAAAGTATTCAAAGTGATCAGAGTGATAAAACCAGCCAGACTAATCAAAATAGCCTGAATGCCCAATAATTCAAAATGTTCATCATGTTGAAACTGAATAGAACGTTGGAATTGACCGAATTCGTCAAATGGCAAGAGTATTCAAAGTGATCAGAGTGATAAAACCAGCCAGACTAATCAAATAGCGTGAATGTCCAATGATTCAGAATGTTCACCATGTTGAAACTGAATAGAACGTTGGAATTGACCGAAATCGTCAAATGGCAAGAGTATTCAAAGTGATCAGAGTGATAAAACCAGCTACACTAATCAAAATAGCCTGAATGCCCAATAATTCAGAATGTTCATCATGTTGAAACTGAATAGAACGTTGGAATTGACCGAATTCGTCAAATGGCAAGAGTATTCAAAGTGATCAGAGTGATAAAACCAGCCAGACTAATCAAATAGCGTGAATGTCCAATGATTCAGAATGTTCACCATGTTGAAACTAAATAGAACGTTGGAATTGACCGAATTCGTCAAATGGCAAGAGTATTCAAAGTGATCAGAGTGATAAAACCAGCTACAATAATCAAAATAGCCCGAATGCCGAATAATTCAGAATGTTCATCATGTTGAAACTAAATAGAACGTTGGAATTGACCGAACTCGTTAAATGGCAAAAGTATTCAAAGTGATCAGAGTGATAAAACCAGCCAGACTATTCAAATAGCGTGAATGTCAAATAATTCAGAATGTTCATCATGTTGAAACTAAATAGAACGTTGGAATTGACCGAACTCGTTAAATGGCAAAAGTATTCAAAGTGATCAGAGTGATAAAACCAGCCAGACTATTCAAATAGCGTGAATGTCCAATAATTCAGAATGTTCATCATGTTGAAACTGAATAGAACGTTGGAATTGAACGAATTCGTCAAATGGCAAGACTAGTCAAAGTGATCAGAGTGATAAAACCAGCTGCAATAGTCAAAATAGCCTGAATGCCTAATAATTCAAAATGTTCATCATGTTCAAAATGAATATAACGTTGCAGTTGACCGAATTCGTCAAATGGCAAGAGTATTCAATGTGATCAGTGTGATAAAACCAGCTACAATAATCAAAATAGCCCGAATGCCGAATAATTCAGAATGTTCATCATGTTGAAACTGAATAGAATGTTCGAATTGACCGAATTCGTCAAATGGCAAGAGTATTCAAAGTTATCAGAGTGATAAAACCAGCCAGACTAATCAAAATAGCCTGAATGTCCAATAATTCAGAATGTTCATCATGTTGAAACTTAATAGAAAGTTGGAATTGACCGAATTTGTCAAATGGCAAGAGAATTCAACGTGATCAGAGTGATAAAACCAGCTACAATAATCAAAATAGCCTGAATGTCTAATAATTCAGAATGTTCATCATGTTCAAACTGAATAGAACGTTGGAATTGACCGAATTCGTCAAATGGCAAGAGTATTCAACGTGATCAGATTGATAAAACCAGCTACAATAATCAAAATAGCCCGAATGCCCAATAATTCAGAATGTTAATCATGTTCAAAGTGAATTTAACGTTGCAGTTGACCGAATTCGTCAAATGGCAAGAGTATTTAATGTGATCAGTGTGATAAAACCAGCTACAATAATCAAAATAGCCTGAATGCCCAATAATTCAGAATGTTCATCATGTTGAAACTAAATAGAACGTTGGAATTGAACGAATTCGTCAAATGGCAAGACTAATCAAAGTGATCAGAGTGATAAAACCAGCTGCAATAGTCAAAATAGCCTGAATGCCTAATAATTCAAAATGTTCATCATGTTCAAAATGAATATAACGTTGCAGTTGACCGAATTCGTCAAATGGCAAGAGTATTCAATGTGATCAGTGTGATAAAACCAGCTACAATAATCAAAATAGCCCGAATGCCGAATAATTCAGAATGTTCACCATGTTGAAACTGAATAGAACGTTCGAATTGACCGAATTCGTCAAATGGCAAGAGTATTCAAAGTTATCAGAGTGATAAAACCAGCCAGACTATTCAAATAGCGTGAATGTCAAATAATTCAGAATGTTCATCATGTTCAAAGTGAATAGAACGTTCGAATTGACCGAATTCGTCAAATGGCAAGAGTATTCAAAGTTATCAGAGTGATAAAACCAGCCAGACTATTCAAATAGCGTGAATGTCCAATAATTCAGAATGTTCATCATGTTGAAACTGAATAGAACGTTGGAATTGAACGAATTCGTCAAATGGCAAGACTAGTCAAAGTGATCAGAGTGATAAAACCAGCTGCAATAGTCAAAATAGCCTGAATGCCTAATAATTCAAAATGTTCATCATGTTCAAAATGAATATAACGTTGCAGTTGACCGAATTCGTCAAATGGCAAGAGTATTCAATGTGATCAGTGTGATAAAACCAGCTACAATAATCAAAATAGCCCGAATGCCGAATAATTCAGAATGTTCATCATGTTGAAACTGAATAGAATGTTCGAATTGACCGAATTCGTCAAATGGCAAGAGTATTCAAAGTTATCAGAGTGATAAAACCAGCCAGACTAATCAAAATAGCCTGAATGTCCAATAATTCAGAATGTTCATCATGTTGAAACTTAATAGAAAGTTGGAATTGACCGAATTTGTCAAATGGCAAGAGTATTCAACGTGATCAGAGTGATAAAACCAGCTACAATAATCAAAATAGCCTGAATGTCTAATAATTCAGAATGTTCATCATGTTCAAACTGAATAGAACGTTGGAATTGACCGAATTCATCAAATGGCAAGAGTATTCAAAGTGATCAGAGTGATAAAACCAGCCAGACTAATCAAAATAGCCTGAATGTCCAATAATTCAGAATGTTCATCATGTTGAAACTTAATAGAAAGTTGGAATTGACCGAATTTGTCAAATGACAAGAGTATTCAACGTGATCAGAGTGATAAAACCAGCTACAATAATCAAAATAGCCTGAATGTCTAATAATTCAGAATGTTCATCATGTTCAAACTGAATAGAACGTTGGAATTGACCGAATTCGTCAAATGGCAAGAGTATTCAACGTGATCAGATTGATAAAACCAGCTACAATAATCAAAATAGCCCGAATGCCCAATAATTCAGAATGTTAATCATGTTCAAAGTGAATTTAACGTTGCAGTTGACCGAATTCGTCAAATGGCAAGAGTATTCAATGTGATCAGTGTGATAAAACCAGCTGCAATAGTCAAAATAGCCTGAATGCCTAATAATTCAAAATGTTCATCATGTTCAAAATGAATATAACGTTGCAGTTGACCGAATTCGTCAAATGGCAAGAGTATTCAATGTGATCAGTGTGATAAAACCAGCTACAATAATCAAAATAGCCCGAATGCCGAATAATTCAGAATGTTCATCATGTTGAAACTGAATAGAACGTTCGAATTGACCGAATTCGTCAAATGGCAAGAGTATTCAAAGTTATCAGAGTGATAAAACCAGCTGCAATAGACAAAATAGCCTGAATGCCTAATAATTCAAAATGTTCATCATGTTCAAAATGAATATAACGTTGCAGTTGACCGAATTCGTCAAATGGCAAGAGTATTCAATGTGATCAGTGTGATAAAACCAGCCAGACTAATCAAAATAGCCTGAATGCCCAATAATTCAAAATGTTCATCATGTTCAAAGTGAATAGAACGTTCGAATTGACCGAATTCGTCAAATGGCAAGAGTATTCAAAGTTATCAGAGTGATAAAACCAGCCAGACTATTCAAATAGCGTGAATGTCCAATAATTCAGAATGTTCATCATGTTGAAACTGAATAGAACGTTGGAATTGAACGAATTCGTCAAATGGCAAGACTAGTCAAAGTGATCAGAGTGATAAAACCAGCTGCAATAGTCAAAATAGCCTGAATGCCTAATAATTCAAAATGTTCATCATGTTCAAAATGAATATAACGTTGCAGTTGACCGAATTCGTCAAATGGCAAGAGTATTCAATGTGATCAGTGTGATAAAACCAGCTACAATAATCAAAATAGCCCGAATGCCGAATAATTCAGAATGTTCATCATGTTGAAACTGAATAGAATGTTCGAATTGACCGAATTCGTCAAATGGCAAGAGTATTCAAAGTTATCAGAGTGATAAAACCAGCCTGACTATTCAAATAGCGTGAATGTCCAATAATTCAGAATGTTCATCATGTTGAAACTGAATAGAACGGTGGAATTGACGGAATTCGTCAAATGGCAAAAGTATTCAAAGTGATCAGAGTGATAAAACCACCCAGACCAATCAAAATAGCCTGAATGTCCTATAATTCAGAATGTTCATCATGTTGAAACTGAATAGAACGTTGGAATTGACCGAATTCGTCAAATCGCAAGTGTTCATGATGTTGAAACTGAGTAGAACGTTGGAATTGACCGAATTCGTCAAATGGCAAAAGTATTCAAAGTGATCAGAGTGATAAAACCAGCTCAATAATCAAAATAGCCTGAATGCCCAATAATTAAGAATGTTGATCATGTTGAAACTGAATAGAACGTTGGAATTTACCGTATTCGTCAAATAGCAAGAGTATTCAAAGTGATCAGAGTGATAAAACCAGCCAGACTAATCAAAATAGCCTGAATGCCCAATAATTCAAAATGTTCATCATGTTCAAAGTGAATTGAACGTTGGAATTGAACGAATTCGTCAAATGGCAAGAATAATCAAAGTGATAAAACCACCTGCAATAGTCAAAATAGCCTGAATGCCTTATAATTCAAAATGTTCATCATGTTCAAAGTGAATATAACGTTGCAGTTGACCGAATTCGTCAAATGGCAAGAGTATTCAAAGTGATCAGAGTGATAAAACCAGCCAGACTAATCAAATAGCGTGAATGTCCAATGATTCAGAATGTTCACCATGTTGAAACTAAATAGAACGTTGGAATTGACCGAATTCGTCAAATGGCAAAAGTATTCAAAGTGATCAGAGTGATAAAACCAGCCAGACTAATCAAAATAGCCTGAATGCCCAATAATTCAAAATGTTCATCATGTTCAAAGTGAATAGAACGTTGGAATTGAACGAATTCGTCAAATGGCAAGAATAATCAAAGTGATAAAACCTGCTGCAATAGTCAAAATAGCCTGAATGCCTAATAATTCAAAATGTTCATCATGTTCAAAGTTAATATAACGTTGCAGTTGACCGAATTCGTCAAATGGCAAGAGTATTCAAAGTGATCAGAGTGATAAAACCAGCCAGACTAATCAAATAGCGTGAATGTCCAATGATTCAGAATGTTCACCATGTTGAAACTAAATAGAACGTTGGAATTTACCGAATTCGTCAAATGGCAAGAGTATTCAACGTGATCAGAGTGATAATACCAGCTACAATAATCAAAATAGCCTGAATGCCCAATAATTCAGAATGTTAATCATGTTCAAAGTGAATTTAACGTTGCAGTTGACCGAATTCGTCAAATGGCAAGAGTATTCAATGTGATCAGTGTGATAAAACCAGCTACAATAATCAAAATAGCCTGAATGCCCAATAATTCAGAATGTTCATCATGTTGAAACTAAATAGAACGTTGGAATTGAACGAATTCGTCAAATGGCAAGACTAATCAAAGTGATCGGAGTGATAAAACCAGCTGCAATAGTCAAAATAGCCTGAATGCCTAATAATTCAAAATGTTCATCATGTTCAAAATGAATATAACGTTGCAGTTTACCGAATTCGTCAAATGGCAGGAGTATTCAATGTGATCAGTGTGATAAAACCGGCCACAATAATCAAAATAGCCCGAATGCCGAATAATTCAGAATGTTTATCATGTTGAAACTGAATAGAACGTTCGAATTGACCGAATTCGTCAAATGGCAAGAGTATTCAAAGTTATCAGAGTGATAAAACCAGCCAGACTATTCAAATAGCGTGAATGTCCAATGATTCAGAATGTTCATCATGTTCAAGCTGAATAAAACCTTGGAATTGACTGAATTCGTTAAATGGCAAGAACAAAGTGATCAGAGTGATAAGACCAGCTACAATAGTCAAAATAGCCTGAATGTCTAATAATTCAGAATGTTCATCATGTTCAAACTGAATAGAACGTTGGAATTGACCGAATTCGTCAAATGGCAAGAGTATTCAACGTGATCAGAGTGATAAAACCAGCTACAATAATCAAAATAGCCTGAATGCCCGATAATTCAGAATGTTAATCATGTTCAAAGTGAATTTAACGTTGCAGTTGACCGAATTCGTCAAATGGCAAGAGTATTCAATGTGATCAGTGTGATAAAACCAGCTACAATAATCAAAATAGCCTGAATGCCCAATAATTCAGAATGTTCATCATGTTGAAACTAAATAGAACGTTGGAATTGAACGAATTCGTCAAATGGCAAGACTAATCAAAGTGATCAGAGTGATAAATCCAGCTGCAATAGTCAAAATAGCCTGAATGCCTAATAATTCAAAATGTTCATCATCTTCAAAATGAATATAACGTTGCAGTTGACCGAATTCGTCAAATGGCAAGAGTATTCAATGTGATCAGTGTGATAAAACCAGCTACAATAATCAAAATAGCCCGAATGCCGAATAATTCAGAATGTTCATCATGTTGAAACTGAATAGAACGTTCGAATTGACCGAATTCGTCAAATGGCAAGAGTATTCAAAGTTATCAGAGTGATAAAACCAGCCAGACTATTCAAATAGCGTGAATGTCCAATAATTCAGAATGTTCATCATGTTGAAACTAAATAGAACGTTGGAATTGACCGAACTCGTTAAATGGCAAAAGTATTCAAAGTGATCAGAGTGATAAAACCAGCCAGACTAATCAAAATAGCCTGAATGCCAAATAATTCAAAATGTTCATCATGTTCAAAGTGAATAGAACGTTGGAATTGAACGAATTCGTCACATGGCAAGAATAATCAAAGTGATAAAACCAGCTGCAATAGTCAAAATAGCGTGAATGTCCAATAATTCAGAATGTTCATCATGTTGAAACTAAATAGAACGTTGGAATTGACCGAACTCGTTAAATGGCAAAAGTATTCAAAGTGATCAGAGTGATAAAACCAGCCAGACTAATCAAAATAGCCTGAATGCCCAATAATTCAAAATGTTCATCATGTTCAAAGTGAATAGAACGTTGGAATTGAACGAATTCGTCAAATGGCAAGAATAATCAAAGTGATAAAACCAGCTGCAATAGTCAAAATAGCGTGAATGTCAAATTAATTCAGAATGTTCATCATGTTGAAACTAAATAGAACGTTGGAATTGACCGAACTCGTTAAATGGCAAAAGTATTCAAAGTGATCAGAGTGATAAAACCAGCCAGACTAATCAAAATAGCCTGAATGCCCAATAATTCAAAATGTTCATCAAGTTCAAAGTGAATAGAACGTTCGAATTTACCGAATTCGTCAAATGGCAAGAGTATTCAAAGTTATCAGAGTGATAAAACCAGCCAGACTATTCAAATAGCGTGAATGTCCAATAATTCAGAATGTTCATCATGTTGAAACTAAATAGAACGTTCGAATTTACCGAATTCGTCAAATGGCAAGAGTATTCAAAGTTATCAGAGTGATAAAACCAGCCAGACTATTCAAATAGCGTGAATGTCCTATAATTCAGAATGTTCATCATGTTGAAACTGAATAGAACGTTGGAATTGAACGAATTCGTCAAATGGCAAGACTAATCAAAGTGATCAGAGTGATAAAACCAGCTGCAATAGTAAAAATAGCCTGAATGCCTAATAATACAAAATGTTCATCATGTTCAAAATGAATATAACGTTGCAGTTGACCGAATTCGTCAAATGGCAAGAGTATTCAATGTGATCAGTGTGATAAAACCAGCTACAATAATCAAAATAGCCCGAATGCCGAATAATTCAGAATGTTCATCATGTTGAAACTGAATAGAACGTTCGAATTGACCGAATTCGTCAAATGGCAAGAGTATTCAAAGTTATCAGAGTGATAAAACCAGCCAGACTATTCAAATAGCGTGAATGTCCAATAATTCAGAATGTTCATCATGTTGAAACTGAATAGAACGGTGGAATTGACCGAATTCGTCAAATGGCATAAGTATTCAAAGTGATCAGAGTGATAAAACCAGCCAGACCAATCAAAATAGCCTGAATGTCCTATAATTCAGAATGTTCATCATGTTGAAACTGAATAGAACGTTGGAATTGACCGAATTCGTCAAATCGCAAGTGTTCATGATGTTGAAACTGAATAGAACGTTGGAATTGACCGAATTCGTCAAATGGCAAGAGTATTCAATGTGATCAGTGTGATAAAACCAGCTACAATAATCAAAATAGCCCGAATGCCGAATAATTCAGAATGTTCATCATGTTCAAGCTGAATAAAACGTTGGAATTGACCGAATTCGTCAAATGGCAAAAGTATTCAAAGTGATCAGAGTGATAAAACCAGCCAGACTAATCAAAATAGCCTGAATGCCCAATAATTCAGAATGTTCATCATGTTCAAAGTGAATAGAACGTTGGAATTGAACGAATTCGTCAAATGGCAAGTGTATTCAAAGTTATCAGAGTGATAAAACCAGCCAGACTATTCAAATAGCGTGAATGTCCAATAATTCAGAATGTTCATCATGTTGAAACTGAATAGAACGGTGGAATTGACCGAATTCGTCAAATGGCATAAGTATTCAAAGTGATCAGAGTGATAAAACCAGCCAGACCAATCAAAATAGCCTGAATGTCCTATAATTCAGAATGTTCATCATGTTGAAACTGAATAGAACGTTGGAATTGACCGAATTCGTCAAATCGCAAGTGTTCATGATGTTGAAACTGAATAGAACGTTGGAATTGACCGAATTCGTCAAATGGCAAGAGTATTCAATGTGATCAGTGTGATAAAACCAGCTACAATAATCAAAATAGCCCGAATGCCCAATAATTCAGAATGTTCATCATGTTGAAACTGAATAGAACGTTGGAATTGACCGTATTCGTCAAATGGCAAGAGTATTCAAAGTGATCAGAGTGATAAAACCAGCCAGACTAATCAAAATAGCCTGAATGTCCAATAATTCAGAATGTTCATCATGTTGAAACTAAATAGAACGTTGGAATTGACCGAACTCGTTAAATGGCAAAAGTATTCAAAGTGATCAGAGTGATAAAACCAGCCAGACTAATCAAAATAGCCTGAATGCCCAATAATTCAAAATGTTCATCATGTTCAAAGTGAATAGAACGTTGGAATTGAACGAATTCGTCAAATGGCAAGAAAAATCAAAGTGATAAAAAGAGCTGCAATAGTCAAAATAGCCTGAATGCCTTATAATTCAAAATGTTCATCATGTTCAAAGTGAATATAACGTTGCAGTTGACCGAATTCGTCAAATGCCAAGAGTATTCAAAGTGATCAGAGTGATCAGAGTGATAAAACCAGTCAGACTAATCAAATAGCGTGAATGTCCAATGATTCAGAATGTTCACCATGTTGAAACTAAATAGAACGTTGGAATTGACCGAATTCGTCAAATGGCAAAAGTATTCAAAGTGATCAGAGTGATAAAACCAGCCAGACTAATCAAAATAGCCTGAATGCCAAATAATTCAAAATGTTCATCATGTTGAAAGTGAATAGAACGTTGGAATTGAACGAATTCGTCAAATGGCAAGAATAATCAAAGTGATAAAACCAGCTGCAATAGTCAAAATAGCCCGAATGCCTAATAATTCAAAATGTCCATCATATTCAAAGTGAATATAACGTTGCAGTTGACCGAATTCGTCAAATGGCAAGAGTATTCAAAGTGATCAGAGTGATAAAACCAGCCAGACTAATCAAATAGCGTGAATGTCCAATGATTCAGAATGTTCACCATGTTGAAACTAAATAGAACGTTGGAATTGACCGAATTCGTCAAATGGCAAGAGTATTCAACGTGATCAGAGTGATAAAACCAGCTACAATAATCACAATAGCCTGAATGCCCAATAATTCAGAATGTTAATCATGTTCAAAGTGAATTTAACGTTGCAGTTGACCGAATTCGTCAAATGGCAAGAGTATTCAATGTGATCAGTGTGATAAAACCAGCTACAATAATCAAAATAGCCTGAATGCCCAATAATTCAGAATGTTCATCATGTTGAAACTAAATAGAACATTGGAATTGAACGAATTCGTCAAATGGCAAGACTAATCAAAGTGATCAGAGTGATAAAACCAGCTGCAATAGTCAAAATAGCCTGAATGCCGAATAATTCAGAATGTTCATCATGTTCAAGCTGAATAAAACGTTGGAATTGACCGAATTCGTCAAATGGCAAAAGTATTCAAAGTGATCAGAGTGATAAAACCAGCCAGACTAATCAAAATAGCCTGAATGCCCAATAATTCAGAATGTTCATCATGTTGAAACTGAATAGAACGGTGGAATTGACCGAATTCGTCAAATGGCATAAGTATTCAAAGTGATCAGAGTGATAAAACCAGCCAGACCAATCAAAATAGCCTGAATGTCCTATAATTCAGAATGTTCATCATGTTGAAACTGAATAGAACGTTGGAATTGACCGAATTCGTCAAATCGCAAGTGTTCATGATGTTGAAACTGAATAGAACGTTGGAATTGACCGAATTCGTCAAATGGCAAGAGTATTCAATGTGATCAGTGTGATAAAACCAGCTACAATAATCAAAATAGCCCAATGCCGAATAATTCAGAATGTTCATCATGTTCAAGCTGAATAAAACGTTGGAATTGACCGAATTCGTCAAATGGCAAAAGTATTCAAAGTGATCAGAGTGATAAAACCAGCCAGACTAATCAAAATAGCCTGAATGCCCAATAATTCAGAATGTTCATCATGTTCAAAGTGAATAGAACGTTGGAATTGAACGAATTCGTCAAATGGCAAGAGTATTCAAAGTTATCAGAGTGATAAAACCAGCCAGACTATTCAAATAGCGTGAATGTCCAATAATTCAGAATGTTCATCATGTTGAAACTGAATAGAACGTTGGAATTGACCGAATTCGTCAAATCGCAAGTGTTCATGATGTTGAAACTGAATAGAACGTTGGAATTGACCGAATTCGTCAAATGGCAAGAGTATTCAATGTGATCAGTGTGATAAAACCAGCTACAATAATCAAAATAGCCCGAATGCCCAATAATTCAGAATGTTCATCATGTTCAAAGTGAATATAACGTTGCAGTTGACCGAATTCGTCAAATGGCAAGAGTATTCAAAGTGATCAGAGTGATAAAACCAGCTCAATAATCAAAATAGCCTGAATGCCCAATAATTCAGAATGTTCATCATGTTGAAACTGAATAGAACGTTGGAATTGACCGTATTCGTCAAATGGCAAGAGTATTCAAAGTGATCAGAGTGATAAAACCAGCCAGACTAATCAAAATAGCCTGAATGTCCAATAATTCAGAATGTTCATCATGTTGAAACTAAATAGAACGTTGGAATTGACCGAACTCTTTAAATGGCAAAAGTATTCAAAGTGATCAGAGTGATAAAACCAGCCAGACTAATCAAAATAGCCTGAATGCCCAATAATTCAAAATGTTCATCATGTTCAAAGTGAATAGAACGTTGGAATTGAACGAATTCGTCAAATGGCAAGAAAAATCAAAGTGATAAAAAGAGCTGCAATAGTCAAAATAGCCTGAATGCCTTATAATTCAAAATGTTCATCATGTTCAAAGTGAATATAACGTTGCAGTTGACCGAATTCGTCAAATGCCAAGAGTATTCAAAGTGATCAGAGTGATAAAACCAGCCAGACTAATCAAATAGCGTGAATGTCCAATGATTCAGAATGTTCACCATGTTGAAACTAAATAGAACGTTGGAATTGACCGAATTCGTCAAATGGCAAAAGTATTCAAAGTGATCAGAGTGATAAAACCAGCCAGACTAATCAAAATAGCCTGAATGCCCAATAATTCAAAATGTTCATCATGTTCAAAGTGAATAGAACGTTGGAATTGAACGAATTCGTCAAATGGCAAGAATAATCAAAGTGATAAAACCAGCTGCAATAGTCAAAATAGCCCGAATGCCTAATAATTCAAAATGTTCATCATATTCAAAGTGAATATAACGTTGCAGTTGACCGAATTCGTCAAATGGCAAGAGTATTCAAAGTGATCAGAGTGATAAAACCAGTCAGACTAATCAAATAGCGTGAATGTCCAATGATTCAGAATGTTCACCATGTTGAAACTAAATAGAACGTTGGAATTGACCGAATTCGTCAAATGGCAAGAGTATTCAACGTGATCAGAGTGATAAAACCAGCTACAATAATCACAATAGCCTGAATGCCCAATAATTCAGAATGTTAATCATGTTCAAAGTGAATTTAACGTTGCAGTTGACCGAATTCGTCAAATGGCAAGAGTATTCAATGTGATCAGTGTGATAAAACCAGCTACAATAATCAAAATAGCCTGAATGCCCAATAATTCAGAATGTTCATCATGTTGAAACTAAATAGAACGTTGGAATTGAACGAATTCGTCAAATGGCAAGACTAATCAAAGTGATCAGAGTGATAAAACCAGCTGCAATAGTCAAAATAGCCTGAATGCCGAATAATTCAGAATGTTCATCATGTTCAAGCTGAATAAAACGTTGGAATTGACCGAATTCGTCAAATGGCAAAAGTATTCAAAGTGATCAGAGTGATAAAACCAGCCAGACTAATCAAAATAGCCTGAATGCCCAATAATTCAGAATGTTCATCATGTTCAAAGTGAATAGAACGTTGGAATTGAACGAATTCGTCAAATGGCAAGAGTATTCAAAGTTATCAGAGTGATAAAACCAGCCAGACTATTCAAATAGCGTGAATGTCCAATAATTCAGAATGTTCATCATGTTGAAACTGAATAGAACGGTGGAATTGACCGAATTCGTCAAATGGCATAAGTATTCAAAGTGATCAGAGTGATAAAACCAGCCAGACCAATCAAAATAGCCTGAATGTCCTATAATTCAGAATGTTCATCATGTTGAAACTGAATAGAACGTTGGAATTGACCGAATTCGTCAAATCGCAAGTGTTCATGATGTTGAAACTGAATAGAACGTTGGAATTGACCGAATTCGTCAAATGGCAAGAGTATTCAATGTGATCAGTGTGATAAAACCAGCTACAATAATCAAAATAGCCCGAATGCCCAATAATTCAGAATGTTCATCATGTTCAAAGTGAATATAACGTTGCAGTTGACCGAATTCGTCAAATGGCAAGAGTATTCAAAGTGATCAGAGAGATAAAACCAGCCAGACTAATCAAATAGCGTGAATGTCCAATGATTCAGAATGTTCACCATGTTGAAACTAAATAGAACGTTGGAATTGACCGAATTCGTCAAATGGCAAAAGTATTCAAAGTGATCAGAGTGATAAAACCAGCCAGACTAATCAAAATAGCCTGAATGCCCAATAATTCAAAATGTTCATCATGTTCAAAGTGAATAGAACGTTGGAATTGAACGAATTCGTCAAATGGCAAGAATAATCAAAGTGATAAAACCAGCTGCAATAGTCAAAATAGCCCGAATGCCTAATAATTCAAAATGTTCATCATATTCAAAGTGAATATAACGTTGCAGTTGACCGAATTCGTCAAATGGCAAGAGTATTCAAAGTGATCAGAGTGATAAAACCAGCCAGACTAATCAAATAGCGTGAATGTCCAATGATTCAGAATGTTCACCATGTTGAAACTAAATAGAACGTTGGAATTGACCGAATTCGTCAAATGGCAAAAGTATTCAAAGTGATCAGAGTGATAAAACCAGCCAGACTAATCAAAATAGCCTGAATGCCCAATAATTCAAAATGTTCATCATGTTCAAAGTGAATAGAACGTTGGAATTGAACGAATTCGTCAAATGGCAAGAAAAATCAAAGTGATAAAACCAGCTGCAATAGTCAAAATAGCCTGAATGCCTTATAATTCAAAATGTTCATCATGTTCAAAGTGAATATAACGTTGCAGTTGACCGAATTCGTCAAATGCCAAGAGTATTCAAAGTGATCAGAGAGATAAAACCAGCCAGACTAATCAAATAGCGTGAATGTCCAATGATTCAGAATGTTCACCATGTTGAAACTAAATAGAACGTTGGAATTGACCGAATTCGTCAAATGGCAAAAGTATTCAAAGTGATCAGAGTGATAAAACCAGCCAGACTAATCAAAATAGCCTGAATGCCCAATAATTCAAAATGTTCATCATGTTCAAAGTGAATAGAACGTTGGAATTGAACGAATTCGTCAAATGGCAAGAATAATCAAAGTGATAAAACCAGCTGCAATAGTCAAAATAGCCCGAATGCCTAATAATTCAAAATGTTCATCATATTCAAAGTGAATATAACGTTGCAGTTGACCGAATTCGTCAAATGGCAAGAGTATTCAAAGTGATCAGAGTGATAAAACCAGCCAGACTAATCAAATAGCGTGAATGTCCAATGATTCAGAATGTTCACCATGTTGAAACTAAATAGAACGTTGGAATTGACCGAATTCGTCAAATGGCAAGAGTATTCAACGTGATCAGAGTGATAAAACCAGCTACAATAATCACAATAGCCTGAATGCCCAATAATTCAGAATTTTAATCATGTTCAAAGTGAATTTAACGTTGCAGTTGACCGAATTCGTCAAATGGCAAGAGTATTCAATGTGATCAGTGTGATAAAACCAGCTACAATAATCAAAATAGCCTGAATGCCCAATAATTCAGAATGTTCATCATGTTGAAACTAAATAGAACGTTGGAATTGAACGAATTCGTCAAATGGCAAGACTAATCAAAGTGATCAGAGTGATAACACCAGCTGCAATAGTCAAAATAGCCTGAATGCCTAATAATTCAAAATGTTCATCATGTTCAAAGTGAATATAACGTTGCAGTTGACCGAATTCGTCAAATGGCAAGAGTATTCAATGTGATCAGTGTGATAAAACCAGCTACACTAATCAAAATAGCCCGAATGCCGAATAATTCAGAATGTTCATCATGTTGAAACTGAATAGAACGTTCGAATTGACCGAATTCGTCAAATGGCAAGAGTATTCAAAGTTATCAGAGTGATAAAACCAGCCAGACTATTCAAATAGCGTGAATGTCCAATGATTCAGAATGTTCATCATGTTCAAGCTGAATAAAACGTTGGAATTGACCGAATTCGTCAAATGGCAAAAGTATTCAAAGTGATCAGAGTGATAAAACCAGCCAGACTAATCAAAATAGCCTGAATGTCCTATAATTCATAATTTTCATCATGTTCAAAGTGAATATAACGTTGCAGTTGACCGAATTCGTAAAATGGCAAGAGTATTCAAAGTGATCAGAGTGATAAAACCAGCTCAATAATCAAAATAGCCTGAATGCCCAATAATTCAGAATGTTCATCATGTTGAAACTGAATAGAACGTTGGAATTGACCGAATTCGTCAAATGGCAAGAGTATTCAAAGTGATCAGAGTGATAAAACCAGCCAGACTAATCAAAATAGCCTGAATGTCCAATAATTCAGAATGTTCATCATGTTGAAACTAAATAGAACGTTGGAATTGACCGAACTCGTTAAATGGCAAAAGTATTCAAAGTGATCAGAGTGATAAAACCAGCCAGACTAATCAAAATAGCCTGAATGCCCAATAATTCAAAATGTTCATCATGTTCAAAGTGAATAGAACGTTGGAATTGAACGAATTCGTCAAATGGCAAGAATAATCAAAGTGATAAAACCAGCTGCAATAGTCAAAATAGCCTGAATGCCTAATAATTCAAAATGTTCATCATGTTCAAAGTGAATATAACGTTGCAGTTGACCGAATTCGTCAAATGGCAAGAGTATTCAAAGTGATCAGAGTGATAAAAACAGCCAGACTAATCAAATAGCGCGAATGTCCAATGATTCAGAATGTTCACCATGTTGAAACTTAATAGAACGTTGGAATTGACCGAATTCGTCAAATGGCAAAAGTATTCAAAGTGATCAGACTGATAAAACAAGCTACAATAATCAAAATAGCCTGAATGTCCAATAATTCAAAATGTTCATCATGTTCAAAGTGAATAGAACGTTGGAATTGAACGAATTCGTCAAATGGCAAGAATAATCAAAGTGATAAAACCAGCTACAATAATCAAAATATACTGAATGCCCAATAATTCAGAATGTTCATCATGTTGAAACTGAATAGAACGTTGGAATTGGCTGAATTCGTTATATGGCAAGAGTATTGACAGTAATCAGAGTGACTAATAAAATAGACTACATGTCAATGATTCAGAATGTTCATCATGTTCAAGATGAATAGAACGATGGAATTGACTGAATTCGTCAAATGGCAAGAGTATTCACAGTGATCAAAGTGATAAAACCAGCCAGACTAATCAAAAAAGCCTGAATGTCCAATAATTCAGAATGTTCATCATGTTGAAACTGAATAGAACGTTGGAATTGACCGAATTCGTCAAATGGCAAGATTATTCAAAGTGATCAGAGTGATAAAACCAGGTAAAATAATCAAAATAGCCTGAATACCCAATAATTCAGAATGTTCATCATATTGAAACTGAATTGAACATTGGAATTGACGGAATTCGTCAAATGGCAAGAGTATTCAAAGTAATCAGAGTGATAAAACCAGCCAGACTAATCAAAATAGCCTGAATGTCCAATAATCCAGAATGTTCATTATATTCAAACTGATTAGAATGTTAGAATTCACAGAATTCGTCAAATGGCAAGAATAATCAAGGTGATAAAACCAGCTACAATACTCAAAAAATCCTGAATGTCTAATAATTCAGAATGTTCATCATGTTAAAACTGAATAGAACGTTGGAATTGACCGAATTCGTCAAATGGCAAGATTATTCAAAGTGATCAGAGTGATAAAACCAGGTAAAATAATCAAAATAGCCTGAATGCCCAATAATTCAGAATGTTCACCATGTTGAAACTAAATAGAACGTTGGAATTGACCGAATTCGTCAAATGGCAAAAGTATTCAAAGTGTTCAGAGTGATAAAACCAGCTACAATAATCAAAATAGCCTGAATGTCCAATAATTCAAAATGTTCATCATGTTCAAAGTGAATAGAACGTTGGAATTGTCTGAATTCGTTATATGGCAAGAGTATTGACAGTAATCAGAGTGACTAATAACATAGACAACATGTCAATGATTCAGAATGTTCATCATGTTCAAGCTGAATACAATGTTGGAATTCACCGAATTCGTCAAATGGCAAGAATAATCAAAGTGATCAGAGTGATAAAACCAGCTACTATATGAATAATCAAAGTGATAAAACCAGCTACAATAATCGAAATATACTGAATGCCCAATAATTCAGAATGTTCATCATGTTGAAACTGAATAGAACGTTGCAGTTGACCGTATTCGTCAAATGGCAAGATTATTCAAAGTGATCAGAGTGATAAAACCTGCCAGACTAATCAAAATATCCTGAATGCCCAATAATTCAGAATGTTCATGTTGAAACTGAATACAACGTTGGAATTGACCGTATTCGTCAAATGGCAGAAGTATTCAAAGTGATCAGAGTGATAAAACCAGCCAGACTAATCAAAAGAGCCAGAATGTCCTATAATTCAGAATGTTCATGTTGAAACTGAATAGAACGTTGGAATTGACCGAATTCGTCAAATGGCAGAAGTATTCAAAGTGATCAGAGTGATAAAACCAGCCAGACTAATCAAAATAGCCTGAATGCCCAATAATTCAAAATGTTCATCATGTTCAAAGTGAATAGAACGTTGGAATTGAACAAATTCGTCAAATGGCAAGAATAATCAAAGTGATAAAACCAGCTGCAATAGTCAAAATAGCCTGAATGCCTAATAATTAAAAATGTTCATCATGTTCAAAGTGAATATAACGTTGCAGTTGACCGAATTCGTCAAATAGCAAGAGTATTCAATGTGATCAGAGTGATAAAACCAGCTACAGTAATCAAAATAGCCTGAATACCCAATAATACAGAATGTTCATCATGTTGAAACTGAATAGAACGTTGGAATTGACCGTATTCGTCAAATGGCAGAAGTATTCAAAGTGATCAGAGTGATAAAACCAGCCAGACTAATCAAAAGAGCCAGAATGTCCTATAATTCAGAATGTTCATGTTGAAACTGAATAGAACGTTGGAATTGACCGAATTCGTCAAATGGCAGAAGTATTCAAAGTGATCAGAGTGATAAAACCAGCCAGACTAATCAAAATATCCTGAATGCCCAATAATTCAGAATGTTCATGTTGAAACTGAATAGAACGTTGGAATTGACCGAATTCGTCAAATGGCAGAAGTATTCAAAGTGATCAGAGTGATAAAACCAGCCAGACTAATCAAAATAGCCTAAATGTTCAATAATTCAGAATGTTCATCATGTTGAAACTGAATAGAACGTTGGAATTGACCGAATTCGTCAAATGGCAAGAGTATTCAAAGTGATCAGAGTGATAAAACCAGCCAGACTAATCAAAGTAGCCCGAATGTCTAATAATTCAGAATGTTCATCATGTTCAAACTGAATAGAACCTTGGAATTGACCGAATTCGTCAAATGGCAAAAGTATTCAAAGTGATCAGAGTGATAAAACCAGCCAGACTAATCAAAATAGCCTGAATGCCCAATAATTCAAAATGTTCATCATGTTCAAAGTGAATAGAACGTTGGAATTGAACAAATTCGTCAAATGGCAAGAATAATCAAAGTGATAAAACCAGCTGCAATAGTCAAAATAGCCTGAATGCCTAATAATTAAAAATGTTCATCATGTTCAAAGTGAATATAACGTTGCAGTTGACCGAATTCGTCAAATAGCAAGAGTATTCAATGTGATCAGAGTGATAAAACCAGCTACAGTAATCAAAATAGCCTGAATACCCAATAATACAGAATGTTCATCATGTTGAAACTGAATAGAACGTTGGAATTGACCGAATTCGTCAAATGACAAGAGTATTCAAAGTGATCAGAGTGATAAAACCAGCCAGACTAATCAAAATAGCCTGAATATCCAATAATTCAGAATGTTCATCATGTTGAAACTGAATAGAACGTTGGAATATACCGAATTTGTCAAATGGCAAGAATAATCAAGGTGATAAAACCAGCCACAATAATCAAAATAGCCTGAATGTCTAATAATTCAGAATGTACATCATGTTCAAACAGAATAGAATGTTGAAATTCACCGAATTTGTCAAATGGCAAGAATAATCAAAGTGATCAGAGTGATAAAACCAGCTACAATAATCAAAATAGCCTGAATGCCCAATAATTCAGAATGATCATCATGTTGAAACTGAATAGAACGTTGGAATTGACCGAATTCGTCAAATGACAAGAATAATCAAAGTGATCGGAGTGTAAAAACCAGCTACAATAATCAAAATAGCCTGAATGCCCAATAATTCAAAATGTTCATCATGTTCAAAGTGAATAGAACGTTGGAATTGAACGAATTCGTCAAATGGCAAGAGTATTCAAAGTGATCAGAGTGATAAAACCTGCCAGACTAATCAAAATATCCTGAATGCCCAATAATTCAGAATGTTCATGTTGAAACTGAATAGAACGTTGGAATTGACCGAATTCGTCAAATGGCAGAAGTATTCAAAGCGATCAGAGTGATAAAACCAGCCAGACTAATCAAAAGAGCCAGAATGTCCTATAATTCAGAATATTCATCATGTTCAAAGTGAATATAACGTTGCAATTGACCGAATTCGTCAAATGGCAAGAGTATTCAAAGTGATCAGAGTAATAAAACCAGCTACAATAATCAAAATAGCCTGAATGCCCAATAATTCAGAATGTTCATCATGTTGAAACTGAATAGAACGTTGGAATTGACCGAATTCGTCAAATGGCAAGAGTATTCAAAGTGATCAGAGTGATAAACCAGCCAGACTAATCAAAATAGCCTAAATGTTCAATAATTCAGAATGTTCATCATGTTGAAACTGAATAGAACGTTGGAATTGACCGAATTCGTCAAATGGCAAGAGTATTCAAAGTGATCAGAGTGATAAAACCAGCCAGACTAATCAAAGTAGCCCGAATGTCTAATAATTCAGAATGTTCATCATGTTCAAACTGAATAGAACCTTGGAATTGACCGAATTCGTCGAATGGCAAAAGTATTCAAAGTGATCAGAGTGATAAAACCAGCCAGACTAATCAAAATAGCCTGAATGCCCAATAATTCAAAATGTTCATCATGTTCAAAGTGAATAGAACGTTGGAATTGAACGAATTCGTCAAATGGCAAGAATAATCAAAGTGATAAAACCAGCTGCAATAGTCAAAATAGCCTGAATGCCTAATAATTACAAATGTTCATCATGTTCAAAGTGAATATAACGTTGCAGTTGACCGAATTCGTCAAATAGCAAGAGTATTCAATGTGATCAGAGTGATAAAACCAGCTACAGTAATCAAAATAGCCTGAATACCCAATAATACAGAATGTTCATCATGTTGAAACTGAATAGAACGGTGGAATTGACCGAATTCGTCAAATGGCAAGAATAATCAAAGTGATCAGAGTGATAAAACCAGCCAGACTAATCAAAATAGCCTGAATGTCAAATAATTCAGAATGTTCATCATGTTGAAACTAAATAGAACGTTGGAATTGACCGAATTCGTCAAATGACAAAAGTATTCAAAGTGATCAGAGTGATAAAACCAGCCAGACTAATCAAAATAGCCTGAATGCCCAATAATTCAAAATGTTCATCATGTTCAAAGTGAATATAACGTTGTAGTTGACCGAATTCGTCAAATGGCAAGAGTATTCAATGTGATCAGTGTGATAAAACCAGCTACAATAATCAAAATAGCCTGAATGCCCAATAATTCAGAATGTTCATCATATGAATAGAACGTTGGAATTGACCGAATTCGTCAAATGGCAAGAGTATTCAAAGTAATCAGAGTGATAAAACCAGCCAGACTAATCAAAATAGCCTAAATGTTCAATAATCCAGAATGTTCATTGTATTCAAACTGATTAGAATGTTAGAATTCACCGAATTCGTCAAATGGCAAGAATAATCAAGGTGATAAAACCAGCTACAATACTCAAAAAATCCTGAATGTCTAATAATTCAGAATGTTCATCATGTTCAAACTGAATACAATGTTGGAATTCACCGAATTCGTCAAATGGCAAGAATAATCAAAGTGATCAGAGTGATAAAACCAGCTACAATAAATAAAATAGCCTGAATGTCCAATAATTCAGATTGTTCATCATGTTGAAACTGAATAGAACGGTGGAATTGACCGAATTCGTCAAATGGCAAAAGTATTCAAAGTGATCAGAGTCATAAAACCAGCTACAATAATCAATATAGCCTGAATGTCCAATGATTCAGAATGTTCATCATGTTCAAGCTGAATAGAACGTTGGAATTGACCGAATTCGTCAAATGGCAAGAGTATTCAAAGTGATCAGAGTGATAAAACCAGCCAGACTAATCAAAGTAGCCCGAATGTCTAATAATTCAGAATGTTCATCATGTTCAAAATGAATAGAACCTTGGAATTGACCGAATTCGTCAAATGGCAAAAGTATTCAAAGTGATCAGAGTGATAAAACCAGCCAGACTAATCAAAATAGCCTGAATGCCCAATAATTCAAAATGTTCATCATGTTCAAAGTGAATATAACGTTGCAGTTGACCGAATTCGTCAATTGGCAAAATCCTGAATGTCTAATATTTCAGAATGTTCATCATGTTCAAACTGAATAGAATGTTGGAATTCACCGAATTCGTCAAATGGCAAGAATAATCAAAGTGATCAGAGTGATAAAACCAGCTACAATAAATAAAATAGCCTGAATGTCCAATAATTCAGAATGTTCATCATGTTGAAACCGAATAGAACGTTGGAATTGACCGAATTCGTCAAATGGCAAAAGTATTCAAAGTGATCAGAGTGATAAACCAGCCAGACTAATCAAAATAGCCTAAATGTTCAATAATTCAGAATGTTCATCATGTTGAAACTGAATAGAACGTTGGAATTGACCGAATTCGTCAAATGGCAAGAGTATTCAAAGTGATCAGAGTGATAAAACCAGCCAGACTAATCAAAGTAGCCCGAATGTCTAATAATTCAGAATGTTCATCATGTTCAAACTGAATAGAACCTTGGAATTGACCGAATTCGTCAAATGGCAAAAGTATTCAAAGTGATCAGAGTGATAAAACCAGCCAGACTAATCAAAATAGCCTGAATGCCCAATAATTCAAAATGTTCATCATGTTCAAAGTGAATAGAACGTTGGAATTGAACGAATTCGTCAAATGGCAAGAATAATCAAAGTGATAAAACCAGCTGCAATAGTCAAAATAGCCTGAATGCCTAATAATTAACAAGTGGACAAATAGTAAGTTCGGCCGGGCCGAATCTTATATACCCTCCATCATGGATCCTTAAAAAGTCAATAAATAAGAAAACTAACTGAGTTTTTGGGCCGCTCGTGACCCGATAGTCCCAGGAACCCGATCACAAATTGTATCCAAATCATGAAAATAAATGCATATTTGGGTTCGCGAGAAAATTTCGTTGCATTTCGATACCCATATGTCCATGTTTGTCAAGGGACGGTTTTTGGGCCGCTGGTGACCCGATAGTCCCAGAAACCGGATCAAAAAATGTAGGCAAATCATGAAAATAAAGGCATATTTGGGTTCGTGAGTAAATTTCGTTGCACTTCGATACCCATATGCGCATGTTTATCATGGGCCCTTTTTTGGGCCCCAAGGGTCCACGGAACCCATGAGCACGCCCATTTTCGGGATTTTTTTCCCATCTATAAATTATATAAACTTAGAACTTAGATGTAGTGAAAAAAATATTTGAAAAATTTGATTATGGCCGGAATATATTTAGTCCCGTAAAGGGGAACTTTTTCCCCTTTGGTCCGATATGGCCCATTCTCGAACTTAACCTGCTTATGGGCAAAAAACATCTTCCGACAAAATTTCAGCTTTTTAGCGTTGGTCGTTCGCACTCTATCGTGATTTCAACAGACAACAGACGGACGGACGGACGGACAGACAGACGGACATCGCTAGAATGTCTTAGAATGTTACACTGACCAATAATATATATACTTTATAGGGTCGCAGATCACTCTTTCGAGGTGTTGCAAACGGAATGACAAACTTAGTATATACTCCATCCTATGATGGAGTGTGTAAAAATGTTCTTCATTTTCAAAGTGAATATAACGTTGCAGTTGACCGAATTCGTCAAATGGCAAGAGTATTCAATGTGATCAGAGTGATAAAACCAGCTACAGTAATCAAAATAGCCTGAATACCTAATAATACAGAATGTTCATCATGTTGAAACTGAATAGAACGGTGGAATTGACCGAATTCGTCAAATGGCAAGAATAATCAAAGTGATCAGAGTGATAAAACCAGCCAGACTAATCAAAATAGCCTGAATGTCAAATAATTCAGAATGTTCATCATGTTCAAAGTGAATAGAACGTTGGAATTGACCGAATTCGTCAAATGACAAAAGTATTCAATGTGATCAGAGTGATAAAACCAGCTACAGTAATCAAAATAGCCTGAATACCCAATAATACAGAATGTTCATCATGTTGAAACTGAATAGAACGGTGGAATTGACCGAATTCGTCAAATGGCAAGAATAATCAAAGTGATCAGAGTGATAAAACCAGCCAGACTAATCAAAATAGCCTGAATGTCAAATAATTCAGAATGTTCATCATGTTCAAAGTGAATAGAACGTTGGAATTGACCGAATTCGTCAAATGGCAAGAATAATCAAAGTGATCAGAGTGATAAAACCAGCTACAATAAATAAAATAGCCTGAATGTCCAATAATTCAGAATGTTCATCATGTTGAAACTAAATAGAACGTTGGAATTGAACGAATTCGTCAAATGGCAAGAATAATCAAGGTGATAAAACCAGCTACAATAATCAAAAAATCCTGAATGTCTAATAATTCAGAATGTTCATCATGTTCAAACTGAATACAATGTTGGAATTCACCGAATTCGTCAAATGGCAAGAATAATCAAAGTGATCAGAGTGATAAAACCAGCTACAATAAATAAAATAGCCTGAACGTCCAATAATTCAGAATGTTCATCATGTTGAAACTAAATAGAACGTTGGAATTGACCGAATTCGTCAAATGACAAAAGTATTCAAAGTGATCAGAGTGATAAAACCAGCCAGACTAATCAAAATAGCCTGAATGCCCAATAATTCAAAATGTTCATCATGTTCAAAGTGAATATAACGTTGTAGTTGACCGAATTCGTCAAATGGCAAGAGTATTCAATGTGATCAGTGTGATAAAACCAGCTACAATAATCAAAATAGCCTGAATGCCCAATAATTCAGAATGTTCATCATATGAATAGAACGTTGGAATTGACCGAATTCGTCAAATGGCAAGAGTATTCAAAGTAATCAGAGTGATAAAACCAGCCAGACTAATCAAAGTAGCCCGAATGTCTAATAATTCAGAATGTTCATCATGTTCAAACTGAATAGAACCTTGGAATTGACCGAATTCGTCAAATGGCAAAAGTATTCAAAGTGATCAGAGTGATAAAACCAGCCAGACTAATCAAAATAGCCTGAATGCCCAATAATTCAAAATGTTCATCGTGTTCAAAGTGAATATAACGTTGCAGTTGACCGAATTCGTCAAATGGCAAAATCCTGAATGTCTAATATTTCAGAATGTTCATCATGTTCAAACTGAATAGAATGTTGGAATTGACCGAATTCGTCAAATGGCAAGAGTATTCAATGTGATCAGTGTGATAAAACCAGCTACAATAAATAAAATAGCCTGAACGTCCAATAATTCAGAATGTTCATCATGTTGAAACTAAATAGAACGTTGGAATTGACCGAATTCGTCAAATGACAAAAGTATTCAAAGTGATCAGAGTGATAAAACCAGCCAGACTAATCAAAGTAGCCCGAATGTCTAATAATTCAGAATGTTCATCATGTTCAAACTGAATAGAACCTTGGAATTGACCGAATTCGTCAAATGGCAAAAGTATTCAAAGTGATCAGAGTGATAAAACCAGCCAGACTAATCAAAATAGCCTGAATGCCCAATAATTCAAAATGTTCATCGTGTTCAAAGTGAATATAACGTTGCAGTTGACCGAATTCGTCAAATGGCAAAATCCTGAATGTCTAATATTTCAGAATGTTCATCATGTTCAAACTGAATAGAATGTTGGAATTCACCGAATTCGTCAAATGGCAAGAATAATCAAAGTGATCAGAGTGATAAAACCAGCTACAATAAATAAAATAGCCTGAATGTCCAATAATTCAGAATGTTCATCATGTTGAAACTGAATAGAACGGTGGAATTGACCGAATTCGTCAAATGGCAAAAGTATTCAAAGTGATCAGAGTCATAAAACCAGCTACAATAATCAAAATAGCCTAAATGTTCAATAATTCAGAATGTTCATCATGTTGAAACTGAATAGAACGTTGGAATTGACCGAATTCGTCAAATGGCAAAAGTATTCAAAGTGATCAGAGTGATAAACCAGCCAGACTAATCAAAATAGCCTAAATGTTCAATAATTCAGAATGTTCATCATGTTGAAACTGAATAGAACGTTGGAATTGACCGAATTCGTCAAATGGCAAGAGTATTCAAAGTGATCAGAGTGATAAAACCAGCCAGACTAATCAAAGTAGCCCGAATGTCTAATAATTCAGAATGTTCATCATGTTCAAACTGAATAGAACCTTGGAATTGACCGAATTCGTCAAATGGCAAAAGTATTCAAAGTGATCAGAGTGATAAAACCAGCCAGACTAATCAAAATAGCCTGAATGCCCAATAATTCAAAATGTTCATCATGTTCAAAGTGAATAGAACGTTGGAATTGAACGAATTCGTCAAATGGCAAGAATAATCAAAGTGATAAAACCAGCTGCAATAGTCAAAATAGCCTGAATGCCTAATAATTAAAAATGTTCATCATGTTCAAAGTGAATATAACGTTGCAGTTGACCGAATTCGTCAAATGGCAAGAGTATTCAATGTGATCAGAGTGATAAAACCAGCTACAGTAATCAAAATAGCCTGAATACCCAATAATACAGAATGTTCATCATGTTGAAACTGAATAGAACGGTGGAATTGACCGAATTCGTCAAATGGCAAGAATAATCAAAGTGATCAGAGTGATAAAACCAGCCAGACTAATCAAAATAGCCTGAATGTCAAATAATTCAGAATGTTCATCATGTTCAAAGTGAATAGAACGTTGGAATTGACCGAATTCGTCAAATGACAAAAGTATTCAATGTGATCAGAGTGATAAAACCAGCTACAGTAATCAAAATAGCCTGAATACCCAATAATTCAGAATGTTCATCATGTTGAAACTGAATAGAACGGTGGAATTGACCGAATTCGTCAAATGGCAAGAATAATCATAGTGATCAGAGTGATAAAACCAGCCAGACTAATCAAAATAGCCTGAATGTCAAATAATTCAGAATGTTCATCATGTTCAAAGTGAATAGAACGTTGGAATTGACCGAATTCGTCAAATGGCAAGAATAATCAAAGTGATCAGAGTGATAAAACCAGCTACAATAAATAAAATAGCCTGAATGTCCAATAATTCAGAATGTTCATCATGTTGAAACTAAATAGAACGTTGGAATTGAACGAATTCGTCAAATGGCAAGAATAATCAAGGTGATAAAACCAGCTACAATAATCAAAAAATCCTGAATGTCTAATAATTCAGAATGTTCATCATGTTCAAAATGAATAGAACGTTGGAATTGACCGAATTCGTCAAATGGCAAGAGTATTCAAAGTAATCAGAGTGATAAAACCAGCCAGACTAATCAAAATAGCCTAAATGTCCAATAATCCAGAATGTTCATTATATTCAAACTGATTAGAATGTTAGAATTCACCGAATTCGTCAAATGGCAAGAATAATCAAGGTGATAAAACCAGCTACAATACTCAAAAAATCCTGAATGTCTAATAATTCAGAATGTTCATCATGTTCAAACTGAATACAATGTTGGAATTCACCGAATTCGTCAAATGGCAAGAATAATCAAAGTGATCAGAGTGATAAAACCAGCTACAATAAATAAAATAGCCTGAATGTCCAATAATTCAGAATGTTCATCATGTTGAAACTGAATAGAACGGTGGAATTGACCGAATTCGTCAAATGGCAAAAGTATTCAAAGTGATCAGAGTCATAAAACCAGCTACAATAATCAATATAGCCTGAATGTCCAATGATTCAGAATGTTCATCATGTTCAAGCTGAATAAAACCTTGGAATTGACTGAATTCGTTAAATGGCAAGAACAAAGTGATCAGAGTGATAAGACCAGCTACAATAGTCAAAATAGCCTGAATGCCTAATAATTCAGAATGTTCATCATGTTGAAACTGAATAGGACGTTGGAATTGACCGAATTCGTCAAATGGCAAGAGTATTCAAAGTGATCAGAGTGATAAAACCAGCCAGACTAATCAAAATAGCCTGAATGTCCAATAATTCAGAATGTTCATCATGTTGAAACTGAATAGAACATTGGAATATACGGAATTCGTCAAATGGCAAGAATAATCAAGGTAATAAAACCAGCCACAATAATCAAAATAGCCTGAATGTCTAATAATTCAGAATGTTCATCATGTTCAAACAGAATAGAATGTTGAAATTCACCGAATTTGTCAAATGGCAAGAATAATCAAAGTGATAAAACCAGCTACAATAGTCAAAATAGCCTGAATGCCTAATAATTCAGAATGTTAATCATGTTGAAACTGAATAGGACGTTGGAATTGACCGAATTCGTCAAATGGCAAGAGTATTCAAAGTGATCAGAGTGATAAAACCAGCCAGACTAATCAAAATAGCCTGAATGCCCAATAATTCAGAATGTTCATCATGTTCAAAGTGTATAGTACGTTGGAATTGAACGAATTCGTCAAATGGCAAGAATAATCAAAGTGATCAGAGTGATAAAACCAGCCAGACTAATCAAAATAGCCAGAATGTCCTATAATTCAGAATGTTCATCATGTCGAAACTGAATAGAACGGTGGAATTGACCGAAATCGTCAAATGGCAAAAGTATTCAAAGTGATCAGAGTGATAAAACCAGCCAGACTAATCAAAATAGCCTGAATGTCCAATAATTCAAAATGTTCATCATGTTGAAACTTAATAGAAAGTTGGAATTGACCGAATTTGTCAAATGGCAAGAGTATTCAACGTGATCAGAGTGATAAAACCAGCTACAATAATCAAAATAGCCTGAATGTCTAATAATTCAGAATGTTCATCGTATTCATACTGAATAGAACGTTGGAATTGACCGAATTCGTCAAATGGCAAGAGTATTCAAAGTGATCAGAGTGAAAAAACCAGCCAGACTAATCAAAATAGCCTGAATGTCCAATAATTCAGAATGTTCATTATATTCAAACTGATTAGAATGTTGGAATTCACCGAATTCGTCAAATGGCAAAAGTATTCAAAGTGATCAGAGTGATAAAACCAGCCAGACTAATCAAAAGAGCCAGAATGTCCTATAATTCAGAATGTTCATCATGTTGAAACTGAATAGAACGGTGGAATTGACCGAATTCGTCAAATGGCAAGACTAATCAAAGTGATCAGAGTGATAAAACCAGCTGCAATAGTCAAAATAGCCTGAATGCCTAATAATTCAAAATGTTCATCATGTTCAAAGTGAATATAACGTTGCAGTTGACCGAATTCGTCAAATGGCAAGAGTATTCAATGTGATCAGAGTGATAAAACCAGCTACAATAATCAAAATAGCCTGAATACCCAATAATTCAGAATGTTCATCATGTTGAAACTGAATAGAACGGTGGAATTGACCGAATTCGTCAAATGGCAAAAGTATTCAAAGTGATCAGAGTGATAAAACCAGCCAGACTAATCAAAATAGCCTGAATGTCCAATAATTCAGAATGTTCATCATGTTCAAAGTGAATAGAACGTTGGAATTGACCGAATTCGTCAAATGGCAAGAATAATCAAGGTGATAAAACCAGCTACAATAATCAAAAAATCCTGAATGTCTAATAATTCAGAATGTTCATCATGTCGAAACTGAATAGAACGGTGGAATTGACCGAATTCGTCAAATGGCAAAAGTATTCAAAGTGATCAGAGTGATAAAACCAGCCAGACTAATCAAAATAGCCTGAATGTCCAATAATTCAGAATGTTCATCATGTTGAAACTTAATAGAAAGTTGGAATTGACCGAATTTGTCAAATGGCAAGAGTATTCAACGTGATCAGAGTGATAAAACCAGCTACAATAATCAAAATAGCCTGAATGTCTAATAATTCAGAATGTTCATCGTATTCATACTGAATAGAACGTTGGAATTGACCGAATTCGTCAAATGGCAAGAGTATTCAAAGTGATCAGAGTGAAAAAACCAGCCAGACTAATCAAAATAGCCTGAATGTCCAATAATTCAGAATGTTCATTATATTCAAACTGATTAGAATGTTGGAATTCACCGAATTCGTCAAATGGCAAAAGTATTCAAAGTGATCAGAGTGATAAAACCAGCCAGACTAATCAAAAGAGCCAGAATGTCCTATAATTCAGAATGTTCATCATGTTGAAACTGAATAGAACGGTGGAATTGACCGAATTCGTCAAATGGCAAAAGTATTCAAAGTGATCAGAGTGATAATACCAGCCAGACTAATCAAAATAGCCTGAATGTCCAATAATTCAGAATGTTCATCATGTTGAAACTTAATAGAAAGTTGGAATTGACCGAATTTGTCAAATGGCAAGAGTATTCAATGTGATCAGTGTGATAAAACCAGCTACAATAATCAAAATAGCCTGAATGCCCAATAATTCAGCATGTTCATCATGTTGAAACTAAATAGAACGTTGGAATTGAACGAATTCGTCAAATGGCAAGACTAATCAAAGTGATCAGAGTGATAAAACCAGCTGCAATAGTCAAAATAGCCTGAATGCCTAATAATTCAAAATGTTCATCATGTTCAAAGTGAATATAACGTTGCAGTTGACCGAATTCGTCAAATGGCAAGAGTATTCAATGTGATCAGAGTGATAAAACCAGCTACAATAATCAAAATAGCCTGAATACCCAATAATTCAGAATGTTCATCATGTTGAAACTGAATAGAACGGTGGAATTGACCGAATTCGTCAAATGGCAAAAGTATTCAAAGTGATCAGAGTGATAAAACCAGCCAGACTAATCAAAATAGCCTGAATGTCCAATAATTCAGAATGTTCATCATGTTCAAAGTGAATAGAACGTTGGAATTGACCGAATTCGTCAAATGGCAAGAATAATCAAGGTGATAAAACCAGCTACAATAATCAAAAAATCCTGAATGTCTAATAATTCAGAATGTTCATCATGTTCAAAGTGAATATAATGTTGCAGTTGACCGAATTCGTCAAATGGCAAGAGTATTCAATGTGATCAGTGTGATAAAACCAGCTACAATAATCAAAATAGCCTGAATGCCTAATAATTCAAAATGTTCATCATGTTCAAAGTGAATATAACGTTGCAGTTGACCGAATTCGTCAAATGGCAAGAGTATTCAATGTGATCAGAGTGATAAAACCAGCCAGACTAATCAAAATAGCCTGAATGTCCAATAATTCAGAATGTTCATCATGTTGAAACTAAATAGAACGGTGGAATTGACCGAATTCGTCAAATGGCAAAAGTATTCAAAGTGAATGTCCAATAATTCAGAATGTTCATCATGTTCAAAGTGAATAGAACGTTGGAATTGACCGAATTCGTCAAATGGCAAGGATAATCAAGGTGATAAAACCAGCTACAATAATCAAAAAATCCTGAATGTCTAATAATTCAGAATGTTCATCATGTTCCAACTGAATAGAATGTTGGAATTTACCGAATTCGTCAAATGGCAAGAATAATCAAAGTGATCAGAGTGATAAAACCAGCCAGACTAATCAAAATAGCCTGAATGCTCAATAATTCAAAATTTTCATCATGTTGAAACTAAATAGAACGTTGGAATTGACCGAATTCGTCAAATGGCAAGAGTATTCAAAGTGATCACAGTCATAAAACCAGCTACAATAATCAAAAGAGCCTGAATGTCCAATGATTCAGAATGTTCATCATGTTGAAACTGAACAGAACGTTGGAATTGACCGAATTCGTCAAATGGCAAAAGTATTCAAAGTGATCAGAGTGATAAAACCAGCTACAATAATCAAAATAGCCTGAAAGCCCAATAATTCAGAATGTTCATCATGTTGAAACTGAATAGAACGTTGGAATTGACTGAATTCGTTAAATGGCAAGAGTATTCGCAGTAATCAGAGTGACTAATAAAATAGACTAAATGTCCAATGATTCAGAATGTTCATCATGTTCAAGATGTATAGAACGATGTAATTTACTGAATTCGTCAAATGGCAAGAGTATTCACAGTGATCAAAGTGATAAAACCAGCCAGACTAATCAAAAAAGCCTGAATGTCCAATAATTCAGAATGTTCATCATGTTGAAACTGAACAGAACGTTGGAATTGACCGAATTCGTCAAATGGCAAAAGTATTCAAAGTGATCAGAGTGATAAAACCAGCTACAATAATCAAAATAGCCTGAAAGCCCAATAATTCAGAATGTTCATCATGTTGAAACTGAATAGAACGTTGGAATTGACGGAATTCGTCAAATGGCAAGAGTATTCAAAGTGATCAGAGTGATAAAACCAGCCAGACCAATCAAAATAGCCTGAATGTCCTATAATTCAGAATGTTCATCATGTTGAAACTGAATAAAACGTTGGAATTGACCGAATTCGTCAAATGGCAAGAGTATTCAAAGAAATCAGAGTGATAAAACCAGCCAGACTAATCAAATAGCGTGAATGTCCAATGATTCAGAATGTTCATCATGTTCAATCTGAATAAAACATTGGAATTGACTGAATTCGTTAAATGGCAAGAGTATTCGCAGTAATCAGAGTGACTAATAAAATAGACTAAATGTCCAATGATTCAGAATGTTCATCATGTTCAAGATGAATAGAACGATGTAATTTACTGAATTCGTCAAATGGCAAGAGTATTCACAGTGATCAAAGTGATAAAACCAGCCAGACTAATCAAAAAAGCCTGAATGTCCTATAATTCAGAATGTTCATCATGTTGAAACTGAACAGAACGTTGGAATTGACCGAATTCGTCAAATGGCAAAAGTATTCAAAGTGATCAGAGTGATAAAACCAGCTACAATAATCAAAATAGCCTGAAAGCCCAATAATTCAGAATGTTCATCATGTTGAAACTGAATAGAACGTTGGAATTGACGGAATTCGTCAAATGGCAAGAGTATTCAAAGTGATCAGAGTGATAAAACCAGCCAGACTAATCAAAATAGCCTGAATGTCCAATAATCCAGAATGTTCATCATGTTGAAACTGAATAGAACGTTGGAATTGACCGAATTCGTCAAATGGCAAGAGTATTTAAAGAAATCAGAGTGATAAAACCAGCCAGACTAATCAAATAGCGTGAATGTCCAATGATTCAGAATGTTCATCATGTTCAATCTGAATAAAACGTTGGAATTGACTGAATTCGTTAAATGGCAAGAGTATTCGCAGTAATCAGAGTGACTAATAAAATAGACTAAATGTCCAATGATTCAGAATGTTCATCATGTTCAAGATGAATAGAACGATGGAATTGACTGAATTCGTCAAATGGCAAGAGTATTCACAGTGATCAAAGTGATAAAACCAGCCAGACTAATCAAAAAAGCCTGAATGTCCAATAATTCAGAATGTTCATCATGTTGAAACTGAATAGAACGTTGGAATTGACCGAATTCGTCAAATGGCAAGAGTATTCAAAGAAATCAGAGTGATAAAACCAGCCACACTAATCAAATAGCGTGAATGTCCAATGATTCAGAATGTTCATCATGTTCAATCTGAATAAAACGTTGGAATTGACTGAATTCGTTAAATGGCAAGAGTATTCGCAGTAATCAGAGTGACTAATAAAATAGACTAAATGTCCAATGATTCAGAATGTTCATCATGTTCAAGATGAATAGAACGATGGAACTGACTGAATTCGTCAAATGGCAAGAGTATTCACAGTGATCAAAGTGATAAAACCAGCCAGACTAATCAAAAAAGCCTGAATGTCCAATAATTCAAAATGTTCATCATGTTCAAAGTGAATATAACGTTGCAGTTGACCGAATTCGTCAAATGGCAAGAGTATTCAATGTGATCAGAGTGATAAAACCAGCCAGACTAATCAAAATAGCCTGAATGTCCAATAATTCAGAATGTTAATCATGTTCAAAGTGAATATAATGTTGGAGTTGACCGAATTCGTCAAATGGCAAGAGTATTCAATGTGATCAGAGTGATAAAACCAGCCAGACTAATCAAAATAGCCTGAATGTCCAATAATTCAGAATGTTCATCATGTTCAAACTAAATAGAACGTTGGAATTGACCGAATTCGTCAAATGGCAAGAGTATTCAAAGTGATCACAGTCATAAAACCAGCTACAATAATCAAAAGAGCCTGAATGTCCAATGATTCAGAATGTTCATCATGTTCAAGCTGAATAGAACGTTGGAATTGATCGTATTCGTCAAATGGCAAGAGTATTCAAAGTGATCAGAGTGATAAAACCAGCCAGACTAATCAAAATAGCCTGAATGTCCAATAATTCAGAATGTTCATCATGTTGAAACTAAATAGAACGTTGGAATTGAACGAATTCGTCAAATGGCAAGACAAATCAAAGTGATCAGAGTGATAAAACCAGCTGCAATAGTCAAAATAGCCTGAATGCCTAATAATTCAAAATGTTCAAAGTAAATATAACGTTGCAGTTTACCGAATTCGTCAAATGGTTCAATGTGATCAGTGTGATAAAACCAGCTACAATAATCAAAATAGCCTGAATGCCCAATAATTCAGAATGTTCATCATGTTGAAACTGAATAGAACGGTGGAATTGACCGAATTCGTCAATTGGCAAAAGTATTCAAAGTGATCAGAGTGATAAAACCAGCCAGACTAATCAAAATAGCCTGAATGCCCAATAATTCAGAATGTTCATCATGTTGAAACTAAATAGAACGTTGGAATTGAACGAATTCGTCAAATGGCAAGACTAATCAAAGTGATCAGAGTGATAAAACCAGCTGCAATAGTCAAAATAGCCTGAATGCCTAATAATTCAAAATATTCATCATGTTCAAATTGAATATAACGTTGCAGTTGGCCGAATTCGTCAAATGGCAAGAGTATTCAATGTGATCAGTGTGATAAAACCAGCTACAATAATCAAAATAGCCTGAATGCCCAATAATTCAGAATGTTCATCATGTTGAAACTGAATAGAACGGTGGAATTGACCGAATTCGTCAAATGGCAAAAGTATTCAACGTGATCAGAGTGATAAAACCAGCCAGACCAATCAAAATAACCTGAATGTCCTATAATTCAGAATGTTCATCATGTTGAAACTGAATAAAACGTTGGAATTGACCGAATTCGTCAAATGGCAAGAGTATTCAAAGAAATCAGAGTGATAAAACCAGCCAGACTAATCAAATAGCGTGAATGTCCAATGATTCAGAATGTTCATCATGTTCAATCTGAATAAAACGTTGGAATTGACTGAATTCGTTAAATGGCAAGAGTATTCGCAGTAATCAGAGTGACTAATAAAATAGACTAAATGTCCAATGATTCAGAATGTTCATCATGTTCAAGATGAATAGAACGATGGAATTTACTGAATTCGTCAAATGGCAAGAGTATTCACAGTGATCAAAGTGATAAAACCAGCCAGACTAATCAAAAAAGCCTGAATGTCCAATAATTCAGAATGTTCATCATGTTGAAACTGAACAGAACGTTGGAATTGACCGAATTCGTCAAATGGCAAAAGTATTCAAAGTGATCAGAGTGATAAAACCAGCTACAATAATCAAAATAGCCTGAAAGCCCAATAATTCAGAATGTTCATCATATTGAAACTGAATAGAACGTTGGAATTGACGGAATTCGTCAAATGGCAAGAGTATTCAAAGTGATCAGAGTGATAAAACCAGCCAGACTAATCAAAATAGCCTGAATGTCCAATAATCCAGAATGTTCATCATGTTGAAACTGAATAGAACGTTGGAATTGACCGAATTCGTCAAATGGCAAGAGTATTTAAAGAAATCAGAGTGATAAAACCAGCCAGACTAATCAAATAGCGTGAATGTCCAATGATTCAGAATGTTCATCATGTTCAATCTGAATAAAACGTTGGAATTGACTGAATTCGTTAAATGGCAAGAGTTTTCGCAGTAATCAGAGTGACTAATAAAATAGACTAAATGTCCAATGATTCAGAATGTTCATCATGTTCAAGATGAATAGAACGATGGAATTGTCTGAATTCGTCAAATGGCAAGAGTATTCACAGTGATCAAAGTGATAAAACCAGCCAGACTAATCAAAAAAGCCTGAATGTCCAATAATTCAGAATGTTCATCATGTTGAAACTGAATAGAACGTTAGAATTGTACGAATGGCAAGAGTATTCAAAGAAATCAGAGTGATAAAACCAGCCAGACTAATCAAATAGCGTGAATGTCCAATGATTCAGAATGTTCATCATGTTCAATCTGAATAAAACGTTGGAATTGACTGAATTCGTTAAATGGCAAGAGTATTCGCAGTAATCAGAGTGACTAATAAAATAGACTAAATGTCCAATGATTCAGAATGTTCATCATGTTCAAGATGAATAGAACGATGGTACTGACTGAATTCGTCAAATGGCAAGAGTATTCACAGTGATCAAAGTGATAAAACCAGCCAGACTAATCAAAAAAGCCTGAATGTCCAATAATTCAAAATGTTCATCATGTTCAAAGTGAATATAACGTTGCAGTTGACCGAATTCGTCAAATGGCAAGAGTATTCAATGTGATCAGAGTGATAAAACCAGCCAGACTAATCAAAATAGCCTGAATGTCCAATAATTCAGAATGTTAATCATGTTCAAAGTGAATATAATGTTGGAGTTGACCGAATTCGTCAAATGGCAAGAGTATTCAATGTGATCAGAGTGATAAAACCAGCCAGACTAATCAAAATAGCCTGAATGTCCAATAATTCAGAATGTTCATCATGTTCAAAGTGAATAGAACGTTGGAATTGACCGAATTCGTCAAATGGCAAGAATAATCAAGGTGATAAAACCAGCTACAATAATCAAAAAATCCTGAATGTCTAATAATTCAGAATGTTCATCATGTTCAAACTGAATAGAATGTTGGAATTTACCGAATTCGTCAAATGGCAAGAATAATCAAAGTGATCAGAGTCATAAAACCAGCTACAATAATCAAAAGAGCCTGAATGTCCAATGATTCAGAATGTTCATCATGTTCAAGCTGAATAGAACGTTGGAATTGACCGTATTCGTCAAATGGCAAGACTAATCAAAGTGATCAGAGTGATAAAACCAGCTGCAATAGTCAAAATAGCCTGAATGCCTAATAATTCAAAATGTTCATCGTGTTCAAAGTGAATATAACGTTGCAGTTGACCGAATTCGTCAAATGGCAAGAGTATTCAATGTGATCAGAGTGATAAAACCAGCCAGACTAATCAAAAAGCCTGAATGTCCAATAATTCAGAATGTTAATCATGTTCAAAGAGAATATAATGTTGGAGTTGACCGAATTCGTCAAATGGCAAGAGTATTCAATGTGATCAGTGTGATAAAACCCGCTACAATAATCAAAATAGCCTGAATGCCCAATAATTCAGAATGTTCATCATGTTGAAACTAAATAGAACGGTGGAATTGACCGAATTCGTCAAATGGCAAAAGTATTCAAAGTGATCAGAGTGATACAACCAGCCAGACTAATCAAAATAGCCTGAATGTCCAATAATTCAGAATGTTCATCATGTTCAAAGTGAATAGAACGTGGCAATTGACCGAATTCGTCAAATGGCAAGAATAATCAAGGTGATAAAACCAGCTACAATAATCAAAAAATCCTGAATGTCTAATAATTCAGAATGTTCATCATGTTCAAGATGAATAGAACGATGGAATTGTCTGAATTCGTCAAATGGCAAGAGTATTCAAAGTGATCAGAGTGATAAAACCAGCCAGACTAATCAAAATAGCCTGAATGTCCAATAATTCAGAATGTACATCATGTTGAAAATAAATAGAACGTTGGAATTGAACGAATTCGTCAAATGGCAAGACAAATCAAAGTGATCAGAGTGATAAAACCAGCTGCAATAGTCAAAATAGCCTGAATGCCTAATAATTCAAAATGTTCATCATGTTCAAAGTGAATATAACGTTGCAGTTTACCGAATTCGTCAAATGGTTCAATGTGATCAGTGTGATAAAACCAGCTACAATAATCAAAATAGCCTGAATGCTCAATAATTCAGAATGTTCATCATGTTGAAACTGAATAGAACGGTGGAATTGACCGAATTCGTCAAATGGCTAAAGTATTCAAAGTGATCAGAGTGATAAAACCAGCCAGACTAATCAAAATAGCCTGAATGCCCAATAATTCAGAATGTTCATCATGTTGAAACTAAATAGAACGTTGGAATTGAACGAATTCGTCAAATGGCAAGACTAATCAAAGTGATCAGAGTGATAAAACCAGCTGCAATAGTCAAAATAGCCTGAATGCCTAATAATTCAAAATGTTCATCATGTTCAAATTGAATATAACGTTGCAGTTGACCGAATTCGTCAAATGGCAAGAGCATTCAATGTGATCAGTGTGATAAACCAGCTCCAATAAATAAAATAGCCTGAATGCCTAATAATTCAGAATGTTCATCATGTTGAAACTGAATAGAACGTTGGAATTGACCGAATTCGTCAAATGGCAAAAGTATTCAAAGTGATCAGAGTGATAAAACCAGCTACAATAAATAAAATAGCCTGAATGCCTAATAATTCAGAATGTTCATCATGTTGAAACTGAATAGAACGGTGGAATTGACCGAATTCGTCAAATGGCAAAAGTATTCAACGTGATCAGAGTGATAAAACCAGCCAGACCAATCAAAATAGCCTGAATGTCCAATAATTCAGAATGTTCATCATGTTGAAACTGAATAGAACGATAATTCAGAATGTTCATCATATTGAAACTGAATAGAACGTTGGAATTGACGGAATTCGTCAAATGGCAAGAGTATTCAAAGTGATCAGAGTGATAAAACCAGCCAGACTAATCAAAATAGCCTGAATGTCCAATAATCCAGAATGTTCATTATATTCAAATTTATTAGAATGTTAGAATTCGCCGAATTGTCAAATGGCAAGAATAACCAAGGTGATCAGAGTGATAAACCAGCTCCAATAAATAAAATAGCCTGAATGCCTAATAATTCAGAATGTTCATCATGTTGAAACTGAATAGAACGTTGGAATTGACCGAATTCGTCAAATGGCAAAAGTATTCAAAGTGATCAGAGTGATAAAACCAGCTACAATAAATAAAATAGCCTGAATGCCTAATAATTCAGAATGTTCATCATGTTGAAACTGAATAGAACGTTGGAATTGACCGAATTCGTCAAATGGCAAAAGTATTCAAAGTGATCAGAGTGATAAAACCAGCTACAATAAATAAAATAGCCTGAATGCCTAATAATTCAGAATGTTCATCATGTTGAAACTGAATAGAACGTTGGAATAGACCGAATTCGTCAAATGGCAAGAGTATTCAAAGTGATCAGAGTCATAAAACCAGCTACAATAATCAAAAAATCCTGAATGTCTAATAATTCAGAATGTTCATCATATTCAACCTGAATAGAATGTTGGAATTCACCGAATTCGTCAAATGGCAAGAGTATTCAAAGTGATCAGAGTCATAAAACCAGCTACAATAATCAAAATAGCCTGAATGTCCAATGATTCAAAATGTTCATCATGTTCAAGCTGAATAAAACGTTGGAATTCACTGAATTCGTTAAATGGCAAGAATAATCAAAGTGATCAGAGTGATAAGACTAGCTACAATAGTCGAAATAGCCTGAATGCCTAATAATTCAGACTGTTCATCATGTTGAAACTGTAGAGGACGTTGGAATTGACCGAATTCGTCAAATGGCAAGAGTATTCAAAGTGATCAGAGTATAAAACCAGCCAGACTAATCAAAATAGTCTGAATGTCCAATAATTCAGAATGTTCATCATATTGAAACTGAATAGAACGTTGGAATTGACCGAATTCGTCAAATGGCAAGAATAATCAAAGTGATAAAACCAGCTACAATAATCAAAATAGCCTGAATGTCTAATAATTCAGAATGTTCATCATGTTCAAACTGAATAGAATGTTGGAATTCACCGAATTCGTCAAATGGCAAAAGTATTCAGAGTGATAAAACCAGCCAGACTAATCAAAAGAGCCTGAATGTCCTATAATTCAGAATAGTCATCATGTTCAAAGTGAATATAACGTTGCAATTGACCGAATTCGTCAAATGGCAAGAGTATTCAAAGTGATCAGAGTGATAAAACCAGCTACAATAATCAAAATAGCCTGAATGCCCAATAATTCAGAATGTTCATCATGTTGAAACTAAATAGAACGTTGGAATTGACCGAATTCGTCAAATGACAAGAGTATTCAAAGTGATCAGAGTGATAAAACCAGCCAGACTAATCAAAATAGCCTGAATGTCCAATAATTCAGAATGTTCATCATGTTCAAAGTGAATATAACGTTGCAATTGACCGAATTCGTCAAATGGCAAGAGTATTCAAAGTGATCAGAGTGATAAAACCAGCTACAATAATCAAAATAGCCTGAATGTCTAATAATTCAGAATGTTCATCATGTTGAAACTGAATAGAACGTTGGAATTGACCGAATTCGTCAAATGGCAAGAGTATTCAAAGTGATCAGAGTGATAAAACCAGCTACAATAATCAAAATAGCCTGAATGCCCAATAATTCAGAATGTTCATCATGTTGAAACTAAATAGAACGTTGGAATTGACCGAATTCGTCAAATGACAAGAGTATTCAAAGTGATCAGAGTGATAAAACCAGCCAGACTAATCAAAATAGCCTGAATGTCCAATAATTCAGAATGTTCATCATGTTCAAAGTGAATATAACGTTGCAATTGACCGAATTCGTCAAATGGCAAGAGTATTCAAAGTGATCAGAGTGATAAAACCAGCTACAATAATCAAAATAGCCTGAATGTCTAATAATTCAGAATGTTCATCATGTTGATACTGAATAGAACGTTGGAATTGACCGAATTCGTCAAATGGCAAGAATAATCAAAGTGATAAAACCAGCTACAATAATCAAAATAGCCTGAATGTCTAATAATTCAGAATGTTCATCATGTTCAAACTGAATAGAATGTTGGAATTCACCGAATTCGTCAAATGGCAAAAGTATTCAGAGTGATAAAACCAGCCAGACTAATCAAAAGAGCCTGAATGTCCTATAATTCAGAATAGTCATCATGTTCAAAGTGAATATAACGTTGCAATTGACCGAATTCGTCAAATGGCAAGAGTATTCAAAGTGATCAGAGTGATAAAACCAGCTACAATAATCAAAATAGCCTGAATGCCCAATAATTCAGAATGTTCATCATGTTGAAACTAAATAGAACGTTGGAATTGACCGAATTCGTCAAATGACAAGAGTATTCAAAGTGATCAGAGTGATAAAACCAGCCAGACTAATCAAAATAGCCTGAATGTCCAATAATTCAGAATGTTCATCATGTTGAAACTTAATAGAACGTTGGAATTTACCGAATTTGTCAAATGGCAAGAGTATTCAACGTGATCAGAGTGATAAAACCAGCTACAATAATCAAAATAGCCTGAATGTCTAATAATTCAGAATGTTCATCATGTTGAAACTGAATAGAACGTTGGAATTGACCGAATTCGTCAAATGGCAAGAGTATTCAAAGTGATCAGAGTGATAAAACCAGCCAGACTAATCAAAATAGCCTGAATGTCCAATAATTCAGAATGTTCATCATGTTGAAACTTAATAGAACGTTATAATTTACCGAATTTGTCAAATGGCAAGAGTATTCAACGTGATCAGAGTGATAAAACCAGCTACAATAATCAAAAAAGCCTGAATGTCCAATAATTCAGAATGTTCATTTTATTCAAACTGATTAGAATGTTGGAATTCACCGAATTCGTCAAATGGCAAGAATAATCAAGGTGATAAAACCAGCTACAATAATCAAAATAGCCTGAATGCCCAATAATTCAAAATGTTAATCATGTTGAAACTGAATAGAACGTTTGAATTCACCGAATTCGTCAAATGGCAAGAGTATTCAAAGTGATCAGAGTGATAAAACCAGCCAGACTAATCAAATAGACTAAATGTGCAATGATTCAGAATGTTCATCATGTTCAAGTTGAATAGGACGTTGGAATTGACCGAATTCGTGAAATGGCAAGAGTATTCACAGTGATCAGAGTGATAAACCAGCCTGACTAATCAAACAAGCCTGAATGTCCAATAATTCAGAATGTTCATCATGTTCAAAATGAATATAACGTTGCAGTTGACCGAATTTGTCAAATGGCAAGAGTATTCAAAGTGATCAGAGTGATAAAACCAGCTACAATAATCAAAATAGCCGGAATGCCCAATGATTCAGAATGTTCATCATGTTCAAGCAGTATAAAACGTTGGAATTGACTGAATTCGTTAAATGGCAAGAGTATTCACAGTGATCAAAGTGATAAAACCAGCCAGACTAATAAAATAGACTAAATGTGCAATGATTCAGAATGTTCATCATGTTCAAGTTGAATAGGACGTTGGAATTGACCGAATTCGTGAAATGGCAAGAGTATTCACAGTGATCAGAGTGATAAACCAGCCTGACTAATCAAACAAGCCTGAATGTCCAATAATTCAGAATGTTCATCATGTTCAAAATGAATATAACGTTGCAGTTGACCGAATTTGTCAAATGGCAAGAGTATTCAAAGTGATCAGAGTGATAAAACCAGCTACAATAATCAAAATAGCCTGAATGCCCAATAATTCAGAATGTTCATCATGTTGAAACTGAATAGAACGTTGGAATTCACCGAATTCGTCAAATGGCAAGAGTATTCACAGTGATCAAAGTGATAAAACCAGCCAGACTAATAAAATAGACTAAATGTGCAATGATTCAGAATGTTCATCATGTTCAAGCAGTATAAAACGTTGGAATTGACTGAATTCGTTAAATGCAAGAGTATTCACAGTGATCAAAGTGATAAAACTAGCCAGACTAATAAAATAGACTAAATGTGCAATGATTCAGAATGTTCATCATGTTCAAGCAGTATAAAACGTTGGAATTGACTGAATTCGTTAAATGGCAAGAGTATTCAAAGTGATCAGAGTGATAAAACCAGCCAGACTAATCAAATAGCGTGAATGTCCAATGATTCAGAATGTTAATCATGTTGAAACTAAATAGAACGTTTGAATTCACCGAATTCGTCAAATGGCAAGAGTATTCAAAGTGATCAGAGTGATAAATCCAGCCAGACTAATCAAATAGCGTGAATGTGCAATGATTCAGAATGTTCATCATGTTCAAGCAGTATAAAACGTTGGAATTGACTGAATTCGTTAAATGGCAAGAGTATTCACAGTGATCAAAGTGATAAAACCAGCCAGACTAATAAAATAGACTAAATGTGCAATGATTCAGAATGTTCATCATGTTCAGGCAGTATAAAACGTTGGAATTGACTGAATTCGTCAAATGGCAAGAGTATTCACAGTGATCAAAGTGATAAAACCAGCCGGACTAATAAAATAGACTAAATGTGCAATGATTCAGAATGTTCATCATGTTCAAGCTGAATAGAACGTTGGATTTGACCGAATTTGTGAAATGGCAAGAATAACCAAAGTGATCAGAGTGATAAAACCAGCCAGACTAATCAAATAGCGTGAATGTCCAATGATTCAGATTGTTCATCATGTTCAAGCAGTATAAAACGTTGGAATTGACTGAATTCGTTAAATGGCAAGAGTATTCACAGTGATCAAAGTGATAAAACCAGCCAGACTAATAAAATAGACTAAATGTGCAATGATTCAGAATGTTCATCATGTTCAAGCTGAATAGAACGTTTGAATTCACCGAATTCGTCAAATGGCAAGAGTATTCAAAGTGATCAGAGTGATAAAACCAGCCAGACTAATCAAATAGCGTGAATGTCCAACGATTCAGAATGTTAATCATGTTGAAACTAAATAGAACGTTTGAATTCACCGAATTCGTCAAATGGCAAGAGTATTCAAAGTGATCAGAGTGATAAATCCAGCCAGACTAATCAAATAGCGTGAATGTCCAATGATTCAGAATGTTCATCATGTTCAAGCAGTATAAAACGTTGGAATTGACTGAATTCGCTAAATGGCAAGAGTATTCACAGTGATCAAAGTGATAAAACCAGCCAGACTAATAAAATAGACTAAATGTGCAATGATTCAGAATGTTCATCATGTTCAAGCAGTATAAAACGTTGGAATTGACTGAATTCGTCAAATGGCAAGAGTATTCACAGTGATCAAAGTGATAAAACCAGCCAGACTAATAAAATAGACTAAATGTGCAATGATTCAGAATGTTCATCATGTTCAAGCTTAATAGAACGTTGGAATTGACTGAATTCGTCAAATGGCAAGAGTATTCACAGTGATCAAAGTGATAAAACCAGCCGGACTAATAAAATAGACTAAATGTGCAATGATTCAGAATGTTCATCATGTTCAAGCAGTATAAAACGTTGGAATTGACTGAATTCGTCAAATGGCAAGAGTATTCACAGTGATCAAAGTGATAAAACCAGCCGGACTAATAAAATGGACTAAATGTGCAATGATTCAGAATGTTCATCATGTTCAAGCTGAATAGAATGTTGGATTTGACCGAATTTGTGAAATGGCAAGAATAACCAAAGTGATCAGAGTGATAAAACCAGCCAGACTAATAAAATAGACTAAATGTGCAATGATTCAGAATGTTCATCATGTTCAAGCAGTATAAAACGTTGGAATTGACTGAATTCGTCAAATGGCAAGAGTATTCACAGTGATCAAAGTGATAAAACCAGCCGGACTAATAAAATAGACTAAATGTGCAATGATTCAGAATGTTCATCATGTTCAAGCTGAATAGAACGTTGGATTTGACCGAATTTGTGAAATGGCAAGAATAACCAAAGTGATCAGAGTGATAAAACCAGCCAGACTAATCAAATAGCGTGAATGTCCAATGATTCAGATTGTTCATCATGTTCAAGCAGTATAAAACGTTGGAATTGACTGAATTCGTTAAATGGCAAGAGTATTCACAGTGATCAAAGTGATAAAACCAGCCAGACTAATAAAATAGACTAAATGTGCAATGATTCAGAATGTTCATCATGTTCAAGCAGTATAAAACGTTGGAATTGACTGAATTCGTCAAATGGCAAGAGTATTCACAGTGATCAAAGTGATAAAACCAGCCGGACTAATAAAATAGACTAAATGTGCAATGATTCAGAATGTTCATCATGTTCAAGCAGTATAAAACGTTGGAATTGACTGAATTCGTCAAATGGCAAGAGTATTCACAGTGATCAAAGTGATAAAACCAGCCGGACTAATAAAATAGACTAAATGTGCAATGATTCAGAATGTTCATCATGTTCAAGCAGTATAAAACGTTGGAATTGACTGAATTCGTCAAATGGCAAGAGTATTCACAGTGATCAAAGTGATAAAACCAGCCGGACTAATAAAATAGACTAAATGTGCAATGATTCAGAATGTTCATCATGTTCAAGCTGAATAGAACGTTGGATTTGACCGAATTTGTGAAATGGCAAGAATAACCAAAGTGATCAGAGTGATAAAACCAGCCAGACTAATCAAATAGCGTGAATGTCCAATGATTCAGATTGTTCATCATGTTCAAGCAGTATAAAACGTTGGAATTGACTGAATTCGTTAAATGGCAAGAGTATTCACAGTGATCAAAGTGATAAAACCAGCCAGACTAATAAAATAGACTAAATGTGCAATGATTCAGAATGTTCATCATGTTCAAGCTGAATAGAACGTTTGAATTCACCGAATTCGTCAAATGGCAAGAGTATTCAAAGTGATCAGAGTGATAAAACCAGCCAGACTAATCAAATAGCGTGAATGTCCAATGATTCAGATTGTTCATCATGTTCAAGCAGTATAAAACGTTGGAATTGACTGAATTCGTTAAATGGCAAGAGTATTCACAGTGATCAAAGTGATAAAACCAGCCAGACTAATAAAATAGACTAAATGTGCAATGATTCAGAATGTTCATCATGTTCAAGCTGAATAGAACGTTTGAATTCACCGAATTCGTCAAATGGCAAGTGTATTCAAAGTGATCAGAGTGATAAAACCAGCCAGACTAATCAAATAGCGTGAATGTCCAACGATTCAGAATGTTAATCATGTTGAAACTAAATAGAACGTTTGAATTCACCGAATTCGTCAAATGGCAAGAGTATTCAAAGTGATCAGAGTGATAAATCCAGCCAGACTAATCAAATAGCGTGAATGTCCAATGATTCAGAATGTTCATCATGTTCAAGCAGTATAAAACGTTGGAATTGACTGAATTCGTTAAATGGCAAGCGTATTCACAGTGATCAAAGTGATAAAACCAGCCAGACTAATAAAATAGACTAAATGTGCAAAGATTCAGAATGTTCATCATGTTCAAGCAGTATAAAACGTTGGAATTGACTGAATTCGTCAAATGGCAAGAGTATTCACAGTGATCAAAGTGATAAAACCAGCCAGACTAATAAAATAGACTAAATGTGCAATGATTCAGAATGTTCATCATGTTCAAGCAGTATAAAACGTTGGAATTGACTGAATTCGTCAAATGGCAAGAGTATTCACAGTGATCAAAGTGATAAAACCAGCCGGACTAATAAAATAGACTAAATGTGCAATGATTCAGAATGTTCATCATGTTCAAGCTGAATAGAACGTTGGATTTGACCGAATTTGTGAAATGGCAAGAATAACCAAAGTGATCAGAGTGATAAAACCAGCCAGACTAATCAAATAGCGTGAATGTCCAATGATTCAGATTGTTCATCATGTTCAAGCAGTATAAAACGTTGGAATTGACTGAATTCGTTAAATGGCAAGAGTATTCACAGTGATCAAAGTGATAAAACCAGCCAGACTAATAAAATAGACTAAATGTGCAATGATTCAGAATGTTCATCATGTTCAAGCAGTATAAAACGTTGGAATTGACTGAATTCGTCAAATGGCAAGAGTATTCACAGTGATCAAAGTGATAAAACCAGCCGGACTAATAAAATAGACTAAATGTGCAATGATTCAGAATGTTCATCATGTTCAAGCAGTATAAAACGTTGGAATTGACTGAATTCGTCAAATGGCAAGAGTATTCACAGTGATCAAAGTGATAAAACCAGCCGGACTAATAAAATAGACTAAATGTGCAATGATTCAGAATGTTCATCATGTTCAAGCAGTATAAAACGTTGGAATTGACTGAATTCGTCAAATGGCAAGAGTATTCACAGTGATCAAAGTGATAAAACCAGCCGGACTAATAAAATAGACTAAATGTGCAATGATTCAGAATGTTCATCATGTTCAAGCTGAATAAAACGTTGGATTTGACCGAATTTGTGAAATGGCAAGAATAACCAAAGTGATCAGAGTGATAAAACCAGCCAGACTAATCAAATAGCGTGAATGTCCAATGATTCAGATTGTTCATCATGTTCAAGCAGTATAAAACGTTGGAATTGACTGAATTCGTTAAATGGCAAGAGTATTCACAGTGATCAAAGTGATAAAACCAGCCGGACTAATAAAATAGACTAAATGTGCAATGATTCAGAATGTTCATCATGTTCAAGCTGAATAGAACGTTGGATTTGACCGAATTTGTGAAATGGCAAGAATAACCAAAGTGATCAGAGTGATAAAACCAGCCAGACTAATCAAATAGCGTGAATGTCCAATGATTCAGATTGTTCATCATGTTCAAGCAGTATAAAACGTTGGAATTGACTGAATTCGTTAAATGGCAAGAGTATTCACAGTGATCAAAGTGATAAAACCAGCCAGACTAATAAAATAGACTAAATGTGCAATGATTCAGAATGTTCATCATGTTCAAGCAGTATTAAACGTTGGAATTGGCTGAATTCGTCAAATGGCAAGAGTATTCACAGTGATCAAAGTGATAAAACCAGCCGGACTAATAAAATAGACTAAATGTGCAATGATTCAGAATGTTCATCATGTTCAAGCTGAATAGAACGTTGGATTTGACCGAATTTGTGAAATGGCAAGAATAACCAAAGTGATCAGAGTGATAAAACCAGCCAGACTAATCAAATAGCGTGAATGTCCAATGATTCAGATTGTTCATCATGTTCAAGCAGTATAAAACGTTGGAATTGACTGAATTCGTTAAATGGCAAGAGTATTCACAGTGATCAAAGTGATAAAACCAGCCAGACTAATAAAATAGACTAAATGTGCAATGATTCAGAATGTTCATCATGTTCAAGCAGTATAAAACGTTGGAATTGACTGAATTCGTCAAATGGCAAGAGTATTCACAGTGATCAAAGTGATAAAACCAGCCAGACTAATAAAATAGACTAAATGTGCAATGATTCAGAATGTTCATCATGTTCAAGCAGTATAAAACGTTGGAATTGACTGAATTCGTCAAATGGCAAGAGTATTCACAGTGATCAAAGTGATAAAACCAGCCGGACTAATAAAATAGACTAAATGTGCAATGATTCAGAATGTTCATCATGTTCAAGCTGAATAGAACGTTGGATTTGACCGAATTTGTGAAATGGCAAGAACAACCAAAGTGATCAGAGTGATAAAACCAGCCAGACTAATCAAATAGCGTGAATGTCCAATGATTCAGATTGTTCATCATGTTCAAGCAGTATAAAACGTTGGAATTGACTGAATTCGTTAAATGGCAAGAGTATTCACAGTGATCAAAGTGATCAAAGTGATAAAACCAGCCAGACTAATAAAATAGACTAAATGTGCAATGATTCAGAATGTTCATCATGTTCAAGCAGTATAAAACGTTGGAATTGACTGCATTCGTCAAATGGCAAGAGTATTCACAGTGATCAAAGTGATAAAACCAGACGGACTAATAAAATAGACTAAATGTGCAATGATTCAGAATGTTCATCATGTTCATGCTGAATAGAACGTTGAATTTGACCGAATTTGTGAAATGGCAAGAATAACCAAAGTGATCAGAGTGATAAAACCAGCCAGACTAATCAAATAGCGTGAATGTCCAATGATTCAGATTGTTCATCATATTCAAGCAGTATAAAACGTTGGAATTGACTGAATTCGTTAAATGGCAAGAGTATTCACAGTGATCAAAGTGATAAAACCAGCCAGACTAATAAAATAGACTAAATGTGCAATGATTCAGAATGTTCATCATGTTCAAGCTGAATAGAACGTTTGAATTCACCGAATTCGTCAAATGGCAAGAGTATTCAAAGTGATCAGAGTGATAAAACCAGCCAGACTAATCAAATAGCGTGAATGTCCAACGATTCAGAATGTTAATCATGTTGAAACTAAATAGAACGTTTGAATTCACCGAATTCGTCAAATGGCAAGAGTATTCAAAGTGATCAGAGTGATAAATCCAGCCAGACTAATCAAATAGCGTGAATGTCCAATGATTCAGATTGTTCATCATGTTCAAGCAGTATAAAACGTTGGAATTGACTGAATTCGTTAAATGGCAAGAGTATTCACAGTGATCAAAGTGATAAAACCAGCCAGACTAATAAAATAGACTAAATGTGCAATGATTCAGAATGTTCATCATGTTCAAGCTTAATAGAACGTTGGAATTGACTGAATTCGTCAAATGGCAAGAGTATTCACAGTGATCAAAGTGATAAAACCAGCCGGACTAATAAAATAGACTAAATGTGCAATGATTCAGAAAGTTCATCATGTTCAAGCAGTATAAAACGTTGGAATTGACTGAATTCGTCAAATGGCAAGAGTATTCACAGTGATCAAAGTGATAAAACCAGCCGGACTAATAAAATAGACTAAATGTGCAATGATTCAGAATGTTCATCATGTTAAAGCTGAATAGAACGTTGGATTTGACCGAATTTGTGAAATGGCAAGAATAACCAAAGTGATCAGAGTGATAAAACCAGCCAGACTAATCAAATAGCGTGAATGTCCAATGATTCAGATTGTTCATCATGTTCAAGCAGTATAAAACGTTGGAATTGACTGAATTCGTTAAATGGCAAGAGTATTCACAGTGATCAAAGTGATAAAACCAGCCAGACTAATAAAATTGACTAAATGTGCAATGATTCAGAATGTTCATCATGTTCAAGCTGAATAGAACGTTTGAATTCACCGAATTCGTCAAATGGCAAGAGTATTCAAAGTGATCAGAGTGATAAAACCAGCCAGACTAATCAAATAGCGTGAATGTCCAACGATTCAGAATGTTAATCATGTTGAAACTAAATAGAACGTTTGAATTCACCGAATTCGTCAAATGGCAAGAGTATTCAAAGTGATCAGAGTGATAAATCCAGCCAGACTAATCAAATAGCGTGAATGTCCAATGATTCAGAATGTTCATCATGTTCAAGCAGTATAAAACGTTGGAATTGACTGAATTCGTTAAATGGCAAGAGTATTCACAGTGATCAAAGTGATAAAACCAGCCAGACTAATAAAATAGACTAAATGTGCAATGATTCAGAATGTTCATCATGTTCAAGCAGTATAAAACGTTGGAATTGACTGAATTCGTCAAATGGCAAGAGTATTCACAGTGATCAAAGTGATAAAACCAGCCAGACTAATAAAATAGACTAAATGTGCAATGATTCAGAATGTTCATCATATTCAAGCTGAATAGAACGTTGGATTTGACCGAATTTGTGAAATGGCAAGAATAACCAAAGTGATCAGAGTGATAAAAGCAGCCAGACTAATCAAATAGCGTTAATGTCCAATGATTCAGATTGTTCATCATGTTCAAGCAGTATAAAACGTTGGAATTGACTGAATTCGTTAAATGGCAAGAGTATTCACAGTGATCAAAGTGATAAAACCAGCCAGACTAATAAAATAGACTAAATGTGCAATGATTCAGAATGTTCATCATGTTCAAGCAGTATAAAACGTTGGAATTGACTGAATTCGTCAAATGGCAAGAGTATTCACAGTGATCAAAGTGATAAAACCAGCCGGACTAATAAAATAGACTAAATGTGCAATGATTCAGAATGTTCATCATGTTCAAGCAGTATAAAACGTTGGAATTGACTGAATTCGTCAAATGGCAAGAGTATTCACAGTGATCAAAGTGATAAAACCAGCCGGACTAATAAAATAGACTAAATGTGCAATGATTCAGAATGTTCATCATGTTCAAACTGAATAGAACGTTGGATTTGACCAAATTTGTGAAATGGCAAGAATAACCAAAGTGATCAGAGTGATAAAACCAGCCAGACTAATCAAATAGCGTGAATGTCCAATGATTCAGATTGTTCATCATGTTCAAGCAGTATAAAACGTTGGAATTGACTGAATTCGTTAAATGGCAAGAGTATTCACAGTGATCAAAGTGATAAAACCAGCCAGACTAATAAAATAGACTAAATGTGCAATGATTCAGAATGTTCATCATGTTCAAGCTGAATAGAACGTTTGAATTCACCGAATTCGCCAAATGGCAAGAGTATTCAAAGTGATCAGAGTGATAAAACCAGCCAGACTAATCAAATAGCGTGAATGTCCAACGATTCAGAATGTTAATCATGTTGAAACTAAATAGAACGTTTGAATTCACCGAATTCGTCAAATGGCAAGAGTATTCAAAGTGATCAGAGTGATAAATCCAGCCAGACTAATCAAATAGCGTGAATGTCCAATGATTCAGAATGTTCATCATGTTCAAGCAGTATAAAACGTTGGAATTGACTGAATTCGTTAAATGGCAAGAGTATTCACAGTGATCAAAGTGATAAAACCAGCCAGACTAATAAAATAGACTAAATGTGCAATGATTCAGAATGTTCATCATGTTCAAGCAGTATAAAACGTTGGAATTGACTGAATTCGTCAAATGGCAAGAGTATTCAGAGTGATCAAAGTGATAAAAAAAGCCAGACTAATAAAATAGACTAAATGTGCAATGATTCAGAATGTTCATTATGTTCAAGCTTAATAGAACGTTGGAATTGACTGAATTCGTCAAATGGCAAGAGTATTCACAGTGATCAAAGTGATAAAACCAGCCGGACTAATAAAATAGACTAAATGTGCAATGATTCAGAATGTTCATCATGTTCAAGCTTAATAGAACGTTGGATTTGACCGAATTTGTGAAATGGCAAGAATAACCAAAGTGATCAGAGTGATAAAACCAGCCAGACTAATCAAATAGCGTGAATGTCCAATGATTCAGATTGTTCATCATGTTCAAGCAGTATAAAACGTTGGAATTGACTGAATTCGTTAAATGGCAAGAGTATTCACAGTGATCAAAGTGATAAAACCAGCCAGACTAATAAAAAAGACTAAATGTGCAATGATTCAGAATGTTTATCATGTTCAAGCTGATTAGAACGTTTGAATTCACCGAATTCGTCAAATGGCAAGAGTATTCAAAGTGATCAGAGTGATAAAACCAGCCAGACTAATCAAATAGCGTGAATGTCCAACGATTCAGAATGTTAATCATGTTGAAACTAAATAGAACTTTTGAATTCACCGAATTCGTCAAATGGCAAGAGTATTCAAAGTGATCAGAGTGATAAATCCAGCCAGACTAATCAAATAGCGTGAATGTCCAATGATTCAGAATGTTCATCATGTTCAAGCAGTATAAAACGTTGGAATTGACTGAATTCGTCAAATGGCAAGAGTATTCACAGTGATCAAAGTGATAAAACCAGCCAGACTAATAACATAGACTAAATGTGCAATGATTCAGAATGTTCATCATGTTCAAGCAGTATAAAACGTTGGAATTGACTGAATTCGTCAAATGGCAAGAGTATTCACAGTGATCAAAGTGATAAAACCAGCCAGACTAATAAACTAGACTAAATGTGCAATGATTCAGAATGTTCATCATGTTCAAGCAGTATAAAACGTTGGAATTGACTGAATTTGTCAAATGGCAAGAGTATTCACAGTGATCAAAGTGATAAAACCAGCCGGACTAATAAAATAGACTAAATGTGCAATGATTCAGAATGTTCATCATGTTCAAGCTGAATAGAACGTTGGATTTGACCGAATTTGTGAAATGGCAAGAATAACCAAAGTGATCAGAGTGATAAAACCAGCCAGACTAATCAAATAGCGTGAATGTCCAATGATTCAGATTGTTCATCATGTTCAAGCAGTATAAAACGTTGGAATTGACTGAATTCGTTAAATGGCAAGAGTATTCACAGTGATCAAAGTGATGAAACCAGCCAGACTAATATCAGAGTGATAAATCCAGCCAGACTAATCAAATAGCGTGAATGTCCAATGATTCAGAATGTTCATCATGTTCAAGCAGTATAAAACGTTGGAATTGACTGAATTCGTTAAATGGCAAGAGTATTCACAGTGATCAAAGTGATAAAACCAGCCAGACTAATAAAATAGACTAAATGTGCAATGATTCAGAATGTTCATCATGTTCAAGCAGTATAAAACGTTGGAATTGACTGAATTCGTCAAATGGCATGAGTATTCACAGTGATCAGAGTGATAAAAGCAGCCAGACTAATCAAATAGCGTGAATGTCCAATGATTCAGAATGTTCATCATGTTCAAGCTGAATAGAACGTTGGATTTGACCGAATTTGTCAAATGGCAAGAATAACCAAAGTGATCAGAGTTATAAGACCAGCTACAATAGTCAAAATAGCCTGAATGCCTAATAATTCAAAATGCTCATCATGTTCAAAGTGAATATAACGTTGCAGTTGACCGAATTTGTCAAATGGCAAGAGTATTCAAAGTTATCAGAGTGATAAAACCAGCTACAATAATCAAAATAGCCTGAATGCCCAATAATTCAGAATGTTCATCATGTTGAAACTGAATAGAACGTTGGAATTGACCGAATTCGTCAAATGGCAAGAGTATTCAAAGTGTTCAGAGTGATAAAACCAGCTACAATAATCAAAATAGGCTGAATGCCCAATAATTCAGAATGTTCATCATGTTGAAACTGAATAGAACGTTGGAATTCACCGAATTCGTCAAATGGCAAGAATAATCAAGGTGATAAAACCAGCCAGACTAATCAAAATAGCCTGAATGTCCAATAATTCAGAATGTTCATTATATTCAAACTGATTAGAATGTTGGAATTCACCGAATTCGTCAAATGGCAAGAATAATCAAGGTGATAAAACCAGCTACAATAATCAAAATAGCCTGAATGCCCAATAATTCAGAATGGTAATTATGTTGAAACTGAATAGAACGTTGGAATTGACCGAATTCGTCAAATGGCAAGAAAAATCAAGGTGATAAAGCCAGCTACAATAATCAAAATAGCCTGAATGTCTAATAATTCAGAATGTTCATCATGTTCAAACTGAATACAACGTTGGAATTGACCGAATTCGTCAAATGGCTAGAGTATTCCAAGTGATCAGAGTGATAAAACCAGCCAGACTAATCAAAATAGCCTGAATGCCCAATAATTCAGAATGTTCATCATGTTGAAACTGAATAGAACGTTGGAATTCACCGAATTCGTCAAATGGCAAGAAAAATCAAGGTGATAAAGCCAGCTACAATAATCAAAATAGCCTGAATGTCTAATAATTCAGAATGTTCATCATATTCAAACTGAATACAACGTTGGAATTGACCGAATTCGTCAAATGGCTAGAATATTCCAAGTGATCAGAGTGATAATACCAGCCAGACTAATCAAAATAGCCTAAATGTCCAATAATTCAGAATGTTCATTATATTCAAACTGATTAGAATGTTGGAATTCACCGAATTCGTCAAATGGCAAGAATAATCAAGGTGATAAAATCAGCTACAATAATCAAAATAGCCTGAATGCCCAATAATTCAGAATGGTAATCATGTTGAAACTGAATAGAACGTTGGAATTGACCGAATTCGTCAAATGGCAAGAATATTCAAAGTGATCACAGTCATAAAACTAGCCAGACTAAACAAAATAGCCTGAATGTCCAATAATTCAGAATGTTCATTATATTCAAACTGATTAGAATGTTGGAATTCACCGAATTCGTCAAATGGCAAGAATAATCAAGGTGATAAAACCAGCTACAATAATCAAAATAGCCTGAATGCCCAATAATTCAGAATGGTAATCATGTTGAAACTGAATAGAACGTTGGAATTGACCGAATTCGTCAAATGGCAAGAGTATTCAAAGTGATCAGAGTGATAAAACCAGCTACAATAATCAAAAAAGCCTGAATGCCCAAAAATTCAGAATGTTCATCATGTTGAAACTGAATAGAACGTTGGAATTGACCGAATTCGTCAAATGGCAAGAGTATTCAAAGTGATCAGAGTGATAAAACCAGCCACACTAATAAAATAGCGTGAATGTCCAATGATTCAGAATGTTCATCATGTTCAATCTGAATAAAACGTTGGAATTGACTGAATTCGTTAAATGGCAAGAGAATTCACAGTGATCAAAGTGATAAAACCAGCCAGAATAATCAAAAAAGCCTGAATGTCCAATAATTCAGAATGTTCATCATGTTGAAACTGAATAGAACGTTGGAATTGACGGAATTCGTCAAATGGCAAAAGAATTCAAAGTGATCAGAGTGATAAAACCAGCTACAATAATCAAAATAGCCTGAAAGCCCAATAATTCAGAATGTTCATCATATTGAAACTGAATAGAACGTTGGAATTGACGGAATTCGTCAAATGGCAAGAGTATTCAAAGTGATCAGAGTGATAAAACCAGCCAGACTAATCAAATAGCGTGAATGTCCAATGATTCAGAATGTTCATCATGTTCAAGCAGTATAAAACGTTGGAATTCACCGAATTCGTCAAATGGCAAGAATAATCAAGGTGATAAAACCAGCTACAATAATCAAAATAGCCTGAATGCCCAATAATTCAGAATGGTAATCATGTTGAAACTGAATAGAACGTTGGAATTGACCGAATTCGTCAAATGGCAAGAGTATTAAAAGTGATCAGAGTGATAAAACCAGCTGCAATAATAAAAAAAGCCGGAATGCCCAATAATTCAGAATGTTCATCATGTTGAAACTGAATAGAACGTTGGAATTGACCGAATTCGTCAAATGGCAAGAGTATTCAAAGTGATCAGGGTGATAAAACCAGCTACAATAATCAAAAAAGCCGGAATGCCCAATAATTCAGAATGTTCATCATGTTGAAACTGAATAGAACGTTGGAATTGACCGAATTCGTCAAATGGCAAGAGTATTCAAAGTGATCAGAGTCATAAAACCAGCGACAATAATCAAAATAGCCTGAATGTCCAATGATTCTGAATGTTCATCATGTTCAAGCTGAATAAAACGTTGGAATTGACTGAATTCGTTAAATGGCAAGAATAATCAGAGTGATAAGACTAGCTACAATAGTCAAAATAGCCTGAATGCCTAATAATTCAGAATGTTCATAATGTTGACACTGTATAGGACGTTGGAATTGACCGAATTCGTCAAATGGCAAGAATAATCAAGGTGATAAAACCAGCTACAATAATCAAAATAGCCTGAATGTCTAATAATTCAGAATGTTCATCATGTTCAAACTGAATAGAATGTTGGAATTCACCGAATTCGTCAAATGGCAAGAATAATCAATGTGATCAGAGTGATAAAACCAGCTACAATAAATAAAATAGCCTGAATGCCCAATAATTCAGAATGTTCATCATGTTGAAACTGAATAGAACGTTGGAATTGACCGAATTCGTCAAATGGCAAGAGTATTCAAAGTGATCAGAGTCATAAAACCAGCTACAATAGTCAAAATAGCCTGAATGCCCAATAATTCAAAATGTTCATCATGTTCAAAGTGAATAGAACGTTGGAATTGACCCAATTCGTCAAATGGCAAGAGTATTCAAAGTGATCAGAGTGATAAAACCAGCCAGACTAATCAAAATATCCTGAATGCCCAATAATTCAGAATGTTCATCATGTTGAAACTGAATAGAACGTTGGAATTGACCGAATTCGTCAAATGGCAAAAGTATTCAAAGTGATCAGAGTGATAAAACCAGTCAGACTAATCAAAAGTGCCTGAATGTCCTATAATTCGGAATAGTCATCATGTTCAAAGTGAATATAACGTTGCAATTGACCGAATTCGTCAAATGGCAAGAGTATTCAAAGTGATCAGAGTGATAAAACCAGCTACAATAATCAAAATAGCCTGAATGCCCAATAATTCAGAATGTTCATCATGTTGAAACTGAATAGAACGTTGGAATTGACCGAATTCGTCAAATGGCAAAAGTATTCAAAGTGATCAGAGTGATAAAACCAGTCTCACTAATCAAAAGAGCCTGAATGTCCTATAATTCAGAATAGTCATCATGTTCAAAGTGAATATAACGTTGCAATTGACCGAATTCGTCAAATGGCAAGAGTATTCAAAGTGATCAGAGTCATAAAACCAGCTACAATAATCAAAATAGCCTGAATGTCCAATGATTCTGAATGTTCATCATGTTCAAGCTGAATAAAACGTTGGAATTGACTGAATTCGTTAAATGGCAAGAATAATCAAAGTGATAAAACCAGCTACAATAGTCAAAATAGCCTGAATGCCTAATAATTCAAAATGTTCATCATGTTCAAAGTGAATATAACGTTGCAGTTGACCGAATTCGTCAAATGGCAAGAGTATTCAAAGTGATCAGAGTGATAAAACCAGCCAGCCTAATCAAAATATCCTGAATGCCCAATAATTCAGAATGTTCATCATGTTGAAACTGAATAGAACGTTGGAATTGACCGAATTCGTCAAATGGCAAAAGTATTCAAAGTGATCAGAGTGATAAAACCAGTCAGACTAATCAAAAGAGCCTGAATGTCCTATAATTCAGAATAGTCATCATGTTCAAAGTGAATATAACGTTGCAATTGACCGAATTCGTCAAATGGCAAGAGTATTCAAAGTGATCAGAGTGATAAAACCAGCTACAAAATCAAAATAGCCTGAATGCCCAATAATTCAGAATGTTCATCATGTTGAAACTGAATAGAACGTTGGAATTGACCGAATTCGTCAAATGGCAAGAGTATTCAAAGTGATCAGAGTGATAAAACCAGCCAGACTAATCAAAATAGCCTGAATGTCCAATAATTCAGAATGTTCATCATGTTGAAACTTAACAGAACGTTGGAATTGACCGAATTTGTCAAATGGCAAGAGTATTCAACGTGATCAGAGTGATAAACCAAGCTACAATAAGCAAAATAGCCTGAATGTCTAATAATTCAGAATGTTCATCATGTTCAAACTGAATAGAACGTTGGAATTGACCGAATTCGTCAAATGGCAAGAGTATTCAAAGTGATCAGAGTGATCAGAGTGATAAAACCAGCCAGACTAATCAAAATAGCCTGAATGTCCAATAATTCAGAATGTTCATTATATTCAAACTGATTAGAATGTTGGAATTCACCGAATTCGTCAAATGGCAAGAATATTCAAGGTGATAAAACCAGCTACAATAATCAAAATAGCCTGAATGCCCAATAATTCAGAATGTTAATCATGTTGAAACTGAATAGAACGTTTGAATTCACCGAATTCGTCAAATGGCAAGAGTATTCAAAGTGATCAGAGTGATAAAACCAGCCAGACTAATCAAATAGCGTGAATGTCCAATGATTCAGAATGTTCATCATGTTCAAGCAGTATAAAACGTTGGAATTGACTGAATTCGTTAAATGGCAAGAGTATTCACAGTGATCAAAGTGATAAAACCAGCCAGACTAATAAAATAGACTAAATGTGCAATGATTCAGAATGTTCATCATGTTCAAGCTGAATAGAACGTTGGAATTGACCGAATTCGTGAAATGGCAAGAGTATTCACAGTGATCAGAGTGATAAAACCAGCCTGACTAATCAAACAAGCCTGAATGTCCAATAATTCAGAATCTTCATCATGTTGAAACTGAATAGAATGTTGGATTTGACCGAATTTGTCAAATGGCAAGAATAACCAAAGTGATAAGAGTGATAAGACCAGCTACAATAGTCAAAATAGCCTGAATGCCTAATAATTCAAAATGCTCATCATGTTCAAAGTGAATATAACGTTGCAGTTGACCGAATTTGTCAAATGGCAAGAGTATTCAAAGTGATCAGAGTGATAAAACCAGCTACAATAATCAAAATAGCCTGAATACCCAATAATTCAGAATGTTCATCATGTTGAAACTGAATAGAACGTTGGAATTGACCGAATTCGTCAAATGGCAAGAGTATTCAAAGTGTTCAGAGTGATAAAACCAGCTACAATAATCAAAATGGACTGAATGCCCAATAATTCAGAATGTTCATCATGTTGAAACTGAATAGAACGTTGGAATAGACCGAATTAGTCAAATGGCAAGAGTATTCAAAGTGATCAGAGTGATAAAACCAGCCAGACTAATCAAAATAGCTTGAATGTCCAATAATTCAGAATGTTCATTATATTCAAACTGATTAGAATGTTGAAATTCACCGAATTCGTCAAATGGCAAGAAAAATCAAGGTGATAAAGCCAGCTATAATAATCAAAATAGCCTGAATGTCTAATAATTCAGAATGTTCATCAAGTTCAAACTGAATACAACGTTGGAATTGACCGAATTCGTCAAATGGCTAGAGTATTCCAAGTGATCAGAGTGATAAAACTAGCCAGACTAGTCAAAATAGCCTGAATGTCCAATAATTCAGAATGTTCATTATATTCAAACTGATTAGAATGTTGAAATTCACCGAATTCGTCAAATGGCAAGAAAAATCAAGGTGATAAAGCCAGCTACAATAATCAAAATAGCCTGAATGTCTAATAATTCAGAATGTTCATCAAGTTCAAACTGAATACAACGTTGGAATTGACCGAATTCGTCAAATGGCAAGAGTATTCAAAGTGATCAGAGTGATAAAACCAGCCAGACTAATCAAATAGCGTGAATGTCCAATGATTCAGAATGTTCATCATGTTCAATCTGAATAAAACGTTGGAATTGACTGAATTCGTTAAACGGCAAGAGAATTCAAAGTGATCAGAGTGATAAAACCAGCTACAATAATCAAAATAGCCTGAATGCCCAATAATTCAGAATGTTCATCATGTTGAAACTGAATAGAACGTTGGAATTGAACGAATTCGTCAAATGGCAAGAGTATTCAAAGTGATCAGAGTGATAAAACCAGCCAGACTAATCAAAATAGCCTGAATGCCCAATAATTCAGAATGTTCATCATGTTGAAACTGAATAGAACGTTGGAATTGACCGAATTCGTCAAATGGCAAGAGTATTCAAAGTGATCAGAGTGATAAAACCAGCCAGACTAATCAAAAAAGCCTGAATGTCCAATAATTCAGAATGTTCTTCATGTTGAAACTGAATAGAACGTTGCAATTGACCGAATTCGTCAAATGGCAAGAGAATTCAAAGTGATCGGAGTGATAAAACCAGCTCAGCAAATAAAAACAGCACAATAGGTAAATGCGGCTTTGTTTAATTGAAATGTTCATAAAAATATTGGGTGAATAATTGTCTACAAAAAAAAAAAAAAACCAATAAAGAAAAAAATGACAAATAATTAATAGTGCGATTGTGAAATATCAACAACAAGAACAAAGTGTATAAAATTTCCCAATGTGTATAAAATTTCAAGTGGACGGACGTGAAATCGAAACAAAATGGGAAAATAAAATATACTAGATTATTGAAAGAATACATATTGAATAATTTTCGCAAATAAAATAAACAAAAGAACGTGAAGTGATTGTGCCAATACCAGCATAGTATTAGAAAATCCAAAAAAAATAAAACGACCAGATCTTAAAAAGGGGTGAGTTTTTTCTTGTTATTATTTTGGCCAAAATTGCAAAATGCTTAACAATATAGCAGCAGCATAATGCGACAAATAAATAATTAATGCTGTGGTAAAAACTAAAATAAAGAACAATTGTAAATAAGCGGTAAAATTTCAAGGCCAATACAAGAATTTCGTCACAACAAAATCAACAACAAATTATCCAGCAAGAAGAACGTTTGTTTTGATTTTTTCTACGATCACAGGCAGCAAGCACAGCGTTCGTATGTGTGTGTGAAATAAAGTTCGATAGTTGCGTTCGATAGGGGTTGCATACCTCGAAAAAACATAGGGTGTGCCAACCAACATTTTTTGAATTGGGATTTAACGAAAATACCCAAAATCGACATAAAACGTAGTGAGTGGAATTTTTGCGATAAGTGGTCGTACATTTCGTTGAATTATTTTCCCGGCAATCACTACATCTGGATTAAATAAATATATTCAACCTAAATATTAAAGAATTGAATTTATTACTGTTTTTGCGACACTATAATAAATTTAAACAAATTAGGTTATACATCGGCAAATAAAGACAAATTTAACCAGATAACACTTATAAAACAAAAAGCTTTGGTATTGGAAAATTAGCGTGGCACTACAATTAAAACATTTTTAAAAAAAAAACATAAATTTTCGAAAAAAAAAAAAACAACAATTTAACAATATTTTTTTTTGAATTTCAACACTGCGATAATTGAAAATTTATTACTGCCTAACCAATTAAAATAAAGGAACGTATTATATAATAAATAAAATATCACTCAACGAGATCTGCGACTTATGATTTACGAGCCAATAAAAGGGCTCTTAACATTGTCAACCTACAAATTTAATTTTTTTTAAACTTGTTCTTCAAATAATCTGCGCTTTAAATCCTTCAAACATATCCTCTTTTTTAACTAACACCATGGCAACTCGACGTAAATTTCTTTTCAACTACAATAAAGTCGTATCATTTTGCGAGCAGTGTAAACCGGCGTTTGGTGCAAACTTGGCCGGGCTTGAAGTGGATGAAGAGGAGCTTGAAAGAAGATGGCAGAAACTATCAACGATCTATGAGGAAATAATGACAGATGATGAGGGCGTGCTGAAGATTTTTTGGAAAGCGTAGCCAAGAAATACGTCGATGCCTGCGAGAAATATCGAAACTGTAGGAAACGGATAATTAGTTTGAAGCCACAGAAGCAATCCCAAGCGGATGAAAGTATTAGGCACGATACAACGATCATGCATCAAGGGTTTTCATCTTTAAAACTACCACCGTGTGACACTCAACCGTTTGAAGGGGGTTACGCGAAATGGCCAGCATTCCGAGATATATTTTGGGGCGTGTTCGGAGCCCATACTGAAATATCTTCAGCGCAAAAACTTTACCATCTGAGAAATAAAACCAGAGGTGAAGCTTACCAAATTGTTAAAAAATTTGACTTAGTGGATGGTAACTTCCAGCTCGCGTGGGATGCGCTTAAGAATAGATATGAAAATCCAAGGATTCTCGTGCATCAACAGATGAAATATCTTTTTGGTCTTCAGGCGGTACAATCTGAAAATGGAATAAATGACAGCCTATCAATTTTTAAATCGTATCGGATAAAGACGGATAATTGGGATCCAATTCTAGTCCACCATTTTTCATCAAAGATTCCAGAGGAAACATTGCGCGCGTTGGAGGATTCATTACCCGATCACCGAAAGCTTCCAACCTGGGAGCAGATGGACGAATTTCTATCAAAACGTATCGAAATGCTCGAAACCATTTCAGACATGCGTAGACCTAATCAGGGGACGGACTAATAAAATAGACTAAATGTGAAATGATTCAGAATGTTCATCATGTTGAAACTGAATAGAACGTTGGAATTGACTGAATTCGTCAAATGGCAAGAGTATTCACAGTGATCAAAGTGATAAAACCAGCCGGACTAATAAAATAGACTAAATGTGCAATGATTCAGAATGTTCATCATGTTCAAGCTTAATAGAACGTTGGATTTGACCGAATTTGTGAAATGGCAAGAATAACCAAAGTGATCAGAGTGATAAAACCAGCCAGACTAATCAAATAGCGTGAATGTCCAATAATTCAGATTGTTCATCATGTTCAAGCAGTATAAAACGTTGGAATTGACTGAATTCGTTAAATGGCAAGAGTATTCACAGTGATCAAAGTGATAAAACCAGCCAGACTAATAAAATAGACTAAATGTGCAATGATTCAGAATGTTCATCATGTTCAAGCTGAATAGAACGTTTGAATTCACCGAATTCGTCAAATGGCAAGAGTATTCAAAGTGATCAGAGTGATAAAACCAGCCAGACTAATCAAATAGCGTGAATGTCCAACGATTCAGAATGTTAATCATGTTGAAACTAAATAGAACGTTTGAATTCACCGAATTCGTCAAATGGCAAGAGTATTCAAAGTGATCAGAGTGATAAATCCAGCCAGACTAATCAAATAGCGTGAATGTCCAATGATTCAGAATGTTCATCATGTTCAAGCAGTATAAAACGTTGGAATTGACTGAATTCGTTAAATGGCAAGAGTATTCACAGTGATCAAAGTGATAAAACCAGCCAGACTAATAACATAGACTAAATGTGCAATGATTCAGAATGTTCATCATGTTCAAGCAGTATAAAACGTTGGAATTGACTGAATTCGTCAAATGGCAAGAGTATTCACAGTGATCAAAGTGATAAAACCAGCCAGACTAATAAACTAGACTAAATGTGCAATGATTCAGAATGTTCATCATGGTCAAGCAGTATAAAACGTTGGAATTGACTGAATTCGTCAAATGGCAAGAGTATTCACAGTGATCAAAGTGATAAAACCAGCCGGACTAATAAAATAGACTAAATGTGCAATGATTCAGAATGTTCATCATGTTCAAGCTGAATAGAACGTTGGATTTGACCGAATTCGTCAAATGGCAAGAGTATTCACAGTGATCAAAGTGATAAAACCAGCCAGACTAATCAAATAGCGTGAATGTCCAATGATTCAGATTGTTCATCATGTTCAAGCAGTATAAAACGTTGGAATTGACTGAATTCGTTAAATGGCAAGAGTATTCACAGTGATCAAAGTGATGAAACCAGCCAGACTAATATCAGAGTGATAAATCCAGCCAGACTAATCAAATAGCGTGAATGTCCAATGATTCAGAATGTTCATCATGTTCAAGCAGTATAAAACGTTGGAATTGACTGAATTCGTTAAATGGCAAGAGTATTCACAGTGATCAAAGTGATAAAACCAGCCAGACTAATAAAATAGACTAAATGTGCAATGATTCAGAATGTTCATCATGTTCAAGCAGTATAAAACGTTGGAATTGACTGAATTCGTCAAATGGCAAGAGTATTCACAGTGATCAGAGTGATAAAAGCAGCCAGACTAATCAAATAGCGTGAATGTCCAATGATTCAGAATGTGCATCATGTTCAAGCTGAATAGAACGTTGGATTTGACCGAATTTGTCAAATGGCAAGAATAACCAAAGTGATCAGAGTTATAAGACCAGCTACAATAGTCAAAATAGCCTGAATGCCTAATAATTCAAAATGCTCATCATGTTCAAAGTGAATATAACGTACAGTTGACCGAATTTGTCAAATGGCAAGAGTATTCAAAGTTATCAGAGTGATAAAACCAGCTACAATAATCAAAATAGCCTGAATGCCCAATAATTCAGAATGTTCATCATGTTGAAACTGAATAGAACGTTGGAATTGACCGAATTCGTCAAATGGCAAGAGTATTCAAAGTGTTCAGAGTGATAAAACCAGCTACAATAATCAAAATAGACTGAATGCCCAATAATTCAGAATGTTCATCATGTTGAAACTGAATAGAACGTTGGAATTCACCGAATTCGTCAAATGGCAAGAATAATCAAGGTGATAAAACCAGCCAGACTAATCAAAATAGCCTGAATGTCCAATAATTCAGAATGTTCATTATATTCAAACTGATTAGAATGTTGGAATTCACCGAATTCGTCAAATGGCAAGAATAATCAAGGTGATAAAACCAGCTACAATAATCAAAATAGCCTGAATGCCCAATAATTCAGAATGGTAATTATGTTGAAACTGAATAGAACGTTGGAATTGACCGAATTCGTCAAATGGCAAGAAAAATCAAGGTGATAAAGCCAGCTACAATAATCAAAATAGCCTGAATGTCTAATAATTCAGAATGTTCATCATGTTCAAACTGAATACAACGTTGGAATTGACCGAATTCGTCAAATGGCTAGAGTATTCCAAGTGATCAGAATGATAAAACCAGCCAGACTAATCAAAATAGCCTAAATGTCCAATAATTCAGAATGTTCATTATATTCAAACTGATTAGAATGTTGGAATTCACCGAATTCGTCAAATGGCAAGAATAATCAAGGTGATAAAATCAGCTACAATAATCAAAATAGCCTGAATGCCCAATAATTCAGAATGGTAATCATGTTGAAACTGAATAGAACGTTGGAATTGACCGAATTCGTCAAATGGCAAGAATATTCAAAGTGATCACAGTCATAAAACTAGCCAGACTAAACAAAATAGCCTGAATGTCCAATAATTCAGAATGTTCATTATATTCAAACTGATTAGAATGTTGGAATTCACCGAATTCGTCAAATGGCAAGAATAATCAAGGTGATAAAACCAGCTACAATAATCAAAATAGCCTGAATGCCCAATAATTCAGAATGGTAATCATGTTGAAACTGAATAGAACGTTGGAATTGACCGAATTCGTCAAATGGCAAGAGTATTCAAAGTGATCAGAGTGATAAAACCAGCTACAATAATCAAAAAAGCCTGAATGCCCAAAAATTCAGAATGTTCATCATGTTGAAACTGAATAGAACGTTGGAATTGACCGAATTCGTCAAATGGCAAGAGTATTCAAAGTGATCAGAGTGATAAAACCAGCCACACTAATCAAATAGCGTGAATGTCCAATGATTCAGAATGTTCATCATGTTCAATCTGAATAAAACGTTGGAATTGACTGAATTCGTTAAATGGCAAGAGAATTCACAGTGATCAAAGTGATAAAACCAGCCAGAATAATCAAAAAAGCCTGAATGTCCAATAATTCAGAATGTTCATCATGTTGAAACTGAATAGAACGTTGGAATTGACGGAATTCGTCAAATGGCAAAAGAATTCAAAGTGATCAGAGTGATAAAACCAGCTACAATAATCAAAATAGCCTGAAAGCCCAATAATTCAGAATGTTCATCATATTGAAACTGAATAGAACGTTGGAATTGACGGAATTCGTCAAATGGCAAGAGTATTCAAAGTGATCAGAGTGATAAAACCAGCCAGACTAATCAAAATAGCCTGAATGTCTAATAATTCAGAATGTTCATCATGTTCAAACTGAATAGAATGATTGTTGAACATTCTGAATTATTAGACATTCAGGATTTTTTGATTATTGTAGCTGGAATGTCCAATATTTCAGAATGTTCATCATATTGAAACTGAATAGAACGTTGGAATTGACCGAATTCGTCAAATGGCAAGAATAATCAAGGTGATAAAACCAGCTACAATAATCAAAATAGCCTGAATGTCTAATAATTCAGAATGTTCATCATGTTCAAACTGAATAGAATGTTGGAATTCACCGAATTCGTCAAATGGCAAGAATAATCAAAGTGATCAGAGTGATAAAACCAGCTACAATAAATAAAATAGCCTGAATGCCCAATAATTCAGAATGTTCATCATGTTGAAACTGAATAGAACGTTGGAATTGACCGAATTCGTCAAATGGCAAGAATAATCAAGGTGATAAAACCAGCTACAATAATCAAAATAGCCTGAATGCCCAATAATTCAGAATGGTAATCATGTTGAAACTGAATAGAACGTTGGAATTGACTGAATTCGTCAAATGGCAAGAGTATTCCAAGTGATCAGAGTGATAAAACCAGCCCGACTAAACAAAATAGCCTGAATGTCCAATAATTCAGAATGTTCATTATATTCAAACTGATTAGAATGTTGGAATTCACCGAATTCGTCAAATGGCAACAATAATCAAGGTGATAAAACCAGCTACAATAATCAAAATAGCCTGAATGCCCAATAATTCAGAATGGTAATCATGTTGAAACTGAATAGAACGTTGGAATTGACCGAATTCGTCAAATGGCAAGAGTATTCAAAGTGATCAGAGTGATAAAACCAGCTACAATAATCAAAAAAGCCTGAATGCCCAATAATTCAGAACGTTCATCATGTTGAAACTGAATAGAACGTTGGAATTGACGGAATTCGTCAAATGGCAAGAGTATTCAAAGTGATCAGAGTGATAAAACCAGCCAGACTAATCTAATAGCGTGAATGTCCAATGATTCAGAATGTTCATCATGTTCAATCTGAATAAAACGTTGGAATTGACTGAATTCATTAAATGGCAAGAGTATTCACAGTGATCAAAGTGATAAAACCAGCCAGAATAATCAAAAAAGCCTGAATGTCCAATAATTCAGAATGTTCATCATGTTGAAACTGAATAGAACGTTGGAATTGACGGAATTCGTCAAATGGCAAAAGAATTCAAAGTGATCAGAGTGATAAAACCAGCTACAATAATCAAAATAGCCTGAAAGCCCAATTATTCAGAAAGTTCATCATATTGAAACTGAATAGAACGTTGGAATTGACGGAATTCGTCAAATGGCAAGAGTATTCAAAGTGATCAGAGTGATAAAACCAGCCAGACTAATCAAAATAGCCTGAATGTCTAATAATTCAGAATGTTCATCATGTTCAAACTGAATAGAATGATTGTTGAACATTCTGAATTATTAGACATTCAGGATTTTTTGATTATTGAAGATGGAATGTCCAATAATTCAGAATGTTCATCATATTGAAACTGAATAGAACGTTGGAATTGACCGAATTCGTCAAATGGCAAGAACCAGCTACAATAATCAAAATAGCCTGAATGTCTAATAATTCAGAATGTTCATCATGTTCAAACTGAATAGAATGTTGGAATTCACCGAATTCGTCAAATGGCAAGAATAATCAAAGTGATCAGAGTGATAAAACCAGCTACAATAAATAAAATAGCCTGAATGCCCAATAATTCAGAATGTTCATCATGTTGAAACTGAATAGAACGTTGGAATTGACCGAATTCGTCAAATGGCAAGAACCAGCTACAATAATCAAAATAGCCTGAATGTCTAATAATTCAGAATGTTCATCATATTGAAACTGAATAGAACGTTGGAATTGACCGAATTCGTCAAATGGCAAGAACCAGCTACAATAATCAAAATAGCCTGAATGTCTAATAATTCAGAATGTTCATCATGTTGAAACTGAATAGAACGTTGGAATTGACCGAATTCGTCAAATGGCAAGAATAATCAAGGTGATAAAACCAGCTACAATAATCAAAATAGCCTGAATGCCCAATAATTCAGAATGGTAATCATGTTGAAACTGAATAGAACGTTGGAATTGACCGAATTCGTCAAATGGCAAGAGTATTCCAAGTGATCAGAGTGATAAAACCAGCCAGACTAAACAAAATAGCCTGAATGTCCAATAATTCAGAATGTTCATTATATTCAAACTGATTAGAATGTTGGAATTCACCGAATTCGTCAAATGGCAAGAATAATCAAGGTGATAAAACCAGCTACAATAATCAAAATAGCCTGAATGCCCAATAATTCAGAATGGTAATCATGTTGAAACTGAATAGAACGTTGGAATTGACCGAATTCTTCAAATGGCAAGAGTATTAAAAGTGATCAGAGTGATAAAACCAGCTACAATAATCAAAAAAGCCGGAATGCCCAATAATTCAGAATGTTCATCATGTTGAAACTGAATAGAACGTTGGAATTGACCGAATTCGTCAAATGGCAAGAGTATTCAAAGTGATCAGAGTGATAAAACCAGCTACAATAATCAAAAAAGCCGGAATGCCCAATAATTCAGAATGTTCATCATGTTGAAACTGAATAGAACGTTGGAATTGACCGAATTCGTCAAATGGCAAGAGTATTCAAAGTGATCAGAGTCATAAAACCAGCTGCAATAATCAAAATAGCCTGAATGTCCAATGATTCTGAATGTTCATCATGTTCAAGCTGAATAAAACGTTGGAATTGACTGAATTCGTTAAATGGCAAGAATAATCAAAGTGATCAGAGTGATAAGACTAGCTACAATAGTCAAAATAGCCTGAATGCCTAATAATTCAGAATGTTCATAATGTTGACACTGTATAGGACGTTGGAATTGACCGAATTCGTCAAATGGCAAGAGTATTCAAAGTGATCAGAGTGATAAAACGAGCCAGACTAATCAAAATAGCCTGAATGTCCAATAATTCAGAATGTTCATCATATTGAAACTGAATAGAACGTTGGAATTGACCGAATTCGTCAAATGGCAAGAATAATCAAGGTGATAAAACCAGCTACAATAATCAAAATAACCTGAATGTCTAATAATTCAGAATGTTCATCATGTTCAAACTGAATAGAATGTTGGAATTCACCGAATTCGTCAAATGGCAAGAATAATCAAAGTGATCAGAGTGATAAAACCAGCTACAATAAATAAAATAGCCTGAATGCCCAATAATTCAGAATGTTCATCATGTTGAAACTGAATAGAACGTTGGAATTGACCGAATTCGTCAAATGGCAAGAGTATTCAAAGTGATCAGAGTCATAAAACCAGCTACAATAGTCAAAATAGCCTGAATGCCCAATAATTCAAAATGTTCATCATGTTCAAAGTGAATAGAACGTTGGAATTGACCCAATTCGTCAAATGGCAAGAGTATTCAAAGTGATCAGAGTGATAAAACCAGCCAGACTAATCAAAATATCCTGAATGCCCAATAATTCAGAATGTTCATCATGTTGAAACTGAATAGAACGTTGGAATTGACCGAATTCGTCAAATGGCAAAAGTATTCAAAGTGATCAGAGTGATAAAACCAGTCAGACTAATCAAAAGTGCCTGAATGTCCTATAATTCGGAATAGTCATCATGTTCAAAGTGAATATAACGTTGCAATTGACCGAATTCGTCAAATGGCAAGAGTATTCAAAGTGATCAGAGTGATAAAACCAGCTACAATAATCAAAATAGCCTGAATGCCCAATAATTCAGAATGTTCATCATGTTGAAACTGAATAGAACGTTGGAATTGACCGAATTCGTCAAATGGCAAAAGTATTCAAAATGATCAGAGTGATAAAACCAGTCAGACTAATCAAAAGAGCCTGAATGTCCTATAATTCAGAATAGTCATCATGTTCAAAGTGAATATAACGTTGCAATTGACCGAATTCGTCAAATGGCAAGAGTATTCAAAGTGATCAGAGTCATAAAACCAGCTACAATAATCAAAATAGCCTGAATGTCCAATGATTCTGAATGTTCATCATGTTCAAGCTGAATAAAACGTTGGAATTGACTGAATTCGTTAAATGGCAAGAATAATCAAAGTGATAAAACCAGCTACAATAGTCAAAATAGCCTGAATGCCTAATAATTCAAAATGTTCATCATGTTCAAAGTGAATATAACGTTGCAGTTGACCGAATTCGTCAAATGGCAAGAGTATTCAAAGTGATCAGAGTGATAAAACCAGCCAGCCTAATCAAAAGAGCCTGAATGTCCTATAATTCAGAATAGTCATCATGTTCAAAGTGAATATAACGTTGCAATTGACCGAATTCGTCAAATGGCAAGAGTATTCAAAGTGATCAGAGTGATAAAACCAGCTACAAAATCAAAATAGCCTGAATGCCCAATAATTCAGAATGTTCATCATGTTGAAACTGAATAGAACGTTGGAATTGACCGAATTCGTCAAATGGCAAGAGTATTCAAAGTGATCAGAGTGATAAAACCAGCCAGACTAATCAAAATAGCCTGAATGTCCAATAATTCAGAATGTTCATCATGTTGAAACTTAACAGAACGTTGGAATTGACCGAATTTGTCAAATGGCAAGAGTATTCAACGTGATCAGAGTGATAAACCAAGCTACAATAAGCAAAATAGCCTGAATGTCTAATAATTCAGAATGTTCATCATGTTCAAACTGAATAGAACGTTGGAATTGACCGAATTCGTCAAATGGCAAGAGTATTCAAAGTGATCAGAGTGATAAAACCAGCCAGACTAATCAAAATAGCCTGAATGTCCAATAAATCAGAATGTTCATTATATTCAAACTGATTAGAATGTTGGAATTCACCGAATTCGTCAAATGGCAAGAATATTCAAGGTGATAAAACCAGCTACAATAATCAAAATAGCCTGAATGCCCAATAATTCAGAATGTTAATCATGTTGAAACTGAATAGAACGTTTGAATTCACCGAATTCGTCAAATGGCAAGAGTATTCAAAGTGATCAGAGTGATAAAACCAGCCAGACTAATCAAATAGCGTGAATGTCCAATGATTCAGAATGTTCATCATGTTCAAGCAGTATAAAACGTTGGAATTGACTGAATTCGTTAAATGGCAAGAGTATTCACAGTGATCAAAGTGATAAAACCAGCCAGACTAATAAAATAGACTAAATGTGCAATGATTCAGAATGTTCATCATGTTCAAGCTGAATAGAACGTTGGAATTGACCGAATTCGTGAAATGGCAAGAGTATTCACAGTGATCAGAGTGATAAAACCAGCCTGACTAATCAAACAAGCCTGAATGTCCAATAATTCAGAATCTTCATCATGTTGAAACTGAATAGAATATTGGATTTGACCGAATTTGTCAAATGGCAAGAATAACCAAAGTGATAAGAGTGATAAGACCAGCTACAATAGTCAAAATAGCCTGAATGCCTAATAATTCAAAATGCTCATCATGTTCAAAGTGAATATAACGTTGCAGTTGACCGAATTTGTCAAATGGCAAGAGTATTCAAAGTGATCAGAGTGATAAAACCAGCTACAATAATCAAAATAGCCTGAATACCCAATAATTCAGAATGTTCATCATGTTGAAACTGAATAGAACGTTGGAATTGACCGAATTCGTCAAATGGCAAGAGTATTCAAAGTGTTCAGAGTGATAAAACCAGCTACAATAATCAAAATAGACTGAATGCCCAATAATTCAGAATGTTCATCATGTTGAAACTGAATAGAACGTTGGAATAGACCGAATTAGTCAAATGGCAAGAGTATTCAAAGTGATCAGAGTGATAAAACCAGCCAGACTAATCAAAATAGCTTGAATGTCCAATAATTCAGAATGTTCATTATATTCAAACTGATTAGAATGTTGAAATTCACCGAATTCGTCAAATGGCAAGAAAAATCAAGGTGATAAAGCCAGCTATAATAATCAAAATAGCCTGAATGTCTAATAATTCAGAATGTTCATCAAGTTCAAACTGAATACAACGTTGGAATTGACCGAATTCGTCAAATGGCTAGAGTATTCCAAGTGATCAGAGTGATAAAACTAGCCAGACTAGTCAAAATAGCCTGAATGTCCAATAATTCAGAATGTTCATTATATTCAAACTGATTAGAATGTTGAAATTCACCGAATTCGTCAAATGGCAAGAAAAATCAAGGTGATAAAGCCAGCTACAATAATCAAAATAGCCTGAATGTCTAATAATTCAGAATGTTCATCAAGTTCAAACTGAATACAACGTTGGAATTGACCGAATTCGTCAAATGGCAAGAGTATTCCAAGTGATCAGAGTGATAAAACCAGCCAGACTAAACAAAATAGCCTGAATGTCCAATAATTCAGAATTTTCATTATATTCAAACTGATTAGAACCGAATTCGTCAAATGGCAAGAATAATCAAGGTGATAAAACCAGCTACAATAATCAAAATAGCCTGAATGTCTAATAATTCAAAATGCTCATCATGTTCAAAGTGAATATAACGTTGCAGTTGACCGAATTTGTCAAATGGCAAGAGTATTCAAAGTGATCAGAGTGATAAAACCAGCCAGACTAATCAAAATAGCTTGAATGTCCAATAACTCAGAATGTTCATTATATTCAAACTGATTAGAATGTTGAAATTCACCGAATTCGTCAAATGGCAAGAAAAATCAAGGTGATAAAGCCAGCTACAATAATCAAAATAGCCTGAATGTCTAATAATTCAGAATGTTCATCAAGTTCAAACTGAATACAACGTTGGAATTGACCGAATTCGTCAAATGGCAAGAGTATTCAAAGTGATCAGAGTGATAAAACCAGCCAGACTAATCAAATAGCGTGAATGTCCAATGATTCAGAATGTTCATCATGTTCAATCTGAATAAAACGTTGGAATTGACTGAATTCGTTAAACGGCAAGAGAATTCAAAGTGATCAGAGTGATAAAACCAGCTACAATAATCAAAATAGCCTGAATGCCAAATAATTCAGAATGTTCATCATGTTGAAACTGAATAGAACGTTGGAATTGACCGAATTCGTCAAATGGCAAGAGTATTCAAAGTGATCAGAGTGATAAAACCAGCCAGACTAATCAAAATAGCCTGAATGCCCAATAATTCAGAATGTTCATCATGTTGAAACTGAATAGAACGTTGGAATTGACCGAATTCGTCAAATGGCAAGAGTATTCAAAGTGATCAGAGTGATAAAACCAGCCAGACTAATCAAAAAAGCCTGAATGTCCAATAATTCAGAATGTTCTTCATGTTGAAACTGAATAGAACGTTGCAATTGACCGAATTCGTCAAATGGCAAGAGAATTCAAAGTGATCAGAGTGATAAAACCAGCTCAGCAAATAAAAACAGCACAATAGGTAAATGCGGCTTTGTTTAATTGAAATGTTCATAAAAATATTGGGTGAATAATTGTCTACAAAAAAAAAAAAAACCAATAAAGAAAAAAATGACAAATAATTAATAGTGCGATTGTGAAATATCAACAACAAGAACAAAGTAATAAGTCAGTCGTCAAAAGGACAGAAAAAAAAACGGCGACAAAACGAAGAGGCAAGAACCCAATGTGTATAAAATTTCAAGTGGACGGACGTGAAATCGAAACAAAATGGGAAAATAAAATATACTAGATTATTGAAAGAATACATATTGAATAATTTTCGCAAATAAAATAAACAAAAGAACGTGAAGTGATTGTGCCAATACCAGCATAGTATTAGAAAATCCAAAAAAAATAAAACGACCAGATCTTAAAAAGGGGTGAGTTTTTTCTTGTTATTATTTTGGCCAAAATTGCAAAATGCTTAACAATATAGCAGCAGCATAATGCGACAAATAAATAATTAATGCTGTGGTAAAAACTAAAATAAAGAACAATTGTAAATAAGCGGTAAAATTTCAAGGCCAATACAAGAATTTCGTCACAACAAAATCAACAACAAATTATCCAGCAAGAAGAACGTTTGTTTTGATTTTTTCTACGATCACAGGCAGCAAGCACAGCGTTCGTATGTGTGTGTGAAATAAAGTTCGATAGTTGCGTTCGATAGGGGTTGCATACCTCGAAAAAACATAGGGTGTGCCAACCAACATTTTTTGAATTGGGATTTAACGAAAATACCCAAAATCGACATAAAACGTAGTGAGTGGAATTTTTGCGATAAGTGGTCGTACATTTCGTTGAATTATTTTCCCGGCAATCACTACATCTGGATTAAATAAATATATTCAACCTAAATATTAAAGAATTGAATTTATTACTGTTTTTGCGACACTATAATAAATTTAAACAAATTAGGTTATACATCGGCAAATAAAGACAAATTTAACCAGATAACACTTATAAAACAAAAAGCTTTGGTATTGGAAAATTAGCGTGGCACTACAATTAAAACATTTTAAAAAAAAAAACATAAATTTTCGAAAAAAAAAAAACAACAATTTAACAATATTTTTTTTTGAATTTCAACACTGCGATAATTGAAAATTTATTACTGCCTAACCAATTAAAATAAAGGAACGTATTATATAATAAATAAAATATCACTCAACGAGATCTGCGACTTATGATTTACGAGCCAATAAAAGGGCTCTTAACGTTGTCAACCTACAAATTTAATTTTTTTTAAACTTGTTCTTCAAATAATCTGCGCTTTAAATCCTTCAAACATATCCTCTTTTTTAACTAACACCATGGCAACTCGACGTAAATTTCTTTTCAACTACAATAAAGTCGTATCGTTTTGCGAGCAGTGTAAACCGGCGTTTGGTGCAAACTTGGCCGGGCTTGAAGTGGATGAAGAGGAGCTTGAAAGAAGATGGCAGAAACTATCAACGATCTATGAGGAAATAATGACAGATGATGAGGGCGTGCTGAAGATTTTTTGGAAAGCGTAGCCAAGAAATACGTCGATGCCTGCGAGAAATATCGAAACTGTAGGAAACGGATAATTAGTTTGAAGCCACAGAAGCAATCCCAAGCGGATGAAAGTATTAGGCACGATACAACGATCATGCATCAAGGGTTTTCATCTTTAAAACTACCACCGTGTGACACTCAACCGTTTGAAGGGGGTTACGCGAAATGGCCAGCATTCCGAGATATATTTTGGGGCGTGTTCGGAGCCCATACTGAAATATCTTCAGCGCAAAAACTTTACCATCTGAGAAATAAAACCAGAGGTGAAGCTTACCAAATTGTTAAAAAATTTGACTTAGTGGATGGTAACTTCCAGCTCGCGTGGGATGCGCTTAAGAATAGATATGAAAATCCAAGGATTCTCGTGCATCAACAGATGAAATATCTTTTTGGTCTTCAGGCGGTACAATCTGAAAATGGAATAAATGACAGCCTATCAATTTTTAAATCGTATCGGATAAAGACGGATAATTGGGATCCAATTCTAGTCCACCATTTTTCATCAAAGATTCCAGGGGAAACATTGCGCGCGTTGGAGGATTCATTACCCGATCACCGAAAGCTTCCAACCTGGGAGCAGATGGACGAATTTCTATCAAAACGTATCGAAATGCTCGAAACCATTTCAGACATGCGTAGACCTAATCAGGGGTCAAATCATAAATCTCAAACATTTCATTCAAAAGTTGAGACCATTAAGCAAAAATCTCCGTGCAAAAAATGTAACCGAGATCATTCGTTGAGAAATTGTGATAGCTTTAAGGCACTAACCGTTAATGAACGGATCAAGTATGTTTATGCCAACAAATTTTGCGCAAATTGTCTGGCGGACAACCATTTTAAGACAAAGTGTCCCAGCAATAAAAGTTGTATAAAGTGTGATAAAAAGCATCATTCTTTACTACATTTAGAATCGAAGGAAAATAGTGCTTCCAACTTTACTCGAGGAAGAAGACAGCCTTCGGTTCCAGAGCGAACTTCCGCATCATCCAATGAGCACCCTACTCCGAGTAAATCACGCCAAACTACAGATGCTGATGTAGTTCAAGCAAATTTTTCGCAAAACGAAGGTACAACCATTTTACCAACGGCACTCATACATATTGGGTCGCAGGGTCGGAGAGAAGTTTTATCACGAGGCGAGTACAACAGTGTTTATCATTGCCGGTCGATACTCATCATACTCAAATCTCTGGATTAGGCGGTACTATTGTGGGTAATTCCAATAACCAATGTTGGGTTAATCTGAAGGCAAGAGATTCCAACTTTAGAATCAAAATCAATGCCATCGTGGTCTCAAAGTTATCACACTTTTTGCCGTCGAAGAGGATCAGGTTCGAAAGCCTTCCTGATTTTCAAGGTTTAAAACTGGCAGATCCAAATTACTTCAAACCATCACCAATAGATATGATAATCGGAAGTGATTATCTACCATCGATCAATTTGAAAGGCGTGAGTTCGAATTTCGAAAATGGCCTAGAAGCCAGAGATTCCCAATTTGGTTGGTACTTGTCTGGCCCCCTACCGACAGCTGGAGTTAATGCTTTTTCAACTTTAGTCTCAGAATCGGATGATGTTGCCTTACATGATCAACTAAGGAAGTTCTGGGAAATCGAGGAAGTTGAACAACCAGGATCAATTTCAGAAGCTGACACTTATTGCGAGGAGTTCTATCAGCAGACAACCTATCGGCAGCAAGAGGGTCGTTATATTGTACGGCTACCATTCCGGAAAGAATTTCCTGAAAATGTGTTTCTAGGGCCATCACAAAAAATGGCGCTAGCACAATATTATCGGATGGAAAAAACGTTAATGAAGAATCCAGACTTGAAACAAGAATACGATAGAGTTTTGCACGAGTACTTGGAATTAGATCATATGGAACAAGTCTTTTGTTCTGAGACCTCCGCAGAAAAGCAGTCCTCATTTTTTCTGCCACATCATGCAGTTGTAAAGCCGGAGAGCACGTCAACCAAAGTTCGTGTGGTCTTTAAACGACGTTTTGTATCCCGGTCCAATTTTGCAAGCGGACATCACTCATATCATTCTTGGCTGGCGATTTTACAAATATGTTTTTACTGGGGACATCCAAAAAATGTACCGTCAGATACTTTTACATCCATCTGATCGACCATATCAACGCATACTTTTCCGTTTCAATCCCAACGAACCCGTAAAACGTTTTGAACTAAAAACGGTAACTTTCGGAATCAACTGTGCGCCATTCTTAGCAATGCGTACCTTGAGACAATTAAGTGATGACTGCAAGGATGTCAGCCCAGAGGCATCTACTATTCTGCGTAACGAAATTTATGTCGATGATGTGCTGTCCGGAGGACACACGGTAGCAGAAGCAGAAACGAAACAAGTACAACTTATACGAACCTTATCCTGAGCTTCCTTCCCTTTAAAGAAAATTACCGCTAATGATAAAGTCTTACTGGAAAAGGTGGCACGGGAGGATCTTCTGGATGAAGAATTTTTGAAATTTGATGACTCCAGTACAGTTAAAACCTTAGGCATCCGATGGAATGCCAAGTTCGATGTCTTCTATTATGTGGTTGGGCCAATTAGCGACGCTCCTATTGTTACAAAACGTCAAATTCTGTCAGTGATCGCACGACTATTTGATCCCATTGGCTGGCTAGGTCCCATCATCATCTTAGCAAAAATACTTATGCAGCAGCTGTGGGAATTAAATACAAATTGGGATGAAGCAGTTCCAGCTCATTTGCGTGCCAAGTGGAACTCGTTTCGCGATAATCTACTACATATTGAATCTTTGAGAATACCAAGATGGGTGGACTTTTCTCCAACATCCTGCGAGCAACTGCATGGATTTTGTGATGCGTCGGAGAAGGCCTACTGTGGACCAGTTTATCTAAGAATCGACAACGCCGACGTACTAACCAGTCACTTACTGGTCGCGAAGACACGTGTCGCCCCAATCAAACGCACTACAATACCGAAACTTGAATTATGTGGAGCCGCCCTGCTCACCAACTTAGTGAAAGTCGTAACCAAGTCCCTGAAGTGCGACTTAGATTAATGTCTGTGGACCGACTCTTCGATCGTGCTAGGATGGCTGCAGAAATCTCCGCAAACACTTAAAACATTCGTCGCAAATCGCGTCGTCAAAATACTCGATTTCACGAGCAATACTGCTTGGAAACATGTCAAAACGGAAGACAACCCGGCAGATTTAGGGACACGTGGAAGCCTACCACTTGATTTGATCCAGAATTGTCTATGGTGGCATGGGCCATCCTGGCTCCAAACACCACATGAATCATGGCCAGAACCGCGATCGTTTGATCCTACAGACTTAGAACCCTGCTAATAAATTATACTCATCAAATATTATGTCATGCGGAATACAACATCATGCTTCGTTCTATTCTGCAAGGATTTTATATCACCAGACTAAAAAACGGCATTCGAAAATGAATCCGCGCATGTAAAGCATGTACCATTTATAAGCGAAAGTTTCTGACTCAAATGATGGCCGCTCTACCACCAGAACGAGTGAACTTTTCGCTGCCCTTTACGTACACTGGAGTAGACTTCGCTGGTCCGTTTAGCCTGAAAAGCTCTACTTTGCGGAATGCGAAGATTTTAAAAGGGTATGCTGCTGTGTTTGTCTGCTTTTCGACTCGGGCCGTCCATCTAGAAGTCTGTTCTGACTTATCTGCTGATGCCTTCCTAGCAGCGTTTACCCGTTTCACAGGACGAAGGGGTCTGCCCAAGACTATGTTCTCAGACAACGGGCGAAATTTTGTAGTAGCTAGCTACAAACTGTTGGAAGAACACCATCTTTTCCTCAAAGGTGCTGAAAAGTGTCTCACTGATAGTTACGGCTTGCAGGGATTCACGTGGTCTTTTATACCGCCTTATGCCCCACACATGGAAGGCCTTTGGGAGGCGGCAGTAAAAAGTATGAAGATGTACTTGAAGAAACTATCCCATAACTTGACGTTCACCTTCGAGGAGTTCAGCACCCTACTGATCAGAATTGAGGCAATTCTCAATTCCCGGCCATTATCTCCTATATCGGACAACATATCTGAACTTTTGCCATTAACACCAGGTCATTTCTTGAGAGGCGCCCACTGACATCTCATCCTGAGGCCCCGGAAGCTCCTCCAAAGGAGGATTTATCGCACGTCAATCGCTGGAAACGCTTAAAAATAATACAACATATATTTAGCCAGAGATGGAAATCCGAATATGTTACCGAGCTCCAAAGACGATATAAATGGAAATCAGCTCGAAATAATCTAAAAGAAAATGATTTTGTAATCGTTAAAGAGGACAACCTGCCACCCACCGAATGGCGCTTAGGCCGCATCATTAAGGTCATACTGGGTAAAGATGGTAATGTCCGCGTTGCCGAAATTAAAACACAGAACGGCATAATATTGGGTCCAATCGTCAAACTCTGCGTATTGCCAACAGAGCAACCTCACACACTGCAATCATTAATAACTAACTTATTCCTGAATTGAAAAATGATCTTACTATAGAATTCCGATTATTTATTGCATTTATTTGTTTCTTTTCTTTCTTTCCTTTACTTCCCAGACGAGCGATGGAGAGCCAAGGACGGTGCAACCTTTGTGGTCTTAACCACCTGCTAAAACGGTGCCCTGACTTTCGCTGGATGAATAACGAAGAGAGACGTAAAACTGTCAAAAATTTATACGTCTGCCTTAATTGCCTTTCCGACTGGCACGTGCGTTCCAGCTGCACTTCGGAGACACGCTGCAACGTCTGCCAACGCCGTCACCACACGATGCTGCACAGGGATCAAATTGATTCTCGCTCTTCTAGTCTTGAGAGAACCCCACAGTTACAATGCTCAGAGGGTACACCATCAAGACACTACGTGAGCTGGATCCGAAGACGACAGTCAATTTCCATTCTATCGCACTCCAAGGGTTGAAGAATTTGGCATCGAAACAACGCTCCCCAACCAATACCGCGGGCAATGATGATGTTGCCAACCCAGCAACAGAGGAAGAAGCCAAACCTGGGAAGAATGACGTAACCCCCATAGTAACAAAAGCAGGACCGTCGAAGCTGATGAGACGTACGACAGAGGTACACCCAAACCCTTACCTTCATACCAACTACTGCCAGGTCATCCTCCCGGTAATACTATGTAACCTACGGGCAGGTAAGAAAATGACGACAGTAATTTAGGGCATAAACAAGCGGGTTAAGGCTTAACAGGTCTTATATGAAGCCGTTGAGATGCTACCGTATACGTCCAGATATAGACAGGGCATTCCATCTGGTCGGATATAAATTGTCAGTATGACAGGGGAAGCCATAAGTGCCCAGTTTGTAATCGTTGATCAGGTGCACGCTCCCACGCCGGCACCGGTTGATAACATTCATCTGCCCTTCTTGCTAGAAAGCAAAGGGGTTCCTGGCTCCACCTGGGCCCACACTATGCCTTACTACTACGGCCCAATACACGGGGTCATAGGTTCTGATTTGAGCCGTCGAATACTTGAAGGAGAACCGACGGAGTTGGACGGTGAACCCTTTATCTGGACGCAGCAATTAATATTTGGGGTAGTTGTGAGCGGCTGCCTCTGTGATCCTCCAAATTAAGTCGGGGAATATGTTGAATCCACTATTCAACCATATTTTAGATTATATATATTTTATGGCATTTAATTACTTTTGCATTTTGTCTTACAAATCTGAATTGAATTCGCCCAAAAGAGGCTGTATTTTAAGTTTACTTTCTCTCTAACTCTCTTTTTCTTTGAAAGTCCCAATTGGGGTACATCTTCTACTTTCCTTTCCACTTTGTTTTAGTTATTAATCGATAGTCGTTAAGAACTCATTGAATAAAGAGAGGTTCAATCAGAACATGAATTTAAGTTGAAATTCAATAGCCTTTTATTTGGAACCTTTCTTCAAACCCCTAAAATACATGACACCTCAACAGGAAGAGGCGTCATCACTCAATAATTCAGAATGTTCATCATGTTGAAACTGAAAAGAACGTTGGAATTGACCGAATTCGTCAAATGGCAAGAGTATTCAAAGTGATCAGAGTGATAAAACCAGCCAGACTAATCAAAATAGCCTGAATGCCCAATAATTCTGAATGTTCATCATGTTGAAACTGAATAGAACGTTGGAATTGACCGAATTCGTCAAATGGCAAGAATAATCAAAGTGATCAGAGTGATAAAACCAGCTATACTCATCATACTCAAATCTCTGGATTAGGCGGTACTATTGTGGGTAATTCCAATAACCAATGTTGGGTTAATCTGAAGGCAAGAGATTCCAACTTTAGAATCAAAATCAATGCCATCGTGGTCTCAAAGTTATCACACTTTTTGCCGTCGAAGAGGATCAGGTTCGAAAGCCTTCCTGATTTTCAAGGTTTAAAACTGGCAGATCCAAATTACTTCAAACCATCACCAATAGATATGATAATCGGAAGTAATTATCTACCATCGATCAATTTGAAAGGCGTGAGTTCGAATTTCGAAAATGGCCTAGAAGCCAGAGAGTCCCAATTTGGTTGGTACTTGTCTGGCCCCCTACCGACAGCTGGAGTTAATGCTTTTTCAACTTTAGTCTCAGAATCGGATGATGTTGCCTTACATGATCAACTAAGGAAGTTCTGGGAAATCGAGGAAGTTGAACAACCAGGATCAATTTCAGAAGCTGACACTTATTGCGAGGAGTTCTATCAGCAGACAACCTCGTCGTTATATTGTACGGCTACCATTCCGGAAAGAATTTCCTGAAAATGTGTTTCTAGGGCCATCACAAAAAATGGCGCTAGCACAATATTATCGGATGGAAAAAACGTTAATGAAGAATCCAGACTTGAAACAAGAATACGATAGAGTTTTGCACGAGTACTTGGAATTAGATCATATGGAACAAGTCTTTTGTTCTGAGACCTCCGCAGAAAAGCAGTCCTCATTTTTTCTGCCACATCATGCAGTTGTAAAGCCGGAGAGCACGTCAACCAAAGTTCGTGTGGTCTTTAACGGTTCCAAAAAAAAACTACTAGCGGTTCATCATTAAACGACGTTTTGTATCCCGGTCCAATTTTGCAAGCGGACATCACTCATATCATTCTTGGCTGGCGATTTTACAAATATGTTTTTACTGGGGACATCCAAAAAATGTAACGTCAGATACTTTTACATCCATCTGATCGACCATATCAACGCATACTTTTCCGTTTCAATCCCAACGAACCCGTAAAACGTTTTGAACTAAAAACGGTAACTTTCGGAATCAACTGTGCGCCATTCTTAGCAATGCCTACCTTCAGACAATTAAGTGATGACTGCAAGGATGTCAGCCCAGAGGCATCTACTATTCTGCGTAACGAAATTTATGTCGATGATGTGCTGTCCGGAGGACACACGGTAGCGGAAGCAGAAACAAAACAAGTACAACTTATACGAACCTTATCCTCAGCTTCCTTCCCTTTAAAGAAAATTACCGCTAATGATAAAGTCTTACTGGAAAAGGTGGCACGGGAGGATCTTCTGGATGAAGAATTTTTGAAATTTGATGACTCCAGTACAGTTAAAACCTTAGGCATCCGATGGAATGCCAAGTTGGATGTCTTCTATTATGTGGTTGGGCCAATTATCGACGCTCCTATTGTTACAAAACGTCAAATTCTGTCAGTGATCGCACGACTATTTGATCCCATTGGCTGGCTAGGTCCCATCGTCATCTTAGCAAAAATACTTATGCAGCAGCTGTGGGAATTAAATACAAATTGGGATGAAGCAGTTCCAGCTCATTTGCGTGCCAACTGGAACTCGTTTCGCGATAATCTACCACATATTGAATCTTTGAGAATACCAAGATGGGTGGACTTTTCTCCAACATCCTGCGTGCAACTGCATGGATTTTGTGATGCGTCGGAGAAGGCCTACTGTGGACCAGTTTATCTAAGAATGGACAACGCCGACGTACTAACCAGTCACTTACTGGTCGCGAAGACACGTGTCGCCCCAATCAAACGCACTACAATACCGAAACTTGAATTATGTGGAGCCGCCCTGCATTCGTCGCAAATCGCGTCGTCAAAATACTCGATTTCACGAGCAACACTGCTTGGAAACATGTCAAAACGGAAGACAACCCGGCAGATTTAGGGACACGTGGAAGCCTACCACTTGATTTGATCCAGAATTGTCTATGGTGGCATGGGCCATCCTGGCTCCAAACACCACAAGAATCATGGCCAGAACCGTTCGTTTGATCCTACAGACTTAGAATCGAAAAAAGTCTCCACCTTTCATATAACCGCAAATGAATCTTTTATTTCAAGATTTTCATCTTTAGTTCGGGCACTTCGAGTAACCAGTTATGAACTACGGTTATTTCAACCTACTAAGTCCCGACCCAAGACTACAAACCTCTCAACCGAAGAAATCACGCGCACCAAGAATCGTCTACTAATAATAGCTCAACAAACTCACTATCCAAGGGAATATGAGTGTCTAAGCCAAAACAAATTTGTCAGCAACAAAAGTAATATTAGTGTGCTTGCCCCATTTTTCGATAGTAATGGAGTTATGCGAGTGCGTGGCCGACTCGAAAACTCCGGTCTTCGCTACGATGAGCGACATCCTATCCTTGTGCCAGAAAAATCTGTTTTTGCCACCCTGCTAATAAATTATACTCATCAAATATTATGTCATGCGGAATACAACATCATGCTTCGTGCTAGTCGGCAAGGATTTTATATCACCTGACTAAAAAACGGCATTCGAAAATGCATCCGCGCATGTAAAGCATGTACCATTTATAAGCGAAAGTTTCAGACTCAAATGATGGCCGCTCTACCACCAGAACGAGTGAACTTTTCGCTGCCCTTTACGTACACTGGAGTAGACTTCGCTGGTCCGTTTAGCCTGAAAAGCTCTACTTTGCGGAATGCGAAGATTTTGAAAGGGTATGCTGGTCTGTTTGTCTGCTTTTCGACTCGGGCCGTCCATCTAGAAGTCTGTTCTGACTTATCTGCTGATGCCTTCCTAGCAACGTTTACCCGTTTCACAGGACGAAGGGGTCTGCCCAAGACTATGTTCTCAGACAACGGGCGAAATTTTGTAGGAGCTAGCTACAAACTGTTGCAAGAACACCATCTTTTCCTCAAAGGTGCTGAAAAGTGTCTCACTGATAGTTACGGCTTGCAGGGATTCACGTGGTCTTTTATACCGCCTTATGCCCCACACATGGGAGGCCTTTGGGAGGCGGCAGTAAAAAGTATGAAGATGTACTTGAAGAAACTATCCCATAACTTGACGTTCACCTTCGAGGAGTTCAGCACCCTACTGATCAGAATTGAGGCAATTCTCAATTCCCGGCCATTATCTCCTATATCGGACAACATATCTGAACTTTTGCCATTAACACCAGGTCATTTCTTGAGAGGCGCCCCACTGACATCTCATCCTGAGGCCCCGGAAGCTCCTCCAAAGGAGGATTTATCGCACGTCAATCGCTGGAAACGCTTAAAAATAATACAACATATATTTAGCCAGAGATGGAAATCCGAATATGTTACCGAGCTCCAAAGACGATATAAATGGAAATCAGCTCGAAATAATCTAAAAGAAAATGATTTTGTAATCGTTAAAGAGGACAACCTGCCACCCACCGAATGGCACTTAGGCCGCATCATTAAGGTCATACTGGGTAAAGATGGTAATGTCCGCGTTGCCGAAATTAAAACACAGAACGGCATAATATTGCGTCCAATCGTCAAACTCTGCGTATTGCCAACAGAGCAACCTCACACACAGCAATAATTAATAACTAACTTATTCCTGAATTGAAAAATGATCTTACTATAGAATACCGATTATTTATTGCATTTATTTGTTTCTTTTCTTTCTTTCCTTTACTTCCCAGACGAGCGATGGAGAGCCAAGGACGGTGCAACCTTTGTGGTCTTAACCACCTGCTAAAACGGTGCCCTGACTTTCCCTGGATGAATAACGAAGAGAGACGTAAAACTGTCAAAAATGTGTACGTCTGCCTTAATTGCCTTTCCGACTGGCACGTGCGTTCCAGCTGCACTTCGGAGACACGCTGCAACGTCTGCCAACGCCGTCACCACACGATGCTGCACAGGGATCAAATTGATTCTCGCTCTTCTAGTCTTGAGAGAGCCGTACTAGAGAACCACACAGTTACAATGCTCAGAGGGTACACCATCAAGACACTACGTGAGCTGGATCCGAAGGCGACAATCAATTTCCATTCTATCGCACTCCAAGGGTTGAAGAATTTGGCATCGAAACAACGCTCCCCAACCAATACCGCGGGCAATGATGATGTTGCCAACCCAGCAACAGAGGAAGAAGCCAAACCTGGGAAGAATGACGTAACCCCCATAGTAACAAAAGCAGGACCGTCGAAGCTGATGAGACGTACGACAGAGGTACACCCAAACCCTTACCTTCATACCAACAACTGTCAGGTCATCCTCCCGGTAATACTATGTAACCTACGGGCAGGTAAGAAAATGACGACAGTAACTTTGGGCATAAACAAGCGGGTTAAGGCTTCACAGGTCTTATATGAAGCCGTTGAGATGCTACCGTATACGTCCAGATATAGACAGGGCATTCCATTTGGTCGGATAGAAATTGGCAGTATGACAGGGGAAGCCATAAGTGCCCAGTTTGTAACCGTTGATCAGGTGCACGCTCCCACGCCGGCCCCGGTTGATAACATTCATCTGCCCTTCTTGCTAGAAAGCAAAGGGGTTCCTGGCTCCACCTGGGCCCACACTATGCCTTACTACTACGGCCCAATACACGGGGTCATAGGTTCTGATTTGAGCCGTCGAATACTTGAAGGAGAACCGACGGAGTTGGACGGTGAACCCTTTATCTGGACGCAGCAATCAATATTTGGGGTAGTTGTGAGCGGCTGCCTCTGTGATCCTCCAAATTAAGTCGGGGAATATGTTGAATCCACTATTCAACCATATTTTAGATTATATATATTTTATGGCATTTAATTACTTTTGCATTTTGTCTTACAAATCTGAATTGAATTCGCCCAAAAGAGGCTGTATTTTAAGTTTATTTTCTCTCTAACTCTCTCTAATTCTCTTTCTCTTTGAAAGTCCCAATAGGGGTACATCTTCTACTTTCCTTTCCAGTTTTGTTTTAGTTATTAATCGATAGTCGTTAAGAACTCATTGAATAAAGAGAGGTTCAATCAGAACATGAATTTAAGTTGAAATTCAATTGCCTTTTATTTGGAACCTTTCTTCAAATCCCTAAAATACATGACACCTCAACAGGAAGAGGCGTCCTCACCCAATAATACAGGATGTTCATCATGTTGAAACTAAATAGAACGTTGGAATTAACCGAATTCGTCAAATGGCAAGAGTATTCAAAGAGATAAAACCAGACAGACTGATCAAAATAGCCTGAATACCCAATAATTCAGAATGTTCATCATGTTGAAAGTGATCAGAGTGATAAAACCAGCCAGACTAATCAAAATAGCCAGAATGCCCAATAATTCAGAATGTTCATCATGTTGAAACTGAATAGAACGTTGGAATTGACCGAATTCGTCAAATGGCAAGAATAATCAAAGTGATCAGAGTGATAAAACCAGCTACAATAATCAAAATAGCCTGAATGCCCAATAATTCAGAATGTTCATCATGTTGAAACTGAATTGAACGTTGGAATTGACCGAATTCGTCAAACGGCAAGAGTATTCAAGGTGATAAAACCAGCCAGACTAATCAAAATAGCCTGAATGCCCAATAGTTCAGAATGATCATCATGTTGAAACTGAAAAGAACGTTGGAATTGACCGCATTCGTCAAATGGCAAGAGTATTCAAAGTGACCAGAGTTATAAAACCAGCTACAATAGTCAAAATAGCCTGAATGCCTAATAATTCAAAGTGTTCATCATGTACAAAGTAAATATAACGTTGCAGTTGACCGAATTCGTCAAATGGCAAGATTATTCAAAGTGATCAGAGTGATAAAACCAGCTACAATAGTCAAAATAGCCTGAATGGCTAATAAATCAAAGTGTTCATCATGTACAAAGTGAATATAACGTTGCAGTTGACCGAATTCGTCAAATGGCAAGATTATTCAAAGTGATCAGAGTGATAAAACCAGCTACAATAAATAGCCTGAATGCCCAATAATTCAGAATGTTCATCATGTTGAAACTGAATAGAACGTTGGAATTGAGCGAATTCGTCAAATGACAAGAGTATTCAAAGTGATCAGAGTGATAAAACCAGCTACAATAATCAAAATAGAATGAATGCACAATAAAATAGGATGTTCATCATGTTGAAACTATATAGAACGTTGGAATTAACAGAATTCGTCAAATGGCAAGAGTATTCAAAGTGATAAAACCAGACAGACTAATCAAAATAGCCTGAATACCCAATAATTCAGAAAGTTCATCATGTTGAAACTGAATAGAACGTTGGAATTGAGCGAATTCGTCAAATGACAAGAGTATTCAAAGAGATCAGAGTGATAAAACCAGCTACAATAAATAGCCTGAATGCCCAATAATTCAGAATGTTCATCATGTTGAAACTGAATAGAACGTTGGAATTGAGCGAATTCGTCAAATGACAAGAGTATTCAAAGAGATCAGAGTGATAAAACCAGCCAGACTAATCAAAATAGCCTGAATGCCCAATAGTTCAGAATGTTCATCATGTTGAAACTGAAAAGAACGTTGGAATTGACCGCATTCATCAAATGGCAAGAGTATTCAAAGTGAACAGAGTGATAAAACCAGCCAGACTAATCAAAATAGCCTGAATGTCCAATAATTCAGAATGTTCATCATATTGAAACTGAATAGAACGTTGGAATTGACCGAATTCGTCAAATGGCAAGAATAATCAAGGTGATAAAACCAGCTACAATAATCAAAATAGCCTGAATGTCTAATAATTCAGAATGTTCATCATGTTCAAACTGAATAGAATGTTGGAATTTACCGAATTCGTCAAATGGCAAGAATAATCAAAGTGATCAGAGTGATAAAACCAGCTACAATAATCAAAATAGCCTGAATGCCCAATAATTCAGAATGTTCATCATGTTGGAACTGAAAAGAACGTTGGAATTGACCGCATTCATCAAATGGCAAGAGTATTCAAAGTGAACAGAGTGATAACACCAGCTACAATAATCAAAATAGACTGAATGCCCAATAATACAGAATGTTCATCATGTTTAAACTGAATAGAACGTTGGAATTGACCGAATTCGTCAAATGGCTAATAATTCAGAATGTTCATCATGTTCAAACTGAATAGAATGTTGGAATTCACCAAATTCGTCAAATGGCAAGAATAATCAAAGTGATCAGAGTGATAAAACCATATACAATAATCAAAATAGCCTGAATGCCCAATAGTTCAGAATGTTCATCATGTTGAAACTGAAAAGAACGTTGGAATTGACCGCATTCGTCAAATGGCAAGAGTATTCAAAGTGATAAGAGTTATAAAACCAGCTACAATAGTCAAAATAGCCTGAATGCCCAATAATTCAGAATGTTCATCATGTTGAAACTGAATTGAACGTTGAAATTGACCGAATTCGTCAAACGGCAAGAATATTCAAGGTGATAAAACTAGCCAGACTAATCAAAATAGCCTGAATGCCCAATAGTTCAGAATGTTCATCATGTTGAAACTGAAAAGAACGTTGGAATTGACCGCATTCGTCAAATGGCAAGAGTATTCAAAGTGATCAGAGTTATAAAACCAGCTACAATAGTCAAAATAGCCTGAATGCCCAATAATTCAGAATGTTCATCATGTTGAATCTGAATTGAACGTTGGAATTCAACGAATTCGTCAAATGGCAAGAATAATCAATGTGATCAGAGTGATAAAACCAGCTACAATAATCAAAATAGCCTGAATGCCCAATAATTCAGAATGTTCATCATGTTGAAACTGAATAAAACGTTGGAATTGACCGAATTCGTCAAATGGCAAGAATAATCAAAGTGATCAGAGTGATAAACCAGCTACAATAATCAAAATAGCCTGAATGCCCAATAATTCAGAATGTTCATCATGTTGAAACTGAATTGAACGTTGGAATTGACCGAATTCGTCAAACGGCAAGAGTATTCAAGGTGATAAAACCAGCCAGACTAATCAAAATAGCCTGAATGCCCAATAGTTCAGAATGTTCATCATGTTGAAACTGAAAAGAACGTTGGAATTGACCGCATTCGTCAAATGGCAAGAGTATTCAAAGTGATCAGAGTTATAAAACCAGCTACAATAGTCAAAATAGCCTGAATGCCTAATAATTCAAAGTGTTCATCATGTACAAAGTAAATATAACGTTGCAGTTGACCGAATTCGTCAAATGGCAAGATTATTCAAAGTGATCAGAGTGATAAAACCAGCTACAATAAATAGCCTGAATGCCCAATAATTCAGAATGTTCATCATGTTGAAACTGAATAGAACGTTGGAATTGAGCGAATTCGTCAAATGACAAGAGTATTCAAAGTGATCAGAGTCATAAAACCAGCTACAATAATCAAAATAGAATGAATGCACAATAAAACAGGATGTTCATCATGTTGAAACTATATAGAACGTTGGAATTAACCGAATTCGTCAAATGGCAAGAGTATTCAAGGTGATAAAACTAGCCAGACTAATCAAAATAGCCTGAATGCCCAATAGTTCAGAATGTTCATCATGTTGAAACTGAAAAGAACGTTGGAATTGACCGAATTCGTCAAATGGCAAGAGTATTCAAAGTGATCAGAGTTATAAAACCAGCTACAATAGTCAAAATAGCCTGAATGCCCAATAATTCAAAATGTTCATCATGTTCAAAGTAAATATATAATGTTGCAGTTGACCGAATTCGTCAAATGGCAAGATTATTCAAAGTGATCAGAGTGATAAAACCAGCCAGACTAATCAAAATAGCCTGAATGTCCAATAATTCAGAATGTTCATCATGTTGAAACTAAATAGAACGTTGGAATTGACCAAATTCGTCAAATGGCAAGAAAAATCAAGGTGATTAAACCAGCTACAATAATCAACATAGCCTGAATGCCCAATAATTCAGAATGTTAATCATGTTGAAACTGAATAGAACATTGGAATTGACCGAATTCGTCAAATGGCAAGAGTATTCAAGGTGATAAAACCAGCCAGACTAATCAAAATAGCCTGAATGCCCAATAATTCAGAATGTTCATCATGTTGAAACTGAAAAGAACGTTGCAGTTCACCGAATTCATCAAATGGCAAGAGTATTCAAAGTGATCAGAGTGATAAAACCAGCCAGACTAATCAAAATAGCCTGAATGTCCAATAATTCAGAGTTTTCATTATATTCAAACTGATTAGAATGTTGGAATTCACCGAATTCGTCAAATGGCAAGAATAATCAAGGTGATTCAGAATGTTAATCATGTTGAAACTGAATAGAACGTTGGAATTGACCGAATTCGTCAAATGGCAAGAGTATTCAAGGTGATAAAACCAGCCAGACTAATCAAAATAGCCTGAACGCCCAATAGTTCAGAATGTTCATCATGTTGAAACTGAAAAGAACGTTGGAATTGACCGAATTCGTCAAATGGCAAGAGTATTCAAAGTGATCAGAGTTATAAAACCAGCTACAATAGTCAAAATAGCCTGAATGCCCAATAATTCAAAATGTTCATCATGTACAAAGTAAATATAACGTTGCAGTTGACCGAATTCGTCAAATGGCAAGATTATTCAAAGTGATCAGAGTGATAAAACCAGCTACAATAGTCAAAATAGCCTGAATGCCCAATAATTCAAAATGTTCATCATGTTCAAAGTAAATATATAATGTTGCAGTTGAAAGAATTCGTCAAATGGCAAGATTATTCAAAGTGATCAGAGTGATAAAACCAGCCAGACTAATCAAAATAGCCTGAATGTCCAATAATTCAGAATGTTCATCATGTTGAAACTAAATAGAACGTTGGAATTGACCAAATTCGTCAAATGGCAAGAAAAATCAAGGTGATTAAACCAGCTACAATAATCAACATAGCCTGAATGCCCAATAATTCAGAATGTTAATCATGTTGAAACTGAATAGAATATTGGAATTGACCGAATTCGTCAAATGGCAAGAGTATTCAAGGTGATAAAACCAGCCAGACTAATCAAAATAGCCTGAATGCCCAATAATTCAGAATGTTCATCATGTTGAAACTGAAAAGAACGTTGCAGTTCACCGAATTCATCAAATGGCAAGAGTATTCAAAGTGATCAGAATGATAAAACCAGCCAGACTAATCAAAATAGCCTGAATGTCGAATAATTCAGAGTTTTCATTATATTCAAACTGATTAGAATGTTGGAATTCAACGAATTCGTCAAATGGCAAGAATAATCAAAGTGATCAGAGTGATAAACCAGCTACAATAATCAAAATAGCCTGAATGCCCAATAATTCAGAATGTTCATCATGTTGAAACTGAGTAAAACGTTGAAATTGACCGAATTCGTCAAATGGCAAGAATAATCAAAGTGATCAGAGTGATAAAACCAGCTACAATAATCAAAATAGCCTGAATGCCCAATAATTCAGAATGTTCATCATGTTGAAACTGAATTGAACGTTGGAATTGACCGAATTCGTCAAACGGCAAGAGTATTCAAGGTGATAAAACTAGCCAGACTAATCAAAATAGCCTGAATGCCCAATAGTTCAGAATGTTCATCATGTTGAAACTGAAAAGAACGTTGGAATTGACCGCATTCGTCAAATGGCAAGAGTATTCAAAGTGATCAGAGTGATAAACCAGCTACAATAATCAAAATAGCCTGAATGCCCAATAATTCAGAATGTTCATCATGTTGAAACTGAGTAAAACGTTGGAATTGACCGAATTCGTCAAATGGCAAGAATAATCAAAGTGATCAGAGTTATAAAACCAGCTACAATAGTCAAAATAGCCTGAATGCCTAATAATTCAAAGTGTTCATCATGTACAAAGTAAATATAACGTTGCAGTTGACCGAATTCGTCAAATGGCAAGATTATTCAAAGTGATCAGAGTGATAAAACCAGCTACAATAGTCAAAATAGCCTGAATGGCTAATAAATCAAAGTGTTCATCATGTACAAAGTGAATATAACGTTGCAGTTGACCGAATTCGTCAAATGGCAAGATTATTCAAAGTGATCAGAGTGATAAAACCAGCTACAATAAATAGCCTGAATGCCCAATAATTCAGAATGTTCATCATGTTGAAACTGAATAGAACGTTGGAATTGAGCGAATTCGTCAAAGGACAAGAGTATTCAAAGTGATCAGAGTCATAAAACCAGCTACAATAATCAAAATAGAATGAATGCACAATAAAACAGGATGTTCATCATGTTGAAACTATATAGAACGTTGGAATTAACCGAATTCGTCAAATGGCAAGAGTATTCAAAGTGATAAAACCAGACAGACTAATCAAAATAGCCTGAATACCAAATAATTCAGAATGTTCATCATGTTGAAACTGAAAAAAACGTTAGAACTGACCGAATTCGTCAAATGGCAAGAGTATTCAAAGTGATCAGAGTGATAAAACCAGCTGCAATAATCAAAATAGCCTGAATGCCCAATAATTCAGAATGTTCATCATGTTGAAACTGAATAGATCGTTGAAATTGACCGAATTCGTCAAATGGCAAGAGTATTCAAAGTGATCAGAGTGATAAAACCAGCTACAATAAATAGCCTGAATGCCCAATAATTCAGAATGTTCATCATGTTGAAACTGAATAGAACGTTGGAATTGAGCGAATTCGTCAAATGACAAGAGTATTCAAAGTGATAAAACCAGCCAGACTAATCAAAATAGCCTGAATGCCCAATAGTTCAGAATGTTCATCATGTTGAAACTGAAAAGAACGTTGGAATTGACCGCATTCATCAAATGGCAAGAGTATTCAAAGTGAATAGAGTGATAAAACCAGCCAGACTAATCAAACTAGCCTGAATGTCCAATAATTCAGAATGTTCATCATGTTGAAACTGAATAGAACGTTGGAATTGACCGAATTCGTCAAATGGCAAGAATAATCAAGGTGATAAAACCAGCTACAATAATCAAAATAGCCTGAATGTCTTATAATTCAGAATGTTCATCATGTTCAAACTGAATAGAATGTTGGAATTCACCGAATTCGTCAAATGGCAAGAATAATCAAAGTGATCAGAGTGATAAAACCAGCTACAATAATAAAAATAGCCTGAATGCCCAATAGTTCAGAATGTTCATCATGTTGAAACTGAAAAGAACGTTGGAATTGACCGAATTCGTCAAATGGCTAATAATTCAGAATGTTCATCATGTTCAAACTGAATAGAATGTTGGAATTCACCGAATTCGTCAAATGGCAAGAATAATCAAAGTGATCAGAGTGATAAAACCAGCTACAATAATCAAAATAGCCCGAATGCCCAATAATTCAGAATGTTCATAATGTTGAAACTGAATTGAACGTTGAAATTGACCGAATTCGTCAAACGGCAAGAGTATTCAAGGTGATAAAACTAGCCAGACTAATCAAAATAGCCTGAATGCCCAATAGTTCAGAATGTTCATCATGTTGAAACTGAAAAGAACTTTGGAATTGACCGCATTCGTCAAGTGGCAAGAGTATTCAAAGTGATCAGAGTTATAAAACCAGCTACAATAATCAAAATAGCCTGAATGCCCAATAATTCAGAATGTTCATCATGTTGAAACTGAATTGAACGTTGGAATTCAACGAATTCGTCAAATGGCAAGAATAATCAAAGTGATCAGAGTGATAAACCAGCTACAATAATCAAAATAGCCTGAATGCCCAATAATTCAGAATGTTCATCATGTTGAAACTGAGTAAAACGTTGGAATTGACCGAATTCGTCAAATGGCAAGAATAATCAAAGTGATCAGAGTGATAAACCAGCTACAATAATCAAAATAGCCTGAATGCCCAATAATTCAGAATGTTCATCATGTTGAAACTGAATTGAACGTTGGAATTCAACGAATTCGTCAAATGGCAAGAATAATCAAAGTGATCAGAGTGATAAACCAGCTACAATAATCAAAATAGCCTGAATGCCCAATAATTCAGAATGTTCATCATGTTGAAACTGAGTAAAACGTTGGAATTGACCGAATTCGTCAAATGGCAAGAGTATTCAAAGTGATCAGAGTTATAAAACCAGCTACAATAATCAAAATAGCCTGAATGCCCAATAATTCAGAATGTTCATCATGTTGAAACTGAATTGAACGTTGGAATTCAACGAATTCGTCAAATGGCAAGAATAATCAAAGTGATCAGAGTGATAAACCAGCTACAATAATCAAAATAGCCTGAATGCCCAATAATTCAGAATGTTCATCATGTTGAAACTGAGTAAAACGTTGGAATTGACCGAATTCGTCAAATGGCAAGAATAATCAAAGTGATCAGAGTGATAAAACCAGCTACAATAATCAAAATAGCCTGAATGCCCAATAATTCAGAATGTTCATCATGTTGAAACTGAATTGAACGTTGGAATTGACCGAATTCGTCAAACGGCAAGAGTATTCAAGGTGATAAAACTAGCCAGACTAATCAAAATAGCCTGAATGCCCAATAGTTCAGAATGTTCATCATGTTGAAACTGAATAGAACGTTGGAATTGAGCGAATTCGTCAAATGACAAGAGTATTCAAAGAGATCAGAGTGATAAAACCAGCTACAATAATCAAAATAGACTGAATGCCCAATAATACAGAATGTTCATCATGTTGAAACTGAGTAAAACGTTGGAATTGACCGAATTCGTCAAATGGCAAGAGTATTCAAAGTGATCAGAGTTATAAAACCAGCTACAATAGTCAAAATAGCCTGAATGCCCAATAATTCAGAATGTTCATCATGTTGAAACTGAAAAGAACGTTGGAATTGACCGCATTCGTCAAATGGCAAGAGTATTCAAAGTGATCAGAGTTATAAAACCAGCTACAATAGTCAAAATAGCCTGAATGCCCAATAATTCAGAATGTTCATCATGTTGAAACTGAATTGAACGTTGGAATTCAACGAATTCGTCAAATGGCAAGAATAATCAAAGTGATCAGAGTGATAAACCAGCTACAATAATCAAAATAGCCTGAATGCCCAATAATTCAGAATGTTCATCATGTTGAAACTGAGTAAAACGTTGGAATTGACCGAATTCGTCAAATGGCAAGAATAATCAAAGTGATCAGAGTTATAAAACCAGCTACAATAGTCAAAATAGCCTGAATAATTCAAAGTGTTCATCATGTACAAAGTAAATATAACGTTGCAGTTGACCGAATTCGTCAAATGGCAAGATTATTCAAAGTGATCAGAGTGATAAAACCAGCTACAATAGTCAAAATAGCCTGAATGGCTAATAAATCAAAGTGTTCATCATGTACAAAGTGAATATAACGTTGCAGTTGACCGAATTCGTCAAATGGCAAGATTATTCAAAGTGATCAGAGTGATAAAACCAGCTACAATAAATAGCCTGAATGCCCAATAATTCAGAATGTTCATCATGTTGAAACTGAATAGAACGTTGGAATTGAGCGAATTCGTCAAATGACAAGAGTATTCAAAGAGATCAGAGTGATAAAACCAGCTACAATAAATAGCCTGAATGCCCAATAATTCAGAATGTTCATCATGTTGAAACTGAATAGAACGTTGGAATTGAGCGAATTCGTCAAATGACAAGAGTATTCAAAGAGATCAGAGTGATAAAACCAGCTACAATAATCAAAATAGACTGAATGCCCAATAATACAGAATGTTCATCATGTTGAAACTGAATAGATCGTTGAAATTGACCGAATTCGTCAAATGGCAAGAGTATTCAAAGTGATCAGAGTGATAAAACCAGCTACAATAAATAGCCTGAATGCCCAATAATTCAGAATGTTCATCATGTTGAAACTGAATAGAACGTTGGAATTGAGCGAATTCGTCAAATGACAAGAGTATTCAAAGAGATCAGAGTGATAAAACCAGCTACAATAATCAAAATAGACTGAATGCCCAATAATACAGAATGTTCATCATGTTGAAACTGAATAGAACGTTGGAATTGACCGAATTCGTCAAATGGAAAGAGTATTCAAAGTGATAAAACCAGCCAGACTAATCAAAATAGCCTGAATACCAAATAATTCAGAATGTTCATCATGTTGAAACTGAAAAAAACGTTAGAACTGACCGAATTCGTCAAATGACAAGAGTATTCAAAGAGATCAGAGTGATAAAACCAGCTACAATAATCAAAATAGCCTGAATGCCCAATAATTCAGAATGTTCATCATGTTGAAACTGAATAGATCGTTGAAATTGACCGAATTCGTCAAATGGCAAGAGTATTCAAAGTGATCAGAGTGAAAAAACCAGCTACAATAAATAGCCTGAATGCCCAATAATTCAGAATGTTCATCATGTTGAAACTGAATAGAACGTTGGAATTGAGCGAATTCGTCAAATAACAAGAGTATTCAAAGAGATCAGAGTGATAAAACCAGCTACAATAATCAAAATAGACTGAATGCCCAATAATACAGAATGTTCATCATGTTGAAACTGAATAGAACGTTGGAATTGACCGAATTCGTCAAATGGAAAGAGTATTCAAAGTGATAAAACCAGCCAGACTAATCAAAATAGCCTGAATGCCCAATAGTTCAGAATGTTCAACATGTTGAAACTGAAAAAAACGTTGGAATTGACCGCATTCATCAAATGGCAAGAGTATTCAAAGTGAATAGAGTGATAAAACCAGCCAGACTAATCAAAATAGCCTGAATGTCCAATAATTCAGAATGTTCATCATGTTGAAACTGAATAGAACGTTGGAATTGACCGAATTCGTCAAATGGCAAGAATAATCAAGGTGATAAAACCAGCTACAATAATCAAAATAGCCTGAATGTCTTATAATTCAGAATGTTCATCATGTTCAAACTGAATAGAATGTTGGAATTCACCGAATTCGTCAAATGGCAAGAATAATCAAAGTGATCAGAGTGATAAAACCAGCTACAATAATCAAAATAGCCTGAATGCCCAATAATTCAGAATGTTCATCATGTTGAAACTGAATAGAACGTTGGAATTGACCGAATTCGTCAAATGGCAAGAATAATCAAGGTGATAAAACCAGCTACAATAATCAAAATAGCCTGAATGTCTTATAATTCAGAATGTTCATCATGTTCAAACTGAATAGAATGTTGGAATTCACCGAATTCGTCAAATGGCAAGAATAATCAAAGTGATCAGAGTGATAAAACCAGCTACAATAATCAAAATAGCCTGAATGCCCAATAATTCAGAATGTTCATCATGTTGAAACTGAATAGAACGTTGGAATTGACCGAATTCGTCAAATGGCAAGAATAATCAAGGTGATAAAACCAGCTACAATAATCAAAATAGCCTGAATGTCTAATAATTCAGAATGTTCATCATGTTCAAACTGAATAGAATTCGTCAAATGGCAAGAATAATCAAAGTGATCAGAGTGATAAAACCAGCTACAATAATCAAAATAGCCTGAATGCCCAATAATTCAGAATGTTCATCATGTTGAAACTGAAAAGAACGTTGGAATTGACCGCATTCATCAAATGGCAAGAGTATTCAAAGTGAACAGAGTGATAAAACCAGCCAGACTAATCAAAATAGCCTGAATGTCCAATAATTCAGAATGTTCATCATGTTGAAACTGAATAGAACGTTGGAATTGACCGAATTCGTCAAATGGCAAGAATAATCAAGGTGATAAAACCAGCTACAATAATCAAAATAGCCTGAATGTCTTATAATTCAGAATGTTCATCATGTTCAAACTGAATAGAATGTTGGAATTCACCGAATTCGTCAAATGGCAAGAATAATCAAAGTGATCAGAGTGATAAAACCAGCTACAATAATCAAAATAGCCTGAATGCCCAATAATTCAGAATGTTCATCATGTTGAAACTGAATAGAACGTTGGAATTGACCGAATTCGTCAAATGGCAAGAATAATCAAGGTGATAAAACCAGCTACAATAATCAAAATAGCCTGAATGTCTTATAATTCAGAATGTTCATCATGTTCAAACTGAATAGAATGTTGGAATTCACCGAATTCGTCAAATGGCAAGAATAATCAAAGTGATCAGAGTGATAAAACCAGCTACAATAATCAAAATAGCCTGAATGCCCAATAATTCAGAATGTTCATCATGTTGAAACTGAATAGAACGTTGGAATTGACCGAATTCGTCAAATGGCAAGAATAATCAAGGTGATAAAACCAGCTACAATAATCAAAATAGCCTGAATGTCTAATAATTCAGAATGTTCATCATGTTCAAACTGAATAGAATTCGTCAAATGGCAAGAATAATCAAAGTGATCAGAGTGATAAAACCAGCTACAATAATCAAAATAGCCTGAATGCCCAATAATTCACAATGTTCATCATGTTGAAACTGAAAAGAACGTTGGAATTGACCGCATTCATCAAATGGCAAGAGTATTCAAAGTGAACAGAGTGATAAAACCAGCTACAATAATCAAAATAGACTGAATGCCCAATAATACAGAATGTTCATCATGTTGAAACTGAATAGAACGTTGGAATTGACCGAATTCGTCAAATGGCTAATAATTCAGAATGTTCATCATGGTCAAACTGAATAGAATGTTGGAATTCACCGAATTCGTCAAATGGCAAGAATAATCAAAGTGATCAGAGTGATAAAACCAGCTACAATAATCAAAATAGCCTGAATGCCCAATAATTCAGAATGTTCATCATGTTGAAACTGAATAGAACGTTGGAATTGACCGAAATCGTCAAATGGCAAGAGTATTCAAAGTGATAAAACCAGCCAGACTAATCAAAATAGCCTGAATGTCCAATAATTCAGAATGTTCATCATGTTGAAACTGAATAGAACGTTGGAATTGACCGAATTCGTCAAGTGGCAAGAATAATCAAGATGATAAAACCAGCTACAATAATCAAAATAGACTGAATGCCAAAAATTACAGAATGTTCATCATGTTGAAACTGAATAGAACGTTGGAATTGACCGAATTCGTCAAATGGCAAGAGTATTCAAAGTGATAAAACCAGCCAGACTAATCAAAATAGCCTGAATGCCCAATAGTTCAGAATGTTCATCATGTTGAAACTGAAAAGAACGTTGGAATTGACCGCATTCATCAAATGGCAAGAGTATTCAAAGTGAACAGAGTGATAAAACCAGCCAGACTAATCAAAATAGCCTGAATGCCCAATAATTCAGAATGTTCATCATGTTGAAACTGTATAGAACGTTGGAATTGACCGAATTCGTCAAATGGCAAGAATAATCAAAGTGATCAGAGTGATAAAACCAGCTACAATAGTCAAAATAGCCTGAATGCCTAAAAATTCAAAATGTTCATCATTTTCAAAGTGAATATAACGTTGCAGTTGACCGAATTCGTCAAATGGCAAGAATAATCAAGATGATAAAACCAGCTACAATAATCAAAATAGACTGAATGCCAAAAATTACAGAATGTTCATCATGTTGAAACTGAATAGAACGTTGGAATTGACCGAATTCGTCAAATGGCAAGAGTATTCAAAGTGATAAAACCAGCCAGACTAATCAAAATAGCCTGAATGCCCAATAGTTCAGAATGTTCATCATGTTGAAACTGAAAAGAACGTTGGAATTGACCGCATTCATCAAATGGCAAGAGTATTCAAAGTGATCAGAGTGATAAAACCAGCCAGACTAATCAAAATAGCCTGAATGTCCAATAATTCAGAATGTTCATCATGTTGAAACTAAATAGAACGTTGGAATTGACCGAATTCGTCAAATGGCAAGAGTATTCAAAGTGATCACAGTGATAAAACCAGCCAGACTAATCAAAATAGCCTGAATGTCCAATAATTCAGAATGTTCATCATGTTGAAACTAAATAGAACGTTGGAATTGACCGAATTCGTCAAATGGCAAGAAAAATCAAGGTGATTAAACCAGCTACAATAATGAAATTGGCCTGAATGTCTAATAATTCAGAATGTTCATTATGTTCAAACTGAATAGAACGTTTGAATTGACCGAATTCGTCAAATGGCAAGAGTATTCATAGTGATCAGAGTGATAAAACCAGCCAGACTAATCAAAATAGCCTGAATGTCCTTTAATTCAGAATGTTCATCATGTTCAAAGTGAATATAACGTTGCAGTTGACCGAATTCATCAAATGGCAAGAGTATTCAAAGTGATCAGAGTGATAAAACCAGCCAGACTAATCAAAATAGCCTGAATGTCCAATAATTCAGAATGTTCATCATGTTGAAACTAAATAGAACGTTGGAATTGATCAAATTCGTCAAATGGCAAGAAAAATCAAGGTGATTAAACCAGCTACAATAATCAAAATAGCCTGAATGCCCAATAATTCAGAATGTTCATTATGTTCAAACTGAATAGAACGTTTGAATTGACCGAATTCGTCAAATGGCAAGAGTATTCAAAGTGATCAGAGTGATAAAACCAGCCAGACTAATCAAAATTGCCTGAATGTCCAATAGTTCAGAATGTTCATCATGTTGAAACTGAAAAGAACGTTGGAATTGACCGCATTCATCAAATGGCAAGAGTATTCAAAGTGAACAGAGTGATAAAACCAGCCAGACTAATCAAAATAGCCTGAATGCCCAATAATTCAGAATGTTCATCATGTTGAAACTGAATAGAACGTTGGAATTGACCGAATTCGTCAAATGGCAAGAATAATCAAGGTGATAAAACCAGATACAATAGTCAAAATAGCCTGAATGCCCAATAATTCAAAATGTTCATCATGTTCAAAGTGAATAGAACGTTGGAATTGACCGAATTCGTCAAATGGCAAGAATAATCAAAGTGATCAGAGTGATAAAACCAGCTACAATAATCAAAATAGCCTGAATGCCTAAAAATTCAAAATGTTCATCATGTTCAAAGTGAATAGAACGTTGCAGTTGACCGATTTCGTCAAATGGCACGAGTATTCAAAGTGATCAGAGTGATAAAACCAGCCAGACTAATCAATATAGCCTGAATGTCCAATAATTCAGAATGTTCATCATGTTGAAACTAAATAGAACGTTGGAATTGACCGAATTCGTCAAATGGCAAGAGTATTCAAAGTGATCACAGTGATAAAACCAGCCAGACTAATCAAAATAGCCTGAATGTCCAATAATTCAGAATGTTCATCATGTTGAAACTAAATAGTTTCACCGAATTCGTCAAATGGCAAGAAAAATCAAGGTGATTAAACCAGCTACAATAATGAAATTGGCCTGAATGTCTAATAATTCAGAATGTCCATTATGTTCAAACTGAATAGAACGTTTGAATTGACCGAATTCGTCAAATGGCAAGAGTATTCAAAGTGATCAGAGTGATAAAACCAGCCAGACTAATCAAAATAGCCTGAATGTCCTTTAATTCAGAATGTTCATCATGTTCAAAGTGAATATAACGTTGCAGTTGACCGAATTCATCAAATGGCAAGAGTATTCAAAGTGATCAGAGTGATAAAACCAGCCAGACTAATCAAAATAGCCTGAATGTCCAATAATTCAGAATGTTCATCATGTTGAAACTAAATAGAACGTTGGAATTGACCAAATTCGTCAAATGGCAAGAAAAATCAAGGTGATTAAACCAGCTACAATAATCAAAATAGCCTGAATGCCCAATAATTCAGAATGTTCATTATGTTCAAACTGAATACAACGTTTGAATTGACCGAATTCGTCAAATGGCAAGAGTATTCAAAGTGATCAGAGTGATAAAACCAGCCAGACTAATCAAAATTGCCTGAATGTCCAATAGTTCAGAATGTTCATCATGTTGAAACAGAAAAGAACGTTGGAATTGACCGCATTCATCAAATGGCAAGAGTATTCAAAGTGAACAGAGTGATAAAACCAGCCAGACTAATCAAAATAGCCTGAATGCCCAATAATTCAGAATGTTCATCATGTTGACACTGAATAGAATGTTGGAATTGACCGAATTCGTCAAATGGCAAGAATAATCAAGGTGATAAAACCAGATACAATAGTCAAAATAGCCTGAATGCCCAATAATTCAAAATGTTCATCATGTTCAAAGTGAATAGAACGTTGGAATTGACCGAATTCGTCAAATGGCAAGAATAATCAAAGTGATCAGAGTGATAAAACCAGCTACAATAGTCAAAATAGCCTGAATGCCTAAAAATTCAAAATGTTCATCATTTTCAAAGTGAATATAACGTTGCAGTTGACCGATTTCGTCAAATGGCACGAGTATTCAAAGTGATCAGAGTGATAAAACCAGCCAGACTAATCAATATAGCCTGAATGTCCAATAATTCAGAATGTTCATCATGTTGAAACTAAATAGAACGTTGGAATTGACCGAATTCGTCAAATGGCAAGAGTATTCAAAGTGATCACAGTGATAAAACCAGCCAGACTAATCAAAATAGCCTGAATGTCCAATAATTCAGAATGTTCATCATGTTGAAACTAAATAGTTTCACCGAATTCGTCAAATGGCAAGAAAAATCAAGGTGATTAAACCAGCTACAATAATGAAATTGGCCTGAATGTCTAATAATTCAGAATGTCCATTATGTTCAAACTGAATAGAACGTTTGAATTGACCGAATTCGTCAAATGGCAAGAGTATTCAAAGTGATCAGAGTGATAAAACCAGCCAGACTAATCAAAATAGCCTGAATGTCCTTTAATTCAGAATGTTCATCATGTTCAAAGTGAATATAACGTTGCAGTTGACCGAATTCATCAAATGGCAAGAGTATTCAAAGTGATCAGAGTGATAAAACCAGCCAGACTAATCAAAATAGCCTGAATGTCCAATAATTCAGAATGTTCATCATGTTGAAACTAAATAGAACGTTGGAATTGACCAAATTCGTCAAATGGCAAGAAAAATCAAGGTGATTAAACCAGCTACAATAATCAAAATAGCCTGAATGTCCAATAATTCAGAATGTTCATTATGTTCAAACTGAATACAACGTTTGAATTGACCGAATTCGTCAAATGGCAAGAGTATTCAAAGTGATCAGAGTGATAAAACCAGCCAGACTAATCAAAATTGCCTGAATGTCCAATAGTTCAGAATGTTCATCATGTTGAAACAGAAAAGAACGTTGGAATTGACCGCATTCATCAAATGGCAAGAGTATTCAAAGTGAACAAAAACCAGCCAGACTAATCAAAATAGCCTGAATGCCCAATAATTCAGAATGTTCATCATGTTGACACTGAATAGAATGTTGGAATTGACCGAATTCGTCAAATGGCAAGAATAATCAAGGTGATAAAACCAGATACAATAGTCAAAATAGCCTGAATGCCCAATAATTCAAAATGTTCATCATGTTCAAAGTGAATATAACGTTGCAGTTGACCGAATTCGTCAAATGGCACGAGTATTCAAAGTGATCAGAGTGATAAAACCAGCCAGACTAATCAAAATAGCCTGAATGTCCAATAATTCAGAATGTTCATCATGTTGAAACTAAATAGAACGTTGGAATTGACCGAATTCGTCAAATGGCAAGAGTATTCAAAGTGATCACAGTGATAAAACCAGCCAGACTAATCAAAATAGCCTGAATGTCCAATAATTCAGAATGTTCATCATGTTGAAACTAAATAGAACGTTGGAATTGACCGAATTCGTCAAATGGCAAGAAAAATCAAGGTGATTAAACCAGCTACAATAATGAAATTGGCCTGAATGTCTAATAATTCAGAATGTTCATTATGTTCATACTGAATAGAACGTTTGAATTGACCGAATTCGTCAAATGGCAAGAGTATTCAAAGTGATCAGAGTGATAAAACCAGCCAGACTAATCAAAATAGCCTGAATGTCCTTTAATTCAGAATGTTCATCATGTTCAAAGTGAATATAACGTTGCAGTTGACCGAATTCATCAAATGGCAAGAGTATTCAAAGTGATCAGAGTGATAAAACCAGCCAGACTAATCAAAATAGCCTGAATGTCCAATAATTCAGAATGTTCATCATGTTGAAACTAAATAGAACGTTGGAATTGACCAAATTCGTCAAATGGCAAGAAAAATCAAGGTGATTAAACCAGCTACAATAATCAAAATAGCCTGAATGCCCAATAATTCAGAATGTTAATCATGTTGAAACTGAATAGAACGTTGGAATTGACCGAATTCGTCAAATAGCAAGAGTATTCAATGTGATAAAACCAGCCAGACTAATCAAAATAGCCTGAATGCCCAATAATTCAGAATGTTCATCATGTTGAAACTGAAAAGAACGTTGGAATTGACCGAATTCGTCAAATGGCAAGAGTGATAAAACCAGCCAGACTAATCAAAATAGCCTGAATGCCCAATAATTCAGAATGTTCATCATGTTGAAACTGAATAGAACGTTGGAATTGACCGAATTCGTCAAATGGCAAGAGTGATAAAACCAGCCAGACTAATCAAAATAGCCTGAATGTCCTTTAATTCAGAATGTTCATCATGTTCAAAGTGAATATAACGTTGCAGTTGACCGAATTCATCAAATGGCAAGAGTATTCAAAGTGATCAGAGTGATAAAACCAGCCAGACTAATCAAAATAGCCTGAATGTCCAATAATTCAGAGTTTTCATTATATTCAAACTGATTAGAATGTTGGAATTCACCGAATTCGTCAAATGGCAAGAATAATCAAGGTGATAGAACCAGCAACAATAATCAAAATAGCCTGAATGCCCAATAATTCAGAATGTTAATCATGTTGAAACTGAATAGAACGTTGGAATTGACCGAATTCGTCAAATGGCAAGAGTATTCAAGGTGATAAAACCAGCCAGACTAATCAAAATAGCCTGAATGCCCAATAATTCAGAATGTTCATCATGTTGAAACTGAAAAGAACGTTGGAATTGACCGAATTCGTCAAATGGCAAGAGTGATAAAACCAGCCAGACTAATCAAAATAGCCTGAATGCCCAATAATTCAGAATGTTCATCATGTTGAAACTGAATAGAACGTTGGAATTGACCGAATTCGTCAAATGGCAAGAGTATTCAAAGTGATCAGAGTAATAAAACCAGCTACAATAGTCAAAATAGCCTGAATGCCTAATAATTCAAAGTGTTCATCATGTACAAACTGAATAGAACATTGGAATTGAGCGAATTCGTCAAATGACAAGAGTATTCAAAGTGATCAGAGTGATAAAACCAGCTACAATAATCAAAATAGACTGAATGCCCAATAATACAGAATGTTCATCATGTTGAAACTGAATAGAACGTTGGAATTGACCGAATTCGTCAAATGCCAATAGTATTCAAAGTGATAAAACCAGCCAGACTAATCAAAATAGCCTGAATGTCCAATAATTCAGAATTTGCATTATATTCAAACTAATTAGAATGTTGGAATTCTCCGAATTCGTCATATGGCAAGAATAATCAAGGTGATAGAACCAGCAACAATAATCAAAATAGCCTGAATGCCCAATAATTCAGAATGTTAATCATGTTGAAACTGTATAGAACGTTGGAATTGACCGAATTCGTCAAATGGCAAGAGTATTCAAGGTGATAAAACCAGCCAGACTAATCAAAATAGCCTGAATGCCCAATAATTCAGAATGTTCATCATGTTGAAACTGAAAATAACGTTGGAATTGACCGAATTCGTCAAATGGCAAGAGTATTCAAAGTGATCAGAGTGATAAAACCAGCTACAATAATCAAAATAGCCTGAATGCCCAATAGTTCAGAATGTTCATCATGTTGAAACTGAATAGAACATTGGAATTTACCGAATTCGTCAAATGACAAGAACAATCAAAGTGATCAGAGTGTTGAAACCAGCTACAATAGTCAAAATAGCCTGAATGCCCAAAAATTCAAAATGTTCATCATGTTCAAAGTGAATATAACGTTGCAGTTGACCGAATTCGTCAAATGGCAATATTATTCAAAGTGATCAGAGTGATAAAACCAGCTACAATAAATAGACTGAATGCCCAATAATTCAGAATGTTCATCATATTGAAACTGAATAGAACGTTGGAATTGAGCGAATTCGTCAAATGGCAAGAATAATCAAGGTGATAAAACCAGCTACAATAATCAAAATAGCCTGAATGTCTAATAATTCAGAATGTTCATCATGTTCAAACTGAATAGAATGTTGGAATTCACCGAATTCGTCAAATGGCAAGAATAATCAAAGTGATCAGAGTGATAAAACCAGCTACAATAATCAAAATAGCCTGAATGCCCAATAATTCAAAATGTTCATCATGTTCAAAGTGAATAGAACGTTGGAATTGACCGAATTCGTCAAATGGCAAGAATAATCAAAGTGATCAGAGTGATAAAACCAGCTACAATAATCAAAATAGCCTGAATGCCCAATAATTCAGAATGTTAATCATGTTGAAACTGTATAGAACGTTGGAATTGACCGAATTCGTCAAATGGCAAGAGTATTCAAGGTGATAAAACCAGCCAGACTAATCAAAATAGCCTGAATGCCCAATAATTCAGAATGTTCATCATGTTGAAACTGAAAATAACGTTGGAATTGACCGAATTCGTCAAATGGCAAGAGTATTCAAAGTGATCAGAGTGATAAAACCAGCTACAATAGTCAAAATAGCCTGAATGCCTAATAATTCAAAATGTTCATCATGTTCAAAGTGAATATAACGTTGCAGTTGACCGAATTCGTCAAATGGCAAGATTATTCAAAGTGATCAGAGTGATAAAACCAGCTACAATAAATAGACTGAATGCCCAATAATTCAGAATGTTCATCATGTTGAAACTGAATAGAACGTTGGAATTGAGCGAATTCGTCAAATGGCAAGAATAATCAAGGTGATAAAACCAGCTACAATAATCAAAATAGCCTGAATGTCTAATAATTCAGAATGTTCATCATGTTCAAACTGAATAGAATGTTGGAATTCACCGAATTCGTCAAATGACAAGAATAATCAAAGTGATCAGAGTGATAAAACCAGCTACAATAATCAAAATAGCCTGAATGCCCAATAATTCAAAATGTTCATCATGTTCAAAGTGAATAGAACGTTGGAATTGACCGAATTCGTCAAATGGCAAGAATAATCAAAGTGATCAGAGTGATAAAACCAGCTGCAATAATCAAAATAGACTGAATGCCGAATAGTTCAGAATGTTCATCATGTTGAAACTGAAAAGAACGTTGGAATTGACCGCATTCATCAAATGGCGAGAGTATTCAAAGTGAACAGAGTGATAAAACCAGCCAGACGAATCAAAATAGCCTGAATGTCTAATAATTCAGAATGTTCATCATGTTCAAACTGAATAGAATGTTGGAATTCACCGAATTCGTCAAATGGCAAGAATAATCAAAGTGATCAGAGTGATAAAACCAGCTACAATAATCAAAATAGCCTGAATGCCCAATAATTCAGAATGTTAATCATGTTGAAACTGAATAGAACGTTGGAATTGACCGAATTCGTCAAATAGCAAGAGTATTCAATGTGATAAAACCAGCCAGACTAATCAAAATAGCCTGAATGCCCAATAATTCAGAATGTTCATCATGTTGAAACTGAATAGAACGTTGGAATTGACCGAATTCGTCAAATGGCAAGAGTATTCAAAGTGATCAGAGTAATAAAACCAGCTACAATAGTCAAAATAGCCTGAATGCCTAATAATTCAAAGTGTTCATCATGTACAAACTGAATAGAACATTGGAATTGAGCGAATTCGTCAAATGACAAGAGTATTCAAAGTGATCAGAGTGATAAAACCAGCTACAATAATCAAAATAGACTGAATGCCCAATAATACAGAATGTTCATCATGTTGAAACTGAATAGAACGTTGGAATTGACCGAATTCGTCAAATGCCAATAGTATTCAAAGTGATAAAACCAGCCAGACTAATCAAAATAGCCTGAATGTCCAATAATTCAGAATTTGCATTATATTCAAACTAATTAGAATGTTGGAATTCTCCGAATTCGTCATATGGCAAGAATAATCAAGGTGATAGAACCAGCAACAATAATCAAAATAGCCTGAATGCCCAATAATTCAGAATGTTAATCATGTTGAAACTGTATAGAACGTTGGAATTGACCGAATTCGTCAAATGGCAAGAGTATTCAAGGTGATAAAACCAGCCAGACTAATCAAAATAGCCTGAATGCCCAATAATTCAGAATGTTCATCATGTTGAAACTGAAAATAACGTTGGAATTGACCGAATTCGTCAAATGGCAAGAGTATTCAAAGTGATCAGAGTGATAAAACCAGCTACAATAATCAAAATAGCCTGAATGCCCAATAGTTCAGAATGTTCATCATGTTGAAACTGAATAGAACATTGGAATTTACCGAATTCGTCAAATGACAAGAACAATCAAAGTGATCAGAGTGTTGAAACCAGCTACAATAGTCAAAATAGCCTGAATGCCCAAAAATTCAAAATGTTCATCATGTTCAAAGTGAATATAACGTTGCAGTTGACCGAATTCGTCAAATGGCAATATTATTCAAAGTGATCAGAGTGATAAAACCAGCTACAATAAATAGACTGAATGCCCAATAATTCAGAATGTTCATCATATTGAAACTGAATAGAACGTTGGAATTGAGCGAATTCGTCAAATGGCAAGAATAATCAAGGTGATAAAACCAGCTACAATAATCAAAATAGCCTGAATGTCTAATAATTCAGAATGTTCATCATGTTCAAACTGAATAGAATGTTGGAATTCACCGAATTCGTCAAATGGCAAGAATAATCAAAGTGATCAGAGTGATAAAACCAGCTACAATAATCAAAATAGCCTGAATGCCCAATAATTCAAAATGTTCATCATGTTCAAAGTGAATAGAACGTTGGAATTCACCGAATTCGTCAAATGACAAGAATAATCAAAGTGATCAGAGTGATAAAACCAGCTACAATAATCAAAATAGCCTGAATGCCCAATAATTCAAAATGTTCATCATGTTCAAAGTGAATAGAACGTTGGAATTGACCGAATTCGTCAAATGGCAAGAATAATCAAAGTGATCAGAGTGATAAAACCAGCTACAATAATCAAAATAGACTGAATGCCGAATAGTTCAGAATGTTCATCATGTTGAAACTGAAAAGAACGTTGGAATTGACCGCATTCATCAAATGGCAAGAGTATTCAAAGTGAACAGAGTGATAAAACCAGCCAGACGAATCAAAATAGCCTGAATGTCTAATAATTCAGAATGTTCATCATGTTCAAACTGAATAGAATGTTGGAATTCACCGAATTCGTCAAATGGCAAGAATAATCAAAGTGATCAGAGTGATAAAACCAGCTACAATAATCAAAATAGCCTGAATGCCCAATAATTCAGAATGTTAATCATGTTGAAACTGAATAGAACGTTGGAATTGACCGAATTCGTCAAATAGCAAGAGTATTCAATGTGATAAAACCAGCCAGACTAATCAAAATAGCCTGAATGCCCAATAATTCAGAATGTTCATCATGTTGAAACTGAAAAGAACGTTGGAATTGACCGAATTCGTCAAATGGCAAGAGTGATAAAACCAGCCAGACTAATCAAAATAGCCTGAATGCCCAATAATTCAGAATGTTCATCATGTTGAAACTGAATAGAACGTTGGAATTGACCGAATTCGTCAAATGGCAAGAGTGATAAAACCAGCCAGACTAATCAAAATAGCCTGAATGTCCTTTAATTCAGAATGTTCATCATGTTCAAAGTGAATATAACGTTGCAGTTGACCGAATTCATCAAATGGCAAGAGTATTCAAAGTGATCAGAGTGATAAAACCAGCCAGACTAATCAAAATAGCCTGAATGTCCAATAATTCAGAGTTTTCATTATATTCAAACTGATTAGAATGTTGGAATTCACCGAATTCGTCAAATGGCAAGAATAATCAAGGTGATAGAACCAGCAACAATAATCAAAATAGCCTGAATGCCCAATAATTCAGAATGTTAATCATGTTGAAACTGAATAGAACGTTGGAATTGACCGAATTCGTCAAATGGCAAGAGTATTCAAGGTGATAAAACCAGCCAGACTAATCAAAATAGCCTGAATGCCCAATAATTCAGAATGTTCATCATGTTGAAACTGAAAAGAACGTTGGAATTGACCGAATTCGTCAAATGGCAAGAGTGATAAAACCAGCCAGACTAATCAAAATAGCCTGAATGCCCAATAATTCAGAATGTTCATCATGTTGAAACTGAATAGAACGTTGGAATTGACCGAATTCGTCAAATGGCAAGAGTATTCAAAGTGATCAGAGTAATAAAACCAGCTACAATAGTCAAAATAGCCTGAATGCCTAATAATTCAAAGTGTTCATCATGTACAAACTGAATAGAACATTGGAATTGAGCCAATTCGTCAAATGACAAGAGTATTCAAAGTGATCAGAGTGATAAAACCAGCTACAATAATCAAAATAGACTGAATGCCCAATAATACAGAATGTTCATCATGTTGAAACTGAATAGAACGTTGGAATTGACCGAATTCGTCAAATGGCAATAGTATTCAAAGTGATAAAACCAGCCAGACTAATCAAAATAGCCTGAATGTCCAATAATTCAGAATTTTCATTATATTCAAACTAATTAGAATGTTGGAATTCTCCGAATTCGTCATATGGCAAGAATAATCAAGGTGATAGAACCAGCAACAATAATCAAAATAGCCTGAATGCCCAATAATTCAGAATGTTAATCATGTTGAAACTGAATAGAACGTTGGAATTGACCGAATTCGTCAAATGGCAAGAGTATTCAAAGTGATCAGAGTGATAAAACCAGCTACAATAATCAAAATAGCCTGAATGCCCAATAGTTCAGAATCTTCATCATGTTGAAACTGAATAGATCGTTGGAATTGACGGAATTCGTCAAATGGCAAGAGTATTCAAAGTGATCAGAGTGATAAAACCAGCTACAATAGTCAAAATAGCCTGAATGCCTAATAATTCAAAATGTTCATCATGTTCAAAGTGAATATAACGTTGCAGTTGACCGAATTCGTCAAATGGCAAGATTATTCAAAGTGATCAGAGTGATAAAACCAGCTACAATAAATAGACTGAATGCCCAATAATTCAGAATGTTCATCATGTTGAAACTGAATAGAACGTTGGAATTGAGCGAATTCGTCAAATGGCAAGAATAATCAAGGTGATAAAACCAGCTACAATAATCAAAATAGCCTGAATGTCTAATAATTCAGAATGTTCATCATGTTCAAACTGAATAGAATGTTGGAATTCACCGAATTCGTCAAATGGCAAGAATAATCAAAGTGATCAGAGTGATAAAACCAGCTACAATAATCAAAATAGCCTGAATGCCCAATAATTCAAAATGTTCATCATGTTCAAAGTGAATAGAACGTTGGAATTGACCGAATTCGTCAAATGGCAAGAATAATCAAAGTGATCAGAGTGATAAAACCAGCTACAATAATCAAAATAGACTGAATGCCGAATAGTTCAGAATGTTCATCATGTTGAAACTGAAAAGAACGTTGGAATTGACCGCATTCATCAAATGGCAAGAGTATTCAAAGTGAACAGAGTGATAAAACCAGCCAGACGAATCAAAATAGCCTGAATGTCTAATAATTCAGAATGTTCATCATGTTCAAACTGAATAGAATGTTGGAATTCACCGAATTCGTCAAATGGCAAGAATAATCAAAGTGATCAGAGTGATAAAACCAGCTACAATAATCAAAATAGCCTGAATGCCTAATAATTCAGAATGTTCATCATGTTGAAACTGAATAGAACATTGGAATTGACCGAATTCGTCAAATGACAAGAACAATCAAAGTGATCAGAGTGTTGAAACCAGCTACAATAGTCAAAATAGCCTGAATGCCCAAAAATTCAAAATGTTCATCATGTTCAAAGTGAATAGAACGTTGGAATTGACCGAATTCGTCAAATGGCAAGAATAATCAAAGTGATCAGAGTGATAAAACCAGCTACAATAGTCAAAATAGCCTGAATGCCTAATAATTCAAAATGTTCATCATGTTCAAAGTGAATATAACGTTGCAGTTGACCGAATTCGTCAAATGGCACGAGTATTCAAAGTGATCAGAGTGATAAAACCAGCCAGACTAATCAAAATAGTCTGAATGTCCTTTAATTCAGAATGTTCATCATGTTCAAAGTGAATATAATGTTGCAGTTGACCGAATTCATCAAATGGCAAGAAAAATCAAGGTGATTAAACCAGCTACAATAATCAAAATAGCCTGAATGTCTAATAATTCAGAATGTTCATCATGTTCAAACTGAATAGAACGTTGGAATTGACCGAATTCGTCAAATGGCAAGAGTATTCAAAGTGATCAGAGTGATAAAACCAGCCAGACTAATCAAAATAGCCTGAATGTCCTTTAATTCAGAATGTTCATCATGTTCAAAGTGAATATAACGTTGCAGTTGACCGAATTCATCAAATGTCAAGAAAAATCAAGGTGATTAAACCAGCTACAATAATCAAAATAGCCTGAATGTCTAATAATTCAGAATGTTCATCATGTTCGAACTGAATAGCACGTTGGAATTGACCGAATTCGTCAAATGGCAAGAGTGATAAAACCAACCAGACTAATCAAAATAGCCTGAATGCCCAATAATTCAGAATGTTCATCATGTTGAAACTGAATAGAACGTTGGAATTGACCGAATTCGTCAAATGGCAAGAGTATTCAAAGTGATCAGAGTAATAAAACCAGCTACAATAGTCAAAATAGCCTGAATGCCTAATAATTCAAAGTGTTCATCATGTACAAACTGAATAGAACATTGGAATTGAGCGAATTCGTCAAATGACAAGAGTATTCAAAGTGATCAGAGTGATAAAACCAGCTACAATAATCAAAATAGACTGAATGCCCAATAATACAGAATGTTCATCATGTTGAAACTGAATAGAACGTTGGAATTGACCGAATTCGTCAAATGGCAATAGTATTCAAAGTGATAAAACCAGCCAGACTAATCAAAATAGCCTGAATGTCCAATAATTCAGAATTTTCATTATATTCAAACTAATTAGAATGTTGGAATTCTCCGAATTCGTCATATGGCAAGAATAATCAATAATCAAAATAGCCTGAATGCCCAATAATTCAGAATGTTAATCATGTTGAAACTGAATAGAACGTTGGAATTGACCGAATTCGTCAAATGGCAAGAGTATTCAAGGTGATAAAACCAGCCAGACTAATCAAAATAGCCTGAATGCCCAATAATTCAGAATGTTCATCATGTTGAAACTGAAAAGAACGTTGGAATTGACCGAATTCGTCAAATGGCAAGAGTATTCAAAGTGATCAGAGTGATAAAACCAGCTACAATAGTCAAAATAGCCTGAATGCCTAATAATTCAAAATGTTCATCATGTTCAAAGTGAATATAACGTTGCAGTTGACCGAATTCGTCAAATGGCAAGATTATTCAAAGTGATCAGAGTGATAAAACCAGCTACGATAAATAGCCTGAATGTCCAATAATTCAGAATTTTCATTATATTCAAACTAATTAGAATGTTGGAATTCTCCGAATTCGTCATATGGCAAGAATAATCAATAATCAAAATAGCCTGAATGCCCAATAATTCAGAATGTTAATCATGTTGAAACTGAATAGAACGTTGGAATTGACCGAATTCGTCAAATGGCAAGAGTATTCAAGGTGATAAAACCAGCCAGACTAATCAAAATAGCCTGAATGCCCAATAATTCAGAATGTTCATCATGTTGAAACTGAAAAGAACGTTGGAATTGACCGAATTCGTCAAATGGCAAGAGTATTCAAGGTGATAAAACCAGCCAGACTAATCAAAATAGCCTGAATGCCCAATAATTCAGAATGTTCATCATGTTGAAACTGAAAAGAACGTTGGAATTGACCGAATTCGTCAAATGGCAAGAGTATTCAAAGTGATCAGAGTGATAAAACCAGCTACAATAATCAAAATAGCCTGAATGCCCAATAGTTCAGAATCTTCATCATGTTGAAACTGAATAGATCGTTGGAATTGACGGAATTCGTCAAATGGCAAGAGTATTCAAAGTGATCAGAGTGATAAAACCAGCTACAATAGTCAAAATAGCCTGAATGCCTAATAATTCAAAATGTTCATCATGTTCAAAGTGAATATAACGTTGCAGTTGACCGAATTCGTCAAATGGCAAGATTATTCAAAGTGATCAGAGTGATAAAACCAGCTACGATAAATAGACTGAATGCCCAATAATTCAGAATGTTCATCATATTGAAACTGAATAGAACGTTGGAATTGAGCGAATTCGTCAAATGGCAAGAATAATCAAGGTGATAAAACCAGCTACAATAATCAAAATAGCCTGAATGTCTAATAATTCAGAATGTTCATCATGTTCAAACTGAATAGAATGTTGGAATTCACCGAATTCGTCAAATGGCAAGAATAATCAAAGTGATCAGAGTGATAAAACCAGCTACAATAATCAAAATAGCCTGAATGCCCAATAATTCAAAATGTTCATCATGTTCAAAGTGAATAGAACGTTGGAATTGACCGAATTCGTCAAATGGCAAGAATAATCAAAGTGATCAGAGTGATAAAACCAGCTACAATAGTCAAAATAGCCTGAATGCCCAATAATTCAAAATGTTCATCATGTTCAAAGTGGAATTGACCGAATTCGTCAAATGGCAAGAATAATCAAAGTGATCAGAGTGATAAAACCAGCTACAATAGTCAAAATAGCCTGAATGCCTAATAATTCAAAATGTTCATCATGTTCAAAGTGAATATAACGTTGCAGTTGACCGAATTCGTCAAATGGCACGAGTATTCAAAGTGATAAAACCAGCCAGACTAATCAAAATAGCCTGAATGTCCAATAATTCAGAATGTTCATCATGTTCAAACTGAATAGAATGTTGGAATTCACCGAATTCGTCAAATGGCAAGAATAATCAAAGTGATCAGAGTGATAAAACCAGCTACAATAATCAAAATAGCCTGAATGCCCAATAATTCAGAATGTTCAACATGTTGAAACTGAATAGAACATTGGAATTGACCGAATTCGTCAAATGACAAGAACAATCAAAGTGATCAGAGTGTTGAAACCAGCTACAATAGTCAAAATAGCCTGAATGCCCAATAATTCAAAATGTTCATCATGTTCAAAGTGAATAGAACGTTGGAATTGACCGAATTCGTCAAATGGCAAGAATAATCAAAGTGATCAGAGTGATAAAACCAGCTACAATAGTCAAAATAGCCTGAATGCCTAATAATTCAAAATGTTCATCATGTTCAAAGTGAATATAACGTTGCAGTTGACCGAATTCGTCAAATGGCAAGAGTATTCAAAGTGATCAGAGTGATAAAACCAGCTACAATAGTCAAAATAGCCTGAATGCCTAATAATTCAAAATGTTCATCATGTTCAAAGTGAATATAACGTTGCAGTTGACCGAATTCGTCAAATGGAAAGATTATTCAAAGTGATCAGAGTGATAAAACCAGCTACAATAAATAGACTGAATGCCCAATAATTCAGAATGTTCATCATATTGAAACTGAATAGAACGTTGGAATTGAGCGAATTCGTCAAATGGCAAGAATAATCAAGGTGATTAAACCAGCTACAATAATCAAAATAGCCTGAATGTCCAATAATTCAGAATTTTCATTATATTCAAACTAATTAGAATGTTGGAATTCTCCGAATTCGTCATATGGCAAGAATAATCAAGGTGATAGAACCAGCAACAATAATCAAAATAGCCTGAATGCCCAATAATTCAGAATGTTAATCATGTTGAAACTGAATAGAACGTTGGAATTGACCGCATTCATCAAATGGCAAGAGTATTCAAAGTGAACAGAGTGATAAAACCAGCCAGACGAATCAAAATAGCCTGAATGTCTAATAATTCAGAATGTTCATCATGTTCAAACTGAATAGAATGTTGGAATTCACCGAATTCGTCAAATGGCAAGAATAATCAAAGTGATCAGAGTGATAAAACCAGCTACAATAATCAAAATAGCCTGAATGCCCAATAATTCAGAATGTTCAACATGTTGAAACTGAATAGAACATTGGAATTGACCGAATTCGTCAAATGACAAGAACAATCAAAGTGATCAGAGTGTTGAAACCAGCTACAATAGTCAAAATAGCCTGAATGCCCAATAATTCAAAATGTTCATCATGTTCAAAGTGAATAGAACGTTGGAATTGACCGAATTCGTCAAATGGCAAGAATAATCAAAGTGATCAGAGTGATAAAACCAGCTACAATAGTCAAAATAGCCTGAATGCCTAATAATTCAAAATGTTCATCATGTTCAAAGTGAATATAACGTTGCAGTTGACCGAATTCGTCAAATGGCAAGAGTATTCAAAGTGATCAGAGTGATAAAACCAGCTACAATAATCAAAATAGCCTGAATGCCCAATAGTTCAGAATCTTCATCATGTTGAAACTGAATAGATCGTTGGAATTGACGGAATTCGTCAAATGGCAAGAGTATTCAAAGTGATCAGAGTGATAAAACCAGCTACAATAGTCAAAATAGCCTGAATGCCTAATAATTCAAAATGTTCATCATGTTCAAAGTGAATATAACGTTGCAGTTGACCGAATTCGTCAAATGGCAAGATTATTCAAAGTGATCAGAGTGATAAAACCAGCTACAATAATCAAAATAGCCTGAATGCCCAATAATTCAAAATGTTCATCATGTTCAAAGTGAATAGAACGTTGGAATTGACCGAATTCGTCAAATGGCAAGAATAATCAAAGTGATCAGAGTGATAAAACCAGCTACAATAGTCAAAATAGCCTGAATGCCCAATAATTCAAAATGTTCATCATGTTCAAAGTGAATAGAACGTTGGAATTGACCGAATTCGTCAAATGGCAAGAATAATCAAAGTGATCAGAGTGATAAAACCAGCTACAATAGTCAAAATAGCCTGAATGCCTAATAATTCAAAATGTTCATCATGTTCAAAGTGAATATAACGTTGCAGTTGACCGAATTCGTCAAATGGCACGAGTATTCAAAGTGATAAAACCAGCCAGACTAATCAAAATAGCCTGAATGTCCAATAATTCAGAATGTTCATCATGTTCAAACTGAATAGAATGTTGGAATTCACCGAATTCGTCAAATGGCAAGAATAATCAAAGTGATCAGAGTGATAAAACCAGCTACAATAATCAAAATAGCCTGAATGCCCAATAATTCAGAATGTTCAACATGTTGAAACTGAATAGAACATTGGAATTGACCGAATTCGTCAAATGACAAGAACAATCAAAGTGATCAGAGTGTTGAAACCAGCTACAATAGTCAAAATAGCCTGAATGCCCAATAATTCAAAATGTTCATCATGTTCAAAGTGAATAGAACGTTGGAATTGACCGAATTCGTCAAATGGCAAGAATAATCAAAGTGATCAGAGTGATAAAACCAGCTACAATAGTCAAAATAGCCTGAATGCCTAATAATTCAAAATGTTCATCATGTTCAAAGTGAATATAACGTTGCAGTTGACCGAATTCGTCAAATGGCAAGAGTATTCAAAGTGATCAGAGTGATAAAACCAGCTACAATAATCAAAATAGCCTGAATGCCCAATAGTTCAGAATCTTCATCATGTTGAAACTGAATAGATCGTTGGAATTGACGGAATTCGTCAAATGGCAAGAGTATTCAAAGTGATCAGAGTGATAAAACCAGCTACAATAGTCAAAATAGCCTGAATGCCTAATAATTCAAAATGTTCATCATGTTCAAAGTGAATATAACGTTGCAGTTGACCGAATTCGTCAAATGGCAAGATTATTCAAAGTGATCAGAGTGATAAAACCAGCTACAATAAATAGACTGAATGCCCAATAATTCAGAATGTTCATCATATTGAAACTGAATAGAACGTTGGAATTGAGCGAATTCGTCAAATGGCAAGAATAATCATGGTGATTAAACCAGCTACAATAATCAAAATAGCCTGAATGTCCAATAATTCAGAATTTTCATTATATTCAAACTAATTAGAATGTTGGAATTCTCCGAATTCGTCATATGGCAAGAATAATCAAGGTGATAGAACCAGCAACAATAATCAAAATAGCCTGAATGCCCAATAATTCAGAATGTTAATCATGTTGAAACTGAATAGAACGTTGGAATTGACCGCATTCATCAAATGGCAAGAGTATTCAAAGTGAACAGAGTGATAAAACCAGCCAGACGAATCAAAATAGCCTGAATGTCTAATAATTCAGAATGTTCATCATGTTCAAACTGAATAGAATGTTGGAATTCACCGAATTCGTCAAATGGCAAGAATAATCAAAGTGATCAGAGTGATAAAACCAGCTACAATAATCAAAATAGCCTGAATGCCCAATAATTCAGAATGTTCAACATGTTGAAACTGAATAGAACATTGGAATTGACCGAATTCGTCAAATGACAAGAACAATCAAAGTGATCAGAGTGTTGAAACCAGCTACAATAGTCAAAATAGCCTGAATGCCCAATAATTCAAAATGTTCATCATGTTCAAAGTGAATAGAACGTTGGAATTGACCGAATTCGTCAAATGGCAAGAATAATCAAAGTGATCAGAGTGATAAAACCAGCTACAATAGTCAAAATAGCCTGAATGCCTAATAATTCAAAATGTTCATCATGTTCAAAGTGAATATAACGTTGCAGTTGACCGAATTCGTCAAATGGCAAGATTATTCAAAGTGATCAGAGTGATAAAACCAGCTACAATAATCAAAATAGCCTGAATGCCCAATAATTCAAAATGTTCATCATGTTCAAAGTGAATATAACGTTGCAGTTGACCGAATTCATCAAATGGCAAGAAAAATCAAGGTGATTAAACCAGCTACAATAATCAAAATAGCCTGAATGTCTAATAATTCAGAATGTTCATCATGTTCAAACTGAATAGAACGTTGGAATTGACCGAATTCGTCAAATGGCAAGAGTATTCAAAGTGATCAGAGTGATAAAACCAGCCAGACTAATCAAAATAGCCTGAATGTCCTTTAATTCAGAATGTTCATCATGTTCAAAGTGAATATAACGTTGCAGTTGACCGAATTCATCAAATGTCAAGAAAAATCAAGGTTATTAAACCAGCTACAATAATCAAAATAGCCTGAATGTCTAATAATTCAGAATGTTCATCACGTTCGAACTGAATAGCACGTTGGAATTGACCGAATTCGTCAAATGGCAAGAGTATTCAAAGTGATCAGAGTGATAAAACCAGCCAGACTAATCAAAATAGCCTGAATGTCCTTTAATTCAGAATGTTCATCATGTTCAAAGTGAATATAACGTTGCAGTTGACCGAATTCATCAAATGTCAAGAAAAATCAAGGTGATTAAACCAGCTACAATAATCAAAATAGCCTGAATGTCTAATAATTCAGAATGTTCATCATGTTCAAACTGAATAGAATGTTGGAATTCACCGAATTCGTCAAATGGCAAGAATAACCAAAGTGATCAGAGTGATAAAACCAGCTACAATAATCAAAATAGACTGAATGCCGAATAGTTCAGAATGTTCATCATGTTGAAACTGAAAAGAACGTTGGAATTGACCGCATTCATCAAATGGCAAGAGTATTCAAAGTGAACAGAGTGATAAAACCAGCCAGACTAATCAAAATAGCCTGAATGCCCAATAATTCAGAATGTTCATCATGTTGAAACTGAATAGAACGTTGGAATTGACCGAATTCGTCAAATGGCAAGAATAACCAAAGTGATCAGAGTGATAAAACCAGCTACAATAATCAAAATAGACTGAATGCCGAATAGTTCAGAATGTTCATCATGTTGAAACTGAAAAGAACGTTGGAATTGACCGCATTCATCAAATGGCAAGGGTATTCAAAGTGATCAGAGTGATAAAACCAGCCAGACTAATCAAAATAGCCTGAATGCCCAATAATTCAGAATGTTCATCATGTTGAAACTGAATAGAACGTTGGAATTGACCGAATTCGTCAAATGGCAAGAATAATCAAGGTGATAAACCAGCTACAGTAATCAAAATAGCCTGAATGTCTAATAATTCAGAATGTTCATCATGTTCAAACTGAATAGAATGTTGGAATTCACAGAATTCGTCAAATGGCAAGAATAATCAAAGTGATCAGAGTGATAAAACCAGCTACAATAATCAAAATAGACTGAATGCCGAATAGTTCAGAATGTTCATCATGTTGAAACTGAAAAGAACGTTGGAATTGACCGCATTCATCAAATGGCAAGGGTATTCAAAGTGATCAGAGTGATAAAACCAGCCAGACTAATCAAAATAGCCTGAATGCCCAATAATTCAGAATGTTCATCATGTTGAAACTGAATAGAACGTTGGAATTGACCGAATTCGTCAAATGGCAAGAATAATCAAGGTGATAAACCAGCTACAGTAATCAAAATAGCCTGAATGTCTAATAATTCAGAATGTTCATCATGTTCAAACTGAATAGAATGTTGGAATTCACCGAATTCGTCAAATGGCAAGAATAACCAAAGTGATCAGAGTGATAAAACCAGCTACAATAATCAAAATAGACTGAATGCCGAATAGTTCAGAATGTTCATCATGTTGAAACTGAAAAGAACGTTGGAATTGACCGCATTCATCAAATGGCAAGGGTATTCAAAGTGATCAGAGTGATAAAACCAGCCAGACTAATCAAAATAGCCTGAATGCCCAATAATTCAGAATGTTCATCATGTTGAAACTGAATAGAACGTTGGAATTGACCGAATTCGTCAAATGGCAAGAATAATCAAGGTGATAAACCAGCTACAGTAATCAAAATAGCCTGAATGTCTAATAATTCAGAATGTTCATCATGTTCAAACTGAATAGAATGTTGGAATTCACAGAATTCGTCAAATGGCAAGAATAATCAAAGTGATCAGAGTGATAAAACCAGCTACAATAATCAAAATAGCCTGAATGCCCAATAATTCAGAATGTTCATCATGTTGAAACTGAATAAAACATTGGAATTGACCGAATTCGTCAAATGACAAGAACAATCAAAGTGATCAGAGTGTTGAAACCAGCTACAATAGTCAAAATAGCCTGAATGCCCAATAATTCAAAATGTTCATCATGTTCAAAGTGAATAGAACGTTAGAATTGACCGAATTCGTCAAATGGCAAGAATAATCAAAGTGATAAAACCAGCTACAATAGTCAAAATAGCCTGAATGCCTAATAATTCAAAATGTTCATCATGTTCAAAGTGAATATAACGTTGCAGTTGACCGAATTCGTCAAATGGCAAGAGTATTCAAAGTGATCAGAGTGATAAAACCAGCCAGACTAATCAAAATAGCATGAATGTCCAATAATTCAGAATGTTCATCATGTTGAAACTAAATAGAACGTTGGAATTGACCGAATTCGTCAAATGGCAAGAAAAATCAAGGTGATTAAACCAGCTACAATAATCAAAATAGCCTGAATGTCTAATAATTCAGAATGTTCATCATGTTCAAAGTTAATATTACGTTGCAGTTGACCGAATTCGTCAAATGGCAAGATTATTCAAAGTGATCAGAGTGATAAAACCAGCCAGACTAATCAAAATAGCCTGAATGTCCTTTAATTCAGAATGTTCATCATGTTCAAAGTGAATATAACGTTGCAGCTGACCGAATTCATCAAATGGCAAGAGTATTCAAAGTGATCAGAGTGATAAAACCAGCCAGACTAATCAAAATAGCCTGAATGTCCAATAATTCAGAATGTTCATCATGTTGAAACTGAAAAGAACGTTGGAATTGACCGAATTCGTCAAATGGCAAGAGTATTCAAAGTGATCAGAGTGATAAAACCAGCCAGACTAATCAAAATAGCCTGAATGTCCAATAATTCAGAATGTTCATCATGTTGAAACTAAATAGAACGTTGGAATTGACCGAATTCTTCAAATGGCAAGAAAAATCAAGGTGATTAAACCAGCTACAATAATGAAATTGGCCTGAATGTCTAATAATTCAGAATGTTCATTATGTTCAAACTGAATAGAACGTTGGAATTGACCGAATTCGTCAAATGGCAAGAGTATTCAAAGTGATCAGAGTGATAAAACCAGCCAGACTAATCAAAATAGCCTGAATGTCCTTTAATTCAGAATGTTCATCATGTTCAAAGTGAATATAACGTTGCAGTTGACCGAATTCATCAAATGGCAAGAGTATTCAAAGTGATCAGAGTGATAAAACCAGCCAGACTAATCAAAATAGCCTGAATGTCCAATAATTCAGAATGTTCATCATGTTGAAACTAAATAGAACGTTGGAATTGACCAAATTCGTCAAATGGCAAGAAAAATCAAGGTGATTAAACCAGCTACAATAATCAACATAGCCTGAATGCCCAATAATTCAGAATGTTAATCATGTTGAAACTGAATAGAACGTTGGAATTGACCGAATTCGTCAAATGGCAAGAGTATTCAAGGTGATAAAACCAGCCAGACTAATCAAAATAGCCTGAATGCAAAATAATTCAGAATGTTCATCATGTTGAAACTGAAAAGAACGTTGCAGTTCACCGAATTCATCAAATGGCAAGAGTATTCAAAGTGATAAGAGTGATAAAACCAGCCAGACTAATCAAAATAGCCTGAATGTCCAATAATTCAGAGTTTTCATTATATTCAAACTGATTAGAATGTTGGAATTCACTGAATTCGTCAAATGGCAAGAATAATCAAGGTGATAGAACCAGCAACAATAATCAAAATAGCCTGAATGCCCAATAATTCAGAATGTTAATCATGTTGAAACTGAATAGAACGTTGGAATTGACCGAATTCGTCAAATGGCAAGAGTATTCAAGGTGATAAAACCAGCCAGACTAATCAAAATAGCCTGAATGCCCAATAATTCAGAATGTTCATCATGTTGAAACTGAATAGAACGTTGGAATTGACCGAATTCGTCAAATGGCAAGAGTATTCAAAGTGATCAGAGTAATAAAACCAGCTACAATAGTCAAAATAGCCTGAATGCCTAATAATTCAAAGTGTTCATCATGTACAAACTGAATAGAACATTGGAATTGAGCGAATTCGTCAAATGACAAGAGTATTCAAAGTGATTAGAGTGATCAGAGTGATAAAACCAGCTACAATAATAAAAATAGACTGAATGCCCAATAATACAGAATGTTCATCATGTTGAAACTGAATAGAACGTTGGAATTGACCGAATTCGTCAAATGGCAAGAGTATTCAAAGTGATAAAACCAGCCAGACTAATCAAAATAGCCTGAATGTCCAATAATTCAGAATTTTCATTATATTCAAACTAATTAGAATGTTGGAATTCTCCGAATTCGTCATATGGCAAGAATAATCAAGGTGATAGAACCAGCAACAATAATCAAAATAGCCTGAATGCCCAATAATTCAGAATGTTAATCATGTTGAAACTGAATAGAACGTTGGAATTGACCGAATTCGTCAAATGGCAAGAGTATTCAAGGTGATAAAACCAGCCAGACTAATCAAAATAGCCTGAATGCCCAATAATTCAGAATGTTCATCATGTTGAAACTGAAAAGAACGTTGGAATTTACCGAATTCGTCAAATGGCAAGAGTATTCAAAGTGATCAGAGTGATAAAACCAGCTACAATAATCAAAATAGCCTGAATGCCCAATAATTCAGAATGTTCATCATGTTGAAACTGAATAGATCGTTGGAATTGACGGAATTCGTCAAATGGCAAGAGTATTCAAAGTGATCAGAGTGATAAAACCAGCTACAATAGTCAAAATAGCCTGAATGCCTAATAATTCAAAATGTTCATCATGTTCAAAGTGAATATAACGTTGCAGTTGACCGAATTCGTCAAATGGCAAGATTATTCAAAGTGATCAGAGTGATAAAACCAGCTACAATAAATAGACTGAATGCCCAATAATTCAGAATGTTCATCATGTTGAAACTGAATAGAACGTTGGAATTGAGCGAATTCGTCAAATGGCAAGAATAATCAAGGTGATAAAACCAGCTACAATAATCTAAATAGCCTGAATGTCTAATAATTCAGAATGTTAATCATGTTGAAACTGTAAAGAACGTTGGAATTGACCGCATTCATCAAATGGCAAGAGTATTCAAAGTGAACAGAGTGATAAAACCAGCCAGACGAATCAAAATAGCCTGAATGTCTAATAATTCACAATGTTCATCATGTTCAAACTGAATAGAATGTTGGAATTCACCGAATTCGTCAAATGGCAAGAATAATCAAAGTGATCAGAGTGATAAAACCAGCTACAATAATCAAAATAGCCTGAATGCCCAATAATTCAGAATGTTCATCATGTTGAAACTGAATAGAACATTGGAATTGACCGAATTCGTCAAATGACAAGAACAATCAAAGTGATCAGACTGATAAAACCAGCTACAATAGTCAAAATAGCCTGAATGCCTAATAATTCAAAATGTTCATCATGTTCAAAGTGAATATAACGTTGCAGTTGACCGAATTCGTCAAATGGCAAGAGTATTCAAAGTGATCAGAGTGATAAAACCAGCCAGACTAATCAAAATAGCCTGAATGTCAAATAATTCAGAATGTTCATCATGTTGAAACTGAATAGAACGTTCGAATTGACCGCATTCATCAAATGGCAAGAACAATCAAAGTGATCAGACTGATAAAACCAGCTACAATAGTCAAAATAGCCTGAATGCCTAATAATTCAAAATGTTCATCATGTTCAAAGTGAATATAACGTTGCAGTTGACCGAATTCGTCAAATGGCAAGATTATTCAAAGTGATCAGAGTGATAAAACCAGCTACAATAAATAGACTGAATGCCCAATAATTCAGAATGTTCATCATGTTGAAACTGAATAGAACGTTGGAATTGAGCGAATTCGTCAAATGGCAAGAATAATCAAGGTGATAAAACCAGCTACAATAATCAAAATAGCCTGAATGTCTAATAATTCAGAATGTTAATCATGTTGAAACTGAAAAGAACGTTGGAATTGACCGCATTCATCAAATGGCAAGAGTATTCAAAGTGAACAGAGTGATAAAACCAGCCAGACGAATCAAAATAGCCTGAATGTCTAATAATTCACAATGTTCATCATGTTCAAACTGAATAGAATGTTGGAATTCACCGAATTCGTCAAATGGCAAGAACAATCAAAGTGATCAGAGTGATAAAACCAGCTACAATAGTCAAAATAGCCTGAATGCCCAATAATTCAAAATGTTCATCATGTTCAAAGTGAATAGAACGTTGGAATTGACCGAATTCGTCAAATGGCAAGAATAATCAAAGTGATCAGACTGATAAAACCAGCTACAATAGTCAAAATAGCCTGAATGCCTAATAATTCAAAATGTTCATCATGTTCAAAGTGAATATAACGTTGCAGTTATTCAAAGTGATCAGAGTGATAAAACCAGCCAGACTAATCAAAATAGCCTGAATGTCCAATAATTCAGAATGTTCATCATGTTGAAACTAAATAGATCGTTGGAATTGACCGAATTCGTCAAATGGCAAGAGTATTCAAAGTGATCAGAGTGATAAAACCAGCCAGACTAATCAAAATAGTCTGAATGTCCTTTAATTCAGAATGTTCATCATGTTCAAAGTGAATATAACGTTGCAGTTGACCGAATTCATCAAATGGCAAGAGTATTCAAAGTGATCAGAGTGATAAAACCAGCCAGACTAATCAAAATAGTCTGAATGTCCTTTAATTCAGAATGTTCATCATGTTCAAAGTGAATATAACGTTGCAGTTGACAGAATTCATCAAATGGCAAGAGTATTCAAAGTGATCAGAGTGATAAAACCAGCCAGACTAATCAAAATAGCCTGAATGTCCAGTAATTCAGAATGTTCATCATGTTCAAACTGAATAGAACGTTGGAATTGACCGAATTCGTCAAATGGCAAGAGTATTCAAAGTGATCAGAGTGATAAAACCAGCCAGACTAATCAAAATAGTCTGAATGTCCTTTAATTCAGAATGTTCATCATGTTCAAAGTGAATATAACGTTGCAGTTGACCGAATTCATCAAATGGCAAGAGTATTCAAAGTGATCAGAGTGATAAAACCAGCCAGACTAATCAAAATAGCCTGAATGTCCAGTAATTCAGAATGTTCATCATGTTCAAACTGAATAGAACGTTGGAATTGACCGAATTCGTCAAATGGCAAGAGTATTCAAAGTGATCAGAGTGATAAAACCAGCTACAATAGTCAAAATAGCCTGAATGCCTAATAATTCAAAGTGTTCATCATGTACAAAGTGAATATAACGTTGCAGTTGACCGAATTCATCAAATGGCAAGAGTATTCAAAGTGATCAGAGTGATAAAACCAGCCAGACTAATCAAAATAGTCTGAATGTCCTTTAATTCAGAATGTTCATCATGTTCAAAGTGAATATAACGTTGCAGTTGACCGAATTCATCAAATGGCAAGAGTATTCAAAGTGATCAGAGTGATAAAACCAGCCAGACTAATCAAAATAGCCTGAATGTCCAGTAATTCAGAATGTTCATCATGTTCAAACTGAATAGCACGTTGGAATTGACCGAATTCGTCAAATGGCAAGAGTATTCAAAGTGATCAGAGTGATAAAACCAGCTACAATAGTCAAAATAGCCTGAATGCCTAATAATTCAAAGTGTTCATCATGTACAAAGTGAATATAACGTTGCAGTTGACCGAATTCATCAAATGGCAAGAGTATTCAAAGTGATCAGAGTGATAAAACCAGCCAGACTAATCAAAATAGCCTGAATGCCCAATAATTCAGAATGTTCATCATGTTGAAACTGAATAGAACGTTGGAATTGAGCGAATTCGTCAAATGACAAGAGTATTCAAAGTGATCAGAGTGATAAAACCAGCTACAATAATCAAACTAGACTGAATGCCCAATAATACAGAATGTTCATCATGTTGAAACTGAATAGAACGTTGGAATTGACCGAATTCGTCAAATGGCAAGAGTATTCAAAGTGATAAAACCAGTCAGACTAATCAAAATAGCCTGAATGCCCAATAGTTCAGAATGTTCATCATGTTGAAACTGAAAAGAACGTTGGAATTGACCACGTTCATCAAATGGCAAGGGTATTTAAAGTGATCAGAGTGATAAAACCAGCCAGACTAATCAAAATAGCCTGAATGCCCAATAATTCAGAATGTTCATCATGTTGAAACTGAATAGAACGTTGGAATTGACCGAATTCGTCAAATGGCAAGAATAATCAAGGTGATAAACCAGCTACAATAATCAAAATAGCCTGAATGTGTAATAATTCAGAATGTTCATCATGTTCGAACTGAATAGCACGTTGGAATTGACCGAATTCGTCAAATGGCAAGAGTATTCAAAGTGACCAGATTGATAAAACCAGCCAGACTACTCAAAAAAGACTGAATGCCCAATAATTCAGAATGTTCATCATGTTGAAACTGAATAGAACGTTGGAATTAACCGAATTCGTCAAATGGCAAGAATAATCAAGGTGATAAAACCAGCTACAATAATCAAAATAGCCTGAATGTCTAATAATTCAGAATGTTCATCATGTTCAAACTGAATAGAATGTTGGAATTCACCGAATTCGTCAAATGGCAAGAATAGTCAAAGTGATCAGAGTGATAAAACCAGCTACAATAATCAAAATAGCCTGCATGCCCAATAATTCAAAATGTTCATCATGTTCAAAGTGAATAGAACGTTGGAATTGACCGAATTCGTCAAATGGCAAGAATAATCAAAGTATCAGAGTGATAAAACCAGCTACAATAATCAAAATAGACTGAATGCCGAATAGTTCAGAATGTTCATCATGTTGAAACTGAAAAGAACGTTGGAATTGACCGCATTCATCAAATGGCAAGAGTATTCAAAGTGAACAGAGTAATAAAACCAGCCAGACGAATCAAAATAGCCTGAATGTCTAATAATTCAGAATGTTCATCATGTTCAAACTGAATAGAATGTTGGAATTCACCGAATTCGTCAAATGGCAAGAATAATCAAAGTGATCAGAGTGATAAAACCAGCCAGACTAATCAAAATAGCCTGAATGCCCAATAATTCAGAATGTTCATCATGTTGAAACTGAATAGAACGTTGGAATTGACCGAATTCGTCAAATGGCAAGAATAATCAAGGTGATAAACCAGCTACAATAATCAAAATAGCCTGAATGTGTAATAATTCAGAATGTTCATCATGTTCGAACTGAATAGAATGTTGGAATTCACCGAATTCGTCAAATGGCAAGAATAGTCAAAGTGATCAGAGTGATAAAACCAGCTACAATAATCAAAATAGCCTGCATGCCCAATAATTCAAAATGTTCATCATGTTCAAAGTGAATAGAACGTTGGAATTGACCGAATTCGTCAAATGGCAAGAATAATCAAAGTATCAGAGTGGTAAAACCAGCTACAATAATCAAAATAGACTGAATGCCGAATAGTTCAGAATGTTCATCATGTTGAAACTGAAAAGAACTTTGGAATTGACCGCATTCATCAAATGGCAAGAGTATTCAAAGTGAACAGAGTAATAAAACCAGCCAGACGAATCAAAATAGCCTGAATGTCTAATAATTCAGAATGTTCATCATGTTCAAACTGAATAGAATGTTGGAATTCACCGAATTCGTCAAATGGCAAGAATAATCAAAGTGATCAGAGTGATAAAACCAGCTACAATAAATAAAATAGCCTGAATGCCCAATAATTCAGAATGTTCATCATGTTGAAACTGAATAGAACATTGGAATTGACCGAATTCGTCAAATGACAAGAACATTCAAAGTGATCAGAGTGTTGAAACCAGCTACAATAGTCAAAATAGCCTGAATGCCCAATAATTCAAAATGTTCATCATGTTCAAAGTGAATAGAACGTTGGAATTGACCGAATTCGTCAAATGGCAAGAATAATCAAAGTGATCAGAGTGATAAAACCAGCCAGACTAATCAAAATAGCCTGAATGCCCAATAATTCAGAATGTTCATCATGTTGAAACTGAATAGAACGTTGGAATTGACCGAATTCGTCAAATGGCAAGAGTAATCAAGGTGATAAACCAGTTACAATAATCAAAATAGCCTGAATGTGTAATAATTCAGAATGTTCATCATGTTCGAACTGAATAGCACGTTGGAATTGACCGAATTCGTCAAATGGCAAGAGTATTCAAAGTGACCAGAGTGATAAAACCAGCCAGACTAATCAAAATAGCCTGAATGCCCAATAATTCAGAATGTTCATCATGTTGAAACTGAATAGAACGTTGGAATTAACCGAATTCGTCAAATGGCAAGAATAATCTAGGTGATAAAACCAGCTACAATAATCAAAATAGCCTGAATGTCTAATAATTCAGAATGTTCATCATGTTCAAACTGAATAGAATGTTGGAATTCACCGAATTCGTCAAATGGCAAGAATAGTCAAAGTGATCAGAGTGATAAAACCAGCTACAATAATCAAAATAGACTGAATGCCGAATAGTTCAGAATGTTCATCATGTTGAAACTGAAAAGAACGTTGGAATTGACCGCATTCATCAAATGGCAAGAAAAATCAAGGTGATTAAACCAGCTACAATAATCAAAATAGCCTGAATGTCTAATAATTCAGAATGTTCATCATGTTCAAAGTGAATAGAACGTTGGAATTGACCGAATTCGTCAAATGGCAAGAATAATCAAAGTATCAGAGTGATAAAACCAGCTACAATAATCAAAATAGACTGAATGCCGAATAGTTCAGAATGTTCATCATGTTGAAACTGAAAAGAACGTTGGAATTGACCGCATTCATCAAATGGCAAGAGTATTCAAAGTGAACAGAGTAATAAAACCAGCCAGACTAATCAAAATAGCCTGAATGCCCAATAATTCAGAATGTTCATCATGTTGAAACTGAATAGAACGTTGGAATTAACCGAATTCGTCAAATGGCAAGAATAATCAAGGTGATAAAACCAGCTACAATAATCAAAATAGCCTGCATGCCCAATAATTCAAAATGTTCATCATGTTGAAACTGAATAGAACGTTGGAATTAACCGAATTCGTCAAATGGCAAGAATAATCAAGGTGATAAAACCAGCTACAATAATCAAAATAGACTGAATGCCGAATAGTTCAGAATGTTCATCATGTTGAAACTGAAAAGAACGTTGGAATTGACCGCATTCATCAAATGGCAAGAAAAATCAAGGTGATTAAACAAGCTACAATAATCAAAATAGACTGAATGTCTAATAATTCAGAATGTTCATCATGTTCAAAGTGAATAGAACGTTGGAATTGACCGAATTCGTCAAATGGCAAGAATAATCAAAGTATCAGAGTGATAAAACCAGCTACAATAATCAAAATAGACTGAATGCCGAATAGTTCAGAATGTTCATCATGTTGAAACTGAAAAGAACGTTGGAATTGACCGCATTCATCAAATGGCAAGAGTATTCAAAGTGAACAGAGTAATAAAACCAGCCAGACGAATCAAAATAGCCTGAATGTCTAATAATTCAGAATGTTCATCATGTTCAAACTGAATAGAATGTTGGAATTCACCGAATTCGTCAAATGGCAAGAATAATCAAAGTGATCAGAGTGATAAAACCAGCTACAATAAATAAAATAGCCTGAATGCCCAATAATTCAGAATGTTCATCATGTTGAAACTGAATAGAACATTGGAATTGACCGAATTCGTCAAATGACAAGAACATTCAAAGTGATCAGAGTGTTGAAACCAGCTACAATAGTCAAAATAGCCTGAATGCCCAATAATTCAAAATGTTCATCATGTTCAAAGTGAATAGAACGTTGGAATTGACCGAATTCGTCAAATGGCAAGAATAATCAAAGTGATCAGAGTGATAAAACCAGCTACAATAGTCAAAATAGCCTGAATGCCTAATAATTCAAAATGTTCATCATGTTCAAAGTGAATATAACGTTGCAGTTGACCGAATTCGTCAAATGGCACGAGTATTCAATGTGATCAGAGTGATAAAACCAGCCAGACTAATCAAAATAGCCTGAATGTCCAATAATTAAGAATGTTCATCATGTTGAAACTAAATAGATCGTTGGAATTGACCGAATTCGTCAAATGGCAAGAGTATTCAAAGTGATCAGAGTGATAAAACCAGCCAGACTAATCAAAATAGTCTGAATGTCCTTTAATTCAGAATGTTCATCATGTTCAAAGTGAATATAACGTTGCAGTTGACCGAATTCATCAAATGGCAAGAAAAATCAAGGTGATTAAACCAGCTACAATAATCAAAATAGCCTGAATGTCTAATAATTCAGAATGTTCATCATATTCAAACTGAATAGAACGTTGGAATTGACCGAATTCGTCAAATGGCAAGAGTATTCAAAGTGATCAGAGTGATAAAACCAGCCAGACTAATCAAAATAGCCTGAATGTCCTTTAATTCAGAATGTTCATCATGTTCAAAGTGAATATAACGTTGCAGTTGACCGAATTCATCAAATGGCAAGAAAAATCAAGGTGATTAAACCAGCTACAATAATCAAAATAGCCTGAATGTCTAATAATTCAGAATGTTCATCATATTCAAACTGAATAGAACGTTGGAATTGACCGAATTCGTCAAATGGCAAGAGTATTCAAAGTGACCAGATTGATAAAACCAGTCAGACTAATCAAAATAGCCTGAATGCCCAATAGTTCAGAATGTTCATCATGTTGAAACTGAAAAGAACGTTGGAATTGACCACGTTCATCAAATGGCAAGGGTATTTAAAGTGATCAGAGTGATAAAACCAGCCAGACTAATCAAAATAGCCTGAATGCCCAATAATTCAGAATGTTCATCATGTTGAAACTGAATAGAACGTTGGAATTGACCGAATTCGTCAAATGGCAAGAATAATCAAGGTGATAAACCAGCTACAATAATCAAAATAGCCTGAATGTGTAATAATTCAGAATGTTCATCATGTTCGAACTGAATAGCACGTTGGAATTGACCGAATTCGTCAAATGGCAAGAGTATTCAAAGTGACCAGATTGATAAAACCAGCCAGACTACTCAAAAAAGACTGAATGCCCAATAATTCAGAATGTTCATCATGTTGAAACTGAATAGAACGTTGGAATTAACCGAATTCGTCAAATGGCAAGAATAATCAAGGTGATAAAACCAGCTACAATAATCAAAATAGCCTGAATGTCTAATAATTCAGAATGTTCATCATGTTCAAACTGAATAGAATGTTGGAATTCACCGAATTCGTCAAATGGCAAGAATAGTCAAAGTGATCAGAGTGATAAAACCAGCTACAATAATCAAAATAGCCTGCATGCCCAATAATTCAAAATGTTCATCATGTTCAAAGTGAATAGAACGTTGGAATTGACCGAATTCGTCAAATGGCAAGAATAATCAAAGTATCAGAGTGATAAAACCAGCTACAATAATCAAAATAGACTGAATGCCGAATAGTTCAGAATGTTCATCATGTTGAAACTGAAAAGAACGTTGGAATTGACCGCATTCATCAAATGGCAAGAGTATTCAAAGTGAACAGAGTAATAAAACCAGCCAGACGAATCAAAATAGCCTGAATGTCTAATAATTCAGAATGTTCATCATGTTCAAACTGAATAGAATGTTGGAATTCACCGAATTCGTCAAATGGCAAGAATAATCAAAGTGATCAGAGTGATAAAACCAGCCAGACTAATCAAAATAGCCTGAATGCCCAATAATTCAGAATGTTCATCATGTTGAAACTGAATAGAACGTTGGAATTGACCGAATTCGTCAAATGGCAAGAATAATCAAGGTGATAAACCAGCTACAATAATCAAAATAGCCTGAATGTGTAATAATTCAGAATGTTATCATGTTCGAACTGAATAGAATGTTGGAATTCACCGAATTCGTCAAATGGCAAGAATAGTCAAAGTGATCAGAGTGATAAAACCAGCTACAATAATCAAAATAGCCTGCATGCCCAATAATTCAAAATGTTCATCATGTTCAAAGTGAATAGAACGTTGGAATTGACCGAATTCGTCAAATGGCAAGAATAATCAAAGTATCAGAGTGGTAAAACCAGCTACAATAATCAAAATAGACTGAATGCCGAATAGTTCAGAATGTTCATCATGTTGAAACTGAAAAGAACTTTGGAATTGACCGCATTCATCAAATGGCAAGAGTATTCAAAGTGAACAGAGTAATAAAACCAGCCAGACGAATCAAAATAGCCTGAATGTCTAATAATTCAGAATGTTCATCATGTTCAAACTGAATAGAATGTTGGAATTCACCGAATTCGTCAAATGGCAAGAATAATCAAAGTGATCAGAGTGATAAAACCAGCTACAATAAATAAAATAGCCTGAATGCCCAATAATTCAGAATGTTCATCATGTTGAAACTGAATAGAACATTGGAATTGACCGAATTCGTCAAATGACAAGAACATTCAAAGTGATCAGAGTGTTGAAACCAGCTACAATAGTCAAAATAGCCTGAATGCCCAATAATTCAAAATGTTCATCATGTTCAAAGTGAATAGAACGTTGGAATTGACCGAATTCGTCAAATGGCAAGAATAATCAAAGTGATCAGAGTGATAAAACCAGCCAGACTAATCAAAATAGCCTGAATGCCCAATAATTCAGAATGTTCATCATGTTGAAACTGAATAGAACGTTGGAATTGACCGAATTCGTCAAATGGCAAGAGTAATCAAGGTGATAAACCAGTTACAATAATCAAAATAGCCTGAATGTGTAATAATTCAGAATGTTCATCATGTTCGAACTGAATAGCACGTTGGAATTGACCGAATTCGTCAAATGGCAAGAGTATTCAAAGTGACCAGAGTGATAAAACCAGCCAGACTAATCAAAATAGCCTGAATGCCCAATAATTCAGAATGTTCATCATGTTGAAACTGAATAGAACGTTGGAATTAACCGAATTCGTCAAATGGCAAGAATAATCTAGGTGATAAAACCAGCTACAATAATCAAAATAGCCTGAATGTCTAATAATTCAGAATGTTCATCATGTTCAAACTGAATAGAATGTTGGAATTCACCGAATTCGTCAAATGGCAAGAATAGTCAAAGTGATCAGAGTGATAAAACCAGCTACAATAATCAAAATAGACTGAATGCCGAATAGTTCAGAATGTTCATCATGTTGAAACTGAAAAGAACGTTGGAATTGACCGCATTCATCAAATGGCAAGAAAAATCAAGGTGATTAAACCAGCTACAATAATCAAAATAGCCTGAATGTCTAATAATTCAGAATGTTCATCATGTTCAAAGTGAATAGAACGTTGGAATTGACCGAATTCGTCAAATGGCAAGAATAATCAAAGTATCAGAGTGATAAAACCAGCTACAATAATCAAAATAGACTGAATGCCGAATAGTTCAGAATGTTCATCATGTTGAAACTGAAAAGAACGTTGGAATTGACCGCATTCATCAAATGGCAAGAGTATTCAAAGTGAACAGAGTAATAAAACCAGCCAGACTAATCAAAATAGCCTGAATGCCCAATAATTCAGAATGTTCATCATGTTGAAACTGAATAGAACGTTGGAATTAACCGAATTCGTCAAATGGCAAGAATAATCAAGGTGATAAAACCAGCTACAATAATCAAAATAGCCTGCATGCCCAATAATTCAAAATGTTCATCATGTTGAAACTGAATAGAACGTTGGAATTAACCGAATTCGTCAAATGGCAAGAATAATCAAGGTGATAAAACCAGCTACAATAATCAAAATAGACTGAATGCCGAATAGTTCAGAATGTTCATCATGTTGAAACTGAAAAGAACGTTGGAATTGACCGCATTCATCAAATGGCAAGAAAAATCAAGGTGATTAAACAAGCTACAATAATCAAAATAGACTGAATGTCTAATAATTCAGAATGTTCATCATGTTCAAAGTGAATAGAACGTTGGAATTGACCGAATTCGTCAAATGGCAAGAATAATCAAAGTATCAGAGTGATAAAACCAGCTACAATAATCAAAATAGACTGAATGCCGAATAGTTCAGAATGTTCATCATGTTGAAACTGAAAAGAACGTTGGAATTGACCGCATTCATCAAATGGCAAGAGTATTCAAAGTGAACAGAGTAATAAAACCAGCCAGACGAATCAAAATAGCCTGAATGTCTAATAATTCAGAATGTTCATCATGTTCAAACTGAATAGAATGTTGGAATTCACCGAATTCGTCAAATGGCAAGAATAATCAAAGTGATCAGAGTGATAAAACCAGCTACAATAAATAAAATAGCCTGAATGCCCAATAATTCAGAATGTTCATCATGTTGAAACTGAATAGAACATTGGAATTGACCGAATTCGTCAAATGACAAGAACATTCAAAGTGATCAGAGTGTTGAAACCAGCTACAATAGTCAAAATAGCCTGAATGCCCAATAATTCAAAATGTTCATCATGTTCAAAGTGAATAGAACGTTGGAATTGACCGAATTCGTCAAATGGCAAGAATAATCAAAGTGATCAGAGTGATAAAACCAGCTACAATAGTCAAAATAGCCTGAATGCCTAATAATTCAAAATGTTCATCATGTTCAAAGTGAATATAACGTTGCAGTTGACCGAATTCGTCAAATGGCACGAGTATTCAATGTGATCAGAGTGATAAAACCAGCCAGACTAATCAAAATAGCCTGAATGTCCAATAATTAAGAATGTTCATCATGTTGAAACTAAATAGATCGTTGGAATTGACCGAATTCGTCAAATGGCAAGAGTATTCAAAGTGATCAGAGTGATAAAACCAGCCAGACTAATCAAAATAGTCTGAATGTCCTTTAATTCAGAATGTTCATCATGTTCAAAGTGAATATAACGTTGCAGTTGACCGAATTCATCAAATGGCAAGAAAAATCAAGGTGATTAAACCAGCTACAATAATCAAAATAGCCTGAATGTCTAATAATTCAGAATGTTCATCATATTCAAACTGAATAGAACGTTGGAATTGACCGAATTCGTCAAATGGCAAGAGTATTCAAAGTGATCAGAGTGATAAAACCAGCCAGACTAATCAAAATAGCCTGAATGTCCTTTAATTCAGAATGTTCATCATGTTCAAAGTGAATATAACGTTGCAGTTGACCGAATTCATCAAATGGCAAGAAAAATCAAGGTGATTAAACCAGCTACAATAATCAAAATAGCCTGAATGTCTAATAATTCAGAATGTTCATCATGTTCGAACTGAATAGCACGTTGGAATTGACCGAATTCGTCAAATGGCAAGAGTATTCAAAGTGATCAGAGTGATAAAACCAGCTACTATAGTCAAAATAGCCTGAATGCCTAATAATTCAAAGTGTTCATCATGTACAAAGTGAATATAACGTTGCAGTTGACCGAATTCATCAAATGGCAAGATTATTCAAAGTGATCAGAGTGATAAAAACAGCTACAATAAATAGCCTGAATGCCCAATAATTCAGAATGTTCATCATGTTGAAACTGAATAGAACGTTGGAATTGAGCGAATTCGTCAAATGACAAGAGTATTCAAAGTGATCAGAGTGATAAAACCAGCTACAATAATCAAAATAGACTGAATGCCCAATAATACAGAATGTTCATCATGTTGAAACTGAATAGAACGTTGGAATTGACCGTATTCGTCAAATGGCAAGAGTATTCAAAGTGATAATACCAGCCAGACTAATCAAAATAGCCTGAATGCCCAATAGTTCAGAATGTTCATCATGTTGAAACTGAAAAGAACGTTGGAATTGACCACATTCATCAAATGGCAAGGGTATTCAAAGTGATCAGAGTGATAAAACCAGCCAGACTAATCAAAATAGCCTGAATGCCCAATAATTCAGAATGTTCATCATGTTGAAACTGAATAGAACGTTGGAATTGACCGAATTCGTCAAATGGCAAGAATAATCAAGGTGATAAACCAGCTACAATAATCAAAATAGCTTGAATGTGTAATAATTCAGAATGTTCATCATGTTCAAACTGAATAGAATGTTGGAATTCACCGAATTCGTCAAATGGCAAGAATAATCAAAGTGATCAGAGTGATAAAACCAGCTACAATAATCAAAATAGCCTGAATGCCCAATAATTCAGAATGTTCATCATGTTGAAACTGAATAGAACGTTGGAATTGAGCGAATTCGTCAAATGACAAGAGTATTCAAAGTGATCAGAGTGATAAAACCAGCTACAATAGTCAAAATAGCCTGAATGCCTTATAATTGAAAATGTTCATCATGTTCAAAGTGAATAGCACGTTGGAATTGACCGAATTCGTCAAATGGCACGAATTTTCAAAGTGATCAGAGTGAGTAAACCAGCTACAATAATCAAAATAGCCTGAATGTCTAATAATTCAGAATGTTCATCATGTTCGAACTGAATAGAACGTTGGAATTGACCGAATTCGTCAAATGGCAAGAGTATTCAAAGTGACCAGAGTGATAAAACCAGCCAGACTAATCAAAATAGTCTGAATGTCCTTTAATTCAGAATGTTCATCATGTTCAAAGTGAATATAACGTTGCAGTTGACCGAATTCATCAAATGGCAAGAAAAATCAAGGTGATTAAACCAGCTACAATAATCAAAATAGCCTGAATGTCTAATAATTCAGAATGTTCATCATGTTCAAACTGAATAGAACGTTGGAATTGACCGAATTCGTCAAATGGCAAGAGTATTCAAAGTGATCAGAGTGATAAAACCAGCCAGACTAATCAAAATAGCCTGAATGTCCTTTAATTCAGAATGTTCATCATGTTCAAAGTGAATATAACGTTGCAGTTGACCGAATTCATCAAATGGCAAGAAAAATCAAGGTGATTAAACCAGCTACAATAATCAAAATAGCCTGAATGTCTAATAATTCAGAATGTTCATCATGTTCGAACTGAATAGCACGTTGGAATTGACCGAATTCGTCAAATGGCAAGAGTATTCAAAGTGATCAGAGTGATAAAACCAGCTACAATAATCAAAATAGCCTGAATGTCTAATAATTCAGAATGTTAATCATGTTGAAACTGAAAATAACGTTGGAATTGACCGCATTCATCAAATGGCAAGAGTATTCAAAGTGAACAGAGTGATAAAACCAGCCAGACGAATCAAAATAGCCTGAATGTCTAATAATTCACAATGTTCATCATGTTCAAACTGAATAGAATGTTGGAATTCACCGAATTCGTCAAATGGCAAGAACAATCAAAGTGATCAGAGTGATAAAACCAGCTACAATAGTCAAAATAGCCTGAATGCCCAATAATTCAAAATGTTCATCATGTTCAAAGTGAATAGAACGTTGGAATTGACCGAATTCGTCAAATGGCAAGAATAATCAAAGTGATCAGACTGATAAAACCAGCTACAATATTCAAAATAGCCTGAATGCCTAATAATTCAAAATGTTCATCATGTTCAAAGTGAATATAACGTTGCAGTTGACCGAATTCGTCAAATGGCAAGAGTATTCAAAGTGATCAGAGTGATAAAACCAGCCAGACTAATCAAAATAGCCTGAATGTCCAATAATTCAGAATGTTCATCATGTTGAAACTAAATAGATCGTTGGAATTGACCGAATTCGTCAAATGGCAAGAGTATTCAAAGTGATCAGAGTGATAAAACCAGCCAGACTAATCAAAATAGTCTGAATGTCCTTTAATTCAGAATGTTCATCATGTTCAAAGTGAATATAACGTTGCAGTTGACAGAATTCATCAAATGGCAAGAGTATTCAAAGTGATCAGAGTGATAAAACCAGCCAGACTAATCAAAATAGCCTGAATGTCCAGTAATTCAGAATGTTCATCATGTTCAAACTGAATAGAACGTTGGAATTGACCGAATTCGTCAAATGGCAAGAGTATTCAAAGTGATCAGAGTGATAAAACCAGCCAGACTAATCAAAATAGCCTGAATGTCCTTTAATTCAGAATGTTCATCATGTTCAAAGTGAATATAACGTTGCAGTTGACCGAATTCATCAAATGGCAAGAAAAATCAAGGTGATTAAACCAGCTACAATAATCAAAATAGCCTGAATGTCTAATAATTCAGAATGTTCATCATGTTCGAACTGAATAGCACGTTGGAATTGACCGAATTCGTCAAATGGCAAGAGTATTCAAAGTGATCAGAGTGATAAAACCAGCTACAATAGTCAAAATAGCCTGAATGCCTAATAATTCAAAGTGTTCATCATGTACAAAGTGAATATAACGTTGCAGTTGACCGAATTCATCAAATGGCAAGAGTATTCAAAGTGATCAGAGTGATAAAACCAGCCAGACTAATCAAAATAGCCTGAATGCCCAATAATTCAGAATGTTCATCATGTTGAAACTGAATAGAACGTTGGAATTGAGCGAATTCGTCAAATGACAAGAGTATTCAAAGTGATCAGAGTGATAAAACCAGCTACAATAATCAAAATAGACTGAATGCCCAATAATACAGAATGTTCATCATGTTGAAACTGAATAGAACGTTGGAATTGACCGAATTCGTCAAATGGCAAGAGTATTCAAAGTGATAAAACCAGTCAGACTAATCAAAATAGCCTGAATGCCCAATAGTTCAGAATGTTCATCATGTTGAAACTGAAAAGAACGTTGGAGTTGACCACATTCATCAAATGGCAAGGGTATTCAAAGTGATCAGAGTGATAAAACCAGCCAGACTAATCAAAATAGCCTGAATGCCCAATAATTCAGAATGTTCATCATGTTGAAACTGAATAGAACGTTGGAATTGACCGAATTCGTCAAATGGCAAGAATAATCAAGGTGATAAACCAGCTACAATAATCAAAATAGCCTGAATGTGTAATAATTCAGAATGTTCATTATGTTCGAACTGAATAGCACGTTGGAATTGACCGAATTCGTCAAATGGCAAGAGTATTCAAAGTGACCAGAGTGATAAAACCAGCCAGACTAATCAAAATAGCCTGAATGCCCAATAATTCAGAATGTTCATCATGTTGAAACTGAATAGAACGTTGGAATTAACCGAATTCGTCAAATGGCAAGAATAATCAAGGTGATAAAACCAGCTACAATAAATAAAATAGCCTGAATGCCCAATAATTCAGAATGTTCATCATGTTGAAACTGAATAGAACATTGGAATTGACCGAATTCGTCAAATGACAAGAACATTCAAAGTGATCAGAGTGTTGAAACCAGCTACAATAGTCAAAATAGCCTGAATGCCCAATAATTCAAAATGTTCATCATGTTCAAAGTGAATAGAACGTTGGAATTGACCGAATTCGTCAAATGGCAAGAATAATCAAAGTGATCAGAGTGATAAAACCAGCTACAATAGTCAAAATAGCCTGAATGCCTAATAATTCAAAATGTTCATCATGTTCAAAGTGAATATAACGTTGCAGTTGACCGAATTCGTCAAATGGCACGAGTATTCAAAGTGATCAGAGTGATAAAACCAGCCAGACTAATCAAAATAGCCTGAATGTCCAATAATTCAGAATGTTCATCATGTTGAAACTAAATAGATCGTTGGAATTGACCGAATTCGTCAAATGGCAAGAGTATTCAAAGTGATCAGAGTGATAAAACCAGCCAGACTAATCAAAATAGTCTGAATGTCCTTTAATTCAGGATGTTCATCATGTTCAAAGTGAATATAACGTTGCAGTTGACCGAATTCATCAAATGGCAAGAAAAATCAAGGTGATTAAACCAGCTACAATAATCAAAATAGCCTGAATGTCTAATAATTCAGAATGTTCATCATGTTCAAACTGAATAGAACGTTGGAATTGACCGAATTCGTCAAATGGCAAGAGTATTCAAAGTGATCAGAGTGATAAAACCAGCCAGACTAATCAAAATAGCCTGAATGTCCTTTAATTCAGAATGTTCATCATGTTCAAAGTGAATATAACGTTGCAGTTGACCGAATTCATCAAATGGCAAGAAAAATCAAGGTGATTAAACCAGCTACAATAATCAAAATAGCCTGAATGTCTAATAATTCAGAATGTTCATCATGTTCGAACTGAATAGCACGTTGGAATTGACCGAATTCGTCAAATGGCAAGAGTATTCAAAGTGATCAGAGTGATAAAACCAGCTACAATAGTCAAAATAGCCTGAATGCCTAATAATTCAAAGTGTTCATCATGTACAAAGTGAATATAACGTTGCAGTTGACCGAATTCATCATATGGCAAGATTATTCAAAGTGATCAGAGTGATAAAAACAGCTACAATAAATAGCCTGAATGCCCAATAATTCAGAATGTTCATCATGTTGAAACTGAACAGAACGTTGGAATTGAGCGAATTCGTCAAATGACAAGAGTATTCAAAGTGATCAGAGTGATAAAACCAGCTACAATAATCAAAATAGACTGAATGCCCAATAATACAGAATGTTCATCATGTTGAAACTGAATAGAACGTTGGAATTGACCGAATTCGTCAAATGGCAAGAGTATTCAAAGTGATAATACCAGCCAGACTAATCAAAATAGCCTGAATGCCCAATAGTTCAGAATGTTCATCATGTTGAAACTGAAAAGAACGTTGGAATTGACCGCATTCATCAAATGGCAAGGGTGTTCAAAGTGATCAGAGTGATAAAACCAGCCAGACTAATCAAAATAGCCTGAATGCCCAATAATTCAGAATGTTCATCATGTTGAAACTGAATAGAACGTTGGAATTGACCGAATTCGTCAAATGGCAAGAGTATTCAAAGTGACCAGAGTGATAAAACCAGCCAGACTAATCAAAATAGCCTGAATGCCCAATAATTCAGTATGTTCATCATGTTCAAACTGAATAGAATGTTGGAATTCACCGAATTCGTCAAATGGCAAGAATAATCAAAGTGATCAGAGTGATAAAACCAGCTACAATAATCAAAATAGCCTGAATGCCCAATAATTCAGAATGTTCATCATGTTGAAACTGAATAGAACGTTGGAATTGAGCGAATTCGTCAAATGACAAGAGTATTCAAAGTGATCAGAGTGATAAAACCAGCTACAATAGTCAAAATAGCCTGAATGCCTTATAATTCAAAATGTTCATCATGTTCAAAGTGAATAGCACGTTGGAATTGACCGAATTCGTCAAATGGCACGAATTTTCAAAGTGATCAGAGTGAGTAAACCAGCTACAATAATCAAAATAGCCTGAATGTCTAATAATTCAGAATGTTCATCATGTTCGAACTGAATAGAACGTTGGAATTGACCGAATTCGTCAAATGGCAAGAGTATTCAAAGTGACCAGAGTGATAAAACCAGCCAGACTAATCAAAATAGCCTGAATGTCCAATAATTCAGAATTTTCATTATATTCAAATTGATTAGAATGTTGGAATTCACCGAATTCGTCAAATGGCAAGAATAATCAAGGTGATAGAACCAGCAACAATAATCAAAATAGCCTGAATGCCCAAAAATTCAGAATGTTAATCATGTTGAAACTGAATAGAACGTTGGAATTGACCGAATTCGTCAAATGGCAAGAGTATTCAAGGTGATAAAACCAGTCAGACTAATCAAAATAGCCTGAATGCCCAATAATTCAGAATGTTCATCATGTTGAAACTGAAAAGAACGTTGGAATTGACCGAATTCGTGAAATGGCAAGAGTATTCAAAGTGATCAGAGTGATAAAACCAGCCAGACTAATCAAAATAGCCTGAATGCCCAATAATTCAGAATGTTCATCATGTTGAAACTGAATAGAACGTTGGAATTGACCGAATTCGTGAAATGGCAAGAGTATTCAAAGTGATCAGAGTGATAAAACCAGCCAGACTAATCAAAATAGCCTGAATGCCCAATAGTTCAGAATGTTCATCATGTTGAAACTGAAAAGAACGTTGGAATTGACCACATTCATCAAATGGCAAGATTATTCAAAGTGATCAGAGTGATAAAAACAGCTACAATAAATAGCCTGAATGCCCAATAATTCAGAATGTTCATCATGTTGAAACTGAATAGAACGTTGGAATTGAGCGAATTCGTCAAATGACAAGAGTATTCAAAGTGATCAGAGTGATAAAACCAGCTACAATAATCAAAATAGACTGAATGCCCAATAATACAGAATGTTCATCATGTTGAAACTGAATAGAACGTTGGAATTGACCGAATTCGTCAAATAGCAAGAGTATTCAAAGTGATAATACCAGCCAGACTAATCAAAATAGCCTGAATGCCCAATAGTTCAGAATGTTCATCATGTTGAAACTGAAAAGAACGTTGGAATTGACCACATTCATCAAATGGCAAGGGTATTCAAAGTGATCAGAGTGATAAAACCAGCCAGACTAATCAAAATAGCCTGAATGCCCAATAATTCAGAATGTTCATCATGTTGAAACTGAATAGAACGTTGGAATTGACCGAATTCGTCAAATGGCAAGAATAATCAAGGTGATAAACCAGCTACAATAATCAAAATAGCTTGAATGTGTAATAATTCAGAATGTTCATCATGTTCAAACTGAATAGAATGTTGGAATTCACCGAATTCGTCAAATGGCAAGAATAATCAAAGTGATCAGAGTGATAAAACCAGCTACAATAATCAAAATAGCCTGAATGCCCAATAATTCAGAATGTTCATCATGTTGAAACTGAATAGAACGTTGGAATTGAGCGAATTCGTCAAATGACAAGAGTATTCAAAGTGATCAGAGTGATAAAACCAGCTACAATAGTCAAAATAGCCTGAATGCCTTATAATTCAAAATGTTCATCATGTTCAAAGTGAATAGCACGTTGGAATTGACCGAATTCGTCAAATGGCACGAATTTTCAAAGTGATCAGAGTGAGTAAACCAGCTATAATAATCAAAATAGCCTGAATGTCTAATAATTCAGAATGTTCATCATGTTCGAACTGAATAGAACGTTGGAATTGACCGAATTCGTCAAATGGCAAGAGTATTCAAAGTGACCAGAGTGATAAAACCAGCCAGACTAATCAAAATAGCCTGAATGTCCAATAATTCAGAATTTTCATTATATTCAAATTGATTAGAATGTTGGAATTCACCGAATTCGTCAAATGGCAAGAATAATCAAGGTGATAGAACCAGCAACAATAATCAAAATAGCCTGAATGCCCAAAAATTCAGAATGTTAATCATGTTGAAACTGAATAGAACGTTGGAATTGACCGAATTCGTCAAATGGCAAGAGTATTCAAGGTGATAAAACCAGTCAGACTAATCAAAATAGCCTGAATGCCCAATAATTCAGAATGTTCATCATGTTGAAACTGAAAAGAACGTTGGAATTGACCGAATTCGTGAAATGGCAAGAGTATTCAAAGTGATCAGAGTGATAAAACCAGCCAGACTAATCAAAATAGCCTGAATGCCCAATAATTCAGAATGTTCATCATGTTGAAACTGAATAGAACGTTGGAATTGACCGAATTCGTCAAATGGCAAGAGTATTCAAAGTGATCAGAGTGATAAAACCAGCTACAATAGTCAAAATAGCCTGAATGCCTAATAATTCAAAGTGTTCATCATGTACAATGTGAATATAACGTTGCAGTTGACCGAATTCGTCAAATGGCAAGATTATTCAAAGTGATCAGAGTGATAAAAACAGCTACAATAAATAGCCTGAATGCCCAATAATTCAGAATGTTCATCATGTTGAAACTGAATAGAACGTTGGAATTGAGCGAATTCGTCAAATGACAAGAGTATTCAAAGTGATCAGAGTGATAAAACCAGCTACAATAATCAAAATAGACTGAATGCCCAATAATACAGAATGTTCATCATGTTGAAACTGAATAGAACGTTGGAATTGACCGAATTCGTCAAATGGCAAGAGTATTCAAAGTGATAAAACCAGCCAGACTAATCAAAATAGCCTGAATGCCCAATAGTTCAGAATGTTCATCATGTTGAAACTGAAAAGAACGTTGGAATTGACCGCATTCATCAAATGGCAAGGGTATTCAAAGTGATCAGAGTGATAAAACCAGCTACAATAATCAAAATAGACTGAATGCCCAATAATACAGAATGTTCATCATGTTGAAACTGAATAGAACGTTGGAATTGACCGAATTCGTCAAATGGCAAGAGTATTCAAAGTGATAAAACCAGCCAGACTAATCAAAATAGCCTGAATGCCCAATAATTCAGAATGTTCATCATGTTGAAACTGAATAGAACGTTGGAATTGAGCGAATTCGTCAAATGACAAGAGTATTCAAAGTGATCAGAGTGATAAAACCAGCTACAATAATCAAAATAGACTGAATGCCCAATAATACAGAATGTTCATCATGTTGAAACTGAATAGAACGTTGGAATTGAGCGAATTCGTCAAATGACAAGAGTATTCAAAGTGATCAGAGTGATAAAACCAGCTACAATAATCAAAATAGACTGAATGCCCAATAATACAGAATGTTCATCATGTTGAAACTGAATAGAACGTTGGAATTGAGCGAATTCGTCAAATGACAAGAGTATTCAAAGTGATCAGAGTGATAAAACCAGCTACAATAATCAAAATAGACTGAATGCCCAATAATTCAGAATGTTCATCATGTTCAAAGTGAATAGAACGTTGGAATTGACCGAATTCGTCAAATGGCAAGAATAATCAAAGTGATCAGAGTGATAAAACCAGCTACAATAGTCAAAATAGCCTGAATGCCTAATAATTCAAAGTGTTCATCATGTACAAAGTGAATATAACGTTGAAGTTGACCGAATTCGTCAAATGGCAAGATTATTCAAAGTGATCAGAGTGATAAAAACAGCTACAATAAATAGCCTGAATGCCCAATAATTCAGAATGTTCATCATGTTGAAACTGAATAGAACGTTGGAATTCAGCGAATTCGTCAAATGACAAGAGTATTCAAAGTGATCAGAGTGATAAAACCAGCTACAATAATCAAAATAGACTGAATGCCCAATAATACAGAATGTTCATCATGTTGAAACTGAATAGAACGTTGGAATTGACCGAATTCGTCAATGGCAAGAGTATTCAAAGTGATAAAACCAGCCAGACTAATCAAAATAGCCTGAATGCCCAATAGTTCAGAATGTTCATCATGTTGAAACTGAAAAGAACGTTGGAATTGACCACATTCATCAAATGGCAAGGGTATTCAAAGTGATCAGAGTGATAAAACCAGCCAGACTAATCAAAATAGCCTGAATGCCCAATAATTAAGAATGTTCATCATGTTGAAACTGAATAGAACGTTGGAATTGACCGAATTCGTCAAATGGCAAGAATAATCAAGGTGATAAACCAGCTACAATAATCAAAATAGCCTGAATGTGTAATAATTCAGAATGTTCATCATGTTCAAACTGAATAGAATGTTGGAATTCACCGAATTCGTCAAATGGCAAGAATAATCAAAGCGATCAGAGTGATAAAACCAGCTACAATAATCAAAATAGCCTGAATGCCCAATAATTCAGAATGATCATCATGTTGAAACTGAATAAAACATTGGAATTGACCGAATTCGTCAAATGACAAGAAAAATCAAAGTGATCAGAGTGTTGAAACCAGCTACAATAGCCTGAATGCCCAATAATTCAAAATGTTCATCATGTTCAAAGTGAATAGAACGTTGGAATTGTCCGAATTCGTCAAATGGCAAGAATAATCAAAATGATCAGAGTGATAAAACCAGCTACAATAGTCAAAATAGCCTGAATGCCTTATAATTCAAAATGTTCATCATGTTCAAAGTGAATAGCACGTTGGAATTGACCGAATTCGTCAAATGGCACGAATTTTCAAAGTGATCAGAGTGAGTAAACCAGCTACAATAATCAAAATAGCCTGAATGTCTAATAATTCAGAATGTTCATCATGTTCGAACTGAATAGAACGTTGGAATTGACCGAATTCGTCAAATGGCAAGAATAATCAAGGTGATAGAACCAGCAACAATAATCAAAAAAGCCTGAATGCCCAAAAATTCAGAATGTTAATCATGTTGAAACTGAATTGAACGTTGGAATTGACCGAATTCGTCAAATGGCAAGAGTATTCAAGGTGATAAAACCAGTCAGACTAATCAAAATAGCCTGAATGCCCAATAATTCAGAATGTTCATCATGTTGAAACTGAAAAGAACGTTGGAATTGACCGAATTCGTGAAATGGCAAGAGTATTCAAAGTGATCAGAGTGATAAAACCAGCCAGACTAATCAAAATAGCCTGAATGCCCAATAATTCAGAATGTTCATCATGTTGAAACTGAATAGAACGTTGGAATTGACCGAATTCGTCAAATGGCAAGAGTATTCAAAGTGATCAGAGTGATAAAACCAGCTACAATAGTCAAAATAGCCTGAATGCCTAATAATTCAAAGTGTTTATCATGTACAATGTGAATATAACGTTGCAGTTGACCGAATTCGTCAAATGGCAGGATTATTCAAAGTGATCAGAGTGATAAAAACAGCTACAATAAATAGCCAATGCCCAATGTCAAAATAGCCTGAATGCCCAATAATTCAAAATGTTCATCATGTTCAAAGTAATAGAACGTTGGAATTGACCGAATTCGTCAAATGGCAAGAATAATCAAAGTGATCAGAGTGATAAAACCAGCTACAATAGTCAAAATAGCCTGAATGCCTAATAATTCAAAATGTTCATCATGTTCAAAGTGAATATAACGTTGCAGTTGACCGAATTCGTCAAATGGCAAGAGTATTCAAAGTGATCAGAGTGATAAAACCAGCCAGACTAATCAAAATAGCCTGAATGTCCAATAATTCAGAATGTTCATCATGTTGAAACTAAATAGAACGTTGGAATTGACCGAATTCGTCAAATGGCAAGAAAAATCAAGGTGATTAAACCAGCTACAATAATCAAAATAGCCTGAATGTCTAATAATTCAGAATGTTCATCATGTTCAAAGTGAATATAACGTTGCAGCTGACCGAATTCATCAAATGGCAAGAGTATTCAAAGTGATCAGAGTGATAAAACCAGCCAGACTAATCAAAATAGCCTGAATGCCCAATAATTCAGAATGTTCATCATGTTGAAACTGAATAGAACGTTGGAATTGACCGAATTCGTCAAATGGAAAGAGTATTCAAAGTGACCAGAGTGATAAAACCAGCCAGACTAATCAAAATAGCCTGAATGTCCAATAATTCAGAATTTTCATTATATTCAAATTGATTAGAATGTTGGAATTCACCGAATTCGTCAAATGGCAAGAATAATCAAGGTGATAGAACCAGCAACAATAATCAAAATAGCCTGAATGCCCAAAAATTGAGAATGTTAATCATGTTGAAACTGAATAGAACGTTGGAATTGACCAAATTCGTCAAATGGCAAGAAAAATCAAGGTGATTAAACCAGCTACAATAATCAACATAGCCTGAATGCCCAATAATTCAGAATGTTAATCATGTTGAAACTGAATAGAACGTTGGAATTGACCGAATTCGTCAAATGGCAAGAGTATTCAAGGTGATAAAACCAGCCAGACTAATCAAAATAGCCTGAATGCCCAATAATTCAAAATGTTCATCATGTTCAAAGTGAATAGAACGTTGGAATTGTCCGAATTCGTCAAATGGCAAGAATAATCAAAATGATCAGAGTGATAAAACCAGCTACAATAGTCAAAATAGCCTGAATGCCTTATAATTCAAAATGTTCATCATGTTCAAAGTGAATAGCACGTTGGAATTGACCGAATTCGTCAAATGGCAAGAATAATCAAGGTGATAAAACCAGCTATAATAATCAAAATAGCCTGAATGTCTAATAATTCAGAATGTTCATCATGTTCAAACTGAATAGAATGTTGGAATTCACCGAATTCGTCAAATGGCAAGAATAATCAAAGTGATCAGAGTGATAAAACCAGCTACAATAATCAAAATAGCCTGCATGCCCAATAATTCAAAATGTTCATCATGTTCAAAGTGAATAGAACGTTGGAATTGACCGAATTCGTCAAATGGCAAGAATAATCAAAGTATCAGAGTGATAAAACCAGCTACAATAATCAAAATAGACTGAATGCCGAATAGTTCAGAATGTTCATCATGTTGAAACTGAAAAGAACGTTGGAATTGACCGCATTCATCAAATGGCAAGAGTATTCAAAGTGAACAGAGTAATAAAACCAGCCAGACGAATCAAAATAGCCTGAATGTCTAATAATTCAGAATGTTCATCATGTTCAAACTGAATAGAATGTTGGAATTCACCGAATTCGTCAAATGGCAAGAATAATCAAAGTGATCAGAGTGATAAAACCAGCTACAATAGTCAAAATAGCCTGAATGCCTTATAATTCAAAATGTTCATCATGTTCAAAGTGAATAGCACGTTGGAATTGACCGAATTCGTCAAATGGCACGAATTTTCAAAGTGATCAGAGTGAGTAAACCAGCTACAATAATCAAAATAGCCTGAATGTCTAATAATTCAGAATGTTCATCATGTTCGAACTGAATAGAACGTTGGAATTGACCGAATTCGTCAAATGGCAAGAATAATCAAGGTGATAGAACCAGCAACAATAATCAAAAAAGCCTGAATGCCCAAAAATTCAGAATGTTAATCATGTTGAAACTGAATTGAACGTTGGAATTGACCGAATTCGTCAAATGGCAAGAGTATTCAAGGTGATAAAACCAGTCAGACTAATCAAAATAGCCTGAATGCCCAATAATTCAGAATGTTCATCATGTTGAAACTGAAAAGAACGTTGGAATTGACCGAATTCGTGAAATGGCAAGAGTATTCAAAGTGATCAGAGTGATAAAACCAGCCAGACTAATCAAAATAGCCTGAATGCCCAATAATTCAGAATGTTCATCATGTTGAAACTGAATAGAACGTTGGAATTGACCGAATTCGTCAAATGGCAAGAGTATTCAAAGTGATCAGAGTGATAAAACCAGCTACAATAGTCAAAATAGCCTGAATGCCTAATAATTCAAAGTGTTTATCATGTACAATGTGAATATAACGTTGCAGTTGACCGAATTCGTCAAATGGCAGGATTATTCAAAGTGATCAGAGTGATAAAAACAGCTACAATAAATAGCCAATGCCCAATGTCAAAATAGCCTGAATGCCCAATAATTCAAAATGTTCATCATGTTCAAAGTAATAGAACGTTGGAATTGACCGAATTCGTCAAATGGCAAGAATAATCAAAGTGATCAGAGTGATAAAACCAGCTACAATAGTCAAAATAGCCTGAATGCCTAATAATTCAAAATGTTCATCATGTTCAAAGTGAATATAACGTTGCAGTTGACCGAATTCGTCAAATGGCAAGAGTATTCAAAGTGATCAGAGTGATAAAACCAGCCAGACTAATCAAAATAGCCTGAATGTCCAATAATTCAGAATGTTCATCATGTTGAAACTAAATAGAACGTTGGAATTGACCGAATTCGTCAAATGGCAAGAAAAATCAAGGTGATTAAACCAGCTACAATAATCAAAATAGCCTGAATGTCTAATAATTCAGAATGTTCATCATGTTCAAAGTGAATATAACGTTGCAGCTGACCGAATTCATCAAATGGCAAGAGTATTCAAAGTGATCAGAGTGATAAAACCAGCCAGACTAATCAAAATAGCCTGAATGCCCAATAATTCAGAATGTTCATCATGTTGAAACTGAATAGAACGTTGGAATTGACCGAATTCGTCAAATGGAAAGAGTATTCAAAGTGACCAGAGTGATAAAACCAGCCAGACTAATCAAAATAGCCTGAATGTCCAATAATTCAGAATTTTCATTATATTCAAATTGATTAGAATGTTGGAATTCACCGAATTCGTCAAATGGCAAGAATAATCAAGGTGATAGAACCAGCAACAATAATCAAAATAGCCTGAATGCCCAAAAATTCAGAATGTTAATCATGTTGAAACTGAATAGAACGTTGGAATTGACCAAATTCGTCAAATGGCAAGAAAAATCAAGGTGATTAAACCAGCTACAATAATCAACATAGCCTGAATGCCCAATAATTCAGAATGTTAATCATGTTGAAACTGAATAGAACGTTGGAATTGACCGAATTCGTCAAATGGCAAGAGTATTCAAGGTGATAAAACCAGCCAGACTAATCAAAATAGCCTGAATGCCCAATAATTCAAAATGTTCATCATGTTCAAAGTGAATAGAACGTTGGAATTGTCCGAATTCGTCAAATGGCAAGAATAATCAAAATGATCAGAGTGATAAAACCAGCTACAATAGTCAAAATAGCCTGAATGCCTTATAATTCAAAATGTTCATCATGTTCAAAGTGAATAGCACGTTGGAATTGACCGAATTCGTCAAATGGCACGAATTTTCAAAGTGATCAGAGTGAGTAAACCAGCTACAATAATCAAAATAGCCTGAATGTCTAATAATTCAGAATGTTCATCATGTTCGAACTGAATAGAACGTTGGAATTGACCGAATTCGTCAAATGGCAAGAATAATCAAGGTGATAGAACCAGCAACAATAATCAAAAAAGCCTGAATGCCCAAAAATTCAGAATGTTAATCATGTTGAAACTGAATTGAACGTTGGAATTGACCGAATTCGTCAAATGGCAAGAGTATTCAAGGTGATAAAACCAGTCAGACTAATCAAAATAGCCTGAATGCCCAATAATTCAGAATGTTCATCATGTTGAAACTGAAAAGAACGTTGGAATTGACCGAATTCGTGAAATGGCAAGAGTATTCAAAGTGATCAGAGTGATAAAACCAGCCAGACTAATCAAAATAGCCTGAATGCCCAATAATTCAGAATGTTCATCATGTTGAAACTGAATAGAACGTTGGAATTGACCGAATTCGTCAAATGGCAAGAGTATTCAAAGTGATCAGAGTGATAAAACCAGCTACAATAGTCAAAATAGCCTGAATGCCTAATAATTCAAAGTGTTTATCATGTACAATGTGAATATAACGTTGCAGTTGACCGAATTCGTCAAATGGCAGGATTATTCAAAGTGATCAGAGTGATAAAAACAGCTACAATAAATAGCCAATGCCCAATGTCAAAATAGCCTGAATGCCCAATAATTCAAAATGTTCATCATGTTCAAAGTAATAGAACGTTGGAATTGACCGAATTCGTCAAATGGCAAGAATAATCAAAGTGATCAGAGTGATAAAACCAGCTACAATAGTCAAAATAGCCTGAATGCCTAATAATTCGAAATGTTCATCATGTTCAAAGTGAATATAACGTTGCAGTTGACCGAATTCGTCAAATGGCAAGAGTATTCAAAGTGATCAGAGTGATAAAACCAGCCAGACTAATCAAAATAGCCTGAATGTCCAATAATTCAGAATGTTCATCATGTTGAAACTAAATAGAACGTTGGAATTGACCGAATTCGTCAAATGGCAAGAAAAATCAAGGTGATTAAACCAGCTACAATAATCAAAATAGCCTGAATGTCTAATAATTCAGAATGTTCATCATGTTCAAAGTGAATATAACGTTGCAGCTGACCGAATTCATCAAATGGCAAGAGTATTCAAAGTGATCAGAGTGATAAAACCAGCCAGACTAATCAAAATAGCCTGAATGCCCAATAATTCAGAATGTTCATCATGTTGAAACTGAATAGAACGTTGGAATTGACCGAATTCGTCAAATGGAAAGAGTATTCAAAGTGACCAGAGTGATAAAACCAGCCAGACTAATCAAAATAGCCTGAATGTCCAATAATTCAGAATTTTCATTATATTCAAATTGATTAGAATGTTGGAATTCACCGAATTCGTCAAATGGCAAGAATAATCAAGGTGATAGAACCAGCAACAATAATCAAAATAGCCTGAATGCCCAAAAATTCAGAATGTTAATCATGTTGAAACTGAATAGAACGTTGGAATTGACCAAATTCGTCAAATGGCAAGAAAAATCAAGGTGATTAAACCAGCTACAATAATCAACATAGCCTGAATGCCCAATAATTCAGAATGTTAATCATGTTGAAACTGAATAGAACGTTGGAATTGACCGAATTCGTCAAATGGCAAGAGTATTCAAGGTGATAAAACCAGCCAGACTAATCAAAATAGCCTGAATGCCCAATAATTCAGAATGTTCATCATGTTGAAACTGAAAAGAACGTTGCAGTTCACCGAATTCATCAAATGGCAAGAGTATTCAAAGTCATCAGAGTGATAAAACCAGCCAGACTAATCAAAATAGCCTGAATGTCCAATAATTCAGAGTTTTCATTATATTCAAACTGATTAGAATGTTGGAATTCACCGAATTCGTCAAATGGCAAGAATAATCAAGGTGATAGAACCAGCAACAATAATCAAAATAGCCTGAATGCCCAATAATTCAGAATGTTAATCATGTTGAAACTGAATAGAACGTTGGAATTGACCGAATTCGTCAAATGGCAAGAGTATTCAAGGTGATAAAACCAGCCAGACTAATCAAAATAGCCTGAATGCCCAATAATTCAGAATGTTCATCATGTTGAAACTGAATAGAACGTTGGAATTGACCGAATTCGTCAAATGGCAAGAGTATTCAAAGTGATCAGAGTAATAAAACCAGCTACAATAGTCAAAATAGCCTGAATGCCTAATAATTCAAAGTGTTCATCATGTACAAACTGAATAGAACATTGGAATTGAGCGAATTCGTCAAATGACAAGAGTATTCAAAGTGATCAGAGTGATCAGAGTGATAAAACCAGCTACAATAATAAAAATAGACTGAATGTCCAATAATACAGAATGTTCATCATGTTGAAACTGAATAGAACGTTGGAATTGACCGAATTCGTCAAATGGCAAGAGTATTCAAAGTGATAAAACCAGCCAGACTAATCAAAATAGCCTGAATGTCCAATAATTCAGAATTTTCATTATATTCAAACTAATTAGAATGTTGGAATTCTCCGAATTCGTCATATGGCAAGAATAATCAAGGTGATAGAACCAGCAACAATAATCAAAATAGCCTGAATGCCCAATAATTCAGAATGTTAATCATGTTGAAACTGAATAGAACGTTGGAATTGACCGAATTCGTCAAATGGCAAGAGTATTCAAGGTGATAAAACCAGCCAGACTAATCAAAATAGCCTGAATGCCCAATAATTCAGAATGTTCATCATGTTGAAACTGAAAAGAACGTTGGAATTGACCGAATTCGTCAAATGGCAAGAGTATTCAAAGTGATCAGAGTGATAAAACCAGCTACAATAATCAAAATAGCCTGAATGCCCAATAATTCAGAATGTTCATCATGTTGAAACTGAATAGATCGTTGGAATTGACGGAATTCGTCAAATGGCAAGAGTATTCAAAGTGATCAGAGTGATAAAACCAGCTACAATAGTCAAAATAGCCTGAATGCCTAATAATTCAAAATGTTCATCATGTTCAAAGTGAATATAACGTTGCAGTTGACCGAATTCGTCAAATGGCAAGATTATTCAAAGTGATCAGAGTGATAAAACCAGCTACAATAAATAGACTGAATGCCCAATAATTCAGAATGTTCATCATGTTGAAACTGAATAGAACGTTGGAATTGAGCGAATTCGTCAAATGGCAAGAATAATCAAGGTGATAAAACCAGCTACAATAATCAAAATAGCCTGAATGTCTAATAATTCAGAATGTTAATCATGTTGAAACTGAAAAGAACGTTGGAATTGACCGCATTCATCAAACGGCAAGAGTATTCAAAGTGAACAGAGTGATAAAACCAGCCAGACGAATCAAAATAGCCTGAATGTCTAATAATTCACAATGTTCATCATGTTCAAACTGAATAGAATGTTGGAATTCACCGAATTCGTCAAATGGCAAGAATAATCAAAGTGATCAGAGTGATAAAACCAGCTACAATAATCAAAATAGCCTGAATGCCCAATAATTCAGAATGTTCATCATGTTGAAACTGAATAGAACATTGGAATTGACCGAATTCGTCAAATGACAAGAACAATCAAAGTGATCAGACTGATAAAACCAGCTACAATAGTCAAAATAGCCTGAATGCCTAATAATTCAAAATGTTCATCATGTTCAAAGTGAATATAACGTTGCAGTTGACCGAATTCGTCAAATGGCAAGAGTATTCAAAGTGATCAGAGTGATAAAACCAGCCAGACGAATCAAAATAGCCTGAATGTCTAATAATTCACAATGTTCATCATGTTCAAACTGAATAGAATGTTGGAATTCACCGAATTCGTCAAATGGCAAGAATAATCAAAGTGATCAGAGTGATAAAACCAGCTACAATAATCAAAATAGCCTGAATGCCCAATAATTCAGAATGTTCATCATGTTGAAACTGAATAGAACATTGGAATTGACCGAATTCGTCAAATGACAAGAACAATCAAAGTGATCAGACTGATAAAACCAGCTACAATAGTCAAAATAGCCTGAATGCCTAATAATTCAAAATGTTCATCATGTTCAAAGTGAATATAACGTTGCAGTTGACCGAATTCGTCAAATGGCACGATTATTCAAAGTGATCAGAGTGATAAAACCAGCTACAATAAATAGACTGAATGCCCAATAATTCAGAATGTTCATCATGTTGAAACTGAATAGAACGTTGGAATTGAGCGAATTCGTCAAATGGCAAGAATAATCAAGGTGATAAAACCAGCTACAATAATCAAAATAGCCTGAATGTCTAATAATTCAGAATGTTAATCATGTTGAAACTGAAAAGAACGTTGGAATTGACCGCATTCATCAAATGGCAAGAGTATTCAAAGTGAACAGAGTGATAAAACCAGCCAGACGAATCAAAATAGCCTGAATGTCTAATAATTCACAATGTTCATCATGTTCAAACTGAATAGAATGTTGGAATTCACCGCATTCATCAAATGGCAAGAATAATCAAAGTGATCAGAGTGATAAAACCAGCTACAATAATCAAAATAGCCTGAATGCCCAATAATTCAGAATGTTCATCATGTTGAAACTGAATAGAACATTGGAATTGACCGAATTCGTCAAATGACAAGAACAATCAAAGTGATCAGACTGATAAAACCAGCTACAATAGTCAAAATAGCCTGAATGCCTAATAATTCAAAATGTTCATCATGTTCAAAGTGAATATAACGTTGCAGTTGACCGAATTCGTCAAATGGCACGATTATTCAAAGTGATCAGAGTGATAAAACCAGCTACAATAAATAGACTGAATGCCCAATAATTCAGAATGTTCATCATGTTGAAACTGAATAGAACGTTGGAATTGAGCGAATTCGTCAAATGGCAAGAATAATCAAGGTGATAAAACCAGCTACAATAATCAAAATAGCCTGAATGTCTAATAATTCAGAATGTTAATCATGTTGAAACTGAAAAGAACGTTGGAATTGACCGCATTCATCAAATGGCAAGAGTATTCAAAGTGAACAGAGTGATAAAACCAGCCAGACGAATCAAAATAGCCTGAATGTCTAATAATTCACAATGTTCATCATGTTCAAACTGAATAGAATGTTGGAATTCACCGCATTCATCAAATGGCAAGAACAATCAAAGTGATCAGAGTGATAAAACCAGCTACAATAGTCAAAATAGCCTGAATGCCCAATAATTCAAAATGTTCATCATGTTCAAAGTGAATAGAACGTTGCAGTTGACCGAATTCGTCAAATGGCAAGAGTATTCAAAGTGATCAGAGTGATAAAACCAGCCAGACTAATCAAAATAGCCTGAATGTCCAATAATTCAGAATGTTCATCATGTTGAAACTAAATAGATCGTTGGAATTGACCGAATTCGTCAAATGGCAAGAGTATTCAAAGTGATCAGAGTGATAAAACCAGCCAGACTAATCAAAATAGTCTGAATGTCCTTTAATTCAGAATGTTCATCATGTTCAAAGTGAATATAACGTTGCAGTTGACCGAATTCATCAAATGGCAAGAGTATTCAAAGTGATCAGAGTGATAAAACCAGCCAGACTAATCAAAATAGCCTGAATGTCCAGTAATTCAGAATGTTCATCATGTTCAAACTGAATAGAACGTTGGAATTGACCGAATTCGTCAAATGGCAAGAGTATTCAAAGTGATCAGAGTGATAAAACCAGCCAGACTAATCAAAATAGCCTGAATGTCCTTTAATTCAGAATGTTCATCATGTTCAAAGTGAATATAACGTTGCAGTTGACCGAATTCATCAAATGGCAAGAAAAATCAAGGTGATTAAACCAGCTACAATAATCAAAATAGCCTGATTGTCTAATAATTCAGAATGTTCATCATGTTCGAACTGAATAGCACGTTGGAATTGACCGAATTCGTCAAATGGCAAGAGTATTCAAAGTGATCAGAGTGATAAAACCAGCTACAATAGTCAAAATAGCCTGAATGCCTAATAATTCAAAGTGTTCATCATGTACAAAGTGAATATAACGTTGCAGTTGACCGAATTCATCAAATGGCAAGAGTATTCAAAGTGATCAGAGTGATAAAACCAGCCAGACTAATCAAAATAGCCTGAATGCCCAATAATTCAGAATGTTCATCATGTTGAAACTGAATAGAACGTTGGAATTGAGCGAATTCGTCAAATGACAAGAGTATTCAAAGTGATCAGAGTGATAAAACCAGCTACAATAGTCAAAATAGCCTGAATGCCTAATAATTCAAAGTGTTCATCATGTACAAAGTGAATATAACGTTGCAGTTGACCGAATTCATCAAATGGCAAGAGTATTCAAAGTGATCAGAGTGATAAAACCAGCCAGACTAATCAAAATAGCCTGAATGCCCAATAATTCAGAATGTTCATCATGTTGAAACTGAATAGAACGTTGGAATTGAGCGAATTCGTCAAATGACAAGAGTATTCAAAGTGATCAGAGTGATAAAACCAGCTACAATAATCAAAATAGACTGAATGCCCAATAATACAGAATGTTCATCATGTTGAAACTGAATAGAACGTTGGAATTGACCGAATTCGTCAAATGGCAAGAGTATTCAAAGTGATAAAACCAGTCAGACTAATCAAAATAGCCTGAATGCCCAATAGTTCAGAATGTTCATCATGTTGAAACTGAAAAGAACGTTGGAATTGACCACATTCATCAAATGGCAAGGGTATTCAAAGTGATCAGAGTGATAAAACCAGCCAGACTAATCAAAATAGCCTGAATGCCCAATAATTCAGAATGTTCATCATGTTGAAACTGAATAGAACGTTGGAATTGACCGAATTCGTCAAATGGCAAGAATAATCAAGGTGATAAACCAGCTACAATAATCAAAATAGCCTGAATGTGTAATAATTCAGAATGTTCATCATGTTCGAACTGAATAGCACGTTGGAATTGACCGAATTCGTCAAATGGCAAGAGTATTCAAAGTGACCAGAGTGATAAAACCAGCCAGACTAATCAAAATAGCCTGAATGCCCAATAATTCAGAATGTTCATCATGTTGAAACTGAATAGAACGTTGGAATTAACCGAATTCGTCAAATGGCAAGAATAATCAAGGTGATAAAACCAGCTATAATAATCAAAATAGCCTGAATGTCTAATAATTCAGAATGTTCATCATGTTCAAACTGAATAGAATGTTGGAATTCACCGAATTCGTCAAATGGCAAGAATAATCAAAGTGATCAGAGTGATAAAACCAGCTACAATAATCAAAATAGCCTGCATGCCCAATAATTCAAAATGTTCATCATGTTCAAAGTGAATAGAACGTTGGAATTGACCGAATTCGTCAAATGGCAAGAATAATCAAAGTATCAGAGTGATAAAACCAGCTACAATAATCAAAATAGACTGAATGCCGAATAGTTCAGAATGTTCATCATGTTGAAACTGAAAAGAACGTTGGAATTGACCGCATTCATCAAATGGCAAGAGTATTCAAAGTGAACAGAGTAATAAAACCAGCCAGACGAATCAAAATAGCCTGAATGTCTAATAATTCAGAATGTTCATCATGTTCAAACTGAATAGAATGTTGGAATTCACCGAATTCGTCAAATGGCAAGAATAATCAAAGTGATCAGAGTGATAAAACCAGCTACAATAATCAAAATAGCCTGAATGCCCAATAATTCAGAATGTTCATCATGTTGAAACTGAATAGAACATTGGAATTGACCGAATTCGTCAAATGACAAGAACATTCAAAGTGATCAGAGTGTTGAAACCAGCTACAATAGTCAAAATAGCCTGAATGCACAATAATTCAAAATGTTCATCATGTTCAAAGTGAATAGAACGTTGGAATTGACCGAATTCGTCAAATGGCAAGAATAATCAAAGTGATCAGAGTGATAAAACCAGCTACAATAGTCAAAATAGCCTGAATGCCTAATAATTCAAAATGTTCATCATGTTCAAAGTGAATATAACGTTGCAGTTGACCGAATTCGTCAAATGGCACGAGTATTCAAAGTGATCAGAGTGATAAAACCAGCCAGACTAATCAAAATAGCCTGAATGTCCAATAATTCAGAATGTTCATCATGTTGAAACTAAATAGATCGTTGGAATTGACCGAATTCGTCAAATGGCAAGAGTATTCAAAGTGATCAGAGTGATAAAACCAGCCAGACTAATCAAAATAGTCTGAATGTCCTTTAATTCAGAATGTTCATCATGTTCAAAGTGAATATAACGTTGCAGTTGACCGAATTCATTAAATGGCAAGAAAAATCAAGGTGATTAAACCAGCTACAATAATCAAAATAGCCTGAATGTCTAATAATTCAGAATGTTCATCATGTTCAAACTGAATAGAACGTTGGAATTGACCGAATTCGTCAAATGGCAAGAGTATTCAAAGTGATCAGAGTGATAAAACCAGCCAGACTAATCAAAATAGCCTGAATGTCCTTTAATTCAGAATGTTCATCATGTTCAAAGTGAATATAACGTTGCAGTTGACCGAATTCATCAAATGGCAAGAAAAATCAAGGTGATTAAACCAGCTACAATAATCAAAATAGCCTGAATGTCTAATAATTCAGAATGTTCATCATGTTCGAACTGAATAGCACGTTGGAATTGACCGAATTCGTCAAATGGCAAGAGTATTCAAAGTGATCAGAGTGATAAAACCAGCTACAATAGTCAAAATAGCCTGAATGCCTAATAATTCAAAGTGTTCATCATGTACAAAGTGAATATAACGTTGCAGTTGACCGAATTCATCAAATGGCAAGATTATTCAAAGTGATCAGAGTGATAAAAACAGCTACAATAAATAGCCTGAATGCCCAATAATTCAGAATGTTCATCATGTTGAAACTGAATAGAACGTTGGAATTGAGCGAATTCGTCAAATGACAAGAGTATTCAAAGTGATCAGAGTGATAAAACCAGCTACAATAATCAAAATAGACTGAATGCCCAATAATACAGAATGTTCATCATGTTGAAACTGAATAGAACGTTGGAATTGACCGAATTCGTCAAATGGCAAGAGTATTCAAAGTGATAAAACCAGCCAGACTAATCAAAATAGCCTGAATGCCCAATAGTTCAGAATGTTCATCATGTTGAAACTGAAAAGAACGTTGGAATTGACCACATTCATCAAATGGCAAGGGTATTCAAAGTGATCAGAGTGATAAAACCAGCCAGACTAATCAAAATAGCCTGAATGCCCAATAATTCAGAATGTTCATCATGTTGAAACTGAATAGAACGTTGGAATTGACCGAATTCGTCAAATGGCAAGAGTATTCAAAGTGATAAAACCAGCCAGACTAATCAAAATAGCCTGAATGCCCAATAGTTCAGAATGTTCATCATGTTGAAACTGAAAAGAACGTTGGAATTGACCACATTCATCAAATGGCAAGGGTATTCAAAGTGATCAGAGTGATAAAACCAGCCAGACTAATCAAAATAACCTGAATGCCCAATAGTTCAGAATGTTCATCATGTTGAAACTGAAAAGAACGTTGGAATTGACCACATTCATCAAATGGCAAGGGTATTCAAAGTGATCAGAGTGATAAAACCAGCCAGACTAATCAAAATAGCCTGAATGTGTAATAATTCAGAATGTTCATCATGTTCAAACTGAATAGAATGTTGGAATTCACCGAATTCGTCAAATGGCAAGAATAATCAAAGTGATCAGAGTGATAAAACCAGCTACAATAATCAAAATAGCCTGAATGCCCAATAATTCAGAATGTTCATCATGTTGAAACTGAATAGAACGTTGGAATTGAGCGAATTCGTCAAATGACAAGAGTATTCAAAGTGATCAGAGTGATAAAACCAGCTACAATAGTCAAAATAGCCTGAATGCCTTATAATTCAAAATGTTCATCATGTTCAAAGTGAATAGCACGTTGGAATTGACCGAATTCGTCAAATGGCACGAATTTTCAAAGTGATGAGAGTGAGTAAACCAGCTACAATAATCAAAATAGCCTGAATGTCTAATAATTCAGAATGTTCATCATGTTCGAACTGAATAGAACGTTGGAATTGACAGAATTCGTCAAATGGCAAGAGTATTCAAAGTGACCAGAGTGATAAAACCAGCCAGACTAATCAAAATAGCCTGAATGTCCAATAATTCAGAATTTTCATTATATTCAAATTGATTAGAATGTTGGAATTCACCGAATTCGTCAAATGGCAAGAATAATCAAGGTGATAGAACCAGCAACAATAATCAAAATAGCCTGAATGCCCAAAAATTCAGAATGTTAATCATGTTGAAACTGAATAGAACGTTGGAATTGACCGAATTCGTCAAATGGCAAGAGTATTCAAGGTGATAAAACCAGTCAGACTAATCAAAATAGCCTGAATGCCCAATAATTCAGAATGTTCATCATGTTGAAACTGAAAAGAACGTTGGAATTGACCGAATTCGTGAAATGGCAAGAGTATTCAAAGTGATCAGAGTGATAAAACCAGCCAGACTAATCAAAATAGCCTGAATGCCCAATAATTCAGAATGTTCATCATGTTGAAACTGAATAGAACGTTGGAATTGACCGAATTCGTCAAATGGCAAGAGTATTCAAAGTGATCAGAGTGATAAAACCAGCTACAATAGTCAAAATAGCCTGAATGCCTAATAATTCAAAGTGTTCATCATGTACAATGTGAATATAACGTTGCAGTTGACCGAATTCGTCAAATGGCAAGATTATTCAAAGTGATCAGAGTGATAAAAACAGCTACAATAAATAGCCTGAATGCTCAATAATTCAGAATGTTCATCATGTTGAAACTGAATAGAACGTTGGAATTGAGCGAATTCGTCAAATGACAAGAGTATTCAAAGTGATCAGAGTGATAAAACCAGCTACAATAATCAAAATAGACTGAATGCCCAATAATACAGAATGTTCATCATGTTGAAACTGAATAGAACGTTGGAATTGACCGAATTCGTCAAATGGCAAGAGTATTCAAAGTGATAAAACCAGCCAGACTAATCAAAATAGCCTGAATGCCCAATAGTTCAGAATGTTCATCATGTTGAAACTGAATAGAACGTTGGAATTGACCGAATTCGTCAAATGACAAGAACAATCAAAGTGATCAGAGTGTTGAAACCAGCTACAATAGTCAAAATAGCCTGAATGCCCAATAATTCAAAATGTTCATCATGTTCAAAGTGAATAGAACGTTGGAATTGACCGAATTCGTCAAATGACAAGAGTATTCAAAGTGATCAGAGTGATAAAACCAGCTACAATAATCAAAATAGACTGAATGTCCAATAATACAGAATGTTCATCATGTTGAAACTGAATAGAACGTTGGAATTGAGCGAATTCGTCAAATGACAAGAGTATTCAAAGTGATCAGAGTGATAAAACCAGCTACAATAATCAAAATAGACTGAATGCCCAATAATACAGAATGTTCATCATGTTGAAACTGAATAGAACGTTGGAATTGACCGAATTCGTCAAATGGCAAGAGTATTCAAAGTGATAAAACCAGCCAGACTAATCAAAATAGCCTGAATGCCCAATAGTTCAGAATGTTCATCATGTTGAAACTGAATAGAACGTTGGAATTGAGCGAATTCGTCAAATGACAAGAGTATTCAAAGTGATCAGAGTGATAAAACCAGCTACAATAATCAAAATAGACTGAATGTCCAATAATACAGAATGTTCATCATGTTGAAACTGAATAGAACGTTGGAATTGAGCGAATTCGTCAAATGACAAGAGTATTCAAAGTGATCAGAGTGATAAAACCAGCTACAATAGTCAAAATAGCCTGAATGCCCAATAATTCAAAATGTTCATCATGTTCAAAGTGAATAGAACGTTGGAATTGACCGAATTCGTCAAATGGCAAGAATAATCAAAGTGATCAGAGTGTTGAAACCAGCTACAATAGTCAAAATAGCCTGAATGCCCAATAATTCAAAATGTTCATCATGTTCAAAGTGAATAGAACGTTGGAATTGACCGCATTCATCAAATGGCAAGGGTATTCAAAGTGATCAGAGTGATAAAACCAGCCAGACTAATCAAAATAGCCTGAATGCCCAATAATTCAGAATGTTCATCATGTTGAAACTGAATAGAACGTTGGAATTGACCGAATTCGTCAAATGACAAGAACAATCAAAGTGATCAGAGTGTTGAAACCAGCTACAATAGTCAAAATAGCCTGAATGCCCAATAATTCAAAATGTTCATCATGTTCAAAGTGAATAGAACGTTGGAATTGACCGAATTCGTCAAATGGCAAGAATAATCAAAGTGATCAGAGTGTTGAAACCAGCTACAATAGTCAAAATAGCCTGAATGCCCACTAATTCAAAATGTTCATCATGTTCAAAGTGAATAGAATGTTGGAATTCACAGAATTCGTCAAATGGCAAGAATAATCAAAGTGATCAGAGTGATAAAACCAGCTACAATAATCAAAATAGCCTGAATGCCCAATAATTCAGAATGTTCATCATGTTGAAACTGAATAAAACATTGGAATTGACCGAATTCGTCAAATGACAAGAACAATCAAAGTGATCAGAGTGTTGAAACCAGCTACAATAGTCAAAATAGCCTGAATGCCCAATAATTCAAAATGTTCATCATGTTCAAAGTGAATAGAACGTTGGAATTGACCGAATTCGTCAAATGGCAAGAATAATCAAAGTGATCAGAGTGATAAAACCAGCTACAATAGTCAAAATAGCCTGAATGCCTAATAATTCAAAGTGTTCATCATGTACAAAGTGAATATAACGTTGCAGTTGACCGAATTCGTCAAATGGCAAGATTATTCAAAGTGATCAGAGTGATAAAAACAGCTACAATAAATAGCCTGAATGCCCAATAATTCAGAATGTTCATCATGTTGAAACTGAATAGAACGTTGGAATTGAGCGAATTCGTCAAATGACAAGAGTATTCAAAGTGATCAGAGTGATAAAACCAGCTACAATAATCAAAATAGACTGAATGCCCAATAATTCAGAATGTTCATCATGTTGAAACTGAATAAAACATTGGAATTGACCGAATTCGTCAAATGACAAGAACAATCAAAATGATCAGAGTGTTGAAACCAGCTACAATAGTCAAAATAGCCTGAATGCCCAATAATTCAAAATGTTCATCATGTTCAAAGTGAATAGAACGTTGGAATTGACCGAATTCGTCAAATGGCAAGAATAATCAAAGTGATCAGAGTGATAAAACCAGCTACAATAGTCAAAATAGCCTGAATGCCTAATAATTCAAAGTGTTCATCATGTACAAAGTGAATATAACGTTGCAGTTGACCGAATTCGTCAAATGGCAAGATTATTCAAAGTGATCAGAGTGATAAAAACAGCTACAATAAATAGCCTGAATGCCCAATAATTCAGAATGTTCATCATGTTGAAACTGAATAGAACGTTGGAATTGAGCGAATTCGTCAAATGACAAGAGTATTCAAAGTGATCAGAGTGATAAAACCAGCTACAATAATCAAAATAGACTGAATGCCCAATAATACAGAATGTTCATCATGTTGAAACTGAACAGAACGTTGGAATTGACCGAATTCGTCAAATGGCAAGAGTATTCAAAGTGATAAAACCAGCCAGACTAATCAAAATAGCCTGAATGCCCAATAGTTCAGAATGTTCATCATGTTGAAACTGAAAAGAACGTTGGAATTGACCGAATTCGTCAAATGGCAAGAGTATTCAAAGTGATCAGAGTGATAAAACCAGCTACAATAATCAAAATAGCCTGAATGCCAAATAATTAAGAATGTTCATCATGTTGAAACTGAATAGAACGTTGGAATTGACCGAATTCGTCAAATGACAAGAAAAATCAAAGTGATCAGAGTGATAAAACCAGCCAGACTAATCAAAATAGCCTGAATGCCAAATAATTAAGAATGTTCATCATGTTGAAACTGAAAAGAACGTTGGAATTTACCGAATTCGTGAAATGGCAAGAATAATCAAGGTGATAAACCAGCTACAATAATCAAAATAGCCTGAATGTGTAATAATTCAGAATCTTCATCATGTTCAAACTGAATAGAATGTTGGAATTCACCGAATTCGTCAAATGGCAAGAATAATCAAAGTGATCAGAGTGATAAAACCAGCTACAATAATCAAAATAACCTGAATGCCCAATAATTCAGAATGTTCATCATGTTGAAACTGAATAAAACATTGGAATTGACCGAATTCGTCAAATGACAAGAAAAATCAAAGTGATCAGAGTGTTGAAACCAGCTACAATAGCCTGAATGCCCAATAATTCAAAATGTTCATCATGTTCAAAGTGAATAGAACGTTGGAATTGTCCGAATTCGTCAAATGGCAAGAATAATCAAAATGATCAGAGTGATAAAACCAGCTACAATAGTCAAAATAGCCTGAATGCCTTATAATTCAAAATGTTCATCATGTTCAAAGTGAATAGCACGTTGGAATTGACCGAATTCGTCAAATGGCACGAATTTTCAAAGTGATCAGAGTGAGTAAACCAGCTACAATAATCAAAATAGCCTGAATGTCTAATAATTCAGAATGTTCATCATGTTCGAACTGAATAGAACGTTGGAATTGACCGAATTCGTCAAATGGCAAGAGTATTCAAAGTGACCAGAGTGATAAAACCAGCCAGACTAATCAAAATAGCCTGATTGTCCAATAATTCAGAATTTTCATTATATTCAAATTGATTAGAATGTTGGAATTCACCGAATTCGTCAAATGGCAAGAATAATCAAGGTGATAGAACCAGCAACAATAATCAAAATAGCCTGAATGCCCAAAAATTCAGAATGTTAATCATGTTGAAACTGAATTGAACGTTGGAATTGACCGAATTCGTCAAATGGCAAGAGTATTCAAGGTGATAAAACCAGTCAGACTAATCAAAATAGCCTGAATGCCCAATAATTCAGAATGTTCATCATGTTGAAACTGAAAAGAACGTTGGAATTTACCGAATTCGTGAAATGGCAAGAGTATTCAAAGTGATCAGAGTGATAAAACCAGCCAGACTAATCAAAATAGCCTGAATGCCCAATAATTCAGAATGTTCATCATGTTGAAACTGAATAGAACGTTGGAATTGACCGAATTCGTCAAATGGCAAGAGTATTCAAAGTGATCAGAGTGATAAAACCAGCTACAATAGTCAAAATAGCCTGAATGCCTAATAATTCAAAGTGTTTATCATGTACAATGTGAATATAACGTTGCAGTTGACCGAATTCGTCAAATGGCAAGATTATTCAAAGTGATCAGAGTGATAAAAACAGCTACAATAAATAGCCAATGCCCAATGTCAAAATAGCCTGAATGCCCAATAATTCAAAATGTTCATCATGTTCAAAGTGAATAGAACGTTGGAATTGACCGAATTCGTCAAATGGCAAGAATAATCAAAGTGATCAGAGTGATAAAACCAGCTACAATAGTCAAAATAGCCTGAATGCCTAATAATTCAAAATGTTCATCATGTTCAAAGTGAATATAACGTTGCAGTTGACCGAATTCGTCAAATGGCAAGAGTATTCAAAGTGATCAGAGTGATAAAACCAGCCAGACTAATCAAAATAGCCTGAATGTCCAATAATTCAGAATGTTCATCATGTTGAAACTAAATAGAACGTTGGAATTGACCGAATTCGTCAAATGGCAAGAAAAATCAAGGTGATTAAACCAGCTACAATAATCAAAATAGCCTGAATGTCTAATAATTCAGAATGTTCATCATGTTCAAAGTGAATATAACGTTGCAGTTGACCGAATTCGACAAATGGCAAGATTATTCAAAGTGATCAGAGTGATAAAACCAGCCAGACTAATCAAAATAGCCTGAATGTCCTTTAATTCAGAATGTTCATCATGTTCAAAGTGAATATAACGTTGCAGCTGACCGAATTCATCAAATGGCAAGAGTATTCAAAGTGATCAGAGTGATAAAACCAGCCAGACTAATCAAAATAGCCTGAATGCCCAATAATTCAGAATGTTCATCATGTTGAAACTGAATAGAACGTTGGAATTGACCGAATTCGTCAAATGGCAAGAGTATTCAAAGTGACCAGAGTGATAAAACCAGCCAGACTAATCAAAATAGCCTGAATGTCCAATAATTCAGAATTTTCATTATATTCAAATTGATTAGAATGTTGGAATTCACCGAATTCGTCAAATGGCAAGAATAATCAAGGTGATAGAACCAGCAACAATAATCAAAATAGCCTGAATGCCCAAAAATTCAGAATGTTAATCATGTTGAAACTGAATAGAACGTTGGAATTGACCGAATTCGTCAAATGGCAAGAGTATTCAAGGTGATAAAACCAGTCAGACTAATCAAAATAGCCTGAATGCCCAATAATTCAGAATGTTCATCATGTTGAAACTGAAAAGAACGTTGGAATTGACCGAATTCGTGAAATGGCAACAGTATTCAAAGTGATCAGAGTGATAAAACCAGCCAGACTAATCAAAATAGCCTGAATGCCCAATAATTCAGAATGTTCATCATGTTGAAACTGAATAGAACGTTGGAATTGACCGAATTCGTCAAATGGCAAGAGTATTCAAAGTGATCAGAGTGATAAAACCAGCTACAATAGTCAAAATAACCTGAATGCCTAATAATTCAAAGTGTTCATCATGTACAATGTGAATATAACGTTGCAGTTGACCGAATTCGTCAAATGGCAAGATTATTCAAAGTGATCAGAGTGATAAAAACAGCTACAATAAATAGCCTGAATGCCCAATAATTCAGAATGTTCATCATGTTGAAACTGAATAGAACGTTGGAATTGAGCGAATTCGTCAAATGACAAGAGTATTCAAAGTGATCAGAGTGATAAAACCAGCTACAATAATCAAAATAGACTGAATGCCCAATAATACAGAATGTTCATCATGTTGAAACTGAATAGAACGTTGGAATTGACCGAATTCGTCAAATGGCAAGAGTATTCAAAGTGATAAAACCAGCCAGACTAATCAAAATAGCCTGAATGCCCAATAGTTCAGAATGTTCATCATGTTGAAACTGAAAAGAACGTTGGAATTGACCGCATTCATCAAATGGCAAGGGTATTCAAAGTGATCAGAGTGATAAAACCAGCCAGACTAATCAAAATAGCCTGAATGCCCAATAATTCAGAATGTTCATCATGTTGAAACTGAATAGAACGTTGGAATTGACCGAATTCGTCAAATGGCAAGAATAATCAAGTTGATAAACCAGCTACAATAATCAAAATAGCCTGAATGTCTAATAATTCAGAATGTTCATCATGTTCAAACTGAATAGAATGTTGGAATTCACAGAATTCGTCAAATGGCAAGAGTATTCAAAGTGATCAGAGTGATAAAACCAGCTACAATAGTCAAAATAGCCTGAATGCCTAATAATTCAGAATGTTCATCATGTTGAAACTGAATAAAACATTGGAATTGACCGAATTCGTCAAATGACAAGAACAATCAAAGTGATCAGAGTGTTGAAACCAGCTACAATAGTCAAAATAGCCTGAATGCCCAATAATTCAAAATGTTCATCATGTTCAAAGTGAATAGAACGTTGGAATTGACCGAATTCGTCAAATGGCAAGAATAATCAAAGTGATCAGAGTGATAAAACCAGCTACAATAGTCAAAATAGCCTGAATGCCTAATAATTCAAAATGTTCATCATGTTCAAAGTGAATATAACGTTGCAGTTGACCGAATTCGTCAAATGGCAAGATTATTCAAAGTGATCAGAGTGATAAAACCAGCCAGACTAATCAAAATAGCCTGAATGCCCAATAATTCAGAATGTTCATCATGTTGAAACTAAATAGAACGTTGGAATTGACCGAATTCGTCAAATGGCAAGAAAAACCAAGGTGATTAAACCAGCTACAATAATCAAAATAGCCTGAATGTCTAATAATTCAGAATGTTCATCATGTTCAAAGTGAATATAACGTTGCAGTTGACCGAATTCGTCAAATGGCAAGATTATTCAAAGTGATCAGAGTGATAAAACCAGCCAGACTAATCAAAATAGCCTGAATGTCCTTTAATTCAGAATGTTCATCATGTTCAAAGTGAATATAACGTTGCAGCTGACCGAATTCATCAAATGGCAAGAGTATTCAAAGTGATCAGAGTGATAAAACCAGCCAGACTAATCAAAATAGCCTGAATGTCCAATAATTCAGAATGTTCATCATGTTGAAACTAAATAGAACGTTGGTGTTGGCTCCTGGTCGTGAACCGGGAGACCTATTTTTTTAAATGTGGGGGTTTTCCAAAATAAAAAGACCAAGTAGAAATTCAGAGGGAATTCAGTCTTTTATTGGTGTGGTTCTTGCAACCGTTTTCTTTGAAGTTCAGTACGAGACTTAAAACTAAAGAAACAGAGAAAACTACTTAAAGCTGTGTAGCATAAAATTCAGGTTGTAGTTTTGAAAAGAAGTAACAAAAAAAAAGGGCGAATTCAGAGCCACAAAATTAAGTAAATACTGAGAGAAATTAAGAGAATAAGTAAATAAAAGTAATAAAAAAAAATACAAAAAAAAGAGAAACAATAATATTTAAATTGTTGAACACTGGGTTCAACATCCTCCCGGGCCAGGATTGGCACGCCGTGTATAGCGAGCAAAGATTCCAGATATTACTGTCCCGAAAGCAGACTGTTGGACCTCTATGTATGGATTAGCTTCCAATCCTTTTGGGCTGTCGTACAGGGTGAAGCGACACAGATCGGCTCCAATAACACCGTCGATTGGTCCATATTGGTGGGGCTTAGGGTGAGCCAAAATGCCTTCATCCTTTACAAGCTCAAGAAGGCACGCATTCAAGCCAGTAGGAGGTGGCACAGAGACAGTCAACTTGTCCACGATAACGAACCATTCCTTGATATTTTTGCCGGTGCGAGTGATGATCTCAAAATGGCCATAAGGTACGTTGTGTTTGTACTTAACTGGGTAGTTAAGTTTTTCGACCCGGTTGAAAACAATGTGGGTCCTTGGCACATTAGGATCGATAAACAGGGTGACCTCTATTTGCTTAGTTCCAGCCTTCAGTAAGCACATTACTACCGGTACAATCGGGGGGACATACCGCGCCCATTCTACGGGTTTTGGGTTTGAGGTGCAGCGTTGGAGCAACGACATTTGTTTTGGACCAGAATCCAGGAGGGCTGAAGCATTGTCCGCATCGCAGACCATTACCTCATCGTTTCCCGCAACACTGGGGGTTGCCTTTTGGAGGTCGACAATGCCATATGTTGATGTGGAGGTAGCAATTGCAGATGTTTCTGTTGGGGTTGTTTCAGAGGTCGGTGGGACGTCATTATCGTCTTCCAATTTCAGCTTATCTAGCCCAGCCTTTATAAGGTTGTGGAAGCTGATGGGCTCATAGGTTGACGTTAAGGTCTTGATGTCCGAAGTCATAAGCGCATTGATGGTGAGCTGCTCTGCTGGCTTGAATTTATGTTCTGGCGATGTGGGTTGTGGCGGCTGACAGGAGGACACATCTTCGTTGCTGGAAGACCCTGGTTGGTATAGCTTATGGTGGATCATGGAGTGATGGCGAGCACCACATACCTCACAGCGAGCCTTGGAGGTGCATTCGGACCGCTTGTGCGTATTTGAAAAGCAGTTCATGCACAAACCCGTCTTCAATATGGTTTCTCGACGTTTAGGAAAGGACATCCAACGGAAATCGGTACAATATTTAATCGGGTGATTGCGTCCGCATACGTAACATCTACCCATTGTGTATCTGTGGAAGAAAAAGAAAGAAAGAAAAGAGAGACAAGCACAATGAGTAATTAGCATTCTAAAAAACGAGCATTTTCTTTATTAGTATCGGGTTTTTGCGGTTGATTTGTTGCAGTTGGTAGTATACAAAGTTTAACTACAGGGCGTATTACAATGCCGTTCTGAGTTTTAATTTCGGCAACACGGACGTTATTATCTTTGCCGTAGAATACTTTTATTATGCGACCTAAGCGCCATTCGGTGGGCGGCAGGGAGTCGTCTTTGATTATGACAAAGTCATTTTCTTTGATGTTATTTCGAGTCGTTTTCCACTTGTAGCGACGCTGGAGCTCGGTGATATATTCGGATTTCCAACGTTGGCTGAAAATATGTTGAATCGTTTTTAATCTTTTCCAGCGGTTGATGTGAGACAAGTTTTCTGGTGGGAAATCTTCAGGAGACTCGGGGGGAGCTGTGAGAGGAGCGCCGCGCAGTAAGTGACCTGGAGTTAGTGGCAGGAGTTCGGCGGGGTTTTCGGACATAGGAGAAAGGGGCCTTGAATTTAGTACAGCCTCGATTATGATCAGCAGAGTGGTGAATTCCTCGAACGTGAATGATAAGTTGTTCGTTGTTTTCTTCAGATGGGACTTCATACTCTTTACTGCTGCTTCCCAAAGTCCACCCATGTGTGGAGCATAGGGAGGTATGAATGACCATGAAAATCCATGCACGCTGTATTTTTCTAGGAGAGATTTTTCAGCAGTTTTCAAAAACTTATTATGCTCTTGTAGCAATTTATAACTGGCACCTACGAAATTTCTACCATTGTCGGAAAACATAGTTTTAGGTAGACCTCGTCGTCCAATAAAACGAATAAATGCTGAAAGGAAACAATCTGCGGATAAATCAGAGCATACTTCGAGGTGTACTGCCTTCGTTGAGAAGCAAACAAATACCGCTGCATATCCTTTGAGTAACTTTGCATTTCTTAACATTGATGACTTCAGGTGGAATGGTCCAGCAAAGTCCACTCCTGCGTAAGTGAAAGGTAAGGTGAAAATTACCCGTTCAGGTGGAAGCGCTGCCATCATTTGGGTTTGGAATTTGCGTTTATAGATAGTGCAGACTTTGCATCCTCTGATGCATTTTCTTATTAAGTTTTTGAGCCTTGGAATATAATATCCTTGCCGAATAGCACGGAGCATGATATTATATTCAGCATGCAATAAGATTTCGTGCGAGTATTGGACAAAAAGTTCAGCGTCCACCTACTCGTAGCAGTCCATTGCTATCTAGAAAAGGATTTAGCGTTAGGATATGACTTTTTCGACTTATAGGGATCTTAGTTGTTAAACACGCGTATTCTCTAGGATAGACTTTTTGTTGAGCAAGAGTAATTAAGCGATTTTTAGCCAATGTAATTTCTTCTGTTGTGATGAATATGTTTTCAGGCTTAGGTTTCTTGCGACATGACTGGAAAAATCTGAAGATATAGGAAATTACTCGGAGTGCGCGGTTCAATGATGAAAATCTTGAGATGATATCCTCGTTGATTTCGAGATAAAACGTTGAAGCTTGCTTAGTTTCGAGATCAGTGGGATCAAACGAGCGTGGTTCTGGCCAAGTCTCTACTGGCCGTTGGAGCCAGGAAGGTCCATGCCACCAAAGGGAGTTCTGTATTAACTCTTTTGAAGGACATCCACGGGTGCCCAAATCGGCGGGATTATCCTCTGTTCGAACATGTTTCCATATATTGTTACTGACAATATTCGAGATTTCTGTCACGCGATTCGCAACAAAAGTTTTTAAGGTTTGTGGTGATTTCTGTAACCATCCAAGGACGATGGAAGAATCTGTCCACAAATAAAGCTCGTAAGGTGAATCAAAAGTTTTTAAAGTGTTCTTTATCAGGTTAGATAGAAGTACAGCACCGCAGAGTTCCAGTTTTGGAATTGTCGTGCGTTTGATTGGTGCAACTCTGGTTTTGGCTACCAGCAGGTGGCTGAATATTTCACCTCTGGAGTTTTTGGTTCTAAGGTAGACTGCGCCGCAATAGGCTTTTTCCGATGCGTCACTAAAACCATGTATTTGTATTTCACGATCTGGAGAGAAGTCTACCCACCGAGGAATTTTCAAAGCGGTAATATCCGGTAAGGTTCTGAGGAACGAATTCCAATTAATCAATATATGCGGTGGGACACCCTCATCCCAACCTGCCTTTTCTTGCCATAATTTTTGCATAAACATTTTTGCAACGACGACGATGGGACCAAGCCAACCAAGTGGGTCAAAAAGTCTTGCGATGACCGAGAGAATTTGTCGTTTAGTCGTTGATGAAGTTATGTCCACAGATTCAACCTTATAGTAGAAATAGTCCGACATCGCATTCCAACGGATGCCTAAGGTTTTCACGGTACTAGAGTTGTCTATCTTTAAAAAATCTTCGTCAAGAAGATCCTCCCGGGCCACATGTTCCAGGAGTTTGTTATTATTGCCTGTGATTTTCTTCAGAGGGAAGGAAGCAGATCTTAAAGCTTGCATAAGTTGGATTTGTTTCAATTTCGCTTCTGCTAAAGTGTGTCCACCTGACAACACGTCATCCACGTAAATTTCACTTCGAAGTACTTTAGAGGCTTCTGGATGTTCTAATTGACAATCTTCGCTGAGCTGCCTCAAAGTTCGTATGGCAAGGAATGGCGCACAGTTTACCCCGAAGGTAACTGTTTTCAACTGAAAAGTTTTAACCGATTCGCTTTTTTGTGGTCGAAATAGAAGTCGCTGATATGGTCGATCATCAGGATGAAGAAGAATTTGACGATACATTTTTTGAATGTCGCCTGTAAAAACGTATTGATAATATCTCCAACATAGTACAACTTTCATAAGGTCCGCTTGCAAAATAGGACCTGGATATAAGACGTCGTTTAGGGAGAAACCGCTTTTAGTCTTTTTCGACCCGTTGAAGACAACTCTTACTTTAGTTGTCTTACTTTCCGGTTTCACGACGGCATGGTGTGGTAGAAAAAACGTAAAATGTTTCTCAGCCTCGCTTTCGAAGTGATTGACTTTCTCCATGTGATCCATGTCCAAATACTCTTGTAGAACCTTATCGTACTGTATTTTTAGATCTGGAGTTTTCGCTAATGTTTTTTCCATGCGATGGTACTGAGCGAGAGCCATATTTTGGGAGGGGCCCAGAAATATATTTTCAGGAAACTCAGTTTTAAACGGGAGTCGTACGATGTATCGGCCGTCAGGTTGGCGGTACGTCGTATTTTTGTAAAACTCTTCGCAGTAAAGATCAAAATCCGAGGTTAAATTCGTTCTCTCGCATTCTTCCAATTCCCAAAATTTCCGAAGTTGCTCGTAGAGCGCGACATCGTCTGAAGTGGAAACCATCGTTGAGAATGTATTTACGGTACATGCCTGTAGGGGGCCAGACAAGTACCAGCCAAATTTGGACTCTCTTGCCTCTAAACCTCCACCAATATTCGAACGTACACCATCTAAGTTGATGAATGGTAGATAATCGCTGCCTATTATCATATCAATCGGAGCAGGCTTGAAAAAGTTTGGATCTGCCAAAGTCAAATTCGTAATGTCAGGAAAATATTCAATTTTAACACGTTTCGAAGGGAGAAAATGTGCCAGTTTTGAGACCACAATAGCATTTATCTTGAGTTTGAAGTTGGATTTTCGTGAACTAAGAGTAATGTCACAACAATTATTTGAATTTCCAACTATTGTACCACCAAGTCCAGAGATTTGTGAGTGGTGGGTACGAACTGGAAGAGCAAGAGTTTGCTGAATTCGTTTCGATACAAAACTCTTTTCCGACCCTGAATCCAAAAGGGCGCGAATACTGAACAATTCCCCAGCATGCTCAATATCAATAAGTGCCGTGGGCAATATGGTTGTTCCCTCATTCTGTGAAAAATGTGCCTGAACATTATCAACTTGTGGATTCGCCGATTTGTTAGGAGCAGGGGGCTCATGACGTGGAGTATAACTATTATCGTGGTTGTATGACTTGTGCTGACCACGATTCTGTTGTGAACTATACTTCTTCCCCTCATCTTCTAGGTGAAGCATCGTATGATGTTTCTGGTTGCATTTTGAACATGATTTGTCGCTCGTACAATTCGACTTAAAGTGTGTCGACGATAGGCAATTAGCACAATATTTATTTGAGTAGACATATTTCATCCGATCGCTTATCGAAAGTGACTTAAAATATTTGCAATATCGCAAAGGATGATTTTGCTGACACTTTTTGCAAGTGTATTTTGATTTTTCAGATTCCAGGTGGGAATGAAATACTTGGGATTTTTGATGAGACCCATGACCATCCCTAGAACCTGATTTTCGAAAGTCAGAAATAGTTTCAATAATCTCGATTCTCTTTGATAAAAACATGTTCATCTGAGACCACGAAGGTAATTCCTTATGATTGCTCAGAGAATCTTCCCATGCTCGTAATGTTTCTTCTGGCAGCTTCGTAGAACAGAGGTGGATCAGAATAGGATCCCAATTTTCTGTTTTTATTTTATATGACTGAAAAATTGCTAAGCTGTCATTTATTCCACTTTGTATGTGTCTGATAGATTTAGGATTTTCAACCTGTGTTGATTGAATACCAAAAAGCTGTTTCATTTGCTGATGAACTAAAATTCTAGTGTTCTCGTATCGATTTTTCAGCGCCTCCCAGGCCAAATGAAAATTTTCATCTACCAAATCGAATTTCTTCACGATTTGGTATGCTTCCCCCCTTGTCTTCCCCCTCAGGTGGAAGAGTTTTTGCGCCGGCGATAATTCAGGATGAACACCGAAAACTGCCCAAAATATGTCTCGAAATGCCGGCCATCTGGAATATCCTCCCTCAAAAGGAGGGGTATCACAAGGTGGTAACTTTAATGAAGAAGAAGACTGTTGACCAATGGTTGTGTCATGCCTAAAACTTTCTTCCATCTTGGATGCATGTTTCGCTGACAACATGTCCAATATTTTCGACTTACAGCTCATATACTTCCTGTATACCTCCTTATATTTGCCCGTCGCAAATTTTAAAAGCTCTGAGTCGCTTGCTGCTTCTTCACCCGTCATAATTTCTTCGTAATGTATGGCTAATTTATCCCACCTTTTTACTAACTCGGCTTCTTCTACTTTTAACGCCGAAATTTTGCAATCATCAGGTGGTTTGAATTCTTTGCAAAATGAGACTACCTGCTCAATATCAAAAATAAATTTTCTTCGAGCTGCCATTTGGGTGCTTTTAGTTTCTTTTTTTTTTAAAAAAATATTTCACGAAAAAAGAGATTTTTGATTGTCTGTAATTTATTTAATGTTGAAATATACGATTAATTATTTATTATTTTTGTAAAAAATGTTTTTATTTTCTTAAAATGTTTTTATTTTGTTGGCAAAAATTTATAATTTTTTATTTGTATTTGATTAATTTTTAAATTCTCCGACAAAAATGTGTTTAAAATTAAAAATCAGGGAGATATTTATGGATCCCGGGGAAATATTTATCAATCCCACGCTTTTAATAAATTTGGTTGACACGGTAACCCTACAAAGAAATTATTAATTCTTTGTTTACATCATTTTCGCATAGTTTGTTTTCGACAGTCAGTTATTAATTTTGGTTTGGCACACAAAAAAAACTTCAGTGGCCACACAAATTCTTCTTCTTATTTGAAACGTTCGCTGCCTGCGTCGATCAGGCAAGGGTATTCAAAGTGATCAGAGTGATAAAACCAGCCAGACTAATCAAAATAGCCTGAATGCCCAATAATTCAGAATGTTCATCATGTTGAAACTGAATAGAACGTTGGAATTGACCGAATTCGTCAAATGGCAAGAATAATCAAGTTGATAAACCAGCTACAATAATCAAAATAGCCTGAATGTCTAATAATTCAGAATGTTCATCATGTTCAAACTGAATAGAATGTTGGAATTCACAGAATTCGTCAAATGGCAAGAGTATTCAAAGTGATCAGAGTGATAAAACCAGCTACAATAGTCAAAATAGCCTGAATGCCTAATAATTCAGAATGTTCATCATGTTGAAACTGAATAAAACATTGGAATTGACCGAATTCGTCAAATGACAAGAACAATCAAAGTGATCAGAGTGTTGAAACCAGCTACAATAGTCAAAATAGCCTGAATGCCCAATAATTCAAAATGTTCATCATGTTCAAAGTGAATAGAACGTTGGAATTGACCGAATTCGTCAAATGGCAAGAATAATCAAAGTGATCAGAGTGATAAAACCAGCTACAATAGTCAAAATAGCCTGAATGCCTAATAATTCAAAATGTTCATCATGTTCAAAGTGAATATAACGTTGCAGTTGACCGAATTCGTCAAATGGCAAGATTATTCAAAGTGATCAGAGTGATAAAACCAGCCAGACTAATCAAAATAGCCTGAATGCCCAATAATTCAGAATGTTCATCATGTTGAAACTAAATAGAACGTTGGAATTGACCGAATTCGTCAAATGGCAAGAAAAACCAAGGTGATTAAACCAGCTACAATAATCAAAATAGCCTGAATGTCTAATAATTCAGAATGTTCATCATGTTCAAAGTGAATATAACGTTGCAGTTGACCGAATTCGTCAAATGGCAAGATTATTCAAAGTGATCAGAGTGATAAAACCAGCCAGACTAATCAAAATAGCCTGAATGTCCTTTAATTCAGAATGTTCATCATGTTCAAAGTGAATATAACGTTGCAGCTGACCGAATTCATCAAATGGCAAGAGTATTCAAAGTGATCAGAGTGATAAAACCAGCCAGACTAATCAAAATAGCCTGAATGTCCAATAATTCAGAATGTTCATCATGTTGAAACTAAATAGAACGTTGGTGTTGGCTCCTGGTCGTGAACCGGGAGACCTATTTTTTTAAATGTGGGGGTTTTCCAAAATAAAAAGACCAAGTAGAAATTCAGAGGGAATTCAGTCTTTTATTGGTGTGGTTCTTGCAACCGTTTTCTTTGAAGTTCAGTACGAGACTTAAAACTAAAGAAACAGAGAAAACTACTTAAAGCTGTGTAGCATAAAATTCAGGTTGTAGTTTTGAAAAGAAGTAACAAAAAAAAAGGGCGAATTCAGAGCCACAAAATTAAGTAAATACTGAGAGAAATTAAGAGAATAAGTAAATAAAAGTAATAAAAAAAAATACAAAAAAAAGAGAAACAATAATATTTAAATTGTTGAACACTGGGTTCAACATCCTCCCGGGCCAGGATTGGCACGCCGTGTATAGCGAGCAAAGATTCCAGATATTACTGTCCCGAAAGCAGACTGTTGGACCTCTATGTATGGATTAGCTTCCAATCCTTTTGGGCTGTCGTACAGGGTGAAGCGACACAGATCGGCTCCAATAACACCGTCGATTGGTCCATATTGGTGGGGCTTAGGGTGAGCCAAAATGCCTTCATCCTTTACAAGCTCAAGAAGGCACGCATTCAAGCCAGTAGGAGGTGGCACAGAGACAGTCAACTTGTCCACGATAACGAACCATTCCTTGATATTTTTGCCGGTGCGAGTGATGATCTCAAAATGGCCATAAGGTACGTTGTGTTTGTACTTAACTGGGTAGTTAAGTTTTTCGACCCGGTTGAAAACAATGTGGGTCCTTGGCACATTAGGATCGATAAACAGGGTGACCTCTATTTGCTTAGTTCCAGCCTTCAGTAAGCACATTACTACCGGTACAATCGGGGGGACATACCGCGCCCATTCTACGGGTTTTGGGTTTGAGGTGCAGCGTTGGAGCAACGACATTTGTTTTGGACCAGAATCCAGGAGGGCTGAAGCATTGTCCGCATCGCAGACCATTACCTCATCGTTTCCCGCAACACTGGGGGTTGCCTTTTGGAGGTCGACAATGCCATATGTTGATGTGGAGGTAGCAATTGCAGATGTTTCTGTTGGGGTTGTTTCAGAGGTCGGTGGGACGTCATTATCGTCTTCCAATTTCAGCTTATCTAGCCCAGCCTTTATAAGGTTGTGGAAGCTGATGGGCTCATAGGTTGACGTTAAGGTCTTGATGTCCGAAGTCATAAGCGCATTGATGGTGAGCTGCTCTGCTGGCTTGAATTTATGTTCTGGCGATGTGGGTTGTGGCGGCTGACAGGAGGACACATCTTCGTTGCTGGAAGACCCTGGTTGGTATAGCTTATGGTGGATCATGGAGTGATGGCGAGCACCACATACCTCACAGCGAGCCTTGGAGGTGCATTCGGACCGCTTGTGCGTATTTGAAAAGCAGTTCATGCACAAACCCGTCTTCAATATGGTTTCTCGACGTTTAGGAAAGGACATCCAACGGAAATCGGTACAATATTTAATCGGGTGATTGCGTCCGCATACGTAACATCTACCCATTGTGTATCTGTGGAAGAAAAAGAAAGAAAGAAAAGAGAGACAAGCACAATGAGTAATTAGCATTCTAAAAAACGAGCATTTTCTTTATTAGTATCGGGTTTTTGCGGTTGATTTGTTGCAGTTGGTAGTATACAAAGTTTAACTACAGGGCGTATTACAATGCCGTTCTGAGTTTTAATTTCGGCAACACGGACGTTATTATCTTTGCCGTAGAATACTTTTATTATGCGACCTAAGCGCCATTCGGTGGGCGGCAGGGAGTCGTCTTTGATTATGACAAAGTCATTTTCTTTGATGTTATTTCGAGTCGTTTTCCACTTGTAGCGACGCTGGAGCTCGGTGATATATTCGGATTTCCAACGTTGGCTGAAAATATGTTGAATCGTTTTTAATCTTTTCCAGCGGTTGATGTGAGACACGTTTTCTGGTGGGAAATCTTCAGGAGACTCGGGGGGAGCTGTGAGAGGAGCGCCGCGCAGTAAGTGACCTGGAGTTAGTGGCAGGAGTTCGGCGGGGTTTTCGGACATAGGAGAAAGGGGCCTTGAATTTAGTACAGCCTCGATTATGATCAGCAGAGTGGTGAATTCCTCGAACGTGAATGATAAGTTGTTCGTTGTTTTCTTCAGATGGGACTTCATACTCTTTACTGCTGCTTCCCAAAGTCCACCCATGTGTGGAGCATAGGGAGGTATGAATGACCATGAAAATCCATGCACGCTGTATTTTTCTAGGAGAGATTTTTCAGCAGTTTTCAAAAACTTATTATGCTCTTGTAGCAATTTATAACTGGCACCTACGAAATTTCTACCATTGTCGGAAAACATAGTTTTAGGTAGACCTCGTCGTCCAATAAAACGAATAAATGCTGAAAGGAAACAATCTGCGGATAAATCAGAGCATACTTCGAGGTGTACTGCCTTCGTTGAGAAGCAAACAAATACCGCTGCATATCCTTTGAGTAACTTTGCATTTCTTAACATTGATGACTTCAGGTGGAATGGTCCAGCAAAGTCCACTCCTGCGTAAGTGAAAGGTAAGGTGAAAATTACCCGTTCAGGTGGAAGCGCTGCCATCATTTGGGTTTGGAATTTGCGTTTATAGATAGTGCAGACTTTGCATCCTCTGATGCATTTTCTTATTAAGTTTTTGAGCCTTGGAATATAATATCCTTGCCGAATAGCACGGAGCATGATATTATATTCAGCATGCAATAAGATTTCGTGCGAGTATTGGACAAAAAGTTCAGCGTCCACCTACTCGTAGCAGTCCATTGCTATCTAGAAAAGGATTTAGCGTTAGGATATGACTTTTTCGACTTATAGGGATCTTAGTTGTTAAACACGCGTATTCTCTAGGATAGACTTTTTGTTGAGCAAGAGTAATTAAGCGATTTTTAGCCAATGTAATTTCTTCTGTTGTGATGAATATGTTTTCAGGCTTAGGTTTCTTGCGACATGACTGGAAAAATCTGAAGATATAGGAAATTACTCGGAGTGCGCGGTTCAATGATGAAAATCTTGAGATGATATCCTCGTTGATTTCGAGATAAAACGTTGAAGCTTGCTTAGTTTCGAGATCAGTGGGATCAAACGAGCGTGGTTCTGGCCAAGTCTCTACTGGCCGTTGGAGCCAGGAAGGTCCATGCCACCAAAGGGAGTTCTGTATTAACTCTTTTGAAGGACATCCACGGGTGCCCAAATCGGCGGGATTATCCTCTGTTCGAACATGTTTCCATATATTGTTACTGACAATATTCGAGATTTCTGTCACGCGATTCGCAACAAAAGTTTTTAAGGTTTGTGGTGATTTCTGTAACCATCCAAGGACGATGGAAGAATCTGTCCACAAATAAAGCTCGTAAGGTGAATCAAAAGTTTTTAAAGTGTTCTTTATCAGGTTAGATAGAAGTACAGCACCGCAGAGTTCCAGTTTTGGAATTGTCGTGCGTTTGATTGGTGCAACTCTGGTTTTGGCTACCAGCAGGTGGCTGAATATTTCACCTCTGGAGTTTTTGGTTCTAAGGTAGACTGCGCCGCAATAGGCTTTTTCCGATGCGTCACTAAAACCATGTATTTGTATTTCACGATCTGGAGAGAAGTCTACCCACCGAGGAATTTTCAAAGCGGTAATATCCGGTAAGGTTCTGAGGAACGAATTCCAATTAATCAATATATGCGGTGGGACACCCTCATCCCAACCTGCCTTTTCTTGCCATAATTTTTGCATAAACATTTTTGCAACGACGACGATGGGACCAAGCCAACCAAGTGGGTCAAAAAGTCTTGCGATGACCGAGAGAATTTGTCGTTTAGTCGTTGATGAAGTTATGTCCACAGATTCAACCTTATAGTAGAAATAGTCCGACATCGCATTCCAACGGATGCCTAAGGTTTTCACGGTACTAGAGTTGTCTATCTTTAAAAAATCTTCGTCAAGAAGATCCTCCCGGGCCACATGTTCCAGGAGTTTGTTATTATTGCCTGTGATTTTCTTCAGAGGGAAGGAAGCAGATCTTAAAGCTTGCATAAGTTGGATTTGTTTCAATTTCGCTTCTGCTAAAGTGTGTCCACCTGACAACACGTCATCCACGTAAATTTCACTTCGAAGTACTTTAGAGGCTTCTGGATGTTCTAATTGACAATCTTCGCTGAGCTGCCTCAAAGTTCGTATGGCAAGGAATGGCGCACAGTTTACCCCGAAGGTAACTGTTTTCAACTGAAAAGTTTTAACCGATTCGCTTTTTTGTGGTCGAAATAGAAGTCGCTGATATGGTCGATCATCAGGATGAAGAAGAATTTGACGATACATTTTTTGAATGTCGCCTGTAAAAACGTATTGATAATATCTCCAACATAGTACAACTTTCATAAGGTCCGCTTGCAAAATAGGACCTGGATATAAGACGTCGTTTAGGGAGAAACCGCTTTTAGTCTTTTTCGACCCGTTGAAGACAACTCTTACTTTAGTTGTCTTACTTTCCGGTTTCACGACGGCATGGTGTGGTAGAAAAAACGTAAAATGTTTCTCAGCCTCGCTTTCGAAGTGATTGACTTTCTCCATGTGATCCATGTCCAAATACTCTTGTAGAACCTTATCGTACTGTATTTTTAGATCTGGAGTTTTCGCTAATGTTTTTTCCATGCGATGGTACTGAGCGAGAGCCATATTTTGGGAGGGGCCCAGAAATATATTTTCAGGAAACTCAGTTTTAAACGGGAGTCGTACGATGTATCGGCCGTCAGGTTGGCGGTACGTCGTATTTTTGTAAAACTCTTCGCAGTAAAGATCAAAATCCGAGGTTAAATTCGTTCTCTCGCATTCTTCCAATTCCCAAAATTTCCGAAGTTGCTCGTAGAGCGCGACATCGTCTGAAGTGGAAACCATCGTTGAGAATGTATTTACGGTACATGCCTGTAGGGGGCCAGACAAGTACCAGCCAAATTTGGACTCTCTTGCCTCTAAACCTCCACCAATATTCGAACGTACACCATCTAAGTTGATGAATGGTAGATAATCGCTGCCTATTATCATATCAATTGGAGCAGGCTTGAAAAAGTTTGGATCTGCCAAAGTCAAATTCGTAATGTCAGGAAAATATTCAATTTTAACACGTTTCGAAGGGAGAAAATGTGCCAGTTTTGAGACCACAATAGCATTTATCTTGAGTTTGAAGTTGGATTTTCGTGAACTAAGAGTAATGTCACAACAATTATTTGAATTTCCAACTATTGTACCACCAAGTCCAGAGATTTGTGAGTGGTGGGTACGAACTGGAAGAGCAAGAGTTTGCTGAATTCGTTTCGATACAAAACTCTTTTCCGACCCTGAATCCAAAAGGGCGCGAATACTGAACAATTCCCCAGCATGCTCAATATCAATAAGTGCCGTGGGCAATATGGTTGTTCCCTCATTCTGTGAAAAATGTGCCTGAACATTATCAACTTGTGGATTCGCCGATTTGTTAGGAGCAGGGGGCTCATGACGTGGAGTATAACTATTATCGTGGTTGTATGACTTGTGCTGACCACGATTCTGTTGTGAACTATACTTCTTCCCCTCATCTTCTAGGTGAAGCATCGTATGATGTTTCTGGTTGCATTTTGAACATGATTTGTCGCTCGTACAATTCGACTTAAAGTGTGTCGACGATAGGCAATTAGCACAATATTTATTTGAGTAGACATATTTCATCCGATCGCTTATCGAAAGTGACTTAAAATATTTGCAATATCGCAAAGGATGATTTTGCTGACACTTTTTGCAAGTGTATTTTGATTTTTCAGATTCCAGGTGGGAATGAAATACTTGGGATTTTTGATGAGACCCATGACCATCCCTAGAACCTGATTTTCGAAAGTCAGAAATAGTTTCAATAATCTCGATTCTCTTTGATAAAAACATGTTCATCTGAGACCACGAAGGTAATTCCTTATGATTGCTCAGAGAATCTTCCCATGCTCGTAATGTTTCTTCTGGCAGCTTCGTAGAACAGAGGTGGATCAGAATAGGATCCCAATTTTCTGTTTTTATTTTATATGACTGAAAAATTGCTAAGCTGTCATTTATTCCACTTTGTATGTGTCTGATAGATTTAGGATTTTCAACCTGTGTTGATTGAATACCAAAAAGCTGTTTCATTTGCTGATGAACTAAAATTCTAGTGTTCTCGTATCGATTTTTCAGCGCCTCCCAGGCCAAATGAAAATTTTCATCTACCAAATCGAATTTCTTCACGATTTGGTATGCTTCCCCCCTTGTCTTCCCCCTCAGGTGGAAGAGTTTTTGCGCCGGCGATAATTCAGGATGAACACCGAAAACTGCCCAAAATATGTCTCGAAATGCCGGCCATCTGGAATATCCTCCCTCAAAAGGAGGGGTATCACAAGGTGGTAACTTTAATGAAGAAGAAGACTGTTGACCAATGGTTGTGTCATGCCTAAAACTTTCTTCCATCTTGGATGCATGTTTCGCTGACAACATGTCCAATATTTTCGACTTACAGCTCATATACTTCCTGTATACCTATATTTGCCCGTCGCAAATTTTAAAAGCTCTGAGTCGCTTGCTGCTTCTTCACCCGTCATAATTTCTTCGTAATGTATGGCTAATTTATCCCACCTTTTTACTAACTCGGCTTCTTCTACTTTTAACGCCGAAATTTTGCAATCATCAGGTGGTTTGAATTCTTTGCAAAATGAGACTACCTGCTCAATATCAAAAATAAATTTTCTTCGAGCTGCCATTTGGGTGCTTTTAGTTTCTTTTTTTTTTAAAAAAATATTTCACGAAAAAAGAGATTTTTGATTGTCTGTAATTTATTTAATGTTGAAATATACGATTAATTATTTATTATTTTTGTAAAAAATGTTTTTATTTTCTTAAAATGTTTTTATTTTGTTGGCAAAAATTTATAATTTTTTATTTGTATTTGATTAATTTTTAAATTCTCCGACAAAAATGTGTTTAAAATTAAAAATCAGGGAGATATTTATGGATCCCGGGGAAATATTTATCAATCCCACGCTTTTAATAAATTTGGTTGACACGGTAACCCTACAAAGAAATTATTAATTCTTTGTTTACATCATTTTCGCATAGTTTGTTTTCGACAGTCAGTTATTAATTTTGGTTTGGCACACAAAAAAAACTTCAGTGGCCACACAAATTCTTCTTCTTATTTGAAACGTTCGCTGCCTGCGTCGATCAGGCGCTAGCTCGACGTCACACAACTTCTTTCTTCGTTTTTTTTTATCTTATCTTGGTTTCGCGAGAGCAATACGTCACACACACACACACTTTCATATAACCCTTTCGCTGCCTGCGTCAATTAGGCGCTCAAGTGACGTCACTCACTCCAACTCTCGTTGCCTTCGTTAGGCTACCTGCACTATATGTGACACACACTTGGTTGGATCGAAATTTGTTGGTTTGTGTTGTTGTTGTTGCTCGCAAAAATTTAACCGCCGTTATTTTTTGTCTCTGTCCCTTTGGTTTCTATTTTTTTTTAGGGATTGATTTTTTCTTTGGAATGTCTGTGTTTGTTGTTGTTTTTGTTTGATTATTTCGTTTCTTTTATTAACTCACTGTTCAATTTTTCCCGTTTTGCCAAAAGGGCTCAAGTCAAATATTATTTTTTTTTAAGTTATTTTTGTTTTTTACTTGTTAGTATTGTTGTTACATATTAAATGATCACAATTGGTTTTTGAAAAACTCACCCTTATTTCGCAGTTTTTCAACGAGAGGAAAAAAAATTAGGTGCCAGGAGGGTTCCAAATCACAGCAAAAAAAAACAACGGAGGGCTACTAATCTTATTTGCCCAGTTTGTCTGTCTTTTTTAATATTTTGCTAGGAGGGCCACTTCACACTTTTTTCTTTAAATGTTTATTTATTTAAAGTTTATAATTTTATTGAACACTGTTTTTTTTTTTTCGTTACGACCGTACGTTCACACTTCTGCACTGTTTGAAGGCAATATCACTTTGTTTTATTTCTTCTTTTTCTTCTTGTGCGTTGAGTGCGTTTGTATGTGTGTGTGTATGTACCACAATCTCTATTTCGCAATAGAAACTAGAGGAATTGCAACAATTGGTGCGCGTTTCTATGTACAAGTATGGTCGACCTGTTGGCGCGATATTGTATATAAGCATGTAATATGGCGTTATATGCAAATGGCTTATGTATTTCTTTTTTTTTTTCGAAATTCATATAATTAGGGTTTGAGGGTTATGTCGCCGTATACATAACCTCAACTTTTTAACCACCGATTTCGCGATTTTACCGATTTTATTTAATTTTTTACGAGTTTTTTTTCGTGACGAAATGATCGTAATGTCAATAATGCCAATTCTCACTGTACTTACCCACTCTCTTCCTCTTACTTGTTCTTTCCACGGAATCTCTTATGGATTGTGGATTGAAGGGGAATCTTCTCTTTGGGAATGTTGTACCAGGGGGGTGAAATGGAAACACGGCGATGTGGTGTTGATGATTTGCCTCTGCTTCTTGTGGAGTTTCTTATCTTCCTCTGCTATGTGCTGTGCCGGTATGGGAGCTGGTGACACAGCAGGATGACGCAACTGCCTCAGTGAATTTATTTCTCCGCAACGGAAGGCCAACAGAAATAACATTCACTTGTACCTTTTGTGCATAGGTACCGATGACGTTTTCTTAGTTAGAAAACTTTCTGGAACATTTCCAATCCTAGACTCCGCTAGGGTTTTTCGAAGGCTCCTGGTCGTGAACCGGGAGACCTATTTTTTTAAATGTGGGGGTTTTCCAAAATAAAAAGACCAAGTAGAAATTCAGAGGGAATTCAGTCTTTTATTGGTGTGGTTCTTGCAACCGTTTTCTTTGAAGTTCAGTACGAGACTTAAAACTAAAGAAACAGAGAAAACTACTTAAAGCTGTGTAGCATAAAATTCAGGTTGTAGTTTTGAAAAGAAGTAACAAAAAAAAAGGGCGAATTCAGAGCCACAAAATTAAGTAAATACTGAGAGAAATTAAGAGAATAAGTAAATAAAAGTAATAAAAAAAAATACAAAAAAAAGAGAAACAATAATATTTAAATTGTTGAACACTGGGTTCAACAGTTGGAATTGACCGAATTCGTCAAATGGCAAGAAAAATCAAGGTGATTAAACCAGCTACAATAATCAAAATAGCCTGAATGTCTAATAATTCAGAATGTTCATCATGTTCAAAGTGAATATAACGTTGCAGTTGACCGAATTCGTCAAATGGCAAGAGTATTCAAAGTGATCAGAGTGATAAAACCAGCCAGACTAATCAAAATAGCCTGAATGTCCTTTAATTCAGAATGTTCATCATGTTCAAAGTGAATATAACGTTGCAGCTGACCGAATTCATCAAATGGCAAGAGTATTCAAAGTGATCAGAGTGATAAAACCAGCCAGACTAATCAAAATAGCCTGAATGTCCAATAATTCAGAATGTTCATCATGTTGAAACTAAATAGAACGTTGGAATTGACCGAATTCGTCAAATGGCAAGAAAAATCAAGGTGATAAGCGCCCCGGTAGGCGAGTTGGTAGCGTGCTTGTCTATCAGCGTGGGGGTTGTGGGTTCGATTCCCACCAGAGGCTTTGGTCTGTCGCTGCAAAAATCAAGCCAAATGGTCTTTGTCACCCGGTTTACCCTTGGACCCAAAATTAGAATATAAATTTACTTTGTGTTGTAATTAATAAATAAATAAATCAAGGTGATAAAACCAGCCAGACTAATCAAAATAGCCTGAATGCCCAATAATTCAGAATGTTCATCATGTTGAAACTGAAAAGAACGTTGGAATTGACCGAATTCGTCAAATGGCAAGAGTATTCAAAGTGATCAGAGTGATAAAACCAGCTACAATAGTCAAAATAGCCTGAATGCCTAATAATTCAAAATGTTCATCATGTTCAAAGTGAATATAACGTTGCAGTTGACCGAATTCGTCAAATGGCAAGATTATTCAAAGTGATCAGAGTGTTAAAACCAGCTACAATAATCAAAATAGACTGAATGCCGAATAATACAGGATGTTCATCATGTTGAAACTAAATAGAACGTTGGAATTAACCGAATTCGTCAAATGGCAAGAGTATTCAAAGTGATAAAACCAGACAGACTAATCAAAATAGCCTGAATACCCAATAATTCACAATGTTCATCATGTTGAAACTGAAAAGAAAGTTGGAATTGACCGAATTCATCAAATGGCAAGAGTATTCAAAGTGATCAGAGTGATAAAACCAGCCAGACTAATCAAAATAGCCTGAATGCCCAATAATTCAGAATGTTCATCATGTTCGAACTGAATAGCACGTTGGAATTGACCGAATTCGTCAAACGGCAAGAGTATTCAAAGTGATCAGAGTGATAAAACCAGCTACAATAGTCAAAATAGCCTGAATGCCTAATAATTCAAAGTGTTCATCATGTACAAAGTGAATATAACGTTGCAGTTTACCGAATTCGTCAAATGGCAAGATTATTCAAAGTGATCAGAGTGATAAAAACAGCTACAATAAATAGCCTGAATGCCCAATAATTTAGAATGTTCATCATGTTGAAACTGAATAGAACGTTGGAATTGAGCGAATTCGTCAAATGACAAGAGTATTCAAAGTGATCAGAGTGATAAAACCAGCTACAATAATCAAAATAGACTGAATGCCCAATAATTCAGAATGTTCATCATGTTGAAACTGAATAGAACGATGGAATTGACCGAATTCGTCAAATGGCAAGAATAATCAAGGTGATAAACCAGCTACAATAATCAAAATAGCCTGAATGTGTAATAATTCAGAATGTTCATCATGTTCAAACTGAATAGAATGTTGGAATTCACCGAATTCGTCAAATGGCAAGAATAATCAAAGTGATCAGAGTGATAAAACCAGCTACAATAATCAAAATAGCCTGAATGCCCAATAATTCAGAATGTTCAGCATGTTGAAACTGAATAAAACATTTGAATTGACCGAATTCGTCAAATGACAAGAAAAATCAAAGTGATCAGAGTGTTGAAACCAGCTACAATAGCCTGAATGCCCAATAATTCAAAATGTTCATCATGTTCAAAGTGAATAGAACGTTGGAATTGTCCGAATTCGTCAAATGTCAAGAATAATCAAAGTGATCAGAGTGAGTAAACCAGCTACAATAATCAAAATAGCCTGAATGTCTAATAATTCAGAATGTTCATCATGTTCGAACTGAATAGAACGTTGGAATTGACCGAATTCGTCAAATGGCAAGAGTATTCAAAGTGACCAGAGTGATAAAACCAGCCAGACTAATCAAAATAGCCTGAATGTCCAATAATTCAGAATTTTCATTATATTCAAATTGATTAGAATGTTGGAATTCACCGAATTCGTCAAATGGCAAGAATAATCAAGGTGATAGAACCAGCAACAATAATCAAAATAGCCTGAATGCCCAAAAATTCAGAATGTTAATCATGTTGAAACTGAATAGAACGTTGGAATTGACCGAATTCGTCAAATGGCAAGAGTATTCAAGGTGATAAAACCAGTCAGACTAATCAAAATAGCCTGAATGCCCAATAATTCAGAATTTTCATCATGTTGAAACTGAAAAGAACGTTGGAATTGACCGAATTCGTGAAATGGCAAGAGTATTCAAAGTGATCAGAGTGATAAAACCAGCTACAATAGTCAAAATAGCCTGAATGCCTAATAATTCAAAGTGTTCATCATGTACAATGTGAATATAACGTTGCAGTTGACCGAATTCGTCAAATGGCAAGAGTATTCAAAGTGATAAAACCAGACAGACTAATCAAAATAGCCTGAATGCCCAATAGTTCAGAATGTTCATCATGTTGAAACTGAATAGAACGTTGGAATTGAGTGAATTCGTCAAATGACAAGAGTATTCAAAGTGATCAGAGTGATAAAACCAGCTACAATAATCAAAATAGACTGAATGCCCAATAATACAGAATGTTCGTCATGTTGAAACTGAATAGAACGTTGGAATTGAGCGAATTCGTCAAATGACAAGAGTATTCAAAGTGATCAGAGTGATAAAACCAGCTACAATAATCAAAATAGACTGAATGCCCAATAATACAGAATGTTCATCATGTTGAAACTGAATAGAACGTTGGAATTGACCGAATTCGTCAAATGGCAAGAGTATTCAAAGTGATAAAACCAGCCAGACTAATCAAAATAGCCTGAATGCCCAATAGTTCAGAATGTTCATCATGTTGAAACTGAAAAGAACGTTGGAATTGACCGCATTCATCAAATGGCAAGGGTATTCAAAGTGATCAGAGTGATAAAACCAGCCAGACTAATCAAAATAGCCTGAATGCCCAATAATTCAGAATGTTCATCATGTTGAAACTGAATAGAACGTTGGAATTGACCGAATTCGTCAAATGGCAAGAATAATCAAGTTGATAAACCAGCTACAATAATCAAAATAGCCTGAATGTCTAATAATTCAGAATGTTCATCATGTTCAAACTGAATAGAATGTTGGAATTCACAGAATTCGTCAAATGGCAAGAATAATCAAAGTGATCAGAGTGATAAAACCAGCTACAATAATCAAAATAGCCTGAATGCCCAATAATTCAGAATGTTCATCATGTTGAAACTGAATAAAACATTGGAATTGACCGAATTCGTCAAATGACAAGAACAATCAAAGTGATCAGAGTGTTGAAACCAGCTACAATAGTCAAAATAGCCTGAATGCCCAATAATTCAAAATGTTCATCATGTTCAAAGTGAATAGAACGTTGGAATTGACCGAATTCGTCAAATGGCAAGAATAATCAAAGTGATCAGAGTGATAAAACCAGCTACAATAGTCAAAATAGCCTGAATGCCTAATAATTCAAAATGTTCATCATGTTCAAAGTGAATATAACGTTGCAGTTGACCGAATTCGTCAAATGGCAAGAGTATTCAAAGTGATCAGAGTGATAAAACCAGCCAGACTAATCAAAATAGCCTGAATGTCCAATAATTCAGAATGTTCATCATGTTGAAACTAAATAGAACGTTGGAATTGACCGAATTCGTCAAATGGCAAGAAAAATCAAGGTGATTAAACCAGCTACAATAATCAAAATAGCCTGAATGTCTAATAATTCAGAATGTTCATCATGTTCAAAGTGAATATAACGTTGCAGTTGACCGAATTCGTCAAATGGCAAGATTATTCAAAGTGATCAGAGTGATAAAACCAGCCAGACTAATCAAAATAGCCTGAATGTCCTTTAATTCAGAATGTTCATCATGTTCAAAGTGAATATAACGTTGCAGCTGACCGAATTCATCAAATGGCAAGAGTATTCAAAGTGATCAGAGTGATAAAACCAGCCAGACTAATCAAAATAGCCTGAATGTCCAATAATTCAGAATGTTCATCATGTTGAAACTAAATAGAACGTTTGAATTGACCGAATTCGTCAAATGGCAAGAAAAATCAAGGTGATTAAACCAGCTACAATAATCAAAATAGCCTGAATGTCTAATAATTCAGAATGTTCATCATGTTCAAAGTGAATATAACGTTGCAGTTGACCGAATTCGTCAAATGGCAAGAGTATTCAAAGTGATCAGAGTGATAAAACCAGCCAGACTAATCAAAATAGCCTGAATGTCCTTTAATTCAGAATGTTCATCATGTTCAAAGTGAATATAACGTTGCAGCTGACCGAATTCATCAAATGGCAAGAGTATTCAAAGTGATCAGAGTGATAAAACCAGCCAGACTAATCAAAATAGACTGAATGTCCAATAATTCAGAATGTTCATCATGTTGAAACTAAATAGAACGTTGGAATTCACCGAATTCGTCAAATGGCAAGAGTATTCAAAGTGATAAAACCAGACAGACTAATCAAAATAGCCTGAATACCCAATAATTCACAATGTTCATCATGTTGAAACTGAAAAGAAAGTTGGAATTGACCGAATTCGACAAATGGCAAGAATAATCAAAGTGATCAGAGTGATAAAACCAGCTACAATAATCAAAATAGCCTGAATACCCAATAATTCACAATGTTCATCATGTTGAAACTGAAAAGAACGTTGGAATTGACCGAATTCGCCAAATGGCAAGAATAATCAAAGTGATCAGAGTGATAAAACCAGCTACAATAATCAAAATAGCCTGAATGCCTAATAATTCAAAATGTTCATCATGTTCAAAGTGAATATAACGTTGCAGTTGACCGAATTCGTCAAATGGCAATATTAATCAAAGTGATCAGAGTGATAAAACCAGCTACAATAATCTAAATAGACTGAATGCCCAATAATACAGGATGTTCATCATGTTGAAACTAAATAGAACGTTGGGATTAACCGAATTCGTCAAATGGCAAGAGTATTCAAAGTGATAAAATCAGACAGACTAATCAAAATAGCCTGAATGCCCAATAATTCACAATGTTCATCATGTTGAAACTGAAAAGAACGTTGGAATTGACCGAATTCGTCAAATGGCAAGAGTATTCAAAGTGATCAGAGTGATAAAACCAGCCAGACTAATCAAAATAGCCTGAATACCCAATAATTCACAATGTTCATCATGTTGAAACTGAAAAGAACGTTGGAATTGACCGAATTCGTCAAATGGCAAGAATAATCAAAGTGATCAGAGTGATAAAACCAGCTACAATAATCAAAATAGCCTGAATGCCCAATAATTCAGAATGTTCATCATGTTGAAACTGAATAGAACGTTGGAATTGACCGAATTCGTCAAATGGCAAGAGCATTCAAGGTGATAAAACCAGCCAGACTAATCAAAATAGCCTGAATGCCCAATAATTCACAATGTTCATCATGTTGAAACTGAAAAGAACGTTGGAATTGACCGAATTCGTCAAATGGCAAGAATAATCAAAGTGATCAGAGTGATAAAACCAGCTACAATAATCAAAATAGCCTGAATGCCCAATAATTCAGAATGTTCATCATGTTGAAACTGAATAGAACGTTGGAATTGACCGAATTCGTCAAATGGCAAGAGTATTCAAAGTGATCAGAGTGATAAAACCAGCCAGACTAATCAAAATAGCCTGAATACCCAATAATTCACAATGTTCATCATGTTGAAACTGAATAGAACGTTGGAATTGACCGAATTCGTCAAATGGCATGAGTATTCAAAGTGATAAAATCAGACAGACTAATCAAAATAGCCTGAATGTCCAATAATTCAGAATGTTCATCATGTTGAAACTGGCAAGAATAATCAAAGTGATCAGAGTGATAAAACCAGCTACAATAATCAAAATAGCCTGTATGCCCAATAATTCAGAATGTTCATCATGTTGAAACAGAATAGAACGTTGGAATTTACCGAATTCGTCAAATGGCAAGAGTATTCAAGGTGATAAATCCAGCCAGACTAATCAAAATAGCCTGAATGCCCAATAATTCAGAATGTTCATCATGTTGAAACTGAAAAGAACGTTGGAATTGACCGAATTCGTCAAATGGCAAGAGTATTCAAAGTGATTAGAGTGATAAAACCAGCTACAATAGTCAAAATAGTCTGAATGCCTAATAATTCAAAATGTTCATCATGTTCAAAGTGAATATAACGTTGCAGTTGACCGAATTCGTCAAATGGCAAGATTATTCAAAGTGATCAGAGTGATAAAACCAGCTACACAAATCAAAATAGACTGAATGCCGAATAATACAGGATGTTCATCATGTTGAAACTAAATAGATCGTTGGAATTAACCGAATTCGTCAAATGGCAAGAGTATTCAAAGTGATAAAACCAGACAGACTAATCAAAATAGCCTGAATACCCAATAATTCACAATGTTCATCATGTTGAAACTGAAAAGAACGTTGGAATTGACCGAATTCGTCAAATGGCAAGAATAATCAAAGTGATCAGAGTGATAAAACCAGCTACAATAATCAAAATAGCCTGAATGCCTAATAATTCAAAATGTTCATCATGTTCAAAGTGAATATAACGTTGCAGTTGACCGAATTCGTCAAATGGCAATATTAATCAAAGTGATCAGAGTGATAAAACCAGCTACAATAATCTAAATAGACTGAATGCCCAATAATACAGGATGTTCATCATGTTGAAACTAAATAGAACGTTGGGATTAACCGAATTCGTCAAATGGCAAGAGTATTCAAAGTGATAAAATCAGACAGACTAATCAAAATAGCCTGAATGCCCAATAATTCACAATGTTCATCATGTTGAAACTGAAAAGAACGTTGGAATTGACCGAATTCGTCAAATGGCAAGAGTATTCAAAGTGATCAGAGTGATAAAACCAGCCAGACTAATCAAAATAGCCTGAATACCCAATAATTCACAATGTTCATCATGTTGAAACTGAAAAGAACGTTGGAATTGACCGAATTCGTCAAATGGCAAGAATAATCAAAGTGATCAGAGTGATAAAACCAGCTACAATAATCAAAATAGCCTGAATGCCCAATAATTCAGAATGTTCATCATGTTGAAACTGAATAGAACGTTGGAATTGACCGAATTCGTCAAATGGCAAGAGCATTCAAGGTGATAAAACCAGCCAGACTAATCAAAATAGCCTGAATGCCCAATAATTCACAATGTTCATCATGTTGAAACTGAAAAGAACGTTGGAATTGACCGAATTCGTCAAATGGCAAGAATAATCAAAGTGATCAGAGTGATAAAACCAGCTACAATAATCAAAATAGCCTGAATGCCCAATAATTCAGAATGTTCATCATGTTGAAACTGAATAGAACGTTGGAATTGACCGAATTCGTCAAATGGCAAGAGTATTCAAAGTGATCAGAGTGATAAAACCAGCCAGACTAATCAAAATAGCCTGAATACCCAATAATTCACAATGTTCATCATGTTGAAACTGAAAAGAACGTTGGAATTGACCGAATTCGTCAAATGGCAAGAATAATCAAAGTGATCAGAGTGATAAAACCAGCTACAATAATCAAAATAGCCTGAATGCCCAATAATTCAGAATGTTCATCATGTTGAAACTGAATAGAACGTTGGAATTGACCGAATTCGTCAAATGGCAAGAGTATTCAAAGTGATCAGAGTGATAAAACCAGCCAGACTAATCAAAATAGCCTGAATACCCAATAATTCACAATGTTCATCATGTTGAAACTGAATAGAACGTTGGAATTGACCGAATTCGTCAAATGGCAAGAGTATTCAAAGTGATAAAATCAGACAGACTAATCAAAATAGCCTGAATGTCCAATAATTCAGAATGTTCATCATGTTGAAACTGGCAAGAATAATCAAAGTGATCAGAGTGATAAAACCAGCTACAATAATCAAAATAGCCTGAATGCCCAATAATTCAGAATGTTCATCATGTTGAAACTGAAAAGAACGTTGGAATTGACCGAATTCGTCAAATGGCAAGAGTATTCAAAGTGATTAGAGTGATAAAACCAGCTACAATAGTCAAAATAGTCTGAATGCCTAATAATTCAAAATGTTCATCATGTTCAAAGTGAATATAACGTTGCAGTTGACCGAATTCGTCAAATGGCAAGATTATTCAAAGTGATCAGAGTGATAAAACCAGCTACACAAATCAAAATAGACTGAATGCCGAATAATACAGGATGTTCATCATGTTGAAACTAAATAGATCGTTGGAATTAACCGAATTCGTCAAATGGCAAGAGTATTCATCATGTTCATCATATTCAATGTTCATCATGTTGAAACTGAAAAGAACGTTGGAATTGACCGAATTCGTCAAATGGCAAGAGTATTCAAAGTGATTAGAGTGATAAAACCAGCTACAATAGTCAAAATAGTCTGAATGCCTAATAATTCAAAATGTTCATCATGTTCAAAGTGAATATAACGTTGCAGTTGACCGAATTCGTCAAATGGCAAGATTATTCAAAGTGATCAGAGTGATAAAACCAGCTACACAAATCAAAATAGACTGAATGCCGAATAATACAGGATGTTCATCATGTTGAAACTAAATAGATCGTTGGAATTAACCGAATTCGTCAAATGGCAAGAGTATTCAAAGTGATAAAACCAGACAGACTAATCAAAATAGCCTGAATACCCAATAATTCACAATGTTCATCATGTTGAAACTGAAAAGAACGTTGGAATTGACCGAATTCGTCAAATGGCAAGAATAATCAAAGTGATCAGAGTGATAAAACCAGCTACAATAATCAAAATAGCCTGAATGCCTAATAATTCAAAATGTTCATCATGTTCAAAGTGAATATAACGTTGCAGTTGACCGAATTCGTCAAATGGCAATATTAATCAAAGTGATCAGAGTGATAAAACCAGCTACAATAATCTAAATAGACTGAATGCCCAATAATACAGGATGTTCATCATGTTGAAACTAAATAGAACGTTGGGATTAACCGAATTCGTCAAATGGCAAGAGTATTCAAAGTGATAAAATCAGACAGACTAATCAAAATAGCCTGAATGCCCAATAATTCACAATGTTCATCATGTTGAAACTGAAAAGTGATTAGAGTGATAAAACCAGCTACAATAGTCAAAATAGTCTGAATGCCTAATAATTCAAAATGTTCATCATGTTCAAAGTGAATATAACGTTGCAGTTGACCGAATTCGTCAAATGGCAAGATTATTCAAAGTGATCAGAGTGATAAAACCAGCTACACAAATCAAAATAGACTGAATGCCGAATAATACAGGATGTTCATCATGTTGAAACTAAATAGATCGTTGGAATTAACCGAATTCGTCAAATGGCAAGAGTATTCAAAGTGATAAAACCAGACAGACTAATCAAAATAGCCTGAATACCCAATAATTCACAATGTTCATCATGTTGAAACTGAAAAGAACGTTGGAATTGACCGAATTCGTCAAATGGCAAGAATAATCAAAGTGATCAGAGTGATAAAACCAGCTACAATAATCAAAATAGCCTGAATGCCTAATAATTCAAAATGTTCATCATGTTCAAAGTGAATATAACGTTGCAGTTGACCGAATTCGTCAAATGGCAATATTAATCAAAGTGATCAGAGTGATAAAACCAGCTACAATAATCTAAATAGACTGAATGCCCAATAATACAGGATGTTCATCATGTTGAAACTAAATAGAACGTTGGGATTAACCGAATTCGTCAAATGGCAAGAGTATTCAAAGTGATAAAATCAGACAGACTAATCAAAATAGCCTGAATGCCCAATAATTCACAATGTTCATCATGTTGAAACTGAAAAGAACGTTGGAATTGACCGAATTCGTCAAATGGCAAGAGTATTCAAAGTGATCAGAGTGATAAAACCAGCCAGACTAATCAAAATAGCCTGAATACCCAATAATTCACAATGTTCATCATGTTGAAACTGAAAAGAACGTTGGAATTGACCGAATTCGTCAAATGGCAAGAATAATCAAAGTGATCAGAGTGATAAAACCAGCTACAATAATCAAAATAGCCTGAATGCCCAATAATTCAGAATGTTCATCATGTTGAAACTGAATAGAACGTTGGAATTGACCGAATTCGTCAAATGGCAAGAGCATTCAAGGTGATAAAACCAGCCAGACTAATCAAAATAGCCTGAATGCCCAATAATTCACAATGTTCATCATGTTGAAACTGAAAAGAACGTTGGAATTGACCGAATTCGTCAAATGGCAAGAATAATCAAAGTGATCAGAGTGATAAAACCAGCTACAATAATCAAAATAGCCTGAATGCCCAATAATTCAGAATGTTCATCATGTTGAAACTGAATAGAACGTTGGAATTGACCGAATTCGTCAAATGGCAAGAGTATTCAAAGTGATCAGAGTGATAAAACCAGCCAGACTAATCAAAATAGCCTGAATACCCAATAATTCACAATGTTCATCATGTTGAAACTGAAAAGAACGTTGGAATTGACCGAATTCGTCAAATGGCAAGAATAATCAAAGTGATCAGAGTGATAAAACCAGCTACAATAATCAAAATAGCCTGAATGCCCAATAATTCAGAATGTTCATCATGTTGAAACTGAATAGAACGTTGGAATTGACCGAATTCGTCAAATGGCAAGAGTATTCAAAGTGATCAGAGTGATAAAACCAGCCAGACTAATCAAAATAGCCTGAATACCCAATAATTCACAATGTTCATCATGTTGAAACTGAATAGAACGTTGGAATTGACCGAATTCGTCAAATGGCAAGAGTATTCAAAGTGATAAAATCAGACAGACTAATCAAAATAGCCTGAATGTCCAATAATTCAGAATGTTCATCATGTTGAAACTGGCAAGAATAATCAAAGTGATCAGAGTGATAAAACCAGCTACAATAATCAAAATAGCCTGTATGCCCAATAATTCAGAATGTTCATCATGTTGAAACTGAATAGAACGTTGGAATTTACCGAATTCGTCAAATGGCAAGAGTATTCAAGGTGATAAAACCAGCCAGACTAATCAAAATAGCCTGAATGCCCAATAATTCAGAATGTTCATCATGTTGAAACTGAAAAGAACGTTGGAATTGACCGAATTCGTCAAATGGCAAGAGTATTCAAAGTGATTAGAGTGATAAAACCAGCTACAATAGTCAAAATAGTCTGAATGCCTAATAATTCAAAATGTTCATCATGTTCAAAGTGAATATAACGTTGCAGTTGACCGAATTCGTCAAATGGCAAGATTATTCAAAGTGATCAGAGTGATAAAACCAGCTACACAAATCAAAATAGACTGAATGCCGAATAATACAGGATGTTCATCATGTTGAAACTAAATAGATCGTTGGAATTAACCGAATTCGTCAAATGGCAAGAGTATTCATCATGTTCATCATATTCAATGTTCATCATGTTGAAACTGAAAAGAACGTTGGAATTGACCGAATTCGTCAAATGGCAAGAGTATTCAAAGTGATTAGAGTGATAAAACCAGCTACAATAGTCAAAATAGTCTGAATGCCTAATAATTCAAAATGTTCATCATGTTCAAAGTGAATATAACGTTGCAGTTGACCGAATTCGTCAAATGGCAAGATTATTCAAAGTGATCAGAGTGATAAAACCAGCTACACAAATCAAAATAGACTGAATGCCGAATAATACAGGATGTTCATCATGTTGAAACTAAATAGATCGTTGGAATTAACCGAATTCGTCAAATGGCAAGAGTATTCAAAGTGATAAAACCAGACAGACTAATCAAAATAGCCTGAATACCCAATAATTCACAATGTTCATCATGTTGAAACTGAAAAGAACGTTGGAATTGACCGAATTCGTCAAATGGCAAGAATAATCAAAGTGATCAGAGTGATAAAACCAGCTACAATAATCAAAATAGCCTGAATGCCTAATAATTCAAAATGTTCATCATGTTCAAAGTGAATATAACGTTGCAGTTGACCGAATTCGTCAAATGGCAATATTAATCAAAGTGATCAGAGTGATAAAACCAGCTACAATAATCTAAATAGACTGAATGCCCAATAATACAGGATGTTCATCATGTTGAAACTAAATAGAACGTTGGGATTAACCGAATTCGTCAAATGGCAAGAGTATTCAAAGTGATAAAATCAGACAGACTAATCAAAATAGCCTGAATGCCCAATAATTCACAATGTTCATCATGTTGAAACTGAAAAGAACGTTGGAATTGACCGAATTCGTCAAATGGCAAGAGTATTCAAAGTGATCAGAGTGATAAAACCAGCCAGACTAATCAAAATAGCCTGAATACCCAATAATTCACAATGTTCATCATGTTGAAACTGAAAAGAACGTTGGAATTGACCGAATTCGTCAAATGGCAAGAATAATCAAAGTGATCAGAGTGATAAAACCAGCTACAATAATCAAAATAGCCTGAATGCCCAATAATTCAGAATGTTCATCATGTTGAAACTGAATAGAACGTTGGAATTGACCGAATTCGTCAAATGGCAAGAGCATTCAAGGTGATAAAACCAGCCAGACTAATCAAAATAGCCTGAATGCCCAATAATTCACAATGTTCATCATGTTGAAACTGAAAAGAACGTTGGAATTGACCGAATTCGTCAAATGGCAAGAATAATCAAAGTGATCAGAGTGATAAAACCAGCTACAATAATCAAAATAGCCTGAATGCCCAATAATTCAGAATGTTCATCATGTTGAAACTGAATAGAACGTTGGAATTGACCGAATTCGTCAAATGGCAAGAGTATTCAAAGTGATCAGAGTGATAAAACCAGCCAGACTAATCAAAATAGCCTGAATACCCAATAATTCACAATGTTCATCATGTTGAAACTGAAAAGAACGTTGGAATTGACCGAATTCGTCAAATGGCAAGAATAATCAAAGTGATCAGAGTGATAAAACCAGCTACAATAATCAAAATAGCCTGAATGCCCAATAATTCAGAATGTTCATCATGTTGAAACTGAATAGAACGTTGGAATTGACCGAATTCGTCAAATGGCAAGAGTATTCAAAGTGATCAGAGTGATAAAACCAGCCAGACTAATCAAAATAGCCTGAATACCCAATAATTCACAATGTTCATCATGTTGAAACTGAATAGAACGTTGGAATTGACCGAATTCGTCAAATGGCAAGAGTATTCAAAGTGATAAAATCAGACAGACTAATCAAAATAGCCTGAATGTCCAATAATTCAGAATGTTCATCATGTTGAAACTGGCAAGAATAATCAAAGTGATCAGAGTGATAAAACCAGCTACAATAATCAAAATAGCCTGTATGCCCAATAATTCAGAATGTTCATCATGTTGAAACTGAATAGAACGTTGGAATTTACCGAATTCGTCAAATGGCAAGAGTATTCAAGGTGATAAAACCAGCCAGACTAATCAAAATAGCCTGAATGCCCAATAATTCAGAATGTTCATCATGTTGAAACTGAAAAGAACGTTGGAATTGACCGAATTCGTCAAATGGCAAGAGTATTCAAAGTGATTAGAGTGATAAAACCAGCTACAATAGTCAAAATAGTCTGAATGCCTAATAATTCAAAATGTTCATCATGTTCAAAGTGAATATAACGTTGCAGTTGACCGAATTCGTCAAATGGAAAGATTATTCAAAGTGATCAGAGTGATAAAACCAGCTACACAAATCAAAATAGACTGAATGCCGAATAATACAGGATGTTCATCATGTTGAAACTAAATAGATCGTTGGAATTAACCGAATTCGTCAAATGGCAAGAGTATTCAAAGTGATAAAACCAGACAGACTAATCAAAATAGCCTGAATACCCAATAATTCACAATGTTCATCATGTTGAAACTGAAAAGAACGTTGGAATTGACCGAATTCGTCAAATGGCAAGAATAATCAAAGTGATCAGAGTGATAAAACCAGCTACAATAATCAAAATAGCCTGAATGCCTAATAATTCAAAATGTTCATCATGTTCAAAGTGAATATAACGTTGCAGTTGACCGAATTCGTCAAATGGCAAAATTATTCAAAGTGATCAGAGTGATAAAACCAGCTACAATAATCAAAATAGACTGAATGCCCAATAATGCAGGATGTTCATCATGTTGAAACTAAATAGAACGTTGGAATTAACCGAATTCGTCAAATGGCAAGAGTATTCAAAGTGATAAAACCAGACAGACTAATCAAAATAGCCTGAATACCCAATAATTCACAATGTTCATCATGTTGAAACTGAAAAGAACGTTGGAATTGACCGAATTCGTCAAATGGCAAGAATAATCAAAGTGATCAGAGTGATAAAACCAGCTACAATAATCAAAATAGCCTGAATGCCCAATAATTCAGAATGTTCATCATGTTGAAACTGAATAGAACGTTGGAATTGACCGAATTCGTCAAATGGCAAGAGTATTCAAAGTGATAAAACCAGACAGACTAATCAAAATAGCCTGAATACCCAATAATTCACAATGTTCATCATGTTGAAACTGAAAAGAACGTTGGAATTGACCGAATTCGTCAAATGGCAAGAATAATCAAAGTGATCAGAGTGATAAAACCAGCTACAATAATCAAAATAGCCTGAATGCCCAATAATTCACAATGTTCATCATGTTGAAACTGAAAAGAACGTTGGAATTGACCGAATTCGTCAAATGGCAAGAGTATTCAAAGTGATCAGAGTGATAAAACCAGCTACAATAATCAAAATAGCCTGAATGCCCAATAATTCAGAATGTTCATCATGTTGAAACTGAGTAGATCGTTGGAATTGACCGAATTCATCAAATGGCAAGAGTATTCAAAGTGATCAGAGTGATAAAACCAGCTACAATAATCAAAATAGCCTGAATGCCTAATAATTCAAAATGTTCATTGTTGTGATCGTTGCTGATTTTATAAGGATCTTCCGAGTATTATATTAAAAGACGTGTTTGTTAATGTAATTAACTGGCTCGGCCATATATTTAATATAATACTTATAAAATATATAAAAAGTAACGTGTATACAGGGAAACGTCCGACTAGTATCAAAACCACAAAGCAACAGTCACAAGAATAAACGACAATGACCTGACGTTTCAATTTAGAACAAAACAAACAAAAAGGGTTGCCATGTTTAAGAACATAAAACGGTTACTTATAGTTGGGCGTTAAAAGGGTAATTATTTGGGTATCCCAACATCTCTCCTTCTTTTTGGAAGTACATAATCGGCGGTCCATGCTGGAGGTCGTTTGCGCCTAGCTGAACTCCGGGTTTCTACAGATGGTGCCGATTCAGTAGATGTTGTTGTTAAAGGTGACTCTAGACTTGTACTTGTTGATGGCTGTTGATTTAAATCTATTGGAGTTGGCTGTGTTGAGGGAATTATGGCGTTTTGTATACAATTATTGCTGGTATCTGGATCTAATGTTGCTGACACGGTGACTGATTCCTCTGTTGGTTGAGTGTTTTTGGGCGATAGGTCGAAACAATCGAAAAGAAAATCAATTTGGGCTGCTTCATTATTTGTAAATCTTGGCCGTAATTGATTAGCATGTGACCTAACTGCTCTAAAACATGGAATATTATCAACCTTTACTTCATAATTGACATTACCAATTACTTTTGTTATGACACCGGGATGCCAATATGTTTTGTTGAGTTTATATATCTTGACGTACACTTTCTCTCCACATCCATATTTACGCTCTATCGCACTATGTCTCTTGTTAAACTGCTGTTCCATTTTCTCATTGCGTTGAATATCCGGCTGATCTCTTTTTCTAAGTAAATCTAAGTTTATCCTCAGATTCCTTCCTATGAACAATTCGGATGGCGTTTTATTCTGAAGCGCATTTGTATTAGGCGTAGAGCGATAGCATTTCAAAAATGTTTGTAGAATTTGTTTTGATGTGCCGGTACCTTCCAGCTTTTTGAGTGCACGTTTGAGCGTATCAACAAATCTTTCTGCTAATCCATTTGATTGTGGGTGGTATGGGGCAGTAAATATGTGCTCTATGCCATTTGTTGAACAAAATTCGGAAAAATGTTGACTTGTGAACTGTGTACCGTTATCGCTTACTATTAATTCCGGATTTCCAAATTGTGAAGTAAAATCTTTTAAACAATCTAAAATTGTCGATGTAGAAATTGAATTAATTTTGTATATTTGGGGCCATTTTGAGAATGAGTCCACGATTACGAAGTAATATTCATTATTCACCGGGCCTGCTATATCGATGTGGATTCTTTGCATTGGATACGTGGTTTGAGGCCAAGACGCTAATGTGGTTTTTGGTAAAGTTTTCGCCACCGAAGCACATTTTTCGCATGATTGCACCAATTGTTTAATCTCGTCATCTAAATGCGGCCAGTAGACATAGCTACGAGCTAATGCTTTGGTTCTTTCTATACCATCATGACCTTTGTGTAATTCTTTAAGAATACGTTTACGAAAACATTTAGGAATGACCAGACGTGCTGAATACATTATGCAATCATCTACAATACTTAATTCATTTTTTCTAGCAAAAAAAACATTTGACGTCTTGCGGTTTCTCATTTGGCCAATTTCCACTTTGAATGTAGCGTACGATATCTTGCAAAAATGAATCATTTTTGGTTGCAGCTCTAACCATATTGAACGTTATAGGCAGTGCTTTAGTTATTTCATTAGCTACGTGTCTAACTTCAGCATCGATTTGAATGCACGCTATGACGGTGTCTTCATTAGCTTTCACAGTATTGCCTATTAGACGTGATAAAATATCGGCAGCTCCAAAATTATTTGTTGAAATATATTCGAAATCGAAGTCGTACGACATAAGAGTGAGCGCCCAGCGCTGAAGGCGATTTGCGGAGTGCGCAGGAATTCCCTTCTTGTTTCCGAATATTGCAAGCAGTGGCTTATGATCGGTCTGTAACGTAAATTTTCTACCGTACAAAAATTTGTGGAATTTTGTTACAGCGAATACTAACGCTAACCCTTCTTTTTCAATCTGTGCGTAATTTTTTTCTGCAGGTGTGATAGACCGTGCACAGTGATAAATAGCCTTCTCACTACCATCTGGATATACATGACAAATATACGCACCCAGACCGACATTCGATGCATCTGCAGCTACTTTCATTGGTAATCTATGGTCGTAGTGCGTTAGTAATAAATCGGAAGACAATAATTCTTTGAACCTTTCAAAGCTGTTTTGGCATTGGGTATTCCAGAACCATTTTGAATCTTTTTTTAACAATTTGTCTAACGGATCTCTTAATTTTCTCATTTGGAATATAAATTTTCCGTAATAATTTATTGCGCCCAGGAATGCCCTTAACTCACTAACATCTTTCGGAGCTGGTAAGTCTAAAATTTTCGCAATTTTATTTTTATCAGGACTCACCCCATTTTTATCAACGTGATACCCCAGGTATGTGCACGAAGTTTTAAAAAATTTGCATTTGTCGAAATTTACTGTGATGTTGTATAAGGCAAACCTCTCCATTACTTGTACCACGGCTTTTACATTTTGATCTCTGGTACGTGTTGCGATGATGACGTCATCCAAGTATGGGAAGGCTCCCTCTATGCCGGACAGTATAGACTCAATCACTTGTTGAAATGCCCCTGGGGCAGATTTTACACCTTGAGCTAGGCGATTGAAGGTATACAACCCCCGATGTGTGTTTATGACCAAAATTTTTTTCGTGTTGTCATCCACTTCAATTTGCATGTATGCATTGTTTAAATCTACTATAGAGAAAAAAGAACATTTATTGAAATTTATAAAAATGTCGTCAGGCAACGGTAAAGGAAAATTGTGTTGTTCAAGCTGATCATTGAGACCTGTGGAATAATCTCCGCATATTCGTAGATCACCTGAGGTTTTCTTCACAACTACGATTGGAGCCGCCCACTCTGAAAAAATTATTGGAGAAATGATTCCTTCTTTTTCAAGACGTGTTAATTCTTTATCCAGTGGGTCTTTTACCGCGTACGCAACTTGCCTTTTTGGACGAAAAACTGGAATTGCTTCTGGCTTCAGTTGTAGATTGACTTTGAATGCCGTGCAATGTCCTATTTGTTTGCTGAAGACTGTTGGAAACATCTGATGAATATTGGCTTCAGACGTTGTGCTGCTAATCTGGTTGCATGTCGTGTATGAATTAATCGGTATGTCCCACAATTCAAATGCGTCGATTAGATCCGATCCCAACAAATTTAAATTTGAAATGGATGAAACTGCTATACTGCTTTGTTTCTGCTTTGTTTTTAGGACCACCACTGCATCAAACTCTCCGATTATTTCGATATGATTAGATGAAGCATCCCGTGGCGTGTGTCGAGATGTTCGCAGTGTCGGTTTTCCAATTTTAACCCAATTGTTTTTCGAAATGATGGTTAAATCCGAACCCGTATCATGTTGCAATTTTAGTTGTACGTTATTAATTTGCACCGATACAAAACGTCTGTTTTTGGATGTGCAACTAGTCGTAAAAACGCTTTTTATATTAGAACGCGCTTTAAAATTATTCTTCTTCTTCGTGTTTTCATTTTTATTCGTCGATGATTTGCCGTCGGAAAAACAAGAACAATAGCCTTCTTTGTGGCCTATCTTACCACATTGTACACATTTGTGATTTGCATAACCGCAATCGCGCACAAAGTGCATACTACCACATTGCCAACAGGGACGTTTCGGCATTTCACCATTTTGTTGAACATTTTTGGAGTCTATTGCTCGAGTTGTTTGAATAGCATTAACTTGCATTTGTTTTTGCTCGCCTAAAGCTATATCGCTTTTCAAACTGTTAATGCGTTGAATTTCGGCTACCAAATGATCAATTGTGATTGGTGTTTGTTCCGTTTCAGCATCTAACATTTTTAAAAGTCTTGCTCGAATTTCTTGATGTTGCGATGATTGCAGTCCATTGACAAACATTAGGCATTTGAAGTTGTCTTTTGTACATTTTTCAAATGCAAATTGTTCGCATTTCTTATTAATGTTGGCTGCGTAAGTGACAATATCTTCGTTTTCGCCATTTTGATATTGCATGCACTTCACACGTAAAGAAAATTGGGATTGTTTTCTGCCGAACAATTTCTTTAAAGTTTCAACGGTGTCGTTAAACGGAACTTCCCGGGTATGCTTTGGCAACAAATAGTCTTTGTACCTATCGAAAACCACAGTGCTGACCTTTCTCAACAATAGACGAACTTTTGCAGCGTCATCCAACTTTTCCCCTTCCACCAGAAAAATATCCTCGTACCGCTCATACCACAATTCGAAGATCTGATTTTCCTCCGGGTCATAGATGAATTCGCGAATGTTTTTCGCCAAGATGTCCATCAACACCTCCGAGCCACCACCTGTTGTGTCAGCTTTTGATGCGGTTGAAACATCTGCCATTGTTGTTTGAACATTTGGTTGTAGTGTTGCGGCCACTAAACGTTCCATCAGTTGTTGTTGCTTCTCCAAGGTTTCTTGCTGCTTTGCAAGAAGCTGTGCCACAATTGACTCCATTTTGTTAATATGAATTAACGAAGAATTATATTAATTTGAAGAATTTCCTTTGTTTTTACCTCGTCGCCAATTGTTGTGATCGTTGCTGATTTTATAAGGATCTTCCGAGTATTATATTAAAAGACGTGTTTGTTAATGTAATTAACTGGCTCGGCCATATATTTAATATAATACTTATAAAATATATAAAAAGTAACGTGTATACAGGGAAACGTCCGACTAGTATCAAAACCACAAAGCAACAGTCACAAGAATAAACGACAATGACCTGACGTTTCAATTTAGAACAAAACAAACAAAAAGGGTTGCCATGTTTAAGAACATAAAACGGTTACTTATAGTTGGGCGTTAAAAGGGTAATTATTTGGGTATCCCAACATTCATCATGTTCAAAGTGAATATAACGTTGCAGTTGACCGAATTCGTCAAATGGCAAGATTATTAAAAGTGATAACACCAGCCAGACTAATTAAAATAGCCTGAATGCCCAATAATTCAGAATGTTCATCATGTTGAAACTAAATAGAACGTTGGACCGTCTTCGTCAAATGGCAAGAGTATTCAAAGTGATCAGAGTGATAAAACCAGCCAGACTAATCAAAAAAGCCTGAATGTCCTTTAATTCAGAATGTTCATCATGTTTAAACTGAATAGAACGTTGGAATTGACCGTATTCGTCAAATGACAAGAGTATTCAAAGTGATCAGAGTGATAAAACCAGCTACAATAATCAAAATAGCCTGAATGCCCAAAAATTCGGAATTTCATCATGTTGAAACTGAATAGAACGTTGGAATTGAACGAACTCGTCAAATGGCAAGAGTATTCAAAGTGATCAGAGTGATAAAACCAGCTACAATAATCAAAATAGCCCGAATGCCCAAAAATTCAGAATGTTCATCATGTTGAAACTGAAAAGAACGTTGGAATTGACCGAATTCGTGAAATGGCAAGAATAATCAAAGTGATTAGGGTGATAAAACCAGCTACAATAATCAAAATAGCCTGAATGCCCAATAATTCAGAATGTTCATCATGTTGAAACTGAGTAGATCGTTGGAATTGACCGAATTCATCAAATGGCAAGAGTATTCAAAGTGATCAGAGTGAAAAAACCAGCTACAATAATCAAAATAGCCTGAATTCCTAATAATTCAAAATGTTCATCATGTTCAAAGTGAATATAACGTTGCAGTTGACCGAATTCGTCAAATGGCAAGATTATTAAAAGTGGTAACACCAGCCAGACTAATCAAAATAGCCTGAATGCCCAATAATTCAGAATGTTCATCATGTTGAAACTGAATAGAACGTTGGAATTGAACGAACTCGTCAAATGGCAAGAGTATTCAAAGTGATCAGAGTGATAAAACCAGCTACAATAATCAAAATAGCCTGAATGCCCAAAAATTCAGAATGTTCATCATGTGGAAACTAAATAGAACGTTGGAATTGACCGTATTCGTCAAATGGCAAGAGTATTCAAAGTGATCAGAGTGATAAAACCAGCCAGACTAATCAAAATAGCCTGAATGTCCTTTAATTCAGAATGTTCATCATGTTTAAACTGAATAGAACGTTGGAATTGACCGTATTCGTCAAATGGCAAGAATAATCAAAGTGATCAGAGTGATAAAACCAGCTACAATAATCAAAATAGCCTGAATGCCCAATAATTCAGAATGTTCATCATGTTGAAACTGAATAGAACGTTGGAATTGACCGAATTCGTCAAATGGCAAGAGTATTCAAGGTGATAAAACCAGCCAGACTTATCAAAATAGCCTGAATGCCCAATAATTCAGAATGTTCATCATGTTGAAACTGAAAAGAACGTTGGAATTGACCGAATTCGTCAAATGGCAAGAGTATTCAAAGTGATTAGAGTGATAAAACCAGCTACAATAGTCAAAATAGCCTGAATGTCTAATAATTCAAAATGTTCATCATGTTCAAAGTGAATACAACGTTGCAGTTGACCGAATTCGTCAAATGCAAGATTATTCAAAGTGATCAGAGTGATAAAACCAGCTACAATAATCAAAATAGACTGAATGCCCAATAATACAGGATGTTCATCATGTTGAAACTAAATAGAACGTTGGAATTAACCGAATTCGTCAAATGGCAAGAGTATTCAAAGTGATAAAACCAGACAGACTAATCAAAATAGCCTGAATACCCAATAATTCACAATGTTCATCATGTTGAAACTGAAAAGAACGTTGGAATTGGCCGAATTCGTCAAATGGCAAGAATAATCAAAGTGATCAGAGTGATAAAACCAGCTACAATAATCATAATAGCCTGAATGCCTAATAATTCAAAATGTTCATCATGTTCAAAGTGAATATAACGTTGCAGTTGACCGAATTCGTCAAATGGCAAGATTATTCAAAGTGATCACAGTGATAAAACCAGCTACAATAATCAAAATAGACTGAATACCCAATAATGCAGGATGTTCATCATGTTGAAACTAAATAGAACGTTGGAATTAACCGAATTCGTCAAATGGCAAGAGTATTCAAAGTGATAAAACCAGACAGACTAATCAAAATAGCCTGAATACCCAATAATTCACAATGTTCATCATGTTGAAACTGAAAAGAACGTTGGAATTGACCGAATTCGTCAAATGGCAAGAATAATCAAAGTGATCAGAGTGATAAAACCAGCTACAATAATCAAAATAGCCTGAATGCCCAATAATTCAGAATGTTCATCATGTTGAAACTGAATAGAACGTTGGAATTGACCGAATTCGTCAAATGGCAAGAGTATTCAAAGTGATAAAACCAGACAGATTAATCAAAATAGCCTGAATACCCAATAATTCACAATGTTCATCATGTTGAAACTGAAAAGAACGTTGGAATTGACCGAATTCGTCAAATGGCAAGAATAATCAAAGTGATCAGAGTGATAAAACCAGCTACAATAATCAAAATAGCCTGAATGCCCAATAATTTAGAATGTTAATCATGTTGAAACTGAGTAGATCGTTGGAATTGACAGAATTCATCAAATGGCAAGAGTATTCAAAGTGATCAGAGTGATAAAACCAGCTACAATAATCAAAATAGCCTGAATGCCTAATAATTCAAAATGTTCATCATGTTCAAAGTGAATATAACGTTGCAGTTGACCGAATTCGTCAAATGGCAAGATTATTAAAAGTGATAACACCAGCCAGACTAATTAAAATAGCCTGAATGCCCAATAATTTAGAATGTTCATCATGTTGAAACTAAATAGAACGTTGGAATTGACCGTATTCGTCAAATGGCAAGAGTATTCAAAGTGATCAGAGTGATAAAACCAGCCAGACTAATCAAAATAGCCTGAATGTCCTTTAATTCACAATGTTCATCATGTTGAAACTGAAAAGAACGTTGGAATTGACCGTATTCGTCAAATGGCAAGAGTATTCAAAGTGATCAGAGTGGTAAAACCAGCCAGACTAATCAAAATAGCCTGAATGTCCAATAATTCAGAATGTTCATCATGTTGAAACTAAATCAAAATAGCCTGAATGCCCAATAATTCACAATGTTCATCATGTTGAAACTGAAAAGAACGTTGGAATTAACCGAATTCATCAAATGGCAAGAGTATTCAAAGTGATCAGAGTGATAAAACCAGCTACAATAATCAAAATAGCCTGAATGCCCAATAATTCAGAATGTTCATCATGTTGAAACTGAGTAGATCGTTGGAATTGACCGAATTCATCAAATGGCAAGAGTATTCAAAGTGATCAGAGTGATAAAACCAGCCAGACTAATCAAAATAGCCTGAATGTCCAATAATTCAGAATGTTCATCATGTTGAAACTAAATCAAAATAGCCTGAATGCCCAATAATTCACAATGTTCATCATGTTGAAACTGAAAAGAACGTTGGAATTAACCGAATTCGTCAAATGGCAAGAGTATTCAAAGTGATCAGAGTGATAAAACCAGCTACAATAATCAAAATAGCCTGAATGCCCAATAATTCAGAATGTTCATCATGTTGAAACTGAGTAGATCGTTGGAATTGACCGAATTCATCAAATGGCAAGATTATTAAAAGTGATAACACCAGCCAGACTAATCAAAATAGCCTGAATACCCAATAATTCACAATGTTCATCATGTTGAAACTGAAAAGAACGTTGGAATTGACCGAATTCGTCAAATGGCAAGAATAATCAAAGTGATCAGAGTGATAAAACCAGCTACAATAATCAAAATAGCCTGAATGCCCAATAATTCAGAATGTTCATCATGTTGAAACTGAATAGAACGTTGGAATTGACCGAATTCGTCAAATGGCAAGAGTATTCAAAGTGATAAAACCAGACAGACTAATCAAAATAGCCTGAATACCCAATAATTCACAATGTTCATCATGTTGAAACTGAAAAGAACGTTGGAATTGACCGAATTCGTCAAATGGCAAGAATAATCAAAGTGATCAGAGTGATAAAACCAGCTACAATAAACAAAATAGCCTGAATGCCCAATAATTTAGAATGTTAATCATGTTGAAACTGAGTAGATCGTTGGAATTGACAGAATTCATCAAATGGCAAGAGTATTCAAAGTGATCAGAGTGATAAAACCAGCTACAATAATCAAAATAGCCTGAATGCCTAATAATTCAAAATGTTCATCATGTTCAAAGTGAATATAACGTTGCAGTTGACCGAATTCGTCAAATGGCAAGATTATTAAAAGTGATAACACCAGCCAGACTAATTAAAATAGCCTGAATGCCCAATAATTTAGAATGTTCATCATGTTGAAACTAAATAGAACGTTGGAATTGACCGTATTCGTCAAATGGCAAGAGTATTCAAAGTGATCAGAGTGATAAAACCAGCCAGACTAATCAAAATAGCCTGAATGTCCTTTAATTCACAATGTTCATCATGTTGAAACTGAAAAGAACGTTGGAATTGACCGTATTCGTCAAATGGCAAGAGTATTCAAAGTGATCAGAGTGATAAAACCAGCCAGACTAATCAAAATAGCCTGAATGTCCAATAATTCAGAATGTTCATCATGTTGAAACTAAATCAAAATAGCCTGAATGCCCAATAATTCACAATGTTCATCATGTTGAAACTGAAAAGAACGTTGGAATTAACCGAATTCATCAAATGGCAAGAGTATTCAAAGTGATCAGAGTGATAAAACCAGCTACAATAATCAAAATAGCCTGAATGCCCAATAATTCAGAATGTTCATCATGTTGAAACTGAGTAGATCGTTGGAATTGACCGAATTCATCAAATGGCAAGAGTATTCAAAGTGATCAGAGTGATAAAACCAGCCAGACTAATCAAAATAGCCTGAATGTCCAATAATTCAGAATGTTCATCATGTTGAAACTAAATCAAAATAGCCTGAATGCCCAATAATTCACAATGTTCATCATGTTGAAACTGAAAAGAACGTTGGAATTAACCGAATTCGTCAAATGGCAAGAGTATTCAAAGTGATCAGAGTGATAAAACCAGCTACAATAATCAAAATAGCCTGAATGCCCAATAATTCAGAATGTTCATCATGTTGAAACTGAGTAGATCGTTGGAATTGACCGAATTCATCAAATGGCAAGATTATTAAAAGTGATAACACCAGACAGACTAATCAAAATAGCCTGAATACCCAATAATTCACAATGTTCATCATGTTGAAACTGAAAAGAACGTTGGAATTGACCGAATTCGTCAAATGGCAAGAATAATCAAAGTGATCAGAGTGATAAAACCAGCTACAATAATCAAAATAGCCTGAATGCCCAATAATTCAGAATGTTCATCATGTTGAAACTGAATAGAACGTTGGAATTGACCGAATTCGTCAAATGGCAAGAGTATTCAAAGTGATAAAACCAGACAGATTAATCAAAATAGCCTGAATACCCAATAATTCACAATGTTCATCATGTTGAAACTGAAAAGAACGTTGGAATTGACCGAATTCGTCAAATGGCAAGAATAATCAAAGTGATCAGAGTGATAAAACCAGCTACAATAATCAAAATAGCCTGAATGCCCAATAATTTAGAATGTTAATCATGTTGAAACTGAGTAGATCGTTGGAATTGACAGAATTCATCAAATGGCAAGAGTATTCAAAGTGATCAGAGTGATAAAACCAGCTACAATAATCAAAATAGCCTGAATGCCTAATAATTCAAAATGTTCATCATGTTCAAAGTGAATATAACGTTGCAGTTGACCGAATTCGTCAAATGGCAAGATTATTAAAAGTGATAACACCAGCCAGACTAATTAAAATAGCCTGAATGCCCAATAATTTAGAATGTTCATCATGTTGAAACTAAATAGAACGTTGGAATTGACCGTATTCGTCAAATGGCAAGAGTATTCAAAGTGATCAGAGTGATAAAACCAGCCAGACTAATCAAAATAGCCTGAATGTCCTTTAATTCACAATGTTCATCATGTTGAAACTGAAAAGAACGTTGGAATTGACCGTATTCGTCAAATGGCAAGAGTATTCAAAGTGATCAGAGTGGTAAAACCAGCCAGACTAATCAAAATAGCCTGAATGTCCAATAATTCAGAATGTTCATCATGTTGAAACTAAATCAAAATAGCCTGAATGCCCAATAATTCACAATGTTCATCATGTTGAAACTGAAAAGAACGTTGGAATTAACCGAATTCATCAAATGGCAAGAGTATTCAAAGTGATCAGAGTGATAAAACCAGCTACAATAATCAAAATAGCCTGAATGCCCAATAATTCAGAATGTTCATCATGTTGAAACTGAGTAGATCGTTGGAATTGACCGAATTCATCAAATGGCAAGAGTATTCAAAGTGATCAGAGTGATAAAACCAGCCAGACTAATCAAAATAGCCTGAATGTCCAATAATTCAGAATGTTCATCATGTTGAAACTAAATCAAAATAGCCTGAATGCCCAATAATTCACAATGTTCATCATGTTGAAACTGAAAAGAACGTTGGAATTAACCGAATTCGTCAAATGGCAAGAGTATTCAAAGTGATCAGAGTGATAAAACCAGCTACAATAATCAAAATAGCCTGAATGCCCAATAATTCAGAATGTTCATCATGTTGAAACTGAGTAGATCGTTGGAATTGACCGAATTCATCAAATGGCAAGATTATTAAAAGTGATAACACCAGCCAGACTAATCAAAATAGCCTGAATACCCAATAATTCACAATGTTCATCATGTTGAAACTGAAAAGAACGTTGGAATTGACCGAATTCGTCAAATGGCAAGAATAATCAAAGTGATCAGAGTGATAAAACCAGCTACAATAATCAAAATAGCCTGAATGCCCAATAATTCAGAATGTTCATCATGTTGAAACTGAATAGAACGTTGGAATTGACCGAATTCGTCAAATGGCAAGAGTATTCAAAGTGATAAAACCAGACAGACTAATCAAAATAGCCTGAATACCCAATAATTCACAATGTTCATCATGTTGAAACTGAAAAGAACGTTGGAATTGACCGAATTCGTCAAATGGCAAGAATAATCAAAGTGATCAGAGTGATAAAACCAGCTACAATAAACAAAATAGCCTGAATGCCCAATAATTTAGAATGTTAATCATGTTGAAACTGAGTAGATCGTTGGAATTGACAGAATTCATCAAATGGCAAGAGTATTCAAAGTGATCAGAGTGATAAAACCAGCTACAATAATCAAAATAGCCTGAATGCCTAATAATTCAAAATGTTCATCATGTTCAAAGTGAATATAACGTTGCAGTTGACCGAATTCGTCAAATGGCAAGATTATTAAAAGTGATAACACCAGCCAGACTAATTAAAATAGCCTGAATGCCCAATAATTTAGAATGTTCATCATGTTGAAACTAAATAGAACGTTGGAATTGACCGTATTCGTCAAATGGCAAGAGTATTCAAAGTGATCAGAGTGATAAAACCAGCCAGACTAATCAAAATAGCCTGAATGTCCTTTAATTCACAATGTTCATCATGTTGAAACTGAAAAGAACGTTGGAATTGACCGTATTCGTCAAATGGCAAGAGTATTCAAAGTGATCAGAGTGATAAAACCAGCCAGACTAATCAAAATAGCCTGAATGTCCAATAATTCAGAATGTTCATCATGTTGAAACTAAATCAAAATAGCCTGAATGCCCAATAATTCACAATGTTCATCATGTTGAAACTGAAAAGAACGTTGGAATTAACCGAATTCATCAAATGGCAAGAGTATTCAAAGTGATCAGAGTGATAAAACCAGCTACAATAATCAAAATAGCCTGAATGCCCAATAATTCAGAATGTTCATCATGTTGAAACTGAGTAGATCGTTGGAATTGACCGAATTCATCAAATGGCAAGAGTATTCAAAGTGATCAGAGTGATAAAACCAGCCAGACTAATCAAAATAGCCTGAATGTCCAATAATTCAGAATGTTCATCATGTTGAAACTAAATCAAAATAGCCTGAATGCCCAATAATTCACAATGTTCATCATGTTGAAACTGAAAAGAACGTTGGAATTAACCGAATTCGTCAAATGGCAAGAGTATTCAAAGTGATCAGAGTGATAAAACCAGCTACAATAATCAAAATAGCCTGAATGCCCAATAATTCAGAATGTTCATCATGTTGAAACTGAGTAGATCGTTGGAATTGACCGAATTCATCAAATGGCAAGATTATTAAAAGTGATAACACCAGCCAGACTAATCAAAATAGCCTGAATAATTCAGAATGTTCATCATGTTGAAACTAAATAGAACGTTGGAATTGACCGTATTCGTCAAATGGCAAGAGTATTCAATGTGATCAGAGTGATAAAACCAGCCAGAATAATCAAAATAGCCTGAATGTCCAATAATTCAGAATGTTCATCATGTTGAAACTGAATAGAACGTTGGAATTGAACGAACTCGTCAAATGGCAAGAGTATTCAAAGTGAACCGAGTGATAAAACCAGCCAGAATAATCAAAATAGCCTGAATGTCCAATAATTCAGAATGTTCATCATGTTGAAACTGAATAGAACGTTGGAATTGAACGAACTCGTCAAATGGCAAGAGTATTCAAAGTGAACAGAGTGATAAAACCAGCTACAATAATCAAAATAGCCTGAATGCCCAAAAATTCAGAATGTTCATCATGTTGAAACTAAATAGAACGTTGGAATTGACCGTATTCGTCAAATGGCAAGAGTATTCAAAGTGATCAGAGTGATAAAACCAGCCAGGCTAATCAAAATAGCCTGAATGTCCTTTAATTTAGAATGTTCATCATGTTTAAACTGAATAGAACGTTGGAATTGACCGTATTCGTCAAATGGCAAGAGTATTCAAAGTGATCAGAGTGATAAAACCAGCCAGACTTATCAAAATAGCCTGAATGTCCAATAATGCAGAATGTTCATCATGTTGAAACTAAATATAACGTTGGAATTGAACGAATTCGTCAAATGGCAAGAATAATCAAAGTGATCAGAGTGATAAAACCAGCTGCAATAGTCAAAATAGCCGGAATGCCTAATAATTCAAAATGTTCATCATGTTCAAAGTGGATATAACGTTGCAGTTGACCGAATTCGTCAAATGACAAGATTATTCAAAGTGGTCAGAGTGATAAAACCAGCTACAATAAATAGCCTGAATGCCCAATAATTTAGAATGTTCATCATGTTGAAACTAAATAGAACGTTGGAATTGACCGTATTCGTCAAATGGCAAGAGTATTCAAAGTGATCAGAGTGATAAAACCAGCCAGACTAATCAAAATAGCCTGAATGTCCTTTAATTCACAATGTTCATCATGTTTAAACTGAATAGAACGTTGGAATTGACCGTATTCGTCAAATGGCAAGAGTATTCAAAGTGATCAGAGTGATAAAACCAGCCAGACTAATCAAAATAGCCTGAATGTCCAATAATTCAGAATGTTCATCATGTTGAAACTAAATCAAAATAGCCTGAATGCCCAATAATTCACAATGTTCATCATGTTGAAACTGAAAAGAACGTTGGAATTAACCGAATTCGTCAAATGGCAATAGTATTCAAAGTGATCAGAGTGATAAAACCAGCTACAATAATCAAAATAGACTGAATGCCCAATAATACAGAATGTTCATTATGTTGAAACTGAATAGAACGTTGGAATTGTATTGTAAAAGTATTCAAATTGATCAGAGTGATAAAACTAGCCAGACTAATCAAAATAGCCTGAATGCCCAATTATACAGAATGTTCATCATGTTGAAATTGAATAGAACGTTGGAATTGACCGTATTCGTCAAATGGCAAGAGTATTCAAAGTGATCAGAGTGATAAAACCAGCCAGACTAATCAAAATAGCCTGAATGTCTAATAATTCAGAATGTTCATCATGTTCAAACTGAATAGAACGTTGTAATTGACCGAATTCGTCAAATGGCAAGAGTATTCAAAGCAAGAGTATTTATTTCTGCTGAAGTTGGCAGTTGGCTACCTGTTTTTTACAGAAATTCAACCCACCCCTAAATGTGAAAACCCCAAATAATTAAAAATTACTTTGCTTACTATGGGTTTTTCAGTTGGCTATCAAATCGATATTAAAAATATTTCGGCAGGTAAGAAGACAAAACGAATGATGCAGAAATTATTCTTTTTGGGTATAATTTCACACACATACACCCTTCTATGTGGACTAGGTCCAAATATGGGCCAAATTCTCCTAATTTCAACAGAATTATTTTTTGGGTCAATAAGAACTCTTGTACAAAATTTCATCAAAATATATGCATAATAGCCACTTTCACATACAAATATCTTCTCAAAAAATATGACGTGCATTTGTACCGATTATCTTACTTTGGGTCAGAAAAATTGCTGTAGCTCAAAAAGTGCAGTCCCGATGCATGGACATGTATATATAGGAATGTAGGGGAGGGTTAGGACTACAAAATAGTAAATTTGTGTTTTGACTCAGCTTGACTCACAGGAGTTGTGCTCTATGAAGTAGGAAATTTCCGATAAATTAGACCTTTTTTAAAAAAAATATTTAAATTGTTCTGAAAACAGTAGAGCTTCAATTTCTACCAGTGATAGGAAACTAGTTAAGTTACAACACAAAATTTATTTCGTCCAAAAATCTTGAAAAACAAAAAAGTTATGATCATTTCAACTTTAAAAATTAACTAAAAATATCATAATTACTAAATTCTGAAAAAAACCCATTTTGGACCACCCTGTTCTCAGTGAAATAGTTAAAATAGAGTTCTAATTTTTTGGCTCCCGCGGTTTACTACTGTCTACTTTCATATGAGTCTAATAACTTTAAAATCGGAGAACAAAAACCAAAAGGAGTTTTGGGCGCTATTTCAAAATATTGACCACAGTGCGCCGACGTTGTGCCAACGTTTAGTTCCACCACTGCCGGAACAACGTCATCGTCGTTTGCCATTTCCGCCACAACAAGTGTTCTTGGACAGCCGAAACCTGCAACGAAAATCCAGAATGTGTGTCATGCCGAAACAGTTTCCCAGCCAGAAATGGACAGCCTTCGGAGCCAAATTTGTAGTTTACAGGTTCAACTGTTAAATGCGCAGCGTGCCCTAAATTCTGTGGTAAGTTCACAAAATGGATCATTTGCTCAGTCCGTGTCATCGTATACGAGTGTAACGGGTAGTGTCGTCGGCAGCGAAAATTCTAGTGGATCCTATTGTGCCGAGTCTGAAGCCAACGTCAACATTCAACGGCGAAACCCGTTACCCAACACAAGGAGCAATGTGTCAGCGACTTCATGCTATTTACGTCCACCGAATCTGCTTGCTGCTCAGCCGCCTCCGCTTCCAGCGTAGCCGTCGAATGTTCCACAGTCGCCATCTTCGTACCATACAAACATTTTGTTGCGGTCAATGCCGAAGAAAATTTACGATCTCCCCCATTTCATTGGTTCTCCTGAAGACTGGCCGATGTTTTTAACGGCGTTTGAACATTTGAAAACTGCTTACGGCTTCAGAAATGTTTGAAGGGCGAAGCAAGGGAATGTGTGAGCAGCTAAAATCCAAATATGGCCGACCCGATATGCTGATACGATGACAGTTGCAACAGGTGAGGGAAATTCCACCGATACATGAGAATGCTGTTGAGAAGATGAACCATTTGCCGTTAAAGTGCAAAATCTTGCCGCCTTTTTGGAGATTGCGAATGGACAGCATCACTTGTCGAATCCCACCTTGATGGTGAATTGGCAAACATTTGGACTGGGCCCAATATTCTTCGAGATTGCAACAGTGGCCCACAGTTTTGGATTTCAGCAATTGGATTAAAGGTGTAGCAGATTTGGTAAGAAGCATACAGGGTACCAGCACAAGTCGCCCAACGAGTGAAACAAAGAGAAGAGTGGTTTTATACGCATCTTATGGTCAACAAAAACAACAAGCGTGTCCCCATTGCAGTGGACAACATACAATCGAAACGTAATCCCTATTGGATGAAGGTTCATCAGTCACTATGATGGACAGCTATTTGGTGAGACAACTTGGACTTACAGGCCGAAAAAGCAGTTTGAATTTGAGTTGGTATGGTGGTAAATCATCACAGGAAGTCGCCATGGTCGTCGATCTTCATATAAGTGGTGCCAACAAGAAGAGGAAATATGCCCTGAATAATGTTTATGGTGTTATAAATTTAAAATGGCCGATACAAAGCTTGAATATACGTATAGCAACGTAGCCCCGAAGTTGCTCATTGGATTGGATCATTGTAATCTTGGTTTGCCAGACGAAATAGTGTCATTAGAAGAAGCTGGCTTATGCTGCTAACACGCCGTTAGGATGGGTCGTTTTTGGTCAGGTGAGTGGAGGACGGTATATACCTCACACCTGCTTGCTTACAGCTCAGCCAGAGCAAAATGTATATGATTTGGTGGCAAGATACTTCTAGACGGAAAATTTTGGTGTCAAGGTTCTGCCGGTTATTGAGTCTAATGACGATTTACGTGCTCGAGTGTTGCTACGGGATTCAACAAAGAAGGTTGCCGGAAGATATGTATCCAGACTATTGTGGCGAGAAGATAACGTGGTCCTGCCGGATAGTTACTCCATGGACTCCAATCAACTTATTGGTATCGAAAGAAAAATTAAGAGAAATCCCGAATTTCGTTTCAAAAATTGCCGTCTAATGAAATCTCTAATTTTTCTCCGAGAACCTGGTATTTGCCCCATTTTGGAGTTGTTAGTCCCAATAAGCCGGGAAAAATTCGTTTGGTTTTTGATGCTGCCGCTACTGTCGAAGGAGTTTCTCTCAAATCGAAATTGTTGAATGGTCCACAACCCTTCCCTTCGCAAAGTTTTAAAGAAGTGCTTTTCAACCTGTAATATTTGCAAAATTCGTCGTGCCAGTCCTGTACCACCATTTATGGGTGCATTGCCAAAGGATAGATTGACTCCATATGTACGGCCATTTTCCTTCACTGGTTTGGTCTATTTTGGCAACGTGAACATTACTATTGGTCGACGTCATGAAAAACGCTGGGTTGCTCTGTTTACGTGTCTGACAATTAGAGCGATTCATCTCGAAGTGGCATTTCATTTGTCCACAGATGCTTGTATTTTGGCTATCATTTCATTAATCGACGTGGTACCCCATTGACGATACGAAGTGATAACGGGAAGAATTTTGTTGGTGCTGAATTTTGTTATTGCCATACTCCCTTTGTAATGTATGTATTTACGTACGTGTGCTCTCCCTTTTTGATCTCCATTTGTTTTGATCAAATTCTTTCGTTTGTACGTACACGCATACATACATACATATCAATGTTGTCTTGTCGCTGTCGAATAGCCTGAATGTCCAATAATTCAGAATGTTCATCATGTTGAAACTGAATAGAACGTTGGAATTGACCGAATTCGTCAAATGGCAAAAGTATTCGAAGTGATCAGAGTGATAAAACCAGCCAGACTAATCAAAATAGCCTGAATGTCCAATAATTCAGAATGTTCATTATATTCAAACTGATTAGAATGTTGGAATTCACCGAATTCGTCAAATGGCAAGAATAATCAAGGTGATAAAACCAGCTACAATAGTCAAAATAGCCTGAATGCCTAATAATTCAAAATGTTCATCATGTTCAAAGTGAATATAACGTTGCAGTTGACCGAATTCGTCAAATGACAAGAGTATTCAAAGTGATCAGAGTGATAAAACCAGCTACAATAATCAAAATAGACCGAATGCCCAATAATACAGAATGTTCATCATGTTGAAACTGAATAGAACGCTGGAATTGTATTGTAAAAGTATTCAAATTGATCAGAGTGATAAAACCAGCCAGACTAATCAAAATAGCCTGAATGTCCTATAATTCAGAATGTTCATCATGTTCAAAGTGGATATAACGTTGCAGTTGACCGAATTCGTCAAATGGCAAGAGTATTCGAAGTGATTAGAGTGATAAAACAAGCCAGGCTAATCAAAATAGCCTGAATGCCCAATTATACAGAATGTTCATCATGTTGAAATTGAATAGATCGTTGGAATTGACCGAATTCGTCAAATGGCAAGAGTATTCAAAGTGATCAGAGTGAAAATAGCCTGAATGCCTAATAATTCAAAATGTTCATCATGTTCAAAGTGAATAGAACGTTGGAATTGTATTGTAAAAGTATTCAAATTGATCAGAGTGATAAAACCAGCCAGACTAATCAAAATAGCCTGAATGTCCAATAATTCAGAATGTTCATTATATTCAAACTGATTAGAATGTTGGAATTCACCGAATTCGTCAAATGGCAAGAATAATCAAGGTGATAAAACCAGCTACAATAGTCAAAATAGCCTGAATGCCTAATAATTCAAAATGTTCATCATGTTCAAAGTGAATATAACGTTGCAGTTGACCGAATTCGTCAAATGACAAGAGTATTCAAAGTGATCAGAGTGATAAAACCAGCTACAATAATCAAAATAGACCGAATGCCCAATAATACAGAATGTTCATCATGTTGAAACTGAATAGAACGCTGGAATTGTATTGTAAAAGTATTCAAATTGATCAGAGTGATAAAACCAGCCAGACTAATCAAAATAGCCTGAATGTCCTATAATTCAGAATGTTCATCATGTTCAAAGTGGATATAACGTTGCAGTTGACCGAATTCGTCAAATGGCAAGAGTATTCGAAGTGATTAGAGTGATAAAACAAGCCAGGCTAATCAAAATAGCCTGAATGCCCAATTATACAGAATGTTCATCATGTTGAAATTGAATAGAACGTTGGAATTGACCGTATTCGTCAAATGGCAAGAGTATTCAAAGTGATCAGAGTGATAAAACCAGCCAGACTAATAAAATAGACTAAATGTCCAATGATTCAGAATGTTCATCATGTTGAAACTGAATAGATCGTTGGAATTGACCGAATTCGTCAAATGGCAAGAGTATTCAAAGTGATCAGAGTGAAAATAGCCTGAATGCCTAATAATTCAAAATGTTCATCATGTTCAAAGTGAATAGAACGTTGGAATTGACCGAATTCGTCATAATGTGGACTGCAGTTTTTCACCGGTTTTCTATAACATTCGGTATTTTGAGGTTGCTATTATGTCATTTCGTCAGATGTTACATCCAATTGTTGTAGCCACTCTCACTTTTGACTTTCTGATACTTTGGAATATGAAACTTGTATGTTTTTACTGAGAGTGAGGGTATATATAAGTCGGTTTACCCGACTGCACATTTTTCACTGGTTTTAATGTATTTTTCATAAATTTAGCCCTTTTTAGATTTTTAGAAGTATGTAATTTTACATACATATGTTTATGCTACATATGAACACAGCAACAAACAGAAGGAAAGTGTTTGAAATTACGTCCAATTAAAAGTATATTCGTGCAGCACCGAAATACGATTGAAACTGCAGAATACGAGCTATGTTCAAAAATTATCTCGAATTTTGTTTTTTTTTTCACAAAATATTAATTTATTCATTAATATCTATTTTGTCCCCTTCGAAGTAATTCCCCTTGGATATAATACACTTCTGCTAACGTTTTTTTCAATCCTCGAAGCATTTCAAATAATCATTTTTTGTGATCTTGGTCAGCTCCTCCTTCGATACCGTCTTTATAAAAGGACCGTTTTTATCGTCCTTTTATAGGCCTTTTCAGTTTTGGGAACAAAAAATTGTCACAGGGGGCTAGGTCAGCACTACTGTGTGGCCGATGTGTGCGCAGGGGCGTTATCAGGGTGCAAAAGCCAGTTTTTGTTCTTCCACAAATCCGGGCGTTTTTGGCGAATTGCTTCACGCAATTTGCGCATAACTTGCAGTTAATATTCTTTATTGACCGTACTACCCTGTGGCAAGAACTCACAATGCACCACGCCCCTGAAATCAAAGAAAACTGTGAACAAAACCTTTACGTTCGACCGAACTTAGTGATCTTTTTTCGGTCTTGGTTCATGCGGCAGCTTCCATTGGGATGATTGAGCTTTAGTTTCCACGTCGTAACCATAAACCCATGATTGCTCGCCAGGTATGACCCTCTGGAGCAAATTTGGGTCGTTAAGGACCGATTTCAACATCTCCTGAGCAATTATAACGCGATGCTGTTTTTGGTCCAAATTAAGCAATTTTAGCGGCGACCCGAATGGCACAACCCGATATGTTTAGATCAACTTCTCTAATGGTAATTCTTTGATTGTCCAATATTATTTTATTCACTTTATCAATGTTTTCTGTTGTGTGGTGTTGACGTGCCCGGGCGTCCGGCACGCTGATCGTCCTTCGTATCTTCTCGGCCCTCTAAGAACATTATGTAACACCGATAAACGTTGCTTTGGTCAAAGGTAGCTTCAACATACGCCATAGTCAACATTCGGAATGCGTCAGCGCACTTTTATTTTTCATACAAAATTTGATGCAGATTCTTTGATCCATTTTCTGAAATAGATAAAGTTGAAAAATATCCAAGCACAAAAAAATATCTAAACATTCAAAATGGTCGACCTTGTCAGCATACCAACATACCATGAGTACCAACATAACGCTACAAAAATATCAAATATCGCGGAAATTAAAAATTCAAGATATTTTTTTAACATACCTTGTAAAGTAAACTATTTTGTCAAAAACTTAAGTAAGCGCTACAAAAAATGTGGATGATGTAAACATAGATTTTATAGCACCTTTGTAAACTGGTTAGACGACGAATTTAGTGTCTAGGTATCTTAATAAAATAAAAACTAAAAGTAAAAAAGTATTAATTAATTTAAACTTAAAGTGTTGCCACGACAGCAACTTAAAGAAGAAACATTGCCGCAAGAAGAATTGTCTCAACATCAACGACAACAACAATAGGAGATGCTACAACCAAGTTTTTACTTTCAAGTTCCAGGTTAATGGAAAATAAACTTGAAGATAAAATCAAGGGTTTCAATCATTTAAATGTTGTAATCGTGGATAGAGCATCTGTGTTTTAGCTAATTCAGATTAAATATCCGGGGGTTAATAAAATAATATTACCCAAACAAATGAAAAAAAAAAACAAATTAGTTTTTCTATAATTCTTAAAATTCGGGGTTTTATTGAAAACGTACCTTCGGGTTATTATTCGGGTTTATGATTGTTTATTCTTTTTTGTGCCTGAAGTTGGCTTTTCTCGTGTGCTTTTGGTTCTTTTTTTCTTCGTTATAATTTCAGTGTTGTAATTCATGTAAATTCACAATAGTCTTAAAACTAAGCTTCCAACAGTAATGTTAATGTTGGGTGGCAATCCGCCATTGTTGCTGCCGCGTCGGTTGTTGATGCTGTTGTGGTTGCGGTGGTTGTCGCCAAGGGGGATGTTGCGACCACGCCGCCGACTGTTGTCCCGATTGTTATTGTCGCGGTTGGATTGGTCGACGCTGCTCCTGTTGCTGGGTCTATTGGCGTTGCTCCTGGTGTTGCCGGTGTCGCGGTTGCTACGATGCGGGTTCCGGTTTCGACGGTTAGGAGTGCTGTCGGTTCCTCGCGGCCTCATATGGTGAGGCTGGTGAAGCATTGTGTGATGCTCCGACAGAAAAACAACAACAAAAAGAGAAAAAAAAAAAAGAAAAAATACATGTTAGTGGTGTTCGAGGTTGGGTAGCAGTACGAGTTTCACTACAGGCCGCGAGAGGACGCCGTTTGCGGTCCGTACATCAGCCACTCGTACAGTTTTGGTAACTTAACTTTTCTGAGTTCACATCAGGTTCTGGGGGAGAAAGCAAAGCATTTCCTATCAAAAAGTGTCCAGGAGTCAACGGGTTGAAATCACTCGGGTCTTCATTCATCGGACTAAGGGGCCTGGAATTCAAACATGCTTCGATTCATGCTAACATGGTAGTAAATTCTTCAAAGGTGAACCTTTCGACATTGGAAACCTTTTTAGATGAGTTTTGAAGCTTTTGACTCCAGCTTCCCAGAGACCACCCATATGTGGAGCTCCGGGTGGAATAAAATGCCATTCCATCAATTGAAAAGCAATGAGATTTAAGATTTGGCGTTTTACGTCGAGGAGAAATTGGGTCTGATCTTTTTTGAAAATATTGGACGCTCCAACAAAGGTAGTTCCATTATCAGAAAACATTTCCTCGACGAGAGAAAAAACGGGTAAACGCAGCAATGAAGCAATTTGTCGACAAATCATTTGTGGCTTCAAGATGTATAGCCTCGACAACCTCTGCCGATATAGGATTTTATTTCAAAGGGTCTTGCAACGTCAACGCCGGTGCAAGTAAAAGGACGAGATAGTGAAGTTCTCTCAGGGGGAAGAGCGGCCATAATCTGCTCGGCAGATTTCTTTTTCTGCAGGACACACTCACGACAATTGTGTATCACAGTTCGCACAAGATTTTTGAGTTTTGGGACCCAAAATTCGAGTCGCATAAGTCGTAACACTAACTAGTTTTCTCCATGTATAGAGTACTGATGAACATATTCTAAGTAGAGTTTTGCGAATCGACCGTTATATGGCAGAATTTTCGGGAAACGCTCATCGTCCGTAAGCGTCTGAGATCGGCTTAATCTGCCATTCATTCATAGAAAGCCATTCGAATCTATAAAGGGGTTAAAACACAAAAGGGGGCTTTTACGGGAGACTTCAACTCCTTGCTCGAGGAAGGAGTATTCAGGAAAATGTGTTCGTTGGCACAAAATTACCAAACGACCTTTTACGAAATTGATTTCACCTTGACCAAGTTCCAAGGTAGAATGCGAGTGGGTCGACTTGAATTTTGACAACAATAGGTGGTAAAAACGGAAAATATACGATATCACCCTCATAGCTCGAGGTAGACTGGAAAATCGCATTAAAATACCTTCTGATAAGGATACCTGAGTCGTATGCACTTTCACAGAACGGGTTTCCAAATCCGTGCGAGGAAGGCTTAACCAATTGGGACCTTTCCACCAAAGGTAGTGTGATTTTAAATCTCGTGCTAAAATACCACGAGATGCAATATCAGGGTTGTCGTGGGAGACGACATGATCCAGTTTTCAGTACCAACTTTATTCTGAATTTTAGAGACTCTGTTAGCTACAAAAGTGGGCCAAGTACACGGGGGCTTTTGAAGCCAAATAAGACAATTGTCGAATCTGTCCAATAAAACACTTCCAACGAGTTGAGACACATCTCTTCGCGAAGCGTATGCACCATTTCGGCACGTAGAGTTGCACCACACAGTTCTAATCTGGGTAAGGATTCAACCTTAATTGGCGCCACTTTGGTTTTTGCAGCAATTAAACGGGTGGTGATATCACCAATCGGGTTCTGGATTCGAATATACAGAGTGGCCGCGTATGCACTTTCAGAAGCATCCCAAAACGCATGGAGTTCGACTTCATGGTCAGGATAAAACCAACCCATCGGGGGACCTCAATCCTTTCTATCTCAAAATAATCATCCAAGAAGGCGAGCCGTCTTTTTATAGTCAAGGGTTTCAAACAGTCGTCCCAACCAATCTTATCCTTCCAGATTTGCTGCATTATTATCTTTGCAACGATAATTTTCGGGGCCAGCCATCCTGCTGGATCAAACAACTTAACAATTTCAGATAAGACAGCTCGTTTGGTGACGACAGATTCATCGGGCGTGGAAGCAAGCTTGAAAAAGAAAACATCTTTTCCAGCGTTCCAACGCAAACCCAAAGTTTTGGCAAAGTTCTAATAGCTAAGTACGGGGCACAATTCACTCCAAAAATTACTGTGTTCAATTCGAAATCGCAAATTTCACGATTCGGGTCCTTGCGGAAAACTAATCGCTGATTTGCTGTTTGATCTGGGTGTACCAGGATTTGCCTGTACATTTTTTCGATATCGGCATTGAAGACATACCGGAAGAGTCTCCAGCGGAGAATCAAAATCATTAAATCTGACTGTAATACGGGTCCGGTGTACAAAACATTATTTAATCTTATGCCATTAGAAGTTGGGGATGAGGCATTAAAAACTACTCGAAGTTTGGTAGTTAAACTATCAGGCTTCAAAACAGCGTGATGTGGTAGATAGTATATAGGTCTTGAAGGCATTGGGTTTTCATTTTCAACTTTGGACATCTGTCCCAAAGAATAATATTCTTCTGTGACAGAGTCATATTGAGCCTTGAGAGCGGGGGTTTTCAACAACGGGTTTCATTCATAAATTGGGAAACAGCACCCTTTCGAGATTGAGCTACAGTTACTCTAAGGGGTATTCGCGTTTAAAAGGGAGAGAATCAACGTATCTACCATCCGTATTTCGGTATGTGGTGTCACGATATAACTTTTCGCAGATGTTATCTTCGTCTGAAAGAATTCTCATCTTTGGCACTTCTTCAATCTCCTAAAAGCGAGACAGTGTGTCATTCAGCTCCAGATGGTTATAGAATGTCACGACAAATTGTAATGGTTTGGGTTGGGAGATCTTACCGGTGACTATCCAGCCGAACACGGTTTTCAGTGCGATAAGGTCGCCGCTAGGATGTTTGTGAACATCGGTGAGCATAATTTTGGAGAATATGTCTCCACCTAATAGCAAATCCATATGAGAACATTTTAGATCGTTCATGGAAATTTCGGGTAAATGAGAATTTTAAAATTGGGCCAACGAATATGTTGGTAGACGACTGGTGAGCTTTTCGACAATGGGGGACCAATAGAAATTCGGCATATCTTGGTCGATCTTGCTGCAATAGCACCATTAAGGCCAATAATTTCGGCTGTAGGAGCACTAAATGTGGGTAAAGAAAGTGTTCTTTGTAACTTTCGCGAAATGAAAGTCGCTTGAGATGCTGGGTCAATTAGAGCTCTTGCAGAAATCTAACTTTATGTACGCACATATCCACTACGGTTGTCCCCAAAAGGACCGTGGAGTACATACTAGATTGCAATTGTGTTGCAAAAGTCTGAAAAGAGCGGGTACCAGTCGATGTAGAAGAGCCATCATCATATAAATTCGATTGTTGGTGAGAGGATCGAGGATATGAATTTGACGAGGGGTTAACGGGTGAGTTATTAGAAACTTGGGTGTACGAGTTCCGTTGCGAAATATCTTATCGATGCAACATCGAATGGTGTTTCTGTTTGCAGAAATAACACACATTAGAACTGTACAATTACTATATGTGTGCCCGGTCGCTAAACAGTTCGAGCAGCATTTAAATCTTTTTACCGCTTCCAGACGTTCTGGTATAGAATCAGAACATAAAGGACATTTAGTTTTATTTGGTTGAGCGGGGATAGTGGTGGCGAAGCTTTTGAACTTCCTACTATCATTCGAATTTACTTTTTGATTGATGGGCTTTTTATAGGGTGTCGTGTTAGCCGAAAATGTCGGGTCATGAGCACCTCGAATATCGAATACCGATTCAAGAGTTTGATATCTCGAAGTCAGAAATTTGTCCATGTTTTCCCATTTTGGAAGATAAGAACTTGTGCCTTGGCTCTGTTCCCAAAGTCCGAGAGTGACTTCAGGAAGTCGTGTCGAACAGCTGAATACAAAAATTGCATCCCAGTTCGTCGTTTCAATGCCAAGTAAAGCAAGATTCGTGATGCAATCGTTCAACGTACGTTGCAATTTCTTTAGAGTGAGACCAGATTCTTTCACGATAGGGGCTAAATTAAATAACGTCTTGAGTTGAGCGTTAACCAGAATTCGCTTATTCTCATATCTGTCAACTAAGGTTTGCCAGGCCATGGCAAAGCCATCATTTGTCATCGGACAAGTTTTTATTATATCTCGGGCTTCACCCTCAGTTTTCTGCATCAGATAATACATTTTTTGAGTGTCACTGATGTGGGTGTTCTCTTTGTAAATAGCTGAAAACATCTCTCTAAACGTTGGCCATTTTTTATAATATATATGTTTTATATATCGAAATATAATTATTTTTAATTTCCGAAATATTTGAGGCCTTTTTGTCTAAAGAATCCGATAATTCTTCATAACAATTGCGGAAAGTTTCCCACAAACGTTCCATTTCTTTTTTATGGGTGTTGAGAGAATGAACTGTGTGCTCTTCGTCTTTCATAGAAGTTACTAAGAACTCGAAATCTACGATACGGTCGCCGCTTCTAATAAGTGTTCTAATAAGAGCAGACATTTTTGGTTGTTATAACGGGCGTTGAAATATTCAAAAACCGATCAAGATAATAGAAAAATCTCTGGAAAAATTACTGTTCCCTTTCGATTTGGGCAAAAATTCAACGAACTTTAGATGGATTTGAGCTATCGCGATGTAAAATTTGTAGAGACTTATCAAAATCGCAAACAAAATCAAAAACGATACCAAAAAATTCAACAAATTGAATAACTAAGTATGTATTTGTAGGGTCGAAATCAATAATAAATTTAAAATTCGAAATCAAAATAAAAAAAAAAGCAACCAGCAATAATATATATTTTATTTATGTAAATAAAAATCGACAAATGTGAAAGAAAATATTTTCACAATTGTGCCCAACCAACACCACTGTGCTATATAAAACACGTTACAGTGTGTAAGAAAAATCACTTTTTTATACCGGGTCGTAACTATCGAATATAGTTCGAAAACAATTTATTGCGCTATGCAATTGTGTGAAAACAAAAATAAATATCAGTATTAATGTGCCGAGTGCTTATTAATTGCGTTATTAACAGTTTCGGATGAAATTGTAAATAAATTACATCGACCAGATTTTGGTCTGTGCAAAAAACAAATGGTAGAAACAACGAGAATAACAAAACCCGCTCAAATTAACAGAGAGTACCTGTTGTTGTTGTTGTTATTTATTCTTGTTATTTATGGTGGTGGATGAAGCTGCACACACAAACTATGTACGCACTAAGTGGGGATCAAACCGAGGAATAGAGACTTGAAGTTTTGTTATTGTAAAATGTACGTTTGTACGTAAAACGAAACCGCGAAACAACAAAGAGACAATTTCAACAAACTAAAATGCACACTGCACTGATATTTATTATTTTTGTTTATTTTTCACACACACACTCTATATCCAAAAAACCTACCTTGTTTTTTGTTGGGTATTTTTGTTTGGTGGTTAGGGGATGGTTACAACCTTTTTATTACGGGTATCCAAAACTGCAACTGAGTCGGGATCTGTAATAAATCGTTCTTAAAACTAAGCTTACAACTAGGGTACCCAGAGTAGACAACAATTAAATTAGTAATAAATATTAAAATTTCATATTTTTTTTAACCCAACAAGCTGATAATATTAGCTTTACAATGTTTTCCTGGATGACTTTTTTATAAAATATAAACAAAATAATGTTCTTGCCGTTATTAATTAAACGCCGTAAGATGAGCCTTTTCGCTCACGGTATATCGTCAGCATAACAGACTGGCTTGAATACTTATCAGTCGGCATCCTTAGGAGAATATTTATTGTAGTCACCCACAGGAGTGGTAATAGTATACCTCCCTGTGATGTTCCTCTATGCTGACCCACTCGAATATCCACCTTTTCACTGCAGACTAGTCTAAGGAGTCGATTAATGTATGTGTGCTCACGTTTCTAAAAGCCCCCCTCTATGTCGATAAAAAACACCAAGTGTGTATATTTTGTTGTTGGAATTTTAGCTGCTTTATTTTAACTGTTCGTCTAACCATTTCTGGTGTGATTGACTCGGGTCTATGTTTTAATTCCCTGGTCGGACAGAGTTTCTCTATTGGGTGTCTGTGCCCGTGGGGGTTGATTGATAGCTCTAACGTTTCTGTTTTGTTTCCGTCTTTGTCCAATAAAGGTTCCACCTGTATTCGAGGTATGTTCAAAAAATATAGCGAATTTTTAATTTTCGCAGGGTTCGTGTATTTTATTTTTGTAGCGTTTTGTTGGTATTCATGTCCCTTACTTATGCTGACAAGGTCGGCCATTTTGAATGTTTAGTTAATTTTTGACAGCTGTTTTGCTTGTTTTAACTTATCTTCGATTTTTATCTATTTCAGAAATGGATCAAAGAATCTACATCTGAATGTGACGCATTCCGAATGTTGACTGTGGTGAAGCTACCTTGGACCAAAGCAACGTTTATCGGTGGTACAAGATGTTCTTAGAGGGTCGAGAAGATGCGAAGGACGAACAGCGTGCTGGACGCCCAAGCACGTCAACAACAGACGAAAACATTGATAAAGTGAATAAAATAATATTGGCCAATCGACAAATATCCATTATAGAAGTTGCTGAGGATCTAAACATATCGATTGGCTCGTTCCATTTGATTTTAACCCATGAGTTGGGCATAAGTCGGGCCGCCGCTAAATTCGTGCCAAAATTGCTCAATTTGGACCAAAAACAGCATCGTGTTAAAATTGCTCAGGAGATGTTGTACTAGGTCCGGGACAACCCATATTTGTTCCAGAGTGTCATAACTGGTGATGAATCATTGGTTTATGGTTACGACGTGGGAAATAAAGCTTAATCATGTAGAAGCGCTTGTAGATACATTGGCGGCAGCAGAGAAAATGAACGAATCTTTTAAGTTAAACCGGCCTCGGTGTTCCTGTATGTTGCATACGTTCAGGAGCATTTGTATTTGTAATATGCATCCATCTCACAGTGTCACCATAGGTGCACATGCGACTACCTACGCAGATTCAAACCCCAGACGGCTTTTTATTTTCTACGTTTGCCATTCTAATGTTTTATTAGGTTTTGTTTTTTTTTATTAATTTCTTTGGTGAGATTACACTTGGTTGGTTTGGTCGATGGCCGTTGTAGACGTTTTGGTATGAAATAGTGCCAAATGGAAAATTTAAAAGTGGCTTCGTACCATCTTAATAAAGGGTATTTTTTATTTATAGTACTTCGAATTGAAATAAAACACAAGAAAATCGTTTTAATGTCCATCAATTTGGCTTTATTGGAAGGATTATTTTATGCCATTAATGTTTAAATATGACTTCGGGCATGTGGCCGCCAAGGCTGGCTCGAATAAAGCCAGTTCTACAGGTCCAATTTTCAACCACTTGTTGGAACCACAACTCATCCACATTCATGCCATCCAATTCGGGAACAAAATAGTCGGTTATCATGGCTCTATACCGGTCTCCATTAACGGTAACTGACTCTCCAGCATTATTTCGGAAGAAGTATGGCCCAATGACTCCACCAGCCCATAGAGCACACCAAACAGTCAGTTTTTGTGGATGTAATGGCATAAAATGGACGGAGCTTGCGGTGAACTTCGCGAACTGAACCATTACTTTCGAAATAAATTTGCACGATTTGCAAGCGTTGTTCTTTTGTCAACCTGTTCATGATGAAATGGCAAACCAAACTAAATATTAATCACTTGACAGCTGACAAAATGGCCGCCAGTTAAAAAAGTGATGCCAACTTAAAGTTCTATACCCCAATAAAAAACACCCTTTATATATTTACCCTCGGCACTGATTCACTGATACACTGATTCACTGACTCTGTCACGCAGTACGTAGGAATTTAAATAGGCATTCTATAATAGGCCATAGGCGCATTACAACTTACTAGTAGATAAATATTTTATTTTTTTGGTTCGGATATGAGGTTTTTTATATTTCTTTCCTCCTGTTTATAAAAGTGAGGTGATGCTGGAATGGTCATATGTGTGAGTGGTTTGCCGCAATTCCTCTGAAACGGTTGGATGTCGAATCCTAAAGGACACAATAGTTTTTTTCTTTCAAGGATATCAGCTCAAATCGAGTAAGTCGATACGATATTTTTTTTGTGTGTGCTGTATTGAGAGGAAAAGCCAAATGGGATTGTTCGGTCAGCAATTTTTTTTTACTTCTCCCGAATCTGGATGCCACATCCGAATGCCTTTGCTCCCAGTGGTCACTAAGAATTCTCTATTCATTGGCATTGGATTCATAGAAGAACAGACAGAGAGTCTGTATCAATCTGAGATCTTGGCCTCGGACCAGTATTTCCATTGCCGCCGAATGCGGTTGCAACAACGGAAAAAAAAAGACAAACTCAGTGCCCAATTTGGAAGAAAAGGGTGAGGGTATAAATATTGTATTACACGTTTTTACAAAAAAGCAGAGTTTTTTCTCGAAAATTGTATATAGTTAAAGCTTTACTAAATATAGAATTTCGGAAAGATTCGTTGAGCGAGTTTATATAATTACGCGATTTCTAAAGTGGATGCAATGGTACATTTGTATGGGAGGTACCAGAAGGGGAGTTGCCAGACTGCCAAGTTTTTGTCCAAAACTTTGTCTAGTTACAGCTTTACAAAATACAGAACTTGGGCAAGATCGTGTTGGTCATATTAATAGTATTACACGGTTTATAAGGGGCGGGATGGTACATTTGTATGGCAGGTACCAGAAGGGGAGTTGCCAGACTTCCAAGTTTTTGTCCAAGATTTAGTCTAACTATACGTTTACTAAATACAAAATTTGGGCAAGATAGCGTTGGTCATACTGATAGTATTAGACGGTTTATCAGGGGCGGGATGGTACATTTGTATGGGATGTACCAGAAGGGGAGTTGCCAGACTTCTAGGTTTTTGTCCAAAACTTTGTCTAGTTACAGCTTTACAAAATACAGAACTTGGGCAAGATCGTGTTGGTCATATTGATAGTATTACACGGTTTATAAGGGGCGGAATGGTACATTTGTATGGCAGGTACCAGAAGGGGAGTTGCCAGACTTCCAAGTTTTTGTCCAAAACTTTGTCTAATACAAAAATACAAAATTTGGACAAGATCGAACATGCGCATGTTGATATTATTACACGATTTATAAAGTGGGCGAAATATCAGATTTGTATGGGAGGTACCCGAAGGGGTGTGGCCATATAGCCCATATGTTGTGTTGTGTTGTGTTTTTTTGTTTTTATTTTAAATGTGTGGATATTGTAATACGTTCCCTCGAATCCTGAATAACACCAAGAAAACATAGAGAGAAAAAAAGAAAAACACTTGTAAGAGAAAAAAAAAGAGTCCAATTACATACTCAATTGTTTTGTATGTTAAAGCGTGTGTAATGTTGATGAGCATACATGCCTATCCAAACAAAACCTTTTATAGTTTGGAAAGCACTGCTGTACTACTCACTGAGTAAACTCAGAGAAAGAAGAACCAAGTACATAGTTAGGGCATTAACCCCACCAATGAAACAGCTGATTCTCTGGTTGTTCGGTTCTTTTTGCTTAATTTTCCTTTTCTTTTTCCTTTTTGAAGGTTGCTTTCTTTGATTTTTTTTAAATTTATTTATTGGATACATTACTCTATTATTTGTATACCCTCACCCTACGGGTAGGAGGGTATATATCATTTGATACGACCCAAAAGTGTAACACCTAGAAATATTCACATTAGACCCCAGGTGTCTTTGAACCAAATTCGATTCATGACTTTCTGAATCGTTTGAGCCATGTCCGTCTGTCCGTCTGTCCTGCTGGTACGCACGATAACTTTCGAAAGAGTTAAGCAATCACTATGAAATTTGGCATGGCTTAATATTTTCCCAAAACTGCTTATGGGATTGCATATGGGCTATATAGCCACACCCCTTCGGGTACATCCCATACAAATGTACTATCCCGCCTACCTTAGAAATCGTGTAATAACACCAATATGCCCAACGCGATCTTGCCCAAATTCTGTATTTAGTAAAGGTATAACTGAACAAAGTTTCGGACAAAAACTTGGAAGTCTGGCAACTCCCCTTCTGGTACCTCCCGTACAAATGAGCCATCCCACCTATCTTAGAAATCGTGTAATAATACCAATATGCCCAACGCGATCTTGCCCAAATTCTGTATTTAGTAAAGGTATAACTGAACAAAGTTTCGGACAAAAACTTGGAAGTCTGGCAACTCCCCTTCTGGTACCTCCCATACAAATGTACCATCCCGCCTACCCTAGAAATAGTGTAATAACACCAATATGACCAACGCGATCTTGCCCAAATTCTGTATTTAGTAAAGGTATAACTGGTACCATATAATATAATGTACCATCCCGCCTACCTTAGAAATCGTGTAATAACACCAATATGCCCAACGCGATCTTGCCCAAATTCTGTATTTAGTAAAGCTATAGCAAGACAAAGTTTTGGACAAAAACTTGGAAGTCTGGCAACTCCACTTCTGGTACCTCCATACAAATGTACCATCCCGCCTACCTTAGAAATCGTGTAATAACACCAATATGCCCAACGCGATCTTGCCCAAATTCTGTATTTAGTAAAGCTATAGCAAGACAAAGTTTTGGACAAAAACTTGGAAGTCTGGCCACTTCCCTTCTGGTACCTCCCGTACAAATGAGCCATCCCACCTATCTTAGAAATCGTGTAATAATACCAATATGCCCAACGCGATCTTGCCCAAATTCTGTATTTAGTAAAGGTATAACTGAACAAAGTTTCGGACAAAAACTTGGAAGTCTGGCAACTCCCCTTCTGGTACCTCCCATACAAATGTACCATCCCGACTACCTTAGAAATAGTGTAATAACACCAATATGACCAACGCGATCTTGCCCAAATTCTGTATTTAGTAAATCTATAGCTAGACAAAGTTTTGGACAAAAACTTGGAAGTCTGGCAACTCCCCTTCTGGTACCTCCCGTACAAATGTACCATCCCGCCTACCTTAGAAATCGTGTAATAACACCAATATGCCCAACGCGATCTTGCCCAAATTCTGTATTTAGTAAATCTATAGCTAGACAAAGTTTTGGACAAAAACTTGGAAGTCTGGCAACTCCCCTTCTGGTACCTCCCGTACAAATGAGCCATCCCACCTATCTTAGAAATCGTGTAATACTATCAGTATGCCCAACGCGATCTTGCCCAAATTCTGTATTTAGTAAATCTATAGCTAGACAAAGTTTTGGACAAAAACTTGGAAGTCTGGCAACTCCCCTTCTGGTACCTCCCATACAAATGTACCATTCCACCCACTTTAGAAATCTAGTAATTATATAATTTCGCTCAACGAATCTTTCCGAAATTCTATATTTAGTAAAGCTTTAGCTATATAAAATTTTCTAGTAAAAACTCTGCTTTATATTCCGCCCGTTTTGTAAAAACGTGTAATACAATATTTTTCTATAACATTCGGTATTTTGAGGTTGCTATAATGGTATATGAGACTTATTGCCTGTTTCCATAAAACGAATTTGTTCGTTCGTTACAAATCGTCAATTTTGAAAGCGTTATAAAATGGATGTGAGACATTATTGAACTGTGATTTTCAGATATATTTTAGATATCGACATATGGAACACAATCCCACACGAAGATGCTCTCATCACTGATAAAAATCCACGTAAAGGTTTTCCTCACAGTTTTCTTGAAGGGGCGTGGTGGATTTGAGAAAGAACAAAAACAAAATAGTTGGCCAAAAACAACACAGTAATTGTTGAGAAGGCATTCGGCCGAAGCTAGTAATTTCCACAGGATCTTGAATAAAATACACCAGCTTAACAAAAGACTTGATTTATTTCGCAGAGTGGACTTATATTAAAATTCCTATACATGCAAATAAACAAATATAAGAATTTACATAAAAATTATATATAATTTTTAACATACTTTTTGGTATGGAAACCACTAGGAAAAATTTATAAATTGGTAATTAATTTTATCTCCAAGGTACCGCGTTTTATTAAGACAACTTCAGTAATGATTTTATGATAAAAGAAATATGGCGAAGCTATGGACGCTTCTTGACAATTAAAGAGTTTCGTCAAAATAAAAAAAAATTAAAATTCGACATCGAAAAACAATTTGTTTATACAGTCTTTGGAGTTTGCAAAGTAAGGTATTTTGGAGTTGTCAGACTGAAGAAATAAAATCATGGTGATTTTGGGAGTGGCGTTAACATTCCCCCCGCAGTATGACAAGAACCTTCATCGCCGTCAGACTTCTTTTGAGGAGCTACATCCAAAATTGCCAGCTTGGTTACAGGCCTCTCCATTATACCTCGTTGGGTAAGTATCTTTGCACTACGGACCTGTCCGTCACCTGCCAATCTCGTCTCTAGTACTCTACCTCGAAGCCAGACATTTCTAGGGAGCGAAGGGTCAACAATGATAACTAAATCTCCCTGATGTAAAGGTTTCGACTTTTCGTGCCACTTTGACCTACACGTTAACGACGGCAAGTATTCAGCCAGCCACTTCTTCCAAAATATGTTTCCATATTTTTGCGAAATTAGCCAGTTTTGTCTCAATACGGTCCCACTATCGCTGCATGTAGTCAAGGATTTTAACCCACTGGAACTTCCTACTAGAAAATGGTTCGGAGTTATAGCTTCTGCAGTATCTTCTTCAACAGGAACATACGCAAGCGGTCTCGAATTAATAATATTTTCCTCTTCAATTAACATACTTAAAAGAAGTTCATCAGTAGGGTGTCTGGATGGCATGATTTTATACAAAATCGTTTTAACCGAGCGAACTAAACGCTCCCATGCGCCTCCCATGTGGGGTGAAGCTGGAGGATTGAAAGTCCCTTTCGTCGTAGCCGTAGTAAATGTCTTCATCAACTCTGTTGAATCCACTATTCAACCATATTTTAGATTATATACATTTTATGGCATTTAATTACTTTTGCATTTTGTCTTACAAATCTGAATTGAATTCGCCCAAAAGAGGCTGTATTTTAAGTTTACTTTCTCTCTAACTCTCTCTAATTCTCTTTCTCTTTGAAAGTCCCAATTGGGGTACATCTTCTACTTTCCTTTCCACTTTGTTTTAGTTATTAATCGATAGTCGTTAAGAACTCATTGAATAAAGAGAGATTCAATCAGAACATGAATTTAAGTTGAAATTCAATTGCCTTTTATTTGGAACCTTTCTTCAAATCCCTAAAATACATGACACCTCAACAGGAAGAGGCGTCATCATATGGTCCTTCGAAACCATCCTAGAGTAGACTAGGATGAGATATGTTCCAGTTTTTTTGAAATCTTCCAATTTTCAAAAATCCATCGTCTCTAACCTAGAAACAAACCCTTTTGTTCAACAACAAGCATAAACGCAAGTGTTTTATTTGGCGGAAAGGCGCACAAGCAAACATTTCCATAATCAAAAACTACCATATAGATAGGGTGTCTATTTTGTAGCAATTGTCATTGCCGATTTTTGGTCAAGCCAGTATCAGAAGGCATCCTACCAAAAAAAAAAAAAAACAGAAAAGGTATTCCAGTTCCAAGAGAAGCACATCAAGCCATCGGTAAGTCACCATACAAAGGTTAAACAAGCCGCGGGATGGAAAAAGGGAATTGGAGTAGAGCAGGTATGTGCGGTGATAATTAGTATTCTTTTTAGTAAGGTCATTTTTAACGCGTAAAAAAAAAAAAAAACGGAATTGTCTCAAAATCAAATGAACGTTAGATATTTTAAAAGAAAACGAAATTTGTCAACCAACGAACATAAGACGGAAAGTAAAGGCAACAATAACTTTTGCACAGACAGTAAAAACAATACAACAAAAAAAGAACGCCAAATTAGTGCAAAGTATATAAAAAGAACAATCAAATTGTCATACACAGCATACATTTGAAAAAAACTGTAAACCCTACAAAAACAATAATTGTTATACACATTGAAACCGGAAAAAAAGTTTGCATTCACGAAGAAGAAAGAATGTGTAAATTGTTATGCACATTACATATTAGAGCAAAGAAAAAAAGAGAGAACTCTAAGCACTCAAAAGCAAAAAAAATCTAAAACATTCCTGCGAGAAAGTCGAAGAGAAAAAAAAACATTAACTCTAAAAACAACAATAACTTTCAACACTTTCGGTCGTTCACACCCCCAATACTTTCCTACAAACAACAATCGACCACTAACACTCCGAGTACCAAAGAGAGGTAGAATACGGATCAAATGGGGGAGATAGAAGTCGCGAAAGCAAACTCACCAAAGAAAAGAAGATCATTCAAAAGTGTGTGAAGTTACAAGTGAACGGACGTAAAATTGTGAACTGTTTGTTTAACAAAAAAAATCGTTTAAATAAAGTAGAAATTGTTATAAAAGACACTAAAGTGCGTTTTCAATAGTGCGGATGTGTGTACACCCTAATACCAAAAAAAAACAGATAAATAAAAGCAATTAAAAGAAATATTAAAATTTGCAGCAAATAAAAAGAGCACAATAGGTAAATGCGGCTTTGTTTAATTGAAATGTTCATAAAAATATTGGGTGAATAATTGTCTACAAAAAAAAAAACCAATAAAGAAAAAAATGACAAATAATTAATAGTGCGATTGTGAAATATCAACAACAAGGACAAAGTAATAAGTCAGTCGTCAAAAGGACAGAAAAAAAAACGGCGACAAAACGAAGAGGCAAGAACCCAATGTGTATAAAATTTCAAGTGGACGGACGTGAAATCGAAACAAAATGGGAAAATAAAATATACTAGATTATTGAAAGAATACATATTGAATAATTTTCGCAAATAAAATAAACAAAAGAACGTGAAGTGATTGTGCCAATACCAGCATAGTGTTAGAAAATCCAAAAAGAAAATAAAACGACAAGATCTTAAAAAGGGGTGAGTTTTTTCTTGTTATTATTTTGGCCAAAATTGCAAAATGCTTAACAATATAGCAGCAACATAATGCGACAAATAAATAATTAATGCTGTGGTAAAAATTAAAATAAAGAACAATTGTAAATAAGCGGTAAAATTTCAAGGCTAATACAAGAATTTCGTCACAACAAAATCAACAACAAATTATCCAGCAAGAAGAACGTTTGTTTTGATTTTTTCTACGATCATAGGCAGCAAGCACAGTGTTCGTATGTGTGTGTGAAATAAAGTTCGATAGTTGCGTTCGATAGGGGTTGCATACCTCGACATTTTTTGAATTGGGATTTAACGAAAATACCCAAAATCGACATAAAACGTAGTGAGTGGAATTTTTGCGATAAGTGGTCGTACATTTCGTTGAATTATTTTCCCGGCAATCACTACATCTGGATTAAATAAATATATTCAACCTAAATATTAAATAATTGAATTTAGTACTGTTTTTGCGACACTATAATAAATTTAAACAAATTAGGTTATACATCGGCAAATAAAGAAAAATTTAACCAGATAACACTTATAAAACAAAAAGCTTTGGTATTGGAAAATTAGCGTGGCACTACAATTAAAAAATTTTTAAAAAAAAAAACATAAATTTTCGAAAAAAAAAACAACTCGATATTTAACAATATTTTTTTTTGAATTTCAACACTGCGATAATTGAAAATTTATTACTGCCTAACCAATTAAAATAAAGGAACGTATTATATAATAAATAAAATATCACTCAACGAGATCTGCGACTTATGATTTACGAGCCAATAAAAGGGCTCTTAACGTTGTCAACCTACAAATTTAATTTTTTTTAAACTTGTTCTTCAAATAATCTGCGCTTTAAATCCTTCAAACATATCCTCTTTTTTAACTAACACCATGGCAACTCGACGTAAATTTCTTTTCAACTACAATGAAGTCGTATCGTTTTGCGAGCAGTGTAAACCGGTGTTTGGTGCAAACTTGGCCGGGCTTGAAGTGGATGAAGAGGAGCTTGAAAGAAGATGGCAGAAACTATCAACGATCTATGAGGAAATAATGACAGATGATGAGGGCGTGCATGCTGAAGATTTTTTGGAAAGCGTAGCCAAGAAATACGTCGATGCCTGCGAGAAATATCGAAACTGTAGGAAACGGATAATTAGTTTGAAGCCACAGAAGCAATCACAAGCGGATGAAAGTATTAGGCACGATACAACGATCATGCATCAAGGGTTTTCATCTTTAAAACTACCACCGTGTGACACTCAACCGTTTGAAGGGGGTTACGCGAAATGGCCAGCATTCCAAGATATATTTTGGGGCGTGTTCGGAGCCCATACTGAAATATCTTCAGCGCAAAAACTTTACCATCTGAGAAATAAAACCAGAGGTGAAGCTTACCAAATTGTTAAAAAATTTGACTTAGTGGATGGTAACTTCCAGCTCGCGTGGGATGCGCTTAAGAATAGATATGAAAATCCAAGGATTCTCGTGCATCAACAGATGAAATATCTTTTTGGTCTTCAGGCGGTACAATCTGAAAATGGAATAAATGACAGCCTATCAATTTTTAAATCGTATCGGATAAAGACGGATAATTGGGATCCAATTCTAGTCCACCATTGTTCATCAAAGATTCCAGAGGAAACATTGCGAGCGTGGGAGGATTCATTACCCGATCACCGAAAGCTTCCAACCTGGGAGCAGATGGACGAATTTCTATCAAAACGTATCGAAATGCTCGAAACCATTTCAGACATGCGTAGACCTAATCAGGGGTCAAATCATAAATCTCAAACATTTCATTCAAAAGTTGAGACCAATAAGCAAAAATCTCCGTGCAAAAAATGTAACCGATATCATTCGTTGAGAAATTGTGATAGCTTTAAGGCACTAACCGTTAATGAACGGATCAAGTATGTTTATGCCAACAAATTTTGCGCAAATTGTCTGGCGGACAACCATTTTAAGACAAAGTGTCCCAGCAATAAAAGTTGTATAAAGTGTGATAAAAAGCATCATTCTTTACTACATTTAGAATCGAAGGAAAATAGTGCTTCCAACTTTACTCGAGGAAGAAGACAGCCTTCGGTTCCAGAGCGAACTTCCGCATCATCCAATGAGCACCCTACTCCGAGTAAATCACGCCAAACTACAGATGCTGATGTAGTTCAGGCACATTTTTCGCAAAACGAAGGTACAACCATTTTACCAACGGCACTCATACATATTGGGTCGCAGGGTCGGAGAGAAGTTTTATCACGAGGCGAGTACAACAGTGTTTATCATTGCCGGTCGATACTCATCATACTCAAATCTCTGGATTAGGCGGTACTATTGTGGGTAATTCCAATAACCAATGTTGGGTTAATCTGAAGGCAAGAGATTCCAACTTTAGAATCAAAATCAATGCCATCGTGGTCTCAAAGTTATCACACTTTTTGCCGTCGAAGAGGATCAGGTTCGAAAGCCTTCCTGATTTTCAAGGTTTAAAACTGGCAGGTCCAAATTACTTCAAACCATCACCAATAGATATGATAATCGGAAGTGATTATCTACCATCGATCAATTTGAAAGGCGTGAGTTCGAATTTCGAAAATGACCTAGAAGCCAGAGGGTCCCAATTTGGTTGGTACTTGTCTGGCCCCCTACCGACAGCTGGAGTTAATGCTTTTTCAACTATAGTCTCAGAATCGGATGATGTTGCCTTACATGATCAACTAAGGAAGTTCTGGGAAATCGAGGAAGTTGAGTTCTATCAGCAGACAACCTATCGGCAGCAAGAGGGTCGTTATATTGTACGGCTACCATTCCGGAAAGAATTTCCTGAAAATGTGTTTCTAGGGCCATCACAAAAAATGGCGCTAGCACAAACTAAAAACGGTAACTTTCGGAATCAACTGTGCGCCATTCTTAGCAATGCGTACCTTGAGACAATTAAGTGATGACTGCAAGGATGTCAGCCCAGAGGCATCTACTATTCTGCGTAACGAAATTTATGTCGATGATGTGCTGTCCGGAGGACACACGGTAGCGGAAGCAGAAACGAAACAAGTACAACTTATACGAACCTTATCCTCAGCTTCCTTCCCTTTAAAGAAAATTACCGCTAATGATAAAGTCTTACTGGAAAAGGTGGCCCGGGAGGATCTTCTGGATGAAGAATGTTTGAAATTTGATGACTCCAGTACAGTTAAAACCTTAGGCATCCGATGGAAGTTGGATGTCTTCTATTATGTGGTTGGGCCAATTAGCGACGCTCCTATTGTTACAAAACGACAAATTCTGTCAGTGAACGCACGACTATTTGATCCCATTGGCTGGCTAGGTCCCATCGTCATCTTAGCAAAAATACTTATGCAGCAGCTGTGGGAATTAAGTACAAATTGAGATGAAGCAGTTCCAGCTCATTTGCGTGCCAAGTGGAACTAGTTTCGCGATAATCTACCACATATTGAATCTTTGAGAATACCAAGATCCTGCGTGCAACTGCATGGATTTTGTGATGCGTCGGAGAAGGCCTACTGTGGAGCAGTTTATCTAAGAATCGATAACGCCGACGTACTAACCAGTCACTTACTGGTCGCGAAGACACGTGTCGCCCCAATCAAAAGCACTACAATACCGAAACTTGAATTATGTGGAGCCGCCCTGCTCACCAACTTAGTGAAAGTCGTAACCAAGTCCCTGAAGTGCGACTTTGAATTATATCTGTGGACCGACTCTTCGATCGTGCTAGGATGGATGCAGAAATCTCCGCAAACACTTAAAACATTCGTCGCAAATCGCGTCGTCATAATACTCGATTTCACGAGCAACACTGCTTGGAAACATGTCAAAACGGAAGACAACCCGGCAGATTTAGGGACACGTGGAAGCCTACCACTTGATTTGATCCAGAATTGTCTATGGTGGCATGGGCCATCCTGGCTCCAAACACCACAAGAATCATGGCCAGAACCGCGATCGTTTGATCCTACAGACTTAGAACCCTGCTAATAAATTATACTCATCAAATATTATGTCATGCGGAATACAACATCATGCTTCGTGCTATTCTGCAAGGATTTTATATCACCAGACTAAAAAACGGCATTCGAAAATGCATCCGCGCATGTAAAGCATGTACCATTTATAAGCGAAAGTTTCAGACTCAAATGATGGCCGCTCTACCACCAGAACGAGTGAACTTTTCGCTGCCCTTTACGCACACTGGAGTAGACTTCGCTGGTCCGTTTAGCCTGAAAAGCTCTACTTTGCGGAATGCGAAGATTTTGAAAGGGTATGCTGCTCTGTTTGTCTGCTTTTCGACTCGGGCGTCCATCTAGAAGTCTGTTCTGACTTATCTGCTGATGCCTTCCTAGCAGCGTTTACCCGTTTCACAGGACGAAGGGGTCTGCCCAAGAGAGCAACCTCACACACAGCAATAATTAATAACTAACTTATTCCTGAATTGAAAAATGATCTTACTATAGAATACCGATTATTTATTGCATTTATTTGTTTCTTTTCTTTCTTTCCTTTACTTCCCAGACGAGCGATGGAGAGCCAAGGACGGTGCAACCTTTGTGGTCTTAACCACCTGCTAAAACGGTGCCCTGACTTTCGCTGGATGAATAACGAAGAGAGACGTAAAACTGTCAAAAATTTATACGTCTGCCTTAATTGCCTTTCCGACTGGCACGTGCGTTCCAGCTGCACTTCGGAGACACGCTGCAACGCCGTCACCACACGATGCTGCACAGGGATCAAATTGATTCTCGCTCTTCTAGTCTTGAGAGAGCCGTACTAGAGAACCCCACAGTTACAATGCTCAGAGGGTACACCATCAAGATACTACGTGAGCTGGATCCGAAGGCGACAGCCAATTTCCATTCTATCGCACTCCAAGGGTTGAAGAATTTGGCATCGAAACAACGCTCCCAACCAATACCGCGGGCAATGATGATGTTGCCAACCCAGCAACAGAGGAAGAAGCCAAACCTGGGAAGAATGACGTAACCCCCATAGTAACAAAAGCAGGACCGTCGAAGCTGATGAGACGTACGACAGAGGTACATCCAAACACTTACCTTCATACCAACAACTGCCAGGTCATCCTCCCGGTAATACTATGTAACCTACGGGCAGGTAAGAAAATGACGACAGTAACTTTGGGCATAAACAAGCGGGTTAAGGCTTCACAGGTCTTATATGAAGCCGTTGAGATGCTATCGTATACGTCCAGATATAGACAGGGCATTCCATCTGGTCGGATAGAAATTGTCAGTATGACAGGGGAAGCCATAAGTGCCCAGTTTGTAATCGTTGATCAGGTGCACGCTCCCACGCCGGCCCCGGTTGATAACATTCATCTGCCCTTCTTGCTAGAAAGCAAAGGGGTTCCTGGATCCACCTGGGCCCACCCTATGTAGTCAAGGATTTTAACCCACTGGAACTTCCTACTAGAAAATGGTTCGGAGTTATAGCTTCTGCAGTATCTTCTTCAACAGGAACATACGCAAGCGGTCTCGAATTAATAATATTTTCCACTTCAATTAACATACTTAAAAGAAGTTCATCAGTAGGGTGTCTGGATGGCATGATTTTATATAAAATCGTTTTAACCGAGCGAACTAAACGCTCCCATGCGCCTCCCATGTGGGGTGAAGCTGGAGGATTGAAAGTCCATTTCGTCGTAGCCGTAGTAAATGGGTTCATCAACTCATTTCGATCAATCTCAACTAATGCCTCTCGTAGGTCTCTTTCCGCTCCGACGAAATTCGTCCCATTATCGCTGTAAAATTCAAGAGGAATTCCTCTACGTGCCATGAAGTTGCGGATGGCTATTATGCAGGAACTTGTCGTCAGAGAATGTGCGACCTCAATGTGAACTGCCCTTATCGTCAAACACGTAAATAGACACCCATAGCGTTTTTCCCTATGACGATTTACGGTGACAAGGATGGGCCCGAAAAAATCGATACCAGTAAATGTAAATGGTGCCACAAATGAAGGTAACGAGGTAACTTGGCCATTTGCGGATTTCGAGGCGCGGCTTTTGTAATTTTACACATTTGGCAGGAACGGATAAGTGATTTAAAAGTAGCGCGAAGACTTGAAATTGAAAGTTTTTGTCTAATTTCGTTGATGGCAGTCTCATGATTCATATGGTATAACTTCTCGTGAAAATGCATTAAAATAAGTTCAGTAATATAACTCTATCGTGGTAATATAATCGGACGCTTTTGTTCCATTGGAATATCTGCATTGTCGATTCTGCCATCCACTCGTAAAATACCATCCTCTAAATATGGTGATTTATTAAAAATACCGCCTGACTTAGGTATAGCCTGGTTAGCCTTCAGAGATGAAATTTCAGCAATATATTTATCGGATTGAGCCTGCCTATATAAAATAATTTCAGCTTTTTGTAGCTCTTGTTGAGTCAATTCGTTGTTTGATTCAGATATCTTACGGCAATTATTCGTAAATCGAAGCACATATGCTGCGGCTCTTAGAAGCCGAGTCCATTTGGAAAATCTTAGCACATCAAATATCGCATCTAATTCTGTAATTCTAAACGAGTGGTGCGCCCGCTCTTCGTCCGTTGACTCAGGAGGAGCATTTGCTTTGGGCCAATCTTCTTCGGAGTGAAATAAAAAATCTGGCCCTTTCAACCATCTACAAGAGTCCGATATTTGAGGAATTTTCGTCCATTTTGTGCCATCATCAGCAACATTTAACTTGCTTGGGACCCACCTCCAGTCGAAGACAGTTCCAAATGCAGACCCGAAGACAGTTCCAAAATTTCAGTGATTCGAAAGGCAACAAATTGATGATATTTTCGATGGTCAGAGTTTATCCAGCTTAGTACTGTTTTCGAGTCTGACCAATAGTATTTTTTGTTAATTTTCTCTTCATCCCAATCAATTTTCGAGCGCCATACTTCTTGCATAAGTATTTTTACATGCATAATGATATGTCCGATAAAACCAAGGGGGTCGTAAATTGACATTACTAGCCTTAACATTTCGCGTTTTGTAGGCGTTTTGCTACCAGAATATATTTCGCTTTCCATTAGCCATGCAGAAATTATAAATGTTATAACATCCTCCTGATGTTCCCAAAAAACGCCTAAAACCTTTTCTATTGCCTTCTCTTCTTTCAAGTTGAGGCACTTTACGCCTTTGGAATTAGTCTCAGGAAGAGAGTTCAGTACTAATTTGTCATTAGAAACCCAATTTCGAATGTTAAAACCAGCTTGCCGGTGAATATAGGGAACATCCGAAATAAGTTTTATAGCCTCCTGCGGCGTATCAACGGAATCTAGTAGATCATCCACATAATGATTTTCTATTATAGATTTAGCTGCTCTAGGAAATTTATTTTCAAACTGAGTGGCATTTTTATTTTTGATGTATTGGGAAATGCTAGGAGCGCATGTAGCTCCAAATATCATGACATCCATGACATAAACATCAGGATCTTTATCTCACAAGCAATTTCGCCAAAGAAATCGCTGCACATCGCGATCATCGGGTCGTATATACACCTGGTGGAACATCTCCTCGATGTCTCCACAAACAGCCACAGATTTCTGACGAAATTTAAAAAGAATTGATGGTAAAGAGGCCAAAAGATCGGGGCCTTTCAACAAAAATGAATTTAAAGACAATCCGTTTGATTTCGCTGCAGTATCCCAAACGACACGCGTTTTACCGGGTTTGTTTTTATTAAAAACAGCAAAAATTGGAAGATACCAAACTTTTCTATCGGCGCGGTGGATTTCATGATTTTCCAACTTTCGTATGTAGCCTTTAGAAAGATATTTAGAAATTGTGTCTTTAAAAATATTAAAAAGGTCTAAATTTTGTGCTAGTTTTCGTTCTAGACAAATCAGCCGTTTTAAAGCCATATCATAGCTGTCTGGCAATTGCATAAAATCAAACTTCCACAAGAGAGGAACTTCATAATGACCATTTTCTAGTCGTTTTGTTAAATTATTCAATAATTGTAAAGCACGTTCATCATTCTCAGAAAGAAGATGATCTTTTATATTAATTCCCACACTTTCAAGGGAATAAAAGCTCCTAACCAACTCATGTAAATCGTCATCAGAAGCCGAACATTCGCATATATGAAAATTAAAGTGCTTACTTGTACTATTATTTTCCGCAACAGTGCCATAAACCAGCCATCCAAGTTTTGTGCAAACAGCCACGGGCTCATGTGGAGATCCCTCACGGATCTTGCTTGAAAGTCCCAAATCGAAGTGGTTCAAACCAATTAATAATTGTGGTACAGCGTCGCTGTAACTTTTTACTGGAAGATTTCGCAGGTGGCGATAGCGCTGCGACAAAATTTTGTAATCCAATGATTGTGTTGGCAAATTCAAAGATTTCACTGTATTAACATTCATAGCCACACGATTTTTATTTCCACCTGAAATTTAAATTTTTAGTTTCTGTGAATTTTTTTCATTTCTCTCCATACCTCCAGTCCACCGTAAACACAAGGGGTTGGGATCCCCATTTATCGCCAATTGTTTAGCTAATGATTCATCCATTAGGCTAATAGACGATCCTTCGTCAATAAATGCAAATGTTTCTACTATTTTGTTTTTCCCATACATTTTAACAGGGATTATTTTAAATAAAATATCTTTAATTTCTATGATGTGAGAGTTATTCACATCTTCTTCTATAATTGATGTGTTGTTTATGTTTGTATTTGACGTTTCGTTTTGTTGTGGATTCGCCGGTTCCGAATATCGATGTAACGAAGAGTGGTGAAAATATTCGCAACCTTCTTTTCCACATTTCCTCTTTCTTCTACACTCCCCGCTATGCAAACACAAACAGTATTTGCATAATTTCTTCATTCTCACCACCTTACATTTTTCACCACGATCCAACGATTGATATGTTGGACAGTCGTTAACAGCTTTGCAGTTGTTGTTACACACACAGCACTTACGCTCATCACTATGAGTGTGGATATAAGCCAGTGCTGTGCAAATGGAAAAATGTAGTTGTGTTAGTGAAGAGATGAAACTGCCAACTTTACAGCCAAATCATAATGTCAGTAAGAGGTTGAAAAACAGAATAATTATATCGTTCATTTACTTGAATAGTGGCATAACTCAAAATAGGATTTTTTCAGGAGAGCCGTTTAAAATCGTCAATTTCGTCGGACTTTCCAAATATAGAAAAAGAACTACAGGCTATTTCAATAATATGGAGACCTGTCATATGAATGCATAATACTCAGTAGAACAAAAGCCAATTTAAATGAGAGATTTACAGCTTTTCCAAGAGCAAAAATATATAAAGTGAATTTTGAATTATGCCACTATTCAAGTAAATGAGCGATATGTATTCACATAACTAAATTTTTTTTGAGTGTGACCTGCCTGAAGCAAGAGCGTAAGAATACATGTAAATTGAGCGAGCACAATTGTGCAATGGAATGAACAGCACTGCTATAAGCTATATTGCTTGTTGTTGGTTTGCTGCTGTTAGTGCTGTTGTTGTTGCTTTGTTTGTTAGTGGTGGGTTCTATTGATATCGAACTGGCTGTTAATCCAATGTTAAACAACCAATTGTCAAAAGCAGACAAATTTGGTTTTTTGTTTTGATCATTAAGCCGCAGCTTAAGAGTTGCCCATTGGATTTGGTACGATGGTGGGAGTTTTTGTAACAATTGCTGGAGTAAGAAGGAATTATTCATTTCATCTGGTAAGTTGACAGCCTTAATAGTGGCAATTAAACCGCGGACATTTATAGCAAAACTGGTATGTGTTTGTAGATTATTTTCATCAACCTTTGGAGAAGAATTAATTCTATTTTTTTTATTGAATTCAATATCTTTTCAGGTTTCAAGTGTTGTATTTGTATTAAAAGGTGTGGGTGGTATGGTGGTGTTATAACAACCAAATCCAGGTAAATTCGAAAATGTCACAGCAGCAGATGGGTGCGTAGCAATCTTTGTGCGAGGAGGTTGGTATCCTCTTCGACAACCACCATTGATGGTGGTGGCCGGTGCATATATTGGTGCAGCGGTTGTGACAGATGGGCATGGATCATTGGGGACCGCAGGGAAATGGTGCAAATTTGAATCTTGTGGCATTAGAATTCATTAGAATTACTGCACATATTTGTATTATTAGTATTTTGTTCTGCTAGACTAGTGGGCACATCGAAATACGACGTTTCATTAGGCAAGAATGTTGCTTGCTGGGATGTACTGGTAGTTTGTTGGGTGTTATCGGCTTGTTTTTGGAAGGGCATTTCATTTACCCAGTTTCGGACGGATTTGGACTTATTGGACGAAACGTCACTTAGGTCATCGGCTTCTTCTAGAAGTTGATATTTCTTGCTCAAATATTCGCGATGTAATCTGACCTGCTCTACATTAAATGCTTGTTCTTCTTCAAGTCGTTGAAGTTGAAGCTGAATGTTACCTGATTGAGAGAGTTGAGATCGAGCAGAGCGGCGACGTGTGGCACTATTAGCAGGTGAGGGTGGCTTACTTACCGAACATTGTGTACACCGAAAAGTAATGTTGTCTGCTACATTAACGCAACTTCTGTGAAATTTTTTGTTGCAGTTGATACAAGTCGCCATGTTGTCGTCGGGGGCATTGGGACATACCGAGCAATTGTTATCATTTTGTTGTTGACAATGATGTTTACGCTTTAGGTGACTCAGGTGGAGACGAAGTAAAGCAAAATAATGTTAAAATGTTGAGAAGGCAATCGGCCGAAGCTTAACAAAAGACTTGATTTATTTCGCAGAGTGTACTTATATTAAAATTCCTATACATGCAAATAAACAAATATAAGAATTTACATAAAAATTATATATAATTTTTAACATACTTTTTGGTATGGAAACCACTAGGAAATATTTATAAATTGGTAATTAATTTTATCTCCAAGGTACCGCGTTTTATTAAGCCAACTTCAGTAATGATTTTATGATAAAAGAAATATGGCGAAGCTATGGACGCTTCTTGACAATTAAAAAGTTTCGTCAAAAAAAAAAAAATTCGACGTCGAAAATCAATTTGTTTATACAGTCTTTGGAGTTTGCAAAATAAGGTATTTTGGAGTTGTCAGACTGAAGAAATAAAATCATGGTGATTTTGGGAGTGGCGTTAACAGTAATGCTGCCGCAGCCACCGTATTTCCCTAACCTAGCCCCCGGTGACTATTTTTTGTTCCCAAAACTGAAAATGCACATGAAATGTCGTTAACGGTGTTAACGTGTTTCCAGACCAGTCTTCAGGACCCCCTGAGCCAACCTTCTATCTCTGAGTGGAGAACACTCTTCGAAGAACCTAAATAACACTGACCTAACTTTTCCAACCTCCTCTTCAATGTCCTCTTCGTTTGTGAGAATTTCTTTGGGGGTCCCCATATCTTTGCTTACTAGATTACTGAAACGGGGTCAATTTGTTTTGGTCTTGTTCCTGAAACTTAGCTGTTCTGGGGGGTGGGCGCATTAAAGTAAATATGTATATCGGTGATCTGAAAAGGAGTGCCTGTCGGAGACATGCCATCCTTGGATCTAATACCTCCTCTCTGACACTAATTATAAAGGTGGCTTTATTGTCCATGTTCAGTCTTATAAGATCGTACTTATTAAGGAATTCTAATGAGGCTATTCCTCTCTTGTAGCAATTCGAGCTACCCCAGGCGATATGGTGGGCGTTCGCATCGCAACCTACTACAATTTCTTACCTTTTGTTTTGGCTTCCCTCACCACTACCTCCGCTACTGGTGGAAGTGTCGGCGAGTCGAATGGGAGGTCCATCGATGTAAGGTACAGACTGCTATCAAAAAGTCTAATCTCCGGCACATCTGCAGTTAAATCTGTGGGGGGAAAAAGAAGCTTAAATGAGTATTGCGAAGAAACTCAAAAATAAAATAAGTTAAAATTTTTCGATGTTTTGCGAAAATTTGTTCTAGTTGAGCAAAAGTTCCAGATTTTAAAAATTAAAAAAAAATATTTTTTCAAGTTAGAATTTTTGATTTTCGGATTTCAACAATAACAAATTTCGAACGGTATCGTGAAAAAAACACCAAAAAAAGAAAAAAAACAGTTTTTTCCAAATCCGTTAACGTTAGAATTTTTCCATTTATTGTAAAAAACTTGTGCAAGATTACAACAAGTTCCAGTTTAAAAAAAATTTGAGTTCTTCGCAGTTAAAAAATTTTAATTTCTCAAATATTATCGCGAAATCAAAATTTTTGAAATCTGTAACTTGAGTTCTTCGCAGTTAAAAAATTTTAATTTCTCAAATATTATCGCGAAATCAAAATTTTTGAAATCTGTAACTTGTGCTAGCACAAATTTTTCTCAATTCATCGAAAAACTATTAAATTCGCAGTAACTGCGAAAAATTAATTTTAAAAAAGGAAATAGTAATAATTTGATAAGTTTCGTTTAAAAAAAATGTTTAAGGTTCCAAGAGTTTAACCCACACCCTCCAATCCACAACGTTTTTGCTTACGCACAGCAACACACGGAGGACACATTGAATGACCTGCATTTAGCATCAATTGATCGGTACTAAATTGTACAAAACAATTATTTCACTTTAATGCATGTTATTTTACTCGCATGACTTCGTGGTTTCGAATTTCAATCTAAACAAAAAATAAAATTAAAGAACCATGGACAAGTCTGAATATACTTATTTCGGTACAAAAACTACAAGAAAGGGTTCCCGAATCGCTGAATGTGTCTTTGGTTACTTAATTAAATTTTGCGTTTAAAGAGTTTGGATTTTCAAATTCAATTTCTGCCTGGATTATCCTATGGCGCAGTAAATCTATAATGGATAATGGACTTTAATTTGACTGAATACTTAATTAAATTAAAATATTCAATTTATTTGAAATATACGTTTTTTTCGTTGCAAGCTAGCTATTATCGCTTGCTCAATTAAAAAGATAACGCCAAACTAGCCATATTGTCATGTATTACAAATACAATTATAAATGAACAATATTACTACTATTCGTGTGTCATTTTTTAGGTTTTTTTATTTATTTTCTTCTTTTTCTTATGTATTAGTTCACAATGAATGACATTATGTTCACTTTGCACCATTTAATTATGACATTTCATTATATTCTATGTTGGCAATGCCGTACCAACCTAAGACATAAACTTAAGCGATAATTTTCAAAAACATAATATGCGAGTTTTCGTTACAATTACCGCTGTCGGTGATGGTCAGCTTAAAGTTGGCAACACATAGAGGTTCGATGAAGTTTGAACCCATGCTGCTGAACAATAACTATTATTGTAGTTTATATATGTATATGAAATTTTTAATGTATTTGTAATGTTAGCGTCTTTTTGTAATCTTATAAAAGCCTCTTCAAGCCTCCATTTTGCCCCTTTTTTTGCTTGGAGAACACAAAAACATGTAAGCTTATTATAATATTTTTTGTAAACTTAACCTGTAAAATAATCTTTGCTTTTTAGAGAATAAACCAAACATTGTAATCTTTTGAAGAAAAAACAATCAATTTGTCTTTATTTTTGGTGCCGACTCTGATTGTTTTTTACAGCGGATTGTATCGTTTATTCGTTGTTCTTTGGTGCAAAAAAGGACATTTTTATTCTATGTTTGATAGACATCAAAAGCCGCTTTATTTGTATCAAACATAAGCCGTAACAACTGCCACCGTTACTATTCTTATTATTGTTTTGTCAAGTCTTATTTGTTTATATGTATTTGTCTAGTTCAACTTTATGTCACAAAGCAAAAGATCGACGCAAGGTAAACCTCCATCCCGTTTCGACGCATACCTCACTGACATGAGCCTTCGACATTCACCACCAAGTATGCCTACAACGCCCTCAACAAGTTCCGTCCGTCCAGATGGAGAACATGTAAGTACGCCATCAGACCAGCAGCAGAGAAAACAAGCAACAACAAATCAACAAACCCCAGTGAAGCCTACAACGTCTTCTGCCAGTGCCGTCCGTCCAGACGCAGAAAAACAATATATGCAAACAGCCCAACAACCGCAAAAAAAGACCACAACAGTCGACGCTTCGGGTGAGTTTCGAAAGCAAATGCAAGAAATGCAAAAACAAATCTTGCAAATGCACACGCTGCTGCAAAACCAATTAAAAATACAACAAACCGAGATGCTGCAATTGAGAAAAGACATAGTGGAAGTAAAAGCATCGCAGCAACCGCAGCCGTCCATCCAAATACCTACGACACAACCATCACTGCTATTGCCGCCACCAGCATCCGATCTGTCATTTGAGCCACCAACAATATCACAACAAATAGTAATGCCGCCACCACAGCGAACCTTGCCGCCGTCGCCAATAAAAATACCGCCGCCAATATCGCATCAGTTAGTCCCGCCGACACAAATAACGCAACAAGGAACGTCAGCGCAATTTCAATCCACGCCACCACTGTTGCAAGCGACAGCAGGACAATTGCATAGTGTTTTAAACACTCCAACCCATAGTTACATTAATATGACTCAAAAGAAAATTTACCCTCTTCCAATATTTGCAGGATTTCCCGAAGAATGGCATGAATTTCTTTACTCCGACTTGCACAACATAATTCGCCTGAGAGAAGCTCTGAAAGGACGTGCACGTGAAGCTGTGGAATGCTTATTGGGAAGCTCCTCCAACGTCACCGCCATAATGACAAACCTGAAAGAAACCTTTGGTCGTCCAGAACAGCTCATCAAAAGTCAGATTGAAAAAGTTCGGAGAATTTCCCCTCTGGTCAGCGATAATTTGGAGGCCTTAGTAAGTTTCGCCAATAAAACTACAACAATGGCGACATTTTTGAAAAATGCACGAGGAGAGCATCATCTGTCCAACCCGTCCCTCTTAAGTGAGCTGGTAGCAAAATTACCAATAAATCGTCAAATGGAGTGGGGAGAGAAGTGTCTTTATTTAGATAGAGCTCCTACTATTATCGACTTCAGTCATTGGTTGGAAACGTTACGTCGCGTAGCTAACATCGTCCACGATACCCTTCCGTTTCCATCTTACCAGCCCTCTAATCGCCGTCAAGCCACACAACCAAGCCATAAGTTTGCATGCGTCGCCGTCAACAATTGTCAAGTCTGCCAGGGAGTGTGTACGTCAGTGGCAAAATGTAAACAATTCCTAGAAATGAAAGTGGATGAAAAGTGGAAAATTATAAAGACAATAAAAGCTTGTTTTTGCTGCCTAAAGAACGGCCATCAGCTGAATCAGTGCAGAAATAAAATTCGTTGTGGTAAAAGTGACTGCCAAAAATATCACAATGTTCTACTTCACAACGATATAGCTGCAGACAACAATGGTAAGGAAAATGAGTTTTCATCAGTGACATCACATCCAGAGCAAAGGAATTGCCATGCCGTAAGTGGTGCCGGGAGTATTCTCTTCCAAATAATACCCATTAAAATATATGGTAAAAAGAAAATTATTTCAACGTATGCTTTTGTAGATGATGGCGCAAACGTTTCTATGCTAGACAGTGCAATAGCAAAGGACTTGAATCTACACGGTAAGAGAGAAAAATTGTCATTGCAGTGGCTAAACGAGCATTGTGTGTCCCAGAATACGGAAAAAATTTACTTGACCATTAGTGGAATCGGAGGATGTGATAAGCAGTACACAATTAAGAACGTTTATACGACACCAAACTTATCCCTACCAATTCAAAGTTGCAATTTGGAAAGTCTTGTAAAATTTGATAAAAATATGGATGTATCTAAAATAAAATTTAATAATTACAAAAATGTTCAGCCAAAATTAATTCTGAGTCTGAACCATTGTTTCTTGACAGTTCCATTGGATGTTCCCCGCATGCTGTCAGCCGCTGGACCGATTGTCACCACTACCAGATTGGGCGTTATTGTTTATGGACCAATACCAGGCGATATATTATCAACCACAAAGCGCGCTCTTCATGTCCGGATGAGTGCCATGACAAACAACAACGAAGAACATTGCCTGATGGAACTGAGTACCATGATGTGTAACTATTTTGATATCGAAACACTCGGTGTAAAGGTAACCACAACTAAACCAATGTCAACTGATGACGAACGTGCATTAAAAATTTTAAAACAATTCACGAAAAAAGTGGATGGGCGAGACGAATGCCGTCTTTTATGGAGAGAAAATGTACCCCCGTTCCCGGAATCTTACGAAATGGCTCTCAAACGTTTATACTGTGTCGAGAACAAAATGGCTCGTGACCGTGAGTATTCCCTTCAATATTGTCAAAAAATTAACGACTACATATCAAAGGGATATGCCAGAAAAATCGATGACAATGAGAGACCACTAAATTATGATCGTATTTTTTATTTGCCGCACTTTGGAGTAAAAAACGTCAATAAAAAAGGAATCAGAATTGTGTTTGATGCTGCCGCCGAGGTTCAAAACATGTCACTGAACAAATCTCTTGTATCTGGACCAGACATCAACAATTCATTGATTTCAACCATTTTTAAATTTAGAGAAGCTCCAGTAGCCGTTTGTGGAGATATTAAAGAAATGTTCCACCAGATTAAGATTGCCAAAGAGGACCAAGACTGCCAGAGATTCTTGTGGAGGAATGGGGACAGAAACAGAAAGGTGGAAACGTTCGTCATGCATAGGATGATATTTGGAGCCACTTGTTCGCCGACTATAGCTCAATATGTAAAAGATCTGAACGCCAATGAGTTTTTGAATGATGTCCCTCGGGCAGTGCATGGAGTAATCGAACGGCACTACGTGGACGATTATGTCGACTGTTTTGAAACTGAAGACGAAAAAGTCTTGAAAGATGTCATCAGAATTCATAGCGCTGGAGGATTTGAATTAAGAAACATTACTTCAAACTCTAAAAGTGTGTGAATCTTGTGGCCAATCGGCCAGTGGTGAGTTTTTGAGTAAAGACAATGTGGAAAGAATTCTCGGTGTACACTGGCTGCCGGGGCCTGATGTTTTCGTTTTTCGTCTTAATTTACATAAAGTTGAAAAATCCATTTTAGAATTCTCCAAGGTACCTACTAAGCGATGCTTTCTCTAAATATGTCGATATATGACCCATTTGGCTTTTTATGTGAATTTATGATCACATCTAAGATTTTAATGCAGAGAGTTTGGAAAACGGGTATCAATTGGAACGAGGAGTTGCCTAATGGACTTTATGAATATTGGAAAATGTGGTTAATGCAGCTTTCAAAATTGGAGCAGTTTCGCGTGCCCCGTTGTTATTTTGATAACTTCCCCAACAGTAATGTCGAATTGCATATATTCACAGATGCAAGCGAAGAGGCTATGGCAACGGTAGCGTATTGGCGAGTGGTAAGTGTGGTTGGAATCAAAGTCATTTTTGTTATGGGAAAAACCGGATGTGCGCCTACACGATATCATACTATACCCAAGTTAGAACTGCAAGCAGCAGTTATGGGTGTTCGTATGAAGGATTTGATTATAAATAATCACATAAAAAATGTTAACAAAATTTTCTTTTGGACAGATTCTCACACAGTTATACGATGGATTCGATCTGACCACCGGCGGTACAAACAATATGTGGCCAATAGGGTGGCTGAAATTTTAGACAGCAGCGAGATGGATAGCTGGAGTTGGTGTCCTGGTATTAAAAATCCAGCTGATGAGGCGACACGAGCTAGATTTCCTGTCAGGTACGAGGCGGACGGACGGTGGAAAAGTGGACCGGAGTTTTTGCGCCTCGATGCATCACAATGGCCATCAGAAGCACATATGAACACCTGCGTGGATGCCAGCAATATAGAATTGCGATCTAAGCACATTGTCCTTTTGGCTCGCCAGGTTTGCCCTGTAATTCCCGACATTAATAGATTTTCAAAATATTCTAGATTCAAACGTACAATAGCCTGGGTGTATCGATACGTCCAAAATTTGAGTCGGAAAATCAAAAATCTTGATTTGCTTACTGGCGAGCTCTCGGTGGAAGAGGAAGCATGGGCCGAACTGCATCTAGGTCTACAAATACAAAAAGAAATATTCTCGAACGACATTGCCGATATCCAGATGCAAGGATTTGTGAACAACGACAGTGCTTTGAAGATGCTGAATCCATTCATTTGTGCCAAGGGATTGTTGAGAGTGTCGGGGCGTATAGAGAATGCTTCGTGTCTGTCAATTCAAGCGAAACAACCCATCATTCTTTCAACTCAACACCAGTTTACGCGTCTATCAGTGGAATCGTATCACGTTAAATTTTGCCATATTAACATGTCTACAGCAATCAGTGAAATCCGTTTGCGTTTTTGGGTACCGTCACTTCGCAGATTGCTAAATAGCATCCAGTCTCGATGCCAAGTCTGTCGCATACGACGGGCAAAGCCTCGTCAACCCCAAATGGGTCCGCTTCCAAGGGACCGAGTAACACCGTATGTTCGTGCATTCACTTACACCGGCCTGGATTATTTTGGACCCGTTACTATTACTATTGGCCGTCGGCGTGAAAAAAGGTGGATTGCTTTGTTTACCTGTCTGACCGTACGTGCTATTCATTTGGAGATAGCTACGGATCTTTCCAGCGATGCATGTATACTATGCATACGGAATTTTATCAACCGAAGAGGAGTGCCACTTGTAATTCGTAGTGACAACGGCACTAATTTTGTTGGAATCGAGAAGGAACTGCGGGGTGAGAATTTTATTGATAATAACAAAGTGACTTCGTCTCTTACAGCACTAGGCATCCAATGGAAATTCAACACGCCAGCGAATCCCAGTGAGGGCGGCGTATGGGAAAGGCTTGTGCAGTCGGTGAAAAGGGCACTACATGTGATGCTACAAGAGCAGTCCCCAAAGCTCGAAACCCTACAGAGTTTTCTCATTGAGTCCGAAAACTTGATCAACTCTAGACCATTAACGCATTTGCCTGTTACACCTGAAGATCCTGAGCCACTGACGCCGAACCATTTTTTATTAGTCTTTTATTAGGCGCGCTCAGCCATGATTAGCACCAGCTCAGGTTGCTATAAACGTCCAATATCCAAACTGGCAGTTTAGATGTGGATGCAGGAGTGGTTGTTGGTGAAGCCTCCCCTTCCGGGTCAGTTCACGGGGGCGAGGATGTCGGTGATGGTCAGCTTAAAGTTGGCAACACATAGAGGTTCGATGAAGTTTGAACCCATGCTGCTGAACAATAACTATTATTGTAGTTTATATATGTATATGAAATGTTTAATGTATTTGTAATGTTAGCGTCTTTTTGTAATCGTATAAAAGCCTCTTCAAGCCTCCATTTTGCCCCTTTTTTTACTTGGAGAACACAAAAACATGTAAGTATATTATAATATTTTTTGTAAACTTAACCTGTAAAATAGTCTTTGCGTTTTAGAGAATAAACCAAACATTGTAATCTTTTGAAGAAAAAACAATCAATTTGTCTTTATTTTTGGTGCCGACTCTGGTTGTTTTTTCCAGCGGATTGTATCGTTTATTCGTTGTTCTTTGGTGCAAAAAGGACAACCGCTATTACCGCAAAACCAGCGATATTGTCATTTGACACAAACTAGGCAGCAATCTGAGAATGCTGTAAAAAAATGTTAATACTTTTCATGAAAATCTAAAAAAAATAGTCATGATGAGTAGGTGTTGTGGACAAACATTACAAATTCAATTATAAATGAACAAAACTAATACCATTCGTACGTCATTTTTGAAAAAATTTTGTATTTATTATCTTCTTCTGTATTACTTGAATGATATCTTTGTACACTTGGCACCATTTAATATTGGCATTTACTTATTTTTTATGATGGCAATGTCGTGCCAACTTAAGATACAAACTAAAGCTGTAATTTCTATCCGCGCTTAATATCGCTTAGCTCTCCATACAAATTAAGCGATTATCTGAGCTAGCGGTGTAACGAAAACACTTCTAATAGCAAATACAAATACGAATGATTAACAACACTAAGTGGTGGTGCCATCATCCTCCGTATCTAGGTGTAGGTGTTAAGTTTGGGTAGTCCAGTGTACAATCTATGTCAGGGGATATTCATATTGATTTTTTTTCTCGGAGGAGAGTCTTGCGAAAGACTTCCACCTATCGGTGCATGGGATCCCATCTTAGTTCGTTTTGATTTTTTTTTAATAAATATTTTTAATAAAATATTTGTTTGTTGGGTGAAAAAGATAACAAAGCACAAATATGTTGTTTTTGCAAAGTCGAACAGGTGTAGTTTGTTCAAAGGCTAACTTTGTATTCACTAAATAAATAATAAACGCAATTTTTTCCAAAAACTTTCAAGTTAAAATTTGTCGATGAATGTATGCGAAAAAATTGTGCAAGGTTAGAACAACTTACCACAAATTCCATATTCCAAAAATTTGCGTTTTTCGCAATGTTATCGCAAAACAAACCGTTAAAGTTAGAATTTTTCCATGTATGTATTGCGAATTTGTAGGTTACACAAGATACAGAATTCAAGCATGTGCGTTTTTCGCAAAGTTGTTTCTAACAAATAAAAAAAATTTAATTTTTCAATGAATTTCGAATAATTTGTACCAGGTTAGCACAAGTCCAGATTTCGAATGTTATCGCAAAAAAAGACAACAACAAAATAAAAACCCCAGTTTTTCCAAAACCGTTAAGTTAGGATTTATCCATGTATTGCGAACAAATTTTAATTCCAGATTACTATTTTTTCCAAGTTATACGTTTTCGATTTATGGCTAAAAATATGTGCAACTTAGCACAAGTTCCTGATTACAAAAATTTAGATTTTCACAAAGTTCGTTACAGTTAGAACGGAAGATGGTTTTATTTATAGTTACAGGTATGTATTAAATTTGTGGTTGTTGTTGTAGAAAAAATTTTAGCAGATCTCAATGTAAATAAAACTCCGGACCCGGATGGTTAATCTCTCAACATGTCATACCGTGCTGGTATTTACCAATGTTCAGCCGCTCCCCAAGAAAGGTGAGGCTACTAATCCAGCGAATTACCGCCCAATTGCAATATGTTCTGCGCTATCAAAACTCATGGACAGTACGGTTAATCACCATCTTGTTAAATATTTGAAGTCTAACGGCCTTCTTAATGATCGACAGTATGGCGTCCGTAGAAATCGATCTACTGGAAACCTGATGGCGTTCGGAACGATGGAGTCGATCCATTTATCACCTTGGTGAAAGCAAGGTCGTGGCTTTTGATATTTCCAAGGCGTTCGATAGGGTCTGGCACGGAGCTCTCATATCAAAACTTATTGCATTTGGTGTCGGTAATACCTTATCTCAATTCATATCGAGTTTTCTCAGGGATCGCTCTATACGAGTTGTTATAGATGGAGTCTCATCCAACGAGCATAGGCTGCTCGCAGGAGTGCCACAAGATCTGTCCTCTCTCCTTCTTTGTCACACAAACGTTCCACTGATCCAGCACCCTCTTCAATCTCTATGGGTGGTGTAGATATCGACGAATCAGATATTCATGATGTTCCGGGCAAGAAGAAACAGGGTGATTCTCATTCATTTTGAAGCGGTACAAGAAATACTTCCCTCCATTTTTGGGCAGGTGCTCCAAAGACATCTTTGCAGTTTCTGGACCGTGCACAGAGGAGAGCGGTGGTGATGATTGTGGACAGTAGGGTATTCAACTCTGTTGTCTATGGGTTGTAAAGGGTGTTTTTTATTGGGGTATAGAACTTTAAGTTGCCATCACTTTTTTAACTGGCGGCCATTTTGTCAGCTGTCAAGTGATTAATATTTAGTTTGGTTTGCCATTTCATCATGAACAGGTTGACAAAAGAACAACGCTTGCAAATCGTGCAAATTTATTTCGAAAGTAATGGTTCAGTTCGCGAAGTTCACCGCAAGCTCCGTCCATTTTATGTCATTACATCCACAAAAACTGACTGTTTGGTGTGCTCTATGGGCTGGTGGAGTCATTGGGCCATACTTCTTCCGAGTCAGTTACCGTTAATGGAGACCGGTATAGAGCCATGATAGCCGACTATTTTGTTCCCGAATTGGATGGCATGAATGTGGATGAGTTGTGGTTCCAACAAGTGGTTGAAAATTGGAATTGGCTTTATTCGAGCCAGCCGCGGCGGCCACATGCCCGAAATCATATTTAAACATTAATGGCATAAAATTATCCTTCCAATAAAGCCAAATTGATGGACATTAAAACGATTTCCTTGTGTTTTATTTCAATTCGAAGTTCTATACCTCAATAAAAAAACACCCTTTATATCGCTGTTCTATAGATATTTTAACGGCATCTGCTCCTCAGATAACCGTCATGTCCCTGATGTTAGAAGATTTAGCCGGAATACGCGGAATACAGCAAGTGTATTTCCTGCAAGCTGCGACATACACAAATTCAAAACTAATGTCAACAAACACTACTCCCTCTTTCCTCCTTCCAACACCCTTATTTCCTATCGCTAGCACAGTGCAATATAAAACTGTGGAAGTTAGAATTTCTCGATGTATGGCGAACAAATTGTTCCAGGCTAGAAAAACATTGCACAAGTTCCAGATTTAAAAAAAAAACTCTATACCAGAGTTTCTACCTGTCATAAGTCATGACAGTGTTGCCAACCCATGTTGTTGACATGTTATAGTCAGTGGTGTCGACCATTACGTTGTTTCCCCTCCCTCTTCAACAACATTTTTGATTGTGGTTCTTGTCCACCTGGCGGAGTTGCCACCTATTAGTTCACGTCTGTGATAATAGATGTCGGTGTTCCCAACCATTTCATCATGTCAGTCTATGTCAGTGTTACCTACCTTTGTTGTTGGTTAGTATCAGTCAGTTTCCTGTTTGCGCCTTTTAGTTTACGTATATGATTCCTTTTCCCCCTCACCATTTTGATTGATGGTTTACCCAGTCATACTAAAAAATTGTAGTTAGCCAAAATGCTGTTTCAGCGCTTTCCATATAGCTTTGTTTACATTGTCCAGCAATATGAACATACACAGGCGAAATATATGATATATAAGTGTGGTCTAGACGGAGGACTACGCGTCAATGATCGAATGCATTTATGTTTACAGAATTATCGTTGTTGATGTTATTTATGTTTATCCAAGTGATTTTTTGGTTTTTCTGGATTGATCAAAATATTTATATTTTCAGTGTGTGTGTGGGCGATAAAGTTAGTTATTCGCTAAATGTTATTTTGTCAACCTCCATCCCCTTTCCAAGCCCATCGAAATATTGAATGTATTCTGGAATGAGTAAGCATTCAAAATGGATGTAATGTATTACAGTACTTTGCGCTTAATTGATCAACAAATGTATGGTATAAGCTATACGGGAAATGAGTTTCGCGTATTTGCACTACTCTGTTAATTAACGCCTAAAATTACATTCTCAAAAAAGGAAGAAAGTTCAAACTCAAAAAAAAAAACAGTGAACATTAAAAATGAATTTAATGTATTGCTATAGTTTTGGATTAATTGATCAAAACTAATTTCTAGAATACGTTATACGGAAAATGAGTTTCGCTTATTTGCACTACTGTGTTAATTGGCGGCTAAAATCACATTCACTAAAATCGAAATTTATAGATTTAGTGAAATCATTTGCAAATGCAATATTAAAATAATCAAAAACTTATCAGTAAACATTCGAAATAAATCTAATACATTGCAAATGTAATGTTAAAAAATCAAAAACTTATCAGTAAACATTCAAAACACATAAAAAAATCAAATGCAAACTAAAAAAAAATCAAAAACTTATCAGTGAATATTCAAAATGCATCTAATATATTACAGTAGTTTTCACTTAATTGATTTGCCCGCTCAATTGATCAAAACAAATTTATAGGGAAATGAGTTTTACTTATTTGCACTACCCTCTTAATTGACGGCTAAAATCACATTCTCAAAAAAGGAAAGAAATTCAAATGCAAATTCAAAAAAAAAATCAAATACTTATCAGTGAACATTCAAAATGGATCTAATGTATTACAGTAGTTTGCGATTACTTGATCAACAAATGTATGGTATAAGCTATACGGGAAATGAGTTTCGCTTATTTGCACTACTCTGTTAATTGACGCCTAAAATTACATTCTCAAAAAAGGAAGAAAGTTCAAACTCAAAAAAAAACAGTGAACATTAAAAATGAATCTAATACATTGCAAATGCAATGTTAAAAAAATAAAAAACTTATCAATGGTCCATACATAGACCCATCTTTCCTTAACAAAACAATTTCAATATCAGACAAGGTTAAATACTTAGGAGTAAACTTGGACAGAAAACTAAATTGGAAGTACCACATAGAAGAACGAGCAAACAAAGCTCACAGATGCTGGTCTTTATGTAGAAGAGCCATAGGCTCAAAATGGGGCCTCAATCCAACGATGACACATTGGCTCTACAAAAGCGTAATTAGACCTGTTCTAACTTATGCATCAGTAGTATGGTGGACATCGATGGAAAAGAAGTGCAACATAAAAATATTACAAAAGGTCCAACGACTTGCAAACAATAAACTTATAGAACGCGAAACCATTCGGAGCTACGCGTTCTGAGCTAAAAACATGGGCGACAGACGCCCATATCACACTATGGAATGGTGAACCTATTGGGAAAACGACAAGAATCTTGTGGGGTGAACCAAACGAGGATAAAACCAAAACCTTGCTGAAACTGAGCAAAACAGAAACTAGTAAGATCATGGGCATTCTAACAGGGCACATAGGCTTACAATCGCATCTACACAAAATAGGAGTTGTAGACAATAGCGTATGTAGGGCATGCGGGGAGGATGACGAAACTTTGGAGCATTTCCTCTGTCACTGCCCAGCGTTCGCAAACAATAGATCCCGTTTCTTGGGAAATGACACTTTAACAGACTTGACCCATCTCAGGGGCGCGGACTGGAAAACAATTAATCATTAATTCAGTACAGAGTTCTTAAAATAACTTCTCAAGACCTTTCCATGCACAGTTTAGAGCGCACAACAAGCCGAATACCGCCTCCTCTTCTCAACCTAACCTAACCTATCAATAAACATTCAAAACACATAAAAAAAAGCAAATGCAAACTAAAAAAAAATCAAAAACTTATCAGTGAATATTCAAAATGCATCTAATGTATTACAGTAGTTTTCACTTGATTTGCCCGCTTAATTGATCAAAACCAATTTATAGGGAAATGAGTTTACTTATTTGCACTACCCTCTTAATTGACGCATAAAATCACATTCTCAAAAACGGAAATTTGGAGATTTAGTCGAATCATTTGCAATGCAATGTTACAAAAATTAAAAACTTATCAGTAAACATTCAAAATAAATCTAATACATTGCAAATGCAATGTTAAAAAAGAAATCAAAAACTTATCAGTAAACATAAAAATACATAAAAAAAGCAAATGCAAACTAAAAAAAAAAAATCAAAAACTTATCAGTGAATATTCAAAATGCATCTAATGTACTACAGTAGTTTTCACTTAATTGATTTGCCCGCTTATTTTTTATCAAAACAAATTTATAGGGAAATGAGTTTTACTTATTTGCACTACCATCTTAATTTACGCCTAAAATCAGATTGTCAAAAAACGAAATTTGGAGATTTTGTCGAATCATTTGCAAATGCAATGTTAAAAACATCAAAAACTTATCAGTAAACATTCAAAACACATAAAAAAAGCAAATGCAAACTAAAAAAATCAAAAACTTATCAGTGAATATTCAAAATGCGTCTAATGTATTACAGTAGTTTTCACTTAATTGATTTGCCCGCTAAATTGATAAAAAAAAAAATTTATAGGGAAATGAGTTTTACTTATTTGCACTACCCTCTTAATTGACGCCTAAAATCAGATTCTCAAAAAATGAAATTTGGAGATTTTGTCGAATCATTTGCAAATGCAATGTTAAAAAAATCAAAAACTTATCGGTAAACATTCAAAATAAATCTAATACATTGCAAAGGCAATGTTAAAAAAAATCAAAAACTTATCAATAAACATTCAAAATAAATCTAATACATTGCAAAGGCAATGTTAAAAAAATAAAAAACTTATCAGTAAACATTCAAAATACATAAAAAAAAACAAATGCAAACTAAAAAAAAATCAAAAACTTATCAGTGAATATTCAAAATACATCTAATGTATTACAGAAGTTTTCGCTTAATGATCAAAACATATTTGTAGTATAACCTATACGGTGAATGAATTTCGCTTAATTGCAAAACCAACTTAATTGACAACAAAATCACATTGTCAAAAAAGTAAATTTGCAGATTTAGTCATATAATTTGCAAATGCATTTGATAAAAAAAATATATGTATTTATATAGTATAAGCAATAGGGGAAATGAGTTTCACTTCTCAACATACAACAGAAATCACAAAGATGGACTGCTCGAAGGTCACCGTAAATATATTTTTAAAAATTGCGAGTATTAAAGATCAGCTTGGTTACCAAAATAGATAAAATGTGGAGTGTGTCTTTTTCTTGAGGTTCAAGCATATGCGGGAATGTAAATTAAAATGAAACTTTCCGAAATAAATTATAAATTTAATAATAAAACTAAATTCTTTGAGCTTTCATTTTAATCATTTTACTCTGTATGGTCAGATAAGAGATTAATTTCCAATAATGTATTGATCTTATTTGCTGTAATACTCAAATGTAATGCTAAAATAACAAAAAAAAGGCTGTATGAGTACAAGTAGTTGAAAGATCTGCTTTATTCAGTACACAGTAGAATTAAAAGGATTTCTTTAAACAGATTATCGGGAAATGATTTACCCTTTTCGCCAAAAACAATTGCGAACCCTTCTTTTTCAATTTGACTGTAATTTGACAGCTCCTATTCCGAAGGGTGATGTGTCAGTAGCAAGAGTAAGCGGCAAATCTTCCTGGAAGTGTGCAAGTTGTGTCGCGTTGACTATGTATGATTTTAGCTCGTCGAAAATTTTTTGTTGATTTTTTCCCCAGTGAAAAGAGATATTTTTTCTTTAATATCTCTGGGTGGCTTAAAATTTTTTACGGCAAGAACACCCGTTTCCTCCGTTAAAATACACTCAGAACTGATTTTGCGGCCTAAGTACGTAATTTTGTCTTGAAGATAAGCGCATTTGTCTCGTTTACAACGTATTCTGTAAAATTGTGAGTAGCTTTTTTTTAGACGCTGTCCAGTCGGCCACGTGGGCCTTACATGAAATTTAAAATTTGAGTCCAAATTCTGAAATTGATTTTGGACAAGTGTAGTGTATACCATGATCAAAAGTAAGATTCCAAGCGAAATGCTAAAATGTAAACAACATGCATACGTTAAAGGACGGTCAGTGGACACCGCCCTACACGAGGTAGTGCAAAACATAGAAGAATCCTTCAATGGGAAAATGTACACACTTGCGGTATGCATTGACATTGAAGGAGCTTTCAATAATGTACAGACCAACATACTAATTCAATCCTTAGACCAGTTCGAGGTGGACCGGGCTCTCCGAGACTGGATAAGCCACATGCTAAGGAATAGATGGATAAACTGTGGGTCTCACGAAATACAAATAAGAGACAAAGTATCACAGGGAACGCCACAAGGAGGTATTTTATCACCACTCCTATGGGTTACCACTATTAACAGTCTCCTGAGGATCCTAACTGACGAAGGACATAAACCAGTCTGCTATGCAGACGACGTTATAATACTTCTGAGGGGCCAGAATCCAAACCAACTTTGCAGAAGGGCCGAAACTGCCCTAAAACTTGCATATGACTGGGCTCGACCGAGAGGTCTAAATGTAAACCCAGACAAAACTGAAATATGTCTGTTTACAAGGAAATCAAAGATTGGTCCATATATAGACCCATCTTTCCTTAACAAAACAATTTCAATATCAGACAAGGTTAAATACTTAGGAGTAATCTTTAACTTCTCAAGACCTTTCCATGCACAGTTTAGAGCGCACAACAAGCCGAATACCGGCTTATGTGTATGTCTAAGGACATGAGGCGGAGAAAAACCGCCTCCTCTTCTCAACCTAACCTAACCTAACCTATGTCGAGTTACAAATGTTCATTTTATGTTCAGTAATGCTCATTTTAGGGTCAACTCCAAAACATACCCTGTTGGATGCTCTTGTTTTATTTAAATTATTTTTTTTTTTTTCGTCCGATTGGTCAGAAATTGTAAATATATATCTACATTTTCACTGTTAACCACTTAACATGGCTCTGTTAACTCCCTATACAAGCTCTGTTAATAAGGCGGTTTGTGTCTTGACTAGTTAAATTTTAAAATTAACCTTCACGGACATTCCATCTTTCATGTCTAGTTTCGAAAAATATTTTCCGTAGCGAATCGTATGGAATAAACATTCACGGGTTCTGCTCTATTTCAATCTGAGTGTTGACAGCTACCATATGCGAATAGAATTAGTGTTTTTCTTGGCTTGAACGATGGGTGATGCCCAGTCACTGAATTAAATTGGAATAAGTATTTTTTGTGTTACAAGTCTGTCTATTTCATTTTTAAAAAGAGGCATTTGAGAAAACGGAATTGGACGACTTCGAAAAATTTTGGTTGTGCATCTGGTTGTAGACGTATATTTGCCTTGAAGTCTTTCACTGTACCAAGAGATGGTTGAAAAACAACGCGAAATTCTTCACACAGTTCGCTTATATTCTTATTGTCTTTATTCGAGATTGAAAATTTTTATATAATATATATAATTTGAAAACCAAATGCATTAAATAAATCGTAGCCAAATAAATTTTCACCAGAATTGGTATTGACTACAAGCAAAACCACTTCCTTTTTACGATCTCCACATTTTACATTCGTATGTAGTTCACCTAATATAGGTATTATTTTTCTGCCAAATCCGTACAATATTCTATTTGTTGTCTTTAATTTTGGTATGTTCAATCTTTCGAATGATTTTAAATTAAGTATTGATATCGACGCGCCAGAATGCATTTGGAAATTCACACTTTGGTTATTAATTTTCAAATCGAGAACACTCTTTGAATTCTCCGATTTTTCTTTGCTGTTATGTCGAAAATATTCTCAATTACATCAATGTTATTTTTCTCTTTTCTAATTGGATTAACTCTTCTGTTATCGTTGGCATTTACGACACACATACGGGCGCTATATGTCCCTTTTTCCCCCACTTGTTACAAATTGCGTTTTTGAATTTACACTCTTCGCTTTTATGAGAGTTAAAACATCTCGAGCACGATTTGTATTTTTGTTTTTCTCTTTTAATGAACGATTGTTTTTTCTTGACCACGTTTATGTCGATTGTCTTTTAATTTTTTGTTTCTTTTATAGTTGCCACAGTTATTGTTGTTGCTTCATATGATTCGGCAATTATTAAAATATTAGAGAGCGTTGGTCTCTGCTTTTGAAGAGTGGCGATAATATGTTCGCGAATCATGTCATCAACATAACTGGTCGAACAAGGGTTGGAGTTGCATACGAACTTGCATGCTCTCGCCAAACCACGGAGGTCTGCAATCCATTCCTTGTATGCCTGTGTGCTCTTCATTTCAAGGCTTGCAACGCCGAATAAATTCAATAGCAAATCAAAACTTCAGCTCCACACCATGACAAGAAAAATGATTTTTGTCTGTCTGATGATGTCGCTGAATATGCAACAAAATGCTGTTCCAATTGTTGCAGATATGAGTCCCATTGTTGTAGTTCCTTGTTGTATTTTTTTTTTTGGAAGGCTGGTACCATCAACTGGTCAGCAGTACGTCTCGGTTCAGGAACAGATGGTCTGCATCCATAACTGCTGTTGGATAAGCAAATTCTTTGTGAAATCTTGCTGCTGTTGTAAAAGCAATTCCATACCTTTGAGATCGTTTGACATTGTTTTGATTTTGTTTGCTTGTACAAATAACACACATGAACCAAATACTTTTCACTCGTTGCCAAATTTTGTATATGAAACGCACGCGTTGATGGTATAAATGGAACTGAACTTTATTTCAAATATTCTAATACCTACACGATAAAAAATACGTTTTTTTTTTGTTTACACACAAGTAAAACGCGTGTTTGTAGCAAGTAAAGCTTATTTCCATCTACACAAAGCTTATTTGGATATAAATATAACTCATTTGCTATTAATATTACGTATTTGTGTATAAGCAATAGCGTGTTTGGGAAAAACAGACAAAGCACAACATTTGGATGAGAATAAGTGTGTATTTGCAACTGGTTTCGTAATTTTTTTTGCATTTACGCTCATTAAAATAATATTAATACCGAGAGAAGGAGATGGATTGTTATATAGAAATTCACAAATTGAAAAAAAAATAAAAAATGACTCAAAACTGCATAGATATACATTCGATATTTATCACCTACAAACAAGTTAATGTTTGTGGTATGGAAAAATAAATATATGTTTGATGAAATTTGTTAAAATGGCCATTTTTTTCAGCGTGTACTATTTACATGCTTGTGATTTTCGGTATTGAAATATGTATGGGAATTCAAAGTAGTTTGTAAGATTAAATACTATTTACAAGATTAGATTAACTGAAACTAGCTGAATACTTAAACGAGGACGATTATATCAGGGGCGATATAGTACAATGTGCTAAACGATATTCGCAAGCTTACAAAAAATATGTAAGTGAGTTTGATGCTAGTGAAAATGTATATAGTTAGCTATAAATTTTAATTTAGATGAGGTGGAAGAATATTCGGAGGTAGGATTTATATTGTCTTTTGTCTACTTACAGCTTTACAATATACAGAATTTGGGCAAGATCGCGTTGGTCATATTGATAGTATTACACGGTTTATAAGGGACGGGATGGTACATTTGTATGGTAGGTACCAGAAGAAGAGTTGCCAGACTTCCAGGTTTTAGTCCAAAACTTAGTCTAATTATACGTTTACTAAATATAAAATTTGGGCAAGATCTCGTTGGGCATGTTGGTGTTATTACACGATTTCTAAGGTAGGCGGAGGTACCAGAAAGGGAGTTGCCAGACTTCCAAGTTTTTGTCCGAAACTATGTCCAGTTATACCTTTACTAACTACGGAATTTGACCATGATCGAACCTGCGCGTGTTGATATTATTACACGATTTATAAAGTGGACGCAATAGCAGATTTGTATGGGAGGTACCCGAAGGGGTGTGGCCATATAGCCCATACGCAATCCCATAAGCAGTTTTGGGAAAATATTAAGCTGTGCCAAATTTCAGAGTGATTGCTTAACGCATTCGAAAGTTATCGTGCGTACCAGCAGGACAGACGGACGGACAGGCGGACATGGCTCAAACGATTCAGAAAGTCATTAATCGAATTTGGTTCAAAGACACCTGGGGTCTAATGGGGATATTTCTATGTGTTACACTTTTGAGCCGTATCAAATGATATATACCCTCCTACCCGTAGGGTGAGGGTATAGAAACCACCAATAAGCAGATTTAACTCCAAAACTAAATTATGTATTTAGTACATTATCGAAATCTTCACCAAAGGCCTTAAATTTTAGTCTTGTGCTAACGAAAGTCTTCTTTATAAAGCATATTATGTGACAAACTGGACTTTATACAAGAGTTCGTGATACAAAATCATCGAAAAGAAGAGTTTGTGTTTCCACCTGGTTGAAAACAAGAGTATGGAGTGACAAACTGACATAAATAAGATTTTCTGTAACAAACTGATTGTTTTAGAACAGTTTGTATGACAACCTGGTCCTTATAAAGAATTTTGTGTTACAAACTGAACATTAAATACAGTTTTTGTAAAAAAGTAGTAGCAATTTGTGTGCCAAATTGGTCTTTATTGAGCATTTTGTGTGACAAACTGGACTTCATTGAGCATTTTGTGTTATAAACTGATCTTTATGGATCAACATGTATGACAAAGTTGTCCTCAAACTAATCGTTAATAACAGCTTGTATGTTAACTGTTTGTGTGTCAAACTTTTCATTAATAACAGTTTGTTTGTCAAACTGATCATTAATTAATAACAGTTTGTGTGCCCACATGATCGAAAAGAGCTGTTTGTGAGACAAACTCATCTTTTTAGAACAGTTTGTATGACAAACTGATCTTAATAGAACAGTTTGTATGACAAACTGATCTTAATAGAACAGTTTGTATGACAAACTGATCTTTATAGAATAGTTTGTATGACAAACTGATCTTTATAGAATAGTTTGTATGACAAACTGATCTTTATAGAACAGTTTGTATGACAAACTGATCTTTATAGAACAGTTTGTATGACAAACTGATCTTAATAGAACAGTTTGTATGACAAACTGATCTTTATAGAACAGTTTGTATGACAAACTGATCTTTATAGAACAGTTTGTATGACAAACTGATCTTTATAGAACAGTTTGTATGACAAACTGATCTTTATAGAACAGTTTGTATGACAAACTGATCTTTATAGAACAGTTTGTATGACAAACTGATCTTAATAGAACAGTTTGTATGACAAACTGATCTTAATAGAACAGTTTGTATGACAAACTGATCTTTATAGAACAGTTTGTATGACAAACTGATCTTTATAGAACAGTTTGTATGACAAACTGATCTTTATAGAACAGTTTGTATGACAAACTTATCTTTATAGAACAGTTTGTATGACAAACTGATCTTAATAGAACAGTTTGTATGACAAACTGATCTTTATAGAACAGTTTGTATGACAAACTGATCTTTATAGAACAGTTTGTATGACAAACTGATCTTTATAGAACAGTTTGTATGACAAACTTATCTTTATAGAACAGTTTGTATGACAAACTTATCTTTATAGAACAGCTTGTATGAGAAACTGATCATTAGTAATATTTTGAGCTACTAACTGGTTGAAAAGATCAGTTTTTGCGACAAACTGGTCGAAAAGAACAGTTTATATCTGTTTATAATTTTCTTTATATCTGGTAAGATCTGCTTTCTACCTGGTTATCTGATCTGATTATATCGGATCAGTTAAGTTTTTATGAATTTAACAAAACCTTTTCTCTATATTTCATCAATTTGCAATCGCGAGTTCTTTTGTTCTTTCCAGATTCTACTCAAATTTGTAAAAATTCAGTAAATATCTTTTAAAATATTAAATGATCATTATATATAAACTGCTGAGTTTTATATGATCTTTATATATAAAGTGCTGCCCAAAACAAGTGCAACCATAACAACATAATACCGTAATTTTAATAAAAATTAGAAAAGATCACTTTTGACACACACTTTACGAAAGAATGGTTTATGCAACAAACTGGTTGAAAAGAACAGTTTGTATGACAAACTGGTGGGAAAGATCAGTTTGTGTGATTTCTGTTGTATGTTGAGAAGCGAAACTCATTTCCCCTATAGCTTATACTTATATATATATTTTTTATCAATTAAGCGGGCAAATCAATTAAGTGAAAACTACTGTAATACATTAGATGCATTTTGAATGTTTACTGATAAGTTTTTGATTTTTTTAACATTGCGTTTGAAATGATTTGACAAAATCTCCAATATTCGATTTTAGAGAATGTGATTGAAGGCGTCAATTAAGAGGGTAATTTAAATAAGCTGAACTCATTTCCAGTATAGCTTATACAATAAATTTTGTTGATCAATTAAGCGCAAAGTACTGCAATACATTAGATCCATTTTGAATGTTTACTGATTCCAGAATACATTCAATACTTCGATGGTCTTGGAAAGGGGTTGAAGGGTGGACAAAATAACATTTAGCGAATAACTAACTGAGTTTGTCGTCCACACACACACACTGAAAATATAAATCGTTGGATCAATCCAAAAAATTACTTTGCTAAAGATAAATAATATCAATAAAAATAATTCGGTAAACATAAATGCATTCGATCATCGACGCGTCGCCTTCGGTCTAGACCACACATATTATCATATATTGCGCTTGTGTATGTTCATATTGCTGGACAATGTAAAACAGTGTTGGCCAATAATTTTTTGGTTGTGTATTAATGAGTACGAGAGAGTAAAAAAATGGAGAGAATTCATTTATGTTAGTGACAGTCGCCATTCTGATATTCATAAAGATAATTCGGTAAACATAAATGCATTCGATCATCGACGCGTCGCCCTCGGTCTAGACCACACATATTATCATATATTGCGCTTGTGTATGTTCATATTGCTGGACAATGTAAAACAGTGTTGGCCAATTATTTTTTGGTTGTGTATTAATGAGTACGAGAGAGTAAAAAAATGGAGAGAATTCATTTACATTAGTGACAGTCGCCATTCTGATATTCATAGAAAATTAAAGAAAATTAAAAAATATGTATAAAACCATCGAAACATAAAATATTATATGTCAAATTATACTTACTTATTTCCCTTAACATTCCATGAAGGAATGAAGGAACTTCTAGAGAAGTTTTACATGGCTTAGAGATTGCTCTCTTACTCGTAAAAGTCGCCAACATTTACGAGGTGGAAACAGCCGCTGAAAAATGTTTGATGATCTTCCCGGTTTCGAACTCGGGTTCTTCTGTGTGATAGTCGCACACACTACCTACCAAACCACGGCCTTCCACATTATACAGTATTATATTTAAAGTTATATTTAATTTCATCAACAGACATAAAATTATACAACTTGAAAAAAATTATAAAATTTCAAATTTATAAAATCAAATCTTCTACATTTATACTTTTATGACAGTTTCGTATTAGTAAACGAAACTGTCATAGTTTCGTATTAGTAAACATTAATTTATTTCGTTGCTTTGAACAAATGAACTTTGAATCTGAAAATATTTGTTCGCATAGGTAGTCATGGTAAATAAAGACATACACTTATATGAATTCTTTTTAAGTTCAGGATACAAATCTTTCCAGAACTCTACAAAATTACTTACTTCTGGAGCATTTATTTCGCTTCGAAGTATAATTAGTTCCGATTGAATATCAAATTGATAGTTGCTTACATTGCAACGAAAAGGCTTCTCGATAAGATCTAATAGCGGTTGCATATTTACAAAATCCTGAAATCTATCTTGGAAAGTGTGTCAAAAATTTCGACATATTTACATATTTTTACGTTTTGGGGCTTTCTATATACAAATGAAGTTTTTGGAAAATTGGAAAAATCACCAGATTTAATTTGGGAAAGAAGTAGAAAAAGTTTGGTTTTAAAATTAAAAATAGTTTTAGACAAATTGCATATGTTACGTTCCTTTCCTTGCAATTGTAAATTAAGTTCATTTAACATACTTGTTGTATGTGCTAAAAGTATTTTAAACACTCCACTAAACCTTTTTCTATTTTCTCAATTTCTAGGAATTGAAGTACTTCTTCTCTTAGATCATATAATCTATTCAAGCAATCACCGCGACTTATCCACCGAACTTCTGTAAACATTTTCAGGTCACAATTCACAGCATTTTTGGTTTTTAAATGTCCGCCTCGAATTTTATTTATTATCATCTCTGCTGTCTTCATACTTGGGTATTTATTTATGACTTTCGATGCAAGAGCGGTCTGATGAATTATGCAGTCAAAAGTTATGAACTGCAAATTCGTTTTTTTTCTAATTGGACCATAAAACCTTCATACTACAGCATATTTTTTTATATCTACAATGGAAAGAAGCTTTCCATAAAACGTTTCTAAATAAACATTGTTTCAAAAATATCATATTCGCCGTCTACGCTTCGAATACAAATAACAAGTTCACAGAGATCGTTGATGTCAGTGCTCTCGTCTAAACAAATTGAAAAAAAATCACAACTATTAAAGTTTTCCCTAACCGTTCCTAATTGAGCAGTACGACGGCTTACAGTATGATTCGACAGGGGAAGATACTCTATAAATTTAGTATTCTAATTAAGCCTTTGCCAAATTTTGTTCAACAATTGCTTAATAAAACTACCATCATACAATGGTCTACCTTTCCTAACACTTTCTAAGCTTATTAAACTGGAAACCTCCTTTTTTAATATGGAAACTGATTTTTGTTGATAGATTTCCTCTCCTAACAACCATTCTTTCAATTTGTCCACAAACATTTTTTTATTTCTATGAAACTGTTCTTCTTTTTCCTTATCCTTCAACTTATTTAAGTAATTATGGAAACGATCGCAATGTCTTTTAATCACGCATTCATTACCTTATAATATATAGGCAGTGATATAACATATAGACATTGGACGGTGCCAAAAGCATTTTTCATCACACAATATTTTTTTAGTGTCATCATCAACTGTTTTCTGAAACCCTGAAAGAAAAATATTATAGCACCCGCTAGACGTGTGTACCAGGGATGCATTTCCGATTTTTAATTTTGTAGCATCTACTATTAAAAAATGTACTTTTTCTGTGCCCACGGTACCAAAAAATATTTTTTTTTTTAAATTCGCTTTATTGAAACATAACAAAACAAAAGCAAGAAATGTACATAAAAATGTAGATGTACAAGAATGGAACAATCAAAGACACAATTCAGCCACGTACTGAAATAGAAAGGTATAGGATAGTTGTATAACTATAAGTACTAAATGCATACATTTTAAGCTAACATATTTTTTGTTATATTAATTTTATAACAACAAGAATTTGAGAACCTTAGGCAATCTTTTGTCTGTATTATGCTAGACAATGTTGTCACATTTCGTCTATTTCTCTCTTTGGTTTTATTACATTTTGGAAAGAAAATATTCTTTGCACATTTGCGGATGAGGAATAGATAAAACACCTGCAACCACTCTTGAGATATCTGGAAAAATATTCTCATCCAGTTCATTCTTTAAATTTGAAACTTTATGCCAAAAACTACAAATATCATCATTTGTTGCTGTTTTTACTTCTAATAGATCCGTTAAGGCTCTATATTGATTGTTTATGGAACAATACCTCCAGTTTCTCCTGAAATTACATTTTCTGGTGAAAATTTCGAAAACCACTTCAACATATCATAATCTAAATTTATTTTAGCTCTAAGAACATCACAAAATTTAATAAAAAAAAATTGTTGCACCTTCTATAAATTTTAAAACAATTTCCTTGTTTATTTCGTTTGCAGCCATGTATAGTTCTGCATCTGTACCACAGTACACATCATCACTAATGACATGATTTCGGTTGAGATCTAATTCAAATATCTTACAATTATCTAAGATATCATTTTTTTAAATGTTTTAAGAATGTCAGTCTAGTTAAAATTATATGCAGTCGAGCATCTTCCGACTGCATTTCCATATTAATTAAATTGATCGTTTTGAGAATATACTGAAAAAATAAAAAAAAAAAATTTTATTCTGGATTTTTCAATCAAGATGAAAGTGTTTTTATCTTCTCTTTACGCGAATCGCTTTCAAACTCTTTTAAATTAAAATAATATGTCAAAGGCTCCCACTGCTCCAGTATCCTTTCAACTACCTGCTGCCTGGATGCATCTTGTAGATGCAAATTTCAAGATGTTTTGAATATTCGATCCAAAATATATCCCATCCGATGTGGAGTCTTCCAATTGATTGATATCTACAAATCGATCATGACAGCAACCATCAAAAATTCGGATGATGACAGCTAAGTTTTTAGAAACGCTGCAATCCGTACTCTCGTCCATCGCCAAAGAATAATAGTTGTTTTGGCAGAAATTGATCTGCAGTTTACGGGGCCAGTTACCTCACTTAAAATTTGTTTGCCTTTATTTCTATTAATGTTGATCTTTTTCGCAATTTCAGAATCAGGCAATTCCCCTTTAATTAACAAATTGAGGTGATCTAGAGCAGAAAACGGAATGTTATGTTCCGCTGCAAATGCACTTAGCTTTATTTACATTTTTCTAGCCGACTCCAAAACAGGACGTTTTGCTTTGTTGTCTAGAAAGTTATTAATTTTTCGCGTATTCTTTAACTCATTTATTTTTCTTATGTGACTTTCCCGTGATGTATGCCGCTTTATGTGAGCAAGACCACGGATTATTTAAACGCAAATTGAACATTTCTTACTATTACCCTGCCATTACACCTACATCTAATTTGTTGCCAGTTGAGCACACATATACTCTTCGAAACAGAAAACAGATATCGAAAATTATCTGAAAAAATCATTTCAAAAACGTCGTCACAAGAGTAACTTCTCTTGTTGTGTTGCCGTCCGCAGCAGCAGACAAAAACACAATGTTGCCCCACACCACAAATTGTCAAAGCAATTTGTACCGAAGGAGTCGCGGTATTACCATGGCATTTTAAAGACGAAAATGTACCGAAAAAGTACAATTGTACCAATTTTCGCATCCTCATCGACGAATAAATGAAAGAGCATAAGAATATGTGTGAGGCAGTATTTGCACAATTGTGCAATGAAATGGCCATCACTGATTTAGATGGTCTTGGGATGAGGTTGAAGAGTGCACCAATTAACATGAAGTTATTGGTGAGAAAACATACAAATTGTCAGCAAAAAATATTAAACAACGACGAGGAGAAAAATGTGAAACCACAATAAAGGTTGACAACAAACGAAATAAAAAAAAGGTTAACAGTACCATCATCGATTGTCACTGACAAAAAGGTGGCAAGTTCATCATAACTTATACAGAGTAAAATGATTAACATAAAAGCTTCCAGACTTTAGTTTTATTATTTCCCCTATAGCTTATACTATACATACACATATATATATATATATATATATATATATATATATATGTTTTTATATATATACTGTTATGTTTTTGATTTTTTAACATTGCATTTGCAAATGATTTGACTAAATCTCCAAATTTTCTTTTTTTAGAATGTGATTTTAGGCGCCAATTAACAGAGTAGCGAAACTCTTTTCTCGTATAGCTTATATCATAAATTAGTTGATCAATTAAGCGCAAAGTACTGTAAAACATTACATCCATTTTGAATGCTTACTGATTCCAGAATACATTCAATATTTCGATGGTCTTGAAAAGGGGTTGGAGGTTGACAAAATAACATTTCGCGAATAACACACTGAAAATATAAATATTTTGATCAATCCAGAAAAACCAAAAAATCACTTGGATAAACATAAATAACATCAACAACGATAATTCTGTAAACATAAATGCATTCGATCATTGACGCGTAGTACTCGGTCTAGACCACACTTATATATCACATATTTCGCCTGTATATGTTCATATTGCTAGACAATGTAAACAAAGCTATATGGAAAGCGCTGAAACAGCATTTTGGCTAACTACAATTTTTTAGTATGACTGGGTAAACCATCAATCAAAAGGGTGAGGGAAAAAGGGAATCATATACGCAAACTAAATGGCGCAGACAGGAAACCGACTGATACGAAACAACAACAAAGGTAGGTAACACTGACATAGACCGACATGATCAAAAGGTTGGGAACACCGATATCTATTATCACAGACGTGAACTAATAGGTGGCAACTCCGCCAGGTGGACAAGAACCACAATAAAAAATGTAGATGTGGTGAGGGGAAATAAAACTCATAACTGATCAGGTGATTGGGGAGGGGAAACAGCATAAAGGTCGACACCACAGACTAGCAAATGTCAACAACATAGTTTGGCAACACTGCCATGACAGTTGGCAACTCTGGTATATAATTTTTTTTTTAAATCTGGAACTTGTGCAATGATTTTTTAGCCTAGAACAATTTGTTCGCCATAGATCGAAAAATTCTAACTTTTGTAACGGACCGGTGTTATTTAACTGCGGTAGAACTCTGAGCTTTTTGCTGCGGCTGGAGCTCGCCGGAAATGGGGTGGTTCTTTCCGCATACATCCGTTGACATTTAAATAAATGAGTGCTAGATGGTTATACAAATTTGAATTTAACATAAAACGATGGACAGAAACACATTGGAATGAGGCGATATAATAAACGGACGGACATTATTCGACAGGCTTTGCGAATTTCCAGGACACGGAACGGAATCGCTTTCAACCCTCACTCAATATGATCCTTCAAGATCATCCTTGAGACATCTCTTGCCTTTGGACATATTTTGAGATATCTCCCAAGCGAAAAACGTCTAACTCTCCTTTACGCCAGTTACCTACTCAACCTTGACATAAATTAAATTAGCACATGGTTTTACACTTCTAATTTTTAATATTTTAATATTTTACTTTTAAACATTTTTTCTTAGATCTATTAATTCTCACATTTTCTTATGCTCTAAAAACTTACATATCTAATAAACTACTAATACAAATAATGATTGCCTCGAATTTGGATTTGTACAGACAAAAAAATTCATTAATCTGCAGAAATCCAATTACAGCGAGGTAAATATTATTTCAAGGGATAATAGGAGAAATTTATATTATTTTTAGTATTTGCATTTTTGGTTTTTTTCTTTTTTTTTATATTTAATTTAATACAAAAAAAAATTGTATTCGTGTCAGTTTCATCTTTTTTTTTAGGTTATTTGTTTTTGAGGTTATAACCTCGTGTTTCGGTCTTGTCAATCGTATTTTTCTTTAGGTTTTTGTATTAATTCGTTTGCATTTAATTTCTTTAATTTGGGTATTTTTTTTTATTTTTGGTCTTAGTGGCTTTAGCCTGAGCCTACTCTATTTTCATGTGGAAGCCAATGAGGTTTTTTTATACAGTACAAAATGGTTTCGGTACTCACTTTTTGTGCAGAAAAGTCAGTGGATTTTAGCACCACCACATGGGAATTTCCTTTCGGGATATTTGTTGGATTTTATCTTACGTGGTGTTTGGTAGTTGGTGATAGATGGTGTTGACGTATTGCTATTTTGTTCTCGTTTAATACAAATAATACCAAATATCCTGCATTAACCCTCTAACAGGCAAAATCGAACCGATGAACATTTTTCGTCGGGAATTTTTTTCTAGCGTAATTCGTGCTTAAAAAAGACAAAAACGAAGTTTTCAAGTCAATCTTATTACACGTTTAGGCTCCAGGTGAGAAAAAAGGAAGCGTTCCTGTAGGAACGTATGCCGGTTCAAGAGTAAAAAAATGGAAAGGTATGAAATGTTATATTTTATTGAGAACAATAGTATTTATTGAAAAAAAAGAAAGGTAACAAATTATAAATGAATAAAAAAAAATTAACAATGAATAAGTAGCTCAGGCTTTACGGTGGTAAGCACGAAAACAGTTCTTTAGTGGTGTGATGCATAAATGCATGCGACATTTCTCACAAAAAAATTGTGTTTTGGACTTTTTGCATTGTTTGCAGTCTCTTTTCTCTTTGTTGGACAACATCAGTGGATTATGATGCAGCCCATCGAAGCGAAGATCAGCCACCAGATGTTTGGCCTTTTCACCAGGCTTCAAATCGCACGGTGGTGGTGTTGATGATAGTGCCGGCGATGTGGGCGCTGATGGTCGCGGTGGTGGTCGACCGGCACCACGTTTCTGCACGCGAGAAACGAGACCAGCCGCAATTTGTTCACGAAATTGGGGAAGCTGCAGCAATTTTGTTCCGATCAAGCTGCAACTAGAATCTTTGCGTTTTCCTTCATACGATCGCCGATACAAAATATACGCATTCACTGCGGCCATGTCGATGAAATGATAGAAAAGCCGTACCATTGCGTTTCGAGTTTTCGCTCTGATGTGGTATCGGCCCATCAGACCGTCCATCAAATCTACGCCACCCATGTGGCTATTGTATTCGCGTATGATTTGTGGACAATCGACTTCTAAGAAAAGCTTCTTTTTTCTATCATACCGCGTCGCTTTCGCTTGTTGGCGATTTGGATTCAAGCGATTGAATGGTTTTATGCCAACATATGTCGATGCGAGGCGTACACTTTTGTTGTCTTTCCACAACACGGTGGAAACATCAACGCCGTAAGCAGTCCCAATAAATTCAACTGCATGGCCTCTTTCTTCCTGTTTTATTGCCGCATCTATTGGCAGCTTGCAATTTGGAATCCGGTTGACACGAACAGTGCCCAAACTGTATATTCCTCGAGCACGCAAATACACCAGCAACGGCAGCGATGTGTAAAAATTGTCGAAATACAAAATATGGTGTTTGTAGTCTGGAATCGTTTGAGATAAGCGAACGACAACGTTCGCAGTGCTACCAAGGTCAGGTTGACCGTCGAGCACCACATTATCTCCAGCACCATTGTATATTTCGAATCGATAAGCATAGCCTGCAGAATCACAGAGGACGAACAATTTGATTCATTGAGAAGTGCATCGTCTTCAGGACTAATTTCATGAACATGTGGATCGAAATCTGGATCTGCGACGCTGTCGTCACTGTCATAATCGGCGGCATCTTCTTCATCACTATTGGCAGGTGTCTCGACCGAATCCATGAGCTCAATTACCTCCTCTTCACTCAAATCAGACAATTTGTAAAATTTACGCGTTCTTTGACTCATTTCTTTGTATAATAGGTGAAAAAAGGGGGAACAACAGTAGAATAACAGCACAATAGCGAAACAACATAGGTGGAGAAAAATGTTGTGTGACCCGGCAATCGTTCCTATAGGACCGCATCACCTTTTCTTACCTGAACGGTGTTGAAAAGTAGAAAATCGCTGAATGTTGGTAAAAAACACTTGATAAACTATCAATTCACGTGGAAAAAATTCGCGATGGATTCTTACGAGTGGAAATAATAATTCTTGGTTTGAAGTGATAGGTTAACACAGAAATAATTACACGTGCTCAAAGCTCGAAATTCAACAGACAACTAAGCACTGTCGGAGAACGAAACGTCAGATCAAGTTCGCTCCGCCTTCAAAATGTAACGGTAAACTTAGAGAACACATTTTAACATAGATTTGCATATGAGTATTGCCACGTGTGTGGGAAATTTGACTTTTGTCAACCGTTCCTACAGGAACGGTTACCAGTTAGAGGGTTAAAGGGAAATGTACGCACAAGGCGTGTAGAAAGTATAATCGTAAGATTAATGTGACTATTCTTACCCGAACACAAAAAGGAATAGAATTTTTTGGAAAAATTCAACTGCGTGTAATAGTACACCTCGTATGCAGGGTTGTTCACTTAACCTTCAAATATCCTATATAACCTGTAGGATTAAGGAAGGTCACTCGTGTTTTTTATTTAAACCTAGAAGGGTACGGTTAAATTGTAGGCGCTCATAGGTACCGATGAGTAAATTTTACTCACTTCAGAATTTTACCGTTATTATTATTAACGTTATTTATTATTAAATTGTCCACAAGAGCGATAAATCAAACAACACCATTCAATGCTTTCGGCAGCCGACTAATGACAGAATGGGACAAGCACTGCTAGTGGCTTGACTTTCACTGTGGACAACCTGCTGATTTACGATCAAATCTATTCCTTATGTGAGTAAATTTTACTCACAGTACCCTTCTAGGGTTAAATGAATTAACTGTCATCACCTTCAAATAACTTTCACCACGGTTAAACAAGAAAAAAAGTTAAGTCTTTGACTTCGAACCTCGTCCTTCACGATCACTGGTATTTAACTCTGATTTCATATTCTATAAACTGCTATCTCGCTGGTAGTGCCATCTTTATTAAGTTAGTGTACCATTGCATATTCCACGTTTTTCGTCAAGTGTCTGTATTTACAACTCTGAATTGGTCAGGACTTGGTTTGCTTTGACGTACGTGAAACAGCGAGAAAGGAACACAAGAAAGAAGTGGGTAATGCCGTCAATGACATATAGACGGCGTGCTGACTCCAAGATCGTTGACAACTTTATTAAGTTGGCTAACGAGAGCTCTAAAGGAGTAAAAGTGGCCGTCACACTTTTGTATTGCACTGTGCTAGCGATAGGAAATAAGGGTGTTGGAAGGAGGAAAGAGGGAGTAGTGTTTGTTGACATTAGTCTTGAATTTGTGTATGTCGCAGCTCGCAGGAAATACACTTGCTGAAAGATTATTCCGCATACGAACAGTTCGGCTGAAGAACGAATTTTCTCCATAGTGCGTCGTCCGATCAACCGGTCAGTTTACAACGAACGGATGAGAGTCCCTGGAAAGCCGCGTATTCCGGCTAAATGTTCTAACATCAGGGACAAGACGACGGATATCTGAGGAGCAGATACCGTTAAAATATCTATAGAACATCGATATACAACCCACAGACAACTGAGTTGGATACCCTACTATCCCCAAACATCACCACCGGTCTCCTCTGTACACGGTCCAGAAGCTGCAAAGATGTCATTGGAGCCCCTGCCCAAATATGGAGTGAAGCACTTCAAAATGAATGCTTCCTGCCCAACGAGAATCACCCTGTTTCTTCCTGCCCAGAACATCATGAATATCTGATTCGTCGATATCTACACCACCCATAGAGATTGAAGAAGGTGCTGGATCAGTGGAACGTTTGTGTGACAAAGAAGGAGAGAGGACAGACCTTGTGGCACTCCTGCGATCAGCCTATGCTATTTGGATGAGACTCCATCTATAACAACTCCTATAGAGCGATCCCTGAGAAAACTCGATATGAATCGAGAGAACTCGATATGAAGGAAATTCAATAAGTTTTGATATGAGTGCTACGTGCCAGACCGTATCGAACGCCTTGAAAATATCCAGAGCCACTACCTTGCTTTCACCAAGGCGGTGAATGGATCGACTCCATCGCTCCTAAAGGAACACCATCAGGTCTCCAGTAGATCGATTTCTACGGAAGTTATACTGTCGATTATTCTGAAGGCCGGTTGACTCTAGATACTTGACCAGATGGTGGTTAACCATGTCATTCGACAGCTCAGAACATATTGCAATTGGACGGTAATTCGCAGGATTTGTAGCCTCACTTTTCTTGGGGATCGGCGGAGGGAATAAACGTGTTTATTCAAAGAAGAATGATTTTCTCGACCATTTCAGCAGCAGCATCGACATTATTGTCTAGGAAACATAATTTCCAGTTAAATTGCTGATAAAAATTGTTGAGCTCGGCCTGACGTGCCTTTTCGTATATATACATTGTCCGCATCGTGACTGGTTTATAAGTGGATGGGAAAACGAAAAGAATGCTGAAATAGTACATATGAGTTACCACGAGGTGCTAGAATGTTAACTTCGTACTTTTCAGGGTGTGAGGATATGAAAAGGTCAAGAATATTTTGTTGTTGCCCTTCAACACGCGGAATTTGTGTTGGTTCATTCACTAACTGCGCCAAGTTATTATGCGCGGCAAATAGTTTAGCGTATTGGCCCTCCGGAGATGTATGGCTCTAATGGAAAAGCCAAGAATTATTATCGACAGATGCACCACGTTTGCATTTCTCGCCATTCAGCTTTTCAATACTTGTAAGAACCAGCCATATTTCATTGTTTTTTGTCACGGATAAAACAATACAAGACCGAAGTAATTCCAAATGATTTAAAAGGTTAAAGTTACTTGTACGTTGGGCCCATAACCTTTGTTGAGAGTATCTGTATAACCTTTGTGTGGAATGCCAATTAAAACCACGTTGTTTAAAATCAAGAGTTTATTACATAAGACTGAATGAACAAAAACGAATTGCAAAACTCATACTTTCAATTTGACATTTATATGTTTCCAATATTTTAGTACAATTGAGTTTTAGAGTTGTATTTCATTAGCAACAATTACTTTGCGAAAATCTAAATTTTTGAAATGCCGAACTTGTGCTAGTTGTGCAAGCCACTCATCAGAAATTTTAAATTTTACGGTTTTTCTAGACGTTCTTCGCAAAAACTTTTTAATTATAAATTTTACGGTTTTGGCAAAAATTGTGGTTTTATAATTTTTTAGACGTTCTTCGCAAAAACTTTTTAATTTCATTGCGGCAGCTTTGCAAATAACGCACATTTTTGAAATCGGGAATTTGTTCTAACCTAGCACAATCTTTTTTTTTGGCAACTTTAACCATATTTTTTTTTAAGTTTCTTCGCGACAACTTTGCGAAAATTTAAATTTTTTAAAACTGCACAATTTGTTCGCCATACACAGAAAAATTCTAACTTTCACAGTTTTGGAAAAAATAGTTTTTTTATTTTTTTAGTGTTTTTTTTTCGATTACTTTTAAAATTGTGCTAAGTACAAGTATCATTCTAAATTTTTTTTGCGAAAAACTTAAATTTTTGAAATCTGGAACTTGTTTTAAACTAGCCATCTTGTTTTTTACTTTTCGTTGCGAAAAAATGTTTGAAATATGGAACTTGTGCCAAGTATTACAAATTCTAAATTTTTTTGCGATAGACTCAAACAAAACAAAACTCATAACTGATCAGGGGAAGGGGATACAACGTAAAGGTCGACAGCACTGACTAGCACATGTCAACACCATAGGTTGGCAACACTGCCATGACTTATACCAGGTGGCAACTCTGGTATATCATACTATTGTGAATGCATATGATCATGAGCAACACTATTGTGACGTATCACAGGTGGCAACTCCAACATACCACACTATGATGAACGAACATTGTCATGAACAACACTACCGAGACACAAACTCATAAATTACAGGTGAAAACTCTGTCGTAACACACTATTGCGATTTGGCACAGACAGGAACCAATAATGATAGCTGGCAACTCTGGCATATCACATATAAACAGGTGGCAACTCTATCATGAAGTATGCTTCTTCTTACCCATGACCCATCGTTTGTATGAAAAAACTGGTCTAGAAACTTCATAGATAACCTACTGATATTAGGTTAGTGAGTGAATGCGATAGTACACGTAGGTTGTTGGATGCGAGGGCTCTTATAGCCAAACAAAATTTTCATAGTACACTCAAAATATCCGATGATATGCTAATAATTAATTAATTTATAAAGCACGAGTTGTGTACAATAACGCAATTTACATTAGTTTTGCTGTTCTCGAATTATCCAAATAGAAAATGTAGAATTTTCATTATGATTATATGAAACCTAAATATAAGGAAAACATCTACCTAAATTATATAGACACAGATTCGTTTATCTAAGATATTATACGATACGTCTGCATATACCAGACAAATGTTTTCAATTTCCCCATGATGATTTTAGAAAATATCTCTTTGAAATAATTAACTATTATAATTTAATGTATACTTTTCGATCTAAGATACATCGCTTATATACTCAATACATTACTAAGCTGACTTTAAATTATTTTGATTATAAGAGATTTAAAAGAGAAAATGGTGTTGACACCTATGCATGGGGTCACTATAAAATAAATAAAAACTAAAAAAAAAATATTGTTTTATTTGTAACAAATTATATTTATTGTATAGAAATTCCAAGCATAAATGACCACAATTAAAAGAATTAAATTTGTTTTTTGTTCATAATTATATTCGAAGGTTTATTTTTATGTAATTAATTAGTTCACGTGGTGGTTGCAAATTTCCAAAGCTATCAAAATATTCCTTGTAATTGCAGTTTTTAAAGTAGACTACCCAATGTTTTCCGCTGGAATCATCCAAGTTAACAATTCCACATTCTTGAAGAAGCGGACGCTTAGTAAAGAGTCACGCATAAAAACACCTCTAAAATAACGACGTTGTCTACTATACTTCATTAAATGAACATCTGTAAACGGACGAATAGGTAGTAAACTTCAAGGTTTTTTGAAGCTGATTTATAATAAAGACCATATCCCAGTTTATACAGGTTGAGAAAGAAACCCTTTCCGATAGCAATTGCTTTCATAGTTCTATTGTGTCTAGTAGCTTCTGCGAGTTGTTCCTTTTAATTGTGTACAGCATTCACAGCTTTAACTATTGCAGATCCACCAGCTAAACCTCAAAGGGCGGACAGGGCAGCTAAAATCGGAACTAAGGGTATAAATCCACAAATTTTGGGCATCGGAATTACTCTCGGTATATCAATATTACATTTCCTTTTCTTTTTGAAATTTGCGTGTATCACGTTCTGAGCTAATTTTACAGCTTCATCTATATTAACTGGTTTTTCTTTCTTCAAGATTTTCAACGCATTTTTAACCGTAGTTGAAAATAGTCATATAGTTTCTTGCTTTCCATTATTCTCTTAATTTTCTTTACCATACCTAGTCCAAATTTGACTTTGGTTTCATTGCATTTTTCAAACAAAGCATTTGCGCGTTTACGGAAATCATCGTCAGTGGATTTAACTCGCTGCAAAGCCTTTTCTGCTAATACGTTATCTGCTTGACGTCGTCTATTTATATCTGTTGAAGAATTTATCCAAAGAATTTATACCTTTATCCCCTCTTGTTAATCGTTTTTCAAGTTTTGTACCTGGTTTACAAAATTGATAGCCTGGTAAATGGAGTTCGATAGGCAGTTTATTTATTAAGGTGTTTACTAAAACACTTCCAATTTAAATTGTTTTGTACGCTTTACTACTCTAAACGATTAAAAGTAGAATGTTATATTTTGCAAAACGTAAAAATGTAACTGCTGTACAAAGTATTAAATTTTTTTTTTATAATTTTCTTCGAAGGTTTGTTTTAAGTAATTAATTAGTTCACGTGGTGGTTGCAAATTTCCAAAGCTATCAAAATATTGCTTGCAATTGTAGTTTTTAATGTAGGCTACCCAATGTGTTCCAGAACCGCTGGAATCATCCAAGTTACCAATACCACATTCTTGAAGAAGCGGACGCTGGGGTAAAGAGTCACTCATAAAAACACCTCTAAAATAACGAAGTTGTCTACTTTACTTCATTAAATGGACATCTGTTGCCGGACGAATAGGCAGTAAACATAAAGGTTTGTCGCTGTCTGCGACGCGAGTTTTTCCTGGTAGAAACAGCGAATTTAACAACCAAACAACAGTTGCAGTTACAAAAAATTACAAGTAAGGGCCACTGCTTTTCTATTAATGCCTATGTTCTACTGCATTGTCCAACTGTTTCTTTCCAATTTGAGAGAAACTTCCAATTTGACGAAGACAATGCAATAGAACAAGGAACAAAGGGACTGCGATGAAGTTTAGAACAAAGGTACTGCATCAAGAGAGCCAATGCAGATCAAATAAAATAACAACACGTGCATACATACATACGAAGTCGACAGCGACTAAACATAACAAAGATATGTATGTACGTGCGTAAGCGAAACAAAAAGATCAAACGTAACAAAAATTTAACACACGTACATAACATACGTAGTCGAAAGCGACAAGACAACATTAATATGTATGTATGAAGAATTTGATCAAAACAAATGGAGATCAAAAGGGAGAGCACACGTACGTACATACATACGTTACAAAGGGAGTATGGCAATAACAGTGGTACGTATGTATGTACGTGTGCTTATACAAATTAAATAAAGAAACAAACTAATAATAAAATATGAGCGTTCAGCGACATCCCCACCTCCGTGAATCGACCACGATTCACTATGGCGTCGGGTGATACGCCATTGCTTCCTCAGAACTTCTGGTTTATCAATGTTAGTTCCAGATAGAGTTTGCGCGGTGTTGGATGACCCCAGCAAAAAATGATTCGGCGTCAACGGCTCTTCGTCCTCTGGCAAATGAGTCAAAGGACGAGAATTCACGATGTTTTCAGCTTCAATCAACTGGCTATGGAGTGTATGTTCTCTTGGGGCAACTTCTTTTAGTGTCACACGTAGAACCTTTTTGACACATTGCACCATACGTTCCCATACGCCACCTTCAGCTGGATTATGTGGAGAATTAAACAGCCAGTCAATTCCCTTTGTGGACATTTCATCCCTTATTCGAGCCACATCGAATACATCATTAAACCGCTTCGCCTCTTGGTCAGCACCAAAAAAATTCTTCCCGTTATCTCTTCGTATCGTCAATGGGGTACCACGTCGATTAATGAAATTCCTCATAGCCAAAATACAAGCATCTGTGGACAAATCAAATGCCACTTCGAGATGAATCGCTCTAATTGTCAGACACGTAAACAGAGCCACCCAGCGTTTTTCATGACGACGACCAATAGTAATGTTCACGGGGCCAACATAGTCCAAACCAGTGAAGGAAAATGGCCGTACATATGGAGTCAATCTATCCTTTGGCAATGCACCCATAAATGGTAGTACAGGACTGGCACGACGAATTTTGCAAATATTACAGGTTGAAAAGCACTCCTTTAAAACTTTGCGAAGGGATGGAATCCAATATCGTCTTCTGATTTCTCCCATGGTTGCTTCAAAATTTTGATGTTTCATCTCATTGTGTACATGGGCAACAACGAGTCTCGACAGCTGATGACGGGGGACAATATAATTGGACGTCTGGTTTCAAGTGGTAACCAACTGGCAGCAATTTTTTTCTGAAAGAGCACTTTGCTCTCTTGATTTAAAAAAAAAAAAAATTTATTGTACCTCAACAACAACAATATTTATTTCTTTGAATGCTTCGCAAAACAGAACAGTGCCAGAATTTATATGAATCTATGCCAAAGCGATGTAAATGTGTTGTAGAGGCAAAAGGCGATGTTACCCAATATTAATATTTAAAGATAAATTAAAGTTTTTATAAAATAGCAACTATTTAACCCACCGTACGAATTAATACTGGTCACTTTTTTTTAATAGTTTTGCGAAGCATTCAAAGAAATAAATATTGTTGTTGTTGTTGTTGAGGTACAATAAAATTTTTTTTTTTTAAATCAAGAGAACAAAATACTCTTTCAGAAAAAAATAGGTTTGCATGCGCTGACTACATTAGTATTGAAAATATCACCTGTTAAACATTGCATACGGGTAAAAATGCTTGCCGTACGAATTAATAGTGGTCGGGGCTCGTATTTGTTCATTCTTCTTGTGAAAGGCGGCAAATAATTGTTTCGGCTTCAGTCAATTCGGGCACTGTCAGACAATTTTCTTCAGGATTGACGTTTTTCTTTCGACAGCGATTCACAAATCTCAGGACCCATGCCATTGTACGTTTGAGCCTGAGAAATGAAGAAAAACGTTTAAAATCAGTAACGACGTTTGTACTAACCAATAAGGCAAATTTCGGTCGAAGTTCTTCTTCACAGCAGTCATCATATTGAGCTCGGATGTTTTCGGTTCAATCATCTTCATGAAAGTATAGAAATTCGGGTACTTGGAACCAGCGTGTGTCATATGACAAATCGACCACATTTTTTATTCTTGTAGTTTCGTCTGCAACATTCAAATTTGTTGGTAACCACCTCCAATCAGCTGGGCGAGTAGAATCCAAAACTTCGGAGATTCTATGGGCGACAAATGCCTTATATCTTCTGCTTTCAGAGTTAATCCAGCTGATGACGGTTGTGGAGTCACTCCCACAAATACAGCGGGCTACTTTCAGAGAATGTTCCTTCAAAATTGTACACATTAAACGAGTTCCCAATATGGCTGCTTGCAATTCAAGTCTAGGGATGGTCATAGACTTCTATGGAGCGCATTTTGTTTTGGCGGCTATAAACGCAACTCCAATTTCACCATCAGGTCCCAACGATCGCCAGTATGACACGGCACCAAATGCGTCTTCACTGGCATCGACGAATATATGTAGTGCCAACGAACTAGGCATCACATTTTTAAAATAATATCGTGGTACATATACTTGTACCACGTTTGAAGCTGCTGACGCCAACTATTCCACATTTCCTGCAGTGAAACGGGCAAAATTTCATCCCATCGAATGTCGTGTCTCCATACTTCACGTAACAATAATTTAGCAGAGATCACATAGTTGCACAGGAGGCCAAGGGGATCGAATATTGACATCACGACACTCAATAACTCACGTTTTGTGGGAAATCCTGTCCCTTGTACAACTTCAGATTTCACACGATAAAATTTCAAATTATACTTAAATGCGTCGTCACCACGATGCCAGTACATACCCAGAATCTTTTCCGTAGTTGGCTGCAATTCATCTAACTCACTGTAGAAGTTAACATGCTTGCCCGAATCACCTCCAAGAGCCACGAGAACTTCCGAAGAATTCGACGTAAAATGGCTCAACTCGAAACCAGCTGATTTGTGAATATCACGAACCTTTGTAGCAATGTCAATAGTTTTACTTGGCGTCTCGAAGCTGTCCACAAAATCGTCAACGTAGTGGTGGTCAACAATTGACTTCACGGCTCTTGGGAAACCATCTCGATATTTGAGGGCATTCGACTCTTTGACGTACTGGGCAATACACGGTGAATAGGCGGCACCAAATGTCATCACGACCATTTCGTAAACGTCAGGTTGATTATTTTCATTTTCACGCCACAGGAATCTCTGGGAACACCTGTCTTCAGGAGCCACAACAATTTGGTGAAAAATCTCTTTTATGTCACCACAAACAGCTACAGCACCAACTCGAAAATTGAACAATACTGCTGGCAACGGCTTATATTGTTGCGGACCTTTCAACAATTTCGAGTTGAGAGAAACTCCTTCGACAGTAGCGGCAGCATCAAAAACCAAACGAATTTGTCCCGGCTTATTGGGATTCACAACTCCAAAATGGGGCAAATACCAGGTTCTCGCAGAAAAATTAGAGATTTCATTAGACGGCAATTTACGTACGTACCTTTTTGAAACGTAATCGTCAATAATAGCTTTGTAGGCGGCACCAAATTCGGGATTTCCCTTAATTTTTCTTTCGATACTAATAAGTCGATTGAAGGCCATGGAGTATCTATCCAGCAGGACCACGTTATCTTCTCGCGACAGTAGTCTGGATACATATCTTCCGGCAACCTTCTTTGTTGAATCCCGTAGCAACACTCGAGCACGTCAATCGTCATTAGAATCAATAACCGGCAGAACCTTGACACCAAAATTTTCCGTCTCGAAGTAACTTGCCACCAAATCATATAAATTTTGTTCTGGGTGAGCTGTGAGCAAGCAGGTGTGAGATATAGACCGTCCTACACTCACCTGACCAAAAACGACCCATCCTAACGGCGTGTTAGCAGCATATGGGCCAGCTTCTTCTAATGCCACTATTTCGTCTGGCAAACCAAGATGACAATTCGGGGCTACGTTGCTATACGAACTGATTGGAACACCATAATTTTTGCTCAAATCCATATTGAAGCTTTGTATCGGCAATTTTAAATTTGTAACACCATAAACATTTTTCAGGGCATATTCCCTCTTCTTGTTGGCACCACTTATATGAAGATCGACGACCATGGCGACTTCCTGAGATGATTTACCACCATACCAACTCAAATTCAAACTGCTTTGCCGGCCTGTAAGTCCAAGTTGTCTCACCAAACAGCTGTCCATCATAGTCACTGGAAGCACACGAAACAACAAATTCCTTTTTTGACGAATACTTGAAACACAATTTAAAACAGGCTCAGCATTAGGGCTACACTCAACAATATTTACATTTGGATTATTTTCAACAAAAACATTTGACTGGCTGTCATGTAATAGTTTGTTATGTTTTCGCTGGCAGCCGTTTATAGGACACTCCTTTCGACGACGACAATTTCTACTTGAATGGCCACCACCAAGACACGAAAAACTTAATTTTTTCACTTCATTCCACCTGCTAGGGAAATAAATTTTCTGCACTCAAAGATTTTATGTTGTTCACTGCAATGGGGACACGTTTGTTGTTTTTGCTGACCATCAGATGCGTATAAAACCACCCTTCTCTTTGTTTCACTCGTTGGGCGACTGGTACTGGTACCCTGTATACTTCTTACCAAATCTGCTACACCTTTAATGCAATTGCTGAAATCCAAAACTGTGGGCCACTGTTGCACTCTCGAAGAATATTGGGCCCAGTCCAAACGTTTGCTCATGGGAAGCTTCTGCACCAATTCATCCATCAAGGTGGGATTCGACAAGTGATGCTGTCCATTTGCAGTCTCCAAAAAGGCGGCAAGATTTTGCACTTTAACGGCAAATGGTATCATCTTCTCAACAGCATTCTCATTTATCGGTGGAATTTCCCTCACCTGTTGCAACTGGCATCGTATCAGCATATCGGGTCGGCCATATTGGGATTTTAGCTGCTCAATTACCGTAGACACGTTGTCAGGATGTATGAGCAACGACTTCACACATTCCCTTGCTTCGCCCTTCAAAAATTTCTGAATCCGTAAGCAGTTTTCAAAATGGCTGTACTGGTACGCTGCCGTCGAATGTTCAAACGCCGTTAAAAACATCGGCCAGTCTTCAGGAGAGCCACTGAAATCGGGGAGATCGTAAATTGTCTTCGGCATTGGCGGCAACACGATGTTCGTATGGTACGAAGATGGCGGCTGTGGAACATTCGACGGCTGTGCTGCGAGCAGAGGCGGTGGAGCAGTAAGCGGAGGCGGCTGAGCAGCAAGCAGAGTCGGTGGACGTAAGTAGCATGAAGTCGCTAACATATTGCTCCTTGTGTCGGGTAACGGGTTTCGCTGTTGAACGTTGACGTTGGCTTCAGACTCGGCACAATAAGAGCCACTAGAATTTTCGCTGCCGACGACATTACCCGTTACACTCGGCGTCGTATACGATGACACGGACTGAGCAAATGCGCCATTTTGTGAACTTACCACAGAATTTAGGGCACGCTGGGCATTTAAAAGTTGAGCCTGTAAAATACAAAATTAGCTCCGAAGGCTGTCCATTTCTGTTTCGGCATGAGACACATTCTGGATTTTCGTTGCAGGTTTCGGCTGTCCAAGAACACTTGTTGTGGCGGCAATGGTAAACGACGATGACGATGTTCCGGCAGTGGTGGAACTAAACGTTGGCACAACGTCGGCGGTGGAAAGGGGAAAATCCAAAATGTTTTCTGTTCCGGCAGGCAGCAAGTTTGATGATGATGAACTTGCGTCATTTAAATCAGCTTGAAGTCGAGGGCTTTTTCTGGGCGTACGCTTCATGATGTCCAAACTCTAACAAAAGACCACAAATCAAAAAAAAAACACGACACGTTCTCCAAAAATATAGTGAAATTATTTCCAAAATTTCACCAATTTATTTCCAACTTCGCGGCAAATGCGATGGTAAATAAATTGTAATTTTCCGCCAAAAAAAATGAGAAATAAAATTTTCGCCAAAGAGTTGCGAAATAAAATTTGTCGCTGGCTGCGACGCGAGTTTTTCCTGGGAGGAACAGCGAATTTAACAACCAAACAACAGTTGCAGTTACAGTTGTTGCAGATGCAGTTGCAGTTGCGGCTGTTTATTTCTATAAATAACATACAATTAAAAACACAAAATAAACACTAAATAAACACTAAACTAGACAACTTACCGCAGTCTTTGGTCCTCACAAACTAAAACTTACAAGTGGGGGCCACTGCTTGTAAGCCTATGTTCTACTGCATTGTCCAACTGTTTCTTTCCAATTTGAGAGAAACTTCCAATTTGGGACTGCGGTGAAGTTTAGCATAAAGGTACTGCAGCAAGAGAGCCAATGCAGATCAAATAAAATAACAACACGTACATACATACATACATACGAAGTCGACAGCGGCTAAACATAACAAAGATATGTATGTAAAGGGTGTTTTTTATTGAGGTATAGAACTTCGAATTGAAATAAAACACAAGAAAATCATTTTAATGCCCATCAATTTGGCTTTATTGGAAGGATAATTTTATGCCATTAATGTTTAAATATGATTTCGGGCATGTGGCCGCCGCGGCTGGCTCGAATAAAGCCAATTCTACAGGTCCAATTTTCCAATTGATGGACAAAGCTCCAATTGCTGTTCACGGTGGCGAATCGATTCATTCGGGTTCTCTTCAACACTTTGCTCTACAGCGGCAATTGTTTCTTCGGTGCGCACTGTTCGACGTCTCTGCGGATGAGTATTATCACATAGAGTAAACGTAGTGCGAAAACGATGCATGGTTAACCGAATTAATTGATCTGATGGACGATGTCGACCATAAAATGGACGGAGCTTGCGGTGAACTTCGCGAACTGAACCATTACTTTCGAAATAAATTTGCACGATTTGCAAGCGTTGTTCTTTTGTCAACCTGTTCATGATGAAATGGCAAACCAAACTAAATATTAATCACTTGACAGCTGACAAAATGGCCGCCAGTTAAAAAAGTGATGCCAACTTAAAGTTCTATACCCCAATAAAAAAACACCCTTTACAAAAATGGTGATTCTGGCACAGCCACATATCGTACTTTAGGAGGAGATTATGGTTTACAGCGATGAAGCACATTTCTCACAATGTGGGTATGTTAATAAACAAAATCTAACACATCTAATAGGGCTTTAGAGACTATCTTAAATGTCCCACCAATAGAAATACAGATTAAATATGAAGCCGCCCTCACAGCAATGAGACTCAAAGCAATGGGCGAATGGATCGAAACTGATCACAGGTCATATCATCAAAAAATAGTTGAGGTAGTGGAAGGGAATTTAACTGACATAACATCAGTACCCGATAGAATACCCGAAACGTCAATAGTTGTTGAGTGTGAGACCCTAATACCAGACAGACAATCTTGGATTGATGGAACCCTAGCGCAGACACCAACTGGAAACTGCGGTTATACAGATGGTTCGAAACTAGGGGAAAGGACGGGGCTGGGACTTTACATCGAAGAACCGGAAACCGAACTTTTATTCCGCCTGCCAGACCATAACACGGTCCTACAGGCGGAAATCCGAGCAATTACAGAGTGTGTGAGCTGGTTTAGCGCTAACACAAGACCAACAAACGTAAATATCTTTACAGATAGCCAATTGGCTATCAAGGCAATAACGACTAAAACGGTTAAATCAAGAACAGTTTTAGATTGTAAAATGGCTATTAACTCTTACTCCAGACATGGCACAATACGCCTCATATGGGTGCCTGGTCATCACGGGGTAAGAGGAAACGAGAAAGCCAATACCTTGGCTCAAAGAGCCAGGGAGTTGCAAACAATAAATTTAGAGAACGCGAAACCATTTGGAGCTACGCGTTCTGAGCTAAAAAGATGGGCGGCAGACGCCCATATCACACTATGGAATAGTGAAACTATTGGGAAAACGACAAGAATCTAGTGGGGTGAACCAAACGAGGATAAAACCAAAACATTGCTGAAACTGAGCAAAACAGAAACTAGTAAGATCATGGGCATTCTAACAGGGCACATAGGCTTACAATCGCATCTACACAAAATAGGAGTTGTAGACAATAGCGTATGTAGGGCATGCGGGGAGGATGACGAAACTTTGGAGCATTTCCTCTGTCACTGGCCAGCGTTCGCAAACAATAGATCCCGTTTCTTGGAAAATGACACTTTAACAGACTTGACCCATCTCAGGTGCGCAGACTGGAAAACAATTAAAGATTATGTCAATAGTACAGAGTTCTTAAAATAACTTCTCAAGACCTTTCCATGCACAGTTTAGAGCGCACAACAAGCCGAATACTGGCTTAGGTGTATGTCTAAGGACATGAGGCGGAGAAAAACCGCCTCCTCTTCTCAACCTAACCTAACCTAACCTAATAAACAAAATTGTCGTATTTGGGGTTCTGAGAATCCTTAAGTAATTGAAGAGAGGCTTTACATCCACAAAAAATTACTGTTTGGTGCGCTCTTTGTTTCGAAGGTGTGATTGGACCTTACTTCTGCGAAAACGACGTCAATTCGGAGCGTTATGGTCGTATGATAACCGACTTTTTTTGCCTGCTATTGAAGAATAGGACTTGAAGAATATGTGGTTTCAACATACCACACAACTACTGGCCTTGTAATTTCTAGTCGTGGCGACATCAACAGGCCACCAAGATCATGCGATTTGACACCATTATATTTTTTTATGGGGATACGCGAAAGACCGCGTTTATGCAGATAAACCTTTAACTCTTGAGCACTTAAGAACCAACATTAGTCAAGTTATCGCTGAGATAGCTCCCAACATGTGCCAAAAAGTAGTCCAAAATTACCTAAAAATAATCAATGCTTCCAACACTCCATCCCTACACCTGTTGAATAATAGTATTGCACATCTATTCGATGAGATTCGGTATGAGATAAATATTCAGAACTAACAATCAGATACGAATACAAATATTTGTAATTATCATAGAAAACAAACAATATATAGATGTGCTGAAAAAAGGTTTACTTTTTACGTAATTTCCTTACATCTATAAAAATATATAATTGGTACAAGATGCAGTCATCACATCGATAAGGAACATAGAATTTTTTTCTATAGAATCATCGATTACAATTCTATAACAATGTGTCCACTCCATTCTTAACTTAAATTTATGGAATACATAAATATGACTGCGACAGTTTACACATGTGGTTGTCAACTAATCTACAGTCGATATAAATTAGCACACACACTTTTACATTTGTATAACCATCAAACTGCACTGCTGCCGCATACAACACTTTCTTCGAAAATGATATAAAAGCGGAATGTAATCATGAATCATATTAAGTTCAACTCCATCGCCAGGACACTATTTGTTGCAGAAGAAGGAGAACATCAGGACTCCTTAGACGCGGCGATCAGCCTAAGGGAGAAGTATATGCAATATTCACTTTTCCAATTAAAATTGGAGGTACGTATATAAAGAACACGTTGGAGGATCACTTTATAGAAAATAGAGATGTTGTTCCTGATTTCTATTTAGCATTTCAAAGTCGCATATATGATGCATAAGCTTGCTATTGCCAATATGCAATAGACATAACTATTCCTTTTTATAATATTATAACAACTTATGGTATTTTAGAAATAAAATTTAATAAAGTATTTATATTTATTAATAACACAGGGTGACAAAATTTCGATTATTTCTGCGGTTCAACTTTTTGGAGTCAATTTAGTTGTATGAGATAGTGATATTCTTATCCTATAATTCACTTTTTTTGAATTGACTCTGGTTCTCGAGATAAACCGCTGTTTTAAAAATGAAGGAGGTTTCACCATATATTTTAGCATAACTCAGGAAAAGTTTTTCCGATTTGGTTAAGAAAAAAATTTAAAAATCCGCAACTAAATTACATTCAAGTTACCCCTACAATGTTTTTTGATAAAGTCAATAATTTCGAAAATATTCAAAAACTTCTTCCAAAAAAAAAATGGAAAATTTAAAACTTTTTTTCTATTTGTTAAATGCATATAAAATCAAAAAAGTCACAAATGCCAATTTTTGATCTTTAATTATAAACATAGATATGTTACAAATAAAAGTAGCCATATTTCAATAAAATCGATTAACAAGTTTTGGATTAATTCACAATTTAGTGATGGTATCTCATTGTGATAAATTTTTTAAATGAACATTAATAACAGAAATATTCCATAATTATAAGAAACACGAGTTAAGAAAACCGTTTTGTATGGGATTTTCTTTGGTACTTTTTGTTAGGACAGTCCCGTTGTAGGTTCCAACAGTAGTCTGCCATCATATGGCTATCCCACCGTCCTTGGTATCTTTCCTCCATGATCTTGATGTCCTGGTGGAATCGTTCCCCTTGTTCTTCACTATAATCGCCGAGGTTGTCAGGAAATTTATCCAAATGACTGTGCAGATAATGCACTTTTATACTCATATTAGCTCCTAGTTTTTGGAAATTATGGAGCATTTTGCTAACAATTTCTGCATAGTTCTTAGCTTTGTTATTCCCCAAAAAATTGTTGACAACTGATAGAAAGCTTATCCATGCTTCCACTTCCATCTGAGTCATGTGATTTGTTAAATCATCGTTGTTTATAAGAGTACGGATTTGTGGCCCGTCAAAAACACCTGCTTTTAACTTTTCTGTACTAAGATCAGGAAATGTTTGACAAATATATTTAAAGCAATCGCCATTCGTATCGAGTGCTCTTACAAACTGTTTCATAAGGCCAAGTTTAATGTGGAGTGGTGGAAGAATGATTTTTTCTCGACTTATCAAAGGTTCATGAACGATGTTATCTTTTCCTACAGTCATGTTCAGTCTTGACGGCCAGTCTGTCCTGCTCCAGTGTTAATTTTTTGCACGACTGTCCGATAGACATAGAAAACAGGAATATTTAGTGTATCCACTTTGCTGGCCCAATAAAAAGTTTACCATCTTTAAATCTACAAAGACGGACCACTTGTGTTGATAATATGAAATCTTCTCTAACACCAGCTTGACGTTTTCATAGTCTTCTTTAAGTTTAGTCGAATGACCTAGTGGAATCGAAGCCACTTTATTTCCATTATGTAGTAACACACACTTCAAACTTTTTTTTGAGCTGTCTATAAAAAGTTTCCAGTCTTTTGGTTGGTATATTGGAAGGCCCATTAAATTCAAAAGCCCAGAAATATCATTACAATATACAATATCATTCGCTTCGGTTAAGAATGGAAGAATGTCTCGCTCTCTGTTTCGGTAAGTAGTTATTCTTACGCCAGGCTGAATGCAACGTTTTTCTTTTAGTCTTGATGCAAGAAGTTCAGCTGATTTTTTCGATAAATTTAAATCTCGAATTAAGTCATTCTGCTCACCTTGAGAAAATCCTTGATAAGTAGAACTGCATTCTTCGTACTCATTCTCACTGCTGTTCTCATTCTGACTATCTAACATTTCAACATCATTAGAATATTTGGATGATAATGAAGTAAATACCGGTATTGGTAAATTTTCACTATGCAGCGTTGGTGGCTTAACGGATTGAACGTTTGGGTACAACCAAGACCGCTTTTTATATCGGTTCATGCCTTTTACATTTACAGCGCAAAAGTAACAATCATCAAGGTGGCTTCTTGGCTCTGCCCACGTCATCGGTATTCCAAACGGAAGCCCTTTGCGTTCTCCTTTGCTCCAATATCGAAGAGACTCGACACAAGTTTTACAAACTTTATGTGGGACCCAACATTTGTCTTGTTGTCCAAGTTGTTGTCCAAAATAAGCCTTATAAGCTTGTTTTACAAAAGCATTAATATTATTTAGTTGCTTTTCTGCACAATATTTACCACATATGTAGAAGAAATGGTTCGGGGTATTAGCACAAGATTTACGTGAAGAGTTCATCATAAGCAATGCCTTATAAATTGAGAAACTTTATTATTTCTTAATATTTGTATACACTCCATCATAGGATGGAGTATATACTAAGTTTGTCATTCCGTTTGCAACACCTCGAAAGAGTGATCTGCGACCCTATAAAGTATATATATTATTGGTCAGTGTAACATTCTAAGACATTCTAGCGATGTCCGTCCGTCCGTCCGTCTGTTGTCTATTGAAATCACGATAGGGTGCGAACGACCAACGCTAAAAAGCTGAAATTTTGTAGGAAGATGTTTTTTGTCCATAAGCAGGTTAAGTTCGAGAATGGGCCATATCGGACCAAAGGGGACAAAAGTTCCCCTTTACGGGACTAAATATATTCCGGCCATAATCAAATTTTTCAAATATTTTTTTTTACTACATCTAAGTTCTAAGTTTATATAATTTATAGATGGGAAAAAATCCCAAATATGGGCGTGCTCATGGGTTCCGTGGACCCTTGGGGCCCAAAAAAGGGCCCATGATAAACATGCGCATATGGGTATCGAAGTGCAACGAAATTTACTCACGAACCCAAATATGCCTTTATTTTCATGATTTGCCTAAATTTTTTGATCCGGTTTCTGGGACTATCGGGTCACCAGCGGCCCAAAAACCGTCCCTTGACAAACATGGACATATGGGTATCGAAATGCAACGAAATTTTCTCGCGAACCCAAATATGCATTTATTTTCATGATTTGGATAAAATTTGTGATCGGGTTCCTGGGACTATCGGGTCACGAGCGGCCCAAAAACTCAGTTAGTTTTCTTATTTATTGACTTTTTAAGGATCCATGATGGAGGGTATATAAGATTCGGCCCGGCCGAACTTACTATTTGTCCACTTGTTTTAATTTTATTGTGGATAAGTCTCACCTTTTCACTTTCAACACAACGATTAACGAGGTCTTAGATTTTTTTTTTGACATATGTACATTAGAGCGTACCAGGTTACAAGTAAAAAAAAAAAAGTTCGCCGTACACCTTCGAATATGAAGTATTATTGAAAGGTAGTTTCAAAAAATTTTTTTTTATTTTTTTATGCCGAACGTAGGGGTCGCGCTTTTACATTTTTCTATATAACATCTGCATTTATAAACGCATTTAAAGTGTGATACATCGATGTTTTTGTATCGACGAGGCCGATTTTTTTGTCTTTGAAGTCATTGAGCTCAAGCACCCCCTTCTGGTACTTACCCATCATATCTCAGTTGCTACTACCCTAATGTACCACTCTAATATCAGAAAATTAAAGCTCGCATAAAATCATGAAACTCTTCCTAAGGAAGTATGTCGATTTTCCCAGCAGAAAAAGTGTTAAACTAGTTTTTTCCTTATTTTACCGAGAGCATTGCATGTATTTATAAGTTGTTCTTTGTATCTTCGATGTTTACAGTCGGTTGTCAAAGTGTAATACATATATTGGTGTTTTTGTCCCGCAGATACCAGGTTTTCAGTTTTTAAAGTCGTTGACCTCAACAACCCCCTTCTACTATTTACGCATCATATTTCAATTCTTAGAACAATAAATATAAAAATTTAGGTACAATTAAAATTTTAATCAACCATATTTCGACGCGATTCAATTTGGGTGTATTTTTGGCGGCTTTCAAGTTTAGAAAATATGTGGCCCATGCGTTGCTCATCGGTGACCGCCATAGCTGATTCATGCACAACATGAACAAAACGCTCGGTGTTTTGAGAATGGCATGGATAATCTGTGAAAATAAATGAGTTCAGCAAAGAAAGCAATCAAATTAAGTTTTTCTTGTGCTAACCTGGTAAATCGATAATTTCTTCTGAAAATTGGAATGCTTCTAACTGTTCTTGCGAAAAAAAACTGCAAGCATGGCGGCTCAGTCAATTCAAATTGTTTCCAATCGATCATATTGAAATATGAGTCACTATCAAAATTGATAAAATTATAAAATTCCGTGAATTGCCAGTGGTTGGCTTTTTACAAGAAACCAGAATGGTGCATACACTTTCACAACGAACTGAGCCAGTTTTCTCAATACCATCGAGGGTTGCGTACACGTCATATAAAAGCGCAGAATTCGAGAGGCTGTTGTTAGCCAGCGCGCTTTGCAAATAGCACCGGGCTTCTCGCTGGCTAATTTTTCATCGAATTCTCCGGTATGAACGGCTCGAACCATACGATACAAGTAAAGTTGGTCGCCTCGAATATTCCACCCATCTATGTTCGCTGGCATTTCTCCCATTGTAATGCGTTCGAAATTTTGTTTGACCTGACCAAACGGAATAAGCAACAAAATATGCGAATTATTAATTAATAAAATGCTCACAAGTAAAGTATACGGAACACACGGACACGAAACACTATTAATATATTAAACTTACAGGGTAGTGTATGCAATTTTGAATGCCTCCTACGATACTTCCGGGCCAGATTCCAGGTCCTTTCTGTTTTCCAAGCAATGATCTTAACAGCGCATTAAATTGTATCCATCCATTATCCATGCCATTCTCAAAACACCGAGCGTTTTGTTCATGTTGTGCATGAATCAGCTATGGCGGTCACCGATGAGCCACGCATGGGCCACATCTTTTCTAAACTTGAGAGTCGCCAAAAATACACCCAACTTGAATCGCGTCGAAATATGGTTGATTAAAATTTTAATTGTACCTAAATTTTTATATTTATTGTTCTAAGAATTGAAATATGATGCGTAAATAGTAGAAGGGGTTGTTGAGGTCAACGACTTTAAAAACTGAAAACCTGGTATCTGCGGGACAAAAACACCAATATATGTATTACACTTTGACAACCGACTGTAAACATCGAAGATACAAAGAACAACTTATAAATACATGCAATGCTCTCGGTAAAATAAGGAAAAAACTAGTTTAACACTTTTTCTGCTGGGAAAATCGACATACTTCCTTAGGAAGAGTTTCATGATTTTATGCGAGCTTTAATTTTCTGATATTAGAGTGGTACATTAGGGTAGTAGCAACTGAGATATGATGGGTAAGTACCAGAAGGGGGTGCTTGAGCTCAATGACTTCAAAGACAAAAAAATCGGCCTCGTCGATACAAAAACATCGATGTATCACACTTTAAATGCGTTTATAAATGCAGATGTTATATAGAAAAATGTAAAAGCGCGACCCCTACGTTCGGCATAAAAAAATAAAAAAAATTTTTTTGAAACTACCTTTCAATAATACTTCATATTCGAAGGTGTACGGCGAACTTTTTTTTTTGAGGTACGCCCTAATGTTTCGGCCTACTTAAGTTGTTATAATTATGTGTCGTGTTTTTTATAGCTATGGAATATTTCTGTTATTAATGTTCATTTAAAAAATTTATCACAATGAGATACCATCACTAAATTGTGAATTAATCCAAAACTTGTTAATCGATTTTATTGAAATATGGCTACTTTTATTTGTAACATATCTATGTTTATAATTAAAGATTAAAAATTGGCATTTGTGACTTTTTTGATTTTATATAGAAAATAGAAAAAAGTTTTAAATTTTGCATGAAAAAAAATTTTTTTTTGAAAAAGTTTTTCAATATTTTCGAAACTATTGACTATATCAAAAAACATTGTAGGTGTAACCTGAAGGTAATTTAGCTGCGGATTTTTAATTGTTTACTTAACCAAATCGGACAACTATTCCTTAGTTATGCTAAAATATGTGGTCAAACCTCCTTCGTTTTTAAAATAACGGTTTATCTCGAGAACCAGAGTCAATTTAAAAAAAGTAAATTATAGCCTTAGATCTTCATCAACATATCCACCAAAATTTCCTTACAAACACCGCAGAATCACTGTTGCCCTGTGTAATCATAATATTCTATCAGAATAAAATAAAAGTTTTTCTCTTATTCAAAGGTGTTGGGTGGGATGGAGGGTGGATAAACTTATATAATAATTGTTAACGAAAAAAAAACTGCGAGTGTGGGAAAAATCAAATTGTTTTCAATAATATGGGAAGGGGTTGCAGACTGTGTGGTCCTCACACACATTTCAATTGTTGAGAATCAATACAAATCGTTGGATCAATCCAGGAAAACCAAAAAAACACTTTGATAAACATAAATAACATCCATGTTGTTTAATTAAAATATTTTTAGTATTACTGGGCATACCATCAATCAAAAGCGTGAGAGGGAGACAGGAATCAAAGACGTAAACTAAATGGCGCAGAAAGGTGAGGGGGAGGTAGGAAACTGACTGATACGAACCAACAACAACAGGTGAGGTATGTAACACTGAACGAAACCGACATGATGAAAAGGTTGGCAACACCGAGATCTGTGACTAGCATATGCCACCAACAAAGATTGACAATACTACCGTGACTTAGAATTTACACGAACCAATAATAACTCTGGCATACCTCGCACAAACAGGTGGTAACTCTGATATGTTGTACGCTTCTTCTTCCCATGACCCATGGTTTGTAATAAAAAGTAGATTTAGAAACCCCATAAATACCCCACTCAGGTGGGGAGGGCAAATGCTTTGTGCGCAAAATCCGTTGGCTGATTTCTGAATTCTAAAGCGCCATACGAGGGCTGAAACCAGTCTCGAAGCGGACATTTTACATATACGAAAAGGCACGTTGGGCCGAGATCAACAATTTCTATCAGCACTTTAATTGGAAATTATGTTTCCTAGACAATAATGTCGATGCTGCTGCTGAAATGGTCGAGAAAATAATTCTTCATGGAATAAACATGTTTATTCCATCGAAGACTACTTCGAATAAACCTTCAAAGAATTGTTGGTTTTGGGCATTTGTTAAAAGAGTAAGAGACAATTCCTCGTCATCTATTCCAACTCTCGTTAACGATGACCAGATATTCACTGACCCGGTTGACAAAGCTAACCTTCTGGCTGAAATATTTGCAAAGAATTCATCTTTGCCAGACAGCAGTCAACCACTCCCGTAATCGAAAACGTATCTACTTCGATGCCTCAGATATTTTTTCGATCACGTGGGGTCAAAAGGGTTCTTGCAGATCTCAATGTAAACAAAACTCCGGGCCCGGATGGCATTTCAGCACTTGTCCTATGTAAGTGCTCTTCGACTCTAGCTCGTCCATTGCGCAATCTTTTCAACATGTCGTACCTTGCTGGTATTTACCCTTCACGTTGGAAAGTTGCCAATGTTCAGCCGATCCCCAAGAAAGGTGAGGCAACTAAACCTGCGAATTACCGTCCAATTGCAATATGTTCTGCACTCTGACCTGATGGCGTTCTTCTGACCTGATGGCGTTCCTTTCGGAGCGATGGAGTCGATCTATTCACGCCCTTGGTGAAACTAAGGTCGTGACTCTGGATATTTCCAAGGCGTTCGATAGGGTCTGGCAAAGAGCACTCATATCAAAACTTATTGCTTTTGGTGTCGGTAATACCTTCTCTCGATTCATATCGAGTTTTCTCAGGGATCGCTAATACGAGTTGTTATAGATGAGGTCTAAACCAACGAGCATAGGTTGACCGCAGGAGTTCCACAAGGCTCTGTCCTCTCTCCCTCTCTATTTCTTACTTTCATTGACAACTTGTTGGGTCAGACTGTGAACCCGATCTACTCCTTTGCGGATGACAGTAACCTATGACAGTCATACTCATTTGATCATCGGACAGGTCCTCTGGAGGTCGAGGGCAAAAGGCGAATGATGAATGACTCACTTAACCGCGATTTGGCGACGATTTGTGAGTGGCCATTGTCCGGCCATTTGACAATGAACGGATGAGAGATCCTGTATACCAGCGTATTCCGGCTAAATGTTCTAAATTCAGGGACCAGACGATGGTTATCTGACGGACAGATACCGTTAAAATATCTGTAGAACAGCGATACATAACCCCCATTCCGGCGATGCTGTAGGGAGACTATATAGTTGATACCCTACTATTCCCTATCACCACCACCACTCTCCTCTGTAATCGTTCGAGAAGCTGCAACTATGTCGTTGTCGCCCGTACCCATATATGGGAGTTGTATTACATTTTGACATTTGTTTTGAATTTCTGAATGTCACAATTGGCAGGAAATACATTTGCTGGAAGATTATTCCACATACGAACGGTTCGGCTAAAGAACGAATTTTCTCTATAGTGCGTTGTCCGGTCAACCGGCCATTTCACAATGAACGGATGAGAGACCCTGGATAGCCGTGTATTCCGACTAAATGTTCTAACTTCAGGGACCAGACGACGGATATCTGATGAACAGATACCATTAAAGTATCTATAGAATAGCGATACACAACCCACATTCCGGCGATGCTGTAGGGAGACAATAGAGCTGGATACCCTACCATCCCCTATCATCACAACCGCTCTCCTCTGTACACGGTCCAGAAGCTTCAAATATGTTAATGGAGCCCCTGCCCATATATGCGAGTTGTATTCCATTTTAGGCCGGATGTAAGTGGTGTAAATATTTACGAGATCAGATGGAGTGAAGTATTTCTTGCACCGCTTCAAAAAGCCTAAACACTTGAATGCTTCTTTCGACACTTCGAATATATGGCTAGCCCAGCGAGCATCACCCTGTATCTTCATGCCCAGAACATCAAGAGTGTCTGATTCGTCGATATCCACACCACCCATAGAAATTGACGACGATGTTGGATCTGGTGAACGTTTGTGTGACAACAAACAGCATTGGGTCATTTGCGCATTAAAATCTACTCTATTCATTTGGCCCCACTCACAAATCGTCGCCAAATCGGGGTTAAGTGAGTCATTCATCATTCGCCTTTTGTCCTCGACCTCCAGAGGACCTGGCCGATGATCAAATGAGTATGAATGACATAGGTTACTGTCATCCGCAAAGGAGTAGATCGGGTTCATAGTCTGACCCAACAGGTCGTCAATGAAAATAAGAAATAGAGAGGGAGAGAGGACAGAACCTTGTGGCACTCCTGCGGTCAACCTATGCTCGTTGGATGAGACCCCATCTATAACTACTCGTATAGAGCGATACCTGAGAAAACTTGATATGAATCGAGAGAAGACATTACCGACACCAAATGCAATAAGTTTTGATATGAGTGCTTCGTGTCAGACCCTATCGAACGCCTTGGAAATATCCAGAGCTACGACCTTACTTTCACCAAGGGCGTGAATAGATCGACTCCATCGCTCCGTAAGGAACGCCATCCGGTCTCCAGTAGATCGATTTCTACGGAAGCCATACTGTCGATCATTTAGAAGGCCATTAGACTCTAAATATTTTACAAGATGGTGGTTAACCATGCTCTCCATAACCTTTGAGAGCGCAGAACATATTGCTATTGGGCGGTAATTCGCAGGATTAGTAGCCTCACCTTTCTTGGGGTTCGGCTGGACATTGGCAACTTTCCAACGTGAAGGGTAAATACCAGCACGATACGACATGTTGAAAAGATTGCGCAATGGACGAGCTAGCGTCGAAGAGCACTTACATAGGACAAGTGCTGAAATGCCATCCGGGCCCGGAGTTTTGTTTACATTGAGATCTGCAAGAACCCTTTTAACCCCACGTGATCGAAAAAATATCTGAGGCATCGAACCAGATACGTTTTCGATTACGGGGAGTGGTTGACTGCTGTATGACAAAGATGAATTCTTAGCAAATATTTCAGCCAGAAGGTTAGCTTTGTCAACCGGGTCAGTGAATATCTGGTCATCGTTAACGAGAGTTGGAATAGAAGATTGTCTCTTACTCTTTTAACAAATGCCCAAACGCTCTTACTTCCCCTCGGAGAAGAAAGAACTTTAGCACGAAGGCGCTGTTCGTGGAAAAGTTTTTCGCGCCTAAGCACTCTGGCACAATTGGATCTTGCCTGCTTACGTAGCAGCTCAGTAGTGATGTTTTTATTTAAACGCCAATTTCTGAACGCTTCCTCTTTGGATCTGACAGTTTCTTTACATGTCTGATTAAACCAACAATTCTTTGAAGGTTTAATCGAAGTAGTCTTCGAGGGAATAAACGTGTTTATTCTAAGAAGAATTATTTTCTCGGCCATTTCAGCAGCAGCATCGACATTATTGTCTAGGAAACATAATTTCCAATTAAAATGCTGATAGAAATTGTTGAGCTCGGCCCAACGTGCCTTTTCGTATATGTACAATGTCCGCTTCGTGACTAATCGAAGATCGGAGAACGAAAAGGATGCTGAAATGGTGCAATGATCCGAGTTACCAAGAGGTGCAAGAATGTTAACCTCGTACTTTTCAGGGTGTGAGGTTAAGAAAAGGTCAAGAATATTAAGATATTGCCCTTCAACACGCGGAATGTGTGTTGGTTCATAAGGAACGCCATCCGGTCTCCAGTAGATCGATTTCTACGGAAGCCATACTGTCGATCATTTAGAAGGCCATTAGACTCTAAATATTTTACAAGATGGTGGTTAACCATGCTCTCCATAACCTTTGAGAGCGCAGAACATATTGCTATTGGGCGGTAATTCGCAGGATTAGTAGCCTCACCTTTCTTGGGGTTCGGCTGGACATTGGCAACTTTCCAACGTGAAGGGTAAATACCAGCACGATACGACATGTTGAAAAGATTGCGCAATGGACGAGCTAGCGTCGAAGAGCACTTACATAGGACAAGTGCTGAAATGCCATCCGGGCCCGGAGTTTTGTTTACATTGAGATCTGCAAGAACCCTTTTAACCCCACGTGATCGAAAAAATATCTGAGGCATCGAACCAGATACGTTTTCGATTACGGGGAGTGGTTGACTGCTGTATGGCAAAGATGAATTCTTAGCAAATATTTCAGCCAGAAGGTTAGCTTTGTCAACCGGGTCAGTGAATATCTGGTCATCGTTAACGAGAGTTGGAATAGAAGATTGTCTCTTACTCTTTTAACAAATGCCCAAACGCTCTTACTTCCCCTCGGAGAAGAAAGAACTTTAGCACGAAGGCGCTGTTCGTGGAGAAGTTTTTCGCGCCTAAGCACTCTGGCACAATTGGATCTTGCCTGCTTACGTAGCAGCTCAGTAGTGATGTTTTTATTTAAACGCCAATTTCTGAACGCTTCCTCTTTGGATCTGACAGCTTCTTTACATGTCTGATTAAACCAACAATTCTTTGAAGGTTTAATCGAAGTAGTCTTCGAGGGAATAAACGTGTTTATTCTAAGAAGAATTATTTTCTCGGCCATTTCAGCAGCAGCATCGACATTATTGTCTAGGAAACATAATTTCCAATTAAAATGCTGATAGAAATTGTTGAGCTCGGCCCAACGTACCTTTTCGTATATGTACAATGTCCGCTTCGTGACTGATCGAAGATCGGAGAACGAAAAGGATGCTGAAATGGTGCAATGATCCGAGTTACCAAGAGGTGCAAGAATGTTAACCTCGTACTTTTCAGGGTGTGAGGTTAAGAAAAGGTCAAGAATATTAAGATATTGCCCTTCAACACGCGGAATGTGTGTTGGTTCATTCACTAGTTGGGTCAAGTTATTATACGCGGCGAAAAGCTCAGCGTACTGGGCCTCCGGAGAAGTGTGGCTCGAATGGGAAAGCCAAGATTGATTATGGACATTAAAATCCCCAGCAACTGCAATTTCACTGTCCGGAGAATCTTCTAAAACTTTTGATATAGTGTCGGAAAGGGCGTCGAAGCCGTTTAGGGTAGCCTCCCTTTCCAAATTTGGGCTTCTGTAAAGAAACCCGAAGTGTAATGGGTGTGATACAATCCTGAACTTAACCTAAAGAACAGCCGTGTATATAAAAATCGGCAGGTACCCATTGGCAGGACGGCAGATAAGCACGACGCTGCCAACGAGGAACCGGAAAAAGAGAGCAGTGATGCACCGCAAAGAGCAGGAGAGGAGGCTGGAGACCATATAACCAGCTCCCAAGAAGAGAAGATCGACTTCTGGCATGACCGGCATCAAGGTCATCCAGATCAACCTCCATCGGAGCGAAACGGCAACTACCGCGCTGATGGACAACATAATCAAAGGTAAGGTTCATATAGCTTTAATCCAAGAACCATGTACCCACAAGAACAAGGTTATTGGTTTAAACAACCCGCTTTACCAACTATTCTACGCAAGATCAGGGGGACGACCCAGAACTTGCATACTCACACATAAAAACTTAAGCTTCTTTTTCTTCCCAGAGTTGTCAACTGCGGATGCGACGGTACTTAGACTTGGGGATGGTAGCCTGTACCTTGCGTCGATGTACCTTCCATTCGACTCGCCGACACTTCCACCAACGGCTGAACTACAACATCTGGTGAGAGAAGCCAAGACAAAAGGTAAGAACTTACTAGCAGGCTACGACGCGAACGCACACCACATCACCTGGAGTAGTTCGAATTGCAACAAAAGAGGAATAGCCTTATTAGAATTCCTTAATAAGCATGATCTTATTACAATAAATACGGGCAATAAAGCCACCTTTATAAATCGAATCAGAGAGAAGGTATTAGATATCACTTTCGGTTCTGAAGAGATAGTAGAAGAGATCCAAGGATGGCATGTCTCCGACAAGCACTCCTTTTCAGATCACCGATACATAATTTTTAGTTTAATGAAACCACCACCAGAACCGCTAAGTTTCAGGAACAAGACCAAAACCAATTGGCACCGTTTCAGAGATCTAGTGAGCAAAGATATAGGGACTTCCAAAGAAATTCTCCAAAACGAAGAGGAAATCGAAGAGGAGGTCGAAAGAGTTACGTCAGTATTAGTGAGGTCCTTCGAAGAGTGTTGCCCACTCAGAGAAAGGAGGTCGGCTCAGGAGAAACTCTGGATAACGGGGGAGATTAGAAACCTAAGCAAAGAAGTCCGTAGATCTTACAATAGAGCTAGACGTAAAAAACTTCAAGTATACTGGGACGAATACAAGTCCAAACATAGATTGTACAACAAAGCACTAAGAAGAGCGAAACGAGGGTCGTGGAGACTGTTCTGCGAACAGGTCGACACCGTTAACGACATGTCTAAAATAAAGAAATTTCTATCTAAGACACATACACAGCCTTAGTGGACAAAGACGGAAATAAAACAGAAACGTTAGAACAATCAATCAAATTGTTAATAAACACACATTTCCCCACAGGTACAGAAGACCCAATAGAGGAACTCAGTCCGACCAGGGAAGTACAACATAGATCCGAAATCATCACGCCAGAAATGGTCAGGGAAGCAATTAAAAGCTTCTCTCCGTTTAAAGCGGCTGGATCGGATGGCATATTCCCGGCGCTTCTACAAAGGAGCATAGATATAGTGGGAAAATACCTGGCAGGCATCTTTGCATCCTGCCTCATACTAGCCTATATCCCCAGGAAGTGGCAAGAAGCACGAGTTGTTTTCATACCAAAACCGGGGAAGGAAAGCTACGCGATGTGTAAGGCTTATAGACCCATAAGCCTCACATCCTTCTTATTAAAAACTAATGAGAGACTGATAGACTCTATGATTAAAAGACAGATCCCGAGCGATCAACTAAAATTTCAACAACACGCCTATGTCAAGGGAAGATCAGTAGAGACAGCCCTGCATAAGGTAGTGCATCTCATAGAAAGCTCTTTCGACGATAAAATATATACACTTGGTGTTTTTATCGACATAGAGGGAGCCTTCAACAACGTGAGCACGCAGACGTTAATCCAATCCTTAGACCAGTTTGGAGTGAACAGGTCGATATTCGACTGGGTCAGCTATATGCTAAGGCATAGATGGATTAATTGCGAATACCACGGCATAAATCTAAGGGAGAGAGTACACAGAGGGACACCAAAGGGAGGTATATTGTCACCACTCCTGTGGCTGACTACAATAAACAATCTCCTAAGGATGCTGACTGATGAAGGATTCAAGCCAGTCTGCTATGCAGACGACGTCGCGATACTTCTGAAGGGGAAAGATCCAAACAAATTATGCAGAGATGCCGAAAAGGTGCTAACTCTGGCATACAACTGGGCGAGGCCCAGGCGACTAAACGTCAACCCGGACAAAACAGAACTATGTCTGTTCACAAGGAAGACAAAAAATGCACAATACGTCAAACCTTGCTTCAGGAACAAGAACATAGAAATAAACACGAACGTTAAATATCTGGGAGTAATTCTGGACAGGAAACTAAACTGGAAAGATCACATCAACAGCAGAGCCGAAAGATGCTCAGATGCTGGTCAATATGCCGTAGAGCAATTGGCTCTACATCCGCCCAAGCATGTCGCACTGGCTATACAAAAGCGTAATAAGGCCGATTATAACTTATTCGTCAATAGTATGGTGGACGGCAATGACAAAGAAATGTAACGTGAAGAAACTACAAGGGATTCAAAGAATTTGCTGCGTAGGAATATGCGGAGCAATGAGGACCGCGCCGACGAGCGCCCTCGAAATTCTGCTATACATCCACCCAATAGATATCCAAATCAAATCTGAGGCAGCGATCTCAGAAAGGAGACTAAGGGCATTGAATGAGTGGATTGAGGATGCACCTCAAACACAACATCAGAGAATATTGGAACACCTAGGAGGGTTCCTGACAACAAACTGCCAGACAGACCTCATCTCAGAAACACACGTGGTTGCGAACTGCACGACAAGAATAGAAGATAGACGCGGACAAGAACACGACACATACACCCAAGATGGGGGAATAGTGGAGTGCTACACAGACGCATCCAAATCCGAGTTAGGAGTAGGCATAGGGATCTACATCCACAATCCGAGGACTGAACTTGCATACCAATTACCAAAGTACTCAACGATTCTACAAGCAGAGATCAAGGCCATCACAGAATGCCTAGAATGGCTGCGAAACAGAATCACTGGAAAAACTATCTGTATTTTCACAGACAGTCAAAACGCTATTAGATCCCTCAGAGATGATAATGTCAAATCAAGGACACTCATGTACTGTAAGGAGACAATAAATGACGTATCGAGAAATAACGATATAGTTATAAACTGGATACCAGGCCACCTAGGGTTTCCAGGCAATGTCAAGGCTGACGAACTGGCTAAAATAGGAAGGGAATCCGACTGTCCAAACCTTTTCTTGAGACAAAAAAGGAGTTGAGGGAATGGATGAAGACGACCCATGCCTTAAGGTGGCTAGAGGAACAGGTGGGAAGAACCACAAAAGAAACCTGGGGAAACCTCGATTACAATAAAACAAAGAGAATACTCGGGTTTAACAAAAATGAACTAAGTAAGCTAGTTGGGGTCATCACAGGGCACACTAGTCTAAGGGCACACCTATGTAGAATAGGATGTTCCCAGAGCGACGAATGCAGGGCATGCGGAGAGGGCGCAGAGACGCCGGAACACTTCCTGTGCCATTGCCCTGCTTTCTCGCAGGTCAGGAAAGTCCAATTAGGAGAGGACACTTTAGATGACCTATCGGCCGTCAAAGCAATAGACGTAAGGAATTTAAGGAACTTTATAGAGGGGACCGAATTCCTAACGTAGGAAAAAGGGGAAGGGAATTTGAAGAAGAAACCAGGAGCGCACAACAGGCCGAATTGCTGGCTTAGGTGTATGTCAACGACATGAGACGGTCAACACAAGTTAGGCAGCGACATGAAGAGAGCACAGTCGTTTGTTTTATGCGAAAAGGAAGATGGTGAGGAAGGGGGGAACACAGGAAAAGGGGAGCATAAATAAGCCCTTCGTGTTGGCGTTGATGATGTGTGGCTGCTGGTGTTATTGTTGTTGTTTGTTGTGTTTGTTTAGTAGTTTATTGTTGTTTTAGTTTGTGGAGATGGTGGTTGGTTCTTTAAAATATTCTTATTCTTTGACACTATTTCTTGTTTTTTGTTTTTTGTATTTTTTTTTTTTTGCGCTGCACGGACGAACAGAACATATAATAAATCAAAACGCGACGACGACCGGACAAACAAAAGTGCGTGTGCACGGGATAGGAGACAAACTACTACTCTAATTCGCAGGATTTGTAGCCTCACCATTCTTGGGGATAGGCTGAACATAGGCAATTTTCCAACGTGAAGGGTAAGTATCAGCACGGTACAACATGTTGAGATAGCGTTTACATTGACCTCCACGTGTTCGAAACAATATATGCGGCATCGAACTAGATACGCTCTCAAACACGGGGACTGGTTGACTGCGTTCTGGCAAAGATGAATTCTTTGCAAATATTTCAGCCAGACGGTTAGGTTGACAAAGGTGACCCGGTCAGTGAATATCTGGCCATCGTTAACAAGAGTTGGAATTGAAAAGAATTATCCCTTATTCTTATAACAAACGCCCAAAACGTCTTATTTCCCCTGGGAGAAGAAACAACTTTAGCACGAAGACGCTGTTCGTAAAGAAGTTTTTGCGCCTAAGTACTCTGGCACACGATGATATTGCCTGCTTGCGTAGAAGCTCAGTAGTGGCATTTTTATTAAAACATCAATTTCTGAAAGCTTCCTCTTTAGATCTGGCAGCTTCTTTTCATGTCTGAGTAAACCAACAATTCCTTGGGAGGTTTAATCGAAGTAGTCTTAGAAGGAATAAACGTGTTAATTCCAAGAAGAATTATTTTCTTTACCATTTCAGCAGCAGCATCGACATTATTGTCTAGGAAACATAATATCCAGTTAAATTGCTCGTAAAAATTATTGAGCTTGGCCCAACGTATGCAGGCAATTACCGTTTAACGCGGTTAATTAGTTCCTCAAGAATACCGCGAAAAGTGAAACCTCGTTAATCGAAGTTATCTTTTTATGTGTATGTAGTGTATCCGAACTAAAATAAAGCATCCCTACAGTAGCAAAAAAATATGTACAAAGCACATGCCATTTGAAAAATTAAAATATATATATGATGAAGCAAGACGCCAAGAGAGAAATCAAAAGTCTCTCGGAAAGGGCGTCGAAGCCGTTAGTTGTTCAGTGTTATACCTACAACAACTAACATAACACCGACAAGATGAGCGCAGAATTATTTGTGATATACGAACGTGTAGAAGGAGGGGGGAACACAAGTGCAAAACAACTAGGGGGCATAGAAAAGCCCTTAGTATTGGCTGTTTTGTGTTAATACGTGTGTTGGTGAGTGTGTGGTTGTTGTTGGTGATGAGCGAGGGAGATGGTCCGTTTTATGTTGTTTTTGGTGATTGCTGTTTTGGTTTTAGTTTATAGTTGATGTCTGTTTTGTTTTCTAAATTTCACTTGGTAGTTTTGTTATTGCACTGTTGCGTTTTGTAGTTTCAGTCTATTGTTTCTTTTTTGAAGTTATTATTTTGGTTTATTTTATTATTATTTTTTTTTTCTTATTTATTGGATAAAGACGGACAAGAAAAACGCGACGAGGGCGGAACAAAAATATTGTGCGTGCACAATGACAAAGCATAGATCACTTGAGATATCATCCTGTTTCAGTATATTTATAGTGGAGTCTGTTATATAGGTCTGGTGGTGAAGTAATTCAGCAATGTGATCTCTGTCTATTTTAATTCTGTTGATGGTTTTCAACATTTCCTTTGTGTTTTGGAATATATTTATGCATGTAATACATTAAGATATAAAATAAATTATTATAAGTCGATTGAATTTACACTCAATTTAACGTTCCCTTTTTTGTTACGCATCTGAGTTTCCCTTAAAGCAACTACTAATTGTTATACCATAAGCACATATTGTTTATTGACTTTCAATACAGCCCAACAACAACACAGAGCAATAAAACATCGTACGATTTTATACCTGCCATGGTATTACATGTGTTGTTGTTGTGTTCTTTTTCTAGTCTTAAGCAACATATTTTTGTCGTAGATCTTTTATTGCTTGTCGCGGTTTTTTCATCAACTGCCCATCATCAAGAATTCACTTCGATTTGAAACATTCAATTGTCAGCATCACCAAATAAAGCGATACGTTTTATAACGTTTAAAACGGAGTACAGTCCACCCTTTTGTATATTGGATTATACTTTTATAAGTCCAATTATACATCATATTTTTGGCCCTTCTTCGCCAACGGATACCTTTGAATTTGGAGTAAAGCCGTAAAGCTGAATATTTTGGAATATGTTGACAGCCAGTACTTTGAAGGCGAAACGCAACCGTCTTCGATCTGGTATCACGCGAAGTCATGCCTATTGTGACACTCTCAATGAGAACATCACATTGGAAGAATTGGAAGTTCGTCTACAGACTGTGAAGTCTTACTGGGAGCAGTATATGGAGATTGAAGACGCATTAGCTGGATGTGAACAAGAACAAGCCGCTGATGCAGAAGGAGAAACGTACGAACAATACGAGGCTAAGTATTTACATACTTATTCACATCTTTACAGGTAAATTACAGAATCCGATTCTGACTCCGAATCAAATAATAATATTACTGTCTTAGCTAACTCCAAAGATGACGAGGTCAGCAAGATGGTAGACGAAGTCAACAATTGTATGGCACAGCTCTCTACAAAAAAGAAGAAGCTATCGGGGGCACAACGACGTAAGTTGAAGAAGATGAACCGGGATAGCAAAAAGGCTAAAGTGCAGCATGCTCAAAAGGAGTCATCTGAAACTCCTTCCACCTCCTCGGAAGCTGGAAAGAGGGTCAGATCTCCCGAAGAGCAGAACACTGCGAAACCGCCGAAAAAGAAAAAGAGCTCCCCGCTCTCAAGTAAATTGGTGAAACCAAGTCAAACCCCCCACAAAAGAGACAATAGTCTGTATCTTTGTGGAAAGGGCGACAAAGTCAATCCAACTACAAAGAGAGCGAGCGCAGCAACGGAGCCCTCCGAGAAGACTGGGGCACCCGAAAGGGTATCCCGATCGACACGGAAGAGGAAGTTGACAGCTGAAAAAGGTAAGAAGCCACCATCATATGCTAAAGTAGCGCGGAAGCACAACAGAGACGAACTCTGCTACGCAGTGATCGATATCCGTTCGGCATCCGGCAAAATCCCTAAAGACCAACACAACAAAGTTGAGGACCTGGTCAACAACCAAATTGTGGAGCATGCCCTCAACATCGAGGACGGGCCCCCAATTCAAATAATGAGCTGCGATTTCAAAGGGGACATCTTGTTGTTGAGGATGGCATCAACAGCTTGCGTAGAGACCCTCACAGAACTCGTGGATACGATCCCCTCTCCCTGGGAAGGCGCCAAGCTGAAACTGGTGAGGATGAGGGACATCCCTAAGCTCACAAAAGCGACGGTGTACGTTAAATGATGGGGCAGCGACTTCACAACAGAACGCATGCTCAAACTCTTTGGCCAGCAGAACAAAGGACTGGACGTAACGAGGTGGGAAGTCTTCCACTGGGAGAGCGACAGCAATGGCACTCTCCTTGTGGTGGGCTTGGATCAACTCTCCATGTCCAGCCTGGCCAAGACGAAGGGCATGGCTTTCTACGTGTCGAAAGCTGTCTTTTTCAAAATCGGCAAGGCCAGGGTCGGCGCTGAAGACCCTGAAAAAGAGCCCACAGAAGAAAGAGACTGCGATGTAGAGAAGCGTCCAGTGGAGTTCAAAAATGAAGAGGGAGCCGAATCCATCTCCGACTCCCAAGAAGCCCGTTTACTGGAGGACCTATGATTGAAGTCATCCAGATAAACCTCCATCGGAGCGAAATGGCAACAAACGCTTTGATGGAAAAAATAAATAAAGGTAAAACTCATATCGCTTTGATCCAGGAACCATGGACGACTCGAAACAAGGTTACTGGATTGAACCATGTCAACTACCAACTATTCTATGCAAATACGGGAAGTAGACCAAGGACCTGTTGTCAACATCGGATGCAACAGTACTGAAACAGGGGAATGGGAACGTATACCTTGCGTCAGTATATCTGCCATTCGACTCACCGACATTACCACCTACGTCGGAACTGCAACGCCTTGTTAGGAGAGCCAAACAAACAGGTAACGAAGTACTAGTAGGTTGCGACGCTAACTCTCACCACGTTGCGTGGGGTAGTACTAACATTAATAAACGGAGACAAGCCCTAGTAGAATTTTTGAATATTAACGACCTAATATCTCTTAACATAGGAAACACTGCTACCTTTGTTAATAAAATTAGGGAAGAAGTATTAGATATAACAATATGTTCAGAAAATCTTATAGACGAAATACAGGAGTGGAGGGTCTCTAGAGAACATTCCTTTTCTGACCATCGTTACATAAGATTTAAGATAGCAAGGCCACCGCCAAACCCAATAAACTTTCGAAATAAGGCCAAAACGAAATGGGCAAAATTCGCGAAGTTAATTAGAGAAAGACTAGGGCATGAAGAGTATGAGTGCCTAAGTGTTGAAGACATCGACGACAAGGTTGATAACATTACGGAGATTCTAGTGAAGGCATTCGAAGATAGCTGTCCACTTCGAGAAAGGAAATCAGCCCAAGAAAAACCCTGGATGACCGGGGAGATTCGCAACATTGGGAAAGAGGTCCGAAGACTTTTCAATAGGGCACGCCGTAAAAAATCTCCGGTATACTGGGACGACTACCATAGAAGACTCAGAGAATACAACAAAATTACAAGAACTGCAAAACGAAACTCCTGGAGGCTATTCTGCGAACAGGTGGATAGCGTTAACGATGTTTCAAAAATAAAAAAGTTCCTTTCAAAAACCCACACCCAAACCGAAACAATGGTAGATGATGTGGGTAGACGAATAGAATCAACTGAAGAAATGGTAAGACTTTTGATGAACACTCTTTTTCCCCAAGGGATGGCGGGACACACAGAGATACCGATTCGTAGGGATAATGAAGTTCAACAAAGTTTTATCATTACAGACCATATGGTCAAAGAGGCCTTAAAGAGCTTCTCACCATTTAAGGCATCAGGACCTGATGGAATCTTTCCGGCACTACTACAGATGGAGGCTCACTACATGTCAACTCATCTAGCCGTTATTTTCACAGCATGCCTAAAATTCTCATACACGCCGAAAGCCTGGCAGGAGGCAAGAGTTGTTTTCATACCCAAACCAACAAGGCAAGTTATGCAACACCTAAGGCTTATCGACCAATAAGCCTAACATCTTTCTTACTCAAAACCATGGAGCGCATAGTGGATACCATGATCAAAAGTAAGATTCCAAGCGAAATGCTAAAATTTAAACAACATGCATACGTTAAAGGACGGTCAGTGGACACCGCCCTACACGAGGTAGTGCAAAACATAGAAGAATCCTTCAATGGGAAAGTGTACACACTTGCGGTATGCATTGACATTGAAGGAGCGTTCAATAATGTACAGACCAACACACTAATTCAATCCTTAGACCAGTTCGAGGGGACCGGGCTCTGCGAGACTGGATAATCCACATGCTACGGAATAGATGAATTAACTGTGGGTCTCACGAAATACAAATAAGAGACAAAGTATCACAGGGAACACCACAAGGAGGTATTTTATCACCACTCCTATGGGTTACCACTATTAACAGTCTCCTGAGGATCCTAACTGACGAAGGACTTAAACCAGTCTGCTATGCAGACGACGTTATAATACTTCCAAACCAACTTTGCAGAAGGGCCGAAACCGCCCTAAAACTTGCATATGACTGGGATCGACCAAGAGGTCTAAATGTAAACCCAGACAAAACTGAAATATGTCTGTTTACAAGGAAAACAAAGATTGGTCCATATATAGACCCATCTTTCCTTAACAAAACAATTTCAATATCAGACAAGGTTAAATACTTAGGTGTAATCTTGGACAGAAAACTAAATTGGAAGTACCACATGGAAGAACGAGCAAACAAAGCTCACAGATGCTGGTCTTTATGTAGAAGAGCTATAGGCTCAAAATGGGGCCTCAATCCAACGATGACACACTGGCTCTACAAAAGCGTAATTAGACCTGTTCTAACTTATGCATCAGTAGTATGGTGGACATCGATGGAAAAGAAGTGCAACATAAAAATATTACAAAAGGTCCAACGTATGTGTTGCCTCGGCATAAGCGGAGCAATGAGGGCCACATCTAATAGGGCTTTAGAGACTATCTTAAATGTCCCACCAATAGAAATACAGATTAAATATGAAGCCGCCCTCACAGCAATGAGACTCAAAGCAATGGGCGAATGGATCGAAACTGATCACAGGTCATATCATCAAAAAATAGTTGAGGTAGTGGAAGGGAATTTAACTGACATAACATCAGTACCCGATAGAATACCCGAAACGTCAATAATTGTTGAGTGTGAGACCCTAATACCAGACAGACAATCTTGGATTGATGGAACTCTAGCGCAGACACCAACTGGAAACTGCGGTTATACAGATGGTTCGAAACTAGGGGAAAGGACGGGGCTGGGACTTTACATCGAAGAACCGTAAACCGAACTTTTATTCCGCCTACCAGACCATAACACGGTCCTACAGGCGGAAATCCGAGCAATTACAGAGTGTGTGACCTGGTTTAGAGCTAACACAAGACCAACAAACGTAAATATCTTTACAGATAGCCAATTGGCTATCAAGGCAATAACGACTAAAACGGTTAAATCAAGGACAGTTTTAGACTGTAAAATGGCTATTAACTCTTATTCCAGACATGGCACAATGCGCCTCATATGGGTGCCTGGTCATCACGGGGTAAGAGGAAACGAGAAAGCCAATACCTTGGCTCTATGAGCCAGGGACTTGCAAACAATAAACTTAGAGAACGCGAAACCATTCGGAGCTACGCGTTCTGAGCTAAAAAGATGGGCGACAGACGCCCATATCACACTATGGAATGGTGAACCTATTGGGAAAACGACAAGAATCTTGTGGGGTGAACCAAACGAGGATAAAACCAAAACCTTGCTGAAACTGAGCAAAACAGAAACTAGTAAGATCATGGGCATTCTAACAGGGCACATAGGCTTACAATCGCATCTACACAAAATAGGAGTTGTAGACAATAGCGTATGTAGGGCATGCGGGGAGGATGACGAAACTTTGGAGCATTTCCTCTGTCACTGCCCAGCGTTCGCAAGCAATAGATCCCGGTTCTTGGGAAATGACACTTTAACAGACTTGACCCATCTCAGGGGCGCAGACTGGAAAACAATTAAAGATTATGTCAACAGTACAGAGTTCTTAAAATAACTTCTCAAGACCTTTCCATGCACAGTTTAGAGCGCACAACAAGCCGAATACTGGCTTAGGTGTATGTCTAAGGACGTGAGGCGGAGAAAAACCGCCTCCTCTTCTCAACCTAACCTAACCTAACCTATTCACATATTTTGAAGGCTATAAGATGCCGAGAAGTTCAATCTGAAAGGCCAGAGAACACCTTGGAGAAACTTGCTGGACAGCAAACACAGCTGCTCAATCAAATAGGCAGCATGGTTCCAAAAGAAAGTGATGTTGCATTGCCTAAAATTGTAATACTAACATTTTGTGGTGAGTACAATAAATGGCGTACCTTCCGAGAATTGTTCCTTGGTTCGGTGGACAACAAACCAAATTTGCCTAAAACTCAAAAGTTTTATTATTTGATTTCCTACTTGGATGGTGAAGCTTCAGATCTTTTGAAAAATATCCCCATATCTGAAGATCACTATTTAGAGGCTTGGGACAAATTGGAAAGCAGGTATGATAGACCTCATTTGTGCGCTTATTCCTACATAAAAACCCTTTTTGAAATTACCATCGATGTCAACCACAAATCATAAGTCTCTGCGAAAAATTATTGATGGTGCTGATGAGTGTCTCAGACAATAGAGATCATTGTGGACAATAGAGATCATTGGCTAATTTATCTACTACTATCAAAAGTCGATACTGCAACCAGACTTCAATGGTCAGAAGAGATAGGCTCTAAAAGCAATGTCACCATCTACATGTTCATGGAATTTTTGGAAAGGCGGTATACATACACAGAGTCAAATGAAATTGTGGGTACCAACTCAGCCGGTAAGACATCTTCCGTGAGTTCTAATGTGTCTCGTAAGTCAACTCAGTCATGCATTAAATGTAAACAGCAACATAGCCTATTTCAGTGTTTGGATTACAAGAATCTGAATATTGATGCTAGGCTCAAATTTGTTAAAGAAAATTCTTTATGTTTTAATTGCCTGAAGGCAGGCCATAACGCTTCTAATTGCAGCTCTAAATTTCGATGTCGAAACTGTAACAGTCGCCACCACACATCAGTTTACATACAATCTCAAAATGCGTCGAACTCAACAAGTGAACCTGAAACATCCAAAATTCGCAATCATGATTCAGGGCAGTCAAATTGCGACATCATTCAGTCGAAAATGCCGTTCGGAGATTCAGTGCAAACAAATCTTTCCATTCGGGATGCTTCAAGTTCACAACACTTCTCGGAACAACAATGTGAGCGTCCAAGTACATCACATCAAATATCAAATGGTACGACAGGTCAACAACGCACAGGTACTTCTGCTGTACTTAGCAATCATATAGTTTCAACTCATCCATCACAAGTAGTACTACCTACAGCCATCGTTCGTATGAAAAATCAGGATCCCAAGTGTCATTTATCACAGAATCTTGTGTCCAGTTATTGGGACTTAAGAGAACAAATGCCCGCTTGTCTATTTCAGGAATAGCTTCTTCAAATGCAGGTGTTACGAAAGGATAAGTTAAATTTAACGTATATTCGTCATTCAACATGGACATGGTTTGTGTAAATGCCTATATTCTTAGTCGAATTACAGCAGATATTCCAAACTAAAATTTTTACGAAACCAACAAAACTATTATCTCGGAACTCAATCTAGCCGATCAAAATTTCAATGTTGCAGGCCCAGTCGATCTCTTATTGGGAGCGGATATCGTGTGGTCAATTCTCAAACATGGAAAAATCGACCTAAAACCTCCAGGATTATCAGCCATTAACTCCATATTCGGTTGGATAATTTCTGGACAACTTAACACATCGGTTGATAACTCCACTTTAATTTCGTATACCGTCTCTGCAGATATCAATGAACTTCTTAAGAAATTCTGGGACATTGAACAATACCCCAGTGAAAAAGGTAATTTTTATTCAGAAAATGATGATCCAGCTGAAATTAAGTTTCGTTCTACATACTAAAAAGCATTGATGGCAAGTACATTGTTGAGTTACCTTGTAATACAACAAATCCCATATTTGAAGATACTGTAACAAGAGCTATTTCTAGATTACGTACCATGGAAAATCGATTTATAAGAAATAAGGAATTAAAAACACAATACGTTAATTTCATGAATGAATATGAAATGTTGGGGCATATGGAAAAGATTCCAAATGATGAAATTGATAGACATCCTCAATACTATCTCACCCACCATTCGGTACTAAAGCCAGACAGAACCACAACAAAGCTACGGGTGGTATTTGATGGATCATTCAAAGAAGCTTCTGGTCAATCGCTTAATGATACACTCTTGATTAGACCATCGATACAACGATATTTATTTGGCGTTTCACTTCGTTTTAGAAAATATTTTTATGTATTTACAGCTGACATAACAAAGATGTTCAGACAGATTTGGGTTGCACAAAAGGATCGTGATTACCAACGTATTGTTTGGAGAAGCCAACCCAGCGAAACTATTCAACATTATCGTTTATGTACTGTGACGTATGGGACAGCGAGTACGCCATTTTTGTCGGTACGTGTACTACAACAGCTTGCTATTGATAACAAATCGAATTTTCCCACTGCTGCATCAATTATCTTAAATAATATTTACGTGGATGATGTAATGACTGGTGCAGAATGTCTGGACGACCTTGTCCATGCGAAGGAAGAATTAGTTTCCTCATTAGAGTCATGTGGGTTCCTACTCAGGAAGTGGAGCTCTAATTCAAGGCTATTTCTCCAGAGAATTCCCAAGGAATGGTGTGAATCTAAATTAGTAGATGACACTTCGTCAGAATCACACATAAAATTATTAGGGCTTCACTGGAATCCTACCTCTGACACATACTCATTCCGTGTGACAATCAAATCTTATTCGGATTCGGTTACTAAACGCAAAATTCTTTCAGATACAGCTAGTATTTTCGACGTGTTTGGGTTTTTGGCTCCATCTACAATATTGATGAAAATATTACTACAACGTTTATGGTTGATAAAAATTTCATGGGATGATCCAATACCACATGAAATAGCACAAAATTGGATACGACTAATGGATTCAATTGTTCACTTCGAAAGGATTTCTATTCCTCCTAACCTTCATATAGTTTCAGATTACGAAATCCATTGTTTTTGTGACGCATCCAGCCTTGCCTATGCTGCAGTGATATACTGCGTTTCGCGAAATAAGGGAAGTATTAACATAATAGCAGCAAAAACTAAGGTTGCACCCATTAAGGTGATATCAATTCCCAGAATGGAATTATGTGCTGCAGCTCTATTATGCCGTTTGTATACCTCTGTAAAAAATGTACTCCAAATCGAAACTACAAGGCTATATGCTTGGACAGATTCTGAAATTGTGCTGCACTGGCTTTCATCACCACCCCGAAGTTGGAAAATCTTTGTATCCCATCGTACTGAAGACATTTTATCAACAATCCTAGACAATTCTGGAGTTACATTAACACCAAGGAAAATCCCGCCGATTCCGCTTCGAGGGGTCTATATCCTCAAGATCTATTAGGCCATGATTTGTGGTGGAACGGGCCGCCATGGTTAAAATTTGAAGAATCCGAATGGCCAGTAACAAAATTCAAGTTCAATGAAGACGAAGTGAAATCGGAAAAGCGGAAACTTGTACTATCAACAGTGGTAGATGAACTCCCAGACCTTTTGAAACTTGCAGAAAAAATATCCAGTTGGAATCGACTTCTACGAATAGTCGCCTATATTCTACGGTTCATTAATCGACCTCCCAACATAAACTTTATTTCATATCAGGAAATAATTAGAGCTCGATCCAAACTATTAATTTGTCTTCAGAATGCGTCATTTTCAGATACCATTAAAAGTCTCAAAGAAAATCCGAAACTTCCTAAAAACGGAAATCTTAATAAACTTTCCCCATTTCAAGATAAGGATGGACTTTTACGTGTAGGTGGGCGTATTCAGGAGTCTACGGTTTCTTATAATATCAAACATCCAATAATCTTACCAAAAGGGCGAGTATCTGAACTTATCATCAAGAGTTACATATTAAATATCTACATGTAGGAGCTTCTGAACTTTTCATAATCTGGTTCGTTCAGTTGTCTATAAATGCAAGCGGTGTTTCGTACTTCGACGTCAAACTTCACAACAACTGATGGCAAATCTTCCAATAGAGAGAGTCCAACAATATCGACCATTTTTCAATACCGGATGCGATTTTGCAGGTCCCATACTTACTAAAATGAATAACTGCAAACGACCAAGGGTATGTAAATCACATATATGTCTGTTCGTATGTCTGTCAACAAAGGCACTTCATCTCGAGCTCGTTTGTGATCTCAGTGCAGAGTCATTTATTGCTGCATTTAGGAGGTTTACATCACGCCGTGGAAAGTGTTGTAATGTATACAGCGACAATGGGACAAATTTCCATGGGGCTCGACGTTTATTGACGGAAATGCATCAAATGTTGTTAGACGAAACAATAAATTCAGATATTGCTGCATCCTTGGCAATGGATGGAACAACATGGCATTTTATACCTCCTTCTTCTCGGTGGCATTTGGGAATCAAATGTTAAATCAGTAAAATTACACCTGAAGCGAGTGGTGGGCACAGCACTGCTTTCCTATGAAGAAATGTATACTGTACTAACGCAAATTGAAGCTATACTAAATAGCAGACCATTGTGCTCAATCTCGGACCAAGATTTAAATCCGCTAACTCCATCTCATTTCCTTATAGGTGAACCACTGACTTCAATCCCAGAACCAAATTACCTCTCCTCTCCCTTACCAAAATTAAGGCATTGGAAGCTATTGCAACAGATGGTACAAGGGTTTTGGAAAAAATGGTCTTCCGAATATATCACATCTTTTGCAACAACGTCCCAAATGGCAACGTCAACTAAGGAATTACTAAGTTGGTGATATTGTAATACTGAAGGAACCGAATATACCTTAAACTAAATGGATACTTGGAAAAATAACGAAGGTACATCCTGGAAGCGATGGCAATGTTCGTGTGGTAACTATAAGGACGCAGAAAAACACATATACAAGACCAATCACCAAAGTTGCTTTACTCCCTTCTAACTGAAACGATGTTTCAGGGCCGGCAGTATGTTTTGGAATATATTTATGCATTTGTAATACATTAAGATATAAAATTAATTATTACTCAAGTCGATTGAATTTACACTCAATTTAACGTTCCCTTTTTTGTTACGCATCTGACTTTCCCTTAAAGCAATTACTAATTGTTATACCATAAGCACATATTTTTTATTGACTTTCAATACAGCCCAACAACAACACAGAGCAATAAAACATCGTACGTTTTATGTGTTGTTGTTGTGTTCTTTTTCTAGTCTTAAGCAACATATTTTTGTCGTAGATCTTTTATTGCTTGTCGCGGTTTTTTCATCAACAAGAATTCACTTCGATTTCAAACATTCAATTGTCAGCATCACCAAATAAAGCGATACGGTTTATAACGTTTAAAACGGAGTACAGTCCACTTTATTTAACCCTTTTCTATATTGGATTATACTTTTATAAGTCCAATTATACATCACCTTAGCATACTTGGAGTCCAGAACACAAAATAATGACTTGGCTATGTTTCCGACAATATCCGACGCTGCTTTTTTACCGCGAGGCGTTGCAATCTTTCCTCAAAGACTTGTTCAAGACCAAGTCTGAACATGGTAGCCCGCACCTCACTCATGTACTTCTTGGGTGAAGATTTACACATTGCTCGGAATGTGTGCCACACTGCTAAGGCACTGTAAAGGCATCAAACTCAGCCGTGAATGGAGTCAAATCGTAGTATGCCATGATTTTTCATTCCGCTGTAGCTTTTTTCGTTAAAATTATTTCGGTAATAGCTATATACATATATTACTTCTTTAGACTCTAGTGAAGAAATCAATAATATCAACACAGGTAACAAAAAAAGAAAGGCCAGCATGAACAAACAATGCGAGGAGCACACTCTGCTGAAGTCATGGATAATGAAGAGCGAGAATAGTTTAGCTTTCTGTAAAATTTTTAATTGTGATCTAAAGGCATTGGGTGGGATCACGGATTTGAAGGCATATGCAATGACAACGAAGCACATTGAAATGCTTAATGCAATTGAATTTCACATTCCACACAGTTCAATATTCAACAATGTAGGTAAATTTAATGCAAAAGTTGCAAATATTGAACTTTATTTGGCAGCATTTTGCGCAGAGCCTAATGTTCCTTTTTGACCTTGGATCATTTGGTTCCGTTGCTCCAAGGAACTATCATAGATTCGGAGCTCATAAAAAAACAACATGTGTAAGAACCAAAACATCGGCATTAGTCAATAATGTTATCGGAGAAACGCATCACAATCAGCTTTGTAATATAATGCAAAGAAATGTGTTTTCATTATGTATCGACGAATCTACAGATATATCTAACACTAACTTGTTATCTTTGGTAGTGAGAGTGGAGTTTGATGGGAAGACTTTTGATCTCATCAAAGTCAGGCATTGCAGCTCCGATACGATTTATGAACATTTTCCTTAAAATAATATTGATTATTAATCAAATGTAATTGGATTTGCAGCGGATGGGGCCGCACAGAATAGTCCGACGAGGGTACAATTATTTGCCGAGCTGCAAATATTATTGGATTATAATCCGAGAATGATAATGCATCCTTCTCAAACTCGTTGGCTTTCACTTGAAGCTACTGTTAATCAGATTTTGAGTAGATTTTTCCTGTATAGTGATTTGGAAAAATGTTATTCCACTGAGCGAATTAATGACTATATGAAAAATCCTGAATTTGAGCTATATTTACTTCTTTTTTTAATTCATATTAAATACTTAATGCGCTCAATCGTTTATTTCAAAGTGAAAGCCCGCAAATACATTTACTTAGTAGTGAAATTAATCGTTTATATTGCAAAATATTTAAATGTAAAATTGCCACGTAAAATGTGTTGGTCTCTCAGCTCGCTTGGTTGACCAGTTATATGAAGTTCGTAGGTGTTGCCCATACTGTAGAGACCTCGACCTGGAATTTTGTAAATTCTATCAATCCATAAAAAAAATACTTCCTTGACATTTTTAAATATTTTTCTTCTTTGCATCTTAAATTTAAGATGTTTGAAGAAAAGTTTAGCAGTTATAAAGGTCTAAGTAAACTAGATATAGCTGAAATGTCGCCAAAACATAAGAAGACTGTTAAAGACATTCGCGCCCCTTTAACTATCCCTTCAGTTATTACCGAATGCGTACCAGCCCCTTTAGCCCCATTTAATGTGGACGCAGTTATTACTCCCGTCACAGAAGATCCTCCTTCTGCAGAATGTTTGAATGTTCCAACTATAGAACATTTTGCAACTCCTGAGTTATAATAAATGCAAAAATTAAATTCACACCCCTGTACCAAAAAAACTGGTTGTTGTTCCACCACGTAAAACTGTGTTTATATCTTGTTTGGCCTCGAACACAACAACTGATGATATTATGTCAGAACTAAAATCCCTGATATCTGTTCCGATGAAATGTTTTGCTCTAAAATGAATTCCAATCATACACGTTGCATCTCTTCATTTAAGATTACGATTCCCGGCAATTTATTTGAAATGTTCGTGAGTACTGACTTTTGGACAATCGGAACTTTTGTTCGTGAATTCGTTTTTAGAGATAATCCTAGGACTAATCCGGTATTTCTGCCTACAAATATCTGTTCTATGAATAATTCTCCAAAAAACGTAAACTGAAGTCCGATAAATCTTCCTTAAATATTGTGTATCAAAATGTTAGGGGTTTAAATTCTAAACTTTCAGACTTATATGTAAATAGTTTTGGTTTTGAGTATGACATAATTGTGTTTTCGGAAACTTGGCTCCGAGATAATGTTTTAAGTACTGAAGTTCTGTCAGATAAATACCAGATTTATCGTCGTGATAGGTTACATAAATAAGGAGGCGGTGTTCTCATTGCAGTCAATACTGAGTTGTCGTCTAAGTTAATTGATGTTGAGTTAATTGAAATGGTCGAGTTTACTTACTTCATTATTTGTTACGTGCTACTATATCCCTTCAAATTCCTGCTCTGATCTATACATGCATCACTTCAATGCATTAAAAATGATAGTTGATGCTTTTTGATCTTCCGACTCTGTGGTTATCTTGTGAGATTTCAATCTGTCTAATGTTAGTTGGAACTTTTCCCTAGAATCGAAGTCATTTCTTTCTTCATCCAATAATCTGTAGGTTGATCAATTGCTTGAAAATATGTCTGATTTGGGTATTTTTCAAATAAACAACATTCACAACACAATGCTAATCTGAGATTTCTAGACCTTATATTTGTAGATAATACTGAATCTATCTCCATTCATCGTATTGACCCGATTTATTATCCCGAAGATACATATCATCCCACTTTGATGATAATTTACGATTATTCAATGCCATCTTCTGTGAGCAATACAGATTTAAATACTGAAAAAGTTTGTCAGATATAAATTGGTTTGAAATTTTAGATCTGAGTAATATATCTATTTACAGTTCAACCTAGATATAACGGCCCTCAATATAACGATTTCCTCGATTTAACGAATTTTTTGAAATCCCCAACAGTTCTCCATAATATCTAATACAAAATAAACCTCTCTATTACGAATACGTTTGTCAAAAACCTCGTTATAACGAATTATCAACCATTGCAGTGACACAGACACACACGAAATTATTGTGTTTTTTTTTTGGCTTAAGCAAAGTTTTCCAAGTTTTTCGATAGAAAATCATATTTGTTTGATGCTTAGTAAAATAAGCACTGATAGTTGTCGTTGCTGTTAGCTGTAAAGTTCTAATGGCAGGGGAAAAAAGAGATGTTCAAATTTGCTTTAATTTATTAGCGGAAATCGTTCGCTATAACACGGTATGTAGATGATGATTAATAAACAAGGTTTATTTATCTCTTTATAACGAATGGAAGTGCAACTTCACCTCGATGTAACGAACCTCATTTTAACGAATTATTCAATATAACGTTTTTTTTCTGATCCCCTTGAGATTCGTTATATCGAGGTTAGACTGTATAACATTGATTTTCTGTTACAGTGCTTCTATAAATTTTTGAATAACTGCCTAAGAGATTGTGTTCCTCTTGTAAATCCCCGAATAAAGAGTAATTCTCCTCCACGGAATACTAAAGAGTTGTCTGGCTTAAAAAACCGTAAATCACGATTGTTTAAAAAGTATAAACGCTCGGGTTTACTGTCTGATTATGCTCAATATGTCGCCATGACTATAACCATTTAACTAAAAGGTGTTACAAGTAATATCTCGATGAATTAAAAAATAATTTTAAAGTAAACCCTAAATGTTTTTATGATTTTGTTAATAAAAAGAGGAAATCAAATACATTTCCTACTACTTTGCACTTCCATGATTCATTCTCCTCAAATGGAACAATAATTGCTGACTTTTTCCAATCAACTTACACTGTTCCAAATAACAACATTCAAGATTATCCATACTTGATTAATGGTAAATTATTCTCGAACTTACCTTTATTTCAAACCGGAAAGGTACGTGAGGCAATGTTAAAATTAAAACTTTCGTTCATTCCTAGTCCGGATGGAATTCCTAGCTGTATTTTAAAAAAATTGCGCAGATTGCATCAGTTTCCCTTTAACACTAATTTTTTTTCTTGAGCTCTGGTCACTTCCCCCATGTTTGGAAGCAATCGTTTATTATTCCTCTTTACAAAAATGGTGGAAAATCTAACGTCACCAACTATCGCGGCATTGCTATACTTAGTGCTATTCCGAAACTAATGGAGAAATTAATTACTGAATATCTTTCCTGGCAGATTTTACCGCTAATGTCTCCCAGACAACATGGATTCTTATAGGGCAGGTCCACTGTAAAAAATCAACTCAAATTTACTACTCACGTCGTTGATGCGTTTGTGCATCGTAAACAAACTGACGTTGTCTATACAGATTTTAGTAAAGCATTTGATCGTGTGAATCATAGAATTCTTATGATGAAATTGAACCGTATAGGTTTTCCAAAAACATTGTTAAACTTCATTCTATCTTATCTTTCTTAGCGTGAGCAACGTGTCTTATTTGTTCACGTCATATCGAAACCCATATTTGTTACTTCGGGAGTGCTACAAGGAAGACATCTGGGCCCGTTACTATTCTCAATTTTTATGAATGTATGCTGACGATGTCAAACTTTTTTATAGTTATGATAAAAATTAATGTTGTAATGCACTTCAACCTGACCTCGATCGTTTTTGTGAATGGTGTCGGTTAAATAAAATGGATTTGAATTTGAATAAGTGTAAATGTATGTTGTTCTATAGAAGTAAATTTATAAATAATGAATATTTTTTGGAAAATTTTGTCATTGACAGAGTAAACACTTTTGGTGTTCCTATGGATAAGAAACTTAATTTTGTTAACCATATAAATATGACCATAAATAAGGGACGATCAATTCTCGGATTCTCGGAAGCAACTTACGTTTCACTTCACGGAATCTGAAAAAATTAAAAACATTATTCAAAAAATACTTACTTTCCTTAATCTATAATAAATGTATTAAAATGGTAATTTTCCTAATATTTAGAAGGCAGCAACAATTTTACCGATTAAAAATAAGTCTAATAACGAGACGGTGGCAGATTTTCGTCCAATTTCATTACTCTCCAACATTGGTAAAATAGTAGAGCATGTTCTGAAAGGAAAATTTGAAAATTAGTTCATTATAAATCCCATACCTAATTTTCAATTTGGATTTAAACTATTGCACTCCACACAACATGTACTGATTAAATTCCACAGTGATATTACCACCAATCTGCGAAATCAAATCTGTATTGAAAAGGCATTTGACTGTGTCTGTCACAACGGGATACTGTACAAGCTGTTGGATCTGAACACCGATCCATTTTTGGTAAAATCAATACATAACTTCTTCCATGATAGATCATTTTCTGTAGAAATCCATGGGACATCTTCAACATCTGGATTGATACACTGGGGTGTCCCTCAAGGAAGTTAGGCTCCGTACTTATTAAATATATGCCTTAGCGATTTCCCACACACTAATCTAGGGTCTCAAGTCATTCTTTATGCCGTCGACTGTCTGATCTACGCACATAGCACTTCTCCTACAGATGCCTGAAATAAAGCAGCTTCTCACCTTATCATCATCAGTGATTAATATAAAAAATGGGGCATAATAATCAACGCTGCAAAATCCGAGGCCATATGCCTTCTCCTTGATGGAATTGACATCCCATTTAAAACAAACACGTTCCATACTCCATAAGGCCAAAACAATAGCAGGGATGTTTAAGTATGTCCTTAACAGCAAATAACTTCCTAAAACACAAAGCTGATTCTGTGTAAAGTGTCGGTACTGTTGTACGGATTTCCAATCTGGTTCACTATATCTCCGATAGTAGCCAAAGAGTGGAAAATGCTAAGACGAAAATTTCTGCGAAAGTGCATAAATAAATATTATTCGACCCGCACGAGAAAATATACATTACATCAGGAGTCCAATATAGGATAAAATTTTTTTTAAAAAAAACGACATAGTTAATTATTTACATCAACAAATACCACTATACTGTGATATTTACCTTTAAAATACACTAATTCATGTTTTAATGATGTCTGTTGCCACTGTCAAACAGTATTTTAGTTTATTTAGTTTTAACTAATTTTGGAAACGTTTTACAAAATGAGGCCATTAATATTTTATATTTCGTTTGAAAACGAAATTTGCGTTTCATCAATGAAACTCAATGAAACATCCTATAAAACAATAAGAATGCAATGCAAAAACTGTCATATGGCCTCATTTTGTAAAACGTAAATTGGGGGTATTTGTCATAAGGTAAACTTACTGATAGGTTCAACTTGGCGGACCCAGTGCGATCCTTATCGACTGCATCTCAAGTCATCTTCGCAGACCTTCGTATGGGCAACGGCGTTATGACATCCGCCAACGCGACGGCTAGCCTGGAGTAAGGCTTCAGGAAAAAAAAACGCACAATTAAAGCAAAAATGAATGAAAATAAACGGACTCCACATAATGTTGACGACCACCGCAATCGCTTAAAGGACCACGATATGTACTTTGAATATAAGAACACTCCTCAGATTAACTTCGTCTATCCAACTGACTGATGTCCTCGACGAGTGCAGAGCTGACATCACCGCCATCCAGAAAATATAATGGAAAGGGCACAGCGTACACAAAATGAGAAACTGTGATATATATTACATCTGTCATAAATCAAGCTGAAGTTCGGATGCGAATTTGTTGTAAATAAAAAGGTACGCCACCTGGTCGCCGGTTTCACAAAAGTGGACAAACAGCTGGCCACAATCCTCATCAAGGCTAAGTTTTTTTTATCAGCCTGATTTGTGCTCACGCGCCGACGGAAGAGGAAGACGAGACGTACGCTGTCGCGGCCATGACATTTAAAATTGTTCTTGGGTCCCATCGTCGGTACGTTCAGCTTTCACAATGACACCTCCGATAACGGAATGTGGCTGATCGATTTCGCCACCGACAACATGGCTGTCACCTGATGGATATCGAGCATGTTGTGATAGACTGAAAACATGTATCGAGCATGCAGGACGTACGGACGTTCCGAACAGCCAACATTGAGTCGAACCACTACTTTGTAGCAGCCAAGATACGCACTGGTTTAAGTCGAGCAAACCCCGTACGTATCAGCATCAAATGAAAGCTAGACGTCGAAAAACTGTAATCACAACTGACAGCTCAAGTCTAATCCACGATGCTATCTCATCTCTTCCTGTTAAACCCTCTACCTCCCGATGACACCGGCGAACAATGACAACATATACACAACTTCATGACGAAGGCTGTCGAATAAGGAATTGGTTCCGAAAGCTGCAAGAAAGGAACCAATGGTACAAGGAGTATTGTAAAGCTGCCACTGATGTTAAGAACGTTGCATATTGGGCGACACTTGCGCCGATGTTAGAGCGATAGCAAGAGTTGAGGAGGCAGGAAAATCGTCTATTCCAAAGAAAAAAATGGAAAACGGAAATGAAAGGAGATTGAGTTCTATGGATATAGAAATGATGCGAGAAAATTCTACATGCAGACGGCATGGTAATTACGACAAGTCAAGCACACTTCACTTCCATTTTTAACAAAACTACATTTTAGGTATTTATAATATTACGTTTAATTATATATTTCTAACCTATTTTCGTGATAATTCCGTATGATCATATCCCTATCGGATTTATAATCAACCTTTAATAGTGCGGGTACGAATACTATTCTCAGCTCCTTAAGGCTCTTGAAACCAGTATCTTTAAATTTCCCAATAATTGTACGGTTGAAACACAAATTTTATGAGCTACTTTATCAAGCTGTAGAAGAAATTTATCTATATCGATAATTCCATTAATAATATGGTCACTCAACTTGCCACTATTAATAATATTTTTCTCACTTCGGATAAATAGTTTATCCTTCGCAATATATAACCGTGACATTTTTCTATACTCTGAGGCATTAATGGCCTCATATACCCTGACATCATCTGATGCCGTTGATTCGCTCACTGTAAACTGATCATCGAATTTCTCACGCCCTTTCCGTGACTGAAGTCTGGTGGTAACGTAAAAAATAGTGTTCATATCGGAGTTCTGTATATTACTACTGATCAAAAAATTTCTGCCATATATATATGGCCTAAAATATTGGATAGCCTAATGAATGGCTGCTAGTCCCTGTTCAATTGCGGATTTATTACCCTCACCCTGTGTAAACTGTCTCGATGTGTAAGTCACCAGTAAATGAAGGCCGTCATATTCCTGGCTTAAAACTTCCCCACAAGCGTGACATATTACAGACATATATTCCTATTAACACTCCACGTGTTATTAGAGTTGTTCTTACGACCTCTATTGCGGTTGTTGCCATTACGATTACCGTTATTGTTATTAAAACGGCTGTTGTCGTTACTTCCGTAACTCCGACTACATCCACTACCAAAGCCGTTACCGCGATATCGATTATTACTCCGTCTATTGGATATGTAAAACATTACTGATGAATTTGGAAACCAATTCGTGTTTGTTAGCAAACTGACCCGATTAGATGATCAATTTTATTCTCTAGTTTTTGACCTTTTTAGCAACCGCATTTACAGCCTGCTGCGTTTAACTTACCCGCAACTTCCGCAGGTAATCCATCCGAAATATACGCACTCTCCAGTGCCTTAGATAGGTCTTCAACTTCCTTCACATAAGCATTAGCATTTTTGTCAGATTACCTCATGTTCATAAACTTTGCTGACAATACACTGACCGACTCTCCTTTCACCCTTCAATTTAGAAACTATCTCCGCCAGTGGCGTGTTCAGTTTTCACTAAATTAACTGCCATTAATTAACCTCATTGGTTTCCTTAATGGAATCAACAATATGGATCGCGTCAACGCAACTTTCAAGATTCTCCGGTATGCCGTCAAAGTCAGGAAGTAGCTTTGAGGTCAATCCGAGAAATTGTGTCACTTTGAGAATTATTGTACGACTATTCTCTTCCAAGTTTATCTGCCTTTTTCTAAAAATTAAATCTAAATCTACCTAAAGGTATCTTAATACATAAATACTAAATACATTATGGAAAATTGCTGGCTAAGCATTATACATGTCTGCCAGCTATATTGAGTGTGGACAAATACTCAGTTACATACAGACGGCATGGTAATTACGACAACTCAAACATACTACAATACCACCTGGAAGTATGAAAGCGTTGCTGATGATTGGAACCTCAGCGTACTATGTCCAATTTAAAAGAAAGATAAAAGCGTGTGTGCAAACTACCGCGAAATACGTATCCTATCCATCGCATACAATATATTATCATTTATACTGTGTAAAAGATTGAAGACCAAACTCGTCGAACTGATCCAGCCCTATCAGCGTGGCTTCAGGCCGAATAAATCAACCGTCGACTAAATCTCATACTTGGCCAAATCCTCGAAAAGACCCATGAAATGCAAAATGATACATACCATCTATTCATCGACTATAAAGCCGCCTTCGACACGCCGGTAAGAGAATTTTTTTTTAAATCATGTCTGTGAATGATATCCCACCGAAACTGGTACGCCTCTGTAGAATGAATCTTAGTGACACTAGATCCTCATTAAAAATAGGAAGCGACCTATCCGAACCATTCACTACAACAAGAGGTCTTCGACAAGGTGACAACTTATCGTAAACATTGTCCAGACCCAATTCCAAAGTACGACGAGGAATGGACAAACCTGGGTTTTCTTCAACAATTTGGGCTACATCAGCAAGATTCCCAGTTGTTCTTGAGCGACGTGAACGGGTTTTATTCTTAACATCACTAACTTGTCCCAGAAGCTAACTTGTTCCACCAATTTGTGTATTGTGGTCCGACAAGTTGATTCACGATGACCCAAAAACGCTTTAGTTTTGCGAACTGTTACTACAAGATTTTCACCATTTTGTAGTGAATTTTATTAATTACAATGCGTTGTTGAAGCGTGGCGTAGTTCTACTTATCAAATGTCAAAGAATAAAAGCTTCAAAAGTGACAGCTACCGAAGTACCGGGTGATTCAAAACAACACCTCTTGTTAGAAAACCCTTTACAACACGCTTATTCTACCTGTGTTTTCTTATGGCGCCAAAGAATGGTACTTGCGAAAGCAGATTAAGATGTGCCGGGGGTTTTTTGGGAGAAAGATATTTCGAATAATCTATGTAACGAACCATGAACTGTATGAGATATATCCCGAAATATAGCGAATGCGCTATCTAGACCATATCGGTCAAATGAATACAAACGCTCCTGCAAGAAAGGCGTTGGACGACAACCACGGAAGGCGTAGGCACGGGTCACGAACTGGAGGAGCCAAGCAGAAGACCGTTTCGCCCCTGCCACTGGATTCGGCGGGACACCGGCTAATGGATACGGCAGGATTCAGGATAAGCCGAAAGCTAACGAATCGCGGAACCGGCAAATGGCGGAAGCTACGAATCGCAGGGCAAATCACTGACGATAGTTCGAAATCGGGGTTTCGACTGTGGACAGTGCCACACAACTTCTGTTTCTAGTGCTTGTGTACCGCCGTACTAATATGTGACATATCCTTAATGAGAATTACTGCTCGTTTCACACATTCCCTTGTCCTTCTGAGTCGTTTGAGCTCATGGCTGTACTATGGTTGTTTATGCTTGTACGGCTGGATGTGTGGTTTTTGTTATGTGAGGCTGCTTGCGATGGCTTTGTTTATGTTTGTACGTAAAACAATAACACGTTTTCCAATGAAAAACTGTCATAATCAAGAAATAAACGTTACAGAATTCAATGAAACGTAAATTACGTTGCGTTTCGAACAGAAACGAAATATACGTTTACGGTTTACAAAATGAGGGCATATGATAGTTTTTGCATTGGAAACGTGTGTTATTATTTAATAGAATAAAACTTCATAGTCACTTTCGAAAAAACGAAAGTTGTGCTGAATTGTGCAGCAACCCGTTATTCGAAAATTGGCCGTAATATTTCGAAAATTCGAAAAAAGTGCCAGCACCGCCACTTTGTTTCTTTTTTTTTAAACAACAAAAGTTGTGCTGATTTGTTCGATTGTGCCTTTTACAAAAAATTTCTTTCTGCTAGCGTTTTGGAAAAAATCGACAACTTCTTCTCGACGTTGCAACTGCCAGCCCTCACTATGTCCCCTTTTTTTCGTCGCGACGATTGCCTGGCCGTTGCAAGCATAAGTTTTGTCTTGTCCCCGTTCACCATCAGACCCATCTTCGCCGATTCCTTTTCGATTCTAGAAAAAGCGCGAGTTACATCTCGCTCTGTCCTTCCGGCGATGTCAATGTCGTCAGCATATGCGAGGAGAATGTGGCCCTTGGGTGTCAGAGTGCCAGTTTTATTAACTTCTGCATTTTCTAATATCTTCTCCATCAGAATGTTGAAGAAGTTACACTATAAGCTGTCACACTGTCTGAGACCCTTTGTAGAAGTGAATGGCTCGGAGATGTCACTTCCTATTTTTACTGAAGACCTAGTATCACTCAATGCGGCTTTATAATCGATGAAAATATGGTATGTATCGATTTGTTTTTCATGGCCGATTGTTGATATATCCGGCCTGAAGCCACACTGATAGGGCTGGATCAGTTCGTCGAGATTTGGCTTCAGTCTTTCACACAATATACTTGAAAATGTCTTATATACGATGGATAAGTAGCTTGTACCGCAATAGTTGTCAAACGGCCTTGTCTCCTTTTTTATGAATCGGACATAGTACGCTGAGATTCCAATCGTCCGGCATGCTTTCATCTACCGATATTGCGGAAACTAGCTGATGTACGCACTTTATCAGCTCGTTTCCTCCGGTCTTATACAGGTCTGCTGGTATTCCGTCGACACCTGCGGCTTTATTGTTCTTAAGCCGGAATATTGCTGCTTTTACCTCATCGTGGGTAGAGGGTGGACATTCCACACCGTCGTCTATGATTGGTCGCGGACCAAAGAAGACAATTCCTTGAACGGGTTTTCATTTACAGGATTTTTATATTCGTATACACTTATCCAAAAATCAATTGTTGAGTTTTTGTTTACCCATTCATATGTACTTTGCTTTTGCCATTTCTTTTCTGAAATACTAATTTCATCCACTGTGAAATCTTCCATATGTTGTTCAAAATGTTCATGTAGTTTAAATTATTTTTGTATTCATAAAAATTTAAAACCAATTTGTAGGAAACTGAAATTCGACCTTGCTAGACAAATAAATATTATAACGTGTTGGAAGAAGTGGTTGAGTTTTTATTAACGAAAGGCAACGTCTGGTTCATATAGACATGATGATATTACCCCATTCTTACACGTTATTTTATTTATAGGTATGCCTGTTGCTGTTTTCATTTTCTCTAGGTAATGCATTTTGAGATTGTCTTTTATATAATTTGGTATAATTCGTCACATTTCTAGATCAGATATTAGGGATTTATTTCATAATGAAATAAATCCCCAATTTAGAAAATGAAATAAACCCCCAATGAAATGAAATAAATCCCCAAAATAAAAATGAACTAACTCCCCATTTTCTGGGGAGTTAGTTCATAATGAATTTATTCCGCATTTTTAAAATGAAATAAGTCCCCATTTTTTTGATATATTTTATTAATATATTATAACTGAGCAACAGACACATATTCGATAATAACAAATTAAAAAAAAACAGTTCATATTAATATCTATCTAATTACGAGAAAAAAAAAACTTAAACATATACTTGCATGGTGTCTTCCACTATTTGGCGACAATATGGGCAACAATAATTTTGCAAACCTTTTGAAATTGAATCTGCCTGTAGTTTGAGAATGCAGTCATCGCAAATCTTTAGATGTTTGCAAGGAAGAAGGACAATGTTTGCAGTCTTAGCTTGACAAATAATGCATTCGGTGTCATTGTTGCGAGTTGGTTGTTCTTCAAGTTCTTCTGGCATTTCATCTTCGGATGACTCTTCTTCAAAAATATTCAGCTTTGGGACCATATCCACACATATTTCATTTTTTTTCATAAACCATTCGTGAAAGAAATGTGGCTACTGTTATTTTTCCTTCATCCAGAAGTAAAGTTGCCTCCCTAATTTTATTGTTCTTTTCCACACTGTCCTTTCTTTTCTTTTTCGCTAGGGATCCTCCCCTTTCGCATAATATGGAAAAACGTCTGCTTTTGAAAAATTCTTCTTCTTGAATTATGCGGACGAATTTAAAGAAGTGCCCATTTTTTCCAGCTGACCGACCAAGAATGCCATTATAAGCCTCGACGGCAGAGGTCTTTCTAGTAACCTGTTTATGCACTGAGAAATTTTTGCAGCCAATCTAATAAATGAAATGCATGCATTTTAAGATTATTAAAAAAAAAATGTATACTATATATTACTACCTTGTTAATCCATTGGCTTTCAAAATACTTTAAAAATGGGAAAAATAAGCCATCGCTATCCATCAAAAATATTTGCGATTTTATTTCATTAAATGAACACCGTATTAAGTCTGCTGGTAATAACAGAAGGGCCAGAATTTTATGGTAAAGCAGGGACGCACTCTTTGATGATCTTATGTACTCCAATAACGTTTTATGCTTACACATATTCCGTCTAACAGCCTGGCAAAAATGGAACCTGAAAAAAATTAATATATAGTAAATTTAGTTGCCAATACTTTTAATACTTTTGTTTAACGAATTTTTTATTTCCAACCGATTTACACGAAATTGAATCTGCCTGTAGTTTGAGAATGCAGTCATCGCAAATCTTTAGATGTTTGCAAGGAAGAAGGACAATGTTTGCAGTCTTAGCTTGACAAATAATGCATTCGGTGTCATTGTTGCGAGTTGGTTGTTCTTCAAGTTCTTCTGGCATTTCATCTTCGGATGACTCTTCTTCAAAAATATTCAGCTTTGGGACCATATCCACACATATTTCATTTTTTTTCATAAACCATTCGTGAAAGAAATGTGGCTACTGTTATTTTTCCTTCATCCAGAAGTAAAGTTGCCTCCCTAATTTTATTGTTCTTTTCCACACTGTCCTTTCTTTTCTTTTTCGCTAGGGATCCTCCCCTTTCGCATAATATGGAAAAACGTCTGCTTTTGAAAAATTCTTCTTCTTGAATTATGCGGACGAATTTAAAGAAGTGCCCATTTTTTCCAGCTGACCGACCAAGAATGCCATTATAAGCCTCGACGGCAGAGGTCTTTCTAGTAACCTGTTTATGCACTGAGAAATTTTTGCAGCCAATCTAATAAATGCATGCATTTTAAGATTATTAAAAAAAAAATGTATACTATATATTACTACCTTGTTAATCCATTGGCTTTCAAAATACTTTAAAAATGGGAAAAATAAGCCATCGCTATCCATCAAAAATATTTGCGATTTTATTTCATTAAATGAACACCGTATTAAGTCTGCTGGTAATAACAGAAGGGCCAGAATTTTATGGTAAAGCAGGGACGCACTCTTTGATGATCTTATGTACTCCAATAACGTTTTATGCTTACACATATTCCGTCTAACAGCCTGGCAAAAATGGAACCTGAAAAAAATTAATATATAGTAAATTTAGTTGCCAATACTTTTAATACTTTTGTTTAACGAATTTTTTATTTCCAACCGATTTACACGAAAAAAAATTTTTTTCGACTCCAAAACTATTAATTTATTAACTATAAAATGCTGGTGCATAAATAGCTATTCCGTTTGAGTGTAATACGTTATGATAAATTAAATTCGTTAAACAAAGGTATTGGCAATTTAAATTCTCGGAAAAAACTTAAAATAATTTCACATTTTTAATATATACATACGTACCAGCATCCAACTATCTTTGCTCGAGGAAAAACCAAGTTAACAGCTTTTCGTAATCCTTGTTCATAATCGGTTATGAATGTTGATGGATCTGAATCAAATATATTTTCTTTAATATATATTAGCAATTTATTATAAATTTCATTGGTTTTTTATCCATCAATACAAAAAAGACAGGAAAAATCTGAAAAATAAAAAAGTGTGAATACTACAGTTATGGATAATATAATAGCAATTTTATTACCTCTTCAAAATACTCTATATAAATAAATAAAATACTCTATATAAATAACTAAAAGCTGTTTAAAGCATCCGTGCGGAACAATTTTAAATGTTACGTCCACTAGGTAAGTTCTTCTTGCGGGTGGAATATTTTCCTTTATCAATTCAATTGTTTTCAATGATGAAAACAAACAGAAGGAAAAATTGTCTTCTATAATGCACGCAGTAAAGAAGTGCCTTGGGTTTGAGTCATCTTTTGTTAATCCAAAATCTGACCAAACATTTTCCAGGTTAAAGGCTTCTATCACTTTGAGCGCATTTGTTAGGGATGTTACCAAATTTTTGCTAACTATTTTTTGCAATCCCCTTTGTATTTTTGCAAAATCAATGTTTTTCGTTTCATCCTGATTGCTGAATTAAAATGTTAGAAAAAATTTAAAATTTTATCACTTTTTTACTTACCTTTCACAAGTCCTGCGAAATGCTCTTCTAATAGAACTTAAATTTGTCTTACTGCCTCCTAGAATCCCTGACATGTCCACACAATCCTTCTTAATTGTAGTTAAAGCCTTTAACTCTTTGTAGGCTTCCTCCTCATTTTCGTGGTTATGCTCCACAATTTTTTTTGCTGGAACCAAATTTCCATAAGGATGTAGATTCATCCTAGCTTTGCATGTTTTTTTTCGGCATTCATATTTAATTACATTTTTATACGTAGACTTTTTCATATATATCATTTTTGGATCGAAATGGTATAAAAGCTCACTATTTCTGCGATTTCCAGAGATAATTTCAAAACTCACCTTGTTTTTTTACTTTTAATGTTCACTCCACGACGTAATAGCACAAACTAATTATTTTTTTCAATGAATACAATATGTTCACAATCAAAGAAGAGAATGCGTACAGAAATTGTAACGGTTCTTATAATGGAATTTTTAATAATTTTGGTATTTAGTGAAAATGAACTAGCTCCCCAAAAATAGTTTTGAGGAGCTATTTCGTTCCTTGGAATTGGGGAGTTGGTTCATTATGAACTAACTCCCTAAATTTGAAACTGAAATAAATCCCCAAATAATGAACTAAGTCCCCAAAAATCTTTGTTGTTCCCTCCTGTATAAAATTTTGGGGGGTTAGTTAATTTTCGTTTTGGGGACTTAGTTCGTACCGCCAAGACAAACCTACTACGACCCGTATTCGACTTACATAAATAATTTTTTGTTTCAAATAAAAAAAATAGATTTTACTAAATTGCTGTTGACACCTATTTTCAAATGCAATCATCAAATGTCATTTGGATCAAATTATTGTGCTCCTGGTTTTTGTCAACTGTAATTTTGCTGTTGCGATAAACGCAGCGCATACGCCGCAACTATTTCTGATAAATACAACATTTTTTGAATCAATTACTTTTTATTTGCGACAAATACAATTTGATCAACGGCAAAAAGTACATATTTGTCAGAACTACATTTGTATACCCTTACCCTACTGCTAAGAGGTTATATATCATTTGATACGACAGAAAAGTGTAACACACATAAAAAAAACGCTTTAGAGCATAGGTGCCTTTGAACCAAATTCGATTCATGTCTTTCTAAGTCATTTAAGCAATGTCTGCCCTGCTGGTACACACGATAACTTTCGAAAGAAAAACAATCGCTTTGAAATTATGGGATTACATATGGGCTCGATGGCCTTACCCCTTCGATTACCCGCCATACCATTCTGCCTAGTTTAGAAGTCATGTATTAATATCAATACGCCCAATCAGATCTTATAGCCTTTTCACATATACCGCGTTTCACCGAGTTTCGCTCTCTTTGGATGAATTGAGGCAAATTACACTTGAAATTATACTTATTTCCATACAAAAAAAACGCAGACATTATGCTCATTATACACTCCATCATAGGATGGAGTATATACTAAGTTTGTCATTCCGTTTGCAACACCTCGAAAGAGTGATCTGCGACCCTATAAAGTATATATATTATCGGTCAGTGTAACATTCTAAGACATTCTAGCGATGTCCGTCTGTCCGTCCGTCTGTTGTCTGTTGAAATCACGATAGAGTGCGAACGACCAACGCTAAGAAGCTGAAATTTTGTAGGAAGATGGGCGTGCTCATGGGTTCCGTGGACCCTTGGGGCCCAAAAAAGGGCCCATGATAAACATGCGCATATGGGTATCGAAGTGCAACGAAATTTATTCACGAACCCAAATATGCCTTTATTTTCATGATTTGCCTAAATTTTTTGATCCGGTTTCTGGGACTATCGGGTCACCAGCGGCCCAAAAACCGTCCCTTGACAAACATGGACATATGGGTATCGAAATGCAACGAAATTTTCTCGCGAACCCAAATATGAATTTATTTTCATGATTTGGATAAAATTTGTGATCGGGTTCCTGGGACTATCGGGTCACGAGCGGCCCAAAAACTGGCCCCTGACAAACATGGACATATGGGTATCGAAATGCAACGAATCCATGATGGAGGGTATGTAAGATTCGGCCCGGCCGAACTTACTATTTGTCCACTTGTTTTTCTGTAATTTCGTTGAAATCACAGTAAAAATGAGAGAGAGCACAGTGTTGTACTGCAAAAGTAGTAAAAACAAGTGGACAAATAGTAAGTTCGGTCGGGCCGAATCTTATATACCCTCCATCATGGATCCTTAAAAAGTCAATAAATAAGAAAACTAACTGAGTTTTTGGGCCGCTCGTGACCCGATAGTCCCAGGAACCCGATCACAAATTTTATCCAAATCATGAAATAAATGCATATTTGGGTTCGTGAGTAAATTTCGTTACACTTGGATACCCATATGCGCATGTTTATCATGGGCCCTTTTTTGGGCCCCAAGGGTCCACGGAACCCATGAGCACGCCCATTTTTGGGATTTTTTTTCCCATCTATAAATTATATAAACTTAGAACAATTTTACCAAAAAAAATCAGATGTAGTGAAAAAAAATATTTGAAAAATTTGATTATGGCCGGGATATATTTAGTCCCGTAAAGGGGAACTTTTTCCCCTTTGGTCCGATATTGCCCATTCTCGAACCTGCTTATGGGCAAAAAACATCTTCCTACAAAATTTCAGCTTCTTAGCGTTGGTCGTTCGCACTCTATCGTGATTTCAACAAACAACAGACGGACGGACGGACAGACGGACATCGCTAGAATGTCTTAGAATGTTACACTGACCGATAATATATATACTTTATAGGGTCGCAGATCACTCTTTCGAGGTGTTGCAAACGGAATGACAAACTTAGTATATACTCCATCCTATGATGGAGTGTACAAAAAGGAATAAAATGAAAAAATTTGCATTGCTGGTTGAAAGCAAATGTCAGAAAAATGAGGGAAAAAACAGCTGTTTGTTTGTTTCTTCTAGTTTGTTTTGTTATTGTATGTTATTGTGCAAATTTCTTTTCCTTCGATACAAATCCATTGTATTAGTAAAATAATCATTTATTCTTTGAATCCATCCATTGCTTTATCATACAATGATATAAAGCCAAATATTATAAAAATTAAATTCATTGATGATATTTTTTGTCTTTCTTTATTCACAAATGTGCGTTTGTGTTGTTTACAGTCAATGCAGAAAACAGAAAATAGAAAACACAAAACAGAAATGAGAAATGTCACATGAAATGACAATAATTCACAAAAGCATATGTGAACACCATGATTTCAAGAGAGCGAAACTCGGTGAAACGCGGTATATGTGAAAAGGCTATTACCCAAATTCCGTATGTAGTTAAGGTATTATTGTTATTATTAGATCTTACCCATTCTTGCTCTAAGAAGCAGCAACATACAGCGATCCAGTGAAACATAATATACGTTTCATTGAATTTTGTATATCGTAATGTAGTAAATAAAACACGACCGCTTCGTTTGACTGTTACTCCAAGAATGATCTTTTGTCTTTTATTCGAAATATTACAAGCTATGAAGGAACACAAATAAATCGATACATAAGGAAGTTCTAGAAAGGTTGATAGAAAGAGACAACAATAGGGTTAATGGACGTATATAAATGCTTAAAACTAGATAGAAAGAGATAAAGAGATGAAAGGATTATTTACAAGGGAATTGAATAGAATATACAGTGAGTTGCCAGGCCATACATAAATACATAAGTCGTTTCAATAAATAAATATGTTTGTACATAAAATAAACGTACTAAGGGAAGTATACCTAACTAGGGATCTGTTATTAATAAATAAATAAATAAGGACACGGGAGAGTATACCCACACTTATATACATGACTATAACTCGGCCATCCTGACATTCGAGATCTCCTGATCTCGGATTTACTTCTAGGAATTCCTTAACCATGGACGAATATTTCCGACAGCCCAAACACCAATATAAGGATTCCTCGATTGTTGAAATCCCTCTACATCTTCTATTAAATATCTGTCATTTCTCAAAATTTTCGATATTTTATAAGGCCCTTTAAATTTAGGCAAAAGTTTTTTTGATATGCCCACGTGTGAATCAAAATTTCTTATCATAATGTAATCTCCTATTGTATACTTCGGACCCTGTTTCCTTCGAGCATCTACATATCCTTTATTGTAATCCTGCAATGACTTTTGTCTTTCGGAAGCTTGTGTTCTGATTAATTCGTGGTTTGCCTGTGATCTGTTCTGGATGTCATCAATTATACATTCTCTCACTAAATCCGTAACATCACCGCGCTGACCAACTCCAAACAGTAAAACGCTTGGGTGATTGCCAACTCCCCTGTTAACCGTATTATTTAACGCGTATTCTACCTTATCCAACACCGAATCCCAATAAATCCTTCTTTCAGGGCATACCAGCTTAGCTAACATGGGACCTATACTTCGGTTCACCCTCTCCACTTGTCCGTTAGCTTGAGGTGACCCTGTAGCAATTTTGATATGCTGTATGTCGTATTCTTTTAAAAATTCCCGAAATTCGACAGATGTAAAAGCCGTGCCCCTATCGCTTATTATACACCTCGGTCGACTATATGTCTTAAAATAGTCCCTCAAATGTTTTACAACCTCCTTCGAGTTTGTTGTTTTGGTAGGATAAAGCCTCACAAATTTTGTACTTGCATCAATCACTACCAGTATATGCTTCAATTGCCTGCCATTATCCACAGGACCGTAATGATCCACATGAACGACGTCGAAAGGAACCGTCGACTTGGGGATACTATTTAAGAAGCCTTCCTCCTTTCCATGCTTATCGGAATACGCAATGCACCTCAAACAATTCTGAATGTGTTCAGAAGCCTTCCTCTTTATATGCGGAAACCAATAGCTGCCCGATATAAGATCATACATCTTATCAGTACCCACATGTCCCATCTCATCATGATATTTATACAGCACATGGTGTTCCATAGCCTCTGGCACACAAAAAAGTAAAATATCATCCTTGTTCGACTTCCTGTACAAGATACCATTCCTCATTTCAAACAGTTTGTGTTGCCCCCTTTGAAGTTCCTCCTTCAACTTTACAAACTTGGCATCCCTGTTCTGGCATATAACCAAGTTCTCCTCAAAAGTGGTACTTTCAATTGCCATCACGCTCAGGCACCTACTAAGGGCATCGACATGCTGCATGCGAGATCCAGCCCTATGTTCCAGGGTAAAATCGTAATCTTGCAGCTCAAGCCCCCATCTGGCAATCCTTGGATTCATCTCTTTTTTGTTCAGGGTCATCGTCAACGAATTACAATCGGTTAGTACCTTAAATTTTCGCCCCTGTAGATATACCCGAAATCTCCTTAAAGCATAAACTATTGCTAGCGTCTCTAATTCAAAACTATGATATTTTGATTCGGACTCTGTCGTTCTCTTAGAAAAGTAGAATATCGGATGAATCATCCCGTCGCTCTTTTTCTGCAACAACACGGCTCCAAAACCCGCGCTACTCGCATCACAATGGAGCTCAGTGTCGTCTTCCGGACAATACAAAGCCAAAACCGGTGACTGCACCAACTTTTCCTTTAACAAATCAAAAACTGCTAACTCTTCTGAACCAAAAACGAATGCCTTATCTTTTTTTGTCAAATCCGTTAATGGCTTTGCAATCGTTGAGAAATCCTTTACAAATCAACGAAAATACGAGCAAAGGCCTAAAAAACTTCGTACAGAATGCACATTGGTTGGTACGGGAAAGTCACTTACAGCACGTAGGCCCGAGTCATTCGCTTTAATGCCTTCACCAATTATCTCATACCCTAAATATGTCACGCTTTTCCTTAAAAATTCACATTTATCTATCCTCAGTTCTAACTTGTTCTCCACTAAACGATTAAAAACTTCATTTAAAATTTCAAAATGCTCTTCAATATTTGCAGTCGCGATCATTATATCGTCCAAGTATATTATCAACCTGCCATCTCGCACCATATCCGCAAAAACAGTGTTAACAAATCTTTGGAACACCGAAGGGGCATTTTTGAGGCCAAAAGGCATCCTTAGGAACTCGTACTGTCCCAGAGGAGTGACAAAAGACGTATATTTGATGGAATTATCCTCTACATATACATGAAAGAACCCATTTTTGAGATCTAACTTCGTAAAATAACGTTTCGCAGCCAACCTATCTAGTAAATCGTCGATCAAAGGGATCGGATAACTATCTTTTGAAGTCATCTTGTTCAATGTCCTATAATCAATGCACATCCGCAGATCCCCCGTTTTCTTTTTTACTAGTACTATGGGTGAAACATATTCAGACTGACTTGGTCTGATATAACCCTTCTGCAAATACTCATCCAAAATACACTGAAGTTGACCCCTTTCACTATAAGATAGCCTGCGTGGTGCGCAGCTAAACGGCCTTGGCTTTTCAAGATTTAGGCGGATCTCGCTTTTAGTCTTGGGCTCACTCGATCGTTGGGGTCGTACATAGCATTGCAAAAACATATCCTCCAAGTGTACCCTACACTCGTAATTAATATCGTCACACACTACCAGCCCACTATTGCCGTTATCCCCACAGTCGATAGCCATTATCGCATCCACAAAATCCATATCTCTTACATCAACATCTTTTAACTGCCCCAAATCCTGCGATACCCCATCAGATAATTCCAGACCAGCCTTTTCCAAAAAATCTCTCCCTAGAATGCAATCATAATTCATCGACTCATCATTAACCACAACAACTTCTAATTCAATTTTCTTTTTATTATAAAAAACGTAAAATAAAAATTTTCCAATAGTATCTAGTTTACTGTAATTAATTCCAAAAAAAATTTTATTCACTTCCGATATTCTATTCGTATCAATTCTTCCGGTTATCTTTGACTTCCTGACAAAGCTAGCGGGGCTCCCCGTGTCCATTAAACATTCTAAGTAAAAACAATCAGAACAATTAATATCAATACTAATCTTAAAGTACCTTAAAAACTCGTTTTTCACCTTTCGTTGATCAGTCTTTCGCGCAGGGCACACAGCGACCAGATGTTCCATACTTCCACAGCCATAACATGCACCTACTTCTCGTTTGGGTTTCTGACATTCATTTGCAAAATGACCTACACAATTGCAGTTATAACACCGATATTTTGACTCGCGTTGTTGATATTTGACACTGCTTTCTGGTTGTTGTTTTTTTAAAGAAATTTTTGAAAAAGCCGATAAAAGCTGGATTTTGTTTCGGAAACATTGGAGATTAGCGTGAATTTTTAAATTATCGTCGGGTATTCCTTCGATGACGTAGTCGATGAGTTCGTCTTCCATTATTTCAAGGTTGTTAGCAAGCATGACTTTTTCATTAAAATAGTTCACGAAATCTTCTCCATAATTCCAGTTTCGGGACTCAAATTTTCGACGCGATATCAGCTTGTTTTCTTTGTTGCCAAATACCTCTATCATTTCCGCATATAAACTGTTGAGGCCTTCATGCACAAAATTTGACTTAGAGTGCAACCAGGCCTGTACCTTGCCCTTCACCTTCGCCATTAACAAAGCTTTCATCGTGCTGGCATCCACATTGTACAACACAGCCACATTTTTTAGTTGCGCAATAAAAATAGTTGGAGAAATGACACCATCATATTCCGGCAAAATTTCTTTTAATAAGCCGAAAGATGTTTTGCAGTCGTTTTTGTTGTTGTTATCCTCGTTGTAAATGGGTCGGTTATCGATATTCGTTTTGTTGTCCATTTCGCTATTATTTTGAGCATCACTATTTATGTTTCTTCCAGCATTATCAATTTCCACTTGGTTGCTTTTTTTCACTCCGGCATTGACATTCGTATTTATATTTCGGTAACTGTTTTCAAATTCTTCCTTTTTCTTATATAATTCGTTTTCTCTAACTAGAATTTCGTTTTCTCTTTTTAAAATGTTAAGCTCTCTCTTCATTAGTTCATAATCATTACTATCATTATCTTTAATTTTCTTTGTAACACTCTTTCGAATGTCTGTAGCTCTTAACATATCGTTTTCATTTACACTCATTCTGTCTTCTTCATTAAATGTTGTTAAACCGAAAAGTTCTGCCACTGTTAGTTCATTCTCTTTCATTTTTCCGTTTTCATTTGCCTCACTCATTTGCATGTAAACACTCTTTCTTACGTTGTCTATTTCTCCGTCTGTAATTATTTCTTCTCCTTTGTTGTTTTCATTTGTAGGACACTCATTTGTATTTTTGTCGTTTTCATTTGTAGGACACTCATTTGTATTTTTGTCGTTTTCATTTGTAGGACACTCATTTGTATTTTTTTCGTTCGAATCGTCTTCACTACACTCATTTGATACGTTGTCGTCAATCGGGCACTCTCCTCTCTCAATCGGTGGGACTCCATTTAACCGTAAAATAAGGGTGTTTTTCACTCCAGAAGTTGGCAGATTTAAACGCTGCAGCCAACGACGCAACTGCGTTGCCGTGTATGAGTCCCGATCAATTGTGCCGTCCATTATTTCTCACTTTGTATTTTTTTCTTCGTTCTTTAAAAGATCTTTTCTTATTTCACCACAAATTGCAATTTTCTAATGAAACTTCTTTTGTTATACGAGGGTGTGTAACACACAGACTTTGTATTTGCCGAGCTCTGCTTCGTTTTTGTTTGGCGATTTCACACACACAAATTTTTATGACACACTTATATGCATCAACAAATATGCAGTTTTTCAATCTTTATTATTTTTTTTTGTATAGATCTGTGCTATTTCACTTTTATAGTCTTTTGAAGAGAGAAAAAAAAAAATATGCCTTCATTTATTTCTGGGTAATTAATCGCACTTCTTAATTGTAGTAAATAAAACACGACCGCTTCGATTGACTGTTACTCCAAGAATGATCTTTTGTCTTTTATTCGAAATATTACAAGCTATGAAGGAACACAAATAAATCGATACATAAGGAAGTTCTAGAAAGGTTGATAGAAAGAGACAACAATAGGGTTAATGGACGTATATAAATGCTTAAAACTAGATAGAAAGAGATAAAGAGATGAAAGGATTATTTACAAGGGAATTGAATAGAATATACAGTGAGTTGCCAGGCCATACATAAATACATAAGTCGTTTCAATAAATAAATATGTTTGTACATAAAATAAACGTACTAAGGGAAGTATACCTAACTAGGGATCTGTTATTAATAAATAAATAAATAAGGACACGGGAGAGTATACCCACACTTATATACATGACTATAGTAACGTTCTTTTTTTTAATTTGAAATAAAAGTAAGCTTTACTTTGAAGACACTACTGTTCATGTCTCGATGATGGCTATACTTTTGTTTTTGGTAACACTACTTCCGGAGAAAAGTATTGGTGATGTATCATACGTTCGTGGATTACATTACCAGGTTATTTCCTGGGAGAAACCCAAAAGAAAAGAAGGTGACATTCAATGTCGAAGATGTCAACGTTGGGGTTACATTTCACGAAATGTCGACCTGCAAATGTGTTAAATTTGATCAAGAGCACGCTCCTGGCGAATTCTTACGTATTCGCACAAGCGTCTCAGATTCGTACTGCATTAACTGAGAAGAGACAGGGCATCCAGCTAACTGGAGAGGCTGACGCCGCTCGGCATAAAAAAATCCCTTGAAGAGAGATCTATTGCTAGAAATAACGTAAACATAGCTGTCGGGAATCTGAGGAACTGACTCTGGAGCAAGAAATCACTGTATTTCTTTCAAATTACATGAAAATTACAAAGATAGAGGCAAAATCAGAATTTTTGCGCCACCTTAATAATGTATGAACTAATTATGGACCATAGATTCATAAAGTTTTTATCATTAAATGTAAGATCACTGGTCGTAGTTGATTTACCAAATACATTCCACCATAATAACATTGACGTTGGATTCACCCTGGAGTGTCATCTACGGAAAAACAAAAGAGTAAAAATAGATGAATACAATTTCACAAGCTCACCTATTGGAGTGGCTGTTGTTATTCAGAACGCAATTCATTACAACCGAGTATCCTTAAATGATGGGATTAATATCTCCCTTATACAAATTGATTTATCCAATAGCAACGGCCGCAAAACATCTTTAATTGGATCAGTTTACGTCCCATGTAATTACTCAGCTCAAAGACTGGAGGCTGACTTAAAAACAAATTTCAACTGTGTGACAATTACGATGCATTTATTTTGGGAGGTGACCTTAACGCAAGAAATCAGATATGGGGAAAATTAAAAAACTGAGATAATTTCCGAGCAGACATGGAATGTGCATCGAGTCGTTTAATATTTCTACCTACAATTTGTGATCTGCATCAGCCAAACTCACCTCCGTATTTATACATTTGACGACGATTTCAATGCCACGTATGGAGTCCGTACTATCCAACTCATTCTGATAAAATAGAATCAGTCCAGAAAGAATTCCTTTTGTTCTGTTTGCGTGGTCTGGGATGGAACTCAAATTTGGTGCTCCCTCCATATGAACATCGCCTCAAACTGATTAGTCTCCCTACTTTGTCTAGTCGCAGATGTAGTATTGTGGATGCGCTAGATGTTAGGTTAGGTTGAATGGAGGATCGGTCATGTACCATGACCGTCTCATGTCGCTGACATACACCTAGGCCAGCAATTCGGCCTGTTGTGCGGTCCTGGTTTCTTCTTCAAAATCCCTTCCCCTTTTTCCTACGTTATATATATATATATATATATATATATATATATATAAAGTTCCTTAAATTCCTTACGTCTATTGCTTTGACGGCCGATAGGTCATCTAAAGTGTCCTCTCCTAATTGGACTTTCCTGACCTGCGAGAAAGCAGGGCAATGGCACAGGAAGTGTTCCGGCGTCTCTGCGCCCTCTCCGCATGCCCTGCATTCGTCGCTCTGGGAACATCCTATTCTACATAGGTGTGCCCTTAGACTAGTGTGCCCTGTGATGACCCCAACTAGCTTACTTAGTTCATTTTTGTTAAACCCGAGTATTCTCTTTGTTTTATTGTAATCGAGGTTTCCCCAGGTTTCTTTTGTGGTTCTTCCCACCTGTTCCTCTAGCCACCTTAAGGCATGGGTCGTCTTCATCCATTCCCTCAACTCCTTTTTTGTCTCAAGAAAAGGTTTGGACAGTCGGATTCCCTTCCTATTTTAGCCAGTTCGTCAGCCTTAACATTGCCTGGAAACCCTTGGTGGCCTGGTATCCAGTTTATAACTATATCGTTATTTCTCGATACGTCATTTATTGTCTCCTTACAGTACATGAGTGTCCTTGATTTGACATTATCATCTCTGAGGGATCTAATAGCGTTTTGACTGTCTGTGAAAATACAGATAGTTTTTCCAGTGATTCTGTTTCGCAGCCATTCTAGGCATTCTGTGATGGCCTTGATCTCTGCTTGTAGAATCGTTGAGTACTTTGGTAATTGGTATGCAAGTTCAGTCCTCGGATTGTGGATGTAGATCCCTATGCCTAGTCCTAACTCGGATTTGGATGCGTCTGTGTAGCACTCCACTATTCCCTTATCTTGGGTGTATGTGTCGTGTTCTGGTCCGCGTCTATCTTCTATTCTTGGCGTGCAGTTCGCAACCACGTGTGTTTCTGAGATGCGGTCTGTCTGACAGTTTGTTGTCAGGAATCCTCCTAGGTGTTCCAATATTCTCTGATGTTGTGTTTGAGGTGCATCCTCAATCCACTCATTCAATGCCCTTAGTCTCCTTTCTGAGATCGCTGCCTCAGATTTGATTTGGATATCTATTGGGTGGATGTATAGCAGAATTTCGAGGGCGCTCGTCGGCGCGGTCCTCATTGCTCCGCATATTCCTACGCAGCAAATTCTTTGAATCCCTTGTAGTTTCTTCACGTTACATTTCTTTGTCATTGCCGTCCACCATACTATTGACGAATAAGTTATAATCGGCCTTATTACGCTTTTGTATAGCCAGTGCGACATGCTTGGGCGGATGTAGAGCCAATTGCTCTACGGCATATTGACCAGCATCTGAGGGCTTTTTCGGCTCTGCTGTTGATGTGATCTTTCCAGTTTAGTTTCCTGTCCAGAATTACTCCCAGGTATTTAACGTTCGTGTTTATTTCTATGTTCTTTTTTTTTTTTTGATGTAGTATGTAGTATTTGTATTTAATCTTATCAATGGAGAAACTGATTCTCAATTTTTATTGTCTAATCTGAAGTTTTTGTTCCACAAAGATTATCCCGCAATATTCGTGCTGTGGATGTGCCCTCTCGGTCGGGGGGGTGGGATACTTTTGTGGTGGCGGGTTTTCCGTTCGTAAAAAAAAAAACCCTGCATTACTATCGTATATTTAACTTACTTCATTACTATCGTTGGGTGTAATCCACCCATACCTTATTAGTATCATCCTTTTTTACGTATTGAATTCAAATGTACGAATAATCCCATTTGTTTCAAGAATGAAAACAAAAATAGCGAATAAATATGTAATTTTAAAAATATTTCAATTAATTTATTTTAATTTCTATTTCATTAATGAAAATCTCATTTAAAAGAAAATCGAAAAAAGTGGTTCTGCAAAACTAGCTATAATTTCTAGAGTTTTAAAGCCCCCCTATGGTTTGTTGATTTGGAATGCTGAAGAAATATATTAAAAAAAGTTTGTTAATAATTTTTTTTTTGCCCAAAGTAAGTTTTTCGTTAAAAATTGAAAAGAAGACTGAAATAAAATATGTAACATGTAAAGCAAGTCCGTTCATTTTTTCTACGCTTACTGTACTCATATACACACAATCAAGAATAAGTTGCTCTTAATCTCGAAATATAGAAACAAAAATTAACCTTTTTGTTTATGTAATTTGAACATGGTTACTATCACTGGCTATTACAATCGCAGGACTAAACCACCCAAGACCTTTTTTTACAAATTTTTTTGTAAATATAAGCTCGGATTAAACAAATAAAAATTTCTTCTAAACATCAAGAAAAATCAAAATGAGTATTACATTAGGAGTTAATAATGATTTTCAAGATAAATTATATAATCTACGGAGAAATTCAGCCCTCTGGGTGGATTCCACCCAGACGATAGTAACGCAGGGATAACAATGAATTCCAAATAACTTGTTAGTTTTTTATTTGAAATAGTCATACAACTGTTAGCAGTCTTATGTAGGTGTTAAAAGCCATACAAAATGTCGTTATATCTGTCTAATAGCCCAATACAATACGTTTTTACTTCTTGTTAATGGTCTTTAGAAAAAACAGGTTTTTTACCCCAAAAATAGTTTTTTACTCCAAAATTTACAGTTTTTTGAAAAAAAAAAATGGCTGACTGTATAAACAAGCTGATATCAGAGGAAATACGATTAGGGCAGTCATCATGATTACATTTGTCTGAAGCTTTCGTCTTTTTGGTTATACATACAGATTTTTACAATGCGAAAATTAATAACGAAAATTACATAACGAAAATTTCAATTCTCGAGGTACGGGAAAAATATAATGGGCTCACTGCCCAGAATTGTAAATGATAAAAGATTTATGTTTTAATTCTTCAAAATATTTTCTTGACTGACTCGAACTCGACTGACTCCAGCGTAGGATGGTTGTCAACTTCACACCTTAACTTCTCGGCAGCGACGCGATCGTTCTCAGTCTTGTTTGTAGCTCGTTGTATGAGGCCAACCATGGCCTTGATTTCCCACAGGTGCATTAACTCAATGCAAGTGGAAATCTCGTGTTACATCCTATTGCGAAATTATATGCCGGCGCGTGCAGGAGGCAGCCATGGGAACGTTGCGTACGTTGTGAAATTATGCTAACACCGCGACACGTGTAGTGGGCTGCAATGGGGACATTGTCTTGCGATCAGTCATGGGAACGATGCATTTGTTGTGGAAATAAAATATGATGACACTGCGGCACGTGGATGACTTAAAGATTTTTAAAGCCATACATTCATTGAATGACGCAAAATGATATAGATAGTTTTGTTGTTTGATCAAAATGTAATGGATTACCAATTAACTTATCTAAATGCTTTCACATGACATTTTATAGATGTCGTAATATAATCATTTACCATTATAATATTTCAAATCATAACATGAATACAGTTCCTGAAACTCTTAACCTTGGTGTGGTTTTTGGTATCAAGATAACCTTTTTTGGTCACTACATTATTCGAAAAGCATATTCGTTGATGTAGTTTATTCGTAGGAACACAGCTGAATTTTCTGATCCGTACACAAAAAAGTTTTATTCTGTGCTTTTGTCCGCTCCAAATTGGAATAAGCATAGTTCATTTGGAGCCCTTGTGCTGCAATTCATATAAACAGAATTCAGAAAATCCAAAAGAATTTCATCAAATTTGCTTTGATTTCTTTGAATTTTTCTGTTCCAATTCCATCTTACGAAAGTAGATGTATGCTTCTTTGTTTAAAATTCCTTAAATCTAGTAGAGATATTGGTTTTTGCATGGCATTATCAATGGTTATGTTGATTGTTCGGAGTTATTGTCGTTAGTTCAATTTAGGGCCCCATCTCGTGTCTTAAGACATTATACAAATTTTTATGCAGATGTGGCAACACCGTCTCTGCAGGGGACAAGCAATTCAAAATCTGGTAACGATGACAAACGAAAACAAAGAAGAAAACAGAAACTGGTTCAACGCGAAGTATTCAATACCACAGTTGTGGCAATCTACCGTTTTAGGTATTAAATGGTTTTCTATTAAATAAAGTAATATTTAAATAGTTGTTAAGTGTAGTCAACGTCTTTTAATTACCCCAGCAACTATACAGATACACATTTGATCGACGATATTTTGCAACTTCATTTGTGAATTGATTGATTTTAGTATATCAACTACTATGATTAAAATATTGTTGAATAATATAGTAAATTAACTTATATTATTAAGATACAATTAATATATTAATTTATAATGCTTTATAAATAAAATGAAAATATTACTAATTCAAAAATTTAAAAAAAAAATAGTTTAACAAAAATAATTTAAAAAAAAAAGCAAAACAAAAATAATTCAAAATACTTATTAAAATAGGGGAAAAAGTAATTGACATTATTTACCAAAATGGTGGAAATGAAATGAAAATATTACTATTTCAATAATTTCAAAAAAAAATAGTTTAACAAAAATAATTCAAAATTATACTTATTAAAATAGGGGAAAAAATGGTGTTTATGGCTTCGTCTGACAATCGCGTACAAATGGAAAAGTTATACAGCCCGATTCTAAATACTCCCCGGGAGATAATTCCCGGGGATTATTTTTTTCCCGAGAATAAAATAATCCTATTCTAAACAAACGGAATAGTAATAAGGGAGAGAGAATTTCGATTATTCGAAGTCAGTTCTTTTGCGTCAGCTGATTTGTTTGGCTAACAATTTGGAAATTATTTTTATGAAGTTACAAACGAACAAAGTGATAAAGTGAATATAAACAAAACAAATATATAAAGAAATCCATACAGAAATGTTCAGTGTTTGAGATAATAGCACAAAACGCACAAACGGAGAAAGGAGAAAGTTACGTGATGTCATCATGATATTCATTGGTATTATCAATAAATAATTTGTAACCAAAAATAAAAAATAAATTTACAGGTATGATCAAGAGCTGAGGATTCAATACGTGGATGCATCGCACCCCGTGCATGTCACGACGCATGGATTTGTAATACTATTGGAAACAACTTGTAATAAATTTCAGATTAAACTTTTTTCTGTATACAGGCAATGTCCGCTTAGCGCGATTTCGTTATAACGCGGTTTCAATATTTTTGCGGGAGACTTTCGGTGTCTTGCTTGATGTTACTTTGCGAATGCTCACGAATTTGTTTCGCTTTTAGTGTGCTGCTTGATCTTGCTTTGCGAATGATCACGAATTTGTTTGTTTGTTGAGTTTTTGTTTACCCATTCATATGTACTTTGCTTTTGCCATTTCTTTTCTGAAATACTAATTTCATCCACTGTGAAATCTTCCATATGTTGTTCAAAATGTTCATGTAGTTTAAATTGTTTTTGTATTCATAAAAATGTAAAACCAATTTGTATGAAACTGAAATTCGACCTTGCTAGACAAATAAATATTATAACGTGTTGGAAGAAGTGGTTGAGTTTTTATTAACGAAAGGCAACGTCTGGTTCATATAGACATGATGATATTACCCCATTCTTACACGTTATTTTATTTATAGGTATGCCTGTTGCTGTTTTCATTTTCTCTAGGTAATGCATGTTGAGATTGTCTTTTATATAATTTGGTATAATTCGTCACATTTCTAGATCAGATATTAGCTCAAACGTGAGATTTCCTTGGAGACAGGGTCTCGAAATCGACGTCAATCAATGTTTAACCACTAGGATCTTTGTATCTAGTCCAAGCGTTCACTGGGGATGGCTTCAATTGATTGCACTTTCACAAACTAAATGCAAATAAACAAAATAAATAACTGCGGATTGCATCTGAAAAGACAAACCTACTACGACCCGTATTCGACTTACATAAATAATTTTTTGTTTCAAATAAAAAAAATAGATTTTACTAAATTGCTGTTGACACCTATTTTCAAATGCAATCATCAAATGTCATTTGGATCAAATTATTGTGCTCCTGGTTTTTGTCAACTGTAATTTTGCTGTTGCGATAAACGCAGCGCATACGCCGCAACTATTTCTGATAAATACAAAATTTTTTGAATCAATTACTTTTTATTTGCGACAAATACAATTTGCTCAACGGCAAAAAGTACATATTTGTCAGAACAACATTTGTATACCCTTACCCTACTGCTAAGAGGTTATATATCATTTGATACGACAGAAAAGTGTAACACACATAAAAAACGCTTTAGAGCATAGGTGCCTTTGAACCAAATTCGATTCATGTCTTTCTAAGTCATTTAAGCAATGTCCGCCCTGCTGGTACACACGATAACTTTCGAAAGAAAAACAATCGCTTTGAAATTATGGGATTACATATGGGCTCGATGGCCTTACCCCTTCGATTACCCGCCATACCATTCTGCCTAGTTTAGAAGTCATGTATTAATATCAATACGCCCAATCAGATCTTATAGCCTTTTCACATATACCGCGTTTCACCGAGTTTCGCTCTCTTTGGATGAATTGAGGCAAATTACACTTGAAATTATACTTATTTACATACAAAAAAACGCAGACATTATGCTCATTTTTCTGTAATTTCGTTGAAATCACAGTAAAAATTAGAGAGAGCACAGTGTTGTACTGCAAAAGTAGTAAAAAAAAAGGAATAAAATGAAAAAATTTGCATTGCTGGTTGAAAGCAAATGTCAGAAAAATGAGGGAAAAACAGCTGTTTGTTTGTTTCTTCTAGTTTGTTTTGTTATTGTATGTTATTGTGCAAATTTCTTTTCCTTCGATACAAATCCATTGTATTAGTAAACTAATCATTTATTTCTTTGAATCCATCCATTGCTTTATCATACAATGATATAAAGTCAAATATTATAAAAATTAAATTCATTTTTGATATTATTTTATCTTTCTTTATTCACAAATGTGCGTTTGTGTTGTTTACAGTCAATGCAGAAAACAGAAAATAGAAAACACAAAACAGAAATGAGAAATGTCACATGAAATGACAATAATTCACAAAAGCATATGTGAACACCATGATTTCAAGAGAGCGAAACTCGGTGAAACGCGGAATATGTGAAAAGGCTATTACCCAAATTCGGTATGTAGTTAAGGTATTACTGTTATTATTAGATCTTACCCATTCTTGCTCTAAGAAGCAGCAACATACAGCGATCCAGTGAAACATAATATACGTTTCATTGAATTTTGTATATCGTAACGTTCTTTTTTTTTAATTTGAAATAAAAGTAAGCTTTACTTTGAAGACACTACTATTCATGTCTCCATGATGGTTATACTTTTGTTTTTGGTAACACTACTTCCGGAGAAAAGTATTGGTGATGTATCATACGTTCGTGGATTACATTACCAGGTTATTTCCTGGGAGAAACCCAAAAGAAAAGAAGGTGACATTCAATGTCGAAGATGTCAACGTTGGGGTTACATTTCACGAAATGTCGGCCTACAAATGTGTTAAATTTGATCAAGAGCACGCTCCTGGCGAATTCTTACGTATTCGCACAAACGTCTCAGATTCGTACTGCATTAACTGAGAAGAGACAGGGCATCCAGCTAACTGGAGAGGCTGTCCCTCCTATAAATAATATGACGCCGCTCGGCATAAATAAATCCCTTGAAGAGAGATCTATTGCTAGAAATAACGTAAACATAGCTGTCGGGAATCTGAGGAACTGACTCTGGAGCAAGAAATCAATGTATTTCTTTCAAATTACATGAAAATTACAAAGATAGAGGCAAAATCAGAATTTTTGCGCCACCTTAATAATGTATGAACTAATTATGGACCATAGATTCATAAATTTTTTATCATTAAATGTAAGATCACTGGTCGTAGTTGATTTAGGTTAGGTTAGGTTAGGTTAGGTTGAGAAGAGGAGGCGGTTTTTCTCCGCCTCATGTCCTTAGACATACACCTAAGCCAGTATTCGGCTTGTTGTGCGCTCTAAACTGTACATAAAAAGGTCTTGAGAAGTTATTTTAAGAACTCTGTACTGTTTACATAATCTTTAATTGTTTTCCAGTCTGCGCCCCTGAGATGGGTCAAGTCTGTTAAAGTGTCATTTCCCAAGAAACGGGATCTATTGTTTGCGAACGCTGGGCAGTGACAGAGGAAATGCTCCAAAGTTTCGTCATCCTCTCCGCATGCCCTACATACGCTATTGTCTACAACTCCTATTTTGTGTAGATGCGATTGTAAGCCTATGTGCCCTGTTAGAATGCCCATGATCTTACTAGTTTCTGTTTTGCTCAGTTTCAGCAATGTTTTGGTTTTATCCTCGTTTGGTTCACCCCACAAGATTCTTGTCGTTTTCCCAATAGTTTCACTATTCCATAGTGTGATATGGGCGTCTGCCGCCCATCTTTTTAGCTCAGAACGCGTAGCTCCGAATGGTTTCGCGTTCTCTAAATTTATTGTTTGCAACTCCCTGGCTCGTTGAGCCAAGGTATTGGCTTTCTCGTTTCCTCTTACCCCGTGATGACCAGGCACCCATATGAGGCGTATTGTGCCATGTCTTGAGTAAGAGTTAATAGCCATTTTACAATCTAAAACTGTCCTTGATTTAACCGTTTTAGTCGTTATTGCCTTGATAGCCAATTTGCTATCTGTAAAGATATTTACGTTGGTTGGTCTTGTGTTAGCGCTAAACCAGGTCACACACTCTGTGATTGCTCGGATTTCCGCCTGTAGGACCGTGTTATGGTCTGGTAGGCGGAATAAAAGTTCGGTTTCCGGTTCTTCGATATAAAGTCCCAGCCCCGTCCTTTCCCCTAGTTTCGAACCGTCTGTATAACCGCAGTTTCCAGTTGGTGTCTGCGCTAGGGTTCCATCAATCCAAGATTGTCTGTCTGGTATTAGGGTCTCACACTCAACAACTATTGACGTTTCGGGTATTCTATCGGGTGCTGATGTTATGTCAGTTAAATTCCCTTCGACTACCTCAACTATTTTTTGATGATATGACCTGTGATCAGTTTCGATCCATTCGCCCATTGCTTTGAGTCTCATTGCTGTGAGGGCGGCTTCATATTTAATCTGTATTTCTATTGGTGGGACATTTAAGATAGTCTCTAAAGCCCTATTAGATGTGGTCCTCATTGCTCCGCTTATGCCGAGGCAACACATACGTTGGACCTTTTGTAATATTTTTATGTTGCACTTCTTTTCCATCGATGTCCACCATACTACTGATGCATAAGTTAGAACAGGTCTAATTACGCTTTTGTAGAGCCAGTGTGTCATCGTTGGATTGAGGCCCCATTTTGTGCCTATAGCTCTTCTACATAAAGACCAGCATCTGTGAGCTTTGTTTGCTCGTTCTTCCATGTGGTACTTCCAATTTAGTTTTCTGTCCAAGATTACACCTAAGTATTTAACCTTGTCTGATATTGAAATTGTTTTGTTAAGGAAAGATGGGTCTATATATGGACCAATCTTTGTTTTCCTTGTAAACAGACATATTTCAGTTTTGTCTGGGTTTACATTTAGACCTCTTGGTCGAGCCCAGTCATATGCAAGTTTTAGGGCAGTTTCGGCCCTTCTGCAAAGTTGGTTTGGATTCTGGCCCCTCAGAAGTATTATAACGTCGTCTGCATAGCAGACTGGTTTAAGTCCTTCGTCAGTTAGGATCCTCAGGAGACTGTTAATAGTGGTAACCCATAGGAGTGGTGATAAAATACCTCCTTGTGGTGTTCCCTGTGATACTTTGTCTCTTATTTGTATTTCGTGAGACCCACAGTTAATCCATCTATTCCTTAGCATGTGGCTTATCCAGTCTCGGAGAGCCCGGTCCACCTCGAACTGGTCTAAGGATTGAATTAGTGTGTTGGTCTGTACATTATTGAACGCTCCTTCAATGTCAATGCATACCGCAAGTGTGTACATTTTCCCATTGAAGGATTCTTCTATGTTTTGCACTACCTCGTGTAGGGCGGTGTCCACTGACCGTCCTTTAACGTATGCATGTTGTTTAAATTTTAGCATTTCGCTTGGAATCTTACTTTTGATCATGGTATCCACTATGCGCTCCATGGTTTTGAGTAAGAAAGATGTTAGGCTTATTGGTCGATAAGCCTTAGGTGTTGCATAACTTGCCTTGTTGGTTTGGGTATGAAAACAACTCTTGCCTCCTGCCAGGCTTTCGGCGTGTATGAGAATTTTAGGCATGCTGTGAAAATAACGGCTAGATAAGTTGACATGTAGTGAGCCTCCATCTGTAGTAGTGCCGGAAAGATTCCATCAGGTCCTGATGCCTTAAATGGTGAGAAGCTCTTTAAGGCCTCTTTGACCATATGGTCTGTAATGATAAAACTTTGTTGAACTTCATTATCCCTACGAATCGGTATCTCTGTGTGTCCCGCCATCCCTTGGGGAAAATGAGTGTTCATCAAAAGTCTTACCATTTCTTCAGTTGATTCTATTCGTCTACCCACATCATCTACCATTGTTTCGGTTTGGGTGTGGGTTTTTGAAAGGAACTTTTTTATTTTTGAAACATCGTTAACTCTATCCACCTGTTCGCAGAATAGCCTCCAGGAGTTTCGTTTTGCAGTTCTTGTAATTTTGTTGTATTCTCTGAGTCTTCTATGGTAGTCGTCCCAGTATACCGGAGATTTTTTACGGCGTGCCCTATTGAAAAGTCTTCGGACCTCTTTCCCAATGTTGCGAATCTCCCCTGTCATCCAGGGTTTTTCTTGGGCTGATTTCCTTTCTCGAAGTGGACAGCTATCTTCGAATGACTTCACTAGAATCTCCGTAATGTTATCAACCTTGTTGTCGATGTCTTCAACACTTAGGCACTCATACTCTTCATGCCCTAGTCTTTCTCTAATTAACTTCGCGAATTTTGCCCATTTCGTTTTGGCCTTATTTCGAAAGTTTATTGGGTTTGGCGGTGGCCTTGCTATCTTAAATCTTATGTAACGATGGTCAGAAAAGGAATGTTCTCTAGAGACCCTCCACTCCTGTATTTCGTCTATAAGATTTTCTGAACATATTGTTATATCTAATACTTCTTCCCTAATTTTATTAACAAAGGTAGCAGTGTTTCCTATGTTAAGAGGTATTAGGTCGTTAATATTCAAAAATTCTACTAGGGCTTGTCCCCGTTTATTAATGTTAGTACTACCCCACGCAACGTGGTGAGAGTTAGCATCGCAACCTACTAGTACTTCGTTACCTGTTTGTTTGGCTCTCCTCACAAGGCGTTGTAGTTCCGACGTAGGTGGTAATGTCGGTGAGTCGAATGGCAGATATACTGACGCAAGGTATACGTTTCCATTCCCCTGTTTCAGTACTGTTGCATCCGATGTTGACAACTCTGGAGAGAAAAGATAACATAAGTTTTTGTGGCATATGATACAGGTCCTTGGTCTAGTTCCCGTATTTGCATAGAATAGTTGGTAGTTGACATGGTTCAATCCAGTAACCTTGTTTCGAATCGTCCATGGTTCCTGGATCAAAGCGATATGAGTCTTACCTTTATTTATCTTTTCCATCAAAGCGTTTGTTGCCGTTTCGCTCCGATGGAGGTTTATCTGGATGACCTCAATCATAGGTCCTCCAGTAAACGGGCTTCTTGGGAGTCGGAGATGGATTCGGCTCCCTCTTCATTCTTGGACTGCGCTGGGCGCTTCTCTTCGTCGCAGTCTCTGTGTCCTGTAGGCTCGTTTTCAGGGTCTTCAGCGCCGACCCTGGCCTTACCGATTTTGAAGAAGACAGCTTTCGACACGTAGAAAGCCATGCCCTTCGTCTTGGCCAGGCTGGACATGGAGAGTTGATCCAAGCCCACCACAAGGAGAGTGCCATTGCTGTCGCTCTCCCTGTGGAAGACTTCCCACCTCTTTACGTCCAGTCCCTTATTCTGGTGGCCAAAGAGTTTGAGCATGCGTTCGGTTGTGAAGTCGCTGCCCCATCCTTTGACGTACACGGTCGCTTTAGTGAGCTTAGGGATGTCCCTCATCCTCACCAGTTTCAGCTTGGCGCCTTCCCAGGGAGAGGGGATCGTATCCACGAGTTCAGTGAGGGTCTCTACGCAAGCTGTTGATGCCATCCTCAACATCAAGATGTCCCCTTTGAACTCGCAGCTCATTATTTGAATTGGGGGCCCGTCCTCGATGTTTAGGGCGTGCTCCACAATTTGGTTGTTAACCAGGTCCTCAACTTTGTTGTGCTGGTCTTTGGGGATTTTGCCGGATGCTGAACGGATATCGATCACTGCGTCGCAGAGTTCGTCTCTGTTGTGCTTCCGCGCTACTTTAGCATATGACGGTGGCTTCTTACCTTTTTCAGCAGTCAACTTCCTCTTCCGTGTCGATCGGGATACCCTTTCGGGTGCCCCAGTCTTCTCGGAGGACTCCGTTGCTGCGCTCGCTCTCTTTGTAGTTGGATTGACTTTGTTGTCGCCCTTTCCACAAAGATACAGACTAGTGTCTCTTTTGTGGGGGGTTTGACTTGGTCTCACCAATTTACTTGAGAGCGGGGAGCTCTTTTTCTTTTTCGGCGGTTTCGCAGTGTTCTGCTCTTCGGGAGATCTGACCCTCTTTCCAGCTTCCGAGGAGGTGGAAGGAGTTTCAGATGGCTCCTTTTGAGCATCCTGCACTTTAGCCTGTTTGCTATCCCGGTTCATCTTCTTCAACTTACGTCGTTGTGCCCCTGATAGCTTCTTCTTTTTTGTCGAGAGCTGTGCCATACAGTCGTTTACTTCTTCTACCATCTTGCTGACCTCGTCATCTATGGAGTTAGCTAAGACAGTAATGTTAATGTTTTCGTTTGATTCGGAGTCAGAATCGGATTCTCTACCTGTACTTGAAGGCTGGGTCCAGTTAGTACTCCCCCTTTGGTCCTCCTTTTCTTCCTCCTTTTTTTTGCCAGTGGCTGAAAGTGCGCTTGTTGCATTTACTGCGACTACAGGCGCCAAGGCACCAACACCTGTAGGAGGATTATGTGGCTCACTATCGCTGGATATCGACGGCACATGACTAGTGAGCAAATCAACACTTGCCGCCGGTACTGGGGTTATTAATCCCTGCACCGTAACTTTATTTTCTTCTTTCGTTTCCTTCATTTTTGTTTTTTTGTTTAGGGGAACACCCCCATAGTCCGTTTTGGTCCGCGGGGAATACGAGATTCCCTAAGGCGGTGGGCACACTGCTCCACCTCCCCTGTGGTAGCCTTAGTTAGGGCAGAGAGAACCATCCTCCCTAAGTCAGCCATAGATGAGATGGAACAGTGTCTCCATCCCCCTTCCCCTATCCGCCACCTGGGGACGCGCCCGTTAGGAGACTGACAAACTCCAGCGGAAATTTACGAAATACATTCCACCATAATAACATTGACGTTGGATTCACCCTGGAGTGTCATCTACGGAAAAACAAAAGAGTAAAAATAGATGAATACAATTTCACAAGCTCACCTATTGGAGTGGCTGTTGTTATTCATAACGCAATTCATTACAACCGAGTATCCTTAAATGATGTTGGGATTAATATCTCCCTTATACAAATTGATTTATCCAATAGCAACGGCCGCAAAACATCTTTAATTGGATCAATTTACGTCCCATGTAATTACCCAGCTCAAAGACTGGAGGCTGACTTAAAAAAAAAATTTCAACTGTGTGACAATTACGATGCATTTATTTTGGGAGGTGACCTTAACGCAAGAAATCAGATATGGGGAGATTCAAAAACTGAGATAATTTCCGAGCAGACATGGAATGTGCATCGAGCCGTTTAATATTTCTACCTACAATTTGTGATCTGCATCAGCCAAACTCACCTCCGTATTTATACATTTGACGACGATTTCAATGCCACGTATGGAGCCCGTACTATCCAACTCATTCTGATAAAATAGAATCAGTCCAGAAAGAATTCCTTTTGTTCTGTTTGCGTGGTCTGGGATGGAACTCAAATTTGGTGCTCCCTCCATATGAACATCGCCTCAAACTGATTAGTCTCCCTACTTTGTCTAGTCGCAGATGTAGTATTGTGGATGCGCTAGATGTAGTATTTGTATTTAATCTTATCAATGGAGAAACTGATTCTCAATTTGTATTGTCTAATCTGAAGTTTTTTGTTCCACAAAGATTATCTCGCAATATTCGTGCTCTTAATCTACCCCATTGCAGATCAAATTATGCCAATTTTCAACCATTTAATTTGTATTATGAACACATTGATTTTCAAAAGGGTGTTGTAGAAATAAACCAGTCACGGTGCGTACGTTATGTGGATGTGCCCTCTCGGTCGGGCGGGGCGGGATACTTTTGTGGTGGCGTGTTTTCCGTTCGTAAAAAAAAAATAAACCCTGCGTTACTATCGTATATTTAACTTACTTCATTACTATCGTTGGGTGTAATCCACCCATACCTTATTAGTATCATCCTTTTTTACGTATTGAATTCAAATGTACGAATAATCCCATTTGTTTCAAGAATGAAAACAAAAATAGCGAATAAATATGTAATTTTAAAAATATTTCAATTAATTTATTTTAATTTCTATTTCATTAATGAAAATCTCATTTAAAAGAAAATCGAAAAAAAGTGGTTCTGCAAAACTAGCTATAATTTCTAGAGTTTTAAAGCCCCCCTATGGTTTGTTGATTTGGAATGCTGAAGAAATATATTAAAAAAAGTTTGTTAATAATTGTTTTTTGCCCAAAGTAAGTTTTTCGTTAAAAATTGAAGACTTAAATAAAATATGTAACATATAAAGCAAGTCCGTTAATTTTTTCTACGCTTACTGTACTCATATACACACAATCAAGAATAAGTTGCTCTTAATCTCGAAATATAGAAACAAAAATTAACCTTTTTATTTATGTAATTTGAACATGATTACTATCACTGGCTATTATAATCGCAGGACTAAACCACCCAAGATCTTTTTTAACAAAATTTTTTGTAAATATAAGCTCGGATTAAACAAATAAAAATTTCTTCTAAACATCAAGAAAAATCAAAATGAATATTACATTAGGAGTTAATAATGATTTTCTAGATAAATTATATAATCTACGGAGAAATTCAGCCCTCTGGGTGGATTCCACCCAGACGATAGTAACGCAGGGATAACAATGAATTCCAAATAACTTGTTAGTTTTTTATTTGAAATAGTCATACAACTGTTAGCAGTCTTATGTAGGTGTTAAAAGCCATACAAAATGTCGTTATATCTGTCTAATAGCCCAATACAATACGTTTTTACTTCTTGTTACTGGTCTTTAGAAAAAACAGGTTTTTTACCCCAAAAATAGTTTTTTAATCCAAAATTTACAGTTTTTTGGAAAAAAAAATGGCTGACTGTATAAACAAGCTGATATCAGAGGAAATACAATTAGGGCAGTCATCATGATTACATTTGTCTGAAGCTTTCGTCTTTTTGGTTATACAAGTTATCATGAGGAATCCTCGTGTTCCCACACTCTCACAGTTTGGTTGCACTAAAGCAACCAAAAACCCCACACGAGCCGTTTGATCAGCACATTCGACACCTCATAATTTGGCTGCACTCGATCAACCAAATACTTAACCATCTTTCATGAGAAACCCTCATGCTCCCATATTCCCATAGTCAACACGAGCCGCTATGTCAGCATATTCTACATCTCCCAACTTGACTAAAGGTGAATAACCAAACATGCTACACGAGCCGCAGTGTCAGCAAACAGCAACATGTGCAATGGTAACGTTGGCAGAACGACAGCGGCGCAGCATAATGTAGTGGCTTTAGTTTTAAGCAAATGTAGAATTGTAAGTTAGTTATTAACTCACCCTCTAACAATAAAGTTGTTTTTAATTAATTAACAACCCAAATCGTATAATTGGCGCCCAACGTGGTTCACTTCGCGAAAAGTAAATCTAAAGAAAAAAAACGTAGAACTTCGTGGAAAGTGAACCTGCAAAGCTAAAAGCAAATATCCTGTAAAAACGGAAAAAGAAAAAAAAACAACGTGGTTCACTTCGCGAAAAGTAAATCTAAAGAAAAAATTAGAACTTCGTGGAAAGTGAAACTGCAAAGCTAAAAGCAAAAATCCTGTAAAAAAGGAAAAAGAAAAGCAAATCTAAAAATTAGAACTTTGTGGAAGGTGAAACTGCAAAGCTAAAAGCAAATATCCTGTAAAGAAGGGATTAAATTAGTATTCTGTGAAAGAAAACAAACAGTTGGAACTCAGAAGTGTACTAAAACAACCTTTAAGGGAAAAGGACCATCTGAAGTCACCAAGGAACGAATATCCTTGGGCAGCGAGAAACAACAGTGAAAATAATCTGAAGACTCCCCAAGGAACGAACATCCTGGGTCGTCGAAAAGAAGCAGAATCAACACCAACATCCAACTGAAGAGCAACAACGGAAACTAGTTAAGGCTAAATTTTAAGGATGATAAGGTAAGTGAAGTGCCCGCTTTTTATAAAAAAAAGAGAGAAGACAAATTTAAATAAAACAATTAAGTGAAATAATTTTTTTTTTTTCCGGAATCCTCCTTTTTTTGCGAATAATTTATGAGTGAAGAATTAGAAGCCTTATTAGGGAATTTAAGATTGGAAACAAAAGAAACAATGAATACTGAACAAGTAAGTGAGCTAGTTAGAGCAGAAGTGAGCAGAGCACTGGCGGCGCAAAAATTAGAGTTTGACAGGACTTGCTACCGACAAACCTAAGGTCGAAAGGTTCACGAAGGTTCGGATAAATCCGCTGACACCTTGTGATATCACCTTAGATGCCATAAAATCTCTTCCGGAATTTTCTGGCCAGCCAGGCACCTATGTGTCATGGCGCGAGGCTGCGCACAATCCGTATGAGCTATTCGAAAAATACGATGGCAGTGAACGCCACTATCAAGCGGTAATTATCCTTAGAAATAAAGTGCGAGGTGCCGCCGATGCGGTACTCTCGTCCTTTAGCACCGTATTAAGTTTTAGGGCAATCATTGCCCGTCTCGATTTTACTTACGCGGACAAACGTCCGATATACCTAATCGAACAAGAACTGTCCACGCTGAGGCAGGGTTCGATGCAGTTACTAGACTTCTACGATGAGGTAGAAAAGAAGCTAACCTTGTTAGCCAATAAGACAATCATGTCGTATGAAAATAGTGTAGCAGACACTATAAACGAAAAATATAGGGCCGATGCACTTAGGGTTTTCATATCAGGGTTAAGGAAACCTCTTTGCGATATCCTGTTTGCTTCAAGACCAACCGACCTCCCTTCTGCATTGGCCTTGGCACAAGAAGTAGACGCTAATAATGAGCGCTACGCGTTCGCGAAAAATTTCGCAAATAGATCGGATAGTTCATACAACAAAAAGGCAAGTTCAGCCCAAAATTCCCCTAATACGGATCACAATGTGGGACAGAAGAACCCACATTATTCGGTTACCAAACAGCATCAGGCTGGCCAACCGCAAAACCTCTTAAGTAGTCGAAAGCCACACACCAGCGGTAACTACTCTGATCATAGACGCGTCGAACCTATGGAGGTGAACCCTTCAATATCCCAATTTAAACAGAAAACAAACTACCAAAGTCACGACTATAATGACAGGCCGCAGGGAAATATGCAGAAACGAGCGGCAAACGTGTGAATCATCTTAGCGAAGAACATGAATCAATGGTCGACCCAACGTAGGATGAAGAGGCGGAACAGGCCGTAGACGAAATTGAGGGCGATGAGCTTAATTTTTTAGAGGAAGGTCCCTCCTGCCTTGGATTTCGAGGTCAATAGGAGGGAAAGAAATCAAACTCCTTGTCGACACGGGGGCTTCAAGGAGTTACATCAAACCTTTACCGGAACTAAAGGGAATAAAAGTGGTCCAAAATTCATTTGCAGTAAAATCAATCCATGGAGTTACCCCTATCAAACTCAAATGCGCAATTAAAATTTTCGGCGTAGCAGAAGACTTTTTCATTCTACCCGAGTTGACATCATTTGACGGCGTTATCGGCCTTGACTTATTGAATAAGGTACACGCGTCCATTGATTTAAAAACTAACACAATTACTCATGACCATGGAAAGGAGGTTATCTTATTTATAACCAGCCAGGATATGAATCATCTACAACTTCAGGCTAAGTCGGTACCAAGGGAGTTCAAAGACGCATTCTTCAGAGTAATTGGAAATGTAAACGGAGTTTTTGCAGACCCCAATGAAGCACTCCCATATAATACAAATGTAGTTGCGACGATCCGCACGGAGAACGAAGATCCAGTGTACTCAAGACTGTACCCGTACCCACTGGGCGTTGCGGATTTTGTTAATAAGGAAATCCAGGATCTACTGGCGAACGGTATCATTCGAAAGTCTAGGTCCCCCTATAACAACCCAATATGGGTCGTTAAAAAAAAGGGTTTTGACGAAAATGGACAGGAAAAAAAACGATTAGTAATAGATTTTCGAAAACTTAATGACAAAACTATCAGCGATAGGTACCCGATTCCGGAAATCACGGAAACTCTATCCAATCTTGGTGGGAGTAAATTCTTTACTACACTCGACCTAAAATCAGGTTTCAACCAAATTCAGCTGTCTGAACCCGATAGAGAGAGTTTTTAAATCAATGGAAAATATGAATTCTGCAGACTGGCCTTCGGCCTAAAGAATGCGCCCAGCATTTTCCAAAGGGCGATAGATGATGTGCTAAGGGAACACATCGGAAAGAGATGTTTCGTCTACGTAGACGATGTAATAATATTCTCGAAAAATGAGCAAGACCACTTAAAAGATACGGAAGTAGTGATGCGAAGTCTATTTGAAGCCAATATGAGGGTCTCGGCGGAAAAATCAACATTTTTCCAAACCGAGGTCGAATACCTAGGGTTCATAATTTCACAAGGAGGAATTAGAACTTGTGTAGAGAAAATTGAAACAAATGGAAATTTTCCTGAGCCCAGCACCCTAAGATGTCTAAGGTCATTCTTAGGCTTGGCGGGATACTACCGCTGCTTCATACGCAACTTCGCCAAGATTGCGAAACCACTATCGAACATACTGAGAGGAGAGTACGGCCGAACGAGATAAACTTCATAATAAAAAATTAGCACTTCACAAACCTCTCTGTGGCCGATGTTATGGCTGTAGCTAATATTAAGATTTTGCAATACGATAATGTAATATACTTCCTAATAGGATATCCTATTCCTAAGCTTAGATGTAAGAAAATTACTATTTTACCAGTAGCTCACGGCCATCAAATGCTCCACCTACAAACATCCACCTTAGCGGTATGCCACAATCGTACCTTAGCGGTGAGGAACTGCAGCGACACGATACCAACGTTTTGTCTACCGTCGTCAGCCACATCATGCGCTCTACAACTATTGACACGTAACACTGCAAGCTGCAGCACCACATTCAACAATCTCACGCCGATTACACCGATAGGCGATGGATTGGTAGTCATCAATGATCAACTGGCAATCGTAGAAGAAAGTAGTGAAGCTCCTATTACAATTAATGCTACTTACCTGGTCATTTTCAAAAACCATGTAAAAATCAACGATTCAGTATATTACAACGAAAATTCAACGACTCCTCTGCAACCTGAAACCCCATGGGCTTCTGCGATTAACCTAACGCAACACACCGAGATACTAAGCGCCCCCTATCTCCACCACGTTAACCGACAGAATCTTCAACACATCCGTCATTTCCAACATACGATCGAGCAGGGTCAAATTGCAGGTTTATCAACTATTGGTGCTTTTCCGCTTGTGGGACTGGCAGCTTACCTATTACGACGTAGGGTCATCATAAAAAAAAAAGATCATCATAACCAGGTCCGTTGAAGATGCAATAAAGAACGCTGTTACGAGGACCGCGGACGGCCCCCACTGAGAAGGGGAGGAGTTATCATGAGGAATCCTCGTGTTCCCACACTCTCACAGTTTGGTTGCACTAAAGCAACCAAAAACCCCACACGAGCCGTTTGATCAGCACATTCGACACCTCATAATTTGGTTGCACTCGATCAACCAAATACTTAACCATCTTTCATGAGAAACCCTCATGCTCCCATATTCCCATAATCAACACGAGCCGCTATGTCAGCATATTCTACACCTCGCAACTTGGCTAAAGGTGAATAACCAAACATGCTACACGAGCCGCAGTGTCAGCAAACAGCAACATGTGCAATGGTAACGTTGGCAGAACGACAGCGGCGCAGCATAATGTAGTGGCTTTAGTTTTAAGCAAATGTAGAATTGTAAGTTAGTTATTAACTCACCCTCTAACAATAAAGTTGTTTTTTATTAATTAACAACCCAAATCGTATAATTTACATAAAGATTTTTACAATGCGAAAATTAATAACGAAAATTACATAACGAAAATTTCAATTCTCGAGATACGGGAAAAATATAATGGGCTCACTGCCCAGAATTGTAAATGATAAAAGATTTATGTTTTAATTCTTCAAAATATTTTCTTGACTGACTCGAACTCGACTGACTCCAGCGTAGGATGGTTGCCAACTTCACACCTTAACTTCTCGGCAGCGACGCGATCGTTCTCAGTCTTTTTTGTAGCTCGTTGTATGAGGCCAACCATGGCCTTGATTTCCCACAGGTGCATTAACTCAATGCAAGTGGAAATCTCGTGTTACATCCTATTGCGAAATTATATGCCGGCGCGTGTAGTAGGCAGCCATGGGAACGTTGCGTACGTTGTGAAATTATGCTAACACCGCGACACGTGTAGTGGGCTTCAATGGAAACATTGTCTTGCGATCAGTCATGGGAACGATGCATTTGTTGTGGAAATAAAATATGATGACACTGCGGCACGTGGATGACTTAAAGATTTTTAAAGCCATACATTCATTGAATGACGCAAAATGATATAGATAGTTTTGTTGTTTGATCAAAATGTAATGGATTACCAATTAACTTATCTAAATGCTTTCACATGACATTTTATAGATGTCGTAATATAATCATTTACCATTATAATATTTCAAATCATAACATGAATACAGTTCCTGAAACTCTTAACCTTGGTGTGGTTTTTGGTATCAAGATAACCTTTTTTGGTCACTACATTATTCGAAAAGCATATTCTTTGATGTAGTTTATTCGTAGGAACACAGCTGAATTTTCTGATCCGTACACAAAAAAGTTTTATTCTGTGCTTTTGTCCGCTCCAAATTGGAATAAGCATAGTTCATTTGGAGCCCTTGTGCTGCAATTCATATAAACAGAATTCAGAAAATCCAAAAGAATTTCATCAAATTTGCTTTGATTTCTTTGAATTTTTCTGTTCCAATTCCATCTTACGAAAGTAGATGTAAACTTCTTTGTTTAAAATTCCTTAAATTTAGTAGAGATATTGGCTTTTGCATGGCATTATCAATGGTTATGTTGATTGTTCGGAGTTATTGTCGTTAGTTCAATTTAGGGCGCCATCTCGTGTCTAAAGACATTATACAAATTTTTATGCAGATGTGGCAACACCGTCTCTGCAGGGGACAAGCAATTCAAAATCTGGTAACGATGACAAACGAAAACAAAGAAGAAAACAGAAACTGGTTCAACGCGAAGTATTCAATACCACAGTTGTGGCAATCTACCGTTTTAGGTATTAAATGGTTTTCTATTAAATAAAGTAATATTTAAATAGTTGTTAAGTGTAGTCAACGTCTTTTAATTACCCCAGCAACTATACAGATACACATTTGATTGACGATATTTTGCAACTTCATTTGTGAATTGATTGATTTTAGTTTATCAACTACTATGATTAAAATATTGTTGAATAATATAGTAAATTAACTTATATTATTAAGATACAATTAATATATTAATTTATAATGCTTTATAAATAAAATGAAAATATTACTAATTCAAAAATTTAAAAAAAAAATAGTTTAACAAAAATAATTTAAAAAAAAAAGCAAAACAAAAATAATTCAAAATACTTATTAAAATAGGGGAAAAAGTAATTGACATTATATACCAAAATGGTGGAAATGAAATGAAAATATTACTATTTCAATAATTTCAAAAAAAAATAGTTTAACAAAAATAATTCAAAATTATACTTATTAAAATAGGGGAAAAAATGGTGTTTATGGCTTCGTCTGACAATCGCGTACAAATGGAAAAGTTATACAGCCCGATTCTAAATACTCCCCGGGAGATAATTCCCGGGGATTATTTTTTTCCCGAGAATAAAATAATCCTATTCTAAACAAACGGAATAGTAATAAGGGAGAGAGAATTTCGATTATTCGAAGTCAGTTGATTTGTTTGGCTAACAATTTGGAAATTATTTTTATGAAGTTACAAACGAACAAAGTGATAAAGTGAATATAAACAAAACAAATATATAAAGAAATCCATACAGAAATGTTCAGTGTTTGAGATAATAGCACAAAACGCACAAACGGAGAAAGGAGAAAGTTACGTGATGTCATCATGATATTCATTGGTATTATCAATAAATAATTTGTAACCAAAAATAAAAAATAAATTTACAGGTATGATCAAGAGCTGATGATTCAATACGTGGATGCATCGCACCCCGTGCATGTCACGACGCATGGATTTGGAATACTATTGGAAACAACTTGTAATAAATTTCAGATTAAACTTTTTTCTGTATACAGGCAATGTCCGCTTAGCGCGATTTCGTTATAACGCGGTTTCAATATTTTTGCGGGAGACTTTCGGTGTCTTGCTTGATGTTACTTTGCGAATGCTCACGAATTTGTTTCGCTTTTAGTGTGCTGCTTGATCTTGCTTTGCGAATGATCACGAATTTGTTTGTTTGTTGAGTTTTTGTTTACCCATTCATATGTACTTTGCTTTTGCCATTTCTTTTCTGAAATACTAATTTCTTCCATATGTTGTTCAAAATGTTCATGTAGTTTAAATTGTTTTTGTATTCATAAAAATGTAAAACCAATTTGTATGAAACTGAAATTCGACCTTGCTAGACAAATAAATATTATAACGTGTTGGAAGAAGTGGTTGAGTTTTTATTAACGAAAGGCAACGTCTGGTTCATATAGACATGATGATATTACCCCATTCTTACACGTTATTTTATTTATAGGTATGCCTGTTGCTGTTTTCATTTTCTCTAGGTAATGCATGTTGAGATTGTCTTTTATATAATTTGGTATAATTCGTCACATTTCTAGATCAGATATTAGCTCAAACGTGAGATTTCCTTGGAGACAGGGTCTCGAAATCGACGTCAATCAATGTTTAACCACTAGGATCTTTGTATCTAGTCCAAGCGTTCACTGGGGATGGCTTCAATTGATTGCACTTTCACAAACTAAATGCAAATAAACAAAATAAATAACTGCGGATTGCATCTGAAAAGACAAACCTACTACGACCCGTATTCGACTTACATAAATAATTTTTTGTTTCAAATAAAAAAAATAGATTTTACTAAATTGCTGTTGACACCTATTTTCAAATGCAATCATCAAATGTCATTTGGATCAAATTATTGTGCTCCTGGTTTTTGTCAACTGTAATTTTGCTGTTGCGATAAACGCAGCGCATACGCCGCAACTATTTCTGATAAATACAAAATTTTTTGAATCAATTACTTTTTATTTGCGACAAATACAATTTGCTCAACGGCAAAAAGTACATATTTGTCAGAACAACATTTGTATACCCTTACCCTACTGCTAAGAGGTTATATATCATTTGATACGACAGAAAAGTGTAACACACATAAAAAACGCTTTAGAGCATAGGTGCCTTTGAACCAAATTCGATTCATGTCTTTCTAAGTCATTTAAGCAATGTCCGCCCTGCTGGTACACACGATAACTTTCGAAAGAAAAACAATCGCTTTGAAATTATGGGATTACATATGGGCTCGATGGCCTTACCCCTTCGATTACCCGCCATACCATTCTGCCTAGTTTAGAAGTCATGTATTAATATCAATACGCCCAATCAGATCTTATAGCCTTTTCACATATACCGCGTTTCACCGAGTTTCGCTCTCTTTGGATGAATTGAGGCAAATTACACTTGAAATTATACTTATTTACATACAAAAAAACGCAGACATTATGCTCATTTTTCTGTAATTTCGTTGAAATCACAGTAAAAATTAGAGAGAGCACAGTGTTGTACTGCAAAAGTAGTAAAAAAAAAGGAATAAAATGAAAAAATTTGCATTGCTGGTTGAAAGCAAATGTCAGAAAAATGAGGGAAAAACAGCTGTTTGTTTGTTTCTTCTAGTTTGTTTTGTTATTGTATGTTATTGTGCAAATTTCTTTTCCTTCGATACAAATCCATTGTATTAGTAAACTAATCATTTATTTCTTTGAATCCATCCATTGCTTTATCATACAATGATATAAAGTCAAATATTATAAAAATTAAATTCATTTTTGATATTATTTTATCTTTCTTTATTCACAAATGTGCGTTTGTGTTGTTTACAGTCAATGCAGAAAACAGAAAATAGAAAACACAAAACAGAAATGAGAAATGTCACATGAAATGACAATAATTCACAAAAGCATATGTGAACACCATGATTTCAAGAGAGCGAAACTCGGTGAAACGCGGTATATGTGAAAAGGCTATTACCCAAATTCCGTATGTAGTTAAGGTATTACTGTTATTATTAGATCTTACCCATTCTTGCTCTAAGAAGCAGCAACATACAGCGATCCAGTAAACATAATATACGTTTCATTGAATTTTGTATATCGTAACGTTCTTTTTTTTACTTTGAAATAAAAGTAAGCTTTACTTTGAAGACACTACTGTTCATGTCTCCATGATGGCTATACTTTTGTTTTTGGTAACACTACTTCCGGAGAAAAGTATTGGTGATGTATCATACGTTCGTGGATTACATTACCAGGTTATTTCCTGGGAGAAACCCAAAAGAAAAGAAGGTGACATTCAATGTCGAAGATGTCAACGTTGGGGTTACATTTCACGAAATGTCGGCCTACAAATGTGTAAAATTTGATCAAGAGCACGCTCCTGGCGAATTCTTACGTATTCGCACAAACGTCTCAGATTCGTACTGCATTAACTGAGAAGAGACAGGGCATCCAGCTAACTGGAGAGGCTGTCCCTCCTATAAATAATATGACGCCGCTCGGCATAAATAAATCCCTTGAAGAGAGATCTATTGCTAGAAATAACGTAAACATAGCTGTCGGGAATCTGAGGAACTGACTCTGGAGCAAGAAATCAATGTATTTCTTTCAAATTACATGAAAATTACAAAGATAGAGGCAAAATCAGAATTTTTGCGCCACCTTAATAATGTATGAACTAATTATGGACCATAGATTCATAAATTTTTTATCATTAAATGTAAGATCACTGGTCGTAGTTGATTTACGAAATACATTCCACCATAATAACATTGACGTTGGATTCACCCTGGAGTGTCATCTACGGAAAAACAAAAGAGTAAAAATAGATGAATACAATTTCACAAGCTCACCTATTGGAGTGGCTGTTGTTATTCAGAACGCAATTCATTACAACCGAGTATCCTTAAATGATGTTGGGATTAAAATCTCCCTTATACAAATTGATTTATCCAATAGCAGCGGCCGAAAAACATCTTTAATTGGATCAATTTACGTCCAATGTAATTACCCAGCTCAAAGACTGGAGGCTGACTTAAAAAAAAATTTCAACTGTGTGACAATTACGATGCATTTATTTTGGGAGGTGACCTTAACGCAAGGAATCAGATATGGGGAGATTCAAAAACTGAGATAATTTCCGAGCAGACATGGAATGTGCATCGAGTCGTTTAATATTTCTACCTACAATTTGTGATCTGCATCAGCCAAACTCACCTCCGTATTTATACATTTGACGACGATTTCAATGCCACGTATGGAGTCCGTACTATCCAACTCATTCTGATAAAATAGAATCAGTCCAGAAAGAATTCCTTTTGTTCTGTTTGCGTGGTCTGGGATGGAACTCAAATTTGGTGCTCCCTCCATATGAACATCGCCTCAAACTGATTAGTCTCCCTACTTTGTCTAGTCGCAGATGTAGTATTGTGGATGCGCTAGATGTTAGGTTAGGTTAGGTTGAATGGAGGATCGGTCATGTACCATGACCGTCTCATGTCGCTGACATACACCTAGGCCAGCAATTCGGCCTGTTGTGCGCTCCTGGTTTCTTCTTCAAAATCCCTTCCCCTTTTTCCTACGTTATATATATATATATATATATATATAAAGTTCCTTAAATTCCTTACGTCTATTGCTTTGACGGCCGATAGGTCATCTAAAGTGTCCTCTCCTAATTGGACTTTCCTGACCTGCGAGAAAGCAGGGCAATGGCACAGGAAGTGTTCCGGCGTCTCTGCGCCCTCTCCGCATGCCCTGCATTCGTCGCTCTGGGAACATCCTATTCTACATAGGTGTGCCCTTAGACTAGTGTGCCCTGTGATGACCCCAACTAGCTTACTTAGTTCATTTTTGTTAAACCCGAGTATTCTCTTTGTTTTATTGTAATCGAGGTTTCCCCAGGTTTCTTTTGTGGTTCTTCCCACCTGTTCCTCTAGCCACCTTAAGGCATGGGTCGTCTTCATCCATTCCCTCAACTCCTTTTTTGTCTCAAGAAAAGGTTCGTTATTTCTCGATACGTCATTTATTGTCTCCTTACAGTACATGAGTGTCCTTGATTTGACATTATCATCTCTGAGGGATCTAATAGCGTTTTGACTGTCTGTGAAAATACAGATAGTTTTTCCAGTGATTCTGTTTCGCAGCCATTCTAGGCATTCTGTGATGGCCTTGATCTCTGCTTGTAGAATCGTTGAGTACTTTGGTAATTGGTATGCAAGTTCAGTCCTCGGATTGTGGATGTAGATCCCTATGCCTACTCCTAACTCGGATTTGGATGCGTCTGTGTAGCACTCCACTATTCCCTTATCTTGGGTGTATGTGTCGTGTTCTGGTCCGCGTCTATCTTCTATTCTTGGCGTGCAGTTCGCAACCACGTGTGTTTCTGAGATGCGGTCTGTCTGACAGTTTGTTGTCAGGAATCCTCCTAGGTGTTCCAATATTCTCTGATGTTGTGTTTGAGGTGCATCCTCAATCCACTCATTCAATGCCCTTAGTCTCCTTTCTGAGATCGCTGCCTCAGATTTGATTTGGATATCTATTGGGTGGATGTATAGCAGAATTTCGAGGGCGCTCGTCGGCGCGGTCCTCATTGCTCCGCATATTCCTACGCAGCAAATTCTTTGAATCCCTTGTAGTTTCTTCACGTTACATTTCTTTGTCATTGCCGTCCACCATACTATTGACGAATAAGTTATAATCGGCCTTATTACGCTTTTGTATAGCCAGTGCGACATGCTTGGGCGGATGTAGAGCCAATTGCTCTACGGCATATTGACCAGCATCTGAGGGCTTTTTCGGCTCTGCTGTTGATGTGATCTTTCCAGTTTAGTTTCCTGTCCAGAATTACTCCCAGGTATTTAACGTTCGTGTTTATTTCTATGTTCTTTTTTTTTTTTTGATGTAGTATGTAGTATTTGTATTTAATCTTATCAATGGAGAAACTGATTCTCAATTTTTATTGTCTAATCTGAAGTTTTTTGTTCCACAAAGATTATCTCGCAATATTCGTGCTGTGGAAGAGCCCTCTCGGTCGGGGGGGGGTGGATACTTTTGTGGTGGCCATTTGTTCCATTTCCATTTGTTTCAAGAATGAAAACAAAAATAGCGAATAAATATGTAATTTTAAAAATATTTCAATTAATTTATTTTAATTTCTATTTCATTAATGAAAATCTCATTTAAAAGAAAATCGAAAAAAGTGGTTCTGCAAAACTAGCTATAATTTCTAGAGTTTTAAAGCCCCCCTATGGTTTGTTGATTTGGAATGCTGAAGAAATATATTAAAAAAAGTTTGTTAATAATTTTTTTTTTGCCCAAAGTAAGTTTTTCGTTAAAAATTGAAAAGAAGACTGAAATAAAATATGTAACATGTAAAGCAAGTCCGTTCATTTTTTCTACGCTTACTGTACTCATATACACACAATCAAGAATAAGTTGCTCTTAATCTCGAAATATAGAAACAAAAATTAACCTTTTTGTTTATGTAATTTGAACATGGTTACTATCACTGGCTATTACAATCGCAGGACTAAACCACCCAAGACCTTTTTTTACAAATTTTTTTGTAAATATAAGCTCGGATTAAACAAATAAAAATTTCTTCTAAACATCAAGAAAAATCAAAATGAGTATTACATTAGGAGTTAATAATGATTTTCAAGATAAATTATATAATCTACGGAGAAATTCAGCCCTCTGGGTGGATTCCACCCAGACGATAGTAACGCAGGGATAACAATGAATTCCAAATAACTTGTTAGTTTTTTATTTGAAATAGTCATACAACTGTTAGCAGTCTTATGTAGGTGTTAAAAGCCATACAAAATGTCGTTATATCTGTCTAATAGCCCAATACAATACGTTTTTACTTCTTGTTAATGGTCTTTAGAAAAAACAGGTTTTTTACCCCAAAAATAGTTTTTTATTCCAAAATTTACAGTTTTTTGAAAAAAAAAAATGGCTGACTGTATAAACAAGCTGATATCAGAGGAAATACGATTAGGGCAGTCATCATGATTACATTTGTCTGAAGCTTTCGTCTTTTTGGTTATACATACAGATTTTTACAATGCGAAAATTAATAACGAAAATTACATAACGAAAATTTCAATTCTCGAGGTACGGGAAAAATATAATGGGCTCACTGCCCAGAATTGTAAATGATAAAAGATTTATGTTTTAATTCTTCAAAATATTTTCTTGACTGACTCGAACTCGACTGACTCCAGCGTAGGATGGTTGTCAACTTCACACCTTAACTTCTCGGCAGCGACGCGATCGTTCTCAGTCTTGTTTGTAGCTCGTTGTATGAGGCCAACCATGGCCTTGATTTCCCACAGGTGCATTAACTCAATGCAAGTGGAAATCTCGTGTTACATCCTATTGCGAAATTATATGCCGGCGCGTGCAGGAGGCAGCCATGGGAACGTTGCGTACGTTGTGAAATTATGCTAACACCGCGACACGTGTAGTGGGCTGCAATGGGGACATTGTCTTGCGATCAGTCATGGGAACGATGCATTTGTTGTGGAAATAAAATATGATGACACTGCGGCACGTGGATGACTTAAAGATTTTTAAAGCCATACATTCATTGAATGACGCAAAATGATATAGATAGTTTTGTTGTTTGATCAAAATGTAATGGATTACCAATTAACTTATCTAAATGCTTTCACATGACATTTTATAGATGTCGTAATATAATCATTTACCATTATAATATTTCAAATCATAACATGAATACAGTTCCTGAAACTCTTAACCTTGGTGTGGTTTTTGGTATCAAGATAACCTTTTTTGGTCACTACATTATTCGAAAAGCATATTCGTTGATGTAGTTTATTCGTAGGAACACAGCTGAATTTTCTGATCCGTACACAAAAAAGTTTTATTCTGTGCTTTTGTCCGCTCCAAATTGGAATAAGCATAGTTCATTTGGAGCCCTTGTGCTGCAATTCATATAAACAGAATTCAGAAAATCCAAAAGAATTTCATCAAATTTGCTTTGATTTCTTTGAATTTTTCTGTTCCAATTCCATCTTACGAAAGTAGATGTAAACTTCTTTGTTTAAAATTCCTTAAATTTAGTAGAGATATTGGCTTTTGCATGGCATTATCAATGGTTATGTTGATTGTTCGGAGTTATTGTCGTTAGTTCAATTTAGGGCGCCATCTCGTGTCTAAAGACATTATACAAATTTTTATGCAGATGTGGCAACACCGTCTCTGCAGGGGACAAGCAATTCAAAATCTGGTAACGATGACAAACGAAAACAAAGAAGAAAACAGAAACTGGTTCAACGCGAAGTATTCAATACCACAGTTGTGGCAATCTACCGTTTTAGGTATTAAATGGTTTTCTATTAAATAAAGTAATATTTAAATAGTTGTTAAGTGTAGTCAACGTCTTTTAATTACCCCAGCAACTATACAGATACACATTTGATCTACTTTGATCGACGATATTTTTTTTTTTTTTTTTTTTTTGGAGGCCAATACTCAGGGATGCCCCCTATAAATGCAATGCATTGTGTTAGCGGAAGGAAATTAGGGTATCGGAAGGAGGAAAGAGGGAGTAGTGTTTGTTGACATTTGTTTTGAATTTCTGAATGTCACAACTGGCAGGAAATACAATTGCTGGAAGATTATTCCACATACGAACGGTTCGGCTAAAGAACGAATTTTCTCTATAGTGCGTTGTCCGGTCAACCGGCCATTTCACAATGAACGGATGAGAGACCCTGGATAGCCGTGTATTCCGACTAAATGTTCTAACGTCAGGGACCAGACGACGGATATCTTCTGAACAGATACCATTAAAATATCTATAGAATAACGATACACAACCCACATTTCGGCGATGCTGTAGGGAGACAATAGAGCTGGATACCCTACTATCACTTATCATCATCACCGCTCTCCTCTGTACACGGTCCAGAAGCTTCAAAGATGTTAATGGAGCCCCTGCCCATATATGCGAGTTGTATTCCATTTTAGGCCGGATGTAAGTGGTGTAAATATTTACGAGATCAGATGGAGTGAAGTATTTCTTGCAGTGCTTCAAAAAGCCTAAACACTTGAATGCTTCTTTCGACACTTCGAATATATGGCTAGCCCAGCGAGCATCACCCTGTATCTTCATGCCCAGAACATCAAGAGTGTCAGATTCGTCGATATCCACACCACCCATAGAAATTGACGACGATGCTGGATCTGGTGAACGTTTGTGTGACAACAAACAGCACTGGGTCTTTTGCGCATTAAAATCTACTCTATTCATTTGGCCCCACTCACAAATCGTCGCCAAATCGCGGTTAAGTGAGTCATTCATCATTCGCCTTTTGCCCTCGACCTCCAGAGGACCTGGCCGATGATCAAATGAGTATGAATGACATAGGTTACTGTCATCCGCAAAGGAGTAGATCGGGTTCACAGTCTGACCCAACAAGTCGTCAATGAAAATAAGAAATAGAGAGGGAGAGAGGACAGAGCCTTGTGGAACTCCTGCGGTCAACCTATGCTCGTTGGATGAGACCCCATCTATAACAACTCGTATAGAGCGATCCCTGAAGAAACTCGATATGAATCGAGAGATGATATTACCGACACCAAATGTAATAAGTTTTGATATGAGTGCTCCGTGCCAGACCCTATCGAACGCCTTGGAAATATCCAGAGCCACGACCTTACTTTCACCCAGGGCGTGAATAGATCGACTCCATCGCTCCGAAAGGAACGCCATCAGGTCTCCAGTAGATCGATTTCTACGGAAGCCATACTGTCGATCATTTAGAAGGCCGTTAGACTCTAAATCGGGTCAGTGAATATCTGGTCATCGTTAACAAGAGTTGGAATAGAAGACGAGGAGTTGTCTCTTACTCTTTTAACAAAAGCTCTTACTACCCCTGAGAGAAGAAAGAACTTTAGCACGAAGGCGTTGTTCGTGGAGAAGTTTTTCGCGCCTAAGCACTCTGGCACAATTGGATCTTGCCTGCTTACGTAGCAGCTCAGTAGTGACGTTTTTATTTAAACGCCAATTTCTGAACGCTTCCTCTTTAGATCTGACAGCTTCTTTGCATGTCTGATTAAACCAACAATTCTTTGAAGGTTTATTCGAAGTAGTCTTCGATGGAATAAACGCGTTTATTCCATGAAGAATTATTTTGTCGACCATTTCAGCAGCAGCATCCACATTATTGTCTAGGAAACATAATTTCCAATTAAAGTGCTGATAGAAATTGTTGAGCTCGGCCCAACGTCCCTTTTCGTATATGTACAATGTCCGCTTCGTGACTGGTTTAGAAGTGGATCGAAGATCGGAGAACGAAAAGGATGCTGAAATGGTACAATGATCCAAGTTACCAAGAGGTGCAAGAATATTAACCTCGTACTTTTCAGGGTGTGAGGTTAAGAAAAGGACAAAAATATTATGATATTGCCCTTCAACACGCGGAATGTGTGTTGGTTCATTCACTAGTTGCGTCAAGTTATTATGCGCGGCGAAAAGCTCAGCGTACTGTCCCTCCGGAGAAGTGTGGCTCGAATGGGAAAGCCAAGATTGATTATGGACATTGAAATCCCCAGCAACAACAATTTCACTGTCCGGACAATCTTCTAAAACTTTAGATATAGAATCGGAATGGGCGTCGAAGCCGTTTAGGGTAGCCTCCCTTTCCAAATTTGGGCTTCTGTAAAGAAACCCGAAGTGTAATGGGTGTGATCCAATCCTGAACTTAACCCAAAGAAAGTTAAATTCTGGATCTAGTGAGTCCAAATGTTGCTGGCTCTGGAACACCACACCATTACGTATGTATACTACAAGGCCTCTGTGGGAAGAGAAAGAGGAAAGAGTGTGATATCCAGGAATGTGAAAATTCTGTGGATTAGAACCCTCACACACCTGGGTCTCACATAGAGCGAGTACATCTGGCCTATGGAACTGAACGTGAGTGTATACCGCAAAGAAATTTGCCTTCAGCCCTCGTATGTTCGCAAAATGTATTTTAAATGAACCTACCATTGTAACATACAGAAACACAAAACAATATCAAAGCATAAATACAAATAACTGTGCACCCCTCTTGCCGCTGCTAGACTCAACAAGTGTTCAGTGTTAGATCTTCAACACAAGTCAGGCAGCGACATGAAGAGAGCACAGTCGTTTGTATTATGCGAAAAGGGATGCGGAGAGGAAGGGGGAACACAGGAGAAGGGGAGCATAAAAAAGCCCTTCGTGTTGGCGTTGTTGATGATGTATGTGACGGCAGGTGTTATTGTTGTTGTTTGTTGTTGATGTTGTGAATGTTTGATGTTGTTTTTCTTTGTGGAGATGGTGGTTGGTTTTTTTTTTATTCTCTTTTTGTTTTGTGAGACACTATTTTTTTGCACGTATATTTTTGTTATTTTGGAGTCTGTATTTTATTGTTTTTTTCTTCTGTTTTTGTTGTTTATATTTTAAGCACACAACGGACAAAACATAAAAGAACGCGACAAAACATAAAATAACGCGACAGCGACCGGACAAAAAGTGCGTGCGCACTGGACAAAAGACAAACTACTACTACTACATTATTTACCAAAATGGTGTTTATGGCTTCGTCTGACAATCGCGTACAAATGGAAAAGTTATACAGCCCGATTCTAATTCTTTTTTCCCGACAATAAAATAATCCTATTCTAAACAAACGGAATAGTAATAAGGGAGAGAGAATTTCGATTATTCGAAGTCAGTTCTTTTGCGTCAGCTGATTTGTTTGGCTAACAATTTGGAAATTATTTTTATGAAGTTACAAACGAACAAAGTTAATAAAGTGATAAAGTGAATATAAACAAAACAAATATATAAAGAAATCCATACAGAAATGTTCAGTGTTTGAGATAATAGCACAAAACGCACAAACGGAGAAAGGAGAAAGTTACGTGATGTCATCATGATATTCATTGGTATTATCAATAAATAATTTGTAACCAAAAATAAAAAATAAATTTACAGGTATGATCAATAGCTGAGGATTCAATACGTGGATGCATCGCACCCCGTGCATGTCACGACGCATGGATTTGTAATACTATTGGAAACAACTTGTAATAAATTTCAGATTAAACTTTTTTCTGTATACAGGCAATGTCCGCTTAGCGCGATTTCGTTATAACGCGGTTTCAATATTTTTGCGGGAGACTTTCGGTGTCTTGCTTGATGTTACTTTGCGAATGCTCACGAATTTGTTTCCCTTTTAGTGTGTTGCTTGATCTTGCTTTGGGAATGATCACGAATTTGTTTGTTTGTTTACTTTTGTAAACATAAGAAGATAATTTCGATTAACGCGGTTTCACTTTACGCGGTATTCTTGAGGAATGAATTAACCACATTAAACGACGTTGCCTGTATTCATACATTTTACTAAAAAAAATAGTTAATAATCCAAAAGAAATGTAAAAAAAAAACCGAACTCCCTTGCAATTTATTTGGCGGAATAATTCCCAAAAAATCACATCACATTCTACCTTTTATTGACATTCATAATACCTACTTTTTTGCCCGGGAACAAATTCTCATTTTCGAAGTTCGTTTAGAATAAGGGAACAAGGAAAAGGGAAAAATCCCGGGGAGATTTTATTTAGTATATGGGAACAGGGAAAAATTCCCGGGGAATTGTTATTTAGAATCGGGCTGATACTGTTGTCGCTTCAGGCATAGCAATTGAAATACTGGTGTGAATTGGTAAGTGATTCTGCGTAACAGTATGGTCGTTTTATCTCGTTGCTATTTCATGTAGTGTGCGATTCTGTGAACAGAATGGCCGTTACAGTTTGGTGTTTCCAGGGATTAATCATATGTGTATTTGCTTACTTACAAACTTACGATTATCTTACTTTTGAAAGAAGTGTTTTTTTTCCTATTAATATTTATCAACAACAAAATTTTAAAAAGAAAATAGATTTCTCGAGAAATCTTGAGAAATTCTCGAGATTCGGGATTTCCCGAAATGGTAAAAATTTGAATTTTCGGGATGGAATTTTTTTTCTAGAATTCCCGAAGCCCAACTCTAGACGTGACTACTTGCTGGTAGATTACCCATTATCAGTTCATACAGTTTCGGTCTACTCGGGTGTATCGAATGCAGTTCTGGATAATATTCCGTGTCATTGATTTACAATTTATTATCCGACGTTGCTAATAATAACTGTGGTCCGTAGTTTTTTTCTCGTAGTTAATTCTGATCCAAGTTCTGCAGCGCACATCTCTAGCCGGGGTAATGTTATAGCCTATAGAGGTGCAACCGTTGAGTTTGCTAAAAACAAGTCTTATACCTTCGAACGAAGATATACTGCAGCTCCGCATGCTCTTTCCGATGCAATAACCATTAAATATGTGCCTGGCAAGGCGATTGTTGTTCAACTGGTTTAACTTTAGGCAGATTGATGATTCCATCTCTGTTGGTAGTTGGTCATTCCATCCTATTTGCATTTTCCAATGTTTCTGGATGAATATTTTAGCTGCGACAATCCCTAAAGGATCGACAATTCTGGCAATATGGTTGTTGAATATTGTATGTCTGCAAAATGTATCCAATTTGGAAACCCATGTTATTCCCAAGACCTTGGTGGACATGTTGTGGTTGATTGTGCTGCTGCTACCGTTGAGGAGTTGGATGTCGGGTGCACCGTTGTAACTGTTGATGGCGTTGCAGGTTGTGAAGCCCAACTCTAGGTTGTGGTTTTGCCTGTGCTCTCGGTTTTTGAATTTCGTGTTGTTTGTTGGTTATATGAAGTAAGGAATTGGTCTTTGATGAGCACTTGGGGCATGACCTTCTGAGACATGCATTGGCCTGGCCTTGCATCACGTTATCTTCGGCAGCTGTATTGTACTTGATGATGTCCTTTTACTTGTTGTTTGGCAGTGTCTCTTTGGTTCACCCATACGCTAACGTAGACACTTTCTTATCAATTTCAATTCCGTTAAGAACTAATTACATGGATACAAGCATACGGTCCTAGTTAGTCAATGTTTGCTATCATCTTATTGATTTCTAAGAGAAAAATTATTTGTGGTTGGGAAATAAAAAGTAAAGGTTAAAAGCGAATCAAGTTAATTTTCTGAATGGATAACACGAGCTTTTCAGCATTAATGCGGTCATAAATTGATTTTGCTTTGCGTTAACTTTGTTTGGATTAGTCGTAGAACATTCTCAAATGTTATTGTCTTGATCTTTATTAAAATTATTAACTTCCATTTCCTTTTAAATACATTTCGATACCAGCTGAGCTGTCGGATACAAACATAGGGCTCGACTGTGGTAAAAATGTATTATTACTAAAACTGCAATAATACATACCTGAAACAATATCACGTTTCTTGTAGAAAAATTTATTAAGTTTAAGTTTAGGTTTAAACATCTAAAAATATTACGGTTAGCATTAAAGTATATTATAATCTGGGTCTTCCCCCTGAAATTTCGTCCGTATATTTCTTATAATTTCTATTTGACAAAGCCATTTTATAGTTAAATGTAACAAGTACAGGGTGGCTGATGAATGTCCTTTTTGGACGCGTCAGTGAAGACCGCCCAACCCGCGTGCAAGTTGCAAACTCCTACCAATGAATCCCTTTCAGGAATTTATAGCCCGTGCAGGGTCACAAGTTCTGTTTTCTTGATAATGTTGTAAGCATTAAGTCCCTGGCTGAGTCTTTATTTGTATTTCTTTTCCAGGAAAGTTTACTGTCCAGAATAGGTACTGTCCGTAGTTTGAACTACACTCCATCCAGCCACGGTAATCAAAATTGCTCTATCTTGTACCTTCTGGTGAAGAGAACCAGTTCTGTTTTGTTTGGGTTCATTTTCAAACCCTTACTTTTTTCCCACGACGATAGCTCCTCCTGAGCCGAATTCATGACCTCACTGATGGTCGGGAGAAATTTCCCTCCCCTTATTGTGTTCCCCTGGTGGCTGGCTTCTTTGAATTCCCTGAGTCTAGGCTGGAATTGACCTCATTCCCTGTATCACTACACACTCAGAGCTGGACTCTGTCTATGTACCATCCGATTTCTCAATATATTCAGGAACCTAAGGGTCTTCGGATACAATTCGCCTAAATCTGGATGTTTCAATGACAATCGATGGCCTCTACAAACGTAGTCCATGAGGCCCGTTTAGCCCTTTTGAGCTCTCTCTTATAGGTATTGGACCTCACTTTGTATTTCTCCCAGTCTTGTGAGTTTTTAGTCTGATGTGCCCTGTTGTATAACCTCCTAGTCGTTTTTCTCAGATCTCTAAGATCAGCATTCCACCAATTTGGTTGTTTTCTTATACCCGGGAATACTGTTGGACACGCCCTATCATAACATTCCCTCATGCTTGAAGTAAGCTCATCTCTTGTTTTTACCACTTCCACGAACATATCTCTTTCCAGAGATGTGTTCGCTAACCTGGATTCTAAGTGCACACCAAATTCATCTCAGTTAGTGCGTCTCGAATTTTTGTATGGTTCTCTCGCACTACTAGCGAAGTTTAGATTGAAGATAATCTTTTTATGGTCTGAAAAGGAACAGACCAGGGACACCCTCCATTTTTCCACGAGATGGATCTTGCTGTTAGTCAGTGTCAGATCTATAATCGTCTCCCTGTCCCTAGTCTGAAACGTCGGCAATACGCCGTTGCAGATTGTAAGGTCGTTCTTTATTATAAAATCAAAAACTGTCTCACCTCTTTTATTGATATCCATTGATGATAGCATAGGCGTCACAACCCAGTACCAGATCCAAATTCATCCTTTTGGCGTACTCCGTGACTCTTCATACATCCGGGCCAGGTTGGTCGGTAGATAAGCTGAGGCCAACAGTAACATAGATTTACCATGTACCTCCCTGCTTACTACCGTCACCAGAGCTAATTTTGTAAGACATAATTAGATTAAGCTTATTTTTAGCTACCATACAGGTCCTAACCTTTTCGTCCCCGGAAGGAGCGAAAAGGGGAAAACCATTGGCACTAAGGCCGCATACCTTGTTTTTATTTATCAAAGGCTCCTGGACCAGCGCCACGTCTGTGTTGGATTCAGTGAGAAATGTTGTGAGGTCGGGCGATGCTGCTTCACAATGATGCAGGTTTATTTGCACCAATCGCAGACTCGTAGGTTCTTTCAGGTTTCGGGAGCCTGAACCTGATGGTACCTAAACCGAAAAAACACCCTCACTGAATCTCAATCGCGCAAGAGATTTCAGATCCTCATTCTGCTTCTCCAATACAGACAGTATGGTTTCCATCGGCCTTATCGGTGATGGAATCCACACTGTCACCATTGATCGAAGCTGGAGGCAAGATGACGGAATTACCTCCAATTTCTCTCCTGGCCAAAGTTGGCTAAGACCTTCAACTGTTTCAGTGAGAAATCTAGCTGACTTCTCATTTCCACAGTTGACGATCGATCGATCGATGACAGCAAATTCACGGTGGTCTATCCGACCACTTTTGAAGAAGGTTCGTCGGCAGACCTTGCCCTCTTGGCTGTGGCCCCTCTAGCCGAGAGACCGCCCCGAGAGCTGCTTGGCTTCTCCCCTTCATTCATGCTTGTGGGTGGTACTTTCGCACCACTCACATTCCTTGATGTTTTTGACTTTTCTGGAGCTGGGTCCGTTGTCCGATCCGGAGTGGGGACAGCACCAGAAGCGCCAACAACGTAATTTTTAACAGCCTTTACAGTACCAGCTGTCGCATCCTTAACTCCAGGAGTTTTCCTGGATACGTCTGCTGGTCCAGTGCCGACTGTTTGGGGAGAGTCAGGCTTCAGGAGGTCCTTGGTGGAGCCGTCAATTTTTTCAAATTTCCTGACATCCCTCCGGTGGTTCCTGATAAGCTGCCTATCCCTAACGGTTATCGACGAGGAATCCCGCTGACCTATATTTTTGAGAAAGATCAGCGACTTCCTCGTACCGTTCCTCGCCTTCTCCTCCTTAGTTCGGCCTTCGATCGCTTCATCCATGGGTATGGACTTTCCAGTGTTTGCGCCTTGTGACGATCTGGAGATGTCTAAACCAGACACCTCCCCTGATCTGTATGTAGGCGCGGTACCTTCCAGATCCATATCCGGTGAATCCACAGCCTGTTGCCGAACTACTTTGCTCCTTTCAGAACCAGTTGGAAGACATTCGCTAAGCGTTGCGGGACCCATCCGTTTCTCAGAGTCTGGAGGAGATTTCCCTACTCTCTGACCAAGGTCATGAATCATAGTGACCTCGTGTTCACCCTCATCAGAGAGCAGGGCGAGCTTCCTCCAGTCTGTTGACGGCGTCATCGGTATCCGCGAACGAGTCCCTATACAGACCCTGAAGCTCTACCAGCTCGTCAAAGTCCATTCGAATCCGTCTGTCCTGTTCGATAAGTCGTTCGTGTATTTCGTCCAGTTGACTGTCCAGATCATCATTACCCCCCTGAGCGGTGTGTCCCACTCTGTCTGGTCGTCCAGTCCTCGCAGCATCCTCACTAGCGCCGGAGCTGCCTCTTTTGTCCGTGTCTGTGTTAAGTGTTTGTTGTTCCGTTTTTTCCTCTGTTTTCGTATTTGTTTTAGTGCGTTTGCATGGACCAGATCAGTTAAGTGATTTTACGTCCTTGCGCAAGCCTAAAAACCACAAGAAGCATATAAGCCCTCGCATCGCGTCCAGATGGTTACTCTCGCGATACTTAAATATTAACAAATTACGAAAATAATTATAGAAAATAATTACTAATAATTAAGTTGGCTCTACAACCTGTTGTTAGTCTTGGCCTGCTTAATAAATGATTTCCAAGCATTTCGGTCTTCTGCTTGTCTTCTCCAGTTCGTGATACCAAGGATTTTCATGTCTTCTTCCACTTGGTCCCTCCACCGGAGTCTCGGTCTTCCCTGTCTGCGCTTTCCGTGGTAGTTGTCGTCCAACGCCTTTCTGGCTGGAGCGTTTGTATTCATTCGACCGACATGACCCAGCCAGCGCAATCGCTGTATTTTGATGCGCTTGACTACGTTCATGTCGGGATATAGCTCATACAGTTCACGGTTCGTTCGACGTCTATACTCCTCGTTAACACAGATCGGGCCATAGATTTTTCGAAGGATTTTTCTCTCAAAAACACCCAGCACAGCTTCATCTGCTTTCGCAAGTACCCATGCTTCAGCGCCATAAAGAAGCACAGGCAGAATAAGAGTGTTGTACAGTGTTATTTTAGTTCGACGGCTCTGTTCCTGAATTGTTTGTTGAGCCCGAAATAGCATCTATTTGCCAGCACGATCCTTCGCTTTATTTCGATGCTGACATTATTATTTCTATTAATGGCGGAGCCGAGGTATACAAATTCTTCCACTACCTCGACGTTGCAATTGCCGGCATTCACTATGCCGCCTTTCTTTCGCCGCGACGTTTGCCTAGCAGTGGCAAGCATAAATTTTGTTTTGTCCTCGTTCACAATTAGACCCATCTTCGCTGATTCCTTCTCAATTCTGGAAAAAGCACCAGTTACATCTCGCTCTATCTTACCGACGATGTCAATGTCGTCTGCATATGCGAGTAGTATGTGGCCTTTGGTGTTCACTGTGCCTGTTTTGTTAACTTCGGCTTTTTCCAATATTTTCTCCATTAATATATTGAAGAAGTTGCACGATAAGCTGTCACCTTGTCGAAGACCTCTTGTTGTAGTGAATGGTTCGGAGAGATCGCTTCCTATTTTTACTGAGGATCTAGTGTCACTCAGAGTCATTCTACAGAGCCGTACAAGTTTCGATGGGATCTCATACGCAGACATGGTTTCAAACAATTTTTCTCTTATCGGCGTGTCGAAGGCGGCTTTGTAGTCGATGAATAGATGGTATGTATCGCTTTGCATTTCATGGGTCTTTTCCAGGATCTGGCGAAGTGTGAAGATTTGGTCGACGGTGGATTTATTCGGCCTGAAGCCACACTGATAGGGCTGAATCAGTTCTTCGAGTTTTGGCTTCAATCTTTCACACAATATGCTAGATAGTATTTTATATGAGATGGATAAGAGACTTATTCCGCGGTAGTTGGCGCAAACGGGTTTGTCTCCTTTCTTGTGAATTGGGCATAGTACGCTGATGTTCCAATCATTAGGCATGCATTCATTCTCCCAGATGGTGCAGACTAGCTGATGCATGCACCTTATCAGCTGTTCTCCTCCGGTCTTATACAGCTCTGCTGGAATTCCATCAGCACCTGCAGTCTTGTTGTTCTTCAGCAGGGATATTGCTGCTTTGACCTCATCTGGGTTAGGGGTGGACAGCGGGATGTTTTCTTCGCCGGATTCTTCAGCCGCTAACAGGCTGGCGAAATTTTTCTTCCAAATCCTCAGCACACTCGACGTGTCTGTCATCAGGTTCCCATTTTCATATCTACACGAAGTTATGCCAGTAGACGAGTCTTGGTTTTGATGTTTTACTCGTTGGTAGATTTTTCTGGCATCATTTCTATTTCTATAGAACTCAATCTCCTCACATTTCCGTCTTTCCATCTATTTTTTCTTTCTTCGGAATAGACGATTTTCCTCCCTCCTCAACTCTCGGTATCGCTCCATCACAGCTCGCGTTGCCATCGGCGCGAGTGTCGCCCTATATTTTTTTTTTTACACTCCTCATCGTAGCATTGGTTCCTTTGTTGCCGCTTTCGGTAACCAATTTCTTCTTCGGCGGCCTTCGTCATGGAGTTGTATATGTGTTGCCATTGTTCGCTGATATCATCGGGAGGAGGGTTGTAGGCTTGTGCTGTCGATTGCGATTGCAGCTTTTCGACGTCAAGCTTTCGTTTGGTGCTGTTACGTGCACTTAAACGAGTGCGTACCTTGGCTGCTACAAGGTATTGGTTCGAATCAATGTTGGCAGTTCGGAAAGTCCGTACGTCCGGCACGTTCGATGCATGCCTTCCGTCTATCACAACATGATCGATTTGGTTTTTCGTCTTTCCATCAGGTGACAGCCATGTTGCGTTATGGGTTTCGCGATGCTTAAACCTGGTGCTGCTTATAACTATATTCCTTGCGGCGGTATAATCGATCAGCCTCATTCCGTTATAGGAGGTGTCATCGTGGAGGCTGAAATTACCAACAGTGGGACCAAAGATGTTTTCTCTGCCTACTTTGCCATTAAAATCCCCGAGAACAATTTTAATGTCATGGCCGGGACAGCGGTCGTATGTTTGCTCTAGGCGCTCGTAAAATGTATCTTTGGTCTCTTCGTCTTTCTCTTCCGTCAGCGCGTGAGCACAAATCAGGCCAATAAAGAAAAACTTAGCCTTGATGCGGATTGTGGCCAGCCGTTCATCCACTGGTGTGAAACCGGCGACAAGATGACGTATTCTTTTGTTCACAACAAATCCGCATCCAAACTGGTGCCTGCTTTCATGGCAGCTGTAATAAACATCGTAGTTTCTCATTTTATTTACGCCTTGCCCTTTCCATCTTATTTCCTGAATTGCGGTGATGTCAGCTCTGTATTCTTCGAGGACATCCGCCAGTTGGATAGAGGCACCTGGTCTGAGAAGTGTTCGTACATTCCAAGTGCATATCCGTAAATCATGGTCCTTTAAACGTTTGCGGTGGTCGTCAACATTAGGGGGAGTCCGTATTTTCTCATTTTTGTTAGCTTTCATTGTTGGTTTTTTTGGGAAGCGGGTTACAAGCCCAACCTCTTAACCTGAGGACGGTTCGCCGCTCACACGTTAGACGTCGTCTTGGCGGTTGCCAAAAACGCCTTTGCCCAGGAGTTACCACGTGGAGGTCTGTGAAGACGACTTGAGATGTAGTCGATAAGGATCGCACTGGGTTCACCAAGTTGAACCGATCAGTAACTTTACCTTATGACGTACACCCCCATGAACTCCCAGAAAATAATTATTATTATACAATTTGTTGCAGTGTTTTTTCTTTCTAAATGTATATATTATTATGAGCACCAATTAATATGATTTTTTGTTCCTTAGTTGCTACAAATAAAAATTGGCATGCAACAAAATGTATCTTTTATTATGAGCAGGTGTGTACATTGGAAATAAACAACGAGAAATTTAACCCCTAAATGCGCAGAGTATACTATGGGATTCTACAAAAAAAGTCTAAGAATTTCACAGTTTGTTATATAAATTACCAAATCATGAGTTATTTGGCACACAACTGTACTATTCGCAAAACACGATTGATCTTCTATCATAAAAGTTGACCAGGTAGGCTATTAATAAAGTCAAAATTGGTTGTATCTAGGATATACCGCCCATTTAAGGGTAAAGACTAATAATACTAATGTATTATCTTGATTTTTTGAATTTATAGTAAAGAGCAGTGCCATATTAAAACAAAAGGTTAGCAACATACAAAAACCATTATGATTCTTGAAAATTCCAGAAGGCTGCAGTTACAAATACACCTATACCTCGATTTACACGATAGATATGTTCCTGAGGAAATCTTGTAAATAGATATTTGAATCGAAAATGCAGGCGGAATCGACTAACGCCGATGTAGGTAGTGTATGCGACTACCACGCAGCAGAACCCAGGTTCAAAACCTGGTAAGATCCTCAACCATTTGTCAGCGGCTGCCTTCACATCTCAAATGCTGGCGACTTTAGGAGTAAGAGAGGAATGCCATGTAAAACTTCTCCAAAAAAGCATTAAATAGTGGGTCTCGGGCGGTGAGTATACAAATTATATCGTGCACAGCTCATTGATTCGAGAGAAGTTTACCTTTAGTTCCAGCATGGAATGTTAAAAGAAATAATTAATCGCTTACCAAAATATGTTAATTTACAAAATGGACTGGTGAGACACCCACCAGTCCCACTAAAGTAATATGCTGGCTCCAGAATGTTTGTTGTTTAGTTTGCAAGGTGGAAAATTCTCTTTTTAGTTAAAATTTGAGACAGGCGGATCAGAAATACTGTATATTAGAATTGCATTTTATTTGAAAAGTTGATGTGAGACCTTATTAAATGCTCGAATGATTTATTGAAGGCTGTAATACTGTAATATGTAACTCCTAAAAAATAGTGTAAATCAATTATAAATCCCTTAATTTACACGAAACGCAATAAAGTCGTGTAAAAGTAAAATCGTGTAAAAAAAAGTGTCGTGCAAATCGAGGGATAAGTGTATTACGTTCTTTGTGGCAGAAATTGCTCACCATGTGGATCATTTGAACTAATATAAGAAATATTATAAATATGGATATAATTTAAAAATAAAATAACATACACAGATTTAATTTTGACATCGGATTGTTTTGAATACTGACATTTAGTTGATTTGACTTTGTTGAAAAATCAACTATATAATTATTTAAATTATCCTAGTACAGAATGTTTAGGGTTTAGCCATTATGAATATTTTCGCTCCTTAATGGGTTACTCGATATTCTACTTGCATTCGGTACTTGTGTGTATACAATTCATAATGCGTTATCAGGTACTCGTCACCCACTAAATTTACATCTCTGCTCATGTTTGCCTAAACTATATACGCAAATACGGCACTTTTGTGAAATAGAACATTATGCCAATGTTTGCCAAACTTACGACATTTTTGAAAAGAAAATAATTCTAAAATACTTAATATTTTTGGCAAATTTGTAGAACCATATGTGCATATATGTATTCGGAATGTAGTCACTGCCAGATTTTCTAAATACCAATGTCGTTTAACATACCCATATGTTCATATGGGTATGTTAAAAACTGGAAAGTGTTTGATATGGCAACATATGAAATTGATTTCCAGGTTTATATCAACTTTACAACTTTAATAACAAATTAAATAATTGTCTGAAAACCCAATTGCAAAACTTCAGTGAATCGTTTTATTTTATGCTAAATCGGAATGTACGGTTGGAAAGTGCAAATAAGAGAAAGGAATTTGGCAAAAAAAAAATTGTGGTGGTTGTTTGGCGTGTTAAACTTCCAATGCACTTTTCTCTACACTGTTCTTTTGTTTTGTCGTATTTAACACATATCCGAAAATTCATGTAAATGTTAATATTGGGATAAAAGCGTTGCGAAAAAAGTAGCAAAAAGTGAAGATCGTATCTATTTTTAAATGATTAAATACAATCCTTTTAACAAGCAAAGTGAAAAGAATTTTAACAGTTCTGGATAAATTAAAAGACATGTAGTAACAACAAAAAGTTTCATAGTAAGAGTTTGCTGCTATAAGTTAACCGGACAACTGTATTATGGAATGGAAAAAAATAAGGTAAACACATATATTTATGTATATGTCTAAATAGTAATAAGACTTATTTAGTAATGGTGTCTATAGTTCTTCATGTTTGTTTGCAATATTTTTGTAATTATGTATTCTGTAATCTCAAAACTTGCATACAGTAATAGAGGACGTACTATATAATGTTTGTCCAGCTTAGACAAAGGATGTACGGACATTATATATGGAAAAAGTGTAAAAAAGTTGTTCATTACATTTGTGGCTATATGAATGTCGCTCATACTACAGCGACTTTCTATTGCCCCAAAACATTTCTTAAATTTTTGATATAAAAACCAACACAATGTCTTATACACACGTACCTCCGGTAATAGTGTTGAAATTAGGGATTATAATCTAAGAAGACAACCCAAGACAACTTTTGTTCTGCATCCTTTTTTTTATGAAACTGATGAGCAATAACATTGCGAACACAGTGCTACAAAACGAATTACGTTGACATGTCGAGTACATCAAGAATCTGTTTTTGAAATATCCCAAACAACACCATAATATTGCGTACTTATAAGCCAATAAAAAAGCTAACTATCAACCGATTTTTAGTTTCTAATCTGATTTAAAAAGGAATTTATTTTAACATTTCGAACGATATACCAATAGTTTATAAAACAAATCTGTTTTACTCATTACTTTGTGAGAGAAGCGTTTAAGTTGAACTAATTAAAGTTGTCAGGAAAACCAGTTTTGCTCATTCTACTGAAAAATGCTTTCTTTCACAACATAATCTGTAAAATATTGCTAATGTAGAAAAGTTTCGACAATAAACACACAATAATCCAGGGTTCTTACATTAATTATATATCGTAAGGGCTTAGTCTATTTTACATCCAGTTAGAAACTAAAAATCGGTGGATAATCAGCTTAGTTATAGGCTTTTAACCGGTAATGAATATTTGGCTTCCAATGCTTCAAGAGTTAGCGCGCTTGTGGGTGACCAGTCCCATGTTGTATGGAACAAAAACTGGGAGTAACTTCTTGCTTATTAGCATTTAATTACGGGGTCTGACCGGAGACTTTAATCTGGTACCACGGTTGGTCAAGAGCCCCCGGAATTTGTTCCGGCTTGACCAGCAGGTGTGGCCGCTCGGGGAGTATCGTGGTGGCTGTGGTTTATACCCAAATTGCGGGGAGAGTTTCGGCTCGGTGTGGTGTTGCGCTGCAACTGCGTGCTGTGACCCATAGATCAGCAGAGGTGTTAGATAGACCTCGACCCCAAACCAAGAGGGAAGTCATAATCCATATATATTATGCTTCGAATTGGTACCGGCGGGCCAGATGGTCTCCATCTCGGTTAGCCTAAAGGGGCGTTGACTGTCGCATTATAGCAGTCATTGTACGGTAGCCAACCATGGTTCAGGCCTTTACGGAGATAATCATATAAAACTCACGACTTTATGTCAAGCGCGATGTTGCCCTACTTGTTGGAAACAAATGTCGTTGATGTTTAACTGATTAATTTTTGGAAACAAAATTTAGTCGGAATGGCTCGATAGTTTCCGCCATTCACCGTAACAAATTGTCTTCTTATAAAACATATATTATAGAATTCTGAGATGTTTTCTGACACAGGACAGGACTTCTTTTTATTGCCGAGATTATTGTCATTCACGAAATTCCGAAGATGCACTCCACTCATAGGGTCCATTTTGAATTCCTACTATATTGTTGAAGAAATTAGTGTTGTAAAAAGCAGATTGAAGACTAAAAGTTGAAAGATTATGTGAGAGTCGCTTTAGTACTGCTTTGTATTACTGTCTCTTCAGTCTATAGGATAACCGCATCTCCTGCCGTTCATCCCTCTAATGCTACTTATAAAACTATTGACTCCTATTGCAATTCTGAGACTTCTTTTGAACAGTCCCATCAGTGTGCGGGGTTTAATTATCACTAAATTGGTAGTGATTCAGAATTACTTTGTCACATCATTGGTATTATTATCATTAACTACAGCGCCACGGTAGGCTAGTTGGTATCGTGCTTGCCTCTCGGCTTGGGGGTTGTGGGTTTAATTTGCACCAGATGTTTGTGCGCAACAATAATGTAACTGTCTGTGTAACCCGGTTTACCCTTGGACCAAAATTAGAGTATAAATTTACTTTGTATTGTAATAAAAATAAACAAATAACATTGACTAACTGACTGTTTTGTCTGATGTTATTTGTTTAGATGATTCTCCGTTGGACAGCTGATATCTTATTCTTTTTCTTGACTCAAACAGTCAATGACACACTGTGGAAATTTAAAAGGGGACTTAATACACTATGTTTGAGTAGCCGTCTTGTTTGGTTATTTCAAAATTTTCGGTTTATCGAGGGGATAATCGTAGATTATTGGTAGTCAATAAATTATCCCGATTCACACTAGGTAATTAAAATTGCCGCAATTCTCATTTTGATGAAAAGAGAGGTAGGGGAATGGAAAGGGAAAAACGTGCTCGTACTGGTTCAAGTTTGTAAGAGTTCAAATACACATGTTCACATACTATGTATGTATATAAAAAAAACATATGTAAAATAAGGTACATATGTGTACATTAGAGTTAGTCATTTTTTTTAGATTCAAAATCTGTGGAAATAGCATATAGGGCAGGCAAAAACAAGCAGAATTGCGTTTTTACTTTTTCGAAATTGTGAAAAAACGTTCCGCACAAAATGCAATTACTTTAGCTCAAAACCAACTTTTTAATTTGAATTTTTTTGTGATTTTTAAAATTTGATATTTTTTTTTTAAAATTTTTTTTTTATACTTTTTTTTTAATAAATTTTGATAAATTTTTAATAAAATGTAATTTGATCCAAAATATGTCATTTATTTTTCGAGATATATCGATTGTAAAATATGCAATATGAAATGAAACCGAGTTGCAAATTTTAAAATCGATGTAGCTTAAAAACGAATGACAGATTTTTGATCAAATTGCATATTTGAAATCGATGCACTAAAACCAACTAAAAAAAATTATTTCCAAGAACAATAGTTGTAAAAAAATAGCAGAAAAAAATTTCTCAAATTAAAAAATTTAAAAAAAAAGTAAACTAAAAAAGTTTGTTTTTAGCTAAAGTAATTGCATTTTGTGCGGAAGGTTTTTTTACAATTTCGAAAAAGTAAAAACGCAATTCTTATTATTTTTGCCTGCCCTACAGCCATTTCCACAGATTTTTGATATTCGAAAAAAAATGATAAAATGACTAACCCTAATGTACATATGTAGATAAATATAAGGCAAATATACTATATGTATGTATAAAAATAAGATAGAAATGTAATATTTTCCTTTTTGTAATCTGTTTCAAATGCATTTAATGTGAAATAATATTGAAGCGGCTCCCACTGCTCAGCAATTCTGTCGACAACTTCTTGGCGTGAAAGCCATCTTGATGAAGAATATTTAAAAATTATATGATGATTATTATTTATATGATTATTATTTTATAAAATTCTCTCTTCTGTTTGCGCTATTGCAAAAATGAAAATTCAACACCCTTTTCAACGTATGTTGGTAAACCACAATAAAAAACTGCACAAAATACCATGTTCAATGTATGAAATATGCATCCATTTATATATAAATGTTTAAAACCTCTTTTCATTTCTCCTCATAGTCGCACAGTTATCTGTAGTTATTCCAACCATATTTTCAAGAGGATAATTCGACGTAATTTTAGGTGATATGAAAATTGTTACCAGACTGAAAAACGCATGCCTTACAAATATTCTTAAAACTTGAAAAACTATCAAATAAGTCGCGGGGGTATCACGATACTTTTGAGAGTCTTAAAGTACTAAAGTATCATCTCTGATTCGAAGTGTCGAAAGAAGCATTCAAGTATCTAGGCTTTTTAAAGCGCTGCAAGATGATAACCAACAATGATGTCACGGTTTTAATCTACTACCTCAAACCTAGTGGTGTTCGGTTGAGATCAGAGAACACTAAATTATTTATTTATTTATTAATTACAATACAAAGTAGATTTATATTCTAATTTTGGGTCCAAGGGTAAACCGGGTGACACAGACCATTTGGCTAAAATTTTGCAGCGACAGACCAAAGCATCTGGTGGAAATCGAACCCACAACACCCACGCTGATAGACAAGCACGCTACCAACTCGCATACTAAACACTGAATTAGCGGAAAACATGGAAAGAAAAAGCCCTACAGCCTGCTCGAAATAACACTAAAGGACACTGTTGTCCGTCTAATAACTGTGAAATTTAATCCGCAAGTAGGACCGATTAAAAACAACTTATAGAGAACCATGGGTGTCCATAGACTAGGACTAATGAATGAAAATTCTGCCTTATTTACTGAATTACGCAATTTCCCTTGCTGCATACTATTACATTTTTGTGTAACAAATTCTATAAAATATATTCAGGACTTTGTCTTTATTTCTTGTTTTTTTCTGTTTGATTTTTGGATGCCCCCAATGCAATCTTCTATGTTAGCGATGGGAAGAAAGGGTATTGGAGAGAGGAAAGAGAGAGTAGTGTTTGTTGAAATTTGACTTAAATTTGAGAATTTCTTAGCAGTCAGGAAAAACTCTTGTATAGCCGCGTGTTCAGGCTAAATGCATACGACGTAGTTATTTTCTTTTTCGTGCGTCGGATAGCCAAAGGGTCGGGGTATTCGCATAAGTAGATCTACCTCAACGGATTCTCTAGTGGTCTACTGGAGTTTGTTTCATACTCTCGAATAACTTTAGTAACCAAGATGTAAGGGCTACTGGTCTGTACGATTGCGGGTCTTCGGGAGGTTTACATTTCTTGTATAATGGCACGGTCTTATTTTTCAACCACAAAGCTGATAAATATTGAAGTCGGGTATCACAATATCCCGCAGTATAGATAACATGATCACAGATGCGTGCTGGTAATCGCCCTGATCTTTTAGATCGTCTGGCGATTCCTTGCGTCTATGGTTGTTGAGTTCCGGTTCCGACTTGAGGTAGGCTACGATGAATGATGACTCTTTCTATTTGGGATTTCTTTCGAACATATGAGGCGCTCAGCGCCAAAACGGCCTAAGCCCAAAAAAATGGTTCTGAGAAAAACGAAGTTAAAAGAAAATACGTTTTTAAAATATTTTTTTTTTTTTTTTATTAATCGTAAATAAATATTAGTTGTAATATTTGTTTAAGGTTAATCATTAGGTCTTAATAAACTTAGATAAATACTGTTTTAAACAGTTAATAGAAAAATTAAAGTGGCTTAGGCCATTTTGGAATCCATTTAAAAAAACTATATTGATAGGAACTGAGGGTTAGGCCATGTTGGCTCCATTTATTAAAACATAAACAAATTCTTCGGATAAATAATAAAAATAATTTTTATCGTTTTAAATAATACAAATTAATAATAATAATTATTCTTCTTCTTCCTGAATATCTTCGTCTTCGGCTCTTGAATTTGTTTTTAAATTATTATAAAATGCATGCTTTATAGGAGGTATGAACTCTTTGAGTTCCTGTAAATCTTTAAACTTTGCAGCTTCAATGAATCTTCCTCCAGGATAAAGCGGTTCCAATTCCAAATGTACGAACTTGCTGGAGTTCCTCTTTGAAATATCAACTTCTTGAAAAAAATCATCTTTGTTATTTGAATATTTGTATTAAATTATAAATGACTTCACATTTTGGAATCGAAGCCACTGAATCTTAAGCCATTCAACTTTTGAAGACTTGTCTGCGGAGATTTTTCTGTTAGTAACTAGTTTCTCGATTAAGGATATGCTTTTAATATCATCTGCCGTCATCTTTACCAAGTGAAATGGTTCCATTTTTTTTTGCCGTGATGATTACACGATCCCAATCATCAGGCGTAAAAATGTCCTTATAATATTTTTTTTCCTTTTCAATGAGACCAAAATCTTGATCGCATGGTAGGAATGAGTGGCCAGATACTAAAAATTTGTGGTCTATCTGTTCCACTGGGAAGGTCGAATTATTGACCATGTATACAACACACACACATGGCCCCATTTTACAACAACACGTTATACTATGGCCCACTCGATCGTTTCGCTTCAGGAAAATTCAAAAATTTGAACACCCATGGCTAACTTGATTAATTTTTCGAATATCATCTTGACTGCAGTGTAACATGCGTTTTTGGCCTAACCCACACATATTTTTTATTTCTAGGATTCGATTTGGCCTAAGCGGCTTAGGCCATTATGGCATCCAAATTTTTTTGAACTTTGCATAGAGGAAAAACAGTTTTCAGCAGATAGCATAACCTAGTGTTATACTATACAATAGGGAGTTTTTTTTAGTATTTATATCGAAAGGTTCCGGTTAGATCAGCATAGTCAGTTTGATTTTTTTGAAAATGAGGGTTAGGCCGTTTTGGCGCTGAGCGCCTCATATACAGTTGGTTACAGTCTTGTGCTGACATTAGTTGCATCTGCCACCAGAAGTGCTTCGACTTATGGAAGTTAGACTCATGGAAGTTTCACTGTATATATCTATATATAATATATATTTATTCATATTGAAATTTAAATCGTACTTATTTTCAATAAGTTGTACACACAATTACACAGAATATGGTACTAAAGTAATTAGCTTCAATTCTTTAAATATATACAACTAGTAAGTTGTAATGTGCCTATGGCGCCCGTTGAAATATGGAAAAAAAATTTTGTAGAAAAAAAAATAATTTTGTGGAAAAAAAAAATTTTGTTGAAAAAAAAAAATTTGGAAAAAAAAATTTTTTGTTTAAAAAAAATTTTTGTACAAAAAAAAAAATTGTAAAAAAAAATTTAAATTCCTACGTACTGCGTGACAGAGTCAGTGAATCAGTGTCGAGGGTAAATATATATTAAGATTCTTCATTTAGTACAATTCTTCGTATTTAACATTTTGTCCTCAAAATTATTAAATCTATTAACAATATTTATTGTTATTATATAATAAAATTGTGTTTTCTAATATGAAACCAATATTAGTGTTGGTACAGTGAGTAGTGAAAAAGTACTTTTGGTTCTTTAAGAAATAAAAATGTACAACAATGCAAAAAGTGGGCTGTCCAAAATAATAAAATCGCAAACTGCTAGCTCATCTCCAAGAGCAGAGAGTCAGAATTATTTTAATCCTCTCCAAGATAACAAGGTTAGTGCGCTACACTGAATAATAAGTACTTTTAATAGTTCGATTGTTTTATACAAATACATATATTTATTTTTTTCTTCTCTCTCCATTCTGTGAATCACTAACATTTGTATCTACGAATTAGTTGAATTACTACTTGAAACCATAAATTTGTAAAAAGAAAAAAATTTAATATATCGTTAAAATTCGAGACTTGAGTTTCATTCTCCTGAACCATTAATTTCATTCATTCTCCTGAATATTAATTAAAAAAATAAATATTTTTTCTCATTTAGCTATCGACTAAATTTTTAGATTAGTGATTAATTTTCGTGAATCTATAATGAAATTTAAACTAAATTAAATTAAATCGAAAAATCAATTTCTTATTTAACTATCGACTAAATTCGAGATTCGTGATTCATTTCCGTGAATCCGTAAATAAAATTACAGCAAAATAAATTTGTCTGATTTACCTATCGACTAAATTCGAGATTAGCGATTCATTTCCGTGAATAGTAAAAAATTTAAATTAAATTAAATTTGTTCATTTAGCTATCGTCTAAATTCGAGACTGGCGATTCATTCCTTTGAATCTGTAAATCAGTTTCTCATTTAGCTATCGACTAATTTCGAGATTAGCGATTCATTCCCTTGAATCGATTAATCAATTTCTCATTTAACTATCGACTAAATAATTTTAAACTAAATTAAATTTGTTTCATTTTGCTATCGTCTAAATTTGGCCATTTTCATTTCCAAGCGAAGAATTCGACATTCTGAAAATTATTTTCGACAAATGTCCGTCTAGCGTTTTTAGCGGTCACTGTTAGCTTTAATTTAAGGGTAGTGTCATAAGGGAAAGTATTTCCATTTTTCCTCCATGGACGCACTAAGATGTGAGTGAAGTTAAATTCTTTTTTATATTCTTTTTTCGCTGTAAACCTCCGGTGCTCGAAGGGTTAATAAAGTTGTATTCGGAAAATAAATTTTTGATTCATAGGAAACAAGTTATATTCGGAATATAACTTTTTGATTCATGGGAAACAATTTATATTCGGAATATAACTTTTTGGCTCATAGAAACAACTCAAATTTGGAATTTAAGTTGCTTTCACTAATATAGGGGTTTTCAACAAGAGCGGTTATTTTGGTATTCAAAGAAAAATGGTATTTTTTGAGATAAATTATCGTATGTTTGTTTCATAATAAAGAGGAAGGTATGCCATTAATAATGAAACACAACATCAGCCAAATGGCCACCACGACCACGCTTACAGGCAATGAAAAGAGTAGATTTTAATGCACAAAAGACCCAGCGCTGTTTGTTGTCACACAAACGTTCCACTGATCCAGCCATATATTCGAAGTGTCGAAAGAAGCATTCAAATGTTTAGGCTTTTTAAAGCGGTGCAAGAAATATTTCACTCCATCTGATCTCGTAAATATTTACACCACCTACATCCGGCCTAAAATGGAATATAACTCCCATATATGGGCAGGAGCTCCAAAGACATCTTTGCAGCTTTTGGACCGTGTACAGAGGAGGGCGATGGTGATGATTGGGGATAGGGTATTCACCTCTATTGTCTCCCTTCTGCATCGCCGGAATGTGGGATGTGTATCGCTATTCTATAGATATTTCAACGGTATCTGTTCGTCAGATATCCATCGTCTGGTCCATGGAAATTATAGTAAGAGCTCGATTTGTGCAACCGATAGGAAATCAAGCCTGTTGCATTTACTCAGATTGTTGCACTTACCGAGCCCTAAATATATAGGTTTAAATGTAGAGGTCGAAGAATATGAGATGAAACATAACAAGAAAACAACGGTAAAATAACAATTATAATACGATCGTTACAGCGGACAGAGTCGTTCAAAGAAGAATGTTGAAATGGAAGCATTTGGTTTAACCATGTACCCCATTTGAAGTACGTACACTAGGGTGGAGTGAAATTAAAAAAAAAAAGTTAACCTCGGAAAGAGATGTAGTCTGGGGTCCTAATGAGGGGAAAAATAAAGAAAAAAATTTTAAAAAAATTTTAGGGGTCGCGCCTCTCCCTCGAAATTTGGAAATTATCGCTATTTTGGCGTTGATTTTAGAAAAATCCTAAAAAGTTTTATGTCAATAAATGTTTGCAATAGCGTAAACAATGAAATAAGGGCATGAAAAAATTTAAAAAAAATTTTCTCATTGTTCAAAAATTTCAAAAAGTAAAATAAGTCAAATCGTCCCTTCTTCAGAAAATTGACTGAACAATGAAATCGCCACCAAAGCTACAAATATTAGTCGATTATCCTCATATTTGCCTCAAATACTTTTGTTTGGGCACTGAACAAGCTCAAACTTTTAAATTTCGAATAAGTTAAGTCGTTAATTTTTAGGATTTTTCTAAAATCAACGCCAAAATAGCGATAATTTCCAAATTTCGAGGGAGTGGCGCGACCCCTAAAAATTTTTTAAAATTGTTTTCTTTATTTTTCCCCTCAATAGGACCCCAGACTACATCTCTTTCCGAGGTTAACTTTTTCAAATTAAAAAAAAAGCATGTTTTCACTCCACCCTAACGTACACTCCTGAAAACAAAACAATAATAGGAAACAGCAAACAAAATACCAAATTTCAGCGCATCAGACAAAAGTTGCACTTATCTCGACCTTTTTTTTTCAAAAAGTTGTACTTATAAAGATGTCCGTGAAGTTAAATTTTGAAATTTAACAAGTCAAGACACAAACCGCCTTGTTAACAGAGCGGTTATAGGGAGGTACCAGAGCCATGTTAAGTGGTTAACAGTGAAAATGTAGATATATATTTACGATTTCTGAACGATCGGACGAAACAAAATAAAAAAAAAAACAAAAGCTTCCAACAGGGTATGTTTTGGAGTTTACCCTAAAATGAGCATTAAACGCCTTGGAGACGATCATATAATTCCATCAATCGGTTGTGTGTGTGCCTCTAATCAGGTTTCGTCGGCTACACGTACACGACGTCGGCAATGATTGACATAAAAAACAAAATTTTTTGATATTTTCGTTGATGGCGTTTTCGTTGATGGTCTCCAGTTACGCTTGTCAAGCATGACTCATTTAGTAGTAAAAAATTGTGCGAGATGGACAAGTGCGCGGGTGAAAAAAAATTCTTTTTAAAATTTATTGAATGCTATGAGAGCTTACCGGCTCTGTGGAACACCAAAGTGGATGCCTACAGCAACAGGGAGGAAAAAAGGAAGCAGTATGAGCTACTGCTGGATGTTTTTAATGAGGAGTATCCCAATGGGACAGTTATGAAAGTTTCAACCGAACACAACGAAGTCAAACACAAAGTGATGATTGCCGTATTTTGTGGTGCGTTTGCGGGCAAAACACGAAGGCACACACTAATAAAATATTTGATCGTCTCCAAGGCGCTTTACTGAACATAAAATGAACATTTGTAATATAGAGTGACAAAAGAAGGACCGCTGTGGCCGACTGGAAATAGATGCTGGGTCCACAGTAGTACGATGGATGGCTATTGTGATTCCAAATCGATCTGTATATCACACTTGTCCAAAATCAATTTCAGAACCTATTTATTCGGAATTTGGACTTAAATTTTAAATTTTATGTAAGGCCCACTGTGGCCGACTGGAAATAGATGCTGGGTCCACAGTAGTACCATGGATAGCTATTGTGATTCCAAATCGATCTGTATATCACACTTGTCCAAAATCAATTTCAATACCGATTTATTCAGATTTTTGACTTAAATTTTAAAATTCATGTAAGGCCCACTGTGGCCGTCTGGAAATATATGCTGGGTCCACAGTATTGTGATTCCAAATCGATCTGTATATCAGACTTGTCCAAAATCTGTTTCAGAACCGATTTATTCAGATTTTAAACATAAATTTTAATTTTTCTGTAAGGCACACTCTGGCTGACTGGAAATAGATGCTGGGTCCACAGTAGTACCATGGATAGCTATTGTGATTCCAAATCGATCTGTATATCACACTTGTCCAAAATCAATTTCAATATCGATTTATTCAGATTTTTGACTTAAATTTTAAAATTCATGTAAGGCCCACTGTGGCCGACTGGAAATAGATGCTGGGTTCACAGTAGTACCATGGATAGCTATTGTGATTCCAAATCGATCTGTGTATCACACTTGTACAAAATCAACTTCAGAACCGATTTATTCAGATAAAAAATAAAAAAATTGTTCAAAAAAACGTTTGTCAAAATTCGCGTACGAATGAGAATCAACGGCAAAATGAGGAGTGGGCGAGAAACCCATTGTTTCGCTTGACCCTTTTCTCTCTTTTTTTATTTTCATTCATCTTAATAATTTATATTTATGGTTATTTATTACAATAAGGACGGCTATATGAATGTCTCTTATGAGAGAAAAAAACGTTTTACATCGCAAAACAGGCAAAATAAAAAAGCGCCTTTAAGAAAAAAAAATTCCTATTAGGAAACCAACTGAGAACAAAATGTTTCTTTTTTAACGATAAATATGTTTTCCTAATTTGAAGAGACCACTTCACTTTGTATACATGTATGCAATGGAGTCACCAACATGAAGTGGTTATCTCTGAAATGTAACGGATATTCCGCTAATGGTCGAAATCCATTGTAAAATTTATATGGAAAACAAACGAAACTCGCAATGTTAAATTGCAGACAGATGAGCATGTGTGTTGTGAGCATAGGCAGTTCCAAAACAATCTGAAATTGATTTTGGACAAGTGTGATACACAGATCGATTTGGAATCATAATAGCTATCCATGGTACTACTGTGGACCCAGCATCTATTTCCAGTCGGCCACAGTGGGCCTTACATGAAATTTAAAATTTATGTCAAAAATCTGAATAAATCGGTTCTGAAATTGATTTTGTACAAGTGTGATATACAGATTGATTTGGAATCACAATAGCTATCCATGGTACAACTGTGGACCCAGCATCTATTTCCAGTCGGCCACAGCGGTCCTTCTTTTGTCACTCTATGTCCAGTTACAAATGTTTATTTTATGTTCAGTAATGCTCATTTTAGGGTCAACTCCAAAACATACCCTGTTGGAAGCTTTTGTTTTATTTAAATTATTTTGTTTTTTTTATTTTTTTTTCTCCGATCGGTCAGAAATAATCGGAGGTTGCGGAAATCGATTGTATTTCTGTTGTAAAAGCAAATATATACTTTATGAAGCAGAAATAAATTCAATATCACTAAATCCATCAGAAAAAATAACCTCAGAAGAGAGAAAGCAGGAAACAATGAAAACCTTGCCATCATTCTACCAAGTCTTTCATTCCTGTGAATCGTGTAATTGCTACACAAAACCTCTGAGTTCAAAATATCATGTTTTAACGATGTTTCGGTAAAAGAAATGACATTGTGCTCCAAATCGAAGATATTTACAAACAGGCGGTTAAATTTTGTATTGAAACCACACTCATTTTTATAAGCTATGGTGTACGGAGTAGTTAGTTTTTTGACGCTGACTGTGGACTCTGTGAAAAGTAGCCATATTGGGTCTTCTTCTTTTAGTTGTCAAAACAAATTCCTTAGCTAAAGCTCTATTGGGCCAAAAGTAAAGGACAACAATCATAGAAAATATATCTTCAGATTCCGTAAATGAGGATAAGTTGAGGAGGATGACCTAAATTTATAAATATTTAAATTGAATTCACCCTCCAGTTTGGACTTCATAAAAAAATCAATATCATCTGTAGTAGTATATAGAGTTGGGTATTTCTCGAAGAAATCCCAATCTCGAGATTCGGGATTTCCCGAAATAACGAAAATGTCAATTCTCGAGATACGGGATTTCCCGAATAACGAAAATTTCAATTCTCGAGAATTCTCGAAATATCGGGAAAATTCAAAAAAAGTCTAAAATCAGTGTAAAAGCAGCGAATTTCATAAAATATTATTTTTATTTATTTGTATTACTTACTTCAATAGCGTGACAACTCAAAATACGATTTTTTGAGGAGAACCGTTAACAGATCTTACTTAGCAAGTAAGGAAAACATCATGGGTTTCCCGAATAAAGTGCAGCCCTGAGATATGTTTGTAAAACTCACGCAGAATAAAAGTCAACTTAAAGAAGAGATTTACAGCTTTTTCTTGAGCAGAAAAATTAAAAGTTAGTTTTGAATTTTGACACTATTGAATTAAGTGTGTATTCTCTGATGGGACTGGATAGAGGAAGTCTAAGAATTGCAAAAGGAGTCATCACAGGTTACTGCTCAGTTAGGGCTATGACCAGCAGATGGGATAGCAGATATCCAGACTTCTGCAGGATGTGCGAGAATGAGGACGAATTAGAGACAATAGAACACATCATTTGTCATTGTCCAAGTTTGCAACGCCATAGACTTAGATTATTTGCTGAACTAGGGAACATCTCGAAGACAAGTGTAGAAAACCTAATTAGTTATATAAGGGGTATTAGATGGATGAACGACGGGGGATGCGGGTACCCGATAGACTGAACAGACTTCTCATCTAACATAAAACAGTACTCCAGTTACTCTCACCAATTTTCTACTTTATATATCTTTAATCGACTACTTCCAGCTATAATTTTCCCACCTACACAGAAGGGATTCACAATGGACCCTATGGGTCTCCGAGTGGAGGTCCATCTTAGGATGTACCACCCTTCCTAACCTAACCTAACCTATGTGTATTCTCTTACTTGCAAACGTAAGCAATTCTTTCAAAAGTAAGAGAAAGAATTGTTTTTTCTATTAATATTTGTCAACAAAACAATTTTTAAAAGAAAATGGATTTCTCGAGAAATCTTGAGATATTCTCGAGATTCGGGATTTCCCGAAATGTTAAAAATCTCAATTCTCGAGATTCGGGATGGGAAAATCTGGATAATTTCTCGAGAATTCCCGAAGCCCAACTCTAGTAGTATAGGATGAGAAACGAGATACAAATACTGTTTTCCTTGCGGGATGACAGTCAATTTCCTCGGTTCAACAAGAGATGACGATGCCACAGGCACGACTTTACCAATATCGATATCAGCCGTTCTTGGAGAAGTTTTCTTTCCTCCTGTTAGGTGTGCGAACCGGAGATTCCGCAGCCTTATCCAATTCAATATATACATTAAAAAGATCGCCACGGAATCCCTGAAGAATGTGTAGAATTGAATATCTATTCTCCTACACCGCGGAACGCACCTTACCAACCCTTCTCCTCAGTTCTTATACAGCTCTGCTGATATTCCGTCAGCACCTGCGGCCTTGTTGTTCTTAATCCGGGCAATTGCTGCTTTGACCTCATCTGGCACTCAACACCATCACATAATTGGCCGGAAGATGTTTTCTCGTAGGATTCTTCGGCCACTACCATACTAGAGAAATGTTGCTGCCAAATCCTCAGCACAGTCATGTCCGTGAAGATAAATTTTAAAATTTAACTAGTCAAGACACAAACCGCCTTTTTAACAGAGCGGGTATAGGGAGTTAACAGAGCCATGTTAAGTGGTTAACAGTGAAAATGCTGATATATATTTACGATTCCTGACCGATCGGACGAAAAAAATAAAAAAAACAAAATAATTTAAATAAAACAAGAGCATCCAACAAGGTATGTTTTGGAGTTGACCCTAAAATGAGCATTACTAAGAACATTTGTAACTGGACATAGAGTGACAAAAGAAGGCCCACTCTGGCTGACTGGAAATAGATGCTGGGTCCACAGTAGTACCATGGATAGCTCTTGTGATTCCAAATCGGTTCTGAAACAGATTTTGGACAAGTGTGATATACGGATCGATTTGGAATCACAAGAGCTATCCATGGTACTACTGTGTCCCCAGCATCTATTTCCAGTCCGTCACAGTGGGCCTTACAGAAAAATTAAAATTTAAGTCTAAAATCTGAATAAATCGGTTCTGAAACAGATTTTGGACAAGTGTGATATACAGATCGATTTGGGATCACAAGAGCTATCCATGGTACTACTGTGGACCCAGCATCTATTTCCAGTCAGCCAGAGTGTGCCTAACAGAAAAATTAAAATTTATGTCTAAAATCTGAATAAATCGATTCTGAAACAGATTTTGGACAAGTGTGATATACAGATCGATTTGGGATCACAAGAGCTATCCATACTACTGTGGACCCAGCATCTATTTCCAGTCAGCCAGAGTGGGCCTTCTTTTGTCACTCTATGTCCAGTTACAAATGTTCTTAGTAATGCTCATTTTAGGGTCAACTCCAAAACATACCTTGTTGGATGCTCTTGTTTTATTTAAATTATTTTGTTTTTTTTATTTTTTTCGTCCGATCGGTCAGAAATCGTAAATATATATCAGCATTTTCACTGTTAACCACTTAACATGGCTCTGTTAACTCCCTATACCAGCTCTGTTAAAAAGGCGGTTTGTGTCTTGACTAGTTACATTTTAAAATTTATCTTCACGGACATAGCACAGTCTGTCACCAGATTCACATTTTCATTTCTACACAAAGTTATGCCAGTAGACGAGTACTAGCTTGGTTTTTTACTCGTTTGCATCATTTCTTTCTATTCATCACAAGCCGAATGCTTTACAGAAAGCCACTGCAGCTTGTTTAACATATCAGTAATATCTGTTAGTGCATGACATCGAAGTATACAGCGCATCCCTCTATTTTGGAGTTTTTGAAGCCTTGCTTTCGTCTGATGGTTACCAAGAAACAATAATGTTGAACAGTATTCAAAATGTGGTTTGTTTGTTGTATTGTATATGTTTATAGCTGTAATTGTTGATAGTTTGTACCGTATTCTTTTTAAAAGCAATTTTCTTAGATGCCTTTTTCCAAACGTAATTAAAATGAGATTAAAATTTTAGGTTTTTGTCTATTATTATTCCGAGATATTTTATTTCTTTAACTTTTTCAATCTGTACTCCTTCGATATAAATATTTTCTGTACTATTACCGTTTAATATCATTTTTTTCGTTTTATTTGTGTTGATTTTAAGTTTATTAATTTTTAGATATTTTTCAATCATTTTCAATTCATCATTTAAAATACGCGCACATTCATCAGAATTTTCCCCACTGATATATACAAGAGCGTCATCCGCAAACATACATACTTTTGATTTATTTAGAACTTTTTGTATATCATTTATGTAGATTAAAAATAATAATGTTCCCAGAACTGCTCCTTGGGGAACACCCATGCAGAGCTGGGCAATAAGGATTACGATTACCACACGATTACGATTGCAGTAATCCTAAAACAAACAAAAATCCGATTAAGATTAAAGTAATCCTTCATCGAAGGCATTAAGATTACGATTGCAGCAATCGTAATTCTGAAAAAGTCGAAATTGCAATTACAGTAATCGTAATCCTAATGTCTTCGATGAAGGATTACTGTAATTGTAATCACGTGTTTTTTTATAAGGAATAAGTAATCCTAAGGCATGGATTACTTTTTTATTTTATTTAAAAAAAAAACCTTTTGCTTACTACATAAAGTGTTTTTTATTGAGAAAGAACTATACACTTACATATTAACAAAATTAAGATACATAAATGACAAAAAACAAAAAAAAAAAACAAATTCCAAATGTAATGAAAATAACAAAATCAAATTACGTAAGTGACAAAAAATATTAGCAATGTTGGCTGTTGGCTTTTAAAAGCACTAATTTTTCAAAAGAAACATCAGTAAGAGCATGACGACGTGGGCTATTTATAATTCCGGCGAAAGAAAACAATCTTTCTACCGGTGCTGATGAAGACTAAGATTACGATTACTCAAAAAATTGTTATTTAAAAAAAATTAAATTAGGATTATTGTAATCCTTCATCGAAGACATTAGGATTACGATTACTGTAATTGTAATTTCAAATTTTTCGAAATTACGATTACTGCAATCGTAATCATAATGACTCCGATGAAGGATTACAATAATCCTAATTTTAAATAATGTTAAATTGCAATTAAAATAATCGTAATTCAAACCGCAATCCATTACACATGTAATTCTTAGCGCCCAGCTCTGCACCCATGTCTATCGGTATTTGGGTCGATATATAATTTCCGCACTTAGTTCTTTGACTTCTGTTGGATATGTAGCTCTGAAACCACTGGAATTCAATTCCTTTCACACTGTACTTTTCGAGTTTTTGTAACAAAATCCTCCTGATTATGGTTTCGAATGCCCTCTTTAAGTCTATAAACCAGGGTACGAAAATTAACCTTTACGAACTGTTCATTTCGGTTTTGTTACGATCACTTGTGAACCAAAACCACTAACGATTGAATTGTTTCACACACAAAATAATTTTTTCGTTTTGTTTAGTTAATGATCGCGATGTGAAACCCATACACAAAACAATAACAAAAGAGCTCGAGAACATAACACGAAACCCAATGAAACGGTTTCAATGGTTCGCTCTCATGTGTATGTTTGTACACTTACATACATTTATGTAGTAGATAGATGCAGTGTTTATAATTTCTCGTGTGGTTTAAAAGTTAAACTTTAAATGTTTGTTTGTTAAATTTTATTTTGAAGCAAATAAAAATAAAATCAATGGTATGATTGCAATGGTAAATTGCCTGCATGGTGGCTCATTTTTCTTCCATCACATTTGTCATTATAGCAGACAAGTTCATTATTATCGTCATATGTAAAGAAATTGCGCAAAAAATCATTTTTTGGTCGAGGCATTATTATTATTTTATTATTTATTTTAAAATCTTTTTCATTAAACACATAAAATTGACATTTGATTCTCCAAAAAAACAGCTATAAATCTATGCCGCAAAACAACCCCCGCAACACACTTGACGATGCAATCTATGGAGATTGTAATCTGCTTATACACACGAACGCAAGTGTAAAAGGAACAATAACACTTGAGCAAAAAGAACACAGAAATCATAACAAATGGAAAAAAAATATTTGTTTGCCTCTCACAACTTGTGAGTCACAACGAACAGTTCTCGTAGCAATCGGTTATAACCCACAGCTTTCATACATACACACAAAACTAGTAAACGATTGGTTAGTGATCGACAGTGCCAAAAAACCAAATGATAAAAAGTTTAGTTTGTTGTCATGATCACTAACCAATACACAAAACGTTTCAACTCAACGTAATGAATTGGTTTCGCTCGAACAGCGAACGGTTCCCGTAGCAATCGGATAATTTTCGTTCTTTGGTTGAAACAGGGACACCACCACCGACGCTCTAGATTCAGAATGACGTAACAACGAACTTTTTTTTTTTTTTTTTTTTTTTTTTTTTTTGTGACTAACACTCAGGGGACGCCCCCTATAAATGCAATGCACTGTGTTAGCGATAGGAAGGAAGGTTATTGGAGGGGGAAAAGAGGGAGTAGTGTTTGTTGACGTTGGCCTTGAATTTGATAATGCCATAGCAGGCAGGAAACCCACTTGTAGGAAGATTATTCCACATACGAACAGTCCGGCTGAAGAACGAAGTGTCTATATAGTGCGTCGTTCGGTCAACCGGCCATTTGACGATGAACGTATGAGACTTCACCACCCATAGATATTGACGACGGTGCAGGGTCAGTGGAACGTTTGTGTGACAACAAACAGCACTGGGTCTTTTGTGCATTAAAATATACTCTGTTCATTTGGCCCCACTCACAAATCGTCGCCAGATCGCGGTTGAGTGAGTCTATCATCGTTTGCCTTTTGTCCTCTACCTACGAGGGACTTGGCCGATGATCAAATGAGTACGAATGACAGAGGTTGCTATCATCTGCAAAGGAGTAGATGGGTTCACAGTCTGCCCCAACAGGTCGTCAATGAAAATAAGAAATAAAGAAGGAGAGAGGACAGAGCCTTGTGGCACTCCTGCGGTCAGCCTATGCTCGTTGGATGAGACTCCATCTATAACAACTCGTATAGAGCGATCCCTGAGAAAATTCGATATGAATCGAGAGAAGGTATTACCGACACCAAATGCAATAAGTTTTGATATGAGTGCTCCGTGCCAGACTCTATCGAAAGCCTTGGAAATATCCAGAGCCACGACCTTGCTTTCACCAAAGCGGTGTATGGATCGACTCCATCGTTCCGAAAGGAACGCCATCAGGTCTCCAGTAGATCGATTTCTACGGAAGCCATACTGCCGATCATTAAGAAGGCCGTTAGACTCTAAATACCTAACAAGATGGTGGTTAACCATGCTCTCCATGACCTTCGAGAGCGCAGAATATATTGCAATTGGACGGTAATTCGCAGGATAGCCTTACCTTTCTTGGGGATCGGCTGAACATTGACAACTTTCCAACGTGAAGGGTAAATACCAGCACGGTACGACATGTTGAAGAGATTACGCAATGGACGAGCTAGCGTCGAAGAGCACTTACATAGGACAAGTGCTGAAATACCATCCGGGCCCGGAGTTTTATTTACGTTGAGATCCGCAAGAACCCTTTTAACACCACGTGTTCGAAAGAATATCTGGGACATCGAACTAGATACGTTTTCGATCACGTGGAGTGGTTGACTGCTTTCTGGCAAAGATGAATTCTTTGCAAATATTTCAGCCAGGAGGTTAGCTTTGTCAACCGGGTCAGTGAATATCTGGTCACCGTTAACTAGGGTTGAAATAGAATATGAAGAATTGTTCCTTACCCTTTTCACAAATGACCAAAAGCTCTTACTTCCCCTGGGAGTAGAAATAACTTTAGCACGAAGACGCTGTTCGTGAAGAAGTTTTTCACGCCTAAGTACTCTGGCACACCTTGATCTTGCCTGCTCGCGTAGCAGGTCAGTATTGACATTTTTATTTAAACGCCAATTTCTGAACGCTTCCTCTTTGGATCTGACAGCTTCTTTGCATGGCTGATTAAGGGAGGGAATAAACGTGTTAATTCCAAGAAGAATTATTTTCTCAACCATTTCAGCAGCGACATCACCATTATTGTCTAGGAAACATAACTTCCAATTAAATTGCTGATAAAAATTGTTGAGCTTGGCCCAACGTGCCTTTTCGTATAAATACATTGTCCGCTTCTTGACTGGTTTAGAAGTGGATCGAAGATCGGACAACGAAAAGGATGCTCCGAGTTACCAAGAGGTGCAAGAATGTTAACCTCATACTTTTCAGGGTGTGAGGTTAAGAAGAGGTCAAGATTATTTTGCTGTTGCCCTTCAAAACGCGGAATGTGTGTTGGTTCATTCACTAATTGCGCCAAGTCATTGTGCGCGGCAAATAACTCAGCGTACTGACCCTCCGGAGATGTATGGCTCGAATGGGAAAGCCAAGAATTATTATGGACATTGAAATCACCAGCAACTGCAATTTCACTATACGGATAATCTTCCAAAATTTTTGAAATGGAATCGGAAAGAGCGTCGAAGCCATTGAGGGTAGCCTCCCTTGCCAGGGTTGGGCTTCTGTAAAGAAACCCGAAATGTAATGTGTGCGATCCAATCTTGAACTTAACCCAAAGGGAGTTAAATTCTGGATTTTGTGAGTTCAAATGTTGCTGACTCTGGAACACAACACCATTACGTATATATAACACAAGACCTCTGTGAGAAAAAAAGAGGACAGAGTGCGATAGCCAGGAATGTGAAAATCCTGTGGATCCGAATCCTCACACACATGGGTCTCACATAGAGCGAGTACATCCGGCCTATGGAAACTACCCCAAAAAAAATTCGACCTCAGCCTGCGAATGTTTGCGAAGTGAATTTTATACCTACCTATCATGACATTACCAACATCAAAGCAAAATCACAAATAATGCTGCACCCCTCCCGCCGCTGTTGTTTCTGTTAGTTGCTCAGTGTTATGCCTACAACAACTAACAGAACAGCGACAAGAAGAACGCAGAACTATTTGTGATATGCGAACGGGAAAAAGGAGGGGGAACACATGTGCAAGACGGTACGGGGGACATAGACAAGCCCTTAGTGTAGTCTTTTATGTGTTGATGAGTGGTTCTGGATGTTATTGTTGATGCGTGGTGGTTATTGTTGTTGTTGATGTGAGAGCGCGTTTTTTTTGTTTTTATTTTCTATTTCGTTATGTGGTGACAATTTATGTTGATATAGTTGTTGTTGTGACGTATTGTTTCGTATTATTTTTATCTATTTCGTTTCGCATGTTAACTATTGCACTGATTTTATTTTGTTATCACGGTTCACTATTTATTTGCTATTTTGTGGAATATATATGTTTTTTTATTTTTTTTAAAAGCACACCGAAAACACGAAAAACTCGACGGACGGACAAAATGTGCGTGCACACTGAACAAAAGACAGACAAACACTGAATTTGGGATTTTTTTGGGATATGCGCTAATAAACAGTAGTTCTTATTCACTTGCGAGAACTATGCGTATATTAGACCAATAACTTACAGCCGGAATCATTGCAAATGAGTACCGATGGAGGCACAGCAATGACATAATTTGGCAATTCATCTTCATGTCTCTTGAGAAAACTATCCAGATGACATAGAACCAGTGAAAAAGTTGCAGTCGGGTAAACCGAATTATATATACCCTCACCCTCAGTAAAAACATACAAGTCTCTATTCCAAAGTATGGTAGCGTGGCTACCATCATTGAATGTAACCTCTGATGAAAAGTCATAATAGCAATCTTAAAATACCGAATGTTATAGAAAAATATTGTATTTCATGTTTTTACAGAAAGGACGGAATATAAAGCAGAGTTTTTACTAGAAAATTGTATGTAGTTATGGCTTTACTAAATATAGAATTTCGGAAAGATTCGTTGAGGGAGTTTATATAATTACACGGTTCCTAAAGTGGGTGCAATGGTGCATTTGTATGGGAGGTACCAGAAGGGGAGTTGCCAGACTTCCAAGTTTTTGTCCAAGACTTAGTCTAACTATACGTTTACTAAATACAAAATTTGAGCAAGATGTCGTTGGGCATATTGGTGTTATTACACGATTTCTAAGCTAAGCAGGATGGTACATTTGTATGGGAGGTACCAGAAGGGGAGTTGCCAGACTTCCAAGTTTTTGTCCAAGACTTAGTCTAACAATACGTTTACTAAATACAAAATTTGAGCAAGATCGCGTTGATCATATTGGTGTTATTACACGATTTCTAAGGTAGGCGGGATGGTACATTTGTATGGGAGGTACCAGAAGGGGAGTTGCCAGACTGCCACTTTTTTGTCCAAACATTTTTCTAACTGTACATTTTCTAAATACAAAATTTGGTCAAGATCGCGTTGATCATATTGGTGTTATTACACGATTTCTAAGGTAGGCGGGATGGTACATTTGTATGGGGGTACCATAAGGGGAGTTGCCAGACCGCCAAGTTTTTGTCCGAAACTTTGTCCAGTTATATCTTTACTAAATACGGAATTTGGCCAAGATCGAACTTGCATGTGTTGAAATTATAACACGATTTATAAAATGGGCGAAATAGCAGATTTGTATGGGAGGTACCCGAAGGGGTGTGGCCATATAGCCCATATGCAATCCCATAAGCAGTTTTGGGAAAATATTAAGCTGTGCCCAATTTCAGAGTGATTGCTTAACGCTTCCGAAAGTTATCGTGCGTACCAGCAGGACAGACGGACATGGCTCAAACGATTCAGAAAGTCATAAATCGAATTTGGTTCAAAGACACCTGGGGTCTAATGTGGATATTTTTATTTATTTATTTATTTATTATTAATTACAATACAAAGTAAATTTATATTCTAATTTTGGGTCCAAGGGTAAACCGGGTGACAAAGACCATATGTTTTAGATTTTTTGCAGCGACAGACCAAAGCCTCTGGTGGGAATCGAACCCACAACCCCCACGCTGATAGGCAAGCACGCTACCAACTCGCCTACCGGGGCGCCTAATGTGGATATTTCTATGTGTTACACTTTTGAGCCGTATCAAATGATATATACCCTCCTACCCGTAGGGTGAGGGTATAAAAATCGCTGGTTTAGATGCATTTCCACTATTTCTGATATTAGATGCGCTACGTGGGTTTATATTGTCTATGACTGCTAGCAATCCATTTCAACACAGTTTTAGAATCACCCCATCATCTGAATTTTTCTGGAACGTCTGTGTTCGCATAAAATGTTCTGCATCAAACGCTTCCCAAGAACGGCTGCTTGAAATTCTAGGCGTGAATTTGTAACTCTATTTAAGGGGGCACATTTGATTTCTTTACTTAACAAAAGTATGAAGTAGTAGACAAAAATTTTCATTTGGGTGAATTATTAAACTGGATAAAGTTTTGGAGAAAAAATTGGAAGTTTGGCCATGCCCCAGTTCGATTTTACCCAACGTACAGCATTTTATAAGCTATAACCATATAAAGTTCTCCAAAAAATTGGACCCCTAGTCGGCCACCTTCTGGTACCTCACATACAATTGTACCATTCCGCAATCTTGGCCAAATTCTGTATCGAGAAATGCTAGATATAGTTTTCGAGAAAAAAATTTTAATTCCAGCCACTCCCATAAAAATGTATGATATTTTGAGATTGGTGGTAGCCACTCCCACTTTTGACTTTCTGAATCTATGGAATAGGAGAATTGTATTATACACGTGCAATAGTATATCTGCAAGTATTGTCAAAACAAATATACTATACACCATATCTGTTACCACTGGTATAAATGATCGAGTGTGTACAACAGATATTGTATGGTTTTGCTTGTTCCTACTCATTCACTAGTAAACAAAGTAACTGTTACAACTTGTATTGCAGTAAGTGAGAAATGTATTTGTTCCTTGTTGTCAAATAACTGTTGTACCACAAATATTTCCCAAACATTGATGGTGGAACAATTAATTGTGAAGTTTGATAGACATTTATTTTTATTTTAAGATTTTAAGTGAACATTTCATAAACGATTTTGGTTTTTCTTCTGTATTAGAATTATCATAATCTCTATAAATGTGTAGGCTTGTCCTAAAACGATCGATTTTTTTTTTAATTTTTATGTTACATTATATACCTGAAGTTCATTGGGTTTACCTTAATTAATGAACGGAGTATTGAAAAATATATAACTATTTATAATATATGTTTTATTTATAGTAATACTAATTTACCGCTGAAATTTTATTAATCTACATATTATTATATATGATTTTTGTCGGAATATTAGCAAAGAACTTTTTTAACATCAGCTACTCTGTCATATTGACATCGTACAATAAGTACTTGTAGTACTACCTTCAGTATCAGTTTCAGTTGTTTCAGCAAATCATCCGTCTCGGCCTCCTATCCGCATGCCCTACATTCGTCGTTCTCGGAACATCCTAACCTAAATAGGTGTGCCCTTAGGCTAGTGTGTCCTGTGATGACCCCAACTAGCTTACTCAGCTCATTTTTGTTAAACCCGAGTATTCTCCTTGTTTTCTTGTATTCGAGATTTCCCCAGGTTTCCTTTGTGGTTCTTCTCACCTGTTCCACTTGCAATCTGAAGGCATGGGTCGTCTTCATCCATTCCCTCAACTCCTTTTTTGTCTCCAGAAATGGTTTAGACAATTGCAGAATATTTGGTCGTATTCCCTTCCCATTTTAGCCAGTTCGTCGGCCCTAACATTGCCTGGAAACCCTTGGTGGCCCGATATCTAGTTTTTAAATATGTCGTTGTCTCGCGATACGTCATTTATCGTTTCCTTACACCCCATGAGTGTCCTTGACTTGACATTATCACCTCACGAATAAGTTATAAACGGCCTTATTACGCTGGCCTTATTGTATAGCCAGTGTGACAAGCATGGGCGGATGCCCCATGTGTAGCCAATTGCTCTACGGCGCACTGACCAGCATCTGCGGGCTTTTTTGGCTCTGCTATTGATGTGATCTTTCCAGTTTAGCTTCCTGTCCAGAATTAATCTTAGACATTTAACGTTCGTGCATATTTCTATGCTCTTGTGCCTGAAGCTGGGTTTGACGTACGGTGCAATTTTTGTCTTCCTTGTGAACAGACATAGTTCTGGTTTGTCCGGGTTGACGTTCAGTCCCCTACGCTTCGCCCAGTTGTATGCCAGAGTTAGCCCTCTTTCGGCTTCTCTGTATAATTTGTTCGGATCTTTCCCCTTCAGAAGTATCGCAACGTCGTCTACATAACAGACTGGCTTGCATCCTTCATCAGTCAGCATCCTGAGGAGATTGTTTATTGTAGTCACCAACATAAGTGGGTGTCCCTCTATGTACTCTCTCACTAATTTTTATGCCGTGGGATCGCAATTAAACCATCTGTGAGAAAGAGCTCTCTTGAGATGCACTATCTCATGCAGTGCTGTCTCTACTGATCTTCCCTGGACGTAGGCGTGTTGTTGAAATTTAAGCTGATCGCTCGGAATCTGTCTTTTAACCATAGAGTATATTATTCTCTCATTGGTTTTCAATAAGAGGATGTAAGGCTTATGGGTCTATAAGCCTTACACATCGCGTAGCTTTCCGGCGCCTTCTTACCGGCACCACTGACCTTTGGCGTTCCTGTGCTGGCGGCATTAGCACTTGTATTTGTCCTGGATGCTGGCTGCTCTTGTATTTTCGTTGATTTCATTGTTAACACCAATTAAAATATTTTGATCAGTGCAGTGTCTGCACTGGATCTTCTTAATGAAGGTGGGTTCCGACGTACTGATGGAGATAGTTTTCCAATAAAAAAAAAGTTCAAAGACACGTTTTCAACAAACAATTACAAAACAACTTCGAAATAAAGATGTTACGGTAGAGTATTTTCAATCACCCGGTATTTCGGTAGCTGTCACTTTTGAAGCTTTTATTCTTTAATATTTGAGAAGTAGAAACTACGCCATTACTAAAAATGGAACGATACACGCTTCAGCAACGCATTGAAATTATTAAAATTCACTACAGACAGGGTGAAAATCGCAGTTCTCAAAACTAAAGCATTTTGGAGTCGTCGTGAAGCACTTTGTCGGACAGCCTTCCAGAAATTGGTGGTGATAATACTGCTGTTGTAGCCCAAAGTGTTGAAGAAAACCCAGGTTTGTCCATTCATCGTCAACAAGACGACTTTATTTGCCACACAAGCAACGAAGACATTGCTCTTTTATGGGAAAAGTTTCCGGACCGTGTTATCTGTCGAAGAGGTGATCTCAATTGACCACCGAGATCTTGTGATTTAACACCTTGCGACTTCTTCCGTTGTGGTCACGTGAAAGATAAGATCTACGCCACAGCTCAGCGTCGATTTAAGACCTCAAAGCTAGAATTCGTGCGGCTATCGAGGACATAGGGCAGCCACTTTGCGATTTGGTTAGGGAACATTTAATGGAAACGATATGGTCCTGTAAGCGTGGTCGTGGTGATGTTTTTTTTTTTTTATTATTAATGGCATTCCTTCTTTTTATTATGAAATAAACATCCGGTCAAAAAACCGTTGGTTCTTATACAAAATAATAGTAAAAAAAACAATGTGAGATTGGATTTCTGCTGCAAATGTTTTTAACACGTGTTTATACTTGTATAATAATTTATTTAAGATCATTTATTGTTTAAAATTGTTAGTCATAGCATTGTCCTGGGAGTCGACTCCTTTCTGGCAGACTGTAACTGGCATAGAGTACAAAAAGTACTCAAAAGTAAGAGTTGGATGGACATTTGTTTCTTATTCAAGTTTTGACGACATATCACAAATTCTTGATTGGATTTATGTCTGGGGACTATGGGGGCCACTACAACACATCGGTGTTATTATCCTTAAAGCAGGGTTTTGTTTATTTTGTCGTATATTACTGCATTAATTGTGAAGGGACAGAACATCCAACCAACAAGAATGACTGTCGCCGCTCGGCACAAAAAAATTGAGGAAGCCCTTGAAGAGAGATTTATTGCTAGAACCAACGTAAACAGAGTTATATGTCAATGGTATCTGCAGGAAAATCATTCGACAGCCTGTTCCAGTCACCTTCTGTTCATCAATCCAATCATAACCAAAAACCTTTCGTAATTGAAGAAATTTAAAATTAGCCAATTTGTGACAAAGACCGGTTAGAAGGACCAAATGTAAAGAGGATCAGATCGTAGGCCAAAATATAAAGACCTAATATCAGAAATAAAACTCTTTACATGTTGAGTGCTTGTAAGACACTGATTTTATTTTCCAAAACGAAACACTCGCTTAAATAAAATATAATTTGATAATACGTCTAGTACATGCCACTGGCAGCATATATTCCACATACATCGAATGCTCCAAACAAAGAATCAATAAACTATAAAAATTTATACAAATACACTACAAACTAAATAAGATTTAACAGCGCATTGCATCCCCATGCAGTATTGGAGTATCGATATTCAATCGACTGAATGTGCGTGTGTGTGGCTTATGCTATTGATAGTGAACCACTTGAAGGGTTCGATCGTCGATTTCCAATTGAATGTATACGCGAGTACAGCTCTGGCTGCTGATAGTGACACACTTGAAGTGTCATAACCCTATCGCCAGTACATACAAAGGGAAAGAGAAAAAGACTCATGTTCAATTCTGAACAGCAATCAAGAATGCTCATTCTGAAAAACTGGAAATAAAAGATGGCTAAGTTCGCCTCTCAAATAAATGCAAGAAACTTTTTAAATTAAAACATCAATGGCAGAAGGAATTAAAAAAATTATTTCATCGAACCGGTAACAGACTGAGCAGTGAGTATACAATCCTCTCAAAGCAAATTCAACTCCTGAAAATAATAATTAATGAATCGGAAAATTAGAACAAGCTAATTTATTTAATGAAAGATTAACAAATATCGAACCTGGTACGTCCGCATTCAAAAAAATCTTCAAAATAATTGAGAAGAAAAAATCCGCCTTCTGCCAAAAGATCACTCACAACGACATTGTCATTACAAATAACGCAGATATTGCTGAACATTTTCAATCATATTGCTCTTCAATATTTCTCCCCACAATTTTTGATCGCCCAGTTGATGACCTAAACTCCAGAGTTTTTCTTTGCATCAGTCAAACTCCATGCCGTATTTATACATTTGACGATGATTTCAATGCAACTAAAGGTTTGCAAAGTTTCCTGATGCAACAGTAAACTCTCCTTAATCTATAATGACTGTATTAACAATGGTTATTTTTCTAATATTTGGAAGGCAGAAAAAATTTTACCGATTAAAAAAAAGTCTAATAGCGATATGTTGGCCGATTTTTGTCCAATTTCATCACTCTTCAACATTGGTAAAATATTTGAGCATGTCCTGACAGAAAAACTTGAAAATAAGTAAACCCCACACCAAATTTTCAATTTGGATGTAAACAATCGCACTCAACACAACATGCACTGATGCAATTCCACAGTGATATTACCACCAATTGCGAAATCAAATCTGTACGGTGGCAATATTCTTGGATATTGAGATGGCGTTTGACTCTGTCTGTCAGAACGGGTTGGATCTGATGTTGGATCTGAACACCGATCGCACATTTTCTGTGGAAATCCATGGGACATCTTCAACATCTGGAATGATACACAGGGACGTTCCTCAAGAAAGTGTACTGGCTCCATTCTTATTCAATATATTCCTTAACGATTTCCCACACTCTAATCCAGAGTCTCAAGCCTAGCAGATTCCGTAAATAAAGCAGATTCTCACCTTAACATCATCAGTGATTATTATAAAAAAATTGGGCATATTAATCAACGCTGCGAAATCCGTGCCAATACTGTTGTACGGATTTCCTATATCTCCGAAAATGCGTAAACAAACATTATGCTACACGCACGAAAAAATTTTCCAAGGCTTACATATGGTCATTTCCGTGGGTCGCGAACGTACATTCGTACGCTTTTGATGTATAAAAAATATAGAACACATCTTTTTTCTCGATTTTTTTTGTGATTCGATAACATTTTGGTAGCTCTATATTTAGTACAAAAGATGGCTTTCATCGAGTTTTAGTTTTCATAATAATAACAATAAACATGTGGTCGCGAACGTACGGATCGGCGGAAATGCCCATATACATTACATTAGGAGTACAATCTTTATGTAAATATGCATTTCAACACCAGAGGATACTTATTGAAAGGCTTGCCTCACATGAAAACATCTTACTGCAACAAATATTTGAATCAGAAACAAACAACAATTGGTCTGACTGATAATGTTCCAGACGACCATATATTGCCACAATTTTACAAAAAAAAACACAAGCTGGTTCTCATAGAGGATAAAAAAAAAATTCTATTAAAGTTCACTCAAAGCGAACACTCGACAAAGTTAATGATTTACATAAACAAATACCACTATACTGTGATATTTACCTTTAAAACACACATTCATGTTTTAATGATCTCTATTGTCACTGTCAAACAGTATTCGTTATTTAGTTTTAAGTGTTTATGTAGTTTGTTTTGATTACACTACTCAACAAAATGAAAAAAATTTCATGTACTCCGGATGCGATAATTTTTTCTGTGTAGATAACCTTGACATGAGCTCGAAAAACGCAATAACAAATTTTTTTTTCGTTTGGTTTTTGTTTTATTTTTTTTTTTTTTAAATTTTAAAAAAAAATTTTTGGTTAATTTGTTTCGTCCGGCATAACTCGGGAACCACTAGCCCGATTTAATTGAATTAAATTTTAAAAAATTTAAAATTACAATTCCTTTAATCTGTTCATATATTCATATATTGTTTTCCTTTTAATTGAGTAAAGGTATGAATTTCAAAAATTTGCTCGACATATGCACAACTTTGTCTATGGTAAGGTTTTTTCTTTTTTATTACAAAAAAAATTAAAATTTGTTGGGTGACAAAAATATATGAAAATTTGAAATTTTTGAAATTCATGCCTTTACTCAATTGCGAATAAAAGCGAAACGCGTGCATCGATTTTCATGATCTTTGTCTCATTTTGCTCATAGGTTATGTGACTTTACGTAAAAGTAATAAGAATTTACATTTTTTTTCATTTTGGATTTTTTATGGATTTTTTAAAAAAAAAAAATTTAAATCTTTAGGCAAAAAATAAGTTTTTTCCTTTATATATTCATTTTTAACTTGGAAACTGTTGCTTGTATAGGAAAACAATATATGAACAGATTAAGGGAATTGTAATTTAAAAATTTAATTCAATTAAATCGGGCTAGTGGTTCCCGAGGTATGCCGGACGAAACAAATTAACCAAAAATTTTTTTTTAAAATTTAAAAAAAAAAATAAAACAAAAACCAAACGAAAAAAAATTTTTTTATTGCGTTTTTCGAGCTCATGTCAAGGTTATCTACACAGAAAAAATTATCGCATCCCGAGAACATTTTGACTGTTGACTAGTGTTATTTATTGTATTTTACAGACCCAAATGATCTGTCCGCCACAGTAAAGGTCGCATGCACTCGCAATTCGTCGTGAATTAGAACAAGACGAATATAGTTCTAAGTGTTAAATGTTAAACGTTCGCTATGTACATTAGGGCAACTCACGATCTCAGGGAAATAGCCCGAGGAAAGTGGAAAAGGAAAATATTGGAGGAAATTTTGCAATTACAAAAACAAAATACACACGGTTGCTTTTCCCCAAGATGGGCAAATTTACATCACCAAAAATCAGAGGAAAGTTTCCACCGGCGCTTGGGGAAATCAGTCAGCTGTCACCACCAGAGTTTTGAGACGAAATTATACTGTCGGCGCCGTGGCCGCCTTTATTAGCTCGAATTAAACATTATCAACAATGGTTAAATATTGTGCTTGAATGTTTTTTACATTGTTGTCGGTAAATGTCTTAATTTAAAAGTTATTCATCCATCCACATTTATTCGATAATAAGAGATTTTGTTTATTTATTTATTGCCGCGAAAGCCGGTTGCGCGGCGGCCACAACATCAACAGTGTTGGAAAAAAAAACAATCAAGTGCGCTCACAATCGGGTGCAAGTTTTACATTTCCTTTTTCTTTTCCACAAGATAGTGAGTTCCGCTATTGTTTATGTTACCGAAGGAAAGAAAATCTCAATAAATTTACTTACTTTTTTTTTTTTGACTAACACTCAGAGGATGCCCCCTATAAATGCAATGCACTGTGTTAGCGGTGGGAAATAAGGGTATTGGAATGAGGAAAGAGGGAGTAGTGTTTGTTGATGTTTGCCTTGAATTTGGTAATGTCATAGTTGGAAGGGAAAACACTTGCAGGAAGATTATTCCACATACGAACAGTCCGGCTGAAGAACGAATTTTCTCTATAGTGCGTCGTCCGGTCAACCGGCCATTTGACAATGAACGGATGAGACTCCCTGGATAGCCGTGTATTCCGGTAAATGTTCTGACGTCAGGGACGAGACGACGGATATCTTGTGAACAGATGCCATTAAAATATCTATAGAACAGCGATACACAACCCACATTCCGGCGATGCTGTAGGGAGACAATAGAGTTGGTTACCCTACCATCCCCTATCATCACCACCGCTCTCCTCTGTACACGGTCCAGAAGCTTCAAAGATGTCATTGGAGCCCCTGCCCATATATGGGAGTTGTATTCCATTTTTGGACCGATGTATGTGGTGTAAATATTTACGAGGTCAGATGGGGTGAAGTATTTCTTGCACCGCTTTAAAAAGCCTAAACACTTGAATGCTTCACCACCCATAGATATTGACGACGGTGCTGGATCAGTGGAACGTTTGTGTGACAACAAACAGCCCTGGGTCTTTTGTGCATTAAAATATACTCTGTTCATTTGGTCCCACTCACAAATTGTCGCCAAATCGCGGTTGAGTGAGTAGTTCATCGTTTGCCTTTTGTCCTCTACCTCCGAGGGACTTGGCCGATGTTCAAATGAGTACGAATGACAGAGGTTGCTATCATCCGCAAAGGAGTAGATTGGGTTCACAGTCTGCCCCAACAGGTCGTCAATGAAAATAAGAAATAGAGAAAGAGAGAGGACAGAGCCTTGTGGCACTCCTACGGGCAGCCTATGATCGTTGGATGATAACCCATCTATAACAACTCGTATAGAGCGATCCTTGAGAAAACTCCATATGAATCTAAAAAAAAGGTATTACCGACACCAAATGGAATAAATTTTGATATGAGTGCTCCGAGTCAGACCCTATCGAACGCCTTGGAAATATCCAGAGCCACGACCTTACTTTCACCAATGGATCGACTCCATCGCTCCGTAAGGAACGCCATCAGGTCGATTACTGTCGATCATTCAGAAGGCCGTTAGACTCTAAATACATTACAAGATGGTGAGTAACCATGCTCTTCATAACCTTCGAGAGCGCAGAACATATTGCAATTGGACGGTAATTCGCAGGATTAGTAGCCTCACCTTTCTTGGGCATCGGTTGAGCATTGGCAACTTTCCAACGTGAAGGGTAAATTCCAGCACGGTACGACATGTTGAAAAGATTGCTAGCGTCGAAGAGCACTTACATAGGACAAGTGCTGAAATACCATCCGGGCCCGGAGTTTTGTTTACGTTAAGATCTGCAAGAACCCTTTTAACAGCATGCGTTCGAAAAAATATCTGGCTCATCGAGCTAGATACGTTTTCGATCACAGGGAGTGGTTGACTGCTGTCTGGCAAAGATAAATTCTTTGCAAATATTTCAGCCAGAAGGTTAGCTTTGTCAACCGGGTCAGTTAATATCTGGTCATCGTTAACGAGAGTTGGGATGGAAGATGAAGCATTGTCCCTTCCCTTTTTACGAATGACCAAAAGCTCTTACTTCCCCTGGGAGAAGAAAGAACCTTAGCACGAAGACGCTGTTCGTAAAGAAGTTGTTCGCGCCTAAGTACTCTGGCGCACATTGATCTTGCCTGTTTACGTAGCAGCTCAGTATTGACACTTTTTTATTTAAACGCCAATTTCTGAACGCTTCCTCTTTGGATCTGACAGCTTCTTTGCATGTCTGATTAAACCAACAATTCTTTGGGGGTTCGAAGTAGTCTTCGAGGGGATAAATGTGTTTATGCCAAGAAGAATTATTTTCTCAATCATTTCAGCAGCACCATCGACATTATTGTCTAGGAAACATAATTTCCAATTGAATTGCTGGTAAAAATTGTTGAGCTCGGCCCAACGGGCCTTTTCGTATAAATACATTGTCCGCTTCGTGACTGTTTTAGAAGTGGACCGAAGATCGGAGAACAAAAAGGATGCTGAAATGGTGTAATGATCCGAGTTACCAAGAGGTGTAAGAATGTTAACCTCATACTTTTCAGGGTGTGAGGTTAAGAAGCAACTACAATTTCACTGTCCGGATAATCTTCTAAGACTTTTGAAATAGAGTCGAAAAGGGCGTCGAAGCCGTTTAGGGTAGCCTCCCTTTCCAAATTTGGACTTCTATAAAGAAACCCGAAGTGTAATAGGTGGGATCCAATCCTGAACTTAACCCATAGGGAAAACACCACACCATTACGTATAAATACCACAATGCCTCTGTGTGAAGAGAAAGAGGATATAGTGTGATAACCAGGATTGTGAAAATCTTGTGGATCAGAATCCTCACACACCTGGGTCTCACATAGACCGAGGACATCTGGCCTATGTAAATTGATGTGCGAGTATACCGCAAAAAAGTTCGTCCTAAGCCCGCGAATGTTCGCAAACTGAATTTGAAATCTACCTGCCATAACACTAAAAAAAATCAAAACAACATCAAAGCAAATCACAAATAACTCTACACTCCTCCCGCCGCTGTTATTTCTGTTAGTTGTTCAGTGTTATACCTAAAGGGTGTTTTTTATTGAGGTATAGAACTTCGAATTGAAATAAAACACAAGAAAATCGTTTTAATGTCCATTAATTTGGCTTTATTGGAAGGATAATTTTATGCCATTAATGTTTAAATATGATTTCGGGCATGTGGCCGCCGCGGCTGGCTCGAATAAAGCCAATTCTACAGGTCCAATTTTCAACCACTTGTTGGAACCACAACTCATCCACATTCATGCCATCCAATTCGGGAACAAAATAGTCGGTTATCATGGCTCTATACCGGTCTCCATTAACGGTAACTGACTCTCCAGCATTATTTCGGAAGAAGTATGGCCCAATGACTCCACCAGCCCATAGAGCACACCAAACAGTCAGTTTTTGTGGATGTAATGGCATAAAATGGACGGAGCTTACGGTGAACTTCGCGAACTGAACCATTACTTTCGAAATAAATTTGCACGATTTGCAAGCGTTGTTCTTTTGTCAACCTGTTCATGATGAAATGTCAAACCAAACTAAATATTAATCACTTAACAGCTGACAAAATGGCCGCCAGTTAAAAAAGTGATGCCAACTTAGAGTTCTATACCCCAATAAAAAACACCCTTTACAACAACTACCAGAACGGTGGCCAGAAGAGCGCAGTATTATTTGTGATATGCGGAAGGGTTAAAGGAGGGGGGACACAAGTACAAGGCAACGAAGGGGGCATAAAAAGCCCTTACAGTTGTAATGGTGTATATGGGATTGATCGCTGCATTACCTGGTCTTCTAATGTCATGTATCTGAGTAAACAACTTCAGACATGTTTCATGATACCAAACTTTTCATCAGCGAAAATGTCAAAAACTGTTTTGGATAATATCGGATAATAAATATTCCTCAAATAGTTCGAGTATCAGCATCAATATTCATGTCGTTTTTGATTCCTTTCGAAAAGTCAAATGGACATTTTTTACACATTGCCATTACCTATACGTGTCATTTTTGGTTTTGTGGCAGGCCTTGTCTATCCATTTCACAGTGTTTTCTACCAGATCCTTCGATATTCCAAGATTTTTTTCCGTAAAGATTTGTAGTAACCACTCAACCGTTCACCGTTTATACTGACAGTGAAATAAAATATCGATGATTAATCTTTGTGTTTCACAAATTTGTAATATGAAGTAAAAGTCTCATAGACACCAATTATATCAAGAAGCACATGTGCTTTCATAAAAGAGACTATCCTTCTGAAGTTATATGGTTGAAACTCACGTAAAGGAATGGAAAATCTTTCCACTTAAATTAAAAATTGATTATTGGTACGCACAACATGAACAGTCTAATAACATACTAAAATAAAGTATGAACAGTACGTACGTAAACAGAAGCATTATCAGCCCGATTTTGAATACTCCCCGGGAGATAATTCCCGGTGAATTTATGTCCTATTCTAAACAAATGGGGATAATAGTAATAACCGTGCCATTACACGTACAAATCATTTGTTGCCAGTTGAGTACACATTAGACCGGTCGTTATTTTCCAAAAAAGTGTCTGATTTTGAAGTGCCGGGCAGATTTTATTTCCTTTTGGTCTAAAACCATTAAATTTAAAATTTGGGGCTGATCGGATAATATTTAGTGGCCGCGCCCATCAACCAAAAATTTAAATACATGAAATATATGGAAAAAACTTATATTTACCCAATATTCTTCAAATTAAGTGCACAAAAGAGAATATTTTCTACAAAATCTAATTGATTACGATTAGCAATGAAATTATCTTTCTAATAAGTCATCAATTTCCAAAATTGGTTAATAAGAAAGTTGAAGCAAGTAACATAATTATTTATTTTAAACACTTATGAAAAGGCTATATGTATATCGTTTTGAAATATTTCTCTTGCTGTTGCAAAGCAAAACAAAAAAGTACCGTTGCGAATAGCTCAGTACACAAAATATATGTATTTTGTGTCTTTATTCTTTATTTTCATTCTTATATTTTTTCCATATATTTCATGTATTTAAATTTTTGGTTGATGGGCGCGGCCACTAAATATTATCCGATCAGCCCCAAATTTTAAATTTAATGGTTTTAGACCAAAAGGAAACAGAATCTGCCCGGCACTTCAAAATTTATTTTTAACGACCGGTCTAGTACACATATTGTCTTCGAAACTAAATAAAAATATCGAAAATCATCTGAAATAAACTAGAGTAACTTCTCTCTAAAATTCTTAACGTTGGCAGCAGTAAAAAAAACACAATGTTGCCATACACCACAAATTTTCAAGCATTTGGAGAAAAGTATTGACAAGCTAATTGTTTTCATAAATACGTCAACATTTGGTTTTTTGTATTTTAAACACGTCCGAAGTATTCTTTACTGACAATAGTGCACAAAATTGACCTTTGTTTGATCCTGCAAATAGTCGAAACACAGTTACGCAATAAAATTATCCCATAAATTGATAACAAAAAAATGTGGTGGGGAACTAATATTCGTTTCAGCTGCATGTTCCGAAATTTCACTGCCATTGAGTCGGTCGGCCTGTAGCAAAAATATTGGTAAAAAAAGTGTTAGTGTGTTGAGTTTTTCGAACAATCACTGCCCAGTGTAAAGGCTGGATAAGGGAGAGAGAATATCGATTATTCAACTGTTTCGTTTGGCTAACAATTTGCAAATTATTTTTATGACGTTTTAAACGTAAAAAAATTTTTGTTAGCTTTCATTGTTGGTTTTTTTTTGGGAAGCGGGTTACAAGCCCAACTCCAACCTCTTAACCTGAGGAAAGGTTCGCCTCTCACACGTTAGCCGTCGTCTTGGCGGTTGCCAAAAACGCCGTTGCCCAGGAGTTACCACGTGGAGGTCTGTGAAGACGACTTGAGATGTAGTCAATAAGGATCGCACTGGGTTCACCAAGTTGAACCGATCAGTAACTTTACCTTATGACATACACCCCCATGAACTCCGGAAATGTGAGGAGATTGAGTTCTATGGAAATAGAAATGATGCCAGAAAATTCTACCAACGAGTAAAACATCAAAGCCAAGACTCGTGCTGTTGGAATTCCAGCAGAGCTGTATAAGACCGGAGGAGAACAGCTGATAAGGTGCATGCATCAGCTAGTCTGCACCATCTGGGAGAATGAATGCATGCCTAATGATTGGAACCTCAGCGTACTATGCCCAATTCACAAGAAAGGAGACAAATCCGTTTGCGCCAACTACCGCGGAATAAGTCTCTTATCCATCTCATATAAAATACTATCTAGCATATTGTGTGAAAGATTGAAGCCAAAACTCGAAGAACTGATTCAGCCCTATCAGTGTGGCTTCAGGCCGAATAAATCCACCGTCGACCAAATCTTCACACTTCGCCAGATCCTGGAAAAGACCCATGAAATGCAAAGCGATACATACCATCTATTCATCGACTACAAAGCCGCCTTCGACACGCCGATAAGAGAAAAATTGTTTGAAACCATGTCTGCGTATGAGATCCCATCGAAACTTGTACGGCTCTGTAGAATGACTCTGAGTGACACTAGATCCTCAGTAAAAATAGGAAGCGACCTCTCCGAACCATTCACTACAACAAGAGGTCTTCGACAAGGTGACAGCTTATCGTGCAACTTCTTCAATATATTAATGGAGAAAATATTGGAAAAAGCCGAAGTTAACAAAACAGGCACAGTGAACACCAAAGGCCACATACTACTCGCATATGCAGACGACATTGACATCGTCGGTAAGATAGAGCGAGATGTAACTGGTGCTTTTTCCAGAATTGAGAAGGAATCAGCGAAGATGGGTCTAATTGTGAACGAGGACAAAACAAAATTTATGCTTGCCACTGCTAGGCAAACGTCGCGGCGAAAGAAAGGCGGCATAGTGAATGCCGGCAATTGCAACGTCGAGGTAGTGGAAGAATTTGTATACCTCGGCTCCGCCATTAATAGAAATAATAATGTCAGCATCGAAATAAAGCGAAGGATCGTGCTGGCAAATAGATGCTATTTCGGGCTCAACAAACAATTCAGGAACAGAGCCGTCGAACTAAAATAACACTGTACAACACTCTTATTCTGCCTGTGCTTCTTTATGGCGCTGAAGCATGGGTACTTGCGAAAGCAGATGAAGCTGTGCTGGGTGTTTTTGAGAGAAAAATCCTTCGAAAAATCTATGGCCCGATCTGTGTTAACGAGGAGTATAGACGTCGAACGAACCGTGAACTGTATGAGCTATATCCCGACATGAACGTAGTCAAGCGCATCAAAATACAGCGATTGCGCTGGCTGGGTCATGTCGGTCGAATGAATACAAACGCTCCAGCCAGAAAGGCGTTGGACGACAACTACCACGGAAAGCGCAGACAGGGAAGACCGAGACTCCGGTGGAGGGACCAAGTGGAAGAAGACATGAAAATCCTTGGTATCACGAACTGGAGAAGACAAGCAGAAGACCGAAATGCTTGGAAATCATTTATTAAGCAGGCCAAGACTAACAACAGGTTGTAGAGCCAACTTAAGTAAGTAAGTAAACGTAAAATAGTGAATATAAACAAATCAAATATATAAAGAATAATGTTCAGTGCTGCGTTTGCGATGATAGCTGAAGCAGCAAATGCTCAAGTAGAAGAATGTGCAAAGTATAGAAAGGAACAGTTACGAGATGCCATTATTTTCAAGATACTAGTTAATCGATTTTTAACCAAAAATAAAAATTAAATTTACAGGTGCGTGTGACGAGTCATCCATTTGGAATATTTGGAAACAACTTATAATACATTTGAGATTAAACTATTTTCAGCATATTCATACATTTTACTAAAAAAAAAAGTTAATAATGCAAATTCCCTTGCAAGTTATTGGCGGAATAATTCCCAAAAAATCGCATAATAATGACATTCCTTTTTTACCTGGGGAAAGATTCGAAGTTCGTTTAGAATAGGGGAAAGGGAAAAATTGCGGGGGAATTGTTATTCAGAAAAACGAAAACAATTTCAGCTAGTATTCTACACATTTAAAAAATAATTTACTTTTCATTATTTATCTATTAACGGACATTTCTATATTAATTTTCAGCTACATGCAGACAGTAGGATAGATGAAAAAATAGTGAATGCCCAACACATTTATGATCAAAATAGAAGATGTATCACAAAACTACCAGATTGTAATCTGACACTGCAAACTGATTTTACAGACACAAGTAGCGTAACTTGCAGCAGGCCAGGTAATTGTCTTCTTTAGTCCAGACGTTTTCAAACAAAATTCACCCAAGAGAGCGTCCATACAGATACTTTTTTAAATACTGGTGATCGTGGTAACTGTTAATATCTAGCATGTATTTTATGCGTAGTATACAGTGCTTCGACAGTTTCTGTTTCAGAAAACGATTTAAATTAAAATTGCAATCGAAAGTCTTTAATAAATTGTATTCGACAAGGATGAGCCAAAAATTGGAAGTAATGGAAAGGGAACTAAACTGGTAACTATAAATAAGAAATAATCTACATACGAGTATATAAAATTGCGTGAGTGACAGAGTGATTCATCTTGTCCTCAGCAAACGGCCAAAGCTAGAATTATGAAATTGGGGGAGTATGTAATAATAAGATATTTTTGGAAATTCGGATTGGAAGGAATACAAATGAGGGAACACGGGAAAAATACTCAAAAATGGTGCAACAATTTTTTTTGGAAACAACAAGTGCAAACAAAACGGTATAAAGACAAAAAATAAAAAAAATAGTTGAAACACTTGTTTACTTGTTTTATAAAATGATCAAAAGTGGAAAATATTTCGTAAATATTGGAAAAATGCGATAAAGGTTCTGAGTTGGTATAAAGTTTTTTTTAAACCAATATTTTGTGTTTGGAAATTGTTCGGGGCTTGACAGCAGCTGTTGCGTAATGTAGAAAAAGTGTTAAAATATAAAAACTGTAAAAAAATATTTCGTAAAAATTGGAAAAATGCGATTAAGGTTCTGAGTCGGTATAAAGTTTTGTTTTTCGCTCAAAATAAAATTCACTTTCAATTTACGACTTTTTTGTGAGAGGGTTTCGCCAATATCGTGGGTATCTCCATAATCAACCAAGGCGAAAAGGCGAAAAAATACGAGCTTTGAAAGAGCATGCTGATTTGAAATTTAAATAAAACACATGCAAAATTATGAAATGGCAAAAAAAAAATTTTTATTTGGTAGATAATTTCTTGTCATTTAACATATAAATATAATTTCGGGCATATGGCTACCACGACTATTTTGCACAAAGGTCGTTCTGGAGGTCCAATTTTCGACCACCTTTCCAAGCATTTGAGGGCGTATTTCAGCAATGACACGTTGAATATTGGTTTCCAAAGCGTCAATCGTTGCTGGTTTATCCACGTAAACCAATGACTTCAGGTATCCCCACAAAAAATAATCGAGTGGCGTCAAATCACACGAACGCGGATTCCAAATCACCGGTCCATTTCTCGAAATAATGTTGTCATTGAAATGTTCTTTCCATAAGTCCATTGTTTCGCCCGCAGTATGACAAGTGGCACCATCGTTTACATCCATATCTTGAAGTTTTGGCAACAAAAATTCATTGATCATGATTCTGTATCGATTTCCATTGACGGTAACGCGTCGTCCTTCCTCATTTTTAAAGAATTAAGGACCGATGATTCCACCAGCACATAGACCGCACCAAACCGTACATTTATCGGGATGCATTGGTAATTCTTGAACGGCGTGTGGATTATCTTTGCTCCAAATACGGCAATTTTGCTTGATGACATACCCATTCAACCAAAAATGCGCCTCATCACTAAAGAGAATTTTGCGGTATAATTTTTAATTGAACACTGTTTTTGAAAATAAATGTCCACGATTTGGAAGCGTTGTTCTGGAGTTAACCTATTCATGATGATTTGCCAAACAATACTGAATAGAGACGTAACTTTAAACTGTCAAAACAGCTGTCAGATAACAGAGTGATTCATATTAAAAAAAACCTCATAAAAACCACCCTGTACAACCTGCTTCGGGTTGGCCTGTATCTTCCGTCTTGCTTCATTTCCATTTATTTTTGCTTTATAATTATCGTTATTTCGAATTTGGTAGATATGGCGCCTAAAATGTGTACCGTTGTACAGAATTTCATAATGTAAATCACCAAGACGATTTCAGATTACTCCAGGTAACCATTTGTCGATACGGCGGTTATTTGGAAGAAAATAAACATTTTGAATTGTTTCGAAAGACCAAAAAGTAGGGTTATGTATGAAGATGTACTATTTATCCACCATTGTTGTCGTTAAATCTTGGGGGAGAAAAAGTTCCAAACGAGTAGGAAACATTGTTGTTGTCGAATGAGGGGCGATTCTATACTGCCGCAGAAACAAATTCAAATGGTTTTGCAGATTATTTTTATCCCATCGACTTAATTGCACTTTTAACCGTCTGTACCGATCTCTCCGCTTGACCGTTAGAAGCTGGATGATACGTGATATCTGACTAGCCTTGGTAAGAAACTCTTTAAATTCTGATGAGGCAAAACAAGTACTATTATCCGAAACTACGGTGTTTGGTACTCCACAAGTAGAAAACATGAAGTGATTTGTAGGGTTCAAAATTTGAGTGAGCGGTTTGTGGTCCGTAATAAGTGTGAAATGACGTGACGATAAAAAAAATTATTGACTGCCTACACTATGGCTAGTGCCTCTCCCGTCTATCCGCAATGTAGTGAGATAACACGGCGCCTAATCCTATTTTGTTTGCATCGGTGGCGAGAAAAAGTGATAATCCTGGATTGTAAGGGATCAATACTTGCGGTGATATTAGGGCATTTTTAGTATCTCTATCATAGTACGGAGAGTACTCAATTTTTATTCTCTTCACAAGAGAAAAATACCTTATGAGAAAAAAATTGTTCTCTTCAAAGATAAATATACATTTTTCTCAAGATAAATATTTTTTTCTCGTGAAAGTAATTTAAAATATGAAGAGAACAATTATTTTTTTCATTCACGAGATTTATCTACCGAGCACTCGCGCGAGAGTTATATCTACTCATTAGAAATTAATTCTCATTCATGAGTTTAATCATTAGAAAAAATTATTCGTCATCAACTGCATTTTTAGGAAATCCCTTTACAACGGCGAAATGGGACGAAAATATGTATAACAAATAATTAAACTTTCAGCGGATAACATTTTTTTTCTTTTTTATTGTTTTCAAACCAAAAAATTAAATCAAAAAGAACAATAAAGCAATTTTATTGCAATTCTATTCGAAGCACTTCTTACGACCCATTTTTTTTTCAACTGCTTCAAACAAAACAATAGAAGAAACTGACCTGCGTCAATTTCCAAACACAAGTATTTTTATATTTCTTGTCTCACGCGTGCTCTCTTTAATATTTATCTTTATTTAACTTTCGCACTCAGAATGTAAAACAAAACTCTCGTGAAAGTTATTTTTATGAGTGAGTGTTATCTTTTCTTCTCTTTCGTTAGAGAGAGCAATACTTTTAAAGCATGTATTGATCACCCATGAAAGATAAAAAAGATAACTTTCGTAGATAAAAATTACTTTCACGAGAATTATTTTTTTTTGTCTCTGAGTGTGAGTAACAAAACGAGAGATAAAAATTAAAATACCTTTCGCGAAGCGAGATTTTCCGTACTATGATCTCCATATGCTTTTTCTGCTCCTGTGATCCATTCGAACGGTTTCTTCAACAGTACGTCGCGGAGAGCCTCATTTCGTGTAGATAAATCGGGTATGAACGACCCATAGAGATGGCTTTCGCTAAAAATATATGTAGTTCATCATGGGTCCCTCACCGCTTCTACGTGTTTGTCGGATTTGTGTATTCCATTACCGTCAATTTATGCCCATGGAGTTCCGCCGCTGGTGCAGCAAATACACATTTGGCTTCAATCCCTTTCTCTGCAATCTTTCTAGCATAGACTTAGGATAGATAGTATATTAAAATTGTGGGCATAAATTATGATGTCATAAAAAAATTTCAAACGTTCGGAATGTTTTTCGAAACCGATTCCATTGATCCCTGGTATATGTGCTGCGCCCTACACATCACGGGTAGGCCGAATCAATGGGTCGGCCCATGTAGCTCGTGAATTTCTATCCGTTTTCAAAAAATGGAAATTGTTGTTTTACTCATTATACCGCAAAAAGCACCAGTCTTTTGCAATGATCTCATTGCACGTACTTCGCGCCTCTAGTTCATACAGCAGTTGTTCAGTAAGCGTTTGGTCTAGAAAAGTGTCATTACCACAATGCGGTGCCGCCTGTCTTAGCCACGATTTTGCGATATTTCGCTTTCTGCATATTTATTTTTCTTCTTATCAAAATGGTTGATCAATGTTGTTTTAATTTCGCTATATGAAAGATTTTCTGGATCCCTAGGACTAATCAGAATTTTAAGTGCATTATTTAATTCTGTATCCATGTGTACAGGTACGTATTTTTTGTACTCAGTTTCCGCAACTCGACTTAACTTGAGAGCCCATTCGCAACGTACAAAATAGTCATGGACTGACAACAATTCACTTGTCTTGTATCCAGAGATAAATACCGGTGGTGTTGATACTGTTGTTCTGGGTGCTACATTTTGTTATGAAACAGCATTGTAGTTACGGTCAAAATACAGAATGTTCTGCCCAGAAATGGACACTGCCACAAGATGCAAATTTATTCCATCACCACTGACAACTGTAGAAATATAATTAAAGCCGTAGATCTACTAAAAGAAATCGCGGTTGGTGATGACTTGAAATAGTAGCGAGGATTTGGGTGATAAGGAACTGGTTAAAATTATACCAATTAATTCAATAGTAGCCAGTATTTGGATGATAAGTAACTAGTTAAAAATATAGCAATTAATTCAATCAACTCCATCAAATGTGCAGCACACATACTGAAACATGCTGTAAAATAATGTTTTCAACGCTTGGAATCACTTGAAGGACATCGTCTTGCAGGTGTGTATTTTTACATACTAATTATTATTTTTTATTTATAATTATTTTTACCATAAAAGGTATTTGATAACGGCGGAGTGCTTGATGTTGGACTCGTTGGAATTCAACTACCATATGTTAAACACACTCCCAAAGTTCAAGGATTTTTGTGAAAGGTACGTACAAAATTATACAAACCTTGGAACCAGGTTACCTAGCAACAGAAAAATTGCAAAGCAGCCAAAAAAAAATGCAATATCCACATTTGTACCAGCTGGCAAAAGTGGTGGACTCTGTTGCTGCAACACAAGAGAGTGTGGAAGTATAGTTTTCTGCATTAATATCGATGCCAACGGATCAAAGATGCAGCCTTTCAGACAAGTCCTTGGCGGAATAACTTTTTGTAAAATTAAATAATAAGTAATTATAAACAAATAAAATTATAGTAAATTAAAAGCGAGTTTTATTTTGAGAGAAAATAATAAAAATCATAAATTAATTTTGAGTTTTATTTTTTAATAAAATAATGGTTATGCTGATTTTTCTAATACAGTATTTTCGGTTTAGCTGCCAATATAAAATAACTGCCAAAAAATTCATAACTTATGAAATTTAGTTATAGTTTCTATGGAAACAACTTTCTTACCTGCAAATAACAGATAACTGCCACATAGTTTTGGAATATTTGCTCATTTGTCTTTATAAATGTTGCATTTATCAGCCGCACAATAATCAAAAGAAAATAAGCAAAATTTGAATCTTTTTCATTCAATTTCTACTTTGTGAACAATTAAAAAAAAGGAGAGGTTTACACAATATGATTTGGGTTAATTTAATCCAAATGAATGAATGAACTATGAAGTGCATGTGTAAACCTTCTAAGATGAGAACAAATTCCATGAAATAACAAATTGTAATTTTACGCTAGATACGCGTATTGGATACGTGCCACTAAAGTCTGCAAAAGTTCAATTGGCAGCTAAGTCAAAACTACTGTAACACTCATGATTAAATTATTTTTTGTGTGTATATTTTAAGTGATTGATTTTTTTGATTTAAAAAAGAACAATAATTATTGGCGGTCCCTGCTGTATTGTAATAGGATTACTTGCCATTGACAGCCATATCAACTTATTCTATGTTTCGCATAGTAGTGTTGGCATTATCGTTCACTGAACCGGCCCTTTTCGTTCCGTTCCGTTAAACGAACTCGTTCAGTCTTTTCGTTCCATCGTTCCTTTTGGCTCCTTAGTCCAACCGTCACATCTGTTTACCGTTGAGCGTTCTTTTCACTAGGTGTGCAGAAATTGGTGTTAACCAATTTCAATAGAATTCATCCAGCCTTTCACTGCACATTTAAAATGTTTCGTCGAAATAGTTTTATATTTGCGAACTGATGTTATGGACAGCATGGTTAGCTACGATCTGGTCTAAAGGCCTTCCGAATGATCGACAGTATGGCGTCAGTCGAAATCGAACAGATGGGTTCCTTTCGGAAGGATATAGTCAACCCATTCACCGAAAAAGCAAGGCGTTCAATAGAGTCTGGCACGGTGCACTCAAACTTATTGCATTTGGTGTCGGTAATACCTTCTCTTGATTTATATCGAGTTTTCATAGAGATCGCTCAATAAAAGTTGTTGGGGTGTCATAGAACAAGCATAGTTTTGAAACATCACTTAACTCTGTAGCAGTTCACGCTGTTGTGGACCAACAAATGGACGTATTAAACGAAAACTAAGTCGGAATTTAGAAGAGTATTAAATGTGAACACATTCGGGAGAGGCACTCTTTGAAGTAAACAAATGTTAAACTCAGAACTCATCCGAAAGTGTCAGTTTTTTACTCGCTGGTAATATTCGGAATTAATATTATCCGTTTTGGAACTTCGAATGTTATACACATAGGTTGACCGCAGAGGTGCCACAAGGGTTGTTTTCTCTCTCCGTCTCTATTTCTTATTTTCATTGACGACCGGTTGGGTCACACTGTAAACCCAATTTATTCATCATGCTCATTTGATCATCGGCCAAGTCATATGGAGGTCGACAGTATGGCGAACTATGAATGACTCACTCAACCCGGATTTGGCGAAGATTTATGCGTGTGGTCAAAAGAACAGAATAGATTTTAACGTACGTAACACCCAGTGCTGTTTGTTGTCACAAAAACGTCCCACTGATCCAGTATCGTTGTCAATGCCTATGGGTGGTGCTCGCTGGGCTAGCCATACATTCGAAGTGTCGAAAGAATCATTCAAGTGTTTGGGCTTTTTAAAGCGGTACAATAAAACTTCACCCCATCTGATCTCGTGAATATTTACACTACCTACATTCGGCCTAAAATTAAATATAATTCCCATAAATGGGTGTGTATAGCTGTTCCATAGATATTTTATTGGTATCTGTTCACAAAATAGCCGTCGTCTGCCACGTATATACAATTCGCTCTAGAAACCAATCCATCAGTAATAAGACACACAACAGGTGTATTGATAGATTTTGATTCTCAGCACACTTGTCTTTGTTTTAGTTTTTTTGTAACATTTGATGTAATGAACCAACCCTGATAGTAAATCAGTTAGTGTTTGTACATACAAATTTTGAGTAAAAATTATATAGCTCTATGAGATGCACAGTCAACTGCACATAGACATATTCTCATTATAGTGCGGCCTGTTTGTATAGCTTTGGCAGATGCTTCGTTACCGTGCATTGTCTAAGAGAGTTTCTTTCCAATTTTGGCAGCGGGCATAAAACGTAGTTCTCGTGAAATATTATCGCTTAAAGATCAAAACGTGTCTTATAAAAAATACTCTAAATAATGTGAAAACAAAAAGAAGTAAATTGCATCATCAAATTTATATTTATATTAAAATTGTTTATAAATTAATTAAAATTACGCACCTCAAGAAACATCAAGAGGGTTTTCTTTTCTTAAAATAGTGTTCGGTCAGAAGCGACCAAACTTTAATCTACAAACGTAAACCCCTAGAACAGATCAAAAGTTATTAAAATGTATTAACAAAAAAAAAATTAGAAAATGTATCGAAAACGCGATCTTAATATAAAATATTTTTTTGTTACGAAAAATTCCACCATTTTCTATTCAAATTAAGCACAAGTTTTTGCTTAGTCTCTCGAGTACGTCGTACCATTATAGCCAGTTGAAAATAACCGTTAAAACAACCAAACAACAACAAGATTCGAATTGCACCAATGTAGTTTTCATAAAACTTAACATCAATTTTTATATGTCATTAATTTTTTTCAACCAGTAGCCTAACCGAGCAGGAAAAGGGAAGCGGTAGGAATCATAGCAATATTTTGATTCCAGAAAACATTATCCGTAACACGTAAGATGTCATAGGAAAAGAATCATTATTTTAATGTGTCCAAAGAATGCATTATCTGACAATGTTTTACGAAAGAATTATATTACTCTTTTTAATAACTTTGTGGACAGCTGTTTGGCAAATTATGCGCGAACAAAGATTATTATTTTTATTATAATAATAATATTATATTATTGTGATAATATTAATAACATTCTAATATTATAATAATAATCGTCACACGACGAAACAATACATTCCATGTTCTACAGATGAGGGAATATAGTAGGTAATCAATGTTCAATTATTGTCAAGTGGCATTACCCCGTCGATTCTTTGGAATATGTTATATAATGTAATTATATAATTTAATCTCAATGTAAGAATCAAAGAAATCTTATCGCATGCAATATTTTAATTATTTTCCTTAACCCGGGTAACAATATGAACTTTCAAGTGCTGCTATTACTATAATATTGAAGACATCAACATGAAACTCCGGATCATCAGACATTTCGGCAAAACTTAGAGACTAGAAAAAAGTTTATCAAATAGAGTTATCAAAGAAATAGAAATAATAAATGATCTCGAAACAAAACTGAATTTTTCAAATTTGGTTAAATTAACAAAAGAAAATGTGTTTAATGTTTTTGCATACAGGGGTCCATGACCAAGGTTACCCGGGTACCTTAGTCCAAATTACCTTAGGTTAGGTTAGGTTAGGTTAGGAAGGGTGGTACATCCTAAGATGCACCTCCACTCGGAGACCCATAGGGTCCATTGTGAATCCCTTCTATTTACAGCGTAGAAAATATATAGGAAAGAGAGAAAAACATGTGAGAGTCCATGGTGTAATGTTAATGTAAGTCTGTTAGTCCATCGAGTACCCGCATCCCCCGTCGTTCAACCATCCAATACCCCTTATATAACTAAGAATGTTTTCAACACCTGTCTTCGAAATGTCCCCTAGTTCAGCAAAAAATCTATGCCCTAGACATTTTTGTCTATGGCGTTGCAAACTTGGACAATGACAAAGGATGTGTTCTATTGTCTCCAATTCGTTCTCATCCTCGCACATCCTGCAAAAGTCTGGAGATCTACTGTCCCATCTGCTGGTCATAGCCCTAACTGAGCAGTGTCCTGTAATGACTCCTATTGCAATTCTGAGACTTCTTCCATCCAGCCCCATCAGTGCATTTGTTCTCGCTATATCTAACCTAGGCCACAAGACCTTCGATATAGTGCAACCCACTCTTCTTTCCCAATTGGAAAGAGTTCTGGTTAGGATATGATCCTTCTGTTTTTTTTAAAAAGTAGCTGATTGGCGGTTTAACCGATCTGTCCGCTTCCTCAATATGCAAAGCTGAGCCCGTTCGAGCCAGCTCATCCGCGATTTCATTTCCTTCAATGTCACAATGCCCTGGCATCCAGCATAAGCCTACGTTGTAGTCCCTTAGAAGTAGGCTTAGCACCTGCCTACAGTCATTAACTACCCTAGACGAAACCTGATGGCTTGTTATGGCCCTCAGTGCTGCCTGACTGTCAACGTAGAAAGTAATGTTGTCTCCTTTCGGTATTATGCTACCGGAAATTTCCTCCGCAGCTCGTAATACCGCTAAAATTTCAGCTTGGAAGACACTACATTCATCCGGTAGTCTGAATGATTTCCTAATGTCCGCCTTTTCTATGTAGACACCGTCAGTGAAGACTGCCCAACCCTTGTGCAAGTTGCGGACTCCTACCCACGAATCCCTTTCAGGGATTTCTAGCCCGGGCAGGGTCAGAAATTCTGTTTTCTTAATTATGTAGTCCGATTGCTCATCTGGAACCCTGGACTGACCCTGAAGACAGAACTCTGACAGTAGTCTCGAATGACCGGTTCTTGTATGTCTGAGCAGCGATGACTCTTTAAGTCGAAAGATGCTTCTGGCTGCCTCACCCACTATAAAGTCCTTAAGGGGGAGAAGGTGTAGAATAATGTCTAATGCAGCCTGTGGTGTACTTCTGATGGCCCCCGTTATTCCTAAAGCCGCACACCTCTGTACCTTTTCTAGTTCTTTGTAGTAACTGTCTACCCTTGTTGCCTCCCACCACACTGTACAGCCATACGTAAGAACCGGTCTTACTACCGCCGTGTAGATCCATTTCACTACCCTCGGCCGAAGTCCCCAGTTCTTACCTATGGAGTTCCTGCATGCGTAGTAGGCATTAAGTCCCTTTCTGAGTCTTTCCTTTGTATTACTTTTCCAGGAAAGTTCACTGTCCAGAAATAACCCTAGGTATTTAGCTTCCGTAGCTAGTTTGAGTTCTACTCCATCCAGCCACGGTACTCTAAATTTCTCTATCTTATACCTTCTGGTAAAGAGAACCAGTTCCGTCTTGTTTGGGTTCACTCCCAAACCCTTACTTTTTGCCCACGACGATAGCTCTTCCAGTGCCGAATTCATGACCTCACTGATGGTCGGGAGAAATTTCCCGGATACCAGTATTACCACGTCATCAGCATAAGCTACAATCTTCCTTCCTCTTAGCTCGAATTCCCTGAGAATAGTATTCACCGCTAGAAGCCACAGAAGTGGAGATAGGACTCCCCCTTGTGGTGTTCCCCTGGTGGCTAGCTTCCTTGAATTTCCTGAGCCTAGGAAATTGGAATTGATAATTATGCTGCCCAGCATATTATCTATCCAACTTACCAGGAAGTTTGGTACAAAGAGTTCCTCTAATGATTCCTTGATAGCTCTTCTTTCGATATTGTTGAAAGCTCCCTCTATATCTAAGAAAGCTGCGAGCGTGTATTCCTTGCTAGCCAGGCTTCTTTCTATACAACCCACAACTTCACGAAGTGCACTCTCAACAGATTTACCCTTGAGGTAGGCATGTTGAGCCCCACTTATGAAGCGCGTATCAATTGTGTTCCTGATATACAGATCTATCAGTCGTTCCAGTGTTTTCAATAGAAAAGACTATAGACTGATAGGCCTGAAATACTTGGGAGTAACGTGGCTAGCCTTGCCGGCCTTCGGTATGAAAACCACCCTGACTTCCCTCCACCTTTTTGGTACATACCCGATCAGTAGGCACTCACTATAGATATCAATTAAAATTGATAGCACTATTTTTGGACAGTGCTGCAGCAATGCAGGGAAGATGCCATCTGGCCCTGCTGATTTGTACGGTTTGAAGATACTAATTGCCCATGCTAATCTGTCCAATGAAACTATATCTCTAATTATATGCTTCTCTAGCTGCGTGGTGGATACCAAGATGCTAGTCCGGTCCGTGACCTCATCCCCTGTATCACTGCACCCTGGAAAGTGAGTTCCATAAGTAAAGAGAGTGTCTCAGAGCTGGACTCTGTCCATGTACCATCAGATTTCTGAATATATCCAGGTACCTTAGGGTCTTTGGATAAAATTCGCCTAAATCTGGATGTTTCATTGACAGAATCGATGGCCTTTACAAACGTGGTCCATGAGGTCCGTTTAGCCCTTTTGATCTGTCCCTTATAGTTATTGAAGCTTACTTTGTATTTCTCCCAGTCTTCTGAGTTTTTGGTCTGATGTGCCCTGTTGTATAACCTCCTAGTGGTTTTTCTCAGATCTCTAAGATCAGTATTCCACCAATTTGGTTGTTTTCTTTTGCCAGGGAATATTGTCGGACACGCCCTATCATAACATTCCCTCATGCTTGAAGTAAGCTCTTCAACTTGTGTTTCTAGTTGTTTGTCCACTTCCAGGAACATATCTCCTCCCCGAGATGTGTTCGGCAACCTGGACTCTAAGTTCGCACTAAATTCAACCCAATTAGTTCGTCTCGGATTCTTGTATGGAAAAATTACCAAATTACCTTATATTTCAAAGAAAAAGCGTTGATTTTATTATATTTGATGTCTTATGTTGAGTCATTGTTAAAACATGGAAAACTACGTTTTTGCCAAAATGTTACAACTAAACGAAAAAACATCAAGATAAGGAAAAGATTAAAAAGGTCATACAAAAAAACTGACACATACGAACGCCAAACCCTTCGAGGGTTTTACTATACTGACCTAGTACCATGACCCTGATGTTCAGCAAGTTTACGCAAAAAGCGTTTTCTCCATGTTGTCCACCTTTTGTGTATCTCTGTGTGGTATACTCCCGAATCGTCTGGTCCATAACATCCACGCCTCCTTTTGTTTTGTTAAAAAAATTGATAATTTCTAAATAGTTGGCGTTTTCTTCTACAGTTGCATAATCATGCATAGCCCACAACAATATTACGGAATTTGTTTTCCTCTGTTTGTATCTAACCATAGTCATCTTTTCGTGGAAACCAAATTTGCTTGTCCCAATGGTCCACCTCTTATCGTCTTTCATTTCTGTTGGTATATAGGCTTTTTTCGCAGCAGTGTTCCGATGCTAAGTTTGACGGTTATCAGCTGCAATGCCAGTGGCAGCGTCGTAAAAAAAAATGTCCATGGTGATATTACGTCCGCTACCGTGGCATGGCCCAACCAAATCTCTGACTACCCTTTCGCCTACGCCAATTTCGCGACCACTGTCTTGTTTGCCAGTATATATTTGGCCATAAAGCATCGCATATCCAACATACCTTGATACCGTATTTCGCAGGCTTCAATGAATATACTGGGTAAATTTCGTTCTGCCGCGGTGCGGATACAATTGTTCGTGGATTGTTAAATTGTCTGTAGGCACAAAATATAGCGGCTGGAATTTCGTTTTTTTCGTTGTCATTGTCCCAGTCTTACCTATCTGAGTCTTGCACTTCTCCAGTAAATACCACTTGTTCTTCCTCAATTGGCGTCGTCATCCTCAGTCATTTCATCAAGTAAACACACATTATATATCGGCAATTCCACGGTGTCGAACGTGACCGTTGTACACATTCAAAGTGCAAAAAAGGTCAGAATAAAATATATTTTAGATTCATCTTATACATATTCGTACAGGTCCATAGTAGTACTATCACCGCACTGTGTTGCGGCTAGTGGAAAAGTAACTTTTTTCCGATTATTTTTTTCAGTGTTTTTAATGATGCAATTTTGTCACAGACATTCCAAGTAAACAAAAAACACATAAAGCTTATTTTTATGATGGCCCGTTGATTTTTAATTGATTTTAGAAGTCAAATATACAAAATTTTCACGAAAAGAGGGGATTTCAGGGCTGTATTCAAAATGATCTCATTTGATTTTGGTGACAGATATTTTGATTCGGAAAAAAAATCTGCCTTCGGACAAGTATCTTCTGTAAAAAAAAAGGAATGTTGTTTGAGACATTTTCATATGCACCTTTTTTAGAACGAAAACCCGACTAAAGGTCCATTTTTCCTTTAAATTTGGGTTAGGTAAGCAATATCTAAAAAGTCCCAGAGAGTCCCAGTTCCAAACCACTACAGAAATGTTACATAATTTGTTTTCAACGAACTGTGAAAAAATCAGCTGCCCATACCTGCCCTCCTGGGAGTTATAGCGATTTTAGTATATCACTCTCAGTATTTATTCCATAGAAATAGAACGGAAATTCTCGGAATCACTTATTGAATAATTTAATCATATTGGTTTTCGGTGACAAAAATGAGCATAACTCTCTTAAAACTGAAGCTATTGACTTCAAACCGGTATCAAATTAAAGCTTTGATTGCCACCTTTCAAATAAGAAATGAAATAGATTTTGGTTTTTTATAAAATTTCAGAGTTTTTCAACAAATATCGAAAAATCATGAAAATTTGACGTTTATAATTCTTGTTCGGACCACCCTATAATTTATTTAAAAAAATAATCATAGGGTATTTATCAGAAATAAAAGAAGAATTAAAATAAATTTTTTTTGTAAATTTTTCGAATATTTTTTTTTTTTTTGACTTTTGTTGAAAATTTGACCCAAAAATTTTTTTCGGTGTAAATTTTTTTTTCACTCATTCTGTTTGGGATTTCATTCTGACCAATCTGTAGAAGTTTCTCATCGATACAATTAAAAATACAGTTTAGGCAATATGATTTCCAAAAAATTCCGCTTTCGCAACACTGTGCACCGGTGGTTTAGTTTTTTTCAGGCGAAATAGTGATAACAAAATAAGGACAAAACAGGGAGCGGGTCGAACGCGACAAAAACAGAACTAGTTTCCGTGAACATCTTTAAAAACATGAGAATCACTTTCACATGAGAATCCACTTTGCAATTGTTTTTCGTAAATTTTTGAGTAAATACACCTGAAATTCTTTAATTTCATTAAAATTTGATTATTTTTTATAGTAATATATTACATTAATGTGATTTTAATAACTTTTAATTTTTTCATCACGGTAGACCTTTTGGTGGAATTACCCATATGCTTCTGGCTTCTTCACTCAAAGGCAGATATTATCTTTCAGTTAAATCTTCTATGTTGCGGTTCATTTTTCTTCAACTTCACTGTTCAACTTATAATGACAAAACACAAACAATTCACAAACGGGTACCAAAAACAAGCAAAAACCCAGTTTCTGTTTACTTTTGTGTGCCTGTTAGGTACAAAATGTCTATAGAAACATTACAAACATGAAATCTGTACAGTTGAGATGTAAAAACTAAGCGTTTCTAGTAATCTGTGCAGCTAAATATATATTATTTTATTTGAAAGTAAACGAAACAATGCACTAGGTACCCGGGTACCCTGGTTATAAACTCCCGTTTATCCTGCTGGTTATGGACCGTTGGGTTAAGACAGTGATGGGCCTAAAATAAGTCACTGACATGCAATAAGATCTGTTTGTCAATTAATTTTTGTTTGTTATTATCATATAATAATTTCTTTTCATATTATTTATAATAATACGAATTCTTGTCTAGAAATAATACGGAGTTAAATATGAAGTGATCCAGTATTAATGTTATATTCAGTGTCGTCGGTGAGAGATTGTTTAAGGGTGTTTTCACAAATGTAGAGGCCATAAGAAAATCCATAGGAATGGAGAGTTTTGAGGCATAGAGTCCTCTATATTAAGAAAAACGTATCATTTATTTCAGAAGTCGTGCGTGATGACAACTAAAGGTTATCTAATGCGCACGTGATTGGTTTAATTCCGTCGTAGGTCCCACATCTCCCGAACTAGATAGCTTGCCGAACACGTGCGTACCGTTCCGAGCCGTGACCAAATGGTGTGATTATTATTATAGTCCATCCGCAACGCCTGAGGGGACCATATTTAGACTTTGGAAAAAAAAACTGGACTATGTTTGGCTGAACATTCTCGATTTGAAAATGTTTTCTTTTCAAAGACATTTTTGTTCTATGGAAGGTGTTCAGAATTGAACATGAGTCTTTTTCTCTTTCCCTTTGTATGTACAGGCGATAGGGTTATGACACTTCAAGTGTGTCACTATCAGCAGCCTGAGCTGCACTCGCGTATACATGCAATTGGAAATCGACGATCGAACCCTTCAAGTGGTTCACTTTTAATAGCATAAGCCACACACACACACGCACATTCAGTCGATTGAAGATCGATACGCTAATACTGCATGGGAATGCAATGCGCTGTAACAGATGTTGGCGTCTGTTTAATGTTTATGTATTCTTGGAATCTGTATTAGTCTGTAATGTATTTGTATAAATGTATATAGTTTATTGCTTCTTTGTTTAGGAGCATTCGATGTATGTGGAATATTTACTGCCAGTGGCACGTACTAGACGTATTGTCAAATTCTGTATTATTTAAGTGAGTGTTTCGTTTTGGAAAATAAAATCAGTGTCTTACAAGCACTCAACAAGTAAAGACTTTTATTTCGGTTTAGCTCTTTACATTTGGTTCTTCGAACCGAATTAAGCTCTTTACATTTGGTCCTTCGAACCGGATTAATGTCTTTACATTTGGTCCTTCGAACCGGATTAAGCTCTTTACATTTGGTCCTTCGAAAGTGATTTTTTAAATTTTCCCCCACCAGTGGTAAGAGATTTAAAAAAGAACCAAAAAGAACATTTTAAGGGAGAAAAAATAATTTCCTTGAAATAAGCGTGCTCGAGGCTGACATCGAGCTTAACTCAAAGGAGAAATATCGTTTCTCCAACACGAAAGTAATTTTTTAAATTTTCCCCCACCAGTGGTAAGAGATTTAAAAAAGAACCAGAGTGAACATTTTAAGGAAGAAAAAAATAATTTCCTTGAAATAAGCGTGCTCGAGGCTGACATCGAGCTTAACACAAGAGAGAAATATCGTTTCTCCTTACACAAAAAGTGTTAAAAATTTGATTAAAGAGAAACTATCGGTTTCTGAAAAAGAAAAATTATGAAGACAGTGTTAGAAGAAACACTGCAAGTACAAGGAAATGTACCAGAAGACATCAGAGAAACAAGTCAGCCAAGGCCTCCAAGTCCAGCTGACAGTATTATAGATATGCTAGAGTCAAAGATGGCTAAGGCATCGAAGATACTAGATGAGGCAGAACGACGTCTACCAGGCAGTGATACCACTGACATGAGGATGTTCCGGAATAAAATTAAGGACATCTGGTCAGTAATATCGCAAGCGGCAAGTGAGGTAGAAGCAAAGTACCGACGGGATACTTCTGATTCAGAAGCATATGAGGCTCTGGAAGACAGGATGTACCGTATGCAGGCAAAACTGGAAGAAGGAATTGATGGAGTTCAGAAGAAAGAGAACTTCAATACAGGGTTTCCGTTGCCAGTGACGAAGCTACCAATGTTTGACGGAAGCGAGCAAGAATGGCCTTCATTTTGCTCAGAGTTTAAAAGTCTGGTACACCAGATGCAGGTACCGGATGCAGTAAAGTTCCATTATTTAAAATCATCGCTTCAAGGTGAAGCAAAATCAATGGTGCAACATTTGCTGCTCGGATCGGAATCCGAGTATAATGAAACCTGGAGCTTATTGGTGGATAAATATGAAAATAAGAGAAAAATATTTTCGTCAGCGTTTGACCGCATATTAGACCTGCCGAATCTGGATGCTGAGAACCATCAAAGTGTCAAAAAGTTCATCAGTACTATAAATGAAAGTTCATTTATCATTAGAGAGAAAGCAGAGGTTGGCAATGAGGTTGAGGTTTTGTTGGCGCACATCATTTTGAGGAAGTTTGATGGAAACACCCGCCAACAGTATGAACATCACACAAAGAGGACAAAAGAAGTGCAAAAACTCCGAGATGTGAAGACATTTTTGGATCAAATTTGCATCAGTTTGGCATCCTTTCCGATCAAGAAGAAAAGTCCATACACCAGTTACTCACAGACAACAGAAAGTTCAGGGCCAGTTTGCTCGTGTTGCCGAAGAATTGGGCACAATATAATAAATTGCCGGAAGTTCACAGCAATGACCCCGGAGGAGCGAAAACAGTTGATAAACGCTGCTAAACTATGCTATAAATGTTTGCAGCATAATTTTACAACAAGGTGTATGAAGGAGTTCCGGTGTGCCATATGCAATCGGAATACTCACCATACATTAATCCACCAAGAATACAACACACCGGGCGAAAACGTGACATCGAATATGGTCCAGCAACAAAGCAAGGACACACTGTTAGCAACAGCAATAGTGAAGGTAAAGACACCGGATGGACGAGTTCAACTTCTACGGGCGCTTCTGGGCGCTTCTGGTTCTCAGACATCATTTATATCGGAGAAAACCGCACAGCTGCTAAGACTTGCACGCATGAGAGCGCCAACTAAAGTTACTGGAATATCGTCGGATCGAGTGGAGTCGGCAAGACACAAAGTTGTGTTTGAAATGAGTCCACGTTTCAGCAACGATTTTTCAATTATGACGAAAGCAATAGTGCTCCCGAAGCTTCACAAAACATTGCCGAATAAATCATTTGATGCGAATCTACGAGATTGGGACAACTATGTATTGGCGGATCCCAATTACAACAAAATTGGGAGGATAGACATCATTCTAGGAGCGGACGTGTATCCAGAAATCATGAAGACGAAAACCCTGAAAGCTAATGGTATGCTAGCTCAGGAAACAAAACTCGGTTGGATACTTACAGGTAATATCCAAAAAATAACAAAGAAAAACAATTTGATTGCAGCAAGTGATACACGCAAAAGGTTTCACAAAGAGAAAGCTGCACGATCCATCAAAGTCGGACGATGCAGCCATTTGGATCCCAAGCCATCACAAATATCTTCTCGTACACGACATGGAAGCAAACGCAGAAGGATGGCTCAAACTTATAAGGACGAAGACCCACTACCTTTAGCATCGGTTGTAGAAAAGGCTAAACGACCGTACTATATTGATGAAGATGCGAAGTATGCGCCTACAGTGACCGCCTACGCTAGAGGTGGATATGAAATGAAACCATGTATCAATGAATGGTTTAATCCGTTGACTCAAAACGCAGAGAAAATGCGTACAGAAGCGTTTGAAAATGCTGCAGTCACCACATTGGAACAACAGAAACGACCTTTACGTAATAAAAAGGGAAACGTTTCGCCCAGGTCTGCAAAAACAACAATTGATGGTAATCTACCAGCTTGTGTGCGTGGTCGATTACTTACACCAACTCAAAGTTCGAATCACACATCGGTCTGCAGAGTTACCCAGAAAGTGCACACGAATCTATCGAAGGTGATACCTTTAACTAATGTTGTCAGGGCTACTAGCGGTAGCACGGTATCAACGAAAACCTACAGTGCCGAAGACTTCGGCAAGGGATTGCATAACATGACGGAAGAACGCAGAACTCACCGCGACAAAAAGCATCTGATGGTCGCTCAGCATCCTGAGAGAGAAACACGGGTGGACAATGTATCCAAGAGAAGGAAGAAGAGACACCCGCAGAGACAACAGGAAGGTGAAGTGGTTGTATGCAACGTATGTTACGCTTACAACTACAAGAAGAAGAGGATGCCCGACTCAAGGCTGCCAAGGAATGCAGAATATATTGTATTAAGAAAATTATTTTAAGAAAGCGCTTGTTTACTTTTCTTTTTGTTAGCCCCGCGCAGAATGTTCAGAATTGAACATGAGTCTTTTTCTCTTTCCCTTTGTATGTACAGGCGATAGGGTTATGACACTTCAAGTGTGTCACTATCAGCAGCCTGAGCTGCACTCGCGTATACATGCAATTGGAAATCGACGATCGAACCCTTCAAGTGGTTCACTTTTAATAGCATAAGCCACACACACACACGCACATTCAGTCGATTGAAGATCGATACGCTAATACTGCATGGGAATGCAATGCGCTGTAACAGATGTTGGCGTCTGTTCAATGTTTATGTATTCTTGGAATCTGTATTAGTCTGTAATGTACTTGTATAAATGTATATAGTTTATTGCTTCTTTGTTTAGGAGCATTCGATGTATGTGGAATATTTACTGCCAGTGGCACGTACTAGACGTATTGTCAAATTCTGTATTATTTAAGTGAGTGTTTCGTTTTGGAAAATAAAATCAGTGTCTTACAAGCACTCAACAAGTAAAGACTTTTATTTCGGTTTAGCTCTTTACATTTGGTTCTTCGAACCGAATTAAGCTCTTTACATTTGGTCCTTCGAACCGGATTAATGTCTTTACATTTGGTCCTTCGAACCGGATTAAGCTCTTTACAGAAGGATCGAAGTGTTTGTTGTGTACCACTAATATTATTATACCCTCACCCTACGGGTAGGAGGGTATATATCATTTGATACGGCTCAAAAATGTAACACATAGAAATATCCACATTAGACCACAGGTGTCTTTGAACCAAATTCGATTCATGACTTTCGGAATCGTTTGAGCCATGTCCGTCTGTCCGTCTGTCCTGCTGGTACGCACGATAACTTTCGAAAGAGTTAAACAATCTCTCTGAAATTTGGCATGGCTTAATATTTTCCCAAAACTGCTTATGGGATTGCATATGGGCTATATGGCCACACACCTTCGGGTACCTTCCATACAAATCTCCTATTTCGCCCACTTTATAAATCGTGTAATAATATCAACACGCGCAAGTGCGATCTTGGCCAAATTCCGTAGTTAGTAAAGGTATAACTGGACAATGTTTCAGACAAAAGCTTGGAAGTCTGGCAACTCTCCTTCTGGTACCTCCCATGCAAATGTACCATCCCGCCTACCTTAGAAATCGTGTAATAACACCAATATGCCCAACGCAATCTTGCCCAAATTTTGTATTTAGTAAACGTATAGTTAGTCTAACTTTTGGACAAAAACTTGGAAGTCTGGCAACTCCCCTTCCGGCATCTCCATACAAATGTACCATCCCGCCAACCTTAGAAATCGTGTAATATCACCAATATACCCAACGCGATCTTGCCCAAATTTTGTATTAAGAAAAGCTATAGTTGGTATAAGTTTTGGACAAAAACTTGGAAGTCTGGCAACCTCCCATACAAATGTACCATCCCGCCCCTTATAAGCCGTGTAATGTTTTCAATATGACCAACGAGATCTTGCCCAAATTTTGTATTTAGTAAATCTATAGCTAGACAAAGTTTTGGACGAAAACACGGAAGTGTGGCAACTCCCCTTCTGGTATCTACTTAAAATGTTCGAGAAAAAACTCTACAATATTTTTCTATAACATGCGGTATTTTGAGGTTGCTATTATGGAATATGTGACTTGTATGAACACTTACAAGATATACTATTTATACACTTTTTATTATTACTTACGTAATTACTTAAAAAAATCATTTAATGTGGTTTGTTTTTTCTTCTTAACCTGAATATTTTCTGCCAAAAGCTTCTCTTGGACACGTAATGTTCTGTAACGTTCGAAGATGCAGAATTTTCCAAAAAGTTTAGAAAGGTACCGGATGCGTTTATGGCATCTTCCAATGACGTTTTTGTAATAATTACAAATCATCTTCATCAACTATTGGATCTAGTGTACTTTTCAATGATTTTCGAATTTGGAAGCCAATAACTGAATCACGTTCTGCACAATATTTGAATATTTTGTCATTATTTTTCACTAGGTCATAAACTGTTTGCTTCCCAATACCATATTTTTGTGATAATGTTTGAACGCAAACATGTCTTTTTAAATATTCGTTGACTAAATTATATTTTTCTTGAATTGTTAATACTTTTCTTTGCCTTTTGGCCGATTTTACTGATATCGACGCCATTATAATATTACACAACAACAGTCCGGACAGCTCAAATTTCAAACGCAACTAAAAACGCACCAAAACAATGGTTTTTCCCCTAATTCGCTTCATACACATATTATCGTTAGTGTTGCTAACACATTTAAAGCAAATATCGCCAAAATAGATAAAGGGTGTTTTTTATTGAGGTATAGAACTTCGAATTGAAATAAAACACAAGAAAATCGTTTTAATGTCCATCAATTTGGCTTTATTGGAAGGATAATTTTATGCCATTAATGTTTAAATATGATTTCGGTGTTGTGTGTGTTGGAACCACAACTCATCCACATTCATGCCATCCAATTCGGGAACAAAATAGTCGGTTATCATGGCTCTATACCGGTCTCCATTAACGGTAACTGACCCTCCAGCATTATTTCGGAAGAAGTATGGCCCAATGACTCCACCAGCCCATAGAGCACACCAAACAGTCAGTTTTTGTGGATGTAATGGCATAAAATGGACGGAGCTTGCGGTGAACTTCGCGAACTGAACCATTACTTTCGAAATAAATTTGCACGATTTGCAAGCGTTGTTCTTTTGTCAACCTGTTCATGATGAAATGGCAAACCAAACTAAATATTAATCACTTGACAGCTGACAAAATGGCCGCCAGTTAAAAAAGTGATGTCAACTTAAAGTTCTATACCCAAATCAAAAACACCCTATACATGTTTGCGATCCCGGATAATTGAGGTAATAACGGTTAATCAATTGCAATAAAAATATTTTTCTTTCGTTATCGATCCCGGCTAATTGATGTTCCCTGTTAATTGAATCATAGATAACACCGTAAGACAAATTACAATTTTTTTTTTAACGCATGAGCAAGACCTTATACACGTGAAACTAGAGGCACTCTGGAGTAAAACTGCGTTTACAATTTTTCATTCTCTGGTCATTTGTCCTTTTTAGAGGACTTTAAAGTTTTAAAGGACATTTAAATAGAATAAAATATTTTATATTTCTACTCATCCTACGATGCTGAGATAAAAAGTAAATGAAAGAGGAGACTCCCCTCGATTTGGCAAAAATATTTGTGTTGTTATATCAGGACAAAAGGACCTTATTCAAGTCCTTTCAAAATTTTGTCCTTTAATATCCTTGAGAATTTCCAACCATTTCATCCAGAAAAAATATATGTTAAGGACATTAATATACGCTAACACGTTGCTGAATTTCATTTTACTCACGTTGTTAGTTTAGTGTACAAATAATTTCAAAATGTACTATAAAAAAAATATATATACGTAACTCCCTAATATTAACCAATTTTTTTTAAAAATAAAATCTAACACATGAACAAATGGATATACACATAAAACTGGAACCCCCGTGAATTAAAAGTACGGTCACAGTTTTTCATTCGGTGATCCGGTCTTCCCTTAAGAGCGCTTTTCAGTTACAAAGTGTTTTTGAAATTTGTGCTTCCACTAATGACGGATGAAAATCGTTAGTGATCCCGAAATTGTACTAAAATTCTTACATCGTTTTCGTTCTCTTTAAAAAAATTCAGATTTATAAAGCAGGCCACAGAAGAATTGTCTGTTCTAAAACTGTTATGCAAATAAAAAGTGATTTTTTTTTGTTCTTTTTAACGTGAGAAATTAAAAAATAATAAAAAGTGAGTAAAAGTAAAACAAATTATGGAGTGCCCCAATCGCAATAAATTTTTTGTTGTCTGCGGACTATTTGTACCGAATCAAAAATCGCGAAAAATTACAAAAACCTTTGTGGAATGTTACGAACAATACTTTTTAATTAATTTTGTACCAAAAGTGTGGTATCAGCCTGAAGTTGTGTGTGGCTATTGTTATCGTGGTATACTAGGTTCGAATTCCGTTAACCGACACCAGCATCCGATGAAATATGTTTACCCAGTGATTTGGATGAATCGAAGTGAACATGCTGTGGAATCGTGCTACTTTTGCCAACCGCAGCCGCTTACTACAAATTTAAAATACAAATTCAGGCATAAAATCCAATACCATAGTTGTGATTCAGTGAAGCCAGCTGTGTTACGGTCTAGACCAAACCCAAGCGCTCCATCTGAAGAGCAAATTCCAGATGCCGTTGAAGAGCACTCATTGTGTGCCGACAATGATATTGAAGATATCTCGGAATATCAACCGATAAACAGCGAGTTCGGCTTTGCTCCTCGTCATTTCATAACACAGGCCGATTTTGATGATCTCGTGCGTGATATTGGTTTAACAAAAACCAATTCCGAAATTTTAGCATCCCGTTTACAACAATGGAGAAATGGGTGTCAACATGTCACTTAAAATACATTTTTTGGATAGTCACATTGATTTTTTCCCAAGCAACTTAGGTGATTTTAGTGACGAGCATGGTGAACGATTTCACCAAGATCTGTTGGCAGAGTATTGTTGGACACTTTGTCGCGATACCAATACTATTCATAAGCGCAAACAGAAATGTACTACGGTTTACCTGAGAAGGACGCTAATATCGAAAATTTTAAATAGTTTTTTATACTTATATACTTATGTAGTTACATAAACTTCTATCACATTAAAGGACAATGTAGTCATGAATTTGGTCAAGTTAAATTTTAATTTTGTACATGTTTAATATTAAAAGAAAAAAAATTTATGGATTAATAAATAAATATTGTTGTCTTACACATAATTAGAAATGTGACAGAAATGTGTCAAAGACAAGACAGCATCTGAAATTCTTGTCTTTGACTCCATATACATTGTATGTATATTAAAAGTTTTTGAATTTTGTATGTCCCTTAAAACTTTAAAGTGCTTTTAAAAGGAGACTAACAAAGTGAGTACAATGAAATTCAGCAACGTGTTAGCGTATATTAATGTCCTTAACATATATTTTTTCTGGATGAAATGGTTGGAAATTCTCAAGGATATTAAAGGACCAAATTTTGAAAGGACTTGAATAAGGTCCTTTTGTCCTGATATAACAACACAAATATTTTTGGCAAATCGAGGGGAGTCTCCTCTTTCATTTGCATTTTATCTCAGCATCGTAGGATGAGTAGAAATATATAAAATATTTTTTTCTATTTAAATGTCCTTTAAAACTTTAAAGTCCTCTAAAAAGGACAAATGACCAGAGAATGAGAAACTGTAAACGCAGTTTTACTCCAGAGAGCCTCTAGTTTCACGTGTATAAGGTCTTGCTCATGTGTTAAAATTAGTGTTGTACAGTGTAATCGATGCTCAACTGTATATTAATATTATGTTCACTTTTTAAAAATGTGTACTTATGCCAAAGAATTAATTTGTTTCTTTATTTTCAACCAATATGAAAGGAAGTGAAAGCGAATTTCCATCATCAATTTCCTGTTGAAACAAGCCTTAAAGGGAGTGTTTGCCAATTCTGAAACCATGTTTGATAAAGACTGATATTGAGAATCTATACGTGTTCTTTCCGGAAAATGATGTAAGATACTTTTTGGATTTATTAATGTAAATTTCTGTATACATTCATTTAAATTTTCAAAACGAGATTTATGTACGAGTGATACACTCATGTTTGTAAGAAAAAAATTTTAGTTTATTCTTATTTAATGCAGCTTTTGTTTTTTTTACAATAAAATTAATGTAAACAAACCAATCCTAAATCTTTTACTTCCCATCTACTTAAATAAAAAACAAGTGAGAAAGTTTCTGTCGGGTAAACCGACATACCGGAGGTACCCGAAGGGGTGTGGCCCTGTAGCACATAGATATATTTATGGTGAGATCAGTTCATTATTAAAGGGATATATACGTACACTCAGTAGAAAAAGTCTGCGTACAACCTTACACTTCACACAAATTGTTGCACAAAATTATATCATATGCTTGATTGTAGGTCTTCAAAGGAATTGTTGTAGATCTGGCAACAGTGTTTAAATCGGTTAGTTTACGAAAAAATCCTAATTGGCAACACAGAAAAAGTCTGCATACAAAGAGTAATATGGTGAATCCCCGCATTGTAGTTACATGAATTATTGAACACAAGTATTTTTTTTCGTTTGATGTTACAGAAGTAACTTTTTTAGAAAGTTCTTGTAGTTCTCATGTGGTCAAAATTGCATGAATTGGTTTGTACCTCATCCGCCATATTTTCCGGTGTTAGCCCTCAGTGACTCAGCGATTAAGTTTTTTTATCGAGTATTATTGTATTTAACAGTTGTTTCCTACGCTACATTATGGTTTTACCAAGATGTTCCATTTGACAAGTAAAGGGTTATCCATTTGGCTTTTTAAAAGTAAACGTAAAAGCATTTATTCTTTTGAGGTAATTTTGGACCACTTTTTGGCACATATTGGGCGGTGTCTCAGTCATAACTCGACGAATGTTGGTTCTTAAGTGCTCAAGAGCTAAAGGTTTATTTGCATAAAAACGATCTTTCGCCCCACAAAAAAAGTCTAATGGTGTCATATCGACGAGAAATTCCGCGGCCAGAAGGTTTGAACCTGGCATCTACTGGAGCCATGGCCAATCATTTTGTGTCAGCTTGTTTTGATGAGGTTTTTGATATTTCCATCTAACCGTTATGTACAGTTTTGCAGAATAGTTTTCTCTTCACTCCATCATTGTAATTGTTTTTCGCTCAATGTAAAGGGTTTTCCAACAAGGGGTGTCTCCCGGTATTTCGGTAGCTGCCACTTTTGAAGCTTTTATTCTTTGATATTTGAGAAGTAGAAACTACGCCATTACTAAAAATGGAACGACACACGCTTTGAAATTATTAAAATTCAAAACAAAAATGGTGGAAATCTTGCAGTCGCACAACTAAAGCATTTTTGGGTCGTCGTGAAGCACCTTGTCTGCGGTCCGACATGCAGAAATTGGTGGAAAAATTCGAGCTGTTGGGACAGTTAGTGATGTGAAGAATAAAACCCGTGCACGTCGCTCAAGAACAACTGAGAATATTTCTGCTGTAGCCCAAAGTGTTAAAGAAAAGCCAGGTTTGTCCATCCCTCGTCGTTCTTTGGAATTAGGCATTCCACAAACGTCATTAAAGCTTATAAAGGTCAGCTAACAAATGAACTCAAGCCGGCCGATCATCCACAACAAAGATAGAATTCGCCAGGCTGTCGAGGACATATTGCAGCCACTTTGCGATTTGGTTATGGAATATTTCATGAAAAGAATATCCGTGGTGGCCATTTGGCTAATGTTGTTTCTCGTTATTTACGGCATACCTTACTCTTTATTATGAAATAAACATCCGATCATTTATCTAAAAAAATTTCATTTCTCTTTTAATACCAAAATAACCCTGGAAAACCCTGTATATCACGTATGTAACATGTTCTATTGTCTGTTTTACGAATAATTATCTTAAAGTCAATAACTTTTCCAAGTTATGGATAATTATCTCATTTTTATTTTCAACATCGATCGTTTGCAGCGGGTAAACATAATTTTGGCTCTCTGTTGTCAGAGAACTTACTGGTTTATTTTTCTTACTCATGCTGCGGCCAAGAGAACGTTTAATTTTCTTGGTAGGTATGGGATAACTATAACCCCAAACGTTGTTACTTTTATTTATTTTTGTCTTATTTGACTGGGCTGATTGGATGTTTGTTTTTGCGAAAATCTACAAGAAAAAGCCCCATTTGTATGTCAGAACAATCTAGCCCAATTAATACCTCGACCCCAAAAACGGGAATATACCACAAGATACCAAATAAATAAGTATTATTTTATCATATTTTCAAGGATCGTTTCTTGTTAGAGAGCATTCCAAAATCAACAACTTTAAAAGCTAGTAAATAAAATCTCGCACTGAACTATAAAAAAGCCTTGAAGGTTTTGTTATGGATAATGTCAACTTTCATTTGAAAAAAAAAATCGTTTTTTACGTTGTGAGATTAGATGAGACTTCAGTTGCATCAATTGTTTCTTTCACTCAGTGTATTGTATTCATTTACTTTGGATTTGGCCTTTCTTTAAAGAATCTAGAAGTGCTACTCCCTCTCTAGCGTTTAAAATGTGTAACACGTATTATACCTGGGCCTTCCGTCGCTGTTTTTACCTTTTCCCCTGTGAGCCTCCGACCCCACCTCAACTACTTTTAACGTTTTAATCTTTTGGTACTTTTAATTTGTTTTGAAGTTGTTTGGTTTCTGTTATGATCATGTGTTTTGTTATTGCATTATGTTAAGAGTGTGTTATAGGTTTTTCTTGTTGTAGTTCAATTTATATTTTAGTTTGCAATCCTATTTTGTTGTTATTATACCGAACTATAACAATAAATAGCAAGAATGAGGACGAATTACAACATGCAGTCTCGTACTACAAATGAGTAAATCTAGGTCCACCTATGGCAAATATCTATAGTGTCAAAAATTTATAAAATATTTGCTCTATTTGTTGACAAATAGAATTATTTGCCAGCGGTAAATAAGTATTTGCACTTACAAAACTTTTGAAACATCAAATACGTGAAAATTACAGCCTGTGTTTTTTTTATATATAAATCATTTTAATTTGGAGATCAATGAATTCAACCTATAATAATCGCTATTTCACTTTTACATCGTTTGAGCCAAAGTTAGTTTAAACACAAAAATAAATACCTCATTTCGACATTTTTAATTGTTTTCCTCTATATGGTCAAAACTCCGCAGCCCTGAGTTCCTTCTCTGTTTTCTTTTTTCAGTGTTTCTCTCTTCTCAACTTTCTGTATAGTTTCAACATAGCTGGCGTTGCCATACGCCCTAGTGTCGCCCTGTATTCAACGTTCTTATCTTTAGTAGCTGCTTTACTCTCATCATCATACCATTGGTTCCGTTCATACCGCAGGCGGCCCCATTTTCTTCTTCGGCGGCTTTCGTCATGGAGTTGTGTATGTGTTGCCATCGTTCGGTGATATCATCGGGATGATTAGGGTTTAACAGGCTTTAGCTGCCGATTGCTATTGCAGCTTATCGACGCCCTTCTTTTGTTTGGTGAATACGCAATTTCTCATTTAATATACACCGTGCCCTTTCCATCCTGGATGGCGGTGATGAAGATAAATTCGAACTTAACTAGCGGAGTCAGCAACCACTTTTGTTTACTATAAATCAGTTACAGTGCTCTGTTGTGTAGTTAACAGAGTTTAGTTAATTAGTAGAAAAATACAATAACACATTCCTGAACTTATTCGGTTACAAAAATTTTGAAACATCACAAGCCTATATTCAGAATATCGAAATGCAATACAAATGTAATACAGGGTTTTCCAGCAAGAGGTGTTATTTTGAAAAACCCGGTATTTCGATAGCTGTCACTTTTGAAGCTTTTATTCTTTGACATTTAACAAGTAGAAACTACGCCATTACTAAAAATGGAACGATACATGCTTCAACAACGCATTCAAGTTATTAAAATTTACTACAAAAATGGTGAAAATCTTGCAGTCACAGTTCGCAAAACCAAAAAGTTTCCGGATCGTGGCAACCGAGATCTTGTGATTTAACACCTAACAAAGGAAGGATATGGTCCTGTAAGCGTGGTCGTTCTGGCCATTTGGTTGATGTTGTTTTTGATTATTAACGGAATACCTTCCTCTTTATTATGAAATAAACATCCGATAATTTATCTCAAATCTTTGAATATCAAAATAACACCTCTTGTTGGAGAACCCTGTATGTCTGCTAAACTCTTAAGAACATTCTTGTGGATGTGAAATAACTTTATCGTACACAGAAATAGAGGCAAATCCATCAGATCTAGAGGTCCTTAAATTGGACACCTTCTTCCAGAGATAACGAGCATCCAGATAATCATCTAATAAATTCAGTTTTACACTCTTGCTTGACCCTACAATGTCTTTTGTATTCCTGCCAGTTTTGTTGATTTCTTGTACGTCTACATTTTACCCTCTGCCTAATTATTAGTGAGACGGATCTATTCTTGGCATTCGGCTTGCAGCTATTGAGAATGGATTCATTCTCAGTCTTCCTGATCAAACGCTTATTCTGAGCCGCCTCCCTGGCAATGTTAGTGAATTCCACGAAATGTGTACAATATTGGGTTAGTTTTTGGTGGAACAGTTGCCAATCAGCAATGCCATCCAAAAATCGAGGAGTGAATGCAGTTTTTCGTCACGGCAACAAGTAAGCATTACCATGCCAAGGTAATTACCAGAGCAGCACAAATTATAAATCGTTGTACCTGACTTGGCATAGGAATAGTATAGCGGCAGCCAGTTAACATTTTGAGGAGTACGGGTCGCAATATTTTTATACTTAGTGTGAATCGTCAAAACCGAAAATTTAAGGAAAATGGGATAGCGTTAACACGTGCCGGATTCCGGTCAAAGTTTGGGAAAATTTATATCAACGGTAAAGAGTTAACCAAATTTCGTTCAAATCCCCCGCAAAAAAAAACGGTTTGAGTTGTTTATAAAGGGTGTTTTTTATTGGGGTATAGAACTTTTAGTTGGCATCACTTTTTTAACTGGCGGCCATTTTGTCAGCTGTCAAGTGATTAATATTTAGTTTGGTTTGCCATTTCATCATGAACAGGTTGACAAAAGAACAACGCTTGCAAATCGTGCAAATTTATTTCGAAAGTAATGGTTCAGTTCGCGAAGTTCACCGCAAGCTCCGTCCGAATGAATCGATTCGCCACCGTGCACAGCAATTGGAGCTTTGTCCATCAACTTTATGGAAGATTTTCCGCAAAGATCATGGCTTGCGACCTTACAAGATCCAGCTTGTGCAAGAATTAAAGCCGCGAGACCATGCAATGCGTCGTGAATTTGGTGTATGGGCCGAAAATGAGATTCATCTCGATGCTGATAATTTTCAAAATTTAAAATCCGTGTTGCTACACCTCCGAAAAGTATGTGGTCTCACAGAGCATACCAATCTCACAGAGCATACTTTGTGGATGTAACTTAACAAAACACACATACATACTTGATCGAAAGTAAGAAATTTTCCACCATAGACCTTTGAAGTCTATGAAAACCTTGCTAACATCGTCCAATTTTTCCCAAATTTTTACCAATTAATCATAACACCTAATATTACATTTTCAAACAAATCCATTGAAAAATAATTAAAAGACCTGCCTACAAATTCAAAATTTTCGCAGGCTTCAACCTTTGACCAGAATGCCGTTGATAAACTGCTAGCATACGTGATTTTATCAGGAATATAAACTTGCTCCATTCGCGGGTTTTAATTACGGAGATTGTATTGTCATCATGCATATCTACCGTGTTATATAGGGCAAAGGGTGGCATATTCTCTGTTAATTTCTTGTTAATATATTATTATATTAGGGGATAAATCTGGAAAGTGTCATTTATATTTTTTTGTTTTGTATGTCTTTGGTTTTTGGAGATATAACCATGCAGTTCGATTTCTTGGCCTTTTCTTCAAAAAGTACATTGATCTCCGTATTTTGAAAAAGTTTTCATAGAATAATAAGATCTAATGCTTCATCCATTGCTTTGCACTAATTTCTCTTTTTGTAGGTCATCAAAAAATCCCAAGCTCCTACTTTCACGTTTCGTGTCTATGATTTTGCACGGGTTTATAGATTATGGAATCACGTTCTTCTACATTTGCGGATCTTTTCCTTTCCTGCTCATGTGTTCAGTGATATATGTGGTTCTTAGTACCATTATGCTCGTTTATGTGCGACGTGGCGACGAAAATAACAGCGGCCATGGAATATACACCAAAATGTTCACAGGCCAGAGAATCTAATTCCCATGTAAAATTCCATATCGAGTCGTACGGAAATGTGCGACGTGGTCAGGTATCGCACGGCGTGTCCTCAGTGTACCATTTGGATATACATAGCTCGAAAACGTGTGACGCGGCCGCCAACAATGTCAGGACATGTTTCTTTCAGAAACATTATTCCAACAGTTCATGACCAGAGCGAGTATGCACGAAAACCCAGCAAATATGCCTAAAAAATATCAAAATATGCTTTAAAAATATGCCGGAAAAAAATTATAAATGACCCGATTTACACGATGACTTCTCATTCAGGTTGAACAGGCAAGAAGGTGGTAGAGAAGCAAATTGGGGGAAAGCCAGCTATATAAGGATGTAGGCAAGATGAATTGAAACTGTTACTAAGAAAATATACATTAAAACAACGCACATACGTATTCCATCTATACTCGACGACGACACAAAAAAATGCAAATTGTCAACTTATCCACTGGCAAAAAAAATCCGGGGGGAAAAGTAATCGTGTAACTTGGAACAATGGCAACAAAAATTGTCCTCTTTTCAAACGTTTTATAAACATTTTTATTTAAAAGATTAAGATAGTTAAAATAAATAAAACCATTACATGTTTGGGTACAACACTTTTAAAGCATAAGCAGCACCTATCATGTATGCAGCAGCATTCGTCAATAAAAGGAGAATTTTTGAATACTGAATGAAGAAATAGAACCCGTCTTGTAGAATCCAAACAGTTGTCGCTTTGTTATTGCCAGCGTAACATTTTCACAATAAGGCATGAACACAACCATAGCGAATGACTTCAAACACCAACCCAATCAATTTTATTGCACACGAGTTCTTGGAGAACGTTTGTAGGTGCACATCGTCAAAATGGCATGTTTGCAGAGCAGCTTTTGATTGAAATATGCAGGAACATGCAAAAAAAAAATAAAAACATGCTCCGAACGGTCAAATATACAAATAAATATGCATTTACATGCAATTATTTGCTCTGTTCACGACACATTGCTGTTCGAAATGATTTGGTGCATGGGTGACACGCCCCTTTGTCAGATCATGATCGTATGAAGCCTGTGACAACTCCCCCGTGGCAGCAATTCACCATGAAATGTTCATGACGTGAAACTTTCTCTGCCAATACAAAATGTACAATTATCACCAAATATAGCCAGGAACCATCCGACTATCAGCAGTAACTCCCTGTTAAATTTTACGCGAGTTGGCCTCAATAGCACGATTGATATGATTTTTTTCAAGTATGGGTTTGTGTGCGGGGACACGCATCTTTTTCCAGACATGATTCTAAATAGCAAGAGCATATCTAAAGGGAATTAATTATTTTTTCCAATTAATATTAATATATTGAAACTTATATAATTATCAGACAACACAACTAAATAAAAAAAAGTCCAATTTATAAAGCAAAAGTGAATAATGTTAATGACTACAGGCCAATATCAATTATGCCAATCTTGTGGATGATGGTTGAGCATATATTGAAAATACAGGTGATGATGGACTTTCACTGCTGCATGATCGTCAGTCTAGCTTCGGACGATTGCGGAGTACAACTTCATCAGTTATTGGTCTAACGGATAATATTAGGGGTATAATTAGTGATAGCCGTTGTTGTAACTTTTGTCGCTTGACTTAGCAAAAGCATTCGACAAATAGATCATGCTACGCTTATAGAAAAGCTGCACACATTTTTTGGTTATTCGAGCACAGCTTGTAGATTGATGTGGTCATATTTGTTTTGTAGAAGTCAGTATGTCTGTCTTAATGGTTTTTCTTCTAGTCTACTACTGGTATGTAGTGGCTTCCCGCAAGGTTCTGAGCTTGGTCCCCTTGTACCTTAATGATTTGTTCGATAATATCAGAACTTATTGTAGTCTCTTTGCATATGCCGATGATGTGCATTTGTTATTTTCAGGGGATCTTGGATATGATGCAGAATAAAATTGATTTTAGAACCTCAATTGGATAAATATAGACAAAACGAAAGCGATGCGTTTTGTAGGTAGTTTCTGTGATAATATTTCTGTTTCTTTGCTTAGCGTTAGAGTTGGTTTTGTGACAAGTCTTCAGTGTCTTAGTGTGATAATAGATAATAACGTAAAATTTGATTTACATGCTGCATCTGTGATACAGAAGGTTAATTTTACATTAAGAAAATTATATACTTTGTTCCTTTATACGTAAGGATAAAGTAATTCGTGCAATTATTATGGCTCTTTTTTGTTATTGTATTGTAGTTTATGCTGGAGCTGTAGGGTTTATTATCAGAACATTGGAACATCGAGTTATGCGGTATGTGTATTCTTTGGGTATGTCAAATTATGTGTTTAAAACTGATCAAAAAATTAAAAAAAGTTCTCGAATCGATTGAAGAAACTAGAAACCAGCATATTTGCTTTATGTATTTTTGTATGACAAGTAAAATGATGTAATGAACAATCTTAAACGATCTAGACAAAAAAAAAATCTCTAATCGAGGTTTGGCGATATCACGCTAAATAGCCGAAAGTGAATATTTCAGACCAGATTTTGATAAATACTTTTTAGAAAAGAATTGTAGATGAAATTTAGATTTAGATTGCATTTTTTTTTATTTAATTGTCTTGTCTGCTAATTATATAATTTTTAATATATTAATATTAATTGGAAACAAGTGGACAAATAGTAAGTTCGGCCGGGCCGAATCTTATATACCCTCCATCATGTATCCTTAAAAAGTCAATAAATAAGAAAACTATGAAGAAAGTAAGTGCTTTGAAAGTGTTGTCAGGGGCCGGTTTTTGGGCCGCTGGTGACCCTATGGTCCCAGGAATCCGATCACAAATTTTATCCAAATCATGAAAATAGCCGCATATTTGGATTCGTGAGAAAATTTCGTTGCATTTCGATACCCATATGTCCATGTTTGTCAGGGGCCGCTTTTTGGGCCGCAGGTGACCCGATGGTCCCAGGAACCCGATCCGAAATTTTATCCAAATCATGAAAATGGGCGCATATTCGGATTCGTGAGAAAATTTCGTTGCATTTCGATACCCATATGTCCATGTTTGTCAGGGGCCGCTTTTTGGGCCGAAGGTGACCCGATGGTCCCAGGAACCCGATTCCAAATTTTATCCAAATCATGAAAATGGGCGCATATTCGGATTCGTGAGAAAATTTCGTTGCACTTCGATACCCATATGCGCATGTTTATCATGGTCCCTTTTTTGGGCCCCAAGGGTCCACGGAACCCATGAGCACGCCCATTTTTGGGATTTTTTTCCCCATCTATAAATTATATAAACTTAGAACAATTTTACCAAAAAAAAAATCAGATGTAGTGAAAAAAAATATTTGAAAAATTTGATTATGGCCGGGATATATTTAGTCCCGTAAAGGGGAACTTTTTCCCCTTTGGTCCGATATTGCCCATTCTCGAACTTAACCTGCTTATGGGCAAAAAACATATTCCTTCAAAATTTCAGCTTCTTAGCGTTGGTCGTTCGCACTCTATCGTGATTTCAACAGACAACAGACGGACGGACGGACAGACGGACATCGCTAGAATGTCTTAGAATGTTACACTGACCGATAATATATATACTTTATAGGGTCGCAGATCACTCTTTCGAGGTGTTGCAAACGGAATGACAAACTTAGTATATACTCCATCCTATGATGGAGTGTATAAAAATAATTAATTCCCCTTAGATATGCACTTGCTAGGTAGAATCATGTCTGGAAAAAGAGGCGTGTTCCCGCACACAAACCCATACTTTAAAACAATCATATCAATCGTGCTATTGAGGCCAACTCGCTTAAAATTTAACCATCATGAAGACGATAGAGAATTAGTAAACGAACTTAACGACACGCATATGGCTACAGAATATGTAAACATAAAACATATCGCTCATTTACTTGAATAGTGGCATAACTCGAAATAGGATTTTGTCAGGAGAGCCGTTTAAAATTGTCAATTTCGTAGTACTTTCCAAATATAGAAAAAGAACTGCAGGCTATTTCAATAATATGGAGACCTGTCATATGAATGCACAATACTCAGTAGAACAAAAGCCAATTTAAATTAGAGATTTACAGCTTTTCCAAGACCAAAAATATATAAAGTGAACTTTGAATTATGCCACTATTCAAGTAAATGAGCGATATGTGCAGCAGATATACATGTATGTTGACATAAACATCTGTGTGGTAAAATATATACGAATGTTGTATGAATATGCAATTTTTGTGTGGTAAAGTTGCCAACAACAACAATTTTATTTTCGCAGAATTTTGACCTAATTTAAAGCTGTGACAATTTAGATGTCAACATTAATATTATATTGATAATTTCCTAACTGCGATTTTAAAAAATTATTATCTTTAACTATATTTCCTAAATTGTAATTAAAGCTCATATAAATATAACACGATACAAAAAAATAACAATAAAAAAATTTTTTTAATTAAAATGTTGCAGTAAATGCGACATTTAAATTAAAGAAAAGTAAACAATCAGAGATGAATTAAAAATGCAATTAATAATAACTTGACTAACTACACTGACATTTTATGATTAATGTCCCACATCCGTACCGCCATCAAGTAATTCAACACATTCATTAATGTCCAGGACATTGCCAGTACCATCCTAATGAGTTATAAAGGCTGTGGACTTATCAGCATTAATTAATTAAAATTTATGAATTCTTTCTGGTTCAAAAGCTTTGAAGCCGAATGGTTCAAGTGATTATTTAAATACTAGTAAGTTGTAATGCGCCTATGGCGCCCGTTAATTTGCTTGAGAAAGTATTTGTTACTTAATTTGTCAATGAGAAAACTATTTTGTAAAAAAATTTTCGAAAAAAAATAAAATTGGAAAAAAAAAAATTGTGAAAAAAAAAATTTGTGAAAAAAAAATTTTGTTGAAAAAAAAAATTTTTTGTGGAAAAAAAAAATTTTGTTGAAAAAAAAAATTGTTTGTGGAAAAAAAAAATTTTGTTGAAAAAAAAAAATTTTTGTGGAAAAAAAAAATTTTGTTGAAAAAAAAGTTTGTTGAAAAAAAAATTTTCGTTGAAAAAAAAATGTCTGCAGAAAAAAAAAATTTTTGTTGAAAAAAAAAATATTGTTGAAAAAAAAAAAATTTGGAAAAAAAAAATTTTTGTAAAAAAAAAATTTGTAAAAAAAAAAATTTTGGAAAAAAAAAATTTTGGTAAAAAAAAAATTTGGTAAAAAAAAATATGGGGAAAACACAATTTCTGTACAAAAAAAAAATATTATTTTTTTTATTATTATTTTTTATAGAATTATTATAGAATGCCTATTTAAATTACTACGTACTGCGTGACAGAGTCAGTGATTCAGTGAATCAGGGAATCAGTGTATCAGTGAATCAGTGAATCAGTGTCGAGGGTAAATATATATTAAGATACTCGGTTACGAATTGAGCCACCAATAATATCACAGAGCAACAAGGGATTGCGCTCTCTTTTACAAATTTGATTTCAATAGATTGTTAAAAACTCTTACATTATATAAATCGGTTGAGTGGTTTGGACAATCTTCTCCACTTCTCGTCACACGCCTCCAATATCAACCAGAAAGTGAAGGCAAGGAATAAGGTCCTGAAAGCATTATCAGGCAGGAAACCGTTTGAGCGACATATAAATCCATCGGTCGCTCCATCGTTATGGAGCATGTAACGACCATGGCAAATAGTAAAAACATCATTCATGAACGGCGAAAATGGCGGCAGCACTCAGATGTTCCGGCCCCATTGCTCGTCGGTTCGATTGGCTACTACAAAACTTATAAAAAACATAATATCGCGTGCTTGGTTTTGTGGTAAGTGAAGCAGAAAAAGAAGAAGAGGAAGAAAGGAGTATAATTTATTAATGTGACCACCTGTACCGAAATGACCGGTACTGTACCGAAATTTGATGATGTGTACCCAAAAAAAGCGTCGGTACAGGCAAATGATTCGAAATCATTCAAAGAACTTATACTAAAAAAGCACTGAAAATGCTAAACTGGCAACACTGTACATAACAAAAAAAAAGAAATATTTTTGAGTGTTGTTGCGTTGTGTTTATTTGTCCATTTTTTCACTATCATCATCATTGGTACAACTGCCCTTTTTTGGTACATTTTGATTATCAAAAATACCATTGCGAGGATTAATTAATACTTTTTTTAATGAGGGTGCTACCAAAAGACTTTTCTCTTTCGCATCCCTGGCACTAAAAGAGAGAGAGAGAGAGAGAGAGAGAGAGTGGATAGTTCCTCATTACACCTGCTATTGATGGCAGTTGTCAAATGTAAGTTGACTTGCAAGCAATCGATTTTTTATTTTTTTACTACATTGGTAGGTCACGCATGTGTATTGTTCAGAGAAATTAAAATAATTTATTGGGACAAAATGTCGAATACATTCTCTGTTTACCGGGAACTTCAGCCACCGTCGAGAAAGTTTTCTCTTTAATCAACGAAATATGGTCAACAGAAAAAAAAAACTCAGTTGAGTATTGAAACGCTGAGAGACATTTTTTACGTCAGGTACAATATGGAGATGTCATGCCTCGAATCTTCCTAATAGGACAGCAAACAATTTTTAAAGAAATCTCATCTGATGGAAAATGTGCATTTAAAAATCACTCAACTGGTATTGAAGAAATGTCGTATTAAATATTAATTTTCGTTAGAATTATTGAATTTTTGCATTGTGCCGAAATTTACTCGCCAAATGGTGGTCACATTATTGTACTGTATAATAAAGGGGTTTCAAACAAAATGTGTTATTTTAATACCCGGTATTTCGGTAGCTGCCACTTTTGAAGCTTTTATTCTTTGACATTTGACAAGTAGAAACTACGAAATAATAGAACGATACACGCTTCAACAATGCAACGAAATTATTAAAGTTCCCTACAAAAATGGTGAAAATCTTGCGTTAAGCACCTTGTCGGGCCGCAATACTGAAATTGGCGGACAAATTCGAGCTGTTGGGACCAGTTAGTGATGTGAAGAATAAAACCCGTCCACGTCGCTCAAGAACAACTGAGAATATTACTGCTGTAGCCCAAAGTGTTGAACAAAAAACGCTGGTTTATTGATTCATCGTCGTGCTTTGGAATTGGGCATTCATAAATACTTGGGTCTTAGCGCTTATAAAATTCAATTAACACAAGAATTCAAGCCGGCCGATCATCAACAACGTCGTGTCATTGCTGATTGATTCATGTCTTTCAAGGACCCAATCAACAAAGACGATGACGGCCATTTCCACAAGCAAAATTGTCGCATCTGGGGCTCGGAAAACCCAAGAGTTATTACTGAAAAGCCTTTCCATCCTTAGCATGTGACTGTTTGGTGCGGTTTATGGTCCGGCGGGGTCATTGGACCTTACTTTTTTTCGAAAATAATTTAGGATCAAAAGTTACGCTGGATTGCGCTATCGTGAGAAGACTAATGATTTTTTATGGTCGCAGTTGGATGATATTGATCTGGACAATGTTTACTTTCAACAAGACGGCTCTAAATGCCACACAATCAACGATCTTGCTCTTTTACGGGAAAAGTTTCCGGACCGTGTTATCTTGTCCAATTGGCCACCGAGATCTTGTGCTCTAACACCTTGCGACTTCTTCCTTTGGGGCCACATGAAAGATAAGGTCTACGCCAACCGCCCAGCGTCGATTCAGGACCTCAAAAATAGAATTCGTGAGGCTATCGAGCAAATAGGGCAGCCACTTTGCGATTTGGTTATGGAACATTTTATGAAAATGATATGGTCTTGGCAGTTTATTATGAAATAAACATCCGATCATTTATCTCAAAAAATGCCATTTTTGTTTAAATACCTTGTTAGAAAACCCTGTACATGGTAGAATTAACATTAGTCATCCATCACGACCACATACCTAACTTAACATGTCTATGTTATCTACAGCGGAAGTTACTGCTAGCATATTTCGATATGTAAACTCCCATCTACACGCGCCACTCCACTTAATTATGCTGCTCCAGTGTGGACATAACTCCTTAGCGATACGCAATGGAGAAATTTGGAAACGACGTACTTCGAATTACTATTCGTTGTGTCCAAATGACGAATATATATCCACGAAGAGTCCAGGATGCTGTCAGTCAGACAACAAAATGTGTGGGGTCCACATCCTCGACACATCCGTAAGGACTTTAAGTTCTATCGTGAAGACATCCAAGACGTCATTGTCCAATGCCGTAAAAACCATTCATCCACTGGTGGTCTCCGAAGCCATAAACGGTTATATATACTACAGAGTCCTTGATAACAGCTGCCCTTCCTGCCTACAGAGTCTTCATGACACGCTGCATTTATTCAGTTGTCCATCCATCCCCCTTCCCTACGACTCATTGAATTGTGGACACATCCAAATGAGGTGGGGCAATTTCTCCGTCTTCCAACAGCCAATTTGACCCACAATTAATTTAATATATTTTATATTACTCAGGATAGAATATTCGCCAACAGCAGAAATGTTACAAGAACAACTACTTAAGGGCGAATATTTACTCACAAACTAATTTTTATCAGACTTGCTAAATAAAGTCATGTATAATAATATATTCAATACTTTTGTTCAATTACAGATTGCAGAATAAAGGTTATTGACTCCGGCTTATTATTACCAATTGAAATTGGCAATAAAGACACGAACTTCGAGTACGAAGAAGAGTGGGACATTGGCGGAATACCCGAACTATTAAATGAGTTGGACGCAGACATAGAGAATTCGGTCAAAGTTGATCTTCAATTAAATGCACCTAATTTTGAGTGTGATGAATACCTAATTATTCCAAAAAAGGACGTGTTAAGACCAACAGCAATTAATAACTCTACTGAATGGTCGATTGTATCCGGAAATAAATCGGGGCTTCAGAGAACAAACCATGCTGAATTAGGATTTTCTGAGAAATTAATTCTACATACCTCTACCTTCGCTGGATTTTCAAAAAGAGGTCACCTAATACCAACCGTGTTTCCGCCAAACTGTTTATCTTTTAACTCAGCATCGAAATTCGATTCCAATCCCAAAGAGAAAGTGTCTTTTTCGTGCAATATGTCATCCCAAGCGGGTAACAATACCTCTGTTAGTACCAACGTTGGCTGCGGAGTTATAAGTAACGTGGGGAGTAGTCAGAGTGGCTCTTCTAGCAGCAACAATAGTAAGTCTATTACTAAGATGTCAATTGATCATCAAGCTACTCTCGATAAAGGCCTAAAAATGAAGATAAAGCGTACCAAACCTGGTACAAAGAGTTCAGAAGCCAAGCACGAAATTGTAAAAGCAACTGAGCAACTACAAAACGGAATAGCAGCTCCCGCTATTAGTGGGTGTAATAACCGTACAGATGACAACACAAGTTCAATACCATGTTTGAATTCGTCTACTTCACCTCCTCACACTAATGTTGAAAATTCGAATGTCCAGAACAGTACAAACACAAGTGGAAGTAAGAAGATTTTGGGAAATAATGGAAACCAAATGAATAGTAATACTTCTTCAAGTAGTACTAGCTCCTCAAGTAACATAAACAGTGGCAACTCACCATCTAACAACTCGACTCAATCCTCTTCATTGATGACAAAACGGACCAGTTCGGGTCACCGTCGGGATAAAATAAAAGATAAATCTTCACATTCCAATCGTACAGTAAATGAAAAGTTGTTTTCTCAAAATAACGACAAAGAGCTGCAGGAAAAGTCAGTGTGTATCTGTATTGCTGAGGATAATACAAATTCATCTTGTTCCAGTAATACATGTATTCGTAGGAATGAACGTTTATCAACTTCCAGCGGAAATAACACAGCGGTACCACCTGGAGTCTTTATACCATCGGCAGATACACCAATTTCATCCGCCTCTACAGTTCTACTATCAGCATCAACACCTACCAGTAGTTCTCCAGTGATTACACATCCATCGACAATTAGTGGAAGAGCCAATTCCCCTGGACCTCCAAATAGAGATGCTGGTTGCGGCGGTAATATTAAGATATCTTCGCATATTGCAGCCCAATTAGCTGCAGCTGCAGCTTCAAATTGTAACAATGGTTCAGTTTTGACAAATGCTGACATAAACTCATCTTCACCTAACGTTCCAAGTCAACTAGCCAAACAAATGCCTCCCGGTACAATATCAGCGACAGTGCATCATACAATTTCTATTCCAATTTCCAGTAATAAAGCGAATATGTTATCTAGTTCTGTAAACACGCCAATAACCTCATTCAGTATTAATGCAACCACCAACAATTTGCAAGACGAAAGTTCTCACTCTCCACCAGCAAAACGAGCTAAGCACACCGATTGCAAAATGCCAGTAATAAACCCGGATAATAAAGAAACGGTAGATATTTGTATTGGTACATCGGTAGGTACTATTACCGAACCCGACTGTTTGGGTCCTTGTGAGCCTGGTACATCAGTTACTCTTGAAGGAATTGTTTGGCACGAGACTGAAGGTGGTGTACTAGTCGTCAATGTTACTTGGAGAGGTAAAACATACGTGGGTACTTTATTGGATTGCACTCGCCACGACTGGGCTCCGCCGAGGTGAGTATATATGAATATGTGATACTACCCAAAAACAGAACCCTGAAGCAACATCCAAAATATTTTAAATCTTATTCAATTTAAGAAGAAAGCCCTTCTTACATAAACTTATGTTTTGTTATACCACATTCGGTTAAAATTAACTAAGGGTTATATTGTAGAACATGCGTTTTTAATGAAAACCCGTCTAGTATATATAAACACGGCAAGTCCTTTTTTAAGTTATTTGACAAGAAATCCTCGCATATTTTACATCTGGGTAACCATTATACCAATTTCAAATATATATCGTGATATTTTTCTCAACATTTTCTTCTTCTAAAGTGTTTCTTCTTTCACACAAATTTAATGAGCTTCCCAGAAGTTCTGTAAGTCAATTTGTTGTGAACATCCTTATATATTTTACCGTTGTTAATAAAATTAATTTTGTACGCATCACTGCCAATTAAATACTGCAATAATTGGAGCGGGATTGCAATGCTGTAATGAACGTTTTTATGAAGATTATCCTAGAGCGTATACATGTTGACAATAATGTATGACCTAGTCAGGCTGGTTTCCGTAGCAGGAGGTTATGTCTTGATCAAATTAGCACACTAATAAGTCTATGTGCGTGATGATAAATTCGAATTTAACTAGCGGAGCTACAGCTACAGTGCTCAGTTAATTAGTTGAATAAATGCAATACATTTCTTGACGTATTTGTTTCAAAAATTTTAAAAGCACAATACAAATGGAAATGCTCTTAAAAACCATTATTGATTGATCCGACATATATGGAGTACAGAGGCAGTTTGTAATCATTAGCCGACGTAAAAGGCAAAACAATAATAATATTTCGCAACACTGCTATTTTTTGCATTCGCCGGTTTGCTTAAATTTTTGGCATTTGTCGACATCAGTAAAACCTTTTCTTGTACCGACAAAAATAAATTCTAATTAATTTATGGAAAGTTATGGAAAGCGCAGCATTCGCCAAAACAACGTCGGAGCAGTCTGAGCAGTACTAAAAGATCGACATAAGCTGATGTTACTGACACGCAAAAGCAAATTCCATTGCTGAAACGTCAAACATACGGATGATCAAAGTAAATTGACAAAAAAGCAATCACCAATTCCAACGATTGCATAACGCCCTAAAAATGACTATGATCCATACTGGACAATTCCAAAGCACTACTAGGCCTATAAATCTCTTGACTGCCTCACAAAGTGAGTTGCCATCAATTGCCATCGCTGCCACTTCTCCATATTGTCTCTATCACTGAGATGATATCAGCGAATATTGCAAATGTGCATCGGATTTACCGAAATTCAATGACCAATATGTTTAACATCGTTTGTGCAATCCACTGGTGCCTACAACTACAACAATCTGGATAATAATCAGCGCTTGTTAACATGTTTGAAAAGCGACGCTCGTAAAGCTGTGTATTGCTTGTTAGTACACCCTCACAGCATCAACGCGACAGTGGAGCAGCTCTCCTACATATATGGAAGACCTGATCATCTTATTCATAGTAAGCTGTAAGAAGTTCGGTATTTTCAGCAAATATCAGAACAAAATGTGGAAAACCCATGGTTTTTCTCAAGCAGATGTTGATAATACGCGATTTAGTTGATGCAGCAATAGTTTTAGTTAAACAGAAAGCCCGTAAGCCTTAGCTAACAAGCCTATGAGCAAGAATTGGCCATGCAGATTCATCCACACTCTGCTTTCATTTACTTCATATTTTCCGAATCCTGCCAGTGACGATATTTTGAAAAAAGATTTCTTTAAATAGGCAAGGTTTGGTGGTCGTTCAGCGTGTGGAATTTCTTTTAACATTCAAGTTTCAGGAGCAAATAAAACACACCATATTCTACGAAACGTTTACACTGTGTTGTCGTCAATAAGCCTGACCGAGGAGTAGGTTAGGTTAGGAAGGGTGGTACATCCTAAGATGCACCTCCACTCGGAGACCCATAGGGTACATTGTGAATTCCTCCTATTTACAGCATAGAAACTATATAGAAAAGAGAAACGTGTGAGAGTCCATGGTGTAATGTTAATGTAAGTCTGTTAGTCCATCGAGTACCCGCATCCCCCGTTGTTCAACTATCTAATACCCCTTATATAACTAATAATGTTTTCAACACCTGTCTTCGAAATGTCCCCTAGTTCAGCAAAAAATCAATGCCCTAGACATTTTTGTCTATGGCGTTGCAAACTTGGACAATGACAGAGGGTGTGTTCTATTGTCTCCAATTAGTCCTCATCCTCGCACATCCTGCAGAAGTCTGGAGATCTACTGTTACATCTGCTGGTCATAGCCCTAACTGAGCAGTGTCCTGTAAATACTCCTATTGTAATTCTGAGGCTTCTTCTATCCAGTCCCATCAGTGCATTTGTTCTCGATATATCTAACCTAGGCCACAAGACCTTCGATATAGTGCAACCCACTCTTCTTTCCCAATTGGAAAGAGTTCTGGTTAGGATATGATCCTTCTGTTTTTTTTAAAAAGTAGCTGATTGGCGGTTTAACCGATCTGTCCGCTTCCTCAATATGCAAAGCTGAGCCCGTTCGAGCCAGCTCATCCGCGATTTCATTTCCTTCAATGTCACAATGCCCTGGCATCCAGCATAAGCCTACGTTGTAGTCCCTTAGAAGTAGGCTTAGCACCTGCCTACAGTCATTAACTACCCTAGACGAAACCTGATGGCTTGTTATGGCCCTCAGTGCTGACTGACTGTCAACGTAGAAAGTAATGTTGTCTCCTTTCGGTATTATGCTACCGGAAATTTCCGGCAATACCGCTAAAATTTCAGCTTGGAAGACACTACATTCATCCGGTAGTCTGAATGATTTCCTAATGTCCGCCTTTTCTATGTAGACACCAGCTCCCGTGCCTATTTCCATTTTAGACCCGTCAGTGAAGACTGCCCAACCCTTGTGCAAGTTGCGGACTCCTACCCACGAATCCCTTTCAGGGATTTCTAGCCCGGGCAGGGTCGGAAATTCTGTTTTCTTAATTATGTAGTCCGATTGCTCACCTGGAACCCTGGACTGACCCTGAAGACACTCCCAAACCCTTACTTTTTCCCCACGACGATAGCTCGTCCAGTGCCGAATTCATGACCTCACAGATGGTCGGGAGAATTTTCCCGGATACCAGTACTTAGCTCGAAGTGGAAATAGGACTCCCCCTTGTGGCTAGCTTCCTTGAATTCCCTGAGGCTAGGCTGGAATTGACTTCCCTCCACCTTTTTGGTACATTCCCGATCAGTAGGCACTATTAAAATTGATAGCAATACTTTTGGTCAGTGCTGCAGCAATGCAGGGAAGATGCCATCTGGCCCTGCTGATTTGTATGGTTTGAAGGTACAAACTGCCCATGCTACTCTGTCCAATGAAACTATATCTCTAATTATATGCTTCTCTAGCTGCGTGGTGGATACCAAGATGCTGGTCCGGTCCGTTACCTCGTCCCCTGTATCACTACACCCAGGATTGTGAGTTTCCATAAGTAAAGAGAGTGTCTCAGAGCTGGACTCTGTCCATGTACCATCCGATATCTGAATATATCCAGGTACCTTAGGGTCTTTGGCAGAATCGATGGCCTCTACAAACGTGGTTCATGAGGTCCGTTTAGCCCTTTTGAGCTCTCCCTTATAGTTATTGAAGCTTACTTTGTATTTCTCCCAGTGTACTGATTTTTTGGTCTGATGTGCCCTGTTGTATAACCTCCTAGTGTTTTTTCTCAGATCTCTAAGATCAGTATTCCACCAATTTTGTTGTTTTCTTTTACCAGGGAATATTGTTGGACACGCCCTATCATAACATTCCCTTATGCTTGAAGTAAGCTCTTCAACTTGTGTTTCTAGTTGTTTGTCCACTTCCAGGACATATCTCTTCCCAGAGATGTGTTCGCCAACCTGGACTCTAAGTTCGCACTAAATTCATCCCAATTAGTTCGTCTCGGATTCTTGTATGGATCCCTCGCACTACTAGTGAAGTTTAGATTGAAGATGATCCTTTTATGATCCGAAAAGGAACAGACCGGGGACACCCTCCACTTTTCCACTATATGAATCTTGCTGTTAGTCAGTGTCAGATCTACAATCGTCTCCCTGTCCCTAGTCTGAAACGTCGGCGTCTTGCCCCTGTTGCAGATCGTATGGTCGTTGTTTATTATAAAATCAAAAACTGACTCACCTCTTTTATTTATATCCCTGCTAACCCATTGACTATGATGTGCATTGGCGTCACAACCCAGTACCAGATCCAAATTCATCCCTTTGGCGTACTCCGTGACTCTTCTTACATCCGGGCCAGGTGGGTCGGCAGCCTCATACGGTAGATAAGCTGAGGCCAACAGTAACTTAGATTTACCGTGAACATCCCTGCTTACTACCGTGATGTCACCAGAGCTATAATTAGACATAATTAGATTAAGCTCATTTTTAGCTACAATACAGGTCCTAACCTTTTCGTCCCCGGAAGGAGCGGAAAGGGGAAAACCATTCGCACTAAGTCCGCATACCTTGTTTTTTTTTATCCAAGGCTCCGGGACCAGAGCCACGTCGGAGTTGGATTCAGTGAGGAATGTTATGAGGTTAGCCGAGGCTGCTTCACAATGATGCAGGTTTATTTGCACCACTCGCAGCCCCGTAGATCCTTTCAGGTTTCGGGAGCCTGTACCTGATGGTACCTAAACCGATCAGATCCACAGCGAAGCCATTGAATCTACCAGCTTCCATTGACTCGTAAGGAGCTCCTCATTCTGCTTCTCCAATACCGACAGTATGGTTTCCACCGGCCTTATCGGTGGTGGAATCCATACTGTCACCATTGATCGAAGCGGAAGGCAAGCGCACGGAATTACCCCCAGTTTTGCTCCAGGCCAAAGTTCGCTAAGACCTTCAATTGTTTCGGTGAGAAATCTAGCCGACTTCTCATTTTCACAGTTGACGATCTTAACTCCCTTCGACCAGTCCGCACCCTTGAAGGAAATTTCATTCCTCTCGCCCTTAAAGACTGCAATGCGGTCGATCAGCATTCCTTCAATAAGCTGCCAGCGATCGACACTGATCAGATCGATCGATGACAGCAAATTGACGGTGGTCTATCCGACCACTGCTTTGCCTTCTTACTTTTTGAAGAAGGTTCGTCGCCAGACCTTGCCCTCTTGGGAGACCGCCCCGAGAGCTGCCTGGCTTTTCCCCCTTCCTTCATGCTTGTGGGTGGTACTTTCGCACCACTCACATTCCTTGAAGTTGCTGACTCCTCTGGAGCTGGGTCCGTTGTCCTATCCGGAGTGGGGACAGCACCAGAAGCGCCAACAACATCATTTTTAACAGCCTTTACAGGGCCAGCAGTCGCATCCTTAACTCCAGGAGTTTTCCTGGATGCGTCTGCTGGTCCAGTACCGACTGTTTCGGGAGAGTCAGCTTTCAGGAGGCCTTGGTGGTGCCGTACATTTTTTAAAATTTCCCGACATCCCTCCGGTGCTTCCTGATAAGCTGCCTCTTCCTAACGGTTATTGACGGGGGATCCCGCTGACCTATCTTTTTGATAAAGATCAGCGACTTCCTCGTACCCTTCCTCGCCTTCTCCTCCTTAGTTCGGCCTTCGGTCGCTTCATCCATGGGTACGGACCTTCCAGTGATTGCGCCTTGTGTCGATCTGGATATATCTAAACCAGACACCTCCCCTGATCTGTCTGTAGGCGCGGTACCTTCCGGATCTATACGCGGTGAATCCCCAGCCTGTTGCCGAACTACTTTGCTCCTTTCAGAGCCAGTTGGGAGACCTTCGCTAGGCGTTGCGGGACCCATCCGTTTATCCGAGTCGTTCCACGACCGAGGATTTCCACGCATGAAACCGACGCAGATGATGCCACTAGCTCTTAAACTTCACTAAAATCTCGCTGGCTACTTGGACCTAGTTTCCTGAAACACAGCAATAATGAATGGAAGACACAATGTGGGGAAGAAGACGTGGAGGAAATTGAATCCAAAACATTTATACTCGTTTCTCAAACGCTGTCCAGTGAATTCGAACGATTCGCATCACTCTCAAGACTTATTCGAAGCTTTGTCTTGGCAATTCGTCAACCGAAAAAAAAATCATGAAGCATGCTCAATGCCGGAGTTATGGCAAGAATATCAGGTCGATGTTTTATTGTGTTTTTATAATGCACGCTTTATTTAATAATTAAGAGATAGTTTTCTGTACAATTCAACGTAAAGCTGTAACAGGAAGAAGTGACTTGTAAGAATCTATGTACAAATAAGAATACCAAGATAATGTCAAAATGACGAGGTCATGTGTAAGTATTAGAAAGTGTTGCCAGATTACAGTTGAAGTTACGATAGTTCTCCCACGCTAATAAGACATCCATCAGATACTAAATACATAATCACTTATGCGGTGATTACATGGTACATCTGATTCAATTTTCTTCACTCAGTCAGTTAGAATTGTGAAAGCGATAATATAAAATAATGTGAAATTGTAATTGCTGTTTCCCTTGTTTTAGCAAAAAGTACACAAACCGGAGGTTTTCGCCGAAAAAATAATAAATTAAAAAAGAATTTAACTTCACTCACATGTTTTATGTTCCCTAGTAAATATAAGCTTCGTATCTTCTCGTAATTTAAGCGATACAGTATATTGCTTAACGCACCCGAAATTTTCGGGTAAAAAATATCGTGGAATTCGGTAAAATGCAATCGATTTCACTCATTGCTGTTTTTTGATTCGTGTGGATTTCTGGAACTGTTATTTTGTATGAATGTCAACAACGCTGAAAACTCCATGTTGATTTGACTTATCATCGTTTAAACGTGCCGTATACATACCTTTACTACGTGACGAGTTTTCTTGCATTCAGAGCATTTTTGATTGTTTCTCTTACTTCGACAATCTTTTGCATAGTGATTTTTCTTACCACACCTTAGACATAGTCCATCAAGGGTCAATGCTTTGTAGTCAATTTCATTCTTTTCCTACTTCGGTTTAGTTTGATATGATTTTCGATCATTTTTTGTATACATTTTAATTCTTTACCAGAAATGTTGTTGATTTCCTCTGAATTTGATTGGTTTGTACACGCTGAAAAAAAAAGGCCATTTTAACAAATTTCAGCAAACAAGTTCGCATCAAACATATATATATTTTTCCATACCACAAACATTAACTTATTTGTAGGTGATAAATATCAAATTTATATGTATGCATTTTTGACTTACTTTTTATTTTTTTTCAATTTGTGAATTTCTATATAACAATCCATCTCATTCTCTCGGTATTGCTTTTACTCTAAAGAGCGTAAATGCAGAAAAAAAAATTACGAAAATAGTTGCAAATACACACTTATTCGCACCCAAATGTTGTACTTTGTTGAATTTAATAAGTTTTTTTCCCAAACACGCTATTGCTTATACACAAATATGTAATACAAATAGCAAACGAGTTATATTTACATCCAAATAAGCTTTGTGTAGAAGGAAATAAGCTTTACTTGCTACACACACCAAACACGCGTTTTACTTGTGTGTAAACAAAAAAAAAAGACTTATTTTTCAGCGTGTATTATTAACAAGTTCGCTGGAATCGATTTTTGACGCTTCGAGAGCAAACGTCTTTGACACATGGCCTGAAAAATCTGAATATAACGGAAAATCTAAATACCAATTCAAAAGAAGACCGTAGTATCGTGCACAGCAGCCTTTGGAGCTCAGTCCATATCACAATACACTGGTTGGAAAAATAGTGCCCGTACGCAGATTTGAATTCACCACTGAATTTACCACGTTTCCTCTTATCTGTTGTGCAGTTTCTTCCAACTGAGTGTTTGCGCTTTCAGATGTGGGAATGTTATGCCTACCGACATCATTGCAGTGTTTAGCATTCTTTTTATTCTTGAATTCGTCGGTTTGTTCACATTTTTGGCAAAGAAATCGTCGCTTGAATAGAGAGACATTTCTACATATTGTCTGTAATAATGTGGACAAATATTTACTTCTGCAGGTGTTCAAGAAACCGAATTTGTATAGTGCTACCCTAAACTATTCCGACCATACAGAATTCGCAATAAAATATTACTATTAAATAACATATGAATGTTGCGTTTATTTTAAGTTTCCAAACTAAACTTAAAACTCAACCATACAATATACTCTTAGTAATTATAATTGGCGTAAACTGCTGTCGACCGTCGCGGTTATTAGTGGAACGCTGTTTTAAGCGAGGCCCGTCCTCAGCCCTTTTGTAGCTATTAATGACTGCTTCAATATCAATATGCTTTACTACTCGCTTTTGACGTATTTTTAGAATAATGAAGAAGCCGATGAACAGGATTGTAGACCCGAAAACACAGGATCGATTATGATGTTCTCTATGCTTAATCTGTTCTGATATGGTATGATATACGACTCAGTACATCTTCATAACTTGTGATATTAAAAACTGCAGTTGAATGTGAAATTGGTGTTTTCTTCAGAACTTCCCTTTGGTAATTGGGAACTAGTCAAAGCACTGCAGTTTGATCACTACAGTGTTTCCTTTAAGTATAATGTACCCGTCATAAAAATCACCGAAGGACCAAGGTGGCTGGCCGAGTACTGGAACGGGATGTAATACCCGAACGATGTTGAGAGAACGTTGGTTATGATAATTCTTCCCAAAAAAATGAAGTTATAGTTGCGCTGCTTTGCTAGTATGTGATTCCCTCATATTATATTGTATTATTATTAACTTATTGAATAATAGAATTTTAACAAATGATACATCTCACATGTCTATAATAGTTCAGTTTGTAGAATTTTTCACATTTTCAGAATTTAAAAGTATTGGGTTTATTTTCCCTAGGATGACTGCAAGTTTCTATTTCCGTTATAATTATTCAATTTTGTACAAGTAATGCCAATTTTGTCTGGGCTCCCAAAAATGTTGTTGATAATTTTTGACTATTTGTTATATATATATATTATAAATTTTTTGTAAGAGCAAACAAATCAAAATAACAGCTGGACTTAACATCTTTTTTGTATAAATCAGTCGAATATAAGAGCAAATTAAAAATATTTTTAATATGGTTAAAAGATAAATCTTCCAAAATCAAAATGTCAATATCTCAAGAACAATATTAAATGATGCTAATTCTTGGTGCCACACATATTTTTTAATACACCAATACAAATTATCAAACTTATAACTAACTAAAACTAAGCGACGTATGGCCACTGATATTCTGATTGTTGTAATCAACCAGGCTCGTTCCACCAGAGTGATGACTTCTTATCCTTTTCAGGCGAACCTACTCTGGAGACCATATCCGTTGGGCTGTCCTTGCTGTTGCAGTGAACTGTATTTGTAACGTATTCCATATACTTTCGGGTCTTCGTCTCATCCACTCGAGATCGAAATATGGATAAATAGCAAGTCTGTTTACTTGTTCCTGATTGCATCCATTTCTCCTGACCGCGATACTTCGAGATATTGAGCGTTTAATTATAATTAAAAAATAATAAATAATTATTATTGGGACAGCACAATTCTGTTTGCGACCGCAGATTGTGTTGATTTTCAGTTAGAATGGGAATCCCAGAGTTTTAATGGCATGGCGCAAATAGAGTCAAAAGTCCTTTTAGAAAAAATGAAAACGTCAAAAAAATTAAAGACTCGAACCCAACACATCGCAACTTCGAAAATCTAACGACGCACAGTGAAAATTAAAACTAACTCAGCAGCGACGCAACTTCGGAAAAATAGACGATGCAAAGCGAGATATTGGTGTATTTATTTAAAGCGGTGGATTCTGGAAACTCACTCTTTTGAATGAGTGCTTGTCTTTCGTTCCGTGTGCACGTAGAATTTGTTCCGTCCGTCGCGTTTCTCTGTGTCGTCTGTTTAAAAATAAAAGAATAAACAACCAAAACTAAAATATAAAAAAATAACAACAATAACAATACTCCACAAAATAACTTCTCCACAAGATCAATAACAAAATAATAAACCGGCTACCTACAAAACAACAACCATCGCCCACGCACATTGACAACAACAACAATTCAAATTCCAACTCCAAACGCATTCAACACAACTGACAACACTATGGGCTTTTTTATGTTCCCTTTTATGTCTTGTACTTGTGTTTCCCCTCTTCCCTAACCGTTTCGCTTAATACAAATAATACTGCGCTCTTCTTGTCGCTGTTCTTGTTATACCTAACACTGAACAACTAACAGAAATAAGAACGGCGGGAGGGGTGCAGCATTATTTGTGCTTGCTTTGACGTTGTCTTGTTATTTGGTAGTGTTATGGCAGGTAGGTTTCAAATTCACTTCGCGAACATTCGCGGGTTGAGGTCGAATTTTTTGCGGTATACTCGCACATTATTTTCCATAGGCCGGATGTCCTCGCTCTATGTGAGACCCAGGTATGTGAGGATTCTGATCCACAGGATTTTCACATTCCTGGTTATCACACTCTGTCCTATTTCTCTTCACACAACACACGTAGTGGTGTTGTGGTCCAGAGTCAGCAACACTTGAACTCACAAGATCCAGAATTTAACTCCCTCTGGGTTAAGTTCAGGATTGGATCGCACACATTACATTTCGGGTTTCTTTACAGAAGCCCAAATTTGGAAAGGGAGGATCCCTAAACGGTTTCGACGCCCTTTCCGACTCTATTTCAAAAGTCTTAGAAGATTATCCGGACAATGAAATTGTAGTTGCTGGGGATTTCAATGTCCATAATAATTCTTGGCTTTCCCATTCGAGCCATAAATCTCCGGAGGGCCAGTACGCTGAGCTTTCTGCCGCGCACAACGACTTGGCGCATTTAGTGAATGAACCAACACACATTCCGCGTGTTGAAGGGCAACAACAAAATATTCTTGACCTTTTTTAACCTCCCACCCTGAAAAGTACGAGGTTAACAATCTTGCACCTCTTGGTAACTTAGATCATTGCACCATTTCAGCATCCTTTTCGTTCTCCGATCTTCGAGCCACTTCAAAACCAGTCACGAAGCGGACAATGCATATATACGAGAAGGCACGTTGGGCCGAGCTCAACTATTTTGACCAGCAATTTAACTGGAAACTATGTTTCCTAGACAATAATGTCGAGGCTGCTGCTGAAATGGTGGAACAAATAATTCTTCTTGGTATAAACACGTTTATTCCCTCGAAGACTATTTCGATTAAACCCCCAAATAATTGTTGGTTTAATCAGACCTGCAAAGACGCTGTCAGATCCAAAGAGGAAGCGTTCTGAAATTGGCGTTTAAATAAAAATGTCAATACTGAGCTGCTACGTAAACATGCAAGATCAATGTGCGCCAGAGTACTTAGGGGCGAATAACTTCTTTACGAACAGCGTCTTCGTGCTAAAGTTCTCTCTTCTCCCAGGGGAAGTAAGAGCTTTTGGTTATTCGTAAAAAGGGTAAGGGATAATTCTTCATCTTCTATCCCAACTCTAGTTAACGATGACCAGATATTCACTGATCCGGTTGACAAAGCTAACCTTCTGTCTGAAATATTTGCAAAGAATTCATCTTTGCCAGAAAGCAGTTAACCACTCCCCATGATCGGAAACGTATCTAGTTCGATGCGCCAGATATTTTTTCGAACACGTGGTGTTATAAGGGTTATTGCAGATCTTAACGTAAATAAAACTCCGGGCCCGGATGGTATTTCCGCACTTGTCCTATGTACGTGCTCTTCGACACTAGCTCGTCCATTGCTCAATCTTTTCAACATGTCGTACCGAGCTGGTATTTACCCTTCACGTTGGAAAGTTGCCAATGTTCAGCCGATCTCCAAGAAAGGTGAGGCTACAAATCCTGTGAACTACCGTCCAATTGCAATATGTTCTGCGCTCTCGATGGTCATCGAGAGCATGGTTAACCACCATTTTGTTAAGTATTTGGAGTCTAACGGCCTTCTTAATGATCGACAGTATGGCTTCCGTAGAAATCGATCTACTGGAGACCTGATGGTGTTGCTTTAGGAGCGATGGAGTCGATCCATTCACCGCCTTGGTGAAAGCAAGGTAGTGGCTCTGGATATTTTCAAGGCGTTCGATAGGGTCTGGCACGTAGCGCTCATATCAAAAAATACTGCATTTCCTTCATATCGAGTTTTCTCAGGGATCGCTCTATAAGAGTTGTTATATATGGGGTCTCATCCAACGAGCATATGCTGACCGCAGGAGTGCCACATGGCTCTATCCTCTCTCCTTCTATATTTCTTATTTTCATTGACGACCTGTTGTGGCGGACTGTGAACCCAATCTACTCCTTTGCGGATCATAGCAACCTCTGTCATTCGTACTCATTTGAACACCGGTCAAATCCCTCGGAGGTAGAGGACAAAAGGCAAACGATGAACGACTCACTCAACCGCGATCTGGCGACGATTTGTGAGTGGGGCCAAACAGAAGTTTCTTTTTTGCTAATACATATCTGCAGTATAAGTATGTCAAATAATTCACATACACTGTTGGGTTTTTCATAGCAAATACTGTTTAAAATACACGTACCTCCCATTCTGGGAAATGTTGACCTTTTCATCACTTCTTCAGGAGTTTTTTTTATTGTGAATTCCTACTAAATAAACATACTTACTTACCTGGGTGAGCTCTACAACCTGTTGCTGGTCTTGACCAGCTTAATAACTGATTTCCAAGCACTTCGGTCTTCTTCTTGGCTTCTCCAGTTCGTGATACCAGGAGTTTTCATGTCTTCTACTACACTAAGTGCCGCGTATGGTGCAGCAACAAGCGAAAGCTAGACATCTAAAAGATCCACTCACATCAGACACCCCATGTCTACTCCACGAAGCTAACCAAACTACTCCTCGCCAAAACTACCCCTCCTGGTGGCATCTCCGCTCAGTGGAAAGACTCCATCACAAAAGTTGCCGAAGAAGAAATTGGTTACCGAAAGCGGTCACAAAGGAACCAATGATACTGTAGCTAAGAACGCAGCATTCAAGGCGACACTCGAGTCTATAACAAAGCCAGCTGTGTTAGACCGATACCTGGAGTTGAGGAGAGAAGGGAAACGTCATTCCGAAATAAGAAAAGAGAGCGGGAAAGACAGTGTGAGGAAGTATAACTGTATGGATGTAGAAATAACATAACTTCGTGTAGAGATGAAAATATTAATCTGATAACAAATCCGCCGATTATGGGGCGAGTCTGGAAACAAACTTTCTCCAGATTACTAGCGGCCAAAGATCCTGCCGAAAATAATCCACGTCCAATCTTAGACGATAGTGTGGAATGTCCACCCCATACTCACGACGACATAAGGACATCGATAACCCGGCTTAAGAACAATAAAGTCGACGGAATATCGGCAGTGCTATATAACACCGGAGGAGACGAGTTGAGAAAATGCATGCATCAGCTATTTTGCACAGTCTTTTATCCATCGCATATAAGATACTTTCAAGTACATTGTGTGAAAGATTGAAGCCAAATCTCGACGAACCGTATCAGCGTGGCCGAATAGATCAACAATGGACCAAATATTTTCACTACGCCAAACCCTGAAAATATCCCATGAACATGCAGGACGATATATATCATCTCTTCATCGATACTCTATTAAGAGACCAACTATTTGAAACCATGTCTGCGTATGCTTAAACGACTTTGTTAACCGACTTTATAAAATGTCACTGAGGGCCAATAAATGAGATCTTAATCACATCATTCCAAAATCCTGATGGAGAAGATATTGGAAAGTGCCGAAGTTAATAAAACCTGCACTTCGACAATCATTCTCCTGGCATATTCGGACGACATCGCCGGAAGGATAGAGAGAGATGTAACTGGCGCTTTTTCAGAATTGAGAAGGAATCGCGATTTGACACCATTATGTTTATGCAGATAAACCTTTAACTCTTGAGCACCCAATATGTGCCAAAATTACCTCAAAAGAATCAATGCTTGCAACACTTCGCGTGGTGGTCATTTAAATGATGTAGTGTTTCACACATAATGTCAACGTTCAAACTTTATTATAAAAAAGAAATATCATATCAAATATCAAAAAAGAAATCTGTTTACTTCTAAAAAGCAAAATGGATAACCCTTTATAATCAAACCAATTTGGTTATACGGCGCACAGCTATGGGAAAAATCAAGTTCGACAAAATCCAACGATTCCAGTCGAAAACTCTGCGGTTAATTACCGGTGCACCCTGGTATTTGAGAATAGAAAACATTCACAATGACTTGAATATACATCTATGAAATCCTAGACATCAAGATAAAGCACCAAAACAAACTTGAACGTCATCACAATATATTGGCTACACAATTATTAAGTAGTCCAAGCACCTCAAGGCCTTAGAGAGCTGAGCGACAGGTTTTCTGAACTGAAAATAAGTCTTCTGCCTCCACCGTTGGTCATATAAGTAACAGTGCTCAACTACCATCGAATCGCGATGAACACCGATTCACCATGTGAAGTTGTCTACTCTGCGTAACGAAAGTCTAGAAATAAACTAAAAATACCGCGATTAATACCATTGCTATGGAGGACACTACCTCTACTCCATGATCATTAAAACAACCAACTGTGTAGAGTTGTCTACTCTACGTATCGACAGTCTAGAAACAAACTAAAAATATCGCGATTAATATGACTATTTATGTAAAGGAAACGTTTAGACCCAATAGTTGTTTATATTAGTTGTTGATGTCCGATTCTTACAAAGTATTGTAAGATGGTTTTTTAATTCATTATTGTGATTTTTTCGAAACTCTAACACATTTTTGACGAGGGAACTGTTTTTCCTCATAGCGGACAGACTTTAAATAATACTTTTTTGAAGTTTCTGGATTCATTCGGCCGACATGGCCCAGTCAGCGGAATTACTGCATTTTGATACATCATACAGTTCTCTAAAAAAAACACCTAGCACAACTGCATCTGCTTTCGCAAGTACCCGTGTTTCGGCGTCATAAACGAGCACGGGTAGAATAAGTATGCTGCACAGTATTATTTTAGTTATGTTAATGAATTGTTTACTTTGATGTTACAGAAGTAACTTTTTTAGGAAGTTCTTGGGTTTTTAAAATTTTCTATAACAACAAAATAAACAATGCCGTCTAAGGGAAAAGAAATAAGCCCCGCTGAAAGAGAACTTATTGTCAAGCTCTTCAATGAAGGGAAAACATACCGTGAACTTGGTCGAACTGTTGGAAGAACACATTCATCAATACAAAGAGTGGTAAAAAATTTCCAAACGACCGGGGTTTTTGTTTCTGGCCGGCCGCAAATACTCACAATACTGGATTCCAACAAAATCCAACTCTTTCAGCATCGCACATTGCTGAAAGCGTAAAAGAACAGTTTCACAAGGCCATTTGCGCTGACGCAATTCGCAAAATACTCATAAAAACTGGATATCATGGCCGTGTTGCACGTAGAAAGCCCTATCTTTAATTAATAGAAAAAAACACATTGCTTTCGCCAAGCCTCGGGAGTTTTGGGAAAAGGCTATTATTTCAGGTGAGAGCAAGTTTTGTGTTTTTGGAATCAAAGGGCGCAAGATGGTATGGCGAAAAAAGGGTACGGCACTTGGTACCCACTGTGAAACATGACGACGGCGGTGCAATGATATGGGGATGCGTGGCTAGTAGTGGCGTGGGGCAATTGGAGTTCATCGAGTCTACTATGGATAAATATGCATACCCTAATATTTTAAAAGCAAATTTGAAGCGGAGCGCCGAGAAATTGGGTCTGGAGAACGAATACTTCTTCCAGCAGGATAATTACCCCAAGCATACTGCTGACATACTTCAGCTTTGGATACTCTATAATGTCCCTAAACAGCTTCGAACGCCGCCACAATCCCCAGATCTGAACCCAATAGAACACCTTTGGAATGCCCTGGAAAGACGAATCCGACATCGCAAAATTACCCCTAAGGCAATACTCAAAGAAGTGCTGCAAGATGAATGGAACCGAATTTCTTCGACAGATACTTCCAAACTGGTCTCTTCGACGTCAAAGCAAAGGCTATCCAACTGGCTATTAATGTAATGTAAAATATGAAATAAAAGCAATATTATTATTTTTTGTTCCTTGTACGCAGACCTTTTCTAATGAATTTTCTAGTCTTTTGAATGTATTTATTTTTTTATTCCTCATCGTTAAAAAACGAAAATTTGTCATCTTATAATGGATATAAAATATACTGGAATTTTTAAAACTTATTTCACGATGTTTTCTTTATAGAATTGTATATATTGGTATCTTGTACGCAGACTCTTTCTACTGAGTGTAGATATATGAAATGTAACACAGCTCCCATCAAGTACCATCTGTTAATAGACTACTGTCAAATTTTGAGTTAGTTTGTGTTTAACAGCTGTTCAAAACATACAACCTCGTGGATTTTGTTAAAAATTCGAGTGCTCATTAAACATAATTTTTGCGAAAAAAAACCGTCAATGAAACCTAGGAAAAGCTTGATAAACTCTGGGGGACTCTGTACCATTGATTCGTTCGTTTTAGCCAAAATATCGTAGCTTGCATAAATATTGCAATTTTGTTCTTTGGCACCATATTGCATTAGTCGGTGTGACCTTTTTGAGTATCCACCATCAGTAGATAGAGCTAAAGCTTCCTCAGGTGTATACGCAATATGGATTTTTGGTTCAGAGTCCACAAATTTAAGCATTTTTGGAGCTATTGTAGGCTCTGAACCTAACCATTAACTCTTCCTTCGGTGTTTCATTGGCAATTAATGCAACTTTTTTTCTTTGAGTCTTCCTTGTGCACTCTAAAAAAGGTTTCTCATTACGTTGGGCAACGGCTGCATTAAAAACAGGTGTGAAGTATGCTGAAACATGTGTTAAGTTTGAATGCTCACAGCTGTGCGAATATTAAGAACAAAACAAAAAATAAATCAGGAAAAAACCCGTTGGGGCTTACATTTTCAAAACGTAAAACAAATTTACCAAATTCTGATTTTTAAGTTTTGGCTAAAGCGCCGCTAGATTGAGTATTTCGGCCACTGTGTGTTGGAGGTAAACTCGCCACAAAGTCTGCTTGTTGTTTTTTTTTTTGTTTCTGCAGGCCATGTCTTTCCGTCCTCGTCTTTCAGCGATCTTTGCAACTTTTTATTTGCTTCAGTTTGTCTGGCCTGGGCGATCTATTCTGCTGCTATTCACGACGTAGACTTGCGTTCTATTTTCCTATTGGTGCATGTACCCGAATTTTTCGGAATTGAAACTAAGGACGCTTTGTCAATGTCCGTCTGCTAATGTCTTTCCTGTATTTCAACTGATTTGTATTTTGTGATTTTAGTCTTGGCGATTCGTGCATAGGCACGGATTCCTTGTGGAGAAGAACTAATACAGGTGAGTCGTTTCAGTTCATCCGACATTTATATAACTGATTTCCTCCATGGTTTGCCAAACGGTGACCCCAGTGCGTGTGTTTCGCATTTTAGTCGCCTGAAGCAAGACATTTTCGCCCGGGACTTTTGAAGAAACTGTGTTATAACAAAATCGACAGCACCAATCACTCTTCTAAGGACAAAAAATGTCCAATCTTTATTAAACATAAATAACTACACTCTATAAAAACTTAAAACAAGGTTAATAACAAAAACGCACACAAAATTTACAATGATCGCCATCATCACGATGAATCATTACATGCCTCAGTCCCCAATAGAGATAATGTAACTAGGAGCCAAAACAAAAATATTTCAACACTGTCCAATCAGTCATCAACTGTTCCCATATGCCTAGAACCACCGACTTCTTCGGAAATATATATCCTGACGCATAACGCTTCAACAGGTACTCCCGACAAAAACTTAATATACTCCTCCGGAGAACATCAAAACGACTACAAGCGAAGCTAAAGGCAAAAGAAAATGTCAATACTGTAACTACAAAACAAAAATTGACGAAACAAAACAACCTAACAGAAACCAACCGTGAAGACCAAATGGACTACTTTTTGGATCCGTAACTCCACAAAATACCATAGCACTATTAAACAATTCCAGCTGTATTTTTCCACCTTATAGTCATACTTATTTCTTCTCTTGCATTCTCCAGACAAAAGACTTACATACTTAATAAATATATTGAAAAAATGCATGCATTTCTGCCCGGAAATATCCATATCAGAGGAAAGCTCTTGGCATGCACGTTCAGATTCCTTCTAAAATAAAAATAATACAGATACAAATTAAAATTTTTTTTTGAAGATTCGCTCGATTTCTTAACTCTTTGCATTCTGAATAGAAAAATAATTATATACTTAATAAATATGTTTGACTTTCATCCCGCCTATTCTCCCCCTAAGCAGCAGCCGAAAAACAGCACATACCATCGCTGCCAATGGCAAATTTCAAACGATTGTGCAGGCTAGTCTCATTCAAATCCTGATGAACTGTCGTATCGATCATCCTCAAACCTAAAAATCGCAGGTGGTCGATCAACGGAATCTGGTCATCGACCAGACTGCATAATTGATTGAGATTAATCAATCATCTTTGATTGGCAATATGTTGTTTTTCCTAACAAGATCTCCTATAAAAAGGCTGGACTAATAATGCTAAATATATTTAATATTTTTAAATGTATATGAAGGAGTACACCTGCTCTATTTAATCGATCCAATTCCACTCATTTTGTAATATTTAAATCACCGGATTATCTATATAAATTAAAATTCATGCAAAAATTCATTATATTGTGATCTGAAAATAAAATTTTTAGACATTTTTGTGATATATATGTACTGACGATTTATTTTTTACATTTTATGCTCTAGGTTCTGCGACTCCCCAACAGATGAGTTAGATTCCCGTACTCCAAAAGGCAGAGGGAAACGTGGACGTGCAGTAACTACACCCGACCTAAGTAATTTTACTGAAACTCGAAGTTCGGTAAGTTTTTACTAATATAAACTATACCCATTTATACGGTTTTTATATTTCTTTAAATTAAATTGGCTCGCAAATTCACATCCCTGAACTAATTTTTAATATAAGAGTGTGTGTATAAGGGACTGTTACTCGTCTTGGGATTATTATTAATTAAATTTCACACACATTATTGCTATGATAAATAAATCTTATGGCGTCGCTTTGTTTTACGAAACATTGAGCGAAAGTGTTGTTTACTTCATTTGTCAGCCGAATTTTGGAATATGTTTACTATGTTAAAACCAAAAAAAAATCGTTTTTTGCTTGAGAAATCTTAACTGGACTTCTGGATTTGATCTCCCATCTTGCACTAGGTTGACCCTTCTTAAATTCCCTACATTAAAAAGTAGGCGAACAATGATCAATACTGTGATGGTATACAAACACATTCGTGGCGTTGTGTCATTGCATTTTTTTTTTTAAATTATGTTAGTGTCTATTATAGAAATACACGCTTACAGGAGCATGTCCTTTTAATGTTTCCAAATTTTCCATAACCAAATAACAGTGGCGGGAGGGGTGCAGAGTTATTTGTGATTTTACTTTGATGTTGTCATGTTTTTAGAAGTGTTATGGTATATAGATTTAAAATTCACTTTGGGAACATTTGCGGGCACAGGATTTTCACATTCCTGGTTATCACACTCTATCCACTTTCTCTTCACACAGAGGCCTTGTGAAATTTATACGTCACAAGATCCAGAATTTAACTCTCTATGGGTTAAGTTCAGGATTGGATCTCACCTATTACACTTCGGGTTTCTTTATAGAAGTCCAAATTTGGAAAGGAAGGCTACCCTTAACTGCTTCGACGCTCTTTCCGACACAATTTCAAAAGTTTTAGAAGATTATCCGGACATTGACATTGTAGTTGCTGGGGATTTCAATGTCCACAATAATTCTTGGCTTTCCCATTCGAGCCACACATTTCCGGAGTGTCAATACGCTGAACTTTTTGCCGCGCATAACGGTGAAAGCATAAGCGGATACCGGGAAAATAGAACAGCGATATACATCCCACAGTCCGGCGATGCTGAAGGGAGACAATAGAGTTGGGTACCCTACTAACCCCAATCATCACCACCGCTCTCCTCTGTACACGGTCCAAATGCTGCAAAGATGTCTTTGGTATATATATGCTGGTGGTGTAAAGGTATAAGCTTAATGGTGCCAATGCAGCACATTTTGTTTTAGGCCCCCTAAAAATCAAGTAGAATGCAGTATCTACACACAAAAATGCAGTATATTTATTTGAGTAAAATTTAATGCTTTTTTGAAAAAGTGAAAATAACAAAATCTGAATTATTGCGATTCGAATCATCAAATTGAACTGACATGGGACTATCAGGTTTATTCCATTTAAATATTTAAATAGGTCACGCACAAACCACTTTGAAAATGCTGATAATCACCTTATTTCGGTTTTTTCGGAATAACCTAATATATAAGATTTGATGTAATCTTAAACAAAAACTCATAAAAACATCCACGACTAAATGAAAAAGCATAATAGTCCAACTATGATGGTCCTGGTAAGACCATCAAAACATTTTTTAAAGGGTTTAGATGTTACCCTTTAAAACAATTTTAAACTTCTCCAGAAAACTAGCCATTCGGATTTGGATTTAAGAATTAGGTCCCCAGGTTTGAGAGAAGTTTATTGAAAATATTTACCCTGGCATATGATCATAATTATTGTGCCAGCGGATTGCTGACTTTGCTCCTAGTGTGGAGTATTATGTCGCAATTCGTTGGATATTTAGTAAACAATTGTATTGGGTATCATTCGCTGACATTGCAGTCAGCATATTACAACGTTCACCAAGATCATTGCGTTCTTGGTTGAACGACCATTTGTCGTCTGTCTGGAATATTAGAGTGGGAGGACTGAGACTATGTTAACTTGCACATGTCGAAGTCTCATCGACGACTAAATGAAACAACATAAGCATATCGAGCCCTAACTGCGAAAAAAAACTTAAGCGACAAAAACTAAGTTTTACAGGAGAAGGTTTTTTTAGTTGTCTCAGTACTCAGTGCAGGTATTAGCATGAAACTTTCAATTTATGTTTTTTTTTAGTAATTAACTAATCTAAATCGTTGCATTCGTCATTTTTTAAACATAAGTAGGATTTTTGTGACTTAAGTTTTTTTTCGCTGTCATTGTATCAAGCTAAAGGGATTTATTTGTGTCGGTTATGTTAAAAACACTATTGCATAGAAACATGCACCAGCATATATTTTTTTTTTAAATTTATTTTCGAAATGAGGACAACTTAAAAGAAAGGAAATTCACATAGCATAACATAACATTTAATATAATAAAAAAAATTATATTCATGGTAATATAAGGTTTATTCTTTAGTGTCTTCTTCATCTGTTTCTGGTAATCTATCTTTAATAGTATTTGCGTGCTTTAGGCCTAAATATTCGTTGTGGAATTTTTTATAAATTGCATTTTTATCACAAAGCGTTTTTAAATCATTATATTTAGCACATGAAATCTTTAACAAATCCTTATATGCAGGAATTGATTCATTTTGTGTTATGGGTAAGTTGCGTTTTGAGCGTGATATCGTACTGAGATCGATTTTTGTTGTTTCGGAATCTTGAAAATAGCCGTACTTAAGTATGATAATGGAACTGTCTTTTTCAAATATGGCAGAGCGTAGAGTTTTAAATGAAATTTTTATTGAACTAGGAAACAGTACATGCGGAAAAAGTTTCCAGTCTTTAAAATCTCCATTATTCATCAAAACACATTCATAGCCAGCTGGTCGAGTTCTAGCATTGGAGATCACAGTATACCATTCACTTGGAGCCCGAAAAACTCTTAGGGACAGTTGAGACGATTCCTTATGAATACTTATTAAATGTTGGGTATAGGCCTTATATAAACGAGAAATGTTTCGAAATTCACTTGAAATATACAGCTTATTGCTTTTATTTCGGCAATAATGCGACGGAACTGCGGGCAAACTTTCAATAAATGAATTTAATAGCAGTACTTTTGATTCATCAGATTTATTGTTAGGCTTAGCTTTCGTTTTAATATCGCCAACAGCACTCATTGCGTTTTTATTATTTCTGACGTTTTTTTTATCATTTGTTGGGATATATTTAGTGTTTTAAGTAAAAATTTTTGACAAACTTTAATATCTTTGAAGTTGTACTTTATGACACATCACAAACATGTGTATTTCAAAACTTGATGAAATTTCTATAATCAACAAAAACATAGTTACCTTTCCTTCACCAGATGCCATTTAAATAAATATTGGCAAAGAATCAACACAAATTTATTATTATTATTATTTTTATTAATCAATCCATTTGAAATTAATTAATCAATCCATCAAATTTGAATATAAAAATTAAACTTAAACGACACCACGCTTAAGTAAACAAAAGTAAATGTCGATTAAGTTATTTTTGTTTTGACTTTATCTTCGTAACGGCACATTTGTCAGCTGTGAAATTTTTACATGGGAAGGGAATTATGTTTCTTAATCGATTTTCATCGAAAAAAGATAATCGATAGTTTGTCGCTTGAGTTTTTTTTCGCGGTTAGGGCTCAATATGTGTGAGACAGCATTTGCACAATTGTGCAATGAAATTGCCATCACTGTCAGCGTTGCCACTACAAATATTGTGGCATTCCAAAGAACATACAAAAACCCTTTTGTAGCCGACCAAAATTTTAAAATAAATCAAAATTGACTTAAAAGTTCTTGTAACATGAATTGTAACGTTTTTTTTAAGACAGAACAAAAATTAAATTACGAATTCAGTCTTTTCTTTTACTAAAATATGTACTATTTAATAACACATGGTTTGATATTAATAATAAATTTAGTCTTATGTTTTGAGAGAATTGAGATCAGAAAAATAAATAATAACAATTAGTTAATATATATGAACAGTCCACTAAACAGTGTTCATTTAAACTAATTTTTATTCAAGAAATTGTCTTCCAAAAAGAATTAAAATTTAAATCCAAAGAAATATTCTTTTCTTTGAGAAGTAATAAATTCCACTGTTTAACAATTAAATGAAAGATCACAAAAATTTGCAATAAGAGGCAAAATAGATAAATCTTCACTCTATAGAACCTTTTCTGGAGTTATTATGATAACGTTATGTTCTCACGTTCAAAATCAAATCTCCTGATTTGATCCAAAACTTTAACATAATAATTTAAAATATTAGTTTTTATTTCAATAATTTCCGAATATGAGACGTTGCTCGTGGTACACACTTCTGATTTTGTTCCATTGAAAATTTTTGAAATGTGAACTTGATTATTTTTGTTTTTATAACCAATATTTTTAATAAAATTACTCAAAATCAATAATAAAAAAAAAAATAATTGTATGCTCGAATACAAAAATTTGTATTCGTAACTTTAACAAAAAACAATAGGTAAAATATAAGTTTAAACTTTCTCATTGCTCGACAATGCTTAATATTCAGACCTTGAGCGATAGCCATCTGGTGGCCAAAATCTTATTATTATAAAAAAAAAGTGTAATTAATGATAATTTATACATGTATGTATAACAAATATTGTATGATAATCAATCAAATTCACGAGTACGTCAAAATCTACCAAAATCGAATTGGACCGACCGCTGGACGAAATCTTAAAATTTCAAATTTGGTAGAAAAAGCCCAAAACGGCAACGCTGATCACTGTTATAGAGGTTGTATAATTAGGTAGGTGTGTATGCAAATCACACTATCTCCATTGATGAGCTCAGCAATGTTACGATGTGTAGCATATTTGCTGCTCTCGGCTGTTTTAAACAACTACTAGTATAACAACTTATATTCTCAAATATTGTAGATACATACATGTGATCTCTGTTAGAGATATAATTAGACATTTTTTTTCTTTTTATATTCTTCTCTTTTTCTTTGAATTCATTCTGTTTAATATTTCTATGATTTGCTTAACAAACAAAAATAAGTATGTGGCAAAAATTAAGGAAGTTTGATATTGAATAAATCTTCCTTTTAATCGGAAAATATTTTATGCTAAAAATTATTTCGAATAAACTTTGATATGATATTGGTTGATTCTTAATTGATCGGAAATAATGAAAACTGTATTATTTAATATACATACTGTACTTCACATGTACTTCTCCTTATCTTCAGAAAAGAAAAATTACATTTATTTCAAAATTATTTTGTCAGGAAATTCCACAAACTTTCCAGAAGAGCACTTCAGCGAAATCCAGGCCCAAACCTACAGCACCAATTTTTCCTTTCGTGTCTTTCAAAATTTTCCGGAAAAACCGCGAGTCCGCTTTGAAAAACATATTATTATATATATTAAACTGAATGTCAAAGAAGTCAAATAAGATCATGCCATTCAATGGGAGCAGTACAAAATACTTGAAAAACAAGGTCATAAAAATTAAACGCCACAGTGGGAGAATTCACTACTGACTTCCTAAAAAAAACTATGGAGTGAAATTCTGAAGCGGTGAGTCTGGTTATAGGTCGTTGACAAAAAAAATGGTCAAATTTAACATAAGGGGTGCGTTACAGAATTTGATGCTATCACTTTCATTGAAACTGAGTCACATTAGCAAGAAAATTTTCCCAAATGCTTTGAAACGTAGATTCATGTAATAAAATCGTGAATAAAATAATAATAAAAAAAGAACAGAGGCATTTCTTGCCGAACAACACGATTATTCTCCCCGTGCTTGTTTATTGCGCGAAAGCAGATAATGCTTTACTGAGTATTTTTCAGAGAAACAAAATCTTTGGCCCGATCTATGTTAACGTGTAGTCGTAAAAGCCGTGAGATTATGACCTAGATCCCAACATGAACGTTCGAGCAAAAATGCAGCGATTGCGCTGACCATCCGTTCATCACGGGACGGATAAAACTGCCATTTAAAAAACACTACCTTATTAAAATCTGTATTTGAGTTGTTATAATAATAATAGTAAATATATTAGTATGTATAGGTAGGTTTTTCATTAACTAGATTAAACAAATTTGTTCATTAGTGTATTATATTATTTTTTAATTAGCAAATGTTTTTTTAGTCCTCGAACAGGTAGAATTGTTCGTAAATATTACCGTAAATTGAATACATTTTCTTCCACAGAGATGACTTAGAGTACTTCAACCATTCCCATTTTAGCAGAAAATAATGTTTGTGCATCTACAATCTTATTTCGAAAATTTCAGATCGTACACTGTGCACCCATACGTGTATCTCCCATACAAATGTTCCATTACGCCCGCTTGAGAAATCGTGTAATAATGTCAATAATGTCAGTCTTGCCCAAATTCTGTATTTAGTAAAGCTATAACTGAATAAAGTTTTGAAGAAAAAATGGAAGTCTGGCCACTCCCCTTCTGGTAATAATATTAATCGCCCTATGCGATCTGACTTTAATTCCTAAACCCCTAGTCACGCACCTTTTGTTACCTCCCATACAAATATACAATTCCACCCAATCTATAAATAGTATAATAATGTGACTTCGCCCAACGCAATCTTACCCAAATGCATTTTCAACGCACAAGGAAAATGTGGGTTTCCCCAATATTTTTTAAAAAAGGTATTGTTGTACCACACTTTTTTTAAAACCCTGCGGGCTTTCCCACTACAAAACAATTTGTACGACAGGAGAAATTACCTTAGGGTGTGATTCCTCAGCCCCAAATAATTAAACATACGGTGCGCGGTTATTAATTGGATTTCAAAACTGTGTGTGAAAGTGTAAACATTAGAAGTTTATCTCAAATAATGTATATTTCTAAAGTGTGTTGTAATCCCCTAAATTTGAATAAACATTACTTAGATTTTAAAGGATTAAGAAACGCCACGTCAAATTGGAATATATATTATATTGGGAAATATATATGTGACATGTGCAGAAAACGTGGTACTTCTGGGAGAAGAAGTAATGATACCTCAAGTGAAAGTGATAATTACTTTTCCGAAAGTGGAGGTAATATTTTATAAATGTCTTATTCTAATATTAAACCATTTTTCCAGATGACTGGTACTGGGTTTCAGAAAACCTTTTTCAGAACCTGCTGTAAAATTATGTCCAGAGTCTGCATTTCGGTTAAAATAAATATAGAACGCGAAAGCGTACAGAAAATAATACTATTCTGCGATTTGCAAGAACTGCACTCCAAATGTTGTGCTGAATATCCAGATACGGTAGTAAGGCTATCAAAATTTACGAATGAGGTGGCTTATTGTGCAGCGGAGCCATAACTCTTTCGTCTGCAAATTTGTGATAATTGTCCACATTTTCTACCCGCATCGACTGGTTCGCGAACACGTTTTGATGATGAAGAAATTTATTTCAAGGAACGGAGTTGCACTAACAGGATATGACAGTATATTAACCACGATTTTATATCCAAATTCCAGTCAACATATTTTACTTTTGTAAAGCAGAACCTGCAAAAAGGTCACAAAAAAAAGCGATAATCGAATATGACCTTTTTTTTTTGTTATATCGGAGGAAAAACAGCATGATACGGTATTCGACATCTAAAGGAAATACGGGAGATTTTTAAAAAAAATTATTTTCTTCTCTGAAGAATGAGGCGCACAATACAAGAATATGAATATTTTATAAATTTGATATGAATTTTGCGACCTCCCATGGAAAGGTGACAGTAAAGAGGTTGGTTTCTCGATATTTGGAGACATTTGAGTTTATGCATTGCAAAAATTATATCTTTTAAACCGAATAAGATAATCGAATAAAAGGGTGCTACGACTTATTTACCAAATTTAAAATTTGTGAAAAATTCATTATGGTAATTGATATAATTTATTAAAAATTATTTTTACTTATTTGGAATTTTTTTTAATGTTTTTATATTTTAAAATTATTACCCAAAAAAATTAAAAAGAAAAGTTTTTTTATAAACTAATCATTTCTAAACTATAAGTATAATCTAACTCTACTCGTGACTTCCCATGCCATGAGATCGAAAGATGCTGTCTACATATTGAAGAGATCCTCATTTTGCCTCACCCTTGCTGCATTGAACGTGTTCTGCAATATATACTTTTTTTATACAAAAAAGCTCTGCATTTGGCAAATATTCTATGGACTGTCGGGTTCACGTCCTTCTGTGGATACAGTTCCGTGGTAACTTTCATAGTAATCGAACGTTTTGTCTCCCACCATCATTAACAACAGTGTTCTCATATTTCAAGAATTTACTTTTTTTTTTTTTTTTTTTTTTTTGCTGCGCTGGAGGTGTGGAATCTTCATTAGATGTATTCAGCCCGTACTGAAAAACATGCACGATTCTTACGTACTAAACCACACCCCCCTCTTCGACCATCGTTCCTTCACGGGACTGCTGTGAAGTATTACTTCGTGAAGGATGGTTAGCGGTTGCGCTATCAACTATGTTCGGTGCTCCTCCGTATGCTGTCTATGTTGTTAAGTTCCAGCATCGTCTTTTTCACAAATTGTGCTACTTTTAGCCACATTTCTTCGCTCTGTATCATATCTTCGATCACCCTCGAGATTTCAATTGTTGGGACGTCTTCTCTGTCGAACCTAGGACAGCAAAATATGACGTGATTTGCGTCTTCTTCCTCTTCCACACAGCTCGGGCACATAGGCGAGCTATCGTGTCCAAATCTGTGCAGATATTTCCGGAAACCACCGTGGTCTGTTAGGAACTGCGTGAGGTAAAAGTTTGTGTCCCTATGTTTCCTGTTCAGCCATACTCTTATACTCGGTATAAGGGTGTGCGTCCATCTTCCCTTTATGGATGCATCCCAGTGAATTTGCCAAGTGGCGATAGATGAGGAACGCTCTTGCCTTGCGAATTCAGATCTCTGCTTTTTAGTCTGTGGATTTCTACTTTGTATCCGTTTCATTTCGGCAGCTAATATGTCGATGGGGATTAGACCAGCAACTACACCTGCTTCATCCTCCGATATCGTTCGATACCCAGAAATTGTGCGAAGACAGCTTAGTCGGTATATAGACATCAGCTTCCTCCTATATAATTTTACACTTAGTGCTTCCGCCCATACCGGGGACGCATAAAGCATCACAGAGTTAACTACGGTGGCTAGTAGTTTTCTTCTTGCAAGTTTAGGGCCTCCAACGTTGGGTAGCATTCTTGCCAGAGAAGCTTGCGTTCTTGCTGCCTTCTTGCTTACGTACTCGATGTGATCCTTGAATGTCAGTCTGTTGTCTATTACAACACCCAAGTATTTGAGTGCGCGGCCAGATCGGATAACTTTATCCCCAACGATCACGATGATAAATTCCGTCCTTTTTCTGCTTGTAATAAGGATAGCCTCCGTTTTATGAGCGGCTAGCTGTAGGTGTGCCGACTCGAGCCAGGTTTGTACTTCTTTTATAGCTGTGTTTGTAGCTTCTTCTATGTTGTTTAGATGTTTTGCGACTGTGATTATGGCGATGTCGTCTGCGAATCCAATAATGTTTACGCCGTTTGGTACAGGTAGTCTCAACACTCCGTCGTACATAATGTTCCACAGGAGTGGACCCAGGACAGATCCTTGTGGGACACCGGCGGACACATTGTAGTGCTCTAGTCCGTTGTCACTCAGATATGTAAGCTTCCGGTTTTCAAAATAGCTTGTTACCGTTTCGACCATGTAGGCTGGGGCTTCGCTTCGTATGAGGGCTTCCTGGATGTGACTCCAATCTGCAGAGTTGAAGGCATTTTTCACATCGAGGGTAACGACAGCACAGTATTTCTTTGTTCCTCCCTTCCACCTTGCTCCTTTGATGGCCTCTGTCGCCGTATCAACCACTAGCTTCACTGCGTCAATGGTGGACCGTGATTTCCTAAAACCAAATTGTCTTTCGGAAAGGGCGCCTTTTTCCTCGACTACTGACATTAGTCTGTTATACAGGATTCTCTCCAATATTTTACCCATTGTGTCTAGGAGACATATGGGACGGTAGGACGATGGTTCGCCTGGGGGCTTTTTTCCTTTAGGGATGAGCACTAGGTTTTGTGTTTTCCAGTGGGTGGGAAAAACTCTCTCGCGGAGACACCTCTGAAAAGTATCGAGGAAGAGGTCTGGCCTTCGATGGATTGCAATCTTCAGTGCAATGTTTGGTATTCCATCTGGTCCAGGCGCTTTATTGTTGCCCACTTTTGCGCATGCTTCATCAAGTTCTTCTCTAGAGATGTCCGGTATAGTTTCACTGTCGGTGGTCAACACTGGACTGGTAGTAGGCTGTAGGCGTTGCGGGAACAATGTCCCAATGATGTTTCGCAGCATTTTTGGGCACGTTATTTGCTGTGATTTCCCCTGCATTTTCTTCATTACTATCCTATAGGCAGTTCCCCAAGGATCGATATCGGCTTCGTTGCATATTCTTTTAAAGCATGTACGTTTGCTTTCTTTAATCGACATTTGCAGGGACTTCCGTGTCTCTCTGAATTCTCCTTGTACTCTTTCAAACGCTGGTTTCCCTCTTGACCGCTGCATTCTTCTCCTGGCTTTTAGGCAAACAGACCGCAGTTGGCGTATTGTTTCGCTCCACCAGTCGCAAGGCCTCCCCCTCTTCGGGAGTCCTCTCCTCGGCATTGATGCATCGCATGCCTTCACAATCGCGTTCTTCAGTTCTTCAGCTCGTTCTTCCGCGGATCTGGATGTAAGCTGTGTCGTATCGATCATTACCTCGAAAATACCTTTGTCTAATGCTGAGACTCTCCATTTTGGCCCGGAAAAAGTCTGGGTTTGTCTTCCTCTGTCGTGTTTGGGTTTTATATCGATCAATACAGCCTGATGATCGCTCAGAGTATAGTGATCACTTACCCGCCATTTAGTGACACGTGTTAGAGAGGGACTAGCGAACGTAATGTCTATGATAGATTCCGTTCTACCTCTAGTAAATGTCATTCTGCTTCCTTCGTTCAGTAGATCCACATCGAGCGAGGCGAAGCATTCCAGGATACTACGTCCTCTAGCATTGGTGTATCGACTACCCCAATGTATTGCCCAGGCGTTAAAATCTCCACCGATAACGATGGGATTTCGGTTCTTAGCATCCGCTACAAGTTCGTCCAGAATGTCCTGGAATTCGGTATGTGTTAGGCTAGGTGGGCAGTAACAGCTGTAGAAGTGGACTCCACCGACCTTTTCCCGTACAAAATAAGTGGACTGTGTGCACACATCTTGAAACGCGTTTTTACCACATGCCCATATTGCCACCTTTCTTGATCTTCCTTCCGTCCATGTGCTGTTATCGGGTATCTTATATGGCTCGCTAATTAGGACCATATCCACCTTCATCTCTTTCGTTGTCTGCGCTAAAAGGTCTTGTGCTGCCTCGCAATGGTTAAGGTTAATTTGAATGACTCTCATTCGCGTTTTTTAGCGAGTGCCTTCTTGAATTGGGGACATCTCTTGCTACCTGCTCTGTGTTTTGCGTCCGTTGACTCGTCTGATTTGCAAAGAATGCAAAGTGGATCATTGGGGCAGTCTTTTGCATAGTGCCCTTCTTCGCTACATTTTCTGCAGCACTTTGATCTGTCGTCGATGTTTTTGCAGTTTGGAGATATGTGACCATATCCCAGGCATCTAAAGCATTTGGTCAGCACCGTCTTTTGTCGAATTCTACATATGACCCAGCCCACCTTAATCTTTTTGGATTCAGGGACAGCTTTTACTCCTTCGGCTGATAGGTTAATAGTTGCCGTTTGCGTTCCACGATAGGACTGCCTTAAGCTTATAATGTCGGACAGTTGGAAGTTTTCCAATTTTAGTTGGGAGACCACCGCGTCTCGGACTTCTTCTTTGGTCGTGACTTCGTCTATGTACATTATCTCGTACACCGACTTTTCTGTCGAGCTTCGTACAGATGCACTCTCGCCTAGTGTATCACCGACAGCACTTCTAAATTGGACTGTCTTATTATTGTTTCTGCTCAGTTGGATAAGCAGGTCGCCTTTTTGGGTTTTCTTGATCCTGGTAACGGCTTCGCCAAGTTCGCCTAGTTTTGGATCTGTCTTAACCTTTCTTAGGATTTCGGCGTAAGACATTTCACCCTTTGTCGTGATGATAAGTGCATCGGGCCTTGGATTCCTCGGTTTTGCTCTCCTTTCTTTTTCTTTGGGTTTAGTTTTCTTTTTTACCTTCTTTTTTGGTTCGACTCTTGTCCAGGTGCTCCCTTTTTCTTCTTTGTCCACTGTTTCGTCGACATTTATTGGCTCAGCGTTGGCGGTGGCTTTCTCAGAACGTCGTTTGGCTACTGGTGTATCCTCTTGGTTGTCCTGCTTGCGCCTCTTCTCCCTGCTTTTTACCCAGGGCGATGTTTGGGAGGAATTGTCTACCCTGGGTTTATTCACCGCGTCGACTATTGGAGTGCCAATAGCGCATAGGTCATATAGGACCTTCATCCGGTTAAATGCTTCTCGAGCTGCCTGGGTAATGAATCTTCTACTTCCGTCCCCAAACATTTCCCGTAGCATTTCAATTTGCTCGCCCAGCCTATCGAAATCAGTTCCATTTCTCGTTGGTTGTATTGTTGGAGCGATGTTCTCCAGCTCTTCTTGTGGGTTCGTACCCGTATTTGATGGGGACCGTGGGGTCCTGGCACTCCTAATAAAAGGGTTTTTCGCCTCTTCTCCGTTCGTCTTTTTTTGAGTATTCATATTCTTTTCTATTGGGCCCAAACTCATAGCCGCTATCTCCATCCGTATTTGTGTAGTTGCCTATTAACCCCATGGTTATCTTTGCGATGCAGGGAGGCCATGCGAGGGTTGACACTATGCCTTATGAGCAGTGGTGTTCAGAGCCAGGTCGGCATTAGCCAGGAGTAACTCAACTGGGCCTACACTACCAACCCAATGGTAACGGGTGTTGAACGTGCCATGAGACCTGCCATAGTAGGGCGGAGGGACCTGAAAGCATTAACCTGCCAGCCATTTCAGCAGAGAGTCACTTCGGCCTACTGAGGTGACAGAATACTTTCATGTCCAGCGAGATGCGTCGATTGTATTCGTTGGTCCGGTATACCATAATTAAGACCTTACCGGGCTCGGTCTTAATGCCAATGTCGTGGGCTCGATAATCACGGTTTTTTGGTCTGGTCCCTCGATGCCACTACTTAAGGACGGCGCTGTCTCGTCCTGTCGCAGGAGATTCTTTGGGTTTCTAAGACGTTTTCAGTATTGGATATTCGCAGCTAACCTACATATCTGAAGGCCGTTCGACTATCCGCCACCTGTCGACCCCCATAGTGGCCTGAGCTATCCCTATGTCAAGAATTTACTACATTAACAACGTTTGTTCTTGTTTTTGTGTCACTCTCATAAATATAAAGCAAACTGATTGTAGCCGACAGCTCATTCCCCTCAGAGAAATGCTGGGCGAATATTGCGTTTATACATTGGCACAAACATATTTCCGTCAGACACCGAAAAATACAAATTCTGTGTAAAGTCGTGAAAAGATAACTATATCGAATTTCACTCTTTTAACCCTAAAGAAAACCGATTGAGCACCATATTCGTGTACGGTCTACCACAAATTTATTGTGATGACGGCTTCGACGCCCTTTCTGACTCTATTTCAAAAGTCTTAGAAGATTATCCGGACAGTGAAATTGTGGTTGCTGGGGATTTCAATGTCCACAATAATTCTTGGCTTTCCCATTCGAGCCATACATCTCCGGAGGGCCAGTACGCTGAGCTTTTTGCCGCGCACAATGACTTGGCGCAATTAGTGAATGAACCAACACACATTCCGCGTGTTGAAGGGCAACAACAAAATATTCTTGACCTTTTCTTAACCTCCCACCCTGAAAAGTACGAGGTTAACATCCTTGCACCTCTTGGCAACTCAGATCATTGCACTATTTCAGCATCCTTTTCGTTCTCCGATCTTCGAGCCACTTCAAAACCAGTCACGAAGCGGACAATGTATATATACGAAAAGGCACGTTGGGCCGAGCTCAACAATTTTTACCAGCAATTTAACTGGAAACTATGTTTCCTAGACAGTAATGTCGATGCTGCTGCTGAAATGGTTGAGAAAATAATTCTTCTTGGAATTAACACGTTTATTCCCTCCCTTAATCAGCCATGCAAAGAAGCTGTCAGATCCAAAGAGGAAGCGTTCAGAAATTGGCGTTTAAATAAAAATGTCAATACTGACCTGCTACGCAAGCAGGCAAGATCAAGGTGTGCCAGAGTACTTAGGCGTGAAAAACTTCTTCACGAACAGCGTCTTCGTGCTAAAGTTATTTCTACTCCCAGGGGAAGTAAGAGCTTTTGGTCATTTGTGAAAAGGGTAAGGAACAATTCTTCATATTCTATTTCAACCCTAGTTAACGGTGACCAGATATTCACTGACCCGGTTGACAAAGCTAACCTTCTGGCTGAAATATTTGCAAAGAATTCATCTTTGCCAGACAGCAGTCAACCACTCCCCGTAATCGAAAACGTATCTACTTCGATGCCTCAGATATTTTTTCGAACACGTGGCGTTAAAAGGGTTCTTGCAGATCTCAATGTAAACAAAACTCCGGGCCCGGATGGCATTTCAGCACTTGTCCTATGTAAGTGCTCTTCGACGCTAGCTCGTCCATTGCGCAATCTTTTCAACATGTCGTACCGTGCTGGTATTTACCCTTCACGTTGGAAAGTTGCCAATGTTCAGCCGATCCCCAAGAAAGGTGAGGCTACTAATCCTGCGAATTACCGTCCAATTGCAATATGTTCTGCGCTCTCGAAGGTTATGGAGAGCATGGTTAACCACCATCTTGTTAAGTATTTAGAGTCTAACGGCCTTCTAAATGATCGACAGTATGGCTTCCGTAGAAATCGATCTACTGGAGACCTGATGGCGTTCCTTTCGGAGCGATGGAGTCGATCTATTCACGCCCTTGGTGAAAGTAAGGTCGTGGCTCTGGATATTTCCAAGGCGTTCGATAGGGTCTGGCACGGAGCACTCATATCAAAACTTATTGATTTTGGTGTCGGTAATATCTTCTCTCGATTCATATCGAGTTTTCTCAGGGATCGCTCTATACGAGTTGTTATAGATGGGGTCTCATCCAACGAGCATAGGTTGACCGCAGGAGTTCCACAAGGCTCAGTCCTCTCTCCTTCTCTATTTCTTATTTTCATTGACGACCTGTTGGGGCAGACTGTGAACCCAATCTACTCCTTTGCGGATGACAGCAACCTTTGTCATTCGTACTCATTTGATCATCGGCCAAGTCCCTCGGAGATAGAGGACAAAAGGCGAACGATGAATAACTCACTTAACCGCGATTTGGCGACGATTTGTGAGTGGGGCCAAATGAACAGAGTAGATTTTAATGCACAAAAGACCCAGTGCTGTTTGTTGTCACACAAACGTTCCACTGATCCAGCACCGTCGTCAATATCTATGGGTGGTGTGGATATCGACGTATCAGATACTCTTGATGTTCTGGGCATGAAGATACAGGGTGATGCTCGCTGGGCTAGCCATATATTCGAAGTGTCGAAAGAAGCATTCAAGTGTTTGGGCTTTTTAAAGCGGTGCAAGAAATACTTCACCCCATCTGATCTCGTAAATATTTACACCACCTACATCCGGCCTAAAATGGAATACAACTCGCATATATGGGCAGGGGCTCCATTAACATCTTTGAAGCTTCTGGACCGTGTACAGAGGAGAGCGGTGGTGATGATAGGGGATGGTTCACTATAGAGAAAATTCGTTCTTCTGTTCGCATGTGGAATAATCTTCCAGTAAGTGTTTTTCCTACCTGCTATGATATTATCAAATTCAAGGCAAACTTCAACAAACACTACTCCCTCTTTCCTCCCTCCAATACCCTTATTTCCTATCGCTAACACAGTGCATTGCATTCATAGGGGGCATCCCCTGAGCGTTAGTCAACCAACTCAATGTTGGAATTGTTTAATGTGCGGCCACGCAGGTGAACCGAGTAAACGAAAGTTGCGTGCAAGCTATCTGGAAGCCAGAGCAAGAGCATTAACTCACAATCAAACTAAGAGAAGACGTCAAAACTCGTTCGTTAATAATGTAGCTAATTTTCCAACGTGGAATTCAAAGCTCTTACTCGGATCGTTTAAAGACTATTAATTCGCTCCTTACAGGGTTACCTTTTCATGCTTCGAAATCAATTTTGCGGGATGCTTACAGTCGGCCTTTCCTGCATATACTGGGTGTCCTCGCCCAGCTCGCCATCAGAGTCGTCAACGTCATCGTCAGATTCATAATCGGATATTGTACACCATGGCTTTAATTTATCGGACGAATATACGCCAGAATAACTTCTTTTCGAACGCGATGATGCTGGTAAATCAGAGATAACGTAACGGTCGTTATCCAAAACACGGCTGACGTAACTATGGTACTTACGTTCGTCATTATTTGTCGCTCTACTGTAATAAAGCACTGGTTTCCATCCGCATTCTTCTTTCTGCATCAGAAATCCCGCTATTTCATTTTCGTTTTCTAAATTGAATGTCGTCATAACCGGTTGGGTCGTTAATGCGTCTCTAAGTTTATGGAAACAGGTCTCTTGTTCGATACCCCACTCGAATGGGACATCTTTTCCGAGCAACCTCCAACCAAAATCGTGAAATTTACGTACCTCGTGGATATCTACAGGGGTCTTGAATTGTAGACGCGCTAACGTTTTAATAGTTCCAGGACTTATACCATTGGGGGTTAAGCGGTGACCAAGAAATTCAACAGATTGTTGCATAAGCTCACACTTTCTTACGTTTAATGTTAATTTCAGTTCCCGCAACGCACTTAAAACTCTTGTAAATGTTTCAAACATTTCGGTATATGAATCGGCACCCACGAGGATGTCGTCCATGTGGTGTAACATGTCGTTTCGCTGAGTTTTCTCCTTTATTTTCGCCATAAGACGCTGAAAAACAGTTGGAGCGTTCTTTAGCCCGAACGGCATACGTTTAAATTCGTACAAGCCGCCTGTTGTGATGACAGCAGTATATTTTCGATCATCTTGCTCAATTGGTATCTGATAATACCCACTATTTAAATCCAGAGTCGAAAAGTATTTATAACGTGTCGCGGTTTGTAGTCTTTCCTCGATGTTCGGCATCGGATATATTTCTTTCATGACGTGACTGTTTAATTTTCGATAATCGACACACATTCTTTCGGTACCGTCCTTCTTTTTTGACAAAATTACAGGACTAGCATAAACCGATTCAGATTTAGTAATAATATCGTTCTTTAACAATTCGCTTATAATTCCGTTCACAATTTCTTTTTTCGGCTCTGGCACGCGGTACGGTTGTTGTGCTATTGCATCATTAGTTTCCAATCTAATTCGCATTTCGATAACATCTGTTTACCGATTTCGTTCATTCCGTTTGCAAACACATCGCGATAGTTATTTACAAGTTTCGTCAAATCATCTTTCACTATCGATTCATCACTTCCGCATTTAATCTCTGTCGAATCGATCGGCATTCGATTCAAATTACATTTACGATTTTCACGTTTATTTTCTTCGAACATAAATTCTCCGCATTGTATATTCGCACTCGTTCCAATAAAAATCTCTTGACCCAGTAGCAGGTCGGTATCCAATAAGTCATTTTCAACAATAAATATTTCGATTTCCCGATTTATATTGTCCACTTCAATTCCGGTAAACACCTTTTCTTTTGAAAACCGTGATCCACCGCAGATGCCGTTAATTTTCATCATACAGTTTACGCGTTCGTAAGGCAATTCTCTCACAACCGATTCGCGGATCATGTGGCATTGACTACCCGTGTCCAAGAATGCTTTATTTTCTTTACCGCTTATACGCACTGTCTTAATAAAGTATTTCTCAATTTCACTGGTGCTTGTTTTACGAATGACTGAATTCTCTGTTTTCTTCCCACAATTCTCGTTTGTTAACTCTCTTGTGGTTTTGTACACTCATTCGAATAATGTCCGTTTTCGGAACAGTTGTAGCATACGACCGCATTTTTATTTCTATTTTTCGTTTCGTCAACCGTTATGTTGTTATTAGAAAATTCTTTTTGTTTACCCGAATTGTTGTTGTACGATTTTGCAGGAGCAACATTATGCATGTAGCCTTCAATTGTCTCACGTATTTCTTTGAAAGTTTTAAATTTGACCGCGGCAATGGCATTTTGCAAATCTCTATTACGCATCCTGTCCTTTTTTGCACCAAAGAACAACGAATAAACGATACAATCCGCTTTAAAAAACAACCAGAGTCGGCACCAAAAATAAAGACAAATTGATTGTTTTTTCTTCAAAAGATTACAATGTTTGGTTTATTCTCTAAAAAGCAAAGATTATTTTACAGGTTAAGTTTACAAAAAATATAATATACTTACATGTTTTTGTGTTCTCCAAGCAAAAAAAAGGGCAAAATGGATGCTTGAAGAGGCTTTTATAAGATTACAGAAAGACGCTAACATTACAAATACATTAAAAATTTCATATACATATATAAACTACAATAATAGTTATTGTTCAGCAGCATGGGTTCAAACTTCATCGAACCTCTATGTGTTGCCAACTTTAAGCTGACCATCACCGACATCCTCGCCCCCGTGAACTGACCCGGAAGGGGAGGCTTCACCAACAACCACTCCTGCATCCACATCTAATACTGCCAGTTTGGATATTGGACGTTTATAGCAACCTGAGCTGGTGCTAATCATGGCTGAGCGCGCCGTGCCATCTTTGCCAGTATATAACTCAATTACTCGCCCACGTTTCCATTGTGATCTCGGCATGTCAGAGTCGCAGATGAACACCAGGCATCCTAGGCTGAGCGGCTGAGAGGGGAGACACCACTTGGTTCGTCGCGTCAACTCGGGCAAGTACTCTCGAATCCATTGACGCCACATGCCGTTTTTTAAGTTTTTCACAATTCGCCATTGTTTCCGAAGGCACATCAATCGAGGCTCATATGGCGCCGGGGTTTGGGTTGAATTTGTACAGCCTAATAAAAAATGGTTCGGTGTCAGTGGCTCAGGATCTTCAGGTGTAACAGGCAAATGCGTTAATGGTCTAGAGTTGATCAAGTTTTCGGACTCAATGAGAAAACTCTGTAGGGTTTCGAGCCTTGGGGACTGCTCTTGTAGCATCACATGTAGTGCCCTTTTCACCGACTGCACAAGCCTTTCCCATACGCCGCCCTCACTGGGATTCGCTGGCGTGTTGAATTTCCATTGGATGCCTAGTGCTGTAAGAGACGAAGTCATTTTGTTATTGTCAAGAAAATTCTCACCCCGCAGTTCCTTCTCGATTCCAACAAAATTAGTGCCGTTGTCACTACGAATTACAAGTGGCACTCCTCTTCGGTTGATAAAATTCCGTATGCATAGTATACATGCATCGCTGGAAAGATCCGTAGCTATCTCCAAATGAATAGCACGTACGGTCAGACAGGTAAACAAAGCAATCCACCTTTTTTCACGCCGACGGCCAATAGTAATAGTAACGGGTCCAAAATAATCCAGGCCGGTGTAAGTGAATGCACGAACATACGGTGTTACTCGGTCCCTTGGCAGCGGACCCATTTGGGATTGACGAGCCTTTGCCCGTCGTATGCGACAGACTTGGCATCGAGACTGGATGCTATTTAGCAATCTGCGAAATCCTTGCATCTGGATATCGGCAATGTCGTTCGAGAATATTTCTTTTTGTATTTGTAGACATAGATGCAGTTCGGCCCATGCTTTCTCTTCCACCGAGAGCTCGCCAGTAAGCAAATCAAGATTTTTGATTTTCCGACTCAAATTTTGGACGTATCGATACACCCAGGCTATTGTACGTTTGAATCTAGAATATTTTGAAAATCTATTAATGTCGGGAATTACAGGGCAAACCTGGCGAAAGCTGCATTAACCACATTTTCCAATATTCATAAAGTCCATTAGGCAACTCCTCGTTCCAATTGATACCCGTTTTCCAAACTCTCTGCATTAAAATCTTAGATGTGATCATAAATTCACATAAAAAGCCAAATGGGTCATATATCGACATATTTAGAGAAAGCATCTCCCGCTTAGTAGGTACCTTGGAGAATTCTAAAATGGATTTTTCAACTTTATGTAAATTAAGACGAAAAACGAAAACATCAGGCCCCGGCAGCCAGTGTACACCGAGAATTCTTTCCACATTGTCTTTACTCAAAAACTCACCACTGTCGTTTACACCACTGGCCGATTGGCCACAAGATTCTACCACCCTTTTAGAGTTTGAAGTAATGTTTCTTAATTCAAATCCTCCAGCGCTATGAATTCTGATGACATCTTTCAAGACTTTTTCAGCTTCGTCTTCAGTTTCAAAACAGTCGACATAATCGTCCACGTAGTGCCGTTCGATTACTCCATGCACTGCCCGAGGGACATCATTCAAAAACTCATTGGCGTTCAGATTTTTTACATATTGAGCTATAGTCGGCGAACAAGTGGCTCCAAATATCATCCTATGCATGACGAACGTTTCCACCTTTCTGTTTCTGTCCCCATTCCTCCACAAGAATCTCTGGCAGTCTTGGTCCTCTTTGGCAATCTTAATCTGGTGGAACATTTCTTTAATATCTCCACAAACGGCTACTGGAGCTTCTCTAAATTTAAAAATGGTTGAAATCAATGAATTGTTGATGTCTGGTCCAGATACAAGAGATTTGTTCAGTGACATGTTTTGAACCTCAGCGGCAGCATCAAACACAATTCTGATTCCTTTTTTATTGACGTTTTTTACTCCAAAGTGAGGCAAATAAAAAATACGATCATAATTTAGTGGTCTCTCATTGTCATCGATTTTTCTGGCATATCCCTTTGATATGTAGTCGTTAATTTTTTGACAATATTGAAGGGAATACTCACGGTCACGAGCCATTTTGTTCTCGACACAGTATAAACGTTTGAGAGCCATTTCGTAAGATTCCGGGAACGGGGGTACATTTTCTCTCCATAAAAGACGGCATTCGTATCGCCCATCCACTTTTTTCGTGAATTGTTTTAACATTTTTAATGCACGTTCGTCATCAGCTGACATTGGTTTAGTTGTGGTTACCTTTACACCGAGTGTTTCGATATCAAAATAGTTACACATCATGGTACTCAGTTCCATCAGGCAATGTTCTTCGTTGTTGTTTGTCATGGCACTCATCCGGACATGAAGAGCGCGCTTTGTGGTTGATAATATATCGCCTGGTATTGGTCCATAAACAATAACGCCCAATCTGGTAGTGGTGACAATCGGTCCAGCAGGAGTTGTTTACATTTTGCCACTGACGTACACACTCCCTGGCAGACTTGACAATTGTTGACGGCGACGCATGCAAACTTATTGCTTGACGGCGATTAGAGGGCTGGTAAGATGGAAACGGAAGGGTATCGTGGACGATGTTAGCTACGCGACGTAACGTTTCCAACCAATGACTGAAGTCGATAATAGTAGGAGCTCTATCTAAATAAAGACACTTCTCTCCCCACTCCATTTGACGATTTATTGGTAATTTTGCTACCAGCTCACTTAAGAGGGACGGGTTGGACAGATGATGCTCTCCTCGTGCATTTTTCAAAAATGTCGCCATTGTTGTAGTTTTATTGGCGAAACTTACTAAGGCCTCCAAATTATCGCTGACCAGAGGGGAAATTCTCCGAACTTTTTCAATCTGACTTTTGATGAGCTGTTCTGGACGACCAAAGGTTTCTTTCAGGTTTGTCATTATGGCGGTGACGTTGGAGGAGCTTCCCAATAAGCATTCCACAGCTTCACGTGCACGTCCTTTCAGGGCTTCTCTCAGGCGCATTATGTTGTGCAAGTCGGAGTAAAGAAATTCATTCGTGGTGGCGTAGAACGCTTCGGAAAAAGTTGGCCATTCTTCGGGAAATCCTGCAAATATTGGAAGAGGGTAAATTTTCTTTTGAGGCGCTGACGTTCCTTGTTGCGTTATTTGTGTCTGCGGGACTAACTGATGCGATATTGGCGGCGGTATTTGTATTGGCGACGGCGGCAAGGTTCGCTGTGGTGGCGGCATTACTATTTGTTGTGATATTGTTGGTGGCTCAAATGACAGATCGGATGCTGGTGGCGGCAATAGCAGTGATGGTTGTGTCGTCGGTATTTGGATGGACGGCTGCGGTTGCTGCGATGCTTTTACTTCCACTATGTCTTTTCTCAATTGCAGCATCTCGGTTTGTTGTATTTTTAATTGGTTTTGCAGCAGCGTGTGCATTTGCAAGATTTGTTTTTGCATTTCTTGCATTTGCTTTCGAAACTCACCCGAAGCGTCGACTGTTGTGGTCTTTTTTTGCGGTTGTTGGGCTGTTTGCATAGATACAATCCGCTGTAAAAAACAACCAGAGTCGGCACCAAAAATAAAGACAAATGGATTGTTTTTTCTTCAAAAGATTACAATGTTTGGTTTATTCTCTAAAAAGCAAAGATTATTTTACAGGTTAAGTTTACAAAAAATATTATAATAAGCTTACATGTTTTTGTGTTCTCCAAGCAAAAAAAGGGGCAAAATGGAGGCTTGAAGAGGCTTTTATAAGATTACAAAAAGACGCTAACATTACAAATACATTAAAAATTGCATATACATATATAAACTACAATAATAGTTATTGTTCAGCAGCATGGGTTCAAACTTCATCGAACCTCTATGTGTTGCCAACTTTAAGCTGACCATCACCGACACATCCCTTCACGGATGTACTTTACAATCGTCGATTCGCTAAGGTCATACCGTTTTCCTAACGTACATACACGAAAGCAATACAAAATTATTCCCTCACCATCTTTTCGTACGACCTTACTCATCTTGTAATGTATATCGGCCTCATCAGTTTCGGAGCCAAATTCATTAATAAGATTTATTGAGAGTTCTTCCCAACTTAAAAACAATATATGTTTAGAGTCTAGCCACATTTTCGCTACCCCTCGCATCTACCGCCAGTAGCAGAAATTTTTCGTCCCAGTTATACGCGTTAAATGAATTGTTAACTCGGTTTACAAATTGTTTTAGAGTAATCGATGATTCACTTATAGGGTCAAAATCGGGCATCATTTCTGCAATCTCCTTTACGCTGTAATTACGAGATTCAATCGTGTTATTTCGCGGCACTTCAACATTTGCATTAGATTGATTTGTTGGTGTAGAGGTCATACACTCCGTCGATTTAGAATAGCCTCACCTAATTTAGTACTACATTTTAGAGATTGTAGACCTTTCCATAAACTCTTCTCCAAGTGTAAGATTCTTAATTTTAAAAAAATGTTCTGATTCCGCTATTATGAATATTTGAAATTAATCGATTGAAGATAACGGTAGTTTCTACACAATTTTTTTAATAGTAATGAAAAATATGCATTATTCAGTGTAAAGTTAGATTAGCCTCAGCACATAAAAACAAAAGGTAAATAATTGTTGACCAACTTTTTATTGTTAATCCGATTTATTTATATATTTTTAAACGATTTTAGACTATTTAATATTTTGTATGCCCTCCTTTGTTTAAGATTGCATCGAAAATTCTGCTATTGATGGAGTCATAGAGAGATTTTAGGTAATACAACGAAATTTCCGACAAGGCAACTTTTATTGCATCCATCGGTTCATTTCTGGCAGAAAACTGTCTTCTGCCTTCATAAATTTTTCGTGTTAGCCATCCCCAAACATTTTCAATAATATTTAAGTCGGGAGAATATAGTGGCCACGGGAGTATTTCAACGTCCTGTGCCTGAATCCAATCCTTTACAACACGAGCTGTGTGAACTGGGGCATTATCGTGTTGGAAAATAAATCTAAGAGGCCCAAAGACGTCCACAAACTCCACAAAAGCATTTTGAAGTAGGTCTTTGTAGTTACTTCCCGTCATTCGCTCATTAATGAGAACTAAACTAGCTGTACCATAACACCATGTTACACACATTCTGTCCTATGAACCAAATTTACTTTTTCGGAAAGGGGATAAAAAATAAAAATACACGTGTATCGGCGATTTTCATGTACACGTCAGATTTTTTTTTTAAGTTTGAAGTATGAAGCTCGTATTGGCCTGTGTGAAAGCCTTTGGACCGATTTTTAACCCTTTTTCAGTGATCCAATCGAGTTGATTTTTTTGCAGGCAGACTCGTGGAAATGTCTGTAGATTTTTATCAATTCTCAGATTTTCCTAAATTTTTTGTAACACGGTGTAATATGTTATGGCACCCCAGACCATTACATCTCCTTCTCTGCTATGGTGACGGCTCAAAAACTGCTCTTCCTTCCTGATATCATGGAAATAGTAATTATAACCATCTGGGCCATCCAGATTGAAACGCTTTTCGTCCGAAAAACTCACCGTGTTCCAAGCGTACAGTTGTGCACAGTCCATGACATGTGATCCCTTGCAAATTGTAACTTCTCGAGTTTACGTTTACCATTAAGTGGTGGTTTCTTTTGTAGTTTTCTTCGTTTTAGAAACTCTGAAGACTTTATTACATTGCTAATAGTAGTTTTACTAACGTTTAGTCCAGCAGCCGCACCAATTTTAGCTAAGCTAGTTGATGAATTAGAGACCAAGTGGAGAATTTTTCGTCTATCTCTGGAGACACCTTTTTTAAACCAATTCCTTTGTTCCGAGTGCCATATTCTGTAGGGTTCTTGACATAATTGTTAACAACTTTTGGACTTCTACCAATTTTTTTTGGCGATTGATCGTTTAGAAAGCCCTAGGTCGTGATAGGCATCAATTTTTGCCATTTCCGTAGAACTAAGACGATTTTTTGCCCATTTTTGTACTATTCACATAAAAACACGATTCTGTATCAAAAAATTACCGGATATTTACTTCAAACAGCGCGTAAATTCATCAAAAATTTACAATTCTGCACTGAGGCTAATCGAAGTTGACACTAAATAACTGTTATTTTTTGGCAATGCTTATGAAAACAATTTCTAAAATACCGTTAACTTACTCTGACGCACTTGCATCTTTTATCATCATATTATTAGAGTGCTCATTTGCCACAGATATCAAGTTATGATCGATTGACATCAAATTAAACATATAGGGAATTCACAAGGTGTACTAATGTTGTAAGTTGTAACAAAGTACGAGACCTACAATAGTACGTATGTGAACAACCTGTCGTATGTGTATGTACTGACATCTAAGAAATGTACATTTTCAAACGTCAAATGTAAAAATAATAAATAATAACAAAATTAGTTGAATAGAAATGCCTTTCGAAAGCGAAAAAAATAAAATATTAACCGCTTTATGCGAAAATTTTGCATTTGACATACTTATGGTTGAGTCCAGTAAGTGCTGGGTTCTTTCTTTGGCTTGTTACAAAAAAAAAAAATTATACAAATGTACCATTCTTCCATCACTGTCCCTTAGTACGATTTCAAAACATATATCCAAACGTTGTACTGTCGTACAATTCTTTTATATGGAAAATATCAACAAAAAATATACAACAGTTGTACAGCTTTAGTACGTACGACACTTGCAACACTTAGGACACCCTTGTGAACACCCTAATAATATTCAATGGACTATTGTAAATATGTTGGTGAGGCTATTCTAAGTTGACGGAGTGTATGTAATTGCATCATTGACAACATCTCGTCCAATTGATTTTGTACGGCATCCATAACAACTTTATTATCATCGACGTATTCGATGTCATCTGCGCCTATCTCTTTTACCAAACGTTGAACCAATTCAGACTTCGGCCGTTGAGGGACAATCCTTTACCCTCCAAAATAGGTTTTAGTTGGTCGATACGTAGTGTTGATATTTTCTTAATTTTTCTGTTGTTTATTTGTGCTTTTCTCCAAACGCACAATTTTTTTGTTTGCCACTGCTTTAACTTCAGTTGTTGTTTTTTCGTTTTTTTTTTGTTGTTTTTCTTCAATACGCCAATACCAATACATATAAATAGTAACCGTTTATTCATATGTATGCATTTGGCTGCACATACTTCGTTATTCGTTGGCATGAGTCGTCCACACACATAAAAATACTCGTTGTTTTGAGTCGTTTCACACATAAAAAATTTTGGCACTCAAATAGTTCTTTTTCTTTTTGAGTTGTTTTCAAACAAAACAAAATATTCGTTTTACACAGTCAATCCAACTCGTTGATATTCGTTAGAAGACCACTCAATGAGAACAGGCGTTACACACTCAGTAACACAGTCTTATCGTTCGTTCATACTGAAAAATCACTCAAAATCAAACGTTGGTGCACACACTTATTAGCACATACACTCTCTCTCCTTTTGTTTATCGTTTTTTGTTTGTTTTGCACATAGACACATACACAAGCTAGATCTTTTGTTTCTTCTTTGTTATTCCAAACCGTTTGTTTGTATTCTCTTTGATTAAACATGCACTAAGGGTTTCGTTGTTCATTCCAATTCTGAGCTAAAAGATAAGATTTATTCATTCAAATAGTTTAAAGTAACAAAGAAAAGTAAATAAGAAAATAGTATTAAATGTTGTCGGACGAACACGTCTGGTTGGTTAGAGTGCACGAGTGAGACTATTAATTCTCTCTTTACAGGGTTACCTTCTCATGCTTCGAAGTCAATTTTGCGGGATGCTAACAAATGATATAAACCTCACCAAATTTTGTTCAAATCAATTGCACGTGTCCGATTCAGGTTTAACTTTAAATGACCAACAATTTATTTTTAGACTTTCTTATTTGATTTTCAGAATGGGGAAGGTTCCAATCGGGGCAAAACTAACGAAAATACAGCAGTTTAAGTAACCGCGCCTCTTACATAAGTCACTACGGCTGATTAAACGGATATATCATCGTCATGCAAATAGGTGTTGTACGAAAGATCCCTTCTCACTTTTTTGGTCTTTATTTTGAGTTGAAACTGAAGTTCAAACTGCTGTTTAATCGTACTTTTTTCAAACTGCAGTGGTCATGAAAAGAAAAAAGTGTCAAAATTCATTAGGTTGGCCAACTTACACTAGTAATATAAAATACATCAATGGTGCTGCTGTGTCATGTCGTTGTTGCTGTATTTGCTTTCTGACCACCACAGATCCATAAATATAACTTTTGTTTGTGCTAAAAGTCTTTTTTGTTCTTATATTTCGTTCTCAAAACCATCTGCAGTTCCGGTGATCTACACCGAGCCAAAAGTACAACGATTTTTTTAACCATGTGTCTGGTTAATTTTTTCATGGTAAATATTTGATTACAAAGTCAAAATAAAGTTATATAAGGTCAAATTTACATGAAAAATAGTTGAGTTAACATTATATAAGGTTGATTTTTTCGAGAGAGAGGCTGAAAAATGTGCGAAATAAAAAAACAATTCAAAGATCATTCGGCTCTGTTTTGTCGAAGTTCTTGAACAGCTTTGTGTTAGACGAAGTTCAGTATTATGTTACACGAAGTTTCAACAAATACGATTATTTCCCCCACTCTTTTTCCACTCTTCCTTTTCTCTAAAAATGTAAGCACTAAATCTCGCTCTTTCAAAAAAACCACCACCAAATGCTATCTTCACTGCTTGTTGAGCTGTTGCTTTGTAATGCACGTGTTTGCTTTACTGCTTGATTTTTTGGGGATATGCGCTTCTAAACAGTAGTTTTCGTTCACTCGCATAGAGTTAGGACACTTATTATACCAAAAATTGCTGCAGAAATCATTGCAAATGGGTAACGATGAAGAACTGTAACAGCTTCCGAAACCTTGCCTGCAATCAAAGCAAAAACAGCTTTTTTGGAAAATTTATATTTCTGCAAAGAAATACCAGTCAACAAGAAGATGTTCAAATTAACCATATATAACGTAGACTCCAAATCATGTTTATTTATGGTTAAGTTAACCTTATATAAGGTTAATTTTTCTCTCTGTGTAGCATCATCGTCAATCTCTCTGGGTAATGTGCATATCGATGTATCAGATACTCATGATGTTCTGGGCATGAAGTTTCGAAAGAAGCATTCAAGTATTTAGGCTTTTGAGGCAGTGCAAGAAATTCCTCCCCCCCACCTGATCTCGTAAATATTTACACCACCTACATCCGGCCTAAAATGTAATATAACTCTCATATACGGGCAGGCGCTCAAAAGACATCGTTGCAGCTTCTGGAACGTGAGAGCGGTGGTGATGATGTGGTTATTTCAATAATTGGGTACAGACACCGACACATATAACCAAATAAATTCTCGTTGAAATCTCTGTAGTAACATCGATAGAATATCTCTCAACCATATTAAATATTTGATCTACAAGGACTTTTAAATTTCCATGAGGAAGATATACAACGTCAACCGAAACCTCGTGATTATTCACCAACAGCTCAACAAATAAACATTGAGCAATATCATAACAATTGCGAACAAAAACCACATTGTGCTATATATTCTTTAGTAACACATGGTGTCACTCCTCCAGCCCTCCCGATAGAATGATCATTTCTATGACAATAATAACGCGGAATATCCACTCTTATAGTCGAAGTATGAGCTTTCATCGAAGTCGCACTGAGTTAGCCAACGCTAACTTTACGCTCTCTTGAAATACTTCTTAATTCAGTAATAACAGAATAACTGCTGTTTGAAGTAAAACTTTGAAAATTAAAATTACCTTCTAAATTGTGTAATTTGACGTCAGGAACGAATTATTGCGAGGAACATAATCAAAATTAGCAACGTTCATAATAACTTAACAAAATACGTGTTAATTAATATGCTAGAATATTTTCGGATGACATTAAGATAATACCAGGTTTAATTCGAACGAAGAAGAATTTAATATGTTGTAACCCTATTATGTCCGAATTAAAAGGGGCGGGTCTAAATATTTTTGTATGCCACATATGAATTAGTCAAATATGAACTACAAAAAAAAATACATGGTCATTGGTCGTGGTTCGTCGGGTACAGGACAAACAAACTAAACGCTTATTTCAGGTTTATTACTTTTTTAATAATTCTCTAATCTTCAGTTTCTAAATTTTTCACTTGGTTTTAACACACTTTTTTTGCGAAAAGCTTTTGACAAGTTCACTCTACAGCTACAGAGAACGTCTTCTGAAAGAACACGTGAACAGATTGCATTAGCTAAATATCTGTAAGGTTGTACAACACTCGATACATCAGTACATTATACGAAAATACTCGTGTTTTTAAACGAACTCAATATTTCGAACACTACACTATGGCGATTTTTCGATTTTTTTTGCCATAAAGTCTAAATATGAATTTAACTGGATTGTAGTAAAACTTTGTATTAAGATATTTATTGAAAATTCAAATAAGAATTATACTATTACTGTTTCTGTTTTGGGCATGCTGCTCACTTTGTTGTAACTAATTTTCTACAAATTCTTCTGAAACAATATTATATATTTAAAAATGTCCCTCATCATCATTAAGCTCCATATTTGGAGATTCTTAAAGAGCGATGACTTCTTCCCGAATGCGTTTCCCATTGTTGTATTTCAAAAACATCTTCTAGAATTGAAGAGTACGATGAGCGGTATAGTCTAGTAAGTATTTTAATGAAACTTGAGCCGGGCGGCCGATTTTGTGGGGTCCATTAATTTTAATAACCATATTACTTGGAAGCCCTTGTGTGTGTGTTTTTTTTAAATCGCCACAAGTTGAAACATGTCATATGTTTTTTAATATACACATCGGACAATACACAATAATGTCCAAAGTGGTATTAATTGAAAATGTTATAAACCTCCGCCAATAGATTCCATAATAACACTTTTTAACTGCATCCAAAGTCAACTGATTTACGGCTTTAACGGCGTATCTCGTGCCGCCAAAAAGGTATTGCCACTCTGATTAATTTCGAATGGGTTTGCTGGTCTAAATTTTTCGCTATTCAGAAAGGTTTTGATATTCAAAACAAAACAAAATTTACTTTATGCCAAAAAATCAACAATTTTGACCATAGTGCTCTGTACGAAAAACTTTCGTGTTAATATGTAAATATTTTTTATATTATTTACAACACTTTTGTAGCAGTACAAAAATTATTTTGCAAGATTACGAAATTTGTTTTGTAGTTTCACAACGAAATAGTACACAATTTTTTGTAAAATTTACTAAATATTTTGTTTTATTACGAATTTGTTTCTATATTCTAGGATTTTATTCGTTTTTCCAGACAAATATTTTCTTCTTAGCACGAAATATTTGTGAGGATTTAAAGAAAAATTATTCGATATTTAAAAAATTAATGCGATTTAAGTGACGGTTGTAAATGTTACCGTTAGTTTTTATTATATATACAGTAGACGCTGGTAAATTAGAACCATATAAGGCAGTAAAAACACTTGCAGGAAGATTATTCCACATACGAACAGTCCGGCAGAAGAACGATTTTTCTTTATAGTGCGTCGTCCGGTCAACCGGCCATTTAACAATGAACGGATAAGAGACCCTGAGTAGCCGTGTAGTCCGGCTAAATGTTCTAACTTCAGGGTCCAGACGACGGATATCTGACAAACAGATACAGGTAAGGCGATGCTGTAGGGAGACAATAAAGTTGGATACCCTACTATCCCCTATCAGCACCACCGCTCTCCTCTACACACTGGCCAGAAGCTGCAAAGTTGTCATTGGAGCCCCTTCCAATATATGAAACCTCCATTTAAGGCCGAGATCAGATCAGGTGAATTATTCCTTGCACCGCTTTAAAAGCCTAAACACTTGACTGATATCGATATCCACACCACCCATAGATATTGACGAAGGTCAGTGGAAGGTTTGTGTGACAACAAACAGCACTGAGTCTTTAGTGCATTAAAATCTACTCTGCTCATTTGGCCCCACTCACAAATCATCGCCAAATCGCGGTAGAGTTAGTCTTCCATCGTTTGCTTTTTGTCCTCGATCTCCGAGAGACTTAGCCGATGGTTTCACAGTCTGTCCCAACAGGTCGTCAATGAAAATCAGAAATAGAGAATGAGAGAGGACAGAGCCTTGTGGCACTCCTGCGGTCAACCTATGCTCGTTGGATGAGAACCCATCTATAACAACTCGTATAGAGCGATCCCTGAGAAAACTCCATATGAATCGAGAGAAGGTATTACCGACACTAATTGCAATATGTTTTGATATGAGTGTTCCGTGCCAGACCCTATCGAACGCCTTGGAAATATTCAGAGCCTCCATTGCTCCGAAAGGAACGCCATCAGGTCTCAATAGATCGATGATGGTTAACCATTCTCTTCATGACCTTCGCGAGCGCGAGATGGGAGAACTAAAAGGATGCTGAAATGGTGCAATGGTCCGAGTTACCAAGAGGTGCAAGAATGTTAACCTCGTACTTTTCAGGGTGTGAGGTTAATCTTCTTTTCAATTTAATTTTTATTTCTTACAATATTACAAATGTTTCAGTTTGACTTAGGGACTAAAGAGTTTAGGAATTTTATTCCTTTTCTACTTTGTAGTTAAATTTCGATTTTTAATATCACATTTGCAAGCAACGTTGCATATTTAATACATGGGAGGAAAAAGTTTAGCAAAACCTTTTTAAATAAAAATAACTATATCCTAAGGTAAAATTATGTTGATATTATATCATTGACATGCGTATAAATGGACTGCTGACATCTCCTTTTTAAAATTGTCCGTTTTTTTTTTGTATTTGAACATGCACGAGATCAACTCCTGATAGAGTGTGTAGTCCCCGTGTAGAGTAATGCCATGGTAGGCTCAGCATCAGTTTCAAAAGCTTATTTTGCGCTATCTGAAGTTTTTTGACATGGCACATTGCTGTCGACGACCATACCGGTGCACAGTAGAATATAAGTGGTTGGAATATAGCTTTATAAATTAGCAATTTATTGTCTGTGTTAAGAGCGGATTTTCTATTTATCGGAGGGTACAGCAATTTGGTCGCCTTGTTGATTTTGTCCACCAAGTGTGGTATATGGTCTTTGAAATTTATTCTGCGATCTAAGATAACTCCAAGATATTTTACATTTACTTCCCACGGAATGTCAGTGTTCATGAAACAAAGCGGTGATTGAGGAACAAAGCGGGATTTTCTCTTCCTTGTGAAGTATATTGCTTTTGTTTTTTCGGGATTTACATGTATGTTCCATTTAGTGAAATATTTATGCAGTTCGTTTAATGCAGACAATAGATTTTGTTCAGTAACTGCGGCATTGACATTTGAGCTTAGAAGAGATGTAACGTCGGCAAATATATGTAGATATGTTGCAGAGATTGGAATATCGGCTGTGACGATATTGTACTAAGTAGGAGACAGACATGATCCTTTTGGGCATCCTGTAGTTACGTCGCTGGAGAAATAAGATCCCAAGTATACTATGAATTGTCTTCAATCGGGAAATGTAGTATATTTCATTTAAATATCAAACCGTTATTCCAAACGGAATCAAAGGCTGATTTTATGTCAAGTAGTACCATTCCAGTTGATTTATTCTCATTGAAATTTGAATGGACGAGATTTTTAATTTTTGTGAGCGGCTGAGATGTGTTACGTTCTCTTCTAAATCCGAACTGTTGAGCTGTTGAACTCTTTAAGTTATCCTTTATAATGTTTTCAAGTATCTTACTTAACGAGCATAAAAGATTGATTGGTCTACAAGAACTTGGACAATCAGGAGGTTTATTTGGCTTTAAGATAGGGATCGTTTTTGATTTTTTCCATACGAATGGAAAATAGCTTTACTTAAGGCAGGAGTTTATAATGTTAGTCAAGTATATAACCGCCTTTTTAGGTAACGTTTTTAAGCAATTATTTTTTATACCATCTAGACCGGGAGATTTTTTATTTTTCAATTTCTTTATTATATAAGTTGTTTTGTTTACATCAATATAGAAGGCATTTGGCGGATTGATTTCCAAATACCTTATTGAGTTTGAAACGACATCGTCTTCAGAAACCGTGGATACATCACTCAGATTGTTTGAAAAACAGTGATTCAATTTCAAGGTTTGAGCCTAGATTTCCGTTTTTTCTTCGTGTGTATAGTAAACATTGTTATTTTGTTTTTAAAAAGGAAGTGTCTACACATCTTTTTTAATACTTTTGAAATTTTCCAAAAGGGGGAATATGATTTATCTAGGGTAGATAACATGTTATTCCAAGATCTATTTCTGAAAAGTGTTATTTCTTTGGATATTTCATTATTCAGTCGTGTCATTATTTGGTGATCGGTGACATCTCTATATCTCTTCCAGTTTCGCCTGTATATGTTTCGATGTCTGATCAAGATCGTGATTTTATTAGGTAAATTATTCGAAATTTGTTTTGGTCTATATTTTGGGACACTATCATTTATAGCCGTTTTTATGACATTTGTAAAAATATTTATCCTGCTGTCGATGTCCTCTGTGTTTAATATCTCGGGAATTTGTTGCACTGTAGGGAGATTTCTGTTTATACTACTTCCATATCTCACATCATGTTGCATATTTATACTCGTACAAACGGGAAGGCGGTCTGAACCAATGTTATTTGTAACTCGAACAGTAGATAAGTGCTGCGGGATATTTGTCAAGAAGAGATCTAGTGTAGATGGTTGCCTTCTAGTATCAGCGGGCATATACGTGATATCAGAAGGAAACATTATATGAATTTCATCTGGTCGTAGCTTTTCATACAGAATATTTCCCCAAGTATTTCTACGTTGACAACCCCAATAGCTGTGCCTGCAGTTTAAGTCAGCGCCTATTATATATTTACAGGATCTGGTCAATTTTCTTATATCAGATGAAAAAGCCTGTTTTTTATTTAGATCTCTACCAGCAGTACCTCCAGGAAAATAGCATGAAAATATATTAATAATATTCGTCGTTAACGAATATTTGAATAGCAACATTTTCTATCAACGTCGTATTTTGATGGCGAATCAATATACGACGTTGATTGCTGCTCAACCAAGTTTCGGTGAGTAGACAAATGTCTATATAATACGCTTCTAAAAAATTTAAGAGTTCGTCTTTTTTATTACGAATGCCGCGTGCATTCCAACAAATGAGTTTCAAGGAGTTGTTCATTTGTACAAGAATTTGCAGGCTAAGTTTGTCAGTACTCCAAACTGATCTGCACGGGTTTTGCATTTACTTAAGCCAGTTATTAGCTCGAACGTTAGAAGTTTAATTTCTTCAAATGAAAATAGGTCCCCATTTTTGGAATTTACCTCTGTTTGGAAATTTCCCCAAACTGCTAGTTGGTGGCACAAAGTTTTGGTTAAGGGAATTTGGGAATTGTTGGTCCATATTTACGTTATTATAAGGTTTTTGGATACCTTGCTTAGGAATGCTCGATCTTGTAGGTTGAGCACGTTCACGAAGTTGAATGTATTTTAGTCTACTGGGACAGTTTGGCGACATGAATTTATGGGCCCCGTTGCAGTTAGCGCATCTCTGTGTCATAGCTTTACAATCTGAAGTCTTATGGTTTCCAGCACAATGTGCGCAGAATGTTTTAACTTTACAACGGCTAGCACCATGCCCAAACATTTGACAGTTATGGCACTGCGTTAGCTTGGATTTGTTTGGCTTTTGGTATTCCCACTTGATCCTACTACGATTTTTAGACCAATAGTTCTGTCTTAATTCTTTAACAGTAATGGACTTCCTTTCAAAGTATACCACATATAAAATTTGCTCGGCACTGCCCTCTCTTGAGTGTGTTACGATTTCGACATCCAGACATTTTAATCCCATTTCCGTGAGATTATGTAGAACCACTTTTGGATCCATTTTGTCCAATAATAAGAGCACTGCTTTATATGGTTTATCCTTCTTGGAAGCGTACGTAAAAAACACCAGCTGAAACTTGCACACAAGTGGTTCGGATAAATTTCATGATTTTATTGGTTTTCACAAAACAGTTTTAGCCCAATCGATATTTTTCGTATAGAGTATTCGGTAATCTTCAGTATTCTACAGATGTCATGCACCTGTTCGGCGGTGTACTTTAATATAGTTATCGGTGGTACTCTTTGTTTATCGATATTATCAATGACAATATCAGCTGTTTCATTTTCATCTTCAATAGTTTGGAGAGGATGATAATAGTTTATATTTTCTGCTCTCGGAGAAGAGCAGTTATTTTACTCATTTGGTTAAGCAAGGCAACCACATTGTCAACGCTCGACCGTTTAATGTTGTTGTTTGTTTTTGTATGTAATTTTAAGTGAAGAGAAAAAAAAAAGAAATTTAAGGTAGCTGTAAATTTGCAACTACAATGTACAAGTCACTTCAGACGAGAAAAGAAAAAAACACGACTTTACGCTGCCAATGATAGTACAAGACTGAGGTTAATCTTCTAAATTTTTTGAAATGGTAGAAACGATGCCTTTAAGGGTAGCCTCCCTTTCCAAATTTGGGCTTATATAAAGAATCCCGAAATGTAAAGTGTGTGATCCAATCCTGAACATTACCCAAAGGGAGTTAAAATTTGGAAGTCTGGACACTCGCGTCTTTGAAAGTAATCGTTGTCCAGATCAATATCATCTAACTCCGACCATCATTAATCATCGTAAATCATTAATCATGTATCGCTAGCGCAATCCATTCACCGTAACTGTTGAACCAACCTTATTAAAGTAAGGTCTAATGACCCCGCCGGACCATAAACCGCACCAAACAATCATACGTTCTCAACAATAACTCTTGGGTTTTCCGAGAACCAGATGCGACAATTTTGCTTATTGGCGTAGCCACCGAGGTGGAAATGGGCCTCATTAGTCAGGATGATTTTTCGATGGAATTCCGGATCATTTTCATGCATTTCAAGGACCCAATCAGCAAATACACGACGCACTGTGGCTGAAATTTTGATTTCGGTGGCCAAAAGTGTAATTTTTTGTGTCACCGATTTTTAAACTTTTTTTTTTATCCAAAATAAATGGTTACTACTCGCAAGCTATCATCGATAATGGCCTGCGGTCTTTTTCTATAATGTTGGTCTTTAGTTGTTGTAAGTGGTCACAGCTGTGGTGTTTAATATTAGGGACGTTATGAAATATAGAACTTCTAGGGAACAAGAAACGTGTTAAAGGGCAATATCATAATATTCTTGACCTTTTCTAAACCTCACACCCTGAAAAGTACGAGGTTAACATTCTTGCGCCTCTTGGTAACTCGGATCATTGCACCATTTTAGCATCCTTTTCGTTCTCCGATCTTCGATCCACTTGTAAACCAGTTACGAAGCGGGCAAAGGAAATACATGAAAAGGCACGTTGGGCCGAGCTCAACAATTTCTTTAAGCACTTTATTTGGAAATTATGTTTCCCAGACAATAATGTCGATGCTGCTGCTGAAATGGTCGAGAAAATAATTCTACTTGGAATGAACACGTTTATTCCCTCAAAGACTACTTCGATTAAACCTTCAAAAACTTGTTGGTTTAATCAGACATGCATCGAAGCTGTCAGATCCAAAGAGGAAGCGTTCAGATATTGGCGTTTAAATAAAAACGTCACTACTGAACTGCTACCTAAGCAGGCAAGATCCAATTGTGCCAGATTGCTTTGGCGCGAAAACCTTCTCTACGAACAGCGCTTTCATGCTAGCGTTCTTTCTTCTCCCAGGGAAGTAAGAGCTTTTGGGCATTTGTTAAAAGAGTAAGGATAATTCTTCGTCTTCTATTCCAACTCTCGTTAACGATGATCAGATATTCACTGACCCGGTTGAGCCGGGTTGAAATATTTACAATGAATTCATCTTCGCCAGACAGCAGTCAACCACTCCCCGTGATCGAGATCGTATCTAGTTCGATGCCTCAGATATTTTCAATGTAAACAAAACTCCGGGCCCGGATGGTGTTTCAGTACTTGTTGTTATAGATGGGGTCTCATCCAGGAATGCCACAAGGCTCTGTCCTCTCTCCTCTATTTCTTATTTTCATTGACGACCTGTTGGGTCAGACTGTCAGACCCAATCTACTCCTTTGCAGATGATAGCAACCTCTGTCATTCGTACTCATTTGAACATCGGCCAGGTCCTCTGGATGTCGAGGACAAAAGGCGACCGATGAATGACTCACTTAACCGCGATTTGGCGACAATTTGTGAGTGGGGCCAAATGAATAGAGTATATTTTCCTACTCAAAAGACCCATTGCTGTTTGTTGTCACACAAACGTCCCACTGATCCAGCACCTTCGTTAATCTCAATGGGTGGTGTGGATATAGACGTGTCAGATACTCTTGATGTTCTGAGCATGAAGATACAGAATGATGTTCGTTGGGCAAGCCATGTCTTCGATGTGTCGAAAGAAGCATTCAAATGTTTAGGCTTGTTAAAGCGGTGCAAGAAATAATTCACTCCATCTGATCTCGTAAATATTTACAACACCTACATCCTACCTAAAATGGAATACAACTTCCACATACGGGCAGGAGCTCCAAAGACATCTTTGCAGCTTTTGGACCGTGTACAGAGGAGAGCGGTGGTGAGGATTGGGGATAGTAGGGTATCCAACTCTATTGTCTCCCTTCAGCATCGTCGGAATGTGGGTTGTATGTCGCTGTTCTATAGATGTTCGTCAGATATCCGTCGTCTGGTCCCTGAAGTTAGAACATTTAGTCGAAATACACGGCTATCCAGGGTTTCTCATCCGTTCATTGTGAAATGGCCGGTTGACCGGACGTCGCACTATAGAGAAAATTCGTTCTTTAGCCGAACCGTTCGTATGTGGAATAATCTTCCAGCAAATGTGTTTCCTGCCAGTTGTGACATTCAGAAATTCCAAACAAATGTCAACAAACACTCTTCCTCCTTCCGATACCGTAAATTCCTTCGGCTAACACAATGCATTGCATTTATAGATTATGGATCAACCAAATTCATAAACAATTTTATAAGTGTGTCAATAATCTCAACATTAAACCGGAAAAGATAAAAAAAAAACAACCCCATATTATGATTTAGATTTCGGGTCTTCAGGATCAATAAGAAACAACGAAACCTACAAAGATTTATAAAGTTCAAAAAAGTGAATATCGAAAATTTGTATTGATTTAGATCAGCCTAAACAAGGGTGAGGCAATACAAATGATCCAGAAACTGCATCTGAAATAACAGGAGTGGACTTAAGCCTTATTTTCATTTAAAATTTAATATATTATTAGCAACGTCAGATCCGTTCATGTCCAGTATTCGCAATCAATGGATAGTGGAACATCGGTATTTAGATGAAGAAGCCAAAAAACTACTAAAGAACAGAAATAGCACAGAACAAAATATGGAATATTTGCAATCAATATTTGAGTCAAATGAATAATAATTATAAAAGCCTTTTATTTAAGTACGAAAAACATAGTATTATTAAAAAAATAATAATAAACAGAACCTACCATTGTTACAAATGCTGTTAAAATCTGTTGCAGTTTTTATCTTTTAAATTATCAAATTTGATAGCAAAAAATAATAAATTTTTCTGTAGCAAGTAATAGCAAAATTTTTAGATAATATTAACATTTTTTTAAGTGTAAGTATTCTTTGAGTGTAACAAATTTGCAAATTTGACAGCAAAATTTTTTTAATTTTTCTGTAATAATAGCAGAATCTCCAGTTGAATATTACCGTCTTCCTTATATCCATCTTATATCGACGTAAACACCAAAAAAAAAATATTTGACCAACAGTAGTTTTTAAAGAGCTATTTGCTAAATGCAGAAACTGTCGTCTATCAGGGTAAAATATGAATTTTTAATTCAAACTATTAATTATTAAATTCAAGATACACAAGGTTCGAATTCAATACTTCGTATTTTGATGCATTGATCCCAATTTACATTTAGACGTTAACGTTGTGATATCCGTAAAAGGCATTATGTATATAATTGAAGGACTTCATCAGTGTGGAGTATAACACTTTTTTTTATCTAAGTAGCAATATTTAGTTACAATTTCGATTATGGACTAGTATGCAAGTACTACACTGATGATTATATTTTCTTAAAAAAGGGGCTTATTGTTGGCAGTTCTTAGTTTGTATAAAGTTAGATGCAGTGACGGAAAATATGCCGTAGGGCTGTTCAATTTTTTTTTTAATTTGATTAGTTATGCATTTATTCCTTTTTCATAACTATTTCTTGCAGAAATTCAAACAAATCGAAAAATATGTAGGGGTTGCTCAATGGACTTATTTTTAGTGAACTTTAAGACATATAATGTAAACACAATGTTTTAGTCAGCTTTGTATAAAAACCTCAATGCTCAATTAATTTCAGCATCTGCTCATTCTTCGTAATAGATTTGTTGAAGGCAGACATTAAAGCAACAGAACGTTCTGCTGCACCGTTAACAACTCTAATATAATAAACAATGTGCTTGACTTCTTGGAATTTCTAGTTGTTCCGCGAATCGGCATCAATATTGAGAAATTCCAATATTAAATGCATTTAGAGAACAGACGGATGATGAATCGCTGCTATTTAGTTTGATTCCTCTTTCTGTCCAGTCTTTAGGGAATCTTTTAATATTATTTAACTCTTTTGCCAACATTCCTTTCTTCTGAACTGGAAGTTTATCGGAAAATAAGGGAAAAGGAATCAGCTCGGGACCAAAATACCCACAAGTGATATTTTATCTTCTTCATTGCTGCTTCTGAGACAATCGTTTGTTTCCGCTCCTGGACTCGCAGTTTCCGTATTAACAATTCCATGTCCACTCCAGCCATCTTCATCTTTTATCGTTGATCCTTCAGAAACAATCCATATTCTTAAATTTTTATTTGGCTTTCAGCATCCTGATGTGCTATATCTAGGAGTAGTTCAATTTTGTTCGTGAATGTATTTTGTCTAGTTTAGTGCCACTTAAACTCGAGATTTGTTTTTCTTCAGTAAATTGTATTGCTCAACAAGACGTTTCATTTTGGAATCGACGTTTGGTTGGAAAGCCATTGGGATACGAGCTTTGTCCCAAATTTCCATTAATTATTCTGTAGTGGACTTCAGACTTTGTGGAACAGTTTTTGTAAAGGTTTTGGTGATGGAAAAAAGTTTTTAAGAGATCAGATCCGGTTGGAAGTACATTTATGGGAATATTAGGTTTACTGCTTTGTTTCAGTGAAGAAAATAAGCTACGTAACAGGTACTCAATTCACTTGCTGTTACCGACCAGCGATCTGCGCAGGCGACGTTTGCTTAAGCAGCTAAGCAAAGTAACGCATTGTTATTGTTTGCATATATTGATTAAGAAAATATGTAGAAACAAACAACAATACCACACTTTTTGGACAACCATCTTCATTTTCCATTTCACAAATATTTTCTAAGGAAATATATCCAGGATGTTATGGAATACAAGTATTTGGGAGTGTTGAGCAACATCTAAATGTTGTTTAATTGAATATCATTGGCACAAAATAAGCTGCTATTTGTTAAGATCCGACAGAAATTGTTTTCCGATTATATAGCGAACAGCCTTAATATCCCCTTCCGTTTGAAATGTTCCGGGATGTGATACGAAACATATCCTTTAATTTAATAATTATTAATTGTAGCAATTGATTTATGTTAAATTCTAAAATTTCTTTTTAAAGATTTACTTTTCGCATCCCCACGTCCATTCCAAGCTGCGAAATGGTACCACAAAAGGTGGCCGTGGTAATTCAAAAACTTCGAACGCAATTGAGAAGAATAATAGTGGTAGTTCAATTTCATCGGGGAATGGAGGTTCGACACCAAGTACATCTCCTATCGCATTCCTACCTCCGCGTGCAGAAAAGCGCAAATCAAAAGATGAGCCATCATCGCCAACAAATGTTGATGATTCTTCATGTACTAGTATGGTTAATGCAAGTGGTATTCCAATTTCTATAAGCGGTGGAGGACTGGTGACACAACCCCAAAGTTTAATAAATCCAGTAACTGGTCTGAATGTACAAATAAGTGCAAAAAAATGTAAGACTTCATCGCCGTGTGCTATATCACCAGTTCTGTTGGAATGCCCTGAACAAGATTGTAGTAAGAAATATAAACATGCAAACGGATTACGCTACCACCAGTCTCACGCCCACGGGAGTGCAGTTTTACTAGATGATGACTGTATGGCAGATGTTGATGAACAACCTATAACACCGTTAAATAGTCCCGTATCCTTAGCAGTGACGACTGTTGTATCTGAAACATTAACAGAAACGCAGCCCTTAATAGTTTCACAGTCGTCTGTCTCAGATCAGTCAGAATTGGGCTCAAAGATATCAGACGTACACACTATACCTCTTCCAATAGTTCACGTGGAAAATTCTTCAGAGGCTTCTGGGGAATTAACTCAACATACGCAGGCTGACTTATTACACACAGCAACCACACAATCGACTTCTGCTAATGTACTTCCCACTTTAAACATATCCTCGGAACCATCTCATCAGAGAGAACATTCAGATGTTTCCCTGACCGACAGCAACGACATTAATGTCAGCACTCTATCGTCGTTAGAACTAAGTGTTCATGGTAATACCGATCAAACTCCACCAGGTAAGATCAAGTTGCAAATACATATTTTATACACGCGAACACCCCGCGAACTAAAAGTGGTTTTACACGACATGTATTTTACATATCGCATGTCACTTTTTTAACCCGTCTGTTTTTCGTATGTCTGTCAAAATTATGAAAAAAAAAACACGGCTTTTAATTTTTTGTGTTTAAACGTGCGCATGTAAACAACATGGCATAACCTCCGCTTGTCATTAATAGCTGATGTTGTAATGTCACAGAACATAATTTTATAATTTTTGTGAAATGGATATATGTAAATGTTGGGTGCAATGGCAGGGCGAACGATGCAGCAGTGTACAAATTATAGAAAACTCATTAATACTTTTATTTAGAATTGCTAATAAATTACTTACATTTCCGTGTGGTTTTTCCATTTTGATTACATTTTACCACTTGTTAAAATTGGTCTCCTTCCAAAAACGCTTTGTTGTTTATCAAAAAACAGCTGATGCGATACGGTTTTACATACCAAAATAGAACACGCTCTATTTCAAAAATTTACATATGCATTGCATGATGCATTGTGCATATGGCGTTCTTGACAGGGTTCACACGACATGCATAAATTTTGCAAAAGTGACATGACATATGTAAAATACATGTCGTGTAAAACCACCTTAAGTAGGAAGCTACCAACTTTGTACGTATCACTTAATATAATTCAAAATTAAAAAAAACGATATTTTTCGTACTGCGAATCGAACGTAAAAACGAACAAACAGCTTTTACCGTAGAATACATAAACTAACGACAACTTTTTGAACTTTAACAAACCGTAAATGTTTCTTTGTTACCACTAAGTCAACTATGTAAATAGATAAATATAAATAGAAAAATCCAAATACATACAATTAATAATAGTAAATTAAAATATAAGTTCATACCTTCCCATTTTTTGCCATATTTTTAAAAATGCAAAATTGGAACTCCTTCAGAAATTTTAATGAAGAAAAAAATACACTTTTGTAAAATTTTGGGCAGATTGCAAAATACACATAAAAATTAATATTTGTCTGTTAATATTTTGGACTACCATATGCCATGAACTATTGTTGGTACGACTATGAGATTTGGTAAATATTCATGAATTCATTTATTACATAAATGTAAATACAAATTAGATTTATTAACTACTATTATAAAATATAAAAAGGTTGTTCACCTTTGGGTTATGTGACTAACTATTTATATCAACAATATACAACAATTTGCGGGGCAAAATCTCCTGGTCGCCAAAGAGGCAATACTCCTTTTCAAAGGGCAAAAGTTCAGTGAAAGTACGCGACACAGCAGCTTATCTAGCATGGTTGATATGGACGAAGAAGAAACGAACATAACACCGGCGGTAAGAACGTACATGCCTCTGCCAATTGTCGCAGACATTAATCTCTCTCTTAGAGAAATTCAGCATATTTTGGGAAATGACTGCGTTGATAAACGTACTTCTATCGGAACTAAAATATTTCCACAAACTGAAGAAAAGTATGACTTTGGCATAAACTTAATAAAAGAGAATAAAAGCATTGCAACCGTAAGCCTGGTTGACGTGTGCTAAGCAACACTCTATTAATGTCCGTCCGTTTACACAAAATAACAAACGACCTGCGGTATTTTCTTGTTTCAATTCTAGGAAGCATGGCCATGAGAGAACATATCACTCAGCGACTGATGTCAATTGTCCTCTACGTGCCCTTTACATGGAAATACGATCGAACGCAACAAACAGATAATCTTGGAGAGTACCCAACTCTCATCAACACACGCACAAGACTAACGTTCCTCTCAATGTTTCACAAAGTAGAAAATGTTCTTGCGGCTTTTTTGAGAACAGTCATGCCGTCAATGGACGATCTCTTTAGCATACATCAACTGTTCAAAATATTCACTACATCTCTTGAGCAGATGCACTTCTAAGATACAACAAATACAAGTTGTAATGCCTCTCTTGAAATATGCCCATGGCATTAAATAAAAAGTTCTCCAGTGGAATGCAAATGGAATTACAACACACTCACATATTCGTCAGATGGAAAACTTTCTCATACATAAAAATATTCAAATTGCTGGTCGAAATCAAACGTTCTTTAAAGATGATCGATCCAACAGCAAAAGATAACATAAACAAACGAAGAGTAACTACGGCATATTCTCCTAAATACACCGCAGCACTTATCAACGATATTAAAGCCTTAACACCAACAGACATTTTATTCTGCTTGGTGACTAAAATGCAAAAAATGTATCTTGAAATTGTCCAAGTAAAAATTTGTCCGGCATACAACTACAACAGTCACATAACTTTTTTGTCTACTATCCCAAGGAACATACATTATATCCTCACCGTAGAGGGTCACTTCCTTCCATCGTTGACATTGTTTTAAACATTTTTTTTACTGCCGATCAGTCTTAAAACATTAGATTATGAGATTCCATCCGATCATCGTCCAAATGTATGCTCTTTTGAATGCACATCATATAAAACAGAAGAGTCGCAAATGTATGCGTACAAAAATTATACACATCCAAAAGCCAAACAAACCGAAAATTTGGGTTCAACACAGAAAATCGGTCGGATAAAAAATATAATTTTAACGAATAAACGCTAGACGTTAAAAAGCGTTCGATACAGTGTGGCATCACGGCCCTCTATACAAATTGGTAACTCTAATATGCCAACATATCTATGCAAAATAATAGTAGACTTTCTCGAATATCGTAAATTCGCAGTGTCATTAAACAAGTGTATTTCACCATATAAGAATATACCAGCGGGTCTTCCGCAAGGATCCATTTTATCACCGATTCTTTATTCAATTTTCACCCGGGACATTAAACCAAATAAAGAAGCCGATGTTGCCCATTACGCAGACGACACCGCACTACTCTCCTCTAGCAAACTCACTAGTGCTCTCATTACAAAAGTGGAACAATGTCTTGTAGTTTTAGGTTATTTAAAAAATATAAAAATTAAGGTTAATCACCTTAAAACTCAGTTATCTTTCCATTTAACAAATCTCCAAAGAGAACTCCGTTTAGGCAACTATGTTTTAAAGGAAACCAAATAAGCATTCAAAACGAAGTGAAATACCTCGGAGTAGTTTTGGATAAAAAACTACTTTTTCGCAAACATATCTACTCCTCATGATAACGCAAATGCAAAAGTTCGCCGTACACCTTCGAATATAAAGTAATATTGCAAGGTAGTTTCGAATTTTTTTTTTTTTTTTTTTTTTTTTTGTCGAACGTTGCAAATTTTTTCTTTATATCTTCAGTATTTACAGTCGAATCTGAAAGTGTGATACATCGATGTTTTTTCTGTCGACCTCAAGTACCCCCTTCTGGTACTGCCCCTTAAATTCCTCCCACAACATCATTAAATTCTTGCTAAGGAAGTTTGTCGATCATACTAGCAGATTTTTTTTTGTCTTTTTAAGTTTTTCGTTGTATCTTGGATAGTTTAAGTCAGATGTTAAAGTATAATCTATCGATTTTTGTTTTGTGTTTTCTGTTTCACCCACCTTTCGATTTGGATTAGTGTTATGCCGCAGATATAAGAAATAATTAATAACATCGCACTTCGTCGGTAACTTAGTGATTTTTAAATTTTTTTTGAAATAGAATAATAGAATGAAGCCAAATGGATTAACATTTTCATTACCTGTTTTTACCTTCATTTTAACATCAAAAACATGTTAAAAAAATTTCAAAAATTATAAGTAATTGGGTCTTCCGTCTCTCTAATATGATTTTATAATTATTCATTTCTGTATAGTTTCTGGCACCACTATTGTATCGTTTTCGTTGATACAATAATCATTGTATGAGGACTTATTTAAGAATTTCAATCAGGGTTTTTGTCTCGTAATTTTGTATCATATCATATTTATATCCATAAGGCTGCCGTAGTACGAAGGTATTTCTTTTTCAACGTTTTCGCGAATGAGTTACAGTCTGTAACCAATTTAAATTTTAAATCAGGTAAATACGTTCTAAATTTCTTCAGTGCTTCGATGGCAGCTAATATTTCAAGTTTGTAGTTGGTATACTTTCGTTCCGCGTCAGTCGTCTTTCTGTTCATAAATGCACTGGATGTAATTGGGCATCGTCGGTAGATTTCTGGAACAAAATAGCATCATATCCATCTATAGATGCATCCGCTAGCTAGTTCAATTCAATCAGCTATTTATTGAAGTATATTCAATATATATTAAGTCGTTAACAACAAATATTCTTCCGCGATGCGACCGTCGGGTTTGAAGTACACACACTAACTAACTCGTTGTTTCTCTTATGCATCACTCTGTGCGTGGCATTCGGCGACTGTGCAGAATCTACGTGACTTTATCCGCATTCCTGGGATGTCTTCTATAATAGCCTTTTCACATTTACTGCGTTTCAGCTGAAACGCCGGCGTTTCGCTCTCTTGAAATCATTTTGAAACCATGGTGTTCACATTATGCTTTTTTAAACTACTGTGGTTTCATGTGACATTTCTCTTTTGTGTTTTCTGTACTGAGTGTAAACAAAACAAACAAACAAAGATAAAATAATATCAAAAAATTAATTTAATTTGTACAATATTAGAGTTTATATCATTGTATGATAAAGCAGCGAATGCATTTAAAGAAATAAATGATTATTACACTAATACAATGGAATTGTATCGAAGGAAAAGAAATTTGCAAAACAAAACAAACTAGAAGAAACAAACAAACAGCTGTTTTTTCCCCTCATTTTTCTGACATTTGCTTTCAACAGGAATGCAAATTTTTTCATTTTATTCCTTTTTTTTACTACTTTTGTAGTACAACACTGTGCTCTCTCTCATTTTTACTATGGTTTCAAACAAACTACAGCAAAAAGAGCATAATGCCTGCGTTTTGTTTTGTATGGAAATTTAAGTGTGTTTCGCGGAATTCATCGAAAGAGACTGAAACGCCGGCGTTTCAGCTGAAACGCAGTAAATGTGAAAAGGCTATAAAGTATCTATCGTTCCCAATAACTTTGGTGATCATATACGGCCTGCGATACTTTGGCTCGAGTTTTCGTAACTCGCCGGTGGCGGGAAGTTCGTTTTCTAGCACTACCAGATCTTCTTCGTGATAGTTCGTTGGCTCGCCGTGATTATTATCAAAACGATCTTTCCATTTCGCTTTTTCCTTGAGATTCGGGATTGCCCGAAATAACGAGAATTTCAATTCTCGAGATGCGGGATTTCCCGAAAAACGCTAATTTCAATTCTCGAGAATTCTCGACACATCGAGAAAAATTCAAAAAAATCTAAAATCAGTGTAAAGCATTGAATTTCATAAAATATTCTTTTATTTAGGTATAAATAATATAAAAAATATTTGAATATATTACTATTTCAATAATTTAAAAAAAAAAATAGTTTAACAAAAATAATTAAAAAAAAGCAAAACAAAAATAATTCAAAATTATACTTATTAAAATAGGGAGAAACAAGTGATTGAAAACATTATTTACCAAAATGGTGCTTTAAAAAACATAGACTGTTACTGGCTTCGTCTGACAATCGCGTACAAATGGAAAAGTCCCTTCTCGCATAACAATTGAAACACTGGAGTGAATTGTTATGTGATTCTGCGTAACAGTATGATCGTTTTAGCTTGTTTGCTATGCCATGTAGGGTACGATTCTGCGTAACAGAATGGCCGTTACAGTTTGGTGTTTCCAGGGATTAATCATATGTGACCCGGTCTACGAAAAGGGACCTTCGGTGTAAAAACAAGTTTTCGAGAAAACAGCTGTTAAAGATAAACAAGTCATGTGATCAGTTTCGCTTCAGTTGTTCCCTTCTCTCTGTATCCCTACTCATCCTACCGTGTTTAAAGATATTCAGTGTTGTTTCTGTCATATTATGTGTATTCTCTTACTTGCAAACTTAAGATATTTGGTTTCAGGTGGCATACAGTGTCTGCTAAAATAGAATACAGGCTTCCAGTTTTTTTCGTTGTCAGACTGAAGAAGTATTCCAATAATACCCACAGAGCTGGCTTTGGTATGCAAAGAAATTTGTCAAACCTAAAAACCGTCTTACTTCGTTCAAATCCATTGGAATTTTGAAATTTCAGACCGCATTAATTTTCTCGTCACTCGGCGTTATGCCATAACCGTTGATAATATGGCCTAGATGAGTAATCTCCGTTACTAGGAATTTGCACTCGATTTAGTGGTACCCCATTCGTAAATCCAGAATCGAAAAGTATCTATTTCCAGCTAGTGCGATTCAGGGCACGTGGTAGAGCATGATATAAATTCACCTATGTCTTGTCCAAAAGATTTTCTTATCAGTGAGCGACAACTTCTAGGATCTACAAACGTATTTGTAAATAGGTCACTGATACGTATGGTCTTCACAAGGTCTGTATTTTCCTCATGTATGATTTCGTCAACTTTATTAACTGTGGGGCGACGATCATAATCGTTTCGCTATGGACAATTATTTGCCTGATGGGTTGTCCTTTTACAGATCTCGCGCCGGTTCTTACGTTGGGGCTCTAGACATTTATTTGATTACATTTAAAACATTTTACGTCCGTTGTTTTGTCTTTCGGCTCACCTGTATTCTGGATTTAAACAGACCTTGTTTTGCTTTAAGCAAATTGCAATAATGTCCCGTAGCAGTTGTTGCATTCGGCGTAATGATTTGATATTTTCCGTTCTAGTTCCGTATGGTTAATGCCGTTTACTAGGTGTCTAGAAATTGTCTCTTCAGATAGTCCGCCTCTATTACCGTATACCATCATTCTGTGGAAATAGTCCTGGAGTGGCTTAGTTAAACTTCGTATCATATTTGACATGTTTACGTGTGTATCGGCTTCGTTCAATTGGAAAATCGTACAAGAACTTATTTACAAAATCTTTCCAAGATGGAAAAACTTCCTGACAAGCGTCAATCCAGTATCTTGCAGCACCAAGCATCTTCTGTTGCACTGCAAAGATCACCACCTGATCGTTCCAGCCGTAGGCACTCTTCAAAACTTCCACTCGTTTGACAAACTGTCTAGCATCCAGAATGAAGGTTTAAACTCTGGGAATAAAAATACCACGTCCGGGGCACTTGTGAAAGTATCGTTAAATATATGGGTCGTGTGGACCATACATTGGAACGTTCGTACAGATCGTGGCCTGTAAATTCGATGGTATTTAATTCTGAAAATATCCTACACCTTCATTCTGTGGTATAGATGATACATTACGTTGTGGAAATTAGGGTTGTAACGAAATTCGCATTCGCATATGCGAATGCGAATTATTCGCTTCATTTTGGACATTCGCAACCGCATTCGCACTCGCAAAAAACATTATTTTATTATTCGCTCTCGCATTCGCATTCGCAAAAAACTGAAAATTTATTGATTGGATATTAGACTCCTCCAGAAACTGAACTCAATCTGAAATTATAAGGTTTGCCAAGAATTTATTCCTTATGTATATGGAATGTTCAACTTTGAAGTTAACTTTAATATATTTTACCATGAGACTGAATTTTCTGTGAATTGAATTAAAATTTTTTGTTAAATTTTTGTTACTTTGAAATAAATATTACTGGAAATAAGTACTGCATAATTGACTCTGACATTCCCAAAGATTTTCGCATTCGTTAAACGATTCCTTGTAATATTCGCTTTCGCATCCGCATTCGCTAAAAAAAAATTTTACCTTTCGCATCCGCATTCGCTAAAAAAAATGTTTACTATTCGCTTTCGCATTCGCTTTCGCTAAACACACATTCGTTACATCCCTAGTGGAAATGTACGCTTAGCGCCAGCGTATGCAGCTTGTTGCGTTGACATGTATACATTCGAACTTTTATCATTGCGCAAACTCATTTGGTGGTAATACGGAGCTGCAACAACTTGTCGTACCGACGTCATTACAGCACTCGGTTGTTGATACTCTTTGTTTCATAAACATTCGATGGTAAATTTCTGGTTTGAGATGTCGTCACCTTCGTGTACATTGGACGTTGATTGTTTTCTATCGTAGATTAAGTCTGGTATGTTCCATACTGCTCTTTACTCGTTGTAGTTGGAGTTAACAAGTTAGTTCAGTTTAACAAGTTATTTATTCAAGTATTCTATACATCAAGTACAATAAATCTACTTCCGCGATGCGACCGTCAGGTTTAAAGAACACACTACTACTACTCGTTGTTTATCTTATGCTATGATTTCTACATACAGCATCACTTTCTTAACATTTCTTAACTTGACATTTCTTAAGATTCAGCTCTAATCCGTAATAACTGCACTGACATATTACTTCCTTCAGACGTTCTACAGCTTCGTCTTTGGCAGGTACAATTATATCATCAACGTATGGTAGAGCTATTCCTCGACGATTCAAAATGCGAAATATTGAACTGACATGTCTTTGAAAAACTGCTGGCGAATTCGATAAACAAAAGGGAACACTGCAGAAGTGATTCTGACCGTTGTCGCTGCAACCAGTACGTCGAAAAATAAGTTTTTTAAATCGATTTTACTGAAAACGTTTGCATCTTGTAATCAATCGAGCTGGCCCTCAATCGACGGTACCGGAAATCGATTCTTTACCCCTTTGTTCAGTCTTCTAAAATCAACACATAGTCTCAAAAAACCGTCATGTTTTTTTTTACTAATGAATTACACTATTGATCAACTTTGCTGTCCACGACCGATCTTTCTATCAACAGCAATCTTCTCGGACGGGAACTTATAGCACTTTAATTTTGTAATACGATGTTTATTTCCACATTTGTTTATTTCGATTTCACGGTTCTGTAACTTACAATTAAATCGAACACGTTTAGCCCCTTTTCCTACTTGTTCACCAATGTCCAGCTCAAATTTTTCGGAAACTTTGTCTATTTTCATTGTTGCAATCTTACTAAAATGTAGTCCATCGCGACTTATTGTTACGTGAGCTTCTTTACAAAATTCTTCACCGATTATAACGTCAATGTCCATATGTTTATCCGAAATGACTAGTAAATTTACACACCATGTTTCCGTTTCAAATAACCAGTAACATTGATTATACACTCTTTATTCTGACCGAAACCGATATATCATTGTATTTTAGTTTATCTTTAAATTCTTGTAGGTTTTTTGCACCGTATAAAATTCAGGTTAATGTCTTTAATGCCGCCAATAACGTATTGCATTAGCGCACATTCATCGATATTACACCTTGAAGCTAGATCTTTCATTTCGAAATAGTATTCTCTCACATTCTCTTCATAATGTTTGTGCTGTTTGTTGTCACACAAACGTTCCACTGATCCAGCATCGCCGTCAATATCTATGGGTGGTGTGGATATCGACGAATCAGACACTCTTGATGTTCTGGGCATGAAGATACAGGGTGATGCTCGCTGGGCTAGCCATATATTCGAAGTGTTGAAAGAAGCATTCAAGTGTTTTGACTTTTTAAAGCGGTGCAAGAAATACTTCACTCCATCTGATCTCGTAAATATTTACACGACCTACATCCGGCCTAAAATGGAATACAACTCGCATATATGGGCAGGGGCTCCATTAACATCTTTGAAGCTTCTGGACCGTGTACAGAGGAGAGCGGTGGTGATGATAGGGGATGGTAGGGTATCCAGCTCTATTGTCTCCCTACAGTATCGCCGAAATGTGGGTTGTGTATCGCTATTCTATAGATATTTTAATGGTATCTGTTCAGAAGATATCCGTCGTCTGGCCCCTGACGTTAGAACATTTAGCCGGAATACTCGGCTATCCAGGGTCTCTCATCCGTTCATTGTCAAATGGCCGGTTGACTAAAATAACGCTCCAGCCGAAAAGGAGTTGGATGAAAACTACGACAGTAAGCGCAGATATGACGAACTGCAGAAAACACACACAAGACCGAAGCGGTTGGAAAATATTAATTAAGCAGTCCACGCCCAACAGGAGGGTGTGGGCTAGTGTAATTACAAAAAAAAAAAATTATGAAACCACTTGCAATCGAGGAAGTTTTTTGTGTAATGTAAGAATATTAATTGCATTTTTGTGTTTTTTAAAAAAAGTTCCCCCTTTCATTCAGATGAAAAAAGTGAAAAAAATAATTTTTTTCAAAAAAATTACATGCTGTTTTTGGTTAATTCAAAAGATTAATAGCAAAAAAATTAATAATATAAAGCAGTTAGTAATAAGTTTAGAATGTACAAAAAAATGTTTAAAAATTATTTTTTGCTATGAACTTTAGATTCAGAAATTCAAATTTTTTCGAGTTTGCATGTAGTCCCTCCATCAGTTTTACAGCACGTTCAGCATTTTGGTTAGATCTGGGAATGTCAATTAATGACTCCTCGACCGATCAGTTCGTCTTCAAAAACTTAATTGCCTTCTTGCATTTTGTCTTGGTGAGTGACGTTAACAGTTCATTGAAGGACGCTTCGTTGTAGTGTTGCGACTTGAACCAAGCATTTGCCCATTCATAGCAGATAAAGTCGCATGCTGTACCGAGGGTGCGGCGCCACTCTGGCATGAGAAAAAAGGCTATAACAGCATATATTGCACGCGAGTTCCATCTTGCCTGGTGTAAGTTTGGGAGTTTCTTCCAGCTGATTCGGGGCCATCATGAAGTTGTTTTGTACTGACGATATGCCTGACAAAGTTCATATAAGAACTTTAAATTATTTCGCCATCCAGGGTTCTCGTCTGTGTTAACATCATCTGTCGCAACTTGGTGGTAATGAGTCTGAAGAGAGACATAGTTTTCTCTTAATTTGTCAATGAAGGAATAGTTCAATTCTGGTTGTCTCGTTGGCTCTTGAATAAGAAAATTCATGACGTGCTTCAGAAGGAGGTCGTGTACATGGTGCTGACAGCCAATGTATTGTGGCTTCTGAAAGCCCTTACTCAAGACATCATCCTGTATCAGCTTTACAATCCCGTGCAAACGACCAGTATTTACTGCTGTTGTGTCGCAGATTATCATGCGAATATTTTCCCAAGCATCGTATTCATCAATTAGCTGATGTAGTTCCTTGTGAATGGCCGCGGCAGAACCAATCTCACATTTCAGAATACAGAGTTTGATTTCGGTTGTGGTATTTTTCAGCAGAACTACTTGATATTCTTCCCCTTGGACTCTTTTACCATCAAACTGAAGACAATAGGGATCTTTGCTTTGAAGTTTTTCAAAAATTTTGGCTTTCATTTGCTGTCCTTCTGAGATTACTCGTTTCCAGACACCAGACTGACTTGGAACCGGCACATCATGACCCTGTTTAGCAATGGTTGCAAGAACGTTATGTGCTTTATGTGTAGAAATGTTGTTTTCCAGTACTAGTAAACTCGCTGTTGTAGTGCTTGTTCTTTTGTATTTCGGTTTGCATTCAGAAGATGACGTGGAAGAAGAGCTTGGAGACTTTGGTGAAGAATCGGAGGCAGATTCGGAGACAATATCATGTATGGGTTGCGTTTGAGAAGTACTGGTTTGAGCTTGAGATATTGATAGTTGGATTCGTTTTCTTGGGTGGATTGATTCCAAAGGGGCTTGTTTGACCGTTGAATAACCAACCTTACCTCCACTCTCAACTTGACTCTGGTAGAACTCTTTATCTTCCGAGCTTTTCCATTCTCCATTCACGTTGGTGACATCAAATACCTGAGAAAGTGTTGCAGTGAATTTTTTTTATCATTTAGATCAATCAGCCGATTTAGTTTCTTTCTGATGAGTGCGGTGGATAAAAGTGGAAAGTTTCCCTCCAGAGCAATTCTATATCCGTAATCATAATTTTGATTCGATCCAGTCGCCGTTTCTCGCTGTTGAAGAGAAAAGTGAAGTTTCCAAGAATGTGGCGGTTTGTCGGCATCTGTGTGAGATTGGAGAGCTTTTCAACAGATGGAATGCTTGGATCCCTTTTCTGTTTAGACGAGGAAGGTAGATTCTTCGTCCAAATAGACCTGTTTGCCTTTACAGTATTGCTGGAATTTCTAGAAGACATTTTATCGTGGTTTAAAAGAGATTAAATGACTTTGTTGAAGACTGAAAATTAAAAATGAAAAAGGGGGGAACTTTTTTAATTTTTTTTTAAATTTGATGTTACTAATGCCATCTGAATTACAGAAACGTTTTTTGATGGTTCTCGTTTCAGCCCAAGCAGTTCTAATCAAACATAAAGCATCAAGCACATTTATACTTTTTAAAACCTCAAACGATGACTTGGAATAATTCACTTTAGAAATATCGTGAATTAAACTTTAATATTTTGAATTATGTTTGCTGACAAGAAGCGTGGCTTCCTATGACATGAGATATTTTAAAAAACAAATGCCGCTTTTTTTTGCTAAAGGGTTCTCCAACAAGAGGTGTTATTTTGAATCACCCGGTATTGCGGTAGTTGTCACTGTTGACGCTTTTATTCTTGGGCTTCCTTAGTATGAGATGGGATATTATCAAAAAACAAATGCAGATATTTATTGATAAAGGGTTCTCCAACAAGAGGAGTTATTTGAATCACCCGGTATACCGGTAGCTGTCACTGTAGACGCTTTTATTCTTTGACATTTGACAAGTAGAAACTTCGCCATTACTAAAAATGGAACGATACAAGCTTCAACAACGCATTGAAATTATTAAAATTCACGACGAAAATAGTGAAAATCTTGCAGTGACAGTTCGCAAAACTAAAGCAATACAGAAATTGGTGGGAAAATTCGAGCTGTTGGGACAAGTTAGTGACGTCAAGAATAAAACCAGTGCACGTCGCTCAAGAACAACTGAAAATATCCAGGTTTGTCCATTCCTCGTCGTTCTCCACAAACGTCATTATACCGTATTTTGCATAAAGACTTGGGTCTTAAGGCTTATAAACAACGTCGTGTATTTGCTGACTGGGTCCTTGAAATGCATGAACATGATCCGGAATTCCATCGAAAAATCATCTTGACTGATGAGGCCCAACTCCACCTCGGTGGCTACATCAACAAGCAAAATTGTCGCATTAGGGGCTCGGAATCCCAAGAGTTATTGTTGAGAAGCCTCTCCATCCTCTACGTGTGACTGTTTGGTGGTGTTTATGGTCCGGCGGGGTCACTGGACCTTACTTTTTCGAAAATGATGTGGGATCCACAGTACTGTGACATGTGATTCCATTTTTTTTCTACTGTGTTCGCTCTATTCAAACATATCGTTCTCTCTTCAGTCGTTGAGTAGACATCAAGAGCGTCGTTGAAGAGATATGACAGAATATTCATACCAAAAATTTTATATGATTTGACGATTCCGCGATAAGGACAATCTTTCTGTGTTAAAAGCGAAGTTTAGAACTGACGGTTCTAATTTCAGAGTGTCAAGTGAAGTTAGCATCACTTAAGTAATGCAACACAGTGGCGTTGTTTAAATGTGACTTAAAATATAACCGGAGAGAGGGAGGAGGGAGTTGGAAGAAGAAGCGTGAACGACTACGAAGTTGGTTTTGGAGTTGTGAAATTAGAAACCTTTTGTTTGTTCTGTAAATGTGCATATCCATTTATATAGAAATATTAATAAATGTTTACTTTCAATTATTCTATTAAAATAATAATTGTGTCCTGACGTTTCATTGAATTGGTCAGTGGGCTATTCTGACCAAAAGCCATCCTTGTGACAATTCTCAGAAGTGGGATCTGAATTCTTCGCAAACGTAATGGAAAATGTTCGTTCCCTATCCGTGAAACAACTGCAAGCGAAATGCAAACAAATTGGTGCTCCATGCAGCGGCAACAAAAACCAACTGGTGAAAGAATCGAGGACCACGTCGAGAAGGAGACATGGAGAAGCATGAATCCGAAATCAAACGACATGGCAGAACGTTTAATACAGTTGGAAGAACTTGTGTCAGGTATGTGCTCACAAATTCAACGGTATAAGCCATCTGATTTCGACCCGTCGTGTACATCGTCCCCTTCACATACGTTTATGACTCCTGAAGATTCGCCACCTAATTCAACCAACGTTTCGTCCAGCGGCATAGGACCAACAACGACAAGTCAGATACACGATCTGCAAACTATAACAACGACAAGCCAGGTACACGATCTGCGACCTGCAACTACGACCAGCGATAATATAATTCCACCGATTATATCACAACATTACATACTCTTCGTCTTTATATCAATCCGTCCGTCCGCCTGTATTAGTCTCGAATACTCCACAATCCGTATACAATAATCAATACATCCACACTGTTGCTGGCACGCATTGCCGAAGCACAACTCCGATTACATCATCGCAATACAACGTCCCATATAACCAGACAACACACATTCCCAACTTTTCAACGTCCAATGCATTTGTTCAACAATATTTGCCACCTACGAATGACATACAACACGTATCACCACCGTTAGCATACAGCCAACATCCACCTATACCAACAACAAGTATTTACTCGATGCAACAACCAATTCATTCGTCAATGCCCATTCCCCAAACGAGCATGGAAAACAGCCTATGGCTGGAGTGACCAATCATTAATATTTGCGTACAGCAGAAAATGAAAGGTTCTGCGAAATATTGGGTCGACTCACTGCAAGAGGTATTTTTGTCATGGTCTCAGTTTATGAATAGGTTTCTGTTAGATTTTCCTCACATTGGAAATGCAGCTGATGTTCACATCAAGATGTCCCAGACAATACGCAGAACACACGAAACTCCTCAAGAGTATTTCTTCAGGATGTATGCAATTGGGAAAAAGGGTAATCTCGATGAAGCCGCGATCGCACGACACATTGTGAATGGAATGAATGAACCGGATCTGAAACGGAAAATATCAAATGAATATCAATACTGCAATTTGCTTTTATCTGACATCAACGTTTACTGCAGCTACAACGAAGTGAAAACGTCGACAGCGATTGGACAGAATAAGGCCAGACGAGTGATGTCCGATAACTCTATTAACACGGGAACAATAAAAAAGAATGCAGCTCCGACATTAAGCAAAATCAGAGAAAGTGCTAATGTAAACAAGATTGTTGACAACGTAATAAAACCACCAGCGAAACTTGGCAAATGTATTCAAATTGACGACACACACACCGAAGCTTTTATTGATTCTGGCAGCGATCGTAGCCTGATACGGAAAACGTTTTCGGCACAAATAAATAAAAAACGAGTTATATGAGATGGTGCTAACGGGATTCGCAGGTGGTGAGTACAAATGTAGGGAGAAAGTAATCGTCAAGCTGGTTGTGGATGAAACCATTTGCAAGGCGGAACTCTTCGTGGTGGAAGACAATATGATACTGATGAATGTACTAATCGGCCGGGATGTGTTATGTCGTGAGGGTAGTCGAACGATAATTGAAGGTGAGTAATGTTTCATGCAGAAAGTTAATATAATACGTTCTGACGAAAAGATGACAGCGGATGAGAATATCAAATTACAGCTAGTTCTTGAAAACCATCGTTCAAGTTTCGCCGAAAACATTACTGAACTCGGTAAGTGTAATGTGGTCAAGATGGAAATTAAATTAACAAGTGAGGAACCTGTTCGTACAAGACCGTATCGCATTCCTTTTGCTAAACGTCCGATTGTTTCGAAAATCGTGAAGGAATTGTTGGATAATGATTTAATTCGTCGATCTAATTCACCTTATTCGTCTGGAGTAGTATTGGTGGAGAAAAAGAATGTAGAGCACAGACTTTGTATAGACTACCGAAAGTTGAACCAATTAATTAACAAGATCCCCTATCCGATGCCAATAATGAATGAACAGTTTGCACAACTTGCCGGAAATTGTTTCTTTACTACGTTGGATTTGCGCATGGGCTACCATTAAATAGAAATTGATGTAGAGTCAAAACAGTACACGGCGTTCGTTACAAACGAAGTACATTACGAGTTTAACCGCATGCCGTTTGGACTTGTCAATGCCCCTGCTGTTTTCCAGTCGGTGATGAACCGTGTGACTGAATCTATGAATCCCGGTGAAGTATTGGTTTATCTCGACGATGTGATTATCCCTAGCAGAACTAAAGAGGAAGGTATTGATCGCTTAGATAGATTTTTAACAGTGTTGGAAGATAGTGGTCTTACCTTACGTTTGGATAAATGTAATTTTCCTGCCGAGAAAATTTCGTACCTGGCTCATAAGGTCAGCAAATCCGGTATTGTTCCTGGTGACAACAAAACACGTGCCATTAGAAATTTCCAAGTTCCGACCAACGTAACTGAGGTCCGACGTTTTCTGGGACTGACCGGATTCTTTAGAAAGCGGTTTCGGATATATTTGTTGGGCAAACCATTTCGTCTTGTAACAGACTGTGCGGCCATAACGAAAACAAAGGCAAGTAAAGAGTTGATCCCGAAAATCGCCCGCTGGTATATGAAATTGCTAGAGTACGACTGTGAATACGTCCACCGCGAAGGATCGCGTATAACCCACGTAGATGCCCTCAGCCGTTCTCCCGACCAACCAGCAAGAGAGCCTGAACCAGCAGGATTTATTTTGAATGTCGAGAGTAATAGAGTAATTGTTGACCATGCAAATCCAAGATGAAAAGTTACGTTCAGTCATAAATGTGCTAAAAGGTGCCACGAAATCCGATCAAGCCAAGCAATTAAAAACGGATTATTGCTTGCAAAATCAACGTCTATATCGAAAAACACAGAATTTGTTGTGCCGAAATCAATTCGTTGGCGAATTTGTAAACAATGCCATGAAGATGCGGGTCATTTCGGAATTGAAAAAACATTAGAACGAATTGGACAAACGTTTTGGTTCGAACGAATGCGGAAATGTGTAAAAGAACATATCGCCTCGTGTATTGACTGTTGTTATAACAAAGCGATGGTTGGTAAACCCGAAGGAAGTCTCCATTACGGCTATTTGGAACCACTTCCGTTTCGCCAAGTTCATGTGGACCATTTAGCAAAATCAAACGAGGTTATACCCACGATCTGGCGATTTCAGATGCATTCACGAAATACCTAATAGTCGCCCATGTGCTGCATTTCGAGTTTGCTCGAATGTGAAACATTTTCCCACATTTGGTGTGCTCCATTCCGAATACCCAAAAAAATATTGGGAATATAATTCGAGCACATATAGCCTTGTGGATCGAAAAAGAAATGAGATTGTACGTGTTTTTCTGAGCACATACAAGTTAAAAAAGAACGCAGAGTTAATATTTAACTTGTTTTTACAACATTTAATTAAAAAAGACAGTACAGTACCCCGCTTATTCGTAACAAAATCCCGGTCCCTTGAAAAAATCGCGATAATTCGTAAAAATCCCATACATTTCGGTCCCCTCGATAAATCGTAAAATTTTATACGGGCCAAAAATATTCAATTACTGTCGTAATTGAAATTAAGCTTGGATATCAATTAATGTTGTAATTGAACTTTGAAATTCTTGGTGAAATCAATGTAAAAAATAGTAAAAAATCAATTACTTATTTAAAATTTGAGTAATTAAATTCACAACTTTTGTAATAGGAAGAAAATCAATTAAAAAAGTAATTGAATTGACGAATTCCATACAAACTTCGTAATTGATTTCAAAAATATGTTTTTTCTGTGTATAATTCGTAATTTTTCGTTGAAAACCTGGATAATTCGCAAACTTCAACTGTTTTGCTATTCTCTCTTTCACTTCTTTCTTTCTTTATGTAGCGGAGGCGATGCGTTCTTTGAAGGAAAAATGGTAAACCACTGACAAGTGATTCTATGCTCTCAAGTGTCGAAGCATTTGTTGTTGTTTATGTGTGTGTCTTTCATTAACTCTCATTGTTCTTACGTTGCTGTAAACTGGCATTAATCGGACATATTCACATTTTTCTGCAGCTCAGTGAATTAAGTGGTGATTTTACTCCGTAAAAATGTGTGCGGTTTGTCCGAAGGCCATTAAAATGTCACAAAAACTGTCGCTTTAAGTACTTTATGAATTAAGTTTTTTTTTTGTTGAAAATGAATTGATTTTAAGTTGCTTTGTTTTTAAAAATATATAAATATGTATGTATGTACATATATTCATTATTTAATAAAAACCTCGGTAATTCGTATTTTTTTTTCTTCCCCTCGCTAATTCGAAACCCCGCTAATTCGAAAACCCCGCTAATTCGTAGAAAACGGTCCGTCCCTTGACATTACGAATTATCGGGATTTTACTGTATTTATATAAAGACAGTATAATAAAAAGGCTCCTTTTATCAAGAACAACTTTTGACGAAATTTACCCAGAGTGTTCTACTTGTTGAAAAGGTTTCTTCAAATAAACATAAATTTTATACTTTGGTGGACATATTCATAAAAAAAATTAACAACACGAATGATGATTACACCAGTTAATCAATCTGGCAACTCGTTTAACACGTTCCAGTATCATTAGTCTTCTTCTAGTAGAAACCAGGGCAAGTAACAAGCCAGCAGGCATTTTTTCTTAATTTTGTTGTTAAATTTGCAAATAAAACATATGTTTTTTGTTGATAGTTATTGAACACAGTTCGTAACATATTGAACAAAGCTATTCTTTCAAACCACACTTTCGCTCGGATTTGAGCACACCATTTTGGAAAAAAATTTGAATCTAAAAAAGTATGGGAATTCAAAAACTCTCGGAACATGGCACATGGGCGAGTAAAAGCGGTAAGAAATACCGAGACGGCACCGGTATTGAATGTTCTGAATGAACTATCAAGTTATTTTGGTTTGCTTATGTTTAATATCCGATCCAGGGACGGCCTTTACGTCGAAAATGTTCGAGGAATATTGTGCTCGTAACAATATTCGTCATATAAAGACAGCAGTGCGCACGCCGAGAGCTAATGTACCTGACCATTCAAATAATATTATCATATCTCCGTACAACCACCGAAGAACCCAGAGATTGGGATACGAACCTTTGTAATTTACAGTGGTCTGTAAATTCTCAAAAGAATACAACATCAGGTTTTAGTCCCAACGAGCTTATTTTTGACTACAAGCCTATTGATTTGATACAGAACCGTATATTGGCCGCTATCCAGGATGACGATATTCCGATAGATGAAACACGAAAACTTGCTTCTGTAAACATAGAGAAACAACGTGAAAAATGGAAGAAGCGATTTGACGAGAAACATAGTCAACCGACCGCACATCAGGAAGGTGATTTGATAGTACTGGAGAACGAACTATACGCATCAGGTGATTCCCGGAAGCTGGAGCCTAAATATCGCGGACCCTACATGATTACTCGAGCACTCGGTAACGATCGATAACTAGTTGAAGATGTTCCTGGAATGCAGATTTCCTCACGAAAGTTTTGCTCCGTTTATAGCTCGGACAAGAACACCCCTGAATTAGACTTCCTGGACGATGGTGAAGCTGAGGACAGCTCGCTTTCAGGATTTGCCGAACTGTCAAGTGCAGTTAGCATCACTTAAAAAAATGCAACACAGTGGCGTTGTTTAAATGTGACTTTTAAAATATAACCGGAGAGAGGGAGGAGGGAGTTGGAAGAAGAAGCGTGAACGACTACGAAGTTTGTTGTGGAGTTGTGAAATTAGAAACCTTTTTTGTTTGTTCTGTAAATGTGCATATCCATTTATATAGAAATATTAATAAATGTTTACTTTCAATTATTCTATTAAAATAATAATTGTGTCCTGACGTTTCATTGAATTGGTCAGTGGGCTATTCTGACCAAAAGCCATCCTTTGACAAGAACGTGTAATTTATTAAAAACGCTAGTTCTAATCTCATACTGCTGAACCCGCTTTTTATTTCATCACCAATAACAAAATAAATTCAAAGCTTGGCCTTTGATTACTTCTAGTACAATTGCACCTCTATGACTTTGGTGAATAATATTGTTATGATTATAATATATTGTAATTTTAAATTATATTTATTTAATATAAAATATAATTCTGCGAATCGAGAAGAAATTATTTTCTGTAAAAAAATATAACTTTATTTTATTATCTTATAATTTATTATTTGCGGTGTTCGTTTCCGGGACTGAATAATAAATACAAGTATTAACTAGGTCGTTAAATAATCTGTATTTTAATTTTTTGTAAATATTTCTAGCAAAATCTGGAGTTTTACGATTCAGACAAGCTGATTCTAAAATTAACAATATGAGCTTATTGAGTGTACAAGAAGAAACCAAATCTATCCGTAACCCACAAGATCCAATATTACCTCAATCCAGTTCACCCATATCTGAACTAGTAAAATCTCGGTCATTTTTAAGCCAAATCAGCAAAGACAGTAATAAAACTCAACAGCTGCAACAAAACAGCGATTCTTACAATGATGAAGATATCCATACTTCTACTAAAGCCTCGTCGTTTGTTGGTAAACCGAAGAAGAACCGAAGGTCTCCAGCACCTAATGAATATGAAGGTGATGGATTCAATGCATGTAATATCCCATCTCGGGATGATGTTCAGAGTCCCGCGTATAGTGATATTTCTGATGACTCGGCTCCAGTAATAGATCAGCAACCACTAGAAAAACCTCCAACATCAAAAAACTCTGATTTGAATAAGAAATCTTCGGAGACGGTATTATCTTCCGGAACTGGATGTTCGACAAATGTTCAAACTACAATGTCATCACCACTCGGTGGCTATGGAGTTTACCAATATTATCAACAACAACAACAATATGTGGTTCAGCCTCCAACTGAACAACAACCAAATAAAAGCAGTTCCACTACAAATATTACACTACCTGCAACTTGCACAACGCAACAAACACCAAATCTTACGGAACTTAACCGGAAAGAGCCGATTCTGGATCTAATAACGAAACCAAGCACATCAAGTTTACAACTTTCCAGCCCAACACCTCATGAAGCTAACAAGGACATAACACAGACAAATATAGCTTCCCAACAGAGTGCATGTGGTTTGGCATTAACTTCTGGTACTTTAAGTTCTTCTGCTCCTTCTAAGTCTGTTTCACATTTTTATGCATTTAAGTAAGTAAACGTAGGAAAGTAAATATTTAACTTATGTATGTTTTATTGGCAACTTGCATATTAGTCTCAATTTATATTTTGAGTAACTTACACTTTTTGTTGTACGTAATGATGGCACGATCATCCGAGTTAATAATAATCGGTGATTTTAATTACATTAACGATTTAATTGCGTACATTCTCCATCGATTATAAATCGATTATTTCCAGATTAATCGTTTAAATATTTGATTAAATATTTAGTCCATATCATGGAGATGGCGTATTCATTCCCGTCAAGTGTCTTTGAAAGTGGGCCTATGTTGTCTACAAAAACCTTATCGAATGCTCCTACCGGCGTCGTAGTTATCGGACTTTTTAAATGTTGTGTGTTTTTTGCTGTTAGGCACTTACGGTATGATGATTTTACATACTTGGCTATGTTTTTTGTTATACTTTTCCAATAGTTTTAAGAATTCCACAATGATCACCTCCAATAGGGCTGTCGTGATATATTTGCATATTTTACAATCAATTTGGGTCACGTAGTAGCGCTACTTTAATTCCAACCAATTTACCATTGCCCATGGTTGACTAATTACTTGATGCGTACGCCACTGGTAAATGTTTTTCGTCATGTTCCTTCATTAATACAAGCTTTGCTTAGAAAAAATAGGTCCCATAAAGATATGTACATGGAACGCTAACTGTATAAACCAACACAGACATAATGGTTCTATCTGAAACCCATCTCACAGACAGATACAAATTCCCAACTCCAGATTATACGGTACATCTCATCCTGATGGTAAGGCTCATGGGGACACAGGTATTGTCATGAGAAGGTGTTTGAGACATAATAATGTCATTGCAGGGTTTTCCCAAAACTGTCTCCAAGCGACATCACTTTGTATCCAAAGTCGACGTGGTGCGTTTAAACATACGGCAATATACTTCCCACCACGATACACAATATCAAAAGACAGATTCTTTAATGGCCTCGGACAAACATGTGTTGCTGCGGGAGATACAATGCGGAACACCCTCACTGGTCTCCCGCCACACAATCCTCAGAACAACAAGGTACTAACTAAACATTGTTGGTAAATTGACCTGTATATCAAATCCTACTATAATTTATAATATCTTACGATTACTGTCAAAATTTAAACAAACTACTTAATAAAGGTTGGCAAAAATGAAGTTTTCTCAAAAGTACCTTGGTGCAGTGGAACCTTGCTGTTCTAAGGTGGCGAAATGTCTCAAAATTTGTCAGTCACTACTTGCCATGAGTTATCATCAGACCACTCTCCTTTCCTATTTCTTCTCCACGTACCAATAGACGAACCTCAAGACTAATATCACCAAATGCTAACTGGTTAAAATACAGGAAGTACGTTAGTAGTGTTAAAGATCCAAGTATTACCATGTATAACGAGACGGACAGAGTCGCCGTGTTTAACGTGAGTACCTGCCACGTTGGCCCAAACTCACGGTGGTCTTAGCACCGGGTGAAATACAATGCGTCTACCAACGCCCCCATATGCAGCAAAGCTGTACATGAGTACCAATTCGAAAAACCATGTATTTGGCATGGGATCCCCCTTGGTTAGGGGCGGAGCCTATCTAACACTCCTACCGGTCTATGGGTCCCGGCGCCCGGTTGAAAAATGCAACTCCACATCGAGCCGAAGCTCTCCCCGCGATTTGGGTTTAAACCACAGCCACCACGATACTCCCCGAGGGGCCGCACCAACAGCCAGGCTGGACAAAGTCCAGGGGCTCCTGGCTCCCGTGGTACCAGAAAGTCTCCGGTCAGACTTCGTAGTCAAAACTACTACCAGTTGAACTCCAAACAGTTCTGGACTGGTGGCCACCATCGTCTGCTCCATGCCATAAAATGGCAACAAAAACATCACCAACAATTAACAATAGCCCTCACGGGCTATTCATTTTCCATACAACCTGGCCCTGCAGGACAGGACGCACAAAAAACAACGGACACAGTCCCCCTCACGGGTGACTGGGACAACATAAAAACAAAAATGGACTCCACTAGTTTGGCGGCCATCGTACGGCATCAGGTCTACGAGACGGCATGTGTAGGGAAAACTACCTCCACTACGTCTGCCTAAGTCGCCTCCTAACAAAAACCTCGCGGGCAAATTGCCCCAACCTCCCAAATGTCCGATCGTCCTCTAAGGCCCTACTACAATCATACCCCCCTGCCCCCGTCTGGGTAATACCCATCCCTACTAAATCCCTAATGTCTTGGTAAAGGAGACATGTAGTCAGTACATGCCTCCAGTCCTCAAGTCCCCCACCACACCTGCAGTCCGGAGTGTCGGACAGGCCCCTCTGATGCAAAAATGCATTGAGCGAGCCATGCCCCGTCAGTAAAAATCCCAGACTTAGACCGAAGCCGAAGTCTGGCCGCCCCCGTACGAAGTCCGCGTCACGTATGAATTCATACGTTACCCGCCCATTGTCGAGACGGACAATGAGAACTGCGTCTTTAGTTTCAATTCCAATAAGGAAATAGATCGCCTAGTAAATGAGAAAAGAAGGCTACAGCGTGAATAACAGCGAAATATATCCCTGGGGCCAGACTTAGAGTGACTGAAGCAACCAAAAATTTGCAATGGACGCTGAAAGACGAGGACGGAAGACAACAAGCAAACTTTGTTGCGAGTCTCACTACAACATCTACTACACATTTTTCCGTACTCACATCCACTTTTGCTGATGACAATGCTATCCTCAGCACACACAAACAGTTTAATGTAGCGTTACAAAAATTGGGTGATCACTTGAGACGAATCGAATCATGGCTATTGCATTTTAAAACATGTCCGCCAGTGAAATTAAATATTATTTATATTTCACAATCCGATACTATAACATATCTGGGGATTACTCAAAAATGCAATCCAAGACACCAATGCAAAATTGAGCTTAATCAAAATATTTTTGCTAGACAAATATTAAGTATACCAACTCTGGAGAAAAGAATGTGGTTTTAAAAAAATTCTCGAATATCTGAACATAGTGTAGCAAGTCGTTAAACTATCTTCCAATACCGTGATTATCATGTGATAAAAGTAACAGTCAAAACATTTCATCAAAAAACTACTAATAGGTCAATATACGACTGTGGAGGTACATTCCCTCTACATCACAATGCGAACAAAACTGTATCAACGAAGTTTTCATTCCTGCCGACATGATGCAGAGAACCGCTGAAAAATTCATACCCGGATTCATTACTGAATTAATTTTAAGACTCATGTTGCAGATCCAATAATAACCAATAAAACATATATTTAAAAAATGTTCCTGTGTGAGGACTGCACCACAAGCATGTTTGCTTGCATACACTTGTGGACATAGGTTAGGTTAGGTTGAGAAGAGGAGGCGGTTTTTCTCCGCCTCATGTCCTTAGACATACACCTAAGCCAGTATTCGGCTTGTTGTGCGCTCTAAACTGTACATGGAAAGGCCTTGAGAAGTTATTTTAAGAACTCTGTACTGTTGACATAATCTTTAATTGTTTTCCAGTCTGCGCCCCTAAGATGGGTCAAGTCTGTTAAAGTGTCATTTCCCAAGAAACGGGATCTATTGTTTGCGAACGCTGGGCAGTGACAGAGGAAATGCTCCAAAGTTTCGTCATCCTCCCCGCATGCCCTACATACGCTATTGTCTACAACTCCTATTTTGTGTAGTTGCGATTGTAAGCCTATGTGCCCTGTTAGAATGCCCATGATCTTACTAGTTTCTGTTTTGCTCAGTTTCAGCAATGTTTTGGTTTTATCCTCGTTTGGTGCACCCCACAAGATTCTTGTCGTTTTCCCAATAGTTTCACCATTCCATAGTGTGATATGGGCGTCTGCCGCCCATCTTTTTAGCTCAGAACGCGTAGCTCCGAATGGTTTCGCGTTCTCTAAATTTATTGTTTGCAACTCCCTGGCTCGTTGAGCCAAGGTATTGGCTTTCTCGTTTCCTCTTACCCCGTGATGACCAGGCACCCATATGAGGCGTATTGTGCCATGTCTGGAATAAGAGTTAATAGCCATTTTACAGTCTAAAACTGTCCTTGATTTAACCGTTTTAGTCGTTATTGCCTTGATAGCCAATTGGCTATCTGTAAAGATATTTACGTTTGTTGGTCTTGTGTTAGCGCTAAACCAGATCACACACTCTGTAATTGCTCGGATTTCCGCCTGTAGGACCGTGGTATGGTCTGGTAGGCGGAATAATAGTTCGGTTTCCGGTTCTTCGATGTAAAGTCCCAGCCCCGTCCTTTCCCCTAGTTTCGAACCATCTGTATAACCGCAGTTTCCAGTTGGTGTCTGCGCTAGGGTTCCATCAATCCAAGATTGTCTGTCTGGTATTAGGGTCTCACACTCAACAACTATTGACGTTTCGGGTATTCTATCGGGTACTGATGTTATGTCAGTTAAATTCCCTTCCACTACCTCAACTATTTTTTGATGATATGACCTGTGATCAGTTTCGATCCATTCGCCCATTGCTTTTAGTCTCATTGCTGTGAGGGCGGCTTCATATTTAATCTGTATTTCTATTGGTGGGACATTTAAGATAGTCTCTAAAGCCCTATTAGATGTGGTCCTCATTGCTCCGCTTATGCCGAGGCAGCACATACGTTGGACCTTTTGTAATATTTTTATGTTGCACTTCTTTTCCATCGATGTCCACCATACTACTGATGCATAAGTTAGAACAGGTCTAATTACGCTTTTGTAGAGCCAGTGTGTCATCGTTGGATTGAGGCCCCATTTTGAGCCTATGGCTCTTCTACATAAAGACCAGCATCTGTGAGCTTTGTTTGCTTGTTCTTCAATGTGGTACTTCCAATTTAGTTTTCTGTCCAAGATTACTCCTAAGTATTTAACCTTGTCTGATATTGAAATTGTTTTGTTAAGGAAAGATGGGGGTATATATGGACCAATCTTTGTTTTCCTTGTAAACAGACATATTTCAGTTTTGTCTGGGTTTACATTTAGACCTCTCGGTCGAGCCCAGTCATATGCAAGTTTTAGGGCAGTTTCGGCCCTTCTGCAAAGTTGGTTTGGATTCTGGCCCCTCAGAAGTATTATAACGTCGTCTGCATAGCAGACTGGTTTAAGTCCTTCGTCAGTTAGGATCCTCAGGAGACTGTTAATAGTGGTAACCCATAGGAGTGGTGATAATATACCTCCTTGTGGTGTTCCCTGTGATACTTTGTCTCTTATTTGTATTTCGTGAGACCCACAGTTGATCCATCTATTCCTTAGCATGTGGCTTATCCAGTCTCGGAGAGCCCGGTCCACCTCGAACTATATCGCAGTCGAACTGCGTGCTTTCCACATGTTGGTGACAGGAGCAGATTATGGACGTGTTGTGATCAGGCCTTGCTGGTTGGGAAATTGTTGTTAATGAGTTGGCGCACAAACTGGAAAAGGTCACGGCTTCGCTGAGTATCAGCTGCAGCTTGCGCTTTGGTTTCGATCTATCTGTTCCACTGGCGTTTATCATTTCTTGCCATTTTTTTTACCAGCTTACCACTCCAGGTCTTGTTGTACTGCGATTTTCGAGGTTCTCGTTTTTGCTGTATTCAAGATGTTTTTTTCCTGATGAGACTTCACGTGTCTCTGAAATCCATGCTTTCCTGGCAGCCACCATATAGCCGATGTGTTCTTTATATTTGGCCATCTATCATTGCCTTCATCATCAGAGTATTTGTGGTTTCTAATGGCGTTTGTGAATTGGATTCTAACATTTGCATTTCTCAGTTTATCCACGTTAAATTTCGTGGATGTGTTCTTCTTATTGCACTTGATGACCGCAACTTTAAGACGGATGTTGGCGACAAGAAGATGGTGGTCGCTGGATACATCCGCTCCACGTTTATTGCGTACACAAAGAATGGATCCACGCCATTTTTTGCTGATGGCAATAGAATCGATCTGATTTTCCGTTGTACGATCAGGGAAATAATGTGCCACCTATGACAAGGCCTTGGTTGAGACGTAGGCGTTTGAAAAGTTCTCCATTTTCTGTCATAGTGCCGAATCAATGTCGATCCATTTCCGATTCCATTCCGTTGAAATCGCCGAGTAGGATGACAATATCGCCCCTGTTGATTGAATGGAGTACTTTGGTGAGGCTGCTGTAGAAATCTTCTTTTAGGTTAGTCTCGGAGACATCAGTTGGTGCATTGAATTGTATGATTGTGATGTTTCTTGCCCTTGTAGCAATAGTAGCTTATAGGTCGCAAATGGAGTCAGATAACAATGTCGAAATATCAGCAAGGTCCGTAAGGAGACGTCTGACAGAAAAAAACGAGCGTGGGCGCATAGCAAGACGGACACCAAAAATATAAAAAAAAAATATTGCGTAGCGGCAGCAGTTCACGAAGAAATATCGTAACCGTGAATACAATTTTTGGACCCTGATCATCTGGAGCGGAGAATGTAAATTTAATGTCTTCGGAACTGATGGCAGACCATATGTCTAAACTCCAGTAAACTTTTTCGATCCAAAATCCACAAACAAAAACTGTTAAGATCGGTGGGTCAGAACAATCTAGATAGTAAATATGATGAAGATTTGCGATTAGCCTAGATGTTCCAGCAAGACAACTATCCTAAGCATAAATTTCGTATGTGCCGAAATAATAAAACAGAAAGGATATCCTAGCAAATACTGATGTTACGATATACAGCAATTAAATTGTTTTTATGTTCCTTACATTTTCCTAATTGTTTTTAAATGACTATTTTTTGTTTTTTTTTTGTTTTTTTGGACTAACTCTCAGGGGATGTCCCCTAGGAGTGCAATGTACTGTGATAACGATAGGAAATGAGGATATTGGAAGGAGGAAAGAGGGAGTTGTGCTTGTTGACTTTGGCCTTGAATTTCATAATGTCATAGTAGGCAGTAAAAACACTTGCTGGAAGATTATTCCACATGCGAACAGTACGGCTGAAGAACGCATTTTATCTATAGTGCGTCGTCGGATCAACCGGCCATTTGACAATGACCACCCATAGAGATTGACGACGGTGCTGGATCAGTGGACAACAAACATCATTGGGTCTTTTGTGCATTAAAATCGACTCGGTTCATTTGGCCCCACTCACAAATCGTCGCCAAATCGCGGTTGAGTGAGTCGTTCATCGTTTGCCTTTTGTCCACGTTCTCCGGGGGACTAGGCCGATGTTCAAATGAGTACGAATGGCAGAGATTGCTGTCAACCGCAAAGGAGTAGATTGGGTCACAGTCTGTCCCAACTGGTCGACAATGAAAATAAGAACTCCTGCGGTCAACTTATGGTCATTGGATGAGACCCCATCAATAACAACTCGTATAGAACGGTCTCTGTCCAGATAGTCTTTTAAAATGTTTGAAATGGAGTCGGAAATGGCGTCGAGTCTATTGGGCTTCTGTAAAGAAACCTGAACTTCACCCTAAGGGAGTTTAATTCTGGATCTTTTTCAAGTGTTGCTGACTCTGGAACACCACTCCATTACATATATATACCACATGGCCTCTGTTGGAAAAGTGGATAGAGTGTGATAGCCAGGGATGTGAAAATCCTGTGGATCAGAATCCTCATATATCTGGGTCTCACACAGAGGAAAGACGCCAGGCTTATGGAAACGAATGTGCAAGTATACTACAAAAAATTCGACCTCAACCCGCGAAGTGAATTTGAAACACTACCAAATAACAAAGACAAATCACAAATAAGGCTGCACCCGTCCGGCCGCTATTATTTCTGTGAGTTGTTCAGTGTTATACCTACAACAACTAACAGAACAGTGACAGGATGAGCACAGTATTATTTGTGTTAAGCGAAAAAGTTAGGGAAGGGGGGAAACACAAGTTCAAGACAGAAAAGGGAACAAAAAAAACCCTTAGTGTTGTATTTTTTGTGTTGATGCGTTTGGTGTTGAATTTTAAATTGTTGTTGATGTCAATGTGTGTGGGCGGTGGTTGTTGTTTTGTAGATAGCCGGTTTATTTATTTATTGTTGGTGATTGCTGTTATTGTTTTTGTGGAGAGTTTATTTTGTGGAGTATTGTTATTATTGTTGTTCCTCTCTTTTGTTTCTATTTTATTTTTAGTTTTATTTGTTGTTATTTTTTTTATTATTTTAAACAGACGACACAGGGAAACGCGACGGACGGAATGTCCCGAAAAGTTTTTAATAAAGAAAGCTATAAATCGTCTTGCACTATGCGCATCTGTTGGTGTGGGATAGTTCTCAATAACGGAGCATTTACTGTCATCTGGTAATATTTCCTTATCTGTGCATTTATGTCCTAGATAAGTTACTTCTTTCATTAAGAATGAGAATTTTTCGTGATGTAGCTTAAGATTGTGCTTCCAACATTGTTCAAAAACATTTGTCAAATTTCAATAGCATATGTTTTTCAGAACATCCTAACTCTACTAATCGTCCGGGTGTTGAGACCCGTAGAGGTCTTAGATAGAAATCGACCCCAAAATGCTCAGTTTCGTGAAGAAATGCGAGAAAAAAATAACCGGAATTAACCAGCCATTAGACAGGGCAGTAATTGTTCGAAAAACTCAACACACTCACACTTTTTTACCAATACACACACATTTTTGCTACTGTCCGGCCGACTGGCAACGAAAATTCAATGGCAGTAAAATTTTAGCACATGCAGCAGAAACGAATGTTAGAGTTCCCCCAACATATTTTTTGTGTCAATTTATGGGATAATTTTATTGTGTAATTGTGTTTTGACCGTTTTGTCGTAATAAAAACAGTTATATTTTGTGAATTGTTATCAACGAAGTATTTTTCAGACTTGTTTGAAGTACAAAGAACAAAATTTAGACGTATTTATGAAAACTAATTTGCGTGTCCATACTTTTCCCCAAATGCTTTGACAATTTGTGGTGTGGGGTAACATTGAGTTTTTGTTTGCTGCTGCGGACGGTAACAACAACAAGAGAAGTTACTCTTGTGACGACGTTTTTGAACTGATTTTTCAGATGATTTTCGATATTTGGTTTCTGTTTCGAAGAGTATATGTGTGCTCAACTGGCAACAAATTAGATGTAGGTGTAATGGCAGGGTTAGGATTTTTCGATGACGTGTGTGTTGCAGAACGTTGTGGAATACCGACAAGACTAGCCAACACTTTTTATATCATTTATTAATGCGCTTGTTGACGTCGTCGTCGTTTTCGAGTCAACGTCACTTCTTGTCGAAGCCCAACGAACTCCCTTTGGGTTAGGTTCGTGATTAGATTGCACACCTTATATTTCAGGTTTCTTTACTAAAACCCAAACTTGGATTAGGAGGCTACAATGAATGCCTTCGACGTCCTTTCAGACTCCATTTCGAAAATATTAGAATATTATCCGAACAGTGAAATTGTAGTTGCTGGGGATTTCAATGTCCATAATAATTCTAGGCTAGCCCATTCGAGCCATACATGTCCGGAGGGTCAATATGTTCCGCGATTTTCCGAGCATAACGACATGCCGCAATTAGCGAATGAACCAACACACATTCCGCGTGTTGAAGGGCAACAACAAAATATTTATGACCTTTTCTTAACCTGACATCCTGAGAAGTACGAGATTAGCATTCTTGAACCTTTTTGTAATTCGGATCATTGCAGCATCCATTTCGTTCTCCGATCTAGGATTTTCTATTTCCTGTGGTAATAGTGCAGTAATAGTGCACAACAACGTTAAACATTGCCCAATGCAGGAGTATAGAACTGATCACATAGAAGCAACGTCGATTTTAACGTGGTAATTTCAATAGGCTCGAAATTTATAGTAGCTGACATTGTAATGTCAAACATACCTTTTGGGGCTCAAGACTTATATGCCAAAAAGGAAGACAAATACTGAATGCAAATTCAAATGTTATTTCTGCCGGTCAAGTTAACTGACTGATAATGTAAATCGTGATCAGGTTTCTATAAGCTCCTTACTTGATATGTCTTCTGATCACCCGCCCACAATCATAACGTTATACGATGATTATTCAAAAACTGAAAACGAACACTACTTTCCTAACAAACGAACAAACTGGATGAAATACAAAACATCAACACCATAATCTATAATTAATTGCGGTGTAATTTCTTTGCAGTATTCTTCTGCCGATGAAGGCTGGAGAAATGTTGTTTTAAATTTCCGCACATTCAACGTTTCAGTCACTAGATTCCCATTTTCATCTTTATACCAACAATTTTTTGGCATCATTTTTTTTTTGCATAACTCAATCTCGTCACATTTCCATCTCTTTTTTTACTTCGGAATAGACGGTTTTCCTCTCTCCTCAACGTTTGTATTCAACGGTTTTAACTTCATGGGCGGCTTTACACTCCTCATGATATCATTGTTTTCGTGCTGGCCGCTTTCGGTAACCAAATGGAGTATATATGTGTTGCAATTGTTTGCTGATACCATCGGGAGGAGAAGGGTTTAACGGGTTTTGTGGCACATAATGCGTATCTGTGGCGGAGTGCTTCCATGGCAGCTGTAATAGATGTCGTATTTCCTGGATGTCGGTGATGTCAGCCCTGTATTCGTCTAGGACATCCGCCAGTTGGATAGATGTACCTGGTTTGTTTAATGTTCGTACATTAGAAGGGCATATCCTATATTTAAAATGTAAGGATCGTTTGGTTTCCATGAAGATTTATCATAACAAACTTTGCCCCACTTTTTTGTTACCGTAAACCTTCTTCGTTCTTAAAAATCCAATACAGAATTCTAATACTTTATAGTTCTCATAAAAAAGTACATATATCCATCGAAAAATTTAAATATGTTGTTTTAAAATTCGTTGTTTAAAATTCCGATAATTTTTTGACAATACACTATGTTGTAGGCTTATAAATGTCAAAATGCATGTAAAACCGTGTTTTTATCCAGCTATCAGAATTTTGGGAGTGTTTGGGAAACTTTATAAATCGATTCTTTTTATACTAGACAAGAAAAATGGTATTATTTATTAGAATTGTTTATGCTCATCGTATTTTTGGACCAATATGTGACAAACGCCAATTTTTTACCATAATGGAAAGAGTGGATATTTTCACACACTTGCGAGTTAACATTAGAGCGATCGTTTAACGTACTGTGTTTTTATTGATTTAGGTTGTAACAGCTATTCTCATTTTCACGAAGAATCCCTGAAGTAGGTCTTAATAAAAAATTAGCTTTTAAAACATGTAGTTATTTTTTGTGTGTTTTCAGTTATATGTCACCGAGCTATCCATTCAACGTTGATCAGAATTACGCACCTGTAGCAATTTCAGCGGATGATGGAAAAGGGAGTAGACATGGAATATTAAGCCCCACAGATCACCAACAGTCAACAGTTTTGTTTAAAGACGATAGAGGAAAAGACGTTAATAGTCCAAGTGAAACAGTCAAAGTTTTACATCAACAACAGGTATGTGTGGTATTACTTTTCTTATATGATCAGCTTATTCTTTTTTTTTTTTACAGATAACATCGAATAAATCCATCAAATCAGAGCCCATTTCGAAAGCAGAAAATATAAAAGCTGATGCTGTAAACAGCAGTCCATCTCAAGTGTCGCACATTCCGTTACATACTAAAGATTTACAAGGCTTGGGGGTTTATTCAAACATGTATCAAAGGCATCCAATGGCGTTATCTTCACACCAACTGTCCCGCGAAGAAGAATTGAGAAGGTATGTTTGCAATATTCATAACTTCTTTTATATATATTACCACGCGTGCACGGATACGACCATGAATGAAACGCATTTAAGTTTTCAAAACAAACCTGAAAAAAGTTACTGACAGTCTTACCAAATTCAAAACTGAAGACAAATACATTTTTTAACTATTGATAAAGTTTGGGTTTCAGTGTACCTTACTTATATTTAGAATTGGCCTTCAATAAAACTAGTTTTTCAAATGAAAAACCAGACAATCATTGCCGCCTAGAACTGTTTACGATCCCGGCAAAAAGAAAACAGTCGTTCAACTGAAGGGCGTGTTAAAAAAATTTACTTTTTTGATGCATAATTTATCATAACACAAAAACGATTTTGATTAAATACATTCCAGTCGTCTCCGAACAAAAGTAAAACGCCTGATAAACGAAAACAAATTTTGTTTTTGTGATTTCCGGAAAAAAATACAATCGTAAGTGAACAAGCAGAACAAATGTGTGTACTAGGGTGGTTTTATCTCATAGGGTAAACAAAAATGTGAGAATTAAAATTGTTCTCTCTGTCAGATTTTAGGATTGCCAAACTTTGAGTACGATTGAAAGATGTTAACACGTGCCACTGGGTCCTCAAAGTTTTGAAAATCTCGATTTTTTTGGCAGTTTGGCGACTTTGCCGAACGGTTTAATATATTTGTCCGTGTCATACATCAAATTGGAGGTGATACTGTTTAAAATATTTTATATACAATAAAAAAATACGTAAGTAGTACTCAATTCGAGATGATGAAGCCAATGACCCTATAAACGTGATTAGGTATCCCTTAGAAGATGGAACCCATTGTGAAAAAACCCATTTTCCTTCGTATATTATCAATTTTTGGAGTGAAAACAGTTATGTATTTAAAAAATGAAGTGTAATAAATGTATTTTTCATTTTATTTGCATAAATTTATTCAGAGAACTGACTTAATATGATTTTTAAGTTATCTGGATACAGCTGACTACTTGGAGGACGTATTTAATTGGTTGTAATCTCTGATGAACTTATCTCCTCGCTCTGCCATGTCGTTCTCAACTTTCAAGTTGTTTACCATCCTTTGCAACTCCTGGTAGTTAAAGTTCTGCAGCCAAGTTGCTGGATATTTTTTCCAGATATTCGGTGTTAATGTTTAATCTATTGAACAACAGGTAAGACTCCCTTGTAATTAGAGCTGGGAGACCTTTTTGTAGGAATTTCGGCAGTTGTCCTTTTTTAGTTTTTCTGGAGCACTTCTCATTTTCTTCTGCTTGATTTGTTAAGATTTTTGTCGCCATTTGGCTCTTTACGGTGTTTTTCACTGTCGGGTCCAACAATGTTAGTTATCATTTTGTTTATTAGTTTTTCTGATATTTTTGTCAATGCTTTTGTGTTTCAATAGATTTTCAATGATGTCTAGGTCTTCTTTTGGTGGTAAACACGCACTGGGGGCGTTAAACCAGGTATTACAGTAGAATCGAACGATGAAAACACAAAGTGCTTCTAAGGCCTCTTGTTCTTGGGAAGTCAGCTTTAACTGGTCACGGAAGAGTTGTATTTTCAGACAGTAAATAGCTTTTGCCATCCACCTGGCGTGGTGTACTGGACCTGGAGACATGAAGCGCACAACTATTCCGTCAATATGGCCAAGATATAGCAATGCCAACTGTAAGAGCTCTTGCATCTCTTGGCTGGCATTCCATTAGTTTTCTTTGCAGTTCTTTTTTGATATTCTCTTGGTGTATCTTAAGTATGTCTGGAATTTGTTCCCTGTATTTTTCACGGCTTACTCTCCGCTGTTTACGGATAACGCTTCTGGAGATCTTATATTCTTTGGGATCCCCTACAAGAGCTTCTACTGTAGCCAAAATGATACGAGTAGTGTTCCTATCGGAAACCTTATAGCGGTCCAGCATCAATAACAATTGCACGGTTAAGACAATTGCACGCTTGATTCTCTTGGGGCAGACGGTCCTTCATATTGTACGTTCATCTTGAGCTCTCCCTACGGCGTTTCACGTCCTTCTGACTCTTCTGTTGTCTCTTCGTCCCTGAGCTCCACCGTCTCTGTGAACAATGAGATGAGATAATAAGTACAAAGTTTCGCTACAAGGCCAATATTTTTCAAATGCTTACCCAAATTTCACTCATCAAGTTGTTCCTGTAGTAGTCTTTCTTCAGCTTGAGCCAACTTCAGGTCAACTCCGACCATGGAGCCTGGTCTTCCTTTCTGTCTGTGTTTCAACAGAAACTCCTTGTCTTCTTCTGAAGTCATCATCGTCGGGGCATCTTGGTGGGCAATATCAAAGAGATCATCCAACTTTGGGCTGAACTCTTTTACAGCATTTCTTGCACTTTTCGTTTTTCTATACATATACTTCTGCAGTTTTCTCAAAACATCGTACAGTTTTTCTAGATTTTCAAAACTTTGAGGCCCCAGTGGCACGGGTTAACATCTTTAAATTGTGATCAAACTTTGGTAATCTTAAAATCTAACAAAATTAAATCGTTTTTTTAAAACCACTCTAGCGTGTACATTGGCAAGTGAAAGTTATTACAACCGGTACTCGTTGAGTGGTCTACTTGCCATACTTTATCAAATGCTTAAGCAACGTCTAGAAAGACGGCTCAGCAATATTCCCGACGTTCATAACATTTAGATTTCTCGATTTCTTGGGTCAGTCGGTTTACTTGTTCTACTCCTTTCCGGAACCCAAAGTGGTGGTCTCGATATACCTTTTTCGGCCCGAGATATCATTGAAAATCATTTGAATTAAAGAAATTGTCCATGTTTTGGGAAAGTAATTAAATAAATATCACAGCAGGGAGTTCAAGGATAATTTTTGCCGGAACACGGTCAAACGTGTATGAGTTCGTTTGCGTAAGCACCCTAGTAATACTGAGATCTTTATGACTACTAATGTACTGCAACCAGTGTATGGTTACAGACTACAGTAGAGTAGTCTGATGATAACTCATGGCAAGTATTGACTGGATAATTTGTTAATATCAGAGGACCAGTACGTTGGATGGCGAGGTGATATAAAGTCTAATCCATTCTGGCGCTGCATGAGACATTTATTTAACTGATTTTCTCTAGGGTTTGGTAAACGGGAGAAACCTGTACATTTTTTTAACTGACGAAATCTAACGTTTGCAATGTACTATGCTAGCGATAGAAATAATGGTTTTGGAAGGAGGAAAGAGGGAGACTGTTTGTTCACATTCCACATACGAACAGTTCGGCTAACGACCGAATTTTCTATAGGGCGTTGTCCTGTTAACTGGACATTTTACAAAAAGAACGGATGAGAGCCCAGAGTGAAACGAATTACCAAGTGTTATGTCTTCACTTCAACAGACAAAATATAACTCGTTTATTCATATAAGATCAACTACATAAGTACAATTGAATTTATGGAAAATAGTGTAAAGGAATAATGGATAATGGAATAATGTTGCCATAATGTATTCCAATACAGTGATGCTAATACAGGATTGTAACTGACACAACACTCTCCCACGCTAATAACGAACATGGTCCGAAAAGTGTGTTGGAGGTCTTCGCAATCGGCTTGACCGTCTAATACTGTCACTGCTGTTCCTAGAAGGTAGACTTCGGCCTTGCGGTGTTCCCGGATCATGTTGTTGTTCGGGGTTAGACCTTTCAATCACAATTTCTTCAATTTCTGGTTTAGAGAGTTGTTCAGGCGGTTCCGCAAATGTTACAGTTTTATTTGGCTTTTGGACGTTTGTTTTCTGCATTTGATTGATATGACGTTTTAGTTTGTAACCGCTATCTAGTAACACCTCATAATGTAACCGACCCCACTTCGCCTTGATTACACCAAACTTCCATATGGTTTTTCCTTTTTCGTACCAACGTACTTGTACCCTATCTCCCACGCTAAGTTGACGAACATCAGGCATATGGATGATAGACTTTGTATGTTTGTTAGGACGTAACGCATCAAGTTTTATTCGTATCTCTCGACCCAAATATAATTTCGCTGGAGTTTCTCCCTTGGAAAGTGGTGTTGCTCGATAACGCAATAAAATTTTCTTGAACTTTTTCATGCAACGTATTTGAATCATTTTCCATTGCTTCCAATTTCGATTTCAATATTTGTACGTACCTTTCAGCTAGGCCATTTGTAGCTGGGTGGACTGGAGCAATAAATTTTTGTATAATTCCATTCATCTGACAGAATTCTTTAAATGTTGAACTTGTAAATATAGTGGCATTGTCCGATACCATTATTTGTGGCAATCCATGTGTATAAAAAATATTTTGTAATAAATTGATTATTGATTGTGTAGATGGTGCTTCTTTCAAAATACGGATTTTTGGCCACTTTGATTTTGCGTCCACCAAAACTAAAAAATGATGATTCATGAAAGGGCCGGCGTAATCAATATGTATGCGCTGAAAATTTTCTGCTGGCTCTTCCCAGTGATGTACAATCACGTTTGGAGGACAACTTTTTACGTTTGCACAGCTGTCACACGACCTCACCATCCGTTCTATGTCCATATCAATGCCTTTCCAAAAAACGTACTTTCGTGCTAATTGTTTCATCTTTACAATTCCCAAATGAGTGTGATGAAGCTCTTTTAAAATATGTTCTCTTAACTTTTTAGGTATCACCACTCGATTTGCTTTTAGCACAACGCCATTCTCTATAGAGTATTCCGCTTCGTTGATACTTCCTCTTATCAAATCGCTTTTTAATCTTGATAATTCTGCATCTTCATCGGTTGCTTGAGCGACGGTAACTGATGTTATAAAATTGGTAGATATTTCATTAATGATTTGTTCTTGAATAATATGGATTTCTTCTTCTAAAAAATGCGTAAAAGATGTACTTTCATTGATTGGTGCTCTAGACAAGCAATCTGCGTTTATATTTTCCTCAGCCCTGCGATGTTTTACTTTATAGTTAAAGCTTTGAAGAAATGAAGCATATCTTAATAAACGTGCAGATGTCATTGCTGGTATTTTTGATGTTTGATGTAAAATCCTCGATAATGGACGATTATCAGTAATTAAAGTAAACTCTCGGCCATATAAATACATAAAAAGCTTGTCAACTGCAAATATGATGGCTAGCGCCTCCCTGTCTAATTGACTATAGTTTTGTTCAGCTCTCGTTAACGCACGGGAAATAAATGCAACAGGGCGTTCTTCCCCTTCAACGATATTTGATAACACTGCGGCAATACCTGTAGGACTTGCGTCGCATGCTACTGTTATCGGTAACGTTTCGTAATATGGTCTCAATACTCTCTCTGATAATATTTCGTTTTTTAGCTGTGTGAATGCGCGTTGACATTCTTTGGACCACACGAACTTATTTTCTTTTTGTAAGAGTTCGCGTAAAGGATAAGTAATTGATGACACATTTGGAATAAATTTTGAATAGTACGTTATCATACCTAGGAAACGTTTAACACCGCTTGCGTCCTCTGGGGCAGGAAGTTCATAAATGGCTTTTGTTTTGCTAGGGCACTTTGAAATCTTATTATGGCTTATAACGTATCCCAAATAATGTATTTCTTCTTTAAAATATTCGCACTTGTTCTTGTTTATATGCAGGTCGTATTTGTGTAGACGCTCAAAACATTTTTCAAGTCTATGTAAACATTCGTTTTTTGATGTTCCACAGACGATAATATCATCAAAATATGATATAGTACCTTCCAGCCCTTGAAGGATCTGGTCTAGAATTCTGTTGAATTCACTAGGCGCAGTCTTTATTCCAAAAGACAATCTATTCATTTGTAAGTACCTTTGTGCGTAGATATTGTTTGTATTTTTTTGCTTTCGTCATCCACTTGCACATGCAGATAAGCTTTATACAGGTCTACTTTACAAAAAAAAATCGCATTTTTAAGGCTATTGAAAATTTCATCTATGCGTTTTATTGGATAGTGGGCAGGCTGTAATTGTTGATTTACCCCAATTTTATAATCCACACATAATCTTACATTTCCATCGGGTTTCTGTATTACCACTAACGGGGAACCCCAGTTGCTTGTGTTAACTTTTGTTAAAATACCTTCTCTTTCCAAAGTATCGATTTCTTGCTCAACTTTGGCACGTAGTGAAAATGGCACTTGTCTCTCCTTCACAAAAGCTGGCTTTGCACCCTCTTGAAGCTTAAGACTGCACAAAAAATCTGGGATACAACCTACTCTCTCTTCAAAAATGTCAGGATACTTTTGCATTTGTTGTGAAATTGAATGTATAGCGAGAATCTTAACTTGCTCTTCCGGTATACCCTGATCGATTTCATTGAGATTAATTTTTAAGTGTCGTATCCACACACGACCCAGCAATGCTGAATGATTTGACGATACCACGTACATTTCTTCTCTTGATGTCTTTTTTCCAAATTTAACGTTGACTTCGACAACACCCAAAGGTTTAAATATGTCGCCAGTATACGTTCGAAAGGCTATATTTGTTAAGCTTACTTTTGATTTTATGCCAAGCTTATTGAAGTCATTTTCTGGAATTAACGTGAACCCTGCACCTGAGTTCACTTCAAATACTTGCTTTTTATCTTCGATTAAAACTTCCGCCAAAAATTTGTGGGCATCTGACGCACTTGTTGTGTTGTAAATATTGAAAATTTTGTTGATACCAAACGTATTTGATTCGCTCATCTCTAATGTATTGGTTGAGTTTTCGCTGTATTTGTTATTTTGTTTCATCCTTTCTTCCGGGACATGTTAAAATTGTATGCATTTTAACATGTCCCGGCTTTCCACATGCAAAACTCTTTAATTTGTTTCTATTTATTTTGCACTCGTTTGCAATATGATTTGTTTTACCGCATCTAAGACACAATCCATCTATGCCCAGCTCACTGTAATTCACTTCTGATCTCACTGATCTGCTGCGATTGCTGCTACGACTCCGTGCTCTGCTACGACTAACTGCACCGTTGGTGTTGCTCGGTTTTTCTCTCCTTATTTGATTTATATTCGTTGTCGCGCCCGTATTGTTGTTACAAATTGCGTTATTGTCAATTTTCGCAGCCTCTAATGCTGTTGCTTTTTGCACAATTTCTGGAAAACCTGCAGTTGGCGTTTGTAAAAGCTGCTCTCTTATGTGGCCGTCGCGCAATCCTCTTATAAATTGGGCTCTTAGAAAAATGTTGGCTACGGACTTTTTGCACTCACGTATTTCCGAAAGAAACATGTGCTGCTCGACTAGAATGTTCTTTTTAGGGCAAAAATGCGATTCCATTAATTTAATAATTTCGTCATATTTCAGCTCATTTACAGATCTTGGTGCAGCCAAAGATGTTAACACCGAGTAGTTACCTGAGCCGACGTATTGTAGCAAGAGCTTCGCACACATTTCTTTGTCGCTCCATATTTTCTTTATTTTAAAATGATTTTCCAGACGCTCGTTGTAATTTTTAAATGTTTCCACCTTTGGATCAAAACATTCGAAACTTGAAATTACATTCACGCTGGTTGTTGCCCCTTGAGCCTGTAAACTCATTGCTGTGGTCATTGATGTTATCGCTTCCAATAACGTTTTCATTTGCTCTTCCATCTTACTGAATTTATTTTGCCAAAAAAAACACGCAGAATTTGATATATTTTTTTTTGATTAATATTGATGAGTTAATTTGCACTTGGTAGATTTTCAGCGTCGACTTCTATTTTTCTTCGTTCATCCTCGTCGCCATTAATTGTTATGTCTTCACTTCAACAGACAAAATATAACTCGTTTATTCATATAAGATCAACTACATAAGTACAATTGAATTTATGGAAAATAGTGTAAAGGAATAATGGATAATGGAATAATGTTGCCATAATGTATTCCAATACAGTGATGCTAATACAGGATTGTAACTGACACAACACCAAGTGATGCTAATATGTTAAGCTTGTACTTCTCGGGGTGTGAGGTTAGGACAAGGTGAAGAATATTATATTGTTTCCCTTCAATACGGGGAATGTGTGTTGGTTCATTAACTAGTGCTCCAAGTTGTTATGCGCTGTGAAATGCTCAACCGTATTGAGCCTTCGGAGATGTGTGCCTCGGATTGGAATGTCAAGAATGATCATGAAAATTGAAATCCCCAGCAAATACAATTTCACTGTCCGCATAGTCTTCGAAATGAATTAGGCCAGGGCGTCGAAGCCATTCAGGATAGCCTCCATTCCCAAATTTGGGCTACTGTAAAGAAACCCGAAATGTAAGTAATATTTAGAAACGTTTGACCATTCGCAGTTATGGGAATTTTTTGGTGTTGTTACCTTTGCCAAGGCTGGATTTGCGCTTCACTGTAATGTAAAGATCCATGCCTGTCTGAACTGTATTTATTTGTTATTGATGAACGTCGTTAGTTATTTGTGAGTCTTTTCCTATGTTTGTTGTGTGCACACTTTTTTTGCTGATCATATTGAGCGTGTAAAGGAGTCTGAGCTCTGTTTTGTTACTATAAAGATTTCTCTTTGGTATTGTTGCCTACGCGTTTATTTCGAAATAAGTATTTCGAGCACTTACTCAACATAAAGAGGGTCTGCGGTTTTGCTCCTGAGAGAGACTAAGGCTCATCATGATTTGATTTTTTAAACCTGTGTGTCTTGGGCTTTTTTCAATAATGGAAAATTTCTCTCTTTTTTTTTAACAATTCGGTAAAACTGTTTGAATCCTTTAATAGTGAAAACTTAAAAAGACTTCAAACAATTCTTACGATTTAGTTCCTGAGCCAATATTTTTACGACCGTTCTCTTTGTTCTAACAGAAGAACTGGATTAATTTAATTGAAATAACTATTAATTTGAATTGAATCGACGATATAATAGGAGCATAAGTGTATCTACTAATTGTGCTATCATTTTAGTTACAAAATAAATGCCCATTAGTATAATTTTAAAGGTAGAGTATCTAGTAACTTTTAAAATTATAAACAATCCAAAAGAATTGAACATGAATAGGTTAGCGTGGCATTATGAAAAAAGAGTCTCACTTAGACTAGGAAGTACATTGTGGTACCACGGAAGCTAGCAAAAATCGTTTCCGTAGTTTCTCTAGTTGTACCATCCTGAGCGCTGTGAGTGTAGAAGTCGACATAAAGTCTTGTACTAGAAGTTCGGCATTTCCACGCATTCCTTTCAGGTATAAGTACTTCTGGAAAAAACTGTTAATGCTGCACTTCACGAAAGGCCGTTAACTTCCCTTTTTGGATCGCTGCAGTAGTTTTTGACAAATTATTTTCAATAACAAAATTTTGTTTTCTTCTTTATACAAGTTTGGTTGCAGAGCTGTAAACGCATCATTCATTTTAAATGCATTTAAAATTTCATAGTTTTTGCTTCAATTCTTTTCACACAAAAAATAATTGAATGAAGTTTCAATCGATTCAAACGAAAAAATTATAAATCACTTGTAATTCATTTACAATTCAAATGAATTAACAGAATGAATTTCAATTCATTTGAATTGAATTGATTTAAATGAATTGGAATTCTATTAATGGAATCAAAAACGAATTGCACTCAATCAAAGTGAACATGGTGTTTGGAGTTTGTTTCTTGAAATATTACATATTTTGGTTATCACATACGCTGAACGACAAAACACATTTAATATTCAAGAAGCAATTAATAAATTATGAAATTTTGCTACCCTACCCAACCCAACGACAAACATCTTAGTGATATTAATGTAGTACTACCTAGTCGGCTTCGCTACCTCCTATAGTTTTGGAGAAGTAAAGTGATGTACACAGCATGTTTTACATAATTAACTCTAATTTATATATTTTTATAGTTCTGTAAAAAATTGCATGCACATACTTATTACGGTAGATATACATTTATTAAGTGATTCGGCACGTTTTTCTGTACATTTTAACTTAAGTAAACCCTATCTCATCATCATACAGTTGGGCGTTACCATGTCCCTTCGTCCAGTTAACACCTAATACGATCTATGGCAATTTCCAGGGCCATAGGTGGATACCTCATCTCTGTACTCGGTCCAGAAGCTGCAAAGATGTCTTTGAAGCCCCTGCCCATATATGATTGTTATATTCCATTTTTGGCCGGATGTAGGTGGTGTAAATATTTAGGAGATCATATGAGACGAAGTAGCCTAGCCCAACGCGCATTACCCTGTATCCTCATGTCCAGAACGTCAAGAGCGTCTGATTCGTCGATATCCATACCATAGAGATTGAGGACGATGCTGGATCAGGTAAACGTTTTTATTGCGTGTATTAAAATCTACTCTGTTCAGTTGGTCCCACTGGTCGCCTTCTGTCCTCTATCTCCGAGGGACTTGGCCGCTATTCAAATGAGTATGAATGACAAAGGTTGCTGTCATCCGCAAAACAGTAGATCGGGTTCACACTCTCACGCAACAGGTCGTCAATGAAAATAAGAAATAGAGAAGGAGAGACACCAGAACCTTGTGGCACTCTTGCGGTCAACATATGCTAGTTGGATGAGACCCCATCTATGGCAACTACAATAGAGCGATCTATGATACACCGACCTTCCTCTTCTTGTGCTACCTTGTCGATACCACTCAATGGCGGACCGTGTTACACATTGTATTAGTTAGGTCATACACTATACTTAACTAGTTCCACTTTTGTCTTAAAATATGGGTTCATAGACCGGCATTGGCTATCCGGTGAAAATTTTTAAAATCGTACTCAGACGTCGATTGTCAAAAACTTTCAGTGCGTTTGAATTTGATACGGTTGTTTTGAAATAACGGCTTTCTGTGCAGGGACATGTGACCTTTTAAAAGAGCAACTGTAACATACATTGAATATATCAGGATGACCCGAATATTATTATGGCTGTTACAACGATTTTTTAAAGGAACGTGACACCGTCCACCATTTCAAAACCTGTTTTGCTTCATGTTAGAATTATATGTACTACACCTCACCTTATACCTCTAAAACTCTGTGAGATAGCATCGTTTTTCCAAACTTGATTCGAAATAGCCTGTGAAATTTTGAGGACACATTACATTTAAAATGAAAATAGGTACAATAATAAAAAAAATATATATGAATGTAACTGACGTCATGGCGATGTCGCGAATTAAATAAAAGTCATCAAATGAATTGCTATTAATTGTTATTTCATTTGCAATTCATTTTCATTTCACGATGGTTTTAGCATCGGTTGCGTCTACCAACGTCCCCACATACTTCAAAGCTGTACGTGAGTACCAATTGGAAACCATGTATTTGCAACCTCTGTCATTCGTACTCATTTGATCATCGGCCAAGTCCCTCGGAAATAGAGGACAGAAGGCGAACGATGAATAACTCTCTTAACCGCGATTTGGCGACGATTTGTGAGTGGGGCCAAATGAACAGAGTAGATTTTAATGCACAAAAGACCCAGTGCTGTTTGTTGTCACACAAACGTTCCACTGATCCAGCACCGTCGTCAATATCTATGGGTGGTGTGGATATCGACGTATCAGATACTCTTGATGTTCTGGGCATGAAGATACAGGGTGATGCTCGCTGGGCTAGCCATATATTGGAAGTGTCGAAAGAAGCATTCAAGTGTATAGGCTTTTTAAAGCGGTGCAAGAAATACTTCACCCCCTCTGATCGCGTAAATATTTACACCACCTACATCGGGCCAAAAATGGAATACAACTGCCATATATGGGCAGGGGCTCCAATGACATCTTTGCAGCTTATGGACCGAGTACAGAGGAGATCGGTGGTGATGATGGGGGATGGTAGGGTATCCAGCTCTATTGTCTCCCTTCAGCATCGCCGTAATGTTGGTTGTGTACCGCTATTCTATAGACATTTTAATGGTATTCACAAGATATCCGTCGCCTGGTCCCTGAAGTTAGAACATTTAGCCGGAATACGCGGCTATCCAGGGTCTCTCATCCGTTCATTCTTAAATGGCCGGTTGACCGGACGACGCACTATAGAGAAAATTCGTTCTTCAGCCGTACTGTTCGCATGTGGAATAATCTTCCAGCAAGTGTTTTTCCTGCCTGCTATGACATTATCAAATTCAAGGCAACACTCTGCGACAAATGGTAAAGGTCAGTGATTGGTTTGGAATGAAACCACCGGGGAAAGTTATATTGGTAAAAAAAAAGTCATACGTGTTCCAGCGTTTCGCTGGGTCTCATCTAGGAATCGAGATATATCGATTTGAAGTTAGTAAGTATCGTATAGGGGAATTTGTCAGGAATTTGTCAGCTAAATCGGACGAGTGGTTCTCAAGTTATGTCAAACAAAAGAGCCAAAAACGTGACAAATTCCCCTATACGATACTTACTAACTTCAAATCGATATATCTCGATTCCTAGATGAGACCCAACGAAACGCTGGGACACGTATGACCTTTTTTTGACCGATATAACTTTCCCCGGTGGTTTCATCCCAAACCGATTGTGGCTGTCGCACAGTGCAAACATCAACAGACACTACTCCCTCTTTCCTCCCTCCAATACCCTTATTTCCTATCGCTAACACACTGCATTGCATTCATAGGGGGCATCCCCTGAGTGTTAGTCAAAAATAAACTCCTAACAGTTTAGGACTGAAAAATTCATTAAAATAGCCCGTCCCGTCAGTATGAAGCCCAATGATGAAGTCTGGAACGAAGTCCACATCACATATGAATTCATACGTTACCCGTTCTCATCTAAGAATACCTTGTTCCTCCTACACTCCCCAAATCAGAAGCAGCACTCCAGTCAAACTCGAAAAGCGTTTCATTCTTCTTGACCTTGAAAACAATACTGCGACGTATTACTTACAGGTCAAGGTTGGTACGTCTTGGAAGGCCTACAATGCGTCCGCCATGTTGGCACACACGCCAGCAATGCGACTCTCTTACATGAAAGCACCTTCTTTATTCCTGCAACAGACATGACTGTTTTGTACCATACGGACCGGTGATCCGAATATACCTAAGACATACTTGGAGGTCGCCTCTGCTACAGTACGACGAACATGCAGCCAAGAATATTCCACATCCAGGTGGAGTTCGAATGAGGGGGTCCGCATCCCCCCCGAAGTACGTCGACTATCTCCCTCTATTATATATATAAATGACAAATTCGCTAAGGTAAGGTAATACTCGATTCATGCAGTTTGGTGTCTTTGAACCAAATCTTTCGATTGATGAGCAAATGGTACCATATTTTGGTCGTCATAGCTGCAAGATGTTTATCAGGGGAAACCAATTCGCTTCGGATACAAATATTGGTGTTTGTGTTCATCGATAGGGTATCTGTTTCAATTTCTACCATATGCTGGAGCATCGGATACATATGATAAACAACTTGGCCTTGGCCTGAATTTAGTGTCGGTTTGTGAGAATCCTAGACAACATACTGTGTATTTTGCTTGCTTTGCCTTCTAAAAGAAAAAGGTTTTTGTGCAACCGGACAAAATCGGCGCAAACAGACTGGTAGGAGCAGGCCTAAAATCAAAATTACCTCGACATGATATGGATTACGCATTCGACCAAATACATAATATTGCATTGGTTCGATGGAGAGACAAGACAGAGGTCACTTTGGCTACGAGCTATGATCAGATGGATCCGATAAGAAACGTAATGCTATACGATAGAAAACAAAAAAAACGGATCGCTGTACCACAAGCCAACCTCATTGCTAATTACAATAAGCATATGGGCGGAGTTGACCTGCATGATAATGCTGTCGCTAATTATCGGATTGGAATCCGAGGCAAAAAGTGGTGGTGGCCTCTTTGGGTTACGTGCTTGGACAGCGCTAGTGTTAATGCATGGAAATTGCATTGCATGATTGCTGAAAAAACTAAACAGAAGCCTATGAGTCAAATTGATTTTAAGAACTCCATAACAAAAACTCTGTTGTTGTACGTCGAACCGGTAACAAACGCCGAATTATCTTCGTCTGATGAAGAAAATGGAACGGACAACGACTTTATAGACCGCCCAACATCATTACCCCAAATAAAAGGCATGCACATTAGGGCGTACCTCAAAAAAAAGTTCGCCGTACACCTTCGAATATGAAGTATTATTGAAAGGTAGTTTCAAAAAAAAAAATTTTATTTTTTTATGCCGAACGTAGGGGTCGCGCTTTTACATTTTTCTATATAACGGATTTTAAAGTGTGATATATCGATGTTTTTGTCTCGACGATTTTTTTGTCTTTGAAGTCATTGAGCTCAAGCACCCCCTTCTGGTACTTACCCATCATATCTCAGTTGCTACTACCCTAATGTACCACTCTAATATCAGAAAATTAAAGCTCGCATAAAATCATGAAACTCTTCCTAAGGAAGTATGTCGATTTTCCCAGCAGAAAGAGTGTTAAACTAGTTTTTTTCTTATTTTACCGAGAGCATTGCATGTATTTATAAGTTGTTCTTTGTATCTTCGATGTTTACAGTCGGTTGTCAAAGTGTAATGCATATATTGCTGTTTTTGGCCCATGCGTTGCTCATCGGTGACCGCCATAGCTGATTCATGCACAACATGAGCAAAACTACTTTGTCACATTGTTTCCCTATTGCAAATCGTTTTACCTGTGAAGTAACGGTCTATATTTTATTGTAACAATAGAAGAAATTAGTTCAGTAATAAGGCGTTGGTAGCTCAACAAAGCATTATTAAATATTTCAATTTCCATTATACAACGGTAAAAAAACTAAAAAAATGTCTTTTACGATCAGTGCATTAAACAACACTATGTTACCGACTAAGTACGATGTTATTAATTATTTCTTGTATCTGCGGCATAACACTAATCCCAATAGAAAATTGAGTGCTTTTAAACAAGAAGCTTTCAGAAGCATTACCCTTTTATGGGAGCGGGCAGGCATTCCAATTATATCGGTATCAGGTGTTCGTAAACGGTTGGATAAACTTCTAGACGATTACTATAAATTGGTTAAAAGTCCATTGAAATGCAATGTAAATGAGTGGAATAAATTGTTCTCAATTTCGCGTTGTAAGTGTGGCATAGAAAGAAATGTTCCATGCAGTTGCACCGCCTCTGATAAAATCCCAGACGATGCGAAAGACTTTTTCATCGATCAATGGGGTCCACGGCAGATGACTTTGGATAATGTTTATCATATGATGTCGATGAAAAATTGCGGTGTTCAAACGTGCTCAATTGTTGCACCATCAAAAGCGGTATATACCGAGTTCAACAGTATTGGGTATCAACCAGGCAGCGATGAAGAGCTAGAATTTGAAGAAAATGTTGGCGATTCCTCAGAGAAGATTAAAACAACATTTACGGTGGCGGACATTTCATTGCGTAATTTTAGTTCGGCTTTGGATCGCAGCGATACTTCAGTTCGCTACGGTGCCTTGCTTGCGACCATGTTAATAAAAGATTTAAAATTGTCTATTGCCGCAAAAGCCAAAGAAGAGTTATCTGCAGAAACAGCCGAAAATATATGTCAGTTCTTTGAACGGCTTATCATCAATAAAAATAAAATATTTCGAGAACGTGTGAAGTTCCGTAAGGAAGCAAAAGCGGCGGCCAAATGCCATCAATTATTAAAGTGTATCTCTTTCGATGGCAAGAAAGAGCCAACTTTGAAAAAAGTAACCGAGGCAAATGTGACGCGAAATATTGTTTTAAATGAAGAACACATCACCATTGTAAAAGAGCCTGATTCCAAATTCATTGGTTACGCTACGCCCACTGATAGCTCTGATTTGGGGATCCAGAGGAGCATCGTGGATTACTTGAGTCGTGAAAACTTCAATTTGGATGACTTAGTTGCCATAAGTTGCGATGGAACTGCTACCAACACTGGGTACAAAAGTGGAGTCATTGTGAGAATGGAACGCCATTTACAGAGACCGCTGCAGTGGTTCGTGTGCCTTTTCCACTTCAACGAGCTACCATTTAATGCGCTGTTAAGATCATTGCTTGGAAAACAGAAAGGACCTGGAATCTGGCCCGGAAGTATCGGAGAAGGCATTCAAAATTGCATACACTACCCTGTAAGTTTAATATATTAATAGTGTTTCGTGTCCGTGTGTTCCGTATACTTTACTTGTGAGCATTTTATTAATTAATAATTCGCAAATTTTGTTGCTTATTCCGTTTGGTCAGGTCAAACAAAATTTCGAACGCATTACAATGGGAGAAATGCCAGCGAACATAGATGGGTGGAATATTCGAGGCGACCAGCTTTACTTGTATCGTATGGTTCGAGCCGTTCATACCGGAGAATGCGATGAAAAATTAGCCAGCGAGAAGCCCGGTGCTATTTGCAAAGCGCGCTGGCTAACAACAGCCTCTCGAATTCTGCGCTTTTATATGACGTGTACGCAACCCTCGATGGTATTGAGAAAACTGGCTCAGTTCGTTGTGAAAGTGTATGCACCATTCTGGTTTCTTGTAAAAAGCCAACCACTGGCAATTCACGGAAGTCGGAATGTTTTCCTTTATATATGTTGGATTCGTCAGTTCAAGAGGTCATCCGTCCGTTGATTGAAAATAACGGATATTTTTTTCATCCTGATAATATTTTGTTATCGATGATAACAGACCCAGATCCACTAGTGCGTTCAGATGCCTATGATAAGATTTCATCCGCCCGCAATGAAGCCACGGGAAGCATTCGACAAATGTTCGGTCCACCAGTTCATAATTTTATCAATTTTGATAGTGACTCATATTTCAATATGATCGATTGGAAACAATTTGAATTGACTGAGCCGCCATGCTTGCAGTTTCTTTCGCAAGAACATTTAGAAGCATTCCAATTTTCAGAAGAAATTATCGATTTACTAGGTTAGCACAAGAAAAACTTAATTTGATTGCTTTCTTTGCTGAACTCATTTATTTTCACAGATTATCCATGCCATTCTCAAAACACCGAGCTTTTGGTTTATGTTGTGCATGAATCAGCTATGGCGGTCACCGATGAGCAACGCATGGGCCACATCTTTTCTAAACTTGAGAGCCGCCAAAAATATACCCAACTTGAATCGCGTCGAAATATGGTTGATTCAAATTTTAATTGTACCTTAATTTTTATATTTATTGTTCTAATAATTGAAATATGATGCGTAAATAGTAGAAGGGGGTTGTTGAGGTCAACATGCATTTTTGACGCAAACGCAACATCAAAACTACAACGACGCAAAAGCTCTTTTCACGTTTTACAAGGAATAAGAATGTGTTGCTAAATATGGATTTGTCGAACGCCTGAATATTTTGATTACAGAAAATGTTTGTCTCCAAGATAACGAACAATGGCTTATTCCAAAAAGAATTTTAATTTAAAAGAACAGTTTGATAATTTCAATGAAAACATTACATTATCGTGGGAAAACTGCAAACATTTCTTAGGCACACGATTCAATACCGCAAAATACATTAAAAAGCTCGGCATATATCGAAAAAAATTGAATGGAATCATATTCGAAACTTGAGTCAACAAACAAAAAGTACATAATATTTCAGTAAAATGTATGTAATATGTAAAATAAAAAAACAGAAGAGTGTTTTTTTATTAGTCTATTGAATAAAGTTTTTTTTTTTATATTTTCCTTGAAAATTTAATTTGAATAAAGAAAACTGTAGTTATAACGAATTTATTTTGTATTTCTTGATATTTCGTTATACCAAGTTTTCACTGATAAATAGGTATAACAAATGAATGGCTACAAGAATCATTTTTCGATCCCCTTCAGATTCGTCATATCGAAGTTTCACTGTATAATCATTATTTTTAAACAATATTTTTTAGACTATATTTGGACAACTGTAAATCAGTTTTATTAGGAATTTTACGGGGAAAACTTTTTATGCAGTACTTTAAACCTCTAGCTCGGACACAGCGATCAGAATTCGGACAGACGTTTCTGATCAAAATCCAAATATAGTCTCCAGACATGTTGTACCGAAATAATTCACAATTCGTTCAGACCTGTCAGAAGAAAAGTTGAACAGAGTTCGGAAATTACATTCTCGAATACACTTTCTAATCAGATTTCCGATATAAATATATAGTCCTTGTCTGATGTGAGTATATCTGCGTATAAAAGTACGATTTTTAGTGTATGATATCTGATATTATCGGAGATTAAATCTAGTTGTACACACAGAATAATAACATAGTAATACCAAAAATTTTCCTCTTAAATCGTTCGCAACAAGCCTCGCCTCTTGATTTAAGATCGCAAAAGCTATTTCTTGTTAAAATAAAAATCTTTGTTTCAAGGAATTTTATCATGCAAATAATTAAGTTATTACTTACTTATTTCCCTTAACACTCCACAGACGGGGAACTTCTCTCGAATCAGTGAGCTGTACGCGATATAATTTTGTATACTCACTGACCTACTGTTTAAAACCAGTTCCGGACGGCTAATGCTTTTCTGGAGAAGTTTTACATGCCAGCATTTACGATGTGGAAAACAGCGGCTGAAAAATGTTTGATGGTCTTACCTGGGTGTGAACGTGGGTTTACTTGTGTGATAGTCTCACATAGAGTTGGGCTTCGGGAATTTCCCGACTGGAATTCTCGAGAAATTTTCCAGATTTTTCCATCCCGAATCTCGAGAATTGAAATTTTTAACATTTCGGGAAATCCCGAATCTCGATAATATCTCAAAATTTCTCGACAAATCCATTTTTATTGCCAAATATTAATAGAAAAAACAATTCTTTAAAAAGTAAGAGAAGCATAAGTTTGCAAGTAAGAGAATACACATATAGCTCATTTAATTCAATGGTGTAACAATTCAAAATTCACTTTTTTTTTGCTCCAGAAAAAGCCGTCAATCTCTTATTTAAGTTGACTATACTTGCTAAGTAAGACGCTATTGGGATCTGTAAACGGTTCTCCTCAAAAAATCGTATTTTGAGTTGTCCCTGGAAACACCAAACTGTACGGCCATTCTGTTACACAGAATCACATACCAATCAATTGCTATGCGAGAAGCGACAACAGTATAACTTTTCCATTTGTACGCGATTGTCAGTCGAAGCCATTAACAGTCTATGTTTTTTAAAACACCATTTTGGTCCCCTATCACTTTTTTCCCCTATTTTAATAAGTATAATTTTCAATTATTTTTTTTTTTTTTTAAATTATTGAAATAGTCATATTTTCAAATATGTTTTTATATTATTTATACTTAAATAAAAAGAATATTTTATGAAATTCATAGCTTTTACACTGATTTTACATTTTTTTTTTGGAATTTTCCCGATATTTCGACAATTGAAATTTTCGTTATACGGGAAATCCTGCATCTCGAGATTAGGATTTTTTCGGGAAAGACCCAACTCTAGTCGCACACACTACCTACCACACCGAGGCCGTCCACATAATTAAGTCATTAGTATTAAAAAAGTTGTGTCAAATGTTAAATAATTAAAGAAACAACGAAACCGCATTTGAAATAACTGCGATACTGTTTATATAAGTGTTGCGTACTTGATGTTTACTTCAAATACGACAACAAGCCCTATAGATAATACAAATACATTTTTAATTTTTGCCGTCATCTCCAAATAGCCAGTTACAAGATACTCGTTAGTATATGTACTACTCTCACAAAGTTTTGTTAGTGAGCAGAATTTAACGACAAAAAGGTCTACCGATACACTGACCAAATTAATGTAAAATTGTGTTATTTATCCAAAAAGGATTGGCAAATAAACATTCCGTGCACCTTGCAACATCAAGAGGATGTTGAAACTATAAATAACTTAAATCTAGTAAAAAGGCGGTATAGTGCAGTAGTGAGCATTTATTTTTTGCAATGCAATCTTAAAACTAAATAACAACTATCTGCCATTAGGGACCTCGAATGGGCCATTAAGGATTGTCTAAAATATAAGTGTGTATTTGCAACTGTTTTCGTAATTATTTTTTCTGCATTTACGCTCTTTAAAATAAAAGCAATACCGAGAGAATGAGATGGATTGTTATATAGAAATTCACAAATTGAAAAAAAATAAAAAGTAAGTCAAAAGTGCATACATATACATTTGATATTTTTCACCTACAAACAAGTTTATATTTGTGGTATGGAAAAATATATATATGTTTGATGCGAACTTGTTTGCTGAAATTTGTTAAAATGGCAATTTTTTTCAGCGTGTACATACTTACTCCTCTACGTGGTGAATCGGAATCGGACAACTAATGAGAAAAATTTTTTAATGATCGCTCGTTCCTAAATCTGCATGGCACAGAATACAGCAACATAACGAGTCGATGGTGTCAATCCCCATCCACCTCACACACACGGCTACCCTTCTTTACACAAAACGATCAGAGTCATATAATTACGCTCTCTGTGAGCAATGCTCTCTAAAACTCTAAAATAATATGTTTTAACAAATTATTTTGCCAAATCTTTTTTTCAATATGCTCGAATTGTGTCCCAAACATATATTGATTGTGTGTAAACATAATATGTTTACAACAAACATAAATGGGTCTCCAAATATATATATATGATTGCATGCAATACAATTTTTAACATATTTTTTCTCCGTGTAGTTAAATCATTGCTAAATACAGAATTTCTGCATGATTGCGTTGAGCCAATTTATATTATTACACGATTTCTAAAGTGGGAAGAATTGTACATTTGTATCGAAGGTACCACTAAGGGGTCCATTTTTTTCTGGACAAGTTCAAACGTTTATAGACTTCTAAAGTAGGCGGGGTGGTACATTTGCATGGCAGGTACCAGAAGGGGCGTGGCCAGACGAAGTACATAATTTGGGTAAGATCGCGTTGGTAATTTTGATAATATTACACAGTTAATAAGTGGCGGGATTGTACATATGTATGGGAGTTGCCAGACTTCCAAGTTTTTGTCCGAATCTTTGTCGAGTTATACCTTTACTCCTACCCGTAGGGTGAGGATATAAACATCTGAAAGCTTCAACGGTTTTCTATCACGGTTTCAGGCAAATAGTGAATATGGCATCAAAAATCCAGTTCAATAAAATAACTTGATTTGTTAAACAAAATGCAAATATATTAAAATTCCTAAAATAATAAAGAACAATTAGGAATTGTTGTAAATATGTATATAAAAATTAACATACTTTTTGGTATGGAAACCACCAGAAACTTTGAACAATTTAAATAAATAATGAGCTCCGCGTATTAGCCAACTTGCTAGTATGTAATTCAGAATAAAATGGCGGTATCTCAGGGAAGCCTTTTGATAAATAATGTCTTCGTTAAATATTTATATGATTCTATTGTCAAATCAATGCTACAGACTGGACTAAGAGTCAAAAGAATGATTTAAACAACCTGGTCCATAATCATAAAAATATTTTTGATAATATTTCATTACCAATTGCTAACATACCTTACAGGATATCCACAGCTATGAAATTAAAACTGAAATCAGAGCTAAACAAAATTATCTATGAAGGAATTATTGAAGAAAAGGAAATCTCCCTTAGCATTTTCGGTGGTGTTAATACCCAAAAAGGACATTGGATATTGGCAAATCAAAATAGTTGAAGACGACCTTTTGGTCTAAAAAATGCTCCTACGACATTTCAGCAAATAATCGACAAATCTCAAGCAGACCTACCATATATCCTAATACTAGTGCCCGTATCACAACACTAACTTGTTTGTGGGTTATATGTATGTATGTCTATATACAATTTTGTGTTACGTTTTATTAATTTTTTCAATTTGGGAATCTCTCTATATCTATATGTCCTATTCTCTCGGTTATTATTACTCTCTTAAAAAGCGTAGAGACAAAAAAAATACAAAAAAGCAGCTAATACAGACCTATTCGTCTATACTGTTGTATATTTTTGAAAATATTTTGTACAACTCTCTAACAATAATTCCACATACTGCCAGTAACAAAATCATTTTTTGTTTACATCATTTGAAATTTACAGTTCCTATAATGTTAATCAACTTTTTTTTAATAAACGGTTTTTGTTCTGTCTTAGGTATTACATATTTTCGGACCAACAACGCCGTCAGAGCAGCACAGTGACCAATATAAATTTAATCAATCAGCAAAATCAAGGGTGTTCTACTCAATCCAGCCATCAACAATACAAAGATGACTCTGCTTCTTTACAAACACAACAACAAATTAAAATCAAGCCAAATGCTCCTCTGAGCATGTTAGGCAATGGTGGAAAAACGACAACTGGAACTAAGGACTCACCGAAACAAAAATCTGAAGATGAAATAAAAGTAATAAAACAAGAAGGTCAAAAGCCTACTATGGAAACGCAAGGTCCTCCACCTCCTCCTACATCGCAGTATTTTCTACATCCGTCGTACATAGCTCAAACTCCATTTGGATTTGATCCAAACCACCCTATGTATAGAAATGTACTGATGCCCCCAACATCACCGTACAATACAACACCGTATCATATGCCTATGCCACGATATCATGCTCCTGAGGATCTTTCAAGAAATACAGGGACTAAAGCTTTAGATGTGCTCCATCATGCAGCAAGCCAATATTATACCACTCATAAAATACACGAGCTCAGTGAAAGAGCATTAAAATCTCCTAATAGTGGTAATAATAATGGATCGAATGCAATTAAAGTTAGCGTTTCTAGTCCAAATATAAGTACAACTCCACATTCTAATATAAATGCAAATTCAAATGGGCATCATTCAAGTATAACTCAGCCTACTACTTCTACGCAGTTGTCACATAATTTGCCGTCACAGACAAATGCAGCATGTACGAATAAACAGGAAATAACTGGACAAAAAACGCACGGGAGTGTATCAGGTGTTGATGCAGCAGTTCATAATGAAATTCAAAAGCCTCAAACGAGTAGCAACTCAACAGTTGTACCGAACAGCGTTGCTGCTAATGCTAGCACCGGTATTGGCACAGATTCCAGAAGCCCCCCTCCACAAAGGCATGTTCACACCCACCATCATACTCATGTAGGTCTTGGTTATCCTATGTATCCTGCACCTTATGGAGGTTAGTATACTTTTTGTATTGTTTGTGACATTTCTGAATTTTCTTCGAAAATTGGAGAAATATTGTTCCTTCATGAAATTCTTGTTTTTTTAATTACTAACACTCAGGGGATGCCGCCTATAAATGTAATGCACTTTGTTACCCATAAGAAATTAGGGTATCAGAAGTATTTAAGTAGAAATAGTGTTTGTTGAGATTTCTCTTCGATTTGAGAACGTCACAGCTGGAGGAAATACACTTGTTGAAAGAGTATTCCACATGCAAACAATTCGAACACAAAAAAGGTGTCATAACGTCCATGGGCTATATGTCACTTTCGAAAATGTCACCGCCGCCTTTTAATTTCTTTTATTTTTTGTAGGTTTTTCCAATATTTTTATTTGATGAATAAAAACTTAAATTGTGCAACCTTTACGCAGATTATGGCGTGACTGGGATGGAGTAATGCATGCAAGGTATAATACAAAATTGGGATATAGACAGACGATAATCACACCTAACTTCATTTGCGGCCGATTTTGTATTACCTTCTCTTTTTTAATTTCCTTTACCCTCATTCTCTCAGATTGTACTATACCTCTTGTTTTAGTATAAAGGTGTGTTTGATAAATTACAAAGAGTTGGAAGGTCAACAAATTGAAAAGAATAATTAATCATACCGGCAATAAGTGAAACGGGAAGACGAGCAATGATTTATGCTGCAAATTATTGGTCTAATATACGCACAGGTCTCGCAAGTGAACGAAAAAAAAATGTCAATGCATGTTTGGCTTACTGGTATTTTTTGGGGATATGCGGTACTAGACAGTAGTTCTCATTCACTTGCGAGAACTATGCGTATATTAGACCAATAATTTGAGGCACGAATCATTGCAATGGGTACCGATGAAGAAGTGTGGCAGCTTTCGAAACGGATCCGTATACCTTGCCTGCAATCAAAGCAGGCATTTCTATTTCTGCAAAGAATATGCGCTACTAAACAGTATTTCTTATTCACTTACAAATATTTCACATTAAAGTTTTTTTTTTTGATAAATTATTAATTAGAATAAATTTAACTACCTCTCCTTATTTACGAAAGAAGTTTTTGCATAATTTAATATGATATTAAATATAGATTCTTAGCAAAAAAAAAACGTCTGTACCATATAATTATTTCGATGCCAGTACTCACGCGAGAGCTACTCTTGATAGAGAGAGATAGTGAACATCTTTGCCCACCGTTTGCATTGTATGTGGCGATCTGCATAAGTGTAAAGTAAAAACTCAAGAGCAGAAAAGCTGTAGCATCTGCGGGGAACAACGTACAGCTAATTATAGGAGAAAAGCGTATCGTAATCGTAATATGGTAAATACTATCATAGAAGTCAGACTTCAGTTATTACAAATAACGGAAACGGTATTTGATACGCAAATATTTTAAAGGACATTAAAACCCATGTCCAGGTGCCACAAATAGGTAACGTTGATTCAATGATTCAGCATCTCGTATAAAGTATCAACATGTGTATGTCATCCATGCAGCCAATGATGCAAGATTTCATGCGTAACCAAAATCAATTAATACAAGTTTTACTTACCAAAAAATAAGAGATGTACATGGAACGGTGTAAACCGACACAGATATGAATTAATAAATGACCTAGATCGTGAGGACATTGCCGTAATGCTTCTATAGAAACCCATCTCACAGATAGATACAATTTCCAAACTCCTAACTAAAGATTATACGGTACATATAATCCTAATGGTAATGCTCATGGAGGAACAGGTATACTCATAAGACGGCGTGTGAGACATGAATCATTGAAGGGTTTCGCACAACTTTCTCCCAGCGATATCAATTCGTATCCAACGTCTACGTGGTGCTTTTACGACAATATAATTCCCACCACGATACACAATATCAGAAGACAGATTTACGGGTTTCATTAATGGCCCGGACAAAAATGTCTTGATGCAGGCGATACAATAAGACACTGGGTCACCCGCCTAGCAAACCCCAGAGAACGTCAGTTATATAAATGTCTGATGCAGCGTCACAATGGATTTGACTATATACCACCTTGGCAACCAACGTAGTGGCCCTCTGATATTAACAAAAATAGGCTTCGACCTAATATGCTTCGGTATAATCAAATGAATAGGAAAATCGAAATTTTCAGTAACTTCTTGATAAATTATCAGACCACTCGCGGCACCACGGGGTACTATTTCTTCTCCACGAGGAATCTGTAGTTTTAGACGAAACACTAATGCTAACATCACCAAATACTATCTGGCTGAAATATAGAAAAAACATTAGTAGTCATATAAATCCAAGTAATACCATGAACAACGAAACAGACCTTGACCACAGTCGGCTCTTCAAGCTCTGCCTAAGCATAAAATATCACAAATAGGGAAATAGACGCTTAGTAAATGAGAAAAGAAGGCTACGACGTGAATGCAGCGAAATAGATCCCCTTTGTGATTTTGCTTTGATGTTGTCTTTTGTTTGGTAGTGTCATGGTAGGTAAATACAAAATTCACTTTGCAAACATTCGCGGGCTGAGGTCGAATTTTTTTGCGGTATACTCTCATATTAGTTTCCATAGGCCGGATGTCCTCGCTCTATGTGAGACCCAGGTGTGTGAGGATTCTGATCCACAGGATTTTCACATTCCTGGTTATCACACTCTCTCCTCTTTTTTTTCTCACAGAGGTCTTGTGTTATATATATGTAACGGTGTTGTGTTCCAGAGTCAGCAACATTTGAACTCACAAGATCCAGAATTTAACTCCCTCTGGGTTAAGTTCAGGATTGGATCGCACCTATTACACTTCGGGTTTCTTTATAGAAGTCCAAATTTGGAAAGGGAGGCTACCCTAAACGGCTTCGACGCCCTTTCTGACTCTATTTCAAAAGTCTTAGAAGATTATCCGGACAGTGAAATTGTGGTTGCTGGGGATTTCAATGTCCACAATAATTCTTGGCTTTCCCATTCGAGCCATACATCTCCGGAGGGCCAGTACGCTGAGCTTTTTGACGCGCACAATGACTTGGCGCAATTAGTGAATGAACCAACACACATTCCGCGTGTTGAGGGGCAACAACAAAATATTCTTGACCTTTTTTTAACCTCCCACCCTGAAAAGTACGAGGTTAACATCCTTGCACCTCTTGGCAACTCAGATCATTGCACTATTTCAGCATCCTTTTCGTTCTCCGATCTTCGAAAATAATTCTTCTTGGTATAAACACATTTATTCCATCGAAGTCTACTTCGATTAAATCTTCAAAGAATTGTTGGTTTAATCAGGCATGCAAAGAAGCTGTCAGATCTAAAGAGGAAGCGTTCAAAAATTGGCGTTTAAATAAAAATGCCAATACTGAGCTGTTACGCAAACAGGCAAGATCATCGTGTGCCAGGGTACTTAGGCGCGAAAAACTTCTTCACGAACAGCGTCTTCGTGCTAAAGTTCTTTCTACTCCCAGGGGAAGTAAGAGCTTTTGGGCATTTGTTAAAAGAATAAGGGACAATTCTTCATCTTCTATCCCAACTCTCGTTAACGATGACCAGATATTCACTGACCCGGTTGACAAAGCTAACCTTCTGGCTGAAATATTTGCAAAGAATTCATCTTTGCCAGACAGCAGTCAACCACTCCCCGTAATCGAAAACGTATCTACTTCGATGCCTCAGATATTTTTTCGAACACGTGGCGTTAAAAGGGTTCTTGCAGATCTCAATGTAAACAAAACTCCGGGCCCTGATGGCATTTCAGCACTTGTCCTATGTAAGTGCTCTTCGACGCTAGCTCGTCCATTGCGCAATCTTTTCAACATGTCGTACCGTGCTGGTATTTATCCTTCACGTTGGAAAGTTGCCAATGTTCAGCCGATCCCCAAGAAAGGTGAGGCTACTAATCCTGCGAATTACCGTCCAATTGCAATATGTTCTGCGCTCTCGAAGGCTATGGAGAGCATGGTTAACCACCATCTTGTTAAGTATTTAGAGTCTAACGGCCTTCTAAATGATCGACAGTATGGCTTCCGTAGAAATCGATCTACTGGAGACCTGATGGCGTTCCTTTCGGAGCGATGGAGTCGATCTATTCACGCCCTTGGTGAAAGTAAGGTCGTGGCTCTGGATATTTCCAAGGCGTTCGATAGGGTCTGGCACGGAGCACTCATATCAAAACTTATTGCTTTTGGTGTCGGTAATATCTTCTCTCGATTCATATCGAGTTTTCTCAGGGATCGCTCTATACGAGTTGTTATAGATGGGGTCTCATCCAACGAGCATAGGTTGACCGCAGGAGTTCCACAAGGCTCTGTCCTCTCTCCTTCTCTATTTCTTATTTTCATTGACGACCTGTTGGGGCAGACTGTGAACCCAATCTACTCCTTTGCGGATGACAGCAACCTCTGTCATTCGTACTCATTTGATCATCGGCCAAGTCCCTCGGAGATAGAGGACAAAAGGCGAACGATGAATAACTCACTTAACCGCGATTTGGCGACGATTTGTGAGTGGGGCCAAATGAACAGAGTAGATTTTAATGCACAAAAGACCCAGTGCTGTTTGTTGTCACACAAACGTTCCACTGATCCAGCACCGTCGTCAATATCTATGGGTGGTGTGGATATCGACGTATCAGATACTCTTGATGTTCTGGGCATGAAGATACAGGGTGATGCTCGCTGGGCTAGCCATATATTGGAAGTGTCGAAAGAAGCATTCAAGTGTTTGGGCTTTTTAAAGCGGTGCAAGAAATACTTCACCCCATCTGATCTCGTAAATATTTACCACCTACATCCGGCCTAAAATGGAATACAACTCGCATATATGGGCAGGGGCTCCATTAACATCTTTGAAGCTTCTGGACCGTGTACAGAGGAGAGCGGTGGTGATGATAGGGGATGGTAGGGTATCCAGCTCTATTGTCTCCCTACAGCATCGCCGAAATGTGGGTTGTGTATCGCTATTCTATGGATATTTTAATGGTATCTGTTCAGAAGATATCCGTCGTCTGGTCCCTGAAGTTAGAACATTTAGCCGGAATACTCGGCTATCCAGGGAATCTCACTTCTTTTGCATTGTTAAGTTTGGAAAGGCTTTGTATCTATATAGTTTTGTGTTGTGAAACTCCAATAGAACTTCACAGTTACGCATCGATCACTTCAGGTCATTTTCCGTTCGTACTGCAAGACATTGCCAAGACGCTCTGCCTTCTTGTTTTACAAAATTCGATTTGAGACCTTACGCATTTAGGGGTCCAATTTTTTTTGGAGAACTTTATATGTGTATAGCTTTATAAAATACGGAATTATAATTATATTGATATAGAGAGATTCAGAAGATCGGATAGGGCGTAGAAATATTATTCACGATTTATAAAGTGGGCGGGATGGTATATTTTTTTATAAGTACCAGATGGGCAATGGCCAGACTTCCAATTTTTTTACCAAAATTTAATCCAGTAATAGCTATACAAAATACAGAATTTAGGCAAGATCGCCCTGTGCGTCTTGATATTTTTACACGATTTCTAAAGTGGGCGAAATGATACATTTATTTGGTAGGTACCCGAAGGGGTCCGACTAGGGGTCCATTTATTTCTGGAGATTGGGCATAGTAATATGCTAAAGCCATTACACTCGATCCTTTCTGCAAAAAACTGAAAATTTCGTATTTGTCGTCATCATATATAAACCTGATATGATGATATCTGACGAACAGATACAGTTAAAATATCTATAGAAAAGCAATTACGGCGATGCAGTAGGGAGACAATAGAGTTGGATACCCTACTATTCCCTGTCATCCCACCTCTGTCCTTTGTACTTCGTCCAAGAGCTGCAAAGATGTCTTTGCCCATATAGGTGTAGGTGGTGTAAATATTTGCCAGATCAGATAGAGTGAAGTATTTCTTGCTCCGCTTTAAAAAGCCTAAACACTTCAATGCTTCGACACTTCGAATATGACAACAAACAGCACTGGGTCTTTCGCGCATTAAAATATACTCTGCTCATTTGGCCCCACTCACAAATCGCGGTTAAGTGAGTCATTCATCGTTCGCCTTTTGTCCTCGACCTCCAGAGGACCTGGCCGATGATGAGTACAAATGAGTATGAATGACAGAGGTTGCTGTCATCCGCAAAGGAGTAGGTCGGGTTCAAAGTCGGACCCAACAGGTTGTCAATGAAAATAAGAAATAGAGCCGGAGAGAGGACAGAACTTAGCGGCAACCTACGCTCGTTGGATGAGACGCCATCTATAACAACGATCTCGATCACGGGGAGTGGTTGACTTTTGTCTGGCAAAGATGAATTCTACTATATAACCAGAAGGTTGGCTTTGTCAACCGGGTCAGTGAATATCTGGTCATCGTTAACCAGAGCTGGAATAGAAGACGATGAATTGTACCTTATTCTCTTAACAAATACAAAAAAGCTTACTTTCCCTGGGAGAAAAAAGAACATTAGCACGAAGACACTGTTCGTAAAGAAGTTTTTCACGCCTAAGTAACCTGGCAAAAGATGATCTAGTCTGTTGGCGTAGCAGCTCAGTATTGGAATTTCCACTTAAACGCCAATTTCTGAACGCTTCCTCTTTGGATCTGACAACATCTGTGATTGTCTGATTCTAACAAAAGATATGCTACCTTTCTCTGTTGTTGTTTTTTATTTCCTTAACCCGCTGGCAAGAAATATTTTTTTATTAGAAACAAAAAACAATTTTACTATCCTATTGTCGATTTGTCACTTGTACTTCACTTTTTTTAATTATTTATTTTACATACTGAAAAATACTTACGCACACTTTTACTTCGTTGTATCTCCTCTACGTGGTGAATCGCTAATAGATAAATGTGGCAATGATCGCACGTTCCTACAAGTACCTACAAGTACTCAACAACATAACTAGTCAGTGTTACATACACACGGAGACCATATATTACCCTTCTTTGCATAAAATGATGTGTTATACAATTATGCTCTCTGCGAGAAATACCCTATAAAAGGCTAAACAAATATGTTCATATGTTAGGACACAAACATGTTGTTTTTCAATATGCTAGAATTGCGGCGCAAATATATTATGATTATATATTGTGCCCATAAAGAGAGGCAACATACACGAAACAAAAATACAGGCGTTCACGAGTTTCGCGCTATTTCAAATTATTTTAATGCTAGAAAGAAACATTTGTACACATACCGACTGGAGAGTAGCAAGGGAATTGTAGTGGTAATAAAGGGAATAGAATTATACGTAGGTGTTAGAAAAAGAAAACTTGGTCAACATCCTGAACAATAATAAAGTTCCTGAGCCAATGTACAAAGTCAAACTTCAACCCGACACACGGAAACTACAAAAAATTACGTACACCCAGTATATTAACACCAGTAGTTGTTGCATAATAGAAATTCCGTGGAAGAGCCCCACAAGCGTAACGGGCCTGTTTAATGCCAAAACTGGGAAGTCTAAGGACACACAAAATCATATTGTACTTTGCCCACCGTTTGCGTCGTATGTGGTGATTTTCACAAGTGTACCTCTTATAAAGTTAAATCTCAAGAGCAGGAAAGGTACCTCCAACTACAGGATATGCTGTAGGCCCCATAAAGATATGTACATGGAACTCTAATGGTGTAAACCAACACAGGCATGAATTGATAAGTTACTTATATCGTGTGGACACAATGTCCCATCTCACAGACAGGTACAATTTCCAAATTACAGATTTTACGATACACATAATTCTGACGGTAGGGCACGTTGAAGGGTTTTCGCATAACTTTCTCCAAACAACATCAGTTTTACAGATTTACAGGTTTCTTCAGTGATCTCGGTCAAAAATTTCTTGCTGCACCCGCCTGGCACACCCTCGATGAAATCAGTTATATAAATATTTGATGCAGCGGCGGAATGGAGTTTAATTTGTCACCCACTTCTTGCCATGAGCCCCATTTCTTGTCCACGAGGAATCTTTACCTATAGACGAACACCCAAGACTAACATCCCAAATACTAACTGGCTGAAATAAACGAAGTACATTAGTAGTCATATACATCCAAGTATTATCATAAATAACGAGATTGACAATGGCAACAGCTTCTTTAGTTTCAATTTCATGTTAGAACAGACGGCTTTTCACGCTCTGCTTAAGCATAAAATATCTCCGAAAAATTTGGGTACATATACAAATAGGAAAACAGAACGCCTAGCAAAGGAGAAAAGAAGGCTACGGCGTGAATGGCAGCGAAATAGATCCCCTTGGGCCAGACTTAGACTGACTGAAGCAAACACAAAGTTGCAAAGACGATGATGGAAAACTCCAAGCAAACTTTGTTGCGAGTCTCACTACAATATCTTCTACAAATGTTTTTTTATGGAAAACAATGCGAAATACGATTATGCCAACAGAGGCAAACTTTCCTATACGTAAAGGAAACGCCGGGTGTGCAACATCTGAAGTGGATAAAGCTAATGTATACGCAAAACATTTTGATCCTGAATTTCATTCAAATGTCGCTAGAATGTGCCGAAATTTGATTGTTAACAAACGTAAGACCAGATTTGACCTTGTTACGCCAAAAATTGTCCTCCAACTTCTATATATTGCTGTAATATTTCTTTTTTTATGTATGCTTTATTGGTTATTATTGAATCTACTCTTTACTATCCTTAAAATAAGTGTATGAATTTGAAATTTAATTCAGTAATGAATCAGGGTATGGATTTTTTTATTCAGCGGTTCTATGCATCATGTTGGCAGGAATGAAGAACTTTGTTGATACAGTTTTGTTCGCATCGTGAAATAGAGGCCGTGGACCTCCATAATATACCACTATTGACGTATTCGTTGGTTTTCGATGAGATTAAAATATATATAGAATAGAGATACACACCCCACATTTGAACGATGCTGTAGGGAAACAATACAGTTGGTTTCCCTACTATGCCCTCAGTGACGTATTTCTTGCGCCGTTTAAAAAAGCCTAAACACTTAAATGTTTCTTTCGACACTTTAAACATATGGCTAACCCCGGTATTTTCATGCCCAGAGTGTCCGATTCGTGGATATCCACACCACCCATGGAGATTGACGACGACACAAACAGCACTGTGTCTTTTGTGTGCATATGGGGGCGTTGGTAGACGCATTGTATTTCACCCGGTGCTAAGACCACCGTGAGTTTGGGCCAACGTGGCAGGTACACGGCGACTCTGTGTCTTTTGTGCATTAAAGTGTACTCTATTCACTCACAAATCTTCGCCATCGTCGTTAATCGTTAGCCTTTTGTCCGCGACCTCCATGGACTAAGACGATGTTTAAAGGTCAACCTATGCTCAGAGGATGAGACTCCATCTATAACAACAACATGTATAGAGCGATTTCTGAAAACTTGATATAAATCGAGGGAAGGTATTTCCGACACCAAATGCAATAAGTTTTGATATGAGTGCTCCGTGCCAGACCCTATCGAACGCCTTGGAAATATCCAGAGCCACGACCCTGCTTTCACCAAGGCGGTTGATCAATTTCTACGGAAGCCATACTGTAGATCATTAAGAAAGCCGCTATAATCTGAATACCTAAGAAAGAACTATAGGACGAAGACGCTATTCATAAAGACGTTTTTCGCGCCTACGTACTCTGGCGCATCTTGATCTTGCCTATTCCTGAACGCTTCCTCTTTGGATCTGACATCATGTCTGAACAATTCAACAATGGATGTAGTCTTCGAGGGAATCAACGTGTTTATTCCAAGAGACTTATTTTCTCGACCATTTCAACGGCAGCATCGACATTATTGTCTAGGAAATATAATTTCCAGTTAAATTGCCCAGAACAACGCTTCCAAATCGTGGACATTTATTTTATTTGGACATCGATTATTTTTTGTGGGGATACCTGAAGTCATTGGAAATCAATATTCAACGTGTCATTGCTGAAATACGCCCTCAAATGCTTGAAAAGGTGGTCGAAAATTGGACCTCCAGAATGACCTTTGTTCAAAATAGTCGTGGTAGCCATATGCACGAAATTATATTTAAATGTTAAATGACAAGAAATTATCTACCAAATAATAAAGATTTAACGCATGTAACAGACGCCAACATGTGTTACATGCAAAAATTGTTACAGCGCCTTGCAACACAATGCAGTAATAATATCAGTTTTCATTCGATTGAATGCGTGTGTGTGTGTGTGCGGCTTAGGCTGCTGATATATCACTATAGGGACTCATTTGACTACTTACCAAGAACCACCAGTACTTACCCGCCAGTACTGGCGAATTTAACAAGGGGATGTCATAGGAGGTAGTCTATCGCTACCGTAGGCACCACCGCTCACCAGTGATTTCGCTACTGATGTGTGACATATTGAACCCATATTTTATTTTTTTTGTATGGTGGAGTCTGTCGTAATTGTTAAAGTTCAACGATAAATAAAAGTGGATATTGTTTTCAAATTTAAAATGAACAAAATAGGTTTTAATTCTATTCTTTCTAAAACTTGCTTTATTGAAACACAATTTCCACGATCAGTTATTAATAACGACTGAAGACATCATAACAAAAGGGGGGTTACAATCTTGCCGCTTGTATATACAAATGGAAAGCCATCAAACACATGTTCAATTCCGAACAATCTGAAAGGTTTAGCAGCGCCCCAATCTAAAGAATGACGTGGTCGTTTCCGGTCGCATTTTGAATGAACAGTCGATTCGGTTAAGGGGAATGAATTAAATCAAGAATTTTTTTCTATTGAACTTGTGGCACCACTATTAAAATAAAGGGTCCGCCATCTAACTTTTTTTTTCAGTAAGTGCTTATTTCGTTATCGGGCCATGTTGAACGAATTTGTATTTACAAAAATTGAAGGGGAGGATATTGGCAACATTTGGTTTCAACAGGACGGCGCTACGTGCCACACAGTCGAAGCTACACTCGATGTTTTGCGCCCTGCTTTTGAAGATCGCATTATCAGCCGCAGAGCTGATGTCTTAAGGCTAGTACATGGCCAGCCGAGGCAGCCATTTGAATGAAATTATTTTCTATTATTAACCAGAGGGATTGTACTTTCAAATAAAAAAAGAAATTTGAGAAAATATCCAGTAGTTTTTTTTTTATAGAATTTTCAAAAAAAAAGTTGTTTGTAGGACCCTGTATATTTATTGACAAATAATTTTCTGTGATCATTTAATTTGTCCGTTTTTTGTCGCCGTTGCATTCATCGTGTGTTCGTATCATGTAAGTTTCTGTGTTTGCATTAAAAATGTGTTTCACATAAACCATTTTTCAATAAAGCGGATTTTCATTTAAGCGAAGTACACTGCATGGAAAATTATCCAGAACAATAGTTACTAATATTTATTTTCAATTAAACGATTTTTACATTAAAAGGCGTGCGCTTATACGAATTCGACTGTACACGTTTAAATTGGTGTAGGTGTTTTGGAAATTTTAATATAGTTGAGATCATCTGCTTTACGGTGTAACATTTACCACCCTCGACCACCCAGAGTGAAAATTGTGCTACATTTTTCTACTCATTGGGGGTAACACTTTAAATCTCATCATAAGGTTGCACTTTTTAAGAAAAGAACACAAAATGTTCAACTGGAGTGCTAAAAAATTTAACAATTTCATTGTTAGAGAAAACATGATAAGCGCAGAAAAGAACAACCACATTTTTCAAAAAAAAAATTAAACCATACAATTCAATTCTCTTTTCAGCCGCTGTACTTGCCAGTCAACAGGCCGCTGCTGTAGCTGTGATAAATCCCTTTCCATCTGGACCAACCAAGTAAAAGCGTATAAGAAGATCATTTTACTATAATTAGCTAACCGATCAACAAGAATCAATTTAAATCATAAATATATTATTGAAAATTAAAACAAGAATAAAAATACATAGTGTTAGATAATTTAATCATTAATATAATTTAAGGCAGGCGTATAAGGCTAAAGCAGACATCTCTTGATTATGCTTACAACTATTAAGTAAAAGAATCCATATGGTAACATTATTTAATTTACAATCTACATTTAAGAAACTGTCTTACTATTTTGATTTAATTTGTTAAAGACATTTCATATGTTTGAATTCACATTTGCACGTATATGTAGATTTAAAATAATATCGTGTTATCAATAACTTTTTTATGATCAATATTATTTCCCAAATGTATATACATGTTTCAGTTACGAAATAGGTCCACTATTTATATTTCACATGAACTAGACATTTCTATCTAGTTTTTATTTCTTTCAATATGCAATTTTAGTGTTTACAGTTGTATCTGATTTCCACCTTATTACCATAGCAAATAAATATAAATCGCATAACTAAAATTTCTAAATTACATTTCTCTTTAACTAAGTAAGTTCTCTTACTCTAGGTTACGTAAGTACTCTTTGTTACTAAGCAAGAGAACCCGGTTTCAATTAGGATAATAGAATTGTTAATAGTTAAATAAGTATGTAAGTATTTAGGGTGGGAAAAATGGCACCAGATTATATAAATAACACCTGATAATAAATACAGTATTTTCCAAAAAGAGGTGTTATTTGGTATTTAAAGAAAAATGAAACGCAAACAGAACAAAATAAATGGTTTCTGGACTGTTCTATTTTATCAGAATGAGTTGGATAGTACGGACTCCATACAACAGAGCCGTATTCCATAACATGTCGAACAAGAGAAGTGTACAGTTGCTTCGATATATATGGATCCGAGAATTCTTTGGACCATCTTTTAATAAATCTGAGAATTGATCGTCCCTTATTTATTGCCATATTTATATGGTTAACAAAATTAAGTTTCTTATCCATAAGAACACCAAGATCCAGAAAAGTGTTTACTCTGTCAATGACAAAATTTTCAAAAAAATATTCATTATTTATAAATTTACTTCTATAGAACGACATACATTTACACTTATTCAAATCCATTTTATTTAACCGACACCATTCACAAAAACGATCGAGGTAAGTGTACATTAAAATTTTACTTATTCAAAATTTCTGGAAGGTCATTCATTAAAATTGAGAATAGTAACGGGCCCAGATGACTTCCTTGTGGCACTCCTGAAGTAACACATATGGGTTTCGATATGACATGCCCAAATAAGACATGTTGCTCACGCGAAGAAAGATAAGAGAGAATGAAGTTTAACAATGTTTTTGAAAAACCTATACGGTTCAATTTCATCATAAGAATTCTATGATTCACACGATCAAATGCTTTACTAAAATCTGTACAGACAACGTCAGTTTGTTTACGATACACAAACGCATCAACGACGTGAGTAGTAAATTCGAGTAGATTTGTTACAGTGGACCTGCCCTTTAAGAATCCATGTTGTCTGGGAGACATTAGCGGTAAAATCTGCCAGGAAAGATATTCAGATATCCATTAGTTTCGGAATAGCACTAAGTTCAGCAATGCCGCGATAGTTGGTGACGTTAGATTTTCCACCATTTTTGTAAAGAGGAATAATAAACGATTGCTCCCAAACATGGGGGAAGTGACCAGAGCTCAAGAGAAAGTTGAAAATTAGTGTTAACTCTTTCCGGCGCACTATATAAAATCGGCAAAAATTAAAGAAAATTTTTATTTGCTTTTATTTATAGAAGTAATTTATTGAAAAAAATGTTTAAAAAAAAAACAGGATTTCGCGCAAGGATGTGGTATGATTTTTATACCACCACCATATACCATTGCACACAGAATGTAGGAAAATTAATTAGATAAGTGGTATAGTGGAAACTGATGCAATCTGCGCAATTTTTTTAAAATACAGCTCGGACCAGGACTGAACGAAAGTTTTAATTTTAACATTGCGTCGCGTACTTTTCCGGTTTGAAACAAAGGTAAGTTCGCGAATAATTTACTATTAATCAAGTATGGATAATCGGGAATGTTGTTATTTGGAACAGTGTAAGTGGATTGGAAAAAGTCAGCAAACATGTCAGCAATTATTGCTCCATTTGAGGAGGATGAATCATGGAAGTGAAAAGTAGTAGGAAATGTATTATTAACAAAATCATAAAAACACTTAGGGTTTTCTTTCAAATTATTTTTTAATTTATCGAGATAGGACTCGTAACACCTTTTAGTTAAATGTATGGAGTATGGAGCATAACACTACTCAACAAAATGAAAAAAATTTCATGTACTCCGGATGCGATAATTTTTTCTGTGTAGATAACCTTGACATGAGCTCGTTTGGTTTTGGTTTTATTTTTTTTTTTTTAAATTTTAAAAAAAAATTTTTGGTTAATTTGTTTCGTCCGGCATAACTCGGGAACCACTAGCCCGATTTAATTGAATTAAATTTTAAAAAATTTTAAATTACAATTCCCTTAATATTGTTTTCCTATACAAGCAACAGTTTCCAAGTTAAAAATTAATATATAAAGGAAAAAACTTATTTTTTGCCTAAAGATTTAAATTTTTTTTTTTTTAAAAATCCATAAAAAATCCAAAATGAAAAAAAATGTCAAATCTTATTACTTTTACGTAAAGTCACATAACCTATGAGCAAAATGAGACAAAGATCATGAAAATCGATGCACGCGTTTCGCTTTTATTCGCAATTGAGTAAAGGTATGAATTTCAAAAATTTGCTCGACATATGCACAACTTTGTCTATGGTAAGGTTTTTTCTTTTTTTTTTTATTCTCAGAATTAACAAAACGGAATAAACAAAGGGTTATTTAATTTTTATGATTGCGTAAGCAAAGTAATAAACGCTAATAAATGTGCGTGAACAATTAAAAGGAAAAAAGGAAATGGGACTTTTTTAATTATTTGGGTTTTCCGTTGGCTACCTGTATGATTTTTTTACAGAAATGCAACCCACATTTAAGGGTGGTCATTATTCGGAAAATTTAAGACTCACACATGGTGAACAGGTATGTAGCCACCGTAAAAAAATATACACCCATTTATAAGTACCTGTCAGTAAAATACTAAACAATACACAGTATAAATAGGTCTTCATTGATCGATTTTACTCATTCAACAAGTGTCGACGAACGCGATAGTTAAAATGAGCAAACGTTCGCGAGGATTTGAATGCAATACCAATCCAAGTAATTTTTGTTACATGTGCGGAGAATACGTTTCTGAAAAAAACAAGCGTTGTTTTTCACCTAAATTGAGAGATTCATTTGTCTTTTTTTGTGTAGTACCTTGCGTATGGTTCATGACGCTTCCTGTAGATTGTTGTTTAGTTTCGGAATAGCACTAAGTTCAGCAATGCCGCGATAGTTGGTGACGTTAGATTTTCCACCATTTTTGTAAAGAGGAATAATAAACGATTGCTCCCAAACATGGGGGAAGTGACCAGAGCTCAAGAGAAAGTTGAAAATTAGTGTTAACTCTTTCCGGCGCACTATATAAAATCGGCAAAAATTAAAGAAAATTTTTATTTGCTTTTATTTATAGAAGTAATTTATTGAAAAAAATGTTTAAAAAAAAAACAGGATTTCGCGCAAGGATGTGGTATGATTTTTATACCACCACCATATACCATTGCACACAGAATGTAGGAAAATTAATTAGATAAGTGGTATAGTGGAAACTGATGCAATCTGCGCAATTTTTTTAAAATACAGCTCGGACCAGGACTGAACGAAAGTTTTAATTTTAACATTGCGTCGCGTACTTTTCCGGTTTGAAACAAAGGTAAGTTCGCGAATAATTTACTATTAATCAAGTATGGATAATCGGGAATGTTGTTATTTGGAACAGTGTAAGTGGATTGGAAAAAGTCAGCAAACATGTCAGCAATTATTGCTCCATTTGAGGAGGATGAATCATGGAAGTGAAAAGTAGTAGGAAATGTATTATTAACAAAATCATAAAAACACTTAGGGTTTTCTTTCAAATTATTTTTTAATTTATCGAGATAGGACTCGTAACACCTTTTAGTTAAATGTATGGAGTATGGAGCATAACACTACTCAACAAAATGAAAAAAATTTCATGTACTCCGGATGCGATAATTTTTTCTGTGTAGATAACCTTGACATGAGCTCGTTTGGTTTTGGTTTTATTTTTTTTTTTTTAAATTTTAAAAAAAAATTTTTGGTTAATTTGTTTCGTCCGGCATAACTCGGGAACCACTAGCCCGATTTAATTGAATTAAATTTTAAAAAATTTTAAATTACAATTCCCTTAATATTGTTTTCCTATACAAGCAACAGTTTCCAAGTTAAAAATTAATATATAAAGGAAAAAACTTATTTTTTGCCTAAAGATTTAAATTTTTTTTTTTTTAAAAATCCATAAAAAATCCAAAATGAAAAAAAATGTCAAATCTTATTACTTTTACGTAAAGTCACATAACCTATGAGCAAAATGAGACAAAGATCATGAAAATCGATGCACGCGTTTCGCTTTTATTCGCAATTGAGTAAAGGTATGAATTTCAAAAATTTGCTCGACATATGCACAACTTTGTCTATGGTAAGGTTTTTTCTTTTTTTTTTTATTCTCAGAATTAACAAAACGGAATAAACAAAGGGTTATTTAATTTTTATGATTGCGTAAGCAAAGTAATAAACGCTAATAAATGTGCGTGAACAATTAAAAGGAAAAAAGGAAATGGGACTTTTTTAATTATTTGGGTTTTCCGTTGGCTACCTGTATGATTTTTTTACAGAAATGCAACCCACATTTAAGGGTGGTCATTATTCGGAAAATTTAAGACTCACACATGGTGAACAGGTATGTAGCCACCGTAAAAAAATATACACCCATTTATAAGTACCTGTCAGTAAAATACTAAACAATACACAGTATAAATAGGTCTTCATTGATCGATTTTACTCATTCAACAAGTGTCGACGAACGCGATAGTTAAAATGAGCAAACGTTCGCGAGGATTTGAATGCAATACCAATCCAAGTAATTTTTGTTACATGTGCGGAGAATACGTTTCTGAAAAAAACAAGCGTTGTTTTTCACCTAAATTGAGAGATTCATTTGAAGAGAGCTTCAATTTAAAGGTCTCAAACATAGATGAGCGGTGGACACCAAGTGCTCTATGTCCAAGGTGCTACGTACAGCTAGCTGACTCAAGGTAAGTGTAGATTACGAAATTCAAGAACATATATAACTTATTATTGAAATTCGCCGAGAATCATCATGCCAATGCTTTGGAGAGCTCCGCTTTGTCATGTAACAGATTGCTACTTCTGTCTTAGCAAAAAAACAGGCGTGGGAAAAAATATACGATGGACTTACGCTGCTGTTTCAACAGTGAATTTTCCAGTGCCATTTTCCGAAGAACCAGTGGACCCGCAACCGTCCGTTTCAAGATGGGCATCTAATAATGAGGCGATACATCCAACATCAGATCCGGAGACAGTAGAAACCACATCAGAATGCGAGTCAACATATACATGGAGGTCAACGCTTATGTTCCCAAGCAGAACTGAACGATTGGGTTAGAGAATTGAAACTCTCCAAGGAAGATGCAGAGTTGCATGCAACAGTTCGGTTTCTTGGCTCCTGGTGTGGTGACAACAATCTACAGGAAGCGTCATGAACCATACGCAAGGTACTACACAAAAAAAGACAAATGAATCTCTCAATTTAGGTGAAAAACAACGCTTGTTTTTTTCAGAAACGTATTCTCCGCACATGTAACAAAAATTACTTGGATTGGTATTGCATTCAAATCCTCGCGAACGTTTGCTCATTTTAACTATCGCGTTCGTCGACACTTGTTGAATGAGTAAAATCGATCAATGAAGAACTATTTATACTGTGTATTGTTTAGTATTTTACTGACAGGTACTTATAAATGGGTGTATATTTTTTTACGGTGGCTACATACCTGTTTCACCATGTGTGAGTCTTAAATTTTCCGAATAATGACCACCCTTAAATATGGGTTGCATTTCTGTAAAAAAATCATACAGGTAGCCAACGGAAAACCCAAATAATTAAAAAAGTCCCCTTTCCTTTTTTCCTTTTAATTGTTCACGCACATTTATTAGCGTTTATTACTTTGCTTACGCAATCATAAAAATTAAATAACCCTTTGTTTATTCCGTTTTGTTAATTCTGAGAATCAAAAAAAAAAGAAAAAACCTTACCATAGACAAAGTTGTGCATATGTCGAGCAAATTTTTTAAATTCATACCTTTACTCAATTGCGAATAAAAGCGAAACGCGTGCATCGATTTTCATGATCTTTGTCTCATTTTGCTCATAGGTTATGTGACTTTACGTAAAAGTAATAAGATTTGACATTTTTTTTCATTTTGGATTTTTTATGGATTTAAAAAAAAAAAAATTTAAATCTTTAGGCAAAAAATAAGTTTTTTCCTTTATATATTCATTTTTAACTTGGAAACTGTTGCTTGTATAGGAAAACAATATATGAACAGATTAAGGGAATTGTAATAATAAATTTTTTAAAATTTAATTCAATCAAATCGGGCTAGTGGTTCCCGAGTTATGCCGGACGAAACAAATTAACCAAAAAAAATTTTTTAAAATTTAAAAAAAATAAAATAAAAAAAAACCAAACGAAAAAAAAATGTTATTGCGTTTTTTAATTTAATTTATTTTTATTGAGACTTTTAATAATCAATATAATGGCAACATATCAATGAATACTTAAGGCTAAAATGTAATATCCTAAGGAAGTGAGAGCAAGTGTACAGCATGAAGCTTTGACAATAACAGTGGTATATAGTTGGTAAGAAGTAAAGGAAAATCCGCCCTTGCTCCGGGGCTTACAATATTAGGTTTCTTAAAATAGGTTGTGGACTTAATGCTACATTAAAGACTAGGGAAAAAAATGATAGAAGCAAAAAAAAAAATAAAATTTAAATGAAAGAACGGGAATTTTAACCCCTATGGGTACCCACAATACATTTATTGTAAAATTCATTCCCCAAAGAGGCTGAGAGATAAGAATGGTCCTCGTATAAATAACCTAAAGGCTATAGGTAGTTTGTGTTAGACCAACTGAAGCCTTCCTGAGAATGAAACCGTTCTCATGACAACTGACCCTTGTGATAAATCGATTTTGGATCATAAACGTAAGCTCTAAGTGGAACAATACCCGACTCGTTATATATAACGATTAGAGTATCGTTTCCCCGAAGAACGGAAGTTTTTGCCAACACAAAATCTCAAAATTGTCCGCTCCATTACGGCGATATGTTAAACCAAATCGAAAACCCATAAAGAAGAATGAGCCTGATAGTGATCTTGTATAGCAATAATTTGGTGTCGGAAGGCAGATATATTTTGCTGAATATTTTTGAAAAGGAACCTAATAACTTGTAAGCTCTCCTTAAAGTTGCCCTGGCATGCCTATTAAATTTTAATAACTTGTTTAAATGGACTCCTAGGTATTTAACATTCTTCCGTAATGGTATTTCCGAACCATTTAAGAAAAGTTTTAACAATTTGCTCTATGGTACTACAAAGCCCCTACATTTAGAAGTGTTCACTTCGATGCCCCAACTCTAATAAAACTCACTCACCTCCGAAAGATGTGACGATACATGACAAAAAATCAATGTTATAAATAGATATATTACTCAGATCTAAAATTTCAAACGAATTTATATCTGACAAAAGAGCAATTAATAATAATCTGTTTTCCGGAAACAAAAAACTTTTTCAGTATTTAAATCTGTATTGCTCACAGAAGGTGGCATTGAATAATCGCAAATTATCAACAAAGTGGGATGATATTTATCTTCGGGATAAGAAATCGGGTAAATATGATGTATGGAGAAAGAATCAGTATTATCTACAAATATAAGGTCTAGAAATCTCCGATTAGCATGTTAGAATGTTGTTTATTTGAAAAATACCCAAATCAGACATATTTTCAAGCAATTGATCAACCCAAAGATTATTGGATGAAGGTAGAAATGATTTCGATTCTAGGGAAAAGTTCGAACTAACATTAGGCAGGTTGAAATCTCCCAAGATAGAGTTGGAAGATCCCAAAGCATCAACTATAAGTCTGAAAGTTTAGAGTTTAAACCCCTACCATTTTGATACACAATATTTAAGGAAGATTTATCGAAATTCAGTTTACGTTTTTTGGAGAATTATTCATAGAACGGATATTGGTAGGCAGAAATACCGGGTCAGTCCTAGGATTATCTCTAAAAACGAATTCACGAACAAAAGTTCCGACTGGCCAAAATTCAGTACTCACCAACATATGAAATAAGTTGCCGGGAATCGTAATCTTAAATGAAGAGATGCTACGTGTACGATTCGAATTCATTTTAGAGCAAAACATTTAATCGGAATAGATATCAGGGATTTTAGTTCTGATATAATATCATCAGTTTTTGTGTTCGAGGCCAAACGAGACATAAACACAGTTTTACGTGGTGGAACAACAACCAGTTTTTTTGAATTTCATTTTTGTCATTTATTATTGTCATTGACTCAGGAGTTGCAAAATGTTCTATATTTGGAACATTCTGCAGAAGGAGGATCTATTGCGACAGGAGTAACTGCGTCCTCATTAAATGGGTCTAATGGGGCTCGTACGCATTCGGTAATAACTGAAGGGATAGTTAATGGGGCGCGAATGTCTTTAACAGTCTTCTTATGATTTGGAGACGTTTCAGCAATATCTACTTTATTTAGACCTTTATAACTGCTAAACTTTTCTTCAAACATCTTAAATTAAAGTGTAAAGAAGAAAAATCTTTAAAAATGTTAAGGAAGTCATTTTTCATGGATTGGTAGAATTTATAAAATTCCAGGTCGAGGTCTCTACAGTTTGGGCAACACCAACGAATACCCTTCACTTCATATAACTGGACAACCAAGTGAGCTGAGAGACCAACACATTTTACGTGGTACTCACCACTACAAAGCCAACAAGTCAATTGACGCTAAGAAAGTTTTGTAATATTACACGACGGTAATTTACAAGCCATTATTTATCTTTGTATATTTAACAACGTAAACGGTGTAAAACATTTTAATACAAACACTGACAATTATCAAATATAAATTACAACTCTGAATTACTTTAACAACTGTTCTAACTGTTATACAAAGAACGAATGATAAACACAAAGCAAACAAAAAGAAAAACATTAACAGAGACAATGATATTATTGTTGTTGTAAAACAAACACAACACAAAAGTAATGATTGTTTTTGTTGTTAAAATAACTATTAACACAAGAATTGGTAAATAAACTTGTTAAACAGCACAAAAAGATAATTGGAAATTAACTTTAAAGAACACTATCACTTATCTTCCACTAGAGATGATACAGATGATTATATTTGTAACAAAAACACAAAAAACTTGGAATTTTATCAGCACAAAACAAAAACACGTCTACATCGTAAGACAGTATAACACATTCGTTAAAGTTAATTACTCTTGGTTTACTTTTTCTACTGTAAGAGCCGAAAAAGTCCTAAGAGCCATTTTTTTCGATACTCTTTTTTTTAATGAAATTCAAAATAATAAAAATTAAAAAATTAAATTTGCCTTTCTTCAAGATACTGTTCAACTATATTAGTTATTCGATGAACCTGGTCAATGGTTGAATGGTTATTTCTAAATCCATACTGATGCGTTGAAATTATACTGTTTCGCTCAATTATCGGATTAAGTCGCCGTAAAAATGTTTGTTCACACAATTTTGAAAGGACTTGTGGAAGAGAAATTGATCTGTACGACGTCACCGCTGTTGCTGGTTTACCTGGTTTTGGAATCATCAAAACTTCTACTGTTTTCCATAAGTACGGTACATATTTCAGTCAAAAGCCTGCATTAAATAGTTGCGTTATTCTATCGATACAGTGGGAATTTATTTGTCTAAGGAATTATGTTGTTATTGTTAGAATAAAACCGGGACATTTTTTCAGCTTCATATTTTTGTTTATTTCCTCCTAAACTTCATCTGATGTAACTTGTTGTATACTTTTTTCGGTATAAAATGAATGAAAATGTCAAAAATATTCGTTCATGTTATTTGAGAAAAGTTATACTTTTTGTTCGTTGGTTTTGATCTAGATTAAGTTATTCGTTCTAACTGGAGAATTTCGGGTAGTTGGACGTTTCATATTTTTTGTTATCCGTTGATTTATCATTGTACAACTTCTTTCTGGTTGTTAAAAACATTATGATTGAATTGCTTTTTTGTAGGCTCAGTTCTTCAGTTATTTTATTAAGGCGAGTTTTGTCTGAGAGGTATTTTGTATGTTGCCATATCTTGCGAAGTCTGCGTTTAAATACCATTTGCTCTACGATACTAGCTGGGTATCTGTTTATCTCGAAGAAGATTGGTGCTGCTGATTGGATCAGATTTTTTAAGACGTTCAATTCCTACGTCAATTTGTTCAGTGTTTCGTAGTTCTATATTGTCTATGTATATCGGCATTGTAGAGTATCGACTGAATGTACTGCATGACAATGTACTTTTTTTGACTAATAGGGATGCCCCCTATGAATGCAATGCACTATGTTAGCGATAGGAAAGGGAGGGAGGAAAGAGAGAGTAGTGTTTGTTGACGTTGACCTTGAATTTGGCTATGTTATAGCAGGTAGGAAAAACACTTGCAGGAAGACTATTCCACACACGAATAGATCTAATTTTCTCTATAGTGCGTCATCCAGTCAACCGACCATTTGACAATTCACGGATGAGGGACCCTGGATAGCCGCGTATTCCGGCTAAATGTTCTAACGTCAGCGACCAGACGACGGATATCTTGTGAACAGATACCATTAAAATATGTATGGAATAACGATACACAACCCACTTTCCGGCGATGCTGTAGGGAGGCAATAGAGTTGGATAACCTACTATCCCCTATCATCACCACCGATCTCCTCTGTACGCGGTCCAGAAGATAAAAATATGTCATTGGAGCTCATGCCCATATATGGGAGTTGTATTCCATTTTAGGCCGGATGTAAGTGGTGTAAATATTTACGAGATCAGATGGAGTGAAGTATTTCTTGCACCGCTTCAAAAAGCCTAAACACTTGAATGCTTCTTTCGACACTTCGAATATATGGCTAGCCCAGCGAGCATCACCCTTTATCTTTATGCCCAGAACATCAAGATTATCTTACAAGTCTATATCCACACCAGCCATAGAGATTGAGGTGCTGGATCAGTGGAACGTTTGTGGGACAACAAACAGCACTGGGTATTTTGCGCATTAAAATCTACTCTGTTCATTTGGTCCCACCTTCAAACAGTCGCCAAATCGCGTTGAGTGAGTCGTTCATCGTTTGCCTTTTGCCCTCTACCACCGAGGGACTTGGCGGATGTTCAAATGAGTGCGAATGGAAGAGATTGTTGTCATCTGCAAGGAGTACATTGGGTTCACAGTCTGCCCCAGCAGGTCGTCAATGAAAATAAGAAATAGAGAAGGAGAGAGGACATAGCCTTGTGGAACTCCTGTGGTCAGCCTATGCTCGTTGGATGAGACCCCATCTATAACAACTCGTATAGAGCGATCCCTGAGAAAACTCGATATGAATCGAGAGACGGTATTGCCGACACCAGATGCAATAAGTTTTGATATGAGTGCTCCGTGCCAGACCCTATCGAACGCCTTGGAAATATCCAAAGCCACGACCTTGCTTTCACCAAAGCGGTGTATGGATCGACTCCATCGCTCCGAAAGGAACGCCATCAGGTCTCCAGTAGATCGATTTCTACGGAAGCCATACTGTCGATCACTAAGAAGGCCATTAGACTCTAAATACCTAACAAGATGGTGGTTAACTATGCTCTCCATGACCTTCGAGAGCGCAGAACATATTGCAATTCGACGGTAATTTAAATATCAGCACGGTACGACATGTTGAAGAGATTGCGCAATGGACGAGCTAGCGTCGAAGAGTACTTACATAGGACAAGTCCTGAAATACCACCCAAGAACCCTTTTAACATTACGTGTTCGAAAGAATATCTGGGACATCGAACTAGATACGTTTTCGATCACGAGAAGTGGTTGACTGCTTTCTGGCAAAGATGAATTCTTTGCAAATATTTCAGCCAGGAGGTTAGCTTTGTCAACCGGGTCAGAGAATATCTGGTCACCGTTAACTAGGCTTGAAATAGAAGATGAAGAATTGTTCCTTACCCTTTTAACAAATGATCAAAAGCTCATACTTCCCCTGGGAGTAGAAAGAACTCTAGCACGAAGACGCTGGTCGTGAAGAAGTTTTTCGCGCCTAAGTACTCTGGCACACCTTGATCTTGCCTGCTTGTGCAGCAGTTCAGTAGTGGCATTTTTATTTATACGCCAATTTCTGAACGCATCCTCTTTAGATCTGACAGCTTCTTTGCATATCTGATTAAACCAACAATTATTTGGGGGTTTAATCGAAGTAGTCTTCGAGGGAATAAACGTGTTATTTCCATGAAGAATTATTTTCTCAACCATTTCAGCAGCAGCATCGACATTATTGTCTAGGAAACGTAACTTCCAGTAAAACTGCTGATAAAAGTTGTTGAGCTCGGCCCAACGTGCCTTTTTCTATGAATACATTGTCCGCTTCGTGACTGGTTTAGAAATGGATCGAAGATCGGAGAACGAAAAGGATGTTAAAATGGTTCAATGAGTTACCAAGAGGTGCAAGAATGTTAACCTCATACTTTTCAGGCTGTGAGGTTTACGAAAAAGTCAAGAATATTTTGCTGTGCGGAATGTGTGTTGGTTCATTACAGTCGTTGTGCACGGCGAATAGCTCAGCGTATTGACCCTCCGGAGATGTATGGCTCGAGTGGGAAAGCCAAGAATTTTTACGGAGCCCCAAAAGCTCTTACTTCCCCGGGAAGAAAAAAGAACTTTAGCACGAAGACGCTGTCCGTAACGAAGTTTTTCGCTCCTAAGTACTCTGGCGCATCTTGATCTTTTTTTTTACTAACACTCAGGGGATGCCCCCTATAAATGCAATGCACTGTGTTAGCGATAGGAAGGAAGGTTATTGGAGGGGGGAAAGAGGGAGTAGTGTTTGTTGACGTTGGCCTTGAATATGATAATGTCATAGCAGGCAGGAAAAACACTTGCAGGAAGATTATTCCACAAACGAACAGTCCGGCTGAAGAACGAATTTTCTCTATAGTGCGTCGTCCGGTCAACCGGCCATTTGACAATGAACGGATGAGACTCCCTGGATAGCCGCGTATTCCGGCAAAATCTTCTAACTTCAGGGACCAGACGACGGATATCTGACGAACAGATACCATTGAAATATCTATATTCTGATTAAACCAACAATTCTTTAATCGATGTAGTCTTCGAGGGAATAAACGTGTTTATTCCAAGAAGAATTATTTGCTCGAGTTAAATTTCTGGTAAAAATTGTCCTCTTCGTGAGTGGGTTGGAAGAGGATCGAATATCAGAGAAGGAAAAGGATTCTGAAATGGTACAATGATCCAAGTTACCATGAGGTGCAAGAGTGTTGACCTCATACTTTTCAGGGTGAGATGTTATGAATAGGTCAAGAATATTTTGTTGTTGCCCTTCAACTCGCGGAATGTGTGTTAGTTCATTAATTAATTGTGTCAAGTCGTTGTGAGCGGCAAATTGCTCAGACTACTGACCCTCCGGAGATGTATGGCTCGAATGGGAAAGCCAAGAATTATTATAGAGCAACTACAATTTCTCTTTCCGGATAATCTTCTACAATTTTTGAAACGGAGTCGGAAAGGGTAAAGATCCCGAAATGTAAATTGTGTGATCCCATCCTGAACTTAACCCAAATTCTGCTGACTCTGAAAAACCACACCATTACGTATATTTACCACAAGTCCTCTGTGGGAAAAGAAAGAAGATAGACTGTGATAGCCAGAAATGTGAAAATCCTGTGGATCAAAATCCTCACATACCTGGGTCTTGCTCAGAGCAAAGATGCCAGGCCTATGAAAATGAATGTGCGAGTATACCGCAAAAAATTCAATGTCAACCAGCGAATATTCGCGAAGTGAATTTGAAACCTAATTACCATAACACTACCAAAAAGCTGGACAACATTTAACAGAAAAGCGAAAAGAGGAGCGCACAATTATTTGTGTTATTGCGTGTGTGAAGGCGGTTGTTGTTATTGTTGTTGACGGTGTGTGATCGCGAGTTTTTACTTTTCGGAAAGAATTAATGTTTTTAACAACTATTAATCTATTTACATCTGGATAAATTTCGTTTAGTTTTCATTTTGTTGTAACATTGGTTCTTTAATTCGCGAGTACAATAGTCGGAAACTTTCACAAACATACATGTTTAAGTTCAAAAACTTGTTTTTACTTTATGGGTACCCGATTTAAGATCGGTTGGCAACCCTTCTGAAAAATCCTACGCTAGAAGCTGTCTACTACTCCTTGCGGCCTTATGTAAATGCAAGCACAAAACGTTGTTTGATAGATCCCAAGGTGTAGCATTCTCAATCTTGCTTATTCGTTAGTTCTAAGTTTTTGCTTCGCTCACGGCAGACGCATATACAATAACAAACGTATGTTTGAAAAAACTACAAATACCTTGTGTTTCATTTTCTCTATTTTCGTTGCCACTCCAACATTTGGTCCACACGAGCTGGATTTTATAAAGCTAACATTTGGTCGACATGAGCCGGACTTTATACAAAGTCTAAACTGTTGACCCATTCCATTCGGATTGTTTACCACACAGTCGTTAATCATCATTGATCAATATGGATTTTTGGATTTGCTATGCTCTTTTCCCAAAGTCATTCTTGCCTTTTTCAACCACCATCCAACCATCACAACACCTGTCATCATCATCAAAACCAAAGGTGCGTATAGTTCGTTTAAGTGAGCATCCGCGAAAAAATAAATAATTATATATAATTATAATTATATATAATTATATATTATAATCAAATAAACTATACCCCTACATACATGCGTATTAAATATCGGTCACTTTAAAAAAAATAAAGTGCGGAAGAAAACTGATATTACGTAGTGCTAAAATCTATTTCTTCATTAACAATATTATTAAAAAGTGGTATACCTGTACCGAAACGACCGGTACTGTACCGAAATTTGATGATATATACCAGTGTACAAACAATACAAACAGACGATGGTAGTCACACTACACTAGTTTAAGAATCTGTTTGTACTCAATTTATATATTAATCCCCTGCAGATGCAAATAAAAAAAATTGCGAAATATCGGGAAATTAAAATTAAAATATAACATCAGATTTTTATTAACATTGGAAAAATACAATTTTATAAAAAAAACGAAGACCGACAGTACAATCTTTTATTAAAATTCGTCGAGTACATTCTCTGCTTTCCTGGGAACTTTAGCCAACGAATTATGGTCAACAGAAAAAACACAGTTGAGTATTGGAACGCTGACAGACATTTTATACGTCAGGTACAATATGTCATGCTCGAATTTTTTATATTTCCTAAAAGGACCGACATTTTAAAAGACATCTCATCTGATGGAAAATATGCATTTAAAAATCACAGTACAAAATCTTAAGTTTTTTAAATAAGCTACTTACTAAAGTTTCAACGGGTATTGAAAAACTGTTAAAATTATTGAATTTTTGTATTGTACCGAAATTTGCTTTACATTAGCTATAAATATATAATCTAAAAAAGAAATCCATTATGCGAGAAGTATTGTCAACAATCGCAAAGCTATTTGACCCGGTCTGTTGATTAGCACCCATTCCGGTAGTCGCGTCGTTTGCATAATTATTAAATGCCATACATAGAAGGTTCTGCACCTATTAGTGGCACAGGGTTTTAATCATCCAGGCGACGTTTGAAAGATTGTTTGTTGTTTAAAACACCAGCCGCAGTACCGCGAAATAAAATTAGAAACAGAAAACAATGAAAAACAAATAAGTTTTAGACATCATCGATATTATAGGGGTCTTTTGCTGTAGTCAGTCGGTGGCACATATTTTGTATCCCATAGCCAATATGAGTGAACTATCTGTAAAGGCAAAAAATAGAACAAATATATATGAGGGCGAATAGAATAGAACAATTATATAAGAGGGTTGTACAAATCCAATAAAAAAGAATTGATTCAGGTCATAGTGTAAAAGTTGTGAACACAGTGTTTCTAGTCAAATATATTATTGTTATAATTTTTCGTTAAGTGATAATTCAAGTGACTGACGATTATGTGGATGGAAACAGTCATTTTGAAGCAAAAGGTCTTAGTGATAAGGTACAAAAAGGGGCGGTTGAAAATATGTTAAGTGCCTTCTGAAAGACTTCTAAATGACACTCTTAAGTGACTCTTTGACACTTCTATGATGATGAGCTTAAACTTCTTAGAGTCACTTATTAGTTACCTCCGCGATAGAAAAGGTTGGTACGGCAGAATCCCATACACGGTCAATCGACTGGTACCAACACTTGTTTGCGCCAGTTTTTGACATGGTGGATGGGACCTATTCGGCTACTGATAGTGACATAATCTTGTCGTTTCTACGTACAAATGGAAACAGACTGAAATTAAAATTAAAATACGTCTATGGACTTGCACACTAATTTTTCATAAAAACCTAGTTGCCTAGTGTCAGTCAGAGTTCTTTGTCATTATCTTGTTTCCCATCTACACATCTACCCAATGATACACACAAATTTTGGATAACCAAAATGATGACTTCACTGCTCTAAACCGAGGACAACGGGTCGGAGAAAAAAGTTGTGGCTATTGTCATAAGAAACAAAAATTGTCAACATATTTAATCAAAGAGAACGCGAAACCACTCGGAGCTACGCGTTCTGAACTAAAAAGATGGGCGACAGACGCCCATATCACACTATGGAATGGTGAAACTATTGGGAAAACGACAAGAATCTTGTGGGGTGAACCAAACGAGGATAAAACCAAAACATTGCTGAAACTGAGCAAAACAGAAACTAGTAAGATCATGGGCATTCTAACAGGACACATAGGCTTACAATCGCAACTACACAAAATAGGAGTTGTAGACAATAGCGTATGTAGGGCATGTGGGGAGGATGACGAAACTTTGGAGCATTTCCTCTGTCACTGCCCAGCGTTCGCAAACAATAGATCCCGTTTCTTGGGAAATGACGCACAACAAGCCGAATACTGGTATATGTGTATGTCTACGGACATGAGGCGGGAAAAACCGCCTCCTCTTCTCAACCTAACCTAATCAAAAAAATGTCATCTTCAAGATCGCAAAACAAATTTACTGTTTTTTCTCTTGTTGAGGTCCGTAGGAAGCAATCCGTTTAAAATTCAAGGAAACAATCAACTACGAGATTGTACCTGAGATCTCAATAAACTTTGTAGAACATATCGTCTATGTAAAAGAAAAAGTCATCAACTACACTTTTGCGAAAAATGAGTTTATTACATTTTATTTCATAATTTTCCATTGTTTATTTTTTGCGCTTATCGATATGCGCATATCTATTTTATTTACTAAGATTTTTTTTATAACTCTCTAACGATAAAATTTGTGAAGAAAACATCATTATCTACCTAAGGTTTTTGTCGATATAACAGTATACAACTTATGCAGACATTTTTGGTGGATAAAATGTTATATTTAATAACACTACTCAACAAAATGAAAAAAATTTCATGTACTCCGGATGCGATAATTTTTTCTGTGTAGATAACCCTGACATGAGCTCGAAAAACGCAATAAAATTTTTTTTTTCGTTTGGTTTTTGTTTTATTTTTTTTTTTTAAATTTTAAAAAAAATTTTTTTGGTTTATTTGTTTCGTCCGGCATAACTCGGGAACCACTAGCCCGATTTAATTGAATTAAATTTTAAAAAATTTAAAATTACAATTCCCTTTTTTTTTTTTTTTTTTTTGCTGCGCTGGAGGTGTGGAATCTTCATTAGATGTATTCAGCCCGTACTGAAAAACATGCACGATTCTTACGTACTAAACCACACCCCCCTCTTCGACCATTGTTCCTTCACGGGACTGCTGTGAAGTATTACTTCGTGAAGGATGGTTAGCGGTTGCGCTATCAACTATGTTCGGTGCTCCTCCGTATGCTGTCTATGCTGTTAAGTTCCAGCATCGTCTTTTTCACAAATTGTGCTACTTTTAGCCACATTTCTTCGCTCTGTATCATATCTTCGATCACCCTCGAGATTTCAATTGTTGGGACGTCTTCTCTGTCGAACCTAGGACAGCAAAATATGACGTGATTTGCGTCTTCTTCCTCTTCCACACAGCTCGGGCACATAGGCGAGCTATCGTGTCCAAATCTGTGCAGATATTTCCGGAAACCACCGTGGTCTGTTAGGAACTGCGTGAGGTAAAAGTTTGTGTCCCCATGTTTCCTGTTCAGCCATACTCTTATACTCGGTATAAGGGTGTGCGTCCATCTTCCCTTTATAGATGCATCCCAGTGAATTTGCCAAGTGGCGATAGATGAGGAACGCTCTTGCCTTGCGAATTCAGATCTCTGCTTTTTAGTCTGTGGATTTCTACTTTGTATCCGTTTCATTTCGGCAGCTAATATGTCGATGGGGATTAGACCAGCAACTACACCTGCTGCATCCTCCGATATCGTTCGATACCCAGAAATTGTGCGAAGACAGCTTAGTCGGTATATAGACATCAGCTTCCTCCTATATAATTTTACACTTAGTGCATCCGCCCATACCGGGGACGCATAAAGCATCACAGAGTTAACTACGGTGGCTAGTAGTTTTCTTCTTGCAAGTTTAGGGCCTCCAACGTTGGGTAACATTCTTGCCAGAGAAGCTTGCGTTCTTGCTGCCTTCTTGCTTACGTACTCGATGTGATCCTTGAATGTCAGTCTGTTGTCTATTACAACACCCAAGTATTTGAGTGCGCGGCCAGATCGGATAACTTTATCCCCAACGATCACGTTGATAAATTCCGTCCTTTTTCTGCTTGTAATAAGGATAGCCTCCGTTTTATGAGCGGCTAGCTGTAGGTGTGCCGACTCGAGCCAGGTTTGTACTTCTTTTATAGCTGTGTTTGAAGCTTCTTCTATGTTGTTTAGATGTTTTGCGACTGTGATTATGGCGATGTCGTCTGCGAATCCAATAATGTTTACGCCGTTTGGTACAGGTAGTCTCAACACTCCGTCGTACATAATGTTCCACAGGAGTGGACCCAGGACAGATCCTTGTGGGACACCGGCGGACACATTGTAGTGCTCTAGTCCGTTGTCACTCAGATATGTAAGCTTCCGGTTTTCAAAATAGCTTGTTACCATTTCGACCATGTAGGCTGGGGCTTCGCTTCGTATGAGGGCTTCCTGGATGTGACTCCAATCTGCAGAGTTGAAGGCATTTTTCACATCGAGGGTAACGACAGCACAGTATTTCTTTGTTCCGCCCTTCCACCTTGCTCCTTTGATGGCCTCTGTCGCCGTATCAACCGTATCAACAATTCCCTTAATCTTCATATATTGTTTTCCTATACAAGCAACAGTTTCCAAGTTAAAAATGAATATATAAAGGAAAAAACTTATTTTTTGCCTAAAGATTTAAATTTTTTTTTTTTTTAAAAATCCATAAAAAATCCAAAATGAAAAAAAAGGACAAATCTTATTACTTTTACGTAAAGTCACATAACCTATGAGCAAAATGAGACAAAGATCATGAAAATCGATGCACGCGTTTCGCTTTTATTCGCAATTGAGTAAAGGTATGAATTTCAAAAATTTCAAATTTTCATATATTTTTGTCACCCAACAAATTTTAATTTTTTTTGTAATAAAAAAGAAAAAACCTTACCATAGACAAAGTTGTGCATATGTCGAGCAAATTTTTGAAATTCATACCTTTACTCAATTGCGAATAAAAGCGAAACGTGGTATTCAAAATATTTGTTATCGAAATATTGGATTTTTAATGATAACTTTTATATAAAACACCTTATAACTCAAAACTATGAAAATGTAGATGGTGAGTTTTTATTCTACATAGACGATATGAACTTCCTAGGATTTATTCATAAAGGTATATCAATTCACATTTCCTTTCTAGAATAGCATTAGGCAATTTTTGGAGCGTAAATTGAATTGATGTTATATTTTTAAAAATAGCTCGAACCATGTAAAATCGGTTTCGAATATTATTAGCTGTCACCTTGTCGAAGAACTCGTGTAGTGATTCGGAGAGTTTGTACTTCTTATAATTGAAGTATGTTCTATTAAAACTTATACGGACCCCTAAACACTGTTATTCCACATATATACGTACTATATGCTATTGAAAAGAAATACTTTGTTGTTTTCTTCCATAAGCGGGAGTAGTTGAATTTCAATAATACTCCATGAATGTCTGAATAATACTAAGGGAACATAGAATTGCTATGGACTTTTCATACTACAAATTTTAACAATTAAATTACATGTGTACTACATTCTACATGTTATTAATATTCCTAATGTGTGAGTTTGGCGCCGTTGTTCTTATCGCTGACCCTTTTCTTCATTTGGCGTCATTCTGTGGCCGCTGCTGTTACCACATGCCGTTTTCTCCTTATCAATGTGTATCTGTTTGCTCGGTGGGAGTGTCATTTGATTGCACATTCCGAAATGTAGATACACCAACGGCACAATCCAAACATACCACAGTGATCGTGTTCATCTTTGAACATTCTGCCGTTATTTCAAACCAAATCACAATTTCATAATTCCCGGCTACAAGGTGTATAGAAACGATACTGAGGTGATGTACCTATTGTCATAAGAACGACACTGCAATATAAATTAGAGAAGACTTTTCCCACCAAATCTATTGAAAATATCTGCATATCTATTCAATTATACAATAAAGAAATGATGTTTGTTCAGCATATTGCGCTCGCTATACAAACGACTTGGTTGATTATCTTAATTTACTATCATCTATACGGAGAAATTTGTTCATTCTCGACGAGTTTAATGCTCATCACACCAGTTGAGCATGAAAAAAACTGTACCATCAGCAAAACAGTTCCGACTATTATATACAGTTTCCACCTAGTCCATGAACATTTTCTCAAAATATTGTTTTCAGACGGCCATCAACAATTGACCTTCTGCTCACAAATTGTACCATTTACAGATATCAAAACTGACTCATGTAAACTGTACTCGGACCATTTACCCTGTACTCGGACCATAAAGCATTATCCTGATCCAAATGCCAATTGGGAATAGTTGCATGCTTTTTTAGATGCTAACTGTTAATGACCGGTTATTTTTAAACGTAGAGAAATCCATTCAGAAATTCGTCAAACTTCTTATTGAAGTTCTCTTAATAACGAATACGTATAACAATAAGAAGTCTAATATTATTTCGGAATAGACGATTATCCTTCTATCAACTGACCGAATCGGTTGTTGGAAGACCATGACTTTGAAATGCAAAGAGTAAAATCAATTTTTTTTTAAATTATGTACTTAGATCTTTACAAACCATCAAACTGCACCATTCGTTTTTTAAATTTTATGAAACGTCTTTGGAAGTTTTCGCAAAGTTTCCCAAAAATAATAATATTTGGCAGCTAGACTAGCAAAAAAAAAGAGAAGAATTAAAGCTTGTCTTAAATACGAAAATCCCACATCCAACTTTTCCAAAGATCGAAGGCCAAAATGTGAAGACCTAATGTCAGAAATAAAACTCTTTACGCGTTGAGTGCTTGTAAGACACACTCACTTAAATAAAATAGAATTTGACAATACGTCTAGTACATGCCACTGGCAGCATATATTCCACATACATCGAATGCTCCAAACAAGGAATCAATAAACTACATCCATTTATACAGACTAATAAAGATTCCAAAAATACATAAACATGGAATAGACGCAAACATTTGTTACAGCGCATTGCAACTCAATGCAGTATTAGAGTATCGATATTCAATCGACTGAATGTGCGTGTGGCTTAGGCTGTTGATCGTGAACCACTTGCAGGGTTCAATCGTCGATTTCCAATTCAATGTATACGCGAGTACAGCTGAGGCCGCGGATAGTAACACACTTGAAGTGTCATAACCCTATCGCCTGTACATACAAAAGGAAAGAGAAAAAGACTCATGTGCAATTCTGAACATTCTGCGCGGGGCTAACAAAAAGAAAAGTAAACAAGCGTTTTCTTAAAATAATTTTCTTAATACAATATATCCCTCGTGAAGGGGTAACCATCTGGACGTGATGCGAGTGCCTACGTGTCAGACGAGCTGGCCATGTTGACGGGAGTCCTCTTCCAGAAATGGATAATCTTTTGCGGAAACTCCCTCAGGTCCAACCATGTCAGAAGGGCGCACAACTAAGAGTTTCCCATCCCCGACTCTCATGTCAACAAATCCATCCAGCGTCTGTTTCTTCCCACATTGGGCGGCTGGATGGTCTGCGTCTGTCTCCATAGGAGCGGCAGTATTTATCACACCTGGCCGTAGGTATAAAAGGCAACCCCCCAACCAAGATGAGCCAAATATAACAGGTGGTACCCAGGTAGAATCTCCCACACGAAGAATCTCCCTCGGGGGATTCTGCGGCCGGGGCAGACTATCTGCAGGCCCCAAACTCATCAGCCCCTACAAAGACTAAAACAAACACGGAAACGGCTACGAATACGAACACAAATACGAATACGACGAACAAAGCAGTGGGAGACTTGGCTGCCTTGTTCGAAGACGCAGCAAGAATACAAACACCAGATGAATTGGCAAGCGAAGGGAGTCATAGACTAACTTCAGGAGCCGAAGAATCTGACTCCTCCGGGGACGGAAACGCCACAATCCTTGCAGGTCCATTAGCGGCTAGCAAAGACCGGAAGGATGAAGCAGGCAAGATCCTTGCTAAAAAGAAAAAGTTGTCAGGAGCTCAGAGGAAAAAGCTCCGAAGAATGCGACTGACTAACGAAAAAGCAACTCTGCAGCAGACTCCCAAAGATATATCGGAGCCTACACCTGCACCCGCAGGTAAAAGAAGAGCTGATAAACATGAAAATCTTGGAGCACGTCCTCGGGAATGGAGACGATTGCGACGAGATTGAGATCCTGAGCTGCTCCTACGCCAAGGGCATCTTGATGATGCAACTCGCATCAAATAAATGCGTCAACACCTTGGCATGCCTAGTGAAGGATGTTCCTACCCCTTGGGAGGGCGGTAAGCTCGACCTCATTAGGAAAAGGGACATTCCGGAACTTACAAAGGCGTCCTTCTTCCTGAAGGGTTGGGGCAGCAAACTCCCACCCGGGAAAGTCCTTGATGTCCTGGGTAATCAAAATAAGGGTCTGGAAACGGGCAAATGGGAGATCTTCCACAGAGAAGAGAGCCAGGACGGTATCCTCTTCGTCGTGGGAATCGACCACGGGTCCCTCGAACGACTCAAGGAGATGAAGGGGGGGCCTTCTTCGTCTCAACAGCCGTGTATATAAAAATCGGCAAGGTACCCATTGGCAGGACGGCAGATAAGCACGACGCTGCCAACGAGGAACCGGAAAAAGACAGCAGTGGTGCACCGCAAGAAGAGGAGGCTGGGGACCATATCACCAGCTCCCAAGAAGGCCGACTCCTGGCATGACCGGCATAAAGGTCATCCAGATCAACCTCCATCGGAGCGAAACGACAAAAACTTGGAAGTCTGGCAACTCCCCTTCTGGTACCTCCCATACATATGTACCATCCCACCCCTTATAAACCGTATATTATTTTCAATATGACCAACGCGATCTTGCACAAATTCTGTATTTAGTAAATCTATAGCTAAAAGATTTGGACAAAAACATGGAAGTCTGGCAACTCTTAAATTTAATTTTAAACGTACCTACCATGACATGGCAACATCAATGGAAAATCAAAAATAATGCTGCACATTAACATTTGAACCAAAATAATGTAATAAACCATTTTCGTATTATAGTTAGAGATAGAGCTTTACACAGCTGAAATGGAATTTAGTGAAGAGAAAGTTTATAATGCAGCCGAATCTGCTGCTTTCTGAAGAGTGTTGCCTGTTAACACATGGGTGCGTGCAAAGGAAAATTCAGCCCCATTGTGAACAATTCCATTTATATAATGTCAAATGTGACACATATACTGCATCTCTTTCTTACTGGCAAATCTGCTAATGCAAGAGCCATTAAAGGTTACAAGAGTCCAGTAGTATATAAATCAACTAATAAAGGATGGATGTCAAAGTCCCTTTTCTTCGACCGGTTTTAAAAATATTTAACCTAAAAAAATCTGTTTATTTCCTTGACTTTGCATGGCTAGGCATTAGTGAAAAAACTAATCCGAAAAGCTGGTCTGCATTGTGACCAATACTGCATCGACGATTAACGCATCAGGTTCTGCGTCATGAACTACTGTATGTTGGCATGTATTGTTGGCATGACCTTTAAAAAGGTCATCAAAATCTTGAAATTTTATATTGTGACGTGATGGGAAATACATAGATGAAATAACTACACGCTAAAAAAATTACCATTTTAACAAATTTTTGCAAACAAATTATGCATCAACCATATATATATTTTCCCGAACCACAAATATTAACTTGTTTATAGGTTGTAAATATATGATTGTTTTCTACGAAGTGAGCAAGTACTTACGTGTAACAAACATTACTTACTTACAACCCAATCACGTACACGCTCTCGTAGGAGCACATGCATATTTCCTTGCAAACATGCAATTAATTAAGTGTAAGCACGTGCATGTTGCTGAGCAAACATGTATGTACTTATGAGATAGTACTCGTTTATAATATAAATATTGTTTATTATTGCACATTTTATAGTAATTAGTATTTATACGTATAAATCTAGCTGATAAAAAAAATAAGTAAGTAATCAGTTTTCGTTTCAATACATGGCATCTTGTCATCAGTTCGGGTTTCTTCATTTAACGCCGCGATTTGCTGAAATGTAAATTGTATTAGTTTACAAAACTCATGTAATTTGTAAATCTAATTATGTATGTACCTTGTACTCCCGTATGAATCCGAAGGCGTTTTCTTCTTCACACTCAATGCGCACATCTACTGGCAAAATAATTTATGAAGGGCAATACAACGATTTTGGTAACAAACAAAATGGTTTCAATATTTTATTACGGTCGCTTGTTGTGTATCGATGTGCGCAAATGCATTGGGCTTGGAATTTCGTGAAAATGTGTGTTGTCTATGGCGACTCCGCGACGCCGTCGGTGTTAGAGAAATTTCTGGAAATAAAACGATGTGTTGTTATACACTCAAAATGCACTTAAATTATTACAATTATTTTTGTCTGTGGCGCAAAATCTCGTACATTGTATGCTGATGAACATAAATGGGTTCTGTGTTCATATGGAGTGTAATTATTGACGAGTGCTTAAGGTGTGAAAATCAAAATGTTCAACATGTACGTATTAATCATTGCACGAATTACTTACGAACGTCCAAGGAACTGCATAAAAACTCACTGCCAACCAATTGTATCTGCCCAAACAGTCACTACGTTTTTTTTTTTTCACTGAAAGGAACAGATTATTTTATTTGCACTACTCATTCATACTTACTGACGGTTTTTCTTTAACATGATTTTACATTTTATGCAAAAAAAAATTCTAACACTTTCCGCACATTCAGGACTATGCAGCACAACTACTGATTGACGACTGAACGTTAGAAAACAAAATAAATAAAAAGAAGAAGAACATGTACATCAGGGATGAGAAATCAGTTTCTTCGTTTTGTACTTTCCGTTCATTGAAAAAAGATATTTTGTTTTCAGAATTAATTTTATTCAAGTAAAAAGACATATGTGCATAAACATTATATTTAATGTTTGGGTACTCTGCAAACAGTGCTTTCGTCTATTGCCAGTGAATAAAAATTTCTTTGGCAAAAGTTGGAAAATTGCTTGCAGTTTTCAAACTATTTATTGACCTTTAAAACCTTATTTTACCATCATATTCAATCTAGAACTGTAATTCGAATATTATAATGAAACAACAAATGCGCTGAGAATAATTCCCGTTTCTGATTCAGTCACGAGTGATCTCACGACATTGGCTGAAAAGTTCTTATTTTTATTTTTCTACCTGAGATTCTCACATAGCACGTCTTAGTGTAACATTAACGACATTGGAACATCTTTGTTACATTCCATTTCACAATATATAAATTTGCTTTTCTTCAAATTATTGACAAAAAACAACAGATACGAACATTTGTAAATTGTATTAAATTAGGCCCAAAAGAGTGATATAGATCTTTTCGATCACGAAAACGTACCGAAAAAAGTACAATTGTACCATTCTTTACATCTCTGACAAAATTGCACACATTCTCATGTGTATGCATCAGGTATGAAAAATCAGTTACTTCGTTTTGTACCAAAATCAAAAACTATATTAGAATCAATTTTATTAAAGTAAAAAGACGTATGTACATAAAAATTCTATAAAATTTGTTGTATACTGCAATCGGTGCTTTCGTCTATTGCCAGTGAATAATCATTTCTTTCAATTTTCTTGCAGTTTTCACAATATTTATTGCCATTTAAAACCTTATTATATTCAAGTAATCTAGAACTGTAGTTCGAATATTATGTTCAGCTACAAATGCGCTCAGTATAATTTCCATTTCTGATTCATCCACGAGAGATTTTCACGACAAGTTATTTTTTTATTTTTTACCTTAGATTTTTTGCAGAGCACGTCTCTTAATGTGACATTAACGACATGTTATTGGAACATCTTTGTTACATTCCATTTCACAATATATAAATTTGCACTTTACACAGCTTTTCTTCAAATTACTGACAAAAAACAATAGATATGAAAATCTGTAAAGTGTATTAAATTAACCCCAAAAGTGCTGTATCATGGTACTTTCGATGGCGAAAATGTACCAAAACAGAACAATTGTATCATATTTTGCATCCCTGATGCATCACAAGATATCCGACATGAATTCCCATGTGTATGCATATGTGTATAAAATGGTGTGTCCTTTTTTGGTTATTATTACTCAGAGAACAGAGATACAAATACTTAATATTTGAACGCAAATATTGTACTTAGTAGAATTGAACACGTCCATTGCGTGGTTTTTGTCAAACACGCTATTGCGTATATCCGAATACGTAATATTAATAGCAAATGAGTTTTACTTCTGTACAAACATTTAAAAATGACGGATTTTTCAGCGTGTAGATCACGGTTATTAATGTTTAACTTGATCTTAGTAGCCTGTAGAAATGGTTCTTGGTATTCATTCAGTATATTATATTTGATTATTATTCCTCATCCCGCATGGGATTTATTACTAGGGTGATTTGTGTTAAGAAAGTCGTAGCCGGCAATTTTAAAATAACTACTACTACTGAAGTGGGCTCTGAGACTAGCATTATGTAAATAATGTTAGATTTCAGGAAAAGTTCTACTTCCCCGGTATGATTCGATTACCATTAGCATTCTTTATTGCCAGTCTTAGATTCAATGACTTAGTTTTGTTAAGATTAGTTGCATAATGTTCAATAGCGTAGTGGTCAGCTCTGTTTGCTGTCTTGTAGCTTCAGCATAAGAAAACTGATTGGTGGCATACCTCCTTTGGTGTGTGTTATCGTCATGAATGAGGTTTGGGAAGTTCCATAATGCACACTCTCTCATAAGCGGACACCTAAGGGACTGAAAAATTGAACATTTATGAGGGGTGTCCGCTTATGAGGGAAGTAAAAAGTGTCCGTTTATGAGAGGGGTCCGCTTATGAGAAGTGTCCGCAAGGAGAGAGTACACTGTATTGATACTGAGTATCACTAGTATTAACATTGCGTTCACCAATTAAGCTTTTCTGCAGTAGGTTATTTTAGGTTGAGAAGAGGAGGCGGTTTTTCTCCGCCTCATGTCCTTAGACATACACATAAGCCAGTATTCGGCTTGTTGTGCGCTCTAAACTGTACATGGAAAGGTCTTGAGAAGTTATTTTAAGAACTCTGCACTGTTGACATAATCTTTAATTGTTTTCCAGTCTGCGCCCCTGAGATGGGTCAAGTCTGTTAAAGTGTCATTTCCCAAGAAACGGGATCTATTGTTTGCGAACGCTGGGCAGTGACAGCGGAAATGCTCCAAAGTTTCGTCATCCACCCCACATGCCCTTCATACGCTATTGTCTACAACTCCTATTTTGTGTAGATGCGATTGTAAGCCTATGTGCCCTGTTAGAATGCCCATGATCTTACTAGTTTCTGTTTGGATCAGTTTCAGCAAGGTTTTGGTTTTATCCTCGTTTGGTTCACCCCACAAGGTTCTTGTCGTTTTCCCAATAGTTTCACCATTCCATAGTGTGATATGGGCGTCTGTCGCCCATCTTTTTAGCTCAGAAAGCGTAGCTCCGAATGGTTTCGCGTTCTCTAAGTTTATTGTTTGCAAGTCCCTGGCTCGTTGAGCCAAGGTATTGGCTTTCTCGTTTCCTTTTACCCCGTGATGACCAGGCACCCATATGACGCGTATTGTGCCATGTCTAGAGTAAGAGTTAATAGCCATTTTACAATCTAAAACTGTCCTTGATTTAACCGTTTTAGTCGTTATTGCCTTGATAGCCATCTGTAAAGATATTTACGTTTGTTGGTCTTGTGTTAGCGCTAAACCAGCTCACACACTCTGTAATTGCTCGGATTTCCGCCTGTAGGACCGTGGTATGGTCTGGTAGGCGGAATAAAAGTTCGGTTTCCGGTTCTTCGATGTAAAGTCCCAGCCCCGTCCTTTCCCCTAGTTTCGAACCATCTGTATAACCGCAGTTTCCAGTTGGTGTCTGCGCTAGGGTTCCATCAATCCAAGATTGTCTGTCTGGTATTAGGGTCTCACACTCAACAACTATTGACGTTTCGGGTATTCTATCGGGTACTGATGTTATGTCAGTTAAATTCCCTTCCACTACCTCAACTATTTTTTGATGATATGACCTGTGATCAGTTTCGATCCATTCACCCATTGCTTTGAGTCTCATTGCTATGAGGGCGGCTTCATATTTAATCTGTATTTCTATTGGTGGGACATTTAAGATAGTCTCTAAAGCCCTATTAGATGTGGACCTCATTGCTCCGCTTATGCCGAGGCAACACATACGTTGGACCTTTTGTAATATTTTTATGTTGCACTTCTTTTCTATCGATGTCCACCATACTACTGATGCATAAGTTAGAACAGGTCTAATTACGCTTTTGTAGAGCCAATGTGTCATCGTTGGATTGAGGCCCCATTTTGAGCCTATGGCTCTTCTACATAAAGACCAGCATCTGTGAGCTTTGTTTGCTCGTTCTTCTATGTGGTACTTCCAATTTATTTTTTTGTCCAAGATTACTCCTAAGTATTTAACCTTGTCTGATATTGAAATTGTTTTGTTAAGGAAAGATGGGTCTATGTATGGACCAATCTTTGTTTTCCTTGTAAACAGACATATTTCAGTTTTGTCTGGGTATACATTTAGACATCTCGGTCGAGCCCAGTCATATGCAAGTTTTAGGGCAGGTTTGGTTTGGATTCTGTCCCCTCAGAAGTATTATAACGTCGTCTGCATAGCAGACTGGTTTAAGTCCTTCGTCAGTTAGGATCCTCAGGAGACAGTTAATAGTGGTAACCCATAGGAGTGGTGATAAAATACCTCCTTGTGGTGTTCCCTGCGATACTTTGTCCACAGTTTATCCATCTATTCCTTAGCATGTGGCTTATCCGGTCCACCTCGAACTGGTCTATGGATTGAATTAGTGTGTTGGTCTGTACATTATTGAAAGCTCATTCAATGTCAATGCATACCGCAAGTGTGTACATTTTCCCATTGAAGGACTCTTCTATGTTTTGCACCTCCTCGTGTAGGGCGGTGTCCACTGACCGTCCTTTAACGTATGCATGTTGTTTAAATTTTGCATTTCGCTTGGAATCTTACTTTTGATCATGGTATCCACTATGCGCTCCATGGTTTTGAGTAAGAAAGATGTTAGGCTTATTGGTCGATAAGACTTAGGTGTTGCATAACTTGCCTTGCCTGGTTTGTGTATGAAAACAACTCTTGCCTCCTGCCAGGCTTTCGGCGTGTATGATAATTTTAGGCATGATGTGAAAATAACGGCTAGATGAGTTGATATGTAGTGCGCCTCCATCTGTAGTAGTGCCGGGAAGATTCCATCAGGTCCGGATGCCTTAAATGGTGAGAAGCTCTTTATGGCTTCTTTGACCATATGGTCTGTAATGATAAAACTTTGTTGAACTTCATTATCGCTATGATTCGAAACAGCAACCTCTGTCATTCGTACCCATTTGATAATTGGCCAAGTCCCTTGGAGATAAAGGACAAAAGGCGAACGATGAATAACACACTTAGCAGCGATTTGGCGTCGTCAATATCTATGGGTGGTATGGATATCGACGTATCAGACACTCTTGATGTTCTGAGTATGAAGATACAGGGTGATGCTCGCTGGGCTATCCATATATTCGAAGTGTCGAAAGAAGCATTCAAGTGTTTAGGCTTTTTAAAGCGGTGCAAGAAATACTTCACTCCATCTGATCTCGTAAATATTTACACCACCTACATCCGGCCAAAAATGGAATATAACTCCCATATATGGGCAGGAGCTCCAAAGATATATTTGCAGCTTCTGGACCGTGTACAGAGGAGAGCGGTGGTGATGATAGGGCATGGTAGGGTATCGAACTCTATTGTCTCCCTACAGCATCCCCGGAATGTGGGTTGTGTATCGCTATTCTACAGATATTTTAATGGTATCTGTTCACAAGATATCCGTCGTCTAGTCCCTGATGTTAGAACATTTAGCCGGAATACGCGGCTATCCAGGGTCTCTCATCCGTTCATTGTAAAATGGCCGGTTGGCCGGGCGACGCACTATAGAGAAAATTCGTTCTTCAGCCGGACTGTTCGCATGTGGAATAATCTTCCTGCAAGTGTCAAGGCAAACATCAACATACACTACTCCCTCTTTCCTCCCTCCAATACCCTTCTTTCCTATCGCTAACACAATGCATTGCATTCATAGGGGGAATACCCTGAGTGTTAGTCAAAAAAAAAATTGAAACAAAACCCTTCGAACTACCCAAAAATACATTGTGATTTTTGTTGGGAAATTGGTCCATAACTACGCTTAGCAACAACTGCTGACAACTTTGACATTAAAAATTTTATTTCAACAACAACCGGAAGTAAAATTAAATCACGTTTAGTTTACATATTTATAAATAAAACATAGCGGCATGTATATGAAATTATTTCTATTTTTTTTTTGAGTCCAATTCTGATTTCCATGCCATCTTCATTCGGTGAACACATTCACGGTGTCCACAATTCCAAAGTAATTTTGTGAGATATCCTACATTCCGTGATTCGTCTGCCTCATTACTCATCCAGTCTAACAGAATCTGATATATTATCTGAAAAAAGAAAGACATGTTAAGTTATAAAATTGTATGAAATTAACAATAATGTATGTATGTATATATATGCTAGGTACATTTGAATTACCGAATGTCAGTTTCTCTCATCTCACTTAAACCTTTGTCGACTTAAAAGATAAATATTTGTCCGTTAAAGTACAATACAATTTATATAAAATAATTTTTTACAACTATTAATAGCCCTGTTTTCCAAGCATAACGGTAATGTGCAATGTGTTTCAGTTCTCTGCAACAACGTGGCACTAATTTCGATTATTAAAAAATATTTGTTTTGGGAGAAATATCTAAAAACTGTTTCTCGACATTACTGTTCTTTTTAAAGTTAAAATTAAATATAAAAACAATTATTGAGGCGCCCCGGTAGGCGAGTTGGTAGCGTGCTTGCCTATCAGCGTGGGGGTTGTGGGTTCGATTCCCACCAGAGGCTTTGGTCTGTCGCTGCAAAAATCTAAACATATGGTCTTTGTCACCCGGTTTACCCTTGGACCCAAAATTAGAATATAAATTTACTTTGTATTGTAATTAATAATAAATAAAATAAATAAAAAACAATTATTAATTTATTTATTTTTTTTTTATTTAATTATATTCTATTCTAATTTTGGGACTAAGGGTAAACCGGGTGACATAGACCATATGGCTGGATTTTTTGCAGCGACAGACCAAAGCCTATTGTGGTATAGGCAACCACGCTACCAACTCGCCTACCTGGGCACTTAACAGTTATTAATGTTTATTTCATTCTTTTCGATTCATTCTGGCCCAATTTTGAATTTATCTTTAAAATGTCGTAATAATTCAGATTTCGTAAAGAACATATTAATTATTCAACCCCTTCGGGCCTTGGTCCAAAGCGGGGTTAAATATAGACAGTAATAAATTACCAACGGACAGGATTTTTAAAAGTTTCTGAGCCTTAAATTAAGAAAAACGAATAGTCCGATGATAAAAAGGATAATTTTCAATAACAAATTTTCCAAAAAAAAAATAAAATAAAATTAGGTATTTATCTTTATTAATTCTTGGAATTACCTGTAAATAAGTCTAGTTATTTTTTATTAATAAATAATTGAAACTTAGAAACTGTAGAAAAAGTTATATACAAAATTATGAAAAATGTTTAATTTGTAGGAATTAATTATAAGCACTCTTGCAGAAGTATTTTTCATCTATATTCTTCATACAGTTTTTTTTTTTTTTTTTTTTTTTTTTTTTTTTTTTTTGAAGGCCAACACTCAGGGGATGCCCCCTATAAATGCAATGCATTGTGTTAGCGGAAGGAAATTAGGGTATCGGAAGGAGGAAAGAGGGAGTAGTGTTTGTTGACATTTGTTTTGAATTTCTGAATGTCACAACTGGCAGGAAACACATTTGCTGGAAGATTATTCCACATACGAACGGTTCGGCTAAAGAACGAATTTTCTCTATAGTGCGTCGTCCGGTCAACCGGCCATTTCACAATGAACGGATGAGATAGCCGTGGATAGCCTGGATAGCCGTGTATTCCGACTAAATGTTCTAACGTCAGGGACCAGACGACGGATATCTTCTGAACAGATACCATTAAAATATCTATAGAATAGCGATACACAACCCACATTTCGGCGATGCTGTAGGAAGACAATAGAGCTGGATACCCTACCATCCCCTATCATCACCACCGCTCTCCTCTGTACACGGTCCAGAAGCTTCAAAGATGTTAATGGAGCCCCTGCCCATATATGCGAGTTGTATTCCATTTTAGGCCGGATGTAAGTGGTGTAAATATTTACGAGATCAGATGGAGTGAAGTATTTCTTGCACCGCTTCAAAAAGCCTAAACACTTGAATGCTTCTTTCGACACTTCGAATATATGGCTAGCCCAGCGAGCATCACCCTGTATCTTCATGCCCAGAACATCAAGAGTGTCTGATTCGTCGATATCCACACCACCCATAGAAATTGACGACGATGCTGGATCTGGTGAACGTTTGTGTGACAACAAACAGCACTGGGTCTTTTGTGCATTAAAATCTACTCTATTCATTTGGCCCCACTCACAAATCGTCGCCAAATCGCGGTTAAGTGAGTCATTCATCATTCGCCTTTTGTCCTCGACCTCCAGAGGACCTGGCCGATGATCAAATGAGTATGAATGACAGAGATTGCTGTCATCCGCAAAGGAGTAGATCGGGTTCACAGTCTGACCCAACAAGTCGTCAATGAAAATAAGAAATAGAGAGGGAGAGAGGACAGAGCCTTGTGGAACTCCTGCGGTCAACCTATGCTCGTTGGATGAGACCCCATCTATAACAACTCGTATAGAGCGATCCCTGAGGAAACTCGATATGAATCGAGAGAAGATATTACCGACACCAAAAGCAATAAGTTTTGATACGAGTGCTCCGTGCCAGACCCTATCGAACGCCTTGGAAATATCCAGAGCCACGACCTTACTTTCACCAAGGGCGTGAATAGATCGACTCCATCGCTCCGAAAGGAACGCCATCAGGTCTCCAGTAGATCGATTTCTACGGAAGCCATACTGTCGATCATTTAGAAGGCCGTTAGACTCTTAATACTTAACAAGATGGTGGTTAACCATGCTCTCCATAACCTTCGAGAGCGCAGAACATATTGCAATTGGACGGTAATTCGCAGGATTAGTAGCCTCACCTTTCTTGGGGATCGGCTGAACATTGGCAACTTTCCAACGTGAAGGGTAAATACCAGCACGGTACGACATGTTGAAAAGATTGCGCAATGGACGAGCTAGCGTCGAAGAGCACTTACATAGGACAAGTGCTGAAATGCCATCCGGGCCCGGAGTTTTGTTTACATTGAGATCTGCAAGAACCCTTTTAACGCCACGTGTTCGAAAAAATATCTGAGGCATCGAAGTAGATACGTTTTCGATTACGGGGAGTGGTTGACTGCTGTCTGGCAAAGATGAATTCTTTGCAAATATTTCAGCCAGAAGGTTAGCTTTGTCAACCGGGTCAGTGAATATCTGGTCACCGTTAACGAGAGTTGGGATAGAAGATGAAGAATTGTCCCTTACTCTTTTAACAAATGCCCAAAAGCTCTTACTTCCCCTCGGAGAAGAAAGAACTTTAGCACGAAGGCGCTGTTCGTGGAGAAGTTTTTCGCGCCTAAGCACTCTGGCACAATTGGATCTTGCCTGCTTACGTAGCAGCTCAGTAGTGACGTTTTTATTTAAACGCCAATTTCTGAACGCTTCCTCTTTGGATCTGACAGCTTCTTTGCATGTCTGATTAAACCAACAATTCTTTGAAGGTTTATTCGAAGTAGTCTTCGATGGAATAAACGTGTTTATTCCATGAAGAATTATTTTCTCGACCATTTCAGCAGCAGCATCGACATTATTGTCTAGGAAACATAATTTCCAATTAAAATGCTGATAGAAATTGTTGAGCTCGGCCCAACGTGCCTTTTCGTATATGTACAATGTCCGCTTCGTGACTGGTTTAGAAGTGGATCGAAGATCGGAGAACGAAAAGGATGCTGAAATGGTGCAATGATCCGAGTTACCAAGAGGTGCAAGAATATTAACCTCGTACTTTTCAGGGTGTGAGGTTAAGAAAAGGTCAAGAATATTATGATATTGCCCTTCAACACGCGGAATGTGTGTTGGTTCATTCACTAGTTGCGTCAAGTTATTATGCGCGGCGAAAAGCTCAGCGTACTGTCCCTCCGGAGAAGTGTGGCTCGAATGGGAAAGCCAAGATTGATTATGGACATTGAAATCCCCAGCAACTACAATTTCACTGTCCGGACAATCTTCTAAAACTTTAGATATAGAATCGGAAAGGGCGTCGAAGCCGTTTAGGGTAGCCTCCCTTTCCAAATTTGGGCTTCTGTAAAGAAACCCGAAGTGTAATGGGTGTGATCCAATCCTGAACTTAACCCAAAGAAAGTTAAATTCTGGATCTTGTGAGTCCAAATGTTGCTGGCTCTGGAACACCACACCATTACGTATGTATACCACAAGGCCTCTGTGGGAAGAGAAAGAGGAAAGAATGTGATATCCAGGAATGTGAAAATTATGTGGATTAGAACCCTCACACACCTGGGTCTCACATAGAGCGAGTACATCTGGCCTATGGAACTGAACGTGAGTGTATACCGCAAAGAAATTTGCCTTCAGCCCTCGTATGTTCGCAAAATGTGTTTTAAATGAACCTACCATTGTAACATACAGAAACACAAAACAATATCAAAGCATAAATACTTGGAATTTCGTGGAAATGTGTGTTGTCTATGGCGACTCCGCGACGCCGTCGGTGTTAGAGAAATTTCTGGAAATAAAACGATGTGTTGTTATACACTCAAAATGCACTTAAATTATTACAATTATTTTTGTCTGTGGCGCAAAATCTCGTACATTGTATGCTGATGAACATAAATGGGTTCTGTGTTCATATGGAGTGTAATTATTGACGAGTGCTTAAGGTGTGAAAATCAAAATGTTCAACATGTACGTATTAATCATTGCACGAATTACTTACGAACGTCCAAGGAACTGCATAAAAACTCACTGCCAACCAATTGTATCTGCCCAAACAGTCACTACGTTTTTTTTTTTTCACTGAAAGGAACAGATTATTTTATTTGCACTACTCATTCATACTTACTGACGGTTTTTCTTTAACATGATTTTACATTTTATGCAAAAAAAAATTCTAACACTTTCCGCACATTCAGGACTATGCAGCACAACTACTGATTGACGACTGAACGTTAGAAAACAAAATAAATAAAAAGAAGAAGAACATGTACATCAAGGATGAGAAATCAGTTTCTTCGTTTTGTACTTTCCGTTCATTGAAAAAAGATATTTTGTTTTCAGAATTAATTTTATTCAAGTAAAAAGACATATGTGCATAAACATTATATTTAATGTTTGGGTACTCTGCAAACAGTGCTTTCGTCTATTGCCAGTGAATAAAAATTTCTTTGGCAAAAGTTGGAAAATTGCTTGCAGTTTTCAAACTATTTATTGACCTTTAAAACCTTATTTTACCATCATATTCAATCTAGAACTGTAATTCGAATATTATAATGAAACAACAAATGCGCTGAGAATAATTCCCGTTTCTGATTCAGTCACGAGTGATCTCACGACATTGGCTGAAAAGTTCTTATTTTTATTTTTCTACCTGAGATTCTCACATAGCACGTCTTAGTGTAACATTAACGACATTGGAACATCTTTGTTACATTCCATTTCACAATATATAAATTTGCTTTTCTTCAAATTATTGACAAAAAACAACAGATACGAACATTTGTAAATTGTATTAAATTAGGCCCAAAAGAGTGATATAGATCTTTTCGATCACGAAAACGTACCGAAAAAAGTACAATTGTACCATTCTTTACATCTCTGACAAAATTGCACACATTCTCATGTGTATGCATCAGGTATGAAAAATCAGTTACTTCGTTTTGTACCAAAATCAAAAACTATATTAGAATCAATTTTATTAAAGTAAAAAGACGTATGTACATAAAAATTCTATAAAATTTGTTGTATACTGCAATCGGTGCTTTCGTCTATTGCCAGTGAATAATCATTTCTTTCAATTTTCTTGCAGTTTTCACAATATTTATTGCCATTTAAAACCTTATTATATTCAAGTAATCTAGAACTGTAGTTCGAATATTATGTTCAGCTACAAATGCGCTCAGTATAATTTCCATTTCTGATTCATCCACGAGAGATTTTCACGACAAGTTATTTTTTTATTTTTTACCTTAGATTTTTTGCAGAGCACGTCTCTTAATGTGACATTAACGACATGTTATTGGAACATCTTTGTTACATTCCATTTCACAATATATAAATTTGCACTTTACACAGCTTTTCTTCAAATTACTGACAAAAAACAATAGATATGAAAATCTGTAAAGTGTATTAAATTAACCCCAAAAGTGCTGTATCATGGTACTTTCGATGGCGAAAATGTACCAAAACAGAACAATTGTATCATATTTTGCATCCCTGATGCATCACAAGATATCCGACATGAATTCCCATGTGTATGCATATGTGTATAAAATGGTGTGTCCTTTTTTGGTTATTATTACTCAGAGAACAGAGATACAAATACTTAATATTTGAACGCAAATATTGTACTTAGTAGAATTGAACACGTCCATTGCGTGGTTTTTGTCAAACACGCTATTGCGTATATCCGAATACGTAATATTAATAGCAAATGAGTTTTACTTCTGTACAAACATTTAAAAATGACGGATTTTTCAGCGTGTAGATCACGGTTATTAATGTTTAACTTGATCTTAGTAGCCTGTAGAAATGGTTCTTGGTATTCATTCAGTATATTATATTTGATTATTATTCCTCATCCCGCATGGGATTTATTACTAGGGTGATTTGTGTTAAGAAAGTCGTAGCCTGCAATTTTAAAATAACTACTACTACTGAAGTGGGCTCTGAGACTAGCATTATGTAAATAATGTTAGATTTCAGGAAAAGTTCTACTTCCCCGGTATGATTCGATTACCATTAGCATTCTTTATTGCCAGTCTTAGATTCAATGACTTAGTTTTGTTAAGATTAGTTGCATAATGTTCAATAGCGTAGTGGTCAGCTCTGTTTGCTGTCTTGTAGCTTCAGCATAAGAAAACTGATTGGTGGCATACCTCCTTTGGTGTGTGTTATCGTCATGAATGAGGTTTGGGAAGTTCCATAATGCACACTCTCTCATAAGCGGACACCTAAGGGACTGAAAAATTGAACATTTATGAGGGGTGTCCGCTTATGAGGGAAGTAAAAAGTGTCCGTTTATGAGAGGGGTCCGCTTATGAGAAGTGTCCGCAAGGAGAGAGTACACTGTATTGATACTGAGTATCACTAGTATTAACATTGCGTTCACCAATTAAGCTTTTCTGCAGTAGGTTATTTTAGGTTGAGAAGAGGAGGCGGTTTTTCTCCGCCTCATGTCCTTAGACATACACATAAGCCAGTATTCGGCTTGTTGTGCGCTCTAAACTGTACATGGAAAGGTCTTGAGAAGTTATTTTAAGAACTCTGCACTGTTGACATAATCTTTAATTGTTTTCCAGTCTGCGCCCCTGAGATGGGTCAAGTCTGTTAAAGTGTCATTTCCCAAGAAACGGGATCTATTGTTTGCGAACGCTGGGCAGTGACAGCGGAAATGCTCCAAAGTTTCGTCATCCACCCCACATGCCCTTCATACGCTATTGTCTACAACTCCTATTTTGTGTAGATGCGATTGTAAGCCTATGTGCCCTGTTAGAATGCCCATGATCTTACTAGTTTCTGTTTGGATCAGTTTCAGCAAGGTTTTGGTTTTATCCTCGTTTGGTTCACCCCACAAGATTCTTGTCGTTTTCCCAATAGTTTCACCATTCCATAGTGTGATATGGGCGTCTGTCGCCCATCTTTTTAGCTCAGAAAGCGTAGCTCCGAATGGTTTCGCGTTCTCTAAGTTTATTGTTTGCAAGTCCCTGGCTCGTTGAGCCAAGGTATTGGCTTTCTCGTTTCCTTTTACCCCGTGATGACCAGGCACCCATATGACGCGTATTGTGCCATGTCTAGAGTAAGAGTTAATAGCCATTTTACAATCTAAAACTGTCCTTGATTTAACCGTTTTAGTCGTTATTGCCTTGATAGCCATCTGTAAAGATATTTACGTTTGTTGGTCTTGTGTTAGCGCTAAACCAGCTCACACACTCTGTAATTGCTCGGATTTCCGCCTGTAGGACCGTGGTATGGTCTGGTAGGCGGAATAAAAGTTCGGTTTCCGGTTCTTCGATGTAAAGTCCCAGCCCCGTCCTTTCCCCTAGTTTCGAACCATCTGTATAACCGCAGTTTCCAGTTGGTGTCTGCGCTAGGGTTCCATCAATCCAAGATTGTCTGTCTGGTATTAGGGTCTCACACTCAACAACTATTGACGTTTCGGGTATTCTATCGGGTACTGATGTTATGTCAGTTAAATTCCCTTCCACTACCTCAACTATTTTTTGATGATATGACCTGTGATCAGTTTCGATCCATTCGCCCATTGCTTTGAGTCTCATTGCTATGAGGGCGGCTTCATATTTAATCTGTATTTCTATTGGTGGGACATTTAAGATAGTCTCTAAAGCCCTATTAGATGTGGACCTCATTGCTCCGCTTATGCCGAGGCAACACATACGTTGGACCTTTTGTAATATTTTTATGTTGCACTTCTTTTCTATCGATGTCCACCATACTACTGATGCATAAGTTAGAACAGGTCTAATTACGCTTTTGTAGAGCCAATGTGTCATCGTTGGATTGAGGCCCCATTTTGAGCCTATGGCTCTTCTACATAAAGACCAGCATCTGTGAGCTTTGTTTGCTCGTTCTTCTATGTGGTACTTCCAATTTATTTTTTTGTCCAAGATTACTCCTAAGTATTTAACCTTGTCTGATATTGAAATTGTTTTGTTAAGGAAAGATGGGTCTATGTATGGACCAATCTTTGTTTTCCTTGTAAACAGACATATTTCAGTTTTGTCTGGGTATACATTTAGACATCTCGGTCGAGCCCAGTCATATGCAAGTTTTAGGGCAGGTTTGGTTTGGATTCTGTCCCCTCAGAAGTATTATAACGTCGTCTGCATAGCAGACTGGTTTAAGTCCTTCGTCAGTTAGGATCCTCAGGAGACAGTTAATAGTGGTAACCCATAGGAGTGGTGATAAAATACCTCCTTGTGGTGTTCCCTGCGATACTTTGTCCACAGTTTATCCATCTATTCCTTAGCATGTGGCTTATCCGGTCCACCTCGAACTGGTCTATGGATTGAATTAGTGTGTTGGTCTGTACATTATTGAAAGCTCATTCAATGTCAATGCATACCGCAAGTGTGTACATTTTCCCATTGAAGGACTCTTCTATGTTTTGCACCTCCTCGTGTAGGGCGGTGTCCACTGACCGTCCTTTAACGTATGCATGTTGTTTAAATTTTGCATTTCGCTTGGAATCTTACTTTTGATCATGGTATCCACTATGCGCTCCATGGTTTTGAGTAAGAAAGATGTTAGGCTTATTGGTCGATAAGACTTAGGTGTTGCATAACTTGCCTTGCCTGGTTTGTGTATGAAAACAACTCTTGCCTCCTGCCAGGCTTTCGGCGTGTATGATAATTTTAGGCATGATGTGAAAATAACGGCTAGATGAGTTGATATGTAGTGCGCCTCCATCTGTAGTAGTGCCGGGAAGATTCCATCAGGTCCGGATGCCTTAAATGGTGAGAAGCTCTTTATGGCTTCTTTGACCATATGGTCTGTAATGATAAAACTTTGTTGAACTTCATTATCGCTATGATTCGAAACAGCAACCTCTGTCATTCGTACCCATTTGATAATTGGCCAAGTCCCTTGGAGATAAAGGACAAAAGGCGAACGATGAATAACACACTTAGCAGCGATTTGGCGTCGTCAATATCTATGGGTGGTATGGATATCGACGTATCAGACACTCTTGATGTTCTGAGTATGAAGATACAGGGTGATGCTCGCTGGGCTATCCATATATTCGAAGTGTCGAAAGAAGCATTCAAGTGTTTAGGCTTTTTAAAGCGGTGCAAGAAATACTTCACTCCATCTGATCTCGTAAATATTTACACCACCTACATCCGGCCAAAAATGGAATATAACTCCCATATATGGGCAGGAGCTCCAAAGATATATTTGCAGCTTCTGGACCGTGTACAGAGGAGAGCGGTGGTGATGATAGGGCATGGTAGGGTATCGAACTCTATTGTCTCCCTACAGCATCCCCGGAATGTGGGTTGTGTATCGCTATTCTACAGATATTTTAATGGTATCTGTTCACAAGATATCCGTCGTCTAGTCCCTGATGTTAGAACATTTAGCCGGAATACGCGGCTATCCAGGGTCTCTCATCCGTTCATTGTAAAATGGCCGGTTGACCGGGCGACGCACTATAGAGAAAATTCGTTCTTCAGCCGGACTGTTCGCATGTGGAATAATCTTCCTGCAAGTGTCAAGGCAAACATCAACATACACTACTCCCTCTTTCCTCCCTCCAATACCCTTCTTTCCTATCGCTAACACAATGCATTGCATTCATAGGGGGAATACCCTGAGTGTTAGTCAAAAAAAAAATTGAAACAAAACCCTTCGAACTACCCAAAAATACATTGTGATTTTTGTTGGGAAATTGGTCCATAACTACGCTTAGCAACAACTGCTGACAACTTTGACATTAAAAATTTTATTTCAACAACAACCGGAAGTAAAATTAAATCACGTTTAGTTTACATATTTATAAATAAAACATAGCGGCATGTATATGAAATTATTTCTATTTTTTTTTTGAGTCCAATTCTGATTTCCATGCCATCTTCATTCGGTGAACACATTCACGGTGTCCACAATTCCAAAGTAATTTTGTGAGATATCCTACATTCCGTGATTCGTCTGCCTCATTACTCATCCAGTCTAACAGAATCTGATATATTATCTGAAAAAAGAAAGACATGTTAAGTTATAAAATTGTATGAAATTAACAATAATGTATGTATGTATATATATGCTAGGTACATTTGAATTACCGAATGTCAGTTTCTCTCATCTCACTTAAACCTTTGTCGACTTAAAAGATAAATATTTGTCCGTTAAAGTACAATACAATTTATATAAAATAATTTTTTACAACTATTAATAGCCCTGTTTTCCAAGCATAACGGTAATGTGCAATGTGTTTCAGTTCTCTGCAACAACGTGGCACTAATTTCGATTATTAAAAAATATTTGTTTTGGGAGAAATATCTAAAAACTGTTTCTCGACATTACTGTTCTTTTTAAAGTTAAAATTAAATATAAAAACAATTATTGAGGCGCCCCGGTAGGCGAGTTGGTAGCGTGCTTGCCTATCAGCGTGGGGGTTGTGGGTTCGATTCCCACCAGAGGCTTTGGTCTGTCGCTGCAAAAATCTAAACATATGGTCTTTGTCACCCGGTTTACCCTTGGACCCAAAATTAGAATATAAATTTACTTTGTATTGTAATTAATAATAAATAAAATAAATAAAAAACAATTATTAATTTATTTATTTTTTTTTTATTTAATTATATTCTATTCTAATTTTGGGACTAAGGGTAAACCGGGTGACATAGACCATATGGCTGGATTTTTTGCAGCGACAGACCAAAGCCTATTGTGGTATAGGCAACCACGCTACCAACTCGCCTACCTGGGCACTTAACAGTTATTAATGTTTATTTCATTCTTTTCGATTCATTCTGGCCCAATTTTGAATTTATCTTTAAAATGCCGTAATAATTCAGATTTCGTAAAGAACATATTAATTATTCAACCCCTTCGGGCCTTGGTCCAAAGCGGGGTTAAATATAGACAGTAATAAATTACCAACGGACAGGATTTTTAAAAGTTTCTGAGCCTTAAATTAAGAAAAACGAATAGTCCGATGATAAAAAGGATAATTTTCAATAACAAATTTTCCAAAAAAAAATAAAATAAAATTAGGTATTTATCTTTATTAATTCTTGGAATTACCTGTAAATAAGTCTAGTTATTTTTTATTAATAAATAATTGAAACTTAGAAACTGTAGAAAATGTTATATACAAAATTATGAAAAATGTTTAATTTGTAGGAATTAATTATAAGCACTCTTGCAGAAGTATTTTTCATCTATATTCTTCATACAGTTTTATTTCTGTTAGTCGAGTTTAAGATCATTGATTTTTTTGCTTTTTATTTAATTTCATTGCATTTAGAACTTTGAAAGTGTCACTGAGATTAAAAAGCATCAATTATTTAATTATAAAATTGATTTCAGAAAAATCAGAGTTATAACATATTAGGCCTCAGTGGTAAATTCTTTTATATAGAAAGAGCTTAATTTTTGTGTGTTTCCATACTTTTTTAAACTTTAAAGCGTACAAATGTTTCGTTCCCGATCCTGGGAATGCCCATATGTAGTTGGGGTCATTTCGATTGAAAAGCTAGCCAACATGATGACAAATGCAGAAAAAGTCAGTTACTACGGGATTTTAAAAAAGGAGGATGCGTTTTAGGCGTCATTAGACGTGCTTTTTACATAAATTCACAAGTTCTCACACAATGTGTAAAAACATCGCTACAGTTGAAAAAAATCGAGGAAAATTAAAAAGTGGCTAGGTAAGGTAGCATTTTTTTGGTAACCTTTGATTGGTATTTCTTTTCCGTTCTCCATCATACTATTAACGGGTTTTGGTTTGATTGTCGAGAAATAGGTCGAGTTTCTATATTGTATGGAAATACCTCCATCGTCGGTGTTGTATTAACCATTTGTTGCCGAGTTTCATTTTGGGCAGATTTTTTGTATTTTTTCATATTACTTCGACTATTTGTGAGATGACCATCATTAAAATTTAATTCTGACGTGAAAAATTTAATTATTTTCCAAATTGAGCCCATTCAAATCGTATAACTACCATCGGTAAGAAAGGTTTAAAAATTTAATTTAATTTAAGCATATCCGGTGCTTTAGATCGCAAACATGTATCATTATGCACTTGAAGAAACACCGTGGGTGCCGTTTTGCAACAGCAATTGCACCTGATCACTAATTGCCTTTTGGGAATCCTTGAGTTCTCTAAAAACAATCACGAAGGAAGGGGAGAAGTCAGACAGCTCTCAGGATGGTCTGTCGGCTAGAGGGGCCACAGCCAAGAGGACGAAGTCTGTCGACGAACCTTCATTAAAAAGCAAGTAGGCAAGTGGTCAAATAGACCATCGTGAATTTGCTGTCATCGATCGATCTTATCAGGATGGTAAGATCAGTGTCGATCACTGTCGGCTTGCAGAGGGAATGATGATCGATCAAGGAGAGAGGAGAGGAAGGCGAGAGGAACGAAATTTCCTTCAAGGGTACGGACTGGTCGAAGGGAGTTAAGATCCTTAAATGTGGAAATGAGAAGTCCGCTAGATTTCTCACCGAAACAGTATTAGGCCTTAGAGAACTTCGGTCAGGAGCAAAATTGGAGGTAATTCCGTCCTATTGCCTTCCGCTTCGTTCAATGGTGACAGTGTGGATTCCACCACCGATAAGGCCAGTGGAGACTATACTGCCAGTATTGGAGAAGCATAATGAGGAGCTCCTTACAAGTCAATGGATGTTAGTAGGATCTGAACCTTCATTTTAGCTAAAAAAGAGCTTAACTAATTACGGTAGTAAGCAGGGCGGTCCATGGTAAATCTATGTTAATGTTGGCCTCAGCTTATTTACCGTACGAGGCTGCCGATCCACCTGGCCCGGATGTGCGAAGAGTCACGGAGTACGCCAAAAGGATGAATTTGGAGTTGGTACTGGGTTGTGACGCCAATGCATATCATTGTCAATGGGGAAGCAGGGACATCAATAAGAGAGGTGAGTCGGTTTTTGATTTAATAATAAACAATGACCTTACAATTGCAACACGGGCAATACGCGGACTTTTCAGACAGGGACAGAGACACGGTTATCGATCTGACACTGACTAACAGCAATAACCATCTAGTGGAAAAATGGAGGGTGTCCCTGGTCTGTTCCTTTTCAGACCATAAAAAGATTATCTTCAATCTAAACTTCGCTAGTAGTGCGAGAGAACCATACAAAAATCCGAGACGCACTAACTGAGATGAATTTGGTGTGCACTTAGAATCCAGGTTAGCGAACACATCTCTGGAAAGAGATATATTCGTGGAAGTGGTAAAAAAAGAGACACAAGTTGATGAGCTTACTTGAAGCATGAGGGAATGTTATGAAAGGGCGTGTCCAACAATATTCCCGAGTAAAAGAAACAACCGAATAGGTGGAACACTGATCTCAGAGAAAAACCTGAGAAAAAATACTAGAAGGTTATATAACAGGGCACATCAGACTAAAAACTCAGAAGACTGTGAGAACTACAAAGTGAGCTTCAATAACAACAAGAACGACACAAAAAGTCCAAAAGGACCTCATGGATAACGTTTGTTGAGGCCATCGATTTTGTCAATGAAACATATAGATTTAGGCGAATTTTATCCAAAGACCCTAAGGTACCTGGATGTATTCAGAAATCAGATGGTACATGGACAGAGTCCAGCTCTGAGACACACTTGACTTATGGAAACCCACTTTCCAGGGTGTAGTGATACAGGTCATGGACCGGACCAGCAGCTTGGTATCCACTACGCAGCTAGAGAAGCATATAATCAGAGATGTAGTTTTATTGGGCAATATATAGAATAGCATAGGCAATTTGTACCTTCAAACCGTACAAATCATACCGAAAGCCGGCTAGGCTTTTCTTTTCTATTGAAAACACTGGAACGACTGCTGGATCTTCATATTACTTACGCGCTTCATAAGTGGGGCTTAACGCGCCTACCTTAAGGGTAAACCTGTTGAGAGTGCACTTCATGAAGTGGTGGGTTGTATCGAATAAACTTTGGAAGAGCTATCGCCATGGGCAAAAAGTAAGGGTTTGGGTGACAACCCAGACAAAAGAAAAGTGGAAGTTTTTACCAGAAGATACAAGATAGAGAAATTTAGATTACCATGGCTGACTCGAGGCTGGCTCAGCTATGAATATTAAGGAAGCGGATAGATCGGTCTATCAGTTACTTTTCAAATAGCAGAAGAATCATATCCTAAACACAACACTTACCAATTGGGAAACGAGAGTGGGTTGCAATATATCGAAGGTCTTGTGGCCTAGGTTAGATATAGCGAGAACAAGTACACTGATTGGACTGTATAGAAGATGTCTCAGAATTGCAGTAGGAGTCATCACAGGTCACTGCTCAATTAGGGCTAGGACCAGGAGATGGGATACCATATCTCCAGACTTCTGCAGGATGTGCAGGGTGGGGAGGATTGGAGACAATAGAACACATCCTTTGTCATTGTTCAAGGGACATTAGATGGACGAACGACAGGGGATGCGTGTACCCAATTGACAGCTTACTTAACACAAAACAGTACTCCAATGACACTTACATAATTTTTTAACTTTCAGTATTTTGACAACTCTAATATCTTCAAATATATAGAAGGCATTCACAATGGACACTATGGGTCTCCGAGTGGAATGTGCTTATACTGCCCAAATTTTTCGTTTATGGCAGCCTTAATATTAGCTCCACCGAACGACAAAACTGCTGAAATTTTAGCGTCCGTAGTAAATTCAAGTTAATGCAAATCCATCTATGATCGCAATATTTTTAATTAAAGTAAGCAACTTTTTCGAAATCAAAACTCGACTTCATTTTTCATTTGGAGTTTTGTAGCAAAAAGTCTATTAAACGATTGAGTCGACTAATACAATCCTATAATGAACCCGGGAATGAATTTTTTATTCAGTGTTCATTGCATCATGTTGGCACGAATTAAAACTATGTTGATATAGGTTTTTTAACTTGGTGATATAGACACAGTAGACCTCCACAGTCGTATATTGACGTATTCGTATTTTTTCGATGAGATGTTTTAACTGTTGCTTGTATCACATGGTGAACACGGTATAGAAAGATAGTTTCACGACTTGCTAGACTATGTTCGCATTTGGTTTAAAACCTCGAAATAGAGGCGGGTATCTCTACAGCCTGATATAGTCAGTTCAGACAACCTCGCGTTAATTTTTTCAGAGTGTTTGGTGTACTGATATTTGTCTAGCCAAAATATTTTGATGACGCTCATGTTTGTATTGGCGCTTTATCCAGATGTCTTGGATTGCATTTTTGACTAGACGTATATTCAAATCATTGTGAATGCTTTTATTTCCCATATACCAGGATGCAACGGTAATTAACTTCAATTGGGTCTTCTTGGCTCCAGGTTGATGGATCCCAGGTATGTTACAGTATCGGATTGTGAAATAGAAATATTATTTAATTTCAATAGCGGACACATTTTAAAATGCAGTGTGAATGTTACTCGTTAACTTTTATCCTCCATTCAGGTAGACATGATTCGATTCGTCTCCAGTGATCACCCAATGGTTGTGACGCACCATCAAAGTGTTTGTGTGTACTGAGGATAGCAGTATCATCAGCAAAAGTGGGTATGGTTGGGCTGGTGGGTGATAGTTGCCGGCGATGTTTACAAATTTTACTATCCAACGTGACATACTTTATCAAATGCTTGGGCGACGTCTAGAAAAATGGCGTTGCAATATTCCCGGCGTTCAAAAGCCTTTTCAATTACTTGGGTCAGACTGTTGACCTGTTCTACAGTGTTATGTTCTTCCCACAAACCAAACTGGATGTCTGGTATTACTTTTTTTTGAACAGGAAAAGTTGTAAATTTTAGCAGAAGAACCTTTTCAAAAAGTTTTGATAAGTAGGGAAGCAGGCTAATGGGTCTCTATGAGGAAAGGATTGAGTTATCCTTTTCCGATTTTAAAATCATTTGAATTAAAAGAATTTTCCATGTTTTGGGAAAGTAATTTAATCTCAGTATCGATCAGTATGCGTGGAATATTACAGCAATATATGGAAGTTCAAAGATCACTTTAACAAGGTCAAAGTTCAAGGATAATTTTAACAAGGTCAAATTCTGAAGCTTTACCCGCTCTTTCGGTTTCTCTTATAACATGCATATCATCGCTTGCATTCAATTACAATTGAATTGCGGCAGATTCTTTATCGTCTGGTGGTTATTTCTTTAGCTGCATGTGAACCAAATTCATGAAGAAGATGGTTTGCGTATACATTAGTTTTACCCTCTTCATATGTTGCACACCCGCAGTTTTCGTTACGTATAAGAAAGTTTGCCTCTGTTGGCATACTCGTATATCGTATTGTTTTCCACAAAGACGAATTTGTAGCTGATGTTGTAGTGAGCCTCGAAACAAAGTTTGCTTGTTGTCTTCCGTCCTCGTCTTTAAGAGCACTTTACAACTTTTTAGTCTAAGTCTAGTCCCGGGCGATCTATTTCCCCGCCATTCACGACGTAGCGTTTTTTAACTTTCAGTCTTTTGACAACTCTAATATCTTCAAATATATAGAAGGCATTCACAATGGACACTATGGGTCTCCGAGTGGAATGTGCTTATACTGCCCAAATTTTTCGTTTATGGCAGCCTTAATGTTAGCGAACGACAAAACTGCTGAAATTTTAGCGTCCGTAGTAAATTCAAGTTAATGCAAATCCATCTATGATCGCAATATTTCGCAAAACTCGACTTCATTTTTCATTTGGAGTTTTGTAGCAAAAAGTCTATTAAACGATTGAGTCGACTAATACAATCCTATAATGAACCCGGGAATGAATTTTTTATTCAGTGTTCATTGCATCATGTTGGCACGAATTAAAACTATGTTGATATAGGTTTTTTAACTTGGTGATATAGACACTGTAGACCTCCACAGTCGTATATTGACGTATTCGTATTTTTTCGATGAGATGTTTTAACTGTTGCTTGTATCACATGGTGAACACGGTATAGAAAGATAGTTTCACGACTTGCTAGACTATGTTCGCATTTGGTTTAAAACCTCGAAATAGAGGCGGGTATCTCTACAGCCTGATATAGTCAGTTCAGACAACCTCGCGTTAATTTTTTCAGAGTGTTTGGTGTACTGATATTTGTCTAGCCAAAATATTTTGATGACGCTCATGTTTGTATTGGCGCTTTATCCAGATGTCTTGGATTGCATTTTTGACTAGACGTATATTCAAATCATTGTGAATGCTTTTATTTCCCATATACCAGGATGCAACGGTAATTAACTTCAATTGGGTCTTCTTGGCTCCAGGTTGATGGATCCCAGGTATGTTACAGTATCGGATTGTGAAATAGAAATATTATTTAATTTCAATAGCGGACACATTTTAAAATGCAGTGTGAATGTTACTCGTTAACTTTTATCCTCCAGTCAGGTAGACATGATTCGATTCGTCTCCAGTGATCACCCAATGGTTGTGACGCATCATCAAAGTGTTTGTGTGTACTGAGGATAGCAGTATCATCAGCAAAAGTGGGTATGGTTGGGCTGGTGGGTGATAGTTGCCGGCGATGTTTACAAATTTTACTATCCAACGTGACATACTTTATCAAATGCTTGGGCGACGTCTAGAAAAATGGCGTTGCAATATTCCCGGCGTTCAAAAGCCTTTTCAATTACTTAGGTCAGACTGTTGACCTGTTCTACAGTGTTATGTTCTTCCCACAAACCAAACTGGATGTCTGGTATTACTTTTTTTGAACAGGAAAAGTTGTAAATTTTAGCAGAAGAACCTTCTCAAAAAGTTTTGATAAGTAGGGAAGCAGGCTAATGGGTCTCTATGAGGAAAGGATTGAGTTATCCTTTTCCGATTTTAAAATCATTTGAATTAAAAGAATTTTCCATGTTTTGGGAAAGTAATTTAATCTCAGTATCGATCAGTATGCGTGGAATATTACAGCAATATATGGAAGTTCAAAGATCACTTTAACAAGGTCAAAGTTCAAGGATAATTTTAACAATGTCAAATTCTGAAGCTTTACCCGCTCTTTCGGTTTCTCTTATAACATGCATATCATCGCTTGCATTCAATTACAATTGAATTGCGGCAGATTCTTTATCGTCTGGTGGTTATTTCTTTAGCTGCATGTGAACCAAATTCATGAAGAAGATGGTTTGCGTATACATTAGTTTTACCCTCTTCAGATGTTGCACACCCGCAGTTTTCGTTACGTATAAGAAAGTTTGCCTCTGTTGGCATACTCGTATATCGTATTGTTTTCCACAAAGACGAATTTGTAGCTGATGTTGTAGTGAGCCTCGAAACAAAGTTTGCTTGTTGTCTTCCGTCCTCATCTTTAAGAGCCCTTTACAACTTTTTAGTCTAAGTCTAGTCCCGGGCGATCTATTTCCCCGCCATTCACGACGTAGCGTTCTTTTCTATTTTATGCTTTGGCAGACCTTGAAGAGCCGCTTGTTCTAAGGATGTGTTCGAGGATGAACACATTTCTTGTGGTGTGGTTGCATTGTGCTGTTTAGTATCTACATATCGGAGTACTTACACTCTAACCTATACAAAATGTACACGAGTAAACATATCGATCCCTAACCGCGACAAAACTATCGATTTTCGTTTTTCAATGAAAATCGATTAAGAAACATAATCCCTTCCCCTGTAAAAATTTCACAGCTGACGAATGTGCCGTTACGAAGATAAAGTCAAAACAAAAATAACTTAATCGACATTTACTTTTTGTTTACAAATTTCCTGACCGAGTGGTGTCGCTAAAGTTTAATTTTCATATTCAAATTTGTGTTGATTCTTTGCTAATATTTATTTAAATGGCATCTGGTAAAGGAAAGGTAACTATGTTTTTGTTGATTATAGAAATTTCATCAAGTTTTGATGAACATGTTAGTGATGTGTCATAAAGTCCAACTTCAAAGATATTGAAGTTTGTCAACAATTTTTACTTAAAACACTAAATATATCCCAACAAATGATAAAAACGTCAGAAATAGTAAAAACACAATTAGGGAATTCACAAGGTGTACTGATGTTGTAAGTTGTAACAAAGTACGAGACCTACAATAGTACGTATGTGAACAACCTGTATGTGTATGTACTGACATCTAAGAAACGTACATTTTCAAACGTCAAATGTAAAAATAATAAAAAAATTAGTTGAATAGAAATGCCTTTCGAAAGCGAAAAAAATAAAATATTAACCGCTTTATGCGAAAATTTTGCATTTGACATACTTATGGTTGAGTGAAGTAAGTGCTGGGTTCTTTCTTTGGCTTGTTACAAAAAAAAAATTTTCCAGGTGATGAAGATGAGGAGGATGAAATTCATGAAAATTTCAGAATGAATATGATTTGTTTGATGAAGAATCGAAGAAGTGTTCACCTGGGACTACCTAAATCAGCGGCTTGGCAGCAGAAAGTACCAAAAATTATACAAATGTACCATTTCTTCCATCACTGTCCCTTAGTACGATTTCAAAACATATATCCAAACGTTCTACTGTCGTACAATTTTTTTATATGGAAAATATCAACAAAAAATATACAACAGTTGTACAGCTTTAGTACGTACGACACTTACAACACTTAGGACACAATTGTGAACACCCTAAATGAGTGCTGTTGGCGATATTAAAATGAAAGCTAAGCCTCACAATAAATCTGATGAATCAAAATATTGATCTGGACAATGTTTACTTTCAACAAGACGGCGCTACGTGCCACACAAGCAACGAAACCATTGCTCTTTTACGGGACAAATTTCCGGACCGTGTTCTCTCGAAGAGGTGATCACAATTGGCCACTGATATCTTGTGATTTAACACCTTGCCACTTCTTTCTTTGGGGCCACGTACAAGACAAGGTCTACATCAATAGCCCAGCGTCGATTCAAGACCTCAAAGATATAATTCGTGAGGCTATCGGGGACATAGGGCACCCACTTTGCGATTTGGTTCTGTAAAATTTCATGAAAAGTGTATGGTCCTGAAAGCGTGTTCGTGGTGGCCATTTGGCTGATGTTGTTTTTCATTATTAACGGCATAGCTTTGAAATAACACCTCTTGTTGGAAAACCCTGTAGAAGCAAGCATTTAAACTGTTCGTAGGCGGTTGCGAGATAATAATTTGAAAGCTCGCAGTCCCCGAGAACTGTCATCGCTTACAAAAACTCATGTGGGAGAAAAATTTGCGAAAGACCATCTGTGGAAAATATATACAATGAAAACCATTAAACATGGAGGATCCAGTATAATGATTTGGACGAGCTTTTCATATTAAGACGTTGGACGGTTTACTGTATAATGGACCAACAACCAACCAACAACAAATTTGCAACTTTGAGACGCTGAGAAGGTTGTATGGAGTTCAATTTCTGCTGAATGATAACAAGATATCAATTCAGCGGCGCTGTCCAGCTGTTATAGCGAATAAAGGACATGCTACAAAATACTAGTATGTAGAAATGTAATCAATATCATTGAACATAAATGTATTCCAATAATTTTTATTTAATTTTACTTTTTTAACATTAAGGTAATCGGCGATACTATTATTTTGATCGTCCATTTTTGAGACTATTGAATAATTCAAGGTTTATTTTTAATGAAATAAATTAAATTCTTACCTTTCTCTTTATACATCTATTGTTAAGAAATACAACTTGTAAAAATAAAAAATAAGTCTTCAAAGAATAATAGAAATGTTTTTTTTTTCATTTGGACCGCAGCTGTATGTCTTCTGATATTGTGGTGGAAAGTACACTGCCGAAAGTGTAAAAGGACAGTTTTGCGAAAACCCTTCAACAGATTCATGTCTCAAATGCCGTCATATGAGAATACCTGTGCCCTTATAAGCCTTGCCATCAGGATGATGTGTACCGTAAAATCTGTAGTTGCGAATTTGAAAATTGTATCCGTCTCTGAGATGGATTTTCGATAGAAACATTATGTCAATGTTCTCACGATCTATGTAATTTATCAATTCATGTCTGTGTTGCTTTACACCGCACTATGGTCGGAAATTTCATTTCGTTGGCCAGAAGTCAAAATGTTTACACTCAGGAAATATGTTGTTGTTTTTGAAATCTAGTAGTCAACACTCCAAAACAACCAAAAATTAATTTTGTTGTTGTAATATGCAATTTACCGTTATTCGGTGAGTCATCGAAGTAGAATTTTTTTGCTTCATTTGTAAACAGAATTACGTTCGGTGTTTTATAGTGCTTACTTCAATTGGTTGTTAAAGCTGAAAACAAAGCGTGTTAAATAAAAGTTTAAATGGAAAACGAAGTTTATTAATTTTGTAAAATATAATACTCAAAAATTGGATACCCTAAAAAATAAAATAACTTTTTCCAAAAGTCTTTAACATTTTGGAAATTGTTTTATTTTTAAGTTTGAGTAAGCTTAACACATTTTTTTAGAAGTGTTAAGCATACGATTAAAAACCAAAATTACTTTGAATTGTTTATTTTTTGAAAATGTTTATCTCGATTTGCGTTTTTTTGTGGTTTACAGAATTCAGCAGTTTTTCATATTTGGTTGACCAAACAGAAGAAAGGAAAAAATAAGGACGCACTAATAAATTATTTTATACAAAAATGTGGAGCCGATAACATTTCAGATGAAGGCTATAAGTATTTAACAAAAAAGCAAAGTGGGATAAGTGTCATAGAAGATTAGATGATTTTAAAATTAAATATTCTGGCTGGCTTTGTTCAGAAACTGTAATAAACAGGCAAATAAATTTAGAAATCGCTTCCACAGAGACTCAATGCATAGTAGAACTAAGCCCAGATGAAAAAATGGTATCACAAACTGGACGCCCGCAACTTAAATACTCTGAGAAATCTGAATCAGCAAACCTCTCGATGTCAGAACCATCGAAAGTCCATCAAGACCATCCAAGATTAGGAAGCTATATGTCGATGATGTAAAAGCACCTATTGTAATGTCTGATGAGGAAGCGTTAGCATTTTCTCGAAAACAATTTTTCGAAGAGGCAATACTGTTCCATCCGGACTTCTAGCAAGGAACGTAACGCTAATATTTATCCACCCTATGATAATATATTAGCAATAAAAAGTAAGTGCAGACCTGATGGTGTACTTGCAGACGACAAATGTGCAAAGGTTCCTTTACAAATGCTTTTAAACCATATGGCTAAACCAATTATAGAGATGCAAAAGGAAGTATTTGCGATAATTACGAGTAACTTCATATCAACGGAAATGATATTTAGCTCCGGTTTTGACAGCAGCTCTGGTCAATCTCAATATAAGCAATCTTTCCTTGATCAAAGTACATCACGAAATGCTGATTCATGTCTTTTGGCCACAACAGTGAATCCATTGAGACTCTTGAGTAGCGCGGGAGCCCCGATTTGCAATAATTGTTTTCCGCAGTCCACAAGATTTTGTCGGCCTTTAAAATTAGAATACACGAGTGAAAGTAAGGAAGTGATAACAAGAGAAGCTGCTGACTTAAATAAACAAATTCAAGAGCTTGAAAACTTACGTGTTAAAATCGAAGCTGGTAAGATAGTCGAAATAACGTTCAGAGTGTTTTTAACTGTTATAGACGGAAAAGTTTTGAATGTTTTAACAGATACAAAATCAAATCAGAAAAAAATTATCCAGAAGACTTGAAGAAGAAAATAAATTTTTGGATAATGAATTGTATTTTAATTAAAGAGTTTAATAAATTTTAATATTTTCGTAAATACGTGTGTAACTCATATTTTAAATTTCCAGAAACACAAAAGTATCAGAGAACGGTTTGATTGGCATATTTAATGCCTTTGAATGCAATCACAAAATATATGCATATTGTTGTCAATAGACATCATTATAGTAAAGCAACTCATGATACCATTCAGAAAATGTGAGTATGACGAATTCCATGCATTGCATTGCTTGCCTTCTGCTTATCATTCATACCAATCGCAAAAGCAACGAATATAGAACGATTGGTACGAATGGTCTGCATGCATATTGAAAAAAACGTATTTTTTTTGACATAAATACGAAGATCAAACTTGTGAAATAAAACCAAATAAAACAATAAATGGAACATTTTGATATATTTTCGGTTAAAACAACAACAAAAACAAAAATTGGAAAATAAAGTAAAGCATTAAGTTTTGCCAAAATTTCTTCACACTGCATACTTATAAACACACCAGAGCAACGAATACTAAGCGAATGGTGCGAATGGTGCGATTGGTTCTATGAGTGTGCATAAGACAATCAACAAAAACAACGAATGATAGCAATAGCATGGCAAAAGCAACGATTGTATGAATGCGGAACAAAAACGAATAGTCTCAATCTTTTCTCTGATAAGTATCGTATATTTTTTCATTTAGAATTAAAAAAAATAAAAACTCAGAAAAAAAATGTATGTAAAAAAAATTAATTATTTTATACAAAAACACTTAATATATAATGCAAATTCAAATTCTAGTTAAAAATTCCATTATTTTAAGTTTTAATAGTGTTGGCCAAGAAAAGTGATGTTTCCGAACATAGTGCACGTTAGCGTTCCACATACAGTGCTGTCTGGGTAGAGTGAACACCCGATGCAATGAACACCGCGTTAGAGTGAACACCAGAATTTGACTACTCTGTAGAGTGAACAGTCATGGACCTGAATAGAGTGAACATACTTTATAGTAAGTTTTTAGGTTTGCCGAAAGAGAGAAATGATAAAAAAGAGTACAAAAATTAAAGATAACATAAAATAACGGTAAAATAACAACTGATAGAAATCAAGAAAGTTGCAGAAACCGTGGAGCTGCAGTAACTAAGAAAAAATATTTTGAGTGGTGTTAGGGCATTAATTCGATCAATGCACATATTAAAATGTCGTATTTTTGGAAAAATTGCGTCGATAGTGTGCCATGTAAATAATTTGGCTATTTTAATAATATAGGAGTTGCGCTCATTGAGGTTTGTGTTGGTAGAGAATGATGAGGACAATGGCGAAACATCAGAATACAGAAATCGGATATCAGCTGATGAAGCCATTAAGGTTTTTGATAAGGGTATCGAATGGGCTGAGGCTAATACTACAAATTTCGCGAATATACAAGCTCTACATTGCCTTCGCGATCAAGCAGTGCAAATATCGTTAAACAAACCGAAGAAACAAACAACTATTACACATTTTTTTCAGTCTTAAATTTAAACATTAGTATTTTATCGAAATAAATACAATGTATAATATATAAATGCATTTAAAATAAATAAAAAAAACGTTTTAAATACAAAAAAATCAACCTTGATTTAGTGAACAACCTGGGTATTATGAAATCGCCCTGCAAAAATTAGTTCACTCTACCCAGACAGCACTGTATATATCTTTATGGGACCAAGCTTAAAACACTGACTTTGTCCTGTACCAAATATCAAAAGAGTCGTACAATTTCTCTTGTAATAATGTGACATCCTGTTCCAAACCAGAATTTGCGTACTTTTGCGCACTTATAACCATGTAACACGACTGACTATCAGACGATTTTAGTTGCTTGAAAATTGTGAGACGTAGACCTTTCGAACGATATATCCATTTCGTGTTATCAAAAGTATAGGGCTGGAATTCGACATCTGTCAAACTAAATTGTTAAACCAATTTATTTTTTTTAGTTGGAAGTCTGACATTGTCGAAAATGGATAGCTTAACTATCACACAACGCGTAAAAATGATTTAAAACCTACTACAAAAATAGTGATTCTGGTACAGCCACATATCATGCTTTAAGATGAGATTATGGTTTATGGTTATAAAGCACATTTCTAACTCGGAGGGTATGTTAATAAACAAAATTGTCGTATATGGGGTTCTGAGAATCCTCAAGTAATTGAAGAGAGGCCATTACATCCACAAAAAGTCACTGTTTGGTGCGCTCTTTGGTCCGAAGGTGTGATTGAACCTTACTTCTTCGAAAACGACAAGGGAACGACTGTCAACGTCAATTCGGAGCGTTATGGTCGTATGATAAACGACTTTTTTTTGCCTGCTATTGAAGAATACGACTTGGAGAAAATGTGGTTTCAACAAGACGGTGCCACATGCCACACAACTCGAGCGAGTATGGCTTTATTGCAGGAGACATTTCCTGGCGGCGTAATTTCTCGTGTTGGTGACATCAACTGGCCAAGATCATGCGAGTTAGGAGGTAATTCTTGTTACATGTAACTAGATGTTCATTTCGTAGGAAACAAACATATGTTTACAACCTACAAACAAGTCAATGTTTGGGGTTCTGGCAAATATATATATATGTATATATTTGTTAAAATGTTAATTTCAGCGTGTAATGGCGACCATATCGTGGTCAACTGGATAGTCACCGACATACGAAGCTTTAAGATACTCTTCACCGAGATCAGGTTAGAATTATTATTTGTATACTTTATGGGATCTTTTGAAATGTCATAACTATAACAGTGCGTTTCACTTGACCTTAACAAATCATTTGTTTTTATTAAGTTGGACGCTGTTCAACAATAATTATATTTCTTATCTTAGTCTTTATTATATTTTTTTCAACCCATTCTTTGCGAACTGACACGATAAATGCTTTAGGTATCCCGTTGAAAACTCATTATACACAAGCCTTTTAGAATTTATAACCATTTCATATTACCCAATTGTTTTGCTTGGCATTTGTTGTAATTTCGTACCACAAAATAGAAAATATCAATAAGCGCGCGTTGTTATAGATAGCAAAACAATGATATATATTTGATAGTTATAAAGTGTGCACAATCGATATTTAATAGTTTTGGCAATCTTATCCATTCTGATTACTGGTGGTTGTGACTTTGTAGAACATTTTTTGAGGACTATTAGGGTCTTGTAGTTAGGAAAAAAATTATGAAATTCCCTTGGGATACTGCGGTAAATTCAGAGACCAAAAAAGTACAAAAGTGCTGAAGTTTTTATCCCTGATCTGAATGACACACTAAGGCCCATTATCTCAATGTCCAATTAAAATTTATCGTAACGTATACTACCGGTTATTACAATTTTTCTCAATATATACTTAGCGTTTATAAGGTGAATAAATGATAACCGGCACTTGTCCGCCGGTTAGTAGTTTATCACAACGAAAACCACGAACAGCTGACATGAGACATGAGAAATATATTTTTGTTCTTTATATGTTATATGTAAAATACGCTATTTTACCTCTTCAACCAAATCCTCAAATTCTTCTGATTGATATTTTTAACATATCGGCAATTCCACGGTGTCGAACGTGACCGTTGTACACATTCAAAGTGCAAAAAAGGTCAGAATAAAATATATTTTAGATTCATCTTATACATATTCGTACAGGTCCATAGTAGTACTATCACCGGTGGTTTAGTTTTTTTCAGGCGAAATAGTGATAACAAAATAAGGACAAAACAGGGAGCGGGTCGAACGCGACAAAAACAGAAGTAGTTTCCGTGAACATCTTTAAAAACATGAGAATCAGCGAAATCAAACAGAATATGTTATCGATGAAAATTGTAAAATGTTAAAAAATGACAAAGCTTTCGTATCCTCTTTATTTCATAGAAATATCATGGATAGTTTTTTTACATTTAATTTTTAGGTTGGTTCGAACGTGACATGTCGAACGTGACATTTTTTCTATGACTATCATATAGACAAATTAGACCAAAAAGTACCGTTATTCTTCATTCCTTTTGATTAGTCTCTTCAATTTAAGATTTCTTATGCTCTTAGAAAGATTATTTATAATAAGCCTCTTTTTACATAAGCCTCTCTTTACGAAGGAAATTTTAAAAAAAATGTGCATTTAAAAATCTGAAAATGATCCAAAACTACAATTTTCCACTTATCAATTGTTTTTCGTAAATTTTTGAGTAAATACACGTGAAATTCTTTAATTTCATTAAAATTTGAATATTTTTGTATAGTAATATATTACATTAATGTGATTTTAATAACTTTTAATTTTTTCATCACGGTAGACCTTTTGGTGGAATTACCCATATGCAATAATTTGTTGAATAGAAATTTAAAAATAAACTGCACAGCTAAGAATACACAGTAGGGTGGAGTGAAATTCAAAAAAAAAAAGTTAACCTCGGAAAGAGATGTAGTCTGGGGTCCTAATGAGGGGAAAAATAAAGAAAAAAATTTTAAAAAATTTTTAGGGGTCGCGCCACTCCCTCGAAATTTGGAAATTATCGCTATTTTGGCGTTGATTTTAGAAAAATCCTAAACATTTTTTTTATGTCAATAAATGTTTGCAATAGCGTAAACAATGAAATAAGGTCATGAACAAATTTAAAAAAAATTTTCTCATAGTTCAAAAATTTCAAAAAGTAAAATAAGTCAAATCGTCCCTTCTTCAGAATATTGACTGAACAATGAAATCGCCACCAAAGCTACAAATATTAGTCGATTATCCTCATATTTGCCTCAAATACTTTTGTTTGGGCACTGAACAAGCTCAAACTTTTAAATTTCGAATAAGTTAAGTCGTTAATTTTTAGGATTTTTCTAAAATCAACGCCAAAATAGCGATAATTTCCAAATTTCGAGGGAGTGGCGCGACCCCTAAAATTTTTTTTAAAATTGTTTTCTTTATTTTTCCCCTCATTAGGACCCCAGACTACATCTCTTTCCGAGGTTAACTTTTTCAAATTAAAAAAAAGCATGTTTTCACTCCACCCTAATACACAGCATTGCCATTTCTCTTTATCATTTATAAACATCTACATGGTAGAGTTGCCGTACTTACCATTTGTAAGCCAGTTAATACAATTTAACCGGCAGTATATCGCGTCTATAAGTTAATGTGCCGGTTAATTAACCGACACTTTAATCGTACGTTGAGATAATGGGCCTAAGTGTGTTTTCATTACAAGCTGGCTATTATCGCTTGCATAATTATAAAAAAAAACGCCAAACAAACGATATTGTCATTTGACACTAACACTAAAAGGCAGTATTCTGAGAACGCTGAATAAGTAAGTGTTATGGGGAAATATTACAAATACAATTATAAATGAAAGACATCACTACAATTCGTCCGTTGAAGGATTTTTTTTATTTTGTTTCTTCTTCCTCTGTATTAGTTCACAATGAATGATATCTTTGTTTGCTAGGCACAATTAAATTATGGCATCTTTTTTTAAGAGGTGACCACGGTAAACATTTAAACATAAATATGCCGTAGAACTACAGTTAGTTAAATTTCTGTAGGGAGTTGTTTCTCAATTAATGAGAAATGAAGCCCCTTTGTTGAAAAACCCCATTCTCTTAGAGTAATATTTTTCTTTGGGATATATGTCCCCAAATCTAACTGAACACCCAACGCAGTTTTTAAGCCCAATAGTTTAACTACCCAACTTCGATTAGCTTTTTTCCCATGTACACACGACATGTGTTGTACACAGGACCCGTATTACAATCAGACACTCTATAATGGCAATAATTAAAACATGTGCAAGTAAACTCTGGTACACCAAGATCAAACTACATATCAGGACATTAGCGATTTCGAATTGAACACCGTCACTTTTGGAGACATATTATATTTATTTTGTTCCAGATTCCGTAATCCAAAATGCTCTAGCAGCTCAGAATGATCAATCACAAATGTACGTCGAGCACAACTTCGCAGAAGCTCATAACGGCGAAGAAGCGAGCCAAGGACGTAATGAACTTATTAAAGTTCTATCTTCTGTTGGAACAAGTCTTCGCAAAATCAAGAATCTGCTAAAGGGATTCCAGTACGAGTGGCTGATGTCGTCTATAAGCCTGTAGTGGAACTAGTACTGCTACCTAATTCCGAGAACCACCAATATGTATATTTTGTTTACGCTGTTCCTTCTCCCCTAAAACGATAGATCTAAAATAGTCGCAGACGTCAATATCTTTAATCGTTAGTTATGAAATGGTAGTTGAATGTATGAATTGTAATTTATCACAATTATTTTTTCTATATTTGCCTAGACTAGCTGCTGCTTCACCTTGTATTCACCGTAATTTTATGCGTATATTTAAGTACTATTGTGAATTGTAACAAAATACAACCCTAAATTAAATAACTAGCTGACCCGGCAGAGTTCGTCCTACCTACTATAATATTGACTATATACATATACATATATCTCTATCTATATGAAATGAATGTTCTAGTAATTTTTTTTTTTTATCTCCACATATTCGAAATAGTAAGTTCAACGTACACCCGGGCCAGGATTAGGACGTCGTACATATCTCGCAGACGTTCCTTGGACGATGACTTCTGTGTATATATGAGTGGTCTATTTACTAAACACTGCGGATCGCCGTACGAATCACACCAGTAATTTCTCCGTATCCATGTGATCATACGACTTATCCGTGGGTTCCGGAGACAGATTGCCTGCGTTACATACTGTACCTACTTCTGTCATATCATCACATCTCTGCACTATCTGGCACCTCAGCATCGGTCACGCATGCCAATTTCATTTTATGGATGGTCGCGAAGCAGTTCATGCACAGACCGCTTTCCTTTGAGTACGATATCCAGTGAAACTCCGAACATTCTAAAAACGATCATTCGGTTTGTCTTTTTTAATATCTTCCAGCGGTTGACATGATAAAGTTTTCTGATGGCGGATTTTCGGGAGACTCAGGGGAAGCTGTGAGTGGGGCACCTCACAATAAGTGACCTGGATACAATGCAGAAGTTCAGAGGGCTGTTCTATCATATGAGACAGTCTCAATTATGATCAGCAGGTTAGTGAACTCCTGGAACGAAAAAGTCTAGTTGTTCGTAACCTGTACTGCTGCCTCGCAGAGGCCGCCCATATCTGGCGCATATGGTGATATGAAATACCACGTAAAAACACGCAAGCAACATTCGGTATTCTTGAAGAAATTGTTATGTTCTTGCAGCAACTTATAATTTGCATCGACTATTGTCGGAAAACATTTTTAGGTAGTCTCGGCGTCCAGAAAACCGTGTGAAAGCTGCTAGGAAGCAATATGCGGATATATCAGAGCACACTTGAATTTGAACTGCTGAAGTTTAGCAGAAGACAAATATCACTGCATACCCTTACTATCTAGTCATTTATCAGAATGGATGATTTTAGGTTAAAAATTCCTGGGAAATCCACACCGGAAAAAGTGAATAGTAACGAATAGGTTTCACGTTCGGGTGGAAGTGCTGGAATAATTTTGTTCTGAAACTTTCTTTTGTAAATAGTACGGGCTTTACATCCCCTGATGCATTTCCTATACGTTGCTCAGTCTGGGAATATTCAATCCAAATGTCTACTGGTTGTTGATCAGCAACTCTATAGGAGGATATCAACTTTCATCCCATGTGAAGTTTGATAGGCATTTATTTTTATTTTATGATTTAAAGTGAAAATTTCCAAAATATAAATATAATTATTTTTTGTAATGTTTATTTTTATGCTTGTCCCAAAACGACCGATTATTTTTTGTTATATTTTATGTTCAGTTTTATGAATTGTTTTTGTTATGTTTATGTTTATCCTTCAAGGGCCGACTTCTATTTTATTGTTACATTTTAAGTTCTAAAACTGAATTGTTTTTGTTACCTGAAGTTTACTTAAATTAATAAACCGATTATTGGAAAATATATAACTATTGATAATATATGTTTTATTTATAGTAATATTAATTTACAGCTCAAAATTTAATTAATCTTCATATTATTATATACAATTTTTGTCGGAATATTTCCAAAGTACTTTTTTAACATCAGCTACTCTGTCATATTGACAGCGAACAATAAGTACTTAAAGTACTACCTTCAGTATCAGTGTCAGTTGTTTCAGCAAATCCTAGGAAAACAAATATATTGCTCTCATTCTGTCTTTACTAACTCACTCTCAATGTGGTAGAGAATAACAATACCAACTTATAACACTAAAATATACTCACTCACATCGGAAGACACATACAAACTTTTGTGTTCAGATGTAACGGTGCACGTGTTTACTTACGAACAGTTAGCCAGTTGAATCAAAATATATTTCAATTTGTTTACAATAAAATATATTTTTTAAATGTGTATATTTTGCAAATAAAATACAATGGAAAAATCGAGATATAATGTTCTGTACAACGAATTATAGAGAAAAATCAAACAATGGTCAAAATACTGAACAAGCCAAACTTAGACAGATGGTAATACTCATGCTAAGAATTACATCAGACGAAAGAATGATGTGTTGCTGGATTTGTGGCAAGTTGGGACATAATAAATGTGCCGGAGTTTCTGCCCGAGCTGCTGATGCCTTAACCCAAAATAATGGTATCACATGGTGTTATCCGCGGTGTAGAAGAATATGTATTCAATTCTACAAATTCTTCAAAGATTCACTGGCGCAGGTTACCAAAATGAGAATAGAATTATTGGAAATACAAACCAAATCTTCTGATCTTTTTAATTCGTATACCGAACTGGATAAGGCTGTCGAATCTCCGGTTCGCACACCAAAACCTAATAGGAGAAAATCCTCAAATAAAACTTCTCCTAAGACGGCTGATATCGACATTGGTAAAGCCGTGCCTGAAACACCTGTGAACCAGGTGAATATTATACCGATGGAAGTCGGAACGATTTCCAGTTGTGGAGTAACTGACTTTGGTGGAATTGAAGTAGGTGATGCCGGAAATGCGTCATCACCGAATGTTGTTGGTAATGACGTGGGCATACCGAACAATCCACCAAATGTAACCTCAACCTTGAGAGTTAATCTAGAACACCTGGTGATAGTAATGCTAATGTAAGTCAGGTAATTATTAATGTTGACAATAGAGAGAAATCTTTTGTTCAAACAGTAGACAATGCATTGTCATCTCTGGCTGAACCGTGGAGATTCACTGTCGTTCCTGATATAGATTTGTATATCAAGTCGAAACTGGAGGGTGACCTCAATCTAAATATTTATAAATTTAGGTCGTCCTCGTCAACTTATGTATCCTCACTCAGGATTACAGCTTCAGATGATATATTTTCTAGGCTTGTTGCCCCTAACTTTTGGCTCGATAGAGCTTTAGCTAAGGAATTTGTTTTGAGAACTAAAAGAAGAAGAAGACCGAATATGGCTACTTTGTCACAGAGGTCACAGTCAGCTTCAAAAAAACTAAATACTACATATACTATAGCTTACCAAAACGTAAGGGGGTTGAATACGAAATCGAATCGCCTGTTTGTGGATAGCTACAATTTCGAGTACAATGTTATTGCATTTACCGAAACATGGTTCAAAAATGATTTTTGAACTTAGAGGTTATGTGTAGTAATTACACGATTCACAGGAAGGACAGACTTGGTAGAGTCTGGGGCGGAGTTTTAATTGCTGTTTCCTGCTCTCTCTCTCTTCTGAGCTCATTTTATCTGATAGATTTAGTAGTATTGAATTTATTGCTGTTTGTGTTATTTTGGGAAACATAAAACTTTTCATTACGTGCTCCCTTCTTCGTGGGATTTTAATGTTTATAGAGATTGAAGGAATCGTTTCAAGAATGTGTGAATCTGACATTATTTTGTCATTGGGCGACTTTAATCTGGCTTCTGTATCTTGGCAGAAATTGCCTGACTCAGAAGCGCTAACTCCTTTGACTACAAGTGATTATCTGTAGATTGTTCCGCTATTTGCAGTTGTAGTAGTGTTCAGGACTTCGATCATGTAGTGGATACATTTTATGATATTTTAATTAATTTTGTCAATAGAACGGTGCCTAAGGAACCCGTCGTAAAAAATGTATACTTTCTCCTCAAGGGAATTATGTAGATTAAACAATTTGAAAAGTTAACTTTTTAAAAAATTCAAGAGAACTGGACTGAGAACGGCCGGTATTCCGTGGCAAGACACAGGTACACTATCGAGTCTCGGAGTTGTTAAGTGCCCCGTACACGGTCAAAATGCATGACATGCATTTTGTGGTGTTAGTGAAAATGTTTGTGTATGCGTCACACCTACGATGCATGAAGCAAAATCAGAATTTATTGATTTTTCTCGTGCATGACGTTCGATTTTGACGTGTGTGCGGTTGAGGGATCATGCATATTCTCATTTGTGACGTTTTTTTTAAAAGCGAATGGGTGTATATAGATGTCGGATACTGAGAAAAAAATATTATTGAGTTGTTGGAAGTTTACCGGTCGTTGCCAGCACTTTGGGATGTTAAATGTGAAGAATATAGCAATCGGGCCAAAATCGCCAAAACTGTATCGTCCGTTATCGACATTGTCAGTACAGCACGAAATCAAAAGAAAAACCAGTGGAAAAGTTGCAGTCGGGTAAACCGACTTATATATACCCTCACCCTCAGTACAAACATACAAGTCTAATATTCTAAAGTATCGACAAGTTAAAAGTGAGCGTGGCAACCACCATTGGATGTAACATCAGATGAAATGTCATATTAGCAAACTCAAAATACCGAAATTTATAGAAAAATATGGTATTAGACGTTTTTAAAAATGGGCGGAATATAAAGCAGAGTTTTTTCTCGAAAATTGTATGTAGTTAAAGCTTTACTAAATATAGAATTTCGGAATTCTAGTTTATATAATTACACGATGTGTAATTATGTCAGACATTATTACACGATTCTATGGGGGAGGATGGTACATTTGTATGGGAGGTACCTGAAGGGGAGTTGCCAGACTTCCAAGCTTCCAGACTTTAGCTTCACTAAATACAGAATTTGGGCAAGATCGCGTTGGTCATATTGATAATGTAACACGGTTTATAAAGGGCGGGATGGTACATTTGTATGGGAGGTACCAGAAGCGGAGTTGCCAGACTTCCAACTTTTTGTCCAAAACTTTGTCTAGCTATAGGTTTACTAAGTACAAAATTTGGGCAGGATCGCGTTGAGCATATTGATATTAATACACGATTTCTAATGTAGGCGATATGGTACATTTGTATGGGAGGTACCAGAAGGGGAGTTGTCAGACTTCCAACTTTTTGTCCAAAACTTTATCTAGCTATAGGTTTACTAAATACAGAATTTGGTCAAGATCGCGTTGGTCATATTTATAATACGACGGTTTATAATATAGACGGTTTATAAGGGGCGGGATGGTACATTTGTATAGGAGGTACCAGAAGCGGAGTTGCCAGACTTCCAATTTTTTGTCCAAAACTTTGTATAGCTATAGATTTACTAAGTACAAAATTTGGGGAGGATCGCGTTGGGCATATTGATATTAATACACGATTTCTAATGTAGGCGATATGGTACATTTGTATGGGAGGTACCAGAAGGGGAGTTGCCAGACTTCAAACTTTTTGTCCGAAACTTTGTCCAGTTGTACTTTTACCAAATACGGAATTTGGCCAAGATCGGAGTGGGCGTATTGATATTATTACACGATTACTAAAGTGGGCGAAATAGCAGATTTGTGTGGGAGGTACCCGAAGGGGTGTGGCCATATAGCCCATATGCAATCCCATAAGCAGTTTTGGGAAAATAGTAAGCTATGCCAAATTTCAGAGTGATTACTTAACGCTTTCGAAAGTTATCGTGCGTACCAGCAGGACAGACGGACATGCCTCAAACGATTCAGAAAGTCATACATCGAATTTGGTTGAAAGACACCTGGGGTCTAATGTGGATATTTCTATGTGTTACACTTTTGAGCCGTATCAAATGATATATACCCTCCTACCCGTAGGATGAGAGTATAATTAATGCATGAACCATGTGCGCTGAAAGCTTCATGCACACGTACACGATTTTGATGTCATGCATTTTGACCGTGTACGGGGCACTTTATAAGTGTTGTAATCTTATTACCAACCAGGAATAAAACACGATGTTGTTTCAGTTTGAAGTATTTATTACGACTAATTTGAATAGAGATGAATCAAAGTTCAAGCAACGAAAAAAGCTTATTGGTCATTTCTTACGCTTTATGCGTTGCATACAAAAGTAGTATTTAAAGCTGCGATAGAATATATGTGTTGTATATAAAAGCAGTATTCAGTTTTTCAATTGCAATTCAAGTTTTCAACACTCCTCAACACATATATAATAAACAATATAAATCTAATCATTAAACGAAATTTCTAAAAATACATTCATATAAATCCCAAAGAAGTTACAAACTTGGTGCGGGAAGTCTTGGACAAATTTTTAGTCAATATGTCAGCCAAGTTATCAGAACTACAACAATATCTTACATCTATATGACCATCTATATACACATTTCTTATGTGATGGAACTTAATGTCTATATGTTTAGTTCTGTTGTGATAAATAGGGTTCTTAACTAAATGTAAAGCGCCCGTATTGTCACCGTTCACAATTATTTTATTCGGGCAATGTATTTGAATTTCGCCTAACAATTTCTTCAGGTATACGGCTTCTTTTGCTGCTGATAAGATAGCCATATATTCACCCTCAGTGCTGCTTAAAGCCACAGTATGCTGCTTCTTTGACTCCCAGGAGAAAGCGCAGCCAGCAAGTAAAAATACGTAGCCAGTGTAAGATTTTCTACTTTCAACGTCGCCACCCCAGTCTGCATCCACGTAGCACGTTACAGGTTCGCCGGTCTTTTCATATTCCAATTTGTAATTCATGGTTCTGTTGAGGTATCTTAGAATTCGTTTTGCTGATGTCATGTGTTCGTGATGGGGTTCGGTATTCTTCTGCGAAAGTTTGCATACAGAATGCATAATATCGGGTGGTGAACATACGGCAAGGTACATTAATGATCCTATCAGAGATTGATATTCGTTTGGATCAACTTTTCTGCAATTTTCATTGTGGCATGTAATTTAAAATTTCGGTTCTAATGGTGTGGAAACAGGACGGCACTCTTCCATTCCGTATTGACGTAGAAGTTCGGATATGTAATTACGTTGGTGTATGTTTATCTTCCCTGTGGCGCCAGATCGTTCAATTTCGATAATTAAAAAAATTTTAGCTAGACCTTTATCGACAACTTGAACACGATTAGCTATGTATGATTTGATCTCATTCAAATATGAACACGCTAATCGTCTACATATACTGCTATCAGGTTGACATTTCTGTCACTTTTTCGCCAATACAATGTTCGCTGGGACACGAAATGAAACCATTTTCTCTCAATATATTGTCCAACGTTTTATTCCACTGTCTACCTGACTGCTTCAACCCGTATAAAGCCTTTTTTTTTTACTAACACTCAGGTGATGCCCCCTATAAATGCAATGTACTGTGTTAGCGATAGGAAGAAAGGGTATTGGAGTGGGGGAAAAGGGAGTAGTGTTTGTTGACGTTGGCCTTGAATTTGGTAATGTCACAGCAGGCAGGAAAAACACTTGCAGGAAGATTATTCCACATACGAACAATCCGGATTTTCTCTATAGAGCGTCGTCCGGTCAACCGGCCATTTGACAATGAACGGATGAGAGACCATGGATAGCCTAGTATTCCGGCTAAATATGCTAACGTCAGGGACCAGGCCACGGATATCTTGTGAACAGTTACCATTAAAATATCTATAGAATAGCGATACACAACCCACATTCCGGCGATGCTGTAGGGAGACAATAGAGTTGGATACCCTATCATCACCACCGCTCTCATCTGTACACGGTCCAGAAGCTTCAAAGATGTCAATAGAGCTCATGCCCATATATGGGAGTTGTATTCCATTTTAGGCCGGATGTATGTGGTGTAAATATTTACGAGGTCAGATGGGGTGAAGTATTTCTTGCACCGTTTTAAGAAGCCTAAACACTTGAATGCTTCTTTCGACACTTCGAATATATGGCTAGCCCAGCGAGCATCACCCTGTATCTTCATGCCCAGAACATAAAGAGTATCTGACACGTCTATATCTACACCACCCATAGATATTGACGACGGTGCTGGATCAGTGGAACGTTTGTGTGACAACAAACAGCACTGGGTCTTTTGCGCATTAAAATCTACTCTGTTCATTTGGCCCCACTCACAAATCGTCGCCAAATCGCGGTTAAGTGAGTCGTTCATCGTTCGCCTTTTGTCCTCGACCTCCAGAGGACCTGGCCGATGATCAAATGAGTACGAATGACAGAGGTTGCTGTCATCCGCAAATGAGTAGATCGGGTTCACAGTCTGACCCAGCAGGTCGTCAATGAAAATAAGAAATAGAGAAGGAGAGAGGACAGAGCCTTGTGGCACTCCTGCGGTCAGCCTATGCTCGTTGGATAAGACCCCTGAGAAAACTCGAAATGAATCGAGATAAGGTATTACCGACACCAAATGCAATAAGTTTTGATATGAGTGCTCCGTACCAGACCCTATCGAACGCCTTAGAAATATCCAGAGCCACGACTTTGCTCTCACCAAGGCGGTGAATGGATCGACTCCATCGCTCCGTAAGGAACGCCATCAGGTCTCCAGTAGATCGATTTCTACGGAAGCCATACTGTCGATCATTCAGAAGGCCGTTCGATTCTAGATACCTCACAAGATGGGGATTAACCATGCTCTCCATAACCTTCGAGAGCGCAGAACATATTGCAATTGGACGGTAATTCGCAGGATTAGTAGCCTCACCTTTCTTGGGGATCGGCTGAACATTGGCAACTTTCCAACGTGAAGGGTAAATGCCAGCACGGTACGACATGTTGAAAAGATTGCGCAATGGGCGAGCTAGCGTCGAAGAGTACTTACAAAGGACAAGTGCTGAAATACCATCCGGGCCCGGAGTTTTGTTTACATTGAGATCTGCAAGAACCCTTTTGACCCCACGTGATCGAAAAAATATCTGAGGCATCGAAGTAGATACGTTTTCGATTACGGGGAGTGGTTGACTGCTGTCTGGCAAAGAAGAATTCTTTGCAAATATTTCAGCCAGAAACCAACATTTCTTTGAAGGTTTAATCGAAGTAGTCTTCGAGGGAATAAATGTGTTTATGCCAAGAAGAATGATTTTCTCCACCATTTCAGCAGCAGCATCGACATTGTTGTCTAGGAAACATAATTTCCAATTAAAGTGCTGATAGAAGTTGTTGAGCTCGGCCCAACGTGCCTTTTCGTATATGTACAATGTCCGCTTCGTGACTGGTTTTGAAGTGGCTCGAAGATCGGAGAACGAAAAGGATGCTGAAATGGTGCAATGATCTGAGTTACCAAGAGGAGCAAGGATGTTAACCTCGTACTTTTCAGGGTGGGAGGTTAAAAAAAGGTCAACACGCGGAATGTGTGTTGGTTCATTCAATAATTGCGCCAAGTCATTGTGCGCGGCAAAAAGCTCGGCGTACTGGCCCTCCGGAGATGTATGGCTCGAATGGGAAAGCCAAGAATTATTGTGGACATTGAAATCCCCAGCAACTACAATTTCACTGTCCGGGTAATCTTCTAAGACTTTTGAAATAGAGTCGGAAAGGGCGTCGAAGCCGTTTAGGGTAGCTTCCTTTCAAAATTTGGACTTCCAAAAGAAACCCGAAGTGTAATAGTCCAATCCTGGACTTAACCCAGAGGGAGTTAAATTCTGGATCTTGTGAGTTCAAATGTTGCTGACTCTGGAACACAACACCATTACGTATAAATACCACAAGGCCTCTGTGTGAAGAGAAAGAGGATAGAGTGTGATAACCAGGAATGAGAAAATCCTGTGGATCAGAATCCTCACACACCTGGGTCTCACATAGAGCGAGGACATTCGGCCTATGGAAATTAATGTGTGCGTATACCGCAAAAAAATTCGTTCTTCTTTCGATAAGTTGCTGTTCAGGTAGGCTGTTGATACGTCCATCTGGTGTAAATGAAGATTGTATTCGGCAGCAAGGGCTATGACCATTCTTATCGTTTCGTACCTAACAACAGGCGAAAAAGTTTCTGTATAATTTATGCCATAAATCTGGTTAAACCCTTTGGCCACAAGTCTCGCCTTAAATCACTCGATTTGACCGTTTGCGTTCCTCTTGATAGTAAAGACCCACTTACATCCAATCGTCCTCTGGCCTGGTGGTATTCCACTCAATTCCCATGTGTAGTTGCGTATGAAAGAATCGTACTCCTCCTGCATAGCATCACACCAGCACTGAGAATACGCACACGATAAGGCCTCCTCGACAGTATGCGGTATATTGATGTCCTTTTGGTCCAAATCTTATGGTGGTGTCTCTTATCCAATGCTATTGCCGTAGAACCAAAAATCTTTAAATGATTCACAACCGGTTTTCTATTGTACCATACTTCATAGGGGGTTGAACTTTCCAATGCTCTAGTAGGCGCTCTGTTTCGCAAGTATGTGGCCGCCTCGAAGAAACAAGCATCGACCTATCCATTTTCACCAACGTTCTGTTGAAACGCTCAGCCACACCGTTCTGCTGTGGTGTATATGGCACAGTGAGCTGCCTAACAATACCGTGTTGTTTTAAATATCAGTCGAAGTCTCCATTAAAAATTCTGTGCCATTATCCGATCTAAGTGCCTTTATTTGCATACCTGTTTGACATTCAACCATATCCTTATATTCTTTAAAAAATTCCAGTGTTTGATCTTTCCGTTTTAAAAAATATACAAACACATACCGAGATCTATCGTCAATAAATGTTAATATGTACCGGGCACCGCCTATTGACTCTTTATTTATTGGTCCACATAAATCAGTGTGCACAACATACAATAAATTCGACGATTTCTTCTCTGATTTGGTAAACGGCTTCACTGTACATTTGCTTTTTAAACATACCGAACAATTAATTTCATTAGGAAACCTAAGTTTCATGCCATGCACCAAATTTTCGTCTGATAGCTTTTTCAAACTTGCCACATTTAAATGACCATATCGATAATGCCATTTAAGAGAATTGTTCATGTTCATAAAAAACGCTCTTTTCTCAGTCGAACCATACAAAAACAATCCACCTACGTTTGCAGCAGTCAGTACCGTTTTCCCCTTCGCGTCAATTATTCTTGACTCTTTCGCATGGAATTTCACCATGTCTTTCGTTGATACCTTATAGCCTTTTCACATTTACTGCGTTTCAGCTGAAACGCCGGCGTTTCGCTCTCTTTCGATGAATTTCGCGAAACACACTTAAATTTCCATACAAAACAAAACGCAGGCATTACGCTCTTTTTGCTGTGGTTTGTTTGAAACCACAGTAAAAATGAGAGAGAGCCCAGTGTTGTACTCCAATAGTAGTTAAAAAAAGGAATAAAATGAAAAAATTTGCATTCCTGTTGAAAGCAAATGTCAGAAAAATGAGGGGAAAAAACAGCTCTTTGTGTGTTTCTTCTAGTTTGTTTTGTTTTGCAAATTTCTCCTTCGATACAATTCCATTGTATTAGTGTAATAATCATTTATTTCTTTAAAAGCATTCGCTGCTTTATCATACAATGATATAAACTCTAATATTGTACAAATTAAATTAATTTTTTGATATTATTTTATCTTTGTTGATTGTTTAGTTTACACTCAGTACAGAAAACACAAAAGAGAAATGAGAAATGTCACATGAAACCACAGTAGTTTAAAAAAGCATAATGTGAACACCATGGTTTCAAACGATTTCAAGAGAGCGAAACGCCGGCGTTTCAGCTGAAACGCAGTAAATGTGAAAAGGCTATTACCCACAGAAATGAAATTACACTGGAGATTGGGAACGAACAGCACATCATTTAGCAACACATTGCACTCAGCTATTCGTACACTACCCCTTCCTTTTGCAGAAATTTTATTTTCACCAGCCAACGATATTATTTCTGTGTGCTCTTCAAATTGATGAAACAAACGACGCTCACAACATAGATGAGTAGAGGCGCCGCGGTCGACAAACTAGAGTTGAGTATGTTGTTGTTTTCGAAGCAGCAAAAAAGGAATATGCATGTGCGTTTCCCCTTTCATCGGTCTTCTTTTATTTGCATTGTGCAGCGAAATGGCCTTTGCGACCGCAGTTGAAACATTTCATATTTTTTTTCTTTTTGTTGTAGTTCTTGCTGTTACCCGCGTTATAACTGTTTTTCTCTTTTTTGTCGTTGTGTGTCATAAATACTTAACAGCACCCTCGGCGTCACTCGGCTCGTGTGTTTTTCTTCTTCTTCGGCTAGCTTGATCTTTAGAGCACTAATTTTTGGCAAGTCATCCCTTTTTTCCAACGCTATGGAGAAATTTTCATACGATTGTGGCAAACTTGCAAGCAGCATAATCACAAACAATTCGTCTTGGAATTGTATTCCCGTTTCAGTCAGTTTGTCCACAATAGAACTAAAAGTGCACACATGATGTTGTATGCAGTCGGTCTCGTTCATCCGCATGCTTATAAGCTGCTTGAAAAGTGTTACTTTCCTTACTGGCCCTTTTGGCCTATGAACGTCACGTAAACTGTCCCATGCTTCCTTGGATGTTTTGCAATTCTTTAAATAGGAGATTTGCATCGGAGCAATGCTCAATATAATTGTAGCCATCGCCTTCTCGTCTTTGCTTGTCAATATTTCATTATTTGTTTCAGGTTTCACAGTTTCGCCATTTACGATTTTCCAACACTCCTGATGGATAAGCACTGCTTTCATTGTGAAACTCCAGGAGTCGTAATTAGTTTCATTTAATTTCTCAATGTTATACATAGAAGAACTCATCTTCACTTTATGTACTTTTCAAATAACTTTTAAAATTTTTTAATTGTCTCTTTTACTTTAGAGCACTCCTGGGCATACAAAAGTTGTATTTAAAACTGCGATATAATATATGTGTTGTATATAAAAGCAGTATTCAGAGCTGCAATTCAATTTTTCAACAATAAGTCATACTTGAATAAAGTTAGGGACATTTTTAAAAGAGACCCTAAATCATTTTACAACTTTGTTATTTTGAAACGTAGTACTTCATCTAAGCCATCAAGGATTAGAAGTAATGACATTGAATTTTCTGATGACCAGTCGATAGCCAACTGCTTCGCTGACTTTTTTGAAACTAGATACTCTTCACGGTCTTTCCTCAGTTAATCAGATAGTCTGTCCTAGATAGTCCGGTCCAGATGGTATACCAAATTTGCTACTTGAACGTTGCTCAGCATCTCCTATATTGCCGTTGACTCTATTATTTAATTCGTTTTTACGATTAGGTTACTTTCCTGATGAATGGAAAAGGTCTGACACCACTTCATAAATCTGGTAGTCTTTTGGATGTCTCAAACTATAGAGGAATTGCTAAATTAAGTGCAATTCCCAAGTTGTTTGAGAAAATAATTACGAATTTTCTTTAACATAATGTCGCACCTATCTTGCACCCATGTCAACACGGATTTCGCAAGGGTCATTCTACTATAACTAATCTACTACAGTTTTCCTCTGAAGTTATAAAGGGATTTGTTTGTCCCAAACAAACTGATGTTATATATACCGATTTTAGCAAGGCATTTGATAAAGTAAATCACAAGCTCTTACTATTTAAGTTAAACTTGATTAGTTTTAATCATAATTTTCTAAACTGGATTTCATCCTACCTTGTTGGCAGGGAGCAAGTAGTATCATTTAAGAACTGTTTTTCTAGAACAATTCATATACCCTCTGGTGTTCTGCAGGGTAGTCACCTTGGACCAGTACTATTTTTAGTACTATTTAATGACTTGCCCAATTCCATTACTAACTTCCATTATTACTTGTGTTCGTTGATGACGTGAAAATCTTTTTATCATACTCAAGCATTGCCGACTGCCACAATCTGTTTACAATTTTGGAATATGACTCGGTTGTATGGGATTCCCAATATGTATACTATGTTAATAAAACTGAGTCTGTACAGAAACAATTTTTACTTTTCTGTTTGAGAAATCCTCACTGGGATTCCGGTTATGATCTTCCGTCCTATAACAGTAGGTTGAACCTTATTAAATTGCCGACATTAAATAGTAGGCGAACAATGATGAATACTATGATGGTATATAAAATCATTCGTGGCGTTGTGCCATCGGAGTTTTTACTATCAAGAATTTCTATTAATGTCGCGTTTAGACTATCTAGACACTATCAGTTCATACAATTTCCAAAGATGTAATTATGCATGTGGAGATCCGATTCGAAGAATGTGCGCTGATTTCAATTCTTTATTTCAACTAATCGATTTTTCTTTAGGGTTTGATGCATTAAAATCTATTATTATTTTCCATTTAAAAAACACACAGTCTTTGTAGAAGTAAATTTGAATTAACAGCATTATTATTTTAACTATTTGGTGTTGGTATTCAGTTATTTTAAGTTACTTTGCATAAAAGTTTTGGTGGTGGGTATCCTATAATGCTTGTGTAGTTATGCTCAATCTGTTATTTAGTTTCCTATCATTCTCGTATTATTACTTTTTTTTAAAAAACGATCGGCTGTTGATATTTATCTGTAGTTGATCTTATTGACGATGTTGCCTATTGCGATCTCTCCACAATGGTTCATAATGTGTACGCTGTCCCTACGTTATGGGGATGTGGCCCCTCGGTCGGCAAGGGTGGGTGTGAGAGGCGATGGGACCGTTCGAAAAAAAAAATGGTAAACATTAGCTATTCAACTGTACATGACATTATAAAACGCTTCAGAAACTGTAAAATGGTGCGAAATAAATCAAAACAAGCCCACAACAAAATCTTTTCTGAAGCAGAAGAACGTTTTCTTGTAAAAAATTAAAGCTGATTCCTTTCTAAGTGCACCAAAACTTACTTCTATCTACGATGCGAAATGTGCTTCACAAAGCAGAACTAAATGGAAGAAAGTAAATGTAACAAAGCTATTCAACTAAACTTCTGTAAAGAACACGAAAATAAGTCTTTTTCTTTCTGGAGGAACGTTATGTTTACCGACGACGCAATCCTGTACGATCCTGTCTCCTCTACAACGTTCCCCATGTCATGGAAACACCTCCCCAGAGCCCGGATATCAATCCCATAGAAAACTTGTGGGATTTTCTAAAAAGAAAAGTTTACGAACATATGGTTTCCAGCAGATGAGAAAATTTACCTAAAATGCGCTTGGTAATCGCAACATCAACAGCGAAATAGTTTGCCACCTTGTAAGATAGTGTGAAACCCAAAGCTATATAACTCGAAAAAATCGTGCGTGTAAAGTCCAGAAGGTTCAATATTTCAGCAATTTAAGACTTTTTTTGAATATCCAAGGACAATTGCCTTACTTTTTTTTGTCTTTGGCCACTGACACAACAATGCACGGATATTTGATTTAACATTGACCATATTTCGTGTGCAACAACAACTCCCAATCATTCCATATCATGATTTCATATTATTACGATGCATAAGAATTGCTACCCGCTTTAACATTTAACGAAGACTGTTCATATAGAAAGCATGCAGCACCGTAATTTTTTACACAATCAATAACAAAGAACGGTCCGTCGTCGCAATATTGCCAATATCCAAGTGTCATTAATAAATAGTGCAACACTCTATGTTGAACTACCGAACCGAAACATCTTCACACCACGAGGTCATCTTACATTACCAAACATACTCTTATGCCAACAGACAAATATATAAAAATCACTGCAGCGGAGAGAAGCTCCAGGATGCCTGATGCCTTCCTTTATGGATCTCTTGCTAATTTGTATACATATACAGGGTGACGCAGTACCAACTACATATACATAAATGTACATTTAAACGATTACTACTTACATCGTTAATAGTAATCGTTTAAATGTACATTTATGTATCGTTAATAGTTTTTTTCCCCGCATGTAAACTACATATGTGATCGCAACAGAACTGATGCAGTACAAAACCTCAGGTGGTCGTCAAGTAGTACCGAATTTTATCTTTCAGTCTTTAGTATATACTAAGGTTAAATATATTACTTACTTATATCCCTTAACATTCCATGAAGAAACTGATCAGTCCCTTAAAGACAGACAATGGTTAAAAAAAACAATGGTTTGCATACCAACTACATATTAATTTAATTTATAAAAGATTTTAAACCAAAAATTATTGAAAGTGTCCGAGTTTAACTAGCGCACTTATTCATAAGTAAAGTTTCTTTAGTTTATTTATAACGAATGAATATGAATTTAGTTTTCTGTTTTTATTGCTTAATAAATATACAATCAAAATGCATATTATACAACTGTTTGTACAGGGTTCTCCAACAAGCGGTGTTATTTTGAATCACCTGGTATTTGGGTAGCTGTCACTTTTGAAGCTTTTATTCTTTGACATTTGACAAGTAAAAACTACGCCATTACTAATAATGGAACGAAACACGCTTCAACATCGCATTGAAATAATTAAAATTCACTAAAATCATGGTGAACATCTTGCAGTCACAGTTCGCAAAACTAAAAAGTTTCCGGACCGTATTATCTCTCGAAGAGGTGATCACAATTGGCCACCGAGATCTAGTGATTGAACACCTTGCGACTACTTCTTTTGGGGCCACGTGAAATATAAGGTATACGCCAAGAGCCAAGCGTCGATTCAAGACCTCAATGATCGAATTCGTGAAGCTATCGAGGACATAGGGCAGCCACTTTGCGATTTGGCTATGGAAAATTTCATGAAAAGGATATGGTCCTGTAAGCGTGGTCGTGGTGGCCATTTAGCAGATGATGTTTTTCATTATTAACGGCATAGCTTCCTCTTTATTATAATATAAACATCCGATTATTTATCTCAAAAAATTTAGTTGTTTCTTGAATACCAAAATAACACCTCTTGTTGGAGAACCCTGTAATTTTTTTATTTTCGAAATGTGTGACAATAAAATTAATTTAGAGTAGTGTGACTGGAGTGACTGTATGTAAAAGGTGGCGCAAAAGTAAACTTCCGATGTTTTTTGGCTGTAATTAAAAAAAATGAAAAACTTTGATTCTTCTTGTGGATTATTTTTATTTGGTCTTTTAATTTTTTTTTACATCAAGTCGAGAATATGATGTCATGTAAATGGCCGCCGCCAGAGTTGCCACTGACATTAGGGCAAAATTTATAGCATTATCTGATAGGAGGATTACTTTTGCGCCACCCTGTATACACTAAATCATACAGATCATGCACATGGATACGAATGCAATTTATATATAATATACATTTATATATATGCGTACGTACATTTGCATAACCATATTATTAATTGCATTAATTCTGCTACTACTAAGATTCATGACCGCACAAGGTCGTATGGTTTTGGTAATTTCGTTGTGAGCCTACTGAATTATTTAGACCCGTAGCCTGGCATCGTGTTTTTAGCAACGTTCTTTATTTCATCTTCCACTGTTTTCATACCCAGATCTTTATGAATATTTTTGTTTCTGATATACCATGGCGCGTTAACAATACTCCTCAGCACTTTATCTGAAAAGCTTGAATTGTTTTTACGTTTTTCTTACATGTACAACCCCACAATTGCGTATCGACCTCACACAACTTCTTTATTTTTTGCAGTGAAATGCATTTTTTAAATCAGTTGTTTTCTCTTCGTTAGTTTGTTTAATTTTAATTTGCTCGGATGTACAACGTTAAGTAAACATCATATTTGTAGTACTATTTCTTTGTTGTAAAAATGTATATACGAACACCTTTTTCAGAACACATTTTGCTTCTGATACTTACTCTTCGGTATATCAAAAACAACCATATGTACCATATTAGAATTAGAACTTCAGCGAAAAGTATGTACGTATATGCATGTGTGGCACTATCGCCGGTGCTTATAATTCCAACGAGAACAATTGACATTGGAAATTTTTTTTTGTTTCGTTGTTACTCGCTTTATATACAGTGTATTTCAAAATCGGTTCTTCTCGAAATTCTTCTCTCGATTTTGTGGGTTATGTCGGTTATTACGAATTACCACGATACCGTTTTTGCAATTTGAACGTTCGTAAATTTTTTTCCTGACAATAATGTCGATGCTGCTGCTGAAAGGTTGAGAAAATAATTATTCTTGGTATAATCACGTTTATTCTCGAAGTCTACTTCGATCAACAATTCAAAGAATTATTGGTTTAATCAGAAGTTGTCAGACTGGAGTTTCAATAAAAATGCCAATACTGAGCTGCTACGCAAGGTAAAGGTGTGCCAGAGTACGAAAAACTTCTTCACGAACCGCATCAAAAAAATCATTTAAATGTTTACGAACTTTATCTCTTTCACGCATAATGCAACACGCTTCACTGTGGCTTTCCGCGCGGGGCTTTCGATTGATTCGTCGATTCTAACATCAACCACACTTGTCTTGCCGTTTGATACTCTGTACTGACTTAGTTCTGAAAGGTTCATGTTCTACATGAGGGCACGCTTTAGCATTTTCGAGGACCGGAGGTTTTCAGCGAAATATAAAAATCAGTAAAAATATACAAGTCTCATATTCCAAAGTATCGGAATGTCAAATGTGAGCAATCTCAAAATACCGAATTTTATAGAAAAATATTGTATAACACGTTTTACAAAGTGGGAGGAATATAGAGTATGGGAGGTCCCAGAAGGGGCGTGGCCAGACTGTCAAGTTTTTGTTGATTTGTATGGGAGGTACCCGAAGGAATGTGGCCATATAGCCGATATGCAATATCATAAGTAGTTTTGGGAAAATATTAACCCATGCCAAATTTCAAAGCGATTATTTAACTCTTTCGACAGTTATCGTGCGTACCAGCAGGACCGACAGGCATGCTTCAAACGACTTATAAAACTTAATAAAACAGCATTTACATATCTTCTAGTGTTGCTAATAAAACGGGTATTACGCCAATGGTGAAACTGATATTGGAAATCAGAACGGAGTGACCAGCGACGGCTCAGTCAACGTTTATTGGGTTACACTTTTCCGACGACACACTTCGCACAATCAGGATAATGTAGCGTCAAATAAACTATGTGGCTACTTGAGACGAGTGGAACCAGAGTATGTATATTAAATGAATACATCCATAAAGAATTAAATATACCTTTAGTCAAAAATGCAATTCAAGACATCATGATAAAATACCAAACTCCAAAATTCCACATCAAAATACGTTGTTGGCTAAACAATTATTAAGTAGACCAAGCACTTCAGGACTTCGGAGAAATGGATATATTAGTCGGTAACACCGGCTATACCTCACTAGATTTAAAACATATAAGATTTAAAATGCATTAGTATGTGACCGCTGTCTAAATAGTCTATAACATTTAACGACTAATATCATTTGTAGGAGTTTGATGGAGGTTAAAACCAAACATGGTTTAAAAGTTCTCTAATATGTTAACATTATCTAATTATCCTAGCATACTTGCCGTACAAGAGAATTTCATTATTAACAGTGCTTGGGTCAGGGGGCTCTCAGGGCCCTAATAACGTATAAGCCACCTTACATTTAATTTTGGGTACTTAAATGAAAGGAAATTGCGCCATGATTCCCAACATAAAAGTCATGTATGGAGCGGCGCCGCTCACTTTCGTAGACATAAGTGTGGCTACAATAGCCAAATAAATTGCATCGGGATTCCAAACAAAATTCACTTGTTTCCTCATATATTAATTCCACACATTCTAAACTATATAAAATGAAACTTTACCTAAAAAATCGATATTTGATGAAACAGGTGATATTTTTAGAATCACTAAATCCATAAATCACTTTTTGGTCCATGATCGGATCTGTAATGGAAAATACACATTTTTTGCATACTTGGAATTAAGTATCCATACCTTGATTTGAGTATCCAAAATTACATGGAAGTGGGCGTATACAGTTTAGGGCACCCTGTACCCAAGCGCGCTTAATCATGTTTTTTTCTCGAAAATCTGGGCCTATCCTGACAGGGTGGCTTACTTTTTGTTTTTAATTTCCGTCACGCCTCTAAGCTTTACTTTTGTCATATATATCTCTTAATGATATAAAGATCTTATTTTTGGACAGCAATAAAATCCGTATGATTTTATGTGAGTAAGATTACGATGTATGTACCTTATAATAAAATATATATATAAGTGTAAAATGTAAGTACCTCTTTTGTACCATGTATGTGATTATCTAACTCCAATGATGAAATTTGGCCTTCGGAGTAGCCCAGTTCTCTCATTACTTGTCTCCACCCACTACCCAAGTGTGTAGCTATAGTATCTAACATCCTGTGGTTAGGTTCATCCAGTGATTTCATCATTACTTCAATTGTGGTTGTTTTTTTGTTGAACTTTTTTTTATCTTTTCCATTTTTCAACTCATTCATATCGGTGCATTCGGACGTGCTGGATGATCTATTGTTTATGTTATATACTGTTCCGAAGTGCAAAGAATTTACATTCGAAATTTGCATTACTACCTGCTGATTGGCATTATGAACATTGATGGTGTTATGTTCCGCGCTTGGTGAATTATCAGTCACTTCCCGGAAGCGATCGATAGGTTCATTAAAGTTTTCGGAAAGTGAAAGGGGCTCCATGTGTGTCTCTAAATTATTCTGTTCCGCAAATTGTTCCATTACAGAATTTGTGGAACACAAATTAGGGACCTCTCCATATTTCTCTTTGCTGCAATCGGCAACATAGTCAACTGGTGCTGCATCTTTTTCAATAAAACCACTATGATTCTGAACTGTACTTCGGGGTTTTCCTTTCAACGAGTTGTAATTAAAAAAATTCTTTATAAAATTCATACCGATCGTTCCAAAAACAAAATAGTTCTTCGCGATTTTTTGTAATTAACGTTTTAAGAAATATTTATTTCGCTTCACGGGTCGGGCACCATGAAAAGTTATTATTCATTTCCTTAAATACCCAAAAAAAAAAAAACGAATAACTACACCAATATGTGGAGGAAAACAAAACGCGGACGCAGAATCATAAATTGAAAATCCAAAATAAATAAAATGACTAAATAAAAGATCAAAAGTGATGCCAACTGTTGCGAACCATAAATTGTTACGAATCTCAGGGCTGCAGTATTGGCGATTTCACGCCAAAAGTGGTGAGTTTATTTTATTCTATCTGATAAAGGAATTTTTTTCTCGACATTTCAATAACGCTGATTTTTTTCTGATGGTCACTATAAACTTTACTTTTAAGTGCTATTCTCGAATTCATAACAACTATCATACATGATTGTTCAAACTACTTTTCTTGTTATAGGGCTTTCAAATAACTATTCTGGAATTTCAATGATAAGAGGAAAGCTATTTTATTTTTAAAAATAAAAAATAATAGGTAAAAATGCATGACGGATGCATGATGCATGGTATGATGAATAGCAAAAAAAATTAAAATTAATCATGATCGTGTAATAGCTCTGATGTTTACGGGTTTGTATTGAACTTTATGAAAGTCTCCCAGAAATTTGGAATATTAATGATGTTTATCACCACAAACAGAAAAAAAAAGTTTTTAGAAAAAATAAAAGAATAACTAAGCGCCCCGGTAGGCGAGTTGGTAGCGTGATTGCCTATCAGCGTGGGGGTTGTGGGTTCGATTCCCACCAGAGGCTTTGGTCTGTCGATGCAAAAATCTAAAGATATGGTCTGTGTCACCCGGTTTACCCTTGGACCCAAAAATTAGAATATAAATTTACTTTGTATTGTAATTAATAATAAAATAAAAATAAAAAATAAAAATAAAAGAATAACTATCGGCGTAAGTTGAAAAAAATTAAAAGTAGTGAAAGGTCGGGTGCAAACTGAATTTGTATATGAAATATGACAGACACCGATCGTTCCAAAAACAAAATAGTTCTTCGCGATTTTTTGTAATTAACGTTTTAAGAAATATTTATTTCGCTTCACGGGTCGGGCACCATGAAAAGTTATTATTCATTTCCTTAAATACCCAAAAAAAAAAAAACGAATAACTACACCAATATGTGGAGGAAAACAAAACGCGGACGCAGAATCATAAATTGAAAATCCAAAATAAATAAAATGACTAAATAAAAGATCAAAAGTGATGCCAACTGTTGCGAACCATAAATTGTTACGAATCTCAGGGCTGCAGTATTGGCGATTTCACGCCAAAAGTGGTGAGTTTATTTTATTCTATCTGATAAAGGAATTTTTTTCTCGACATTTCAATAACGCTGATTTTTTTCTGATGGTCACTATAAACTTTACTTTTAAGTGCTATTCTCGAATTCATAACAACTATCATACATGATTGTTCAAACTACTTTTCTTGTTATAGGGCTTTCAAATAACTATTCTGGAATTTCAATGATAAGAGGAAAGCTATTTTATTTTTAAAAATAAAAAATAATAGGTAAAAATGCATGACGGATGCATGATGCATGGTATGATGAATAGCAAAAAAAATTAAAATTAATCATGATCGTGTAATAGCTCTGATGTTTACGGGTTTGTATTGAACTTTATGAAAGTCTCCCAGAAATTTGGAATATTAATGATGTTTATCACCACAAACAGAAAAAAAAAGTTTTTAGAAAAAATAAAAGAATAACTAAGCGCCCCGGTAGGCGAGTTGGTAGCGTGATTGCCTATCAGCGTGGGGGTTGTGGGTTCGATTCCCACCAGAGGCTTTGGTCTGTCGATGCAAAAATCTAAAGATATGGTCTGTGTCACCCGGTTTACCCTTGGACCCAAAAATTAGAATATAAATTTACTTTGTATTGTAATTAATAATAAAATAAAAATAAAAAATAAAAATAAAAGAATAACTATCGGCGTAAGTTGAAAAAAATTAAAAGTAGTGAAAGGTCGGGTGCAAACTGAATTTGTATATGAAATATGACAGACACCCTATTAGACGAGTATGTTGGTATGCGACAAAAACAAAATATTTTGAAAACTAACGTACATGTCTATCGTGCACGACATACATGCTACTAGTAAGTGTTTTTTACTATGACATCAGACATGTACGCTTGTGTAATAGCCGCTTTATACAGGCGTACATGTTTGTAGATATTGCGATGATTTCGTTTCAAAAATGTGTGCGTATGCCATCATCGTCCGACGATGTGATAGCAAAACGTGTCATCATACATGTATGCCAGTGTAATAGCCGCTTCACGAGAATTGCGTTCGGAGTTGCATATACGTTGTAGATCTTGCAAACCCTGCAAAGTTTAAAACGATATGGTACAACACAACAACAAAATACACAGAATCGTCATAGATAACTTTGCAATTTTCATTTTTATTGTGTCGTCGAATTGTAGAAAACAAAAATATGTGTTACTTCAAATACGTTTATTTTTCAGTAACCGTTTCAATTGTGGCATCTTTCCCTATTTCCTTATATCTGTGGCTTGGACCTTAAAAAGGCCAATGTTAAAGTTTTTCTGTTAAAGACAGATTTCGATTGTAGAGGCAGAAAGACAAAAATTTCTGAAATGAGCGATCCAGGGATTTTCGAGGAACTTAGCGGCCGTAAATCACCGTTCTGTTAAACAACGACCGTGATCACGGTTTTGAATATATTGCAGATAAATGTCATAAGATATTTGGTCAGGAAAAAATTATTCGGTTTCACTGAAACGAGTATGTTTAGACACCATGGTGAAATAACGATTTCCAGCTACTAATCTAAAATTATTTGGCTCTACCTGTAAGAAATTATAATAGTTTTTAACATAACAATGGGAAAGAAATGTATATACATAACCTGCTACAAGTTCGTGGAAGAGTCCAAATTGTCTTCCAAAACGTCTATTCCTCATGCTTCCGACAAACAATTCCCGAATGTCCAGTTAATGATCTCAACACAAGTGTGTCTTCCTGCGTCAACGTGATTACTCGTCACATATACTAATTGGATGATGGATTTAACTCACTTGAAAATACAGATTCTTTTCATTTCATAAAAGTGGAAAATATCACAAATATTATTAACAATATCAACAACAAAAAATCGAGCGGCTTTGACGGCATTTCTAACTATATTGTTAGATAGTTTCCTGATGCTACCATAAAACTACTTACCACCATCTTGAACAACTGTCTCATCAATGGTTATTTTCAGTGTTTGGAAGATGGCAAAAATTATCCAAATAAAAAAGAAAATAGACAGTGGATGAATTCCGGGCCGTCCAATGTCGGAAAGATATTTGAGCATGTCCTGAAAGGGATAATTGAAAACGATTTTGTTATAGATCCCATGCCGAACTATCAATTTGAAAAGGCTGTTGACTCCGCGTGCCACCAAGGAATGCTTTATAAGCTGATAGATCTTGGCATAGATCCATATTTGATAAAAAAAAATATTACAAAGCTTATTTACACTCCGGAAATTTGTGGCTTACCACAAGGCAGTGTACTATCGCCATATCTTTTTAACTTATTCCTCCATGATTTTCCCCATCTTGGAGAGAATTTCAAATCAATTTTATACGCTGATGATTGCTTGATATATTCCCATGAAGTTTCGCCATTACAAGCTTTAAGGAATGCTGCGGACAATCTCGACCTGGGGTATAAAAATTAATGTTGCTAAATCCGAAGTCATCTGCATCAGGAATGACTCTGGAAAGTGCGCCAGATTTGTAGTTTCTCAGAGCAAATCACTGCATCTTATCCTAAACGGAATCGAAATAGCATCAGATACTTGGGTGTCAACTTTGATAAGTTAATGAAGATCAACAACCATGCACGGTCCACTCTACAAAAGGCAAAGCGATTAACTGGAATATTTTCAAACATTCTGAATAATACATATTTTCCACAAAGCACTAAACTGCTTCTATATAAGGTGGCCATCAGATCGGTCGTTATCTATAGATTTCCAATCTGGTTTACTATTTCACCAATAGTAACCAAAGAATTGGAAATCTTTATATTACATAATCGTTATATATTAAAAAAAATCCTGGCTAATTTACTTAAATGTAGTTTATTAATTATAAACAACAACAAAAATATTTAAATGAAAAAAAATAGGTTTATAACTGATCATCGCTCAATTCGAAATTTAGAATAAAAAGTGTCTAACAATATCAATTAAGTACCTGAAAATTAGTTTTATGTTTTGTCGTTATTACTAGACTCGTCAACAACGAAAAGAAACAAAAGAAATTGTGCGTTAATATAGCATCGTTCTATCAATGCGATAAAACAAGACAGAGATAATTTTTTTACGAGGCATTACGGATATCGAAAATCACTATGTATTGCCGACAACAGTGAAATGTAAAACAGAGTTCCATAAACATAAAATGACGACTTTGCAAGTTAACTATCTTTAACATATTCAATCACTACAGTTACCAGTAATTTTTAATCACGGCGTGCGTAGAACCCCCCAGAACAATTTTATGATGATAGTGATTTCTAATCAACGGCATGCCTGATAACCTTACTTTCCTCCTTCTATTCATTTTATATCGATGTAAATGCAAAAAAAGGATAATATAGTTTAATAATATCGGGTTCAGGTTAATCCAGGTTTACAAATTATTGGCACTAAATGGTATAACCAGGTCTGTGCAGACCTACATGACGCAATAGTCGGGTCTTCCCCGACCTATAAAAATACAAAATTTCAGGCGCACAAGCGAGTTCAAACGTTAACCTACTATCAAATTGATATATTGAAGGTACGAAAAACACCGGTACTTATTTTTCAAAAATGTCTTCACACTGTATAATACTCAACACTTAAGATCAATACTCATCGAATGGTGTGATTGGTTTTATTTCTGCAAAGTGTCATCATCGCATTTCGTTGTTTGACATGTAACGGAATTATAAAATTGAGTGACAAATAAGCAATCATTAAAATCAAACAATGAATGGCATAGCCACAGCATTAGCTAATGCTTGTTGTTGTAGAATGATTGCAGAACAAAAGCATTGAATCTGTGAATGCACAATAAAAGCGTTCTATTCTCTAATATCACTTGACTTTGTTGAACGAGTGCCATATACTATGGAAGTATTCCAGTGATGGTCTTGGATTGAAAATTCTAATGTAATTCATTACACTGGACATTATCGATTATCCTTATTTGCAATATTTTATCGTAATGCCACATACACTCCCCGTCACATGAAAATGACACCCACCCGATTTTTTGAAAACTCAGTATCATTAAACAAAATGGTTTATATTTTTATTTTTTTTTTTAATAAGTTTTAAAAGAAACGAACAATATTTGGATTTAGTATGTATTTTAGATTATATTATATTATTTTTTTGCAAAACAAGCCGCTAGAATAGGACATACGCTCAAGATTAACAAAAATTAATCATATAGGATTTTTAATAATAATCCTTTTGGGAATGGAATCATAGTGATTTAATGTAATGAAGAGAAATCAAAGACCAGGTTAACTTGATCGCTTCAAAAAGTTCGTCTTTTTTGCTGTACTGCCTGCCAGAAGCGTAATCTTTCCCAACAAGCTATTCCAAAACCTTTTCTATCACATTCAGTTTTGGGGAATATGGAGACCAATCAGGGCTTTGATATTTTGATCCCGAATAAATGACTTTACTTTCATTATAGACAATAATTGCAAATAATAGGATATGGCCCCCATACCATAACGCCATCCACTCGGCTTCGTAAACGATGTATTTTATGCTCCTCTTTGCGAATATCGTGGAAGTAATAATTAAAACCATCCGGTCCCTCTAAATTATTATTTTTTCATCTAGAAAACAACGACACGATGACTCATTATTTCACGTCATATGAGTGCGTCTAAATTTCAAGTGTATCTTTGATGGGTGATTAGGCATGGGAAGGTCAAAAAAACAAATATTTTACCTTATCATCATTAAATAAAACGGAGCGAGGGGGTTCTATTCATGTGGCGGGGAGTTTATCTTACAATTAAAGTGAGATATAGATCGAGAAAACGATGGGGGGTTTTAGCTTTTATTCACGACTTAGTAAATGTATCTGATTTATTTGGATTACATTTTCAAAATGTATTTGAAAAAAATCGTACTAGTCGTTTTCAAACTATTATAAATAAAGACTAACACCCGTATTCATAAAAACTTAAAAAAACAGAGTTAAGATAAATGTATAAAAATAAAAAACAATTTTCAGACATTTTTCTTAACAAAGGATTTTAAATTTATATTTTGAAAGAAAATATTTTACTGTTTATTTAGTTTGTAACAAAATACTTCCATTGCACATCGTTTGAATACTGCAGCCTGACTCAATATGTTCAATTACTTGTTGTTTAAGTTGAGCGACATGGTCCTTTAAGTTTTTCACAATTGATCCCAAATCCGTATTTTCGCACTTTAAAATTTTTACTTTATCTTCTAGTTTTGAGATACGTTCGAGCTTTCGCTTTCGACATTTGGAAGCAGCTACGCGATTTCGCTGTCTTTTGCGTTCAAGTTTTATTTTTTCCTGAGTCTCCATATCTATTGGGCTTACAGGTGGCGATACCGGAGGATTTTGTGGTTCATCTTTTATTGGAATAGAGTTAAAAGGTTCTGAAAATTCGATTTAGTTTTGTTGTAAAATGTTTAGTTTTTGATAAATATCATACCCAACTCTGTATAAGTAAATGATCCGCCACTCACACCGGTCCCCATGGTACTCGTGGTTGTTGCAGCGACATTTGAGGATGATAAGGTATTAGCGTTGCTATTAGAAGTATCATTTCTACAAATGTGGTTCTGCTTATTACTGCTATTATGCAGACTGTGTAAGGCCTCCTCAAAACCTTTGCCAAATGCTTCTTGTTCCGAAGTTACAGCGGCTGTTTTAGTTTGAAAAATCGAACCTGGTTGTGGGGTTGGTAGAAAATGCAGGATCTTTTCAAGATCTGGCGTCGTTAAAGGCTTTATATGTTGAATTTCTGGTGATTCAATTGTAAGAGGAGATGGAGTTACTAAACGTTTCTTCATTGTACTTTTCAAATCCAAAGAAACTGGTCTTTTGGTCGAGTTTGGGGATTGAAATTGTGTATGATCGCCGTCTTTCGTGTTACATGGTTCCGATTTTATTAACATATTCGCTGAATTATCATTCAAATTATTGGTTGCTGAATTCTTCATTTTAAACAATGTTTCTTTTGCCTAAAGCAAATAAAAGTACTACTACAGCTTTTTGTCAATGTTTTGTGTTGGACGCACTTAATGAATCATAGCGTAATAGGGTTGCAACTTTCTCGAATAAAAGTACTCTGCTTTAATTTGGTACCTGTTACCCACAAGTTACTATACTATGAAGCAAAGAGATACACACACAAAAATAAAACTGCAAATGTAATGTATGATGGCATACCACAAGACACTGATTAATATCATGTATGTCGAGTACGATAGACATTTACATCGGTTTTCAACAAATTTTGATTTTCTGGTGTCTGTCGCATACAAACATACTCGTCTAATACCGTGTCTGAGGCTTGGGTCCGCAGGGGCGTTGGATCGAAAAACGACCCCGCCCACTTATTTCAACAATATTGTACTTAAATGAAATGACTTGTTATCACAAGTTCCAAAAATACAATTTTTGGCGGCCCATGATGGGCGTGGCGTCGACAAATCCCGGAAATTGCATAAAAACTGACAATATAAAAAAATCGCGATATGCATGGAGTGCATTTTTCCCAAAAAAAAAAATCGTATCGATTTTCGCGATTTCTGGGTGATTTTGAGGGGGGTGGCATTATCAGTTTTTTGAGGGGTTGCGTTTTATTAGCCGCTCTATACTTACTATATTTTCCGGAGATCCGGAATCGAGAACTGCTCTGAATCTTGTTGGCTGCTACACGGATTTACCGACCACGAAGATGGTGTGGTTGATTGTGCTGCTGATGACGTTGAGGAGTTGGATGAAGATTTCACCGTTGTAACTGTTGGTCGCGGTGAAGGTTGTGTATTTGTCTGTGTTCTCGGTTGCTGTATTTCATGTTGTCCTAAGGTGGTTTTACACGACATGTATTTTACATATCGCATGTCACTTTTTTAACCCGTCTGTTTTTTGTGTGTCTGCCAAAATTATTAAAAAAACACGGCTTTTATTTTTTTGTGTTTAAACGTGCACATGTAAACAACATGGCATAACCTCAGATTGTTATTAACAGCTGATGTTGTAATGTCACAGAACATAATTTTATAATTTTTGTGAAATAGATATATGTAAATGTTGGGTGCAATGGCAGGGCGATGCAGCAGTGTACAACGAGTTATCACTTTGCGAAGGCATAAAAAACAATATTTTTGTGAGCTCCGAAATATCTTCTTGAGGCCACTCCAACTGCAACAGAATTATAAAAAACTCATTAATACTTTTATTTAGAATTGCTAATAAATTACTTACTTTTCCGTGTTGTTTTTCCATTTTAATTAAATTTTACCACTCGTTAAAATTGGTCTCCTTCCAAAAACGCTTTGTTGTTTATCAAAAAACAGCTGATGCGATACGGTTTTACATACCAAAATAGAACACGCTCTAAAATTTACATATGTATTGCATGGTGCATAAATTTTTCATATGCAAAAGTGACATGACATATGTAAAATACATGTCGTGTAAAACCACCTTTACTGCCCCCAACAAAGCGGATAGCAAAAGCGAAAACTACAGAAAATTCTAAGAAAGTTTTGCCAAGAAACCATGGGTCTAATATTAATTCCCAGTTCGCGCAGAGCGACTTTAGATTTTGAGGTCATACTTATTAAATTGTACTCAAAAACCTATACTTTCATAATAAGCGATCCGGAAAATTGTGCTTGGTTTCTTCGATTATAACGAAAGTTTGTGCTTCTATGTATGCAGCATACAGATATTCTCATATTTTTCAAAAAAAAATGCTAAAATTGTGGAAAATACGGTGGATCGAAAATAAAATTTTATTATTGTAATTAAGTTTTCAAAAAATTAAATGTTTTTGTGGTGCAAGTTACAGGCATTGGTTTTTTTGCTGATGACTGGGAATCTTTTCTAGTTTTAGTTTTTTTTAGGTTTTAAAGTCTTTTTTGGATTCCATGCGTGGTGTTGTAGTACGACTTTCTATAGTTACGGCCATGATATCGTCTCTATTCTTTGCGATAGCGCGTCGCGAAACTGTTGCCAGAAGCAGTACACAACGCTCAGTTGCTTGGGTATGACATGGAATCCCTGGGTCAGGAAGCGGCGGATCATCAGACTCAATAAACTGCAACAAGTGTTCGTATGGAATGTTTGCTGAGAATGGAGGCTCAGACAAAACACTCATCATCTAGGTCAACCAGATCAAAGTAGTCTGAGCATTCAAAATGTATTGCGTGCTTTTTATCATAAACCCTTAGATTAGTCGGATCACAAACTTTATCACGATAATGTAGTATCTTTTTTATGGCTCTTTCGCGAACATCTTTTCTCTTATCACAAAGCATTGCCAGTAAGATAATTTCAGGATGAGCGAAGTATGAATTGTTTCGGATTAAAGTGTTAACAATTTCTCGCAGCGTTGGTGGTAAATATCGCGTGGACTGTATAAATTTAAAAAACAAGAGACTGCCGTATACAACTGAGTTGTAGAACTTGATGTTAAAGTACATCGGTACGTAAACTTTCATTATGTAAGTTGCCAAAGTTTTTAAATTCGCTGATGGTGAACTAGTTGTCACGTATAAACGTAAGAGTCTGCTTGCCTTTATTAGCCATCGAGAGTGCACAATTTGTCCCGGTTTCATACTGGCTAAATTTTCGGGGCAAAAAACATCACAAACTGCATTTGCCATTCGATACAAGTACTGAACGTCAGTCGAGAGCGTTTTTTCATGAATGGGTGGAGGCATATCTCCCAACGAAATGGCCTCAAAGTCGGGTACAGCCTACAGAAAGATTTTATTTATTTAGCTCTGATCAAAATATATAATGTTAGGCTCTTTAAAACAATTGTTTGCTTACCGCCATCTGCTCGCATGTTTCGATTTGCTTTGTTATTATCCCATTAGCTGTGCGCGGTCCGCTTGTAGTGGACTTTTCCAATGCGGAGAACAAGTGACGAAGTGGAAGTTCATTAAAGTGTAATAAATAAACAAACCAGTGCAATGGTCTATTCAACATAACTTTGAATCTCCTAAAAATTTCATTTTCAGAACCTGTGTTTGTTGCTTCTCTATCACAGCAAATTCCAATCAGTCTCTCAAGGGACATATTTTGTTCTATAAGGAACTCGCACAGTTGCCTCTGTTTTGTTTTAGCGTCCTCGGCGTCGACTTTTACGTAACCCAACAATCTGCTCTCAGGCTCTTTAAGAACCACTAAATGTGATTCTTTTACCATTCTCGGATGATATCTTCCATTTTCTTCTTCGTTCGTCAGAGAGTTCTTTTTTCTGCCATCAAAGGAGAAGGCTACCAGATCACAGTCATTGCGTTGCTTTCTTCGAAGAAAATCCCTACATTTCATTCATTCACGTGAAACTTTAGATTTGTCCATAATTATTGGTTCCCAATTTTCATCTTTAAAGTCAATATCTTTGAAAAGCGATGTGGCCAAAAAAGAAGCTACCCTATTACCGATTCCAAATCTATCGCACGCCATGGCGAAATGAGGTGTTTCGTACCTTTTGGTATTCATTTCTTTTTTCGACAAACTTTGCTCTCTTGCAGTTGGCATGCCAAACATCACCTCTGATTCAACATCCATATTTGTTGAGCCAGGAAAAAAAGTTGGATCAAGACTAGTTGGCGGCATTGTTGATTGTTGGTCAACAGCAATCGCCTCGAATTCGGGAATGGATAGCTTCCTCTCACTGTGCTGATCAATCATAAAGTCTGGGAGTTCAATGGGTATTAAACCACAGCAGCAAGGCAATGTTTTTGTGCACTGACATTTTCCAATATAAAGTACTTGATCAATTGTTTCCAGAAACGTTGAAGACTTACTTGTTCTACTTTTAAATTTTATTTCATTATGATATTTTTTTAGCAATGTTTTCAGTTTTTTCGAGGCACTTTTTTCTTTGATTAACGGAATGCTTAGTTTATTCCAAATTTTCCAAATTTTTTTTGCCACTTGTATGTTAAGATTACCGTACGATTCCTTTTTTTTTTGCTCAGCCACGCGTAAAAATAAATAGAAATTTAATACGTCACGATTACTTGGTAGATTTAGATCACTTAAATCTCTTGGAAAGCCAATATTCAGACTGGGAAGAACACAAGACCCGGAGTTCATTGGAATTGTATCAATTTCAAAATTTAAATTTAAAACTTAAAAAAAATTATTTAGAACACACTATTGTTTATTCAACGCAGGCCACTTGTGTGGTAAGAGTACCGTACGATTGCTTTTTTTTGTTGTTTTTTGCTCAGCCACGTGAAAAAACAAAAAAGTTACAAAACCCTGCTATTATTGCATTAATTGCATGGCATGCTGTTATTTTTAAAACTATAGGTTTTTGAGTACAATTTAATAAGTATGACCTCAAAATCTAAAGTCGCTCTGCGCGAACTGGGAATTAATTTTAAACCCATGGTTTCTTGGCAAAACTTTCTTAGAATTTTCTGTAGTTTTCGCTTTTGCTAGAAAGATAGGTCAGCGGGATCCCTCGTCGATAACCGTTAGGGAGAGGCACCGGAGGGATGTCAGGAAATTTGAAAAAAATTTCGGCTCCTGAAGGCTGATTCTCCCGAAACAGTCGGTACACGACCAGCAGACGCCTCCAGGAAAACTCCTGGAGTTAAGGATGCGACTGTTGGCCCTGTAAAGCCAGTTGAAAATGGTGTTGTTGAAGTTTCTGGTGCTGTCCCCACTCCGGATCGGATAACGGTCCCAGATCCAGAAAAACCAACAACATCAAGAAATGTTAGTGGTGCGAGAGTACCACCCACAATCACGAAGGAAGGAAAGTCAGACAGCTCTCGGGGCGGTCTTTAGGCTCGGTAGGAGCTATCGTCGTGGGCAAAAAGTAAGGGTTTGGGAGTGAATCCAAACAAAACAGAACTGGTACTTTTTACCAGAAGATACAAGATACAGGAATTTAGATTACCATGGCTGTCTCGAAGCTGGCTCAGCTATGCATATTGACGAGGCGGATAGATCGGTTTATCAGTTAATTTTTCAAAAAGCAGAAGATTCATATTCTAAACAGAATACTTACCAATTGGGAAACGAGAGTGGGTTGCAATATCTCAAAGGTCTTGTAGCCTAGGTTAGATATAGCGAGAACAAGAGCACTGATGGGACTGGATAGAAGAAGTCTCAGAATTGCAATAGGAGTCATCACAGATCACTGCTCAGTTAGGGCTAGGACCAGTAGATGGGATAGCAGATCTCCAGACTTCTGCAGGATGTGCGAGGGTGAGGACGAATTGTAGACAATAGAGAAGTAGTTTGTCTTTTGTCCAGTGCGCACGCACTTTTTGTCCGGTCGCTGTTGTGTTATTTTATGTTATATCGAGTTCTTTTATGTTTTGTCCATCGTGTGCAATAACAAAAATAGAAAAAAAAAACCAACAAAAACAATAAACCAACTACAGACTCCACAACAAAAATATACTTGCAAAAAAAAATCAAAAAAAGTGTCCCACAAAATAAAAAGAGAATAAAAGAAAAAAAAACCAACCACCATCTCCACAAACTAAAACAACAATAAACCACTAAACATACACAACATCAGCAACAAACAACAACAATAACACCAGCAGTCACACACCATCATCAACGAAAACACGAAGGGCTTTTTATGCTCGCCTTCTGCTGTGATCCCCCCTTCCTCACCATCTTCCTTTTCGCATAATACAAACGACTGTGCTCTCTTCATGTCGCTGCCTGATTTGTGTTGAAGGTTTAACACTGAACACTTGTTGGGTCTAGCAGCGGCAAGAGGGGTACACAGTTATTTGTGTTTATGTTTTGTTTTTTTGTCTGTTACAATGGTAGGTACATTCAAAATACATTTTGCGAACATACGAGGGCTGAAGGCAAATTTTAGTATTTCGGTATACACGCACGTTCAGTTCCATAGGCCAGATGTATTCGCTCTATGTGAGACCCAGGTGTGTGAGGGTTCTAATCCACAGAACTTTCACATTCCTGGCTATCGCACTCATTCCTCTTTCTCTTCCCACAGAGGCCTTGTGGTATACATACGTAATGGTGTGGTGTTCCAGAGCCAGCAACATTTGGACTCACAAGATCCAGAATTTAACTTTCTTTGGGTTAAGTTCAGGATTGGATCACACCCATTACACTTCGTTTTTCTTTACAAATTTGGAAAGGGAGGCTACCCTAAACGGCTTCGACGACCTTTCCGACTTTATATCAATAGCTTTAGAAGATTGTCCGGACAATGAAATTGTAGTTGCTGAGGATTTCAATGTCCATAATCAATTTTGGCTTTCCCATTCGAGCCACACTTCTCCGGAGGGACGGTACGCTGAGCTTTTCGCCGCGCATAATAACTTGACGCAATTAGTGAATGAACCAACACACATACCGCGTGCTGAAGGGCAATATCATAATATTCTTGACCTTTTCTTAACCTCTCTTGTTAACGATGACCAGATATTCACTGACCCGGTTGACAAAGCTAACCTTCTGGCTGAAATATTTGCAAAGAATTCATCTTTGCCAGACAGCAGTCAACCACTCCCCGTAATCGAAAACGTATCTACTTCGATGCCTCAGATATTTTTCGATCACGTGGGGTCAAAAGGGTTCTTGCAGATCTCAATGTAAACAAAACTCCGGGCCCGGATGGCATTTCAGCACTTGTCCTATGTAAGTGCTCTTCGACGCTAGCTCGTCCATTGCACAATCTCTTCGACATGTCGTACCGTGCTCGTATTCACTCTTCACGTTGGAAAGTTGCCAATGTCCAGCCGATGCTGCGAATTACCGCCCAATAGCAATATGTCCTGCGCTCTCAAAGGTTATGGAGAGCATGGTTAACCACCATCTTGTTAAGTATTTATAGTCTAATGGCCTTCCAAATGATCGACAGTATGGCTTCCGTAGAAATCGATCTACTGGAGACCTGATGGCGTTCCTTACGCAGCGATGGAGTCGATCTATTCACGCCCTTTGTGAAAGAAAGGTCGTAGCTCTGTACGATGGCACGATCCAGCATCGTCATCCATTTCTGTGGGTGGTGTGGATATCGACGAATCCGACACTCTTGATGTTCTGGGCATGAAGATACAGGGTGGTGCTCGTTGGGCTAGCCATATATTCGAAGTGTCGATAGAAGCATTCAAGTGTTTAGGCTTTTTGAATCGGTGCAAGAAATACTTCACTCCATCTGATCTCGTAAATATTTACACCACCTACATCCGGCCTAAAATGACATCTTTGCAGCTTTTGGACCGTGTACAGAGGAGAGCGATGGTGATGATTGGAGATAGTAGGGTATCCAACTCTATTATCTCCCTTCAGCATCGTCGGAATGTGGGTTGTATATCGCTGTTCTATAGATATTTTAACGGTATCTGTTCGTCAGATATCCGTCGTGTGGTACCTGAAATTATAACATTTAGCCGGAATACACGGCTATCCATGGAGTCTCATCCGTTCATTGTCAAATGGCCGGTTGACCGGACGACGCACTATAGAGAAAATTCGTTCTTTAGCCGAACCGTTCGTATGTGGAATAATCTTCCAGCAAATGTGTCTCCTGCCAGTTGTGACATTCAGAAATACAAAACAAATGTCAACAAACTCTACTCCCTCTTTCCTCCTTCCGATACCCTAATTTCCTTCCGCCAACACAATGCATTGTATTTATAGGGGGCATCCCCTGAGTGTTGGCCTTAACAAAAAATCCTTTGTCATTGTCTTCAACGCCGTAGACAAACATGTCTAGGGGATAGATTTTTGGGTGAACTGGGGGACATCTCGAGGACAAGTGTAGAAAACCAAATTAGTTATATAAGGGGTATTAGATGGATTAACGACAAGGTATGCGGGTACTCGATAGACTGAACAGACTGCTTACTTAACACAGAACAGTACTCGCACACATTCTTCAACTTATTTTTTAAATGAGAAATAATCTACATACGAGTTTATAAAAGCTTGCGTGACTGACTGACTGATTCGTTCTGTCCTTAACAAACGCCTGAAGGGATTTTTGGAAATTTTAAATACGCAAAAACACAAAATAATCAATTAATGTAAATAAATGTGAAAATGATTTACAAAATAATCAGAAGTAGAAATATGCATGGCAACAGCAGTTAGGATTCGGTTGTAAAGAAGATACAAATGTGGGAAAACCTACATCAAATTAACATGAGGGGCGAAAAAAGAAGAGTATAAAGGGACAAAGAAGGAGCCAAGACAGGGAAAATATAAAAAGCTATAGAAAGTGACAAAAAGGTCCGAAGCGTACCGAAAAGGGACAAAGGTGGGGAAACTAAAAAGTTTAATAAAATCAACTAACAATTGGGTCCAAGACGGATAAATAAGTGTTAGTTATTAAACGAAACTTTTAGTAAGGGACAAAAAACTTATAGAAAGGCACCGAAGTGTACCAAAACGGGGCAAAAGTTAGGGGAAAACCAAAAAGTTTAATAAAAATGAGTTAACAATTCGAGGATATTGGGGAGAGTACAGAGTCGAGTAAAATATAGAGGATGTGGGAAAACGTATTAAAACCATTATAAAGGGCAGAAGTGGAAAAGGAAACAAATGTTTCGAAATTGTTGCGGGCTAGAGAAGGTCGCCAAAATTGGGAAAATTTAAAAGTGTGAATAAATATTGTAAATAAATATCTATTGGCAAAAATTGAAAAAAGGGGGTTTGACTCCGTACAAAGTAGTTTTTTTTATAAACCAACGTAATTAAACAAATATATTGTGTTTTGCTAGAAAAGCGAAATTTATGCATACGAAGTAGCGGTTAGGTTATATAATAGTTATACAATTAATTGTCATTCGAAATATCGTGAGAAAATAATTAGAATTACTGGAGATACGACCCCCAAACGTGACTACTGAATTTTAAACTTGATAAACGTGTTTTTGTAAACTTTGAGCCCCCACCGGCATCTAATATGAAACTTCAATCCTGCACAAACTTCGGTCGGTGGGGTTCCCGTTGCTAAAAATTCAACATCGATTTTTTACAGTACCCTAGTTTACATGTGCACGTGCAACAATTGTTGCCGTTCGCCGCTGTTAGGTTAGGTTGAATGGAGGATCGGTCATGCACCATGACCGTCTCATGTCATTGACATACACCTAGGCCAGCAATTCGGCCTGTTGTGCGCTCCTGATTTCGTCTACGAATTCCCTTCCCCCTTATCCTACGTTAGGAATTCGGTCCCCTCTATAAAGTTACTTAAATTCCTTATGTCTATTGCTTTGACGGCCGATAGGTCATCTAAAGTGTCCTCTCCTAATTGGACTTTCCTGACCTGCGAGAAAGGAGGGCAATGGCACAGGAAGTGTTCCGCCGTCTCGGCGTCCTCTCCGCATGCCCTGCATTCGTCGCTCTGGGAACATCCTATTCTAAATAGGTGTGCCCTTAGACTAGTGTGCCCTGTGATGACCCCAACTAGCTTACTTAGTTCATTTTTGTTAAACCCGAGTATTCTCTTTGTTTTATTGTAATCGAGGTTTCCCCAGGTTTCTTTTGTGGTTCTTCCCACCTGTTCCTCTAGCCACTTTAAGGCATGGGTCGTCTTCATCCATTCCCTCAACTCCTTTTTTGTCTCAAGAAAAGGTTTAGACAGTTGCAGAGTATTTTGGTCGGATTCCCTTCCTATTTTAGCCAGTTCGTCAGCCTTGACATTGCCTGGAAACCCTCGGTGGCCTGGTATCCAGTTTATAACTATGTCGTTATTTCTCGATACGTCATTTATTGTTTCCTTACAGTACATGAGTGTCCTTGATTTGACATTATCATCTCTGAGGGATCTAATTGCGTTTTGACTATCTGTGAAAATACAGATAGTTTTTCCTGTGATTCTGTTCCACAGCCATTCTAGGCATTCTGTGATGGCCTTGATCTCTGCTTGTAGAATCGTTGAGTACTTAGGTAATTGGTAATTGGTAATTCGCCGCTGTAAACATAAACACAATTTTGCTCTATACCACAAAACAAAACACAATAAAACTACACAGTGTGACAAAATCTAGAATCAACGTGGTTGAATACCTATCGATTTTTAATTTCTCGGATTTGAAAAGGAAACACGTACACCTTTCGAGTGGTGTATAGACTTTAAAATAATATCGATAAATCTGTCTGCACAATTAATTTTAAATTTAAATAAAATGTGGAAGAAGACTTCAGAAGAAATAAAGGTACGATGCAGAGATTAATAACCCCAGTACCGGAGGCAAGTGTTGATCTGCTCAGTAGTCATGTGTAGTCGTTATCCTACGATAGTGAGCTAACTAATCCTTATACAGGTGTATAAGGCGTCTGTAGTCGTAGTCAATGCAACAAATTCAGATACTGACAAAAACTAGGAGGACCTAAGGGAGAGTTTTAACTGGACCCAGCCTTCAAATGGCAACGTTAATAATACTGGCTTTCTTACTTACTTATTTCCCTTAACATTCCATGTAGGAACAGACAGGGAACTTCTCTCAAATCAGTGAGCTATGTACGATGTAGTTTGATTGCTTACTGGTCGGGTTTAAAGCCAGCTGAGAACGGCTAATGCTTTTCTATAGAAGTTTTACGTGGCTTAGAGGTTACTCTCTTATCTCTCTTCTATCACTACCTATCACACACGGCCTAGGAAGGCGCTAAGTTGAGAGAATGAGGGACATCTCTCAGCTTACTACAAACTCTTCGGCCAACAGAACAAAGGACTGGGAGTGAGAAGGTGGGAAGTCTTCCACAGGTAGAGCGACAGTAATTACCCTCTCCTTGTGGTGGGATTGGATCAGCTCACCATGGCGAGCATGAGCAAGACGGAGGTAAGTTCCTTACAAAAACCCACACCCAAACCGAAACGATGTGGACGGAGGAATAGAATCAACTGAAAAAATAAGAAGCTTTTTACACGAGGTTGGAGAGTTCTTTAATGGAGAGATGTATATACATGTTAGAGTCTAACTTGGCTGAATATTGAATACTGTGAAACATAGTATTTTTATATGACAATATGTGAGTATTTATTTTGTGTTTGACTTTCCTGTCTTTTCTGTGAAAAAAGAAAGAGACAAGGGCTCTGTACTCGAAAAAAAATAACGAAAGGGGGGAATAAGTCAGAAAAAGATTTATTCTAGAAGTTCGCTTGATAGAGTGCAGACCTATAATTTTAAAACCGTCTATCAGATAAAAATTGGAAATAACCTATCATCAGAAGTGGATTCACATCTGCCTATATTGTAGATTAAATCAAGTGAAAATACAGCTTTTCTTACTGAAATTTGAAGTACAACATGACAGAGGGGCAAAAATCAAATAATTCGTCTGAAAATTTGGATGCAGATAATGTTAGCACGGTCAATGCTAACTTCGTCCTTACGGCGGATGCCATCAGTAAGATAATAGAAGCTGCTCAGCGGAAACAAACCAATAAAGAGGTAACAAGTTTTCCAAATTTTGATCCAGAACATTCTCGCATTGATGTCCAAAGGTGGTGCATGGATGTTGATGTAAGGGTAGAGCGAGACAAAATGGAAAATTTTGATATAATACCCAGAGTTCAAAACTCCTTACTTGGGAAAGCAAAATCATGGTACGACAGATATGGTTACCAACATTATAGCTGGGTAGATTTGCGTGCTTCGTTGATTAATGCTTTTTCAACTGGGACAGACATTGTTACCCAACTACGCTTAGTTGCAAATTCTGAAAGTGATCAGTTTACGTCGTATGCTGACTTTGTTATGGAAAAGGTATCACAGATAAACAGATTGCCTTTTGAAATACCGGAAGACAAAATGGTCAGGATTATTGTGGGATGTATTTCTGAAGCAAATCTAAGAAATTCTTTGACATTTGTAATGCCGTCTTCTGTTCAAAGTTTAATTGATCATTTGTGTTCTATACGAGAGAAACCTCTTCCCAAACAAGATTTTTCGTTGAGCCGTTCACGAAAGAACCATCAATTGCCTTATAGGCCAATTTCTACAACTGGTGTTGAAGTTAGTTCACACGTTTCTCTTAAACGGAAACGAATGGACGATGAGAGAAGGTGTTTTGGTTGCGAAAAAAAAAGGACATATAAGATCAAGATGCAGTGAAAAATTTGAAGTAACAGAACCAAGCACGGCAGAGAAAATAACAGATAATCGTGCAGGTAAATATACTAAGTGTACATTTTGTGGAAAAGCTGGACACGAAGAAACAACTTGTTGGGCGAAACAAAAAATAGAACGTAAACACGTGAACTTATGTACAGATGTTGTATTTGCAAATAATCAGACACCAGTGATTATTAATGGAAATTTTTTTTTCTGTCTTCTTGACACCGGTTCAGATTGCTCATTAATTAGATCGGACATTGCCGATAAGATCACCAGCAAACGAACATCTAAATTTTTGTCCGTTCAGGGAATTGGAAAAGAACCAGTGTTACTTACAGAACAAATTGATCTATTCGTTGAATTTGAAAATATAAACATCGGCATAACTTTTTACGTGATAGACAAGAAACATTTACAAAATGAATTAATAATTGGTAGAGATATTTTAAAAGATTCTACGTTAACGATCACTGTGAACGCTAATGGCTCATCTCTTCACAGAAATCAGTCCGTAAATCAGTGCTTTAGTGAAAAAGGGAAGGTGGCGTCAAATGCTAATTGCACAAAGTCTGTTACAAAAAAACTAGGTGTTGTTCTGGAAAAATACTCGCAAAACATTATAACAGGATTTCCTATTTCAAGAGTTAATACTGGATCTCTTATTATTCGATTAACAAAGGATACGACTATTTATTACAGGCCATATCGAATGGCGTTTTCCGAACGGCAAGCGGTGAAAGAAATTATAGCTGAGTTGTTACTTAATGGTATAATACGGGTAAGCCACTCACCGTATGCAAGTCCAATAATTCTTGTAAAGAAAAAAAACGGGAAGAATCGGCTTTGTGTCGATTATAGGGCACTTAATAAGGTAACAATAAAAGATCGCTATCCACTTCCTAGAATTGAGGACCAACTTGATGAATTGGCTGGAAATACGTTTTTTACATCATTAGACATGGCATCAGGTTTTCATCAAATTCCGATTGCTGAAGAATCTATAGAAAAAACAGCTTTTGTAATACCTGATGGACATTGCCGTTTGGGTTAGCTAACGCTCCAGCAGTTTTTCAGCGTGCTATTAATGTGGCATTAGGAGATTTGAAAGATAACACAGCTTTAGTTTAATTGGATGATGTTTTGATACCATCAAAGACTGTGGATGAAGGCTTAGAAAAACTTAATTGTGTTTTAAAAGCATTGACAAGTGCGGGATTTTCCTTAAACATGGGAAAATGCAAATTTCTGCAAAATTCTATTGAATATCTAGGAAGAGAAGTTTCTGCAGCCGGAATTAGACCCAGCAAACTTAAAGTTGACGCATTGGTAAATTCTCCATCGCCAAATAATGTTAAACAGATACGCCAATTTATGGGATTGGCAAACTATTTTCGAAAGTTTTTCCCGGAATTTGCGGCAAAGACCTCTTGTATAACAGCTTTAACCAAAAACAATACACAGTTCGTGTGGAGTGAAGAGTGTCAAGCAGCAAAACACTATATAATTCAACAACTAACAACTAGACCTTTACTTGTATTCTTTAATCCGGAACTTCCTACAGAGCTGCATACCGATGCCAGTGCCCTAGGATATGGTGCAATTTTGTTTCAGCGTGTAAATGAAAAGTTGCATGTAGTTGCGTATTATAGTCAAGCAACTAAGACACATGAAACCAACTATCACAGCTATGAACTGGAAACGCTCGCTGTTGTTAAGGCAGTGAACAATTTTCGGCATTATCTTTTGGGTGTTAAGTTTTTGTTGGTCACTGACTGTAATGCTCTCAAGGCAACAAAAGAGAAGAAAAATTTATTGCCCCGAGTAGCTCGCTGGTGGATCTTTCTACAAGATTTTGATTTCGACATAATTTATAGAAAAGGAAGCAAATTGTCTCATGCAGATTACTTAAGTCGTAATGTTCCAGTTAAAACTTGTTATGAAATAAACAGTTTATCCGAGACTTGGTTCCATATTGAACAGCAGAATGATCCAGCTACAATTGAAATAATTGATAAAATTAAAAATGATGATACAAGCACTATGGCAGAATATTCGATAAAAAGAGGACTTTTATATAAAAATGTTGAAAATACCAGAAAAATGTATGTGCCACAACAGTGTCGACTAACTATAATTCGACGTTTTCATGAAGAAAACTGCCACGTGGGATGGGAAAAGACATTGTCGAAAATGCAAGAAAACTTTTGGATGCCACATATGACTAAAAATGTTAGGAAATTTGTTGAGTCTTGCTTAATTTGTCTCGTAGCTAAGAGACCCTCGGGAAAAAAGCAATGTGAGCTTCATCCAATTGAAAAGAAACCAGTTCCATTTAATGTGGTACATGCTGATTTCATGGGTCCGTTTGAGGGAAAGGAGCATCGATACATTTTCATTATTATTGATGCGTTTACAAAATATGTTATATTATTCCCGTGTAAAACCCTGACAGCTGCAGAAACAGTGAAGGAATTTTACAATTACGTAACGTTGTTCGGTGCTCCAGGCAAGATCATTACCGATAGAGGTACAAATTTCACCAGTGCAGATTTTAAAAATCTTTGCATATCTATGGGCATAACACATCACTTAATAGCACCTGGCACTAGTAGAGCAAATGGACAAGTGGAACGCTATGTGGGTACTGTGGCGAATTTGTTAAGAACGAATCTGGATACAAATATTGATTGGACTCGATGTGTCAGTCGTGTACAATTAGCTCTCAATACGACAATTAATAAAACGACCGGATTTTCCCCACTAAAAATATTGACAGGGATTACAGGACGTACACCAGATATTGGTGCTCTTCTAACAGAATTGGAAGTTGAGCCTCATTACGATAATGTGGAGGAAATACGTAACCTTGCCAATGAACGAGTTGAGGAAAATGCAAAACGCATGAAGATAAGGTTTGATCTAAATAAATGCAAGCCAACAAAACTTAAAATTGGTCAAAAAGTGCTGTACTGCAGTAACCAGATTCGAAAATCGAAATTACAAGCATATTACCAGGGCCCCTATGTAGTAGTTGGCGTTCTTCCAAATGATCGTTATAAATTAAAGAAAGATAATTGCCGCACTATTGTTGCCGCTGCAAAGGAGGTAATCCGTCCTATTAATGAGACCGTAAATGAGGAGACTGTTACTGAATGAATCAAGGTAAAATTTGAATAATTTTATAAATGAGTTTTACAGGAATCAACGTGATGAACAAGCTTAAGATTGCCTCTGAGTCATAACGTTCGGTTTGTACATTAAAGTTAAGAACAAGCTTAAGATTGCCTCTGAGTCATAACTTGCGATTTTTACATTGAAGTTAAGAACAAGCTTAAGATTGCCTCTGAGTCATAACTCTCGATTTTTACATTGAAGTTAGGAACAAGCTTAAGATTGCCTCTGAGTTATAACGTTCGGATTGAACACTGTTGTTGTTATGTTGTCAAGCCGTAATTTTTGCCCAGCGTCAAGCTTAAGACTTTTTGTTGATAAATTGAATGATAATGTTAATGTGCAAACACGTTGAATATTACCTCTGATTTGTGATTTTAAAATCTTATGGGGATTTTGATGTTTACAGGATTCGATGTTGTTGTTGGACGATGGCAAAGGACAACTGCTGGTGAACTGAGCGGAATGATTAATGATGAATTGTTATTAAAAACTTGAATGGAAGTGTTGCTTTTTATGTTAAGATTTGGTCTGGAATAAATTGTTATCTGTTAAGCACATACTAACTTTCAGTTCATCGAGAGCGATGATATTACAGGATGGCCGTGTTAGAGTCTAACTTGGCTGAATATTGAATACTGTGAAACATAGTATTTTTATATGACAATATGTGAGTATTTATTTTGTGTTTGACTTTCCTGTCTTTTCTGTGAAAAAAAGAAAGAGACAAGGGCTCTGTACTCGAAAAAGTCAGAAAAAGATTTATTCTAGAAGTTCGCTTGATAGAGTGCAGACCTATAATTTTAAAACCGTCTATCAGATAAAAATTGGAAAAAAACCTATCATATATATGGTATGCATTGATATTGAAGGAGCTTTGAATGATGTACAGACCAATACACTTATTCATTCCGTAGACCAGTTTCAGGTCGGCCGGAATCTCCGAGATTGGTTAAGCCACAAGCTAAGGAATAGATGGATAAATTGTGGGTCTCACGACATACAAAAAGAGACGGAGTAGCACCAAAGGGAGGTAAACAGTTTCCTGAGGATCCTAACGGATGAAGTACCTTAACCAGTTTGTTATGCAGACGACGTTATAATTGCTCTGAAAATTCAATATAACATGGCTCGACCGAGAGGTCCAAATGTAAACCCAGATAAAATTGACTGTTTTCAAGGAAAATGAGTCAATATGTTGCACTCTTTTCTTAACTAAAGAATTTCAATGTCAAACGACATTAAAGCCAGACATCATATACATTTTATAAGTTCTTTTGTTTTACTTTTAACCTAACATTAAATTAAATGAATTACAACCAACAAATTTCTTCTGTAATTATTCAAATTTTCACCTTGGAAACGCCCATACAATTCTTTGTACATATTTACGACATTACAATTAAAAGAGAACGCTGACCTTCAACTGATTTCTTCTTTCCTTTGATCTGAATCTCTGCCTTCATTACAAGCAGAGATCAGATCATAAAAAAAGAGAATACAACAGTAACAACACTCTCACTTCATGGGTCCCAACACACATGTAATGGAGTGTAGGGATGTAACGAATGTGTGTTTAGCGAAAGCGAATAGTAAACATTTTTTTTAGCGAATGCGGATGCGAAAGGTAAACATTTTTTTTTGCGAATGCGGATGCGAATGCGAAAGCCAATTTTTATAATTTAGAATTTGAAACGTAGTTTTTCAGAAAAGCGAAGGAAAAAATGTTCGACTACGAAGCCATTTATCTTTGTTTATATTCTGCTTCATTTGCCATATTACCATTGTTTTTATGTTTTGTTTAATGTGTTGCCAGATTGGAAAACTAATAGTTTAAATGACTTGGCCTAAATGTTTCCGCGAATGCGAATGTGGAAATAGTTTTTTTGCGAATGCGAATGCGAGAGCGAATAATAAAATAATGTTTTTTGCGAGTGCGAATGCGGTTGCGAATGTCCAAAATGAAGCGAATAATTCGCATTCGCATATGTTGAATTTCGTTACAACCCTACTGGAGTGTGTGCTTTTTCCATAATTTTATGACATCTGCTTTCATACTAGAAAACTGATTTAGAAGAAGTTAGTTGTTAAGTAATTATTGAAAACGCCGGTCGTTAATAAATCTAAACAAAAAAAAACAAATACTGTCGTTAAAAAAAACACAAAAGTGAATATTAATAAAACAGTGACATCACATTAAATAAATAACAAAAAACTGACTTATTATTTATTAACAAAAGGATTAGTTGGTAAAATCCTAATCGGTAAAAAGCAACACACAAAAAGAGAAACAAACCCAGTGAACAGTAATCTTGGACAGAAAACTAAATTGGAAATACCACATAGAAGAACGAGCAAACACAGCTCACAATGTAGATGAGCCATAGGCTCAAAATGAAGCCTCAATCCAAGAATGACACACTGGCTTTACAAATGCGTAATTCAACCTGTTCTAACATATGCATCAGTAGTATAGTGGACATCGATGGAAAAGAAGTGCAACATAAAAATATTACAACATGTCAAACGAGTGTGTTGTCTCGGCGTAAGCGGAGCAATCAGGACCAAATCTAATAGGGCATTATAGCCCATTTTAATTGTCCAAGCAATAGAGATACAAATGAGATATGAAGCTGATCTCACAGCAACGAGATTCAACGCAATGGATGGGCAATAGAGTTTTATACCCTACTGCCCCCTATCATCACCACTGATAAGATAAGTCTTTGCAAAAAACATTGGGATATTTAAAGGGGTGGATTTGCGTACTGCCACAAGTTCCTCAATATTCCATAAGGGAGAATATTACCTGCGGTTTGTAAGTTCAGGACATTTCTCTAGAAAGTTTTTTTTGTGAAATAACAATTAAATTTGTTTCTGAGGCATTAGGACACAAATTGTAATCGTTAATTTAGGCAACACATGCATATACATTATTGACTCTAGAGTTTGTATATAACTGAACATCATCAGCAGACGTATGTAGGTTGCAAGTGTCAGAAAAGCAGACAGATTGTTAATGAAAAGTTTTTAAACTTTTGTTGTTGAATTGCAAAAGAAAAAATAATATTGTTGCTGTAACTATTGTTTAGAACGTAAATTTTACATTTACTTACATTTGGTCTCAAACCTTCTCTTCATTGATATTCATGTCGGAGCTGTAATTCCTTTACATATTCCTCGAGAGATTTGGTATCAGACTCTCTTATTTCGACCAGTTTCCAGCAATCGTATATTACATGGCTCAATTTTGGGTTATCTTTTCGAAACCTCTAAATTCTCGTGACTGCACATCTTAAAGGAAACAATGATGTAGAACTTGACTAATTGACATTTTAAACATTTTATTTTTTTTGGTTGTTTTCTTATATTTTATTGTGACAAAAAATTGTTACCTGTTGTAATGAGTATTGTATTAACAGTAAAAAGTAATAATTTTACATTTGTGAAAATACATACCAGAGCTTGGAATGTTTCCGGGAGTGCTATTCCCTCGTTAAATCTGGATGAATGCCTCGACAATTAAAGACTATTTACTTGTTATTCATATTTTATTTATGCCATCCATGTAAAGAAATAGTTTTTAGAGTATTAAAATACATAGATACATATTTAGACTAGATAAATAAGTCATAAAATCTTACAATCAATTCGAACAATAATAAAACGTTGATTAATTACACTACTTTAAAAAATAAAAAACGTAATAGAAAAAATTATCAAAACAAAAACCAAAAAAACTCAAAATGAATGTGAATTCTGATATTAATGTAGCGATGTTAGGTCCAGTATTTGAGGACAGTCAAAATACTTTATGCAAACTCAAATGTTCGCGTGTATTATACAGGGATATGGACTTTGCCATCCATTATAAAGGAAAGCATTTTGGATACAAATTGGAAATTGTGTTTCCTTGATAATTCTTCTTGGTATAAACACCCAAGAAGAGCCCCAAATAATTGTTGGTTTAATCAGGCATGCAAAGAAGCTGTCAGATCCAAAGAGGAAGAGTTCAGAAATTGGCGTTTAAATAAAAATGCTAATACTGAGCTGCTACGCAAACAGGCAGGAAAAACTTCAAAAAAACTTCCAGGAAAATTGTGTCTTCTTTGAGTATTTCAACCGTTGATTCCGCACAGGTTATATAGCGACAACTGGTTTGACCACCTTTGAGTAGGCGTGGTAGACAGTGTTCTTTAGGTAGTAGATCAAGTGCCTCCGTACGTTTCTAGTTTGTTCATCAGAATTATTTTGTACTCCAAGTCCACGCGTTGTCCATTTTTCAATATGGCTCGAGTGATTAGATGGTTGAATCTTGTTTCTGCCACTTTTGGCATGGAGATCACCTAGAGTAGACGAGTACCATGTGTATAAATTGACGGTTCGCTGTATTCAACGGCTTCGATGACGTTACTGTAAGGATGTTCTTCTATTTCGCTTATTAGCTGATTTATTTCTTCCTTGTCCAGCAGGTTGCTGTTAACTACTGCTGCTTTGGCCATCTGACAGACTCAAATTAATTCGTTTATGTTGTCCTTTAGAACCATTACCTTATGCTGTATCTCCTGTGAAAACTTTTCCAAGTGGTGGTGTCCCAGGATATAATTTGTGGTCGTAACGATTCCATTGACAACCTGTAATAACTATTGAGTTTTAGTAAAAGTTTTGGAGTTTACCTTGTATTGAATATTGTTATTGGCCACTAGTGCATTTTGGCTTCGCAAGACTTCATACCAATCTGTAGCATCAGGTGAGCCAGCTATCCATTTTCAAGCCGATCCAATCCAGTTGATTGAACGCCTTTGGGCCCTTCAGCTCATCGAGTTGATTGCGAATTTTTTCCAACTGGCGATGAGGTCTTTGATACCATTCGTCTCATTCATATTAATAGCTTCATTTCCTAAGCGATCCATAATGTTCTCGTTGCGTGACAAGTCGACAACGTGGATTAGTTTGAAGTATCCGTTACTATCCAGCCATAACTGTCACGAACAGTTAGTACAGGGGAGTCCAGATTGAATGCGACGTATGCTTGTGCGGATGCACAGAGGCACATTCAATAAATTAGATTACAGACTATTAACTCAATTCTTTTTTTATTGCCAAATGGTTTTTTCATCTTTTTATTTTGTTTCAAGTTTAATTTTGACTACGATAATTATTCTAACATTATTAATATAAAGTAAATCGATTTTTTCAAGGGTTAGTATTTTATCAACGTAAATAATATTTTACAAAATTTTATTTTTTTCTTATAATGGTCATCATCATATTTTAGAAAGTTGTATATATTTGTGCCGAAATTTTAACAATGTATATCTTATCTAATTTAGAAATAATCTGTAATATTATTATTATATTCTAATATTATAGCTAGTGAGAAGAGTTCGGGAGAACGAGGCTGAGGAAGTTTTATTTGGACCCAGTAAGTCATATTAGGAGTGGATTTTGTGTAATTTTGAAATTTAATTGAACAAGTTGTTTAAAATTAGTAGGTTAATAATTATTCAAGTGCTAGTGTTTTATTGGTTATTTTATTAATTCTTTTGGAAACCTCGTGGGCTTATTGTTTGTTTTGAACGTTGGGAATGCAGGCGTCAACTCAGATGACATAGGAAGACTCATGTTAGTCCCTTTTAGCCATAAGCGTTAATGATTGCAAATGGCCCTCTTATGGCGCGAGTAACTTCACTGTCAATTAAAGCTATAGTCCCCGGGAGGAGTTGAACCTCTGCGATTGTCGTCGCTCGGACCACCGAGTAAACTGGAATTAAACCAATACGACTTGATCGAATACAAAAAATATTTTATACCAGACCGCTGGGGCTTAGAGATCTATGCATGAGTTTTTTACCTCTTGACCAATGTTCGCATTATTTTGCCGATATCTTTGTATCATTTCTTATCATCTTTATATTTCTGTAGAAATATTTTAGGTCTGATTTGTGTATTATTATTATTATTATTTTTTCTCACTTTGTGTGGCAATAATTGTATTTCTGTTAAAGCCTTAGTCCCTCAGTGGAGTTGAACCACATCGGTTATCATCGCTCGGACCACCGAGTGAACTGGAATTGAACCAATACGATTGACCGAGTACAAAAAAATTTTACCCAGACCGATGGGGTTTAGGGATCTATGCTTTTTTATTGCAGTTCTTCTGATATCTCTGTATATTTTCTTAACATTTTTGGATTTATCTAGACATTTTCAGAAACGGCTTCTGTTTTATACAGCGGTTTTTGTTTGCTTTTGATTTGCTTATTGGCGATGAATAATTCATCACCACTATTGTAGTTTTCCTGTTGTCTACCTGCGTTGGAGTTTGATAAATCTCTATTCCCAAGGAGCGAATGTAGTTAAGCGGTGTTAAAAATCCACTCTCATTGTCCATGACCAGAGCCCATGACACCGAGAAGTATTGCAGCGCAACCATTAATTTCGTACGCAAATGAGTAGATGATTTATTTTTTTATCGGAAATAATTTAGCAAATTTTGAAAATTTGTCAATGTAACTTAAATATTTCTGTCGCTCTATTTCGAAGATGTCGATGTGAATGATTTCACACGGATAATTAGGAATAGGAGATGGTTGCATATAGGGATTCGAAGGATGTCTATCATACTTATTTAGTTGACATGTTTCACATTGCTTACTATATTCCCTAATCTGTCTAGACATGACTGGAAAATAAAATTTTTCAAGAAGCGTTCACGAGCGCGTTTATGCTCTTGCTCAATTATGCTGAATACCCTATCAGCAATCGTTACATCCTCTACCAACCGTAGGGTCATCCTAATTTTGTAATTCTTGAAATTATTGGCATAAGCATTTCGCAAATTATGGAGCGAGGATTCTGGAATTTTAATGTCGTTAATAACAGTTGGACTCAAGATTTTTTTGAGAATAGATACAAGAGACTCGCAACTCATTATTGACATTGTTATAAAGAATCTTTTGTCGTATAGAGCCCTTATGAGGCTCTATACTGCACTCGAAACTCGCCCCTCTTTAAAAATTATCTGGTTCTTAAACACGTTAATTGGTGCTCCACGTGTGGTATAAGGTCACTTCCGTCTTACGACGGGAGAGTCCATCGGCGACCACATTCGTCTTACCCGGCTTGTAGATTAACTCACAGTTGTACTCCTCTATTCGTTCTTTCCATCGTTTGAGCTTGGCGTTGTAATTGCGATCATGGAAAATATCAGCGGTTGGTGATCAGTATAAATTCTTATTTTCCTCGGACCATATAAGTACTTACTTATTTCCCTTAACATTCCATGAAGGAACAGATGGGAAACTCTCTCGAATCAGTGTTTAAAGCCGGCTCCGAACGCTTTTTTTCTAGAGAAGTTTTACATGGCTTAGAGATTCCTCTCTTACTCGTAAAGTCGCCAACATTTACGAGGTGGAAACAGCCGCTGAAAAAATTTTTGATGGTCTTACCGGGTTTCGAACTCGGGTTCTACTGTGTGATAGTCGCACACACTACCTACCATACCACGGCCGCACCATATAAGTAGGATCTCAAATTATCCCGTGCTCACCCCTAGTGATATTAGTTAGGGGTATAGCGATCTTGGCGTAGTCCCTGATGAATTTCCTATAGTATGAAGTCATACCAAGGAAACTCTTTAGATCTTTCAAATTTTCCGGAGGTTATATAGTTTGAATGGCTACCACCTTGTGCGAGTCATCGCGTACTCCATTCGGAGTGATTACATAGCCAAGAAAAATTCCATGCCAAAAGAAACATGTTTTCTCCAAATTGACCTTCAGATTCGCTTCAAACCCTCTCAATGTTCTCGAGATGTTCATCAGGGTTTTTTTCCAAATACAATAACGTCGTCTATGTAGACGTAGCAAATTTTTCCGATGTATGGTTTAAGAACGTCAAGCCAAAAGTTAAACGCAGGAATTCTTATTTGCCGTTCATTGTAGAGAACGCTGTTTTAGGGATGTCCGAGTTCTTCATTGGTATTTTATGGAACCCGGACGTAAGATCTATTGTCGTGTCATAGTTTGCTTGGCCAAGGCTACAGAGGGTCGCGTTTATATCGGGAATGGGATACGTATCAGCGATTGTCACTGCATTCCGACGTTTGTAATCGATTACCATCCGATATTGTTTTTCTGCATTCGCCTGTGGTTTTTTGGGTACCACCCTTATTGGCGAGTTATAGGGACTTTATAGGGACTCCTATTGCGTATAACTCCTTCTTCGAGCAACTAAAACCTTTCAACCTCGTCCCTCATACACGCTGGGTATGGGTAACTTTTGCTATAAATTGGCTCAGACGTCGAAGTTTTAATTTCCGCTCGTATATTTGTGTCATCAAGCTCATTACCACTTACGGATTTAAAGAGTTCAGAATATTTTTGTAGTAGAAAATTAACTTTTTCGTGAGTTCCAAGAGGCAGGTCTTTGCCTAATGTGAATTAAACATCGGAGAATGTGCGAGCCTTGAGCGGAATTTTATAGTCCTCAATTTTAAGTAGGTTATTCTTCCTGTCGATTATCGTACCTAACTCTCTTAGCGTGTCATCTCCAATGATGCCACAAAAACCATGTAGTGTTGGTAACACGAAAAATTCGAATTTGTTTAACTTACCAATACTATCAAATAATTTAAATTCTACTTTGGTTCTTATTGGAACAGTACCCCCAACGGACGCTACATTAAATATTTTTTTCACTGGCGTTGATCTCATCGCGATATCCTGTCTAATGAAGTTTTTATTTGCACCCGTGTCTATTAAGAAATCTAGCACCTTACCATCTGGCAAAGTGTATTCTAGGTATGGTACGCTAGATGGCCGGAGTCTAGAAAATCCTCAGAATTCTCGTAATTTTTCAGGCTGTTCTGCGCCCACTTCTGGCAATGTGTGAAACACCCTCTGCTGTTTGCGTGGTAGGTTTTCGGATTTCGCCGCGCGTTTGAAATGGTTGGGGCGATTAATGTAATTTACATGGCGGGTTTGGACAGAGGGGTCAACTTCCATTCTCTCAACTGTCGGACGCGAAGTGAAGTTTTGGAAGGATTATCGTTTTTCAAGTATTGTGGGCGATTTCCTTGAGCACGCCAAATAGGTCTTGCTGGCAATTGTGGAGGCTTGTTCCTGTTCTGGAAATGTTGTGTGCTTGGTAAATTGTTAATGGGCACCACAACACGATTATTGTTCGTAGCAAGGTGAACCGAGTTATTCCTAAAATTTACATTTTGAATTTCCAAGCATGCCGAGTAAGCTTCAGGCAAGGTTCTCGGACGCTGAATGAGCAGCATCATCGACATGTCTCCGTTGAGACCACGAATGAAAACGTCTAAAGCTCGGTTACGATATATTTCAACAAGAACTTTCACTGTTTTGTCCGTGTAAGACTCGGTTTTAATTTTATTTATAATAAGAGAGAACTGATGATTTACCTTAGCGTAAAACTCATCAATTCTCGATCTCTTTGATGAAGTTGATGTTCGAGTGTACGGATATCTCTTTTATCTGCGTAGTGCAAAGAAAGACATTCATTGATTCTTGAATAATTGCTGTCAAAAATGTTGTAGGAAATTAATGCCGAATCAGCAGCACACCGCACATTTTGCCTAACGTGCTACAAAATTGGTCGATATATGGGTTTACCCCTCATTATTTCAAAATATGAGAGAATGACTTCTACTGAGTGTACCCAGGACACATATTGTACTGGGTTTCGAAAATTTGCAATTCCTTGACACAGTCAGGGAGTCGGCTAATGGCATTTATGTCGGCTTCGGTTGTGGGGGCCCGTACTTCCACTTCTCGACTGACTCCAGCGTAGGTTGGTTGTCAACTTCACACCATAACTTATCGGCAGCGACGCGATCGTTCTCAGTCTTGTTTGTAGCTCGGTGTATGATGTCAACCATGGCATTAATTTCCCACAGGTACATTAACTCAATGCAAGAGGAAATATATCGTGTTACATCCTATTGCGATTTATAGGCCGATAATTCGGCGCGTGCAATAGGCAGCCATGGGAACGTTGCGTTCATAGTGAAATGATGCTAACAAGGCGACACGTGTAGTGGACTGCAATAGGGGCATTGTGTTGCGATCAGTCATGAGAACGATGCGTTTGTTGTGGAAATAAAATATGCTGATACTGCGGCACGTGTAATGGGCACCTGTAGCGGATAGTGCGACAGGTGTGTGTTAACTTGTATGTAGATAAATCTGTTTCTGAGATGAATGCTGGAGGAAGGCGATAAATAAACTTTTGTATTGAATGAAAACTCAAAAGAGTCGGTAGTTTTTTACTCGCGGATAACAGTTGAAACTAATGTTATTCACTATGTTAGATGATTTATGCTGGTGGTTTAAGAGAACAACCGATGAAGAGGATACTAACGAAAAGCAAGAACCAGAAACTTACAGATATCCACAACCTACTACTTCTGGAGCTTTTGGTACTTCAAACATGCAAAATGACAGTAAAGTGATGATGATTTAACGGATCCAAAATGAGATCCAAGGAAGATGTAATACTATAAAACTAAGGTTGGCTACCGTTATCATAAAATACCGTTATCCAATTCAAACCCCCTTTCAAATTTAAAAATACCGTTATTCATTTTATATTATTTTAATATTTTTTAATATTATTTTAATATTTTTTCGATTTTATTTTTATTTATTTTTATTAAATGGTACATCGCATATTTTCGGAAAACACATAAGAAAACTTGATAAAAAAAAATTCCACCGATTGTGTATGGGAGTACAGAAATGTTGTTGCCAGAGTCTTGTTTATTTTCCACCCCCAAGTATCTGTCGGAAAATTTGTTAATATGAACGTCTGATCAGTGTTTCCGTTGTGCGACTAATATTGAAATTGGCAACTTCTTTGACGTCCTGCGACTTTGTGTTCCACATTTTTTCTACCAAAAATGATGTGACGAAATATTACCAAGGATAAATTTAATTAATAGCTTTTATCTTCGTCCTTTAGGTAAATTTTGGTAAATGTTAACAAAAATCGAGCTCGAGGTCTGATGTTATATTTTTATTTCCCGATATTTCGCACTTCTTTGAATTGCATCTTTAGGGGATTAATCTACAATAGAACATTGTTATATATCACAGTTTACTATCATTCAATAAAGATTAGCAAATCTCACATATAAGTTGAGTACAAACAGATTCTTAAACTAGTGTAGTGTGACTGCCATCGTCTGTTGTTTGTATTGCACTAATATTTCCTTATTGCTTTGTGAACTTTTTCTGTATCAGTAATCGATGTTTTCCGTGTCGCTCTTGAAGTTTGTTCTCTTCGTTGTTGGTACATTTAGTATTGATAGCATTTCTAATGTTAGTCTCCTGTTGTTAATGTTCTCTAGTGTAATACTCTCACGTTGTCAAATTTGGGTTGGTGGTTGTGTTGCTTACAGTATTCCTCAAGTGCAGTTTTTTGTGTTAAGTGTTGGTTTCTTAAATTTATATCAGAATTATGAGTTTTTAATTTGTTTTTTGTTGTACCTACATAAATGTTGCCACATTTTTCGTCTGTTTTTCCATGGCATTCGATTTCGTATAGAACATTGTGTTGTTCGTTGGTTGATATTCGACATTTTGTGTTACTATATACAGCCCAATTCTGAATACGGGGAGATAATTCCCGGGGAATTTACATTTTTCTGAGAATAAAATCCTTCTATTGTAAACAAACCGGGAAACAAACAAATCATCTGCCTGCGAATAATCGAAATTGTATGTCCCTTATTATTATTCGCTCGGTTTGTTCAGAATGGGACGATTTTATTCTCAGAAAAATGTAAATTCCCCGGGAATTATCTCCCCGGGAGTATTCAGAATAGGGCTGATAGTGTTTTGAGTGTGTTATGTGTGCTACGGTATATTTGTTCTTGTCGTAAATATTTGATTTTTTTTACCTGTTTTGATGTATATTGTAAATATATTGGAGACTTAAATTGGTTCTTTTTCCTCGTTGTTACTTCCTGTATTTTTATACACTCACCCTACGGGTAGGAGGGTATATATCATTTGATACGGCTCAAAAGTGTAATACATAGAAATATTCAGATTAGAACCCAGGTGTCTTTGAACAAAATTCGATTTATGACTTTCTGAATCGTTTGAGCCATGTCCGCCTTTCCGCCCGTCTGTCCTGCTGGTACGCACGATAACTTTCGAACGAGTTAAACAATCGCTTTGAAATTTAGCATGAGCTAATATTTTCCCAAAACTGCTTATGGGATTGCATATGGGCTATATGGCCACACCCCTTCGGGTACCTCCCATACAAATCGTCTATTTTAGAAATCGTGTAATAATATCAATATGACCAACGTGATCTTGCCCAAATTTTGTATTTAGTAAACGTATAGTTAGACTAAGTTGTATTTAGTAAACCTATAGCTAGACAAAGTTTTGGACAAAAACATGGAAGTCTGGCAACTCCCTTTCTGGTACCTGCCATACAAATGTACCATCCCGCCCTTTATAAACCGTTTAATACTATCAATATGACCAACGTGATCTTGCCCAAATTTTGTATTTAGTAAATCTATAGCTAGACAAAGTATTGGACAAAAACTTGGAAATCTGGCGTGTAATATTATCCATATGCCCAATGCGATCTTGCCCAAATTCTGTATTTTGTAAAGAAATAGCTAGATAAAGTTTTCAACAAAAACTTGGAAGTCTGGCAACTCCCCTTCTGGTAACTCCCATACAAATGTATCATCCCGCCTACCTTAGAAATCGTGTAATAACACCAATATGCCCAACGCGATCTTGCCCAAATTTTGTATTTAGTAAACGTATAGTTAGACTAAGTTTTGGACAAAAACTTGGAAGTCTGGCAACTCCCCTTCTGGTACCTGCCATACAAATGCACCATTGCACCCACTTTAGGAACCGTGTAATTATATAAACTCCCTCAACGAATTAGTAAAGCTTTAACTACATACAATTTTCTAGTAAAAACTCTGCCTTATATTCCGCCCTTTTTTAAAAACATGTAATACAATATTTTTTCTCTAACATTCGGTATTTTGAAATTGCTATTATGACATTTCATCAGAGGTTACATCCAATGATGGTAGCCACGCTCACTTTTGACTTTCCGATACTTTAGAATAGAGACTTGTATGTTTTTACTGAGGGTATATATAAGTCGGTTTACCCGACTGCAACTTTTTTACTGGTTTTGTGTTTCGTTGTCATAGATCAAATTATTGGTGATGTATGTATGTTGGAAAATTATTTTTGTGTAAAATGTTTGGATCTTTGTAATGTTGTCATAGTGGAATTCTTATTTATTAAATTCGTGGCCGTATTAATTATTATTACTTTTGGATGTTTGGAAAATAAGTTTATAATTCGGTCTTGGTTTACTCTTATTTCTTTTTCTTTCTTTATAAGTCTTGTATCTAAATATGCGAGGGTTGAGTTTTGTTCTATTTCCACAGTAAATTTTATGTTGGTATTGAAATCGTTTAATGTTCATAGCGTGTCTGTTATTGCATCTTCCCGTATTATAGTAAACAGATAATCCACATATTTAGTCATGTTAATAGGTTTTATGGTTTCTTTCCATACAGGTGTCAAGTAATTTCTCCATAACTAAATCGGCTACAATAGATGATGCAGATGATCCCATTGGCAGTCCTCTTATTTGTTTATATACATTATCCTCATATTTGAAATATCTGTTTTCTTTATGCAGAATTTGAGGACACGGAAAAACCATTCTCGAGACATTGTGGTATGGAGTTATGCGTCAAGTTCTTTAATATGTTTGCACAGTTTATTGGATGAGCCGTTGATAGAAGAACATAAGGGTCTTAGGGGGAAACCGTCTTTATGAATTTTTGGTTGCCCGCAAATTCTTGGTGCAGTAGCCACGTCCGTTTTTAGTCTCTTTCTCTCTGTTTCGTAGGATTTTCTACGAAAGTTAATAAGTAAATCTCTCGGTTAACCAACAGCTTACGTTGACTTCAGCAAAAAGAACAATTCATTTTATTTCAACATTATCTTTCTTATACATAACATTCGCTCTTATGGATAAATTTGGATAACATATTCGAAAACAATTTGAGAGCAAATCAGCTGTTTAAGTGGACAATGAATTCAGGGTTGTCACTTATATACTATATTCTATACTATATTTACTTCGTTTGGAATTGTTTCTTTGGTTGTTTTAACAAACCAATTGTCGCTGTGTATGATTCTTTTATTTGTACGTCTTGTAATTTTTCAAATTTTGTTTAGTTGGTTACTTTTAGTTTGTTCCCTATTGTCTTTCTTATTGTGTTGATGCTGAACTTTAGCATCTCTCTTTTTTTGGGATAAACATTACTCTGGATATGCTACACAATAGTTTTACTATGTCCAGTACATCGTTGATCTTTAGACAACCACCCTGCTTTATAAAATTTCGGTCATCACAAATCGGGTTTTTGCAATGTTACGCCGCGACTATTGACATTGGCTTAAGCCGGATAGAAATAATTAAATAAAATATCGAAGTTAAAATTCAATATCTAAAGTGCATCTACAATTCTATCGTAAAAAGTATTTATCAAAATCAGAACTGAAATATTAAGCTTCGGCTATTTTACGTCATATCGCCAAATCTCGTTTAAAGACCGATATGTTCTCGAACTAGGAAACTCTTTTAGTTTTGTGTACCATAAAATTGAATTAAACTGATCTCATTTTAACTTATTTGTTGAGTTTCAAACTTAATATGTTATTGTATTTTGTGTATAAGAACACATTTATTATTTTGTTTTTATTTTAAATCAAAAAATTCGACTATTTGACGTTATAGAAAAGTTTGAAAAGTAAACTTTTGGTTGCAACTATATAACCATATTCTTGTGATACGTTGATACCAAATTTTTTTTTTTTTTCAAATTTTCATTAAAATTACTAATTGTAACAGGAATTCTTAAAAAAAAATTTGTTAAAAAATGTCCCTTACAACGTTATTGCGATCACGTTTCAAATAATGATCATGTAGAAAACTGCAGAAACGAAGATAAAAAAAATGGTTTAGAAGCGTATATCTTTTTACTTGTTTCTTATTGTTTGGATTGTTTATTTTGTAGTTGCAGTTTGTTTAAATATAAACGTTTAAAAATGTTTGCTATTTTATTCTATTCAATTATAAAAAAGAATTAATTGAATAAATGTGTCTTCAGTTTTTTAAATGCTTTTCTTTTTAGTCTGAAATACCGGTACGTACCGGCATTGTTGTTTCGTTATCGATTCGATCTAAAGCGACTTGGAGACGATCAAATAATTCCATCAATCGCGTGCATATGTATTAGTGTGTGCCTTCGTGTTTTGCCCGCAAACGCACCACAAAATACGGCAATCATCACTTTGTGTTTGACTTCGTTGTGTTCGGTTGAAACTTTCATACTACTTTTGCTGCACTCCGCTAACATTACTTTTTGTTCGTTTTCGTTGCGTGTTCGTTTGATATGTCGTCGTCGGAGGAAGAAGATTTGCTTTTGTTAGCATGTGCTGCAATTTTAACCCTTTCGGTGGATTTGTCAAATATATTTGACAATTAATGTACTCTACTTATATAGACTTTTGCAATATATTAATTTAGTTATTAATTTTTTTTGTTTTAAATGAAATGCCGATACTTATGCTATTTATAAATGTTATCGTAATAGGTCTTCGCTTTGTTTTGTTATTTTTAAACGAATTGTTAAGAAGTTGACACTTTGTTTGTAAAAACAGCCAAATTTTGATATTTTTACAAACACAAAAAATAATATATTCAGTCATCGAACGATATCGACCAGTATTAATAGCATTGATAAAGGTATACAAAAATGTTTTCTAAATAAAAAATTAAAAAAACATAAAGCGGGACCTTTTGGTGGTTGTTTTTCGGTTCTCGACATTTAGGATTATCATCCTCTAAAAGCCGCTGTGACCACCAAAAACAAAAATTATTATTTTTCCCAGCGTCATCATATTACACTAAATTCAAATTTTCGCATTGTTAGCTCGACTAAAATTTTTTTTGACACGGAAAGGGTTAATAAAAGAAAAAGAAGTCCAGAAAAAGAAAATGTGGATGCAAAATTGGTTCAAAGAACCACATCGGTTTACGCACGAGAATCTTTTGGAGAATCCCGCGCACTTGTCCATCTCGCACAATTTTTTACTACTAAATGAGTCATGCTTGACAAGCGTAACTGGAGACCATCAACGAAAACGCCATCAACGAAAATATCAAAAAATTTTGTTTTTTATGTCAATCATTGCCGACGTCGTGTACGTGTAGCCGACGAAACCCGATTAGAGGCACACACACAACCGATTGATGGAATTATTTGATCGTCTCCAAGGCGCTTAAAATACCGCCACCGATACCGATTCCGAAATTAATCATACTGAAATCCGATAACGTTATTCGTTTCGGTTTCATCCTTCCTTTTAAATAAAAAGTTGTTTTTGTAATAAAAAAAAATAACTTTTTCCAATAAAAAACACAATTTTTTCATAAAAATTGCTTTTTTGTGATAGAAACGTACTGAGAACAATAAAATGTACTTCGTACTCTCATTAGAAATATGTTTTACAATGAAGATAATATCAAAAATTAATTTTTCTGCATAAAAAATAACTGTCATCGCCATCTCGAGTTTTAGGTAAGAAATTGTAATAAATATCAAAAAATGAGTTCCTCGTCCCCAAAAACAGTAAGATACCAGAATTTTCACAATAATATAAATAAATAAGCATTATTTTATGAAATGGTCTTTTCTTGTTAGAAATCGTTTCAAAATCACCAACTTCAAATGCGTGTGATAAAAAATCGCACTGAACTAAGAAACTTTTATTTGCTGTTGGTCTCATTCGCATGGCGCAACAAAGCAGAATAAGATATGAATTACACATGTACATTAAGCAGGTTCAAGGTTTTGGTGCAGTGAGATCTTTAAAGTAAAAAAATCAAAAATCTGTAAGAAAAACCCAGAATACGAAAGCATAAATGAAAAAAATATTTATTCTTTCCTTACACTAGCCAACAGTCGTTTTGTTATTTGGTTCTAGCATAATTTTTCTCATTGATTTTGACCCACTAAACACGAAAATGAGTTTTTTCTGTCGATTGGTTTTCGAGATAAAAATTTTTGAACTTTTTTTTTAAATTTTTGGATGTACACTTACAATTTTGAGCATATCTTTCGTCTTCTTTGACCTATTTGATCCTACTACTCAAATTAAAGAAAATTGAGCCGTCTACAACTCATTCTCAGAAAATTTTCAAATCGGGTAAGTAGTTTTGATGTTGGCGGCTTAAAAAGGTTTTAAAACTGCGTTTTTTTAGTAAAAATGTGGCAGAAAAAACCATATAAAAATGCATATAAAATATAAAACACGATGTTAACAGCAGTTTTGGTTTTTTATAGCTGGCATTTTTACAAAGAAAATAAGCCCTTACTTAACAAAAATCTGACAACAAATGGCGGACTTATAATTTTTTTGGTAAAAGACCGAAATTCCGCTATTTCACGATATTTTGATTTTCATTATTTTGCACAGCTTACACAGAGAAAACAAAATTCGTTACTTTTTTTTTAAATGTCACAGCACTTTACTTTACATTCCCCCCACATTTATGAGTGGTCATTATTTGGCACTTTACACTTTTTTATTGATGTGTGTTTTCCCGATGGCTACCTGTATCGGATTTTTTTTACAGAAATTCAAAAAACAAAGAAGAAGTCAGCTGTTTTTCCACATGGCATAAAATGTACCGTTATATCTTTGTTTCTACTTATTTTTTTTGGGCGTTGATTTGGTTAATTTTGTTAGTTTAGCTAACCTGGCACATCCATTTCTAATTGTGCCATACATTGAGTATGTAGTGATCTAAATAAATTAAAAAATAATATACTAAGACTAATTTGTTTATTTTAAATTAAGTTCAAATGTATTTATTCGTTTGCGTTGGGTAGGTACACAGAGAAAACAAAATATGCCAACTTTTCTACATGCAGCGTTTAATTTTTCATTTCTATACGTGGCGTGCAGTTTTTCTACATGTCCCGTGTAACTTTCTGTTTTATACATTTAACGTTTTGAATTTAGCAGGGCGAAATACGAATCGCTTAGGATTGCCGTTTCTACACGCGCCGTGTAACGAATTTTGTTTTCTCTGTGTAAGCTGTGCAAATAATGAAAATCAAAATATCGTGAAATAGCGGAATTTCGGTCTTTTACCAAAAAAATTATAAGTCCGCCATTTGTTGTCAGATTTTGTTAAATAAGGGCTTATTTTCTTTGTAAAAATGCCAGCTATACGTAAAAAATTGCCAAAATTGCTGTTAGCATCGTGTTTTATATTTTATATGATTTTTTCTGCCACATTTTTACTAAAAAAACGCCGTTTTTTAACCTTTTTAAGCCGCCAACATCAAAACTACTTACCCGATTTGAAAATGAGATTCTGAGAATGAGTTGTAGACGGCTCAATTTTCTTTAATTTGAGTAGTAGTAGGATCAAATAGGTCAAAGAAGACGAAAGATATGCTCAAAATTGTAAGTGTACCTCCAAAAATTTAAAAAAAAAAGTTCAAAAATTTGTATCTCGAAAACCAATCGACAGAAAAATTTTTAAAACTCATTTTCGTGTTGAGTAGGTCAAAATCAATGGGAAAAAGTATGCTAGAAACAAATAACAGAGAAAATTTTGTTATTTGTGACCTAGTGTTATCGAAGCTATTGTTGAGACACTTGGGTTCAATAATGGCAAATTGCCGATTCACAGAATTCGAAAAGATAAAAGAAAGTAACGCGCCATAGCCATATTCAAAACAATGTCCAACATTCAGTATTTGTTTACTGGGGTAGGAATTTACCTATATTGATTTCGTATGAAAAAACAAGATTAAGTTCTTGCGGTATCAATATCGGCAATTCAACGGGAAAGGAATAGGCACACGCTGTTTGGGCGGCAATTTCAGATTGCAATCTTGAGGACAAAACGCAAGTTCTTTGTTGCGATACAACGATTTCTAACACTGCTCGTATAAGCTGAAAAAATGGTAATTTTAACAAATTAGCATCAATCATATATACACTCAGGTCTCTTTTAATGCGGTGGATGAGTTCCCCAGAAATCTGCATACAAAATACTCAACACTCATATAAAATCAAGGGATGTGATCCAATATCTTCAAAATCCGCATAAAATCATGGCATACAAAATCACGGTTTATGCGGCTTTTTTTTAACAAAACATATGTTTATTTATTATTAATTACAGTACAAAGTAAATTAATATTCTAATTTTGGGTCCAAGGGTAAACCGGGTGACACAGACCATTTGGCTAGATTTTTGAAGCGACAGACCAAAGTCTCTGGTGGGAATCGAACCCACAACCCCCCAGCTGATAGGCAAGCACTCCACCTACTCGCATACCGGGGCGCTTAGATATTATATAATTTGAATTTAAAAATGAAAATATACAAAATTAAAATATTCATTCGTGCTACAAAAGAAAACAAAAATTAATATTAAAACATGTTTTAAATTCAAGAGTCAAGTGTTTCAAATATATTTATTTTTCCAAACCACAAACATTATCTTGTTTGTTGGTTATAAATATCAGATATATATGTGTACGACAAATATAAAATTCACTCGCACGACTGAATGTTTGTAAGACACTGATTTTTTATTTTTCAATATTTTCTTAAACTAAACTAATCCTAAAGAAGGAACGAGAACGCAATAGCCGCATGCGTGGGGTTGGTTTGTCAACCCACACACGCGTAATATCTTGTGGAAAATTCCACTCGTTACCACCATGCTCGTCCCTTTTCCTAAAAATAACCCGCCGTTCTATCCCACACACGCATGTTTTATTGCCTGCTTATCTGGAAAAACCCATGGTGTATTGAATGCATACAAATTACTGAATCTAGTACTGTTTTATACCTTTAACAAAAAGGGATAAAACACCATGTGAGGATTTACAGAAATTTGAACATATGTATACATGTTTGTGTTACTTTTTATTTTTTTCAACTTGTGAATCTCTATTATCAATTCATCTTATTCTCTCGGTTTTGCTTATATTTCAAATCACGAAAACGGCTGCAAATACACAATTAGTTATTCGCACTCAAATGTTATACATTGTTGAATTTAATAAGTTTATTGTATTTTTTCCCACATACACTAATGCTTATACACAAATACGTAATATTCATAGCAAATAAGTCATATTTATATATGGTTTGTGTAGAAGGAAATACATTTTACTTGCTACAAAGATCAAGCACGCGATTTACTTGTATGTAAATATTAAAATATTACGTAGCGTGTAACAAATAAATACTATCACTGTCGCTACTTAGAAACGATCTTCTCCGTTTTTTAGCTGGTGAAGATTCGTTTTCATCATTTTGGGATTTTCCCATTGTTGGAAAAAATGCGGTATTTTTTTGCGTTGCTGACTTGTTTAACTGTTTCTGTTGTTCGCGATAGCCAGACATAATGCGATTTATCTCCTTATTCATTTCCAAAGCTGTTTCTTCATATGGTTCATGAAAAAGTTTAAGAAAATCCCAACTTCGAAACGACAAACAAAAAAAAACCGCATAAATTCAAATCCACATAAAAAAAACCGCATAAAAAGAGACCTGAGTGTATATTTTCCACATACCACAAACATTAACTTGTTTGTAGTTAATGCAAATATATTCAAATGCAATTTATATCCAAATAAGCTTTGTGTAGAAGGAAATAAGCTTCACTTGGTACAAAGTCCAAAAATTCGGTTTACTTGTGTGTACAATTTAAAAAAGACAGATTATTCAGCATGTATCACTGTCTCTAGTGTGTTACTTGAGCACAAACTTGAAAGAGATATTCTAGTTTTTGCTTGACGACATCACATATGTGATATTGTGAAAAGGGATATTCGGAGCCAAAATGAAACACAAAGCAACCAGTCCAGTCCGAACGGCTAATGCTTTTCTAGAGAAGTTTTACATGGCTTAGAGATGGCAACAGCTGCTGAAAAATTGTTTATGGTCTTACCCAGTTTCGAATTCGGGTTCTTCTGTGTGATAGTCGCACACACTACCTACCACACCAAGGCTGTCCACAGTGAAAGGACACGGGAGGCTATATCCTGACTGTAAAAAGGATACATTGAAACGAAAATATCCCAAATAATATTGATTTCTTGTGAAATTGTTATACATATCATGATTCGATACTGTGGAGCATTATTAAACCAAACATATATACATATGTACTATGGTAATTAGTTTTACCATTAGTTTGCTTTTAACGTGTTTTGCACAGTAGTACTTGTGTTTAATAAATAAATGCATTTTGAATTTCTAATGAATTCCACGTAGTGTTTCATTGGCTTTTATTTTTCTATCCATCGATAGAAGTCTTGTTAATAAAGGGTGATTTTTTTGAGGTTAGGATTTTCATGCATTAGTATTTGACAGATCACGTGGGATTTCAGACATGGTGTCAAAGAGAAAGATGCTCAGTATGCTTTGACATTTCATCATGAATAGACTTACGATCTGCCACAACGTCGAATTTTCAGTGAATGGGCCCTAGAAAAGTTGGCAGAAAATCCGCTTTTTTATCGACAAATTTTGTTCAGCGATGAGGCTCATTTCTGGTTGAATGGCTACGTAAATAAGCAAAATTGCCGCATTTGGAGTGAAGAGCAACCAGAAGCCGTTCAAGAACTGCCCATGCATCCCGAAAAATGCACTGTTTGGTGTGGTTTGTACGCTGGTGGAATCATTGGACCGTATTTTTTCAAAGATGCTGTTGGACGCAACGTTACTGTGAATGGCGATCGCTATCGTTCGATGCTAACAAACTTTTTGTTGCCAAAAATGGAAGAACTGAACTTGGTTGACATGTGGTTTCAACAAGATGGCGCTACATGCCACACAGCTCGCGATTCTATGGCCATTTTGAGGGAAAACTTCGGAGAACAATTCATCTCAAGAAATGGACCGGTAAGTTGGCCACCAAGATCATGCGATTTGACGCCTTTAGACTATTTTTTGTGGGGCTACGTCAAGTCTAAAGTCTACAGAAATAAGCCAGCAACTATTCCAGCTTTGGAAGACAACATTTCCGAAGAAATTCGGGCTATTCCGGCCGAAATGCTCGAAAAAGTTGCCCAAAATTGGACTTTCCGAATGGACCACCTAAGCCGCAGCCGCGGTCAACATTTAAATGAAATTATCTTCAAAAAGTAAATGTCATGGACCAATCTAACGTTTCAAATAAAGAACCGATGAGATTTTGGAAATTTTATGCGTTTTTTTTAAAAAAAAAGTTATCAAGCTCTTAACAAATCACTCTTTACCTGCTTTCCCGACTACTCAAGGTTGGGTATCTTTTGTGATACAATGAATCATACCTGAACGCCTTGCGCTGTCGTATTCTTGTAGAATTCCTCGCAATACTCATTATCATCCGCTGTTGTGTCTTCTTTCTTCTCTTCCATTTCCCAAAACTTCTCGATTTCATTCATGTTTAGTGCGGTTGTTGCTGCCGCTAGTTTTCAATGTGTTTACACATTCCTTACGAACCGGATAAATTTTTACAGATCCCGACTAAGTTGCAGTTTTGGATACCCGAAATAAAAAGGTTGTAACCATCCCCTAAACCCCAATCAAAAAATACCCAACAAAAACAAGGTAGGTTTTTTTGGATATATAGTGTGTGTGTGCAAATAAACAAAAATAATAAATATCAGTGCAGTGCGCGTTTTACTTTGTTGAAATTGTTTCTTTGTTGTTTCGCGGTTCGTTTTCGTACAAACGTACATTTTACAACAACAAAACTCCTATTCCTCTGTTTGATCCCCATTTAGTGCGTACGTAGTTTGTGTGTGCAGCGTCATCCACCACCAAATCATAAATAACAGCAACAGGTACTCTCTGTTCATTTGAGCGCGTTTTATTATTCTCGCTGTTTCTTCCATTTGTTTTGTGCACAGTGGGCCCGTACTGACCAAAAACTGGTCGATGTAATTTATTTACAATTTAATGCTCATTAATACTGATATTTATTTTTGTTTTCACACAATTTCATAGCGCAATAAATTGTTTTCGAACTATATTCGATAGTTACGACCCGGTATAAAAAGTGATTTTTCTTGCACACTGTAACGTATTTTATATAGCACAGTGGTGTTGGTTGGACACAATTGTGAAATTATTTTCTTTCACATTTTTCGATTCTTATTTACATAAATAAAATATATAATATTAATTTCGATTTGGTTGCTGTTTTTTGATTTTGATTTCGAATTTTAAATTTATTATTGATTTCGACCCTACAAATAAATACTTTTGTTGAATTTTTTGGTATCGTTTGCGATTTTGATAAGTTTCTACAACTTTTACATCGCGATAGCTCTCAAATAAATCTAAAGTTCGTCGAACAGTAATTTTTCAGAGATTTTTCTATTTTCTTGATCGTTTCTAAATATTTTAACGACCGTTATAACAAACAAAGATGTCTGCTCTGACTACCCTTATTCGAAGCGGCGACCGTATCGTAGATTTTGAGTTATTAGTAACTACTATGAAAGGCGAAGAGCACACAGTTCATTCTCTCAACACCCATAAGAAAGAAGTGGAACGTTTGTGGGAAACTTTCCGCAATTGTTATGAAGAATTATCGGATTCTTTAGACAAAAAGCCTCAAATATTGCGGAAATTAAAAATAATTATATTTCGATATATAAAACATATTCCCGGGCATTAGCGTATATAGAAGATCATATTGAAAATATCAACACTAAGAAAAGGTCGAATAGTTCGCACATTCCCACTAATTTTCCCCCTTGTGACACCGAAGTTTTTACCGGTGATTATAAAAAATGGCCAACGTTTCGAGACATGTTTTCAGCTATTTACAAAGAAAACACCCACATCAGTGACATTCAAAAAATGTATTATCTGATGCAGAAAACTGAGGGTGAAGCCCGAGATATTATAAAACTTGTCCTATGACAAATGATGGCTTCGCCATGGCCTGGCAAAACTTAGTTGACAGATATGGGAATAAGCGAATTATGGTTAACGCTCAACTTAAGACGTTATTTAATTTAGCCCCTATCGTGAAAGAATCTGGTAACACTCTAAAGAAATTGCAACGTACGTTGAACGATTGCATCACGTATCTTGCTTTGCTTGGCATTGAAACTACGAACTGGGATGCAATTTTTGTATTCATCTGTTCGACACGACTTCCTGAAGTCACTCTCGGACTTTGGGAACAGAGCCAAGGCACAAGTACTGATCTTCCAAAATGGGCAAACATGGACAAATTTCGGACTTCGAGATATCAAACTCTTGAATCGGTATTCGACATTCGAGGTGCTCATAACCCAGCATTTTCTGCTAACACGACACCATATAAAAAGCCCATCAGTCAAAAAGTAAATTCGAATGATAGTAGGAAGTTCAAAAGCTTCGCCACCACTATCCCCGCTCAACTAAATAAAACTAAATGTCCTTTATGTTCTGATTCTCATCCGTTGAGATTATGCGCAGAATTTCAAAAACTATCTATACCAGAACGTCTGAAAGCGGTAAAAAGATTTAAATGCTGCTCGAACTGTTTAGCGACCGGGCACACATATAGTAATTGTACGAGTTCTAATGTGTGTTATTTCTGCAAACAGAAACACCATTCGATGTTGCATCGAAAAGATATTTCGACGCAACGGAACTCGTACACCCATGTTTCTAATAACACACCCGTTAACCCCTCGTCAAATTCAGACCCTCGATCCACTCACCAACAATCGAATTTAAATAATGATGGCCATTCTACATCGACTGGTACCCGCTCTTTTCAGACTTTTGCAACCCAATTGCAATCTACGGTTCTTTTGGGGACAACCGTAGTGGATATGTGCGTACATAAACTTAGATGTTCTGCAAGAGCTCTAATTGACCCAGCACTCAAGCGAATTTCATTTCGCGAAAGTTACAAAGAAAACTTTCTCACATTTAGTGCTCCTACAGCCGAAATTATTGGCCTTAATGGTGCTATTGCAGCAAGATCGACTAAGATATGCCGAATTTCTATTGGTTCTCCCATTGACCCCCAATTTGAAGTGACCACCGAAGTTTATGTTGTCGAAAAGCTCACCGGTCGTCTACCAACATATTCGTTGGCCCAATTTTTAAATTCTCATTTACCCGAAATGTCCATGAACGATCTAAAATGTTCTCATATGGATTTGCTATTAGGTGGAGACATATACTCAAAAATTATGCTCATGAACATCGGTTCACAAACATCCTAGCGGCGACCTTATCGCACAGAAAACCGTGTTCGGCTGGATAGTCACCGGTAAGATCTCCCAACCCAAACTATTACAATCTGTCGTGACATTCTATAACCATCTGGAGCTGAATGACACACTGTCTCGCTTTTGGGAGATTGAAGAATGCCTCTTCCCCAACTTCTAATGGCATAAGTTTAAATAATGTATTGTACACCGGACCCGCATTGCAGTCAGATTTAATGATTTTGATTCTCTGCTGGAGACTCTTCCGGTATGTCTTCAATGCCGATATCGAAAAAATGTACAGGCAAATCCTGGTACACCCAAATCAAACAGCATATCAGCGATTAGTTTTCCGCAAGGACCCGAAACATGAAATTTGCGATTTCGAATTGAACACAGTCACTTTTGGAGTGAATTGTGCCCCGTACTTAGCTATTAGAACTTTGTTCCAGATAGCTGATGATTCCGAAACGCAATATCCTCTAGCAGCCCAGATTATTAAATCACAAATATAAGTCTATGATGTCTTGGCCGGAGCTCATAGCATCAACTTATTACAGTTCTATCTTCTGCTGGAATGAGTCTGCGAAAATGGACTACGAACAGTCAAAATCTGCAAGAGGATTTATCCGCTGACTATTTATTAGATTCTGAATTTCTGAAAATTTCGGATGCTAGTACTGCCAAAATTTTCAAAAAAGATCAGACCCAATTTCTCCTCGACGTAAATCGCCAAATCTTAAATCTCAATGCTTTTCAATTGATGGAATGGCATTTTATTCCACCCGGAGCTCCACATATGGGTGGTCTCTGGGAAGCTGGATTCAAAAGCTTCAAAACTCATCTAAAAAAGGTTTCCAATGCCCAAAGGTTCACCTTTGAAGACTTTACTACCATGTTAGCAAGAATCGAAGCATGTTTGAATTCCAGGCCGCTTAGTCCGATGAATGAAGATCCGAGTGATTTTAACCCGTTGACTCCTGGACACTTTTTGATAGGAAATGCTTTGCTTTCTCCCCCAGAACCTGATGTTAACGCAGAAAAGTTAAGTTACCAAAACCGTTGGCAAAAACTGAAGGTTCTACATCACTTTTTCGCTAGAAGATGGAAAGATGAGTATTTAGTCGAACTCCACAAAAGGAATAAGTGGAAGTACCCTCAGCGCGATGTAGCTGTAAATGATTTGGTCGTCATTAAAAAAGACAATTTGCCTCCAAATGAGTGGAATATAGGCAGGGTCGTAAAAGTATATATAGGATCAGATTCCAAAGTTCGAGTGGCTGATGTACGGACCGCAAACGGCGTCCTCTCTCGGCCAGTAGTGAAACTCGTACTGCTACCCAGCCCCGAACACCTCTAACACGGTTTTTTTGTTGTTATTTTTTCCCCTTTTCGTTGTTGTTTCTTTCCCTAGAACGATGTCAGCCCAACCCCGGCGACTTACCTCAGAACGTTCGGTGTCTGAAGAGGCCCCCGCTGGATCCCCTACTAAGGTGTTGTTGGAGTCAGCCGTCCGTTGTCGCATCTGCTTGCAAAAGCACGTGTTGCGACGATGCCCCCGATTCCGCGCTACGGACCCAAAAAAGCGACTGGCAGCAGTGCAGCAGCACAAATACTGCATCAACTGATTGGCCCAGTCGCATTTTGTTAGGGACTGCCGAAGTCGGGACAGACGCAGGGAGTGCCTGTCGGAGCATCACACAATGCTTCACCAGCCTCACCATATGAGGCAGCGAGGAGCCGACAGCACTCCCAACCGTCGAAACCGGAACCCCCATCGTCGCAACCGCGACACCGGCAACACCAGGAGAAACGCCAATAGACCCAGCATGAGGAGCAGCGTTGAACGATCCAACAACAACAGCAACAATAACAATCGGGACAACAGTCGGCGGCGTGGTCGCAACATCCCCCTTGGCGACAACCACCGCAACAACAACAGCAGCAACAATCGCCGCAACACTGGCGGATTGTCACCCAACATTAACATTACTTATAATTGTTAAGCCCCCAACCCCCTCTTTATCTATTCAATGAATTCTTTCCTGCCCAGACTAGCTCCTGCCTCTCCTTGATTTGCATTCCTGCAAGGGGGGCGGGATGTCTACACTGGGCACCCTAGTTGTAAGCTTAGTTTTAATATTATTGTGAATATACATGAACTACAACACTGAAATTATAACGAAGAAAAAAAGAACCAAAAGCACACGAGAAAAGCCAACTTCAGGTACAAACAAGAATAAACAATCATAAACCCGAATAATAACCCGAAGGTACGTTTTCAATAAAACCCCAAATTTTAAGAATTATAGAAAAACTAATTTGTTGTTTTTTTTTCATTTGTTTGGGTAATATTATTTCATTTACCCCCCGCATATTTAATCTGAATTAGCTAAAACACAGATGCTCTATCCACGATTGCAACATTTAAATGATTGATACCCTTGATTTTATCATCAAGTTTATTTTCCATTAACCTGGAACTTGAAAGTAAAAACTTTGTTGTAGCATCTCCGCTTGTTGTTGTCGTTGATGTTGAGACAATTCTTCTTGCGGCAATGTTTCTTCTTTAAGTTGCTGTTCTGGCAACACTTTAAGTTTAAATTAATTAATACTTTTTTACTTTTGGTTTTTATTTTATTAAGATACCTAGACACTAAATTCGTCGTCTAACCAGTTTACAAAGGTGCTATAAAATCTATGTTTACATCATCCACATTTTTTGTAGCGCTTACTTAAGTTTTTGACAAAATAGTTTACTTTACAAGGTATGTTAAAAAATATCTTGAATTTTTAATTTCCGCGGGCTACGTGTATTTGATATTTTTGTAGCGTTATGTTGGTACTCATGGTATGTTGGTATGCTGACGCCCGGTCACGTCAACACCACACAACAGAAAACAGTGATAAAGTGAATAAAATAATATTGGACAATCAAAGAATTACCATTAGAGAAGTTGATCTAAACATATCGGGTAGTGCCATTCGATTTTAACCAATGATTTGGACATGAGTCGGGTCGCCGCTAAAATTGCTCAATTTGGTCCAAAAACAGCATCGCGTTAAAATTGCTCAGGAGATGTTGAAATCGGTCCGTAACGACCCAAATTTGCTCCAGAGGGTCATACCTGGCGAGCAATCATGGGTTTATGGTTACGACGTGGAAACTAAAGCTCAATCATCCAAATGGAAGCTGCCGCATGAACCAAGACCGAAAAAAGATCACTAAGTTCGGTCGAACGTAAAGGTTTTGCTCACAGTTTTCTTTGATTTCAGGGGCGTGGTGCATTGTGAGTTCTTGCCACAGGGTAGTACGGTCAATAAAGAATATTAACTGCAAGTTATGCGCAAATTGCGTGAAGCAATCCGCCAAAAACGCCCGGATTTGTGGAAGAACAAAAACTGGCTTTTGCACCATGATAACGCCCCTGCACACACATCGGCCACACAGTAGTGCTGACCTAGCCCCCTGTGACAATTTTTTGTTCCCAAAACTGAAAAGGCCCATAAAAGGACGATAAAGACGGTCCTTTTATAAAGACGGTATCGAAGGAGGAGCTGAACAAGATCACAAAAAATGATTATTTGAAGTGCTTCGAGGATTGAAAAAAACGTTAGCAGAAATGTATTATATCCAAGGGGAATTACTTCGAAGGGGACAAAATAGATATTAATGAATAAATTAATATTTTGTGAAAAAAAAAAACAAAATTCGAGATAATTTTTGAACATACCTCGTATTCTGCAGTTTCAATCGTATTTCGGTGCTGCACGAATATATTTTTAATTGGACGTAACTTCAAACACTTTCCTTCTGTTTGTTGCTGTGTTCATATGTAGCATAAACATATGTATGTAAAATTACATACTTCTAAAAATCTAAAAAGGGCTAAATTTATGAAAAATACATTAAAACCAGTGAAAAATTTGCAGTCGGGTAAACCGACTTATATATACCCTCACTCTCAGTAAAAACATACAAGTCTCATATTCCAAAGTATCAGAAAGTCAAAAGTGAGCGTGGCTACCATTATTGGATGTAACATCTGATGAAATGTAATAATAGCATCCTAAAATACCGAATGTTATAGAAAAATATATATATATTCCAAAGTAACGGAAGCTCAAAAGTGAGAGTGGCTACAACAATTGGATGTAACATCTGACGAAATAACATAATAGCAACCTCAAAATACCGAATGTTATAGAAAACCAGTGAAAAACTTGCAGTCGTTTAAACCGACTTATAAAGGGTGTTTTTTATTGAGGTATAGAACTTCGAATTGAAATAAAACACAAGAAAATCGTTTTAATGTCCATCAATTTGGCTTTATTGGAAGGATAATTTTATGCCATTAATGTTAAAATATGATTTCGGGCATGTGGCCGCCGCGGCTGGCTCGAATAAAGCCAATTCTACAGGTCCAATTTTCCAATTGATGGACAAAGCTCCAATTGCTGTGCACGGTGGCGAATCGATTCACGGTGGCGAATTCGACGTCTCTGCGGATGCGTATTATCACAAAGAGTAAACGTAGTGCGAAAACGATCCATGGTTAACCGAATTAATTGCTCTGATGGACGATGTCGACCATAAAATGGACGGAGCTTGCGGTGAACTTCGCGAACTGAACCATTACTTTCGAAATAAATTTGCACGATTTGCAAGCGTTGTTCTTTTGTCAACCTGTTCATGATGAAATGGCAAACCAAACTAAATATATATAAATATATATTTATCACTTGACAGCTGACAAAATGGCCGCCAGTTAAAAAAGTGATGCCAACTTAAAGTTCTATACCCCAATAAAAAACACCCTTTAAATACCCTCACTCTCAGTAAAAACATACAAGTCTCATATTCCAAAGTATCAGAAAGTCAAAAGTGAGGGTGGCTCCATTATTGGATGTAACATCTGATGAAATGTCATAATAGCAACCTAAAATACCGAATGTTATAGAAAAATATTGTATAACACACTTTTACAAAAACGACGGAATATAAAGCTGAGTTTTTTTCATGAAAGTTGTATGTAGTTAAAGCTTTACTAAATATAGAATTTCGGAAAGATTCGATGAGCGAATTTATATAATTACACTATCTCTAAAGTGGGTGGAATGGTACATTTGTATTGGAGGTACCAGAAGAAGCGTGGCCAGACTTCCAAGTTTTTGTCCGAAACTTTGTCCAGCCATAGCTTTACTAAATACAGAATTTGGGCAAGATCGCGTTGGACATATTGATATTATTACACAATTTCTAAAGTGGGCGAAATAGACGATTTGTATAGCCCATATGCAATCCCATAAGCAGTTTTTTGAAAATAGTAACCGATGCCAAATTTCAAAGCGATTGTTTAACTCTTTCGAAAGTTATAGTGCGTACCAGCAGAACAGACAGACGTACAGACGGACATGGCTCCAACGATTTAGTAAGTCATGAATCGAATTTGGTTCAAAGACTCTTGGGTGCAAATGTGAATATTTCTTTGTGTTACACTGTAGAGCCGTATCAAATGATATATACCCTCCTACCCGTAGGGTGAGGGTATAAATATTGTATTACACGTTTTTACAAAAAGGGCGGAATAAATATAGAATTTCGGAAAGATTCGTTGAGCGAATTTATATAATTACACGATTTCTAAAGTGGGTAGAATGGTACATTTGTGTGGGAGGTACCAGAAGGGGACCCACTAGGGGCCCACTTTTTTCTGGTGAGCTTTAGAAGTTAATAGATACGGAATTTGGGTAAGACCCCATAGAGCGTAGTACTATTATTACACGATTACACGTTCTAACGTCAGAGACAAGACGATGATCTTGCCTCTTTGCGTAGCAGCTCAGTATTGGCATTTTTGATAGCATTTTTGCATGTCTAAATAAACCAACAATACGTTCATTTTTTGATCGAAGTCTTCGGGGGAATAAACGTATTTGTACCTGGTAGAATTATTTATTATTATGTGTGAATTATCAAGGACACATAATTTCCAACGCGCCTTTTCGTATATGTACACTGTCCGCTTCGTGACTGATTTAGAAGAGGACCGAAAATCGGAAAACAAAAAGGATGCTGAAATGGTACAGTGACACGAATTTCCAAGAGTTGATAAAATAGTAACCTGGACACAAGTACAAGACGAAAGGGAAAGCATAAGAGCCCTTTGTGTTGTCTTTTTGCTTCATGTGAGTGTTAATGTCTTCTGTTGTTGTTGAATTCGGACGGAACGGATAGGAGTACGTTTTTATTTTATTTTGTTGTGTTGTGTTTATTTATTATTATTTATTTATTTGTTTCACCACGCACTACAAGATTTACATCTTATTTGTTTCAGTGGGGGCTAGGGAATTGTATCTTTTTGTTTTGACAATTTTATTATTACAAATTAAATTCAAATACTAGATTTTACAAATTATTGAAGAATTTAAATAGATCTGCTTTGAATGTTGAGGCATTGCTTATTAATTAACAGTTAATTAATAAGCAATGGTTGACAGTTAGGGGTGCTTTATTGTAGATAATCTTGTGGATCAGTTTAAGGCAGTTAATTTTACGCAGATTATCGAATGATATATTAAATATTCGGTGGGCAAATTGGGAGATGTGATCATGTCGCTTTCGATTAAACACATATCTTGCTATATAATTGTAAGCCACATTAAACTTTCGACTGTCTTCAGAGTCACAATTTGCAATGATTTTAGATCCATATAGTAGAGTTGGGATTAGGTAGGATTTCGCAAGCAGCATTCTATTATGGAACGGGGTAGAAATTTTGACAGCCCATAAATCCAGCATCTCTCTAACCTTACCAACAGCGCAATTGATATGGTTTGTCCAAGTAAGCTTGGAGGTTAAAGTCAAACCTAGATTGAAGGATATCGGCATAGAGTCAATTACTGAATTTCCAATTTTAACGCAGTGATTATTAACGTCTATTGCAGTTCTTCTATACTAATTTACTACTTTAGTTTTGGTAGGATTGAGACATAGCCCGTTATTACTAGCCCATTTGGAAATCAAAGCTAAATCGATGTTTATATTATAGATGAATGTCTGCAAATCAGTTGGCTTAGAGCCAGTGTAGAGCTACACATCGTCTGCATACATTTGCATATTACTATTAACTGGCACGGCAGGAAGGTCACTGATGTATATCGAAAACAGAAGTGGGCGAGAACTAATCCTTGCGAGACAGATTCAGGACATTCGAACAGCATGTACCGAGAAGAACAGTTTGTGACCGATTAGACAGATAAGATGACATTAATTTACAGGCAGTGTTAGAAAAATTAAATAGTTTATTCACTTTTGAAATGAGTATGTTGGCTTTACTGTGATCCAGCAGTACCAAGTATGATACCATTTTTTCATCAAGTTTCTGACGAAGATCTTCAATTACAACAATCAGAACAGTAACACAGCATCTTTTCTTTCTGAATCCAGATTGTTTGTCAGATAGTTGTTTATTGTTATCAATAAACATGCTTATTTCATCAGTTACGATGTGTTCAAGAGCTTTTGAAAGAGAAGGCAGTAGTTATTGTACGAAATTCAGAGTTTAGTTTTGGAATAGGAATAGTTTTTGCCATTTTCCATTTAAGTGGAAAAGTGTGTAAAGTTTAAAACATAAAAAAAGGTAAATGAAGTCAATTCAATAACATTTTCCTAGATCTCAAACAGTTCCTGTTCAATCAAAGAAAACCAGCATGTTTACTACGTTTAGTTTCATAAAAATATAGACTTTTGCATGGCCAGTAAAATGATTTAATGAAATATCTTGAACGATTTAGGCAGATTTTGATAAATAATTTGTAATGCACTTTAGATATTAAATTTTAAATTCATTATTGAGTACATATTATGTTTCTTGGTATAATTCTGTTTTGTAGGTTGTTGACTACTAATTATATAACCAAAACTTGAGAAATAAAAAAAGGTTTTATTGGATTTTATTACAATATAAGGCAATTTACTAAGAACACTCTCGTAAGCAAATCTCGATTGTCCAAAGGGAGACGCTAAACTGATTTGAAAATTAGTTGCTATGTTCTGCATACACATACGTATGTAGATACACATAGTCATACAAATATTGGTAGACGAACAAAAGGGCAATACAATATAATATGAACATTGAAGGCGCAAGTTACCTTCGGGTTGTGTAAGTCGTCTCTAGAAAAGTCGACCAATCGACTTATTTAAAAAAATTGAGTCTGGTGCTCTTAGCAGAATTAGGACAGACATAAATAACTATAAAGCTTTTTAAAATATAGGTACTAGTAGTAGCCCAGAACATTCCGCTAAAGGCCAATCTGGAGGACGGAATACCTATTTCTGAAAAACTATTGAATGATTTTAACATTTAAATAACACTTAAAGTTCAAGAGACATATGAAGCTGTTTTGGAAATTTCTTTTAAAATTAAACTCAAACAAATAATAACCAACCAAGTTTGACGAAACCTCACTCTTAAAAGTGTTTACTAAATTCCGACTTAACGCGCTATACACTGATGATGATGTTTTTCACATTAATCAGAAAGTATACTCTATATATGTTGCTAATAAAAGGAGTTATCGCTGACTACGTTGCACATTTTAAGTCAATGACATATCCAGCAATAATGAGCAGGATGAGATTATAACATATATGTTATAACCATAGGGGAATTGATGAAACTTACTTACCTCTTTCCATATATGAAAAACAAAATATTCCAAATTATTAACAACTGTGACAAATGTCACACTCACAAATAAGATAGACAGCCACAAAACTAATTTTCCAAATACCATTTAGATGAAAATGCCACTACTGAGCTGCTGCACAATCAGGCAAGATCCAATTGTGCCAGAGTACCTAGGGGTACTTTCCCAGAATGCAGTCAACCATATTTCAAAAGTATTTATGGTATACAGTTTGATATAAATGTACACATACTATCATTTCAGCCATTCTTAGGCAACGCAACTGTAGTACATTTGTACTCTACGGTATAATAAGGAGTAGTTGTTTGTCTCCCGTCCAGTGCACACACACTTTTGTTTGTCCGGTCGTTGTCGCGTTTGTTCATTTTCTCTCCGTTCAGTGTCTTCTAGTGTCATCAAAACAACAACAAAAAACAAACCATATTCACAATAGAAAAAAACAAAAACAATAGCCAAGGCATAAAGTGCGCACCAACAACAAACAAAAATAATAATAAACAACAACATCAGTCACACACATCTCGCAGCTCATCAACGCCAACACGAAAGGCTTTTTTATGCTCCCCGTCTCCTGTGTTCCCCCTCCTCTGCATATACCTTTTCGCATAATACAAACGACTGTGTTCTCTTCATGTCGCTGCCTGATTTGTGTTGAAGGTTTAACACTGAACACTTGTTGGGTCTAGCAGCGGCAAGAGGGGGCACAGTTATTTGTATTTATGCATTGATATTGTTTTGTTTTTCTGTATGTTACAATGGTATATACATTAAAAAAACACAGTTTGCGAATATACGAGGGCTGAAAGCAAATTTTAGTATTTCGGTATACACGCTTGTTCATTTCCATAGGCCAGATGTCTTCGCTCTATGTGGGGATTCAACAGAACTGAAATTAATAACGAAGATTTTGTAATATCGAAGATTTAATACTGAAACAGAATCAATTATTATATTGGCTTATTAAGTAACCAAATAATAAACCAATAATAAAATAACAAATTTAGTTGTCGGCAGTGATTGAAATCGGCCTTTTGCTCTAGCACGAACACTTTTAGATTGAAGTTCCAGTGCACACAAATAGTAAACGCTCACAAGCACGACCGAGAGCGCGTGCATACTCAAAAGTGCTCTGTTCAAAAAGGTAAATAGCCTGTTTACCGAGCGGGACCGTTGAAGTGATCAGTGAACGGAGTTTAGTTTTTTTATTTGCTCTTAAGGGTTCAATATTATTACAATATTATTTATTGTATTTAATTCTTCTTCCCTAATTGTGTTAACACAGAAAAAAAAATATTGTTTTCTCAATATTTTATTTTAAAAAAAATATTTCAAGTAAATTAATAAAAAAGGCTAAAAACAATTCATTTAATATATGTACATATACAATTAGTATAAAGAAAAATAAAACCATAAATTCCAAAAAAATTAAGTTAAATTAAGTTTAAATAAAATTATAGCAAATAAGTACATATAAGAGAAATCAATTTTAATTTATTGCCTTATTGGCGTAAACAAAAAAGTTCTCTTTAAGGTTTTCAAACAAAAAGGTCTTAAAAAGTTCTTGTTCAAAGAAAAGGTTCACTCAACATCAACAGATGTTACAGGAGCACACACTTCTTTTATTTTAAAAATGGTTTGGAGAAAAATTTTCATCAAATTCTGCAAGTTTCCTTATTTCAAGGAAACCTTTATTCTTTAAGAGAACATTGTTTAATTTTTCAATAATTGACCCTTTTACATCATTTTTGTTGTTCACAGAATTATTTAATAAATAGACGGCATCTTTTAAAAAATGTTGTCCTTCTAATTTTTTTATTACTTCATGGAGCCCCGATGCTACAGAATTAGTAATCAAAGGCTGTGTTTTTTCGGAGCGTCGATCTTGCAAATCCTTAATTTCGTGCTTTTCAAATGCAGGTCGACTTGAAATTTCCATTCACAGACCACTGCCTTATTGCATATTTTGCATCGGTTTGAAATGCACTCCGATGTTCAGACACTTATTTATTAAGGTTTGAAGATGATTTTCGGCATTGTACTCTGAAAGTATAATCAAATGTTAACTTCGATAATTGTGCAGAAAATAATCTCAAATCTCACATTTAATTTAAAACGTGTTAAGTTGTGTAAAGTTATAAATTTTCAGTGAATTCCCGAGCAAAACAGTAAAAATGTTGTGTAAATATAAAAATTTACAGTTCAACATGGTATTAACAGAGGAATATGTTGTAACAAATTATGTGTCAACTTTTACCGGAAGATGTCGCACAAAGTATCAGGGGCGTTTTACTTTTTCAAATTGATGCTAACCAAAATAGCAAAAATATCCAAAAAGAATACGAATTTATTTTAAAATGTGCTAAAATATGCGCACAAACAACATGTATTTTTTAGCAAAATATGCGAAAACGATTTAATACCATTTTTGAGGAAATTTCACGATTCGCATTGCATGAGTTTCCTTGCTCTAGTCATTAGTATTCTGTCTGTTTGACCCTTCTCATATGGCATTGTAGTTCCAATGTGTGTGGTAATGTCGGAGAATTGAAAGGCAGATATACTAATGCAACCCCGTTCTTGGACAAATTTGGGGTTTTCGGAGTTTTTTAGTATTTTAGTATTTTCTAAGTCTTTGAGTCATCAGTTTAAAAGAAAAATGTTCGAGCTTTAATTTGATGTAACAAATCGATAGTTTCAACATTTTTCTTGCTTGTTTCGCCGTCACATATTAAATTTTATGAGAAATTTTACGTAAAAAGCCAAAAAAAAAACGTTTTATAACATTTTAAAATCCCATGAAGTGCAGAAATGTGATGCAGTTCGAAAGACGACAAAGTCCTATGTAATTTAAAGAAAAAAAAAAATCAGAAACTATGCTTATATTTAAATGGGTGTAATGTATTTATAACATTGTCCAAAAATTGGAGTTTAATTTTGTTTCGTGACTTAAACAATTCCGAGTGTCCGTTGGAATTAATTTATAACACTCTGCGACAAATGGTAAGGGTCAGTGATCGGTTTGGAATGAAACCACCGGGGAAAGTTATATTGGTAAAAAAAAAGTCATACGTGTTCCAGCGTTTCGCTGGGTCTCATCTAGGAATCGAGATATATCGATTTGAAGTTAGTAAGTATCGTATAGGGGAATTTGTCACGTTTTAGGCTCTTTTGTTTGACATAACTCCGATTTAGCTGAAACAAATTTAGAAAAATTAAGAATTACAATTCCTCTAATCTGTTCTTAAACCGTTTTCCTACTTAAGCAACAGTTTCGCAATTATAAATAAATGTATGAAAAAAAAAATTATTTTTGCCTAAAAATTAAAATTTTTTTTTTTTTAATTCATAAAATTCATAATTCATATTCATCCGATACAGACTCTGAACAAGTAGGCGAACCACCACGCAAGAAAGAAAAGGGAGCAAACAAACGAAAATAAATGTACTTAAAAAAAAAATAAAAAAAAAAAAAAAAAAATTTCTTCATGCGCTTATTTTTAACTTGGAAACTATTACTTGTAAAGGAAAATAATATATGAACAGATTAAGGGAATTGTAATTCTTGGTTTTTTAAAATTTATTTCAGCTAAATCGGACGAGTGGTTCTCAAGTTATGTCAAACAAAAGAGCCTAAAACGTGACAAATTCCCCTATACGATACTTACTAACTTCAAATCGATATATCTCGATTCCTAGATGAGACCCAGCGAAACGCTGGAACACGTATGACTTTTTTTTTACCAATATAACTTTCCCCGGTGGTTTCATCCCAAACCGATTGTGGCTGTCGCACAGTGTAATTAATCAAGGACGAGGTGTTTCTTCAAAATTCAAGAGTATTTACTAGAACACTGCTTGACGGTCCCTGTAAACATAGTCCCGCATGCAACGAGATCTCGTTGAATAAACTTCTATCAGCGTAATAGTTGGACGAAGAGTTGAAGTGCCTGTTTGAGGGTAATATTTCTTTCATTTTGATTTAGCAACAGTATGTTGCGATTTATACCACATCTTTGATTCGATTCACAACTTATCCCATTCTGGTGGTCGAGCCAGTCTTGAACAACTTCGAAAAAAATAAGTTTGGCCTGTGATGAAGAAACAAACTATGGATTGGCCACGAAACTGTTTGTCGTGCCCAAGAGCGACGATTACAACTCAGAATCGTTTCACACCAAGCAAAAGAGATGTCCCGGAAAATCGATGTGATCATGTGAACTTAGACATTGTAATTATGGTAGGGGTACACAATTTGAATCCATTTTGTTCAAATCACTTAAAAATTTGTACTGGCATGGTCGAAAGAGAGGGAGTGGATGTGGAAACTCCGAATTTGCAGTCTGTAAAAATACAACGCTCTGGCAACAGGATGGCAAGGCAAGCAATACGAAATCAAATATTAATTCTGAGATCGGTGTTTGCTGCTACGGTATTACTCAAAATTTTGAAATTTTCACTTTTTATTAAAAAACGATGCATAATGATCAACTCTACCCGATGTATAAATCTCCCATTACTTTGTCTACTCTTTCGACAAAAAATACCGTTTGGACACTGACCAGGAGTACTTCTTGTAGAATAGGGGTTCGGTGCGAGTACTATTTTTTTTTTGATTGACTAACACTCATGTGATGCCCCTATAAATTTAATGCACTGTGTTAGCGATAGGAAGGAAGGTTATTGAAGGGTGGATAGATGAAGTAGTGTTTGTTGGCGTTGGCCTTGAATTTGATAATGTCATAGCAGGAAGATTATTCCACATACGAACAGTCCGGCTGAAGAACGAATTTTCTCTATAGTGCGTCGTCCGGTCAACCGGCCATTTGACAATGAACGGATGAGACTCCCTGGATAGCCGTGTATTCCGGCTAAATGTTATAATTTCAGGTACCAGACGACGGATATCTGACAAACAGATACCGTTAAAATATCTATAGAACAGCGATATACAACCCACATTCCGGCGATGCTGTAGGGAGACAATAGAGTTGGATACCCTACTATCCCCAATCATCACCACCGCTCTCCTCTGTACACGGTCCAAAAGCTGCAAATATGTCTTTTGAGCTCCTGCCCATATATGGAAGTTATATTCTATTTTAGGCCGGATGTAGGTGGTGTAAATATTTACGAGATCAGATGGAGTGAAGTATTTCTTGCACAGCTTTAAAATGCCTAAACACTTGAATGCTTCTTTCGACACTTCGAATATATGGCTAGGCCAGCGAGCATCTCCCTGTATCTTCATGCTCAGAACATAAAGAGAACATCAACGATTTATTTTTATGTTCTGTTCGTACCAGTTCAAAAGTGAAAAAAAATTGTCACGAGTTATATTTTATATGGGTTCTGCTGTGTGGATACTACAACTTGGTCCTGCTTGTGTCTGAATAATATTCTCAGACGCAGTTCCAATGGTTGAGTGAGTGACACTCCACGCCATTTTTTTTGGAAATAAACAAGGGATCAACAGGGCTACCTGTACGAACGTCTGGTTCTCCTTCTGTTTCATTCATTTCTGATAGAGTCAACGACCGAATCTTAAATATCCGAATCACTTTCCGTACTAAGCCCTTCGGGCATGTCAACTACCTTCAAGTAACGTTGATTTGTCATTTCGTCATTCACATAGTATGAAAAAAGCGTCCGATACTCACAAAGCTAGACACAAACTGCATTATTTCGGGATTCGCCTTATTTGATTATGTTTTGAAGGTCGAAAGAAGCATTTAAGTGTTTAGACTTTTTAAAGCGGTGCAAGAAATACTTCACCCCCTCTGATCACGTAAATATTTACACCACCTACATCGGGCCAAAAATGGAATACAACTGCCATATATGGGCAGGGGCTCCAATGACATCTTAGCAGCATCTGGACCGTGTGCAGAGGAGAGCGGTGGTGATGATAGGGGATGGTAGGGTATCCAACTCTATTGTCTCCCTACATCATCGCCGGAACGTGGGTTGTGTATCGCTATTCTATATATATTTCAATGGTATCTGTTCGTTAGATATCCGTCGCCTGTTCCCTGAAGTTGGAACATTTAGCCGAATAAACGGCTATTCAGGGAGTCTCATCCGTTCATTGTCAAATGGCCGGTTGACCGGACGATGCTATGACATTAACAAATTCAAGGCAAACATCAACAAACACTACTCCCTCAGTCCTCCCTCCAATACCCTTCTTTCCTATCGCTAACACAGTGCATTGCATTCATGAGTGTTAGTCCCCTGAGTGTTAGTCAAAAAATAAATAAATATAAGATTATAAATCAAATATAATGGAAATCTAGCTCCTTAATTTAAATTCAAGAGCGTGTAAGAGCCAGCAATTCAAGAAAGAAAAGTTGTATGTATGTGTGTAATGCGAACCAGGTAAAAGTAATATATATACATTTAAATCTACGTGTTAACGCCTGTAAGTCGTGGTGGCTCTCCAACTCAGTCTTTTAGATAGAAACATCCCCAAAGAAACACCAACCAAATATGCGTAAGGAAGGTTGCGTCGCGTAACGGAAGTCTCATGTGCAGCCGGATAGCCTTGTCCATGCCAAGAACTACACAGACAGCAATAGGTAGATGAGGCGCATAATTTTCCAAGGCTGCACGAGAATAAGAGTTGAGTGCTATGTCCATTTCTACTTGGGCGTGAAGGCTAAGTACGATGTCCCTAACCCGACATATGAGGGACAAAGTGAGCGGACGTTAGAGCGAAGTGGCATTACAGAGAAAAAGTGATGCTTGGAATATTTAATATATATCTAAGAAGACTCGTATTGAGGTTGGGCCATCCAAAAGCCCCGGACATTGTCGCCTTGAAACCATATGACTAAAGACAAATTAGGAGAAATTAATAAAGTAGATGTTTGATGCGACAATATGGAGAGACTAACGAGGACATATACTGGCGGAACGAGCAATAAGATTAACTGGAGTTACTAGTTTGTGGAGGTAGACTAGTTTGTGGAGAGGGCGAGTGATATTACCCAACCGAGTTTTTAAATCCACGACCCTAGACGCCAATTAGTCTGACATATAGCTTCATTTATTCAGCCTCACATCTTCTTGGGCCGCCTTCCATCGATTCCGTTTATGAAGCTCCTTAAGGTACTCTGTCTTCTATAGTTAAGGTACCGCCTTTGTCCGAATCTCTTCAGGTTCGGATGGCTAATAACGAAGATCCAATCAAGAAATGTCCAGGAGTTAAGACGCCTGAATGATTTAAAATTTTTTATTTCTATTTATTTCAACATTTTCAAAGTGTTTTTGTGCGTGACCTTTTTCAATATTTAAGTGGAATAAACTTATAATGGCAAAAGTTCATTCATTCGTGCAAAAAGAAATAATTTCTGAAATATTTCTATTTATTTCAGCATTTTCAAAGTGTTTTTGTGCGTGACCTTTTTCAATATTTAAGTGGAATAAACTTATAATGGCAAAAGTTCATTCATTCGTGCAAAAAGAAATAATTTCTGAGAAAAAAAAAAACAAAAAGTTATCACCCTACTGTTGGTACAAAATATGCAGAACTATCTAAACAACAAAGTTTATTCCAATACCAAAACCAGCAAGCTTAGATGTAACCTCCAAAGTATCAATTAGATACGAACCTTCTGAGTTTAAAAATGGTATGATATCAATGTCACAAAACTGGTTAGTTGAAGTACTAAAACACGTGAACGTGTCATAGAGTTATTCAGAGTATGTTGCACGAACTAAAATAAAACAATTTACTAGAACCTACTGTCAGAATAACTACTTTTCGTAATCGTCAAGCAGTATTTCAACAATATTCATCTGCCAACGTTTACTGTAATGATATTGCAAACCTTATGGCAGAAATGGGTGTGAAGTATGTTCCTCATAAATGGAGATTATTTACAGATTCTTCAAAAACCAGTACGGAAGCAGTTTATTGTGTATCCTAAAATAACAACAAATCAAGCATTCCAATAGCATCCAATTTTAACACAAATAAACCAACGAATCAGTGAAATATCTACTGGAATCAGTGAATTATGAAAACCATAAATGGCGTATATGCTGTGATTTTAAAAAGGTGGCCCTACTCTGTGGAGAACACGTTAAAATAGAAATCAGTATCAAATGTGTGACTGGGAAAAGAGAGAAGTTTTTAGTTTTGCAACAGCTAATGTCATCCATGATCCTTTTGTACCAGTGGATAAAGTATTACTACCACAACTTTATATTAAATTGGGTCTTTTCAATTTTTTTGTGTTTGTAAGTGTAGATGGACCAATAAATAATAATTAAAAAATAATATAATAATTATTTTCATAATTCTTTAGATCAAAATCAATTAATTTCCCTGAATGCTATTGAAAACGTAACAGTAAGATACCACAACTTTCCTGAATATTAGAAATAAATAAGCATTGTTTTATAGATGTTTCAATGTTCCTTTCTTGTTAGCCAGCGTTCCAAAACCAGAAACTTCAAATGCGTGTAAAAAATCTCCCACTGAACTAACAAAAACCTTGAAGGGAGACTATAATTAATCAAATGCCACCAAGCAAACAATTGAAAATTACGCTAAACAAATTCCTGTATAAAGGATGTGTACACCCACTATGGGGTAAACTATAATGTCGATGCACCAGTTCAGAAACAAATACAAAATGTTCACTACCAAAACAAATTCTTTGGCTAACTGTGCCTGTAGTATCCTTATTTTTCTGGGTAAAAAATAAATTTGAACAAATTGCAAATTTTCCGAAAAAAAATTGTGCCTGATTTTTCAACAAGTGACCTAAGGTGCTTGTTTCAATCCACTGTAATCAGCTTCGAACAAAAGAAAGAGCTTATTTCCGTAAAATGCTATTAGTATAACTTCATCAAAGGTCCTACACAAAGTTGTAGTCGTCAAGGAATATCAAGGCTTTCCAATAAAGTTTAATATGGTATCTGATAAGTACAGGGTGTTTTTTTATTGAGGTATAGAACTTGAAATAAAACACAAGAAAATCGTTTTAATGTCCATCAATTTGGCTTTATTGGAAGGATAATTTTATGCCATTAATGTTTAAATATGATTTCGGGCATGTGGCCGCCGCGGCTGGCTCGAATAAAGCCAATTCTACAGGTCCAATTTTCAACCACTTGTTGGAACCACAACTCATCCACATTCATGCCATCCAATTCGGGAACAAAATAGTCGGTTATCATGGCTCTATACCGGTCTCCATTAACGGTAACTGACTCTCCAGTATTATTTCGGAAGAAGTATGGCCCAATGACTCCACCAGCCCATAGAGCACACCAAACAGTCAGTTTTTGTGGATGTAATGGCAAAAAATGGACGGAGCTTGCGGTGAACTTCGCGAACTGAACCATTACTTTCGAAATAAATTTGCACGATTTGCAAGCGTTGTTCTTTTGTCAACCTGTTCATGATGAAATGGCAAACCAAACTAAATATTAATCACTTGACAGCTGACAAAATGGCCGCCAGTTAAAAAAGTGATGCCAACTTAAAGTTCTATACCCCAATAAAAAACACCCTTTAGTTAAAAAAAAAAAATTCTAAAAAAATCAAATTTTGGCCAGTACCAAGAGTATTAAGTAAACAGTGTACACATTTTCTTTTCTTTTCAAATACTCACCACTTAGCAATTTTGTTGTAAAGTTTCGGAGAAATACCAATTTTGATTTGGAAGAAGTCTGGTCCTTTCCAAATATCGCGTCACTCTTCCGTTAAAACTTGGTCACAACACGTACCCGCGTCAGGAGATACATTCTATTCTTGAAGTTGGTATATCATAGTAAATTGATGTGGATGGTTTCGCTCATGATGGGAAAGTGATATTATTATTTTTATCATGAGATGATTGAGATCATGAGGATAAAGAATCGGTGATATTTGCATCCTCAACCGTAAGAAATGAAGAAAGCTTAGTCAGTTTTTCTATCATTGCTTTTGAGCCAAGTTGTAAACGGTTTACAGTTTAGACGTTAACACTTCAATAGCACCTCTTAAATAAAATACCATATTGCAAATAGTCAACTGATGTAGAATTAAATACATCCGGGGAATCACCCAACAATCAGAGATGCCAACAAATTTTGCAAATCGCAATTTAACAGTAAAAAATAAGTGAAAAAGTTTCAGTCGGGTAAACCGACTCTCACCCTTAGTACAAAAAAATACAAGTCTCATATTCCGAAAGTCAAAAGTGGGCGTGGCCACCACCATTGGATGTAACATCTACGATACCAAAAGCGGCGCGTCTAGTGTTCCAAATTTTTTTTTGAAAACTGTTTCTAATTAAATCTATACTGAATAGTGACTTTGGGAAAGATCACGTTGGGCGTATTGGGTGATTTCTAAGTGGACGGAATGGTACACTTGTATGGGAGGTACCAGTGTGGTCATGATCGCATACAGCGTAATAATATTATTACACTATTTATAAAGTGGGCGGAATGGAAGATTTGTATAGGAGGTACCCGGAGGGGTGTGGCCATGTAGCCGTATGCAATCCCATAATTAGTTTTGGGAAAATATTAACCCATGTAAAATTTCAATGCGATTGTTTAACTCTTTCGAAAGTTATTGTGCGTACTAGCCGGGCAAAAACGACTGAAAATGTCATGAATCGAATTTGATTCAAAGCCAGATCTAAAGTGATTTCTTCTATGGGTTACACTTTTGTGTCGTATTAAATAATACATACTCTCTTTCCACTAATAAAGTTTATTTTTATTATTAATTACAATAAATTTATATTCTAATTTTGGGTCCAAGGGTAAACCGGGTGACACAGACCATATGGTTAGATTTTTGCAGCGACAGACAAAAGCCTTTGGTGGGTGTTATGATAATGAATTCATAGTTTTATATAACTGCCATAATTATATTTAGTACTAATCTAAGAAATACAACCTTGTATATATCCTAGTTTCATACCTTTTAATACAACTGTGTAGTTATATACTTATGTACATCTATTACATAGTTTTCAATAAAGGTTCTTTTCTCGATCATTCTTACAAGAATAAAGCATGGTGTCAGATGTGGTAAGCTGCACATACATAAGCAAAGAAAAAGATAACCTCAAAGTCGAAGTCAGACAGAACCGAAAAAATTAAGTTAAACTATAAGTTTAAAGTCAAGGTTTTAACTTAAAAAATTCTTAAGTGAAACAGAAAGTCATGCCGGAATCATCTAACAATGAAGAGACGCAGTCAAGCCCTGAAGTGAAGGAAACGATGGCAATTGCAACCACGTTATCACCACTTCATACAAAAGCGCCAAACCTTGGTCTTGAATGGAAAAATTGGAGTACCAAATTTAAAATTTTTATGAGGGCGTCAGCTTTGGAGAGTCAGTCAGACGCACGAAAGGTAGCACTGTTACTACACCACATTGGATGTGAAGCCTTACAAATTGTGCATTCCTTTAATGTTGATATTGATGCAATTAAATATGACGAATTGTGGTCAAAATTGGAAACGCATTTTGTACCCAAAGCGAACATAGCCATGTTGCGCCATAAGTTCTTCACAAGGAAACAACTCCACGGAGAGACCATCACTCAATTTGCTACAGAACTACAAAATTTAAGCATTCCGTGTGACTTTGGATTGCTGCGTGAAGACTTAATACGGGACATATTTATATGTGGACTAGCCCAGAATTTTTTGAAAATCAAAGAGAAGCTGCTTAGTGAAGGGGAAGTCAAGTGGGAAAAGGCATTCCATCTAGCCAAATGTATTGAAGCTGCTCGTGAAAATGCTACAACAATTGAACAAGCTCCAAACAACATCGGTATTGCTGCGTTAAGAAGAACCAATAAAAAGTCGAGTCACAATACGTTTAACAATAACAAGCATAAGGTCAAGGTACATCAAAACAAATGCAACAGATGCGGTCAAGAACACAGGAGCAGATGTCCGGCTGATGGGGTGAAGTGTCACGTGTGCGGTAAGCTTAACCACTTTGCAAAGATGTGTTTTGCAAAAAATCAAAGAACCAGCTACAGGTATGTCAAAGCCGTAGAAAATGATGACAACAATTTGTTTATTGGAGGTGTTGACTGTAAGTCAAAACAAATAAGAGTTCAACATGTCACCAATAAAGCAGAAATGGCTCGGGAATGGAATATTGATATCTGTATCAATAACAAAATGATTTCATTTCAAGTAGACACTGGAGCCCAGGCTAATCTATTATCTGAAAAAACTATGAAACATTTACAGATTAGTGAATTAAATAATGAAGTATATAATAACATACTAACGTTTAGTGGTGAGAAATTACCAGTGTTAGGTAAAATTAATTTGACTATTAATTATAATAATGTTACTTGTTGTACTAACTTTTATATTTTAAAAATGAATTGTAGGAACGTTATTGGTCTTGATCTAGCTAGACAATTAAAACTGGTTAACACGGTTAGCTCTATTAATTTGGATTCTGTTTGTGACAAATACGATGAGGTATTTGAAGGTCTAGGAGAACTGAAAAGGGAATGTCATTTGCAAGTATTGCCTGATAGTGAACCAATAGTGGAAGCGCCACGTCGAGTTCCAATGGGACTTTTCGAACCGTTAAAGAAAGAGCTAAATCGAATGGAAAAATTAAAAGTTATAGTCAAAGAAAATAAGTCAACGGAATGGGTAAACTCTATTGTCCTGGTCAGTAAATCTGATGGCAGTCTTCGACTGTGTCTTGATCCAAGGAATTTGAACAAAGTCATAGTTAGACCACGTTTCTGTTTTCCAAATATTGATGAATGCCGATCTCAGTTAACCGGATCAAAATTTTTTAGTAGCTTAGATGCTAAATCGGGGTTTTGGATGATTCCTTTAGATAAGGAATCCTCGAAGTTGTGTGCTTTCAACACACCATTAGGGCGTTATCGTTTTTTGCGCCTCCCGTTTGGTATTAATGCTGCTCCGGAGATATTTCATTCGGAGATGATAAGACTTTTCGGAGACATCGAAGGCCTTATTATATACATGGATGATTTTTTAATTCATGGGTCAACTATTGAAAAACATAATGAAATAATGCATAAAGTTCTTAGACGAGCTACGGAGGTAGGCTTAAAATTTAATAGAAAAAAGTCTAAAATATTAAAAACTGAAATAAAATTCATAGGTCATGTTTTCAATAGCGAGGGTGTTAAACCGGATTTAGAAAAAATAAAAGCCATTTTAGAATTGTCGGTACCGGGAAACGTAACTGAATTGCAAAGATTTTTAGGAATGGTGAACTATTTGGACTCATTTATTAGAAATTTGTCAAATAAGACAAAAAATTTAAGAAATCTTCTAAAAAGGGATGTTCTTTGGCAGTGGAATGCTGAACATAATGAAGAATTTCTCAATTTGAAAAAGGAGATAACTCAGACTCCAGTTCTTATTCATTTTGACCCGAAAAAACAGCTTAGGTTGTCAGTGGATGCCTCGAAGTTTGCAGTAGGAGCCGCAATTATGCATGATGACAATCCAATTGCATATGCATCTGCCTCATTAACAGATTGTCAGTCAAACTATGCCCAAATAGAAAAGGAACTATTTGCAATATTATTCGGTTGTACACGTTTTCACCAGTACATATATGGGTTAAAGGTCCTGGTAGAAACGGACCATAAGCCTCTAGTTACCCTTTTTAATAAGCCACTCTATAAAATTCCAGCACGTTTGCAGAGATTCATGCTTCGTCTTTTAACATATAATCTCACAGTCGTCTACAAACCCGGTAAATATTTGCACATAGCCGATGCATTGTCGAGATCGCCTCTTAAGGAAAATGTACTAGAGGAAATAGATCAAGATTTAGACTTGCATTGTAATTTGATTATGACTCAGAATTCTTTACCGGATGTTAGTGTTAAAAGAATAAGAGATATAACAAAGACGGATGAAGTTTCTCAGAGAATTTTGGAGTGTGTTAGGAGTGGTTGGCCACAAAACAAGAAAACGGCAGAAGAATGTTTGCTTCCATATTATTCAATCAAAGATGAAATCGTTGAATTAAACGGAATTTTGCTAATGAATAATAGAATTTTAGTACCAAATGTTCTACGACGAGAAATGTTGGCATACTTACACGAAGGACATATGGGTATCCAACGTTGTCAAAATTTAGCACGAGAGTCAATATATTGGCCAAATATTAACAATGATATTTATAACATGGTCTCGGCATGTGAAGTTTGTAAAAAATACAAAAATGCAAATCTGAAAGAAAAAATGTTACCTCATGAAATAGTGACAATTCCGTGGTATAAGGTAGGATGCGACTTATTCGAATTTAACAAAAATAACTACTTGCTTCTGGTTGATTACTACTCAAAGTTTGTAGAAATCGATGTGCTCAGTTCCGGCTATAGTAGTGGTCAAGTGATTATTAAATTGAAATCCATATTTGCCAGACATGGAATACCAGCTATTTTTATATCGGATAATGGTCCACCGTTTAACTCAAAGGAGTTTTCAGAATTTTGCACAAATTGGGGAGTAGAACATGCTACATCTAGCCCGTATCTGCCTCGATCAAACGGCCTAGCAGAACGTACAATTCAAACGATTAAAAAAATGTTGTACAAATGTCAAGAGGATAAATCGGATCCATATACAGCATTTTTACAGTATAGGACTACGTGTAAAGGAAATATTCCGAGTCCATCTGAATTATTAATGGGAAGAGTTCTAAGAACAAAAGTGCCTTGTGTTTCGCATAATTTAAAACAAAGATATGTAGATACTGAGGAGATAGCTAAAAAATTTGATAGACAGAAGGAAAGGATGTCAGAAAACTTTAATAGAGCTGCTGTGAACCTTAAACCAGTCCAAATAGGCGAGAATATAATGTTTAAAAGAACGCCAACATCTACATGGTATCCTGGCACTATAATAGATAGTTGTAAAGAGCCTAGATCCTATGTTGTACAAGACCAAGAAGGTTCAACTTACAGAAGAAATAGGCAGCACTTAATGAAAAATACAACTTGTAATTCAGATATAAGGGATAATTCAAATAACATTGAATTAGATTCAAGTAATGATTCCATTGTTGATAACGACACTGAAATTGTCGATAATAATTATGTTACTAGAAGTGGTAGAGTTTGTCGATTGCCACAAAGATATATAAAATGAATTTCCTAGGAAAAGGAGGATGTTATGATAATGAATTCATAGTTTTATATAACTGCCATAATTATATTTAGTACTAATCTAAGAAATACAACCTTGTATATATCCTAGTTTCATACCTTTTAATACAACTGTGTAGTTATATACTTATGTACATCTATTACATAGTTTTCAATAAAGGTTCTTTTCTCGATCATTCTTACAAGAATAAAGCAGTGGGAATCGAACCAACAACCCCCACGCACGCTACCAACTCGCCTACCGGGGCGCTTACACTAATAAAGTTAAAAAGGCATAAATTATTGATTTTCATATTTTAAAAAAATGTGCCTATTAGTCCAAAAAATATATGCACATATATATTTTAATATTAATTAAGATTTCGATTTTATTTCTTAGCAGGGGCAACCATGACCTCAGGGGCCCTGGGCATCAGAACCGTGTGCCCTTATGGTAAAGAATGTACTGCCTGACGCCGTAGCTATCTACCTTAGGTTATAGTCGCAAAAGATCTATGGTGGTCCGTATGGTTCCGTCTTCGCCACACAGCTAATCTACGGCCGATTTACCAAGTTGAAGACATACTCTTTCCCTATTTCCGAAGTTCTAATGATATTCTTGGTCGGTTTTTTTTGTTTATTTAATTCGAATTATGGATTATCTGTATTGGTTCTTTTATCGTACACATCCGAATTTCCTATCCCATTTCTGCAAAACTTCAACTATGATTACGATTTCCGAAATATCTATGGTTCGAGATGGATTAATTGCAAAATCACAAAAGGCCTATTATCAAAATAAATACAAAACACTTACGTCCAAGATTCAGATTTCTTCATTAAATCTGAATCATTCCAGGATTCCGAAGGTCTAATTCGATCATGCGGTCGTTCTAGTATTTGAGACTATTCGGTAACACGGAGCGTCAAATTTTGGGAAAGTATCCATCCATTACGGGATTCTTTTTTGGAGATTGTTTTACGAATTTCCAATAGAGCTCAGTATTACGTCGAATAAGTTAAGAATTTAAGTCACCGCCGATGTGATGGATTTTCCGCAACATATTTCAAAGTATTTTGTATTTTAATGTTATTGTCATGGTTATTATATCAGAACTCTGAATGTTTTTTATGAATGAAGGTGTTAATACCCATTCATTGTCAAAAAATACTGTTTAAAAACCTTGAGTCTACACTATTTTGTTCCCAAATGTTATAATACAAAATCCTAAAACTTACCTGCTACCATCTTAATTGAAATTACCTACATATATTTTGCTAAGAAAATATAAAAATGAAAGAAACCCTGTATGGTGGGATGAATAATGGAAGAAAAAAACTACACAGGTAAGTACATAATTATATTCAAAGTTTAAAAAAATTGCCCGCATTTTCTAAAACGAAGCCCAAAATTCGTTTCTGTTCAATACGAAATGTAGTTTGCATTTCTTTAAATTCTGTATATCAATTGTTGATGTTTTATTTTGACTATTTTGCATTGGAAAACCTTTTTAAAAGTGAGCATAGGGCCTCAACAAAATGTTGCCATCTATTTCGTTTAGTTAACTTCTTCACTTCGGTAATAGAATGGACCCATTTTTGTATCGTTCGCTCACACGTGTGTTTTGGTCTTCATTTGCTCTGGCGCTTTGGAGAGGGTATGCACATATTTCGGTTGGTTTTATCCGTAGAGCGTGCCCTATCCAATTATATTTATAACTAAATTACAAACATAATGCAAGCTCAGACTACTGAGCCACCTAGCCACCTCCTTTTTTCATCTATTGATTGCATCTGTTCCCACAACTCTTCGTTTGATATTGTGTTGGGTCACCAGATCTTCTGGGTCCTTCATAGACACTTGTTGATGAATTATTGCTGGAGGGAGCTGGTAAATCGGTGTTGTGCAGAATGTTAGAGAACTGGTCCTTGAATAGTTAAAGTTGGCCATCCATTGATGTTATAATGTTGCCCTGACTATCCTAAAGGGGACGAGATTGGTGATATTTTCGTTCCGAAATTTCCCTTGTAATGTCGTACAGTAATTTCATGTTCTTGTTCGCAGCTGCACATTCTGCCCTCTCAGCCAGATTATCATACTAGTTAAGCTTATCTCTTCGCTGAGCTAGTCTTTTGACATTTTTGCGAGGCCTGTAGTTTTTCGTTCCTTGTTTTGCATAGCGTCGTTTTTTGATAATGTCCCATGTGTCGTAGAGCTGTCAAACTATCGAAAGCACTATCGATAGTATCGATAGATTTTTCTTTTGAGCGAATATCGATAGTTTTAATTCACTATCGATAGTATCGGCAAACTGTCTTCACTTACTGTTGTGGCGCTTTTTGGATACGCAAAATAAACAACAGCTAAATAATAATTAAATTTAAGTTGACGGTTCTACATATCATGGAGAAGTTCCTGAAAAGATCAAAAAGTAAGATTTAAATAATGATGATATGTTCGATATTTGTGTGTATTTACATTTTTTTTAACAATGTATATAGCAGACTCAGCCAGCAATGAAAATGCAATTGATATTGGGAGTATGAACAGTGGTAGCGAATGTGATAATGGATCAAAAAAAATAATAACAAGAAAGGTGTCATCAGAAGCATGGGCGTTTTTTGAAAAAACGAAAGATGGAAAACATGCTAAATGTCGTGTCTGCTCCCAAATATATAAAACCAGCGGTAACACATCTAACCTTTTCGATCACCTTAAACGAGCTCACCCAACTTTCCGAGAATTGCCAAAACCAGCAAATACTATCAAACGCTTTTTTAAAAACGCTGATACGTATGCATCCACCTCGGAACGTAAAAAAGAGATTGACAGTGCCTTAATGTGTATGATAGCTTCCGATGTTCAGCCATTCAGCATTGTCAATGACAAGGGGTTTCAGAAATTTATAAAGTGTTTAGACCCTCGCTACGATTTGCCATCTCGTAATACTTTACAAAATGTGCATATGGCAAATTTGTACAAAAAAATTAAAGATAAATTGCAAGCAATTCTCAATGAAGTGGATTACTGCTCAATAACTACAGACTGTTGGACATCTCGTGCAAATGAAGGTTACTTGACTGTCACGTGTCACTTCGTCACGAAAGAATTCACCTTACGTTCTGCTGTTTTATCTACAAAAAAACTTCTAGTGGCAACCAATCACTGTTCAGATAATATTGCATCTTCGTTGCGTGCTGTTTTCAACGAATGGGGTATTATGGAGAAGGTCGTGTGCGTTGTTACAGATAATGACAGCACTATGATTAAAGCATGTGAGCTGCTACAGAAACGTCATCTTCCATGCTATGCGCACACAATAAATCTTTTGGTTCAAGACTGTTTAGCCCAAACATTTATAAAAGATAATGTTTTAGCAAAGTGTAAACGAATTGTTACATTTCTAGCACGATTGCCTACCAAAAGTTTAAAGACGTACAAGCGACTGTTAAACCGTATAGTTTGCTGCAGGAGGTGCCCACACGATGGAATAGCGCATACAGGATGATTGAGAGAATATTGCTTACAAATGACTTTATTTCAACTGTACTATTAGCAACATCAAAAGCTCCATCGCCTCTGACTGCCGATGAAATTGACTTCTTAAAGGATCTTAAAGAAATTCTATCGCCCTTTGATAATGCAACAGTACAGACGTCGTTAAGTTCATCTGTATCAGTTTCCTTAATAATACCATTAACATGTGGCCTTTTGCAAAGTCTTCATGAGCTAAAAGGAAAAATGATGACATCGGAAGGACTCCAAGCGTGCCTATTCTTAATCGAGCGAATAAAGAAGCGTTTATTTCCTTATGAGGAGCGAACGGCAACAAGATTAGGCACTTTATTAGATCCACGATTTAAAAAAGAAGGATTCCGATCTGTCTGTAATGCAGAACAAGCATCAAAAGCCCTTGAAAATGAAATGGCTGGTATATGTAAGGGGCATTCTTCAACTGTAGAACCGTCAACTTCACAAAGCATGGATAATGAACCACAACAGCCACTCCTTAAATTTATGAAAAGTAAAATAGCCAACAAAGTAAGAACAAGCCGAGTTGATGCAATAGTTTCTACTCGACAGTATTTTGAAAATGAAAATGCTCTGACAGAAAGTGATCCACTGGAATATTGGAGAGTAAGAATGATGCTTTAACTACATAACATATTAACATAACATTTGTTTTTACAGTATAAGGCCAATGACATGCCTTCACTTAAAATCTGTGCGACACGTTATTTATGCATTCCAGCGACTTCAACCGAATCAGAAAGGATGTTCAGCAAAGCTGGATTAATAATTTCAGACAGAAGAACCTGCCTAAAATCCAAAAATGTTGACATCCTTCTTTTTTTAAACAAAAATGATTGGATTAGCCAATAGAAAGACTATACTAAAAATTTTAGTAACTAAAAGCACTATATATATATTCAATGATCTCATGAATTTACTAAGTCATTGCTCTTAGCGTTTTTGTTTTTTCCTTTTTATATCCTAGAATAAAAATGTTATTTTGTTGTTTAAAATATCTTGGTAATATATTCTTAAGGAAAAATAATACTGATTGTTGGATTACCCAATAATTTCAGATATTCAGTAAACATTATTTAATCATATAGCCTTCCCGGCCGACTTTAAACGGTCCTATACTATTTTTTTATGGGAGGAATTTTTATTCATAATTGCGCTAGTTATATATCCGATACTATCGATAGTTTTAAAACAAACTATCGAAACTATCGAATGGGACGAATATCGATAGTTTGACAGCTCTAATGTATCGACGATCATCTACGTTTTCATTCTCCTGGCCGGCTTCTGTGAATGTAGTTTTCACGGAATACCAGATTGATTCGACGGTTGTGTTCTCTGATAAACGACGTCTTGATTTCCGGTAGCAAAAGTTTTCAATCTAACCTTGTTCGGTTTTCATCTTTGCGGTTTGGACGCCTAATAGCTGATATCTTCAGGCGTAATGATGCAACAGTGGTCAATGTAGAAGTGGTAAATTTGGTTGTATGTTGCACCATCTGGAGAAGGTAAAGTGTGACATTTTTTATGAGGAAACACTGAGCCACCAATAACGAGGTTAGTCTCTTTGCTAAAATAAATAAGCGGTTGGAGTAGGAATTGAATGATACTGACCCTCAGTAGCTGCAAACCCTGAGGTGGCAGCACCATTCCATTTGTTTGTATGAAACGAAATTTCCGTTTTCAAACGAAATGCAAAACATTAAAGTTGTCGATTTTTTTTTTGTCAGTGATTTTTAGTGAAATCTGTGTTAATTGACATATTGCGACGAAATTTTGTATACATGTTGGGTTTGGTAAATGATGACATATACAAAGAATTCCCCAAAATAAATAAAAAAAAATTCCAGACAAAGTCAAACACTAAAATTTCTGAAAAATCCCCAAATAAATAAATTTCAAACCAAAAATCTGTACACTATTTTTGAATTGTTCTTTATTGATTCACTTTTGTCTTAAGTATCTGAAATTATGTTCCGTATTTTTCTTGTATTTCTTTAATATTTTGGATTTCATCTATTACTATTTCTTTCAATGATGATTTGCTAGTTTAATTATAGTTTTTCTTCATGTTACCTTGATCAAATTTTTGCATGTATATTTCTTGTTTATTTGAATATTGTTTTTCTTCTATTATAATGATGTGCAGTTTACGACTTAAAATTTGATGGAGTTAACGGTAAATAAAATATTGATTTTTACAAATTCAAACTAATTTAAATTGAAGTAATGATTCATGAAGAGACTGTTGAGACTATGTCTTCTAAAATTACCTCCATCAAATTTAAAGTCATACGCATTATCCATTCCATCGTCTGGATGTATGAAAAAGTTGATATCTAGATGAAGCTATAGTATATATTAGTATGGTATATATTTTGTCATTCAGGAATTTTAATTTTTTTTTTTCGTTGGTCATGTCATTGTGTGTTTTGACATTATTGACGTCGTTATTTATTTTTCGCGGTTGTCTGTTATTGTGTCTTTCAAATTTTAAATGGATTTTTTTTTATAATTTGATGATTTTTTTTGTTAGAAGGCGAAGAGTTGCGATGCAACCCTACTTATTATTTTGTATTTGTAATCAATAAATACGTATATAGACTAGTCTTTATATTCTCATAGGTTATGGGCCCAGACGAGCTCAAACAAAAAGAATAAGGAAAACTTTACTTAAGAAATGGCAGGAGCTGTGGTGCGGATAGAAACACTGAATTCTGAAACCTACGATACATGGAAACTACAAATGAATGCAGTTCTGATAAAGAATGGTCGGTGGACATATGCGGATGAAACAAACGAAATGCCAGGAAAATACTACATTCGATTCAAAGAAGCCAGAAAGGCGACTCTTTTGTTGCAAATTTGAACGCATGGCAGATTACCAGAACGTGAGAGATCATTTTATTGTTTTCTTTGACGTAGTGAAAAAAAAAGGAAATAAACGTCGTAGCAGCAACGACTTGCGGGTTATTCTGCTGTTGTACAATCTGCCAGCGTCATACGAAACGTTCCATTGCACTCTGGAAACACGAGACGGGTTGCCGACGCCGGAGATTTTGAGAGTAAGAAGAGAGTCACTTGCGTAATGCAATGGAAGAGAGACCAAAGCAGAATACTATGTACGACAAGCCAAAGAAGAACAGCAAAAGCTTTGCTAAGGATAGACAGAACACTACGAAAGCAGAGCAAAGACAACAGAACAACAAGAAACATTCAATGAATTGTTTTAATTGTGGCAAAGCTGGCCATTTTGCAAGAAACTAGAAAATAGAAAATGTTGACAGCAATCGAGATTCAAAACGGTGTAGGCTGCGTTGTTGTGCACGAATGGTGACAGCAACAATTATTGATACCTTGGCAGTGGCTGTACTGCACATATGAGTAATTTTGAAGAGTTAAAATCTATACAAGAAACGTAAACTTTGGAAAATCATAACGAGACAGAAATAACTGGAGTTGGAAGTGTCAACATTGAAAAGTAAAGGTTCTAGAATCAGCCTAAAGTAGTTAATGTATGTGTCAGATTTAACTAAAAATTTGCCGTTTCTCCAGAACTACAGACAGTGGCTTCAATGTCGTTTCTGTCGAATGGTGCAGATATAATGAAGAGAACAAAATTGGCCATATATACATGTGGCATCATCGCATGGGGTACTTGAGGAGAGTGTTCCAGGGAAATTTGGAACTGCGAAGTGTTCTTTCTGAAACATAAGTCCGAAGCTTTGAGTGCATTCCAGAAATTTATTAATGCTGTGGAGACATATGCCGGTAGAAAAATACACACTCTTCAGACAGACAACGGTACGGAGTATGTCTACAACGATTTCAACAAGTATTTGAAAGACTGTGTTATAAAAGAAGACTGACTGCTTCTCATACCCGTTAACAAAACGGGAACAATTTAACTCTGGTCGAAATGTCTAGATGCATTTTGAATCATGCAGAAGCTATTAATACTACATGCTATAACAGAAACCGATGCCCAACTAAATCTCTGCGTGGTATAGTCCCAGTGGACTCACAGGGTACCGACAGTGTCTCATATGATACCCTTTGGCTCAAAGTCGCATGTTTTGATGAAGGATAAGTCTAACGGCAAATTTGTCTCCAGATAAAAGGAGTGCATTCATCTAGCAAACGGCACGTAATTATCGGCCGCGATGCGAAATTTTTAGACGGCATGTATTATAGTAGCGAATATGAGGATATTTACGATGACCCGAGTGGAGGTTCTCAGGCAATGGAGTACATGTTTCCCCAGCAGAAGGTATTAAGGTATGATAACCTCAAGACTTAACCACTAGTAAAAAATTCAAATATTAAGAAGAAAATGGAACCAGTTTACGGCCTCGTAAAAATGGGTAATTAGTTGCAGCTGCCATGAGGATAAAACTGATAGCAGTACCGAGGCTGATTGCAGCACATATTTTGAAGGTTTTGAATATGCAAACCTCGCATTGGCATATGATCCGATTACTTTAAAGGATGCTTTTGTTGGCGAGCACCGCGAAGGGGGGTCTCGAGCTGTAGCTGACGAGTATTTGGCACAAATTATAAACCAAAGATGGGAAATTGCTCAACGGCCTGAGGATGTACTTTTGGCATCAAATGATATCTCCTTGGCATCAAATGACATCTAAGGCTGCACCTAACGACCACGTTGGGGAACATAATTAAGCTAAATTTGTATTTGATGAAACAGGAGCAGGAACTGATGAGAACAGGGAATGTTGGCACAGAAACTAATGGGACAGAAACGACGTGAACAGGAACAGATGTAACCATTAACATTAAACATATAAGGCTACTGGAGCAGGAACTAATGAAGCAAGAATTAATGAGAACATAAACTGGTGTGAATAGGAAGAGGTATGAGCTAATGTGTGAGACAGGGACTAATGTGACAGGCACAAGGATGAGAGCACGAAATGATCAGATCTCAAGCATTAAGTGCGATGAAATAATGACCATGTATCACTTGGTGATCGTATTCCCTTGCTATAAAATAAATACCATGAATCACTTGACGCCCGCATTCCCATGTGATGAAATAAAGAACTTATAATTTGGCGATGGCGTTACCCAGCGACAAAAATTCGAACAGAGTTCATTACAATACTGTTTAACCTAATATCCTATTCTCATACGTTAAAAGAGGGTGGAGCGATACCCTAATTAATTTTTTTAATCACAATGCAAATATTTCCATGATCGTTTTTATTAAAAAATAGGCTCAATCCATTAGCATGCTTATGCCAAGCATGGAAAGCACTATAGAAGAAATATCAATGCAGAATAGTATGTCGAGCCAAAAATGAATTCGTTGAAAATATGTTTTTTGGAACGCAAATGGCTTAAGCCAACCCCAATGTCTTTTTCTTGATCGTTACATCTGGTGTATCAAAGCGCTTACCACTACTAATACGAGTATTAAACAGGGTCGCCTTATAAACAAAACAAACAAATAAAACGAGATCATTGTAAATTAATAAAAAGTAACTGAACATAAATTCGAATATTCAAAATAACGTTAAATATGGAATAAATCCACAACAACATCCCAGGAAGCGAGCTTGTGCGGGCATATGAGTAATACTGCACAACAAGGTTAAACATTGTCCAGTGCAGGAGTATAGAACTGGTCACATACTGCAACGTCGATTAATCTGACGGATTCTAACGTTGTAATTTCGTCTATTTATTGCTCACCGAGGCACAATATTAACACGGAGAAACTTCTCGATTTCTTTACCTCGCTAGGCTCGAAATTTATAGCAGCTGGCGGTTACAAAGCCAATCAAACCTTTTGGGGCTCAATAATTATAAGCCCAAAGGAAGACAATTGCTGAATGCAATATCGACTGAAAATTTAAATGTTATTCCTGAGAGTCAACCAACATACTGGCCTCAGACCTCAACAAAATTCCGTACATAATTGACTTTGCTATAATGAATAATATAAAGCGTGATCAGGTTTCTATAAGCTCCTCATTTGATCTGTCTTCTGATCGCACGCCCACAATCATAACATTATTCAATAACTGAAAACGAAAGTCACTTTCGGATCAAACGCAGAAACTGGATCAAATACAAAAAGTATCTTAGATCACACCTGCCTTAGGACATTTCACTGATATCACCTGATGAAACTCTATTGTAAACTGTATTGCTAACATCATGACCAAAGCGGCTGAAATCACAACGCCAAAGTGCACTGATAGAACCCTAAATCCCCAAAGGGGCAAAGACATTGTAAAGATCTCGTCAAAGTAAAAAGAAAACACCGAAGAGAATGGCAACGGTATGGGTCTCCAACTCTAAAGTTTAAACATAATAATTAAACATAAGCTATCCTTATGGAAAAATAGCGCTTACAAATTACCTACAAAATCTGGATCAAACCGAGAGAACAGACTACAGTATCTGGAAGGCTACAAAAGAGTTGTGATGCCCTATCTTACATGAATTCCCAATCCGCCTTATAAACTGCATTTCGGCAAAAGGCACTTAAGAAATAGATGAACGACATAGATGAATTTTGAATTGATATGAAACAAGTGGACAAATAGTAAGTTCGGCCGGGCCGAATCTTATATACCCTCCATCATGGATCCTTAAAAAGTCAATAAATAAGAAAACTAACTGAGTTTTTGGGCCGCTCGTGACCCGATAGTCCCAGGAACCCGATCAAAAAATTTAGGCAAATCATGAAAATATAGGCATATTTGGGTTCGTGAGTAAATTTCGTTGCACTTCGATACCCATATGCGCATGTTTATCATGGGCCCCAAGGGTCCACGGAACCCATGAGCACGCCCATTTTTGGGATTTTTTTCCCCATCTATAAATTATATAAACTTAGAACAATTTTACCAAAAAACATCAGATGTAATGAAAAAAAATATTTCAAAAATTTGATATGGCCGGGATATATTTAGTCCCGTAAAGGGGAACTTTTTTCCCTTTGGTCCGATATTGCCCATTCTCGAACTTATGGGTAAAAAACATCTTCCTACAAAATTTCAGCTCCTTAGCGTCGGTCGTTCGCACTCTATCGTGATTTCAACAGACGGACGGACAGACGGACATCGCTAGAATGTCTTAGAATGTTACACTGACCGATAATATATATACTTTATAGGGTCGCAGATCACTCTTTCGAGGTGTTGCAAACGGAATGACAAACTTAGTATATACTCCATCCTATGATGGAGTGTATAAAAGAAATAGAATCACTGCAATAATGATAAAAGAACTACCGAACTCTGCTTTAAAACCGCTCAGTTGTTAGATGTGCGAGGAAGTATTTTCTAGCAATATGTACAGCAAATATGCCCACAAATACTAGCACACACACTGGCACTTTTGCAGACAGCACTGGCTTCGTGAGCAGTCATAAAAATGCTACAGTTGTGTCTGAACAATTACAGTCGCACGTCTCACTTTTAGAAATCTTTCACCCTGAGAAAGGATACTTATCCACCATCAATTAATAGTGATGATATCGCTCAAAAGACCAGCATCAAATATCATGGAATTCATTTGAATCGACGTCTTATATGGTCGCGTCCAAGTAACTCAAAAATAATCCAAAGTAAATAAAAAAAGTCTGTTTAACTGCAATGGCTTATCGGCCGCCGGTGTACCCTAGACTTAGAACTGTGACTAAACCCATATGCACTAACGACATCCAACTCTGGGGTACATCATGTGCATCGAATGTGAATAATCTACAAAGAAGACATCCAATATACTACGACTGATTACCAAAATATACGTGTCAAAGGTACATATTCATCCTAATAAACTCGATCGGGAGTTGCTAAACAACGAAGGTCACAGACGTCTAAGGAAAAGAAACACCCTGGATATTATATAGTATGACGAACTACCAAAACACCAAATATTAACCTGAAGTATTAAATTCAGATAGGAACGTAGATTGAGATTCGACTACTTATTGTTACTTTCATAATGAAAGATTCAATAAATAAAATATAGGCTGAAAAACAAAAACGATAACAGAAGCAAACATATGCAGGAACTGATGAAAGCATGAGCCACAATTAGAGAGAAGAGGAACGGCAGGTGTTGGAAAATGATGAGAATATGAGCAGAAACAAACGAAACCAGGAACAGTCGGGATGGAGGACAGCAACACGTAAAAATTCGAATTAAGTAGAACATTATTTTCCGTTAACTATTGGATCAGTGGTAGAGAACAAAAAATACGAAGATTTGGAATTTCTGGGTAGAGTAGAATTTAATATCTAAGTGCATTGTATGTTATGAAGAGTAATAGCCTTATGCATCTGCATAATAACTGGGACTTTTCCTCTATATTAAGTGTTGTAATTTTGTTGGTCTGTTATGGTGCTGTTAAGTCGTTCTGCGTCTGAATTTCCGGTGTGGCTATTCGGTTTTGTGTTGTGCAATTTTTTATAATCCTTTATGAACTTTCTATAAAATCCAGTCATTTTGGTTTTATACAGGGTTCTCCAACGAAAAGAAAAATGACACCTTTTGAGATAAATTATCGGATGTTTTTTTCATAAAAAAGAGGAAGGTATGCCGTTAATAATGAAAAATAACACCAGCCAAATGGCCACCACGACACGCTTACAGGACCATATCCCTTTGTGGCTGCCCTATGTCCTCGATAGCCCCACTAATTATATCTTTGAGGTCTTGAATCGACGCTGGGCTCTTGGCGTATACCTTATATTTCAAGTGGCCCAAAAGAAAGAAGTCGCAAGTTGTTAAATAACAAGATCTCGGTGGCCAATTGTGATCACCTCTTCAAGAGGTAACACGGTCCGGAAACTTTTTAGTTTTAACCATTTTTGTAGTGAATTTTAATAATTTCAATGCGTTGTTGAAGCGTGTATCGTTCCATTTTTAGAAATGGCATTGTTTTTACTTGTCAAATGTTGTTTTTACTTCAAAGTGACAGCTACCAAAATACCGGGGTGATTCAAAATAACAACTCTTGTTGGAGAACCCTTTAAAAGTAAGTTAGTACTTATAAAGCGTTTTGGTTTGTTGGGATTTTTTGTTTTTTATGTTGGTTAGTATTAGTTCGGTATGATTGTTGGGTGTACATATGTGTTTTGGTTTTATGCATTTCTTAATTTGTGCATATATGGAATTAATTTCGCGTCATCTAAAGCTCTTATCTGAGTATACCTTGTGATAACCTCATTGAAAGTACTATTTTGATAGCTGCCCAGTTGCTATCTCATTCAGTATTATGGCCATGGATAAAAGTGTTAGCTGCTGGTTATTTCAGGCACTCAAGGCTAGTAATGCATCTACGGATCAGGCGAATGCTGTCACGGAAGGCTCCTTATTTAGCGCCTTCAGTGGTCGAAGTTGTGCCAATATGTCGTTTGGAGTGAGTAATAATTGTTGCATCTGTTGTAGCTCTTGAATCCGTTGTTCTTGAAAGTCACTAATTGTATCTTCCTGCCTTCTTATTAGTACGTGTAGTTCGTTGTTTCTCTTCCATGATTCGATTTCTGCCGAAATTATGTTGTCTACTTATTAATTTATTAATTATTATTTTTCTATATCGAAACTAATTCCACTGTTAAAACGCTAATGTTGTTTTTAATCTTTCACTACACTGTTGTGTTTCTTTTGTTTTTTAGAATTTTTGTAGAATGGCTTTTTAGGTTATTTTGATACGAATTTCTCGACTGCGCCAATTACAAACCAACAATCTTTAGACTTTTTCTTTTTGAATTGTTCTTTATTGATTCACTTTTGTCTCAAGATATTTTGTGGCGTATTTTGTTGTTCATTAGTACTTACTGGTGAATCGGCATAAGCAACGAACGCGTTGTTCTTTAACTGATTTCTTTATTTTAGGTATTTTTTATAATTATGCTGACATCGTCGTTATCGGCATAATACTTACTTACTTATTTCCTTTAACATTCCATGAAGGAACAGACGAGGAACTCTCTCGAATCAGTGTTTATGGCCCAATGACTCCACCAGCCCATAGAGCACACCAAACAGTCAGTTTTTGTGGATGTAATGGCAAAAAATGGACGGAGCTTGCGGTGAACTTCGCGAACTGAACCATTACTTTCGAAATAAATTTGCACGATTTGCAAGCGTTGTTCTTTTGTCAACCTGTTCATGATGAAATGGCAAACCAAACTAAATATTAATCACTTGACAGCTGACAAAATGGCCGCCAGTTAAAAAAGTGATGCCAACTTAAAGTTCTATACCCCAATAAAAAACACCCTTTAGTTAAAAAAAAAAAATTCTAAAAAAATCAAATTTTGGCCAGTACCAAGAGTATTAAGTAAACAGTGTACACATTTTCTTTTCTTTTCAAATACTCACCACTTAGCAATTTTGTTGTAAAGTTTCGGAGAAATACCAATTTTGATTTGGAAGAAGTCTGGTCCTTTCCAAATATCGCGTCACTCTTCCGTTAAAACTTGGTCACAACACGTACCCGCGTCAGGAGATACATTCTATTCTTGAAGTTGGTATATCATAGTAAATTGATGTGGATGGTTTCGCTCATGATGGGAAAGTGATATTATTATTTTTATCATGAGATGATTGAGATCATGAGGATAAAGAATCGGTGATATTTGCATCCTCAACCGTAAGAAATGAAGAAAGCTTAGTCAGTTTTTCTATCATTGCTTTTGAGCCAAGTTGTAAACGGTTTACAGTTTAGACGTTAACACTTCAATAGCACCTCTTAAATAAAATACCATATTGCAAATAGTCAACTGATGTAGAATTAAATACATCCGGGGAATCACCCAACAATCAGAGATGCCAACAAATTTTGCAAATCGCAATTTAACAGTAAAAAATAAGTGAAAAAGTTTCAGTCGGGTAAACCGACTCTCACCCTTAGTACAAAAAAATACAAGTCTCATATTCCGAAAGTCAAAAGTGGGCGTGGCCACCACCATTGGATGTAACATCTACGATACCAAAAGCGGCGCGTCTAGTGTTCCAAATTTTTTTTTGAAAACTTTCTAATTAAATCTATACTGAATAGTGACTTTGGGAAAGATCACGTTGGGCGTATTGGGTGATTTCTAAGTGGACGGAATGGTACACTTGTATGGGAGGTACCAGTGTGGTCATGATCGCATACAGCGTAATAATATTATTACACTATTTATAAAGTGGGCGGAATGGAAGATTTGTATAGGAGGTACCCGGAGGGGTGTGGCCATGTAGCCGTATGCTATCCCATAATTAGTTTTGGGAAAATATTAACCCATGTAAAATTTCAATGCGATTGTTTAACTCTTTCGAAAGTTATTGTGCGTACTAGCCGGGCAAAAACGACTGAAAATGTCATGAATCGAATTTGATTCAAAGCCAGATCTAAAGTGATTTCTTCTATGGGTTACACTTTTGTGTCGTATTAAATAATACATACTCTCTTTCCACTAATAAAGTTTATTTTTATTATTAATTACAATAAATTTATATTCTAATTTTGGGTCCAAGGGTAAACCGGGTGACACAGACCATATGGTTAGATTTTTGCAGCGACAGACAAAAGCCTTTGGTGGGTGTTATGATAATGAATTCATAGTTTTATATAACTGCCATAATTATATTTAGTACTAATCTAAGAAATACAACCTTGTATATATCCTAGTTTCATACCTTTTAATACAACTGTGTAGTTATATACTTATGTACATCTATTACATAGTTTTCAATAAAGGTTCTTTTCTCGATCATTCTTACAAGAATAAAGCATGGTGTCAGATGTGGTAAGCTGCACATACATAAGCAAAGAAAAAGATAACCTCAAAGTCGAAGTCAGACAGAACCGAAAAAATTAAGTTAAACTATAAGTTTAAAGTCAAGGTTTTAACTTAAAAAATTCTTAAGTGAAACAGAAAGTCATGCCGGAATCATCTAACAATGAAGAGACGCAGTCAAGCCCTGAAGTGAAGGAAACGATGGCAATTGCAACCACGTTATCACCACTTCATACAAAAGCGCCAAACCTTGGTCTTGAATGGAAAAATTGGAGTACCAAATTTAAAATTTTTATGAGGGCGTCAGCTTTGGAGAGTCAGTCAGACGCACGAAAGGTAGCACTGTTACTACACCACATTGGATGTGAAGCCTTACAAATTGTGCATTCCTTTAATGTTGATATTGATGCAATTAAATATGACGAATTGTGGTCAAAATTGGAAACGCATTTTGTACCCAAAGCGAACATAGCCATGTTGCGCCATAAGTTCTTCACAAGGAAACAACTCCACGGAGAGACCATCACTCAATTTGCTACAGAACTACAAAATTTAAGCATTCCGTGTGACTTTGGATTGCTGCGTGAAGACTTAATACGGGACATATTTATATGTGGACTAGCCCAGAATTTTTTGAAAATCAAAGAGAAGCTGCTTAGTGAAGGGGAAGTCAAGTGGGAAAAGGCATTCCATCTAGCCAAATGTATTGAAGCTGCTCGTGAAAATGCTACAACAATTGAACAAGCTCCAAACAACATCGGTATTGCTGCGTTAAGAAGAACCAATAAAAAGTCGAGTCACAATACGTTTAACAATAACAAGCATAAGGTCAAGGTACATCAAAACAAATGCAACAGATGCGGTCAAGAACACAGGAGCAGATGTCCGGCTGATGGGGTGAAGTGTCACGTGTGCGGTAAGCTTAACCACTTTGCAAAGATGTGTTTTGCAAAAAATCAAAGAACCAGCTACAGGTATGTCAAAGCCGTAGAAAATGATGACAACAATTTGTTTATTGGAGGTGTTGACTGTAAGTCAAAACAAATAAGAGTTCAACATGTCACCAATAAAGCAGAAATGGCTCGGGAATGGAATATTGATATCTGTATCAATAACAAAATGATTTCATTTCAAGTAGACACTGGAGCCCAGGCTAATCTATTATCTGAAAAAACTATGAAACATTTACAGATTAGTGAATTAAATAATGAAGTATATAATAACATACTAACGTTTAGTGGTGAGAAATTACCAGTGTTAGGTAAAATTAATTTGACTATTAATTATAATAATGTTACTTGTTGTACTAACTTTTATATTTTAAAAATGAATTGTAGGAACGTTATTGGTCTTGATCTAGCTAGACAATTAAAACTGGTTAACACGGTTAGCTCTATTAATTTGGATTCTGTTTGTGACAAATACGATGAGGTATTTGAAGGTCTAGGAGAACTGAAAAGGGAATGTCATTTGCAAGTATTGCCTGATAGTGAACCAATAGTGGAAGCGCCACGTCGAGTTCCAATGGGACTTTTCGAACCGTTAAAGAAAGAGCTAAATCGAATGGAAAAATTAAAAGTTATAGTCAAAGAAAATAAGTCAACGGAATGGGTAAACTCTATTGTCCTGGTCAGTAAATCTGATGGCAGTCTTCGACTGTGTCTTGATCCAAGGAATTTGAACAAAGTCATAGTTAGACCACGTTTCTGTTTTCCAAATATTGATGAATGCCGATCTCAGTTAACCGGATCAAAATTTTTTAGTAGCTTAGATGCTAAATCGGGGTTTTGGATGATTCCTTTAGATAAGGAATCCTCGAAGTTGTGTGCTTTCAACACACCATTAGGGCGTTATCGTTTTTTGCGCCTCCCGTTTGGTATTAATGCTGCTCCGGAGATATTTCATTCGGAGATGATAAGACTTTTCGGAGACATCGAAGGCCTTATTATATACATGGATGATTTTTTAATTCATGGGTCAACTATTGAAAAACATAATGAAATAATGCATAAAGTTCTTAGACGAGCTACGGAGGTAGGCTTAAAATTTAATAGAAAAAAGTCTAAAATATTAAAAACTGAAATAAAATTCATAGGTCATGTTTTCAATAGCGAGGGTGTTAAACCGGATTTAGAAAAAATAAAAGCCATTTTAGAATTGTCGGTACCGGGAAACGTAACTGAATTGCAAAGATTTTTAGGAATGGTGAACTATTTGGACTCATTTATTAGAAATTTGTCAAATAAGACAAAAAATTTAAGAAATCTTCTAAAAAGGGATGTTCTTTGGCAGTGGAATGCTGAACATAATGAAGAATTTCTCAATTTGAAAAAGGAGATAACTCAGACTCCAGTTCTTATTCATTTTGACCCGAAAAAACAGCTTAGGTTGTCAGTGGATGCCTCGAAGTTTGCAGTAGGAGCCGCAATTATGCATGATGACAATCCAATTGCATATGCATCTGCCTCATTAACAGATTGTCAGTCAAACTATGCCCAAATAGAAAAGGAACTATTTGCAATATTATTCGGTTGTACACGTTTTCACCAGTACATATATGGGTTAAAGGTCCTGGTAGAAACGGACCATAAGCCTCTAGTTACCCTTTTTAATAAGCCACTCTATAAAATTCCAGCACGTTTGCAGAGATTCATGCTTCGTCTTTTAACATATAATCTCACAGTCGTCTACAAACCCGGTAAATATTTGCACATAGCCGATGCATTGTCGAGATCGCCTCTTAAGGAAAATGTACTAGAGGAAATAGATCAAGATTTAGACTTGCATTGTAATTTGATTATGACTCAGAATTCTTTACCGGATGTTAGTGTTAAAAGAATAAGAGATATAACAAAGACGGATGAAGTTTCTCAGAGAATTTTGGAGTGTGTTAGGAGTGGTTGGCCACAAAACAAGAAAACGGCAGAAGAATGTTTGCTTCCATATTATTCAATCAAAGATGAAATCGTTGAATTAAACGGAATTTTGCTAATGAATAATAGAATTTTAGTACCAAATGTTCTACGACGAGAAATGTTGGCATACTTACACGAAGGACATATGGGTATCCAACGTTGTCAAAATTTAGCACGAGAGTCAATATATTGGCCAAATATTAACAATGATATTTATAACATGGTCTCGGCATGTGAAGTTTGTAAAAAATACAAAAATGCAAATCTGAAAGAAAAAATGTTACCTCATGAAATAGTGACAATTCCGTGGTATAAGGTAGGATGCGACTTATTCGAATTTAACATAAATAACTACTTGCTTCTGGTTGATTACTACTCAAAGTTTGTAGAAATCGATGTGCTCAGTTCCGGCTATAGTAGTGGTCAAGTGATTATTAAATTGAAATCCATATTTGCCAGACATGGAATACCAGCTATTTTTATATCGGATAATGGTCCACCGTTTAACTCAAAGGAGTTTTCAGAATTTTGCACAAATTGGGGAGTAGAACATGCTACATCTAGCCCGTATCTGCCTCGATCAAACGGCCTAGCAGAACGTACAATTCAAACGATTAAAAAAATGTTGTACAAATGTCAAGAGGATAAATCGGATCCATATACAGCATTTTTACAGTATAGGACTACGTGTAAAGGAAATATTCCGAGTCCATCTGAATTATTAATGGGAAGAGTTCTAAGAACAAAAGTGCCTTGTGTTTCGCATAATTTAAAACAAAGATATGTAGATACTGAGGAGATAGCTAAAAAATTTGATAGACAGAAGGAAAGGATGTCAGAAAACTTTAATAGAGCTGCTGTGAACCTTAAACCAGTCCAAATAGGCGAGAATATAATGTTTAAAAGAACGCCAACATCTACATGGTATCCTGGCACTATAATAGATAGTTGTAAAGAGCCTAGATCCTATGTTGTACAAGACCAAGAAGGTTCAACTTACAGAAGAAATAGGCAGCACTTAATGAAAAATACAACTTGTAATTCAGATATAAGGGATAATTCAAATAACATTGAATTAGATTCAAGTAATGATTCCATTGTTGATAACGACACTGAAATTGTCGATAATAATTATGTTACTAGAAGTGGTAGAGTTTGTCGATTGCCACAAAGATATATAAAATGAATTTCCTAGGAAAAGGAGGATGTTATGATAATGAATTCATAGTTTTATATAACTGCCATAATTATATTTAGTACTAATCTAAGAAATACAACCTTGTATATATCCTAGTTTCATACCTTTTAATACAACTGTGTAGTTATATACTTATGTACATCTATTACATAGTTTTCAATAAAGGTTCTTTTCTCGATCATTCTTACAAGAATAAAGCAGTGGGAATCGAACCAACAACCCCCACGCACGCTACCAACTCGCCTACCGGGGCGCTTACACTAATAAAGTTAAAAAGGCATAAATTATTGATTTTCATATTTTAAAAAAATGTGCCTATTAGTCCAAAAAATATATGCACATATATATTTTAATATTAATTAAGATTTCGATTTTATTTCTTAGCAGGGGCAACCATGACCTCAGGGGCCCTGGGCATCAGAACCGTGTGCCCTTATGGTAAAGAATGTACTGCCTGACGCCGTAGCTATCTACCTTAGGTTATAGTCGCAAAAGATCTATGGTGGTCCGTATGGTTCCGTCTTCGCCACACAGCTAATCTACGGCCGATTTACCAAGTTGAAGACATACTCTTTCCCTATTTCCGAAGTTCTAATGATATTCTTGGTCGGTTTTTTTTGTTTATTTAATTCGAATTATGGATTATCTGTATTGGTTCTTTTATCGTACACATCCGAATTTCCTATCCCATTTCTGCAAAACTTCAACTATGATTACGATTTCCGAAATATCTATGGTTCGAGATGGATTAATTGCAAAATCACAAAAGGCCTATTATCAAAATAAATACAAAACACTTACGTCCAAGATTCAGATTTCTTCATTAAATCTGAATCATTCCAGGATTCCGAAGGTCTAATTCGATCATGCGGTCGTTCTAGTATTTGAGACTATTCGGTAACACGGAGCGTCAAATTTTGGGAAAGTATCCATCCATTACGGGATTCTTTTTTGGAGATTGTTTTACGAATTTCCAATAGAGCTCAGTATTACGTCGAATAAGTTAAGAATTTAAGTCACCGCCGATGTGATGGATTTTCCGCAACATATTTCAAAGTATTTTGTATTTTAATGTTATTGTCATGGTTATTATATCAGAACTCTGAATGTTTTTTATGAATGAAGGTGTTAATACCCATTCATTGTCAAAAAATACTGTTTAAAAACCTTGAGTCTACACTATTTTGTTCCCAAATGTTATAATACAAAATCCTAAAACTTACCTGCTACCATCTTAATTGAAATTACCTACATATATTTTGCTAAGAAAATATAAAAATGAAAGAAACCCTGTATGGTGGGATGAATAATGGAAGAAAAAAACTACACAGGTAAGTACATAATTATATTCAAAGTTTAAAAAAATTGCCCGCATTTTCTAAAACGAAGCCCAAAATTCGTTTCTGTTCAATACGAAATGTAGTTTGCATTTCTTTAAATTCTGTATATCAATTGTTGATGTTTTATTTTGACTATTTTGCATTGGAAAACCTTTTTAAAAGTGAGCATAGGGCCTCAACAAAATGTTGCCATCTATTTCGTTTAGTTAACTTCTTCACTTCGGTAATAGAATGGACCCATTTTTGTATCGTTCGCTCACACGTGTGTTTTGGTCTTCATTTGCTCTGGCGCTTTGGAGAGGGTATGCACATATTTCGGTTGGTTTTATCCGTAGAGCGTGCCCTATCCAATTATATTTATAACTAAATTACAAACATAATGCAAGCTCAGACTACTGAGCCACCTAGCCACCTCCTTTTTTCATCTATTGATTGCATCTGTTCCCACAACTCTTCGTTTGATATTGTGTTGGGTCACCAGATCTTCTGGGTCCTTCATAGACACTTGTTGATGAATTATTGCTGGAGGGAGCTGGTAAATCGGTGTTGTGCAGAATGTTAGAGAACTGGTCCTTGAATAGTTAAAGTTGGCCATCCATTGATGTTATAATGTTGCCCTGACTATCCTAAAGGGGACGAGATTGGTGATATTTTCGTTCCGAAATTTCCCTTGTAATGTCGTACAGTAATTTCATGTTCTTGTTCGCAGCTGCACATTCTGCCCTCTCAGCCAGATTATCATACTAGTTAAGCTTATCTCTTCGCTGAGCTAGTCTTTTGACATTTTTGCGAGGCCTGTAGTTTTTCGTTCCTTGTTTTGCATAGCGTCGTTTTTTGATAATGTCCCATGTGTCGTAGAGCTGTCAAACTATCGAAAGCACTATCGATAGTATCGATAGATTTTTCTTTTGAGCGAATATCGATAGTTTTAATTCACTATCGATAGTATCGGCAAACTGTCTTCACTTACTGTTGTGGCGCTTTTTGGATACGCAAAATAAACAACAGCTAAATAATAATTAAATTTAAGTTGACGGTTCTACATATCATGGAGAAGTTCCTGAAAAGATCAAAAAGTAAGATTTAAATAATGATGATATGTTCGATATTTGTGTGTATTTACATTTTTTTTAACAATGTATATAGCAGACTCAGCCAGCAATGAAAATGCAATTGATATTGGGAGTATGAACAGTGGTAGCGAATGTGATAATGGATCAAAAAAAATAATAACAAGAAAGGTGTCATCAGAAGCATGGGCGTTTTTTGAAAAAACGAAAGATGGAAAACATGCTAAATGTCGTGTCTGCTCCCAAATATATAAAACCAGCGGTAACACATCTAACCTTTTCGATCACCTTAAACGAGCTCACCCAACTTTCCGAGAATTGCCAAAACCAGCAAATACTATCAAACGCTTTTTTAAAAACGCTGATACGTATGCATCCACCTCGGAACGTAAAAAAGAGATTGACAGTGCCTTAATGTGTATGATAGCTTCCGATGTTCAGCCATTCAGCATTGTCAATGACAAGGGGTTTCAGAAATTTATAAAGTGTTTAGACCCTCGCTACGATTTGCCATCTCGTAATACTTTACAAAATGTGCATATGGCAAATTTGTACAAAAAAATTAAAGATAAATTGCAAGCAATTCTCAATGAAGTGGATTACTGCTCAATAACTACAGACTGTTGGACATCTCGTGCAAATGAAGGTTACTTGACTGTCACGTGTCACTTCGTCACGAAAGAATTCACCTTACGTTCTGCTGTTTTATCTACAAAAAAACTTCTAGTGGCAACCAATCACTGTTCAGATAATATTGCATCTTCGTTGCGTGCTGTTTTCAACGAATGGGGTATTATGGAGAAGGTCGTGTGCGTTGTTACAGATAATGACAGCACTATGATTAAAGCATGTGAGCTGCTACAGAAACGTCATCTTCCATGCTATGCGCACACAATAAATCTTTTGGTTCAAGACTGTTTAGCCCAAACATTTATAAAAGATAATGTTTTAGCAAAGTGTAAACGAATTGTTACATTTCTAGCACGATTGCCTACCAAAAGTTTAAAGACGTACAAGCGACTGTTAAACCGTATAGTTTGCTGCAGGAGGTGCCCACACGATGGAATAGCGCATACAGGATGATTGAGAGAATATTGCTTACAAATGACTTTATTTCAACTGTACTATTAGCAACATCAAAAGCTCCATCGCCTCTGACTGCCGATGAAATTGACTTCTTAAAGGATCTTAAAGAAATTCTATCGCCCTTTGATAATGCAACAGTACAGACGTCGTTAAGTTCATCTGTATCAGTTTCCTTAATAATACCATTAACATGTGGCCTTTTGCAAAGTCTTCATGAGCTAAAAGGAAAAATGATGACATCGGAAGGACTCCAAGCGTGCCTATTCTTAATCGAGCGAATAAAGAAGCGTTTATTTCCTTATGAGGAGCGAACGGCAACAAGATTAGGCACTTTATTAGATCCACGATTTAAAAAAGAAGGATTCCGATCTGTCTGTAATGCAGAACAAGCATCAAAAGCCCTTGAAAATGAAATGGCTGGTATATGTAAGGGGCATTCTTCAACTGTAGAACCGTCAACTTCACAAAGCATGGATAATGAACCACAACAGCCACTCCTTAAATTTATGAAAAGTAAAATAGCCAACAAAGTAAGAACAAGCCGAGTTGATGCAATAGTTTCTACTCGACAGTATTTTGAAAATGAAAATGCTCTGACAGAAAGTGATCCACTGGAATATTGGAGAGTAAGAATGATGCTTTAACTACATAACATATTAACATAACATTTGTTTTTACAGTATAAGGCCAATGACATGCCTTCACTTAAAATCTGTGCGACACGTTATTTATGCATTCCAGCGACTTCAACCGAATCAGAAAGGATGTTCAGCAAAGCTGGATTAATAATTTCAGACAGAAGAACCTGCCTAAAATCCAAAAATGTTGACATCCTTCTTTTTTTAAACAAAAATGATTGGATTAGCCAATAGAAAGACTATACTAAAAATTTTAGTAACTAAAAGCACTATATATATATTCAATGATCTCATGAATTTACTAAGTCATTGCTCTTAGCGTTTTTGTTTTTTCCTTTTTATATCCTAGAATAAAAATGTTATTTTGTTGTTTAAAATATCTTGGTAATATATTCTTAAGGAAAAATAATACTGATTGTTGGATTACCCAATAATTTCAGATATTCAGTAAACATTATTTAATCATATAGCCTTCCCGGCCGACTTTAAACGGTCCTATACTATTTTTTTATGGGAGGAATTTTTATTCATAATTGCGCTAGTTATATATCCGATACTATCGATAGTTTTAAAACAAACTATCGAAACTATCGAATGGGACGAATATCGATAGTTTGACAGCTCTAATGTATCGACGATCATCTACGTTTTCATTCTCCTGGCCGGCTTCTGTGAATGTAGTTTTCACGGAATACCAGATTGATTCGACGGTTGTGTTCTCTGATAAACGACGTCTTGATTTCCGGTAGCAAAAGTTTTCAATCTAACCTTGTTCGGTTTTCATCTTTGCGGTTTGGACGCCTAATAGCTGATATCTTCAGGCGTAATGATGCAACAGTGGTCAATGTAGAAGTGGTAAATTTGGTTGTATGTTGCACCATCTGGAGAAGGTAAAGTGTGACATTTTTTATGAGGAAACACTGAGCCACCAATAACGAGGTTAGTCTCTTTGCTAAAATAAATAAGCGGTTGGAGTAGGAATTGAATGATACTGACCCTCAGTAGCTGCAAACCCTGAGGTGGCAGCACCATTCCATTTGTTTGTATGAAACGAAATTTCCGTTTTCAAACGAAATGCAAAACATTAAAGTTGTCGATTTTTTTTTTGTCAGTGATTTTTAGTGAAATCTGTGTTAATTGACATATTGCGACGAAATTTTGTATACATGTTGGGTTTGGTAAATGATGACATATACAAAGAATTCCCCAAAATAAATAAAAAAAAATTCCAGACAAAGTCAAACACTAAAATTTCTGAAAAATCCCCAAATAAATAAATTTCAAACCAAAAATCTGTACACTATTTTTGAATTGTTCTTTATTGATTCACTTTTGTCTTAAGTATCTGAAATTATGTTCCGTATTTTTCTTGTATTTCTTTAATATTTTGGATTTCATCTATTACTATTTCTTTCAATGATGATTTGCTAGTTTAATTATAGTTTTTCTTCATGTTACCTTGATCAAATTTTTGCATGTATATTTCTTGTTTATTTGAATATTGTTTTTCTTCTATTATAATGATGTGCAGTTTACGACTTAAAATTTGATGGAGTTAACGGTAAATAAAATATTGATTTTTACAAATTCAAACTAATTTAAATTGAAGTAATGATTCATGAAGAGACTGTTGAGACTATGTCTTCTAAAATTACCTCCATCAAATTTAAAGTCATACGCATTATCCATTCCATCGTCTGGATGTATGAAAAAGTTGATATCTAGATGAAGCTATAGTATATATTAGTATGGTATATATTTTGTCATTCAGGAATTTTAATTTTTTTTTTTCGTTGGTCATGTCATTGTGTGTTTTGACATTATTGACGTCGTTATTTATTTTTCGCGGTTGTCTGTTATTGTGTCTTTCAAATTTTAAATGGATTTTTTTTTATAATTTGATGATTTTTTTTGTTAGAAGGCGAAGAGTTGCGATGCAACCCTACTTATTATTTTGTATTTGTAATCAATAAATACGTATATAGACTAGTCTTTATATTCTCATAGGTTATGGGCCCAGACGAGCTCAAACAAAAAGAATAAGGAAAACTTTACTTAAGAAATGGCAGGAGCTGTGGTGCGGATAGAAACACTGAATTCTGAAACCTACGATACATGGAAACTACAAATGAATGCAGTTCTGATAAAGAATGGTCGGTGGACATATGCGGATGAAACAAACGAAATGCCAGGAAAATACTACATTCGATTCAAAGAAGCCAGAAAGGCGACTCTTTTGTTGCAAATTTGAACGCATGGCAGATTACCAGAACGTGAGAGATCATTTTATTGTTTTCTTTGACGTAGTGAAAAAAAAAGGAAATAAACGTCGTAGCAGCAACGACTTGCGGGTTATTCTGCTGTTGTACAATCTGCCAGCGTCATACGAAACGTTCCATTGCACTCTGGAAACACGAGACGGGTTGCCGACGCCGGAGATTTTGAGAGTAAGAAGAGAGTCACTTGCGTAATGCAATGGAAGAGAGACCAAAGCAGAATACTATGTACGACAAGCCAAAGAAGAACAGCAAAAGCTTTGCTAAGGATAGACAGAACACTACGAAAGCAGAGCAAAGACAACAGAACAACAAGAAACATTCAATGAATTGTTTTAATTGTGGCAAAGCTGGCCATTTTGCAAGAAACTAGAAAATAGAAAATGTTGACAGCAATCGAGATTCAAAACGGTGTAGGCTGCGTTGTTGTGCACGAATGGTGACAGCAACAATTATTGATACCTTGGCAGTGGCTGTACTGCACATATGAGTAATTTTGAAGAGTTAAAATCTATACAAGAAACGTAAACTTTGGAAAATCATAACGAGACAGAAATAACTGGAGTTGGAAGTGTCAACATTGAAAAGTAAAGGTTCTAGAATCAGCCTAAAGTAGTTAATGTATGTGTCAGATTTAACTAAAAATTTGCCGTTTCTCCAGAACTACAGACAGTGGCTTCAATGTCGTTTCTGTCGAATGGTGCAGATATAATGAAGAGAACAAAATTGGCCATATATACATGTGGCATCATCGCATGGGGTACTTGAGGAGAGTGTTCCAGGGAAATTTGGAACTGCGAAGTGTTCTTTCTGAAACATAAGTCCGAAGCTTTGAGTGCATTCCAGAAATTTATTAATGCTGTGGAGACATATGCCGGTAGAAAAATACACACTCTTCAGACAGACAACGGTACGGAGTATGTCTACAACGATTTCAACAAGTATTTGAAAGACTGTGTTATAAAAGAAGACTGACTGCTTCTCATACCCGTTAACAAAACGGGAACAATTTAACTCTGGTCGAAATGTCTAGATGCATTTTGAATCATGCAGAAGCTATTAATACTACATGCTATAACAGAAACCGATGCCCAACTAAATCTCTGCGTGGTATAGTCCCAGTGGACTCACAGGGTACCGACAGTGTCTCATATGATACCCTTTGGCTCAAAGTCGCATGTTTTGATGAAGGATAAGTCTAACGGCAAATTTGTCTCCAGATAAAAGGAGTGCATTCATCTAGCAAACGGCACGTAATTATCGGCCGCGATGCGAAATTTTTAGACGGCATGTATTATAGTAGCGAATATGAGGATATTTACGATGACCCGAGTGGAGGTTCTCAGGCAATGGAGTACATGTTTCCCCAGCAGAAGGTATTAAGGTATGATAACCTCAAGACTTAACCACTAGTAAAAAATTCAAATATTAAGAAGAAAATGGAACCAGTTTACGGCCTCGTAAAAATGGGTAATTAGTTGCAGCTGCCATGAGGATAAAACTGATAGCAGTACCGAGGCTGATTGCAGCACATATTTTGAAGGTTTTGAATATGCAAACCTCGCATTGGCATATGATCCGATTACTTTAAAGGATGCTTTTGTTGGCGAGCACCGCGAAGGGGGGTCTCGAGCTGTAGCTGACGAGTATTTGGCACAAATTATAAACCAAAGATGGGAAATTGCTCAACGGCCTGAGGATGTACTTTTGGCATCAAATGATATCTCCTTGGCATCAAATGACATCTAAGGCTGCACCTAACGACCACGTTGGGGAACATAATTAAGCTAAATTTGTATTTGATGAAACAGGAGCAGGAACTGATGAGAACAGGGAATGTTGGCACAGAAACTAATGGGACAGAAACGACGTGAACAGGAACAGATGTAACCATTAACATTAAACATATAAGGCTACTGGAGCAGGAACTAATGAAGCAAGAATTAATGAGAACATAAACTGGTGTGAATAGGAAGAGGTATGAGCTAATGTGTGAGACAGGGACTAATGTGACAGGCACAAGGATGAGAGCACGAAATGATCAGATCTCAAGCATTAAGTGCGATGAAATAATGACCATGTATCACTTGGTGATCGTATTCCCTTGCTATAAAATAAATACCATGAATCACTTGACGCCCGCATTCCCATGTGATGAAATAAAGAACTTATAATTTGGCGATGGCGTTACCCAGCGACAAAAATTCGAACAGAGTTCATTACAATACTGTTTAACCTAATATCCTATTCTCATACGTTAAAAGAGGGTGGAGCGATACCCTAATTAATTTTTTTAATCACAATGCAAATATTTCCATGATCGTTTTTATTAAAAAATAGGCTCAATCCATTAGCATGCTTATGCCAAGCATGGAAAGCACTATAGAAGAAATATCAATGCAGAATAGTATGTCGAGCCAAAAATGAATTCGTTGAAAATATGTTTTTTGGAACGCAAATGGCTTAAGCCAACCCCAATGTCTTTTTCTTGATCGTTACATCTGGTGTATCAAAGCGCTTACCACTACTAATACGAGTATTAAACAGGGTCGCCTTATAAACAAAACAAACAAATAAAACGAGATCATTGTAAATTAATAAAAAGTAACTGAACATAAATTCGAATATTCAAAATAACGTTAAATATGGAATAAATCCACAACAACATCCCAGGAAGCGAGCTTGTGCGGGCATATGAGTAATACTGCACAACAAGGTTAAACATTGTCCAGTGCAGGAGTATAGAACTGGTCACATACTGCAACGTCGATTAATCTGACGGATTCTAACGTTGTAATTTCGTCTATTTATTGCTCACCGAGGCACAATATTAACACGGAGAAACTTCTCGATTTCTTTACCTCGCTAGGCTCGAAATTTATAGCAGCTGGCGGTTACAAAGCCAATCAAACCTTTTGGGGCTCAATAATTATAAGCCCAAAGGAAGACAATTGCTGAATGCAATATCGACTGAAAATTTAAATGTTATTCCTGAGAGTCAACCAACATACTGGCCTCAGACCTCAACAAAATTCCGTACATAATTGACTTTGCTATAATGAATAATATAAAGCGTGATCAGGTTTCTATAAGCTCCTCATTTGATCTGTCTTCTGATCGCACGCCCACAATCATAACATTATTCAATAACTGAAAACGAAAGTCACTTTCGGATCAAACGCAGAAACTGGATCAAATACAAAAAGTATCTTAGATCACACCTGCCTTAGGACATTTCACTGATATCACCTGATGAAACTCTATTGTAAACTGTATTGCTAACATCATGACCAAAGCGGCTGAAATCACAACGCCAAAGTGCACTGATAGAACCCTAAATCCCCAAAGGGGCAAAGACATTGTAAAGATCTCGTCAAAGTAAAAAGAAAACACCGAAGAGAATGGCAACGGTATGGGTCTCCAACTCTAAAGTTTAAACATAATAATTAAACATAAGCTATCCTTATGGAAAAATAGCGCTTACAAATTACCTACAAAATCTGGATCAAACCGAGAGAACAGACTACAGTATCTGGAAGGCTACAAAAGAGTTGTGATGCCCTATCTTACATGAATTCCCAATCCGCCTTATAAACTGCATTTCGGCAAAAGGCACTTAAGAAATAGATGAACGACATAGATGAATTTTGAATTGATATGAAACAAGTGGACAAATAGTAAGTTCGGCCGGGCCGAATCTTATATACCCTCCATCATGGATCCTTAAAAAGTCAATAAATAAGAAAACTAACTGAGTTTTTGGGCCGCTCGTGACCCGATAGTCCCAGGAACCCGATCAAAAAATTTAGGCAAATCATGAAAATATAGGCATATTTGGGTTCGTGAGTAAATTTCGTTGCACTTCGATACCCATATGCGCATGTTTATCATGGGCCCCAAGGGTCCACGGAACCCATGAGCACGCCCATTTTTGGGATTTTTTTCCCCATCTATAAATTATATAAACTTAGAACAATTTTACCAAAAAACATCAGATGTAATGAAAAAAAATATTTCAAAAATTTGATATGGCCGGGATATATTTAGTCCCGTAAAGGGGAACTTTTTTCCCTTTGGTCCGATATTGCCCATTCTCGAACTTATGGGTAAAAAACATCTTCCTACAAAATTTCAGCTCCTTAGCGTCGGTCGTTCGCACTCTATCGTGATTTCAACAGACGGACGGACAGACGGACATCGCTAGAATGTCTTAGAATGTTACACTGACCGATAATATATATACTTTATAGGGTCGCAGATCACTCTTTCGAGGTGTTGCAAACGGAATGACAAACTTAGTATATACTCCATCCTATGATGGAGTGTATAAAAGAAATAGAATCACTGCAATAATGATAAAAGAACTACCGAACTCTGCTTTAAAACCGCTCAGTTGTTAGATGTGCGAGGAAGTATTTTCTAGCAATATGTACAGCAAATATGCCCACAAATACTAGCACACACACTGGCACTTTTGCAGACAGCACTGGCTTCGTGAGCAGTCATAAAAATGCTACAGTTGTGTCTGAACAATTACAGTCGCACGTCTCACTTTTAGAAATCTTTCACCCTGAGAAAGGATACTTATCCACCATCAATTAATAGTGATGATATCGCTCAAAAGACCAGCATCAAATATCATGGAATTCATTTGAATCGACGTCTTATATGGTCGCGTCCAAGTAACTCAAAAATAATCCAAAGTAAATAAAAAAAGTCTGTTTAACTGCAATGGCTTATCGGCCGCCGGTGTACCCTAGACTTAGAACTGTGACTAAACCCATATGCACTAACGACATCCAACTCTGGGGTACATCATGTGCATCGAATGTGAATAATCTACAAAGAAGACATCCAATATACTACGACTGATTACCAAAATATACGTGTCAAAGGTACATATTCATCCTAATAAACTCGATCGGGAGTTGCTAAACAACGAAGGTCACAGACGTCTAAGGAAAAGAAACACCCTGGATATTATATAGTATGACGAACTACCAAAACACCAAATATTAACCTGAAGTATTAAATTCAGATAGGAACGTAGATTGAGATTCGACTACTTATTGTTACTTTCATAATGAAAGATTCAATAAATAAAATATAGGCTGAAAAACAAAAACGATAACAGAAGCAAACATATGCAGGAACTGATGAAAGCAAGAGCCACAATTAGAGAGAAGAGGAACGGCAGGTGTTGGAAAATGATGAGAATATGAGCAGAAACAAACGAAACCAGGAACAGTCGGGATGGAGGACAGCAACACGTAAAAATTCGAATTAAGTAGAACATTATTTTCCGTTAACTATTGGATCAGTGGTAGAGAACAAAAAATACGAAGATTTGGAATTTCTGGGTAGAGTAGAATTTAATATCTAAGTGCATTGTATGTTATGAAGAGTAATAGCCTTATGCATCTGCATAATAACTGGGACTTTTCCTCTATATTAAGTGTTGTAATTTTGTTGGTCTGTTATGGTGCTGTTAAGTCGTTCTGCGTCTGAATTTCCGGTGTGGCTATTCGGTTTTGTGTTGTGCAATTTTTTATAATCCTTTATGAACTTTCTATAAAATCCAGTCATTTTGGTTTTATACAGGGTTCTCCAACGAAAAGAAAAATGACACCTTTTGAGATAAATTATCGGATGTTTTTTTCATAAAAAAGAGGAAGGTATGCCGTTAATAATGAAAAATAACACCAGCCAAATGGCCACCACGACACGCTTACAGGACCATATCCCTTTGTGGCTGCCCTATGTCCTCGATAGCCCCACTAATTATATCTTTGAGGTCTTGAATCGACGCTGGGCTCTTGGCGTATACCTTATATTTCAAGTGGCCCAAAAGAAAGAAGTCGCAAGTTGTTAAATAACAAGATCTCGGTGGCCAATTGTGATCACCTCTTCAAGAGGTAACACGGTCCGGAAACTTTTTAGTTTTAACCATTTTTGTAGTGAATTTTAATAATTTCAATGCGTTGTTGAAGCGTGTATCGTTCCATTTTTAGAAATGGCATTGTTTTTACTTGTCAAATGTTGTTTTTACTTCAAAGTGACAGCTACCAAAATACCGGGGTGATTCAAAATAACAACTCTTGTTGGAGAACCCTTTAAAAGTAAGTTAGTACTTATAAAGCGTTTTGGTTTGTTGGGATTTTTTGTTTTTTATGTTGGTTAGTATTAGTTCGGTATGATTGTTGGGTGTACATATGTGTTTTGGTTTTATGCATTTCTTAATTTGTGCATATATGGAATTAATTTCGCGTCATCTAAAGCTCTTATCTGAGTATACCTTGTGATAACCTCATTGAAAGTACTATTTTGATAGCTGCCCAGTTGCTATCTCATTCAGTATTATGGCCATGGATAAAAGTGTTAGCTGCTGGTTATTTCAGGCACTCAAGGCTAGTAATGCATCTACGGATCAGGCGAATGCTGTCACGGAAGGCTCCTTATTTAGCGCCTTCAGTGGTCGAAGTTGTGCCAATATGTCGTTTGGAGTGAGTAATAATTGTTGCATCTGTTGTAGCTCTTGAATCCGTTGTTCTTGAAAGTCACTAATTGTATCTTCCTGCCTTCTTATTAGTACGTGTAGTTCGTTGTTTCTCTTCCATGATTCGATTTCTGCCGAAATTATGTTGTCTACTTATTAATTTATTAATTATTATTTTTCTATATCGAAACTAATTCCACTGTTAAAACGCTAATGTTGTTTTTAATCTTTCACTACACTGTTGTGTTTCTTTTGTTTTTTAGAATTTTTGTAGAATGGCTTTTTAGGTTATTTTGATACGAATTTCTCGACTGCGCCAATTACAAACCAACAATCTTTAGACTTTTTCTTTTTGAATTGTTCTTTATTGATTCACTTTTGTCTCAAGATATTTTGTGGCGTATTTTGTTGTTCATTAGTACTTACTGGTGAATCGGCATAAGCAACGAACGCGTTGTTCTTTAACTGATTTCTTTATTTTAGGTATTTTTTATAATTATGCTGACATCGTCGTTATCGGCATAATACTTACTTACTTATTTCCTTTAACATTCCATGAAGGAACAGACGAGGAACTCTCTCGAATCAGTGTTTAAAGCCGGCTCCGAACGGCTAATGTTTTTCTTACGAAGTTTTACATGGCTTAGAGATTACACTGTTATTCGAAACAGCCGCTGAAAAATGTTTGATGGTCTTACCCGGTTTCGAACTCGTGTTCTTCTGTGTGATAGTCGCGCATAGTACCTACCAGACCACGGCCGTCCACATAATTATGCGCATTAACCCTAGAACACACACCTGGGTACAAATGTATCTACTTGCAACTTTGCTGTGCTGTAACTCAAGATCGGCTTAACTTATGGCATAGGGATCCGGGAAATAAAGGTAATTTCTAGTATTTTAAAGGTTATTTGATCCAATTCGGATCAGTCAGCCACGAGGTTCCAAAGTCGGCACCTACGTAAACATACAACCGGAATACGTTTGTACCACACCAATTTATATCAAAATAAAAGGCAACAATACATTTTATAGGGTGTTTAAATTATATTATTTTATTTGAAAAATTAAAATTATTAAATTACATATTATAAATATGAATTATCGTTATGTATTATGCAGTCGGTGTTGGTGACCGAATGTTCAAGACACATCGGCTACTGACATTTGCCGCACAGCTTTCTAGTTTTTCTACGCCGTTTTGTTTCTTAAGCATAACATAAATACCAGGAACCGCTGATAGGTTTTGGCATGCGGGCTGATGCAGATGTCGATGGTTCCGTGTTCAACATTGATTCCAGCGGTTGAAATATAACTCAATCTCTATTTTAGTGGAGAAGTTTCGCGTGATTTGCCGATTTAGTGCACGTTCTTCCATAATTGGCATACACAATGCTGTTCATTCCATGCTGTCGTTGTGTAGCCTATTCACTGAACCGTTGGTCCATTTTTAAAAAATTCTATGATTCCACGCTTTGCAGTCCGAGTCTTTGCGTCATCAAGCCGTATAAATCGCAATATTGAACAAAAACGGTTGACTCCTCGTGGTGCGATACAGAGGATAGCTTCCATTCCACAAATCTCGAACACTTTCTGAATTACTTTGGATTGCGCCAGTCACAATAAGTATGCATTATGTTGCTATTGCTTTATTGTCTGTATGACGCATAATTATATCCGTCATTTACAAGCTCATAAAACATTTGAATGTTTTCTCCATTGACAACATTTCGGAGATCTAGATGGTCCGCACCGATCTCGTACAATACTATAGAGAAACGTTGCCGTCTCTATTTGATGAAATCTTGAAGTTCATTAGTAAGTCCGCAAAAGAAAACAAAATAGTATATGCTTACGTTTTTGATTTTTGATTATTGTTAAATTTTATTTTTCGAATTATTAAGACATATATTTGCCTGAGTTGCTTGAATGCACTCTTTTGATTATATCTTTTGAACCCGGTAGAATATTGAAATGCTTGTTTCATGTTAGACTACACATTTAATGGAAAACAACATTTAGCTATCCCATGCCCGTGACATTTTTTGCCCATATTTCTTAAACCATGTAAAATATTTGTATGAAACAAAAACTACAACATTTGTAAAATATTAATATACGACTTTAAAAAGTAATGAATTTGGACCATTTAAATATTAGAAAAAAACAAAATAAGCTAGTAGGTATAAAAGTATACCGGGTGTGTGTGCTCGTAGAAAAAGTACGGTTAAAGTTAGTGAAGTCTTGACTACGGATGAATTCTTTATTGACATTAATTGATCTATATTCTTCATACAGTTTTGTTTCTGTTAGAAATAGAAATAATCAAAGGAACGATCGGACTGGGGGGCTATAGCCCATGTTGTTGATGCATTGTACCTCTTTCGCAACCGACAGAGCTGATTTCTGGGGGGCTAAGCCCACCTCCCCAGAAAGGCCAAGTTACGCCTATGGATGGGAGTTGTTGCTTAAAACTACTATGTGAATTTGTTTGCCGTTGGCACATATTAGACCAATAATTGCAGCAGAAATCATTGAAAGGGTGTACCGAAGATGAAGTGTTATAGTTCAACGACTATATATTTTTCTCATGAACTATATTGTTCTGATGTCATTAGCGGTATTTTTAATGATTCTGTTTCCAAACTAACAGTCTTATACAGATAACCACAAAGGTGTTCTATTTGGATTTTACTGCGGGTGATTACAAAATTTTTAAAACTTTCAATAAAAAAGTGATATTCTTAATAAACTTGATCAGAACATGACTGTAAAAGTGAATTGCGATGAATATAAAGTGCACAAATCAACAATATTCAGAATTAAAAAAATGAACCTGCATTGAAAAATTTCGTTACAAATGCTGATGTGGACCAGACAAGCGTGTTGTAATAAGAGCTTGTGAATATCCAAAAATGGAAAAGAAATTGTATGATGGAAAGACGCTGAAACGTTACAGTTTCTGCTGAAATGCCAATTCAATAAAAAATAACCAAGAGCCAGGAGATTTTAATCCTAGGATGGTTTGGTAATTTAAAGAAACGGTATACGGCTGCTGATAATTTGTGTTGAAAAACGTTCAAATAAACAAGCACGTATAGATCTGTGGACAAATTTATGACTCAGACGGATCCGGTTCAAGAAAGCTTTCAAGAAAAATTTGGTCGGAAAGTATGCAAGGAGAGAATAACATTTCTCGCTTGCACGAATGCAACCGGAATGCACAAAGTAAAACCACTTGTAATTGATAAAGCCCAAAGTCTCAGAGCTTTCAAAGAATTTGAAAATAAATTGGTTATTGACAAAGCAAATTAAAATTCATGGATGACATTAATATTCTTTGAGCAATTCAAGTTTTGTTCCAGAGGCATAACTATAAAGACAAAATAAAATTTATAGATTACTATTGAAATGTTAGTTTTGTTATTATAGGTCAGATCATTCTACTCGTTCAAGGAACTTCCATTAAAAGCTCTATTACTTTTGGTTAATGCACCGTGTCACCTAAAAGACGGAGAATTACAAAGCGATAATGGAATGGTTAGAGTAATGTGTTTTCCAGTAAACTTCACTGCTATTTTTCAACGAATCGACCAAAACGTCATAACACCTCTTTACATTTTTCTTTCCTAACTTTTTGATTTCTAACACTGTCTGATAGTTCATCTGTGCTACTGAGCAATTTATTACCCATTAACAACTTGTCATCGCATGTAATGGTGGTATCAATGTGTCGTATTTTCCTGTGCCTATCTTGGACCACGCAGTGAGGAATTGTAACCTGACAAAATATAAGTTAAATTTTTTTTTCGTACATACCACTCTTCAACGTACGCCCCACACATCTTCCTTTATACTTACTCTACCCACGTCTCAGCATCCTGAACGGGCTTCCGTATTGCATTCCGCAGTCAGACTAACAAAAGCTCATGACTGTACTACGTTTGTACCCAACCGTACAAACATCAACAAACGTAGTACAGCCATGAGCTCAAACTACTCAGAAGTACCAAGGTAATGTGCGAAACAATTATCATTGTATTATTAAGTATTCATCATATAATACTTAATATTGACCTCCGCCAGCGTAAGATCGTGAATTATTGGCGTTAGACAAGCGCTAGAAACAGTAGATTTCTGGCACTGTCCGCAGTCGAAACCCGAGTACTTTCTTAGAATCAATGATTTGCACCGCGATTCGTTCGTGTTCAGGGTCTACTTAAGGAGTCTGTAAATCAGGCAGCTGGGTCGGAATCTAGCGGCTGGTTTCGGCGGTTGAAGAATCGATTCGGTTGGTTGTAACAATGTATTCGGCGAGACGCAGATTCAGTACTGCTGTTGGATCTGGTAGGACTCAGCGGACAAACCGCGGGTGCGAACGAATCGCGGAAACGGACGAACCGCGGAAGAGAACGAATTGTTGATAAACAATTTTAATTTTTTGGGTTCAATTTGTAGTTATACTTGTTTGTTTTCTGTGTATTTTTATATTGTAAAAAAACATGTGTAGTTTTCTAGTTTGTCAATCAAATATTTTTCATGGTTAGTTCGAATAAAATCTTCTTTAATCAACAATTTTTCTTCACGAATTTTTTTAACTCGAATCGATGATGGGCCAGGTTTTAATCCCATTTTTGTGTCGTATACGCCTCTTAACAGAATTTCCCAGATATGGTGAAGGCAAGCTATTATTTTCCTAACATTTTCTCCAATAGAACGCATGCTCCTTTGAATCGTCTCGTATTGGGAAGACTTCATTCCTGTAGGCATTCATATACAGCTACGGCCTGTTTCTCCAGAGCTATTTGCTGTTATAAGAACTTCCTCTTCGCCCTATGAAATAACAATAGCAATTTGCTCACATTGTTCATTTTTTAAAATACCCGGTAAAAGTTTATCGTCCCAATGGACAACCACGAGTTCATTTTTACGAATGTTTATTTTATATAAATTGTTTTTGAATATTGTTCTCTCAACATTTGACTTATGGAATGTAATAAAGATTTCGATGCTCTCTACTCAAGAGGGTCAAGGTTTGGTGCTTCTAGAGTAGCTATTAAAATGCCCGTGACATTCCACCCGGATACCTCGTCGATCTAACAAAATTGACAATTTCGTGTTTACAATCTCTATAACGTCCCTTGCAAGTGAAACTTTCATCCTCTTGCTCTCAGATGGTCCTGGCCCCGGGTCTTGAAAGGCACAATAGAAACTAAACTGAATAAATAAAATGTCGGTTGTACGCTGAAGTAAAATCACTATCCCTAAAATATGAATTACCTGTAAAACGGGTCTTTCTTTGGTAAACTAGTCAGGTAATCCCCGTATAATAAGAGATTATATTTGAACAAAAGGATCTTTATGTTTGAAAATAGAGTCCAAAATACATTTCAACAAAATAGTTCTCAGTCCGAGACACATTATGTAAAACCCGCAAAATTGTCACTGCTTACAGAAACTGGTACCTCTTCTTCATCCACTTCATCATTAGAGTCGACATTGCCACCTATGTCTGCTTCTTCACATTGCTGAATTCCATCATCATATTGCTGAACTTTATTCAACTGAATGTCTTGTTCATCTTCGGATTCAGATGCATAGGTAACATCATCATCATTATCACAGATGTCATCAAATAGAGATATGTACCGTATCTATTTCATGAAATCTTCCTGGTCATTAGTTAGTCTGCAAAAGAAAAAAATTAGTATCTGCTTAAATTTTTGATTATTTAATAACTTTTACTTTCTGTATTGTGCTGATGATATATAATTTTTTCTTCTTGAAGCCTTTTTTGAATTTTTAAGTTTTATTATTAGAATTATTAAGTTTTGTATTTCCATGTCATATACTTTTGAGAACCAAAATAATGGTAAAAAATATGAATAACGAGCAGGTAAAACAACAGCAAATCCAAAAACAGCCCTTGGAAAATACAAATACTGCAAAAACTGGTTTTCCACTTGATTTTGGTACCTACATAATAGTTGACTGTATGCACTCTTTTGCTTATATCTTGCTTATATATCAGGTAAAATATTTGAACGCTTTAAACGTTGAAATTTTGTATCCATCATATGAAAAACAACATTTGGATATGCCATTAATATACGCGTTTAAATTGTAATGAAATTGGACCATTTAAACTTTAGAAAAAGCTGAAATAAGTTAATAGATACAAAAGTATCCCGAGTGTGTGTTATCGTAGAAAAAGTTGGGTATGCATCGTACGATTAAGGTGAGGCAGTGTAGTTACATTTCAAATTTCTGGCACACCATTTACAAAAGACATAGATACACTTTGCTGTGCGATTCGAAAAATTGTGGTTCAAAGTGGGAATTTTGAAAAAGTATAACAGTAACCCTAGATTGTGTGTGTTGGTTAAAATTTGTCAGCCCCCCAGTCATGCTTTGTTACGCCTGTGAATCAGAGTACATACAACATATTTCAATTGCTTTTGATATACTGATAGACTTTTTTTTGGGGGATATGCGTTACTAAACAGTAGTTCTCGTTCACTTAAAAGAAAATTTTGCAAAATTCCGGGCTTATGCTTTTTATTGAAATTGCTTTTAAATAATACTGGTGACTAAAAATACTAGTCAACAAATTTCTACAATTGGATCTACGTACTGAGCCTCTACGTACTGAGCTTTAACAAAGATAACAAAAAGACGAACGACCTCTTCAAAAATTTTATATATATAGATATAACGAAATAACCAAATGGAAAAAAAACTCCAGGAGACAAAATTTCAATTAGCAAATCGTAAGTACACCATACCTGCCGAGGTCATAACTACAAACCTGACCCATTAGCTGTGAATAACATTACGCTTCCTCTAGTAACACAATTGAAGATAACACAATTGAAATAAAATCTAATATCCAGAACAAATATAATTAAACATCTATCCGGTAGAAGTTTTCGTCACATAAACACCCTAACATATTTGGTCAGGGCGCTTGTTCTCAGCAAAATTGATTACGGTTTATTTCTATATGGAAATAGTCCTTGGTCATATTTGATTTATATAAAATCCAAAAAAACATCGGAAGTTTACTTTTGCGCCACCTTTTATATAAAAGCCGCTGGTTCTTAGAAGCCATGACCATCGCCATATTGTCAATGAAAAAAACTATAATATTGTCCGACAGCCTCTCGGTAATAAAAGCCGTGACAAATATAGCACACACCTCTTGGCAAAAACCTCAATCAACAAAATAAGAAATGTAAAATGAAACTTTTTTGGATACCTGGTCACGTTGGAATAACTGGAAATACACATCCAGATTCCGTTGCAAAATACGTCTGCTTGGCGCCTAAAATATACAACTCTCTTATAGAAAAATAAGACTTAAAAAGAAATTGTATTGCTGAACACAAAAAACGCTTCCCTGCCATCAGACGACATTTTTTTTTATATATGTGCTGTCACTTTTTGTATCCATATGTAATTCCATATGCATGTCAAAATCGTCGTTTTACATACGATTAATAATTTTTGCTTTCACACTTGCATATGTATTTTCGTATGACATAACCTCTAAACGTAAACAAAAGCTGACTTTTTAATGTGTATGTTTCAATAACAGCTGTTTTGTCCGATGAAAATAGAGCGCGCTCTTCGAAAAAATTATTATATGTATCAGACGATGTGTACAACTTTTACAGATCGAAAATTTGACAGTACATACGTAAAAAACATATCGTCTGATGGCAGCATAAACAAACATATTACCAACATCACCACTAACTACACCGCAATTAACCTAAACAATTCCCAACCACAATACCCAACAAACATTAGCAAGGACAACATCCGCATATTTTCCGGACTCCGTACACAATTACAACTCATCAACACCTACTTAACAAAAGTACTCAGAAGTACCAAGGTAATGTGCGAAACAATTCTCATTGAGTATATGTCACATATAGTACTTAATACAAGCACTAGAAACAGTAGATTTGTGGTACTTTCCGCAGTCGACACTGAAGCTGGTATGCTATTTCCTTCGTCTTTAGGTGTTTTTTTTATAATGCTTTTTAGGTTGTATTCCATTTTCTTTTAATAGTACTAATTTTGTTTAAGAAATCAAAGAAAAAATTATATTAAATCGAATAGAAAATGCTTGAAAAATAATCCTAAGGATTTTATAACTTTGTTAACTCTAAAAGGAAAACAACTGATTTCCATGAGGTATACGAATTTAGATTCTTCTGGTGTAAAAGAGATATCGAACCTATTTGCCGACTATTCAACGTTGTTATTGCCTTTCCTACATTTTATTTTTTTACAATGAAGTTCTGGAAGGTTAAAGATCATTAAAAGCACTAGCCCTGATGGCATCCCTGCTTTCATTTTGAGAGACTGTGCTGATGAGTTGGAAATAAAGTTATTTTATACATTATATAAAAATGACAGTATATTTTACGTTGCTAAGTTAAGCTCGATCCCAAATCTGTTTGAGAAACTTATTACTAGGAGATTTTCTCATTTACTTAGTAATACAATGTCTGATAAACAACATGGATTTGTTAAAGGTAGTTTCACGGTTACAAACCTAAGGGAGTTTGTGTCTCATGTCTTTTCGCAATTTTTAGGTAAATTTTAAACTAACGTCATTTATACTGATTTTAGCAAGGCCTTCGATACTGCTAACCATAATCTCGGTATTTTAGGGTTTTCACCGATTGTTCTACGTTGGATTACTTCATACCTGTGCCATAGGACAAAAAATGTACTATTTATGGATTTATTCTCACACGTTATTGATGTTACTTCCGGTGTTCCTCAAGGTAGCCATTAAGGCCTTCTATTATTTAACATATATTTAAATGATCTACCCTGAGTTGTTTGCTCATCAAAAATATTGAAGTATGCTGACGATGGCAAACTATTTAATTCGTACAGTTTAATTGAGTTGTCTGATCTCAGTAGATTCTCTGTATGGTGTGATGGTAATTGTATCAGCCCGATTCTGAATACTCGCCGGGGAATTTATTTTTCCCGAGATTAAAATCCTCCTATTCTAAACAAACGGGGAGATTGGAATAAGGAAAAGAGAATTTCGATTATTCAAAGTCTGCTGTACGGCTAACAATTTGGTAATTATTTTTTTTGGAAATTTCAAAAGTACAATAGTGAATAAAGTTAATATAAACAAAACACATATAAAAAAACAATATAAAAATGTTCAGTGTAGCGTTATCGATGATATCTGAAGCAGAAAACGCTGAAGTAGAAGAATGTGCAAAAGATAGAAAGGAAACAGTTACATGATGCCATCATTTTCAAGATATTCATCGGAATGATCAATAATTGATATTTAACCAAAAATAAACTTACAGGTCTGTGATCATGAGCTGAGGATTCAGTACGTGGACGCATCGCATCCCAGTGCATGTCACGACTCATCCATCTGGGAATACTATTGGAAACAACTTATAATAAATTTCAGATTAAACATTTTTTTGTATATTCTTATATTTCACTAAAAAAGTTAATAATCCAAAAAAAAACTGTAAAAAGCAGAATTCACTTGCAATTCATTGGCGGAATAATTCCCAAAAAATCACATCACATTCTCCCTTTTATTGACATTCATAATGCCGGCTTTTTTCTCTGGGATAAGATTCTCATTTTGGAAGTTCGTTTAGAATAGGGAAACAGGGAAATGGGAAAAAAAATCATGGGGAATTGCTATTCAGAATCGGGCTGTATGTCTATAAACTTAAAAAAGTGTAAAAATATTAATAATCATTTTAATTATCTAACACCAATGTTGCCAACCTACATGTTTGCTGTTAGTTCCTACTCTTGTTCTCATTGATCTCCAACACATACTGTTCCTGTTCTCTTTAATTATGGATTTTGCTTTCATCTGTTCCTACTTCAACTTGTTTCTGTTATCATGATTTACTACTCCAGCTCTCATTCGTTTATGCTATCATCCTTGTTACTGTTTAGTTCATGTCTCATTCAATAGTTCCTGTCTCATCCGTTCCGATCCCATCAGTTCCTTCTTGCATCGATCGACAGTATGGCTTCCGTAAAAATCGATCTAATGGAGACCTGATGACGTTCCTTACGGAGCGATGGAGTCGATCTATTCACGCCCTTGGTGAAAGTACTGTCGTTGCTCTGGATATTTCCAGGGCGTTCGATAGGGTCTGGCACGAAGCACAAAATTATTGCATTTAGTGTCGGTAATATCTTCTCTCGATTCATATCGAGTTTCCTCAGTGATCGCTCTGTACGAGTTGTGCCACAAGGCTCTGTCCTCTCTCCCTCTCTATTTCTTATTTTCATTGACGACCTGTTGGGTCAGTGAACTGTGAACCCGATCTACTCCTCTGCGGATGACAGTAACCTATGTCATTCATACTCATTTGATCATCGGCCAGGTCCTCTGGAGGTCGAGGACAAAAGGCGAATGATGAATGACTCACTTAACTGCGACTTGGCGATGATTTGTGAGTGGGGCCAAATGAATAGAGTAGATTTTAATGCGAAAAAGACCCAGTGCTGTTTGTTGTCACACAAACGTTCCACTGATCCAGCACCGTCGTCAATCTCTATGGGTGGTGTGGATATCGACGAATCAGACACTCTTGATGTTCTGGGCGTGATGATACAGGGTGATGCTCGCTGGGCTAGCCATATATTCGAAGTGTCGAAAGAAGCATTCAAGTGTTAGGCTTTTTGAAGCGGTGCAAGAAATACTTCACTCCATCTGATCTCGTAAATATTTACACCACCTACTTCCGGCCTAAAATAGAATATAACTCCCATATATGGGCAGGAGCTCCAAAGACATCTTTGCAGCTTTTGGACCGTGTACAGAGGAGAGCGGTGCTGATGATTGGAGATGGTAGGGTATCCAACTCTATTGTCTCCCTTCAGCATCGTCGGCACATCGATAAGGAGGAAAGGACATGGGATAACAGCAGGAGGCCCTGAACGCAGCCACATGAAGAAAAGGGTCTGCGATAAGAGACAACTCGCGCAACCGCACACACACACTAGAATATATAATGTAGTACATATGTATGTATAAATAGTCCACACCAATTCCATTGTTCTTTAGTATTATCCAAATGCTCAAGGAGTATTGTTGATAATTACTCATTGCTATGAAGCGAAGCAGTTTTGTTTCTTCATAGTTGGTCATTTCGAACCGAGAAAATAAATAAACTAAAGAGTTTTGCCCCACCACTGGTAAGAGACTCTAGTTAAATTATTTAAATAAGAAATTGAGTTTTCCCCCACCAGCGGTAAGAGACTCGTTGCTTTCTTTATAAAAAAGAAAGCAACTTGGAATAATAAAATATTCCACACTTGGTATAAAACCAGTGTTAAAAATAAAAGCGTAAACCAAGACTGTGGTTTAAACATAATTGAAAAATCATAATTTAGCACCAGAGCTAAATAATTTCTTTTACCGCCAGTGGTAAAATTAAGAAAAATAATTTGATATAGAACCAGTTTAAAAAAAAACAAAGATGCTACCAATTCCGCTAAGCTCTATGATGAAGGAGTTAGTGGAGAGGCAAGAAGGTGCTTAAAAAAGAATTAAGCACCTTGTCGTCGAGGATCCAAACTCGCATGAGTTGGACAAGTTGTGGGAGGAGTTCCAACAATCCCACGCAAGGATGATAGTGGCAGAAGCTTTGGCGGACCACCAATATTTTAAAAAAATATATATTTATAAAGAGGTGTCCGCAATAATAGCAGACGTTATGAGGAAGCGGGAAGCCAAAATGCAACAACAAGAATTGGAGCGGCAGCGACGGGAACTCGCAAAACAACATAAACGCATAGAGGAGCAAACAATTTCCCAGCAGCAGAAAAAACTGGCTTTTCAACAGCAAGGAAGTCAGCTGCAGGAAACGGATATGGAGGAGACCTTTGCCAAAGAGGAAGGTGTCAAGAAGAGATCGCCAGCATTTAGTTCATCCGTTCCATGAACAGAAAGGCAGTTCTTAAAAAATTGGATGGACAAAACTACAGAAGCGCTACAGATATATGACCATGCGATGCAAAGGCAGTCAACAATGTGCGATTTCGAAATATAACGAGACCGCCTAAAACGATTATGGGAGGTGGCAGAGAAGAAAAAATTCAGCTTGCAGAAAGATTATGGCCATAGATGCGACGAAATTGGAGATCTGGAATTGGCGGTGAATAACATGTTAATAAGGATAGCTTCAGAAATCGACGAAAAATGCTAGAACCACAAAAACCCTCGGTACCTACATTTAGTGGGTCGATTAAGGATGGGCAGCATTTCATTGGGGTGTTTAAAGAGATGGTTCACAACCAAGAGCTGTCAGACACCATAAAATACAATTATTTGTGGTCATGTTTGGAAGGTGAAGCCAGATCTATAGTATCTCATCTATTGGATGGTGGTCCAAGGAACTATGAAGCAGCTTTAGAACTGCTTACGAAGAGATATGAGAACGACAGAAAAATGTTTAATGAGGCGCTAGATCTGTTATTGGATCTCGGGATGCTCAAACCAAATTCGGAAACAGACGTTCAGAATTTCATTGACAACATAAATGAGGCTTTATATGTTGTGAAAAATAAATTAGAAATAGTGGACGATGCAGAAATATCACCAATATTTGCTCACATAATATTGCGAAAAATTATTAAAGCAGAATTACAGCAGTATGATCAGCAAACTAAGAAAGCTAGAGATTCAGCAGTTGGCGGATGTTCAGGATTACTTGGAGCGATTATTGAGTTACATGTGTTATAAATGCAATATCCAAGAGAAGCAGTGGCCCAAGAAAACTTATGGAGATATATGTGAATGTTGTGACAGTAACAACCATGGCATATTTAAATGCGTCAAATTCAAAGAGATGTTAAAAAAAGCAGTTATGTTCGAAATGTCTCATGCACCCTCAGACTACGAAATGCTGGAAAGATTGGACTTACCGGCAGTGTGGAAGGAATCATAATTCAATGCTGCATCATGGAGATAAAGTAGCTACATATGTCATTCAGCCAGACACCACACTTACGAATTCAAATATATGGAATACGGCCGATAGAAGTTCGCCGATATCTTTGAATGAAGAAAATGCTCGTTTATATGTGTCAATTATCGGCGAATTGAAGGTACAATGCCTTGCTGCCGAGGCCAACCGAAAGAAGGCCGTTGATGACCTTAACAATGTACAAAGGGAAAATCATCAGTTACGGCTACAGTTGGATGAAGCACAAAAGAATTTGCAAGACGAGAGATTGAATCGCTTTCAATTGAATAAGAACATACAAAGTATTCGCGAAGAACTTCAATCCAAGGATGAAATCTACTTGAAAGAAATCACTGAGACCCGTTCACGACATCAAGCTGAGATCGCCTAGATAGGGGGTCGTTTAGCCTATACAGAGAGATCCTGGAAAGAGTTGCATGAACAATATGAAACCATGATGCAACAATCCATGCAAGAGTTGCGCGAACAATACGAAGCTGCCGCCAATATTAATACGGTAGCTGATCCAAGTGCCATCGACGAATTACTTATACGAGTCGTTACCAAAGAATCTTTTAGAAGAAAAAAAATAAACCCAAAAAAATAGTCCCAAATTATAGATAAGAAATAGAGGGTATTGCATTCAGAAAAAAATAAGTGTAAGATAGAGAAATTACAAAAATGACCATAAAATCTCAATTTTTGTTTTTTACCGAATATTTTACTTTTTAAAAAATAATTGTAGAAGCACTGTAGGTACTGAATTTTAAACTCGATATTCAGTTGAGTTCTGCGTTGAAGGTTGTTATCTACTAATTATTAAGTAGTTCCCATATTAATAGGCAAAGTAATTAAAAACAGGGAGCAAAACATCGCGTGTAGCTTCGGCTGTGTGGCACGTAGCGCCGTCCTGTTGAAACCAAAAGTTGCCAATATCCTCCTCTTCAATTTTTGTAAACAAAAATTCGTTCAACATGGCCCGATAACGAAAACAAAATAAGCACTAGTTGAAAAAAAACGTTAGATGGCGGACCCTTTATTAGCATATTTATGTTAATGCATTTGCATCATATATTTTTCAATATTTTTATTTAAACTATTTAAGTCGAAAAAAGTCAATTTTCTCGGCTTTTTCGTAATCAAAAGTCGATTTAATTGTTCACTAGTTTTTTAAGAAAAAGTCGATTAATCGACTTTTCGTGAGCCGACTTATACAACCACACAGCCGCAGGTTTAACGGTCTTGGATTCGACCTGGATTTCCACGGCGTCTACAAATTAGTCCGTTGGCTCGGAATCTGAGATTCCGGGAGGAATGTGGCTGTTGAAGAACCAATTCGGTTGCGAGATTCGGCAGGACTCGTAATTGGCCGAAGCACTGTATTTTGCGATCATGCTATTGGATCTGGTAGGACGCAGGCTCAGTCCTGCTACCGAACCACGGAAGCGAACGAATCGCGGAAACAGACGAACCCCGGAAGCGAACGTATCGCGGATGCGAATGGATCGCAAAAGCGAACGAACCGCGAAAGCAAACGAACTGCGGAAGCGAACTAATCGTTGAAGCAGAGCCTCGAAAACTTTATTACATTCTATAACTAAAAAGTTCAGAGAACAATATACTAAACAAATTGCGAAAGCGGACGAGCTCATTTTCAGGAATGTTTACATTATCTAAAATTTGTTTAGTATATTGTTCTCTGAACTTTTTAGTTATAGAGTGTAAAACCGTTTTCGAGGCTCTGTACTTAAGAGGGCCAAGGTTTAGTGCTTCTAGAGTAGCTGTCGGATACCTTACATCGATCTAACAAAATGGAAAATTTCGTGTTTAAAATCTCAAACGGGTCTTTCTTTGGTAAACTAAACAGGTAATACCCATATAATAAAAGATTACATTTGAATAAAAGGCTCTTTATGTTTGAAAATAGAGTTCCAAAATTCGTTGTAACAAAATAATGGTAATTCCGAGACACATTATCGAAAACCCCGTAAAATTCGTAGACTACTCCCACATTGGCTCCTACTCTTACCAGGTCACGTTTTTTGGCAACCCGGTCTGGGAAGTTACAACAATTATGTATACAATTTATTTTAAAGAGCAACATTAGCTTTCTTTTAAGATATTAAGCGTGTTTTTATTATGTACCTTTCTGAGGTAATGGCTCCATATGTCAGCTTTGTGTCCAAAAATTTGTATTTGTCAAAAAATTTCTGATTTTTTTGATTGATTTTTTACGGTTATATATCAAATTTGTCGCAGGCCGTCCAAAAAAGCTGCAAATTGCACCTTAAGTTGCAAAACGATAACACTATCGACACAAAGTCCTTACTTTGATTTTTTACTTGTTGGTAGAATTTTCTGGCATCATTTCAACTTAAACTCAATCTCCTCACATTTCAGTCTTTTCTGTTTCTTTCCCTGTAATAGACGATTTTCCTCCCTTCTCAACTGAGTGTCGCCCTTTATGCAATTATTAACATCATTGGCGGCTTTCAGTCCTAATCGAACCATTAGTTTCTTTCTTGCCGCTTTCGGTTACCAATTTCTTCTTCGGCGGCCTTCGTCACGGAGTTGTTTATATGTTGAAATAACTTGCTGATATCATCGGGAGCAGGACGGTTTAATAGGAGATTTTGTGATAACTTCGTCCATTGCAGCTTTGGATTATGTTCTACTCATTCGTTCATATAATTTTTACTATTCTATTCATTCATTCACATAATTTCATACAATTCATTCATATTCATAAATTCTTTCATTCATTAATTAATTTTATTTATGTAAGGAGACAGCAAGTATGTGCGGCACCGTAATATCTTAATTGCACCTTCACTGCAAGTCGGCGGCAGACGAAATAACGTGTTTGAGAACAAATACCCATTGAACTTAATAAATTGTAGAAAGTACAACATTTCATTGCGAAAAAGTCTGTATTTGCAGTTGTTTTCGTATTTTTTCACTAATAAAGAAAAAAGATAGGCACAAAGATTGGAAGATGAAAAACGTCTAAAAGAAAATTATAGAGAAAAGCGGGGCACTTCAGGTAAATACTTTTTAGTATTTGGACGCACAGACCGACGTCCCATGTAACATTAATGTCCAAGGTCACCTAGTTGTCTAAAATGTATATTTTTCAGGCACACTTTAAAATTTATGCGAGTCATGGAATTCCTATTATGCGAATTTTCTTACTGTCTCTACATTCCATACTGGTTCAGAAATGCAAATGCAGTCGAAGCCCCAAATAGATAGATTTATCAGAGGAAGCAGTGGAACTTGCCTTTTTTAGTCCGATAATGCAAGGTATTATTTTATTTTACTTAAAAGCATGGAAAAACAAAAACTTTTTCATAGGAAATTCAGTTTTTTAGTTTAAAATTACCTTAGGGTATCATATTTGAGCCAGAGCTTGCAAAATATGCTCAACCACTGACAAGACCGAAAAAATTAAACGGAATCGTTCAGTGTCTGAGCAGCAACCGTCTTTTTCGTTTCGTTTGTGTCGCTCATCTACTGAGGGTCAGTAAGCGGGCAAGTCTTCAAAAAATGTCCTTATTTTTGTTGTTGCGTTTGCCTTCGTCATAACGAAATAACCAAAAAAAAAAAGGACCAGCAGAATGCACATACATGAAAATATAATATTTCTGTAGTTTTTTTTATTGAAAATAAAGCTTTATTTCACTAATAAAAATAAAAATTCTATGCATCACGCATCACAATCATCATACTACAAGCGGAGGTTTGAAAAGGCTTTATATAGCAAATAAAAGTGGAAATAGATCCGAAACATTGGCATTGGGTCTAACCTTGGCATTAACGAACATAACAAACACATTGCTAAAATGTACATATCATCTAATATGGTAAATTCTTATCTTTATCTGCATTCTGTCCCCATTGAAAATGATTTCTCCTTTCGCTGTGTTGATGAGTCTGAAGTTATAGAGAGTATTTGTTCAATCAAATCCAATTATGTGGGATCCGATGAAATGAATCCAATCTTCCTAAAGATGTTACTTCCTAAGATACTGACTTATCTCACATTTCTATACAACACTATAGTTACAAAGTCGGGTTTACCACTGGGTTGGAAATTAGCTAAGATAATTCGGCTTCAATTTACTTCACCGACATTGCTCCGATTTGTCTCAAATTTTCCCTACAGATTACACTTCTGATTCTAAGAAGATTAAAAAAATCCCTCAAATAAGCCATTTCTTAAGTTTGGACCATTTTTCCATAAAAATAACAAAACAACCAATTTTAATTTGATGTCGCTTCGGCATGGGTTAATGGATCGACGGTGTATATATACGACTGAAAACAAAGTGTTTAGGTATAATAATATCTCCGGACTTTCGAGGCCCGTAACTTGGAAAGTTTGAACTTGGGGTATTTTTTTATTATAAAAATATAAAAAAAATGGAGCAATGTCGGTAAAGTAAATTTGTTCCGATATTTCCAATATCTAAAGGGAATAACGAGTTGCATCCTATAGATAGTTTAGCTTTTCTGTCTAAAGTACTTGAACACTTATTAACCCTCTAACCGGCATTACCACTTTGAGGATGTCTTCATTAATTGTGTTTAATTTCGTAAAAAATATATGGTAAAATAACAGGTTGCAAGGATTTTTCAGTATTTCTGTTTGGTGTTAGAGGGATAATATTTTTTACAAAATATTTTTATAAAATTCGAGTTGTGAAAGGTCGCAAAAAAATAAAAAACTCCATGTCTTAAAAAAGGGTCAATGACAGTTAATTCACACAACGGTATATAAAAAAATTTAAAGAAACATTGTTTTTTTAATGTTGAAAAGTTATATCAACCAATCGCATCTCTATTGTAACTTTTTGTTTATTCGAATCATTAACGTTACGAATTTCTGTAAATATGGAACTTATCAAAAATGTTGTCATTGATCTCACCAACAAATTTTCTTCAAAGATCATCTGCAAAGTCTAATGAAAATAACACCCGTCGAAAAAGGTTTTCTCAAAGAATTTATCTACTGTATCGATGTGTCTACGTATTAGTTTCAATATTTACCATAAAACGTTTGCAATTGTTTTGAAAACAAACATTTTTTTTTAATTTTAGTACTATTAGTCAGTTTTTTAAAGAGGAGGATATACTAAATCCACTGTTAGTCTGTCCGTCAATAGTTCAACAAGCTCATCGACTCCGAATTTGTTTATAATTTGATTGCAAAATGCAGTCTTAAAACCATAAACAAATTTTTTAACCTGATATTTTGAATTCTACCGGATCCCTTAAAAAGTTGGGTTTCGAACGATATCCTTTCAAATCTGTAGGCTTTTAGAAGTTTCCTAGAAATACTTTTTCAACCACAAATGACAGCACAGCCAAAAACTGTTTTTTTTTAAATATCCTAGGAGTTTTTTTTACATATGTTTATTTATCGTCAACTGATATGTGTATTCATCCGTCAAATCTTCGCACAATGTAGATGAAAAATAAAATTCATATAATTTAAAAATGAGGAAAAAGCGGACCCCAACTCAAAAAGCGTGTCAGTTGGTTACCTTAATCATAACTCTATCCAGTTGATGTACTGTAGAACTATCGCTAACCGATACAATAACTCAAATTTGGAAGAGGTGTCAAAGAATCGATCTTGGTATCAGAGATTTGCGGTGCACCGCATGAGAATTCAAACTTAATCACTCAAACACAATAATAATCGATTTCTAGTTATTGTATCTTATACCACAGCTTCAACCTCGGCTTAAGTGTGAATGATGAAAATGAAAGTATTATTTTTTTTTCTCGACATTGAATTTTAGATTTAAAGACCTCTATTTGTTCTTGCTCTTATTAAATTAAAAAAGACAGGTCAAGGCACATTGTGTTGTTAAAAGAAAATACTTATTTGTTCAACATTTTAATAATTTTATAAAAAAAAAATCGCAAAAATAATAAGCGGATCGCAAAAAATAAAGCAAACAACTTGCGGTACATAAAGCAAAACTTTGCGATAGCCGAAGTCAAAGTGGTCAAGCGGTTGTACCCGTCGGAATGAGTCAACGAATTAGTATTCGAATACTATTAATATGACTAAATAGTGTAATGAGCACACATACCGCTTAGATTGCGGGGGTACAAACTTCCACCACTTTCTTTTGTATACCGCAAATCATTAAAATGTCACCGCATGCAGTTCTCTCTATGGTATGTGCTGAAAAGCCTAAAATGGATCGGTACGCACGTGTCTGATTTTCAAAAAAAAAAGTATATTTGTTTACATTCGTGAGCATCAGTAGTTGAGGATTTATATTCCAGCATATGCAGCAATAATACATATCTTATAACTTTATTTTCAAATAATGAAATGTTCACAATATGATTGAAATTTTCATAATAGTGATGCATGTGATGTTCTTACCAACTATGTGCGCATTTCCAGCTTGCCCATCACCAACATATCTTCAGAGAAGCGCATAGCACAACAACCGTTTTGCAAAAGATAACTTCAAAGATTACAAATGGCCTAAATCAGCGGCGTCATGACGAGCGAACTATTGTGGCAGCTCTTGACCTGTCCAAAGCTTTTGACACGGTCGACCATCCAATGCTGATTTCCAACATTATGAACTCCACTCTTCCAAATAACGTCAAACGATGGATTGCCAACGTTTCGGTGGTGTCGTACGCCGACGACTGCGCCATCATCTCATCAGACGTTAATGTGAACGGCGTAAGCTCTAAAATTTCCAACTATTAGGTACCATCACTAACTTCTTTTGGGAACGTAATCTCCAGTTGTCCACCGCAACAATGACTCTCTTTCCTGGATTCGAGAAGTTAATATGGGACTAGACATCGTTGTCGAAGGCAGGCGTATCCCCACAGCAAACAATCCGAAAATTTTTGGGGTAGTCTTCGACAACCTTCTCCACTTCTCGTCACAGAAGCGAAAGCAAGGAATAAGGTACTGAAAGCCTTAGCCGGCACCACCTGGGGCAAATACAAGGAAACCCTGGTGGAGACATATAAATCCATCGGTCGCTCCATCCTTAACTATGCTGCTCCAATATGGACCTCATTCCTTAGCGACACGCAATGGAAGAACTTGCAAACGACGCAGAATAATGCACTCCGAATCGCTACTGGTTGTGTCCAAATGACGAATGTAGATCATCTACACGAGAAGACCGGGATTCTGTCAGTCAGACAAAATAATGTACTGCTGACTAGACAGTTGCTGTTGGCATGTCACCTGCCAAGTCATCCTAACCATCCTAACCTGCCTGATGGCAGATCCACATCCCCGACACATCCGTAAGGACTGCAGGCACTATCGTGAGGACATCCAAGACGTCATTCCAATGGACGTCAACCGATTGTCAATATCGAATGCCCTGAAAATACGCATTAACTGGCGGTTTCCCAAGCCATAAATGGCTACAGATGCAATAGAGTCCTTAACTAACATCCTCCTCCAATTTCGGATACTGAGCGGCAGCTTCCAAGACTAACTCTTTCAATCCTGGCACAACTAAGAGCTGGCTGGAGCAATATTCTCAACTACGACAGAGCCTACAAAGCCCTCATGACACAGTGCATTTATTTAATTGTCCAATATCACCTCCCTTCGACCCAATGATTTCTGGTCACGTCCAACAGTTCCTTCACCCACCAACATCACACCTCCTAAATGACACACATTAATTCAATATTTATTCCACAGACAAGAACTTTCGGCAACAGCAGCAGAACTGTTACAACAACAACATCATTGATTTCTTTTGTGATTTTCCAGAGCATTTTTGATAATATAGTGATATCAAAAAATTATGATTTAATGTGATGGTTTCTGTTAACATTCGGACACCATTGAAACTTGCGCACGAACTTATTTGATTGCCTTATTAAATATTTACTTCTCTATGTCATTAGAATTTTTCTACATGGGATGATGATTATGAGGCCTATCTTCGGGACTGTTAACATATTAACAAACTTGATATTTCATATTATATGATTATTACTCGTGATTTGGGTATTAACCCATCGTTTAACCTACAATTTGGAAAACGATAGTGAACGTACATTAATTTTTTGTAGTTTGGTGCAACCGCAGGAGGCTGGAACGTCATCGGAATTTATTTGTTTGTGACGGGTTGTAATGTTGACAGAATATATTAAAATTGTTAATTTATATCCATAGATAATTTTTCTTTCACTAACAACTTTACCCCGACTATTACGAACATAAAAAAACCAAGTCAGTTCAGTATTTCTCAAGTGATGCGATTACCAACGAACATCATTTAATTTTTATTATTATAGAAGAAGATAGATATAAGTCAATATTTTACGATTACGTATTAAAGGAAAATACTTCATGATAAATAATATGTATTTTATTTAGTGGAGATCCACACAATTTTCTTATGTCCAAACACATACATTTTTAATTTCAGTAAAGTCAATATAAACATACATTCTGCATTTCTGTTAAATTGGACCATACATTAAAATTTTCGAAAAAAAAAAAATCCATCCCAGCGCCACCTAACTAGCGCCCAAACTACATATAAACCTAATCGTATAAACCAACCGAACCTATGGTGTAGATTTGGCTTCAGTAGCTCTTATCGTTAAAACCTGATGCTCGGTGAAACATATGCACGAATGTTTTTATATATTATAAAGATAGAATTAAATGAAATCTACATAAAATGAAGGTGGCAGAAATTTTGATTCTCAAACTTGCTCCTTTTGTTCACAATAAAAACTTACTCACTCATGACATACTATGAACATAATATACATTATAGGAAAATATAAAACGAATTCATATTTTTCTCGACAAGTCAATATTATAAATAACATTAGAATGTACTCGGGTTTAATTACATGACAGGTTGAACTGTCGGGCAGGATACCTAGTATCTGTGTTTTTACATTCTACACCTATCCCTCGATTTACACGATAGATACGTTCCTCAGGAAATCGTGTAAATAGAGATTTGAAAAGATTGTGTGAAAAATCGTGTAAGTCGAAAATGCAGGCGCAGTTTAGTAATGCGGTTCCAGCATGAAATGTTAAGGGAAATGAGTAATCGCGTTAAAAATATTTTTTTTTAACAAAATGATACAGTGCAACACCCACCAGTCTAGAATCTCACTAAAGTAATATATATGCTGACTCCGGATGTTTGTAGTCGAATCATATACAGTGTACTTTCTCATCAGCGGACACCAAAGGGAAGGCGAATTTTGTCCATTTAAGGGAGGTGTCCGCAAGGAGAGAGTACACTGTAGATTAGAAAAGCATTTCATTTCAAAAGTTAATGTGGGTCCACATTAAACACGCGAATAAGTTACTGAAGGCCAAAATATGTGAACTGTAATATGTAACTCTTAAAAAAATCGTGTAAATCGAGGAATTTTATAAATCCCCCTAAATTTACACGAAACCCAAAAAAGTCGTGTCGTGCAAATCAAGGGATAATTGTATTTGCTTTCTAACCGTCTACAGTTTGGAATCCCGTCTGATCTTACAATCAATATAATGTAAGCAAATTCTTCTATAAAGCTATCTATTATTTTCGCTTATTCATTACATCAACATTTCTTTACATTATCTACTCCAGAATCTGGGGAGCATTTATCTTTCTTGCGTTTTTTGTTTTTCAAAACATATCCCGGATATAATTCCATGTGAATCTGTCGCTCTTGACGAGCTTTTTCATAATATTTACTTTGTTCTTCGCGTGATAGCTCATGCCACCTTCTTCCCAATATCTGGTTGATAGCAGCCGATTCTTTTAATTTGCATTCTGCCACAACTTTGGCACGCATTTCTTTCATGTATAACATAAAGGCATTCAATGGTTTCTTTATGTGCATTTTCTTTTTTTCTGGTGTATAATCTTTGAAACTCTTTGAATTTGGTAAATAACGCTGGCTTGCGGAACTATCCTGTTTAGAACTTGTTGATATTATATTTTGATGTGTATTAAATATATTATAGGGAGATATATCTACTGGAGGCAGAATACTCGGTGTAAATCGAAAGGGAAAATCACTAGACAGGTTGGAGCTGATGGGAATAGATGCATAGTACGGACTTCTAAAACTTGATGTCGACGAATACATAGAAGGCCCACGCCATGAAGAAACTTGTGATATGTCCGCAGTTAACATTGGATATGGATATTGGTTAGAAGAAAACGGATACATTACTGGTCTTGTTAGACCTATTTGTTTGGTATCCAGCTGAAATGGTGGAATCCTACAATGGGCGGGGGGTGGTATTGTCAAATGTTCAGTAGTATGACAGAACAATGACTGTATATTAATTGTGTTCGACGGGTTTCCACTGGTGCCGTTTGAATACGAACAAGGGGAAACCAGATACCCGACATTAAAGTTAGATGCGTGTGGTTCAATCTTGTTTAAAACCTGATTGTGATCAGATCTTGTTGTTATTTTACTACTTTTTTCCTCACTTTCAGTTAAGTCGATTAAACTGGATTTTTCTTCTAATAAATTTTCAGACGAAATTTTTTCATCTTCTCGATCTCCCTCATCTTCGAAAATTTTAACTTCATCGGTGCTGCCTAAATCATCGCCTGATGTACTGGTATGACGGACATGGTTTGTATTTGACATTACTAGTGTAGACTTTTATTTTATTTGAACTAGTTTTCTTAAAATATTTTATTAATACGTAAATAACGTCGGAACCATTCAATCAAATGAGAGGTTATTCTCCGGAGCTAAAAAAAAAGTACATTGTTAAAAGTTTGAATTGAAAATTAACGTAAGTTCGGAAAATATGTATTTTAATAGAGCAAACAAGAGTTTATTATTTACATCGACGTTTCCGGGAAAATAGTAAAAACCCAAGAACAATTAAAATGTGTCCATACTTGGTAACCTTACTCAATGGAAATACTCGTATATAGGGGTAATAGTGGTGTATGTAATAATAAAGATATCCACCTTGTTTAATTCTTATTGATTACTCTCACGGGACGATACATTTCAATACGTCTTATACACTTCATGTGTCAATTATTAGTAAATGTCAATGAACACCTCAAACGGATTAATAATGTGTGTTCCTAAAGCAACGTCAGGAAAGGTACTGGGCAAATCTTTGTCGGAAATATATTTTTGATCGTATTTGTATAAAAAATACGTAGTGTTTACACTACGGCAAAATATTTGCCCCTTTTTTGATTGTTCAAACACCTGTCAAATAGTGACAAATAGGTGTTTGGGAAAAAATGTTTGTCGTGTCTTCAAACTTGAACGAATATATGACAATAAATAAAATCTGTCAGAACTGTCAATCCAAAGAAGTTTGCTTCATCGCATTTATTAAAAATAATAAAAAAAGGTCCAGTTTCGGAAAGTATGAAATATGACCACTAATATGAGCCCACCCTGATCAATTACCGACAACGCGTTGGTACATCTCCATTTAAGAGTACACCTCTATTGAAATGGAGTTTTTATAGTTTTTTTTTTTTTCAAAAAGTATGGTTCTTACTGGAAATTATTTATTATTTATATAAAATTATATTTTCGTACATTACAATTAGAAAACCCTATTCCGAATATCTTCAAGTATTTACGTGATTGGGCAGAACATTTTTTTGGTTCAGATAATGGAACTTGGGTCAAATGAAAGTCAGAACTTTTAGCTATTCGTTTACTGTAATTCTATGATCGTATCTCAAGAAAGTTTATTGGTAAAATTCTTTAATGGAACAACATTTATCCGATTACCATAACGATACAAATTCTTACAAATTCTTTGGGCTGAAAATAAAATGAATTCTATCGTATCGAATTTTCGTCATTAAATGTTATATTAAATGTTAAAACGCAAACATTCCCCAACATTTATATTCATTGTAACAAACACTAACAGCACGGCTGTCTGCTGCTGTTGTTTGCTCTTACGAAAGGCAAATAATTTAGTTTGAACAAATGGTTTGAGCAAAGAAATATTTGACGATATTTGTAAACTCTTTACCTGATGTGATCGTACCTAAGTCTCACTATCTCCTATCTATATTGCGTATTCGCATATTGTCGCAGGTTTTACGGTGGTTCTAATGTGACCTTGCAGTGCCCACGGCGATGTCTTTGGGTGAATTTATGGGTGAACTCCACGTTATGAACCGTAAGATGTTAGTATCCCCGGAGACACCTGGTGACATCGCACTGGAAAGTTGACAGCAGCAAAATACTCGAATGTACGTCAAGAACACGGGATCATCTGATGGGAAAATAAACTGTTTCCGCCTCAGAGTGAGAGTACGAGTACGAGGTTTTGCTCTAGTATATGGTTCAGTAAGATGCCTACTACAATGATCTGTCTACCTTTAATTTTACTGTGGGTACTAGTGACATTGACGTGACAGTCGCAAAAGGGGGGCAATGACTTCGGACAACAGCCTTTTTTTTATCAAAAATTTTGTTTTTACAATATATTAATACTAATACCTCAAAATAATTATTTGATTCCCATATCTTATGTAATCCCTTTTAGGGAACCTTTTAAAATAATTCCGGCCGAATGAAATCAACTACATAGCAAAGATAGGGAAGAAGATACCTCTACCGACGGGCTGATATTCCAGAAAAATATAAGGCTGACATCACCGTGATCCAAGAATTTAATAAGCTGCACAATGCGTATGCAAATACATTGTACATAATTATTCATTTGGGTGTAGATTCGCTGTTAGTAAGCGGCTTAGACATTGACCTTAGAATGACACTGGTAGATGCATCATGGTCAAATATTTTTGACATTAGGGTAATACATACACATGTTCCAACAAAAGAACGGACGATGAATCCAAAGATGATTTCATTGTCTGCATTGCCGAAATAGGCATAGAACTTTTGAACTAGTTTCGGAAAACACAGGCTGATGTTTATCAATAAAGAGCATTTTCTTTGTCTTTGAGTCATAATTTTAAATGAAAATATATAACTTGTGCTAAAATTAAAAAAAAAAACACCGAAAATTCCAAATTTCTCGAGAAATTCTAAAATAGTTAAATCCATCTTTCAAAACCGATTGGAATGCAGCTACTGCATTTTCCCCTAACATCTTCCAATTTCTCCGACAAATAAAATTGCATGGGCCTGTAAAAACTTGATTTACTGCATAATAGTTAAAAAAAACACTGGGGACGAATCGGTCATACATACACATGATAGGAAGCGATGGAATACATTATCTTTGCCCTTATTACATAGATGATGTCTTCTCTAACGTCCAACTGGATCGATATAAATGGAATTATAATAAATGGGTTACTTACAAGACGGGTGTACAGAGGCACCCATCTCAACAATATCCTACTACAGATGGAAAGTACAGGCCGTAGAGTCATAGCTTGTGCAGACGACCTCGTAATTGCAGTACAGGGAAAATACACTTTCACCTTCAGAGATGTAGTCCAGAACTTTATCCGGACACTCTCAACATTGGCATCAGATAATGGGGTGGGAGTGAATGTAGAAAACCCGAACTCGTTGTCTTCATTAGGGACCATCGAATTCCGGAAATTGGAACCTTTACAATTATTGACCGAATCAAGGGAATCATTCTGCGGAAGATGCACGAAGTTTGACGGGACAAAGCGTTATAAGGGCGAGAAGATTGTTTGATGCTGCAATCCTAGAGCCCTCGAGTTCTTGTCGGTATGCGTCAACAACGTCTTAATTTCCGTCTAAAATGTCTCGTTCGAGCTGTTGAAAGTTATGGGGAAAGAAAAGATTGACCGTGGTTGGCGAACAACAACGTCAGTGGACTCAGGTCTCGCAATTTCTCACATTTACCCGAAGACAAAACGTAAGATTTGAAACTGTATCGTAGCCTGCAAAACATAAATGTGACAATGTTCTCCCGCTACAGCGACGAATACTTTACAGTGATAGCAATAGAACACCTATGTAGCGTATGCTGATTTTTGCATCCGTGTATCTGTCATACGAATCCGACGACCCTCTTTCAGACAAGGTACGTTCTCTGATGTGATCGTGCGAAAGCAAAGCGCACGACCTAATCATCCGAGGAGATGCGAATGAACACCACACTAGAGGAGAGTCACTATTTGAATACTTACTATCCAATGATCTGCTGAAAACCATGGAAAGGCTATACAAAACAAGGACTGCACAACATGCCTACCTAAAGATTACACCATGGCAGGGTTTCTAGATATGGAAGGTGCCTTCAACAATGAAAAAATTAGAATTCATAACTAACACACTTAACAGCTTAGGCTCACACCCAGGCATAACTAAGTGGACAGGAAACATGCACAAATACAGAATCATAAACTAAACTATTAGCAATGGTTCCCGGCAATGGGGTTTGAACTCACCGCCATTATGGAATCACGAAAGGTCACTAAAACAATTATAACATTGCGCAACAAATAATGGACTAGGAGTGAACCCAACGGAAACAGAACTAGTCCCATTCACACAAAGATGTAATATTCAGAACTTTGAAATACAAAAAGTGCAGGGAAACTGCAAAAAGAAGCGCTCTAGACTCCAATCTATCCTGTAAAAGAATATGTATTGCGCAACAACATCACGTTGGGAAGCAAATGCGATGTGCTGCCGAATATGATACATTGCATGAATACAGCAATTATAAGACCGATACTCTCACACGGATCGGTGGTATGGTGGGAATCGGTAAGGAGGAAATCACGTCTCTCACACCTAGACAAACTTCAGAGACCTAACTAACTGTCGACCCTAAGATCTGCTCCCAAAGTGGCATTAGAGGCGACCAATGAATGTACCGCAAGTGCAACGCAGTGAAAAGTTAAGGGAATGAGGAATTACTTTCTACATTACACACGGAAATAACTCATAGCATAGATACAATAGATAAAATAAATATTTAGGTCAATAGCCTATATGGCACCAAGAAACATTCGCGATAACAATTGTATAGTAAGGATACCTGTGCCTGTTAGGAACGTGTTGAGATTCCGCAGAGGAACGTTTGCTTAATGTAACAGGTCAGCAACGGGCCTGTTGCCTAGGAAGGGCAGTCTATGTTCTTGCAGCCATGTACAGTGACATAGCAATTGCTTCACGGATTATTCATCGAGCGCATGAACACAGTACCCTGTGTGTACCCTTGTAAGTGTGTTCATTGATCTTTTGTCGAGAGCCAGTACTTCCGTAGTTCTTTTCTGGCTTATGTTAGACCAAAGAGTCCTTGATATTCTGCAGTTGTCACCGATTCCCATTCTCCTTGTCTGCCACGTTTACTGGTGCTCCCTCTGCTGGTACATTGCTATGACTTAGTAGAAGTGGATTGATTGAGAAAGCTTACGTAATTTTTGACACATCGTGATTTGATGACTCTTGCATTCAGTCTTTTAAGTGTCCACGTCGATATTAAATTTTGAGTTTAGGAAGTTCCTTTCAAAATCATTTAGGCAGTTATATTAACCGCGTGAACTTCTGCGTGAAAAACAGTACCTCTCGTGCATCTTTCTTTAATTTCGAGATTGAATTGATCCTAGAAGACGCCAGACACTGTGCCCGACTCCATCTTCGATCCGTCTGTGAAGTTTGAGATTTCTTCGCCTGAAATGACCTTTAAAATAGGAACTCAAATATAAATTCCTAATTGAAATCATCCTATTAATATCTGATTTCTAACACAGAAATTTAACTGATATTGCTAAGTCCGCCATTTTTAACAAAGCTACGATTTAATTACGATTTCTATCGTAATTCTAGAATATTCTAGAATAATATAACCTATTTTCTACCTAGCATGTATTTAAAGCAAAAGCATATATTTAAACAAACAAAAACTTGTCCCCGAACTTCGAAGATTGCAATATGGAACAATACATTTCTTAATTTGTTTTAAAAGAATATCCCCATGTAATTAAAACAATGCTAAAAAGAAAGAAAATACAAAAATGAATGCTTTTGTTTATTATTTTTTATATTAAGAATAAAACAAACAAAAAATGAAAATATACATATTTCAGCATTTGGTTAGATCAGTTAAATCCAAAATATGCTGAAAGGAAACGATAATAATAAAAATATCATTAACGACTCTCGGCGGTCAATGGTATTACCAACAATAATCGCATTTTACCCTAAAACTATGGGTTTAGTCATTTTCGGGCTGAACGTACTTGAGAGATAAATTCAAACTCAAACTCAACGGTAAAATGTTTGTGTATGCACTTAATGAAATGGAACTGTTTAAAATAAAAATTCTTGAAAAGTTATTCGATTTTTTAAATTATATATTTAATATATTTTTTTTTTTACTTTCTTTTATACATATATATATATATATATATATATATATATATGCAGGTATATGTACATTCATTTCTTGCAGTGTGTTAAAAATGGTAACGTATGTAGTTGTGTACAAAATTATTACATAAATGGGTATTAAAATTATATATACATAAGTATGTAAAAATAGCTTAATAATAGTATAATGTTTGGTTTTGGTATATTACTAATAACTATTACTGAAATATGTTGTTGAGACACGTTACATGTGATTGTCCATACCATATCAAGACCTTGAACTTCGTTTTCATAACAATTGCACTCTTAATCGAATTTATACGTCGTTGTACTGTTTCTGCATTGTTGTTATGATTAACTCAAATTGACTTTTAGAGTAAGTACTTTTGAGATAACTGGGCGCAGTTACCCCCATGGCTTCGGAGATAAATCCAATAATGATCAACATTTTTTAATATTAAGTTTCACTGACTCGACTGGATGTTTCTCCTTTTTACGTTTCTTTTTTTTTGACACATAGCCGTAGTTGTCTCGTGCGCTCCATCCCGGGTACATTTCCATATGCAATTGTCGTTCTTGGCGAGCCTTTTCGTAATATTTGCCCTGTTCATCTCGAGATAGTTCATGCCAACGTCTACCCAATATTTGGTTTATTGCAGCCGATTCTTTAAGAGTACATTCTGCAACAACTTTCGCTCTCATTTCCTTCATATACAGCATAAAGGCATTTAATGGCTTTTTGATATGAGGTTTCTTATTATCGGTTAAAATATCTTTACATTTGTCATTTCCCTGAAGACTTCTTATATTTTTTTTATCCAAATTTCTTGAATAATTACTATCTAGGCTGATCTCCTTGTTGCAATTTTGCTTCGAGCTTGTTGTTACAATAGACGGGTGTGAGTTAATCACATGATATGGTGATGTGTGCACTGGAGGCAAAATGTTTGGAGAGAACCGAAACGGAAATTCACTAGCCAAGTCACCAGGTATAGTTGTATGATAGGTACTTCTAAAACTAGATGTGGCTGAATATACAGAAGGTGTATGCCAAGAAGCAACGTGTGACATATCTGGACTTAAAATTGTATATGGATATTGACTAGTAGAGAAGGGATACATTGATGCTCTGGATAGACCCATGGATTTCGAATCCAGTTGATATGGGGGGATTCCACAGTGTGCGGGTGGAGGCGTCGTTAAATGATCACCATTTTGCCTAAAAAAACACTGCAAACCGAGTTTGTTTGCCATTGATACCGACAATCCTCCCCCAGTGCCATTTGAGTATGAATATGGGGAGACCAGATAACTCATGTTATAGTCAGATGCGTGTGGCTCAATCTTGCTGAAAACAGGACTGTGATCAGGTCGTGGTGGTATGTCATTACATTTTTCCGCGCTTTCGGTTAAGTCGATTAAACTAGATTTTTCTTCCAATAAATTCTCTGATGAAACCGTATCATCTTCACGATCTCCCTCATCTTTAAAGATTTTCACTTCATCTGTGCTGCCTAAATCATCACCAGATGAACTTGCTTGTAGCGTATCGTTTGCATTAGACATGTTGGATTTCGATGTATACTATTGTTTAATTATAATTTTAACTGGGCATAAAATTAAAGTTTAATATATAATTGAAAAAAAATATTAGTTAATCATTATCAATTCGATATTAGTATGTGTATTATTTAGAGTCCGACCTATTCTTCGGATTGGCAGAGAAATAGGAATTCAAGTTGTTAAATGTAAAAAAAATATTTTCCTTTACTCGCTCTTTACTCAGAAAGCAAATATGAAGAACTACAAAAAATAATACAATTTAAAAGAAATAATTAAAGTATTTTTAACGAAAGCCTTCTACAAATATTACCCTTCAATGTGCGGAAACCACTTACTTAATTTACTTTTCGATCTTGATTAATTAGTTCGATAAATAAGGTCCTACACCAATACCGAAGGAAAGGATCATCATTATATTATTTTTATTTATTCTTTTTAAGAATATATAAAAGGATTCCGGTCTAGAACTGTTAGTTTCGGTCTGACTCTAAATAACATGTAAATTGAAGCGAATACAGCAAGTGGACTAAAATAAATGTCAGTTTTCCTGTTCGAAATACTAAACAGGAAAACCAATATTAAAAAGTTCCTTATTTAAATTTTATAAAACATACATGCTGTCTTTTTAATCGGTCTTGCTTAAAACGCATCAGTGTAATGTAGGTTTCAATCTTGGTTGGCATTAATCTTGGTTCAAAATAGTGTTTTTTTCGATTATTTTGATACAAATTTATTTGATACAATTATAAACCCTACAATAGGATATCTGGCTGTAAAGATGTGTACAATTATTACGAGAAATGAAATTAGAATTGCTAACTGGAGTGAAGTGAATTAATTAACTTTAGCTCTGTATTTTTTTTAACGTATTGTTTTATTTAAAATATTAGAAACAATTATTGTATTAAAATATTTGGAATGTTTCCTGCTTATGCTAATGCTACTTATTTAGTCATCACCATGGTAATCGAACATGACGCGTTACAGTGGATCACGGCAATCGTTGTCGAGTTGCAAACATCCGAAGTTGAGTTCGACAGCACTATTGTCATCAGCGTAAAATGAAACTAATGAATTAATCTATTTATATATTTGTCAAATAAGTTGTAACGATATTTGCAATTATTTGAAATAAAACAAAAATGTTTTCAAAAATGCATGATTTTTTTAAAAAAAATTATATATACATATACCGCGCCTGTTTAGGCAGATCAACTATTCACACATTTTATTGAGACCTGACATTGGACAAATAGCATTGTATACATTTTTTGTTAAATATTAAGAAATTCACTGTTGTTCGATTGCTGGTTTTTTGTGCTTCAACAAGAACGTACTATTTGTACTAAATTAATGTGCATGCGATGAGTGTTTTGAAATCTCATCATCTGGATATGTGTCTTTTTACAACATTTTGCAAATACAAAATATACCGAGTATTGTTGATTATTTTTTTTTACAATTCATTGGTTTGTGTAACATATTCCAACAGCTGCAAATAATCTTTAATTTGCCACGCGACTGTAATTCGCCGATGGAACTTCTACATTTCTAATATTTCCTTGTGTGCAGCGTTTGGACGTATTGAAATGTTGTCCTGTCCAAACTTGCATTTGGCTTCGAATACCGTGATTACCCCCCAGCTCTTAACAGCAGCTGGCCAGAACATGGGGACATGGACATGCAGAATAGCCCAACACAAATATGGCAACTGACCATGATTGATTATACTTCAGTAAGCAATGAAAGTAATATAAATCGTAATATCAAATTTTGCTTTCCAGCAGTTAATATTTTAATACTTACTACAGGCTACCAGCGGGGAATCCTAGAAAAATTTTGCGATTATAATTCTATTAATCTGGAACATTTTGTCTTATAAAGGGTTTTCCAACAAGAGGTGTTATTTTGAATCCCCCGGTATTTCGATAGCTGTCACTTTTGAAGCTTTTATCCTTTCACATTTGACAAGTAGAAACTACGCCATTACTAAAAATGGAACGATACACGCTTCAACAACGCATTGAAATTATTAAAATTAACTACAAAAGTGGTGAAAATCTTGCAGTCACAGTATTTTTGGATCGCCGTGAAGCCCCTTGTCGGACCGCAACACAGAAATTGGTGGAAAAATTCGAGTTGTTGGGACAAGTTAGTGATGTGAACAATAAAACCCGAGCACGTCGCTCAAGAACAACTGATAATATTGCTGATGTAGCCCAAAGTGTTGAAGAAAACCCAGGTCTGTCCATTCCTCGTCGTTCTTTGGAATTGGAAATTATACAAACGTCATTACACCGGGGCTCGGAAAACCCAAGAGTTATTGTTGAGAAGCTTCTCCATTCTCAACGAGTGACAGTTTGGTGCGGTTTATGGTCCGGCGGTTGGATCAACAGTTACGGTGAATGGATTGCGCTATTGAGAGGTGATTTATGATTTTTTATGGTTAAAGTTGGTCCCCATGGATAACGTTAACTTTCAACAAGACTTCGCTACGTGCCACCAAGTTTCCGGACCGTGTTATCTCACGAAGACGTGATCACAATTGGCCACCGAGATATTGTGATTAAACACCTTGCGACTTCTTCCTTTGGGGCCACGTTAAAGACTCGTTAACAGTTTATTGCATGATCTATTTAAAACACATGTGTACAGATCTACTGACCGTAGAGTTGTTAAACAACATAAAACTGTTGTTGTAGTCCACGTATTTCGTGACGTTAATTATTCGCACTATATCTGGTCTCGCATGAAATCCTATGGGTCAAAAAGTGTGATATTCCCCAGGTTGAGACGATAACCTCGGACTGCTACCAGCAACACATTTACTGAACATCCTAATAATAAGTTAAACATTGGGAGTATTGACGAATATGAACTTTACTGTTCAATATCTAGGATTAAGACTGACGCCTTAGGGTGTTGATATATGTAATTCCGATTGGTTTTATAAATTTAAAAAAAAACACTCTTTAAAGATAAGTGTCAATGTGGGTTTCGGAAGCAGAAGATCACGACCGACGTCATGATTTATTTTAAAGAGAACGTGAGACGCATAATCGACGTTAGACATCATGGGATACTAGCAATATTTTTTAAGCAAGTCGTTTGACGAGGTAATTCTAGTATATTCAATACTCAGTTTTTGTTTTCTTTTTGTAGGATTATTTCTCAATATGTTATGTGCAATACTCCTACATCAGATATACGTAGTATTTGGTCTGGGGTTCAATTAGGGTTAATATTAGGTCCCATTATTTTCATGATGCATGTTAATGATATTGGGCGAATTTTTGATTGGATATTGTGCAACAATATGTGCATTTTCGTTACATTATTTCGAAAATGAAACAGAAATTGGAAAATCACCTTATAATTTATGCAAAAGCCGAAAAAGTGCTAACTCTGGCATACAACTGGGCGAAGCCGAGGGGACTGAACGTCAACCCGGACAAAACAGAACTATGCCTGTTCACAAGGAAGACAAAAATTGCACAATACGTCAAACCTTGCTTCAGGAACAAGAGCATAGATATAAACACGAACGTCAAATATCTAGGAGTAATTCTGGACAGGAAACTAAACTGGAAAGATCACATCAACAGCAGAGCCGAAAAAGCCCTCAGATGCTGGGCAATATGCCGTAGAGCAATTGGCTCCACATGGGGCATCCGCCCAAGCATGTCGCACTGGCTATACAAAAGCGTAATAAGGCCGATTATAACCTATTCCTCAATAGTATGGTGGACGGCAATGACAAAGAAATGTAACGTAAAGAAACTACAAGGGATTCAAAGAATTTGCTGCGTAGGAATATGCGGAGCAATGAGGACCGCGCCGACGAGCGCCCTCGAAATTCTGCTATACATCCACCCAATAGATATCCAAATCAAATCTGAGGCAGCGATCTCAGAAAGGAGACTAAGGGCATTGAATGAGTGGATTGGAACACCTAGGAGGGTTCCTGACAACAAACTGTCAGACAGATCGCATCTCAGAAACACACGTGGTTGCGAACTGCACGACAAGAATAGAAGATAGACGCGGACAAGAGCACGACACACACACCCAAGATGGGAGAATAGTGGAGTGTTACACAGACGCATCCAAATCCGAGTTAGGAGTAGGCATAGGGATCTACATCCACAATCCGAGGACTGAATTAGTATACCAATTACCTAAGTACTCAACGATTCTACAAGCAGAGATCAAGGCCATCACAGAATGCCTAAAATGGCTGCGGAACAGAATCACAGGAAAAACTATCTGTATTTTCACAGACAGCCAAAACGCAATTAGATCCCTCAGAGATGATAATGTCAAATCAAGGACACTCATGTACTGTAAGAAAACAATAAATGCCGTATCGAGAAATAACGACATAGTTATAAACTGGATACCAGGCCACCAAGGGTTTCCAGGCAATGTCAAGGCTGACGAACTGGCTAAAATAGGAAGGGAATCCGACCAAAATACTCTGCAACTGTCCAAACCTTTTCTTGAGACAAAAAAGGAGTTGAGGGAATGGATGAAGACGACCCATGCCTTAAGGTGGCTAGAGGAACAGGTGGGAAGAACCACAAAAGAAACCTGGGGAAACCTCGATTACAATAAAACAAAGAGAATACTCGGGTTTAACAAAAATGAACTAAGTAAGCTAGTTGGGGTCATCACAGGGCACACTAGTCTAAGGGCACACCTATTTAGAATAGGATGTTCCCAGAGCGATGAATGCAGGGCATGCGGAGAGGACGCCGAGACGGCGGAACACTTCCTGTGCCACTGCCCTGCTTTCTCGCATGTCAGGAAAGTCCAATTAGGAGAGGACACTTTAGATGACCTATCGGCCGTCAAAGCAATAGACATAAGGAATTTAAGTAACTTTATAGAGGGGACCGAATTCCTAACGTAGGATAAAGGGGAAGGGAATACGTAGACGAAACCAGGAGCGCACAACAGGCCAAATTGCTGGCCTAGGTGTATGTCAATGACATGAGACGGTCATGGTGCATGACCGATCCTCCATTCAACCTAACCTAACCTAACCTATGCAAAATAGGGTAAAAAATAAAAGAAACTTTAATTTAAAAATACTTTTGTAAATAGTACATAAATAAGATTGAGTGCTCAAAAAGTTCGTCTATGTCCGATTCTCCCTCATATGTTCCTCTAAACAAAATATTAAAGTTCTAAAAAGAAAAAAAAAAATTTACAACAACAAAAACAAATTTGAGAAACATACTTGCGAAGGCTAAGTGGTGAATCTTGTGGTCAAACTATGCTCGTTGCGTTCAAACTATACTCGTTATGAATCTAGAGAATATATTAACGACACCAAATGTAATAAGTTTCGATATGAGTGCTCCGTGTCAGACTCTATCGAACGCCTTGGAAATATCCAGAGCCACGACAGTACTTTCACCAAGGTCGTGAATAGATCGACTCCATCGCTCCGTAAGGATCGCCATCAGGTCTCCAGTAGATCGATTTCTACGGAAGCCATACTGTCGATCATTTCGAAGGCCATTAGACTCTAAATAGAACGAAGAACATATTGCTATTGGGCGGTAATTCGCAGGATTTGTAGCCTCACCTTTCTTGGGGACATGTTGAAAAGATTACGCAATGGACGAGCTAGTGTCGAAGAGCACTTAAATTGGACAAGTGCTGAAATGCCATCCGGGCCCGGAGTTTTATTTACATTGAGATCTGCAAGAACCCTTTTGACCCCACGTGATCGAAAAAATATCTGAGGCTTCGAAGTAGATACGTTTTCGATTACGGGGAGTGGTTGACTGCTGTCAGGCAAAGATGAATTCTTTGCAAATATTTCAGCCAGAAGCTTAGCTTTGTCAACCGGGTCATAGTTAACGAGAGTTGGAATAGAAGACGAAGAATTGTCTCTTATTCTTTTAACAAATGCCCAAAAGCCCTGGGAGAAGAAAGAACTTTAGCACGAAGGCGCTGTTCGTGGAGAAGAATTTCGCGCCTAAGCACTCTGGCACAATTGGATGTTGCCTGCTTACGTAGCTGCTCAGTAGTGACGTTTTTATTTAAACGCCAATTTCTGAACGCTTCCTATTTAGATCTGACAGCTTCTTGGCATGTCTGATTAAACCAACAATTCTTTGAAGGTTTAATCGAAGAAGTCTTCGAGGGAATAAACGTGTTCATTCCATGAAGAATTATTTTCTCGACCATTTCAGCAGCAGCATCGACATTATTGCCAAGGAAACATAATTCCCAGTTAAATTGCTTATACAAATTGTTGAGCTCGGCCCAACGTGTCTTTTCGCATGTATACATGGTCCGCTTCGTGGCTGTTTTAGAAGTGGATCGAAGATCGGAGAACGAAAAGGATGCTGAAATGGTACAATGATCCGAGTTACCAAGAGGTGCAAGAAAGTTAACCTCGTACTTTTCAGGGTGAGGTTAAGAAAAGGTCAAGAATATTATGGTATTGCCCTTCAACGCGCGGAATGTGTGTTGCTCGATTGGGAAAACCATGATTGATTATGGACATTGAAATACCCAGCAACTACAATTTCACTGTCCGGACAATCTTCTAAAAAATTTAGGCTTCTGTAACGAAACCCGAAGTGTAATGGATGTGATCCAATCCTGGTCTTAACCCAAAGGGAGATAAATTCTGGATCTTGTGAGAACAAATGCTGCTGGCTCTGGAACACCACACCATTGCGTATGTGTACCACATGGCCTCTGTGGGAAGAAATAGGCACACATAAGCTTAAATGCACATATGCGTTTACACTTATATTTTTTTTAAATATTTACATATTTTGTCAACCAATTGTTGCTATCCAAAAATAATGTAAGAGTCTTTGAAATGTTTGTATCTACCCGGGTAGGGATAATTACAACGCGTAGAAAAAGCCAAGAATTATTGTGGACATTGAACTCCCCAGCGCCTTCCATTTCACTGTCCGAATAATATTCTAATATTTTCGAAATGGAGACAGAAAGGGCGTCGCAGCTATTCAGGGCAGCCTAACTCTCCAAGTTTGGGAGTTAAATTTTGGATCTTGTGAGTCCAAATGTTACTGACTCTGGAACACAACACCATTAATATACGTATATTAACCACAAGACCTCTGTGATAAAAGAAAGAGGATAGAGTGTGATAGCCAGGAATGTGAAAATCCCGTGGAATCACACACCAGGGTCTCACATAGGGCGAAGACATCCGGCGTATGGAAACTAACGTGCCAGTATACTACAATATAACTCGATCTAAGACCGCGAATGTTCGCAAAGACAAGACAACATCAAAGCAAAACTGTAACTGTAAAATGTTATAATATTTTTAGTATTTTTCGATATACTGGACAGCATTTTTGGGGATTTCGTTATGCCGCTGGCGTAGATTTTCGATTATGCTGTAGTTTGGAGAGATAAGGAATTTTAAGCGCTATTTGAAAGTGGGCACGGCATTTCGCTTAGATAATCCCTTACTTTCATGTAGAGCTAAGCGATATTAAGCGTGATTGTCAGTATAAAAAGATATACAAAATGTCAATATTAAATGGTGCCAAAGAACGGAGGTTCCATTCACTGTGAAGTATTTCGGAAGCGACTAAAAATTTTAAGAACATCTTTCATTTACTTTGTGTTTTTAATATTTTTTGCTTGTAATGATTTTCAGATTAACATGAATAATTACGCTGTGCGACAGTAAAAAAAAAACTGGGAAGTCATATTATTTTACTTGTAGGTCGAGTACAACAAGAATTGGTCATATACTTTATTTAAGAAAATTAGTATTCACCGCCTTGGTGAAAGCAAAGTCGTGGATTTGGATATTTTCAAGGCGTACTAAAATTTATTGCATTAGGTTTAGGTAATACCTTCTCCCGATTCATATCGTTTTCTCAGAGATCGCTGGTGGTATAGATGGGGCCTCAAACACCGAGCATAGATTGACCACAGGAGAGCTACAAGGTTCTGTCCTCTCTTCTTCTCTATTTCTTATTTTCATTGACGACCTGTTTTGTCAGACTGTGAACCCAATCTACTCCTTTGCGAGTGACAGCAATCTCTGTCAGTTTACCATCGGCGAAGTCCACCGGAGGTCGAGACCCAGTGTTGTTAGTTGTCACACAAACTTCCACTGATCCAGCATCTTCGTCTACTCTTGATGTTCTTGGTATGAATATAAAGTGTGATGCTTATTGGGCTAGCCATATATTCGAAGTGTCGAGAATGTTTAGGGTTTTTAAAGCGGTGCGAGAAATACTTCACGCCTTCTGATCTTGTTAAGATTTACACTACCTACATCCGGCTCAAAATGGAATATAACTCATATATAGGGGCAGGGGCTTCAAAGACGTCTTCGCAGCTTCTGGGCCTTGTACAAACGAGAGCGGTGGTGATGATAGGGTATCCAACTCTATTGTCTCCCTACAACATCGCTGGAATGTGGGTAGTGTATGCCTATTATATAGATATTTCAATGCGATCTGTTCGTCAGATATCAGCAGTCTGGTCCCTGACGTTAGAACATTTAGCCGGAATACTCGGCTATCCAGGGAGTTCATTTGCAAATGGCCGGTTGACCGGACGACGCACTATCTAGATAATTTGTTCTTCAGCCGAACTGTTCGTATGTGGAATAATTTTCTTGCAAGTGGTTTTCCTGCCTGCTATGACATTATCAAATTCAAGGCATACATCAACAAACACTACTCCCCTCCAATACACGTTTTTCCTATCGCTAACTCAGTGCATTCTAGAAGTCGATAATCCGTAACGCAAGAACCTCCTGTCGATTTCTGGTGCGGAACGTTGGTTAGTAGTTCTGTGTATGGCCTTTTTTGTTTGAATACGAATGGCCGTCCAGTTTCGAAAAATATTAACAAGAACTAAAACACTAACAATATCTATACAACAATAACAACAACAATCTGGTCCGCGTCGACCTTTTAATTGATAACAAATAAACAACAACAGAAACCCTCAGTGTTAGAAAAAACCACAACAGTTGTCAATATTTCTTCTTTTTATTGACAACCTGTTAGGTCTGTCAGTGCAAAGTGGAAGATCCCATTCGACGTAATTAAAAAAATTGATGTTAAAATATTCGACCTGCAAGGTAATTAATAGTCGCTACTGCCATCTAAAGTTGATGTGAATGACATAAAGATCATTTTTAAATAGTTATACCTACGGTAAATGCTGTGTTGTTTTAATAAAGTGATTGTTGTCTCTTTTAACTCTACATGGAGTTTTAATATGATTAGAAATGTACTAACTAAATATTTTGTAATTTGTGTGCGTCAGATGTAAACCTTGATGAGTTTGTAGCTACACGTTAATAAAAGTAGCGTTGTTAATGTTGAAAAAGTTTGTTGTCGTTTGTGGATATTGTGTCCTACATATTTATCTGAAGGTATATTGTCTTTACTTTATGTGCATCCTACAAAGGCGTATTTTCTCGCTTGTACAGTTTTTATATTTGTTGTTCTAAAAATAGACTTCAATTTATGAAAGCTAAACAGGTGTTTGGAGATGAAACAGTACTACAGCTATGACATCAGGCTACAAAATAAATAAGAAAAGTTTAACTACTAAGTGCTCGATACAGCAAAAGATCTGATAAAGAAATATACCTGGCAATATCTTCTAGCATCAGTCCAAAACATTGTAATGCAAGATTCCGATGAAAGCGAAGGATCGTGATGGCAAAAATATGTATGTATGTTGTTTCGGTCTAAACAAACAATTCAAGAACAGAGCCATCTTTCGCAAAATCTATGTTAATGTGAAGTATAAGTGTCGTAAAACCGTATGAGCTAGATCCCGATGAACGTAGATAAGCGCATCAAAATGCAGCGATTGTGGTGGCCATCCGTTCATCGGAGAAAAATGTCATGCAAAAAAAAACTACGTTATTAAAGTCAGTATTTGAGTTGTTATAATAATAATAAATATATGAATATGTATACTTTTAGGTTTTTCATTAATTAGATTAAACAAATCTATTCATAGGTGTATTATATTAATTTTGTAATTGTTTAGTTTGTGTTCTCGGTATCGGGTTGCGGTTGAGCACAACACCCCACAAGTGGGAATTTATTACATTGAGAATTAATTCTATAATTCATTAATCCGTCTCTTACTGACCGCTCGATTTGAAAAACACTTGAGGGATAGTGAAATCAGCTCATCGGAAAATCCGCTAACAATTTGTATTCAGCTTCCCCAGAACGGTCATGAGTTAATGCTGATTGAGATGAAACAACATTGATAGTAGAATTAGTTTGAACTTGGACAGCCTCTCAGTTCATGGCGACGAAGTTTAACTGCTACAACCCGGCAGTATTTTTAAAATGGGTTTTCACGAGTTGGTGCTTCTCTTTTGTGTTGCGTTCAAGTATATTTTTGAATTTGTTTGAATATCAAGAAACATAAGTGTTGTACGAATTGTTAACTATGACTCACACCTTCAGAAAAAAAAACACTCGAACGCTTGGACTCCGGTGGAAGGACCATGTGGAACTGCAGAAAACACACTCAAGGCGGCCAAGACCAACAACAGGTTGTATAGCCAGCGTAAGTAAGTAACATCCGGTCTCACAAGCAACTTTTATTTGTATGAAACTGCAACGGAACCGTTTGGTAAAGTCTACATGGGTGCAACAAAACGAAGCTTAGGCACACGATTATACGAACACGAAACAGACATCAAACAGAAAAAACATACTACAGCTTTGGCACAAGCACTGCAACGACAGCGGTCACACAGCTGATCTTGTTGATGTCAAAATATTAGACAGAGGGAGGAGAGAAAACAAAACATACACCTTAGAGAGCCTAAGAATACAACAAAAATCTAAATGTGCAATAAATATAAAATAATACAAGGACAACACTAATGCAAACTACACCATTGCAATAGTTTTGTTATAAAGTACATCGGCAATAGTCAGCATTGAGGAAACAATTTACTGTGATATTTTATTTTCGTGGTTGTCTGCAATATTTTTATTAATTTGTGTTTTATGTAATATCGTATCGTATAACAAATAAAAGTGCAATATATGTATATACGGACGAAAGATTATATGTGAGTTGATTTATATTCAAAATGTTGAACTATTCAATTATAACTAAATGGGGTTCTTTCTTTTTAAATATGTGGTTGCCAGATTTAATAAATTCTCATCCCTGAGGAAGTTGGAAAAATCCCAACGAAATTGAAATTTGGAAGTGACCTTGAAAGCCCATCTAGGTAGAACCTAGGAAAAACCACTAAGGAAACACTTATTGCCGACATTTAACTGCTTCTGCGGAACGACTTACAGCGAAGACTTGCAATTGTATTGTACTTACCAGCGTCCATAAACACCAGGGCAGTGATCTTAGAGCTTAGAAAAAAATCGTCCCAAATCATTTGGGCCCACATCCAGAATTTAGCTCCCATAGGGTTAAGTTCAAGATTGGATAGCACACATTACATTTGGGATACCTTTACAGAAGCCCAAATTTGGAAAGGGAGGCTACGCTGAATGATTTTGAGGCCATTTCCGACCCCATTTCCAAATTTTAGAACATTATCCGGACGGTGAAATTCTTATTGCTGTCCATAATAATTCTTGACATTCCCTGTCAAAGAAAACAACAACAAAGAAACTCTGAATACGAACCATCCACGTCCACCGTCGGTAATAATCAATTTGTATTAATGAGCAGTATTCCCAATCCAAAAATGTTTTAGAACAACTGCTGTTTAGCAACATAGTTCACAATAAAGTGCATGTGCACACATCAACATAGAAAAAAGCGCACAGAAAAGTGTCATCAATTCCTGTCAATAAAAACAACAACAAAGAAATATTGTAAAACTCCGAATGGTGACGAACCATCAACGTCCACCGTCGGTAATAATCGATTTGCATTAATGAGCAGTATTGTCAACTGCGGTTTAGCAACATAGTTCAGATTTTGTTCAAATTTATGCCAGTCGATTCTTTTGGCATAAAGTCTAAATATGAATCTATCTTCCCAAATTTGGATTCTGCATCTATTTTGGTTCCCTAAGTGAATCTGCAAAATGTCTTTCTGATCGGACCACTATATCATATAGTCGCCATATTGTCGATATTACCGATATACACCAACTTCGTTGTTTTGTTGCTATTAATTTGAAATTTGGTTTTTAAATATATTTAAAAAAATCCGAGTGGGGTATATGTTATGTATCGTATCTGCAAGTTGTAAAGTCACCTTTTGTTACAACACACAACAATGGCCAAAATGGTATCAATTCATAATTTGATAAACCTACACCATTAGATTCCACAATAAGACCTTTTAATTTTCTTCTACATTTAAACGCACCAGCAATCAAAGTCAACTGATATTTACCGCGATTTTTGACAAAAGAAATGCACGTGCACCAAGTTGACTTTAATGGCGTGCCACCAAAAAGGTATTGCCATCCTGATTATTTTTGAATACGATTTTTTATAATGTGGGTCTACATATTTCGGAAATCAGTACGATTTTGAAATTGGAAACAGAAAATTGACTTTATGCCAAAAAATGGGCAGTGGCTGTTGTTCTTATTCTGAGGCGACAAAAAATATTTTCTTTGACGGAAACCCATACTACCTGACTTATTGGTTCCTCGAATGGCTTGGTTTCGCTTGATGTCGATAAAGCGTCTGACTCGGTGTTAACAATAGCTTAATTTACAAATTACACAAACATAATTTTCCAATTTATTTGGAGAAAATTATAACAAGTTTTCCGACCGACAGAGTTTTTTCGTTGTAATTCACATCAGATTTTAAAAGTTTAAATTACAGTTCGTATTATTCCATGCAGATGATTCCGCAATGCTAACATCTGGTCAGATGTGTAAGTGCACTTTATGTCATATTAAATCGCAAATTATGTTTAAACTCCAGAAAAAAAACGCTGATTTATAATGGCTTATGGATGTCCAGTTTGGTATCCGAAAGCCGCAAAATCGAATGAGAAAAGTTGAGAACTGAGCGGTGTACAGCAATGTCGTTGCTTTAACAACAAAACCCACTGTTTGAATTCTTTGCTGTTTGCTTTGTTTGGTATACTGCTTGACTTTTTTTGGGAATACGCGCTACTAAACAATGGTTCTCGTTCACTCGCGTAGAAGTATGGCCCATAGTAGACCAATAATTGCAGCAGAAATCATTGCAAATGGAACTGTGGCAGCTCCCGAAACGGATCCGTATACCTTGCCTGCAATCAAACACAGAACTTGAAGCCTTTTTTTTAACATTTCTATTTTGCAGAAACAAAACTGTATGATGAAAATAGATCAACAATATATAAAAAAAAATATACTTCGATCTCTACTTGAAGCGTTTAAGAACATGAATTTGACGGGGCCAAGTGGCAAAAGGGCGTCAAGATCGTCGGAGGCAGACAATCTCTGGTCAGACATGAAGGTAGAGATTGCCCCAGATCGCTTGCTGGTTAACGGTGAGTGTGGATTACTCCTCCAATTCTAGAGTCCGAGGCTATACTCACACTGATGAAGACAGAACAAGGGGTTGTTCCTGAAGATTGGAAAATCTTCAGGGGAAGTGCGAAGAACGAGGGCAAGTATCTCTGGATCAAGGTACCTTTAGCTCATATACCCCAAGGTAGAAGGTAATAGAATAAGTTGTATAGTTGATAAATCTAATTTTATTGTCTCTACAGCAACGGCTACAGAGCATTCTGATTTGATTTAAAGGAAACACATAAAATTAAGAGAATTTATTTGAGTCGACAGAACGGATTTTATAATTAAATGTTTAAAGTTAATGAATATAATTTTGGCATACTCTCTCCAACATATCGGCCGGTATTTCACGAATAAATTATTCAATAAATTATCCAGTGTGTCAACCGTCAACATGAGCCTTGGACTTCGTAAAATACTCTTGAAGGACCTGAGCACACCAGGACACTTTATGAACCCCGATACGGTTCATCGAACAGTCCTGAAATATTCTCGGAGTACCTGGAGAGAACTCACAAGGCGGAGAAAATAAACCACAACACGGCAAAACACTATAGGCCTATTCGTCTATTATCGTTTTTATGGAAAAAGTTGGACAGACTAGTATAGTCTTATTTAAGGCAAATCTGAGGCCAGACAACTTCTGCAAGGTACCACAAGCCTACATGAAAGGTATCTCAGTGGAAACAGTCCAACTCGAGGTGATACGCACATGCTTAATAGCGGGGAAATTAACTAGACCATGAACGTATTAGTAGGAAGAGATTGAAGAAAGCCCTGTGTGCCTTTTATACCTGTACGATTCTTCGAGAACATATGCCAGTTGTATTCTTGGGAGTGAACGTATATTTCAGAGACATATCAATAAGCCTGGACACTCTTTTTTTTTTGGAAGACCAACACCCATATTAGGCTCCCTATAAATGCAATGCATTGTGACAGCGGAAGGAAATTAGGGTTTCGGAAGGAGAATAGAGGGAGTAGTGTTTGTTGACATTTATTTTGAATTTCAGAATGTCACAACTGGCAGGAATCACAGTTGCGGGAAGAGTATTCCACATATTCAATAAGACATGATATTTGAAAAGATAATCTTTAGTTCGTCGTGCAGAAGGAACGCAATTACCATATAAATAGACATAACTGTATTTTTCCAGTTAAAGAAGATAGTGAGTGAATGAAATTTTTGTAGTAGTGATGTGTACTGTGGATTAATTTATGGAAAAACGTCAGTTTTGGACAATTTTGAGTTGTGATCCTTTTGTATTTAGGGTGCGATATAAATGTTAACATCTATATGTTTATCTTAGGTCATGGACAAACCAACGTTTCATTGTTAGTTAGTCAGTCGGTTTCGTCGTAATTTAATGAAGTGTACTGAAAAAATCCGCATACATCATTCACATACATTTCAATGATAAAAGATAATGGGTTATAGTCCATGCAAAACTGGAACTATTTGTTCGGTATTTGATTTCACAGAGCTAGTTATCAACGACGCGTTGGATTACCGGTGGCGACAAATCTTCCCATATTTTCTATACCAAAATTTGCGCAAGAAAAGCAACACTAACAAATGCAGATTTTTTTTTTTAAAAAAAAAGTCGCCAATTGTGAATTATGGCAACAAAATAGTTTAGAAAAGTTTTTAAATTAAGTTTTCATTTAAATGCGCTTAGCGTTTGAGCTTTTTTGATCAGGGACTATGTAACTCGATTCGTAACCATTTGCAAATTCGAGTACTATGTAGATACATTTCAGATGAATTGTTTGCGATTATCAGTTTCATACTCAACTTTAAAAATGTGTAAACTTGCTTTTCAACGTGAAGTCTGTTCGAATATAACGTCGTGGTTTTATTTGGTTTATCACGGAGCGGACACGTACATACAGGGTTCTCCAACAAGAAGTGATATTTTGAACACCCGGGTATTTCCGTAGCTGTCACTTGTGAAGCTTTTTTTCATTGACATTTGACAAGTAGAAACTACGCCATTACTAAAAATAGAACGATACATGCTTCAACAACACATAGAATTTATTAAAATTCACTACAAAAATGGTGAAAAACTTGCAAACTCAAAAGTTTCCGGACCTTGTTATCTTTCGAAGATGTGATCGCAATTGGCCACCGAGATCTTGTGATTTAACACCTTGCGACTTCCCAAAGATTGAATTCGTGAGTCTTTCGAGGACATAGGGCATCCACTTTGCGATTTGGTTAAGAAAAATTTTATGAAAAGGATATGGTCCTGTAAGCGTGGTCGTGGTGACCATTTCGCTGATGTTGACTTTCATTTCGCTGATGTTGTTTTTCATTGTTAATATGAAATGAACATTCCATCATTTATCTCAAAAAATTAAATTTTTCTTTGAATACAAAAATAACACCTCTTGTTGGAGAACCCTGTATAAGAAACGGCACGTTGGGCGGTGGTGTGTAGTAACGACCACGGTCATAAGGTGTTCATAAATATAGAAGAGAAAAGTTATTTTATTACATACAGTATTGGCCATAACTAAAGCACACCCTAGTATTTTTTTTCTTCTTTTCTAATATTTTTTGTGAAAAAAATTACATTATGGTTTTTTGTTTATTAATTTTATTACCTTATTTGTTTATTGTGGTAAAAGCATATTTTTAGTAATGAATCCTTTTAAAAAGCCGAATTTTAAAATTAATAAAAAGACACTATAAAATTAAACGGACAAAAGTAATGCACCCCCTTATGTAATATTTAAACAATTTGACTACATTGCTCAAGTTTGAGGTATTAGTTTACAATTAAAATAAAATATGCAATCAACCGATATTTAATTTCTAGGCTAATTTCGAAATTTTTACATGTCGGTCACGAAACTTCAGTACATCTAGGAGGACGTCCGCGTAAAAGCTCATGGTATGAAGGTACCTTGAACAAAAAGATAATACACAAGGATCCTACAACGTCCTCAATTCATCCGTTCATATCAGCAATGAATAGGAAGCCAGTCTTGAAGTTATCTAAGCCCACATCGATTGGAGTGTAAACAAATGGAAGATTGCGTTGTTCCCTGACGAATCCAAGTACAACATAATGGATTTAGGAGTAAACGAAGAAATCCAGGATATTGTAAAGACACTAAAGCATGGAGGAGTTAAACCACGATTATGCAAATCTAAGATCCCAGTAAAAAAGTTTAAACTTCAAATACTTTTGGTGGTCAGTCAATATAATCCACATTTTTGGCTGTTATGTGGCAACACTCACACTTTTATTAGAAACATTAAACTTTTTTGGTGGATTTTGGTCACACATGGTTTTTAGAAAATATATGAAAATGAAACAAACTCGGCTAAATGAACTTTTGCACGGTCCAAAGACACCAGTATGGAACTGAATTACACAGCTGCATTAGTTATGTAATTTATTTTATTTGTGGAATTTGGTCAACCAAAATAATTTTAATTCTTCTTAATCTTACGTTGAGAGATGTCACAATCATATGGCTATTGAACTGTGGTTTAAACGCTCAATATTGGACGATTAAACTTCGACTGAGAAAATGAATTTCAAGTTTAAATTCAGTTAAAACGAAAAATGAATATAAACTTCGACTCATTAATTGGCCCTCAAAGACGTGATGTTTCCATATGCCGATGGAGAGATGCCACTTCGATGGAGGTTCCAACGATCCTAAGCACACCTCTAAAGTGCTTAAGGCCAGGTTTATTTCTAGTCTGAAAAGTTTTTTTTGTTAGTTTTATTTATAGAACGTTAAACTCCAAAAGTTTATGTTTATCAACAAAAATTTTATAAATATATGGAAATAATACATAACATTTAATAACCAAGTTTTCATAAAAAAAATATTAGGTGCGAAAAATTGTACTAGGGGGTGCTTCAGTTATGGCCAATACTGTACGTCCAGTGCCGATGGAACTTGAAAGTTTTAAAAATTCAAATTTTGCTTAAAAAAGACTGAAATCGGACTTCAGATAATTTAGTTATAATAAATAAATTAACCCATGTAAAAAAGTTTTTTTTAAATACGTACACTCAATACACTTTACTTTATAATGCTCGAAAACCAATTTTCTACACAGGTCTTCAAAGAAATCGATGTCGTTTAAATAGTTGTGGATCTGGCAACAGTGTTTAAATCGGTTAGTTTACGAAAAAATCCTAGTGGGCAACACAGAAAAAGTCTGCGTACAAAGAGTAAAGTGGTGAATCCCCGCATTGTAATTACATGAATTATTGAACAAAAGAATTTTTTTTTCAACTTATGTAGATGAAAGTGCAAGTTGGCCGTTCTCCTCACACGTAACAATTTTTCGACCAACTTCTTCAACTTCACTCAAAGAATAATTTTTGAAGCGTCAACATCGTCAACATGAATTCGGATTTGGTTGCGTTACTTGTCATAAAGTTTTGGATGAAGAAGATTAAAGAACATCAGCCTCACTCTCACTCATTTTTGTTTGGTTGCTTTACGCTCACAATTGCTGTTGTTTGATCAACGTCAAAACAAAAATGAGGACGAAAAAGGAATAAAGTTGAACAACACGCCCTCACACGTACCATCCAGGTTGGCCAACTTGAATAGAAATCAAAATATTTTGATTTTTCAACCAACCGACGACCAACTAGCCCTCACACGGTACAACTTGCTATTCAACTTAGTCAAGTTGAAGTTCTTCAGTTTTTAAAAGTTTTCTATAACAACAAAATCAACAATGCCGTCTAAGGGAAAAGAAATAAGTGCCGCTGGAAGAGAAATTATTGTCAAGCTCATTAATGTAGGGAAAATATTCCGTGAAATTGGTCGATTATTCAATACAAAGAGTGGTAAAAAGTTTCCAAACGACCGGGGTTTTTGTTTCTCGTCCTCGTTCTGGCCGGCCGCCAATACTCACAAATCGAGAAACGTGTAAAGTTTTGCAAAGTGTCCAACAAAATCCAATTCTTTCAGCATCGCAAAATGCTGAGATCGTAAAAGAACAGTTTCACAAGACCATTTGCGCTGACGCAATTCGCAAAATCCTCATAAAAACTGGATATCATGGCCGTGTTGCACGTAGAAAGACCTTCACCTTCAAGCAGCACTTAGATAAATCTCGGGAGTTCTGGGAAAAGGTTATTTTCTCTGATGAGAGCAAGTTTTGCGTTTTTGGAATCAAAAGGGCGCAAGATGGTATGGAGAAAATAGGGTACGGAGCTTGATAAGAATAACTTGGTACCCACTGTGAAACATAATATGGGAATGAGTGGCTAGTCGTGGCGTGGGGAAATTTGAGTTCATCGAGTCTACTATGTATAAATATGCCTACCTTAATATTTTAAAAGCAAATTTGAAGCGGAGCGCCGGGTAATTGGATGTGGAGAACGTCTACTTCTTCCAGCAGGATAATGACCCCAAGCACACTGCTGACATAGTTAAGCTTTGGATACTCTATAATGTCCCTAAACAGCTTCGAACGCCGACACAATCCCCTGACGTGAAGCCACTAGAGCACCTATGGGATGCCCTGGAACGACGAATCTGACATCGCAAAATTACCTCAAAGGCAGTGCTCATGGAATACAACTCGCATATATGGGCAGGGGCTCCATTAACCTCTTTGAAGCTTCTGGACCGTGTACAGAGGAGAGCGGTGGTGATGATAGGGGATGGTAGGGTATCCAGCTCTATTGTCTCCCTACAGCATCGCCGAAATGTGGGTTGTGTATCGCTATTCTATAGATATTTTAATGGTATCTGTTCAGAAGATATCCGTCGTCTGGTCCCTGACGTTAGAACATTTAGCCGGAATACTCGGCTATCCAGGGTCTCTCATCCGTTCATTGTCAAATGGCCGGTTGACCGGACGACGCACTATAGAGAAAATTCGTTCTTCAGCCGGACTGTTCGTTTGTGGAATAATCTTCCTGCAAGTGTTTTTCCTGCCTGCTATGACATTACCAAATTCAAGGCCAACGTCAACAAACACTACTCCCTCTTTCCTCCCTCCAATACCCTTATTTCCCATCGCTAACACAGTGCATTGCATTTATAGGGGGCATCCCCTGAGTGTTAGTCAAAAAAAAAAAGAAGTTTTAAAACGTAAAGGCTATCCAACTGGCTATTAACTATAATGTAAAATATGAAATAAAAGCTATATTATTAATTGTTTGTTCCTTGTACAGACTTTTTCTAATGATTTTTTTAGTCTTTTGAGTGTATTTATTGTTTTATTCCGCAATTCGTCTAGGCCTGTTTCAATCAAATCTGGCCAGCAAAAGACTTATTTGCAAACATTTTCCCCCCGTTGCGCTTATGTTTATACAAATTAGCTGCACACGTATAAATTTACCTCACAGAAGCGCGGGCACCAAACGAATTGGTTTTAGATTATGATTAATGGAAAATAAAATAACCAAGTCAAAACTTGTGAGACTATGTTATCTGCACAAAACTTGCTAGATAGCAAAATATGGACCAGAAGAACTGCAAGAGTGTCACTTTTTGGCACTCCATTGACACTCAGTGAAATAAAAGTGCCGGTGGGACTCATCAACCAAAAGCAAAGTAAGAAAATCGCACATTTCGTTGACATGTGCCGTTTGTACTTGCACACATAACGATTGTAGGAACAGGCAACAAGTAAGTACAAAACACAATACACAAACAGCTAAGTAGGCAATGCACACATACCTTACTCTGGTTTTTAAAAACACGGGAGTGTTTTTGCACGTATTGGATGCTTTGGTATTCGTGTGCTACATCTTCAAAATTCTCAGCGGTAACACTTGTTATGACACACAAAAAAATGTCAATAGTTTAACCAATAAAAAAGTGCTTGATTTTTAGAGTTTTTGTACTATTTTATTGAAATATTTTCAAATTCCATCTGATGCTTGGGCCAAAGGAATTGATTGAGAAAATGTTCATCACGGATTACTTCTAGAAATTGAAAAAACGTCCGTGTTTTTGTAAGCGCCACAACATAAGTCCCCACGAAATAATTCCCCAAATTTTGAAAATGAAATAAAATAATACCATCATTTTTGGGGACTTTTTCCTATGAAATAAAGCACCAATTTCCATATATCGTATTTTTATACACTCCATCATAGGATGGAGTATATACTAAGTTTGTCATTCCGTTTGCAACACCTCGAAAGAGTGATCTGCGACCCTATAAAGTATATATATTATCGGTCAGTGTAACATTCTAAGACATTCTAGCGATGTCCGTCCGTCTGTTGTCTGTTGAAATCACGATAGAGTGCGAACGACCAACGCTAAAAAGCTGAAATTTTGTAGGAAGATGTTTTTTGCCCATAAGCAGGTTAAGTTCGAGAATGGGCCATATCGGACCAAAGGGGAAAAAGTTCCCCTTTACGGGACTAAATATATTCCGGCCATAATCAAATTTTTCAAATATTTTTTTTCCCTACATCTAAGTTCTAAGTTTATATAATTTATAGATGGGGAAAAAAATCCCAAAAATGGGCGTGCTCATGGGTTCCGTGGACCCTTGGGGCCCAAAAAAGGGCCCATGATAAACATGCGCATATGGGTATCGAAGTGCAACGAAATTTACTCACGAACCCAAATATGCCTTTATTTTCACGATTTTCCTAAATTTTTAGATCCGGTTTCTGGGACTATCGGGTCACCAGCGGCCCAAAAACCGTCCCTTGACAAACATGGACATATGGGTATCGAAATGCAACGAAATTTTCTCGCGAACCCAAATATGCATTTATTTTCATGATTTGGATACAATTTGTGATCGGGTTCCTGGGACTATCGGGTCACGAGCGGCCCATAAACTCAGTTAGTTTTCTTATTTATTGACTTTTTAAGGATCCATGATGGAGGGTATATATGATTCGGCCCGGCCGAACTTACTATTTGTCCACTTGTTTTGTAAATGTTTTGGGGTCGAAAACCCCAAATTACGGTGATTCATTTATCACTTAATTAATTGTATTTTACACTGGTATGACGTTGTTTAAATTCATTACGATTTTTACAATAATTTGAATGAGGTTATTTTTATGCAACCTCAAAAAGATTCACATTTCATTCAATTCAAATAAAAACATTAAAACTCGTTTAAATATAGTAGAATTGCCTATTTCGCCATTTTCAATATTTGACGATTTAAAAAATATATTAAACGTAATTATTATTTTGAAGAGATTTGTTTTGGTCGTTTTATATGCATTTTGTATAGGACCCACCTAACAGTTTAGAGACAGAGTAAGTCCCGATTCACACTAGGCAATTTTAATTGCCGCAATTCTTCGCAGTTTGATGGAAAGAGAGGTAAGGGGTATGAAAACGGAAAAAAACTTGCTGTGTTTTTCGTATTTTGAAAGTCATTTGTATTTGAAAATAAAATAATGAAAACAAAAATTGCCGAAAAATAATTTCCAAGATCAAAAGGGAAACGTACAAATTGCCGCAAGTAAATTGCCTAGTGTGAATCGGGAATAAATATATTCTGACAAAATGTTGAGAGAGAAATAAAACTAGGTCAAATGGAAATTTCACCCCTTCAATATGCACCAAAACCACCTTAATGGTTAGAGATAGAACCGTTCTCCGGCGAAGGGATTACCAACACACAACTTTTAGTTTGTACTTATTGTGTTTCTTTAGGCTGCATGAGAACGATCGATAACTATGCTTTGACAGTTAATAATGGCAAACTGTGTTGACATTTCTGTTCAGTATTGTTTGGCGTCATCATGAATCGTTTAACGCCAGAACAACGATTCCAAGTTGTGGATATTTACTTTGAAAACGTTCGTCCATTTTAGTCACATAATCGGCCTAGTGAGCTGGCACAAAAGCTACGTCAATAAGCAAAATTGCCGTTACCAATCTCTAATACATCCATTAGAGCGAAAGCGCTATCGGCAAACATCAGCGACATTTGGTTCCAACAAGACAGCGATACTTTCCGTACAGCGCTGAATCGATTACAATATAGATTTGGTGACAACTTTATTTCTAGAAGTGGTCCTGTGCACTGGCCCCTCTCTCGTGAGTCTAACTCACATGTATTACTATGTTAAGTCATTAGCAAATTTTGAAGCAAGTCAACATTGACGCCAAAAATTCGACCAACGAACATAGGCCGGAAATCATGTTAAAAAAATAAATGCCAAACTATTTCCCAAGCTCTGAAAAAACACCCCATATATAGATATATGTTAACGTTGGAACTCATGGGTTTAACAAATATGTTAATAAATTACTCGAATCAGTTGTTGCTATCAGTTAATAAATAAACGAAATCGCGTAAAAAATTATCGTGTTTATACATGGTATAGGACCATAAAATACGGTGTGAATGCGCTACTTCAGATTGTAAACTGGTGAAACCAGATAAGAGAGGCAAATATTTCCCTCTAAAGGACTACAAGAACAGCATGTAAAATGTCAGTGATAGAAAAAGTATGAAAGTGGAATACCAGGGAATTCATACTATTGTTCTTGTAGATCTTGTCGCAAAGCGGTTTGTTATTCGAATGTCAAAATTTTAAGGGTGTTTGGAAAATGTCACTAACTGTTTCTTATTGTAATCGGCGAGACCTACAAGAAAACTAGTAAAACTGTGTAATAGATGGGCAATCAATATGCCCACATTGGTTCTCTAATAAGGCAACATGTTTTAATAAAAACCAATTAAAGCGCCCCGGTAGTTGGTAGCGTGCTTGCCTATCAGCGTGGGGGTTGTGGTTTCGATTCCCACCAGAGGCTTTGGTCTGTCGATGCAAAAAAAAATCTAAACATATGGTCTGTGTCACCCGGTTTACCCTTGGACCCAAAAATTAGAATATAAATTTACTTTGTATTGTAATTAATAATAAATAAAAAAAAAAACAATTATATAATTATGCATATTCATTTAAAATTGTTCACATTAGTGTTGTGTTTACTAGGTGTTAGTTAATACAGATTCATAATATTATGTATACCCAAATGAAAGGAAACCATCTCACGGAAGAAATATTATGTATCTAGTCATTTCTACAGAATGGTCCACCATGATTGAAAAATTAAAAGCATCTTCTCGTTACAATTTCTAAGAGTAACTAAACAATTTCCTACTTATTGTAAAACTACTGCTACAACAATAACTAACCATCAAATAGGTGTAGAGGATCCATAAATATGCATTAACGGTAACATTTTGATTTCCTTTTAATGACATTATTACTTAACGCCACACCAGATAAAAGCCAATAAAGCAATACTGTTGCAAAATATGTAACATTTTTACAATGTTACACTATGTTTGGGTAAACATTTTTTGTACACATACTTTACATATAGGGTGGCTCATGAATATTGCTACAGTTGTATTGTTACGGTCAATAGAAATTTGTTTTGTACATAAATCTGCCGAACGAGAATCCCCTTCAATACACTGGCCGCGAGGTGTGTGGTTTCTGCAAGATGGTACAATTTGTCACAAAGCTAGTCCTGTGATGACAGAATAGCAGCGAAAATTCTCCAGTAAAGAAACTCGCCATTGCATTGGCCCCAAGAAATGTATCCTGACCTTACTGCACCTGACTTTTTCATGTGCGATTATTGCAAACAGGAAGTTTACTAAACAAACCCAAAGAATTTGAATTTTAAAGCAATGTATTCGAACAACAATTGAGACAATTCTTGCTGCAACTCTCCAGGGTGTAATGAATTTTTTTTTTTAAAGATTTAATAACTATGTATTAGTTTTTAAATGAACAAAGTTCAAATAATTTATATGAGTTAAAAAAAAAATTTGTTTGCGAAAAGAGAAAAAAATGCATATGAATGAAAATATGTACAAACATCGAAAAATATTGGATGTTTTCTTGTAGATAAATGTAATGACGTTTGATTCATGAGAGAATTCCAATTTCTTTCAGTCCAGAAATTAATTCCTTTCATTGAGCCGGAAATTACTCAGCATTTGGAACATAGGAATTGAAAAAGAAGTATGTTACATAGGTATGTGCACTCCGCTTTACTTGATTGAGGATATCATGATACAAATTTACAAACACGCATATTAAAGGAAATATTTCCAAAAGTGGAAGTAGAAAATTTAGATCAAAACAATAAGAGAGTATGTCAAAGTAGGTATAAACAAATATTGCCAACAATTTCGCGCGTCGCTTGTTTCAGGACGGCAATGCTCATAGCAACAAGTTTCGCGAGTAAAACAATTGTACAGAATTTTAAAAAAAAAAACACGTCAACTTATGGAAAAAAACCGAAAAGGACTTACATTCAAGAATTCTACTGTTGCACAAGACCGCAGCAAAACATAAGAGCTGAATTTGTTTGTGCATTTTAAAGAATTATTTTAAAACAAACAAAAACGAGAAAAAACAAAAAAAAACAGGCTTGTGAATTCAGTCTTTTCCTTAGTGTAAATAAAAGTGTCTTAATTTTTTTATGTTATTTTGATCTGCTGTATTTTTTGACATACATGTATTTCCTGAACAAATGCAATTTTTCCTAAATACTGGACATGATAAAAAAGCAGAAAAATTTAGGCGAATTAATGACCCTAGACCCGTCCGTTGAATAGATGGATAAATGGGTAAATGTCTGCAAGATGCCATACAAAAAACATTTCTACATGATTTACCATGTTTGGTTATTGCAACAAGTGTATGTGAGTTTGTGTACACATGGCCAATTGGCATTTTATTATATGAGATTTACACAAATTCTATATAATTTTTGGCAATATTTCCATTAGTATGAGTGTTTGTACATATATGTATATAATTATGAATATAGACATATTTTACTTTAAAGGCTTACCTTAACAGTTTACACCAGTCTCCATTTTGTATGACAAATTGAATTTGTATTTTCTAATGTCATGTATTTTGGAATACTTCATTTTTGGGTCGGTTTGTTTTGAAAATATACATAAATGTTGTTGATAAATTGTACTTGAAAGAGATTACCAAAACAGTGGAATTCGGATAAAAAATTCTATAAATATTAGTCAAGATCGTCTCATACTCATACATACACAATAATAGAGGAACATTTACAGACCAAGAGATAATAGACGAGGTCACGTATATGGCCAATGGAAACGGTGAAGAGACATTAGAATAAATTTATGTTATGAAAACATGTTCATAGAAAATTAAGCTTTGGGCAAAACAAATGATCTCAAAGATGCAAATAAGCGGCTATTTCCATTCAACCTCATTAACATTGAATTCAAATTGTACATACATACATTTATTTTAATAGTTGTGCCACAAGTTTCTATAGTCTTTTCATAGAACAATTTTAAAAGTGGATACTCAGTTCGTTTAAATGAAAGAGGGTTCAATTATCCGATGTCATTTTTGAAAAAATTCTTCCACTTAAGCTATTTCGACTGTAGTTGATTTGAAAGGTGTACAATTGATCAATGCGAAAATAACTTTCCCATCATATTCCACCTAACGTGTTCAACGGTGATAGGTAGGATGGTAATTTCTCACTTATACCTGGATCGGATTGGCCACTTCAAACGCCTTGAGGGATTGTCACAAATGTCTTTGTCGAAATGGGCATTACGCTCAAACAAATTAAACGTTGCGAACTCCAACGAAATGACAGACCAAAATCTCTGGTGGGAATCGAACCCGCCTACCGGGGCGCTTTCCAGTTTATTTCGAACTCGAGTATACGGCGATTAGCAAACAACTTTATAAATATAAAACGCAAAAATAATAAAAATGAAGTACTGTGGCAAAAACATCAATTCTGATAAATAATTCAATACTGCGAACCATTTTCAGACCGCACACAGGGAAGTCCGAGATTCCGGATGATCAGAAACAGCAAAATTTTCTACATCTGCGATTGAAACAAGAATCAGTTCGGATGCGGATTTGTTGCGACGAAGCGAATGCTTTGGTTCTGCGACGCATTCGCTTTACGAGCGCAAATATGCGTAAGTTGTATTTTTCTTCCAATTAATAAAAAGTCAGCCATCATGAAAAAACGAGAGTATGAGTAAAGGAAAAAAATGGAATACTACTTTATGACTTTAGTTAATTTTGTAGTCCTTAAAAATTATCAAAAAATACCATATTTTGCAATGTAGCTCTACCGGTACCGGTATATATTATATTTATACTTATCTATGTCGATTATCTATGTCCTCTTCTCGATGATATCTGAAGGGGAGGAACATATGGAGAAATGCAATAAGGGCCCACGATGCTACACGTCAAATCAAAAATGAAATAAGTCCCAAAAAAAATATAATGCAATGCAAATGTTTGGGAATAATTTCATACAAAATTTGTTGAATAGTGTCCAAATAAATTTACAAACCAATACATGCGATAGATAGGTCTAATTTCACTGATTGTTTGCATTGAAAAATACCGGCCAGTTTTTATGCAATCGATTGCCACTAAGAACTAGTGTGGTAGTCGACTCTTGGAAGTCAATAACCACCTGAAACTATTTGTGTATTCGAACTATGTCTACTAACTACTGCACTAGTTCCATGTAATGCGAGGACGGTACAATTTGTGCGTGTTTTTTTAAATTTTTGTGTGTTTTTTTACCAAAACTTCCAATGATACAATACAAGGGTTGATGCAAAACAAAAAACTGTCCCATTATTCTGAGAAAAAATGATCATTTGGCTGTGGAATTTTTGGTTTTTGCAAACGTTCTTCAGTCGTGCTACAAAGTTCAATAACAGTGGTTTAGTTAAAAAAGTGTAGACAGAAATAGATTAAATTAAAGGTACGGGTGTTAATAAAGTATTACATCTTCATAAATTAAATTTTATTTTATTTTCAGTTACGATGGAACAAAGGGATAGTCAAGTTCAAGGTAAAATTTTCAAATGAAATGCTTTATTGCCTTAAATAGGCTAAATTAATCTTTTATGCAATCTTTTTACATATACATTTTTGAATTTTACCTTTCTTTTCTTTGATCATATGCAGGCCAACTCAAATTTATTGCAGAGGCGCTTCCGGAGCCAAATACTATGTTATTATGTTACTATCGCATTTCAAAGGCCTCACAATAGCAAAATATTTAAGATTATTTTTAATTATTTTTTTTTCTTGAATTCATTTATTATTTTTTGTTTTTATTGAATTTATTATTTTTTTAATTTATAACTTAAAATTAATTAAAAAAAAATATCAACCAATTAAAACAATTTTCAATTAATTGTGTTTATTGCGGGGCTAGTGTACCGATTCCTGGCAGGTATCTACGCATGCGCGTGTTGCGCATACTTTAGTATTTTGTGTTTCCCCATGTAAAATGTGTTTACATTTTTCATAAGACAAATACATTTTAGTGTTATCGGTACCAAAATAAAAGCAGTGCATGCGTGTGTACTTTAACTTATTTTCTGTGTGTTCATTGGTTGTCATTTAAGTTCTAAATGATTTGTAATTTTTCAACAATTCCGATACGAAGGCGTTCACAAACAGATCAATCAAAACATTTCCTCAATTGCTACTTTCAAATGACATTGTTTACGATACATTTATGACAACTTTTAAGGTAAACTAAATTAACTGATAACACAGTACAACAGCCAATCTGGGGGGTGAGAAATTCCACGTCAGGGTGATGATACTAGGTCAGTATAGTAAAACCCTCAAAGGGTTTGGCGTTCGTATGTGTCAGTTTTTTTTATGACCTTTTTAATTTTTTCCTTATCTTGATGTTTTTTCGCTTAGTTGTAACATTTTGGCAAAAACTTAGTTTAACATAACTCGAGAACCACTTGTACGATTTTGATGAAACAAATTTAGAAAAATTAGAATTACAACTTCTCTAATCTGTTTTTATACCGTTTTCCTATATGTGTAACACTTTCGAAGTTAAAAATGAATGTATGAAGGGAAAAAAGTATTTTTTGCCTAAAAATTTAAATATTTTTTTTTAAAATTCATAAAAAATCCAAAATGGAAAATAATGCCAAAACTAATTACTTTCGCGTAAAGTCACATAACTCATGAGCCAAAAAGGCATAGATCATGAAAATCGATTTTTATGAATTTAAAAAAAAAATTTAATTTTTAGGCAAAAACAAATTTTTTTTTTCTCCACAAATTTATTTTTTACAATTTATTATTTTTTTTTTTTTTGAGTTTGTTTCATCAAAATCGGACAAGTGGTTCTCGAGTTATGTTAAACTACGTTTTTGCCAAAATGTTACAACTAAGCAAAAAAACATCAAGATAAGGAAAAAATTAAAAAGGTCATAAAAAAAAACTGACACATACGAACGCCAAACCCTTTGAGGGTTTTACTATACTGACCTAGTACCATCACCCTGACTTGGAATTTTCCACCCCCCAGAAAAAGTCCCTCGATTTGTTGCACAGTGTAATCAGCTTTATTGTTGATTGCTCTTCGTCAGATGTATTTTCATAGTAAGAAAAAGGTCCACCGAGACCAAAAAAATTAAAAGTTCTTGAAAAACTTTGCGTTATCATATTTCCATAGAAAAATATTCAAATTTAACTAATTTAAAAACATTTTACATTTATTCATAACACATTCCGAAATAGTCGAATGCAAAGTAGCGGAACCTCAACTTTTCTTATTTGGATATTTCTATTGCACGTTTTGTTTTGAGAAACGTTTTTAAAGAGGGGCACGATGCATTGAATTTTCCTCTCTTAAATCTTTCTATGGGTACAAATAGTCCAAAATGATGCGATTACAAATAACTGTAAGTTTTAGCTTTGTATGTCCCGTGCCAATTGGAAAACAACATTTGTTATTAGTTCTTCGAAAGATCTTGTCATGTACTCTTGAAACTCTTATTACAAACACAGATTTTTTATACGATTACAATAAAAAATTTTTTTTTGAAAAATACGAAGATTTGTGACGTTGGTATTAGTAAGTAATGTTGGTCTCGTGAAATTTTTTCTTACATAATTGATTTAAATATGCAAATAAATCCTTCAAAATATTAAAATCTAGATGAGCAAACACGGCGGCGAAAAAAAAGAGCCATTGGTACAGATATAAGCACATTCTAAAAAAACGCTATATCTGCCGTTAGTATGAAACGATCAAAATGGAATTTTCACTGTGGCCATGAGAACTGTCGTAGGATGACCATCGTAATCCGACGAGAGGGCATGGCTCTGTCTATATAGTGATGTGGAGATGAGATTTCGTACGGATGCAATTGGTTCAGAAAAAAAAAAAAAAACTTAATAAAAATTATCGGTGCCACACCATTAATAAAAAAAAATGCTATATCTGCTATAAGTATGTAATGGTCGTCATGCAATTTTCGCAGTGAATTACTGTCCACCGAGGAATGGTCACAAACTATATTAGATCATTTTTACCGTACATATGTCATTAATAGAGAAAAAACATATCCTAAACAAAAAAAAAACATAGCTATATCTGCCGTAATGACAGGTTATGACTGGACACTAGAATAATTACCTGCAGAATTTGTCTTACCTACACAAATAGGAAAACGGATTTCTTTAATAGCTGAGTGTTGTTTAATTTGCTTGGGATCGTTTCGTGAAAAGCTATTTGGAAATAAATTAAAAAAGAGTAAAACTATTTTTGAGTAGGAATTGTATGATTTTTTTTATTTATATAGATGGTATTTGATAGATATCTAAGTGAAAATTGTTGTTGGTAGGACGAATATTGTTTGTATATATCACTTTATAACTCGAGAACCACTCAACCCATTTACAAATCAATACATGCGTTCAATAGGTCTACTTTTACTGGTTGTTTGCATTGTGTGTGTTGCGCACACTTTTGTGTTGCTCAAGGAAAAGTTGAAGTCATGGATTAATTTTACTCCTGAGAAAACGGTCAAAATCAAGTTTCAGCCAAAACATTCACGAAGCGATAAAACTGAATTGCAGCTAATCCAGAAAAACAAAAGTTTGATGGGGTTTACATTCGATGACTCCGAAAATGTTGTACTATGTTTTAGACAATGTCTTGTCTGCAACTTCGTTTTCAATTATTCTATATTGAACTAAAAATTTTAATAATTGTAGGTTTTGGTTCGGGACGAGGGTGGGCTTGTATGCTTTAAACCATTATTTTACATACATACGTATTGACTATATATAAGCAAACGTCTTCAATAGCCTTTCTCTCTAAATCAGTTAGTGAAAGTTGATCCCTGAAAAAATATATTTAGATGCAATAAATGGTCATCTATCTGGTATGATGAATAGCTCTAAGTACTTTAAGCGTATTTTTTCCGGTGATAGACATCTTAAAGAAATTAGGCAAAGTTTGATGAATAATCCCCGGGGCTGACGAATTTTTAATTTTTCAGAAAGATTATTTTATATTTTTTTTTTATTGTTAAAATGTTTATCTTCTATAACTGTTTTGTAGTAAATGTTGTCTTCTTTAGACCACCCAGTTCTAGTTGAGGAGCGGTTGATCTGCCCATTTCGCATTTATAAACTTTCTTTAAAACAGCTTCGAGAATATGGTGGCGACATTCTAAATAAAGAGGATTTTTCTCTAATAATTGCGGCACAATGCAGGTTTTCCTATGGCGACCAGTATTTACTGCCGTGGTATCAAAACACACTGCCTTAATTTCTATAGCTGCATCCCACTGTACAATTGCTGATAATACTGCCTTTGTCTGAGTAATTCCCGGTATAACGTCTATAAACTGTTCTTCATCGACACAAGTAATTAAAATCGCTAGTCTCTCTAAATTTTTTGTTACTTAAGAACTCTGGACGCGAGTTTCTATTACAGTTCACAACAGCACCCTCTAAATCGGAATTTCTGAATATACTAACTTTTGATGAAATTCTTTGTTGTCGAAAATGTTTGATATAATTCGCGTCTTATCTCTATGAGAGATATTAGATATATCCAACAATAAGACGATTTTTCGATAGTATTCCCTTCGGTAATTCGATAGTACCTCCTCTGTTTTATTTCTGGTCCTGCTTCTTAATATCTGCCTGTATCTTTTGTTCCTCTGATGTGCTGCTAATGCTTGTTGTAGATTCCAGATCCACATCTTTTTTACCTTCTAAAAATAAAATATTAGTATTAGTTAATATTTAATAAATGAATTATATTTAAAAAACACAAACTCACCTATATATATTTTTTTGGATTTTTCAAATCTTCTCATCGTTTACGTCGTTCCGCATTAACAGATTTCATGTCGACGCCTCCCATGCAGCCAGGTCATCCGTTTTCTCACTGGAGTAACAAAAATTGTCTGTCTTCTTCAGCGGCCTTGGTAAGGGCATCCTGATGAGCAGTGTCAAATAGGACGTCAAAGCTTGACTTGTTCTTGTTTGCAGTGTTCTCCATTCATCATACAGTTTTTCCAGATTTGCGTCATTTATGGCAAATCTTGCAGCTTCGGTATTGCATAATTTAACTTGGCACATATTATAAAATGAACTACTTAACCAATGTGACCAATTAAAAAATTGTGTCTTTCTGCCATAAACTCTTATTCTTGATACTGTGGAAGTTAATGGTAGATCCATATTTCTAATAATAATAATTTATAGATAAATGTTTCACAACTATTCTTAGTTTTTTTAAACAGCTCTGATTGCTGGAACAATAAGAATATATTCGAAACAAGAATTATTTCGTTGTTTAAAAAAACTCATAAAATAGGTAAAAAAAAACTGTCATCGCAGCAATAAAAATTTACTAAACCGTTTTTAATTTGTATGTAAAATGTACATGTATTATCTATACCCTCACCCTCAGTAAAAACATTCATGTCTCATATTTCAAAGTATCGGAAAGTCAAAAGTGAGCGTGGCTACCATCATTGGATGTAACCTCTGATGAAATGTCGTAATAGCAACCTCAAAGTACCGAATGTTATAGAAAAATATTGTATTACACGTTTTTACAAAAAAGGCTGAATAAAAGCAGAGTTATGTAGTTAAAACTTTACTAAATATAGAATTTCGGAAAGATTCGTTCAGCGAATTTATATAATTACACGATTTCTAAAGTGGGTGGGATGGTACATTTGTATGGGAGGTACCAGAAGGGGAGTTGCCAGACTTCCAAGTGTTTGTCTAGCTATAGATTTACTAAATACAAAATTTGGCCAAAATCGAACTGTCTAAAGTGGGCGAAATAGACGATTTGTATGGGAGGTACCCGAAGGGGTGTGGCCATATAGCCCATATGCAATCCCATAAGCAGTTTTGGGAAAATATTAAGCCATCCAAATTTCAGAGTGATTGTTTAACTCTTTCGAAAGTTATCGTGCGTACCAACAGGACGGACAGACGGACATGGCTCAAACGATTTAGAAAGTCATGAATCGACTTTGGTTCAAATACACCTGGGGTGTAATGTGAATATTTCTATGTGTTACATTTTTGAGCCATATCAAATGATATATACCCTCCTACCCTTGGCTAGCTATATAAGGGTATAAAAATGGTGAAAATCTTACAGTCACAGTTCGCAAAACTAAAATGTTTCCGGACCGTGTTATCTCTCGAAGAGATCTAGTGATTTAACACCTTGCGATTTCTTCCTTTGGGGTCACGTGAAAGATAAGGTCTACGCCAACAGCCCAGCGTCGACTCAAGACCTCAAAGATATAATTCGGCTATCGAGGACATAGAGCAGCCACTTTCCGATTTGGTTATGTAGAATTTTATGAAAAGGATATGGTCCTGTAAGCGTGGTCGTGGTGGCCATTTTAGATTCTCCGTATTGTTCCGCCTGGTCATTCGGAATTGCTTCCGCAGCCGCCTGGCGGTCCTCCGATCTAATAAATAGTTTTCCTCTTTATTACTTTATTTCTAAATAGCTTTTCACGAAACGATCCCAAGCAAATTAATGTAAATTTGAACAACATTTGACTATTTTTGTATGTAAGTCAAAGTATGCCGCTAACTATTCCAGTGACCAATCATAACCTGCCATTTTGGATGTTTTTTTTTATACCTTCACCCTACGGGTAGGAGGGTATATATATCGTTTGATACGGCTCAAAAGTGTAACGCATAGAAATATTCAGATTAGAACCCAGGTGTCTTTGAACAAAATTGGATTCATGACTTTCTGAATCGTTTGAACCATGTCCGTCTGTCAGTCCTGCTGGTACGCACGATAACTTTGGAAAGAGTCAAAACAATCGCTTTGAAATTTAGCATGAGCTAATATTTTCCCAAAACTGCTTATGGGATTGCATATGGGCTATACAAATCGTCTATTTCGCCCACTTTAGAAATCGTGTAATAATATCAATATGACCAACGTGATCTTGCCCAAATTTTGTATTTAGTAAAGCTATAGCAAGACAAAGATTTCAACCAAAACTTGAAAGTCTGGCACCTCCCCTTCTGGTACCTCCCATACAAATGTACCATCCCGCCCCATCAGAAATCGTGTAATAATACCAATATGCCCAACGCGATCTTGCCCAAATTTTGTATTTAGTAAACCTATAGCTATACAAAGTATTTGACAAAACCTTGGAAATCTGGCAACTCCCCTTCTGGTACCTCCCATATAAATGTACCATCCCGTCCCTTATAAACCGTGTAATACTATCAATATGACCAACGCGATCTTGCCCAAATTTTGTATTTAGTAAACGTATAGTTAGACTAAGTTTTGGACAAAAACTTGGAAGTCTGGCAACTCCCATTCTGGTACCACCCATACAAATGCACCATTGCACCCACTTTAGGAACCGTGTAATTATATAAACTCCCTCAACGAATATTTCCGAAATTATATATTTAGTAAAGCTTTAACTACATACAATTTTCTAGTAAAAACTCTGCCTTATATTCCGTCCTTTTTGTAAAAACATGTAATACAATATTTTTTCTATAACATTCGGTATTTTGAGATTGCTATTATGACATTTCATCAGAGGTTACATCCAATGATGGTAGCCACGCTCACTTTTGACTTTCCGATACTTTGGAATAGAGACTTGTATGTTTTTACTGAGGGTGAGGGTATATATAAGTCGGTTTACCCGACTGCAACTTTTTTACTGGTTCTGTTTAGGATATGTTTATTTCTTTATTAATGGCATATATACGGTCAAGATGATGTAATATAGTCTGTGACAATTCCTCGGTGGACAGTAATTCACTGCGAAAATTGCTTGACGGCCATTATATAATTATAGGAGTTATAGCGGTTTTTTTTTATTTAGGGTGTGGGCTAGGGTTATAATTTTTTTACATTTTTGCAAATATCAGTTCTCCCAAGGTAAAATCGTGTAGGGCATGGGAAAATATTAAGAACTGCATTTTCAGTTTTTCGCTATCGTTAAAAAAGGTCCCGCGCCTAACGCCATGAAGTTGTCAATGAAAATATATGCGCAGAACGTGGAATTAAATTAGTCCAAGACATATATCCACTTTGTAAAACATCGCGTACACTGAATTTGAAGTTTTTGTCTTTTAATACCTAGTCATAACCATATAATGTTATAATTTTTGTATAGAGTATTTAAAAAAAAAAATTTTAAAAAAAATAAATGCATTTTAGAAATCGCTTTAGGCGCGGGACGTTTTTTCACCAAATTGAAGTAAAAAAATGTGTTTTATTATCAAAACATATTTGGCCGTAAGATAGACCCTTGGGAGAATGACGACCAAAAAAAGTTATAACCCTAGTGTGGACCCGTTAACTTTTATTCAGTATTTATTTTTTTCTGAACCAATAGCATACGTACCATACAGTGCCATGCCCTCTCGTTGGATTACCATCTACGACAGTAGATGACTAAAATTTCATATTAAAAATGGAAAAAAAAAGGGATGTTTTTTTGACAGTAGGTTTAATATATAAATCTTAATTAGCCCTATAATTGGTGCAAAGGTTGATTTTGGGCAGTTTTTCCATTTCAAGATAATAGCAAATAACCATTCGCACGGGACAAAAACAGAAGTGGTTTTCGCGTTCAACAATTCAAACGCCGATTTCAGCGAAACATGAAGCAATATTTAATGTGATAAACTTTAAAATATTGTGCAGCATTGTCCCTTAAAAATAAAATTTATTTTACAGAAAACTGACTTATACTTTTTGATAAATTTAATATTAAGCATGGTTGTGGACGGCCGTGGTGTGGTAGGTAGTGTGTGCGACTATCACACAGAAGAACCCGAGTTCGAAACCGGATAAGACCATCGAACATTTTTACGCGGCTGTTTCACCTCGTAAATGTTGGCGACTTTACGAGTAAGAGAGCAATCACTAAGCCAAGTAAAACTTCTCTAGTTTGGAGCCGGCTTTAAACAATAGGTCCCGGTCAGTGACTACACAAATTATATCGTACACAGATCACTGCTTCGAGAGAAGTTTCCCGTCTGTTCCTTCATGGAATGTTAAGGGAAATAGGTAAGTATTAAGCACGGCCGCAAGGGACATTTTTTCCATCATGTTTTCTGTTGTTTCTGTGGCTCTTTTTTCGAAATGATATACATGGGAAAACACAAAAGTGAGCGCAACACACACACACGCAAACAAGGATTAAAACTAGACCTAACTAACGCATGTATTGGTTTGTAAATCGGTTGAGTACTTCTCGAGTTATTTTTATATATATAGATAGATAGATTATACATTTAATAAAATGAAATAATAAAGACAAGAGATTAATCAACAGAATTTCAATTATTTCGAAGAATTTCGACACGAAAAAACTCCCATGTAACAACTCTTCATGGATAACCGCACTAATATAAAATAAGTCTCAATAGAAAAATAAATTAAGTTCCACGAAAAACGAACTAACTCCCAACTACGAAATTAAATAAGTAAATTAAAATTAAACCTTTCCACCTTTTCTAATTGGTTTTGCATTCTTAACACCTCTTCAATGTAAAAAGTTCTGTTGGTCCAGCTTTTTTACACACAAAGTTTATTTGGTACCAACTGGAGATGATTATACAAATTATCCGAAGACTCGAAAAACTGCCACGTCTCACTTATTTTCTTTTTCTTTAAGCGTGAAGACACTGGGGAAACAAATAAATGTATAAACTTATTGTTTTACCACCTACAACCGAGTAATTCCTAGATTGTTGCTTAAAAGAATGAAACGAGAATGGCAATATTATTACTAGATATGTAACCAAAAGAAATAAATTGCACGTTAATATAAATAACATCGTTCTATCAGTGCTATAAAACGAGACAGATAGTATTTTATGAGGAATTACGGTTACCGAAAATCGCTCTGTATTGCTGACAACAGTGAAATGTAAAAATAACAGAGTTGCATAAACATAAAATAACGACTTTGAATTTCAAAGATTGCGACATATTTTACAGCGTCATGAAAGCAAGCACCAATTCGGATGTGGATTTGTCCTGAATAAGCGAAAACGACACCAATTCTCTGGATTCACGCCAGGCTGGCCACAATCCGCTTCAAGGCCAAATTTGTTTACATTAGCCTAATTTGTGCTCACGCTCCGACGGAAGAAAAATACGATTAGACTAAAGACTCGTTCTATGAGCGCCTAGAACAGACTTATGACCGTTGTCATGGCCATGACATTATAATCGTTCTAGAAGATGTTAATGCTAAATTGGCAGGGAGAATATCTTGAAGATACCTCCGACAACGGAATGAGGATGATTGATTTCGCTGCCGCAAGGAACAGGGTTATTAGCAGTACCAGATTTAAGCATCGCAATACCCATAAAGCTACTTGGCTGTCACCGGACAGGAAAACAAATTGATCATGTTGTAATAGACGGAAGGCATGCATCGAGCGTGATGCCGTGAAATACGTACGTAGCAACAAGACGTCGAGAAGCTCCGTTCATAACAGACAGCTAATGCCTACTCCTCGAAGCTGACCCAATTGATTCTCGCAACGACTCCCCCTCTCAATGAGATCTCCGCTCAGTGGAAACATATACAAGACTCCATGACAAAAGCCGCCGAAGAACAAATTGGTTACCGAAAGCGGCCACAAAGAAACCAATGGTACGATGATGAGTGTATAGTCACCACTGAAGCTAAGACCGGGCATACAAGACGACACTACAGCCTATGGCAACGCAAGCTGTGGTGGAGCGATACCGGGAGTTTAGGAGAGAGGAGAATCGTATATTCTTAAAAAAACAGACAAGACCTTTTGCGCCAACTATCGCGGTATAAGTCTCTTATCCATCGCATATAAGATACTTTCAAGTAGAAGCCAAATCTCGACGAACTGATCCAGCCCTATTAGTGTGGCTTCATGACGAATAGATCAAAAATCGACCAAATTTTTTCACTAACCCAAATCCTGGAAAAGACTCATGAAAAGCAGATCGATACATACCATCTTTTCGTCGATTATAAAGCCGCCTTTGAAACTCCGATAAGAGAAAAACAATTTGACACCATATCTGCGTAAAAAAAAATATCAGCAAAACGTATACGCCTTTGTAGAATGGCACTTAGTGATACTAGGTCTTCAAGAAGTGGCCTCTCCGAGCCATTCACTTATACAGACAGGCCGACAGCTTATCGTATCAGAAAATGCAGAAGTTAATAAAACTGGGGATTTATATTCGGAATATAAATTTTTCGCTCATGGGAAACAACTCAAATTCGGAATTTAATTTTTTTTCACTAATACTTTGAAATTGAAGCAAAATGCTCTAGAGTCGAACTTCGTACATCCATGAAGGAGAAATTGAAATATTTCCACTATGACACTACCCTTAAATTGAAGCTAACAGTGACCGCTAAAAACGTTACAAGGACATTTGTCTAAAATAATTTTCAGAATGTCGAATTCTTCGCCTGGAAATGTGAAAATAGAAACAACGATGTCAAAAAGAATAATCGTGCTGGCAAACGCGTCGAACTAAAATAATACTGTACAACACAATTATTCTACCCCTGCCGAAACATGGGTACTTTCGAAAGCAGATGAAGCTGTGCTGGGTGTATTTGAGAAAAAAAATCGTTCACAAAATCTATGGCCCTATCTGTTTTATCGAACGAAACGTAAGCTGTATGAGCTGTATCCCTAAAAGAACGTAGACATGTCGGCCGAATGAATTCAAACGGCTTTGGACGCAGACAGAGAAGACCGAGACTCTGGTGGATGGATCAAGTGGACGAAGATATGAACAAGCTTGGTATCACGAACTGGAGAAGCAAAGCAGACCGAAGTGCTTGGATATACTTTTTTTTATTTATTACTAATTACAATACAAAGTAAATTTATATTGAATTTTGGGTCCAGGAGTAAACGACAGACCAAGGCCTCCGGTGGGAATTTAACCCAAAACCCCCTACGCTGATAGGCAAGTACGCTACCAACTCGCCTACCGGGGCGCTTTGGAAATCACTTATTAATCAGGCCAAGAGCCAACCTAAGTAAGTAATGGTAAACTTCTCCAATTGTGTAAATAATAAATGGAACCACTGTTTAGCCCTATCTGTAGATTTCAGTAAGGCTATTGATACCCTATCCCACAAAAAGTTGGCGTACGGGGAAATGGTTTAAACTGGTTTCGATATTATCTTGTCTGTGATAATATAGTGCGAACAAAAACATTCGTCGTTTATCTACTGAGGGTCAGTAACTGAGGTTGAGCGATTAGGTGAGCGAATGATGCAGAATGTTAGTGATTGGGGTGATAGTGTTGCAGTAAGTGTGGCGATGGATAAGACTGTGACCATGCTGCTTAAGGGCAGATTGTCACCAAGTCGACCGCCAATTGTTAGAATGAATGGTGTTACCCTTAGATATGTCACTGAGGTGAAGTACTTGTGGATATCAATGGGTGAGAGAATGAAGGCCGAGTTACTTGACCGTAATCGTAACCGTGACGTGTCAGCTGATACGTTCTCCTTATGTGAAACATGTACAAATGGTCGTAATCGTAACGTAACGTAACGGATGAACCTGTAGAAAATAGATTTTTGTTAAATAGACATTTAACAAACAGCTGATTTGTTTCTAGCAAAAAAAAAAAAAAAAAAAAACAGCAAGAAAGTAAAAGAAACAACTTTGTTAGAAAAATAATAAAATAAAAACATAAAAACTATAAAAATGGATAAATTGTTTCTTCACAACACTTTCTTTCATTATTAATGAATTTTTTACGTTTTTATCAAAACAAACAGACCAAACAGACAAATTATTTTGTTTGTTTACATACAACATATGGTACTTCACATATCTTGGGTAACCACCACTACATCAACGTTCCGGTTACGATTACGTTTACGTTCCGGCAACGGTCAAGTAATTAGGCCTTGAGGTTTACTCCTCACCTTGAACGTGTGCGTGAGAAGCTGGTGTGTTTTCTTCGGAGTGACTGGGGGTTTAGCAGGCGTGCTATTCGAACTATATACGGTGGCCTGGTTGTTGCTTGTGCAGCTTCGGTGTGGTACGAGGTGGTTCCATCTACCGCAGGGTATCGAAAGATTATGTCGTGTCAGAGGGTGATCTTGTTAGGATGTATGAGGGTTTGTCGTACGGTGTCCACGGAGGCTTTACAAGTGTTGTTGGGAGTTCACCACTTGACCTCGAGGTCACACGGCGAGGTATTTTGTTTTTGGTTAGGAGAGGGACGGTTTTGCTTCAGGATGATTGGGTCGTGGATGAGGTAGTGGGTATGAGTGTGAGTGAGCTTAAAACTAACTTGGATGAATGTGTCACAACTAGATGGCAATCTAGGTGGGACAACAGTTTGAATGGAATGGAATGGTGACGTACGCATATATTAAAGATGTGACGTTTGTTTCAGGTCGGCCAGATTTTGGGCTTTTTCTGACAGGACATGGGTCGCTTAATGCGTTCTTGTCCAGGAGGTCGTTGAGTGATAGGGAGTCGTGTGATTGTGGTGCGTCAGTTGAGGACTAGCGGCAGTACTAGCGTGGTGGCTGTGGTTTATACCCAAATCGCGGGGAGAGTTTCGGCTCGGCAGGGAAATCATAAAGTGTCTCGAGTAGACACATGAGCCGAGCAAGCGATTAAAAACGGTTGTCGCTTGAGCGAAGACCAAACCAAAGATGAACGAAGTTTGAGGTTTTTTTCGCGACAGTTTCGCATCGGGTCAGTGTATGAGTGGTTTTTGTGTGACAACAATCACGACATATACCAATTATGGAGAGTTCTGCTCTGAGCTGAAAATAATGATTGTAAAAAGCATATTTCAAACAACATTAATCAACGGGTTTTACCAGGTCGACAGATTTCAACAAACGGTGAAATTGCCCTGCATGTTAATGATGAAAGAGAAAAACGGTGTCTGGATTCGAGTGCATCGTCCCATATGTGCTCCGAAAAAGATACATTTTGCGGAATTCTTCCAACAACTTTATGCTGGATCAACAATAATTGAAGGTACTGGCATTGTAAATCTGCATACTAAAGGCTGTTTAGCTGCAGTAGATTTGTTCCAAATTTGAGGTTAAATTTGCTATCTGTAGCAAAATTGACAGGTCGAGGATTTCGGGAGACGTCTTCGAAAGATAAAACTGTTATTTTTGGTCCGAAAAAGGATGAAGAATTAGTCGTGGCCATAAGAATCAAAGAATTGTACTACGTAGAAGAATTAATCGAAAGGAGTTTTTGCATAGAGCAGTGGTCATATGTGCAAGAATGGCAGAAACGTTTCGGGCAGCTTAATGACTTAAAAGACATCATTCGAAAGTGAAAGTTAACAGTTGTTAATTTGAATACTAATGTCAAATTACAGACGTACGTGCCATATTTTAATGGGAAGCAAGCCCAAAGACCATTTCCGAAATTGAATTCAAAATCGGAATAGCTGCTTGAAATTAAATATTGCATAAAAGCATGGTAGAAAGATGACTGGTCGACAAATTAAGGCTATACAATCAGAAAATGGCACGAAATATACCAACAACGAATTCAAAAATTACTTGAAGAATGAAGGTATCAGACAAGAATTCACTGTAGAATATACACCGCAGCAGTAGTGGAAAGTTACTTTCAAAAGTTTGGTACTATAGTGTATATGCTTGAAAAGTCAAAAAGACGCGGTAAATTCGAATTGGTTGGTTTTCTATATAAAAAAATCCTACATATTGTGGGATCCAGTGACCAGAGAAATAGTATGTTAACGAGATGTAAGATTTTTTTATTAACCTGATCATTGTAGGAAGGTATTAAAGCTAATATGAAGCAATACGAAAGAATAAGAAATGGGTAGTAGTTGATCCAAAAATTATTTGATTCGAAATGGGTGTAAAGAAAAAAGTACAGACCAGAGACTAGAGGTTTCACGCAATTGTCAGGTGTAGATTTTAACGAAGCTTTCGCTCCAGATGCCAGAAGAGAATCAATTCGTTTGGAGATGGATTTAGCAACAGAGCCGAAATTTTAATTTTACCAATTTGATTTCGTGACTACGTTTCTAAATGGCAATGTAGAGGAAACCATTTATATGGAGATACCTTCATGGAATGTTAAATAAGTATAGAATTTAAGCATGATCCTGACATGAAGGAAACAACTATGTCGCAGAAGAAATATATTCAAACAGTTTTGAAAACATTTAATAAAATTGACTGCAAACCAGTAAGTACCCCATTGTACTATAGCCTTAAATTATCCAAAGAAATGTGTCGAGCAACTAAACAAGAAAAGACAGAAGTTGAGAAGTTAGCACCCAAAATTTAGTTGGGTCGCTACTATATCTTTCAACATCAACAAGACTAGATACTGCACATGCAGTTACTTTACCAAGATAGTTTTGGTAAACAACATTGGATAGCTGGAAAAGTGTATTACGCTACTTAAAATGCACTGAAAATTGTTGCTTGCACCTTAAGAAGGCACATGAAATTGGGTGAATGCAACTATATCTTAGGAGTCCCGTAAACAAATAACTGTGGCCATGTCTAGCACTGAAGCAGAATACATGCCACTGTCAGATTGGATAACGAAAGCGATACATATTGGAAGATTTTTAATCGAAATTTTGGGTCATCCGAATACAATAAGTATGTACAGTGTTTATTGAGCAAGAATTTTTTATTTCATAACAATGTTATGGATAATATCATTAATGTGGAATATCTCTCCACTACCGAGATGCCAGCAGATGTTTTGACAAAGAGTTTGTCAAGTCTGAATCACAACAAGTGTGTTCACAAATTAGGCTGAGTTATTATAAATAATTATACATATAAAGTATTGTTTGTGGGGAAGTGTTCTAAAAGCAAATATATCCTTTTTTACTTATTACACATTTTCTATATGATTTTCATTCTGTTTTGTGTGTGTTTTTTAGTCCACGCGAAAATCGGATTTTGCTTTAAACTGGAGTGAATGCTTGAAAGGCAATCAAAGACGTAATAGATGGCTTGTTGGGAAAGCAATCGTTCTAGCAACTATGACGATTCTGTCGCAAGGATGTTAGCATCGGTCTCGAGAATTTGTGTCTGCATGTCCTTAAAACACCATTATCTACATCATCATCTCGCAATAAACAATTGGCTACCGAATCTGATGAAAAGGCGAACGCTATCATCATGTTGCTATGTAATTTAAAATGAGAAATAGAGGGAAAAAGTCGGCGAGTGCAATACTTGGGGAAATTTGCTGGTGGAGTAGGCTTGTGTTCCAAAACAAGTATGATCCCGATGATAAAAAATTTTCGGAAGTAGGGCCAGTTATGGAGTCACACATTGGCATTATCTGTGGTTCAGAAACTGGTGACAACGATGACTACGATAACGATAACACTAGCCCCGAACAATCACCATCGAAAAAGTATAGGCAATGTTAATGAACACATAAACTTTGATATTGACTAACTTTGATTTTTCTTCATTTTTCAATCAGTCAAAAAATCCCGATAATTCGTAATGTCAAGGGACCGACCGTTTTTTACGAATTAGCGGTGTTTCGAATTAGCGGGAAAAAATACGAATTACCGAGGTTATATATAATACATGTACATTTATACATACATACATATTTATATGTATGTATGTATAAAGTTTTATTTTTAAAAAAAAGCAACTTAAAATCAATTCATTTTCAACAAAACAACAAAAACTTAATTCATAAAGTACTTAAAGCGACCGTTTTTGTGAAATTTTAATGGCCTTCGGTCAAACCGCACACATTTTTACGGAGTAAAATCACCACTTAATTCACTGAGCTGCAGAAAAATGTGAATATGCCCGATCAATGCCAGTTTACTTACAGCAACGTAAGAACAATGAGAGTTAAAGAAAGACACACACATAAACAACAACAAATGCTTCGCCACTTGAGAGCATAGAATCACTTGTAAGTGGTTTACCGTTTTTCCTACAAAGAACGCGTCGCCTCCGCTACATAAAAAAGCACGAAAGAAGTGAAACAGAGAATAGCAAAACAGTTGAAGTTTGCGAATTATCGAGGTTTTCGTCGAAAAATTACGAGGTAAAATAAGAGGTTTTTAGGCATTTCGCTGGAAAAATTTTACGATTTATCGAGGGGACCGAAATGTATGGGATTTTTACGAATTATCGCGATTTTTTCAAGGGACCGGGATTTTGTTAAGAATAAGCGGGGTTTACGAATTAGAGGGGTACGAATTATCGGGATTATACTGTAGTTGCAATTTATAGAACTCGCGTAAAGATAAATGTTATTTTTTTTCGAAATAAAAATTACTTACACAGAAAAATATACTTAATTTTTTCTTCATAAATTGATTTATAACTACAATTCAGTTGATTATATAAACATTTTTTTTTTAAAGAGATACCATCACTTCCCTTACTTAATTGTAAAAAAACGTAAATGCGTTGATCGACTTTCATGATATATATCAGGCGTTTCCAATGGATGTGTTTTTTGCCACAAAGTTCCTTCAAACTATACAAATAAATATTTATAAACAATATCTTATTTTGCTTTGTTGGTATGGTTATTGTCACTTGCCTTTGGGGGTTGTAAGCCTCCATGAGTTGGGAAGCCCTCATGTGACTTTACGTGAAAGTAATAAGGCATGATTTTTTGGGGGGAAATAAATTTTTTTTCTTCAAACATTTTTTCTAACTGCAAAACTGTTGATTGTGTAGAATGAATGCATAGTATATGGAAAAATTAAAGGAAATGTAATTCTTCATTTTTCTAAATTTATTTCAGCCAAACTAATTTAAAAAAAACAATAAAACTAATGGAAAAATCCTCAAGAAAAGGACCAAATTTAAGTCATAAACAAATATTGGCTTGAGAATGGTGATCAATTAAGTCGACTTTTCATTACGAAAAAGTCGAGAAAACGTACTTTTTAGTTTATAATAGATACACATTAACATACATAAATATGTTTAATATACTTTAATTTCCCTACGTCCGGGCAACTCTTTAGACAATGGCCCTGCTTGTTAAAATTTCGTTATCACCAATTTTATCACAATGCCCTGCAAATCGGTTTTTTCGGATGAAAATAAGCCGCCGACGACCGTTTTGAATTTCTAAAGGGAATTAATTTCTTTGCCAATTAATATTAATATATTAACTCTTATATTATATGTAGTTAGTAGACAACAACCTTCAACGTAGAATTGAATAAAGTTCATATTTTTTTTTTGGATTTGGTCTTTTTGATGGTCACTTTATTTAAGCCATTTCGTAATGAATAGACTTACTCTGGAAGAACGTTTGCAAATCGTGCAAAGTTATTAACAAAAATATAGCCACCGATCACGATTTTCACAAGAAAATATTGTTCAGCGATGAATCTCTCTTTTGGTTGAATAAACAACATTGTCGCATTTGAAGTAATGAAAATCCAGAAGCTACTGCTGAGACGCCGTTACATATTCAAAAAGTCGCTGTTTGGTGTGATTAATTACTTTCGTGCCTGAATTGGAGGACGACCTTTGGTTCCAACAAGACGGCGCTATAGCGTTGAAGTAAAAAGTTACGTTCATACAACGTAAATTGAAAAATTGGTCAAATCGTTGATACAACAATTTTGTTTCCTTGATACAACAACCTTGTTTCGTTGATACAACAATCACGTTTCGTTGATACAACCATCACGTTTCGTTGACACAACAACCTTGTTTCGTTGATACAACAATCACGTTTCGTTGATACGAAAAAATTTTTCAGCTTTTTCTAAAATACAGTTTTCAAATGTTCAAAAAATATTTTTGCTTTGATTGCAGGCAAGGTATACAGATCCGTTTCGGAAGCTGCCACACTTCTTCATCGGTAGCCATTTGCAATGATTTCTACTGCAAATTACTGGTCTAATATGCGCATAGTTCTCGCAAGTAAATGAGAACTACTGTTTACTAGCGCAAATCCCCAAACAATATGTAGCAGTAAAACAAAGCAAACACATGCATTGAAAACCTTTTTGTTGTGTGTAATTGCGCGATCGTTGAATGAACGAATGGGTTGTTGCATGTACGATTGCGTAGCATTAACGTATGCATGTAGTTAACTATAAGTGTTTGAAAAATCAGCTTATAATTAAACACTGAAACGAGTTTTGGTTAGTGATACTCTAAATGTAGGCAAAAAGTCGTGTACAATATTTTTCAAACGGGTTCCTTGCTAAACATAAGAATAAATCATAAACAAATTATTTCGGTTGATATATGAATGAGTAGTTGCACATACGAATCGGTGGTTGCATCACCGTATGTGTTTCGTTAACTTTAAATGTTGTATAAAACAACAAGATATAAACAAATGTATAAAAATTGTATTCGAGAAAAAAAAATGTAAACCATTTAAAGATATAAAATGATATTTTTTTCTTAATTGCTCTTATTTTCACAAAAAAAAAATGTTCGTTGCATTAACGTACGCTGAGTTGTTGCATAAACGAAAAGTACTAAAAAACCGTATCGTGGTATAAACGTAACAATTGTTGCATGAACCCTGTGTTCAAAAATGAACACGTTTCTTGTGGTGTGGTTGGATTGTGCTGTTGGAGTATCTACATTTCGGAATGTGTACACTCTCAGCGATAAGTAATGTATGCACATGGTCACGAGCACACAGATATACATCGATAAAGAGAAAATGGAATGCATCCATATGAAGAAAAGGGTCTGCGATAAGAAAAACGGCGCGCAAACGCACACACAAGCAATTTTAATAGAATGTTGTACACATGTATAAATAGTCCATACCAACTCCATGTTTCTTTAGCATTATAGAAAGGTTCATACTATCATATATACTATCTGTTCCAAGTATTCACTGGGTGCATTACAAAACATCCAGACAAACTGAATACTAGTAATAAATACTCACTCTTATGAAGCAAAACAATTGTGTTTTCATTATTGCTGACATTGGGCCACGTGCCCGAAATCATTTTTAAAACATAATAGCAAGCCCTTACCTATGGATATAATAAAGAATATCAATTCAATTTAAATGAAATGAAAGTGAATTGTAATTAATTTTGAAAATGAATTGCAATCAATTTTGTCAATTCATTTGAATTGGAAATGAACTGCATACCGAACAGAGCACTAAAGGTTGCACTCAGAACTAGACCACAAACATTTGCCAAACTATTAAAAAATAGCTTGAACGATATTTTATTTTACGATAAATGGAAGGAACGAAAACTCATCGTATAGACCTATATTTGACACAATTGGCATGCGTCTGGAGAGGATCATATACAATAGACCGCTGGCAGTCGTTAAGGAGGTTGACGGCATCCCGAAAATGCAGAATGCTTTTGAAAGAAGATAAATTTGGTGACGAGTATGACAAAAACCACTTCTGATGCGGATTTGTTGTGGACATGCGAATACACCAGTTAGTGACATTTAAAATCAAAACTTATACTTTTTTCTCGAACAAATTGCCATATATTAATAGCTTGTTAGAGAAATGTACCATTTGGTTTCGACATATTTCTCTAAAACGATTTTCATCCTCTTAAATCCTCTTAACACCCTGTAAATGTTAACGAAAACTGCACAGTCAAGCAGACGAATTTTCATTAAATTTTACAATGAAATGTAGGTCACAAATAAGCGAGAATCTCAAATTATTTACAATTTTAAAAAAAGTTAAAAAAATTAACAATCATTTATGTTTTGTGATGTTTTTTGATATCAATACATTTGAACATCATAAAGTTAGATTGAGAAAGAAAAAATTAGAATATTACATATATAGTGTAATCTCTCACAAGCGGACACCTAAGGGACTGATAATTTTGTCCGCTTATGAGAGGTGTCCGCTTATAAGAGCAGTACACAAGAGGTCTGAAGCGGATTGGTACTAAAAAAAATGTCCGTTTATGAGAGATGTCCGCTTAAGTTTACGTTTTCCAACGAGATGCAATCCAAGCTCCTCGATAAAAAGGCGACGACGAATATCATGGTTCGTTTTAGAATTATTCCAATTCGAGAACAATGCAATGAACGCCACGAATGCATTCAACGCACTAACATCAAGCATGTTTGCATGTGTACGTAGCCACCATTTGATCCATAGTATCAACTCTACTCTTGGTTTTGCTGTAGTCTTCAATGATGTAAGGTTTCTTCCGAGATTGCGTTCACGAGTGGCATTTCGATTCCGACCAACATAAATTTGTGTGTTATATGCATATATGTACCAGCTTTTTGCGTCACATAGCACCCAAATTTTGAAGCCATATTTCGCCGGCTTGTACGGAATATACTGACGAAACGGAACTAACTGTTCCTCTGCGGTAATGTTTTTTCCTGGTGTGTATATAGCATTCAAATTATGATTCCATTTATCGTATACATTTCGAATCGGTGCCAATTTGTCACAAACAGAAGTACTTGTATATGCAGTGTTGGCCATACCTTGATACTCTTGTTTTCCAGAACAAACTGAATTTCATAAAACGAAAAAAAAGTGCTATAAATCCACACATACAAATAAGCGGAAATTCCAGGTACCTGCGTATGTGCTCATGGAAGTTAATCGCAGTTTAAAAAAATTAGTTCTAAGTTCAAATAGTGCTCAGTGAAATTAATCGCAGTTAAAAAAATTTGTTTAAACTTCAAATAGTGCTAGTGAAATTAATCCAACCTTTTGGCAATAAATGTGGCAACACGTCTGTTTAAAAAAAACAGTTTTTAAGAAGATGAGTCAAAAATTATCGGACAAGTTCTCAAGAAAAACCAAATTCCTGGAACCAAACTTGAGAGGGTGTTCAACTTGCAGTCCAAATAATGTGTTTGATCACAGAAGTTTTTGTGAACGAACTATGAGAATTAAAAAAAACCTTTTTGGTGGAGACAGTGTTGCCATATATGCGGTTTTATAATTGTTTCTGGGATTATTAACCATTAACAACCATAACGCTATATACGTTTTCCCATATTGTTAAAGGTCTTTTGAAAAACAGTTTTTTGTTTTGAAATTTACAGATTTCTGAAAAATATATATGGTAACGCTGGTTGGAGGTCACAATGCAAACACACCAACATCAACTTTACAAACCCAGCAAACCAAATGTCGGATATCAGACACGTCCGAACAATGTCTGATCTCTTCCGACAACTCTTACCGATTTCGTTCCGAATTCTGAGGGATTTTTTCTACCGACAGGTCTGAACGAATTCTGAATGATTTATGTGGGGTTTAGTTCATTTTTATTAAATTTTTTATTTGGGGATTATTTTGCTAAATTTCGTCGCTATCACATTCATATGGCTATCACTGTAGTTAAAAACACCGAAATTGGTCGTTTAAACTGCAGTTAAAATGTGGCGGAAAAAAATAATTTTTAATTGCGTCAGTTTACTTCATTAATTGGGCGTAAGTCATGCAAGTCTACGCAGTTATACAACACAAGAAAATTTGTTAATTCTCCTAATTAACTGCGTGTCGCAAAAGTACAACATATAAAAAAGCTGTACCAATTTTTTAAAAAAAAATTAATTAATGAACATAAAATACATACGTAAGTAAGTAAACTGAACGTTTTTAAATAAACATGGATCATTTCAGCATCCTTCTTGTCGTCCGATATGCGGGCCACTTCTAAATCCGTCAGGATGGGCTGAGCTCAAAAATGTTTATCAGCATTTAAAATAAATTTATTTCTTTCGATTAAACCTTCTAACAAATGTTAGCTTAATCAAACATGAAACGAAGCTGTCAGATCCAAAGAGGAAGCGTTTAAAAATAAGCGTTTTAATAAATTTTTCATCTTCAATCCAAACTCTCGTTGATAAAGCTAGCCTTCTGTCCGAAATATTTGCAAACAATTCAACTTTATCTGAAAGCAGTCAAACCCGTTCTACTGGAGACCTGATGGCGTTCCTTTCGGAAAGATGGAATGGACTGGCTTCGGCCCGGTCGTGGCTCTGGATATTTCCAAGGCGTTCGATAAGATCTTGCACGGAGTACTCCTGTCAAAACGTATTGCATTTGGTGTCGATAATACCTTCTCTTACAAACGATCAAATAATATCGACGAATCAGACACTTTTGGTGTTCTGGGCATGAAGATATAGAGTGATGATAGCTGGACTAGTCATATTTTCAAAGTGTCGAAGAAAACAATCAAGTGATTAGGCTTCTTAAGGCGGTGCTCGGAAATATTTACATCCAGCCAAAAATTGAATCTAACTAAAAATATATGGGCGGGAGCTCCAAAGACATATTTGCAGCTATGTAGTGGGGTAGTCAACTATATTGTCTCCCTGCAGCATCTCCGGAATGTGGGTTGTGTATCGCATTAAGTCGGAATATGCGGCTATCATCCGTTTCATTATTAAATGGACTGTTGGCAGGACAACACTAACATGACTAAACTCGTTCTTCAGTCGTAGTGTCCGTATGTGGAATAATCCCACAACTGGTGTTTTTCTGCCTCTATGACATTCACAAGTTCAAGTCAAACGTCAACAAACACTACGCTCTATTCCGTCCCTCCAATACCCTATTGCTAACACAGTGCTTATGGGGAAATATCTGAACATTTTTCAAAAAAAAAAAATCGAGCAATTGGATATATTTTAGATACATTTCAAAATATTGGATTTTATGGGGAATTTTTTAATATTTTTATTGTTAGTTTTTTTACACATTTTGTTCTTATTGCATATTAAAAAATGTACTTTTCTTTACAAATATTTAAGATTTTGAAATTTGAAAAAAAACTAATTATATATTTGTCATACATTTTAATCATTTTTTTAGTATATGAAATACGGCTTCAGCACGAACAAACAAACGAATCCTTTGACCAAATTAAATGAGAACTATTTTTTCTTTAGTTTTTACATTAATATATGTATACATATACAATAACTGCAATTCTAGAGTAAATTTTTTTGAAGTGAATTGCATTATTTTGTCCGACACTCAAATAAAAATGTACACTAAAACCCCGATTTGCGTTGATTCGATTTGCGTCATCAAAATAAACATTGCGTGGCTTCGAATTGCGTCGTTAATGTTTCGTTTTGCGTCGTTTTCTATTATGTTATAGAGAAATTTATTTACAAAAAAAATCAGTTAAAGTTCAACGAAAAATAACCGGATTTTTTCAAAAAGATGGGCAGCTATCGAATCAAAACCCTGATGTGACCATTGCCTTGGAGTAACACAAATTATTTAATTAATTATATGTGTATGTTGATTTTTTACATGTATGAATTGGCTTTAATTTATTTTTTTTACTTTGCGTTATCTTTTTGTTGCAATAAATTATAAGAAATATAGACATACATTTATTTATAGTAAAAATATGCAAATTTTCTTCTAGAACGAATTAACGAAAAATCCATACAAATATAAGGAGAAAAGTGATTTTCGGTCCCAATTAACAACGCAAGTCGGGGTATTAGTGTACTCAAAACTGACTTTTTGGGAAAATATCGCCAATGGATACTACTGGCGATTCTGAGATATCAGCGTTTCAAAATTTCAGCTTTTGTAAAAAACAACATAAAGTGGACGGCCCAGGTCCGAGTCTTGCTTTGACTATCAAACATTTTTCAGCGGCAGTTTCCACCACGTAAATTCCGGTAAGAGAGTAATATTTAAGCCACGTATGTTCCTTTATGGAATGTTAAATACATCAGCCAAATGGCCACCACGACCACACTTACAGGACCACATCCTTTTCATGAAATTGTCTATAACTAAATCGCAAAGTGGCTGCCTTATGTCCTCGATATCCTCACGAATTCTATCTTGGAATCGATGCTGGGCTGTTGGCGTAGATCTTATCTTTTACTTGGCCACAAAGGAAGAAGTCGCAAGGTGTTAAATCACAAGATCTCGGTGGCCAATTGTGATCACCTCTTCGGGAGATAACATGGTCTGGAAACTTTGCGACATGTAACGCATGTAAATCATCTCTCGATAGCGCAATCCATTCACCGTAACAGTTGATCAAACCTCATTTTCGAAAAAGTATGGTCCAATGACCCCGCCGGACCAAAAACCGCAAACAGTCACACGTTGAGGATGAAGAGGTTACTCAACAATAACTCTTGAGTTTTCCAAGCCCCAGATGCGACAATTTTGCTTGTTGACGTAGGCACCGAGGTGGAAATGAGATCAGTCAAGATGGAATGAAAAAAAAACAACAAGAATATCCAAAGGCTAACACGGCTACATGTACTGATTTTTGGTTAGTGGCGACAGAGAATATTGGTAAATGGACCATTGATTCTGGGGCTTCATGTCACATATGTAATGATGAAAATGTATTTGTACGCATAACAGAAAATATAGAAATAGGGAACGAAATCAAAGTTGCATTTGATGGATGTGAAAACGATGAATCTAACGTTTCCTCGATTCCACGATTCAGAAAACGCAAATGAACACAATGTGCAAGGTACACGAAGATCCTAACGTTTCAATAAAGGAAATGTTCCAGACCGATATTTACAATCAATAATGACTGATGTTCCCGCAAATTAGAAAGAAGCGATAAAGTGTACTGAAAAAATTAGCTGGGTCAAGGCAATGGAAAAAGAAATTGAGTCCATGAAATTCAAAGGCCAATAAAACGTAATATTATCGGGTGCAAATGGGTGTACAAGAAAAAGCATTTCAAAGGTGTTACCGAATATAAAGCGAGACTAGTTTTTCGTGGTTTCGCAAAATAGTATGGCACAGACTATGACGAAGTTTTTGCCCCGGTGGTATCTCATATTAAAGAGTTTCCCGACAAAAGGTGTTATTTTAAATCATCCCGTATTTCGGTAGCTGTCACTGTTGAATCTTTTATTCTTTGACATTTGTAGAAACTACCCCATTACTAAAAATGGAACGACACACGATTCAACAACGCATTGAAATGATTAAAATTCACTACAAAAATGGAGAAACCATCCAGTCACAGTTCTCAAAACTAAAGCATTTTCGGGTCGTCGTGAAGCACATTGTCGGATAGCAATACAGAATATGGTGGAAAAGTTCGAGCTGTTGGGAATAAAACCCGTGCACGTCGCTAAAGAACAACTGAGAATATTGCTGCTGTACCCCAAAGTGTTAAAGAAAATCCCGGTTTGTCCATTCCTCGTCGTTCTGTGGAATTGGGCATTCCACAAACGTCATTACACCGTATTTTGCAGAAAGACTTGGGACTTAAGGCTTATAAAGTTCAGTTAAGACAAAAATTTCCATATCGTGTTATCTCTCGAAGAGGTGATCACAATTTGCCACCGAGATCTTGTGATTTAACACCTTGCGACTTCTTCCTTTGGAGCCACGTGAAAGATAAGGTATACGGCAATAACCCGAATATAAAATTCGTGAGGCTTTCGAGGACATAGGGCATCCACTTTGCGATTTGGTTAAGACAAATTTTATGAAAAGGATATGGTCATGTGAGCGTGGTCGTGGTGACCATTTCGCTGTTGTTAATATCAGAAATAGTTGTATTATCAGAACTTTACTTCGCTTTCCAGTTTTTATTATTGTAAATATAAATAAGAACAATAACAATCTATAATAACAAAAACTAAAATTAAAAAACTAGAGCCAGTGTTAATATTCTTAATGTGGACTACACGTGATTTTATTTTTTGAAGATCCACAAATTTAAAATGTTTTAAATTTAGACATTTTAGTTAAAAAATAGTTATGCAATCTTTTATACAGAGAATCCAGAGAATTAATATTTTTGTTCTAAAATATTTGATGTTGGCGGTTCCAACATTTTCACAAGTTTGAATGAGCACAAAGGATGACTCGAAAATATCAATTTTCACCAGAGAGTCGGAGTTCAAGAATTTTGCCTGGCATTTTGCACAACTCTTCTTGTTTTCTATTACCAAATAGCATTTGATGAGTTCATTTATGTAGCGGACGTATATCATTTTGTTATTATTGTTTTATTTCAGAGTATTCGTCCGTAAATATTTAGGAGATCAGATGTGGTGAAGTATTTCTTGCACCGCTTTGAAAATGCTAAACACTTGAATGCATCTTTCGACACTTGGAATATATGGCTAGCCCAGCGAGCATCACCCTGTATCTTTCTACCCAGAACATCAAGAGTATCTGATACGTCGATATCCCCACCATCCATAGATATTAATGACGATGCTGGTTCAGTGGAAAAATTGTGTGACAACAAACAGCACTGGGCATTAAAATCTACTCTGTTTATTTGGCCACTTACAAATCGTCGCCAAATCGCGGTTGAGTGAGTCGTTCATAGTTTGCCTCGACTTCTATGGGACTTAGCCGATGTTCAAAAGAGTACGAATGACAGAGCTTGCTTTTATTAGGGTAAATACAGCACGGTACGATATGTTGAAAAGATTGGGCAATGGTCGAGCTGGTGTCGAAGAGCACTTACATAGGTCAAACGCTGAAATACCATCCGGGCCCGCAGTTTTTTTAAGTTGGGATCTGCAAGCACCCTTTTAACTTCACGTGTTCGAAAAAATATCTGAGGAATTGAACTAGTTATGATTGGCGAACTATGTAAGGCTCTGGATACTACTATTGATGATACACTTTTTACAACATATGTATCAGTATCATCCGCTACTACTGGAGCTTTCCAGCGTCACGTACAGATAAATTCAACTAGTCTCGGATCTTTCATATAAACTTTTTATATACATTATAAAATAGTGGTACAGAGTCCACATAGTATTTGTCAAGTTTTTTCTCGGTTTGATTGATGGTTTCAGCAAAAAATAATGTTCAATGACCACTCGAAATTCAGTATTTTAATTTTTAACAAAATCCACGAGGTTGTATGGTTTGAAAAGCTAAATGACGGAACTTGATAAAATCAATATTCATACATATAATTTTCTTCGGCAAATTCTCATATATACAAATTACAAGTGTCCCAGAACAAGTCGTTAAAAATGACATAAAACCTTCCATGGAATTATTTTACGCATAGACTACATACTTTAAACGGTTTTTAACCCATAAAGATAAAATTGAAAAAATACCGATACAATTCCAGCGTCACGTTATGCCCATATTAATAAACTGATCTCTCCATAAATATATCTATGTTAACACAGCAAATATATCTCGAATGGCCGAAACATAAGAGAAACATATTTAGCGGTATTTACTTACCGCTAGAACAAAAATGTATTAAAATCATAATGTTAAATTTGAATATTTTTCTGTTAAAGCGCAAAAAACTAAAAGTGGTACCGTCGTAGTGATTGGGTTAAGCAATAATTAACTAGTCAAATAAATATTTTTGTTTAAAAAGCATATTTTTTTCCTTACCCACAACTCAACTAATATACATACATAGTCCATAATGCTAAAAACCCAACAATTTGTTACTAATTAGAAAAGGAAACGTCTTCCTAAACTTTTGATATCCTGTAACTAAATTTTAACCACGATATAACATAATTAAGTTAGGTTAGGTTGAAACGGAAGTCATGTACGATTGGCCGTCTCATTTCTTAGACATAGACCTCAGCCAGCAATTTTTTTTCGCTAACATTCACGGGATGCTCCCTATGAATGCAATGCACTGTGATAGCAATGATAATGTGATAGCAGGCGGGGAAAACTCTTGCTGGAAGATGATTCCACATGCGAACAGTACGGCTGAAGAATGAATTTTCTCTATAGTGCGTCGTCCGGTCAACCGGCCATTTGACAATGAACGGATGAGATTCCCTGGATAGCCGCGTATTCCGGCTAAATGTTCTAACATCAAGTACCAGACGACGGATATCTTGTGAACAGATACCATAAAAATATCTATAGAATAGCGATACACAACCCACATTACGGCGATGCTGAAGGGAGACAATAGAGTTGGATACCCTCTCATCTCAACACGGTCCAGAAGCTGCAAAGATGCGAGTTATATATATGGGAGTTATATTTCATTTTAGGCCGGATGTAGGTGGTGTAAATATTTATTTACACATGTGTTTCTAAGACAATTTGTTGTCGAGAACCCTTCTAGGTTTTCCATTATTCTCTGATGTTGTATTTGAGGTTCATCATCAATCCACTCATTCAGTACCCTTAGTCTCCTTTCTGAGAACGCTGCCTCATATTTAATTTGGATATCTATTGGGTGGATATATAGCAATATTTCGATAGCGCTCGTATTTAAATATGCAAAGTTCCCTTACAATGCTTCAACTTTTAAACCAATGCCTAATTACTCTTTAAATGCGTTAGAAATACTCATTGAAGACGTTTTGAAATGGCATCCATTCTAAAAGTTTTGTACAGCGGCATTATGAAATACTAAACTTCGTTCAAATACAAAGTAACTAACATTGTGGAAGTCAACCTATATATAAATATATATTAATTGTATTTTAAGATCAATTGAAAACATCGAATGTGATTGGCTCGATATTACTATTGATGCTATACATGCTATACACTGAAAATTTTAACTTTCACAAACAGCTACTGTAAAGCTGCTTTTCCCAAATCAGCGAGTCTTCATCCACTGAATATCAATGAAATACAGAACCAAATCCACGTTTTTGTGCACAACGCTATACGTTGTTATGTATTGTTGACCTATGTGGAGATTTAAAATTATATTGGTTCTAGCTTGGCTTGAGGTCATTTAAAAACCATGCTGTTGTTTTTGTATTTTTATTATTATATGTGATGTAAGACTTCTCAACAGAAAAGGAAAAAATTTCAAAGATCACAGCAGGCTGTTGTGACAACATTTTGGAAATAAAAAACGTAAACCGAAACATCAGTTCCCCTAATTTCTTTCTCGCTCTCTTTTTCTTTCGCTACTTCCTTGATCTCTAACTTTACAGCAAGTGAGTATATGAAACACAAGTTAGCTACAGTGAAATGAAAACGAAACCTTCTTTAACTATCAATTCATGTAGTCAACGATTTCCATAGAGTTGTCTTGGATATAAATTTTTTAGTTGCGCGTAACCAAACAGCCAACTTGAGCTGGCATCCGTTATCGACAGTTTTCGATCGTTAAGTTCACTTTTTGGATCACAGCAGTCGTTTTCGATCAATTATTTTCGAGAATTCTGTCGATAGATCAACTGCCATCGAAAGCGATATTTTCGTTTTTCTTTGAACAAGTTGTGTTCTTTGTAACAAAAACACAATACAAAAGATTATTGTGTTTGATATTGAATGTAACACATTATTGGTTGTAGCAAAACAAAATCTTTCCGATTTCATTTGGCAAAGAACCGGGTAAAAAACTTTCTGCAGACAAACGCCACTTCACAAATCATTTGTATTACACTCAACCTCTGAATCCGACGATGAGGAGAAAAAAATATTCGGATACATTTAATTTTATTTCCTTAAAAATATATCCATTATACAGTCTGATGTATTTTCCGCTGTTTAGTTTCTTTATTCATCATCATTTAACATTTGCTATCCGACGTAAAATGGTAACAAATTGAAAAAAATTTCGATCAAAAGCAAAAGTCGTCGAAACGGATGCCGTGATTAGTCCCCTGAGTTGTATGTTTTTCTTCAGTTTTTTGGCTATTAACTTTCGTCTTTTTTTGGCTGCTCTTCAATTTTTATTTTTAAGGTTGTACTTCGTAAGCTGCAGCCTTCTTTAGCTTTTGTTTTCGAAATGTGTTAAGGTTTTATTATGTCATTCGAAAAATTTAATTTGGCTTTTGTATCTTAGCATATATTGTCTGACTCAGAAGCTCAAACTCCTTTGGATTACGATCGGTATTCCGTAGCAAGACACAGATATACTATCGAGTCTCGCAGTTGTCCAACTTGAACAAAGTTAGGGACAATTTTAAAATTTACCCAAATCGTTTGATAACTTTTTTAATCTGTAACGTCGAATTTCATGTAAACTATCTACGATTAGAAGTAATTCACGATCATTTGTGTTTCAAACCCTTATATTCTTTCCTCAGCTAATCAGATAGTTTGTTCTATCTTAGATCCCTCACAAATTCAAAATAATTTGCACCGTCTTAAACCCACTTGTTCTGCTGGCCCAGATGGTATACCCAATTTGCTACTTAAACGTTGCTCAGCGTCTCTTATATTACCGTTGCCGTATTTTTTAATTCTTCTTTACGATTAGGTTACTTTTCTGATATATGGAAAAAGTCTTACTCGACACCACTTCATAAATCTGGTAGGGTAGTCTTTTGGATGTTGCGAACTATAGATGTATTGCTAAATTAACGGCAAAAAGTAAATCACAATCTATTACTATTTAAGTTAAACTTAATTGGTTTTAATCATAATTTTCTCAACTGGATTTCCTCCTACCTGGTCGACAGGGAGCAGGTAGTATCATTTGAAAGCTGTTTTTCTAGAACAATTCATATACCCTATGGTGTTCCGCAGGGTAGTCACCTTGGACCAGTACTATTTTTATTATTCATTAATGACTTGCCAAATTCGATTATAAATTATCTTTTACTTATGTTCGCTGAGGACGTACATTTTTTTTATTATATTCAAGCATTGCGGACTATCACAAACTGCAGGATGACTTGGACCGATGTAGTGACTGGTGTGATTTTAATTGTATGGAACTGAACTTAAAAAAGTGTAAGACATTTGTTTCTCTAGATCTAATATGTTGTTAAGTTTAGCTTCTGCGGCTCCGAACTGATTTCTGTCGATTCCTTTATCGATCTTGTTGTTATGATGGGCATAAAGATAAATTTCTATAACCACATCGTTACTATGGTAAATAAAGCTTATGGCATGCTTTTTTTACGAAATACTTTGTGAAAGAGTTCTTACTTACTTATTTCCCTTAACGTTCCATGAAGGAACAGACGGGGAACTTCTCTCAAATCAGTGAGCTGTGTACGATATAATTTGTAGACTCACTGACCGGGACCTACTGTTTAAAGCCGGCTCCGAACGGCTAATGCTTTTCTAGAGAACTTTTACATGGCTTAGAGATTGCTCTCTTACTCGAAAAGTCGCCAAAATTTACGAGGTGCAAACAGCCGCTGAAAAATGTTTGATGGTCTTTCGAACTCGGGTTCTTCTGTGTGATAGTCGCACTACCTACCACACCACGGCCTTTCACGAAAGACTTCACTAAACCTTATACAACGAAACAGTTGTTTAAATCACTCGTCAGACCAATTTTAGAATATGTTGTTTGGGATCCCTAATGTGTTTACTATGTTAATAAAAGTGAGTCTGAACAGAAACCATTTTCCTTAATTTCTGCTTGAGAAATCTTCACTGGGCATCATATTATAATCCTCCGTCTTATAACAGTAGGTTGAACCTTATTAAATTTCCTACTCTACAAAGTAGGCTTACAATGATGAATACTACTAGGAGATCCGATTCGGAGAATGTTTACTGATTGCTACTACTTATTTCAACTAATCGATCTTTCTTTACGGTTTGATGCTTTAAAATCTATTATTATTTTCCAAATAAAAAAACAGTCTTTGTAGAATTAATAATTAATAATATGAATTAATGAATTAATTATGAATTAATAATATAAAATAATATTAATTTAACTATTTGGTGTTGGTATTTAGTTTTTCTAAGATACTTTGCATAATAGTTTTGGTGGTGGGTATCTTTAAAAGTTTGTGAAGTTATGCTCAATCTGTTATTTAGTGTCCTATCATTCTCGAATCATTGTTTTTATTTTAAACGGTAGGCTGTTGATATTTATCTGTACTTGATCTTGTTGACGATGCTGCTTTATGCCATCTCTCCATAATGTGCGCGCTGTCCCTACGTTACGGGGATGTGGCACCCTCAGTCGGCAGGAGCGGGTGAGCCAATGAAACCGATCAAAAAAAAAAAATTCGTAAGATTTGCAAATCATCGAACTTCAGATTATTCAATTTTAGCTCGTCGTTTATTACATTGTTCTTATTTTTGTTATGGAAATTCTACTTCTATACATCAGAAAGAACATTTTTTGAAGTGTATGGTATAAAGTGATGTGATAGTGTCGAAGCTTTTTTCGATATATTTTCAAATATAGTATATATTTGTGGTATAATCGTATATGTTTCTAAAAGTATTTAGATTTTAATTGTTTTGTGCGCTTAGCTATACCGAGACATAAAATATAATCTGGTGCATAAAATATAATCTGTATTCTGTAGCAAGTATTACATCGCGATGACAAAAAGGAAAGTTTTTGATCTCATAAAGTTGAAAAATAAGTAGGTATTTCGATCAAAGCCATGACAGTATTGTGCATCCACGAGTTAGTTCCCAAGTTATTCTTTCCCTTTTCATCATTTTTAGATATATCCCCGGTGTTAGGAAGCGATGGCTACATGTATAGAAGCCAAACATATATAATATTTTATGTTTCTTATAGATATAACACACGGAACCAATCATCCTCAGATTTCATCCACGGATATTGCTGTTAAATGCATCCACGCCAAATTTCAAGATGTTTTTCATTAATCGGGTTGCGTGAGCGGGACCACTAACCCTTGTCCGATCATGACCTAATATAGCAAGTTCCATGGCAATTTGTATATCGTTTTTTACTGAACGTGATTGACTTTTTTATTAACATAAAAATTTAAGACGATTAAACAAACATAAAACATATTTTCCGGAAAACAGTTTAAAATGCAATGTTGCATCCATTATTTTTTTATATGATCTTTTTTATATTCAAAAAATGTAAGTTAATTCGTTAATACAGCTTAATATCTAAAACTCATTTCTGGCGTTGGCCTCCAAATTGAAATGAATTCATTGTACTGGGTCCCAGCAGTCTGTCGAGTGGATATACCTACCCCCTCCCTCCGTATGTAATGTGAAGAAATTACATGATTATATCAGATTTGTAGCTATGTATGTAATTACTTAGACATTTCAAAAGTCTATCAAAGAAACTTGGTTTTTAAAAAAACTAATTAAAATTATTTTATTTGTATACCCCATTTTAAGGAAATATTTCACATATTCAACTTTAAAGCCTAAATTGTATCTTACAGTTTAAATAAAACTAATTAAATATAGTTTAAAACTATTACGAATTTAATATTCTTAAACTATAACAATTTTGTTTCAAGTGTCCGAAAACCGTTACTATATGTTAATGATATATTAAAAAAAGAGGTTATGTTACGTTTATGGCACCACTTTCATTCGTTGTTTCTGACGATGGTCTTCGGATAACACCACTATTTCCACTACTAATACTGTTACTTTTTTCTTTAGTTTGAGTGGCAACTGAAGGGACTAAGGAAGAAGTTGATGTAGTGGCTACAGCCGCTGTTACCATATGTTGGTTGAATTTATGTTGGAAGTGTTGAGAAAAGGAATTGTTGAATATGGCACTATGCGTTGGTAGTGGTAATGCTAATGTTGACAGCGTTTGTTGTTGTGTGGAGTGTGAGCGATTGAAACCGATATCTCCTGATACTAAAACATGACAATCAGGTGTCATTACTGTAGTTTCTTTTGTGTTAGAGATACAGCTATTAATGTCTACATTGTTGATAACAGTATTATCTTCATGTGGCCTCTTTGTTAACTGGTTTATGCTGAGTGGATTGTTAATATCTCTAGGATTTGCACCTATTGGACTTCTTTGAAAGGGCAAATTGTTATTGGAAATTATCTTAGTATTTATAATGTTGCATGGATCAGTCACTGAGGTTATAGGCAAAGAAATTGGTGGAGATTTTGGAGACTCTGTTGTCGTCGAGTTTATTTGTTTATCCAATTCTCCAAGTCGGGAAATATTCGTTACTCTCGAAGATCGATTACTAGAAATTGGTTTCAAGGTTGTTGTACCTGTTGACGTTGTACTCATATTTACTTTTATGGGAACAGCATGGTCCAATGGTGTAAATATTTTTTCATTTACAATGCTGTTGTGGTGGTCAGGTAAACCGTTACACACAACATTATTACTATTATTATTCATAGCGAGGCCCATAGCTAAATGACTCAAACGATTGCCGAGTAACATCGCCGGACTACTGCTAAGCAGGGAACGCATCATGCGATCTGATAATGATGCTGGCAACGTGGCGGATGAAGTATTAGCTGAAGAGTTCTTCGAACCATAACAAGCCATGGAACCCGACGATGGTGATGCAGTGAGTGTTGTCATTAGGTTTGATATCGAACTTGAAGTACTACCAACAAGACCACCACTTTCGTAAATAGAGCTGGAACTGGAACACAAAGAAGACATGGGAATGGACGGTTGAAAATGTTGCTGTAATTGCAAATTTTGTGCCTGCAAAACATGCAGTTTTTGATGGTGATGATTCTGCTCATTAGCAGCTGTAATTACAGCACCATTTGTATGCTGCGCAATGCCTGGACTCGCCAAACTTGTTGACGGACTCTGAAAACTAGAAAATCCGCTTGGACTTGATAGGCTATGGTTTAGTGACTCATTATCATCGTCGTATGTCTTCGTGTTATCGTCGCCACTATCACAACTCCCCAAATTGTCATGGTCGATGTCATCGTCATCGCTGCGTTGGCCATCATCATCTAAATCATTATAATGTTCTTCCTTGACGCTGTTGCAGTTCATACCAATGGACTCCATATAACGTATACACTTTTTTTTGCGTTTACAAGGTTTACACCATTGGTTCTGTTGATCAAGACCAAACCGAGCTCTACATTTCTTCATATTGTTACCTCCAGAATCGGCTGGTGATCTATCTTTTTTACGTTTTTTCTTTTTTGACACATAACCGTAGTTGTCTCGTGCGCTCCATCCAGGGTACAGTTCCATGTGTAATTGCCTTTCTTGACGAGCTTTCTCGTAGTATTTACTTTGTTCATCGCGAGATAATTCATGCCATCGTCTTCCTAATATTTGATTGATTGCCGCCGATTCTTTTAACGTGCATTCAGCCACAACTTTGGCACGCATTTCCTTCATATACAACATAAACGCATTTAAAGGCTTTTTGATATGTGGTTTCTTTTTCTCCGAAGAATTATCCTTGCAAGTATCGTGCCCTTGCAAATTTTTTAGGTTTTTATTATCGATATTTTTTGTTAAACGGTGATTTGCTGTGATATCCGGATGACAATCATGCTTAGCAGCTGATGCTGCAATAGATGGGTGCGTGCTAAGCATATGCTGTTGTGTTGCATGCACTGAAGGTAGAAGGCTTGGTGAAAAACGGAAGGAAAAATCACTGGACATGTTGGTATTGATAGGAAGGGATGTAGGGTAAGGACTTCTAAAACTTGATGCCGCTGAATATACTGAAGGTGTATGCCATGTTGTAACTTGAGACATATCTGGGCTTATCATGGGATATGGGTATTGACTGGAGGGAAAAGGATAAATTGCTGGTCTACTCAAGCCCATCGATTTTGTATCTAGTTGATACGGAGGTATACCACAGTGTGCAGGAGGAGGCGTAGTCAGATGATCACCATTATGACTAAAAAAACACGGTAAACCAATTTTATTTGCCATTGTTACGGGTAATCCTCCGGCGGACCCATTTGAATACGGATATGGGGATACCAGATAACCCATATTATATGTCGAGGTATGTGGCTCAATCTTGTTGAAGACAGGACTGTGACCAGAGCGGGATGATATTTTACCACTTTTTTCCTCACTTTCAGTTAAGTCGATTAAACTCGATTTTTCTTCCAATAAATTTTCTGAGGAAATTTTTTCATCCTCACGATCACCCTCATCTTTGAAAACTTTCACCTCATCAGTGCTTCCTAAATCGTCACCGGATGAATTTGTATGGCGCGTGTGACTGGTGTGGGGCATGATGACGATTTTTTCGGTTTTGACTATTTTTTTTATTATAATTTAAACTAGTTAATAATTAAAAATTGTATATATTTATAAAATTGATTGCACGCGGGTGAACAAAAAAAGTATGATCGCTGCTTTAAGGTTCATTTTTAATGATTTTAAATAGTTTGTTTTTTGTTATTTTATGGAAATATTGGCATTAAATTTTGGTTCAGAGTTTTCGTTACTTTGTTTTCTTAATATTACGGTTCCTACATTCTTCTATTCAATAATGGGTACAGCTTTAAGAAATATATTGGCAATTACTCTATTATCCAACATTAATCAATTACACTATATACAAAATTTGTTTGCAAAAAATAAGTATATACTTGATGTCGAATAAAAATTACGTTACTATTTAAAATACCATAATTGTTACTAATTTCTTTAGTAATTAGAACCCTGTTATTTTTTTTTATGTTGATGCTGGTGTTAATGTTAATCGTGTTTTCCAATTGAAACTATATATGATGCATTATGTAAATTTTATAAGACATCAAATATATACTTATTTTACGCAAACAAATTTTACGAAAACACTAAATTAAACGATCATTTATGACAAGTCGAGACCTTTTAATGTAATGGTCGTATAAGATTCAAAGAACAAAAGTGTACATAACATTTACTTTTAAATATGAAATATCTTTCACATTTACCTTAAATCTTCATATCGATCACTCATTCAAAAGATTTTACGATATACGTATTTCTTGAAGATAAAATTGAAATCTACGATTTTGCATACAGTCATTAATCACCATTCAAAACTGATCCTGGAATTGAAGGAACCTCTGCAAAACACCGTGTGAGTATGTGAAAATCTGCTATCGGGAAATTCCAGTGCTTCTAAAGATGTAGTCATAGAGATAACTCAGTCGAATATCTTGGAATAATAATTTAATTCTTACACCGTTACCTTCAGATACCAATTCAGCAATGTCCTAATAACAAAAAAAGAAATAAACAAAAAGAAAATATAAAAAATAAAAAAATAAAAAATCAAATATGTATTACGTTTACATATAAAAGATATAATATATCCATTTTTATTTACAGCTTTCTATATATTTGCAATGTAGTATATCGAGAACATAGCCTTATTTTGAGGGACAATTAAACCGAACTTAGTGTTATAGTAAATAGAGTACGCCGTATGTATCATGTATCATACACAGGATGTAGTGAATCTCCGCATAAAGCAAGATTAAGTATCGAGAGAAGTAAATCAGATCTTAATGCATTTCAACGCTCCTATTGAAACCCAATTTATAATAACAGCATAAAAAACGCTTTAAATTAAAAAAAATTATTACGAGTACCGCTGTATAAAAACCAAGGTTATTTTTTCACATTTCTTAATATTTGGAAACGAAACACAATATTATAATATTTATTTTAGAACTATCTTGACACACATGTAGAAAAAAGGTCAGGTTTTTTTAATTTTTATAATATACAATTTGTATCACCTTTTTGAAAAGAAAAAACAGGACTAACTTGAAATTATAGTGCCAGATTAAAAGTATACATTATAATTTGCGATGCGTGTGTTTCAGTTTATTTTGGAGGGTGTTCATTAATTTGTTTCTCTCTTTTCAGCAAGATTGTTACACTGTACATGAAAAATAACTAATATCACTAATATGCAATCTATGGATTATAAACCGAGTTAAAAGCAGTGAATGTTTAGTTGGTGGTTTCGCTTTGAAGACTGATTTAAGATGTGAAACGCTGTTTAGACAATTTATTTTGCTTCACGGACACACTACCTGCATAGATGCGAGTTACATACATTTGAAAATACCGAGAATTATAAACACTGGCGCAGGTAAACACTAGTTACCAATACACTCAATGTTTTATTACACATTTCTGTACAAAATTTCTATTGAACATTAAATATGCTCATTAGAGAGAACCAAAAACTACCCTTAAAGTACAGCTTACACTGTAAAACTAACTGTATAGAATATAAACATTCATTTGCAACAGAATATATTGTATAAAATTATTGAAGTACCATTAAATATTGGTTTCAAAATATTTTAGTGAAAATTAATTAAAGAATTAGACTATATACTGTAGTCAGACTCAATTACATATACTCGTAGAAAAAAGTAATTGTTATGAGTTCAAATCATAATAGCAATTGCCCGGGAATTTCAACACTGTTGAAATCAACACTGTTGTACATTGCAAATATATCGGGTTCACTATGACTGGCTTTGACTATATACTCGTAGCAAAAAACTAATTGTTATCAGTTCAAACCAAAATATCTATTGACAAGGAATTTTAAAAAGGAAATTGTAAATTGCAAATATATCAGGTTCATTATGACTGGGCAGAAATACATTTCGGATCTTGCATATCATACCAACCATCCATATACAAATATTGGTAGTCGTACTTACTTATTTCCCTTATCATTCCATGAAGGAACAGACGGGGAACTTCTCTCGAATCAGTGAGCTGTGTACGATATAATTTGTATACTCACTGACCGGGACCTACTGTTTAAAGCCGGCTCCGAACGGCTAATGCATTTCTAGAGAAGTTTTACATGGCTTAGAGATTACTCTCTTACTCGTAAAGTCGCCAGCAATTACGAAGTGGAAGCAGCCGCTGAAAAATGTTTGATATTCTCAGCAGGTTTCGAACCTGGGTTCTGCTGTATGATAGTCGCACCACGGTAGTCACAATTTCTATTAATGGATCTTATTTTTAGTATTTAGGTCACTTCACATGTGGAAGATTATATTGGAAAATTCCAATGAAATTGGAAAATTCTTTTTCGGAATTCCATAAGAAATTTATGTTTTAATTTTTTCCTCATAATCATGTAAGAGTGTTTAAGTTATGTTAAAAATCGAACCGTTTTCGATATATATAGTCTTTTGCAATATTGTTAGTATCGTCTTGGTTGAGCGTTGTTACTGTAATCAACTCTAGCAATTAAAACCAAGTGAACTTCATCAAAATCCAAAAAGTTTTTAATGTTATTATTTGCAATTTCTGTAAAGCTAAGGGTCATCTTCGGCGAGTATGCTTTAAAGCAGCGTGACAACTAAACCAAATAACAGATGACGACAAAGATTGGGACCAAAATCTGGTAGAATATATCTAATATATATACGAAGGCAATGTGAAGAATCGAGCTAAGACATCATATTCGTGTAAACTATATAATGCTGTCATTAGTTTTTAGATAGATAAAGGATGTCCAGTATCGATCATTAGTCTACAAGATGCTAAGAAATATTTTGGCATGGAAAAAAATATATGCCAGCGATACGACATTGTACAGCTATTGCCACACACCATTGGAATGCGTTGGCTCCGTTAAAATAACACTTGAAGATGGAAAGGAAAACACTCCCGTTAAACTATGCATGATCGCAATGGAATCCGATGCCAGGGCGAGAGTAGTTACGTGGCCAAGGGACACAATTTAAATCTAAAGATTTTAAGCGAATGGTGTGCAATATAAATTAGGAGCACCTTACCATCTGGCTTGTCCAGCGTTTCGTCCAAAAAACAAATTCAAAGCATTAGATCCAAAATAGTGTTGGTGCCGCGCTGTTCATCCCACCACCGGTAGATCTCCAGCGATGCTTATATTCGGAAGACAGATTCAGTCTCGACTTGATTTGATGTGACCCTAACACGATACAACTGGTTGTAAAACTGAGTTCATCATTCAAATTGATCGCTTTCCTCCCACTCTATAATTTTGTAACCAATTTCTTATCCAATTTCATTTGCAACTACTTTTTTGTAGCGTCAACGCGCATATTTTATTATTTTATGTATTTTTGTTTCAATTAATTGGTTTTTATATTTTAAATTCCACAACTGAGGCATATTTTTATATTCCTCAATTAAATCGATCCATTTTGCCACACATTCATTTATTTTATGTTATTTTTTCAAAACACCGGTACAAAAATGTGTCTACATCATCAATGACAAAATGCGAGTTGAATGTAATGCCCTCACACGTACCAACCAAGTTGGTCAACTTAAGCTGAAACCAAAATAATTTGATTTTCATCCAACCGACGACCAATCTGTGACCAACTAGCCCTCACACGTTACAACTGGTCGATAAAATTTCACATCCAATTGTAACGTAAAAGGAAATCGTCCAGAACTGAAAAAGCAGTTTGTCGAGGGCGAAGGGTGATTGTGCGAGAATATTTGAATGGTTAAAAATGCCGTTGCGGAAGAATTCTGCCGAAAGTGGGCGACCTACATTATGACGTTGAAGTAGACGATCATAGCGTCTGGAAAGGACATATAGACCGAATGCGGAACATTGGCAATTAAATTAAGGAAACAACAACAACGACGCAGGAATATCACGATGAACGGATTGCAATGGAGTCAACGGTTTAACACCGTCAAATTCAGGGTGGAGGAGATTATTGGCAACGTTGATGGACCAACGGCGATAGTCAAGACAAATTAAAGATCCAGAACGTTTAAATTTATAGATACATATGTGTAAACCCATTTATGATCTATGTTGATGTTTATATTATATGTTTATATTAAATAGTATGTTAATTTGTTAAGGAGGGAAGAAATGTCAGAATAGTTCGATAACACTGAATTTGCAATCGTATCAGAATTTGATAACAACAAAGCACCGTATATATAAGCCACAATGAAGTAGAACACGCGTATTTGCTAACAATTTTAATGGTATCTGCTCCTTAGATCACTGGTCACTGATCTTAGGATATTTAGCCGGGATACGCGGCTACCCAGGGAGTCCCAGCCGTTCTTTGTTAAATGGCCTATAGACGGACGACGCACTATAAAGAAAATTCGTTCTTCTGTCCAACTGTTTCTTTTCTCCTTCCTTCTTGGAATATTCTTATTTCCAACCTCTAACACAGAATATTGCAGAATATAGAAGGCATAACTGAGATTTAGTGAAATAAAAATGGCTCGTCACGTTTGTTAGTAACATTTAATAAGTGTGAAAGCAACAGACTTTAAAAATAATCAAAAGGAATCTGTGAGTCGGATTCCTTTTGATTGTTGTAATCTCGAGTAATCCCGATTATTTGTAATGTTTTACTTATCTCTAAAAGACAATCGGCGAAAAACCGAGGTTAAAGCTTAAATTAGAGGAGTCCGAATCAGGTGTAATTCTGTTACGAAGTGGAAATCAGGGTTTCTTCTCCATGTGCGTAAGGATACAAGTTGACGATCTAAAGCAGATATGCTTACAAGAGATGAAATTGAGTAAAATACATTTGGAAACCTCTTTATACTGAAGAGGTGTAACGCGTAGAAAATGTATTCTGATGATAATAGGATTTAAAGTGGTAGTATTTGAACCATAATTTTTTCCAAAGATTTGATGTTTATTTTTAAAGAATGATTGTCTGTGGAAGTTTCGAAAGCATAGAAGCTGTAAAAATATATGAAGCAGCAACCACTTTGGACCCTCGTTTTAAAACCCACTCATTTAAAAGTAGCCGTTATGGATATATGAACTATCCATCAGTTTATCGAAAATTAAACTGAAACACTTTTATAGTATGGGGGTATGGGAAACAAAACGCCACTCATGACCACTACCGCGACCTGTCTGTTTTTACACACAGAACTTACAGAAACACGAAGCCGCTGCCAAATTTCACCAAAAAATTTACATATGATAGAAAATGAAAAAGTTATAAGCAAAACAGAAAAAGCCCTATCTAAAACAATTCAAAATTACTAAAAAAAAGATCTTTAAAATTGTTTGTTTTTATTTTCAAGTAAAAAGTCGATAACTCGACTTAAAACTACTTGGAATTCAGAAAAACGTGGAACTATATAACCCAATTTAATGTGATGATTGTCTGAAGGAGCAAACAACCGGACTTGCCTTATAAAAGCCAACTTCAAGAATTCTTGAAAGAATTCACACACGGTCCGATTACACCCAACACAAACGACGGAAGCTAAGTTTGGATGCAGTATAGCGCATCTATGATGTGACAAAGGCAGTGCGTGCTTGTCAAATGAGCAGAAAAAGTATTATTCAAGACATAGATCGAACTTGAAACAACAGGTGTATATTGTCCGAAGCAAAATGGTATCTCTGAACGTTACAATAGGAGTATGGATGACAAATCAAAGACAATGCTAGTTGGAACCGGCCTTGGAGTAGGTTTTATTTCTTTATATTTTATTTATTTAAATCAGTGAGGCTTTAAATCACAAAATCTGCATTTCGCATATTTGGTTGTCGTGCATTTCAACTTCTATCAAAAGAAAAAAGAAATAAATTTGATGCGAAAAACAATGGAGCAGTGTTTGCTAACTAATGAATAGCGGCTGGGGAAATCCGTTTTTAGAATGGTTGTAGTGGGCAGAAACGTTATATAAAATTAATACATACAAGAATCTGCTGTCGTTACAGAAAAACAATACCTTTTTACTGGTTGAGAGGGAGCTAAATGTGAAAGTCATCACTTGTCGGTGGATTTGTAAATTAAAGATCGAGAATAATTGCCAGCCCCTCAGATACCAGGCAAGACTTACGGCGAGAAGATCTCAACAAGTATACGATTATCACGCATCGATTACACAGTTTGGCAAAAAAAATCTTGGAAATGATACTATTCTTCTGGTAGGTGCTGCTGAGTGCAAACAGTTTATGCTTTTAAATGTTCCTATTATTAGTTTCTTACCAGGACGATATACAACAATGGGCATTTATCCAGCAAACACATTTTTTTTAATTTTCTTCGTCAGATTTCAATTTGAGCGATGTTTTACTACATTATTTTGTAAGAAAATCGTGCAATCTTAGAATTTATTTACTAAGGATTAGAACGCATCATTCGTAACATCATTAAACCCGTTTGTAACTGATTAACCCACGTATTCATGCAAATTTAAAACAGCTCTGTTAAGAAAAATGTGTGAAAATTGTTTTACAGGGTTTACAACAAGAGGTGTTAGTTTGACATTAAAAGAAAAATTAAATGTTTTGAGATAAATGATCGAAAGTTTGTTTCATAATAAACAGGAAGTTATGCCGTTAATAATGAAAAACAACACCAGCCAAATGGCCACAACGACTACGCTTACGGGACCATATCCCTTTCATGAAATTTTACATAACCAAATCGCAAAGTGGCTGCCCTAAGTCCTCGATAGCCTCGCAAGGTGTTAAACCACAAGATCTCGATGGCCAGTTGTGATCACGGTCCGGAAAAGAGCAATGGCTTCGTTGCTTGTGTGGCACGTAGCGCCGTCTTGTTGAAAGTAAACGTTGATTTTTCGATGGAATTCATACATTTCAAGAACCCAATCAGCAAAGACACGACGATGTTAATGATCGGCCGGCTTGAGTTCTTTCTGCAAAATACGGTCTAATGAGGTTTGTGTGTCCAATTCCAAAGAACGAGGAGGAATGGACAAGTCTGAGTGTTCTTCAACACTTTGGACTACAGCAGCAATATATTCAGTTGTTCTTAAGCGACGTGCACGGGTTTTATTCTTCACATCGCCAACTTGTCCCAACAGCTCGAATTTTTCTGTATTTCGGTCCGACAAGGTGCTTCACGACGACCCAAAAATGCTTTAGTTTTGCGAACTGTAACTGTAAGATTTTCACAATTTTTGTAGTGAACTTTAATAATTTTTGGTAATGGTAGTTTCTACTTGTCAAATGGCAAATAAAAGCTTCAAAAGTGACAGCTACCGAAATACCAGGTGATTCAAAATAACACCTCTTGTTGGAGAACCCTGTAGTATTTTCATACATTTTTCTTACAAAGCTCTTTTACATTTTTATGAATACAGGGGTAAAGTTATTAAAGTGTTCATGAGAACAAGTTTCGGTCATTCAACTCAAAAATACTAGCTTGGCGTTTTTTTTTATTCAGCTCATCAGTTTGTTTGACGTATGTAACATAATAGTCAATGTTTGAGATTTGAGACACATTTAAAAAAATGTAGTCCACTACTTTTCTGAATTGGATCAATAATAAATTTCTATGACTGTACATTTGTATCTACGTCATCTCCAACAGTCACTGCATGTAACTATTATTCATTTGTTTTAAAAACATTTGCTGAAAGATTGTGCGTTAGGGGTAACTGATCTTTTAATTGAAGTCGGATTTATAACTATTTTCAAAGACAATCAGTCCCAGTTTCTGCAGTGCCTGCATTTTTTTGTTCTTGCTGCTTTTATAACAAAAACGGCGATACTAATATATGAAAATTCGTTCTTCAGCCGGACTGTTCGTATGTGGAATAATCTCCCTGCAAGTGTTTTTCCTGCCTGCTACGACATTGCCAAATTCAAGGTCAACGTCAAAAACTCTACTCCCTTTTACCTCCTTCCAATACCCCTATTTTCATCGCTAACACAATGCATTGCTTTTCCCCGAGTGTTAGTCAAAAAAACTCACTTGCTACAAAAATTGTGAAAAATTAAGTCGACTTTTGGTGTCTAACAAAGAGAACAAATCCAAGACGCACAAAATGGGATGAATTCACGAACTTAGAGTACAGACCAACAAACACTTTCTCTATATCAGGGGTTCCCAAAGTGTGTTCCGCGGAAAAATTTAGGGGTTCCGTATGACCGTTGAAGGAGTAACGTTCAAAATAGAAAAGGAAGGACATAAAACGTTCATGGAAAAGAAATACAAAAGAAAGACTTAGAAATAGACTTAATGCCTACTACATATGCAGGAACTCCATAGAAAAAAAATTGCGACTGCGGCCAAATGTAAAGGGTCCGCCATCTAACGTTTTTTTTCAACTAGTGCTTATTTCGTTTTCGTTATTTTCGTTATCGGGCCATGTTGAACGAATTTTTGTTTACAAAAATTGAAGAGGATATTGGCAACATTTGGTTTCAACAGGACGGCGCTACGTGCCACACAGCCGAAACTACACTCGGTGTGTTGCGCCCTGTTTTTGAAGAATCTAACGTTTTTTTTTCAACTAGTGCTTATTTCGTTTTCGTTATCGGGCCATGTGAACGAATTTTTGTTTACAAAAATTGAAGAGGAGGATATTGGCAACAGGATCCCAGAGAGTTAATCGGTATTACGGGCTGCGAAAAAAGACAACATTACCTTCTTCATTCCAACGGAAATTATTAAAACCATCCAGAGTTGTCTTACCGACAGATCCTTAAGTGTGTATCTGAGTGCTGTGTCCACATTATATAATATCTTTACAGCCGTTATGCCAACACCTTTAAAGTGTAGTATTTCGATATTTGTCGATGACACAATGCACCTCTGCCCCAGACAATATTCTCTGCTGATATTGTAGGCAGACATATAATAAAAACACAATAAAAATAATATATGTAAAATCTATATACATAAAAACAAGTTGCCCTATGTTCACTATTTTATAACTCGCTAACCACTCAACCGATTTACAAACCAATGCATGCGTTGGAAAAGTCTACTTGCACAACTGTTGTGCCGCTAGTACTAAAGAAAACTTTGGAGCAAGTCTGGCTTATTATGTTACTAAGTATTCTTGTTCTATGAGAGTAAATTTCAAAAAGTCGGAATTTTGCACATAAATCAATACTCAGGACTCTGGATATACGAGAATAGTCGGGAAAATCCGACAAATCCAGACCATGTGGCAACCACACATGTGACACATATGGTATTGGTTCAGAAATAAACTCGTCCTGAAAATAAAGTGGGAGTGGGAGGCTCTTAACAAAAAAATACTATATCCACCGTAAGTGCTCTTGAAAATTGTCGTAATATATGTCTGTAGGAGAAATGAAAACTGTAATAAACTTTTTATCAAACTCTACTTGAACTCTACCTGGTTTTGAATGTCTGAACAGATATGGAGAAGTTTTTCAGATGAGGTGGTAACGAATTCCATTTACACGGATAAAAAAAACATCGCTCAAAAATAGTACCATTAATGTGATCTATGCTAATTTGGAAATTTCTAGTAGATAAGGTCTCCCAAGCGGGACTACTCGAAAGAAACAGAGATCTTAACTGTAAAAAATATCCTAAAAGAGCAGCCTAAGAATTCGATGCAGTAATAGACATAATCGCGCCTATATTGCGTGCCATAGATGAATCGTAAAATTCCACGAAAACATGCATATAGATTGCAGATGTTTGCACTATCAGTGGGCCAATATATTTTTTTTTATTCGACTGTCGAACTTTTGAAAATTCGACGTCTGGTTGCAACTATATAAACCTGTTCCATAGACGCAAAGCATCAAGATATGATTTTTTTATGGTGTTTACGTATTCGGAATTTCTTAAACAAACTGCAATCATTTATGTTATATTTTTGGAGAAACAAAGAAGACAAAACCTAGGAAACATTATTTGAATTTGGGGAAGGATAGACATTCTGTAAAGACATACTTTTTGTAAATGATACTGTTGAGAGAGCGTTGTATTAATTCAACGCGCTACCATAAATCAACGATGAAGAAGAAATAAAATTGTTGTTTCAGATTTCCGAGGCTTATCTACAGAAATATCTTATAAATAATCTGATATAATATTATATATCCATAATATTAATGAATACAGATCCAGAAATCGATTGTCTATTCCAATTTGATGGTTATTATACTAATTTTAATCAATAATTTCAATTTATTCGTTAGAGGTCGTTTTTTGGTCCACTAAAAGCTATCGGATTCTAGCTTTTAGTGGACCCAGCCCTATTTCAAATATAATCAACTTCGAACGGCTAATGCTTTTTCTAGAAAACTTTTCACATGGCTTAGAAATTAGTCTCGTACTCGTTTAGCCGCCAGCATTTACGAGCGGGCTGCAGAAAAATTCAGATTTCAAACCAGGGTTTACCGTGTGATAGTCTCACACATTGCCTACCACACCATGACCATTCACCAGGAAAACGAAAGGAATGTTTTTTTACATTGGAAAAAAAGTGATATATCTTGGCTTATGTAAATATGAAATTCAAAGACCGTTTCTCATTCGTAATTAATAAAACCGAATTCTGGATTAAAATAACCGTTCAGAAATTGAAAGTCTCACTTTAGAAAACAAATTTTTATATTTAAATCGGCGATATCTAGAGAACCTTTGTGGGAGTTTAGTGACAGCTGTGATTTGACAAAATTACAGGTTGCCCAAAAAAAATGTCTACAACTTATACTGAATACTGCTTTCTATTATTCTCCGAAACATCTCATGAAGGACTGTGAAGTTTTGATCATATTTCTATTTAATGGTCACTCACATAAGTGCCAAATTTTGGCTAGCTGTCAAATTAACTTTTTGACAATAATGAACAGTATTCTCTCAGGCCTGAACAACGCTACCAAATTTACTTTCGTGGTCAGCGAAATGTATATTTAAAATGAACAGAATTGATTGTAATCACAATGTTTGTCGAAATTAATTACAGAAAAATGTTTGTCGAAATTAATGCATATCTGTGGCATGAAACTAAAAGGGCGAATGTCAAAATATTCGCTTTTGGAAAAATTTTAATGAAATACTTTACAAAACTCGTTTAATAACAGCTGAGAATAACTCAATCAGCATTACGTTTATAAGGCTGGGATGAATTTAAAATAGTCTGTTTAAGCGATATGAAGGAGATCAAGAAAATAAATCTAATGCAAATATTATCTTGAAACAGCAAAATGTTAATATTGTCCGTTTTAGGTTCAAGCCACATATATCCCCCAGTATTATTTTTTAATCATTATCGAGTTGAAAAGTTCGATTATAAACTTCAAATTACTTATGTTATGATGATGCAAATTTCTTGTAACTAAACTAAACAAAATCGAGTTCGTACGAACACAATTTGTAAATATTTGGTTGAGAAATCTTTAGTGGGCCTTATGTTACAATAGTAGGTGGAGTCTTATTGAATTGCTTAAGAAGTAGGCAAACTCTGTCATTGGTGAGGCTGTGTCTCGTTTACCCCCTATAAACACGTGCACATGTATGTACTTTCCCTTACAATTCCATGGAACTTCTTCCAAATCAATAATCTGTAAATCATATAATTTGTATACTCAATTACTGTGACCTACTGTTTAAGCCGGCTACGAATGCTGGAATTGTCTCCAAAACGTAACGTCACTGCCATTAAAAATCAACTGAAAAATGTTCAGGATACGAACCAGGGTTTGCTCATTCCAAATTTCTAGAATTCCCTCAGAGTCTGTCATATCTTCGATTACCCACAAATTTAAAATTTGAACCGATGTTCCGGTTTGATTCAGTGGTTCAAAATTGTTTCATAAATCATAGGAACAAAAATATTTTTTTATGTAATTTATTTTTATTAAAAACAAAAATATGTCTAAGGGACAAAATAATCTTCTGCAATTTGTTTGAGTCATCATTGTGGTAATGCTCATAACTCAAATACATATTTCTCTGGCGAACCGAACAACGTTTTTTTTTTTTAACTTTTTTGGGGTTTTTGGTTCGTTTCGACATTTTTTTGTAACAGTGATTTGGTTCACGATTCAGTTCACAGACAAAACGGTATGATGATGCGCTTTGGATTTTGGATTCCAGACTGTTGTAATCGAATATCGAATAACCATTTTGGGTTTAACCATCTCTATTAGACTGTATGTAAATCATAGAATGAAAGAATATGTAATAAACCTTTTTGATAGTTCCTTTTGTAAGGTTCTTACGAACACACGCGTTTTAGTCTAAAGAACAACAGGTTATGGGCCTTCGGCTCACGTTGAAAGTGAAAAAGTATTTAACAATTGGAATTATTTTTGAAAACGATTGTGAAAATGGCCATTTGAGAAACTGCGAGGTCGTAAACATTTCGACATATGGAAACGCAGTGCCAAATCGTACTCGGTTTAAAGAACTGCTGGAAAATTATTGAGGTTGGTTTGAATTCTGAATCTAAGGATGCCGATAAGGAGTCCGACGAACTCTAGCTGAAATAACTCTGATGATAGAGCCGAACAATTTCGCACATGAAGCGACAGCAACAACAGCCAAGAAGGCCTTGGCAGCTTTGACGAATGCATATGAGGACAGCCGTCTTACCAGGAAAATGGAACTATTAAAGCAGTAATTGGTTCAACCGAAGCTGTGTGATTTCGAATCGATGGACGAGTATATTAATAATATGGTACTGACATTCCTAAATGTTAAGCAGACAGGGTTATGCATAGACGACGAGCTAGTGGCATTGCTAATACTAGCTGGATTGCCGGAGGAATTTTTTAATTTGTTAGAAATTCTCCGTAGAAGACAAATAAGAAAGAAAACGTCGTACGAAAAAATTCTTTCCTCCAGCGAAGTCAGGGCAGATGATTGGTACATGGACTCTGGCGCAACGATGCACCTGTCAAACAAAAAAAAAAACATTTTGCACAATGTGAAGGCTTTAAAGTGTATGGAAGTTATTGTTGCAAACAACAACAAAATCGCTGTTGAGTGTGTTGGTGACGCTCGCGTTCTTTTGCTGGATGATGAGAAAGAGGCAATAATAAAAAAAGTTCGTATGTGCGAATTTTCTATCGGTGAAACAATTAACGCCAACAGGAAAAACAGTAGTTTTTGAGCATAACAACTGCAAAATTTTGGACAAAAATAAAAACTGAATTGAACAAACTGAATTGTGTATCAAATACTAATTTTCCAAAAGTGCTTATTGTACACTTAACAACAGCAAATGTCCAACAGATCTAGTTAACGAGCTGCCAAGAGCAAATGATGAACTGAATAAATCAACTGATAGTCGGATGTCAACTCTGAAGACAGCTTAAGTTTTGACGATACTTTTAAAGAAGATTTTTCTAGCCATGACACGAAAGAGACGACAGTTGAAGTGCGACGTTCAGAGCGGTTAGCAGCGAATCGTAATGTGGAATTTCAATTTCTGTGCTGCAACTTTTCTTTTTTATTTATTTATTTATTTGGCCTTCAAGGCCAAAAAATAACGTATTGACAAAAAAAGAACTATATTGTTGTTGTTTAAGAAAATACAAAAATTCTATATAAATTTCAATTTACTTAACTAAAAAAACATAAATAATTTTTCCTAATATGGCCAAAGGTTCAAAATATTATGTATAATAATAGGATATAACTACAGTATAATCCCGATAATTCGTACCCCGCTAATTCGTAAACCCCGCTTATTCGTAACAAAATCCCGGTCCCTTGAAAAAATCGCGATAAGTCGTAAAAATCCCATACATTTCGGTCCCCTCGATAAATCGTAAAATTTTTCCAGCGAAATGCCTAAAAACCTCTTACTTTACCTCATAATTTTTCGACGAAAACCTCGATAATTCGCAAACTTCAACTGTTTTGCTATTCTCTCTTTTACTTCTTTCGTGCTTTTTTATGTAGCGGAGGCGACGCGTTCTTTGGAGGAAAAACGGTAAACCACTGACAAGTGATTCTATGCTCTCAAGTGGCGAAGCATTTGTTGTTGTTTATGTGTGTCTTTCTTTAACTCTCATTGTTTAACTCTCATATGTTTTCTGCATCTCAGTGAATTAAGTGGTGATTTTACTCCGTAAAAATGTGTGCGGTTTGTCCGAAGGCCATTAAAATTTCACAAAAACGGTCGCTTTAAGTACTTTATGAATTAAGTTTTTGTTTTTTTGTTGAAAATGAATTGATTTTAAGTTGCTTTGTTTTTAAAAAATAAAACTTTATACATACATACATATTTATATGTATGTATGTATTATTCAATAAAAACCTCGGTAATTCGTATTTTTTCTTTCTTCTCCCCGCTAATTCGAAACCCCGATAATTCGAAAACCCCGCTAATTCGTAGGAAACGGTCGGTCCCTTGACATTACGAATTATCGGGATTTTACTGTACCATTACTGACAATGAACAAATATCATTAAATGGATAATAGGTATAATAATCATTGACCTAAAAAACAGAATTTAGAGATCATCAAGATCATCCGGCAACCGATTTCTAATACCGCAACTCAATAAAACGCACAAAAGAACAACCTAAAAAATCTATCTCCGACTGTGAGACATGTTCCAAATGGCCGAGTACATATACAAAGCGCACTATTCTATTCAGAGCCAGTTCAATCCTGCGTTGTATAAGAAAAAGTGCAGGAGATTAATTCAATGCCGTAATTAACCTGCGACATCAAAAATGCATATGAGACAATGTATCTGTAACTCTAGGGGCAAATGCAAACCACAATTGTAGAGTTTCCTCAGACCATATGTGACCCTTGCAGAAAGACAATCTTTTTTTTTGTCCAAACTCTAGACCATCGTCGATAACAATTCCTAAACATTTGGTTGACTCAACAAATTTTACACTCTCTCCACACATTCTTACACTTGGATAAATTATATGACAATATACTGTACGAAACAAAGTATAGCAAGACTAGAATTCATTGCCGTCTCCAGTACATGAGAGTCTGTGTTGTCAGAAAAATTTAACGGGATATCATCTGCATATAGATATGGTCTAACCAAATTCAAATCAAGGCAATCTACACAGTCGTTTAGAAACATAATGAAAGGGACTGGCCCAAGCTCTGATCCTTGAGGCACACCACAAGATATGCTTGCTTTTGTTTCAAACGACCCAACGATTGTGGAAGATGCTTTGAAATCCGAAGAATCCAACGAGTGGCGAGCAGCAATGGACGATATGATGCAATAACAATAGGCCAAGTATATCAAGGAGGTACTAAAACGTTTTTCTATGGATGATTGCAATCCAGTCCGGTCAATCAAAAGCTCTCACTTGAAATGTGACCGAATTCTGAAGAGGAAAGGGAAGAAATGAAGAAGGTTCCTTATATGGAAGCAGTTGGATGTTTACTGTACGCAGCTCAGAATACCAGACCCGAGATTTCATATATCGTGAATATTTTAAGCCGTTTTAATAATAATACAGGGAAGGCACTTTTGACGGCTGTTAAGCGTGTCATGCGGTATCTTAAGGGTACTATTGATAAAGGTATAATTTATAATAGCAAACCTGACATCTTGGTTGGATACTGTGATGCACTGAGCATTTAACAACGATGGCGTTCAACCACATGCTACATTTTACTATTCAAGGTACACCGAAACGTAGCCCTCTTTTCTACGGAGGAGGAGTGCATGTCTATAGTTTTTGCTATACAAGAATATATGTGGCTTTGTCGACTTGAGCATGAGTTAATGGAAACCACAATAGATGGTGCTATGCTGTGACAATAAAAGTGCCATCCAAATGGCCTATTACAACTCTTACTCTTCTAGAACGAAACACATCAATATTAAAATCAAATTTATACGTGAAAAACTGGAGAGTGGCGAAGTGCAACTAAACTACTTGAGACAACAAAATGCTTGCAGATAGCTTTACCAAAGGCGTGACTGCCGAAAAATACAGAGAATTCACTAAGCAGTTTGGTCTTATATAATATCTTTAGGATTTTTGATTTACATTATTAAATTTACTTTATATTTAATAATTTTGAATTGTATTTGTTTACATGTTTTTTTAGGGAAGGTGTTGTAATCGAATATCGAATAACAATTTTGGATTTAACGATCTCTGTTATATGTATATATATATCATAGAATGAAAGAATATATGTAATAAAAAAGGCTTATTACAGGTTTAGTTCCTTTGGTAACGTTCTTACGAACACACCCGTTTTACTCTAAAGAACAACACTTATTTATCGATCTTTGGTGAAAAAACCATTATTATTAGGACAGCGTAAATTGAGATATTTATTAAATACCTTCAATATATTTTACTGTAAAACTAATCAAAAGTCAATTAATAAATATAATGACTTCAAGAAACTGTCTGCAGTTTTTCTATTTTTCCATTTTTTATAATTTTCATTTGGAAAAATAGTGTTCTTTATATACGTTGCTCAGCATATCTTGTACTGCCGTCGACCCTATTATTTCATTCTTCATATAAATTATGGATGTATGAAAAAGGTCTCACTTGTCACCACTTCATAAATCTGGTAGTCTGTTGGATGTCGCTAACTACACAGGGATTGCTAAATAAAGTCCAATTGCCAAGTTGTTTCAGAAAATTGTAACGATTTGTCCCTCTTCCTTTACAAACAAACTTGCGTTTTTATCTAGGCATTTGATAAAGTAAATCGGAAGCTCTTACTATTTAATTGTTTTTAATCATAAGCAGTACATAATATACCAATTCATACACCCTCTGGTGTTCCACAATATAGTGGCCAATACTATTTTATTACTATTATGCCATATTCCATTATTAACTCTGATGATGTGAAAATCTTTGCAAAATTTATTCGCCGATCTGTGGTATTGATGTGTATAGGACTAACGAACCGGTAGAATCATTACAAACGGTCCATCCAGAAAAGCGTTGGACGACAACTACCACGGAAAGCACATACAGAGAGGACCCTGGCTCCGAAGGAAGACATTAAAATCCAAGGCCGAAGTGCTTGGATATCATTTATGAAGAAGGTTGCTGACTCAAGCCATTATTAATTGTGGGTCGTAATTTAGTGACATACTCCGTTTTGAATAATTACAATAAAATAAGTAGATATTGCCCTTTTTAAATGTTTTCTAACTGATTTCTGCACCGTTATGTGAAACTCTCCAACCAAAATTACCTATACCTCAAATCTCATCAGTATCCAACTTCATGCCTTGTGATGCCTGCAGATTGATAAGGAATTCCCTTATAAACCACCATAAATCAAGGTTGCAGAACTTTTATTAACACTATCGAACATACCTTCCACTTTATCTCAATATTTTTTTTGTCTTTGGTAATTGCCCAGAACTTTTCAATTGTCCTGAGTTCGGGGACATTTGGTGGGGTCATATCCTTTTATATGATATCAACATAGATTGCACAATATCATTCCATTATATTTTTCGAGTAATGCCAGAATGGCAAATCTGGGCAAATATCACACGCGATCAATGGCATCGAATGGAAACCATCTACCAATCCTGCAAGATAAAAAAGCTGTGTTACATCTATTGTGCAGCCCTTGTTTTTTTCCAAACCTTTTTCATACTGAAGATGTTGTCGTCTTTTCGCTATTGATTGCTGTTTATCTGATTTTTTTTATATATTATATTATTCTACATTATGTTAGTTTTGCATTTATGCTTTTCTCCCAATGGTTCTTTTGCTAGTTTCGCACCAATTTTACCATATTTTGCCCCGACTACCTTGCATTTTGTAAGCACTGTGCACAACATTTCATTTTCATATAATTCAATTGATCCACTAGCATCGCTGCAATCGACAGTAACATGTGGCCAAATTATAACTGAACTAAAGAATGATGCTCTATATTATTGAACAGCTTAAAAAAGTTAAGAGTACTGTATTGAATTCTGACTACGGCCGATATTCAGTTGCGATATCAAGTATAGCAGGAGTTATAGAACTTACATGCTTAACTAAGGGATTACTTTAAAATTTATTGATGGAACGACATTTATCCATTTCTGAGTCTACGAACTTAAATTTCAAAAATGTATACATTGAACAATTTGTAACAACATACAGTGCTGCTCAAAACATTTGCAAACATGTCACCTGTTGGACAAACACCGTCATTTTATTGAAAATAAAAGTATAGAAACAACATTTTAAATGCAAATTTATTCTTTTTTTTAGAATTATGTAACAGAAATTCTTGTCAAGAGCTATTTGTTGATAATCCAGAAAATAAATAAACAACTCATTTTTTGCTGTGGCCAAAACATTTGCAACTCATACTATGTGGCTTCTATATGAAACAAAATTAAATTGTTTCGTTAGTAATTAATAGCGTAACCAAGTCGTTTAATGTATTCCGCACATATTCATGGCGTGAACTGGATCAAATGTTTGATTATATCTTTTGGGATGCTATTTCACTGATATTTCAGGTCAACATAGAGATTATCAGTTGTTTTACAAATTGTATATCCAATCCAATCAAGTGAAATTTCCCCAGTTGATTATTGCAACATTATGCAAGAAAAAATAGTTTTTGGAATCCTCTGACCTCACAATCCCACCGATTTTATGACCATAATGTTGTCATCTTAATGTTTAACATAACCTTGTATATATGATAGTGTAAGCCTTACCCCTTTCCGCCTCCACATCAGACACACATTCCACTTCAGCTCAGACTATTTAATATTTTATTTGCAAACTAAAGCCGAGCCAACCTGATTTTGTTTGACATCAATGTTTTTGTAAGCGTTTTGTATGCTTATAGTTCAGTTTGTACGGCTTTAGGTCGTTTTGCATACGCGGATATATCCAGTGGAAGCGAATTTTTTACTTTTTTGAAGGATATTTGAGTGGATTTCGTATAATTCTTTTAATTTTCCGATCCTCTTTTGGGGTAGTCTTGCGTTGTATTCCACCTCTATGCACTGGTTTGATGCTTCCCTTACTTATAAGACGAGATATTTTCTTTGGAATACAGTCGAATTCTGATAAACGCACGCCTTTTAATTGAAAAAATCGTTTAAATCAAATTAATATTAGTAACGATTGTTCTGGATGATTTACCATGCACTGTACTCCGCTTAAACGAAAATCCGTTCTATTGAAAAATCGTTTATGTGAAACAGACTTTAGTGCAAAGACACAAACTTATATGATACGAATGTATCGGCGACAAAAACTGGCAAATCAAATCAAAAAAAATGAAAAAATTATGTGTCAACGACATTTAAGACAACTGAACCAAATGAAAATAAGTGACTATTTTCATCCACGCTCATTAATATTGAATTTAAATTGTTTTATAATCGTCGATTTCTTAGATTTTAGAAATTATGCAAAAGTAGCAAATAAGTCTAAAACCAAATGGACAAAATTCGCAAAGATAATTAGAGAAAGGCAGGGTATGAACATTTTGAGTACCTAAGTGTTGAAGACATCAATGTTGTTAACATTACGGAGATACTAGTGAAGTCATTCGAAGATAGCTGTCGAGAAGGAAATCAGCCGAAGAAAATTCCTGGATGACAGAAGGATTCGCAACATTGGGAAAGAGGTCTGCGGAGGTCTTTACAATAGGGCACCCGGTAAAAAGTCTCCAGTGCACTGGGACGACTAGCATAGAAGACTCAGAGAATACAACAAAATCACAAGAACAGCAAAACGAAACTCCTTGAAGCTATTCTGCGAACAGGTAGACGAATTTGGCCAGACGAATAGAATCGACTGAAGAAATATTAAGCCTTCTGATTAACACTTATTTCCCCCAAGGTATGACGGGACATACAGATATACCGAATCATAGTTAAAATGAAGCTCAACAAAGTTTTATCATTATAGACCATATGGTCACCATTTACGGCATCCGGACCTGATCGAATCTTTCCGGAACTACTACAGATGAAGGCGCACCACATATCGCCAAATCTAGCTGTTATTTTCACAGCATTCCTAAAATGATCATATACACCGCAAGTCTGTCAGAAGGCAAGAGTTGTTTTCATATCCAAACCAGACATGTTGTGCTACCCTAAGGCAGCCCAATAAGCATAGCATCTTTCTTATCTTTTAAAACCATGGGTAGAATAGTGGATACCAGGATTAAAAATAAGCGAATTGCTAAGATTTAAACAACATGAATACGTTAAAGGACGGTCAGTGGAAATATATATACATTTGCGGTATGCATTGACACTGAAGGAGCTTCTAATACATATTCATTCCGTAGACAAGTTTCAGGTGGACCGAGATCTCCGAGATTGGATAATCCACATATTAAGGAATAGATGGATAAATTGTGGGTCTCACGACATACAAATAAGATACAGCGTAGCACACGGAACACCACAGGGAGGTATACCACTCCTGTGGATTACTATTATAAACAGTCTCCTGGGGATCCTAACGGACGAATGAGGACCACGAGAAACTATTAAGACCATTGATATCCTTACAGGGCACATAGGCTTAGGATGGCGAAACATTGGAGAATTTCCTTTGACTATACCCAGTGTTCGCAAACAATAGATCTCGTTTCTTGGGAATCGAATCTTTAGCAGAATTGACCCAACTTAGAATTGTCAACAGTACAAAGTTCATAAAATAGCGTTTTGGTGTCAATCCATAGAACATTTAGAGCGCACAACAGGCCGAATACTGTCTTATGTGTATGTCCGAGGACATGATTCGAAGTAATATGCCTTTATCAACCTAAACTATCAAATTTCACAGACTGACTCGTAAAGTCGCCAACATTTACCAGGTGGAATCAGCCGCTGAAAAATGTATGATGGTCTTAGCAGATTATGCACCACGATCGCCAGCTCGTAGCGTATTTTGGTTGAGACTCTTTATCGACAACGCCTAGACATTAAACCCCGTATTCATAAAAATTTATAAAAGCTTCATGTTAAGAAAAATATATGAAAATACAAAAACACATTTTTCTTATCAAAGATTTATAAAGCTGTTATAAATAAAGCTGTGAATAAGGGGGTATGACTTTAAAAACAAATGTATTATCAATATATTTTATAAATAAATACAGTGAAAGCTCTCTTAAGCGGACACTGACGGTCGCAGCGATTTTGTCCGTCAGGTTAATTTGCTCCAAAAATACCGCATGGGACCGAAAAATGTGTCCGCTTAAGAGAGCTGTCCGGCTAGGAGAGCTTTCACTGTATATAAAATATGGTTAAAAGGCGCCGGATAACTTGATCATATGCGTCTTTAGGTGGGCTTATCTTATTATTTACAAGGCAACTTAAGGGATACACAATTTTTTGAAATTAGTTTACACATTATATGTAGCATGTTCACTGATAATGCAATGAACATTGATTTGCAAATAATTCATAAAATCTCTTAAGAATATAAAAACAGGATATATCATCACATTTTGCGGAAAACTTTCTAAAATAACCGTTTAGTTGACCACATTCATAAAAGCCAACTTGTAGGAAAAAAATCTGAATCTTATTAAAGTAATTAAAAAAAAAAATATTTTTTGTGGCAGTACCACCTATTTCCCGATCGAAATCATATCTCCGAGGAAGGAAATGAATCGCTTGAATTAAATTAAGAAATAAATCAAAATTATTACCAAAGTCAATGCATTGTACCCCAATCAGTGCTCTCTCAAAATTTTACAAAGCAGTCCCACGCGGATTTTCCACATAGACTTTGCATTATTCGGCAACAAGTTCCAATTGACTCAGAAATTGAAAGCACACGACCAGTCTGGGCATTAGAGCAATCCGAAATGTTCCGGGCTATGATCGAATTTGATTAGGGTTCGTTATTGAGCAATCATATCATCGAAGGACAACAGATTGTCCGTCACATTTAAACCGGATAGCTGAGCAGATAGGACTGACAATTTTAGAAATTTGACAAAGTTGTAGAAAATCTAGAATTGTTAAACAAAGTGAAAATCATACATAATGAAACATGCATTTTCAGATTAGACATTACATTATTATTCTCTGTTCATCTATTATTTGGTTTATCATTAGTTCGACAAGTGATTGGACAAGTGATTCAGAAGTAACCTGACATACAGAATGCGGAAAAATAACATATTCGTATGCGTTGCTTTTTGTTAGCAACAACAAAACACAAATACCTATATTTACTTCATTACACCGAAGATGTGTTAAATTGCTATATTTTACATACAAGGTGACATAAGGATGGTCTTTCACAGAATCAACATGGCTTCTTCCCCGAAAGTATTTTGAAATTGTCATTCTCACCAAATTTAATGTTATATATATTCTGCTGCGTTGCAAAAGGCAAGTTTTGTTTGGGCTCTAAGATTTACATAAAATCTATTAGAGAAGACCCGTGGCCCGTGGTTTACTTCTATTTATAAGGGTACCTGTTTGTATGTATATACACATCACAGCAAAATGTCGTAATTAACATTATAGATATTTCGATATTTACATATGTGAAACAACGTGTTTTGTTAATAATGACACAATTTGTAACCATATATAATCCAAAACACAATGTGTTACATTTTTCATCGGTGTCAACGTACAAGACATTTGAATATTACAGAGTTCATGAGAACTGAAACTTAATCGTCCTCATTACATGTAAATGACTGATAATTAGGTTAATATTTGGAAAAGGATTTTATAATCAATATGTACTCAAGATTTCAAGAGATTCTTAGAAGTGAATTTCCTTTCAGTGTACTTTAGTTTGCAGTCATTCCCAAAATGAGTAACATTATGTTTCGTTTTTAAAAATATGCAAATAGAATGCAAACAAATCAATACATACTTTTAGCGGTATACGGATGAATTTTGGAGCAGTAATAATTTGCGCAAACCTCCGTCTACATAGAATAATACAACTTCTTATAATACAGCTAACAATTATAATTGAACATTTCTCGAAGACTGGATTAAAGTTTTAAAATTTACAAAACACAAATTTACACAATGCACTTTTAACGCGTTTTAAAATATATTGTTTGAACGCAATCACGAGAAAACGCGCTAGTCTACTTGATCATTCAATAACCTGGGAAAAACGAACCAAACCAAAATGCCAATCGAACAACAATGTTTTTATTTTACCATAATTCCACCGACAAATTCGAGTTTTATGCGATGTTACAGAAACAATAAAATAAAATTTCGTTGGAAACTGTGGATTTTATTGGAAGTATAAGTGTTTTTATTGTTTGTGTACTTTTTTCGGAATGTTTCCATATGTTTGTTGCCAACCATCAACTTAATGTTTCTTGCCAACCATAAAAACTGAGATGCGAACATTAAAAATAATTGCCAACCGCTTAGAGGTTAAATAGATAGCATTCTACCATGTGATACTTACAACTAATACAAATGGAAATGAAACATAAGAAATCAAAAAGTAATAATAGCCCCGCAGTTACACCGGATAGTGACTGTTCGTAAAACTCAACATATTCACACTTTTTCCTTTGTAGTGAAATTTTGACACAAGCAATTTCTGTGAATTTGTGGGTTTATTATATTATATAATTGGTTTGTGGAACAAATTTACTTTTCCGACATTGCTCCAATTTTTTTTGGTGGTAGGGAATTAACCCTCCTGCGGTTGAGTCATCCGTTGCCCTTATACGAAGTTGAAGATCCACAGGGACCTATTTCTATTTGTATGGAATTTTATATGAAAACAATTTTTTTTACTAATTAGACATGTATAACGAATGTTAGAAATGGTTTTTTATATATATAACATTATTCTTTATGAGTTTTATATGAAAAAATGATAAAAAAAAACTATTGTTGTGTAGATTGTCCCTCGTCCAACATATTTTCTGTGCAAGTGTAGCATCGATGCATAAGTGTTGAATGCTCGGCACAAACTGGATTGTTACAGGAATGACAATAGGACCTTGTTTTCCGCTGCCGTCCGTACTCAGAACGGCATAAGAGACATGACGGTCTGATAGTTCTAGACGCAAACGACGGTGCAGCTCCTCCTGCCGGTCCTGATAATATCTAAAAAGAACAAAATTATGTAGTTATTCTGCTTAGAATTGTTTTTTCTTACCTTTACATCAAATGCTTCCATTGCGTTCCGTATCCTTGGATATGCGGTTCTTCAGCGGTCGTTCCTCTATGTTTGGTAGTGCCAATTGTTTTGTCAGGATCAGTAGGAATGACCCTCGTCTGTCACTTCTTTTTATTGGCTTCATCTCGTTGTAAGAAATAAATTGCTGCATTACCGTGCTGGTATTTACCCATCTCTTTGGAAAGTTGCCAATGTTCAGCAGATCCCCAAGAAACGTGAGGCAGCGAATTACCGTCCAATTGCAATATGTTCTGCGCTCTCAAAGATCATGGTGAGTATGGGTAATCACCATCTTTATAGGTATTTAGAGTCTAATGGCCTTCTTAATGATCGACAGTATGGCTTCTGTAGAAATCGATTTACTGTAGACCTGATGACGTTCCTTTCGGAACGATGGAATCATTTAAACATCTGCCAAGTCCTTCGGAAGTCGAGGGCAAAAGGCGAAAGATGAACGACTCACTCTACCTCTATTTGGCGACGATTTGTAAGTGGGGCCAAATGAACAGAATAGATTTGAATGCACAAAATACCTAGTGCTGTTTGTTGTCACACAAACGATCCACTGATACAGCACCTTCGACAATCTCTATGGGCCATATATTCGAAGAGTCGAAAGAAGCATTCAAGTGTTTAGGCTTTTTAAAGCGGTGCAAATACTTCACCCCATCTGATCTCCTAAATATTTACACCACCTATATCCGGCCTAAAATAAAATATAACTCCCATATATGGGCAGGGTCTCCAAAGACAGCTTTGCAGCTTGTGGACCGTGTAGAGAGGAGAGCGGTGGTGATGATAGAGGATAGTCGAGTATCAAATGGCCGGTTGACCGGACGACGCAGTATAGAGAAAATTCGTTCTTCAGCCGAACTGTTCGCATGTGGAATAATCTTCCAGCAAGTGTTTTACTTACCTGCTATGACATTAAAAAATTCACGGCCAACGTCAACAAACTCTAGTCCCCCTTTCCTCCTTCCAATACCCTTATTTCCTATCGTTAACACAGTGCATTGCATCCATAGGGGGCATCCCCTGAGTGTTAGCCCAAAAAAAAAGTAGAGTTGCACCACACAGCTCTAATCCGGGTAAGGATTCAACCTTAACTGGCGCCACTTTGGTTTTTGCAGCAATTAAACGGGTGGTGATATCACCATTCAGGTTCTGCATTCGAATATACAGAATAGCCGCGTATACCCTTTCAGAAGCATCACAAAACGCATGAAGTTCGACTTCATCGTCAGGGTTAAAACCAATCCATCGGGGGGCCACAATCCTTTCTATCTCAGAATAATCATCCAAGAAGGCGAGCTGTCTGTTTAGGGTCTCAAACAATCGTCCCAACCAATCTTATCCTTCCAGATTTGCTGCATTATTATCTTTGCAACGATAATTTTCGGGCCAGCCATCCTGCTGGATCAAACCACTTAGCAATTTCAGATAAGACGGCTCGTTTGGTGACAACAGATTTATCGGGCAAGCTTGAAAAAGAAAAAATCTTTTCCAGCGTTCCAACACAAACCCAAAGTTGTGGCAGTACTAGCATCCGAAATTTGCAGATATTCAGAATGTAATAAACAGTCATCGGATAAATCCTCGAGCAGTTTTTTTTCCAGCAGAAGAAACTGTAACAAGCAGATCGCAACCCCGGCTCGCTTCTTTGATGCTATATGAGCTTCGGCCAAGACATCATCGACGTACATATGTGATTTAATAATCTGGGCTGCTACAGGATATTGCGCTTCGGAATCATCAGCCATCTGGAACTAAGTTCTTAGCCACGATGTCAAACGATAACGTTCGCACGCTTTCTGAACGACAATCAACTGATTTCGAAGACTCTAACAGTCGTCAGAACGAAAATTCAAATATCAGTAGCAACTAATTATTTTTGCTCTGCGACAAATGTCAAAAACACTCACTTGTGTTTCTGTATTCTTGTACAAAAAATCATTAAAAAAAAAAATGAACAAAATGGAAAATAAATGGTAAGTAAACAATTAATCAAGGAAAATTCTGAGTTTGCCAGGGGAACACCAGTCTTTGGAGACTCTAACTTGTCCACAGAGGAACCGTGACAAAAACTGTATCTCAAATTAAATTCAATGGGTTCCGTTGTTGAGTGGAAAATGTGAGTTTTTTGTGTTTATGCGAGAACCATATATTTACAGACCTGGGCCGAACCAAAAAAAAAAACAACAACACGGACATCATCCACATACAGCTCAAAAAACACAATTCACACGACCAGAAAAACAACACGAACCAATATTTATATTAAATGCACATGTTGTGTAGAGCACAACATGCATTGATGATTTTCGTTGCTGTTTCAGGTTTATAGTGCAACCCTCGAGAGACGATGATGCATCGAAATCTATTTTTAGTAGCCCGAAACATCTTTCCACAACATTGCGAGCACTAGCGTGCTTCTTATTATATAGCCTTTCAGCTGGGATATTTGGCATCCTAAACGGCGTCATTACAAATGGCTTTAGTTTACAGCCTCCATCTTCTACAAACAAAAGAAGCCATGAACTTACATACATATACATATTTCCTACAACAATCATATATATATTACCCAGAATCCAAGTATTTCGCTAGCCATTGTCGAGCCACACTTCTTCGGAGGGACAGTACGCTGAGCTTTTCGCCGCGCATAATAACTTGACGCAATTAGTGAATGAACCAACACACATTCCGCGTATTTAGGGGCAACAGCAAAATATTCTTGACCTCTTCTTAACCTCACACCCTGAAAAGTATGAGGTTAACATTCTTGCACCTCTTGGTAACTCGGATCATTGCACAATTTCAGCATCCTTTTCGTTCTCCGATCTTCGATCCATTTCTAAACCAGTCACGAAGCGGACAATGTATTTATACGAAAAGGTACGTTGGGCCGAGCTCAACAATTTTTATCAGCAGTTTAACTGGATGTTATGTTTCCTAGACAATAATGTCGATGCTGCTGCTGAAATGGTTGAGAAAATAATTCTTCATGGAATTAACACGTTTATTCCCTCGAAGACTACTTCAATTAAACCTTCAAAGAATTGTTGGTTTAATCAGTCATGCAAAGAAGCTGTTAGATCCAAATGTCAATACTGAGCTGCTACGCAAGCAGGCAAGATCAAGGTGTGCTAGAGTACTTAGCGTCTTCGTGCTAAAGTTCTTTCTACTCCGAGGGGAAGTAAGAGCTTTTGGTCATTTGTTAAAAGGGTAAGAAACAATTCTTCATCTTCTATTCCAACCCTAGTTAACGGTGACCAGATATTCTCTGACATGGTTGACAAAGCTAACCTCCTGGCTGAGATATTTGCAAAGAATTAATCTTTGCCAGGCAGCAGTCAACCACTCCCCGTAACTGAAAACGTATCTACTTCGTTTCCTCAGACATTCTTTCGATCACGTGGGGTCAAAAGGGTTCTTGCAGATCTCAATGTAAACAAAACTTCGGGCCCGGATGGCATTTCAGCACTTGTCGTATGTAAGTGCTCTTCGACGCTAGCTTGTCCATCGTGCAATGTTTTCAACGTGTCGTATCATGCAGGTATTTACCCTTCACGTTGAAAGTTGCCAATGTTCAGCCGATCCCCAAGAAAGGTGAGGCTACAAATCCTGCGAATTACCGCCCAATAGCAATATGTTCTGCGCTCTCAAATGTTATGGGGAGCATGGTTAACCACCATCTTGTCAAATATTTAGAGTCTAATGCCCTTCTAAATGATCGACAGTATGGCTTCCGTAGAAATCGATCTACTGGAGAGCTGATGGCGTTCCTTACGGAGCGATGGAGTCGATTTATGCACGCCCTTGGTGAAAGTAAGGTCGTAGCTCTGGATATTTCCAAGGCGTTCGATAGGGTCTGGCACGAAGCACTCATATCAAAATTTATTGCATTTGGTGTCGGTAATATCTTCTCTCGATTCATATCGAGTTTCCTCAGGGATCAGGGAGTAGATTTTAATGCGCAAAAGACCCAGTGCTGTTTGTTGTCACACAAACGTTCACCAGATCCAGCAGGGTGATGCTTGCTGGGCTAGCCATATATTCGAAGTGTCGAAAGAAGCATTCAAGTGTTTAGGCTTTTTGAAGCGGTGCAAGAAATACTTCACTCCATCTGATACCGTAAAAATAAACAAATGTCAACAAATGTCTTTCCTCCTTCCGATACCCTAATTTCCTTCCGCTAACACAGTGCATTACATTTATAGGGGGCATCCACTGAGTGTTGGCCTTCAAAAAAAAAAGAGTACGTTGCATTTATAGTATAATATGCCTTTCTATTACAATATAAGTATTTCAGGGCGTCTCCTGGGGACTTGATATGAATGTGGGTTCCATCTACACACCCTAATACCCCCGGAATCAAAAAATTCCTCCATTATGGTACATTGCTCTTCGGGGAGAGGCATATTTATCCAGTCGGGGAAATCACATTCGTCATAGAGCTGCAAACACTCTCGTTTAATTCTTCCAGCCGATTTCTGTGCTATAGGGGACATACATTCATTGCCCACTGTTTGTTGGTAGCTCCCAGTGGCCACAAAGCGCAAGAATGTTGCTAACTTAATATCCGGCCGTATAACGGTGCTTCGGAATGATGGAGACCATTTGTCTTCCAATATTCCCAATATACGACGGAAGATATCCTTTGACACTCGGAAATTGTCTACAAATGTGTAAAAAATACATGTGTTTGTACTAAAATATTCCTTATTCACGTAACTGTTGTATACTTACTGATTTGTGGACATTTCCAGAACATTACTCCTGTCACGTAAAAATCTCCGAGGAATTTCTTCATGCTCTTTAATTTCTTCGACAAAATGCACCACAATTGATAAGGTCATTTTTGTTTGTTTAGAAATGATTTTTTATATTTTGGTTGGTTTGGTCTTCTTTTAGTTGTCAATTTTTTCGAGCTGAATAGCACAGTGTTGTATTTTTTATGTAACTATTTTTTAAATTTTACAGTTGTTTCACAAATAAAGCGATTTTTTTAATTAGGCTTCTTTTTTTGGTTTTGTTTTTCTGGCAGCTTTATCATTTGACAATGCTTAAATTGCTTTGCAAGCGACAAGTCGAAAATACTGGCTACCAATTTCAACAAAGAGTGGGCGCATTGCTTTCTGTGGATTAGGTTTTCTTTCGAGATCGTGGCTAAGGCTGTAAATCTGATTGTAATATGGGTCGGGTGTACACTACATTATTTACACGTATGCCATTAGAAGTTGGGTACGAGGCATTGGTAGCAGAACTGTCAGACTTCAAAACAGCGTGATGTGGTAGATAATATATAGGTCTCGAAGGCGTTGGGTTTTCATTTTGAACTTTGGACATCTGTCCCAAAGAGTAATATTCTTCTATGACAGAGTCATATTGAGCGTTCAAAGTGGGGGTTTTCAACAAGCGGGCTTCATTTCTCATAAATTGGGAAACAGCGCCCTTTCGAGATTGAACTAACTGTAGCTGTAAGGTGTATTCACGTTTAAAAGGGAGAGAAACAACATATCTACCATCCGTATTCAGGTATGTGGTGTCACGATATAACTTTTCGCAGAAGTTATCTTTGCCTGAAAGAATTCTCACCTTGGGCACCTCAATCTGTCATTCAGCTCCAGATGGTTATAGAATGTCACAACATATTGTAATGGTTAGGGTTGGGATATCTTATCGGTGACTATCCAGCTGAACACGGTTTTCTGTGCGATAAGGTCGCCGCTAGGATGTTTGTGAATATCGGTGAGCATAATTCTTGAGTGGAGACATACCTAATAACAAATCCTTATGAGAACATTTTAGATCGTTCATGGAAATTTCGGGTAAGTGAGAATCTATAAATTGGGCCAACGAATGTGTTGGTAGACGACCGGTGAGCTTTTCGACCACATAAGCTTCGGTGGTCACTTCAAATTGGGGGTCAATGGGAGAACCAATAGAAATCGGCATATCTTAGTCGATCTTGCTGCAATAACACCATTACGACCAGTAATTTCGGCTGTAGGAGCACTAAAGAAAGTTTTCTTTGTAACTTTCGCGAAATGAAAGTCGCTTGAGATGCTGGGTCAATTAGAGCTCTTGCAGAACATGTAAGTTTATGTACGCACATATCCACTAAGATTGTCCCTAAGGGACCGTGGAGTACATACAAGATTGTAATTGGGTTGCAACATCATTTAAATTCGATTGTTGTTGAGTGGATCGAGGGTCTGCATTTTACGGGGGGTTAACGGGTGTGTTATTAGAAACTTGGGCGTACGAGTTCCGTTGCGTGGAAATATCTTTTCGATGCAACATCGAATGGTGTGTCTGTTTGCAGAAATAACACACATTAGAACTAGTGCAATTACTATATGTGTGCCCGCCAAACAATTCGAGCAGCATTTCAATCTTTTTACCGCTTCCATACGTTCTGGTATAGACAGTTTTTGAAATTCTGCGCATAATCTCAACGGATCAGAACATAATGGAGATTTAGTTTTATTTGGTTGAGCGGGGATAGTGGTGGCGAAGCTTTTGAACTTCCTACTATCATTCGAATTTACTTTTTGACTGACGGGCTTTTTATAGGGTGTCGTGTTAGCAAAACAATGCCTGGTTATAGCACCTCGAATACCGATTCGAAAGTTTGATATCTCGAAGTCAGAAATTTGACCATGTTCACCCATTTGGAAGATCTGAACTTGTGCCTTGGCTCTGTTCCCATAGTCCGAGAGTGACTTCAGGAAGTCGTGTCGAACAGATGAATACAAAAATTGCGACCCAGTTCGCCGTTTCAGTGCCAAGTAAAGCAAGATTCGTTATGCAATCGTTCAACGTACGTTGCAATTTCTTTAGAGAGGGACCAGATTCTTTCACGATAGGGGCCAAATTAAATAATATCTTGAGTTGAGCGTTAACCAGAATTCGCTTATTCTCATATCTGTCAACTAAGTTTTGCCATGCCACACACTGTGTCCGCTGCGGCAATAAATCATTTTGGACCTGCTCTCCGATTTTGATGATTTTTGCACAGATGGTTAAAAACTATCTAAAGGTCATTTGTGTAAAATTTTATGCAAATGTCTCCATTGGTTTTCTGTCCCGAGCAGCGCAAAGTTGACATATGTGAACAAGTCTCAAATGGGTTAGTTTTCTATGTCATATTTAAAACCTAGTTACTTATAAACTATACACCGAGTGTACCTTATAGAAATTTTTTCACTTAAAATAGGCATCAAGCATTATGTAAATTAAAAAAAAAAAAAAAATTAAAAATTGAAAAAAAATTTAATTTGTTTTTTTTTTTTTTGGGCCAAAAAAAATAAACATTTATGATTTTCCGTTAGACTTTTAGTTGTGTGCGAAGCAGTGCGAAACATGGAGTCCTATACCAAATTAAAGCTGAGGGTCTCAGCTAACAGATTCCAAAAAAAATTGTGCCCAAATTTGCCCGCGGCCAAAAAAACAATGGAAAACCAAAAAATTACAGTAAAAAATATGCGTTATGCGTTATTTTACGCGTGCGTAAACAACTGCGCACTCTTTCTTTCGTTACTGCTTGTTGCTGTTTTGCCTGTGTGCATGTCTATTACTATAAATAGTATATTTGTAAGATAATTGTGTATAAAGTGCTCGTACACTGAAATTCAAATCATATCAGTTATTATTTTTTTTAAAATAAATTTTTACATACCATAATGAAAACTTCAGCATGAGTTGGGCTCGAACTCCAGATGTTCGCACACCAGCCGCCAACTCTATCCACTGAGCTATTAAAGACGTTGGGATTGAATGAATAATAACGTCACTTATTATTACACGCAATGTGTAGTCTTTTAAAATTGTATCAGTTCATATAGTCATTCTAATAATAGAACCTATGTTGATGTCCATTTTATTTTTGTAAAGTTTTGTAAAATTAAAAACATATAACGCTATATTTCTTACAACAACCACAATCATTGATCATTGGTGGCATCGATTTTGTCATTTGTTTATGCTCTTTACTTCTTTGTCATTCCCAGTTGTAGTTGGAAAAGTAATAAGTGAGTGTTTATTAAGCAATTAAAGCAAATTTCTTAAAAACAAATGAAAAGTCAAAAATATCTTTCAGAACGCTTTCGGAAATTGTTGTTAAATGTAAAAAAGATATTAATCTTATAATTGGTGAAGTTTTCGTGAATTATAAAAGCGTGAATTATAACACACTCTTATACGTTGACTGATGAAGTAGTGGATGACGAAGAGCAAACCCAGTCTACTCCTGGTAAACGTGGTCGTCCAACGAAAACCTTTGAGGAGAGCAATGAAAGAACGAAAAGGAAAAAGCTGACTACATTTTGTGAAGACAACTCTGAAGATATCATATTATCTGCTGCCAAAAAAATTGGAGACAAAAATGAAGTCCAAAAATGTTTTAGTCCTGAAAAAGCACTTAGTCTAATTGTTGATGCTTCATTGACAATTCACCAGTATGAAATACTGCGAAGATCAGCAAAAGATATTGGTTGTAATATATATCCAAGCTACAAAAAAGTTTTGGCGGCCAAAAAAACGTGTTATCCAACAAACGTTATAGTAGAGGAAAATTTAAGCAAAGTTAGTTTGCAAGAGCTTTTGGATCACACGGCAGTTAGACTGATGAAGACAAAATCCGAAAATGAAGTAGCATGATTTCCAAAATATATGCAACTCATGAGTAAATTGGGATGTGATGGCTCATCAGGACATTCAGAGTATCACCAAAACTTTGCGAATGAGACTTTCTCAGACAAAAGTTTGTTCTTGACGTCAATTGTGCCGTTGGTAATGACTGAACGGAACGATGAGTCAAAAGTTTTGTGGAAAAATTTAGAGCCATCTTCAACGAAACATTGCAGGCCGTTAAAATTTGAATTTGTTAAGGAGACAGCAAGCGTAATAAATGAAGAAGTTAACCGAGTAAACCATGAAATAAATAACTTAACAAATTCAATTATTGAAGTTCATAATAAGAAATTCGTTATTACTCATAAACTTTCATTGACTATGATAGATGGTAAAATAGCAACAACTTTAACTGGCAGCTCTTCTATGTCCGTGTGCTTCATATGTGGTGCTAAGCCTACGGAGATGCACAATTTAGACGAATTGGCAACAAGATCAAATTCGGGAGAGGCTTTAAAATTTGGTATTTCACCTCTGCATGCGCGCATAAAATTTATGGAATGCATATTGCATATCGCTTACAATAAAAGCTTTGCAGCATGGCGAACAAATAAAGATACAAGACAAATTAAAGAAGAAGCCAAGGCCACAATTCAAAAAAAACCTTAAATTAGTATTGGGAATAAATGTTGATGTGGTAACACAAGGAATGGGTTCCAGCAACGATGGGAATACAGCTCGACGATTTTTTGAAAACCCTGAAATTACAGCTGACATAACCGGAGTAAATGAACAACTGATTTATAGGTTAAAAATTATATTATCCACAATAAGTTGCAGTCAGGCAATAGACTCTGAGAAGTTCCATATATATTGTTTAGACACGGCAAAATTGTACATTGATTTGTATGGATGGTACTACATGCCTATCACAGTGCATAACGTTTTGATACATGGTAGCAAAATTGTATCTGAGGCCATTCTACCTATAGGTAGGTTAAAGATACGATTTGTTTCATACATTTTTAATTAACATATGGTTTATTTTTCAAAGGAATGTTATCAGAAGAAGCGCAGGAAGCGAGGAACAAAGACTATAAACGTTATAGGCTATATAACTCGCGCAAGACTGGGCGCTGTTCTACTAACGAAGACGTAATGCATCATTTGTTGATATCCTCCGACCCTAGATGTATGGGTCAGTAAGAACGAAATTGAAGCTTAAAAAATTAGATTATCACGAAGATGTGAAAATGTTGTTAATAAATTAAATAGAGTGAACTGTAAAATTTTTGTATGGGGGTTGTATGGGGGGCGGGTGTTACAGTGGGCGGATTTTCTTCATATTTTCAAAACAGCATTTAATAGATGATGTATGCATTTTTGCGAAAAATAAACATTCTAGTTATAAATTTACAGAAGATATGGCATTTTTGAAATATCATTTGTATGGGAGGTGGGCGATGGGCGTGGTCAATGTTGATGAAATAATTTTTTTGTAAAAGGTGTTGCATAGATATGTTCTTCCAGCAATTTTCAGGAAATTTGTAGCAATAGTTAATTTTTAACAGCCAAAAATGATTTTAGTTTGTATGGGCGCGGTCAATTTTGTCGATACTTTGAAATTTTCTTAATTCTATTATATTAGGGACTCGTGCCAAATTTCATTACTCTCGTACAACTCCTTCTATTTTTGGCCATCGAATGTATGGGAAGGACACATGACATCACTTGTCATGGGACAAGTTATTATAATATCTCGGGCTTCGCCCACAGTTTTCTGCAACAGATGATACATTTTTTTAATGTCACTGATGTGGGTGTTTTCTTTGTAAATAGCTGAAAACATGTCTCTAAACGTTGGCCATTTTTTATAATCACCGTTAAAAACTTCGGTGTCACAAGGGGGAAGATTAATGGGAATGTGCGAACTATTCGACCTTTTCTTAGCGTTGATCTTTTCAATATGATCTTCTATAAACGCTAATGACCGGGAATACGTTTTATATTTATCGAAATATAATTATTTTTAATTTCCGTGGCTTATTACTCCATACAGAAATCCATTGGAGAATTCAACCGAATCCTATTTTAATGAGCAACATTCGAAAGCAAGATTTCGATGCCTATTAGCTACAAGAGAACTACATTATAATCCAGTAAACGCAGCGCTTACACTTAATGCATGTTGTGCACTGCATAGCATTTGTTTGGAATTTAACGTTGACATTCCTAAGCTTGAATATGAAGACAATTTGTCTTCTAATTCCAATATGCCAGTTGTAAGTGAAAAAGACAAAAAAAATTTGTTTTTGTTTAGTATTTTTTTTATATAATACTCTTTATTTTGTATTTAAACCATTCAATATTTTGTTTAAAATTAATATAACACATATCTACTCACATTTTTTTTTTAGATTTTCACTGCCAAAAATTCTTTCAAGTTTTTTTACAGTTGTTTTCGTATCACACTGTTGCACTAACGAAAGGGAAAATTTTGTTTCGCAAATACCGATCCGCCGGCGATTCGCAAATCCAGATTTAAAATGTTTCCTAGTTTTTAAAATGAGGATGACAAAATATATTTGTTTTTTTTATACACTCCATCATAGGATGGAGTATATACTAAGTTTGTCATTCCGTTTGCAACACCTCGAAAGAGTGATCTGCGACCCTATAAAGTATATATATTATTGGTCAGTGTAACATTCTAAGACATTCTAGCGATGTCCGTCTGTCCGTCCGTCTGTTGTCTGTTGAAATCACGATAGAGTGCGAACGACCAACGCTAAAAAGCTGAAATTTTGTAGGAAGATGTTTTTTGCCCATAAGCAGGTTAAGTTCGAGAATGGGCCATATCGGACCAAAGGGGAAAAAGTTCCCCTTTACGGGACTAAATATATTCCGGCCATAATCAAATTTTTCAAATATTTGTTTTCACTACATCTAAGTTCTAAGTTTATATAATTTATAGATGGGAAAAAAATCCCAAAAATGGGCGTGCTCATGGGTTCCGTGGACCCTTGGGGCCCAAAAAGGGCCCATGATAAACATGCGCATATGGGTATCGAAGTGCAACGAAATTTACTCGCGAACCCAAATATGCATTTATTTTCATGATTTGGATAAAATTTGTGATCGGGTTCCTGGGACTATCGGGTCACGAGCGGCCCAAAAACTCAGTTAGTTTTCTTATTTATTGACTTTTTAAGGATCCATGATGGAGGGTATATAAGATTCGGCCCGGCCGAACTTACTATTTGTCCACTTGTTATTATTTATTAGTATTATTTATATTAGTATTATAATTTTTTACAATTTATTTATTTCTTATTTGATTTAATCTGGTCCTTTCGCTTAGCAACGCGATCCCCTGCGTGGAAAAATGTAAAATGTTTCTGAACTTTCCAAATTTAATACCACATTTTCTTCATCAATATTGATGTCAGAATCAAAAACATTTTCTAAATTTTTCACATTTTCTAAAGCATCTGCACTTTGGGGATTTCTATGTTCTGAAATATTAACATTTTCACTTATTTCTGCACAAGTATTTTCAACTGAATTTAAATTACAATTTCTCGCTATTACTCTCTTACTTTTCAACCGCAGTGCTTTGTTTGACAACATTTTTATTAATATATTACTTTTACACACCCATTCACTGATCACTACTTATTTATTTATTTTTGATATTTTATATTTCCGATGTATTAATGCCTGAAAAGAAAACTTTGCTAATTATCTTATTTATCACTTATTGTCTTTTTAACACACACTCTCTTCGGATTGTATGTAAATGTGTGAACTCTCTGTTCGATCATTTATTGCAAGGAAGGAGAAACAAAGAAGGGATAACCAGCTTTATTTACCGGTTCCTACATTTATACCTAAGTTTATACTGACTTGTTTTTTGTTTATGTTGTTTGTTTATGTTGTGTTTTAAAATTCTCTACCGGGACGTTTAAAATACATTGTTTGAAAATACCTATTTAAAGTTTTAAAGATTTTTGGATAAAGTGGTAACGCCCGAAAATATAAAATTTAGTTATTTCGGACACCATTTTACGTCGAATTGGTGTTACACAAGTTTGAGTGGTTAGAAGCAAAACACACACATAATAACAAATTCAAATATTCGACATTAAAATTTTACGTCGTAATCCATTTTGACCAATATGAGTGGAACAGGATTTGCAAAAAAAAAACGCCCATCATCGAAACAGCAGATGAATAGATATCGGCATTTAACCAAATAAGATTATAACCAGCTTGTCGTGAACAACCTTCATGTATCTAGTTTATTTATGAATGTAGTCATCGAGTTAGAATTCTACCAGAAATAAATATAGTTCCCGACTAAAAGCGAAACCGTGCTGGTTCCTCTCCTCTCCATAGGTAATCCCGACGTGATCACCATTGAAATTTCTAGTTTTTCCCTCCAGGAAGGGATTAAAGTAAAATAAAAAAAAAATATTAATAACTGAATTCGCGTAGCGTAAAACAAGATTTAACAATAGTTTATTGCTACTTTCATACTGTTCATATGTGCATACCAAAAAAAACGGTTCTAACTGACATAGAAAAGGCGGACATTAGGAAATCATTCAGACTACCGGATTAATGTAGCGGTAATAACAAGACATCAGATTTCGTCTAGAGTAGTTAATGAATGTAGGCAGGCGCTAAGCCTACTTCTAAGAGACTACAACTTAGGCATATGCTGGGTGCTAGGGCACTGTGACATCGAAGGAATGAAATCGCGGATGCGCTGGCTCGAACGGGCTAAGAAATCGGATAGTTCGGTTAAACCGCCAATCACCTACTTTTTCAAAAAGCAGAATGATCACATCCTAAACAGAAGACTTACCAATTGAGAATCGAGAGTGGGTTGCAATATATCGAATGTCTTGTGGCCTAGGATGGATGTAGCGAGAATAAGTGCACTGATGGGACTGGATAGAAGAAGTCTCAGATTTGCAATAGGAGCCATCACAGGTGACTGCTCAGTTAGTGCTAGGACCAGCACTCCAGACTTCTGCAGTATTTGCGAGGAAATGGAGACAATAGAACACATCCTTTGTCATTGTCCAAGTCTGCAATGCTACATCTAAAATGTCTAGGGTATACATTTTTTGTTGAACTCGAGGAGAAGTGTTGAATGCCTAATTAGTTTTATAAGGGGCATTAGATGGATGAACGACAGGGGATGCGGGTACCCAATAGACTGGACACACTGCTTACAAAACTGGACTTCAGTGACTCTCACATAAACTTTAAACTTTTCAATCTACTTTTTAACCTAATTTCTTCAACTATATAGAAGGGATTCGCAATGGACCCTATGGTTCTCCGAGTGGAGGTGCATCTTTGGATGTACCACCCTTCCCAACCTAACCTATGTGCATACTAGGACGATCGGATCTAATTACGAGGTGAAGCAATATTGATTTGCATTCATATTGACTGACGTTCGACTGCGGTATGCACAACCAAAATTATATGCTAAAATATATAATTTAATCTTATTACTCAACATTCTACCCCGCGTTGGATCATGTAATGTTCAACTCGTGAGAGGTTCACTACATGTAAGAAAATTCCTTGCTGGCGTTAAAGGTTTGGTTGGATCGCGAACTGCTGATGAAATAAGCTACGTCTAGTCCAATGGATATAACCAGAGCAATGCCCTAATCACGGCATCTGTTATACAATTGATACAATTGAAGATGCTTTGATTTCTTTGGATCACGGCTTCTGATTGAATTTTTTCTCAGTTTACGTCGGATAGCAACTGAGCTATCGGCATAACTCTCGAAAATAATTTGTCGAGAACGACTGATGTGATCCAAAATGCGATGTTTAGGATCAACAACTTTCGATAAAGGATGCCGTGATTAGGCCCCTGCATTTCTTACTATGTGAGGATGCTAGTTGCTCCATATGTGTTTTTAGTTGGTTACTGATGTTGGTGAAGATTTTAGCTACTTCGTGAAATGTGGTGACAGATTCTGTTGGTTGGTTGACAGATTCTGGAATAGTGGTCTTGAATAGTGATCATGTTGTCCTTAAGCACGCAATTAGGAGCTAGGTGAAGAATGCCGTAACCGCTTAGAGTTATTTGCGATATTTCAGAACCTCTAACCGATGATAATTCAGTACCATTTGTGATTACAAAAATCCATTGATTCTTCTAAGTCATTTGAAGTCCTATGTATCAGTCATTGATTTTCGTCAACTTGCAATCTACTGTCGGTTAAATATTGAATAGTTGGATTTCGCATGAACGTGATCTTAATCCTCTGCTCAGCCTTACTTGTTTATTCTGGCAAATTGAAATGTCGTCCGCCGATTTGAAGCAAAGATGCAGCTGCTTGTCTGATAACGGAATACATTCGTCTCTTTGAGTTTACTGCCAGCATGAAAGTGTCTATTTTTGAATGAAGGCACTGATATTAACTTATATAGGTCGAAGAATTGTTGATTCATCAATGGGATTAGGATCTCGAATATGACTTCCTTTTCGACCGTTGCCTTTGCTAAAAGTGTACGGGGGTAGGATGGTGAGCTCTGATTGTGTTATTCTCGTTCTGAAGTTGGTGTGGCGATAATAACAATGGATTTATTTGTCCGTGGTGGGGATTGTTCAACAAATCAAATAAGTTGAATTCTGGTTGTTGGAATTTAGTGGCCATTACCGAATGTTATGTGGATAGAAATGCTAGAATTTGTGTATCAGCAATTTTTCGGTCTTTCCCGTTGACCTCATTTGTCAAATTTAAGGCGCTTCTTTAAATTTCGATGATATAAGGAGAGACTGATTTTCTTCTCTCCTGGAGGCAAGATAAAATAATGCTTCCATTTATTTTCGGCGCAAAGAAAGAACTCAACTGGAACATACTGAAATTTTCAAGAATTCATTTTAAAACCTATGTATAATATCTATACTTCAGTTAAGTAATATTGTATTATATGTGCGCATTATTCAATTTTTTTTTTTAATAGTGTTATTTCAACTATGAGATGGTTGAAATTTTGATTGGAATCAACTAAGATATTTTTTGGGTGTACGCCTTTCAAAGTACCACACTACTGTGAATTAAGAATATTGTGTGTCCGAGAGAAGTTTTTCTGGACGCCGACGATACCCCGCCGCCGATCAACAATACACAACCGTTTGATTTATAACGGCTTCAAACTCTGCACTCGCATTGAGGTTATGGCAAGTTTCTCGAAATTTCATTCAAAACAAAGTAGTAAATTCAACGTTTTTGAGAATTGTAAAGTTGGTTCCCATATATTCTGAAGAATATTATAATGGCAAAGTGGGGTGAAGGCGATCCTCGTTGGATTGTAGAAGAACGTCCAGATGCTACTAATGTGAACAACTGGCACTGGACTGAAAAAAATGCTACGCCTTGGTCCAAAGAGAGATTCAATCAACTTTTTAAAAATGCAAAGATCTGTAAGTTTTTAAGAATGTATTTTTCTGCAATTATTAATTTTTCCCATTCCAATAGTGGGTCCAAACATTGAATGCACAATTGAATCGATTGACAAATGCAATGGCGAAGCAACTGCAAATAATCGAAAAGGAAAACTCATTTTTTTTTATGAGTGGGAATTGACACTATTGTGGACTGGATGTCTCTTAGATTCAGGTAAACAGTCTCACAAAGGTAAAATTTCTATACCAAATCTTTCGGAGGAAAATGAATTGGACGACGTGGAAATTACTATAACCATAAACGATTCTAATGGGGAATCCGAGACCCTCAAGCAATTCATGTATAACTGCGGTCGAGATAAAATTCGGCAACTATTGGAAGTTTATATTAAGGAGCTTAAAGAAGAGTACTCCAAGAACTTAATTCTTCCCAATAAAAGCGATGACACAGCTCAGACAAATACAATAAGTAAAGCAAAAGTAAACAAATACTGCAATTACGGGTCACATGTCGCCACATCAATTGAAGGATCATCACTTGGATGTAAATTAGATGTTCGTACACTTTCCATCGAAGAGGAGTTTCAATGCAGCGCTAATGATCTTTATAATGTATTAACAAAGTCTGATATGGTTTCATCCTTCACAAGAGCTCCAGCAAAAGTCGAAGCTACGAGAGGAGGAGAGTAAGTATTAATTTATATTTGATATAATTACTTTTGCACACAATCAAAAGTTACCGAAGTAAGGATTTCCCCATATTCTAAGTTATCACCGTGTAATTATTGGTTTTCCTTATATCGAAATATCGTTATGATAGAACACACAACGAAATGTCATTAAAATCACCTAAATTCTTGCCTCACTTAAAGGTCTCTATAGTTCCGACTAGATATTGAGGACTCATCAAGACCAGTCAGAAAACCAATCACGTGATTACTAGTGTACTGCATTGCAACATACTCGTGTTTAAATAAGAATATACATCAGTGAGTTTGCTCAGTGATTCTCACATTTCTTTCTTTCTGCAACTTTACTTTACCGACATTGTTCCATTTTTGTTTATAGGAGGGTCGGGAATTGGTGAAAATGTTGAGACAAATCTCAGCAATGCCGGTAAATATGGAAATAAAGTTACAAGTATATTTAATATGTGGAATACAGCGAGAAATGTTCTATTTATTTCCGTAATTAATAAACAACTATTTATTAGGTCCTACTATACATAGGTCAAAATTGATTGTGGTTAAAATACAATATATTGGAAGCTTACATTAATATTTGAATTCTCCCCATGCTATAATACTTTCACCACCGATGTTGCTATTTTACCTAATCACATTGATTTTTCTGTCTAAACCATATGCCTTTTGTTTGTTTGTAAGTTTTTTGATCTCTTTCGTTTACACTATAATTCAGTCCATCATATTGATGACTTAGACTTTAAATAACTAGAAATTTTTCGAGATGTAACTGTTAATTGCAATTGTTCGATTATTGCTTCGTCGCGAATTCGTCCTTTATTATACCTTTGGTTGAAGGTTTTACTTTACATTTGGCTCCATTATTGAGTAAATTCGATTCAACGATTTTAAACTTTTTGCAATTTTTCTTATAATGCCATTTTTTTCAAAAATCGATCAAATTGTGCGAAGTTTCATTTAAACGCTGTCCTGTACCTATTTTGTGACTAAATTTGCGTTGAATTATTGCTTGATTTGTAATTTAAGGCCCTGGAATTTCTCAATGGCCATATGCAATAGGAACACGATTTTTCTTTAGTGTGTACGATTTTAAAATATTTTTATAAGAAAATGGATAAAAACGACTTCGACTACTATAGAATGCACAAAAAGTTTGCGATGTTGCTCTAAGTTAACCAAGCATTATTGTATATACTTACAAGCATTTATTTATTCGGGGATAACACTAAGCACCGCTCAAAAATATACGATGTGCACTTGTGCCAAGTGCATAGTTGACTTAGAAAGCACGACAAACATAACTGTTACTTTGCCAGGCACCGTAAATAATGATTATTGTTCTTTTTTCAAATCAAAAAATCTATCACATAACAAATTCCGCGTAATGAATGTTTTGGACAATCCTCGCATTTCCGTTATGATTTTTATATTTTTAAAGTTTTATTCAACGGTAATGATTGAATTTGAGTAATATTACAAAAATTGGCCCATTATCATTATTTTTGAGGAACAAATAAAAATCAAAAATAATAATTATTTATGATTTTTATTTGTTTCTCTCAAAATTAAACTCACTTCATTCAGGCAAAATTGGAAGATTAAAGTGCAGCAACCTAGTCGAATGTGTTATCGAACCGATTTTTTTTCTAGTATAAAAATAAATCATTTTGAGAATGTAAACTCGAGGGAGTAAGAGCAAAAGAGCGCCAAGATATGGCCAAATAATTTATCATTTGGGCAGACTTTCTTCTTTTTTTGCCATATTTTGCTTGGAAGCGCTAACTCCTTTGACTAGAAGTGATTGGTTAGCTGATCTTGCAAGAATATTAGCAGAAATTAATCTGTTAATAATATTCTGAAACTAAATGGCAAGATTCTAGATTTAATCAAGACCAATGAATCTCGCCTTTTCTACTCCAGAGGATAATCACCGTCCTACGATTCGCCTATTTTCCGATATCCTTACCTAAAAAATCACCAGTATGTCCTCCTGGTGACTCTTTTAGGTACTGTTTATTGTTATTATCTGTATAATAGATCGGTACCTAAAGAACCCGTCGTTAGTTAGAAATATATACCTTGGTCCTCAAGGGAACTATGTAGATCAAGGGTGTCAAAAACGCGGCCCGCATTGTATGACTTTGCGGCCCACTCAGTATAATAGAACAAAAAATAAACGAAAATTTAAATTTAAAATAAATATATGTATATATAATTTACTATAAAATTTAAAGTATTTTATTTTTTTGTGGCCCAAATAATATTTTACATTTTTTATTTGGCCCTCGTTAGGCTTTGAGTTTGACATGCATGATGTAGATTAAACAATTTAAAGAGAACTGGACTTAATGTGGACTTGTTTCCTGATATATGGAAAATCTCTTACTTCACACCAACGTAAAAAGAGGGACCGTTCGAAAAAAAACCCGATATAGAAAAACCCGATATATACAAAAAAAAACGCACAAAAAAGTCGTTACTCTGGGTAGAGGGAAACCAGGATTAAGGGTACTACTCGCTAGAAGGGACAGATAAAAAGCATTCATCGAGGGAATCTTCGATCTGAATAGCACTGGGTTGAGGGTACTTAGCAAATCTATATAAAAATAAAAATGAAAGCAGAAGTCATGCGGACATTCATGTTATTCTGCACTTAGACAAAGAACAACAATAGATGACGTTTGCCCTGATGATGTTGACGATGATATCCATCTCACTGATCAGGATGTTGTGGATTCTGATAACACGAGCATGAGGAAGTAAATATCTAAAAATCATTATGATGAACAATAAACTAAACTAAAAATATTTTTTTTTCAATATTTAAATGTAATACACATTCGCCCATGTCCTGACAATCGTGCGATTATGAAATCACATGCGATTTGCGAATCGTCAATAAATTTTCCTCCTGTCATACTTTTACACTTCACGCGTTTTACCCCTTCACCAAACTTTAGAAAAATAATAAGAACTTCTGCATCAAAGACCTAATGAAACAAAAACATGTTTTTTAATCAAAAAAAAACATATTTCTGTGGTCACAACCCATAACAGCCTAAGTCTGTTTTTCAATATTTTCAGTACAGGAGTTTAAAGTTTTGAATCTTCACTGAAAATCAGGAGAAGGTGTTTTTTGGAAAACTTTGCTACAGATTCCAAGGAAACGAATTTCTTTACTTAGTTGTTAACAAAAAATAGTTGTTTATTCTCGCAGTCAAAAGATATTATCGAAAAAGACACTTAGGCTCTTATGAATTGTTGAACGAAAGAAAGTAAAAAAGTTCAAGTTGAGTTAGGCTATTATTCCAGATTAAATAAAAAACTTTTTGTTTGGAGAAAGACCTTAACTCAATTTATGTTTATCAAAAAACGAAATTGTAATTCGGAATAAGAGCTTAACTCAAGTTAGGAAAATAAAATTGTTTCTTTGTTTTTTTGGATTACCGACTTAAGTTGATTTAGGCAATAATGAAAAAATAATGTTTATATTTGTTGTAATCCTAAATTGACTTAGGCAGTTATGCCAAAACAGTAATTTAGAAAAATAACTTAAGCTATTAGGTTTTTTAGGATTAATTGCCTTCCTAGAAGAGATACAAACATGAAAAATTTAGAGCAAATAAATTTAGATACGCTGAATACGATGGTGCTAATAACTCAATTGTGTCCTAACTCGAGTTAGGCTGTTAAGGGTTGTGACCACAGATTTAATTGTATACGTGCATCGAAAAAATATGAGTTCACCAGATAAAAGGCTTGCAATCGACAATCGCCAAATACTAAGCATTTGCGATCTCTGTGACACCAGTTTTGCGATTTCAAATCACAATCGCAAATTTTAACAAAATACGATTGTCAGGACATTGACTGTTATTTTAGTCATTAATAGGCAAAAGTTCATTCATTCGCGCAACAGGAAATAATTTTTGAGAAAATAAATGAAAAAGACATCACAGACGTCACATCACTACAAATGGTAGGAATTATCAGGAAGAAATCGTATCTTAATATCAACAGCATGATAGAAGAGCTCAAACAAACAATAAATTCTGCAATCAGCGCAAGTGTTCCGAAACGCAGAGTTGTGCCTAATTCCCCCAAACATAAAAGAATTGATCCAATTTCAGAAGATCTACAAACAAAATTGGAAGCGATACACGGACATAAACGATAGGCTTCAAATGAATATACTCAACTATCATATTTACAATGAATTAACATTTTCGAAACTGGACAAAGCATCCTCTTCTTGTTAGAATATCCTAAAACTGATGAAGAAAAAGTCTCGAATTATACCTATACCTTTAAAGCTCAACGACAACTTATTCTATACTCAGCAGGAGAAGTGTGAAATATTGGCACAAAACTTTTTAAACAACCACTCTGTCTCATCAAATCTCAGTGATCAAGATACTGTCTCAGAGGTAAATAACACTGAAAATTGTATATATTCATCACAACCAAACACAGTCAATGTCCACGCTGTGGCATCCTTAGTAAATTGAAATAATAAAGCTCCAGGCATCGATGGAATACACAAAATTTTTTAAAGATGTTGCCTAAAACGGAATAGCGGTATTAACAAAAATAATAAACTATTGCTTAAAATTGTGTTACTTTCCCCGTATGTGGAAAAAGACTAAAACATCCCCATATGCAAAATAAATAAGCCCCAAAATGATCCACTATCATACAAGCCAATAAGTTTGCCATCATCATTAAGCAAACTGATCAATTTTACTGATGAAAAAAATATATATTACCTTAACATCAATTCGGTTTCAGACGGGAACACAATACATGTAAACCGCCTCTTGAAATAATGAATTTGGTGCACGGAAATTTAAAAAAATCATTGTCAACAGGTATGGTTTTACGGAAAAGCGATATTCGATTTTGAATGGCACAATGGGCTAATTTTTTAATATAAAAGGTTTAGCATTCCGTTAGAACTTATAACACTATTCAAAGTTTCTTTCTTCAAGAAATGTAATTTAGAGTATATCTCGGAAATAAAATGTCTCAACAGATGAGTATTCGAACCGGATGCCCTCAAGAATCTTGTCTTTCACCCATACTGTATAATTCCTGTTTTCAACAACTGTGTTACATCAATATTCGCTGACGACACATCCATAATATGTTCAGACTTACATGCTTCTAATATTGTAAGAAACCTAGAATTAGCCTTGTCAAAGTTACACGATTACTTCAGTAAATGAACAGCATGTAAATCCCGAAGAACACAGGCAATAAATTTTACAAGAAAACCTTGTCACCTACCTCAATTTGTATAAACCATAATGTAGCGTGGAAATCAAACATAAAATATCTAGGCGTAATACCCGACAAAATACTTAGTTTCACTGATCACATTTCATATATCGTAAACAAAGTAAATATAGTTACAAGAATATTCTACCCATTAATCACAGAGGATCCACATTAAATAAGAAATTATTAAAATCAATATTTCTACATATAATAATGCCATAATGCTAAAAACCCTACAAATTGTTACTAAGTAGAAAAGGAATCATTTTCCTAAACTCTTTATATCCTGTAACTAAATTTAAACTACGAAATGGCATAAGTAATAATAAAAGATTGTACACATACCTCAACGCTCTATTTAAAGCTACAACGATTTAATTTAAATGATTGACACTGGAGTACACCTCGAACACCGACGTTGTACTAACAGCTAAATTTGATAAAAACTTTGTATTTTATACCTCGATATCTAAATTGCACAAACTGAAATGCTGAGTTTGATAACTTTGTAACCCAACTCCCCTACAAATTCCAGTATAGCCGGCGACCTTAATGCACGTATTGGAACAGAGCAAGTTCTAGACCGTAACCTACTAAAGGGTGTTTTTTATTGGGGTATAGAACTTTAAGTTGGCATCACTTTTTTAACTGGCGGCCATTTTGTCAGGTGTCAAGTGATTAATATTTAGTTTGGTTTGCCATTTCATCATGAACAGGTTGACAAAAGAACAACGCTTGCAAATCGTGCACATTTATTTCGAAAGTAATGGTTCAGTTCGCGAAGTTCACCGCAAGCTCCGTCCGAATGAATCGATTCGCCACCGTGCACAGCAATTGGAGCTTTGTCCATCAACATTATGGAAGATTTTGCGCAAAGATCTTGGCTTGCGACCTTCCAAGATCCAGCTTGTGCAAGAATTAAAGCCGCGAGACCATGCAATGCGTCGTGATTTTGGTGTATGGGCCGAAAATGAGATTCATCTCGATGCTGATTTTCATCACAAAAGTGAAATTGGACCTGTAGAATTGGCTTTATTCGAGCCAGCCGCGGCGGCCACATGCCCGAAATCATATTTAAACATTAATGGCATAAAATTATCCTTCCAATAAAGCCAAATTGATGGACATTAATACGATTTTCTTGTGTTTTATTTCAATTCGAAGTTCTATACCTCAATAAAAAACACCCTGTACATGGTCAGTGTTGCAAAGCCAGGAACTGGAATATTATAACGAAACCCAACTATACCATAGTTTTAGTACAATGGTATATGGGTGTTTCCAAAGTAACGGTCGTTACCGATTTTCGGTGATTTTTTAAATAAAATTCCAACCTAAGAATATATGTCAGGAGGATTGCTTAATTTTGGACCTTCTAAAGTTCAAGCATCGGTAGCAGCCAAAAGAATTCATAAAAAATCTAATTTCAATACTATTTTTGACCATTAAAAAAGTAACGGTCGTTACTTTATAAATGTGCTGTTTTCAAATTTCAGAAACAAATATCATGTATTGTAAAATTTTGCACAGGATGTGTCAAGTAAAAAATCTCATTAAATTCTTTGTAATGTTTTCTTTAAGTAATAGGTTTATTTTCAAATCAAAGAAAATTAGTTCCCAAAAAAAAATGTTTTTAAAAAGTAACGGTCGTTACAATATAAAAAAATATACGATTTTTGTGTTTGAATTCATTTATTGTGGGTAACAAAAAAAAACATATATTTTTGTTAGTATAAAGAAAATTTAAGTTCATCCTTCGGAAAATGACAGATACATTTGTTTTGTGTAATATTAGCGGAAAAATACATAACAAATAATAATTTTATTTTTGAGCTGTAAGGGGTAATTTTTTTGGAATTACCCATATACCATATTTCACAAATGTATTTATTGACTCCTATTGTGTGAACTCAAGTCTGTACTGCGGTCTACGAAACCAAATAAGGCACCTGGTGTTGACGGTATATGCCATGAATTTTATAAAAATGTCGGCCATGGGTTTATCAAATTCATGTGCAACCGATGCAAGAGGTTCACATAATCACGGTTTTTACTCTAAATTCAATTATTCTGTCAAACCACTCTGGCTTAATTTTGTCATCCCTGGCTGCTAGAATTAGAATTTCATCAGTTGGCTTATGTAACTTAGATGCCTTCGAAAATGCATTTAACAATCTTCCTTAATTATAAGCAATAAACATCAAATTTACTGTCAATTATGGTTAAGGCTAATGTTCTAAGCCCACAATACACTATTTTAAATAAGAGCGGAGCATACTTCATGCTACTTCAAACGTGAAGTGAACGTAATACTTGTACCGTTTTTTGTTGTACACATTTTTATATGAACACTTTTTTCAGAAAACATTTTGCTTCGTCTAATTACTCTTCCGTATTTGACAAACAACCATTCTCTGTACTATTAGTACTATGTACTATATTTGCAGACCTCTCCTGTCATCCAAACATGCAGCGCTTTCATAGCGAACTCAAATATAGCCTGCAAAATATTATTATACCTACAATCTTCTTTAAACAACAACTGAATGTCTTTTGCCAAAGCAAATGCTACACACCACACTTCTGCAATGAATATCTTGAATCGACTTTAAAAGCATTCAGTTGTTAGAGAAACGAATAGAGAAGAGATTATTAATTAAAACGTATTGATTAATTCAATGAAACTTCGTAGCAATTGTTGAAGAAGTATTAATTGCGATACTCATATTCATGGAATTATATTAAACAAACTGTTGTTAATTCAATAGTAGTTTATTCCAGACTTACTGGTAAATTTGAATGTATGTACAATGAACATAAGTCAATGCAGTAAATGAGATATCAAAAGATAATAGATAAAACTATGTACATACTATATATCGATGCTCACAAATGCATTGGGCTTGGAATTTCGTGGGAATGTGCGTGCCTTCGCGACGGCGTCAGCATCACAGGACGTTTTGTAAATAAAACTATTTGTTGTAAATTTATGATTTTCTTAAAAAAAATATTATTTTCTTAATGAACACCAGGTTTTCTGAACTGACTATATCAGGCTGTGGAGGTTACCGAATCTACCTCACGAGGTTTAAACCAATTGTGGTTTAAAATTGTGTATTCTGTGAACATTGTCTAGATAGTCTAAAATTTTTATCGACTAATTCCAGGCTATAGGGGTACCCCGCCCCTATTTCATGTAAAATTTGAACATTGTCTATATAGTTATACAAATTTTACTATTAATATCAGGCTGTGGGGGTTCCTGCATCTATTTCACGAGGTTTAAACCACATGTGGTTTCTAGAATATGTGCCTAGCAAGTCTTTTAACTTTTAAAGCGCATACACTTATTGTTAGCCCCTACAGACTCCTTAAAAAGTAATCTAGGGAAAGTATATGAAATACTTATTCACTCCAGGATTGAAACTGTCGGTTCAAAAAAGAACACAATACCGTTCAGCAAATCGGTCGGATAAAAAATATAATTTTAACGAATAAACTCTTAAGAAAATCAACTGGTTTGGTTTGTGTAGACGTTGAAAAGCGTTCGATACCGTGTGGCATCACGGGCTTCTATACTAATTGGTAACTGCTAATATGCCAACATATCATTGGAAAATAATATCAGACTTTCTCAAAAACCTTAAATTCACAGTGTCATTAAATAAGAGCATTTCCTCATATAAGAATATACCAGCGAGTCTTTCGCAAGGATCCATACCAACATTCTCATTACATGTAGAAACTGGTTAGATTTTTTCGATCAAATTAAAAAACAAACACAATGGAACTTGTGTTTCCTTTTATAAAACAGTATTTTAATTGTACTTATTTTTTTTACACAACTTCACAATCAGTGTGTACACAGGAATAAACAAAAAAAAATGCTACTCGACTATTTTTCAAATTCACTTAAAAAAAAAGTATCATACAATTTGAAATCTCCATTAAAAACAAAAACTCAAAGACTATTTTGATCGATGTAGAGGTGTTATTTAGGTATTCAAAGAAAAATGGGATAAATGATCGGATGTTTATTTTATAATAAAGAGTATGGTGTGCCGTTAATACTGAAAAACAACATCATTATCTTTCACGTGGGCCCAGAGGAAGAAGACGCAAGGTGTTAAATCACAAGATCTCAGTGGCCAATTGTTATCACCTCTTCGAGAGAGATATAACACGGTCTGGATGGGCCTCATCAGTTAAGATGATTTTTCGATCGACGACGTTGTTGATGATCTGCTTGAGTTCTTGTGTCAACTGAACTTTATAAGCCTTAAGACCCATTCTTTATGCAAAATATGGTGTATTGACGTTTGTGGAATGTTCAATTCCACAGAACGACGAGGAATGGACAAACCTGGATTTTCTTCAACACTTTGGGCTGTAGCACGAATATTCTCAGTTATTCTTGAGCGACGTACACGGGTTTTATTCTTCACATCACTAACTTGTCCCAACAGGTGCTTCACCACGACCCAAAAATGCTTTAGTTTTGCGAACTGTGACTGCAAGATTGTCACCATTTTCAGCTACCGAAAAAGTGGTCCAACATTTGTTGCAAGGAGTAGGAAAATCAGAACCCAATTATATTTCTCAGATCCAGAATTTGTCATGTCGGTCGAACACCGTCGTAACAAATTACGGAATTTTTTCATCGATCTGTTGAACAGGACATGTGTATCAAATCGAAGTAGACATTTTATTTTATTACCATAAAGTGGAACTGAGTATCTGTTGTTTTTTTTTTTACAATTTGTTACGATTTAAACATGAACTTGTATAAGTATTTAATAAAATTGTATTATTTTCAATTAAAAAGTCGACTTGAAAAGTCGAAAAATCGACTTTATAAATTGTTGAAAAAGTCAAAACGTCGAAAACTCGACTTTTCGTTGCAACTATATAACCGTAATTCCAATACAACCTGTCATCCCTATGTTCAAGTTCATCAAACGAGCCAAAAAGCAACTATTCAAAACGAATCAACCTCCATATATATATATACAGGGTGGCTGATGAATATTGCTACAGTTGTATTGTCACGGTCAATAGAAATTTGTTTTGTACAGAACTCTGCCGAAAGAGAATACCTTGCAATACCGTGTGCCGTGAGGCGTGTGGTTTCAGCAAGATTGTGCAACTTGTCACATAGCTAGTCCTGTGATGACAGAATTGCAGCGAAAATTCTCCAGTAAAGAAACTCGCCATTGCGTTGGCCCCAAGGTATCCTGACCTTACTGCACCTGACTTTTTCATGTGCGATTATTGCAAAAGGAAGTTTACTAAACAAACCCATAGAATTTGAAGGAAGTTTACTAAACAAACCCATAGAATTTGAATGATTTAAAGCAATGTATTCGAACAACAATTCAGACAATTCCCGCTGCAACTCTCCAGGGTGAATGCATTTTTTTTACCAAGTAGTATTAGAAAAAAAACATTTAAAAGATTTAATAACTATGTATAAGTTTTTATACACTCCATCATAGGATGGAGTATATACTAAGTTTGTCATTCCGTTTGCAACACCTCGAAAGAGTGATCTGCGACCCTATAAAGTATATATATTATCGGTCAGTGTAACATTCTAAGACATTCTAGCGATGTCCGTCCGTCTGTTGTCTGTTGAAATCACGATAGTGTGCGAACGACCAACGCTAAAAAGCTGAAATTTTGTAGGAAGATGTTTTTTGAATTGATTTAAAGCAATGTATTCGAACAACAATTCAGACAATTCCCGCTGCAACTCTCCAGGGTGAATGCATTTTTTTTACCAAGTAGTATTAGAAAAAAACATTTAAAAGATTTAATAACTATGTATAAGTTTTTATACACTCCATCATAGGATGGAGTATATACTAAGTTTGTCATTCCGTTTGCAACACCTCGAAAGAGTGATCTGCGACCCTATAAAGTATATATATTATCGGTCAGTGTAACATTCTAAGACATTCTAGCGATGTCCGTCCGTCTGTTGTCTGTTGAAATCACGATAGTGTGCGAACGACCAACGCTAAAAATTTTGTAGGAAGATGTTTTTTGCCCATAAGCAGGTTAAGTTCGAGAATGGGCCATATCGGACCAAAGGGGAAAAAGTTCCCCTTTACGGGACTAAATATATTCCGGCCATAATCAAATTTTTCAAATATTTTTTTTTATAGATGGGGAAAAAAATCCCAAAAATGGGCGTGCTCATGGGTTCCGTGGACCCTTGGGGCCCAAAAAAGGGCCATGATAAACATGCTCACGAACCCAAATATGCCTTTATTTTCACGATTTTCCTAAATTTTTTGATCCGGTTTCTGGGACTATCGGGTCACCAGCGGCCCAAAAACCTTCCCTTGACAAACATGGACATATGGGTATCGAAATGCAACGAAATTTTCTCGCGAACCCAAATATGCATTTATTTTCATGATTTGGATAAAATTTGTGATCGGGTTCCTGGGACTATCGGGTCACGAGCAGACCAAAAACTCAGTTAGTTTTCTTATTTATTGACTTTTTAAGGATCCATGATGGAGGGTATATAAGATTCGGCCCGGCCGAACTTACTATTTGTCCACTTGTTAAATGAACAAAGTTCAAATAATTTATATGAGTTAAAAAAAAGTTGTAATTTCATCAGCCACCCTGTATATGTATCAGATAATGTAATGTAATTTTTAATGTGTCCCTATTACTATCTTACTATCATTCCTCAATTTGATTTCATAATCCAGCAAACGAGTCTTTACAAAGGCCAAAGTCAAATTGTCTTCAGACAGCTGTAATAACTCCATCAATGGATAGCGGTAGCGTCAGCAGCAAATGAGACACCTTATCCATTCCCTCAATATTTGCTCGTGAGGCTAATAATTCGGTTATCAAATTATCAAACACATTAAAATAATTTAGCTATGAAGGATCTCCTTTCAACTTTAGCGACAATCATTTTTCCGCCAATTGCGAAGCGACACTTTTCCGCTCATGTATGGCAACCAAGAAACGAGTCGCCCAAATATTCGATGATAATACTCTTGGCATTTCTTTCACTTTTTAACCAATCCTCCAATTTCACCATCAACGTCTTTAAGACCGTCAATCTTAGCCAGAAGCCTATTCACTCGAAATTGAATATTTTTTCGCTATTAAACGGCTTTATATTTCGCTTTATGTTGTCCATATTTATTGCTTTTTAATTATGGGTGTAATCTGGGTCCATAACCTGTTAGATTTCCTCTATCAAATTAAAGTATTTTATTTTACCTATTTTTTGACACAACTTGTCACAATCAGTATAAACAAAAAGAAAAGGCTACTCGATTATTTTTCAAATTCACTTAAAAAGAAAAGTATCATACAATTTGAAATCTCCATTAAAAACAAAAACTCAAAGACTACTTTGATCGATGTATTTTTGCTTAGGAAGAAGAACACAAACACAGAAAAACTACTTACCTTTTCCAACAGATTGAATGAAAACAATTTTCTAAAGGTTCAGCAATCGCCGTATTCAATAATAAGGGAATGTTTCCACGAATAATATACACGTATATACCAATATAAACAGCAATTTATCAAACTGAAAACATCGTTTTATAATGGATTATTAAACAAAACTGCAATCAAAGCAAACACAACAAATAGAAATTAAATTTATTAAATACAGGTTTTTCCAACAAGAGTTGTTATTTTGACAATCAAAGAAAAATTGAATTTTTGGAGATAAATAATTGGATGTTTATTTTATAATAAAGAGGAAGTTATGCAGTTGATAATGAAAAACAACATCAGCCTAATGGCCACCACGACCACGCTTACAGGACAATATCCTTTTCATGAAATTTTCCATAGCCAAATCGCAAAGAGGCTGTCCTATGAAAACATCGTTTTATAATGGATTATTAAACAAAACTGCAATCAAAGCAAACACAACAAATAGAAATTAAATTTATTAAATACAGGTTTTTCCAACAAGAGTTGTTATTTTGATAATCAAAGAAAAATTGAATTTTTGGAGATAAATAATTGGATGTTTATTTTATAATAAAGAGGAAGTTATGCAGTTGATAATGAAAAACAACATCAGCCTAATGGCCACCACGACCACGCTTACAGGACAATATCCTTTTCATGAAATTTTCCATAGCCAAATCGCAAAGAGGCTGTCCTATGTCCTCGATAGCCTCACGAATTCTATCTTCGAGGTCTTGAATCGACGCTGGGCTGTTGGCGTAGACCTTATCATTCACGTAGCCCCAAAGGAAGAAAACGCAAGGTGTTAAATCACAAGATTCGGTGGACAATTGTGATCACCTCTTCGAGAGATAACACGGTCCGGAAACTTTGTGGCACGTAGCGCCGTCTTGTTGAAAGTAAACGTTGTACAACTCCAACCATAAAAAATCATAAATCATCTCTCGATAGCGCAATCCATTCACCGTAACTGTTGGTCCAACCTCATAGGCCTCATATATATACGTAATGGTGTGGTGTTTCAGAGCCAGCAACATTTAAACTCACAAGATCTAGAATTTAACTCCCTTTGGGTTAAATTCAGGATTGGATCACACACTTTACATTTCGGGTTTCTTTACAGAAGGCCAAGTATGGGTGTGATATATATTTGCACAGACATTTATGTAACATAATAGTAATATCAAATCGTTAACATTACAATATGGTAACATTGTTATAGCCTTTTCGCTCTCTTGAAATAGTTTGAAACCATGGTGTTCACATTATGCTTTTTTAATCTACTGTGGTTTCATGTGACATTTCTCATTTCTCTTTTGTGTTTTCTGTACTGAGTGTAAACAAAACAAACAAACAAAGATAAAATAATATCAAAATGAAAATGAAAAAATGAATTTAATTTGTACAATATTAGAGTTTATATCATTGTATGATAAAGCAGCGAATGCTTTTAAAGAAATAAATGATTATTACACTAATACAATGGAATTGTATCGAAGGAGAAATTTGCAAAACAAAAGAAACTAGAAGAAACAAACAAACAGCTGTTTTTTCCCCTCATTTTTCTGACATTTGCTTTCAACAGGGATGCAAATTTTTTCATTTTATTCCTTTTTTTAACTACTATTGGAGTACAACACTGGGCTCTCTCTCATTTTTACTGTGGTTTCAAACAAACCACAGCAAAAAGAGCGTAATTCCTGCGTTTTGTTTTGTATGGAAATTTAAGTGTGTTTCGCTCTCTTGAAATCATTTTGAAACCATGGTATTCACAAATTGCTTTTTTAAACTACTGTGGTTTCATGTGACATTTCTCATTTCTCTTTTGTGCTTTCTGTACTGAGTGTAAACAAAACAAACAAAGATAAAATAATATAAAAAAATGAATTTAATTTGTACAATATTAGAGTTTATATCATTGTATGATAAAGCAGCGAATGCATTTAAAGAAATAAATGATTATTACACTAATACAATGGAATTGTATCGAAGGAAAAGAAACTTGCAAAACAAAACAAACTAGAAGAAACAAACAAACAGCTGTTTTTTCCCCTCATTTTTCTGACATTTGCTTTCAACAGGAATGCAAATTTTTTCATTTTATTCCTTTTTTTTACTACTTTTGTAGTACAACACTGTGCTCTCTCTCATTTTTACTGTGGTTTCAAACAAACTACAGCAAAAAGAGCATAATGCCTGCGTTTTGTTTTGTATGGAAATTTAAGTGTGTTTCGCGGAATTCATCGAAAGAGACTGAAACGCCGGCGCTTCAGCTGAAACGCAGTAAATGTGAAAAGGCTATAAGAAACAAAACGTCATTGAAAGACATTAAATGAATTACCACTTCTTGTGTAACCTTCAATGAGATCGAACGGTGTTTGAATTACGATAGTTTTGGCGACGAGGATTGAAAAGAAAACAGAAAAAACCACATGTGCAAATAAAAAAAGAATTTGTACATATTTGAGGTTGGATTGACACAAGTACGTCATACAGATTTATTTTTTTTTTAAGAAAAAAAAAAAGAATGAAGATGGCGAATGATGAAACTAAACCGAGCGTATCTTTATTTAATTTCGAGCCATTCGATGTTAAAAGAACAACCTGGACAAGGTGGGTACAGAGGTTTGAAAAGGCACTGGCGCTATATGAATGCACCATTGCAAAACATCAACGGCTGCTACTACATTTCATCGGCATGGAAACATACAATGTTCTGTGTGATAAATTAGCTCCAAAAACGCCGGAGGAGAACGAGTATAAGTATATTGTTGAGTTACTGCAGCAACATTTTGATCCAAGGCCTAATGAACTTCTGGATAACTTTCGTTTCAACATGAGGAAACAAGGAGAAGAGGAAACGGCTGGGGGTTTTGTGGTGGCATTGCGGAGGCTGGCGGTAAATTGTAATTTTGGAAGCCATTTGGATAAAGCTCTGAGGAATCAGTTCGTATTTGGCTTGCTGGATAAAAAAGTTCAGAGTCGTCTTTTGGAAAAAAAAAGATCTGGCATTGGGTGATGCGATCGACATCGCGACGGCTAGCGAATTAGCGGAAAAAGGGGGTGATGAATTGCGGTGCAAAGGTGAAGTGAAGGTGAGTGTGAACAAAGAAGAGAAGAGAGATGATAAGCATAAAAAAAGTTCGGTCAAAGAGAAACAAAAAAGTGTTTTCGTTGTTGCGATACGAAACACACGACAGACCAATGCAAATTTAAGGAAGCAACATGTCACTTTTGTAAGAAGAAAGGGCACATCAGAAAAGCATGTTTCAAAGAAAGAAAGCAAATGAATCAGATCGACTGTGAATCAGAAAAGACAGTCGATGAAACTTTACATATTGCGGAACGACAAAATATTTTGAACGTTCGTAAAAAAATCACAATTAATGTGGCTGTAGAAAGTAAAATGATAAATTTTGAAATCGACACCGGCGCACCAGTTTCTATAATAAATCTACAAGATGCCAAAAAGAATTTTCCTAAAGTTAAAGTGGAGGATTCGGATATGGAACTAACTGGTTACTGTGGAGTAAAGCTAGAGTGTGTCGGGTTCATCTGGGTAAGCGTAGTCAATTCAACTAATGAATATAAATTAAAATTATATATAGTTCGGAGTGACCGAAAGCCATTATTGGGTAGAGAATGGTTGCATAACATCAACATAAATTTTCCAAAATTGACCTCACAAAGGCGTATTTGCAATTAGAGATTCACCAAGATGACAGACCACTGCTGACTCTAAATACTCATAAGGGACTCTATCAACCAACCAGGATGATGTACGGAATTGCAAGTGCCCCAGCAAAATTTCAGAGACTCATGGAACAAATTGTAAGCGATATTCCAGGGGTTTCGGTGTTCTTGGACGATATCAAGATAACGGCACCAGATGACGCATCGCATATTGAGAGAATATAAGAAGTGCTCCATCGATTGGAAAAAATTAATATGCGCGTTAACGTTGACAAGTCTGAATTTTTACAAGATGAAATTGTATATTGCGGGTATGTTATTAACAAAGACGGTATTAAAAGAATCGAGGGAAAAGTTCAAGCCATCCAACAAATGAAACAACCTACGAATAAAGATGAAGTTCGCGCATTTTTGGGTCTTGTGAATTATTATGGCAGATTCATCAAAAATGTATGTGACATTGTGTATCCATTGAATCGGTTACTCCAAAATGAAGTAAAATTCGACTTTGATCAAAAATGCGAAAAAGCTTTCAAGGAGATCAAAAAGCAAATGCAATCGAACACCATTTTGACATATTACGATCCGAAATTCAAGTCCAACGGGTGTTGGAGCGGTGCTCAGCCACGCATACAATGATGGAACGGAAAAACCTATTCAGTTCGCATCGCAGACGCTTAGCAAGACACAGCAAAGGTACTCGCAGATCGATAGAGAAGCATATGCAATAATTTTTGGAGTACGTAAGTTTTATAATTATGTATACGGAAGAAAGTTCAGTCTAATTACAGATAACCGGGCCATATCGCAAATTTTCGCACCAAATAAAGGATTACCCGTATATTCGGCAATGAGAATGCAGCATTACGCTATATTTTTAGAGCAGTTCGATTATGTCATCAAATGCAAGAAGTCTAAAGAAAATGCGAATGCGGATGCAATGTCGCGGACACGTACGAGTTTGTGGACGAAGTATATGCTATTGAAGAAGAGGTTTTTCAAAACTTACCCGTTACAGCAGATGAACTCAAAATGGAAACCAAAGCTGAAATTGAGGTAAAAAAGTTAATGAAATGTTTAGAATACGGCCGCGAATGCGAAGCTAAAGATTGTTTTGGCATTAATCAAACTGAATTCGCCCTCCATAATAGTTGCCTTTTACGTGGCATTCGGGTATATGTACCACGGAAGAATATTGGCTGAACTCCATTCAGCACATTTTGGTATATCTCGAATGAAAAGTTTAGCGAGAGCGTATCTTTGGTGGAGCCAAATGGACAGAGATATTGAAGAACTAGTAGGCAAATGAGAATTTTGTCAATCCGTACGTCCAGATCCCAAAAGAGTACCAACGCATTTTTGGGGCAAACCGAAAAAACCTTTAGAGCGAGTTCACGCAGACTATGCGGGACCCTTCTTAGGAAAATATCTTTTTATACTTATCGACGCATTCAGTAAATGGCCGGAAATACATATAGTCCCCAACATGACGGCAGAAACAACAATTCAAAAATGCAGGGAAATATTTGCACAGTTGGGCGTTCCAAATATATTTGTGAGTGACCATGGGACCCAATTTACCTCCGCTGAATTTGGTAAATTTCTTAGAGAAAATTACATTGTACATAAACTAGGTGCCCCATACCACCCAGCAACAAACGGCCAAGCCGAAAGGTATGTTCAAACTATAAAGATTATTAGCTTCAAAGTGTACATCTAGCACAATGGGCACAGAATTAGCAAAAATATTGCTGGCATATAGACGTGCTATCCACCCCGCTACCGGGAAATCACCTGCCATGTTAATGTTAGGTAGACAAATACAATCACGTCTCGATCTATTACCAAATACGATTATCAACGAAGGAGTTCGAATTAGTAATAAACAACTATTTCAAGTAGGAGACAGAGTATCAGTACGCGATTATCTCTCTAATGACAAATGGAAATTCGGTGTGGTGAAGGAGAAGCTTGGCGACCTACATTACAATGTTAAATTGGACGATGGCAGAATATGGAAACGACATGCGGATCAAATTCGAAAAGTTGGGATCAGAATAATTACACAATCTACCAAAGCAAATGGAGGAATTTATCCAAAACCCAATAATACTGAAAATGGTAACATGACATACAATGCTGTGACTCAAGGTATCCCACGATCAATCCTACAACAACCACCGAAACCAGCAAATACCGATGAAGTACCACCCAAGATAACTACCCCAGCTGAACAATCCGATCTAAATGCAGAAGCCACAGAATCGACCCCTGAAATAAGGCGATCAGAGTGACAACGCAGAATTCCATTACGTTTCGCTGATTAAAAGGAAAAAATTAAATTAGCTGTTTTAAATGTACTATTTCATAATGAATCCGAATATATAACTGTAAATATTTTATGATTTAACTATAACTATTATAAAAATGATCTCGATGTGCTTAAATATGTATTAATATAATTAAATCCTTCCAGAGATAAAAACACATCTTAGCGGGAGAGAAATGATATATATTTGCACAGACATGTATGTAACATAATAGTAATATCAAATCGTTAACATTTCAATATGGTAACATTGTTAGATGTAAGAAACAAAACGTCATTGAAAGACAATAAATGAATTACCACTTCTTGTGTAACCTTCAATGAGATCGAACGGTGTTTGAATTACGATAGGGTGCTACCCTAAATGGCTTCGACGACCTTTCCGAATCCATTTGCAAAATTTTAGAAAATTATCCGGACAGTGAAATTGTAGTTGCTGGGGATTTCAATGTCCATACTAGTTCTTGGCTTTCCCATTCGAGCCATACACCTCGGGAGGGTCAGTACGCTGAGATATTTTCCACGCACAACGACTTGGCGCAATTAGTGAATGAACCTACACACATTCCGCGTGTTGAAGGGCAACAGCAAAATATTCTTGACATTTTCTTAACATCTCACCCTGAAAAGTATGAAGTTAACATTCTTGCGCCTCTTGGAAATTCGGATCATTGCACCATTTCAGCAAACCTTCAAAGAATTGTTGGTTTAATCAGACATACAAAGAAGCTGTCAGATCCAAACAGGAAGCGTTCAGAAGTTGGCGTTTAAATAAAAACGTAACTACTGAGCTGCTACGTAAGGAGGCAAGATCCAATTGTGCCAGAGTGCTTAACCCTGGAACGCTAATGTTAGTCGTTTCGACTAACATTTTACGTGTATTTATAATGCCTAGAAAAATAACGTTAGTGTTCCAGGGTTAAGGTGGGTTTACACGACATGTATTTTGCATATGTAATGTCACTTTTTTAACCCGTCTGTTTTTCGTCTGTCAAAATTATGAAAAAAACACGGCTTTTAATTTTTTGTGTTTAAACGTGCACATGCAAACTACATGTTATACAAGCACTCATTTTTTCCCCACATTTTTGTGAGCTCTAAAATAGCTTCTTGAGGCCACTCCAACTGCAACAGAATTATAAAAAATACTTTTAATACTTTTATTTAGAATTGCTAATAAATTACTTACTTTTCCGTGTTTTTCCATTTTACCAAACGCTTTGTTGTTTATCAAAAACAGCTGATGCGATACGGTTTACATACCAAAATAGAACACGCTCTATTTCAAAAACTTGCATATGTATTACATGATGCATTGTGCATATGGCGTTCTTGACAGGGTTCACACGACATGCATAAATTTTTCATATGCAAAAGTGACATTACATATGCAAAATACATGTCGTGTAAACCCACCTTTAGGCGCGAAAAACGTCTCCACGAACACCATCTTCGTGCTAATGTTTTTTCTTCTCCCAGGGGAAGTAAGAGCTTTTGGTCATTTGTTAAAAGGGTAAGGAACAATTTCAATTTATTAACATCAAGCTTTAACCAAGCCTATAAGGCCTAATACGGTTAACAATTTCAACAATTTATCCAATACAACAATTGATATTTTTTTTAAATATATAAATAATTAATAATAGTATAAAATTACAGTATATTATAACGACCAACTTTACTACAATGAGTCACTACTCCAATAATTCTTCATCTTCTATTTCAACCCTAGTTAACGGTGACCAGATATTCACTGACCCGGTTGACAAAGCTAACCTCCTGGGTGAAATATTTGAAAAGAATTCATCTTTGCCAGAAAGCAGTCAACCACTCCCCGCAATCGATCTAGTACGATGCCCCAGATATTCTTGCGATCAAGTGGTGTTAAAAGGCTTCTTGCAGATCTAAACGTAAATAAAACTCCGGACCCGGATGGCATTTCAGCACTTGTCCTATGTAAGTGCTCTTCGACGCTAGCTGGTCCATTGCGCAATCTTTTTAACATATCGTACCGTGCTGGTATTTACCAGCAATCTACATGTCGTAACGTGCTGGTATTTACCCTTCACGTTGGAAAGTTGCCAATGTTCAGCCGATCCCCAAGAAAGGTGAGGCCACTAATCCTGCGAATTACCGTCCAATTGCAATATGTTCTGCGCTCTCGAAGGTTATGGAGAGCATGGTTAACCACCATCTGGTTAAGTATCTAGAGTATCGGCTACTGGAGACCTGATGCCGTTTCTTTCGGAACGATGGAGTCGATCCATTCACTGCCTTGGTGAAAGCAAGGTCGTGGGTCTGGATAGTTCCAAGGCGTTCGATAGGGTCTGGCACGGAGCACTCATATCAAAACATATTGCATTTGGTGTCGGCAATAGCTTCTCTTGATTTATATCGAGTTTTCTTAGAGACCGCTCTATACGAGTATATGTTGGCCGCAGGAGTGCCACAAGGCTCTGTCCTCTCTCCTTCTCTATTTCTTATTTTCATTGACGACCTGTTGGGGCAGACTGTGAACCCAATCTACTCCTTCGCGGATGATAGTAACCTCTGTCATTCGTACTCATTTGAACATCGGTCAAGTCCCTCGGAGACCAAATGAACAGAGTAGATTTTAATGCACAAAAGACCCAGTGCTGTTTTTTGGCACACAAACGTTCCACTTCACCCCATCTGATCTCGTGAATATTTACACCACCTACATCCGGCCTACATTGAAATATAACTCTTTGCAGCTTCCGGACCGTGTTCAGTGGAGAGCGGTAGTGATGATAGGCGATGGTAGGATATCCAACTCTATTGGATGTGGGTAAAGTTTGTTGTGTATCGCTATTCTATAGATATTTTATTGGCATCTGTTCACAAGATATCCGTCGTCAGGTACCTGACGTTAGCACATTTAGCCGGAATACGCGGCTATCCAGGGTCTCTCATCCGTTCATTGTCAAATGGCCAGTTGACCGGACGACGCACTATAGAGAAAATTCGTTCTTTAGCCGTACTGTTTGCATGTGGAATAATCTTCCTGGAAGTGTTTTTTCTGCCTGCTATGACATTATTAAATTCAAGGCAAACATCAAACAAACACAAACACTTGGCACATACCGGACCTTCAGTTTTTCAAAATAGTGGTTAACATAGAGTAGAAACAGAATTCGACTTAGCATTGAAACCCGAGGATCTCCGCTCCTAATGGATAAATAAGGTCGCATGCATGGCACCATAACTAAAGGTAGAGCTGATTATAATTTTGCATTTTGACAGAATTTTGATTGTCGAAATCATTGTTTACAATTCAATTGTTGGTTTAGTTTTTTTTCAAATGTCAAATAAATTTTAGTATTAAACTTTCAAACGAACGAAGTTGTTCGTTGCCGAAAGAAAAAATCCTACCAAAAAGCTTTTTGAAATCTACCAAAACCAATTGTATCCCTAAAATAGTATTTTAATTAATTAACATCGCTACAAAATAAAGAAAACCCATAAGCTTTGTTATCGTCGTGTAGATCGGCGGCCCCAAGTATAAAAAAATATGTGTGTGAAACACAAGAATAACATAACACGTCCGTTCGGTTTGATTCCTTTTATTGAACTCTCTTCATTACCAATAGTAAAGTAAAGAGTTGCCAGATTGCACATCTGACGTTTAAAATTAAAACACAAATGTAATAGATTCAATAACATAAACTATTATTGCAGTTTCCTATATCCAGGATGGGTCAAAAGTCACCATGACATGGGTTTCCGTAACATTTCTTTGTTTTTTTAACTGACAAAATATTCAGAACATTTAGAACATTTTTAGAACCGTGCTTAACATGAAGATGCATCTCCTTTTCAGATTCCACTTATACGGCGGAAATGTGCATGGCATTTTTGATGGACTTCAGCCCGAAAAGAAGATATTGCTTAGATGGCGCCTAAAATCTTGGCCTTCGGGACATTACTCTAATGTCGTAATAGAATTAGATGAAATGGTAAGTTTAATATATAAATAAAAATACCACATAATATATATCTATTAATTATTTCAAAAATTATTTATTAGATATAAGAATTTAAATATAACAAACTAATAATTTTAAAGCAAACTTAGAACTATCATGGTATTATTCTCATTGTTGTACGGGTTAATTGATCAGCTACATGCTTGTATTAAAGGGTTATTTTAGTATGTATACTGATTTTCCTAAAGAGGTACAGTGCTTGCTCCTGGCACTTTAACAGGGTAGCAAGGAGGTAATATTCCGGGGAAGTCTAAATCTAACTCTTAAAAATATCTTAAAACTAAATGATCTTAATTCTATTGATGAATAAAAAAGAGTGTAAAAGAAAAAAATAATATTTAACCTCTGTGAGTGTTAGGTAAATTCAATGAGTAAAATTCTGGCAAAGTGGAAGTACTGGAATTTGACTCAATCGATATATTTTTTTTAAGGATTCCAATCGGTGAGAGATATGTAACATCTGACCAACTGAATTCCTTCTGGACATCAAAGGTCTCCAATATTAAATAGTTCTCATATCGAGATAATTTTTTTACAAACAACTCAAGTGGATTCACAGCGTGTCTCCCAATAGGAATAATGGAAGATATACTGTAAATGTATCGATTAGAATGTCTCCTCGTTGGAGTCTCAAAATTCTTATTCACACACTGACGAAGGATTTTTCTCTCACAAATTGCAAGCTCCCTGACAATAGTCGAAGAAATGCTAAACCATATTTTCCGATATTCATCTTTATTCCCCAAAAAGTATAATATTCATTGACAATTGTCATGTGCCGTTGAACCCGAGAAATAGTCACCGAGGGGGATTCATCATGTGCATACAATAAAGAGTCATCAGCATATAATATGCACTTTGAAACACTCGATTCATGTGGGAAGTCATGAATAAAATCATTATGTAATCGAGGAGCCATTATAGACCCCTGCGGAAGACCATACCCAATTTCACCAAGAGCACTGCACGAGTTGTTTAACTGAGTAAGGAATTTTTTATTCTGAAAGAAACTGTACAGATGTTTCAAAACAAATTTACAAATCCAATCCTTATCAGAATGTCATTATGATAAGCCTTGTCAAAGACTTTTCAATGTCGAGCGACACAGCAACGGTGCACTTACGCTGTCTTAAATTTTGGACAACATCATCACGAATCTTCAGAAGGGCATGGGTCGTCGAATGGCCCCTCTTGAACCCGAATTGGTAGTTGGGAATATAGTCATTAGAGACAGACAAATCCATTTTTTGTAATATTATTTTTTCTAAAAGTTTCCCCAAATTTGGTAGCATCGATATAGGTCTTAAATTGTTCACATCAGAACAACCTGGTTTTTTCACAATAGGTCTTTGCAACTTTCCAGGAATCAGGAAAATAGCAATTGATAATACATTTATTGAAGTCTATCGTCAGAACCTCATACGATTTCGGTGGAAGCTTCTTGATCAAATAATTCGAAACGTTATCGGGTCCAAAAGATCTCTTATTGTTCAATAATTTTACAGTCTCCAACACCGTTTCAAGTGACGTTAGATAGGTGTTGTCGGAATGTAAAGCACTAGAAGTTTGATCGAAAACTACTCTAGGTCCAGAAACTTCAGCCAGAGTGCCCCTAATCGCTGCATCTACATCAGAAACGTAATCTGTCGATATACAGAAAGGCCACTAGATATTGATGTCGAATTCATGTTACTAGGAAAATATACGCAAACAAAAAGAACACGTTTTGAAATTCCATTGATACTTAAACCAACTCCAACTATTCAGAAACTGCAACCCAGGAATATGAACTCTGTATAATCAATAGAATTTGTTATTGCAATACCGATACACTGAGCGCTATCATTCCTGAGGAATGAATATTTATCTAAATTAACACGCATATGATTTTTCAAGTGCGTCTCCTGAATGAAAGCCACGTCAATGTTATTATTCTTTAAAATATCGCCCAATTCTATCTGCCTACTAGACTCTATAAGAGATCGAACATTAAATGTCAAAAAATTTAGATGTCTACGGATCATTTGATACCTAAACTTCTTTCAATAATAACAAGCATTCCTATTTGGCTTGTTCCCTTGTCATAGTCTTATAATTCAGCAAGAATCCTTTTACTCTTAATTATTAAGTTGTCTGTTTGCACAGGCTTGTACTGATAGTCAGGAACTCCGTCTATTTTTTGACTCTAGCAACGATCCTTTCAAGCACAAGCCGATTATTGTTATATCATCCACGTTGTTTCTGACGGTATTGCCATATGTAAATTCTTTTCATACAAAAATAGTTGTAAGCCTGAAACCGTCTCTATATTTACGCATTACAATTACATACTCTGCGTCATAAAAATCTGCAATCATTGATCCGCAAATAATCTAATTATTGAGGATTTTGTTCTCATACCAGAACTGACCGTTTTTGGGAGACCCCATTAAACGGACGAAATTCAATATCAGCCGTCCACAATTGCGGATTAAACAAATCTTCATAAAAGCCGGGACATACTCCTATTTTAAAATTTATAAATTATTGGTTGATACAACTTACTTACTAAAGTTGGCTTTAGAAGTTGTTGTTGGTCTTGGCCTGGTTAATATATGATTTTCAAGCACTTCGGTCTTATGCGTACTTCCTGCAGTTCGGCATACAAGGATTTGTATGTCTTCTTCCACTTGGTCCTTACCGTCATAATTATCAGCAACGCCTTTCTGGCTGTATCATTCGACCAATATGGCCCAGCTACCAGTATTGCTGTATTTTGATGATGCGGTGTATATGGGATGTATGTAGATTTGGTCGTCAGTCGATTTATTCGGTCTGAAGCCACACTGATAAGGCTGGAAAGTTCGTCGAGTTAGGACTTCCATCTTTTTTTTTTTACTACCACTCAGGGGATGCCCCCATGAATGCAATGCACTGTGTTTGCGATAGGAAAGAAGGGCATTGGAGGGAGGGAAGAGGGTGTAGTGTTTGTTGATGTTGGCCTTGAATTTTATAATGTCATAGCAGGCAGGAAAAACACTTGCTGGATGATTATTCCACATGCGAACAGTACGACTGAAGAACGAATTATCTCTATAGTGCGTCGTCCGGTCAACCGGCCATTTTACAATGAACGGAAGAGAGACCCTGGATAGCCTCGTATTCCGGCTAAATGTTCCAACGTCAGAGACCAGACGACGGATATCTGACGAACAGATACCATTAAAATATCAATAGAATAGCGATACACAACCCACATTTCGGCGACGCTGTAAGGAGACAATAGACTTGGATACCCTACCATCCTCTATCATCACCATCCCTCTCCTCTGAACACGGTCCAGAAGTTGCAAAGAGTTATATTTCAATGTAGGCCGGATGTAGGTGGTGTAAATATTCACGAGATCAGATGGGGTGAAGTATATCTTGCACCGCTTTAAAAAGCCTAAACACTTGACTGCTTCTTTCGACACTTCGAATATATGGCTAGCCCAGCGGGCATCAACCTGTATTTTCATGCTCAGAACATCAAGAGTAGATATTGACGACGGTGCTGGATCAGTCGATCATTCAGAAGGCCGTTAGACTCTAGATACTTCACCAGATGGTGGTTAACCATGCTCTCCATAACCTTCGAGAGCGCAGAACATATTGCTATTGGGCGGTAATTCGCAGGATTTGTAGCCTCACCTTACTTGGGGATCGGCTGAACATTGGCATGTTGAAAAGATTGCGCAATGGACGAGCTAGCATCGAATAGCACTTACATAGGACAAGTGCTGAAATACCATCCGGGCCCGGAGTTTTATTTACATTGAGATCTGCAAGAACCCTTTTGACCCCACGTGATCGAAAAAATATCTGAGGCATTGAAGTAGATACGTTTTCGATTACGGGGAGTGGTTGACTGCTGTCTGGCAAAGATGAATTCTTTGCAAATATTTCAGCCAGAAGGTTAGCTTTGTCAACCGGGTCAGTGAATATTTGGTCATCGTTAACGAGAGTTGAAATAGAAGACGAGGAATTGTCTCTTACTCTTTTAACAAATGACCAAAAGCTCTTACTACCCCTGGGAGAAGAAAGAACTTTAGCACGAAGGCGCTGTTCGTGGAGAAGTTTTTCGCGCCTAAGCACTCTGGCACAATTGGATCTTGCCTGCTTACGTAGCAGCTCAGTAGTGACGTTTTTATTTAAACGCCAATTTCTTAACGCTTCCTCTTTGGATCTGACAGCTTCTTTGCATGTCTGATTAAACCAACAATTCTTTGAAGGTTTAATCGAAGTAGTCTTCGAGGGAATAAACGTGTTTATTCCATGAAGAATTATTTTCTCGACCATTTCAGCAGCAGCATCGACATTGTTGTCTAGGAAACATAATTTCCAGTTAAATTGCTGATAGAAATTGTTGAGCTCGGCCCAACGTACCTTTTCGTATATGTACAATGTCCGCTTCGTGACTGGTTTAGAAGTGGATCGAAGATCGGAGAACGAAAAGGATGCTGAAATGGTGCAATGGTCCGAGTTACCAAGACGTGCAAGAATGTTAACCTCGTACTTTTCAGGGTGTGAGGTTAAGAAAAGGTCAAGAATATTATGATATTGCCCTTCAACACGCGGAATGTGTGTTGGTTCATTCACTAGTTGCGTCAAGTTATTATGCGCGGCGAAAAGCTCAGCGTACTGTCCCTCCGGAGAAGTGTGGCTCGAATGGGAAAGCCAAGATTGATTATGGACATTGAAATCCCCAGCAACTACAATTTCACTGTCCGGACAATCTTCTAAAACGTTTGATATATAGTCGGAAAGGGACCCTCACACACCTGGGTCTAACTTAGAGCGAGTACATCTGGCCTATGGAACTGAACGTGCGTGTATACCGCAAAGAAATTTGTCTTCAGCCCTCGTATGTTCGCAAAATGTGTTTTAAATGAACCTACCAGTGTAACATACAGAAACACAAAACAATATCAAAGCATAAATACAAATTACTGTGCACCCCTCTTGCTGCTGCACTGGAATTTACATTTACTTGCATTTACTTACCTAACCTAACCTAACCTAATACCAACATTTATGTATGTCTGTAAAATTAAGTGCTTTATTTATTATATTATAAAATACGATCTGATTATATAATTTATACCTATTATTTTTTTTCCAGAAAAACTGTACCCTAATGAAGCTTAAACAAACGGGCATACCTGCAGCTGAATATGATACAATGAAAGCAAACTGGTACCGATACTATTGGTATAGTATTAAACAAACTTTCGGCTTTGGTGTTCCATTGTCAGGCATCCTATAGATTGTTGAAATAATACTGTGCCTACAACTGTTTCTTAATTGACACCCATGTAGGTTGAATTTTAAATAAAACATTGAACAATCCCAGATTTGTAGCCCGATTTTATAAACCGGAAATCATAAACCATTGTGTTTTATAGCTATAAAAAAGGGAAGCGTTCACTTAGATGTTTGTGTGCGTGGAACTGTTTTTTTTGGTATTCTCTAAAACAACTGTGTACATATTCCGATGGTTTCAACAGTAAAAAAGGAGACGAAAGTCGCCTTGGCTCGTTTTTAGTCACACTAGGTATAAGTATGTCATAAGACAGTTGTCAGAAAATGAAGTCATTAGCATTAGACTTAGAATTATAAATGAATTACTTCTCATATCCAAATATGTACCCAGTTAATGTATAAGATCCTGAGAATCTTTTGATTGTATCTAAACAATGTACTATTAGGTCACTATCAAAGATAAACTAAAAGTAAATAGTTTTTAGGAGATATTGAACAAGCGAGGAATTCGGTAAGTAATATTAAGAAACACAACTTCGCATTACTATTCCTCGATATACACGATAGATACGTTCCAGTGTAAATCGAAAATTGAAATTATTGTATAACAAATCGTGTAATTCGAAAATAAACGCGGAATCCCTTAAAAACAGTTTTTTATAAGAAATGATATTTTAGCCTATAATACAATGCGAGTCGGATGTAATAGGCTGATTGCAGAATTCCCTTTTAAGTTAAAATTGCCAGACAAATCATAGTTATTCATCTGGTTCAAATGTTAGTGTGAGAAAACATTAATTACTGGATTGAGATTTAAGGGCAACCATATATCTATGTATGGTGAACATCTTAAAAATCAATATGTCCTTGGACGTACACATAAGCTAGTATTCGGCATGTTGTGCGCTCTAATTGTTAGATGGAATGGTCTCGATATGTTATTTTAGGAACTCTGTACTATTCACATAATCCTTAACTGCTTTACAGTCTGCGCCCCTAAGTTGGGCCAAGTCTGTTAAAGAGTCATTTCCCACGAAACGGGATCTATTGTTTCAACGTTTCGTCATCCTCTTCGCTTGCCCTACATACGCTATTGTCTACAACTCCTATTTTGTGTAGATGCGATTGTATGCCTATATGCCCTGTAAGGATACCTATGATCTTACTAGTTTCTGTTTTGCTGAGTTTCAGTAAGGTTTTGGTTTTTTCCTCGTTTGGTTCACCCCACAAGATTCTTGTCGTTTTCCCAATGGTTTCGCCCTTCTATTTAGCTCAGAACGCGTAGCTCTGAAAGGTTTGCATTCTCTAGGTTTATTGTTTGTGCGTAGGGTCATGGCATTGGCTTTCTCGTTTCCTCGTTTCCGGAATAAAAGTTCGGTTTTCGGTTCTTCGATGTAAAGTCTCATTGCTGTGAGCGTAGCTTCATATCTAATCTGTATCTCTATTGGTTGGACATTTAAAGTAGTCTCTAATGCCTATTAGATGTGGCCCTCATTGCTTCGCTTATACCGAGGCAACACATTCGTTGGACCTTTTGTAATATTTTGCACTTCTTTTCCATCGATACTACTGATGCATTAGTTAGAACAGGTATACGCTTTCGTAGAGCCAGAGTGTCATCCTTGGATTGAGGCCCCATTTTGAGCCTATGGCTCTTCTACATAGTGACCAGCATCTGTGAGCTTTGTTTGCTCGTTCTTCTATGCGGTACTGCCAATTTAGTTTGCTGTCCAAGATTACTCCTAAGTTTTTAACATTGTCTGATATTGAAATTGTTTTGTAAGGGAAAGATGGGTCTATATATGGACCAATCTTTGTTTTCCTTGTAAACAGACATATTTCAGTTTTGTCTGGGTTTACATTTAGACCTCTGTGTCGAACCCAGTCACATGCAAGTTGTAGAGCCGTTTCGGCCCTTCTAAAAACATGGTTTAGATTCTATCCCCTCAGAAGTATTACAACGTCGTCTGCGTAACAAACTGGTTTAAGTACTTCATCCGTTAGGATCCTAGTAACCCATAGGAGTGGTGATAAAATACCTCCCTGTGGTGTTCCCTGTGCTACTTTGTCTTGAGATTTATCCATCTATTCCTTAGCATGTGGCTTATCTAGTCTAGGAGAGCTCGGTCCATCTGGAACTGGTCTAAGGATTAAGTAAGTGTATTGGTCTGTACATTATTGAAATCTCCATTGATGGACTCTTCTATGTTTTCACTACCTCGTGTAGGGCGGAATCCATTGACCGTCCTGTATCTCTGTGTGTCCCGCCATACCTTGGGGGAAATGGGTTTTCATCAGAAGCCTTACCATTTCTTCAGTTGATTCTATTCTTCTACCCACATCATCTACCATTGTTTTCGGTTTGGCGACATAAACTGTACCTTTATTTATTATTTCCAAATAGATTAAGCATGCGTTCTGTTCTGAACTCGCTGCCCCCATCCTTTGACATAGACTGTCACTGTAATGAGCTCACCATCATCCTCACCAGTTTCAGCTTGGGGCCTTCCCTGGGAGTCGGGATCTTATCCACGACTTCTGTGAGCGTCTCTATGCAAGCTGTTGAAGATGTCGCCTTTGAACTTTCAGCTCATTATTTGGATTGGAGGCCCGTCCTCGGTGGTTGTTAACCACAATCTGGTTGTTAACCTCAACGTTGTTCTGGTTTGTGGGGATTTTGCTGGATGCTGAACGGATGTCGATCACTGCGTGGCAGAGTTCGTCTGTGTTGTGCTTCCGCGCTTTTTTGGCATATGACGGTGGCTTCTTCCTTATTTCATCATTCAACTTCCTCTTCCGTGTCGATCGGAATACCCTTTGGGGTGCCCCAGTCTTGTCGGAGTACTTCGTTGTTGCGCTCGCTTTCTTTGTAGTTGGATTGACTTTGTTGTTGTCCTTTCTACAATGATACAAACTATCTTTTGAGTTGCCTAGGAGAGTAATATTAACGTTGTCATTAGATTCGGAGTCGGAATCGGATTACCTACCTGTAATTGAAGGCTGGGTACAGTTAGTACTCTCCCTTAACTATTGTGTTTGTGAGAAGGGTTATGATATGCAAACTTTAAGAAACGAAACCCAAATGAGTCGTGTAAAAGTGAAATCGATATTGTGCAATTGAGAGACAAGAATTTTTTGGAATGCCATCACATGATTCCACTCGCGCTTAGAGTAGATCTGTACTTTTGATCTAATAAACATTTTTGAATTCTGTAATTGGTTGTAGACAGGGATGATTATTTTCAACTATTAACAAAAAATTGGTTACTGACGTTGCTAAAAATACGGATTGTTTACTTTATTTAGTCGATTATGATAAAATCTAGTTTTTAAAAGTTAATGAGAAAAAATTAATTAATTCTCTTATTGGAATTAAAAAATTTTGCTCTAAATGTACCTTAACATCTGTTAACTGTATCATTTTGTGGATGTCCAAAGTCAATTTATAAGCTCTGTCACAAGGCATAATTTCGTTCGAAAGTGATATCAATTTCGTTTTATCCTTCTACAGAAATCGAAAAAAGTATACGTTTGGAAAACAGTTGGTAACATTGCGAGAAAAAATAGAAAACTTTACTTATTACATTTATATTTGTTAAATTATTTTGTCTACTTTAAAATTACCTTAAAAAAGTAATTACAGCCCTTTTCCTTATAGTTATCAAAATTAATTTAATAAGGTACCAAAAATATGTACCAAACGCTAATATGGTATCTTTCCAAACCAAGAAAAATTTCTGTATGTCGTTGCCTAATATCGTTTTGGGCTTTTTTTTTTTACAATAATACTCATAATTATTAATGACCTATTTATTCTTCTAAAAGAAAGAAAGCTTTTAAAATAATTTATTCTCAAACTTAAACAATGCCTTTTTTTTTTCCAAAAATGTCAACGCAAATTTTTATTTTCTTGTTTTAATTTTTTTTGGGGATTATTTTCGTTTTTATCAAAACGTTTCATTTTCTTGATCTTATTTTTGCTTTAAATACAGTTTTTAATACAAGTACTTGATTAATTTAATACTTATGCATCAAGCTTGATTCGTTGTTGCAGTTTTCGATTTTTGTTCACATCGGAGTAGCACATAATTTCCAATTTTTCCATAACAAGTATATTTTATTTTTATTATTTTTAATGTAAATTATTATACCTTAAATAGTTTTTGAATTCTTGGAGTAGTTTTTATTGTAATTTATTATAATTGGCCGTGAGGCTTTAAATTACAAAATCTGTGCAAATAAATGAAAAAATGAAAACGTTCGGAATTCATGGAAACGAAACCAAAACGTTACGAAGTAACATCTACGTAATCTATGACAGGGTAGTATACATACTTTTAAAATTGAAAAGCGTGAGACATTAATTATTTGCAGGTCTCATTGACTCAGCAACTAGTGTCTGTTAGAATAGATCGACATGAATCCGTTTTTCACAAGAATGACTTATATTAACTCATTTTATAAAAACTTATTTGTTATTATTATATTATTCTGTTTCATATTATAATATACTAAATATTTCTCTTTGTTTATATAAAAGTTTACTTTACTCTTATATATTTTTTTTTGCTGCAAAGATAAAATTCTTTGTACAAATTTTTTTTTTGGATATTAAAGTGAACCAATTAGTATTTTTTTACTTACTTTTTTCCTTTAACATTTCATGAAGGCACGATATTATGTGTATACTCACTCACCGGGACCTACGGCTTCCATGAAACCAACGCAGATATGTATTCATGAATTACCTAGATCGTGAGAACATTGAAACATTGTTTTATCGGAAACCCATCTCACAGATAGACACGCATAAACGCAGTTTGCAATGTCTAGTGTTCATAATTATAGTATACGTAGCTTTGGCAATGCCGCAAGTTCTTTATTGCATGGTAATGCTTTTTTATGCACAACATCTGTCAACTCTGTGCATTGTTTTTATTTGTGATTCTTTAGTACTAGATATGCCGTCATAACCAAACTATGTTTGACATCCTTCAGTATAGCCCTAGAAGTCCACTTATACTTAGGTTAGGTTGAATGGAGGATCGGTCATGCACCATGACCGTCTCATGTCATTGACATACACGTAGGCCAGCAATTCGGCCTGTTGTGCGCTCCTGATTTCGTCTACGAATTTCCTTCCCCCTTATCCTACGTTAGGAATTTGGTCCCCTCTATAAATTTCCTTAAATTCCTTATGTCTATTGCTTTGACGGCCGATAGTCATCTAAGGTGTCCTCTCCTAACTGGACTTTCCTGACCTGCGAGAAAGCAGGGCACCGGCACAGGAAGTGTTCCACCGTCTCGGCGTCCTTTCCGCATGCCATACATTCGTCGCTCTGGGAACATCCTATTCTAAATAGGTGTGCCAGTAGGCTAGTTGCCTTTGATGACCCCAACTAGCTTACTCAGTTCATTTTTGTTAAACCCGAGGATTCTCTTTGTTTTATTGTAATCGAGGTTTCCCCAGATTTCCTTTGTGGTTCTTCCCACTTGTTCCTCTAGCCACCTTAAGGCATGGGTCGTCTTCATTCATTCCCTCAACTCCTTTTTTGTCTCTAGAAAAGGTTTAGACAGTTGCAGAGTATTTTGGTTGGATTCCCTTTCTATTTTAGCCCGTTCGTCAGCCATGACATTGCCTGGAAACCATTGGTGGCCTGGTATCCAGTTTATAACTATGTCGTTATTTCTCGATACGTCATTTATCGTTTCCTTACAGTGCATGAGTGTCCTTGATTTGACATTATCATCTCTGAGGGATCTAATTGCGTTTTGGCTGTCTGTGAAAATACAGATAGTTTTTCCTGTGATTCTGTTCCGCAGCCATTCTAGGCATTCTGTGATGGCCTTGATCTCTGCTTGTAGAATCGTTGAGTACTTTGGTAATTGGTATAATAATTCTGTCCTCGGATTGTGGATGTAGATCCCTATGCCTACTCCTAACTTGGATTTGGATGCGTCTGTGTAGCACTCCACTATTCCCCCATCTTGGGTGTATGTGTAGTGTTCTTGTCCGCGTCTATCTTCTATTCTTGTCGTGCAGTTCGCAACCACGTGTGTTTCTGAGATGCGATCTGTCTGACAGTTTGTTGTCTGGAACCCTCCTAGGTGTTCCAATATTCTCTGATGTTGTGTTTGAGGTTCATCCTCAATCCACTCATTCAATGCCCTTAGTATCCTTTCTAAGATCGCTGCCTCAGATTTGATTTGGATATCTATTGGGTGGATGTATAGCAAAATTTCGAAATTTCCTCATTGCTCCGCATATTCCTACGCAACAAATTCTTTGAATCCCTTGTAGTTTCTTAACGTTACATTTCTTTGTCCTTGCCGTCCACCATACTATTGACGAATAAGTTATAACCGGCCTTATTACGCTTTTGTATAGCCAGTGCGACATGCTTGGGCGGATGCCGCATGTGGAGCCAATTGCTCTACGGCATATTGACCAGCATCTGAGGGCTTTTTCGGCTCTGCTGTTGATGTGATCTTTCCAGTTTAGTTTCCTGTCCAGAATTACTCCCAGATATTTTACGTTCGTGTTTATTTCTATGCTCTTGTTCCTGAAGCAAGGTTTGACGTAATGTGCAATTTGTGTCTTCCTTATGAACAGACATAGTTCTGTTTTGTCCGGGTTGACGTTCAGTCCCCTAGGCTTCTCCCAGTTGTATGCCAGAGTTAGCACTTTTTCGGCTTCTCTACATAATTTGTTCGGATCTTTTCCCTTCAAAAGTATCGCAACGTCGTCTGCATAGCAGACTGGCTTGAATCCTTCATCAGTCAGCATCCTTAGGAGATCGTATTGTAGTCACCCACAGGAGTGGTGATAAAATACCTCCCTGTGGTGTCCCTCTGTGTACTCTCTCCCTTATATTTATGCCGTGGGATCCGCAATTAATCCATCTATGCCTTAGCATATAGCTGACCCAGTCGATTATCGACCTGTTCACTCCAAACTGGTCTAAGGAGTGGATTAATGTCTGCGTGCTCACGTTATTGAAGGCCCCTTCTATGTCGATAAAAACACCAAGTGTATATATTTTATCGTCGAAAGAGCTTTCTATGAGATGTACTACCTCATGCAGGGCTGTCTCTACTGATCTTCCCTTGACATATGCGTGTTGTTGAAATTTTAGTTGATCACTCGGTATCTGTCTTTTAACCATAGAGTCTATTAATCTCTCATTGGTTTTTAATAAGAATGATGTAAGGCTTATGGGTCTATAAGCCTTACACATCGCGTAGCTTTCCTTCCCCGGTTTTGGTATGAAAACAACTCGTGCTTCTTGCCAGTTTCTGGGGATGTAGGCTAGTCTGAGGCAGGATGCAAAGATGCCTGCCAGGTGTTTTCCCACTATATCTATGCTCCTCTGTAGAAGCGCCGGGAATATGCCATCCGGTCCAGCCGCCTTAAACGGAGAAAAGCTTTTAACTGCTTCTCTAACCATTTCCGGCGTGATGTTCTCGGGTATATGTTGTACTTCCCTGGTCGGACTTAGTTCCTCTATGGGGTCCTCAGTACCTGTGGGGAAATGTGTGTTTATTAACAATTTGATTGATTGTTCTAACGTTTCTGTTTTATTTCCGTCTTTGTCCACTAAGGCTTCCACCTGTGTATGTGTCTTAGATAGAAATTTCTTTATTTTAGACATGTCGTTAACGGTGTCGACCTGTTCGCAGAACAGTCTCCACGACCTTCGTTTCGCCGTTCTTAGTACTTTGTTGTACAATCTAAGTTTGGACTTGTATTCGTCCCAGTATGTTTGTAGTTTTTTACGTCTAGCTCTGTTGTAAGATCTACGGACTTCTTTGCTTAGGTTTCTAATCTGCCCTGTTATCCAGGGTTTCTCCTGAGCAGACCTCCTTTCTCTGAGTGGGCAACACTCTTCGAAGGACCTCACTAGTACTGACGTAACTCTTTCGATTTCCTCTTCGTTTTGGGGAATTTCATTGGAGGTCCCTATTTCTCTGCTCACTAGATCTCTGAAACGGTGCCAATTGGTTTTGGTCTTGTTCCTGAAACTTAGCGGTTCTGGTGGTGGTTTCATCAAACTAAAAATTATGTCTCGGTGATCTGAAAAGGAGTGCTTGTCGGAGACATACCATCCTTGGATCTCTTCTACTATCTCTTCAGAACCGAAAGTGATATCTAATACCTCCTCTCTGATTCGATTTATAAAGGTGGCTTTGTTGCCCGTATTTATTGTATTAAGATCAGGCTTATTAAGGAATTCTAATAAGGCTATTCCTCTTTTGTTGCAATTCGAACTACCCCAGGTGATGTGGTGTGCGTTCGCGTCGCAGCCTACTAGTAATTTCTTACCTTTAGTCTTGGCTTCTCTCACCAGATGTTGTAGCTCAGCCGTTGGTGGAAGTGTCGGCGAGTCAAATGGAAGGTACATCGACGCAAGGTACAGGCTACCGTCCCCAAGTCTCAGCACCGTCGCATCCGCAGTTGACAACTCTGGGAAGAAAAAGAAGCTTAAGTTTTTATGTGTGAGTATGCAAGTTCTGGGTCGTCCCCTTGATCTTGCGTAGAATAGTTGGTAAAGCGGGTTGTTTAAACCAATAACCTTGTTTTTGTGTGTCCATGGTTCTTGGATTAAAGCTATATGAACCTTACCCTTGTTTATGTTTTCCATCAGCGCGGTAGTTGCCGTTTCGCTCCGATGGAGATTTATCTGGATGACCTTTATACCGGTCATGCCAGAAGTCGGTCTTCTTGGGAGCTGGTGATGTGGTCCCCAGCCTCCTCTTCTGCATTTTGCGGTTCTGCTGCTGCATCATTGCTCTCTTTTGTTGGTTCCTCGTCGGCAGCCGTCCTGCCAATGGGTACTTTGCCGATTTTGATGTACACGGCTGTTGAGACGAAGAAGGCTCTCCCCTTCATCTCTTTGAGCCGTGCGAGGGAGCCCTGGTCGATTCCCACAACGAAGAGGGTACCGTCTTGGCTTTCTTCCCTGTGGAAAATCTCCCATTTGCCCGCCTCCAGACCCTTGTTCTGTTTGCCCAGGACGTCGAGGACTTTCCCGGGTGGGAGTTTGCTGCCCCAACCCTTCAGGAAGAAGGACGCCTTCGTAAGTTCGGGAATGTCCCTTTTCCTTATGAGGTCGAGCTTGCCGCCCTCCCAAGGGGTAGGAACATCCTTCACTAGGCGTGCCAAGGTGTTTACGCATTTGTTTGATGCAAGTTGCATCATCAAGATGCCCTTGGCGTAGGAGCAGCTCAGGATCTCGATCTTGTCGCAATCGTCTCCCTTCCCGAGGACGTGCTCCAAGATTTTGATATTGATCAGCTCTTCTACCGCTGACCTATGCTCTTCCGGGATTTTTCCCGTGGCACTTTTTGTGTCGATAACGCCAAAGCATAACTCGTCCCATTTTTGGCGTTTCGCTACTTTGGCGTAAGATGGCGGCTTCTTACCAGTTTCAACTTTTGCCTTCCTCTTCAGTGACGTTCGTTCCTTTGGTAGGTCGCCTTTCCTTGAGGTGGAAGGCAAGTTGTCTGACGTCGTGGTAGGATTTCGACCTTCCTTCTTACTAACGCCAGAATTCTGCATAGAGACTTCTTTTGGTTTCAGATTGGAAGATGTTGTCCTACCTGATGTCAGGAAGCTCTTTCTCTTTTTTGTTGCAGCTTCGGCAGATTCCTCCTGTGGAGAACGGATTCTTTTACCTGCGGGTGCAGGTGTAGGCTCCGTTGTATCTTGGGGAGTCTGCTGCAGAGTTGCTTTTTCAGTTGCCAGTCGCATTCTTCGGAGGTTTTTCCTCTGAGCTCCTGACAACTTTTTCTTTTTAGCTAGGCTATTGCCTGCTTCATCCTTCCGGTCTTTGCTAGCCGCTAATGGGCCTGCAAGTATTGTGACGTTTCCGTCTCCGGAGGAGTCAGATTCCTCGGCTCCTGGAGTTAGTCTATGACTCCCTTCGCTTGCCAATTCATCTGGTGTATGTATTCTTGCTGCGTCTTCGAACAAGGCAGCCAAGTCTCCCACTGCTTTGTTCGTCGTATTCGTATTTTTGTTCGTATTCGTATCCGTTTCCGTGTTTGTTGTAGTCGTTGTAGGGGCTGATGAGTTTGGGGCCTGCAGATATTCTGCCCCGGCCGAAGAATCCCCCGAGGGAGATTCTTCGTGTGGATTTCCAGGTTCTACCTGGGTACCACCTGCAGAGTTATTTAATAATTGGCTCATCTTGGTTTGGGGGGGGGGTTGCCTTTTATACCTACGGCCAGGTGTGGTAAATTCTGCCGCTCCTATGGAGACAGACGCAGACCATCCAGCCGCCCAATATGGGAAGAAACAGACGCTGGATGGATTTATTGACTTGAAAGTCGGGGGTGGGGAACTCTTAGTTAGTGTCGAGCGCCCGTCTGACATGGTTGGACCTGAGGGAGTTTCCGTAAAGGATTATCCATTTCTGGAGGAGGACTCCCGTCAGCATGGCCAGCTCGTCTGACACGTAGGCCCTCGCATCGCGTCCAGATGGTTACCCCTTCGCGAGGGCCACTTATACTTAAATCATACAAAAATACGACTTGGGACAATTCTGGTCGTGACATGGAAGCTATAACTAAACTTAAAATCAGCCCTATTGCGGGAGTCGACATCATCGTCGACATCAATTCAATCCCAACATGCTATTTTGAATCAATGTGACGCCGACGACGACAGTTTATCGATAAATTGTTTTTGTTTCTGATTCTGATTCCGCTTCGAGTGATGAAGAAAATAAACAAAATCAAATATATCAAAAAAGAGTACCGAGACAGGAGTCAGATATCTTCAAATAACAAATTTAAAGTGAGTGGCAATATCAAAGTCTGATTTTTCCTGGACGTGTACATTTTTTTTATTTCTTTTTAAGGATTGGGAGTTAATAAAGCAGCCTTTATACATATGCAGCACACAATAACATCATTTCGAAAACAACTTAAGCTGCCATAATTTTTTACATATGTACTGTCAAATTTCCCATCTGTAAAAGTTGTACACATCGTCTGATACATATGAAACATTGCAACAAAACGTTGACTCCCGGAATAGGGCTGATTGTCTTCAGACGACTCTGTTTTTTGTCGTCATGGTTTTTGGTAACAAGGAAATTCCAAAGTAAAACAAGTTTTCAAAACAGAGAAAAATGAAAGTGGCTTGTGCAAATCAATTTGTGAAAGGTGTGGAAGAGTTGGAGAAAAAACCTTCGCTTGCCGGATGATGTTGTAAGGCCACTGTTCCAAGTAATTTTGAACAACAACGGGACGACATACCAAAGTTGTTAAAATATGTTCCCTTACCCAGGAGAGTGAAAAAGATCAAAAGATTGTGAATTTGTATGGACAGCATATGTTTGGTCACCAACAAAGCAGAATGTAACGCCCACCAGTGGCAGTAGATTTAAGCAATTTGATCACAGACGCCGGAGCAGGCGGTGGCGAAACTGCTACACAGGGATAAATTGTGCTTTCCAAGACATCCAGAGACTCAGACAGATCCTGCTAGACAACTAGCAGTATCAGTCCTAAGTTAAAGTCGATTCCATTAATATGCTGGGCAAAAATCTCAATGTTGCCGACAATTAAGTTGTTTTCGAAATATATGATCTGATTCCGGCTTCCAATTAATATGTTATTGTGTACTGCACATGTATAAAGGCTGCTTAATTAACTCTCAATGCTTTAAAATAAATAAAAATATGTACTTCATTACTCGAAGCGGAATTAGAATCAGAAATATAAAACATTTTCCCACAAAAACACCAAATAAAATAAATAAACCGACTCAACCGCTAGAGATGCTAATTTATTTATTCCATTTATCGATAAATAGTCGTCGTCATCGCATGCATTCAAAATGCCATCTTTGAATTGAATTGTCGATGACGACAAGAAGTGACGTTGACTCAAAAACGAGGTCGACTCCCGCAATAGGGCTGAATATCAATTTCACATTTGGTTGGCAATACCGACTATTGGCATATAGTAGTCGATAACCATCAATATTGACAGCGGTAATAAGAAAACACAAGAGTCGACACCAAACGACGTCGTCTTGTGTCGACGTTGACTCCCGCAATAGGCCTGAATGCCTCTTGTGGGCAGAAATCTGCAAAATTCTGAAATGGATGATATCATTAATAAGTTGAACTTCACATTCTCGGCAACTCACTTACATTACTCTGAAAGACATAATGTAAAAGAAGAGAAACATCCAGTTCATGACGATGTAAAACAATTCTATAAAAAAATACGGAAAGGGAAACAGCTTCCAAAAACAATTATTAAAGACCTTGTAAAATTAGACCGAGCCACCGAGGTAGGAACTATCAGAGGTATTTTTTTTTTTTAAGGCCAACACTCAGGGGATGCCCCCTATAAATGCAATGCATCGTGTTAGCGGAAGGAAATTAGGGTATCGGAAGGAGGAAAGAGGGAGTAGTGTTTGTTGACATTTGTTTTGAATTTCTGAATGTCACAACCGGCAGGAAACACATTTGCTGGAAGATTATTCCACATACGAACGGTTCGGCTAAAGAACGAATTTTCTCTATAGTGTGTCGTCCGGTCAACCGGCCATTTCACAATGAACGGATGAGATACCCTGGATAGCCGTGTATTCCGACTAAATGTTCTAACGTCAGGGACCAGACGACGGATATCTTCTGAACAGATATCATTAAAATATCTATAGAATAGCGATACACAACCCACATTTCGGCGATGCTGTAGGGAGACAATAGAGCTGGATACCCTACCATCCCCTATCATCACCACCGCTCTCCTCTGTACACGGTCCAGAAGCTTCTAAGATGTTAATGGAGCCCCTGCCCATATATGCGAGTTGTATTCCATTTTAGGCCGGATGTAAGAGGTGTAAATATTTACGAGATCAGATGGAGTGAAGTATTTCTTGCACCGCTTCAAAAAGCCTAAACACTTGAATGCTTCTTTCGACACTTCGAATATATGGCTAGCCCAGCGAGCATCACCCTGTATCTTCATGCCCAGAACATCAAGAGTGTCTGATTCGTCGATATCCACACCACCCATAGAAATTGACGACGATGCTGGATCTGGTGAACGTTTGTGTGACAACAAACAGCACTGGGTCTTTTGTGCATTAAAATCTACTCTGTTCATTTGGTCTCCGAGGGACTTGGCCGATGATCAAATGAGTACGAATGACAGAGGTTGCTGTCATCCGCAAAGGAGTAGATTGGGTTCACAGTCTGCCCCAACAGGTCGTCAATGAAAATAAGAAATTGAGAAGTAGAGAGGACAGAGCCTTGTGGCACTCCTGCGGTCAACCTATGCTCGTTGGATGAGACGCCATCTATAACAACTCGTATAGAGCGATCCCTGAGGAAACTCGATATGAATCGAGAGAAGGTATTACCGACACCAAATGCAATAAGTTTTGATATGAGTGCTCCGTGCCAGACCCTATCGAACGCCTTGGAAATATCCAGAGCCACGACCTTACTTTCACCAAGGCGGTGAATGGATCGACTCCATCGCTCCGTAAGGAACGCCATCAGGTCTCCAGTAGATCGATTTCTACGGAAGCCATACTGTCGATCATTCAGAAGGCCGTTAGACTCTAGATACCTCACAAGATGGTGATTAACCATGCTCTCCATAACCTTCGAGAGCGCAGAACATATTGCTATTGGGCGGTAATTCGCAGGATTTGTAGCCTCACCTTACTTGGGGATCGGCTGAACATTGGCATGTTGAAAAGATTGCGCAATGGACGAGCTAGCATCGAATAGCACTTACATAGGACAAGTGCTGAAATACCATCCGGGCCCGGAGTTTTATTTACATTGAGATCTGCAAGAACCCTTTTAACGCCACGTGTTCGAAAAAATATCTGAGGCATCGACTGCTGTCTGGCAAAGATGAATTCTTTGCAAAAATTTCAGCCATAAGGTTAGCTTTGTCAACCGGGTCAGTGAATATCTGGTCACCGTTAACGAGGGTTGAAATAGAAGATGAAGAATTGTTCCTTATCCATTTAACGAATGACCAAAAGCTCTTACTTCCCCTGGGAGAAGAAAGAACTTTTTCACGAAGACGCTGTTCGTGAAGAAGTTTTTCGCGCCTAAGTACTCTAGCACAATTTGATCTTGCCTGCTTGCGTAGCAGTTCAGTAGTGTTATTTTTTTTTAAACGCCATTTTCTGAATACTTCCTCTTTGGATCTGACAGCTTCCCTGCATGTTTGATTAAACCAACAATTCTTTGAAGGTTTAATCGAAGTAGTCTTCGAGGGAATAAATGTGTTTATGCCAAGATGAATGATTTTCTCAACCATTTCAGCAGCAGCATCGACATAATTTCCAATTAAATTGCTGATAGAAATTGTTGAGCTCGGCCCAACGTGCCTTTTCGTATATGTACATTGTCCGCTTCGTGACTGGTTTCGAAGTGGATCGAAGATCGGAGAACGAAAAGGATGCTGAAATTGTGCAATGATCCGAGTTACCAAGAGGTGCAAGAATGTTAACCTCGTACTTTTCAGGGTGGGAGGTTAAAAAAAGGTCAAGAATATTTTGTTGTTGCCCTTCAACACGCGGAATGTGTGTTGGTTCATTCACTAATTGCGCCAAGTCATTGTGCGCGGCAAAAAGCTCAGCGTACTGGCCCTCCGGAGATGTATGGCTCGAATGGGAAAGCCAAGAATTATTATGGACATTGAAATCCCCAGCAACTACAATTTCACTGTCCGGATAATCTTCTAAGACTTTAGAAATAGAGTCGGAAAGGGCGTCGAAGCCATTTAGGGTAGCCTCCCTTTCCAAGTTTGGGCTTCTGTAAAGAAACCCGAAATGTAATGTGTGCGATCCAATCTTGAACTTAACCCAATGGGAGTTAAATTCTGGATTTTGTGAGTTCAAATGTTGCTGACTCTGGAACACAACACCATTACGTATATATAACACAAGACCTCTGTGAGAAAAAAAAGAGGACAGAGTGTGATAGCCAGGAATGTGAAAATCCTGTGGATCAGAATCCTCACACACCTGGGTCTCACATAGAGCGAGGACATCCGGCCTATGGAAACTAATGTGCGAGTATACCGCAAAAAAATACGACCTCAGCCCGCGAATGTTTGCGAAGTGAATTTTATACCTACCTACCATGACATTACCAAAGCGCAAGACAACATCAAAGCAAAATCACAAATAATGCTGCACCCCTCCCGCCGCTGTTGTTTCTGTTAGTTGCTCAGTGTTATGCCTACAACAACTAACAGAACAGCGACAAGAAGAACGCAGAACTATTTGTGATATGCGAACGGTAAAAAGGAGGGGGGAACACAAGTGCAAGACAACGAGGGGGGCATAAAAAAGCCCTTTGTGTTGTCTTTTCTGTGCAATGCGTGTGTGGAGCTGGTTGTTTTTATTGTTGTTCTGTGTATGTGATAGTTGTTGTTTCTTTTTGTTATTTTCGTTGGTAGCCGGTTTATTGTGTTTGTTTAGTTTTTCATTTTTCTATTTTGTGTCTTAGTTTGTAATTATGTATTTCTTCTATTTTTTTTTTTCGTTTATTTATTATGGATTGTTTCACTAAATGTTAATTATTGCATTTGGTGGACACGGCATTTCAGATATCCGGGATAGGCGCAAAGCAGTTTTAGCAACCCCATCAGCGTGCTCATTGCCAGCTATACCCAAGTGAGAGGGGATCCAGAGGACTACAATATTTTCGGGAAAATCACCTAATGTTAGCATACCGCTGTAAATACCCTTACGATTCCTATGAATTTCCCTCACCACACTGAGACTGTCAGTGCAAATTATAGTCCTTCTTCGTATGCGAAGAAAATTGCATCTCTTACAGAAGTGAGCTCAGCAACAAAAATCTCAGTGTAGTCTGGCAGACGGCACTCACAAATTGTCTCAAACTAAAAATCAGGTAATTGTTTGACCACGTAAACGGAGGTAATTTGCCCATCGAATGAGCCATCAGTATAAAGAATCATGTCCAGCTCATATGTTGAAATTCTGTCAGCAAAAGATCTCCTGGCCGCGTTTAAAGAATCATTCTTATGGGCGCTTAATGTAGCATCTACCAAAACAGTAGGCCTGTCTTCAATATAAGGGGAGGGTTTTAAGGGAGAAGAAATACATAACCACGAAAAAATCTGCAAAATATGATCGATAGATGAGATAGAATTTCCATCAGGGTGATTAATATGATGCCAAAACGCATCATGAATGCCAATCGATGGCAGGGTGAGCGTCTTAGACGCATGTCTAACAGAAAACCTCTCTAAAATAGTTCGAAATTAGGCGAACCTACCCTCCAATCTAAAAGCATCGTCGGGTGTTGCTGGTAGGTGCCCAGTAGCCGATCTGAAGCAATTGTTAAGTGCAACGTTCAACTTGCCCACATTTGACGCCGACGCCCAACCGTAAATTGTAATGCCGTGAGAGATTGTACCAATACTTAGTGACTTACAAATGTCAATAGCAGTCTCAATGTGAGGGCCTTTTGTCCTGGAACAAATAAGCCTGAGTATGTTGTAAATCTTCCCCAGTTTCGACACCAAGTATTTCACATGCTCATTCCACAACAAGTTTTTGGTAAAAGTAATCCCTAGAATTCTCATCTGCGTCTTAACCCTGATATCATTATCAACGAGACGAATGGAGTCTAACCTACAGACATGAAGAATATCTGTATTGGCGACAGGTATGACAGCTCCCGTGCTTCTAGCCCAGTCCTGAACTGTATCGTTAAATGTATTGATACTATCATCTACATCCTCAGGTACACCAGAAGAAACTGCGAATATGTTGTCAGCAAAGATACCGACAAAATCAATGCCAGGATAATTCTCCAAGGCTCTGACAAGTGAATTTGCGTAGATGTTGTACAGGATAAGTGAGAGTGTTGAACACTGAGAGACACCATTATCTAAATGAAAACATCCAGAAAAATGTCCATCCACTTTGACAATCATACGACGATCCGAGAGAAACGAATTTAGAAGAAAGACCATCTGTCTCGGTACTCCCCAAGTCATTTAGCTCTACTAAGATTTGAGTCGACACTTCATCTCCGAAAGAACCAGACTGTGTTTATATTATAACGCAAGACTTCTTCGAGACGATGACACATGCTATGGACACCATAGCGAGGCAAGAATGCATGTTGAATTGGCAGAAAACCATTACTTGCGTACCGAAAAAAGCGCTTGGCCAAAATGTTCTCTTATATCTTTAATAACAGGAAGCAGCAAAATCGGTCGGTATCCCTATAAACGGCTTTGATTTTCCCCCGGTTTAGGAATAGGAGAAATAATCGCAACTTTTCAATCATGTGGAAAGTTACCAGAAGACAGTATACTGTTGTATAAATTGCACAAACGTTTCTTAACTAAAAGCGGAGCATTTCTAACCATTGAGTAAGTCATCTTGTCAAAAGATGGGGTGGAACATTTTAGAATCTCAAGAGTTTCTTCAAGTTCAGAAATATTAATCAGCTGAACTAAGTTGGGAAAAAGATTTGCTGTGGGAGTAAAATTTTCAATTAACATATTTCGCTTTGAGAGATAATAGTTGGATCAAAGGCACCATCCGAGCTCAAGGAGCTCCACAAGGAAGCGAATTCATTTGCGATATCCTTCGGATGATAAAAAGTATTTTCACCTACACAGATAGTGGAAAAACTGTCTGGCCTCGAAACTCTCAAGATATTCACCTTGCTCCATAGGCAACGAACATCCATAAATGGGTTTAGGGAGTTAAGAAATCTGGCCCAGGTCTCCCGATTAGCGATCTTACATGCCCTCTTTACTCTTGAACACATCCTCCTATAGTCCAAGCAATTCTCCACATTCCTATTCCTTCTAAATCGTCTCCAAGCTTGTGTTCTATGTCTGATAAGTCTGGCTATGTCACTATTAAACCAAACTGGTCTATTTTTCCTATTTGGACTACGACTAATAGGTATAGACTCGTTCGCAGATTTTCTAAAGACGTTTTATCTGTGCTGCTTGTCTGTTGACGTTCCCTGATTCACAAAAATCGTCTTCGACTGAAAATCATATTCCTCAATAAAGCGAGGAATTCCTACCAGTCAGAAAATCATTTGAGATCAAAATTGGGAAGTGGTCCCCAACTTCAGGTAGCGGTAAGCATCTCCAGGTTAAACTAGAAGCAAAGTTTGGACTGCTCATAGTTATATCCACAGATGTAAGTGAATGGCGGGTATTTAGCAAGGTAGGGGAACCGTCTTTAAGAAGTATCAGATGAGCCCCAAAGTATGTTTCGGGCATTCAGGTCTCCTAGTACAAGGGTATTACCTCTTTTTGGAAACTGTATGCGACCAACCATATCAATGCTCAATGACAAGTCACATTCTTTATAAATGTTCACAACTGTTAAAGGAGTAGCGCAGTCAATTGTCAACGACTGAAAAAGCAAAGACCCAGTAGAGGCAGAGTGCTGAGTGACATTAATATTATCCCTAACAAGTAGGGCAATACTTGATTTATAATAAGAATAATCTTTATTGTGATGGAAAAAAGAAAATGTGGTCAGCTAGAATTTTGTAAAAAAATTAAGAACAAAAAGCCAATACAGATTGTTTTGGATTAGTTTGTAGTTTTAGCTATCTCTCTTTTTTTAGTTTATTACTTAAATTGTCTATTTGTAGTTATTTTATTGTTATGTTTTTCAACTATATATACTTTGAACATAAGACACAGAAGAACGCGATGGACGAATAAAATGTCGACTTTATTGCATGTCTCAATTTCAAACAGATGCAACTTTTGGCTGGACTACATGATCTCCAGTTTATATCATATTATCAAAAGCTATTCTCAGATATCTCCAAACGAACTAGTTTGACGCCACATTAAAAATACTAATCCAGGGTTAGAAGATTTTTTTTCAGATTGCCGATAGCTCTTGCTGTATATGAGAGCATGTATATATAAGCATTTCGTGAATTTACTCCTGACAAACTGTGGCTATGGTTATGCTCTTGAGACTGTAGCTCATCAAGATTTTGTACGTTTTATCTGTGTGTCCACTATCTATTATAGAAAAGTTCAAGCTCGAGATCATTGATTTATTTTTACTTTTTTGAGCCATAGAAATGTTAAAATAAGGCTTCAACATTTTGTTTGCTTTGATTGCTTCCGTTTTCGGAGCCCATTTGCAATGATTTCTCCAATTATTTTATGTTTGTTTATACAGCTTCTATTCGTACTATCCATGATTATTTTTTACTTATTATTATTTTCATTTCATGAGCCAATAGTTTCACCACCATTCCTTTGTGCGTTGATAAAAATAATATGATAATAAAACTTACATTTATAATTATTTAATTGATAACTAACGTTTTATTGAGAGATACAATATTGTAAAACATTTATGACAAAAAAACGAAGTCAAATTAGACCCCTTTTCTTCTTATAATCTTCAAGATTTAATGACCGCTTTGTAGCTGTTTCTGCTATTTTGGGAATAGGCTTCGGAAGAGTGCTGACGGCATTAACTGAAATATAAAAAATATGTGCGTATAGGTATAGTATTCATGTAAATAGCTCGATAAAAACATCAACATTGACAACAAAATAAAAAAAGTAAACAAAATTTAAAATGAAATTTTTTTTTAAAAAATTGTAATGTGTAGAAAGCGTAACACAGTAGAACCGCGATAATTCGTAAAGGACCTAGCAGGTTTTACGAATTACAGGAATTTTTGAAATAACGAGGTTTCGATAACGGAGCTAAAATAAGAACGATGCGAATTAAAGGGGTTTTCAATTTTAGTTCCATTTAGTTTAAATATGTATATACTCATACATTAGGGTGTTTAGACCATAACTTTAAAACGCCATGAACCAAATCAATATTTTTTAAATTGCTTTGAATTTTACCATCTTTCAAACTGCATCATGCGATTAAAAAATGGCAAAACTTATGATTCATATACATACATCGAATTAAAGTTCGAACAGTTTTCTTTCGAAATGATGGCTCAATAACATATTTATATTTTTACTAACAAACTTGTGCCAAAATTCGAAAACCCAATTTAATTTTTTTAATGTTTTTAATAACATGACAATTTCCTAAACAAAAGTTAACGGTAAACTGCTTTGCGTTAAGAATTATCACAGGTCTATATTATGTAATCAAATGTGTAATCTATAGAATTACTAATGGATTTTAGAGAACTGTTTTAATAATTCTTAAATAAATTCTACGGTTATATCACATATCCCCTAAAGTTAAAAACGGCGAAGAAAATTAAAAAAAAAGAACACTTCTCAAGTGTTCTTTTATAAATTATTTATCGCTCGAAAGGTCTACGTCTCTTCTTTTTAAATCCGGTAAGGTTTATAATTCGCTATGTTACATGCTTATAAGTGCGCAAAGGCACGCAGAACCTATGTTTGAAATAGATATCAAGATTTTGGGGGTGTTTGACAACCCCTACAAGCAAAATGGTACGACTCTTCAGATATTTCACCTTCATTATTTTGTAGCACTGTGTTGTGTAATATGTGCAACCTTGATCGACGTCAGTTTTCCCTACAATTTCAACAATTATGGCTTGCCAAAAATGTGATTATTCTTTTGGATTTGTTAGAATATTGCGCAAATTTCGTAAAAAAGTTTTCCACAGTGAGTATACAAATTATATCGTACGCAGCTCACTGATTTGAGAGAAGCTCCCCGTCTGTGCCTTCATGGAATGTTAAGGGAAATAAGTAAGTAAAGTTTTCAACAAAGCCCAAAAATACAGTTTTCCCCATTTTAAAACGAAGCGTTTTATAAATATTTTGGGAGCCAAAAATTTGTTAGGTACGTGTTAAATATTCTGACCAAGAGGTAAAATTGACTTAGTATTGCAAAAAAATAGGATTTAACGAGCGGACTAGAATGTATAGTATTTTACGAATTAAATCGTTTTTTAAGAGACCGACTGTTTCTTACGAATTTTTTTCAGGTACGACTTATCAAAGTTTTTCGTAAAACAAAAAAGTGTACCCTTAAATATTTCAACTTTGGAAATATTTCTACAATATACCCCATTGTCCGAATTTTTTACAGAACTCAAAACAGGAAGTTAATTCTAGACCACTGTGCGGCGATCGAAAACAATTATTTGCATCTGACTTAAATAAGCCAGTAGAGGTGATTGATTTAAGTGGTGATTTCAATAGTAGACACCAGTTCTAGGGATAGTTACAGCAAATAATTATTTGATGGGCTTATATTAAAAACACGATAAGCCACAAAATCAAAATACTGAGAAAATCACCTTCGAAGGTAGAAATAAATGCTGAATATAGGAATTTGATGAAATCATGAAAAAGATACTTGTATTTAGTGTATAAAAAAGACTACTATCACATACCACTCGCAGTATACCCAGAAAACTTTAAAAAAAAAGTAGTGGCCTATCCAGTTTTTGCAACATTTTATTCAATTTTTTATTTTATTTTGAGTATCAAAAATTTTGTTATTTTGGTTTTAAAAAATTAAATTAAATAAATAGGTTCATGAACTCTCTTTTGTAAATTCTAGTATACGCACCATAAATTTGAACGAAATAACGAGCTGAGAATTACCTTCTTTACTGTTTTATTTTAGTTTTCATTTTATACGACCTCTTCTTTTTTTCCTACATGAATGCAACCAAATATGTCCCTGCTTTGCAGATCATAAGACCATGGTTTCCAAAACTGCTTAAATAAGAGTTATCGGGTGTTATTATGCCTCTGTCTACAATTCTGTTCGCAACAACAAGGTAGACCCAGTTTGCATGCATCAACTTGTTTTTATAGTTTTTGGACAAAAATACTCATGACCAGAGCTTTTTTCTTCTTATTCCAGTCATACTTATCTTCATTTCAAGCGAAATGCGCTAAAGAGCAACACACGATTTTCCTGAATAACAAAAACATTATAAGCCATAAAAATGTAAATACTCGACCATTTAAAATAAATTTCTGAAATTACTTCATCATCTGTCAGCAAAAAGTCTTTTTCTATCACCATGCCTGTCTATAAAGATGCTCAACAAAATAATCACTACAATAGCTACCTCGAGTTTTTGACAAAAAAAAATTAGAAATAAAATCTCAATGTAAAAAGAGACACTTGTCGCTAAGTGTCTATAAGTCAGTATAGTTTCGTGGCTATAAACAATTTTTCCATATGATTTCCATAACGGGGATTGGAAGTATTTTCCTGCGTTTAGTCTTAATGGTGTAAGAGGGACGTGGACAATGACTTAATGCTGACGGACATTCAGTCGAGTCTTAAATAGGATAAGAATAATTTTGACCTATTTATATTGAAAAGATTTTTTCAAATAACAAATTGGCAGACAACAGTGAAAGTATGCGAATGCAGTCATGACCCCCAACAGTACAGTGGTGCTATTTCACATGCACATATAAGAGGATCCATATGGTCAAGAGACATGGCACTTATATGTCATACGCTCGGAAAGTGCGATATCGGTTTCTTAGAGAGTAAATTATAGGTAATGCTGATATTTCTTTAATTTGCACGTGTTCCTCATCCAAAAGTTTACTTCAACACACCTGTGACGTACATATATGATAACGAGAGAAAGACGTACGTATATGATGGTGGGGGCAACATTGAGTTTTTGTTTGCTGCTTAGGACGGCAACAACAACAAGAGAAGTTACTCTTGCGACAACGTTTTTGAAATGAACATGCACGTGCACATGTAGACCCTAAGTTTTTTCGGATGATTTTCTATATTTTTCTTGTGTTTCGAAGAGAATATGTGTACTCAACTGGTAACAAATTCGATGTATGTATGTAGGTGTAATTGCAGGGTTACTTCGCTTTGCGTTAGCAACCAAGTAAATAAAAACATTTGTTTAATTTGCTTAAGCAGCGAAATAAAGGAACAGTTTAAAATGAATTGTTATTGTTGTAATGAGTTAGTGGATGTTTATGCATTGTGCGATCCTTATTTGTGCTAAGTTGTTTGACGGTAATAGTTTTAAAGTATGGCGCGTCGTGTAAATCGAAAAATATTTCGATTTTATGTATGGCCAAGGCAAGTGTACAATCCTTATACCTTAAAAAGTGACAGAATCATGGTAAAATTGATTTAAAAAACCATCGAACGGTAAATATTTGAACATAGAAGCTTAACGCTGTCCCTGCTTAATTGTCCCACCAGATCGGAATCCACACTGCAGAAAAAACAAACACAGAACATCCGCCGTCAACATTGGAAACCAGACAATTTTCACAAAAGCCAAATGAATACCTAAAGGAATACTTAATACAAAACTTTATACCACCAGCCAGTGATAGAATTGATGGGTATAAAAAATAGAAAACCTACAACTACCCTAGTGTTTATTAATCCAAGGCTCCTGAAGCAGTGCCTCGTCAGTATTGGATTCAGTGAGGAATGTTGTGCGGTCGGCCGAGGCTGATTCACAATGATGCAGTCTGATTCACCACTCGCACCCTGGTAGGTCCTTTCAGGTTTTGGGAACCGGAATCTGATGGAACCTAAACCGAAGTTCACAATACCCACACTGAATCTCAATCGAGCATGAGATTTCAGATCCACAGCGAATCTGAAAACCCTTCCCTGGTTGCCTTTACAAGCCACTGAAGCTACCAGCTGCCATTCCACCACACTGTCACCTATTTCTAGTCCGAACGATAATCACCATCCTACGATTTGTGCCTCTTTTTCGATCTTTTTACCTCAAACATCACCATCCTACGATTTGTGCCTCTTCTTCAATCTCTTTACCTCAAATATTACCAGTATGTTCTCCTGGTTACTCTTTTAGGTAGTTTTTTAAGCGTTGTGATTTTGAATGCCTCAACTCATTATTATTATCATGACTTCGATCATGTAGTGGATACATTTTGTGATATTTTAATTAATTTTGTGAATAGAACGATGCCTAAGGAACCCGTCGTTAGTAAAAAATGTATACCTTGGCCCTCAAGGGAATTATATAGATTAACAAATTTGAAAAGTAAACTTTTTCAAAAATTCAGGAGAACTGGACTGAATGTGGACTACCGCCGGCATTCCGCGGCAAGACACAGGTACACTATCGAGTCTCGCAGTTGTTATATGTCCTTATTGAATAACGTTAGCGACAATTATGAAAGTGACCCTAAATCATTTTACAACTTTGTTAATTTGAAAAGTCGTACTTCATCTAAGCCATCAAGGATTAGAAGTAATGACATTGCATTTTGTGATGATCAGTCGATAGCCAACTGTTTCGCTGACTTTCTTGAAACTACATACTCTTAACGGTCCTTTGACCGTGGTGTTTCTTACCCGTATAGTCTTTTCTCAGTTAACCAGATACTCTATCCTATCTTAGGCCTAAAATGGAATACAACTCGCATATATGGGCAGGGGCTCCATTAACATCTTTGAAGCTTCTGGACCGTGTACAGAGGAGAGCGGTGGTGATGATAGGGGATGGTAGGGTATCCAGCTCTATTGTCTCCCTACAGCATCGCCGAAATGTGGGTTGTGTATCGCTATTCTATAGATATTTTAATGGTATCTGTTCAGAAGATATCCGTCGTCTGGTCCCTGACGTTAGAACATTTAGCCGGAATACTCGGCTATCCAGGGTCTCTCATCCGTTCATTGTCAAATGGCCGGTTGACCGGACGACGCACTATAGAGAAAATTCGTTCTTCAGCCGGACTGTTCGTTTGTGGAATAATCTTCCTGCAAGTGTTTTTCCTGCCTGTTATGACATTACCAAATTCAAGGCCAACGTCAACAAACACTACTCCCTCTTTCCTCCCTCCAATACCCTTATTTCCCATCTCTAACACAGTGCATTGCATTTATAGGGGGCATCCCCTGAGTGTTAGTCAAAAAAAAAAAAAAAAAAATTAAATTTGCACCGTCTTAAACCCACTTGTTCTTCCGGTCCAGATGGTATACCAAATTTGCTACTTAAACTTTGCTCAGCATCTCTTGTATTGCCGTTGACCCGTGGTACCACGGAAACTATGTTTGAGTGTACTTATTGTCACTCTAACCCAACGTTAGGCACAACAACTTATTAGTAATTAAAAATGTAATCTAATTCCAAGTGGAAAAGCTAAACAATTGAACACATAATTTTTCATAACAGGTATATTAAACAAATTGTCTTAGGACTACAACTTACTTATTTACCGTAAAGCCGGAGGCGAATGTCAATACATATAATCAAATATATTTCTTGGGAAAACGAATATTGAAATATACGTTCTTGAGAAATCGAAATTATTTACCCGAATGTTTTTATGCGAATGTTCAAAATGATGAGAATAATTCGCATTCGCATCTGCGAATTTCGTGGACACTAAATACTTATAGCTATTAAACGGTATGTATAATTACCTGGAACCGATACATCCAAATCAATATCAAAATCATGCAATGAATACAAATTATAACTTTTCTTGTCGTTTGAGTTACTTATGGAGTCAACAGAAAAGGTTTTTTGTTTGTGCATGCTGGTAGTCAATGTTTCCGTAATTTCATCAATGCTTTCCTTATCATTTGTTTGTTTAAATCCCATTCGCGGTTGTGTTATTCTTCGAGTGAAAGGATCTGATATTCGTAAGCCCTTATTAGCACGAGCTTCTTCCATTATGGCCTTTTCAGCATCTTCGACGTTACGCTTCCTGTTGCGATCATTAATGTATGATATTAAACTTATACTACTCGATCTCCGCTTGTCGAGTTCGGACGCTCGACTTTCAAGTTCTTCTATTTGCTGGCTCAAATCTTGTGAGACTTCATATTCACCACGTAGCAGTGCTGCATCTCTCTCCTTCATTAGACATGTTTTCTTCATAGCATAGTTTGTGGGTCTGTTCCTAAATCTGTTTTTTTCTTCAATGATTTTATCAACATCTTCATCCTTAAACTCATAATTCAGAGCAATCTTTATATCAGCAAGTTTCTGATCAATTAAACTCAACGGAGGCATTTGCACATTTTGTTGCGTACACATTTCCTGCCATTTCATGAATTCATTCTCGCTAAATTCTTGGTTAGAAATAAATTCGAGCCGAAATACTCGTTCTTGAGTACCATGCTTTAACCGGAGACCTTTATTCGTACGTGTTTTTCCTAAGTTGTAAATCTTTCCTGTTTCTAAGACACCAACTATCTCTGCGACACGGTAAACAGGTTTTTGTCCGTTATTTCCAATACTAATACGAACAAAGCAATTCATCACTGTGTGTTCAAATATTGGTAGATTTATGAATCGCTCCATTTTGAATCTAGACAGCCGTATCTTATTTAGTTCATCTCTCGTAGTTATAAACTTCGTTTGTTTGTCTTCAGGCTCGTCCTCTTCACTTTCACTAGAAGATTTACTACTATTTGATCGAGAACGTTTGTCAGATGGTTTTTCGTCATCTTCCCACTCACTGCTGCCCGAATCGTCTGAATAAATTTCAGACGCCTTTAACTTAACAGATGATTTTCCACCAGTTACACTCTCTAATTCTTCCTTTTCATCCTCCCGTTCTTTTTGCGCCTGACGCTTTGCTTCTTCCTCCTCTGGAATAAATAATAAAGAAATTATGGGTTATTCAAGGGTTAGTTACATCTGTGATCATGTCAGACAATCTGCCTAATAATGGTTTTTGTTGACAGACCATTGACTTATGTTTCTGATTACTTACGACAGTCAACATATTTTGCACATCCCAAGTTGAGTGAATTAATGATACGTGACATAGGTAACTAAAATCATGCTGACCAGGTCGCTTTGCAAGTTCGGCATTCACTACACTTAACAAACCAAGTAATGTGAGCCATTTTTATTGTCCGGTTGAACAGTTTGGATATTGACCTGTAGCTAAACGAATTCATGGTCACTACACTTTATGTGAATGTGCAAGTTATGCTAACTGTCGTAATATAAATTAATATAATAGAAAGACAAACGAATAATAAAGAATTTAGTAATCAAGAAAGATAACAACTTGGACAAACCTCTCATTGACTACATTGTTTAGGACGCATCAAATATCATTTAATTAACGTGATTTATAATCTAATAAATAATGATAACCACTCTTTCATATGGGCCAATCATTCAGCCCGATTCTGAATACTTCCCGGGAGATAATTCCCGAGAATAAAATCCTCCTATTCTAAACAAACGGGAAGAATAGTAAAAATGTTGCTGTTTGGTTTGGCTAACAATTTGTAAATTATTTTTACGAAATTTCAAATAGACAATAGTGAATAAAGTGAATATAAATAAATAAAATGCGTTTGCGATGATAGCTGAAGCAGAAAAAGCTGAAGGAGAAGAATGTGCAAATGATAGAAAGGAAAAAGTTACGCGATGCCTTTTTTTCAAGATATTCATCGGAATGATCAACAACTGATTTTTAACCAAAAATAAAAAATAAATTTACAGGTCTGTGATCATGAGCTGAGGACTCAGTACGTGGGTGCATCGCATTCCGGTGCGTGTCATGATTCATCCATTTGGAATACCATTGGAAACAACTTTTTTCTGTATATTCATACATTTTACTAAAAAAAAGTTAATAATCCAAAAGAAAAACTGTAAAAAGCATAACGCATTTGCAATTTTTTGGCCGAATATTTCCAAAAAAAATCACTCACATTCTTCTTTTTATGCCTTCTTTTGTCCCTGGGAAAAGATTCCTTTTTTCGAAGTTGGTTTAGAATCGGGGAAAACGGAAATATTCCCTGGGAATTGTTATTCTGAATCGGGCTGATAATGTACTGGTGCGAAATTTTATCGATGTAATATGTAGATCCTATAGTAACGGGAGCTTAAATGAAGAGGTACATTTTTTCAAAAGTGTATTATTCAAATACATAAACCACAAATGGGTTCGGACCTTTGTATGGAGGTTCCAATAGTATAATTTATATTAATTTAATTATTAGCATTATTGTTGTGTCCTGTCTGCCCAATTTTAAATTGTCATGGGTAATTAAAAATCTGCATTATCTTCATATTACATAAAAAAAATACCTGTTGAAAAGTTGAGATCGGGCATTTTGACGTGATGCGAGGGCTTATGTGTTTCTTGTGGTTTTAGGCTTGCGTAAGGGCTTTAAATCACTAAACTGGTCTGGCCCATGCAGAAGTCTACTACTATAAAAAGATACACAACTAAAAGTTACTCATGCTTGTCACGAGTCTTATGGGAGGTCAGTAACTCTTATGCCCTGGCCATTGACATACAATATGTTACGTCAACGTTATAAAAGCACTTTTAAGGTCAAGGTGGTCGGTAGCAGTGTCGAGGATATGCATGGTTAGTAAGTGCGTAAATAAAACTACCCGCTAACAGCTTCCTCTGGTGCCAGGGCACGTATGCTGTCACTGCGTGCGATGGTACTTTCCATACTCGTGGGATTTACATGGGAAAACAAACTACAAACAAAAACAACCAAACGCACTAAAACAAACACAAAGACGGAACAACAACAAATACTTAACACAGACATGGACACAAGAGGCAGCACCGGCGCTAGTTAGGATCCTGTAAGGACTGGACAGCCAGACAGAGTGGGACACACCGATCAGGGGGTAATGGCGATCTGGACGGATCAGGATATACATTGATGAGTTGGAAAAACTTCAGGGGCTGTCTAGGGACTCATTCGCAGACACCGATGACGCCGTCAATAGACTGGAAGAGCTCGCCGTGCTCTCTGACGAGGGTGAACATGATGTCACCATAATACATGGCACTGATCAGAGAGTAGTGAGGTCTTCTCCAGACTCTGACGACTCGGATCAACTGGCTCTGAAAAGAGCGTCGATAACCGTTAGGGAGTGGCAGCTCATCAGGAAATTGAAAAAAAAAATACGACTCCACCAAGGACCTCATGAAGGCTGACTCTCACGAAAGTCTGTACAGGACCAGCGTACGCATCCAGAAAAACCCCTGGAGTTCAGAATGCGACTGTTGGCCCTGTAAAGGCTGTTAAACATGATGTTATTGGAGTTTCTGATGCTGTTCCCACTCCGGATCGGATAACGGACCCAGCTCCAGAAAAGCCAAATACATCAATGAATGTGAGTGGTGCTAGAGTACCACCAACAATCACGAAGGAGGGGGAGAAGTCATACATCTCTCGGGGTGGTCTCTCGTCTAGAGGGGCCACAACAAAGAGGACGAGGTCTGGCGACGAACCTTCCTTAAAAAGCAAGAAGGCAAAACAGTCGAGCAGCAGTTGTCGGATAGACCATCGTCAATTTGCTGTCATTGTTCGATCAGTGTCGATCACTAGCAGCTTGTAGAGGGAATGCTGATCAATCGCATTGCAGTCTTCAAGGGCGAGAGGAATAAATTGCCTTCAAGGGTGCGGACTGGTCGAAGGGTTAAGAGTTAATATCAACCACCCCGAGAGCTGTATGAAATGAGAACTCGGCTAGATTTCTCACAGAAACTGTTGAAGGCGTTATTATTTTTTTTTTCGACGCACACACCCGAGGTGTCCGCATCCCCATAATGTACGGACAGCGTACACATTATGGACCGATCCACAATGGAGAGATGGCAATGGGCAACATCGTCAACAAGATCAACTAAAGACAAATATCAACAGCCGATCGTTTAAAAAAAATGATACTAGAATGATAGGAAACTAAATAACAGATTGAGCATAACTACACAAACTTTATAGGATACCCACCACCAAAACTTTTATGCAAAGTAACTTAAAATAACTAAATACCGACACCAAATAGTTAAAATAATTCAAATTTACTTCTACAAAGACTGTGTGTTTAAATGGAAAATAATAATAAGGAATTGAAATCAGCACACATTCTCCGAATCGGAAATCCACATACATAATTTATCTTTGGAAATCCAATTGTATGAACTGATAGTGTCTAGATGGTCTAAACGGGATATTAATAGAAATTCTTGATATTAAAAACTCCGATGGCACAACTCCACGAATGATTTTATATACCATCATAGTATTCATCATTGTTCGGCTTCTTTTTAATGTCGGCAATTTAATAAGGTTCAACCTACTGTTATAGGGCGGAAGATCATAACCGGAATCCCAGCGAAGATTTCTCAAGCAAAAAAGTAAAAAATTGTTGCTGTACAGACTCAATTTAATTAACATAGTAAACATATTGGGGATCCCATACAACCGAGCCATATTCCAAAATTGGACTGACAAGTGAAGTAAACAACAGTTTCGTTGTATAAGGGTCAGTGAATTATTTGACCCAACGTTTCATAAAAATAAAGGAATCGACAGAAATCAGTTCCGTGAAGTTTAACTTTATGTCCATCATAAAACCAAGGTCGATAAAGGAATCGGCAGAAATCAGTTCCGTGCCGCATAAGTTAAACGTAACGTGTAACATTTTAGATCTAGAGAAACACATATGTTTACATTTTTTTAAATCCAGTTCCAAATAATTAAAATCACGAAATCGGTCCAAGTCATCCGGCAGCTAGTGAGTATGATAAAAAGATTTTGACGTCATCAGCGAACGTAAGTCAAATGACCGTGAAGAGTATGTAGTTTCAAAAAAGACAGCGAAACAGTTGGTTATCGACTGATCATCATAAAATGCAATGCCATTACTTCTAATCCTTGATGGCTTAGATGAAGTACGACGTTTCAAATTAAAAATGTTGTAAAATGATTTAGGGTCACTTTTAAAATTGTCCCTAACGTTATTCAAGAAGGACTTATAACAACTACGAGACTCGATAGTGTACCTGTGTCTTGCCACGGAATACCAGCTGTAGTCCACATTCAGACCAGTTCTCTTGAATTTTTTAAAAAGTTTACTTTTCAAATTTTTTAATCTACATAATTCCTTTGGGGGCCAAGGTATACATTTTTTACTAACGACGGGTTCCTTAGGCACCGTTCTATTCACAAAATTAAATAAAATATCACAAAATGTATCCACTACATGATCGAAGTCCTGAACACTACTACAACTGCAAATAGCGGCATCTTCCCTGCATTGCTACAGCACTGTCCGGAGATAGCACTATCAATTTTAATTGACATTTATACTACTGATCAAGTATGTCCCAACCAAATAGAGGGAAGTCAGGTCATACCGAAAGCTGGTAAGTCTATCCACGTCACAACCAAGGATTTCAGACCAAACACTGGAATGACTGCAACTCGGTTACAACAAATATGATGTTCTCTTTAGTAGTATGGACGTTTTATATTTGCATTTCACTCTTTGTTGTGCGCTTTAATGCTTAAGACTTTTTCGTTCTCTGTTAAATAAAGTTTATCTATTTTGAATCATAAATTTATCACAAACTCCTACTTCTCGGTTTATGTGAAACACGACACCCTAATACAGGGATGATAACCGATTAAGAACACGTGCGCGCTACATCTCTTGCATCCAATGTTATATGTACGTCCTGATTTCCTTTTACTAACTGGGGACTTTAATGCGCAAGTAGGCCCGATTAACAGCAACATAGAGCAAACCATGGGTGTGCATTGACTAGACTAATGTGGACTAGTGGGCTGATTTATGCAGTTTCCATTGTTGCACATAATTTAATTTTTTTATAATTTTTGTCCAATAAAAATGATTTAAAAAATAAAAATTTTGTAAATAATAAAAAATGTATCGTTTACTGTAAAAATGCCATAAAATCTTTCCATATACTATGTTTTCAAAATAAGAAATGTAACAGTTCAGACGCGGCATGATTTTGAAAAGGCAGTAGACCACTTAAACACCGGGTAAAAACTGGTAGGGTCTTGTTCATTGCACTTCTAACTGTTTCATATTCGAAAGCATCACGGCAGGATTCAAGATGGGTGTCATCAATATATTGAATCCTTATATCATTGCATATAAAAAATGAAATACATAAAAGCAAATGTCCTTGTCTGAGCTTCCTTTAGGGCTACTGTAATAACTACCATTCCACCAATGCATCGTAAAAAACCTGGTACTGCTTCTGATGTGTTCTCGTATTGGAAAACATATCCACCTTTCTGATATCCAATCTCAGTTTTACAATTTGCGGAATTGCCTCCTTTTTCCATTGGAGGCAGACAATTTGTTAGAACCTCTAATGTAAATACACCGCACAGATATTTCTGTTGTATTTTATGGTCTTCACCTAATTTATTTTTTTATTTTCTTTTCATTTGACACTAGTATTTCGTACCCCAGTTAATCAGGTAGTCTGTCCAATCATAGGTTCATCACAAATTTAAATAAAATTGTACCGTCTTAAACCCACTTATTCTTCCGGGTCAGATGGTATAACCAATTTGCTACTTAAACATTGCTGAGCATTTCTTGTTTGTCGCACACAAACTTATGTTATATATACCGATTTTAGCAAGACATTTGATAAAGTAAATCACAAGTTCTTGTTAGTAAAACTTAATTGGTTCTAAATATAAACTCCTAATCAATTAAAATTAAAACGCTGGGCAAAACAGTTCACTGACTCTTATACAACGAAACGGTTGTTTACTTCACTTGTCAGACCCATTTTGTAATTTGGAATCCCAATATGTTTACTATGTTAATAAAAATGAGTCTGATCTTCCGTCTTATAACAGTAGGTTGAAACTTATTAAATTGCCTACAAAAAGTAGGCGTACAATGTGGAATACTATGACGCTATATAAAATTATTCATGGTTTTTTAATATCAAGAATTTCTGTTAATGTCACGTTTAGACCATCTAGACACTACCAGTTAATACAATTGGATTTCCGGAGATATAATTATGCATGTGAAGATCCGATTCGGAAAATGTGTGCTGATTTTCATTTATTATTTCAACTAAAAGGGTTTGATACATTCAAATCCGATTCGGAAAATGTGTGCTGATTTTCATTTATTATTTCAACTAACAGGGTTTGATGCATTCAAATCTATTATTATTTTGCATTTAAACACAATGTATTTGTAAATTTGAATTAATAACATTAAGGCCTTTTATTTATTTGGTGTTTTATTATTTTAAATTACTTTATACGAGGTATGCTGACAAGGTCGGCCATTTTGAATGTTTAGTTAATTTTTGTCAACTGTTGTGCTTGGATGTGTTTTAACTTGTCTTCGATTTTTACCTATTTCAGAAAATGGATCAAAGAATCCGGAAGCCCAAGCTCGTCAACAACAGACGAAAACATTGATAAAGTGAATAAAATAATATTGGCCAATCGACGAATTATCATTAGAGAAATTGCTGAGAATCTAAATATGTCGATTGGCTCGTGCCATTCGATTTTAACCAATGATTTGGGCATGAGTCGGGTCTCCGCTAAATTCGTGCCAATTTGGACCAAAAACAGCATCGCGTTAAAATTGCTTAGGAGATGTTGAACTCGGCCCGTGACGACCCAAATTTGCCCCAGAGGGTCATAACTGGTGACGAATCATCGGTTTATGGTTACGACGTGGAAACTAAAGCTCAATCATCCCAATGGAAGCTGCCGCATGAACCAAGACCGAAAAAAGCGGTCGAACGTAAAGGTTTTGCTCACAGTTTTCTTTGATTGCAGGCGCGTGGTGCATTATGAGTTTTTGCCACAGGGTAGTACGGTCAATAAAGAGTATTACCTGCAAGCTATGCGCAAATTGCGCGAATCAAGCCGCCAAAAACGCCCGGGTTTATGGAAGAAGTTTATGGTGGCTTTTTACCATGATAACGCCCCTGCACACACATCGTTGTTTGTGCGCGAAATTTGGACAAAAACAACACAGTAATGCTGCCGCAGCCACCGTATTCCATGACCTAGCCCCCTGTGACTATTTTTTGTTCCCGAAACTGAAAAGGCCCAAGAAAGGACGACGCTACGCCACGTTTGAGGAGATAATGACGGTATCGAAGGACTAGGAGAAACAAGGTCACAAAAAATGATTATTTGAAGTGCTTCGAGGATTGGAAAAAACGTAGGCAGAAGTGTATTATATCCGAGGGGAATAACTTTGAAGGGGACAAAATAGATATTTATGAATAAATACTTTTTGAAAAAATACAAAATTCGCGATATTTTTTAACATACCTCGTATACAAGATTTGGCGGTGCGTATCCTTTTAGGTTTTTTTAGCTATGCTCAATCTGATATTTAGTTACCTATTATTCTCGTATCATTATATGTTTTAACCGGGTGGTGGTTGATATTTATCTTTAGGTGACCTTGTTGACGATGTTGCTTATTGCCATCTCTCCATTGTGGATCGGTTCATAATGTAAGCCCTAAGTTATGGGTCTTTGGCCCCTAGTTCGAAATAAAAACTGCCCTTCACTTTGAAACAGCTGATTTAGTACTAAAATATCAAAACACTATTTCGAAGTGAACAGCCGTTCGGGGAGAACCATTTATTCGCTATAAATTCTGTCACGCACAGAGTGATGTTGTATGATTAGGGCTTAAGATAAACGAGTTGGTCAGTTAGTGTGTGTACTTCAAACTCGATGGTCGGATCGCGGAACATTTATTGTTTACGACTTGATATATAATTAATACTTGAATAAATAACTTATTGAATTAAAATAGCTTGGTTGTTTTATACAGGCCAATTCTGTTTTATCTAGGCCAATCCGTAACAATCCTTCAATGTCGCCTTACACTTCGGTTATTGTGCTCGCCTAAAAGAAGAACGACGAATGTGTAGATTATCGCGCCAGGAATTGCATAACGGTAAAAACTCATTTTCTAATACCAAATCTGGGGGATTTTCTGGATTTATGAATGGGGTTACACCAAATCGAGATGGCGGAAACCTCAAAACAATATACGGCATTTGTGACCATCACTAATGGTCATTACAAGTACAAACTGCATGAATGAACCAACTAGTTGCAGGTATAATTGAACTGTTTGAGGTAACAACATTCTTGTTCTTTTTGTGGGAAAAAAAAATTTTGTTGAAAAAAAAAAAATTGTAAAAAAAAAATTTTGGTAAAAAAAAAAATTTGGGGAAAACACAATTTCAAAAAAAAAATATTATTTTTTTTATTATTATTATTTATAGAAAATTATAGAATGCCTATTTAAATTCCTACGTAATGCGTGACAGAGTCAGTGAATCAGTGTATCAGTGAATCAGTGTCGAGGGTAAATATATATTAAGATGATGAGGAAGGTATGTTGTTAATAGTGAAAAACACCGTCAGCATAATGTCCACGACGACCACGCGTACAGGACCATATCCTTTTAATGATATTTTCCTAACGAATTCTATCTTTGAGGTCTTGAGTGTCGACTGGGCTGTTGGCGTATATTTTATATTTCACGTGGCCACAAAGGAAGAAGTCGCAAGGTGTTAAATTACAAGATCTCGGTGACCAATTGTGATCACCTCTTCGAGAGATAACACAGTTCGGAAACTTTTTAGTTTTGCGAACTGTGACTGCAAGATTATTATAATTTTTGTAGTGAATTTTAATAATTGCAATGCTTCAACGTGTATCGTTCCATTTTTAGTAATGGCGTAGTTTCTACATGTCAATGTCAAAAGAGACAGCTTTCGAAAAACCGTGTGTTTCAAAATAACACCTCTTGTTGGAGAACCCTGTACATGTACCAAACAATTGAATGTCGTTATCATATATAGCTATGTCAGCATTGTTAGTATTAGAACTACGACTAGTACTAAGCATATATTGTGCACGTCCAGACAAAAATGAAGAAATAAGATTACAAGATGTTGTGATGCTTTTTAAAACCTTATTGATATGGATCAACTGGAAATTATGATCAACAAATTTATGTCATTCAAATAAATTTGTAGGTATTAATCACTCTAGATGTACATACTTGCAATATTTAGCATTAAAATGGCTTTGTCAGATCGAAATTAATATTGTGTAATTTGGATTTGTGCCTTTTTTGTGTGAATTTAAAGACAATTAAAATGAATTGTTCCATTATTGGATGCACCATAACATCAGACGAAAGAATGATGTGTTGCTGGATTTGCGGCCAGTTGGGACTTAACAAATATGTCGGTTTTCTGTCCGACTTCTGATGCCGTAAATAAAAATAATGGTATCAAATGTTGTCCGCGGTCTAGAATAATGGGTATTAAATTCTACAACTTCTTCACTGGCTGATCTTACCAAAATGGGGGAAAAATATTTTAATACCAAACAAATTTTCTGATTCTTTTAATTCGTATCCCGAATTGGATAAGACTGCGGAATCTCCGGTTCGCAAACAAACGCCGAAGAGGTAAGGTTGTGCGTAAAGTTAAATTTCAATAACCACATCATTACTACGGTAAATAAAGCTGGGCGAAGGAGTTCACTGAGCCTTATACAACGAAATGGTTGTTTAATTCACTTGTCAGGCCAATTTTGGAATATGGCTCGGTTGTATGGGATTTAGCAGAAACAATTTTTACTTTTTACATGAGAAATCTTCACAGGGCTTCGGCTTATGAATTTTCGTCGTATAACAGTAGGTTGAACCTTATTTAATAAAAGAAGGCGAATGATGAATACTAGGATGGTATATAAAATAATTCACGGCGTTGTGCCACCGGATTTTTTGATATCCTTCATACAAAAAAGACTGCGGAATCTCCGGTTCGCAAACAAACGCCGAAGAGGTAAGGTTGTGCTTAAAGTTAAATTTCAATAACCACATCATTACTACGGTAAATAAAGCTGGGCGAAGGAGTTCACTGACCCTTATACAACGAAATGGTTGTTTAATTCACTTGTCAGGCCAATTTTGGAATATGGCTCGGTTGTATGGGATTTAGCAGAAACAATTTTTACTTTTTACATGAGAAATCTTCACAGGGCTTCGGCTTATGAATTTTCGTCGTATAACAGTAGGTTGAACCTTATTTAATAAAAGAAGGCGAATGATGAATACTAGGATGGTATATAAAATAATTCACGGCGTTGTGCCACCGGATTTTTTGATATCCTTCATACAAAAAATAACAAAAAAAAAACAGATTTTGGGGTTGTTGTAGCTTCTGGGAAGCACTTCCCATTAGCTCCAGTGCATTACTATTCCTCAATTTTCAAGGTCGAGTCTTGAGCCGAACTCCAAACGGTGTGCTTAAATCCACGAGAAGAAAACACTTATTTACACACACTGTTTTCGGTGATCGAAGCAACATGTAATCATTTCTCAATTGGAACACCATAATCTGAATACGCAACTGTTGGAACGCTACTGTCAATGCCGCAAAGTTGGCCGCATGCGGCTCAACAATATAAAGAAAAATATAGAGATCTTTAAGCCCAGCAATAGCCTAAAATAGTTATACTATTTAGCATTTGAGTAGATCAACTCGTTTCGTTAGGTATCTTAAAATATTGCAATAAGTGCAGGCGACATTTTTTTAGTTCAAAATTATTTACCTCGTTTTGCTTTTCCCTCTCTTTTTGCCTTTAACATCGCCATAGCATTGCTCCTTTTGTCATCAGTTCGATTCATTTCAACATTTTTCTTCCTCTCCTTCGATCTTTCCTTATGATCAAAATAGTCGGCATTGCCACAGACTAAGTCGTCTTGTGAAGTCTTAAGGGAAATTTCAGTATTAGGGGGCATATATTCAGATGGTTCAGAATCTGTAGCAGTTTTTGAGTTATTCTGGACTACCGATACCGGCACATTTTCTGACTGCATGTTTGGCTCGGATGTCACAGACATATTTGGACCTTTATGTTTTTTTCTTTTTTTCTTCTTTTCCTTAACATCTGTCTTTGACTTGGTTTTTTCGCCCCTTCGTGCTAATTTCAACTTGCGCTCGATTTCCCATCTTGTTCGCATTATATCGCGCTGTTCAATTCGCTTAAATATTTCTGTTTCGCGTTCCTTTTCGGAGAGATGGGAAAGACGTTTGCGGTCCTCCTCGTCTCCCATCAAGTTGTCGTCGAATCCATCATCAAATTCTGAATCTGAACTGCTTTCCGAAGATGACGACCCTCTACCATTTGTGTTGCTGTCAGATTCGTCAGAGCCTTTTTCTTTGCCTCTCTCGTCATCAGAGTCCGATACCTCACCCTCCTCATGATCGATTGTCTTTTTGCTGGTATCTGTTTTTAAGGCTTGCACTTCTTCGCCACTGTCGCGCAAATCCTCATTGGACGGTATCGAACTTCTGTGTTTAACTTTGGAGCTTATACTTAAATCATCATCAGAATCGGAAGACCCTGACAATGCAGTGAACTTCTGCGAACTACTAAGCTGTCTTTTTCTTTTTTTCCCCAATGTTAAAAGATCCTGTAAAATCCAATCTGTTATATATATACGAAAATTTGCATTAGTAAAACTTTAAAATTACCGATTCAATATTTGATCCAGATTCACTGTCGCTAGAATCCAATTCCAATAACGCATTCTTTCTCCTCTTCCCCATATTCAATTCAATAAATTTGTATATTTAATCAGAAAACTACAAACGCCAAATCCAACTTCACGCAGAACAATTAACGAGACAAGAAACCCAAGCCAAACCGAAATGTAGAACGTCTGTACGCAACTCAGACGGCAATTTGTCTTATGCGGCTAGGGAATAATCTTCCCTACCCATGTCCCAGCCATTACACAGGGCAGTGATTGTTCGAATAACTCAACACACATTTGTTATCAATGTTGGCTACTGATCGGCCACTGGCAACGAAAATTCATTGGCAGTGTAATTTTGGCACATGCATAACCCTCCCATTACACCTACATCTAATTTGTTGCCAGTTAGGCAAACATATACTCTTCGAAACAGAAGAAAAATATCGAAAATCATCTGAAAAAATCATTTCAAAAACATCGTTAGAAGAGTAACATCTCTTGTTGTTGTTGCCGTCCGCAGCAGCAAACAATTAAGCTATTATTTCAATCGTGCACAATACTTGCGCGATCTGACCGGACGATTAAATGAATCGTCGACGATGTCCAATTCCGATCGCGCACGTTTCGTACAACGGCGGCGTGTGCCAAGGCGGCAACTCTATCAAACGGATCGTGTACGATGCACGGAAAAGAATCGTGCACGATGCTTTTATTTCTACTTCAAAAGAACCTTGACTATAAGTAGATTTCATAATTTTTTTTTGTTTCTCACAAAAACACACTTTACACTCTCTCTTTAATGCTCTACAACTGAGTTGAAATGAATTCGTCAAACGATCGCCAGAATACGTATGCGGGTAACTGATGTCAGAGTAACTGAAAATACACTTATTTATTCACTCGTCGAACAATCATCACAACGACTCGCAAGAGCGTCGTTTGAAAGAGCAAACTACGATTTTACTTCAACAATCGTCTGCACGATTAAAAAACGAATCGTGCAATTGCTAGATGGGTGGTTAGAGACGAATGTTAGAGTTCCCAGCACATTTTTTGTGTCAATATATCAGAAAAATGTATTATTTAATTATGTTTTGACTGTTTTGTCGAAAAAAATCAGTTTTGTGCATTATTGTCAATACAGAATTCATAGGACGTATTTGAATTACAAAAAAACAAATGTTTAAATCTTTATGAAAACAAATTTGCTTTCCATACTTTTCCACAACTGCTCTGATGAACGGAAACCATTCTTGAGTTACTCTTGTCACAACATTTTTTAAATGAACATGCACTTGGACCATCATTACTCAACTTGGCAACAAATTAATTGTAGGGTTACGCCGAAGTAACACATAATAGTGATTGTTCGAAAAACTCAACACACTCAAACTTGTTTAGGTTAGGTTAGGTTAGGAAGGGTGGTACATCCTAAAATGCACCTCCACTCGGAGACCCATAGGGTCCATTGTATATATTACATCCCATTATCGTTTCCCAATTGGAAAGTATTTTGGTTAGGATATAATCCTTCTGTTTTTTTAAAAAGTGGCTGATTGGCGGTTTAACCGATCTATCCGCTTCCTCAATATACAAAGCTTAGCCCATTCGAGCTAGCTCATCCGCGATTTCATTCCCTTCAATGTCACAGTGCCCTGGCACACAGCATAAGCCTACGTTGTAGTCCCTTAGAAGTAGGCTTAGCACCTGCCTACAGTCATTAACTACTCTAGAAGAAACCTGATGTCTTGTTATGGCCCTCTGTGCTGTCTGACTGTCAACGTAGAAAGTAATGTAGTCTCCTTTCGGAATTATGCTACCGGAAATTACCTCCGCAGCTCGCAATACCGCTAAAATTTCTGCTTGGAAGACACTACATTCTTCCGGTAGTCTGAATGATATCCTAATGTCCGCCTTTTCAATGTAGACACCAGCTCCCGTGCCTATTTCCATTTTAGACCCGTCAGTGAAGACTGCCCAACCCTCATGCAAGTTGCGGTCTCCCACCCATGAATTACTTTCAGGGATTTCTAGACCGGGCAGGGTCAGAAATTCTGTTTTCTTAATTATGTAGTCAGATTGCTTATCTGAAACCCTGGACTGACCCTGAAGACAGAACTGTGACAGTAGTCTCGAATGACCTGTTCTTGTATGTCTGAGCAGCGATGACTCATTCAGTCGAAAGATGCTTCTGGCTGCCTCACCCACTATAAAATCCTTAAGGGGAGATGGTGTAGAATGATGTCTAATGCAGCCTGTGGTGTACTTCTGATGGCCCCCATTATTCCTAAAGCCGCACACCTCTGTACATTTTCTTTGTAGTAACTGTCTACACTTGTTGCCTCCCACCGCACTGTACAGCCATATGTAACAACCGGTCTAACTACCGCCGTGTAGATCTATTTCACTACCCTCGGCCGAAGTCCCCAGTTCTTACCTATGCAGTTCCTGCATGCGTAGTAAGCATTAAGTCCCTTTCTGAGTCTTTCTTTTGTATTTCTTTTCCAGGAAAGTTTACTGTCCAGAAATAACCATAGGTATTTAGCTTGCGTAGCTAGTTTGAGGTCCACTCCATCCAGCCACGGTAATCTAAATTTCTCTATCATGTTCCACCTGGTAAATAGAACCAGTTATGTTTTGTTTGGGTTCACTCCCAAACAATTACTTTTTGCCCACGAATTCATGACCTCACTGATGGTCGGGAGAAATTTCCCGGATACCAGTATTACCACGTCATCAGCATAAGCCACAATCTTCCTTCCTCTCAACTCGAATTCCCTGAGAATGGTATTCACCGCTAGAAGCCACAGAAGTGGAGATAGGACTTCCCCTTGTGGTGTTCCCCTGGTGGCTAGCTTCCTCGAATTCCCTGAGCCTAGGCTGGAATTCATAATTCTGCTGCCCAGCATGTTATCTATCCAGCTTATCATGAAGTTTGGTACAAAGAGTTCCTCTAAAGATTCCTTAATAGCTTTTCTTTCGATATTATTTAAAGCTCCCTCTATATCTAAGAAAGCTGCGAGCGTGTATTCCTTGCTAGCTAAGTCTCTTTCTATACAACCAAACAGATTTACCCTTGAGGTAGGTATGTTGGGCCCCACTTATGAAGTATCAATTGTGTTCCTAATATGCAGATCTAGCAGTCGTTCCAGTGTTTTCAATAGAAAAGACGACAGACTGATAGGTCTGAAATCCTTGGAAGTAACGTGGGTAGCCTTGCCGGCCTTCGGTATAAAAATCACCCAGACTTCCCTCCACATTTTCGGTACATACCCGATAAGTAGGCACTCACTATAGATATCAATTAAAATTGATAGCACTACTTTTGGATAGTACTGCAGCAATGCAAGATGCCATCTGGCCCTGCTGATTTGTACGGTTTGAAGGTATAAGTTGCCCATGCTATTATGTACAATGAAAATATATCTCTGATTATATGCTTCTCTAGCTGCGTGGTGGATACCAAGATGCTGGTCCGGTCCGTGACCTCATATCCTGTATCACTACACCCTGGAAAGTGAGTTTCCATAAGTAAAGAAAGTGTCTCAGAGCTGGACCCTGTCCATGTACCATCCGATTTCTGAATATATCCAGGTACCTTAGGGTCTTTGGATAAAATTGGCCTAAATCTGGATGTTTCATTGACATAATCGATGGCCTCTACAAACGTAGTCCATGAGGTCCGTTTAGCCCTTTTGAGCTATCTCTTATAGTTATTGAAGCTAACTTTGTATTTCTCCCAGTCTTCTGAGTTTTTGGTCTGATGTGCCCTGTTGTATAACCTCCTAGTGGTTTTTCTCAGATCTCTAAGATCAGTACTCCACCAATTTGGTTGTTTTCTTTTACCAGGGAATAATAACATTCCCTCATGATTGAAGTAAGCACTGCAACTTATGTTTCTAGTTGTTTGTCCACTTCCAGGAACATATCTCTTCCCAGAGATGTGTTCGCCAACCTGGACTCAAAGTTCGCACTAAATTCATCCCAATTAGTTCGTCTCGGATTCTTGTATGGATCCCTCGCACTACTAGTTATGTTTAGATAGAAGATGATCCTTTTATGGTTTGAAAAGGAACAGAGAGCGGACACCATCCACTTTTCCACTATATGGCTCTTGCTGTTAGTCAGTGTCAGATCTATAATCGTCTCCCTGTCCCTAATCTGAAACGTCGGCGTATTGCTCCTGTTGCAGATTGTGAGATCGTTGTATATTATAAAATCAAAAACGGACTCACCTCTTTTATTGATATCCCTGCTTCCCCATTGACTATGATGTGCATTGGCGTCACAACCCAGTACCAGATCCAAATTCATCCTTTTGGCGTACTCCGTGACTCTTCTTCCATCCGTGCCAGGTGGGTCGGCAGCTTCATACGGTATATAAGCTGAGGCCAACAGTAACTTGTATTTACCGTGAACCTCCCTGCTTACTACCGTGATGTCACCAGAGCTAAAATTTTGAGACATAATTAGATTAAGCTCATTTTTAGCTACAATACAGGTCCTAACCTTTTCGTCCCCGGAAGGAGCGAAAAGGGTAAAACCATTGGCACTAAGTCCGCATACCTTGTTTTTATTTATCCAAGGATCCTGGACCAGCGCCACGTCGGTGTTGGAATCAGTGAGGAATGTTATGAGGTCGGCCGATGCTGATTCACAATGATGCATATATTTGCACGTAGGTCCTTTCAGGTTTCGGGAGCCTAAACCTGATGGTACCTAAACCGAAATTCATAACACCCTAACTGAATCTCAATCGAGCAAGATATTTCAGATCCTGAAATCTGAAATCCCTTCCCTGGTTCCCCTTACAAGCCATTGAAGCTACCAGCTGCTTCTTCTGCTTCTCCAATACCGATAGTATGGTTTCCACCGGCCTAATCGGTGGTGGAATCCATACTGTCACCATTGATCGAAGCGGCAGGCAAGAGGACGGAATTACCTCCAATTTTTCTCCTGGCCAAAGTTCGCTAAGACCTTCAACTGTTTCGGTGAGGAATCTAGCCTACTTCTCATTTCCACAGTTGACGATCTTAACTCCCTTCGACCAGTCCGCACCCTTGAAGGAAATTTTGTTCCTCTCGCCCTTGAAGACTGCAATGCGATCGATGAGCATTCCCTCTACAAGTTGCCCGTTATCGACACTGATCTTACCATCCTGATCAGATCGATCAATGACAGCAAATTGACGATGGTCTATCCGACCACTGCTGGGTCCACCTGACGGCGTAAAAATCGTATCATACGCTGATGATTGTACGATTCTGGCATCAGGTCCTGAGGTTGAAAACATATGCGAAAGGTTGAACGGTTATCTCATTGATCTTACACGTTTTTTCACTGCGAGGAATATGAAAATATCAGCCTCAAAATCCTCGGCCACCCTTTTCACTGCATGGTCAGCGCAAATGAGAATTCCACTGAATGTGATAGTCGATGACACGCAAATCCCGACCGTGAACCACCCCATGATGGGGTCACATTCGACAGCAAATTCTCCTTCTCGGCGCATGCCACCGCTATCTGCGATACGATGAGAAGTAGGAACAAGGTCCTCAAGTCCCTCGCCGGCAGCACTTGGGGAACAGAGAAAGAAACCTTGTTGGCTACATATAAAGCGATAGGCCGGTCAGTGGCAAACTATGCAGCGCCTGCGTGGTCGCTGAATGTGAGCAATACTCAGTGAAAAACATTCAGACCTGCCAAAACGCAGCCCTAAGAACAGCAACGGGCTGTCTCCTCATGTCCTCGATAGGGCACCTACATGAGGAAGCGAAGATCACACCTGTGCGGGACCACAACCACATGTTGTCGAAGCAGTTTTTACTTGGGTGCTACCGTGAGAGTCACCCCAACCGCCCTCTCACGGAGCAGCTTCCCCCGCCAAGGAATATGAAGAAGGACCTTCAAGATCTAGAGAGAGAGGTGCAGAGGTACAAAAGAGAACCTCTAGATCAACGGGCGTATCCGGCAGGTCTGAACGACATTCACAGAGATTCGGTCGCAGCAGCAATAACGCTCTCCCTGTGAATGTTGTTCTCGGAGACCACCCTCCTGCAGTGGCATTGGAGGAGGAAACTATGCCGCGACGCACCAGAGTGATCCTGGATCAGCTGAGATCAGGATGGTGTAGCCGCCTCAATTCTTATTGGGCAAGGATTGATGGCACAACGCCGGACACGTGCCCCGCATGTGGACAAGGGCCTCACACTACTCTACACCTTTTTGATTGCCCAGCCAAACCCACTCAGCTCGAGCCAAGTTCACTCTGGACACATCCATCGGACGTGGCCAGATTCCTGAACTTATCCACGGGTAACCCAGATCCAGAAGACACCGACGAAAATTCAAATTCAAATGACGAAACATAGCTGTTACAACAACAACAACCACTGCTGCTCGACTTGCTTTTTAAGAAAGGTTCGTCGCCAGACATCGCCATCTTGACTGTGGCCCCTCTATCAGAGATCTCTTTGACTTCTCCCCTTCCTTCGTGATTGTGGGTGGTACTTTCACCACTCACATTCCTTGATGTTGTTGACTTTTCTGGAGCTGAGTCCGTTGTCCGATCCGGAGTGGGGACAGCACCAGAAGCGCCAACAACATCATTTTTAACAGCCTTTACAGGGCCAGCAGTCGCATACTTAACTCCAGGAGTTATCCTGGATGCGTCTGCTGGCCCAGTACCGACTGATTCAGGAGAGTCAGCCTTCAGGAGATCCTTGGTGGAGCCGCAAATTTTTTCAAATTTCCTGACATCCCTCCGGTACTTCATGATAAGCTGCCTCTCCCTAACGCTTATCGACGAGGTATACCGCTGACCTATCTTTTCGAGAAAGATCCGCGACTTCCTCGTACCGTTTTTCGCCTTATCCTCCTTAGTTCGGCCTTCTGTCGCTTCATCCTTGGGTATGGACTTCCCCGTGATTGGGCCTTGTGACGATCTGGATATGTCTAAACCAGACACCACCCCCGATCTGTCTGTTGCCGAACTACTTTGCTCCTTTCAGGTAACATCAAATTTAAAATATATATTAGTTGTCAAAAAAGGGAAACATAGTTTGTGGCTAAAACCTTTCCTTGAGACAAAGAAAATAGTTGAAGGAATGGATGAAGACGACCCATGCCTTCAGGAGGTCCTTGGTGGAGCCGTAAATTTTTTCAAATTTCCTGACATCCCTCCTTTACTTCATGATAAGCTGCCTCTCCCTAACGGTTATCGACGAGGTATACCGCTGACCTATCTTTTTGAGAAAGATCCGCGACTTCCTCGTACCGTTTTTCGCCTTATCCTCCATAGTTCGGCCTTCTGTCGCTTCATCCTTGGGTATGGACTTCCCCGTGATTGGGCCTTGTGACGATCTGGAGATGTCTAAACCAGACACCTCCCCTGATCTGTCTGTTGCCGAACTACTTTGCTCCTTTCAGAGCCAGTTGGGAGACCTTCGCTAGGCGTTGCGGGACCCATATTTTTACATACTTTTTTACTAACACTGTGTTTATACAAGACAACTGGTAACATAAAATTTAAAATATATATTAGTTGTCAAAAAAGGGAAACATAGTTGGTGGCTAAAACCTTTCCTTGAGACAAAGAAAATAGTTGAAGGAATGGATGAAGACGACCCATGCCTTCAGATGGCAAGAGGAACAGGTGGGAAGAACCACAAAAGACACCGGGGGAAATCTCGATTACACGAAAACGAGGAGAATACTCGGGTTTAACAAAAATGAGCTGAGTAAGCTAGTTGGGGTCATCACAGCACACACTAGCATAAGGGCACACCTATTTAAGAGAGGATGGAAGGCCATGGTGTGGTAGGTAGTGTGTGCGACTATCACACAGACGAACCCGAGTTCGAAACCGGGTAAGACCATCAAACATTTTTTCCACCTGTAAATGTAGGCGACTTTACGAGTAAGAGAGCAATCTCTAAGCCATGTAAAACTTCTCTAGAAAAGCATTAGCCGTTTGGCGTCGGCTTTAAACAGTAGGACTTAATATTTGTCTAGTCAAAATATTTTGATGAAGCTCAAGATTTCATTTGTGCTTTATCCTGATGTCTTCGATTTCCTTCTGGACTAGAGGTACATTCAAATCTTTGTGAATGTATTCGTTTCTCATATACCACGGGGCTCCGGTGATTAACCGCAATGTCAGCTGTTCAATCCTTTATGTTACCTTAAATTGGAATTTCAAAACATGATTCAAGATTTTATTCAAACTTACAAAATATGCAATATTTATTCATTAAATACATTTATATGTTCTTCTTAACATTCTCTGTGAGTACGAATCATAAATCTAATAATATCGGGTCAGAAAATTTACATATATGTACTTATATATATCTGTATAGGAAACGTAAAAATGCTATATGTATTATTATTGTGTGTATTATATACTTCTATATACGTACAGATATGTGTTACAGTTTTTGACATACAAACGAAACTTGAAACCTACACCACTTGATGTATTCAGTACCATTTTGTACCACGACATTTTTGGACTGGGCACCTACGCTATCAAGCTTGATGGGTTAAAGTATCCAAAATCGGGAAGATAAATTTAGTCCAAGTGGCGTATAATCCAAAACTTTATGTATATACATATAGGGTCTTATCAATCTGTAGATGTATAGAATTTCCTGGATCTCAGGTTATATTCCTAAATCATCAATAACACAGTGTTATGTTTGTCCCTGAACGATAATCTTATTCGGTATATATACATATATATTACTTACTTATATACCTAAAACTATGTATACACACTAAATTTGACTCGCCAAAATTGCTTTGTGTCGATAACAAAAATACTTCAATCTGTGTTATCGAATACCATTCGGAGTCATTGGGTAAATTATAAACATTAAATGTACTTTAACATTATAGTATCGAATCAATGGCTGACTTATTATTTTTTTTCAGAAAGGTGGATGTCCTATCAAAATGGTTCTTTATAAATTGTGTATTCACAATTGAATTATTTCAATAACGAAAACACGGAAATTTTATGATTTACGGTCAGGGTTCCAGATTATACAGTATGCACATCAGGCTTGTACACCTAAATTAACTTACGTGTAGTACTTGTCTGACCACTCTTGAAAATTGTAGGAAAATCTGGGACTTGTTGTTGTTGTAACAGTTCTGCTGCTGTTGCCAACATTCTTGTCTGTTACATAACTTGGATTGGATGGACAATTAAATAAATGCGCGAGAAGTGGAGAAGGTTGTCGAATACTATTCTGCGCTGTGGGGTTACGCCTGCATTCATCAACGATGTCTAGTTCCATATTAACGACTCGAGTCCAGGAAGTGCAAAGCGACACTGGATGACGTTGATTTAGGCCATTTGTAATCATTGAGGTTATCTCTTGTAAAGTCGTAGTTGTGCTATGAGCTTTCCTGAAGCCATTTTTTTTGTCTAACACTCAGTGGATGCCCCCTATGAATACAATGCACTGTGTTAGCGATAGGAAATAAGGTTATTGGAGGGAGGAAAGAGGGAGTAGTGTTTGTTGATGTTTGCCTTGAATTTGATAATGACATAGCAGGCTGGAAGATTATTCCACATGCGAACAGTACGGCTGAACAACGAATTTTCTCTATAGTGCGTCGTCCGGTCAACCGGCCATTTGACAATGAACGGATGAGAGACCCTGGATAGCCGCGTATTCCGGCTAAATGTTCTAACGTCAGGGACCAGACGACGGATATCTTGTGAACAGATACCATTAAAATATCTATAGAATAGCGATACACAACCCACATTACGGCGATGCTGAAGGGAGACAATAGAGCTGGATACCCTACCATCCCCAATCATCACCACCGCTCTCCTCTGTACACGGTCCAGTAGCTGTAAAGATATCGTTGGAGCCCCTGCCTATATATGGGAGTTGTATTACATTTTAGGTCGGATGTAGGTGGTGTAAATATTGACGAGATCAGATGGGGTGAAGTATTTCTTGCACCGCTTTAAAAAGGCTAAACACTTGAATGCCTCTTTCGACACTTCGAATATATCTGTGGTCACAACCCATAACAGCCTAAGTCTGTTTTTCAATATTTTCAGTACAGGAGTTTAAAGTTTTGAATCTTCACTGAAAATCAGGAGAAGGTGTTTTTTGGAAAACTTTGCTACAGATTCCAAGGAAACGAATTTCTTTACTTAGTTGTTAACAAAAAATAGTTGTTTATTCTCGCAGTCAAAAGATATTATCGAAAAAGACACTTAGGCTCTTATGAATTGTTGAACGAAAGAAAGTCAAAAAATTCAAGTTGAGTTAGGCTATTATTCCAGATTAAATAAAAAACTTTTTGTTTGGAGAAAGACCTTAACTCAATTTATGTTTATCAAAAAACGAAATTGTAATTCGGAATAAGAGCTTAACTCAAGTTAGGAAAATAAAATTGTTTCTTTGTTTTTTTGGATTAACGACTTAAGTTGATTTAGGCAATAATGAAAAAATAATGTTTATATTTGTTTGTAATCCTAAATTCACTTAGGCAGTTATGCCAAAACAGTAATTTAGAAAAATAACTTAAGCTATTAGGTTTTTTAGGATTAATTGCCTTCCTAGAAGAGATACAAACATGAAAAATTTAGAGCAAATAAATTTAGATACGCTGAATACGATGGTGCTAATAACTCAATTGTGTCCTAACTCGAGTTAGGCTGTTAAGGGTTGTGACCACAGATATGGCTAGCCCAGCGAGCATCACCCTGTATCTTCATGCCCAGAACATCAAGAGTATCTGATACGTCGATATCCACACCACCCATAGATATTAACGACTGTGCTGGATCAGTGGAACGTTTGTGTGACAACAAACAGCACTGGGTCTTTTGTGCATTAAAATCTACTCTGTTCTACGGAAGCCATACTGTCGATCACTAAGTAGGCCGTTAGACTCTAAATACTTAACAAGATGGTGGTTAGCCATGCTCTCCATGACCTTCGAGAGCTCAGAACATATAGCAATTGGACGGAAATTTGCAGAATTTATAGCCTAACCTTTCTTGGGGATCGGCTGAACACTGGCAACTTTCCAACGTGAAGGGTAAATACCAGCACGGTACGACATGTTGAAGAGATTGCGCAGTGGACGAGCTAGCGTCGAAGAGCACTTACATAGGACAAGTGCTGAAAAACCCTTTTAACACCTCGTGTTCGAAAGAATATCTAGAACATCGAACTAGATGCGTTTTCGATCAGGGGGAGTGATTGACTGCTTTCTGGCAAAGATGAATTCCTTGCATACATTGTCCGTTTCGTGACTGGTTTAGAAGTGGCTCGAAGATCGGAGAACGAAAGTTACCAAGAGGTGCAACCACCTACTTTTCAGGGTGGGAGGTTAAAAAGGGTCAAGAACATTTTGCTATTGCCGTGTTGGTTCATTCACTAATTGCGCCAAGTCGTTGTGTGCGGCGAATACCGGCGAATACCTCGGGAGGGTCAGCGTATTGACCCTCCCGAGATGTATGGCTCGAGTTGGAAAGCCAAGAATTATTATGGATATTGAAATCCCCAGCAACTACAATTTCACTGTCCGGATAATCTTCTAATATTTTCGAAATGGAGTCAGAAAGGGCGTCGAAGCCATTGAGGGTAGGCTCCCTTTCCAGGTTTGGGCTTCTGTAAAGAAACCCGAAATGTAAGGTGTGCGATCCAATCTTGAACTTAACCCAAAGGGAGTTAAATTATGGATCTTGTGAGTTCAATTGTTGCTGACTCTGGAACACAACACCATTACGTATATATAACACAAGACCTCTGTGAGAAAAAAAAGAGGACAGAGTGTGATAGCCAGGAATCTGAAAATCCTGTGGAACAGAATCTTCACACACCTGGGTCTCACATAGAGCGACGACATCCGGCCTATGGAAACTAATGTGCGAGTATACCGCAAAAAAATTCGACCTCAGCTCGCGAATGTTTGCAAAGTGAATTTTATACTTACCTACCATGACATTACCAAAGAACAAGACAACATCAAAGCAAAATCACAAATAATGCTGCACCCCTCCCGCCGCTTTTGTTTCTGTTAGATGTTCAGTGTTATGCCTACAACGACTAACGGAACAGCGACAAGAAGAACGCAGAACTATTTGTGATGTGCGAAGGGGAAAAAGGAGGGGGAACACAAATGCAAAACAGTAGGGGGGGCATAGTCTTGTGCGTGTTGATGCGTGGTTAGTGTTGTTATTGTTGTTGTTGCTGTTGGTTTGAGAGAGCGGTTTTGGTTTATTTTGTTTTCTTCTTTATTTTATGGTGATTGTTGTTGTGGAGTTCGATTATTGTAATATTGTTGGTTTGTGATTCTTGTTATATTATGTTATTTTTTTTATTTTCTGTTTCATTTGGTAAATTGACTATTGTACTGTCTATTATATTGTTTTAATTTATATTTGTAAAAATTTGTATTTGTAAAAATAAGAACACGGAAAACGCGACGGACGGACAAAATGTGCGTGTACACTCAACGAAAGATAAACAAACACGGCCTTTCGGTGATTAGCAAGCTGGAAATATTCTTTCACGGTTGGTAACAACGGGGATTCTAAAACCTTTGCTACAGGTGACAGTAGGGAAATCGGGCGGTAGAATTCTGCGACTTGTGGTGTCATGTGGCTAACTCTCAGACGTGCAAGACGTTGTTTCGTAGGTCGGTTAACCAAACACGAGTAGTTCGCTGGTACACTTTCCGCAGGAATTCTGATGGATAGATTGTCGGTATACTCTTAATTTTACGGGGAACAGTGTGGTACTTAGGAATTGTCGGACCCATCGGATCGAAATGTGTGTTGATTTACCCTGGAGAGTTTTCCTAACTCGACCCACGCCAAATAAAACGGAAAAAATCCAGTCAAACGCAACAATTTTGCTTGTAAGCGGTTTTGTGGGGGGACAGGAAATCTATTCCTGGTACTTAGCATTGGTGATACTTATCATTGGTGACTATCACAAACTGCAGGGTGTATCGATTTAGTGTCATGTGTAATGTTAATTGTATGGAACTTAAAAAAGTGTAAACATATGTATTTCTCTTGATCTAAAATGTTGACTATTAAGATTAACTTTTGCGGTTAGGAACTGATTTCTGTCGAGTCGTGTATCGACCTTATTTTTGTGATGGAAATTCATAATAATTTCAATAACCACATCAAACTTATTGTTTACTTAAATTGTCAGCCATCAGATTAAAATGATCTGTAGATGACCAAAATAACAGACAATTTTTTTTTTCAAAATTTTTTTTGTTTCTTTGTACTTCAAACACGTCAGAAGAATTATTTGACAATAATGCCCAATATTATATTTTTTTTAATAATGACAAAATAGTCAAAACACAATTACACAATAAAATTATATCATAAATTTATACAAAAAAATATATACGATTTGCGACACGGAGGTACGAGTCACCTACAGTAAATTGCGAGTGCTAGAACTAAATCGACCAGATGACCAGTGACAAATTTCTCTCTCGGTACATACACCACGAAAAAAACTGTTTCCAACACGCCGGTAGCAGCTGTCCATATCGACAGAGTATCCGTCCCGCATTTTCAACCACCCCGAGCACGTGCAGGTACAACTTATAGCCAGGGTAAAAACATCTCGAAAGAATCTGCAGTAGTACCACATACACTAAACCGGATGCTACATGTACATCACAAAGTCGAGCTATTGGAAATACAGTTATTCGTTGTCCAACACTGTAGAAATTTGTCTAACCAGTTAAGGTGGTTTTACACCCGTCTGTCTTTCGTATGTCTGTCAAAATTATAAAAAAAAAACACGGCTTTTAATTGTTTGTGTTTAAACGTGCACATGTAAAAAACATGGCATAACCTCTGCTTGTCATTAACAGCTGATGTTGTAATGTCACAGAACAGAATTTTATAATTTTTGTGAAATGGATATATTTAAATGTTGGGTGCAATGGCAGGGCGAACGATGCAGCAGTGTACAACGAGTCATCACTTTGCGAAGGCATAAAAAACAACATTTTTGTGAGCTCCAAAATAGCTTCTTGAGGCCACTCCAACTGCAACAGAATTATAAAAAACTCATTAATACTTTTATTTAGAATTGCTAATAAATTACTTACTTTTCCGTGTTATTTTTCCATTTTAATTAAATTTTACCAATCGTTAAAATTGGTCTCCTTCCAAAAACCCTTTGTTGTTTATCAAAAAACAGCTGATGCGATACGGTTTTACATACCAAAATAGAACACTCTCTATTTCAAAAATTTACATATGTATTGCATGATGCATTGTGCATATGGCGTTCTCGACAGGGTTCACACGACATGCATACATTTTTCATATGCAAAAGTGACATGACATATGTAAAATACATGTCGTGTAAAACCAACTTTAGGGGACCGAACAGTTGCAGAAAAGCTGCAACATATATTTATTAAATTGTCAATTAAAACATTATGCAAAGGCTTGGTTATGAAAAATATAGATTCAATTTTTTTTAATTATATTGTTTTTTACATTCCATTGTCCGAAAAAAAAAACCTCTAAACGTAAACAAAAGTTGACTTTTCAAAGTGTATTTTTGAAAAACAGCTGTTTTGTTATGTTTGTCAGATGAAAATGGAGCGCGATCTAATCGTAAAAATACATATGTATTTTTACATGTATTTTACATATGCAATGTTTCATATTTATCGCACGATGTGTACAACTTTTACAATTGGAAAAGTTGACAGTACATATGTAAAAAACATATAGTCTGATGGCAGCTTTAATGCCATTTCAGTGGTTATTTCTATTGAGTTCGCCAACTGCATATGAAAAGGTTATATGGGATAACAAATATCTAATAGCCTTTTCACATATACCGCGTTTCACCGAGTTTCGCTCTCTTTGGATGAATTGAGGCAAATTACACTTGAAATTATACTTATTTCCATACAAAAAAAACGCAGACATTATGCTCATTTTTCTGTAATTTCGTTGAAACCCAGGCATTAGACAGGGCAGTAATTGTTCGAAAAACTCAACACACTCACACTTTTTTACCAATACACACACATTTTTGCTACTGTCCGGCCGACTGGCAACGAAAATTCAATGGCAGTAAAATTTTGGCACATGCAGCTGAAACGAATGTTAGAGTTCCCCCTACATATTTTTTGTGTCAATTTATGGGATAATTTTATTGTGTAATTGTGTTTTGACCGTTTTGTCGTAAGTCCCCTTTTCCACAGGCAAATTGTTATTTGGCAAATTTTTTGTTTTCTCTTTTGAAATTTTCGCTTGCTTTTCCACTAGCAAATTTTTCTTTCCCAAATTTGCGAATCAAAATACAAAAGAAAGAAAGAAACGTCAAAAGTGTTTACATTTTAAAGAATTTTTCGAAGAAGTGTATACATAATTTAAAATCGGTGCAATAATGGACAAGGAGTGTAAACATAATTTAATAAAAGAGATTTTGGATTGTACAAAATCCGCGTTTGATATGGAGTCAGCCGGCTATGTGTCAGTAAAACGAATAGGTTAAAAAGGAAATGTCAACAAAATTGTTTGCAACGAACAGAGCAAAGCAGAATTTGCGTGTACCGCAAATTCTGAACAGGCAAAGTTTTGTTTCTCTTCCTCGCACCCCTCTCGCCTACAAACTCAGAATTTGCCAAATAAAAATTTGCCTGTGGAAAAGGGGACTAATAAAAACAGTTATGTGAATTATTATCAACGAAGTATTTTTCAGACTTGTTTGAAGTACAAAAAACAAAATTTAGACGTATTTATGAAAACAAATTTGCGTGTCCATACTTTTCCCCAAATGCTTTGACAATTTGTGGTGTGGGGTAACATTGTGTTTTTGTTTGCTGCTGCGGACGGTAACAACAACAAGAGAAGTTAATCTTGTGGCGACGTTTTTGAAATGATTTTTCAGATGATTTTCGATATTTGGTTTCTGTTTCGAAGAGTATATGTGTGCTCAACTGGCAACAAATTAGATGTAGGTGTAATGGCAGGGTAATGGCTGGGTTACAAATGATTTCAAGAGAGCGAAACTCGGTGAAACGCGGTATATGTGAAAAGGCTATTAGTCTTTATTCTTTAAATTTGTATGTTTTGTACACAAATACTGGTATGCATAATTATTGTACATACCTATACATTTTTTGGGTTTGTGCAAACAATGAAATTAGTATCATTTGATGGAAAGAATATATTTCATTGAGCACAAATTTGGCTTTTTTAAAAAAAATATTTGTGGCAGTAATTTTGCTAAAAAAAAAATACATACAGGAAACCAGCCACGGTATCTATTACTTGGTCTGATCAGAGGGAACATTAAATCGCTTGACAAATTATGCAACAACTTGTAACTGGACTTGACTTAAAATATTTGCAAAATTCAGTTCATTCCAGCATATCTGGCAACACTACTCGGTACCGATCACAATACGCTTTTTCATCTCTATGCTGCATGAATGAAGGTTTACACTATTGGCCCACTGACTGTTTTGGTACACGTTTGTATTACTTTGTGTTTGAAAAAATAATTTATTAGCGTAGCACTGGGACACTCTTTGCATATTATACCATACAGCAATTTCATTATTATATAAAGCATCTAAAGTAAGGGGTTTGTGAAATGCTAATTTAAATGAAAACAAGTGATATATTTAACAATGCACTGAATGTGTTTCATAACAAAATAAAAAAAATACCAATAGAAATAGTTTACCCGAAAACACCCAACAATTTTAAGCCGAACTGCATAACAAATGTAGGGACATAACTGATGGCAGTACATTAATTTATGTACGAAGAGATCAATAAAAATACGTATATTTATTGGAACATTTCATATGTACAAAATCGCATGAACATTTTCTGTCGACAGTCGCAACGAAACGCGTACCAAACTGCATCCGTCAGTCTAACATGATGCATTGCCTTCTCGACGATCTTGTGTGAGGTTTTCGATATACGTCGGAAAAACGATTTAACGAGAAAATTTACATTTATCTCCGATTTGTCTCAAATTTTCACCACAAAAGTTTTTTTTAATATATATTAAAGAACTTTTCTTATTTTGATTTATTTTACATCGGATGGGGTAAAAATATATGGCATTATAAATACCTGTCGAGCCGTGTATATATATTTCCGATCCATTCAGACTTGATTTAGCGATTGCTCCGATTTATTTCAACTTTTCATCACTGAGTATAAATATTTTACATCGTGTATATATATCTCGGATTCATTAACACATTTTCTTTTATTTTCTTGGCTTCAATGGTATACCGAGAAGTACATACCTTCAACCCAAAGGAATGAATGGAAATTTTCTCACGAGTTCAAAAATGTAATTTTTGGCGGCCCATGATGGGTGTTATTGTACTCATTTGAGTACAATATTGTAGAAATAAGAGGGCGGGGGTATTTTTCCCCAATTTTCATTATCATTTTCGTCATTGAGAACTGAATTTTGTTTTGGCTTGTCCCCCATAAACTGAAGTTTTGCCAAGATTATTTATATTTCAGTACGACTACTTTGCAGCCCAAAATTTAAATTTTATTACATCAACGTTCACAAAATACGTAAGATAAATATTAGATCGCGAACTGGCTATAAAATGGAAGTTATTTTTCACAGTATGAAATTAATTAGAAATCATTGAATTTTGTCATATTTTTTGGGAGTAAATTTATAATGGATTAATAAAGCTGAGCAGTCGTGACAACCAAAAAAAATCGACATGATTAAAGGCACTCGGGTCCAAAAACTTCACTTCTTTCCTCATAATTGAAGTTTTTTTAAACCTGTAGCTGTGGATATATCCTTACACATGTTTACATACGGAAAATAGTTATTGAATCGATAATAAATTTCTTGGAAAGAAACAAATTGGAACTTCTAATTTGGAAAAGAAATCTGCTTATATTTATTATTTATTTAATCGTATGAACAATATTTCTAAGATTAAAAAAGATTATAGAGCACTAGCAGCAAACATTAATGCATTTATCGCAAAGATTGCTGATAAACCACCTTATTGCCAATGCTGCCGGAGCGAGACTGTCGAGCATGTCCTTGGAAAAACGGAAAATCGAGGTTTATTCCGCAGACTTGCTATGATTGACCTTGCGATTTGTTAGTCGTCACTGCGAAAATTTATGTTGGATAGGTGAGGACTTCGTTTGGATCTGTAATAGAATCGATAGACTGAAATAATAATTGGCCATCAATTTGACTTTGAATTAATATTTTTTTATACTTAAGTCTTCTTTGACGTTGTGAATTGACAAAAAATAAGGTCGAAGCAAAATGAGACCAGTGGAAGCGTCCCCATTGTCTAAACACTTCCGCTGATTGATTATTTTTTAACTCGACCAGTATATTCGTTGTCAAAATATCTACAAATTCGATGACAAAGCACGAATTTTTTTATTTCGTAAAAAGTAGTTCTGATTATGTCGTAATTCTGAATCTGTAAATTTAATAACAAATTCCCGAACAATATCCTCGAAGGTAGACATTATTTTGTAGCGGTGAAACGTTATGAATCCTTGATGTGGATTTCTACGAGGTGTTTGTGATGTGTATGGAGTAGCAGAAATAAGATACCTTAAAAATTGGGTTAAAACCCCGACAATATTCTCTATGAAATGCTTAAATATAGGATCTCGTCCAGAAAGTAATGATGTCAATAGCTCAATTTCACACAAACCTTTCTGAATACAATTGAAATGTTCTTGTTATGATGTAACACAGATGCGTTTTTCATTTTTATTTACAGTCGAATTAGGATAAGCACACGCATTTTAATTGAAAATAAATATTGGTAATGATTGTTCTGGATGATGAAACATATTATTAATGCAAAGACACAAAACCGAACACCGAACGAAATATTATGAATGTAACGGCGACAAAACCTGGCAAAAAAAATGATCTGAAAAAATTATGTGTCAACCACCACCAAATGAAAATAACTGATAACTTTTATCCAATCTCATTACTATTAAATGTAAATTTTACAGGCATGTACATTAATAGTTGAGACAGAAGTTTCTTTCTTCGCTTCAAAGTATTCATTTCCAATTATCCGAAGTCTTTTTTATTGAAAATCCCGCATAAGTGAAAAAAAATTCTTGTTTTTTTTTCAAATTTTCTACGACGTTAATTCGCCTTTTGTTAAACTTGATTTGTTTTACTAGTTCTTTCTTTGTTTTTTCACTTATGATATGTTTGTATGTATAGTGCTCTTTGGTTCAATATATGTATTAATTGTAATTCATATTTTTAATCTGTGTTGTGTAGCATACAACGATATATAGAATGGAGGGTCGTATTAAAATTCATATTTGAAGCTGATGCACGCTTTAACTCCGGCCTTATTGATCGTCGTAGGTAGGGTTCGGTGCCTCAATGCATTGACTTCCACATCGCTAATTATAAAATCATATAGATGCGTGCAAAAAGAAAAGTTTTAAGATAGATATCGTCAAAAGAGAGGAACAATAGAATATATACATGATAAGGATACACTCAATTTCAAACATGGACCGGAACTGTAGATCTGATAGGATTTAAGGTACATTAGCCGAAAGAGAAAATATAAGAATATACTGAAAAACAGAATAGAAATGATGCACTGCAGACAAAAAAAAATTTTAAGCATGTTAAGCACGATGGAAGATTGCCTAAGTTGCCACCCAACCGTGATCATAAAATCTAAAACTGTCCTATCAAAAACAAAGCGTTTCATGATCCCTTTCATGACATCAAAACTCAACTACCAAAAACCACACGAAATCAAACAGACTATATTCAAAGCTCTAACCTTGAATTATATTCAATTTATTTAAAAGAAGGGTTTTCATTTAATATAATATATTATTAAACACGATAATGATCTCATAACAATTTTAGAACTATAGTATTTAAATATCAAATAAATTAAAAAATATTCAAAATTTAATAATATCCTAGGTAAAGGATTAGTGAAGGTTTTCTTAAAGTGAAAGTTCATGTTTTTAATCTTGTTTTTAAGAATATATATTCAGTTTAATGCTAATAATTACTTCCTATTATGTGTGGTGTTTCAAGTGTTAAAATAGTTAAGTGAAGGCCAAATATAAAAATTGTGCTCTGGTCACCTTAGTTGCGAGAGCATTCGTAATCAAAACAAAGTTAACGAATTTGAATGATAAAACACAAATGAAGAGGAATAAGAGAGCATTCACTTACAATTACCCAGTTTTAGGCTCCTCCGTTGAAAGATCTTCCGAAGAGACAGCTGCTGTAGAGTACGCAGAATTTATTACTCTCTTAAATGTTGCTAAAGTTGGGGAAAAGGTTTAGGTTATTTAGCATTATGTTGATAACAGATGAAACACACACTTGTTGAAATATTTTAAAATGTTAAGTTACATTAGGGCAGTATTTAGAGAAAATCACAACTCATGTACATATAAAAAAACATCAGAAGTTTCAAGAGATAAATGCTGTAAAAGAAATGTAATTACAACATGTATGTATGTACATATGTCATTTAACGGAATTAGTTGCTTTTATGTAAAATGGGTTGTGATGTTTTCTCCAAAACTTATGATTTTAACTGAAGGTTATGTTTGTAGAACTACACTAACCAACATTGATTTTTTTTTGTTGTTTGACACTTTTTGATAAAGGGGGAAAAATACACTATAACTTATTTATTTAACATAACATACATATATATATACTTATTATGCGTTTGGATTCTTGGCAGCTACACATTAAAGATCAACCGTTTCTCCTGTTGGAGACTTTGAGTGACATTGTGGAATTTATAGATTATTGGGTCCATCACAACACTATTTTTCTCAGTTACACTGTAATCTATTTTATAGTTAATCAAACCACATTTAAAACCGTGGAACACATGATTATTTTCCCCCTCTTTGCAAATATCGAGCACAATTCCCGCCGGCAATCTCACGGATCAGACAACGGTGGTCAACTACTGATTGTGTCGATGGTGAATTCGATGGTACCCGCTCTGGAGTTGTCACCAGTAGAATATAATGGCGTTGATTCGGTTTGGATAGAAAATTGTAACCAAACAAGTAAGAAACAAATCTCTGATTCCAACCAGAAAAGAATATCTATATCATTTCAGCTCACTTACTCAACTTGTAGCATGACAATATATAAAAAAATTAACTTCTTGAAGTTAATAAACTTTTTACATGGATTAAAACATAGTCATTGTGCACTGTAAACTTGTCACTGGTATTGATAGCTCGCAAAAAGCTGAACGTTATGGATCGTTGTCTAAAGAAACCTCGGTGAAGAGTAGCATTTCCATTCCAGTTTCAGGCAACACGTTACTAGATAAACGAAAGAAAACGCCAATTTCGTGATACATAACATACAGTGCAGTGCAGCACAACAGTTCCCACAACTAGATGGCGGTAAAAAAAAACACAAACAAATTTGTTGATAAACTACGTTTCGATAATTAATTTTTTACATGCGTTTTTTCTGTTTTATGTAGTAGTTTTAATTTCACTTTAAGTCATTGGGAAGGATTATCGCGCACACTTTGGTAGTTAAGTTTCAACTGATATTATATTCGTTTTGTGCGAGCCCATGTGCCGGTTTAGTACACTAGCATAAGCTCATGACAAAGCTACAGGGGAATAAAGAGGAATGTGCGAGAATCAGAGCTTATATACATAGCTGTGTCAATGTAATTGACAACAGATTTTAACCTTTAAATGCGCGGTGTATCCTATGAGATACAACCAAATTTTGACTTTGTCGTGTCGTAATGGCGTGTCGGTCATACTTCATATAAAAAGTACACTTTGTGACGTTAATGTGCGCGTATCGTGTAATTACGGAAAATATTTGGGGAAAAAACTGCGCCTTTTAAAAAGTTTCTGGGAAGAGTTTATAGAAGAATATAAAAGCTTACCACAGTTGTGGCAGATAAAATCTGATTTTTACCACAACAAACAATAACAAATTAACGAGTACAATCTATTAAAAGAAAAACTATGTCAAATAGGAAAAAACGCAACCCTTATCCTTTAATTTGCGATTTCCTCCTCTAGTACTAATATTTCGTTGATAACAATAGCCGCTACAAGATTCCGCTTCATTGTCATAGTGCGCCGCAACGACGACCAGGAATCGCTATGGGAACTGTCACCAACGGCACATACACCACAGATTTCTGGAAGGTTGACTCCACGGCTCTGGCATAAAAAAGCGACCGTGTCAACCGCCATGCAGAGACGTGTGGTAACGGTGGTCACAATTTCGTCAGTACCCCCGTCCGTCAACCGCTTCGTGTCTTCAGTTACATCTCTCTGTATTTGCGACAGGTTGTTAGGGTGGAGTACTCTCGGCACAGACGACAGAAGTACTGCCAAACGGCTGGGTGCTCTCGTTGACATATGGGACATTCTAGGGGGTCGTCAGAGCGATAACGTCTCGGTAGTCGGTCATCTCTAGAGGAAGATACAAAAACATATTAAAGAGGGTTTGGATTAAAGGTAGGGTCAAAAAGCCTAGTTAGTCAGAAAACAGCTTTGAAGTCCGGATGTCAATGACTCGGATGTTTTGGTCACTACTCTGATACGTTTCCACAATTCGAACCATTTACATTTTTTTGTTTGTACTTCCATTTTGATCGACTCGTTGAGATATTCTACCTTCCATTTTTGGCAGAATTGTTTTTAAGTGTTTCCATCTATTGACAAAGTTGAGCTCCACGTCAGAAATGTCAGGCTCAGCAGGGGCTAACATGAAGGTACCGATAAGAAAGTGTCCTGGAGTCAAAGAAGATATGTCTGAGGGGTCATCGCTAGCGGGACTCGGGGTCTAAAATTTAAACAAGATTCAGTTGTTGCTAGAATTGTTAAAAGTTCTTCAAAGGCGAAATTCATATGTGTAATAAATTTTCGTATACGAGTTTAAAACGGTTTTACACCTGCGACCCAAAGTACGCCCATATGAGGAGCTCCAGGTAATATGAACTTGCATTCGAAATCTTGATGAATGTACTGTTGTAGAGTTCTGGTTTTGAGAGGTCTCATGAAGATTAGTCGATCTCTTTAGACCATTTCCGCTACTCAAACGAAATTGGTTCCGTTGGACATCCAATCCGGTATGTCACTTGTAGCTCCTAGGTGTATGGATTTTGTTGCAAAGCACACAGATATACAGATATATCCAGTGTTGTAAAGAGGTCTGGATGGTATTGTTCGCTCTGGCGGAAGTGAAGCCATTATTTGGGTTTGAGTATATTTTTTTGTAGAGTATGCATACATTTTTTGACTAGAGGTTTCATCCGGAAAATCTAAAATTCTGATCTTAACTCACGATTCATGAGTTGATTGCAGACGTGAATCGTGACTGTATTTGTTGTGAAAGGCGAGCATCATATCGCAAAAGTATTGGATGTCGTTCATTATAAGGCGTCCGTGATAAGTAATGATTGATACTCGGTTTGGAAATGATGTTTATGAGTAAGTATGTGTCCCAACATCTTAAACCTCTACCGCTGAAATTTCTATACATGAATTTCACAGGCGAGACCTGCGTACGTTTTGTAGGAGATTACGTTATGTGAGAAGTTTCAAACGGTATTTACGGTTTTCCGAAATGAATGTGGCTTGATATATACCGCGCGCGTCTTGTCTCTGTCCCTCCTAGATAGCCGTAAACAACAAAGTTTCTCGCTTTTGATTATTTCTACCCTCTTGGAGGGTCAAGTCTGTGACACTATGATTCTATGATCTGTGTTTACTGTATTAAGGTTGTTAGGGCTGCTTAACTCGTACTAGGGCGTGCATCAGCATGTATTGTATCAACACTTGTATAGTTGAGGTAAAGTAATATTGGATCCCATCCTTTAATGTCGATCCCAAAATTAGTTAGTGTCTGAATACATCCACTGTGTGCTGCAATTTTCGGATTGAGGAACCAGATTCCGAGGAGACCTGAGGCAAATTAAATAGTGTTCTTAACTGTTACTTTATTTGCATACGCTTATTTTCATATCGGGCTACTAAGTTTCCAATATCGAAATGGTCATTAGTCACCGGGTCTTGGCTAATTATTTCCTTTGCTTCTTCTTCTGTTTTTTGTTAAGGTGAAAAAACTTTTCCACCTTCTCATTTTAAAATTATTGATGTCAAATTACTTGTGGAAACAGAAATCATTATAAGGTGCCTTGAATGTCTTCCGTCACGGATTCACGTAAATGGTCACAAATAAACCAGTAGCGTTCAATTTTATTTATTTATGAGAACTGAATTGTGATATTTGTCAAGCATAGATTACTTCAGCCATCTATCGGGGGCGGCGCATAGCCCCTGGAGGTTTTATTTTAAGTTGCCTGTTTAATCTCCACCTAAAAATATGATCGAGAGCTCGTTCAGCTCTCGGTAGTCGTCCACTTTTTTCAATTTCAGAAGCAGTATAAAGAGTGGTATATTTGGGATTGTTGATTTTTTTTTCATTTTAACTTCGAATACCCTTTTTAACACTAGATCGTCTATGTGATGTCGGCAATCGAAAACTAGAATATATCTTTCACAGATGGGCCAGTGATACGAGCGTTCTTAGAAGTCGTTGTATCGCAACAAATAACGTAGGCTTGGTCCTTAAGATTCCAATCTGAAATTGCCTGTGTCGTCTGTTCCTTTCATATTGAATTATCAGCAATAAGTTGTTTTTCATTTTTATACGAAATCAGTATAGGTAAAGTTGAGATGTTCAGGCATCTAAGGCGGGTGACAATCAAGTTTTAAGTGTTCCGCGTGTTTCTCTTTTCAATTCTGTGAAGATACGTCTAACTTATCGGAAATTCGTCATTATTGAATTAATAATAAACATCCAATCTCTTACACACAATTGACACCTATCTAATGCAGCTATTAAACGTGTTGTGATTTCTTTGAATTTGTTTGCAAATCTCTCCAAGATTGATACAATTTTAAAAGACTGTTATACAGTTTGGTAATGATTTAATAGGCACGAATCTCCTCCCAAAAGATAATGTTAAAATTACTGGTATATTTGGCATGACCACTGTTCAAACATCTTCAACAAATATTATTTTCCCTTACTTTATCCCATTTTTCCTTGATACCAAGGCTACGGAATTTAAAACATTTATAAAGCGAATGTGGTACTTCACAACCAAGCGGACATTTATTTCTTGACATACTTTGTGCACTTTTCGTAAAATCTCCATGCTGTACATATCTGGAAGTATTTACCCATTTTGGGCCTGCCTCCCAAGATCTCCTACCTCCCGGATTTACCGACCTCATGTCACTTCAACCAGTAAACTGTTGAATAATGCATCTGGTTCATAAAATCTATAATATCATCCACTTTTAGAAGATTATCCCAAACGCTTCTCAAACTGAATTCTTAAATTCTCATTGAGTTTCCTTTGCAGTAAAAAACACAAGAACGCTTGATACATACCTTTGGCGTCAATTGTCGAAATTTCATTCTGGTCAAACTTACCTATTTTTGTCTCAAGTGCATACTGAAATTGACGTATGAGACTTCTATTCCGCGCCTGACCAGAGCAACCTTCTTGCTCTTGGACTTGGTTGGTGTGACCCAATCCCTTTGAACCAGTGTATTGTTTTGACTGCTGAACCTGATTCCTCGCAACAATAAATTCTGCCCTACTCTTCCCAGACTCCTCTTGGTCTAATAGAGGAGCTGACGCCACTGGGAAGTTTTTTAAAGTTGGCAACTTATATATTCTTCATCCTGCTGTCCCTTAAGATGTTCATTAAGGCTTCAAACTTTTGCATTCTTTTCTAGTGTAAACGAAGGCGGACTGAGTTCCTGGTTGATTGCCTCTGATTCTTTTCTATATTCTGTGAAGGAAAGCCGCAAATTCGTTAGACTTTCCTCCATACATTCCCTATCTACATTACCTTGAGCCAATTTGTTCATTATACAGCAGGCATCGGCAAAAAGGCGCCCATGGGCAGCTCTGCCATATTCGATACATCCGGAATAGAACCTAATAAAATGATTTGGTGTTTCACATCCGAAACAGTAAGCTAGGTATTGGGGCTATTCTTATTTAAGAAAAAATAATGTTTTTTTCCAATGTAATGAAAACTAAGCGCATTTTTAAACGCAACAGTCATAGAATGACTTGTGCATTGTTTTTCGGGACTTCCCCGAAATATGAAATATATTAAATTTCGTACGCACAAGCGACTAACCTAAATGGAGTTCAAACGTTAACCTAATATCAAATTGTTATTTCAAAAACTTAATCACACTACATAATACACAACATTTCAAAAGGTCAACGAATACTCATCGAATGTTGTGATTGCTTTTATTTTTGTACTGTGTCATCAACACATTTCGTTGCTTGACATTTAACGGGTTTATAAAAATAAGTGTCAAAAACGTAATCATTAAAATTAAACAATGAGTCTCTGGAAACGATTACAATACAAGAAAACAAAGATTTCTTGGTAGCTTAGCGAAAACTCGATCGACTTGGCAAAATGGGATCTTTGGATTCCGCTCTTAAAAAAACTTTAAAAAAAAGGATAAATGGCCCGGGTAATTTTGTAGCAAAATCAGAAGGATATTGTTGCCATCCATAAGCAAAGCCAAATTGAAGGTTTCAATTTCTTGATATAAGAAGATGGTTTTTCTCTTCGTCGAGGTCGAATAATATATCGAAAAAAATGGCAGAGACTCTGAAAAATAATTCTGATCCGGATGTTCCCCTAAGTGTTCATTGGGATGGACAAATGCTAGGAGATATAAGTGGATATGAACAGGTAGAACGGCTTCAAATTGTTGTTGTTGTTGTAACAGTTATGTTTCGTCATTTGAATTTGAATTTTCATCGGTGTCTTCTGGATCTGGGTAAGTTCAGGAATCTGGCCACGTCCGATGGATGTGTCCAGAGTGAACTTGGCTCGAGCTGAGTGGGTTTGGCTGGGCAATCAAAAAGGTGTAGCGTAGTGTGAGACCCTTGTCCATATGCGGGGCACGTGTCCGGCGTTGTGCCATCAATCCTTGCCCAATAAGAATTGAGGCGGCTACACCATCCTGATCTCAGCTGATCCAGGATCACTCTGGTGCGTCGCGGCATAGTTTCCTCCTCCAATGCCACTGCAGGAGGGTGGTCTCCGAGAACAACATTCACAGGGAGAGCGTTTATTGCTGCTGCGACCGAATCTCTGTGAATGTCGTTGAGACCTGCCTGATACGCCCGTTGATCTAGAGGTTCTCTTTTGTACCTCTGCACCTCTCTCTCTAGATCTTGAAGATCCTTCTTCATATTCCTTGGCGGGGGAAGCTGCTCCGTGAGACGGCGGTTGGGGTGACTCTCACGGTAGCACCCAAGTAAAAACTGCTTCGACAACATGTGGTTGTGGTCCCGCACAGGTATGATCTTCGCTTCCTCATTTAGGTGCCCTATCGAGGACATGAGGAGACAGCCCGTTGCTGTTCTTAGGGCTGCGTTTTGGCAGGTCTGAATGTTTTTCACTGAGTAATGCTCACATTCAGCGACCACGCAGGCGCTGCATGGTTTGCCACTGACCGGCCTATCGCTTTATATGTAGCCAACAAGGTTTCTTTGTCTGTTCCCCAAGTGCTGCCGGCGAGGGACTTGAGGACCTTGTTCCTACTTCTCATCTTATCGCAGATAGCGGTGGCATGCGCCGAGAAAGAGAATTTGCTGTCGAATGTGACCCCCAGTATCTTGGGGTGGTTCACGGTCGGGATTTGCGTGTCGTCGACTATCACATTCAGTGGAATTCTTATTTGCGCTGACCATGCAGTGAAAAGGGTGGCCGAGGATTTTGAGGCGGATAGTTTCATATTCCTCGCAGTGAAAAAACGTGTAAGATCAATGAGATAACCGTTCAACCTTAAACAGTGCCGGAGATATCACCCCTCCTTGGGGAACTCCCTGTTTAACTCTACGGGGCTTGGACATTTTGTTTCTGAATTCCACAAAAGACTGGCGACCACACATATAATTAACGGTCCAACGTTTCAAGCTAACCGGAAGCGACGTGTTGGCAATGTCCTCAAAGAGCATGGCATGGTTGACTGTATCGAATGCCTTCGATAAGTCGAGCGCCACGAGGACAGTCCCATCATGCGGCTTGCTCTGGTTCATCCCGCGGCATATATGTGTGGATATAGCATGCAGCGCAGTCGTCGTGTTGGCAATGTCCTCAAAGAGCATGGCATGGTTGACTGTATCGAATGCCTTCGATAAGTCGAGCGCCACGAGGACAGTCCCATCATGCGGCTTGCTCTGGTTCATCCCGCGGCATATATGTGTGGATATAGCATGCAGCGCAGTCGTCGTACTGTGCTGCTTACGGAACCCATGTTGATGATCTGCAATTGGAAAATGTCCATTGAGGCTGGGGAGGAGTAGCGCCTCAAGTGTCTTGGCTACTGGCGAAAGGAGAGATATTGGTATGTATGATGTTGGCATCCTTGCCTGGCTTTAGTAGCGGGGCCACTCTGCCCATTTTCCAGACTTCGGGTACTACAAGAGTGGTCAGAGATAAGTTGAGGGCTTTTGTCAAGTACTCAACTCTGTGGTGTCCCAATTGCTTCAACATCAACATCGAAATTCCGTCGGGTCCTAATGCCTTAGATGTCTTGGCATTACGAATAACGAGGGCAACCTCGCTTGGTGCAAACTGTGGTGGTGTGTCCTCGACTCGGAGTCCATGTATTCGACGCATGACTCTCCTTTTAGCCTTGTCACTCTCGGGGTGCTTTATGAACTGCCTGTTAAAATAACACGCGCACCTCTTCGGATCAGTCACTGTTCTCTCACCAAATGTGACTGCAATCCGATCATCACCTCTCTTGGGATTCGAGAGTGATTTAACCGTCGACCACAGTCGGAGCCTAGGCTACATTGCTTCAAATGATCTAGCCACTTATTCCGCTTGTATTCGTCGACCAATATGTTGATTTCCAGATTCAGTTCCCTGATCCTGGAATCGCCAGGACTAGACCGACGAATGTCGTCACGTTCATCTGCGAGTCCCGCTGCCTCTGCTAGGAAGTTTGGTCTTATCTCGGGTATTCGACCAGAAGGAATAAATCTCGCGGCTGCTGCGGTGACGATGTCTCGGAAAGTTTTCTCCGCTACCCGTACGTCGATTGGTGTGGGTTGATCAATGAAGCGGCGATTGGTGAAATCTCTGAAACCTTCCCAATCCGCCATCTTTTGATTGAGAAAGGTTCGCTGTTCAGAGATGATGAAGTCGGAGGGTCGGTCGATGAAAATTATTATGGGGAGGTGGTCTGATCCCAATGAAATGACGGGTCGCCAGGTTACGCCATTTATCAGACCTGCAGATACAATAGTTAAATCTGGCGAGCTGCTGCAGTCACCCATAATCCTAGTAGGCGCGTCCTCATTCACTGTGCAAAACGTAGAGTTGTCGATCGGCTCCGCCAACGCTGTGCCCCTCTGGTCATTACCTAGAAGAGAATGCCATGACTCGTGATGTGCATTAAAGTCTCCTAGCACCAGCGGTTTTCTCCCTGCAGTAGCATACTGATCTCTGGATGATACCGTCTGGCACAGCTAGCAACCGGCGGGATGTATACTAGGGTGGACCTTGTGTCGATATTTTGGTAGATGAGGGCTCTATTCCGTGCCTTTTTGAAAAAAAATGACAATGCGGAAAAAAAAAATTAAAAAAAAAAAAATTAGGGGTTGCGCACGAGCCGAGAAAAAGGTCCACTTTGCCAAAATTAGGGGGGAAATTGTCATAGGTCATCAGGGGTCACCCGTAGGGGGGAAGAATGTATGGCCGACCCCCATTAACTTTTTACCGCCAACATTTTCCCCCAAGACACCCACCCCCTATCTCCTCCCCTTAGGGGGGTCACCATACAAAAATGGAGGTTGCTCAGTATTTTCGAAAAACACCATAGGTCATCAGGGGTCACCCCTAGGGGGGCAAAATATATGACCGACCCCCATTAACTTTTCATCCCCAACATCTTTTCCGAACAAACTTACCCTCTATCTCCACTCCTTGAGGGACTCCCCATACAAAAATAAAAGAAGCTGTAATTGAGTAGTACTACTAAGCACTTTTAATATAATATAGTCAAATTAACATATTTTTGTTCGCTGATGGGTATTTCTTGCGGTAAGAACCGATAACATGTAGTAAATACTGTTTCTCTTCTTCGCCTTGACACAGTATTCCATTATAATCTTGTATCATCGCCTTTAGCGAACTGATCTCTACTAGATTCCGTTGCACGTTTGCGTCGCAACTCTTCTTGTTCTTCGCGCTCAGCTTTTCTTTTCCTCGTTCGAGTATCAGTAGCGTCCACACCTCCCGTAGTTCCTGGCCGGCCATTTTCTCTTTGCTTTAGCAGAAACTCAATGTCTTCGGTATTATGTGCGTGAAGATAAATACGAATATAACTAGCAAAGACACAAACCCAAACTGTTAACAGAGCTCTGTTAAGAACTGAACAGCACTCTGTTAAGGAGTTAACAGAGGTAAAAGATATATAAAAAAATGATTTCTGGCACAACGGCTACAAAAAAATTAATTAAAATCACCAATTAAGTATTAGTCAAATAGACATTTATGACATAGGCTTAGATTGGAAGTTTTTGGTATTAAAATACGGATGTTTTCACTGCAAAGAAAGGTTTAGGAAAAAGTTGGGCGAATGACACTTATAGTGAAAGTAGCCCTGGGCTTGGCCTTTCAGAATATATCATCCATATAGTTCAGAACAATTTCAGAATTGAGATATTTTAGGTTTTGTGCCGGAGTACTGTGAAATTCCAAATAAATCTCCCCACAGCGGCCAAACGAAAAAAGTTGGGCGAATGACACTTATAGTGAAAGTAGCCCTGGGCTTGGCCTTTCAGAATATATCATCCACATAGTTCAGAACAATTTCAGAATTGAGATATTTCAGATTTTGTGCCGGAGTACAGTGAAATTCTATATAAATCTCCCCACAGCGGCCAAACGAAAAAAGTTGGGCGAATGACACTTATAGTGAAAGTAGCCCTGGGCTTGGCCTTTCAGAATATATCATCCACATAGTTCAGAACAATTTCAGAATTGAGATATTTCAGATTTTGTGCCGGAGTACAGTGAAATTCTATATAAATCTCCCCACAGCGGCCAAACGAAAAAAGTTAGGCGAATGACACTTATAGTGAAAGTAGCCCTGGGCTTGGCCTTTCAGAATATGTGCCATACTAAACATTTTGGTCCGTCAAACCGAATTCAGACCAATTTGTATCATTAACAACAGCCAAAACCAAACTAATGTGATCGACCTCGGAACTTTTCCGACACCCTTCTTGTCAGCTTTGCAAGCAAATTCATTCAATGGCAATTTGTCCGATGAAAATGTTCGATGTTGTATTACACTTCTTTATCCATTGATCAAGTCTGTTGAACTCGGTTTGTAAGAGGGAGGTGGTGTACAAAAACACATTTTGTAGTATAAGGGGTGTGGGGGAATGTAGGTGGTGGAAGCATGACGGGCAAAGGCAGAAAACCCTAACTATCCCGTAACGCTAACAATTCAAAATATAAGGCTCGCAGAATATTAAAAAACCTATAAGAAAAACACTTTCATTGATTCCTCTGCGCACAGACCAACCATTGTTGTTTTATGTGCGCGCAGAGCAATTCCCTAACGCAGCATATACACACGCAACTACATATTTCTACTTTTATTCATATTTTCATATTTTTGTATGTGTACATACATACAAAAGTTCATTTTAAAATTTCAACAAAAAAAAGAAGAATTACTTTCATAATTTTCTGCGAGCCTCATGCTTCAAAATTTAAATCATATGATTGGTCGTCTGCTGCTGTTGTGATTTACAACACCCACCGCCACTATTTCCCACCTACACAACGGATTCATCATTGCTTTTCATTTTGCTGTTTTATTTCTCTCAAAAAATTACCAATTGCAAATTTCTCATTGAAATATATTTTCCCAGTTCTTCCAAAATATAATTTCCAAAAAAGTAATCCCACTTCTAACCGCAGACGGAGCTTTTTAAACCGAAAAATGCTTTCGAAGTTGATGGAATCTCTTTCAGTATATATACTCTTTGCTGTACACATGTTTATGTTATATTTTTCAGATACCTGCCCATTACAAAAGCAACAAATCGGGTTTAATGAGCGGTATATTACCAAATTACGTGTTACAGGTAATAATATGACATATGAGCAAATCCTGTGTGACGAATGCTACATTAGTATGCGTTTTCCAATTTACATATACATTTTTTTTTAATTAACTCATTAATTTTTCTATTATTTTTATAAAAAAATTCCTTAATACACATTTGTTTATATAGTTACACAATTTTTCTTAAATTAAGTTTTGTTTCTGTTAGTCGAATTCGAGATCATTTATTATTTCTATTTCTTTGCAAAACTAGAAATGTTTAAAAAAGGTATACGGATCCGTTTCGAAAGATACCACACTTCCGCATCGGTAATTCTTAGTAGCGCATATCCCCAAAAAAATTAGCAGTAAACCAAACAAAAACGTTGAATAACGTTTTATCTTAAATTTATATTGAACCAAAAAATAAATTTGAAAAAAAAAAAATTAAAATATTAAACTACATATGAAACTAGACCCGAGTTATAGTTCAGTAATCTTCTAATTGTATGTAGTTATATGGTACTGCAATAGATTTACAAACAGATGGGATTTTTGTCATCAATGGTTCCAAATGAGTTTTTTTTTTGCCGAAACTCAATTTTTTAACATTTTAGGGTGTGTTCGGTGTTTCATAGTGTTTGTTTCAATTGATTAATCCAGTTAAAAATAAAAAAGTGTACAAAAAGTGTTAATATGAACAAGCCAGGTGATGGTAAGTGTAACAAATTTAGAATACAAAAGCTATACAAATAGAAGCTACTAAAAACAAAATCACTTTTCCCCAAAAGCCCTTATTATTTTTTTTACTATTGGAATATTTCATAGAAAAAACTGAAGAAATTTCCAATTATTAGTTGCATGTGCTTTTCTAAATAATCAAAGTTGAATGAATTAACAGCCTGTTTTTATAAAACGTATACTAATGTTGTTTCTAATGTTCTAATTAAAATAAGACAAGAAGTTGCGCTCAGACTTAGAGTTGATTTCGGTTTAAGACAAAGTTAGAATATCAAGGACGATGGTTCAGATCCCAGCGGGGATGAATGGTTTTGTTTATTTTATATATTTTTTTTTTTATTAATCAATGACATCCGAACTAGATGTATCTCTTTATTTTACCCTACATTTGGTAATAAATACATATAATGGATTACGTATAAAAATTCAGTTTTCATTTCTTTTGGACACGGATGGGCTTCTATCTGTTTTTTCCTTTTTCTATCTGTCTCTCGAACTAAAACGTTGCATTTTAAAGGCGACTCTCAAAGAACAAGCAAGGAAATAAGTTTTAATTTATTTTACTAAGGTTGTGAATTTGTTCACATTGACATTCGCATCCACAATTACATAAATACAACTCCGTCATTCCTGTACCATTGAAAATGTTCACTAGATGTAAAAAACAGTTTACGTTAATATTAAGGATGTATTACAAAAAAAAAACTAAATAATCTGGAGGAAAATAATAGTGGCTATTATAATGTAACCAATTTTTTTTAATCTTCAGTGGTTGTTGAAAAATAACAGCTTTTTGGGTAATTTTTCTTTTCACCAAAATTTTTTTATATAAAGTTTGTTATATTTTTACTTGGGCATAGAAAATGAGATGTAACTTAAGGATACAATTATAATTTATAAAAGGCATAACTTAAAATGTACGTTTGCATAAACACTTGAAAACGACTCGAAATGTAACACAAAGACAAACACTGGACGATTTTTAAGGTTGGTAGCGGGTGGTGAATTTCAGAAATTTCGAGTTGTTTGCCTTTTGATGAACAGGTGCGTATAAAGGGTGACTTTTTACAGTTTTTTTACGGTTTTTTTTCGTTGTCTTTTCATTATGGATAAACTGTTGCAAATTGTTGATATTTTTTATAAAAATTTTGCTTTTGTGCGATAAACTTAAAAATTTAAATTGATTTTGATTTCTTACAAAATGTTATTCATAAAGCACATTTTTGGTTGAATCGACACATAAATACGGAAAATTTTCGCATCTGGATGGAGAATAACACTTTGCACACAAAAAAATTGGTGTAATGAATAAGCAGCCTCGGTGTAGATTTCTCATGGAATTCGGCATCTTCAGTAGTTGCCGACATTGTGATGGAAGTGCTGTTGGACAATGCCATGCCTAAGATCTTTTTATACACTCCATCATAGGATGGAGTATATACTAAGTTTGTCATTCCGTTTGCAACACCTCAAAAGAGTGATCTGCGACCCTATAAAGTATATATATTATCGGTCAGTGTAACATTCTAAGACATTCTAGCGATGTCCGTCTGTTGTCTGTTGAAATCACGATAGAGTGCGAACGACCAACGCAAAGAAGCTGAAATTTTGTAGGAAGATGTTTTTTTCCCATAAAAGTTCCCCTTTACGGGACTAAATATATCCCGGCCATAATCAAATTTTTCAAATATTTTTTTTCACTACATCTGATTTTTTTGATAAAATTGTTCTAAGTTTATATAATTTATAGATGGGGAAAAAAATCCCAAAAATGGGCGTGATCATGGGTTCCGTGGACCCTTGAGGCCCAAAAAAGGGCCCATGATAAACATGCGCATTAGGGCGTTTCACAAAAGACGTTTTTTCTGATTTTTCTAACTCTTGAAGCGGAATATTGAAGTTTGTGATTTAAGAGAATTTCGAAATTTTTTTTGGATTTTTTGAAGATGGGTACGGGGTCGCTGAAATCGATTTTATCAAAAAAATGAGGTTATGGAGAAAAATTTTTAATATTAATTTTTGCTGGTGCTTTTTCGTCATAAAACTAAACAATTCTCTTCTTAATGATCTGATCCCACGACAAAAAAATGATTGATGTGAAAAATTATTATATTAAGGACCACTTTGATAGTCTTAAAAGTACAAAATTATGTTTTTATAGATTTCAAACCTCAATAACTTTAAAAGTTTTCAACATTTTTTCAAGGTGAAAAATGCGTTAGAAAGGTCTTTAAATTACCTTTCATTCGGTATATTGGTTTCTTTTCACTTGCGGGAGAAATATAAGAAAAAAATTTAAGTTTGAGAAATTTTTTTTTTATTTTTCAAATTTTATAAAAATTAAAAGAATTTCATTAAGTTTCGTTCTTGGTTAAGTAACAGTAAAAGGGTTTTTGATGAATTAAAATTGCCCACTTCCTTTTTTTCGAAAGATACACATTTATGGGAAAATGATGATGATTTTGTTACTGTAAAGAATAAACTAGAAAAACTATACGTTGTGAATGATATATCAGAAAGAGGCGTGGCGTCAGCTACAATATATAACAAAAAAATTACAAAAAATGAGGATGATTTTCAAAACTTGTTGATTAGCGTTGATAAAAATCACAAAAATATACGTAATGTAAACAAAAATGTCATTGAAAAAGCTCTTAAGAAACTGTAACTTTAGAAAACTGTAACCATACTTTTCTCGATTTTGTATAAAATAAAAATGGAATTTTTTGTTTTCTGTTTTCTTCCACATTTAATGTTTTATATATTGTGATTTTAGATACAAATTTAATTTTTAATTTGAATTTGTTCATTAAATAACATGAATTTGTTTTTATAATATCTTTTGATTTTGTATGGAAATAAAAATATATTGATGAATTGAATTTTTGATATTTTTATTAAAACAATGTATATTAAATGTTTTTTTTTACTTAACCAAGAACGAAACTTAATGAAATTCTTTTAATTTTTACAAAATTTGAAAAATAAAAAAAAATTTTCTCAAACTTAAATTTTTTTCTTTTTTATTTATTTATTTATTACTAGTAAGTTGTAATGCGCCTATGGCGCCCGTTAATTTGCTTGAGAAAGTATTTGTTACTTAATTTTAAAAATTTTGTAAAAAATATTTTGAGAAAACTATTTTGTAAAAAAAAATTTGGAAAAAAATAAAATTTGTGGAAAAAAAATTTTTGCTGAAAAAAAAAAATTTTTGTTGAAAAAAAAAAAATTTTGTTGAAAAAAAAATTTTTGTTGAAAAAAAAAATTTAGCTGAAAAAAAAAATTTTGTTGAAAAAAAAAATTTTGTGGAAAAAACAAAATTTTTTTGAAAAAAAAAATTTCTTGAAAAAAAAATTTCTTGAAAAAAAAAATTTGGAAAAAAAAAATTTCTTGAAAAAAAAATTGGAAAAAAAAAATTTTTGTAAAAAAAAAAAATTGTAAGAAAAAAAAATTTTGGAAAAAAAAAATTTTGGTAAAAAAAAAATTTGGGGAAAACACAATTTCTGTACAAAAAAAATATTATTTTAAATTTCTACTTACTGCGTGACAGAGTCAGTGAATCAGTGTATCAGTGAATCAGTGTCGAGGGTAAATATATATTAAGATTAATTACAATACAAAGTAAATTTATATTCTAATTTTTTTCTTATATTTCTCCCGCAAGTGCAAAGAAACCTATATGGGTAAATTTCAATCAAAACGTACATGGAGAGTTTTTGTTGTTTTGTTTTAAAAGTTTATTAAATTTTCCCGGTAGAGTAGTAGATTTACGACAAGTTTGATTAAGAATATAAAGGCGTTTTTAGGCTCTTCGAAAAATTAATATAATTATGTTTTTTCTTATGTTTTGGTAAGGAATACCTGGATTTCTGTCTTGAACGTCACATAGAAAGAATGTGTAAAAAATCAGTTAAAATGTAAGGATAGTTGATGTAAAACATTTTTGTGAAGTTTAAGAACTTGTTATTTAATTATTTTACAAAAGCATTCTGTTATGTTTACATTTTTTTACGTCAAAAATTAATAAATGTATAACCCAAAGCACATAAAATTATGGATTTTTTGTAAGATAATGGGCTTGCTGCAATTAAAAAAAGTATTGTTAAAACTATAAATTTGAGAAAGAAAAACTAACATGTGACGTTCAAGACATTTTGTAGCGTTCAAGACATCTTGTATCGCTCAATGAAGGTTCCTGTGCTTAACTAAAAAATATAAACCAAGTTACGAGTAAACATTAAACGGATATAGGTTTATTCTTTTATAAAGAGATCATTAAAAATAAGTACATTATTCTTTTGTATGGAAATAAAAATATATTGATGAATTGAATTTTTGATATTTTTATTAAAACAATGTATATTAAATGTTTTTTTTTACTTAACCAAGAACGAAACTTAATGAAATTCTTTTAATTTTTACAAAATTTGAAAAATAAAAAAAAATTTTCTCAAACTTAAATTTTTTTCTTTTTTATTTATTTATTTATTACTAGTAAGTTGTAATGCGCCTATGGCGCCCGTTAATTTGCTTGAGAAAGTATTTGTTACTTAATTTTAAAAATTTTGTAAAAAATATTTTGAGAAAACTATTTTGTAAAAAAAAATTTGGAAAAAAATAAAATTTGTGGAAAAAAAATTTTTGTTGAAAAAAAAAAAATTTTGTTGAAAAAAAAATTTTTGTTGAAAAAAAAAATTTAGCTGAAAAAAAAAATTTTGTTGAAAAAAAAAATTTTGTGGAAAAAACAAAATTTTTTTGAAAAAAAAAATTTCTTGAAAAAAAAATTTCTTGAAAAAAAAAATTTGGAAAAAAAAAATTTCTTGAAAAAAAAATTGGAAAAAAAAAATTTTTGTAAAAAAAAAAAATTGTAAGAAAAAAAAATTTTGGAAAAAAAAAATTTTGGTAAAAAAAAAATTTGGGGAAAACACAATTTCTGTACAAAAAAAATATTATTTTAAATTTCTACTTACTGCGTGACAGAGTCAGTGAATCAGTGTATCAGTGAATCAGTGTCGAGGGTAAATATATATTAAGATTAATTACAATACAAAGTAAATTTATATTCTAATTTTTTTCTTATATTTCTCCCGCAAGTGCAAAGAAACCTATATGGGTAAATTTCAATCAAAACGTACATGGAGAGTTTTTGTTGTTTTGTTTTAAAAGTTTATTAAATTTTCCCGGTAGAGTAGTAGATTTACGACAAGTTTGATTAAGAATATAAAGGCGTTTTTAGGCTCTTCGAAAAATTAATATAATTATGTTTTTTCTTATGTTTTGGTAAGGAATACCTGGATTTCTGTCTTGAACGTCACATAGAAAGAATGTGTAAAAAATCAGTTAAAATGTAAGGATAGTTGATGTAAAACATTTTTGTGAAGTTTAAGAACTTGTTATTTAATTATTTTACAAAAGCATTCTGTTATGTTTACATTTTTTTACGTCAAAAATTAATAAATGTATAACCCAAAGCACATAAAATTATGGATTTTTTGTAAGATAATGGGCTTGCTGCAATTAAAAAAAGTATTGTTAAAACTATAAATTTGAGAAAGAAAAACTAACATGTGACGTTCAAGACATTTTGTAGCGTTCAAGACATCTTGTATCGCTCAATGAAGGTTCCTGTGCTTAACTAAAAAATATAAACCAAGTTACGAGTAAACATTAAACGGATATAGGTTTATTCTTTTATAAAGAGATCATTAAAAATAAGTACATTATTCTAGTAAGTAGTATTATTAATAGTAGTAGTAACAGGTATGGGTATATTTCATTCGACAAATTTTTTAATCAGAATCAGTGTATACGACGCTGACGGCTTTTTTATAAAAAAAGGTTTTAGTCGTGTAAACGTTGTGTATGACAAATCAATACCGATATTTTCACTTTTAAATATTTCATACAGGATTTTCATCGTATCACACAGGTATCGTTTTTGTTTTTTTAATTTTTCCACTAGTGACAGTTTCCTTCTTTCCAGCGCAAGCTCTGCTTACGTCATCTCTAATGAAGAAGTCGTTAACTGCATTTATTTTAAACATACATGTCAGCGATTTTTTAATTACTTTTTTCTTAGTGGCCATTAGTTTCTTTAATCTGTAACGTTTTAAAATTTTCAATCCCATAAGCGGGCAAATGGATCTTCTTTCTTTATACTTTTCTCTTAAATGAGCCAAAGATTGTTTCAAATTTTTGCAAGAAGAACTAAGAACTTTATTTGATTTCTCTTGTACTTGTTTCTTAACTCTTTGGCACCTTTTTTTGTACTTTCGTTTCCCTTTTTCAGATTCTTTGAGTCTAATGGGCATGTCACCTCTTTTCATTCTTATTGCATTTCTATTCAAAGGTCATATTACTGACTAAATATTAAAGTCTAAGTTAAACATATACGTATGTATGTACCTTTCTTTTAGCTTCGTTACGTTCCTTATCGAGCTTTATTCTTTATCTATACCTTCGCGATCTTTCAGCCGCCGTTAATTTAGTCGTTTTACTCTGAAGAAGTTAGAAGATAAATACAAAATTAATATTTTTAATATTGGTGCGACACATCTTTAAAGTGACGTTCAAGACATTTACCACTTTTTTGTATTTTTTTACGAAGTGAATATCGCAAATGTACTAAAACTCAGAATAAATGAATCAATACTTATAAAACAATGATTTTAAACTTAAATTGTGTATATTTATAGTTTTGCTGTCCCGATATTTTGCATGACGTTCACGACATTTTTACACTTACTTACCATTATGTACTAATAAAGACGTAGAACAACACTTCACTATAATGTCTTTTTTTTAATTCTTTTTATTTCGTATTGTGTAAAGCAAGCACTTTCTCAGCCTAATTCACTTCAGTTCAATACGATGACTATATTGGTAAATCTGAAAAAAAGAAAATAGCGTGACGTTCACGACAATGTGCGGAGACAAAATGTTTTTAAAAATTATAATCCGCGTTTGTAATGTTTGGTAGAAAAAATAGAATAAAGTGCAAGAAATAATTCCAATATTTTGAAAACAGTTATTGTATGTTTTCAGGTTACTTCGTTTTTTATTTTTTTTCAAATTTTGTATCAAAAACTGTAGCTGGAGACAAGTGGTTTTGTATGGAACGAATATGAGGGAGCATCAAACACTGTTCTCAATTAAAATAAAAAAAAAAAATTTAATTCTGAGAAATGTGTTTCTTGTGATATATTCTTCAACGACTACTTTCTCATTTTTATTTTGTTTTTTTTTTGTGGTTTTACCTCAAAAGTGAGTTTAAACAGCGGGGACAAATAAATAGCAATATGTTTGCAATTGACCCATATACCGAATGACCTTTCTAACGCATTTTTCATCTTGAAAAAATGTTGAAAACTTTTTTTTATTTTTTTATTTTATTTTAATTACAATACAAAGTAAATTTATATTCTAATTTTGGGTCCAAGGATAAACCGAGTGACAAAGACTATTTGGCTTGATTTTTTTGCAGCGACAGACCAAAGCCTCTGGTGGGAATCGAACCCACAACCCCCACGCTGATAGGCAAGCACGCTACCAACTCGCCTACCGGGGCGCTTGTGTTGAAAACTTTTAAAGTTATTGAGGTTTGAAATCTATAAAAACATAATTTTGTACTTTTAAGACTATCAAAGTGGTCCTTAATATAATAATTTTTCACATCAATCATTTTTTTGTCGTGGGATCGGATCATTAAGAAGAGAATTGTTTAGTTTTATGAAGAAAAAGCACCAGCAAAAATTAATATTAAAAATTTTTCTCCATAACCTAATTTTTTTGATAAAATCGATTTCAGCGACCCAGTACCCATCTTCAAAAAATCCAAAAATTTTTTCGAAATTCTCTTAAATCACAAACTTTAATATTCCGCTTCAAGAGTTGGAATTTTTTTTTTTGAAACGCCCTAATGCGCATATGGGTATCGAAATGCAACGAAATTTTCTCGCTAACCCAAATATGCATTTATTTTCATGATTTGGATAAAATTTGTGATCGGGATCTTATATACGTATACAACATCGCACAGCCACCACGACGCTATTGTTATAGGTATTTAATTGTAACTCACATATTAATGCAACTTTTTTTAAAATAAATAAATGTATAAACGGTTTTTAATAAATAAATGTATAAACTGTAAATGTATAAACAATTTAAAATTATGTTAAATTTAAATAAATGTTAACACTTTCAAAGCACTTACTTTCTTCATAGTTTTCTTATTTATTGACTTTTTAAGGATCCATGATGGAGGGTATATAAGATTCGGCCCGGCCGAACTTACTATTTGTTCACTTGTTTTTTTATCAGACAGCTACAAGCGTGTTTTCCTTGTTTGCTAAGTTTCTTTCACCACCACATCATGAAGTGCGCTCTCAACAGATTTACACTTAAGGTAGGCGTGTTGAGCCCACATGAAGCGCGTATCAATTGTGTTCCTAATATGCAGATCCACTAAATTCACCTTAGTTTGTGCGTCTCAGATTTTTATATGGTTCGCTCGCACTACTACCGAAGTTTAGATTAAATATACTATTTTTATGATCTGAAAAGGAACAAACCGGGGAAACCCTCCATTTTTCCACTAGATTGCTCTTGCTGTAAGTCAGTGTCTGATATATAACCTAGTCTGAAACGTCGGCATATTGCACCTGTAATATATGTCTTTACTTCCCCATTGGCATTGATGTGCATTGGCGCCACAACCCAGTACCAGCTCCAAATGCATACTTTTGGCGTACTCCGTGACTTCGCACATATGGGCCAGGTGGATCGGCAGCCTCGTACGGTAAGTATTGTCTCCACAGGCTTTATCGGTGGTGGAATCCACACTGTCACCATTGATAAAAGCCGAAGACAAGAGGACGCAATCGATTAGCGTTCCCTCTATAAGTCCTGATCCTGATCAGATCGATCGATGACAACAATTTGTGGCACTCCTGCGGTTAACCTATGCTTGTTGGATGCGACACCATCTATAACAACTCGTATAGAGCGATCTCTGAGAAAACTCGATATGAATCGAGAGAAGATATTACCGAGATTTGATATAAGTGCTCCGTGCCAGACTCTTTCTTTCACCTTTCTTGGTGATCGGCTAAACATTCGCAACTTTCCAACGTGAAGGGTAAATACCAGCCCGATACGACATGTTGAAAAGATTGCGCTATGGACGAGTTAGAGTCTAAGAGCACGTACATAGGACAAGTGCTGAAATGGCATCCGGGCCCGGAGTTTTGTTTACATTGAGATCTGCAAGAACCCTTTTGACCCCACGATAACGAAAAAATATCTGAGGCATCGAATTAGATACGTTTTCGATCTGATGCCTGACAAGGCTTAATTCTTTGCATATATTTCAGCCAGAAGGTTAGCCAATAATTAGAAAATTTATTCGATATCGACTTTGAAATTCTAAAGTATTTATCAAAATCTGGACTGAAATGTTAAGATCGGCTATTTTGCGTCATATCGCGATTTTTTGTATAAACGTTTAAGATATTTCATTACATCAATTTACTGGTCATACAAAAATCTATACTTTTATGGAACTCAGTTTAACAGGATATGTTACATTTTTTTTACGTTATTTTGTTTTTATTTTCAAATAAATAGTCGGCTTGTAAATCCCAAAAATAAATTTTATGGAAAAGTCGACTTTTGGTTGTATCTATATAAGACTAGTTTACAACTATTAATGGAAAACCTTATTTTATCATCATATTCAAGTAATCTAGCACTGTAATTCGATTATTATGTTCAGCTATAAATACACTCTGCATAATTGGCCGAAAAGTTATTTTTTTAGGAATGGTCTTTTAAGTCTTTATTTTTTACCTGAGGTTCTAGCAGATTTGACATTAACAACATTTTATTGAAATATTGTTTATTCCATTTTCTAATCTTTTGGCCATAGGAATTCTTTTGTCCATGCAATTTTTTTATTTGCATTTCTAAATGTATTAATATTTTTAATAAAGAAAATACCTGCAACTTACTTGTCTTTATTACAATCAGTTTCACAATTCATAAATTTGCATTTGTATAGATTTTCTTCAAATTGCTGAAAAAAAACAACAGATACGAACATTTGTAAACTGTATTAAATAAGGCTCAAAAGAGCTAAATTTGTGTCATGGTACTTTCGATGACGAAAATGTATCAAAAAAGTACAATTGATTCAACTTTTACATCCCTGATGTACATCCATAGACAAAAATGCACACATTCTCATTGGTATGTTCTCTCTCTCTGTGAATCTATATTATTCTCTCGTCATGAAAAAAACGAAAACAGCAAGGTTGGCTACCGTTATCGCTAAAATACCGTTATCATATTCAAGACCCTTTCAAAATGAATACCATTACCGTTACCGAAACAGTTAAAAAAATTAAAACTACCGTTATCCATAACTTTTCCCGTATCTCATTTTAACCGGTATTACAACAATATTGGTAACTTTTTTTTTATAAAAGTTCGATTTTTTTAAAATAGGATTAATGAATTGATTAAAAGTAAAACTTGTGAGTTATTTTATCTGCACTAAATTTGATAGATAGCAAAGTATAAAACTGAATACCAAATGAAGGAAATCGACTTTTTAATGTCAACTTTTTTAGTTTAAATGAAAAGATTGCAAAATGTATAATAGATATGGGGCCGTTCAAGTATTATGTAAGCACTATAGCACTTTACTTTTTTCCACATATGGCAACCCACACAGATTGTGATTACTTCAGCAGTAGTTATTTACTTCTTTCCACATATGGCAACCTACACAATGTCTATGCTCGAAAACAAAACCCATATTCGGGGATTCCCATAAAAAATTAGTACATTTAGGTACTCGCTTAGAACCGGGTGGGGGAATTACCGCGTGCTACTCACTTGTCTAAATTTCTTCATTCAGTTTCGTTTCGGTACGATTGACGATTTGACGTGGTGTAAGCAAAGCAAGTAAATATTTGTGTTACCGTTGATCCACTTTCGATCCAAAGTGTGGCGTAATTATATGTTACAAGCAAAATCGGACAAGGAACTTCATATTATTGTCTCTAAGAGAATTGAAGAAGAATTGCAAGCAGCGACTAAGAATAAATCCAATCTACTACTTTTTTTCCAAGGTGAGTGATGAAGTTAAAGTAAATTAAACGATTCAAAACGCAGTTGCCCAGAAGAAACACAGAGATGGTATGAAAAGAAAGTTAGAAGATATTTCTCATGAAAATCCCGAAATAAAAAAAACTATCCATGCTATTGCTTTATTTGGCAGTGCAGCAGATGATAGAAGACGAACAGAATCTATTCGCAGTGTAAAAACTCTTGACGAACTAACACAAGAATTACGAAAAATATGATTTGACATTAGTCGAAGTGGGACATATCTTCGTTTGATTCCCAGAAAATCTAATTCTGCAGAGGGACGAAGACATGTATCGACAGTCCCTGTAAAGCTCACTCAGGCTCAGACTGATCAGCACAAAATAATGCACTATGCACTAAAATAAATATTTGAATACACAATAGTTTTTTTTATGTCCAGTACATCGTTGATGTTTAGACAATCGGCCTGCTTTATAAAACTTCAGTCATCACCAATTGAACTTTGAACTCTCTTAGATCTTTTCTTTTAAAGAACTATCTATTGGTAAGATTTTAAAACAATCAGAACGATATTTCGTTTAACCATTTTGCAAACAAACAAAATTGCCAATCCTAAAGTTTTTGACTTTTGCCCGGTGGAACTTGTTTCGAAAAAACGGACAAACTTTATGAACATTTTATTTTTATTTGGCTAATTCCGATTATTTGGCGATGTAAATACAATTAATCTATTTCATATTTTTTCTTGAAGTCTCGTCGGCTTTTTGCAGCATAGACAGTATTTAGCACCCAAACTTTTACAAACTTACTTTGTAATTTAAAAACCCCGTAGCATATTTCGATATAAGAATTTCGCCTATATGCATAACTCGCTTTTATGTACCAAAATGTATTAAGATTTTAGATATTACATGCAAAAAAATGTATATGCACAGTTTTAAATTTTCACCACTTACACAAATTTGTACAATAAATTGTGAAGTTAAGCTTCAATATTACTGTGCGAAGTTTTAAAATATCCGAAAATGAGTGCAAATACAAGATTAAGCTTGTCTATAAAGCAAAAAGTCGCAGTTCACAGTGGAATTAAAATTTGTACAAAGCAAAATATTGACACTGTATATGGCTTTACAATAAATAAGCAGTCAATTCTAGACAGCACCAAATCTATTAATAATTTGTCTCGCAAAAGAGGAAGGTGGAACAAGCCGTCACAAAATGGTTTCACCAATTGATGGTATCTGGCGCTGTAGTGTCTACCAACATGATTATGGAAAAGTCTAAACAATTTGCGATTGCACTAAATGAAGAATTCGATCCAAGCATGGGTTGGCTATACCGATGGCAACGAAGATAAGGTATACATTTAAATTTCATGGAGATTCACTAATCAAGAAGGTGCTTAAATGTTCGAACAGTCCTTTCACGTTTAATTTCCGAATACAATCCTAAAGACATATTCACTGCCGATGAAAAGGGATTGTTTTATAAAGCGTTTTAAAAGCAGGAAAAAAAAATTAAGATTTCAAAAATCCATCCATATTTTATCACGATTTTTAATTGCTTCAAAAAGGTAATATTTTACATTATTATTAATTATACATACATATGTATAAATTTAAAAAAAAAAAAACTTATTCGAAAATATTCTGAGACATGTTAAGTTATTTTTATTTGCAAATAGTTACACTTTGAAGTAAGGATCTCAATGACCAGAAAATGATCTCAAACAAAATACAAATGTGTTTTATAATCAAGGTTTGTATACCATTTAGGGCTTTTAGAATTTTGTTAATATAAAAGTGGTTTTTAGTCGTACGACTTTTAATACAGGAACGTATATTTTGATCCGGTACATCATAATCAATGAAGAAGTCTACTTAGAATTGTTTGTAAGTTACGGCTTCTGTGATTTCATATGACGATATTCACTTTTGATGCATGTAACAGAACATCTATATTTCTTTCTACACTTCCTAATGCGAATAGACGTTGAATAAATTAATTTATGAAATTAATTTGTATGTTTTATATTTAAGGTTATAACTCTGTAACATATTATTATTTCATATGAAAATGGCGATGCTAAAAAATTCCAATTAAAATAACAGTAAATCTTAAAGCCATATAAGATTGCAAAATAGGCTGTTTAATATAAATCACTGATGGAAAATGTGGTAGAATTGATCTATGAGTGGTACCGTGGAACACACAACAGTTTTTTGGTACAAATTCATATTACCTACAAATGGACAATGGTACATTATAAAATTTGTTGGTACAATTCTAAGTCTTTTCTGAAAGTTCGTCAATACGAGATGATTTGCCTTCTAAATTAGTGTTTATTATTCTAACGTGTATATTATTGTAAGATTTATCGATTGTATTATGTGAGCTCTTAACAAAAATGACTTTGCCACACTGTTTATTATAAATTAATGCATACCGTTTGATGTGAATCAAAGTCAAATTGTATTCTTCTTCTTTAAATTCCATCAAATATTTGCAAAACAAAATCAACAAACCTTTCGATGTTTTTAATATACAAATAATATATAATAGACAATTAGTGAAAACACATTTATTAAAATAGTTATCAAGCAATCGGAGTAAGATTTCACGGTTGACCTGCCTCCGTGGCTTAAGGACGAATAGACAAATGCTGTTTCATGTCTAGCACTCCAATTACTGGGGGTCTGTTTCACGCAAAAATACATGGAGCAGCGAAAGGTCACAAACATTTAGAAAATTAAGCAAGAATAACTCCAAAAATTGACGAATTTATTACAAGATCGAACGCAACGGAACTCCTAAATGTTTGAAGTTGGTGCTTTCCAGTTTTGTAGTAGAGCATAATTTACCATTCACTGTCATGGATGATCTTAATAATCTTTAAAAAAAAAATGATAGACGACACCAAAATAAAAATATTCAATGTTTTTGTTACAGCAACTTGCATTTTTGCGTACTTTTGTTAATAAATAAGAATTTCTGTTAAAATAATTTTTTTTTTTATTTTAAAAAAATGAAGGAATTTTTGGAAACAAAATTTCATCGAAGTGGTACAATTAGAAAATTTTGAAAAATCATCACTGATATACATTCGATGCAGCGTTGAAAAAAACTGGTACAAGTCTGGAAATGAGTCCTTGCATTTTGGGATATTGCATGCTTTTACACTATACCATACAATTATTTCGATACTTGTATTAAAGATTTTTTTTATGGTTACAAAATTCTTATTAAATCATATTCCATTTACTATTAATTATTCAACTTACGAAAGATTATTCATGTTTGTAACAAGACTGTATTTGTTTTTCAGTCTTTTGCAGATGGATGGACACCCTACCACGAAGCAGCATCCAGGGGCGATTGTGCCTGTTTGTCTAAACTTTCCGGGAATATAAAGTACATCTTTTCGAAAAATTGCATAAATGGAAACACACCATTGCATGAAGCTGCAAAGAGAGGATATAGTCGATGCGTTGACATTTTATGTGGTGTAATGGATCATGTACAAGTTAAAACTAACATTGATTTGAAAAATAACGATGGATTTACTGCGCTTCATGTAGCTGCTCAGAATGGTCATAATCAATGTTGTCGTGAACTATTACTGAATGGATCGAGTCCTAACATTTGCAACAATGTAAGTATATAACAATTAAGTTAACGCAACCGTATTGCGACAGGTATTTCACAACTTTGTCAAAAATAGCATTAGCCGTTCGTAGCCGGCCTTAAATACGGTAAAATTTATACCTAACAACTCTCTGATTTGATTTCTTCATGGAATGTTAAAGAAAAACACACGGAAATTACCACGAAATTTTAAATTATTACATTCACATTATTTTATAGATATTAAAAATTTGGGGGTTAGGGGTTTAAGAGACATTGCGATCGTTTTCTTAGTTATATAAATAACTAGCTGACCCGGCGAACTTCGTACCGCCTAACAGTGGATTCTTCAATTTTGTTTTTTTTAAGGTAATAAGTCAACAATGACATTATGTCAAAAATTAAAAATTATAAAACACTCAAAATTCTTTCAATAGTCCATAAAAAGTCACAATGAAAAACATTATGATACGTAGTTATTATATTTTATTGTATTTTTACTTATTCTAAATTAAGTTTAATTTTTATTGTAGTACTTTATGGTACACGATATTTTTTGTTTGATTGCCTGGCGCGTAAACAAACAGAGCAGATGGTTTTCCAACACGGGAACAGGCAACATACAATTGACCATGGGAGAAACATGGGGTTTCTAAATTAATACCACAAACACTTAATGACTTTAAAAGTGTATGGAATGTGTTCCTATTCCTGAAACCTATGAGTACAATGGCTCTGGAGGTGGAAGCAATGGTATCAATTTCACCTTTCCATTTGCGCAACACAATCCATTGGCTTCATTTTTATATTTCAATGCCTTACAATATTGGCAAACTGAGTTCATAGGTCCAATTGCAACACAGTTGTAGGCACTGTAATCAATTGACATATCGTAACAGAAAGCAGCTCGATTCAAACTTGCACCATTATTAGTCGAATGCCGCGCTTCACGGGTCTGTCTTAACCTAATTCTTTCACGTTCATTGCGATCTTCACGTTCCTGGGCAGTACGATTAGATTGATAATTAATTTGAATCGTTGCATTTCGGGTTCTTCTGCCTAAATTTGTCCGCCGCCTTATAGGAGGCATATTTAGTAAGTCAGAAACACACAACACTTTTTTAATTTTATAGAAACTTGTGGCTTTTAGATTTAGTAATATTATAGATGCACAGCAAAGAGACGTTTTTTGATAAAAAAAAATAAATTTTTACTTTTTAGTATTATTACAATGTCGGAACACGTGATTCTTTAGTTTATCTAAAATCTTGTAACCACTTATCTATCTTTCTATGACAGTTTGTTATCTACAAACCAGTGCTGCTCACACTTACTCACACTTACAGCAACTACATCCAAACAACTGTTTGAGTCAATGCTGTTACTTTTTTTTGTTGATTTCATTAAATCATGGAATCATGCGATAAAATGCAAAATTTCGTCGAAATTTTGTGTTTTTTTAAATTTTTTGCGTTTTTCGAGTTTTCCACTAATTTTCTTTTATTTTTCCATTTGAAAAGCCATTCCGGAACAATTCCATACAAAATTTCATACAAACGTCCATGTTCTGCAAAACAAATCAATGTAAAAGTGGAATCTTTCCGAGAAATCAGTGATGCGCAATTCATTTCAGAAGAAAGTTTTTAGATGCACAAATCTTCAAATATTGACAGCTAATGTATTGTGCTGCCATATCACATATGAGCAAAATTGAGAAAATACCATTTTCAAATTCCAGTTTAGTGTAGACACAAACCTTTTTAATTGCATACTTTAAAGGGTGAACGAAATGTTGAGCAAAATCGGAGTTCACTTAGGCCCATTATCTCAATGTCCGATTAAAATTTATCGTAACGATATACTACCGGTTAGCACAATTTACTTTTCTCAATATCTACTTAGCGTTTATCGGATCGATAAATGATAACCGGCACTTGTCTGCCGGTTAGTCGTTTATCATAACGAAAACCATGAACAGCTGATGCGATGACTCCACTCCTTTTCTGTCATTTCTTTTGTTTATCTTTCACAATAATATTTAAAATTGAATTGAATAAAAATTTAATAATATACTTCACAGCTAGGAATACACAGCTATGCCATTTATTTTTATCATTTATAAACATTCACACGGTAGAGTTGCCGTACTACCATTTGTCAGCCAGTTAATTTAACGAATACATGAGAAAATGAAAATGTTTAACCGGCAGTATGTCGCATCGATAAATTAATGTGCCGGTTAATAAACCGACACTTTAATCGTACATTGAGATAATGGGCCTTAGAGTACTATTCAGTTATGTATTGTGCTACATTTCACTAAAACAAATGACTTCTATTTATTTCTTCACCTTATGTTATAACGTATTCTACGTTTACATTTACGGCCGCGTCTCTGACGCAGCCTACTGTGTTTTTTTTTTTTTTTTTTTTTTTTTTTTAAACCCCGTACTGAGAAAATACTTTTCTAACAAAGTACAAACCATCAAAATCGGTTTGGCCAATCTCGAGTAGATGAAAAAGGAAAATTGAAAACAATCGAAAAAAAACCTGTCGTAACACGCTGTGTGGTAAAAATAAGACATTTTGAAATTTTGATTTTTTGACGTTTTTTTTTTACTTTTTTTTTTTAAAAAAACCCGTACTGAGAAAATACCTTTCTAACAAAGTATAAATCATCAAAATCAGTTTGGCCAATCTCGAGTTATGGGATTACATCGCTTCGGACACTTTCTTTTATATATATAGATTTAGAAATAAAAAAAAATGTTGTGGACAATTTGAAAAATGGTTATTAGGAGGAAACAGTATCAACCAAAATTGGTTCCTACATTAAAAAAGGAGATTTCAAGTTTAGTAAGCATGGAAATTGTTTGGTTTTATATTGTTCCATTTAATTTTCTTTATTTTGTATGAATATCAGAATGGCTACTGTTACTAACAAAAATTTAGAGAATTTATCTATTGAGAGCTATAGAAAAATATTAGTAACAGTCGCCATTCTGATATTCATACAAAATAAAGGAAATAAATAATAAAAATAGAAAAAATATAAAACCTAACAATTTCCAAGCTTACTAAACTTGAAATTTGGATGATACATTTCCTTTCCTAATAACCATTCATTTAATTGGTCCACAAACATTTTTTTATTTCTAAATTATTTATATAACGATCCTTATATGTTGTCAAACATATAAGGCATTGGACGGTACCAGAAACATTTTTGATCATACAATATGTTTTGAGTGTGAACCTGAACAGTAGTGTTCTGTGCTTTGTCCGTTGTGCACGCACAATTTTGTTCCATCCGCGTCGTGTTTGTCTGTGTCCGTCTGTGTGAAAACAAAAAAAAACATAAACATAAACCAAAATACATTGCAAAACATTCTATCACAAAACAAAAACCAAAGAAAATCAAAAACAGCAATAACAGCAATAACACAAAAAAGAGCAATAATACAACAATAACAGCAGTTACCGGCCACAACTAAACCGCCACACACAATCAACTTAACACAACAAGACAACACGAGGGGCTTTTCTATGTCTCCGTTTTGCTTTGCACTGGTGTTCCCCCTCCCTTACGCCTTTAGCAAAACACAATTGATACTGCACTTTTCTTGTCGTTGTTCTGTTAGATGTTGTATGTATAACAAAGGCCGGACATCTTTGCTTTATGTGAGACCCAGGTGTGTCGGAGTTCTGATCCACAGGATTTCCACATTCCTGGTTATCACATGCTTTCCTACATACGTAACGGTGTTGCAACATTTGCATTTCGACTCCGAAGATCCAGAATTTAACTCTCTTTGGGTTAAGTTCAGGATTGGACCGCACACTTTTTATTTTGGGTTTCTTTACAGAAGTCCAAATTTGGAAGTCCTTGAACGGCTTCGACGCCCTTTCCAACTCCATTTCGAAAATTTTAGAAGATTATCCGGACAGTGAAATTTTAGTTGCTGGGGATTTCAATGTCCATAATCATTCTTGGCTTTCCCATTCGAGCCATACATCTCCGGAGGGCCAATACGCTGAGATTTTCGCCGCGCATAACAACTTGGCGCAACTGGTGAATGAACCAACACACATTCCGCGTGTTGAAGGGTAACACCAAAATATTCTTGACCTTTTCTTAACCTCACACCCTGAAAAGTACAAGGATAATATTTATGCACCTCTTGGTAATTCGGATTATTGTACCATTTCATCATCCTTTTTGTTCTCCAATCTTCGGTACACTTCTAAAACAGTCACGAAGCGGACAATGTATGTATACGAAAAGGCACGTTGGGCTGAACTCAACAATTTCTATCAGCATTTTAATTGGAAATTATGTTGATGTCGATGCTGCTGCTGAAATGGTAGAGAAAATAATTCTTCTTGGAATTAACACGTTTATTCCCTCGAAGACTACTTCGATTAAACTCCCAAATAATTGTTGGTTTAATCAGACATGCAAAGAAGCAGTCAGATCTAAAGAGAAGGCGTTCAGATTTTGGCGTTTAAATAAAAATGCCACTACTGAGCTGCTAGGCAAGCAGGCAAGATCAAGGTGTGCCAGAGTACTTAGGCGTGAAAAACTTCTTCACGAACAGCGTCTTCCTGCTAAAGTTCTTTCTTCTCCTAGGGGAAGTAAGAGCTTTTGGGCATTTGTTAAAAGAGTAAGGGACAATTCTTCGTCTTCTATTCCAACTCTCGTTAACGATGCTCACATATTCATGGACCCGGTTGACAAAGCTAATCTTCTGGCTGAAATATTTGCAAAGAATTCATCTTTGCCCGACAGCAGTCAACCACTTCCTGTGATGGAAAACTTATCTAGTTCGATGCCTCAGATATTTTTTCGAACACGTGGAGTCAAAAGGCTTCTTGCAGATCTCAATGTAAACAAAACTCCGGGCCCGGATGGTATTTCAGCACTTGTCCTATGTAAGTGCTCTTCGACGCTAGCTCGTCCATTGCGCAATCTACATGTCGTAACGTGCTGGTATTTACCCTTCACGTTGGAAAGTTGCCAATGTTCAGCCGATCCCCAAGAAAGGTGAGGCCACTAATCCTGCGAATTACCGTCCAATTGCAATATGTTCTGCGCTCTCGAAGGTTATGGAGAGCATGGTTAACCACCATCTTGTTAAGTATTTAGAGTCTAACGGCCTTCTCAATGATCGACAGTATGGCTTCCGTAGAAATCGATCTACTGGAGACCTGATGGCGTTCCTTTCGGAACGATGGAGTCGATCCATTCACCGCCTTGGTGAAAGCAAGGTCGTGGCTCTGGATATTTCCAAGGCGTTCGATAGGGACTGGCACGGAGCACTCATATCATAACTTATTGCATTTGTTGTCGGTAATACCTTCTCTCGATTCATATCGAGTTTTCTCAGGAATCGCTCTATACGAGTTGTTATAGATGGGGTCTCATCCAACGAGCATAGGTTGACCGCAGGAGTGCCGCAAGGCTCTGTCCTTCTCTATTTCTTATTTTCATTGACGACTTGTTGGGTCAGAGTAGATTTTAATGCGCAAAAGACCCAGTGCTGTTTGTTGTCACACAAACGTTCACCAGATCCAGCATCGTCATCAATTTCTATGGGTGGTGTGGATATCGACGAATCAGACACTCTTGATGTTCTGGGCATGAAGATACAGGGTGATGCTCGCTGGGCTAGCCATATATTCGAAGTGTCGAAAGAAGCATTCAAGTGTTTAGGCTTTTTGAAGCGGTGCAAGAAATACTTCACTCCATCTGATCTCATAAATATTTACACCACCTACATCCGTCCTAAAATGGAATACAACTCGCATATATGGGCAGGGGCTCCATTGACATCATTGAAGCTTCTGGACCGTGTACAGAGGAGAGCGGCGGTGATGATAGGGGATGGTAGGGTATCCAGCTCTATTGTCCCCTACAGCATCGCCGAAATGTGGGTTGTGTATCGCTATTCTATAGATATTTTAATGATATCTGTTCAGAAGATATCCGTCGTCTGGTCCCTGACGTTTGAACATTTAGTCGGAATACACGGCTATCCAGGGTATCTCATCCGTTCATTGTGAAATGGCCGGTTGACCGGACGACGCACTATAGAGAAAATTCGTTCTTTAGCCGAACCGTTCGTATGTGGAATAATCTTCCAGCAAATGTGTTTCCTGCCGGTTGTGACATTCAGAAATTCAAAACAAATGTCAACAAACACTACTCCCTATTTCCTCCTTGCGATATCCTAATTTCCTTCCGCCAACACAATGCATTGCATTTATAGGGGGCATCCCCTGAGTGTTGGCCATAAAAAAAAAAAAAAAAAAGAGATTTGTCCCCTCAATAAAACAATAGTGTCAATAGTGTTTTGTTTTGTGCAATATGCAAAATCCCACTCTAGAGCAATTTTGGACATTTTCACATTTCTAGGCGAAGAATTCGACATTTCTAAAATTATTTCAGACAAATGTCCGTCTAGCGTTTTTAGCGGTCACTATTAGCTTTAATTTAAGGGTAATGTCATAGTGGAAAGTATTTCCATTTTTCCTCCACGGACGCACTAAGTCCAAATATTGACCAATTTTGGCCATTTTCACTTTTCCAGGCGAAGAATACGACATTTCTAAAAGTATTTCAGACAAATGTCCGTCTAGCGTTTTTAGCGGTAACTATTAGCTTTAATTTAAAGGTAGTGTCATAGTGGAAATTATTTCCAATTTTCCTCCATGGACGCACTAAGTCCCACTCTAGAGTAATTTTGGCCATTGTGCTTCAGATTGAATATTAGTGAAAAAAATTTTAATTCCGAATTTACGTTGTTTTCCATGAGCCAAAAAGTCATATTCCGAATATAAATTGTTTCTCCTAAACCAGAAAGTTATAGTCCGAACATAACTTGTTTCCTATGAACCAAAAAAAATAATATAACTTAAACTGAAAAAGAATATAACTTTAACTGAAAAATTAAATTTATTAACCCTTTGAGGACCGAAGGTTTTCGCCGAAAAAGGAATATAAAAAAGAATTTAACTTCACTCACATAAATTTCCTAGAGTGCAGTGTTGTGCAGCTATATTATGGCGAAAGCATGATATCGTACTTTGGACGAAAGGAAACCCATTGCGTTTCGTTTTAAAGTATTGTCCATTTGTTCGCCAGCTAGGTATTTAACTTCCATTTTTATTCTGCTTTTAAAAAATTATTCACACGGTTTCCGTTATTCCATTATCTAAAATGTCGTGGTCAGACTGCAACAGGAACAATTAGGGAAACATCAATGTGACCGATGTAATATTAACCAAATGGAAGTTGAACGCTGTTGTAAAAATTGCATCCAACTCGTGAAAATTGCATTTGCGGTCTGTTTCCGGTTTGTTTAAATACCATCGTTTTTTACAAATTGTCAAAATTTGAGACGTTATAAACGGATTTTTTCAACAATGACAGTTAACTCTTTTGAAACCAGAAAGGAATTAAGCGCAAAACTAAGAAATAGTTTAACTATCAGTCAAAAATGGTGCAAAGTGGCATTTGCAGGCATACAGAACATTTTTTTTTTAAAATTGTTGTCCGATATATTGTTTTGGAATGATACGTCCAATGAAACAACATAATTTTGTGCACATAACCCTTATAAGAAAATAATGGTTAAATAGTAGGGGGAATTTTACATCCTATTGAATAAAACAAGCCTTATTTTGCTCACAGCTCTTTAATTACAGTGTTTATATAAAAAAAATTAACTCGTACAATTACATTTAATTCGGTATATTGCATTGTTGGGATCGGACGTGTTAGTTAGTTATCCGACGAAAGTGGAAAAGTTCTGGACTAGAAAATATTATAAACATCTCTTGGACGAAATGGCTGTTGCAATGTGTAATTTGCTGAAACAACCCGTGAAGACATTACGCAGACAAAATGTATCATCAAAAAACGTATTGTAATTACAACGTTTCATAGATTTGGGCATGGTTTTTAATAAGAACTGAGCCACTATTCGTTGTGTTTCACATGCTTAATATGTTGTTTATGCCCCATTGCATTGAAATAATTAAAATGGGAAATTCGCTTGATTTACCAAAATAGTTAAGCGATATTTTATTTTTGGGATGCTTGTTATTTTTATATACCATTTTTAAATCTGTCAAATGCCAATATTGCTTTTTATCATTACATTTTTTAATCCGGACTATTTCATTTAACATTCTATTGTTTTGCAGTACGGCGATACCCCCCTACACACAGCTTGTCGATATGGTCACACAGGAGTGTCGCGAATATTACTTTCGGCATTTTCAAACTGTAATACTCAGAACAATAACGGAGATACTCCTTTGCATATTGTTTGTGCGATGGGAAGACGAAAATTAATGAAAATTCTACTAAAATCAAGTTCTAAAGTAGAAATTAAAAACTTTCAGAACGAAACCCCTCTGGATATAGCAAAGCGAAAAAAATACAAGGAACTTTTACATATTTTACAATCAAATATTACAAACATATTGCATGAGGATGGAAATGAAATCAAACCGAATTTGTTATTTAATGAGCAGGTGTTCTCTCCTTATGGTTGCCAGTCGGTTTTAGAGTCACGCTATATATTCTTATCAAACTCGGAACCATTATCTAAAATTAAACTGGGCAATGGAGAGCAATATTTCTTCGATCTTGCTGGAAATATACAAAAAGGACCAAAATGTATTAAAAATAGATGTTACTGCAACCCATTGATAAATCCAAACTAGAGGTCTGCAACGAATAACTTTTCGCTGCACATATGAAGTTCTAATTCGAAACGAGTAAGTACATACTCGCTCTCTCAGAGCGCAAGCAATGAAGTGAAGAGAACGGTTGTATATCAAATACAGAAGAGTATGTAGCCGCAGCACAATGTGTTCCGAAAAAAGCATATAAAAAGCAAATATACAAATGAGAACAACACAGAAAAAGTACTGCGAATATGATGTTCACTTCACGTGGTACCTCGAGTATTAACAATTCGTTGATGATGGTTTTGACATTCGAATTAAAATTTAACTGGTATTTTGTGCATGGATTTTCAGTTATTTCAAACATTTGTTGTTTTAGTGATATACAGTAGGTAACATTGACACGTTGACTGTTGTGCAACTAAACTTTATTTTGAATTTAAATAAAATATAATACCACCTATTTTGCTGTATGGCAATATAAGAGTTATGTCGTGACCTTTAAAAATAAAACAAAAAAAAAGTAAAAACTTAAAATTGAAATATATACATACGTATATTTAAAATCAGTCAATTATTCCACCAAAATCATTAAAACAAAATTTTTTTAAAAATAATTAATTACATAACTAATTACATAATTAATTACATAATTTTTAAGTAGTCTTTAATCGATATTATTTTATTTTGTTATAATTTTAAATAAACTTACTTCAAGAGTATTCATTTTTATTAGACACTGAAAGGCGATAAGAAATCATAGACAACTGTTCCTTCTATTTGTTATACTGAACGTTGTACATAGAGTACCGCAATCACTTTCGCTGTCGCGACGTACTCGAAAAGTCGCTGTCGGTATGTTCGAATAAAAGAGAAAGAGGAACATGTATTCGCTGGCAGAGACCATAGCCGAGTAACAACTAGTAGTTATTCGAAGATTTTGTTGTTCCTACAAATGTGAACATTTGTTTTTTCGTCACTTGGAGTAAGTGTTTATGCTTCGTCGGTACATGTGTACACTGCAAATACAAATGGAATTGTGCAGACCTCTAATCCAAACCATTGTTAGTAGTATCGTAAATAAAATCTTTGTTACAAACAACTTATATTTTGTATTCGATCTTTTATTTTTTAATGGTAAGTACTAGAGAATTGCAGCATGCCATCGCAACTACAAGTGCAGCAGATAGATATCGGGTGTTTTTATGCACAATAGATAAGGTGTGAACACCCACTCAGCAAATACTCACTTGAGTATTTAAATTTGGTGCAGGTAATTGTTTGCGTGTGTACATGTATTAACAGAAATACTCACGTAAAATGAAGAGTAGACATTTTTTTCGGCGACATGGTTGTTGTTTTTTTCGTTAGTGTGTGTCTTTAGTTTTTGTGAATTTTGCTGTACCCGCTTGTCGGTTGGAGTTGCGGCAACATTGACAGATATGCATACATTGAAAGTATTGTTTTACTGATTCCTGTTCTATTAAATATGATAACAAAGTTATACAGTTTGTTTAGAATTTGGTTATGTTTTAAAGAAATAAATACACCTTTTTATGCATAGTGTTTTGTACTTAAAAGTAAAAACGACACATGCTCTTGGTGATGAGTACCACCTACATATTCCGAAATAAAAAAAAATCGTGTACAAAATTAATCAGGGTGGCGATAACATTTCAGCTGATTCTATGTTAATTTGTTTTGTCCAAATTCGCGGTAAATATCAGATGAAAATACCAATTTTGAAATATGTAATATTGTTTCAGAACAAAAATGTACAACATTTGTAGAAAATTAGTTACTAGTTAGGTGAGCAGCATGCCCAGGGTTACCATACGTCCTCCTTTCGGAGGACATGTCCTCCTTTTTTAACACTGTTCTCCCGTCCTCCCTCCTTTTTCAAAAAAATTGAATTTGTCCTCCTTTTGTTGCAGATTCAAATTTATTTTTATTGTCAAAATAATCAGTGTTTGGTAATTCAACAGCGAAATTTATTAGTTTGTAAATTATAAGTATTGACGCCGTTGCTGTCGTCCTCATTATGTTCAGCGGTACGATTAAAATGTGTGGTTACTGTTTACTATTTGGGTAGCAAACACTTTTAAATTTCTGTTACTTTTTGTCGTTTTAAATTTGTCCTCCGAAGGTTTCATTGGCTCTTTGTAAATAACCCAAATGTCCTTCTTTATTGTCACAAATGTCCTCCTTTCCAAAAAATCTTTATGGTAACCCTGAGCATGCCCAAATCAGAGACAGTAATACTATAATTTATATTTGAATTTTCAATAAATATCTTAATACAAAGTTTTACTACGCATTTTACAAAGGGCGGGAAAATATGGTAACTGTTTAAACAAAAGGTTAATTGCAGATACAATACGTAATCTCAAAGCAACAAAAACAACGAAGTTGGTGTATATCAGCAATATCGGCTTTATGGCGACTGTATGATATAGTGGTTCGAACCCGTCGAAATTTTGCATATTCATTTAGTGTCATAATAGGTGCACAACCTAAATTTGGATAGGTTGTTCGGTATTTGTTATGATCATGAGTTTTTGTTATTGCGTTATATTTGGTAAGTACTAGAGCAACAGCTAAAGATTAAATGTAGTATTTCCACATTTAGATGTCTATGACCTTCCTAGTTTAACAGCTCCCGAGCGAGTATATTTGTATGAAGATATAAAAAAACCGTTGTATGTTTCAAAGTAATGTAGTGTAATGTTAATAAATCTAGAAAAATACTAGGTATATTATAGTTAGTCTAGTCTAACTTAATAATTTTAAGGAAATAAATGTACAGCAACAGGTCGGTACTACTACAGGAACAGGGTATTGATAATTCGCCTAACCACCGACGAAACGTGTCTACCTATGGTTGTGTATAGTGTATCTTCGCTGACCCATACTTTCTCTCCATTTGATAACTACAAACCCTAATCATATTAGCATGCATTCGATTACCATCATGCTCTTAAACAGAAAGTGCAGAATATTTGTTATGTTACCAAAAATGAGCTGCGAATCTTCCTATAGGTTAGGAGGTTGGAGATGGGCTTGTAACCCGCTTCCCAAAAAAAAAAACACAATGAAAGCCAATGGAAATGAAAAATAACGACTCCCCCTAATGTTGACGATCACCGCAAACGTTTAAAAGGTCACGATTAAAGGATATGAACTAGGAATGTACAAACACTCCTCAGACCAGGGTCATCTATCCAACTGGCGGATGTCCTCAAAGAATACAGGGCGTATATAAAAAGATAAACTGCGATGTTTATTACAGCTGTCACGAAAGCAAGCACCTGTTCGGATGCGGATTTGTTGTGAATAAAAGGGTACGTCACCTTGTAGCCGCTTTCACACCAGTGGACGGCTATGTTCTTCTTCATCAGCCTGATTTGTGCTCACGCGCAAACGGAAGAGAAAGTCGAATAGACAAAAGATAAGTTTTACGAGCTCGTAGAACAAACATACTGTCATAACATTAAAATTGTTCTTGGGGATTTTAATGGCAAAGTAGACAGGGAAAACATCTTTGGTCCCACCGTCGGAAAATGCAGTCTCTAGCATGACACCTCCGATAACGGAATGAGGCTGACCGATTTCGCCGCCGCAAGGGATGTGGTTATTCTCTTGTACCTGTGAGAATGGTGGTTTCTATTAATGGAGAGACAAGAAACAATGTATGGCAAAATCCAGTGCCTTCTTCAGTAAGACTCTGTCGTCCTATCCGGTACATTAAAGAAACAAAGGATATCACAAAGGAAGAAATCACCTATTGAACAAAAAGCAAGGAATCTCAAAGAAACAACTGATATGGAAGATTCCGGAACAAACATATTTCAATTTTCAAGAGTGGACTGCAACATAGATATTTTAAATATGTTGTTGCTGACTTCTAATCCCTTCATCAGCTGCAACAGTATAAAACGGAAAAAGAGCATGTCTTTTTCCCAAGAAGCTATTTGTACGCTTTCGACGACAACACTGAATTCTGACAGTTTCCACGACGAAGATGATGAGGACCAAATCACCTGTGAACTCGGAGACAGTGATTCAGATTGATTTTTTTTTTATTTTTTTTTTTAAATAAATGGTTTTTAAAATTAATGATGAATTATTGGCCTTTATTTCATAAAATAACAAAATAAAATAATTTTAATAACCCATGAAATGCAATGCGATACATACCATCTATTCATCGCCTTCGACACGCCGATTAGAGAAAAATTGGTTAAAACCATATCTGCGTATGAGATCCCATCGAAACTTGTACAGTAAAAATAGGAAGCGACCTCTCCGAACCATTCACTACAACAAGAGGTCTTCGACAACATGACAGTTTATCGTGCAACTTCTTCAACATACTGATGGAGAAAATATTGGAAAAAACAGAAGTTAACAAAATAGGCATAGTGAACACCAAATGCCAAATTCTACTCGCATATGTCAGTGGTATCACTGTGTGGTAGACACCGTTCTGCCTCATGTAATATTTTTGATGCTTTAGCCATCTTAGATTCTAGCATATCTACAATGCTACCAGCTAGACTTGGCGGCCTTGGGTGACTTTATTGTGCGGTTTTTTTCTGTACATTTCCTTGTAGTTGCCGCATAGCTTCCAACACCATCTTCACATCTTCTTGCCCAGGTACTGCCATAGTTGAAGGTGAGAGATTAAAGTCGAACTTCTTCCAGATCACCTCCAACTCCGGTGTTACTCTGCCCTTTTCTATTTGGGTCAGAATTGCTGTATAGAGCCTTGATTGTTCTACGAACAATTACGTCGAACAACATTAATCAAATTTTTTGTTTTTGTAGAAACCGATAGCTTTTTTGTTGCTGTTGTTTTGGATCCTTTTGTCCGATTTTTTTTATATCAGGAACGTTTCTCCCTTTCCCACTTATCGTTTATGTTCGACAAGTCTTGAACCTTTTGTCCGAATTTTGGATTGAAAAATAAAATTTTATATAACAGCCTCGTGTATGGAGAATCAATATTTCTCCTTTGTGTTAAGCTCGATGTCAGCCTCGAGCACGCTTATTTGAAGGAAATTTTTTTCTTCGTAAATATGTTCACTCTGGTTCTATTTTTAATCTTTTACCACTGGTGGGGGAAAGACCATATATAAAGAGGATCCGGTTTGAGGGACCAAATTTAAAGAACTATTATCAGACATAATACTCTTTATGCGTTGAGTGCTTGTAAGACACTGATTTTATTCTCCTATCCGAAACACTAATTTAAATAAAATAGAATTTGACAATACGTCAATAGTACATGCCACTAGCAGCATATAATCCACATACATCGAATGCTCCGAACAAATAATTAATAAACTGTACACAATTATACAGACTAATAAAGATTCAGACGCGCATTGCAATCCCATGCAGTATTAGACTATCGATATTCCATGGATTGGATGTGTGTGTGGCTGAGGCTGTTGATAGTGAACCACTTGAAGGATTCGATCTTCGATTTCCAATTGAATGCATACGCGAGTACAGCTCGGGCTGCTGATACTGACACACTTGAAGTGTCATAATCTTATCGCCTGTACATACAAAAGGAAAGAGAAAAAGACTCATGTTCAATTCTGAACAATGGGAATAAGGAAAATTTACTTTATAAAATGGACTAAGTAAACCAGTATATCTCTACAGTGAAGTCCCGAAATTCAGTGTAATGTATTTGATTGATTGTTTTAAAAAAGAAATGATTTGCTAAGTTTGGTAGTAGTGGTAGTAACACGGGGTCGGTGATCACGAATATGACATTGGATTTCCATTGACTGAGTTATCAGAGAAATAGGACAAATATTTTCCCGTTCGATGTTTTTGGGTAGATATCTGGTCGCCAAACCAGGACAGTCATGATGTATACCTCGTTCGAGGTATGTATTTCTTCGTTACAAAAGATTAATTCTGACATTCCCATTGTTTCAGAATATAGTATTATTTTAGTAACCTTTTGAAGATTAATATTACTGACTAATTATAGCATGTTGAAAACATCGAGAACCATTCTAGCAGTGTAAAATCAGTTATTTGCATGTATTGAGTAATTACTTCTGACAATAGTGTATTTTGACTTACCCTCTAACCGGCAAGAGTGCCTAGAGACACTCCTTTAGAGGCACGTTCGTATATAAATTTTAAATATTTAAAACTATTAAGCTGAGAGTCTGTAAACAACACTTCTCCAGATTACTAGCGGTCGAACATCCAGCCGAAAATAATACACATCCAATCATAGTCGATGGTATGGAATGCCCACCCCTACCCACGTTGAGGTAAAACAGCAATAATCCGTCTTAAGAACAATAAAGCGATGGAATACCGGCAGAGCTGTATAAGACCGGAGGAGACCAGCTGATAAAGTGCGTGCATCAGCTAGTTTGCAGAATCTGGGTGGATGAAAGCATGCCTGACGATTGGAACCTCTGCGTACTGTGTCCGATTCACAAAAAAGGAGAAAAAATCGTTTGCGCCAACTAAGTCTCATGATACAATAACTAGAAGGTAGAATCATTTGCCCAACAACAACGACTCGGAATCAACCCTGGCATTTGAATGTCAAAATCAGATGACATATGCCGTCATTTTCATTTGCCCAACAACAACGACTCGTTTGACTTTTGTGAAAAATAATTTCATGACGCAGCTATAACATTTGTTATTTTTTTTTGTGAAAAGGAAAAGAAAGCATGAAAACTTGATATCAAATATAATTATATCTATATCTATCTATCTATCTATCTATATACTAGTAAGTTGTAATGCGCCTATGGCGCCCGTTGAAATATGGAAAAAAAATTTTGTTGAAAAAAAAAAAATTTTGTGGAAAAAAAAAATGTTGTTGAAAAAAAAAAATTTTGTTGAAAAAAAAATTTTTGTTGAAAAAAAAATTTTTGTGGAAAAAAAAATTTGTTGAAAAAAACAATTTTTCTTAAAAAAAAAATTTTGTTGAAAAAAAAATTTTTTCTTAAAAAAAAAAAAATTTCTTGAAAAAAAAAAAAATTGGAAAAAAAAATTTGTAAAATAAAAATATTGGTAAAAAAAAATTTGGGGACAACAGAATTTCTGTACAAAAAAAAATATTATTTTTTTTATTATTTATTATAGAATTATAGAATGCCTATTTAAATTCCTACGTACTGCGTGACAGAGTCAGTGAATCAGTGAATCAGGGAATCAGTGAATCAGTGTCGAGGGTAAATATATATTAAGATATAAAAATGAATGTGTGTTTGTATTAGAGGTCTGCACAATTCCATTTGTATTTGCAGTGTACACATGTACCGACGAAGCATAAACACTTACTCCAAGTGACGAAAAAACAAATGTTCACATTTGTAGGAACAACAAAATCTTCGAATAACTACTAGTTGTTACTCGGCTATGGTCTCTGCCAGCGAATACATATTCCTCTTTCTCTTTTATTCGAACATACCAACAGCGATCTTGTCGAGTACGTCGCGACAGCGAAAGTGATTGCGGTACTCTATGTACAACGTTCAGTATAACAAATAGAAGGAACAGTTGTCTATGATTTCTTATCGCCTTTCAGTGTCTAATGAAAATGAGTACTCTTGAAGTAAGTTTATTTAAAATTATAACAAAATAAAATAATATCGATTAAAGACTACTTAAAAATTATGTAATTAATTATTTAATTAGTTATGTAATTAATTATTTTTAAAAAAATTTTGTTTTAATGATTTTGGTGGAATAATTGACTGATTTTAAATATACGTATGTATATATTTCAATTTTAAGTTTTTACTTTTTTTTTGTTTTATTTTTAAAGGTCACGACATAACTCTTATATTGCCATACAGCAAAATAGGTGGTATTATATTTTATTTAAATTCAAAATAAAGTTTTGTTGCACAACAGTCAACGTGTCAATGTTACCTACTGTATATCACTAAAACAACAAATGTTTGAAATAACTGAAAATCCATGCACAAAATACCAGTTAAATTTTAATTCGAATGTCAAAACCATCATCAACGAATTGTTAATACTCGAGGTACCACGTGAAGTGAACATCATATTCGCAGTACTTTTTCTGTGTTGTTCTCATTTGTATATTTGCTTTTTATATGCTTTTTTCGGAACACATTGTGCTGCGGCTACATACTCTTCTGTATTTGATATACAACCGTTCTCTTCACTTCATTGCTTGCGCTCTGAGAGAGCGAGTATGTACTTACTCGTTTCGAATTAGAACTTATATATATGTGCAGCGAAAAGTTATTCGTTGCAGACCTCTAATTTCGACCACTTGTTTGACGACACCACCCAACAAACGATTGTTGGAACCGGCACGAATGGTGAACAACGAGGCAGCGTAACTAAAAGAAAAATCACAAGAAACACGTCTTAAAAAGAACTCCCACCCGTTGGTATTTCGAGGGTTTCCCTTACACATGATAGACACCATTGGCATCTTCAGCACCCACGCAATGAGCGGCAGTCAAAATATAATTGCGGCTAATAATCGAACCACCACAGGTATGAGAACCGCCACGTCTCAACGATATCTGATGGGGAAATTGGCCCTCGGCGGCATCGACACCACCGACAATACGCCCTGAGGGTTGAGCTGTGGCCACAGCCACAAGTGCCAATGTTAGGCAGGCTAAAATCAATTTTCCCATAGTACGCAGTGAAATGTAACTGATGCCGTGATCAGGGCGGCTAAGGTTTTTATAGGTTTTTATTTCTGTGTACGGTTTGGGCAGAGATTTTTTCACAATCTAATCTTTTCGCTGAGGTTTAAAACTATTGAACGCAAATATATATAAATCACAATTCCTATATCGCTGCTAATGTGGCAATTTTCTTTGAACTGAGGCAAATGGTATTTCCAACATGAAAATAAATTACTAGAAATGTCTGCAAAGTAGTCTGACACAGGTGTGGACTTATTGCAAATTATTGTACACGTAGGTGAAGGCTCCCTACAGCGGTGAAAGGTGACTTTGGAAAAACCACATTGTCCTTCCCGAAAATTGTTCAAGTGCCTGAACTTTGAAAAGATTTCTAAATACAAAAAATTAAAGAAAAAAAAAACAAACGTACAGTTGTCAGTGAAACTGTAATTAAGTTTATGATCCACACCGAATCGTATAAAGGGACACTTGATTACTAAAACCTTTTTGCAGGCTGTTATGGACCGCATAGATTTCAAATTGTAATTGTCGTTGATCTGTGAACCCACATTTTCATTTAGTCCAATAAGAAAAACAAATTCAATTACGGTTCGTGAGAAAATCGTCTTTCATTTCAAATTTAAATTATATTCAACATTATCAGCGTGGCTTTAGAGATTTGGATTGAAATCACGGTTTCGTCGACTTTCGGAAGTGCCCAAAGAAAGAAAGTGATAGTTAATTTCCAGCGTGATCTTTCTATTTATTTCGATACTGACAGTGATGGCGGAGCCAAGATAGACAAATTCTTCCCATATTCAAATGGGGCAACTGTCGGCCTCCACTATGCCGAGTTTGTTTCGTCGCGACGTTTGCCTCAAAGTGGCAAGCATAGTTTTTGTCCTGCTCTCGTTCACTTTCTAGATTTTTGAAAAATCTCTACTTACATCTCGCTCTCTCTTTCGACGGTGTCAATGTTGCCAGCAACATCGCATTGAAATTATTAAAATTCACTACACAAATGGTGAAAATTTTGCAGTCACAGTTCGCAAAACTAAAAAGTTTCCGGACCGTGTTATCTCTCGCACTGGTGGTCACAAGTGTTCACCGAGATCTTGCGAATTCTTCCTTTGGGGCCACGTTTAAGATAAGGTCTACGCCAACAGCCCAGCGTCGATTCAAGACCTCAAAGATAGAATTTGTGAGGCTATCGAGGAAAAAGGGCAGCCACTTTTGCGTGGTCGTACTTGCCATTTGGCTGATGTTGTTTTCATTATTAACGACATACCTTCCTCGTCACTATGAAATACATCCGATCTTGTATATTAAAAAAATACCAAAATAACACCTGTTGTTGGAGAACCCTGTATATTGTATACCCGATTTCATCCAGATCAATTCATATTAAGCCTAGAGCGGCAGAATCTCAAATCTGAATGGAATTTCATATACTGGATCGTCTTTATACGTTGATAATACCTAGAGCGGCAGGGATTCAGGGAGCTACAAAACTGTAGGCTGCATTCGACAATCTGTCCAAATTATCAAAGGGTTTGACTGAAAGCACTCTCGCTTACTAATAGCAGAAGATCTAAGCCTTCCAGAAAATGTACCCAAAAGATAATGCCTGCAAAGGCAGGACATCCACAAGCTTTACAAAAAGTATGGCAAATATTTTGTACTCATGTTTAATTTGTATTAAATTCTATCCGCTGAAATTTCGAAGCCAAAGATCGTCTTCGAATTGATAAATATATCCTGGACTATTAAATTATCGGCAAAGTCCTCTGGAAGTCGGTGACAGAATACGAACGATGTATGACTCACTCAACCAGGATTTGACCAAGAGTAGGGTCCAATGAACAGAGTAGATTTTAAAGCCTTTTGCTGTTTTGTGTCACCTAAACGTGAGACTGAAACAGCATCGTCGTCAATCTCTATGGATGGTGTGAATATCGACCAAACAGACAATATTGATGTTCTGGGCATGAAGATACAGAGTGATGATCTTTGGAATAGACATATTTTCAAAGTGTCAACAAAAGAACCTCCCTGTTCATGGAAATATTTACACTCCCTACATCCGATTAAAAAGTGATTATAACTCCCAAATATGGACAGAAGCTCAAAAACATCTTTGCAGCTGCTGGATCGTGTACAGAGGGGAGCAGGGGTGCTGATAGGCGAGAGCCTATTGTCTCCCTTCAACATCGACGGAATGTGGGTGGCACATCGCTCTGTTCTTCGAATATCCCTGATGTTAGGACATTCAGCTGGGATTCGTGACTATCCCGCTGACTTTCACCCATCCATAGTCCAATGGCCGGTTGATCGCACGATACACTATAGACAACATAGGTTTATCAACCGAACTGGTGCCTAATCACGGCATCCGTTATCGACAAAATGTTCGTGTCGATATATTGATGCTTCGACTTTTTTGGATCACGGCTTCCGATCGAAATTTTTCTTAATTTCTTATCATTTTACAACGCATATCAGCTGAGATGTCAATAGATTTCTCTTGGTCACCAACGAGAATTGATTACACTATTCTTTGAAAAATGAGTTTTATTTTCTGTAGGAAAAAATAAAACTCCTAAAAAGAGTTTTATTTATGACGGATAAATAAAACTCTCTTTTTAAGAGTTTCATCCGACCTTTTATTTTACGTTTAAAAATAACTGTTTTACATGAGTTTTTTTTTTAAGTCACAAAATAACTATTAAAAAATAACTTTTTCGATAGCACTTATAACCGTTACGATCCCTGCATTAATATCATTTTATGGTTAACTAGTCTGTACGAATTTCCCAAAGACTCAAATAACATCGCACATACCTTACTATGCCATCAGTGGCGATATTCTTAACAACACATCGTCCAGCGGTCAAAATGTAATTCCTGGAGATTATAACACCCCCACAGACATGCAGGGCATTTCGTCTCACCGAAACTTGATATGGAAATTGACTTTCCTTTGCCGCAGAACCGCCAATAATTCGTTGAAAACTTCCATTCACCGTGACTACAGAGAAAAGTGCAATTAATATCGAACTATAGACATTTATTAATTTGATCTGAACCATTGTGAATAGTATTTAGAAATGAATTGATTGTTCAATGACCGAATTGTTACTGGTGTGGTAAGAACTTTTCTAGAGCATTGAGAATGTGTATCCAATCTAATCTTTAGTTATTGTGATTACGTTAATTGGTCAATAACAACAGTGAAATTAGAAGGGATTTAGTCCAGAACGAAAATAAGAATATACAGGGTGTTAAATCTAAAATTGTTGTTCAAAATAAACCGGCCTTCTGATCGTCTCTAAAGACTCCCTCAGAGTTGTCTATAAAGACTCCCTCAGAGGCGTCTATAAAGACTCCGTCAGAGTCGTCTATAAAGACTCCCTTAATTTTGCACACTACATTATGATAACTAGACTAGCTCTAGAAAAACTAGCTCTTGCTGAAATGTAATCGACGTCAACTGAGAAAGCAACAACATTTTTTGAAGATTTGGAAAATTAAACGGTTGGCGATTTTACCTTTCAGAACCAAATTAAAAGGAATAAGCAAACTTTTGAGGCAATATGTGGAACTTAGTAGAAATGTATTGGAGTATATTTTTGGAACGATTATTATTATTTGAGAGAGATCCTCTCTCTCTCTTCAGATCTTTGTTCAAAGGCTATCTCTGATGCGATAAGAAATTCTCATTTGTATATTTGCTTTTTATATGCTTTTTTCGGAACACATTGTGCTGCGGCTACATACTCTTCTGTATTTGATATACAACCGTCTAAAGACTCCCTCAGAAGAGTCTATAAAGACTCCCTCAGAGGCGTCTACAAAGACTCACTCAGAAGAGTCTATAAAGACTCCCTCAGAAGAGTCTCCAAAGACTCCCTCAGAAGAGTCTGTAAAGACTCCCTCAGAAGAGTCTGTAAAGACTCCCTCAGAAGAGTCTGTAAAGACTCCCTCAGAAGAGTCTGTAAAGACTCCCTCAGAAGAGTCTGTAAAGACTCCCTCAGAAGAGTCTGTAAAGACTCCCTCAGAAGAGTCTGTAAAGACTCCCTCAGAAGAGTCTGTAAAGACTCCCTCAGAAGAGTCTGTAAAGACTCCCTCAGAAGAGTCTGTAAAGACTCCCTCAGAAGAGTCTGTAAAGACTCCCACAGAAGAGTCTGTAAAGCCTCCCTCAGAAGAGTCTGTAAAGACTCCCTCAGAAGAGTCTATAAAGACTCCCTCAGAAGGGTCTATAAAGACTCCCTCAGAAGGGTCTATAACGACTCCCTCAGAAGAGTCTCCAAAGACTCCCTCAGAAGAGTCTCCAAAGACTCCCTCAGAAGAGTCTCCAAAGACTCCCTCAGAAGAGTCTCCAAAGACTCCCTCAGAAGAGTCTCCAAAGACTCCGTCAGAGTCGTCTATAGAGACTCCGTCAGAGTCGTCTATAGAGACTCCGTCAGAGTCGTCTATAGAGACTCCGTCAGAGTCGTCTATAGAGACTCCGTCAGAGTCGTCTATAGAGACTCCGTCAGAGTCGTCTATAGAGACTCCGTCAGAGTCGTCTATAGAGACTCCGTCAGAGTCGTCTATAAAGACTCCCTTAATTTTGCACACTACATTATGATAACTAGACTAGCTCTAGAAAAACTAGCTCTTGCTGAAATGTAATCGACGTCAACTGAGAAAGCAACAACATTTTTTGAAGATTTGGAAAATTAAACGGTTGGCGATTTTACCTTTCAGAACCAAATTAAAAGGAATAAGCAAACTTTTGAGGCAATATGTGGAACTTAGTAGAAATGTATTGGAGTATATTTTTGGAACGATTATTATTATTTGAGAGAGATCCTCTCTCTCTCTTCAGATCTTTGTTCAAAGGCTATCTCTGATGCGATAAGAAATTCTCATTTGTATATTTGCTTTTTATATGCTTTTTTCGGAACACATTGTGCTGCGGCTACATACTCTTCTGTATTTGATATACAACCGTCTAAAGACTCCCTCAGAAGAGTCTATAAAGACTCCCTCAGAAGAGTCTATAAAGACTCCCTCAGAAGAGTCTCCAAAGACTCCCTCAGAAGAGTCTCCAAAGACTCCCTCAGAAGAGTCTCCAAAGACTCCCTCAGAAGAGTCTCCAAAGACTCCCTCAGAAGAGTCTCCAAAGACTCCCTCAGAAGAGTCTCCAAAGACTCCCTCAGAAGAGTCTCCAAAGACTCCCTCAGAAGAGTCTCCAAAGACTCCCTCAGAAGAGTCTCCAAAGACTCCCTCAGAAGAGTCTTCAAAGACTCCCTCAGAAGAGTCTTCAAAGACTCCCTCAGAAGAGTCTTCAAAGACTCCCTCAGAAGAGTCTTCAAAGACTCCGTCAGAGTCGTCTATAGAGACTCCGTCAGAGTCGTCTATAGAGACTCCGTCAGAGTCGTCTATAGAGACTCCGTCAGAGTCGTCTATAGAGACTCCGTCAGAGTCGTCTATAGAGACTCCGTCAGAGTCGTCTATAGAGACTCCGTCAGAGTCGTCTATAGAGACTCCGTCAGAGTCGTCTATAGAGACTCCGTCAGAGTCGTCTATAGAGACTCCGTCAGAGTCGTCTATAGAGACTCCGTCAGAGTCGTCTATAGAGACTCCGTCAGAGTCGTCTATAGAGACTCCGTCAGAGTCGTCTATAGAGACTCCGTCAGAGTCGTCTATAGAGACTCCGTCAGAGTCGTCTATAGAGACTCCGTCAGAGTCGTCTATAGAGACTCCGTCAGAGTCGTCTATAGAGACTCCGTCAGAGTCGTCTATAGAGACTCCGTCAGAGTCGTCTATAGAGACTCCGTCAGAGTCGTCTATAGAGACTCCGTCAGAGTCGTCTATAGAGACTCCGTCAGAGTCGTCTATAAAGACTCCCTTAATTTTGCACACTACATTATGATAACTAGACTAGCTCTAGAAAAACTAGCTCTTGCTGAAATGTAATCGACGTCAACTGAGAAAGCAACAACATTTTTTGAAGATTTGGAAAATTAAACGGTTGGCGATTTTACCTTTCAGAACCAAATTAAAAGGAATAAGCAAACTTTTGAGGCAATATGTGGAACTTAGTAGAAATGTATTGGAGTATATTTTTGGAACGATTATTATTATTTGAGAGAGATCCTCTCTCTCTCTTCAGATCTTTGTTCAAAGGCTATCTCTGATGCGATAAGAAATTCTCATTTGTATATTTGCTTTTTATATGCTTTTTTCGGAACACATTGTGCTGCGGCTACATACTCTTCTGTATTTGATATACAACCGTCTAAAGACTCCCTCAGAAGAGTCTATAAAGACTCCCTCAGAGGCGTCTACAAAGACTCACTCAGAAGAGTCTATAAAGACTCCCTCAGAAGAGTCTCCAAAGACTCCCTCAGAAGAGTCTCCAAAGACTCCCTCAGAAGAGTCTCCAAAGACTCCCTCAGAAGAGTCTTCAAAGACTCCCTCAGAAGAGTCTTCAAAGACTCCCTCAGAAGAGTCTTCAAAGACTCCCTCAGAAGAGTCTTCAAAGACTCCCTCAGAAGAATCTCCGAAGACTCCCTCAGAAGAGTCTCCGAAGACTCCCTCAGAAGAGTCTCCGAAGACTCCCTCAGAAGAGTCTCCGAAGACTCCCTCAGAAGAGTCTCCGAAGACTCCCTCAGAAGAGTCTCCGAAGACTCCCTCAGAAGAGTCTCCGAAGACTCCCTCAGAGTCGTCTATAGAGACTCCGTCAGAGTCGTCTATAGAGACTCCGTCAGAGTCGTCTATAGAGACTCCGTCAGAGTCGTCTATAGAGACTCCGTCAGAGTCGTCTATAGAGACTCCGTCAGAGTCGTCTATAGAGACTCCGTCAGAGTCGTCTATAGAGACTCCGTCAGAGTCGTCTATAGAGACTCCGTCAGAGTCGTCTATAGAGACTCCGTCAGAGTCGTCTATAGAGACTCCGTCAGAGTCGTCTATAGAGACTCCGTCAGAGTCGTCTATAGAGACTCCGTCAGAGTCGTCTATAGAGACTCCGTCAGAGTCGTCTATAAAGACTCCCTTAATTTTGCACACTACATTATGATAACTAGACTAGCTCTAGAAAAACTAGCTCTTGCTGAAATGTAATCGACGTCAACTGAGAAAGCAACAACATTTTTTGAAGATTTGGAAAATTAAACGGTTGGCGATTTTACCTTTCAGAACCAAATTAAAAGGAATAAGCAAACTTTTGAGGCAATATGTGGAACTTAGTAGAAATGTATTGGAGTATATTTTTGGAACGATTATTATTATTTGAGAGAGATCCTCTCTCTCTCTTCAGATCTTTGTTCAAAGGCTATCTCTGATGCGATAAGAAATTCTCATTTGTATATTTGCTTTTTATATGCTTTTTTCGGAACACATTGTGCTGCGGCTACATACTCTTCTGTATTTGATATACAACCGTCTAAAGACTCCCTCAGAAGAGTCTATAAAGACTCCCTCAGAGGCGTCTACAAAGACTCACTCAGAAGAGTCTATAAAGACTCCCTCAGAAGAGTCTATAAAGACTCCCTCAGAAGAGTCTCCAAAGACTCCCTCAGAAGAGTCTATAAAGACTCCCTCAGAAGAGTCTCCAAAGACTCCCTCAGAAGAGTCTCCAAAGACTCCCTCAGAAGAGTCTCCAAAGACTCCCTCAGAAGAGTCTCCAAAGACTCCCTCAGAAGAGTCTCCAAAGACTCCCTCAGAAGAGTCTCCAAAGACTCCCTCAGAAGAGTCTCCAAAGACTCCCTCAGAAGAGTCTCCGAAGACTCCCTCAGAAGAGTCTCCGAAGACTCCCTCAGAAGAGTCTCCGAAGACTCCCTCAGAAGAGTCTCCGAAGACTCCCTCAGAAGAGTCTCCGAAGACTCCCTCAGAAGAGTCTCCGAAGACTCCCTCAGAAGAGTCTCCGAAGACTCCCTCAGAAGAGTCTCCGAAGACTCCCTCAGAAGAGTCTCCGAAGACTCCCTCAGAAGAGTCTCCGAAGACTCCCTCAGAAGAGTCTCCAAAGACTCCCTCAGAGTCGTCTAAAGAGACTCCCTCAGAGTCGTCTAAAGAGACTCCCTCAGAGTCGTCTAAAGAGACTCCCTCAGAGTCGTCTAAAGAGACTCCCTCAGAGTCGTCTAAAGAGACTCCCTCAGAGTCGTCTAAAGAGACTCCCTCAGAGTCGTCTAAAGAGACTCCCTCAGAGTCGTCTAAAGAGACTCCGTCAGAGTCGTCTAAAGAGACTCCGTCAGAGTCGTCTATAGAGACTCCGTCAGAGTCGTCTATAGAGACTCCGTCAGAGTCGTCTATAGAGACTCCGTCAGAGTCGTCTATAGAGACTCCGTCAGAGTCGTCTATAGAGACTCCGTCAGAGTCGTCTATAGAGACTCCGTCAGAGTCGTCTATAGAGACTCCGTCAGAGTCGTCTATAGAGACTCCGTCAGAGTCGTCTATAGAGACTCCGTCAGAGTCGTCTATAGAGACTCCGTCAGAGTCGTCTATAGAGACTCCGTCAGAGTCGTCTATAGAGACTCCGTCAGAGTCGTCTATAGAGACTCCGTCAGAGTCGTCTATAGAGACTCCGTCAGAGTCGTCTATAGAGACTCCGTCAGAGTCGTCTATAGAGACTCCGTCGGAGTCGTCTATAGAGACTCCGTCGGAGTCGTCTATAGAGACTCCGTCGGAGTCGTCTATAGAGACTCCGTCAGAGTCGTCTATAAAGACTCCCTTAATTTTGCACACTACATTATGATAACTAGACTAGCTCTAGAAAAACTAGCTCTTGCTGAAATGTAATCGACGTCAACTGAGAAAGCAACAACATTTTTTGAAGATTTGGAAAATTAAACGGTTGGCGATTTTACCTTTCAGAACCAAATTAAAAGGAATAAGCAAACTTTTGAGGCAATATGTGGAACTTAGTAGAAATGTATTGGAGTATATTTTTGGAACGATTATTATTATTTGAGAGAGATCCTCTCTCTCTCTTCAGATCTTTGTTCAAAGGCTATCTCTGATGCGATAAGAAATTCTCATTTGTATATTTGCTTTTTATATGCTTTTTTCGGAACACATTGTGCTGCGGCTACATACTCTTCTGTATTTGATATACAACCGTCTAAAGACTCCCTCAGAAGAGTCTATAAAGACTCCCTCAGAGGCGTCTACAAAGACTCACTCAGAAGAGTCTATAAAGACTCCCTCAGAAGAGTCTATAAAGACTCCCTCAGAAGAGTCTCCAAAGACTCCCTCAGAAGAGTCTCCAAAGACTCCCTCAGAGTCGTCTATAGAGACTCCGTCAGAGTCGTCTATAGAGACTCCGTCAGAGTCGTCTATAGAGACTCCGTCAGAGTCGTCTATAGAGACTCCGTCAGAGTCGTCTATAGAGACTCCGTCAGAGTCGTCTATAGAGACTCCGCCAGAGTCGTCTATAGAGACTCCGTCAGAGTCGTCTATAGAGACTCCGTCAGAGTCGTCTATAGAGACTCCGTCAGAGTCGTCTATAGAGACTCCGTCAGAGTCGTCTATAGAGACTCCGTCAGAGTCGTCTATAGAGACTCCGTCAGAGTCGTCTATAAAGACTCCCTTAATTTTGCACACTACATTATGATAACTAGACTAGCTCTAGAAAAACTAGCTCTTGCTGAAATGTAATCGACGTCAACTGAGAAAGCAACAACATTTTTTGAAGATTTGGAAAATTAAACGGTTGGCGATTTTACCTTTCAGAACCAAATTAAAAGGAATAAGCAAACTTTTGAGGCAATATGTGGAACTTGGTAGAAATGTATTGGAGTATATTTTTGGAACGATTATTATTATTTGAGAGAGATCCTCTCTCTCAGATCTTTGTTCAAAGGCTATCTCTGATGCGATAAGAAAATCAAAACAATCGATGGACATCAAATAGATGGACAGTCATCCGCTAGAGGTCTGCACAATTCCATTTGTATTTGCAGTGTACACATGTACCGACGAAGCATAAACACTTACTCGAAGTGACGAAAAAACAAATGTCTTCGAATAACTACTAACTAGTCGGAATGTATACAGTGTTTGTATATGAGCCAAAAAATTGACTGCCTACATATCCATACACTTTCTCTATGCAAAAGTATGCACGCACGATTTTATCAATCGTTTAATAACTTCGTTTTGTTGTGTTATCAACTGCCTACTTCTCCGTAAACCTACTATATACATTGTTTATAGGATTGTTTACTAGACTGTTCACTTTCCTTCAAAACTCGTGGCTAGAGAGTGTATATGAGATACGAACATAACTTACGAAGATGTTCCATATACTTTCCTACTCTACAATGTGTCCCATGAAAAATGCGGTCATTTGTTCTGGAAAGTATAACAGGGTAGTGTATAGAGCACCGTAGTAGTCGGGTCTACTTTGTGTACAGGAGAAAACGCGTTTTGTGTTGTACACAAGTTCTGCTGGGTAGTTGTTACTCGGCTATGGTCTCTGCCAGCGAATACATGTTCCTCTTTCTCTTTTATTCGAACATACCGACAGCGATCTTGTCGAGTACGTCGCGACAGCGAAAGTGATTGCGGTACTCTATGTACAACGTTCAGTATAACAAATAGAAGGAACAGTTGTCTATGATTTCTTATCGCCTTTCAGTGTCTAATAAAAATGAATACTCTTGAAGTAAGTTTATTTAAAATTATAACAAAATAAAATAATATCGATTAAAGACTACTTAAAAATTATGTAATTAATTATGTAATTAATTATTTTTAAAAAAATTTTGTTTTAATGATTTTGGTGGAATAATTGACTGATTTTAAATATACGTATGTATATATTTCAATTTTAAGTTTTTACTTTTTTTTTGTTTTATTTTTAAAGGTCACGACATAACTCTTATATTGCCATACAGCAAAATAGGTGGTATTATATTTTATTTAAATTCAAAATAAAGTTTAGTTGCACAACAGTCAACGTGTCAATGTTACCTACTGTATATCACTAAAACAACAAATGTTTGAAATAACTGAAAATCCATGCACAAAATACCAGTTAAATTTTAATTCGAATGTCAAAACCATCATCAACGAATTGTTAATACTCGAGGTACCACGTGAAGTGAACATCATATTCGCAGTACTTTTTCTGTGTTGTTCTCATTTGTATATTTGCTTTTGCGGCTACATACTCTTCTGTATTTGATATACAACCGTTCTCTTCACTTCATTGCTTGCGCTCTGAGAGAGCGAGTATGTACTTACTCGTTTCGAATTAGAACTTCATATGTGCAGCGAAAAGTTATTCGTTGCAGACCTCTAGTTTGTATGTCCTCGATGCGCTGATCAGATTATGATGAAACTTTGGTAGGGTCTTTTCAGGACGTCCGAGGTGGTTTATGGCTCAAAAAATATTTGCTCGGACAAAGGGGCGTGGTACCTCCCATACAAATCGCAAATAAAAACTCAATTATTTCGCTTCCTATTACCGGTATTTCAACAAAATTTTGTTTGTCGCTTTGGTGTGAATTTTCGAAGTTATGCTGCAAATATGGGCGGGATTGTACAAAGGGGCGTGGTACCTCTTATACAAATCATTAATAAAAACTCAATTAATTCTGCTCCTATTAACGGTATTTCAACAAAATTTGGTCGGCTTGTTGTAAATTTTCGAAGTTTTGCTGCAAATATGGGCGGGTTTGGACAAAGAGGCTAAAGGTAATATTTTTGCAAGTGTTTAACTTATTAGACAATAAAAAATGAAAACGGGAAAAACGCGTTTTATTTTTTTTTTGCAAATATTTAAATGTTTGCTTATAAAACTTATAATTGCTTATAATTTGACAAAAATAGTAAAACGCGTTTTTTTCTTTCCAAATATTTTTATAAATATTTAACTTTTTCATTTCAATGCTGTAGCAAATTATTTGTTGGTTTTTAATATATTTTGGTGTAATTAAGATCATTAGTAGTAGTATTTAGAACATTGAAACAAATGAAAAGTTTAGTCTGGCACTGTATTTTGAAAACATAAACAAACGAAAAGACATTTCACATTATTTTGTCATACTTCAAGAGACAAAAAAATATATTAACTTTTGAAACAAAACAATTTGTGGTTGCCGAAAATAATACAGGCAAAAGGAATGGGCAAACATTGCCATTTCTGTGGTCAATGGATGGCTAGAAGAGCTCTGCAAAAAAATGAGTCATGCGAAACCTGCAACAATCAAATAATGGTCAGATATTCATTATCATCTAATACCTAATGTGATTCCCTAATTATTGTGTCGGCTAAATTTAATTACTTCGAAATTTGTGGTCTAGAAACAAAACATTATTTGGAGCGCAAACTAAGAATTGAAAAAGCTTTGCAAAAATCAAAGGAATTCCAAGAAAAAATTTCGCTAAGTACTTCTGTCAATTCATCAATACAAGACCCATTCTCAAGTACTAATAAAGGAGAAGACCCATTCTCAAGTACTAATAAAGAAGAAAATGAAATTGCGGAATTAATTAGTATTGACATTGAAACTTTAGTAAACATCGAATAAAGAAAATTCAACCATTGATGCGGCTGATACTGCTCTTATCTCAAAAATTAATTAATACATTTCAAAGGACTAATTCATCTATAAACTGTTTTTAATCAAACTTTTTCATTAGTCGTATGAAATTTTTAATAAATAGCATGAAATTTTTCATTTAATTTTATAAAAAACTTCATTAATTTAATGAAAAGTTTCAATGGACGAGTTCCAGTGAGATTTCATAAATCTAATGCAAAAATTCATTGATAGGATGCAGAGAATTCTCTCAGTGTATTTTAAGTCGTCTTGACATACACGGAATTTTTTGTAGTTTATGACAAATTTTTGAATTATTATAATTTATTGGATATCAAGAAAACAGTATTTTTTATTATGCCACCAAAAAGAATATCAATTGGCCGATCTACATCTCAAGCAAAAAGAAAGAAAATATCACGAGCTTCAGAAACCGACGAGCAACGGCAAATAAGATTACAAACACTTCGAGTATCTTATGTGTGTATGTTGGTGAACTTATACATTATGAACAGCTTAAGCTATCTACCTCATATAAACAGCATATGTTGTTTTGACCCTCCAATTTAAATAATCTTTTTGTAGCATTTACGTGGCGTGAGGTCAAGATATTCCAAAAGAATTTTATTTATGATCCAATTTGGCTCAAATTCGAAACATAATCATGCAAATGTGTTTCTTATCTTCATATCTTCAACAAAATTTTTATTTATGGCCCGATTTGTCCTATATTCAGGACGTATATTTTTTATGTGGAAAACAAATTTTGTAGCACTGCAGTTGATATAGTAAAAAACACATTTTACGTCTGATTACCCAATATTCAGAATATATATTAGTCTGTACCAAACAAAGTTTACAAAAAACTTCACCTGGTGGATGTTACTAGAGTTTAGTTATTTACGAAATTGTTATTTATTGGCCGATTTGCCACATATTCAGAATTGGAGTTGAGATATTTAAGAAAATGTTATTTATGGTTAGCTTTCAATTGTGAATTACTTTTCGGATTTTATATTTTGCTCCGATAAGTTTAATTTTTTTATATTTGTTTTATCGTGTACGCCTAAACTATCCTGTTGAATTTAAGTAAATTAAGTGATATCGTACTTTGGTATTCAAGACCTCATTTAATACATATAAAATTTGAAGGCAAAACAACGTTTGCCGGGTCAGCTAGTATTATATAAATCTTCGCACATGGATATCTTCAAGGCTCCACCAGCCAAAAAATCAAAGATCTTTACAACTAAAAGAAAAGAAATGTTCCAGTTTTGTGTTGGTGTTCAGGAAAGTCGAGGATGCCCGAAAAACCCGGAGGAGAAACAAGAAGAGGAGCGTATACGTATGGAAAAATATTTTCTCTAGCAATCCTTTTATTAATTACTCAGCATTTCAGCGGCCACTGCTAGTAAGGCTGTGGCAGATTTAAAGGTCAAACGCCGTTGGGATGATGTGGATTTCAAGAAGTGTGCCCGTACAGAACCGGAGAAGAAAACACATTTAAATTACGAACATTTTATATATGAACATTTTATATTCATCAGTTTATGGTATGCATAAGTCCTCCGCCAAATTGTTTTTTGGGCAAAAATAAAAATCTACAACAAAAGTTTTAAGGCACTTTGGAAGCTCCTATATTTTCTATTGGTGAAATCAGCACTACTTTAAAAATTTAAAGACTGAACTTAAAAGGTTTTGGCTCATTGAATCCAAATCTGATTCTTATACAGTTTTAAAGTCTTGTAACTAAATCCGAAGGAGCTATAACTAGGGAGAAATATGTAATCAAATTTTACAAAATAATTAAGGGTCGAACCACCCTATTGAAGTTTTTGTAATTTTGGTGTTGAAGAGTTTTAGAGCCAAGTACAAAAATGATCGACCGACTATTTAGCTTTCACATTGTTCAATGTTGATTGATTTTTTTAAAAAAAAAAGAACGATTTGGGGCTTTTGCTTTCCGCAATTTTATGACCACAAAAACATTTTTTAGAATTTTTCTTGTGATCAGTTCTTATTGGTATTAAAATGGTAAACATTTATTGACCAGAAAATCTAAAAACTGCCAAACCAATTAGAAAGTAAACAAACATATGTGTGTGTGTGTGCCAAATGTCAATTCGTTTGACAGTCAAATACTGTCAAAACAAACCAAAATGAAAAAATTGAAATCAGCTGTTCTGATGATTCTACCTTCTAATAATTGTATCATGCTAAGTCTCTTACTCATCGCATATAAAATAATCTCAAGTATATTGTGTGAAAGATTGAAGCCAAAACTCACGAACTGAGTCAACCCTATCAGTGTGGCTTCAGACCGAATAAATCGCTCCAAATCTTCTCACTACACCAAATCATGGAAAAGACCCATGAGAAACATATTGATACATACCATCTTTTCATCGATTATAAAGCCTCCTTCGAAAAACTATTTGAAACCATGTCTGCGTACAAAATACCAGCAAAACTTATACGATTTCTTAGAATGACACTGAGTGACTCTATGGCTTCAGTAAAAATATTAAGTGACCTCTCTGAGCCACATCCGGAAGGAGCAAATCCGAATTTCTCCCCGTCGGAAGGATAAAGCGAGATGTGACTGGTGTTTTCCAGAATCGAGAAGGAATCGGCGGTGAACGAGGACAAGACCAAACTTATGCTTCCAAATGCGTCGACAGAAATGCGACATTGTGGAAGCCGTCAAAAGCAGCGTCGAGGTAGTAAAATAATGCACATATCTCGGCTCCGGCAATGATGTCAGCATCGAAATAAAGCGAAGAGAAAAATTCACAGAAGTTGCTGACAGGGAAGTACGAGACTGGAGGGACCAAGTGGAAGAAGACATGAATCCTTGGTATCACGAACTGGAGAAGCCAAGCAGAAGAACGAAATGCCTGGAAATCATTTATTGAGCAGGCCAAGACAAAAAGTTGTCGAGCCAAGTAAGTAAAAATTATTTTTTTTTAACAATATAAATATATATATTCGAACACTGCTCTCTATTTAAAATTTATGTGCAAAACATTTTGGTCAAATAATTTTCTTTATTTTTTTTTGTATTGTATTGTTTCTGAAATTATAGTCAAAATCATAAAGGTAATAAAGAAAGAAAGTTGCGTTTAAAAAATTAAAACAAAAAAAATGTATCGATGAAGTTTAATGATGAGTCAGCGAAAGTAGGGTTGTATAACTCGACTCACTAAAAGTCGATTAATAGAAGTCGACTTTTAACAATCGCACAGCTTGATAAAATTTCGGTTCATCACAAATATGTTGTTTTTGCAATGTTACGCCGCCGACGACTGTTTTGAAGTTCTAAAGGGAATTAATTACTTAGCCAATTAATTACTTAGCCAATTAATATATTAACTAATTATATAATTAGTAGAAATCTATATACAAAAAAATGGTCTGTATTGATGTAATCCCATAACTCGATATTAGCCGAACCGATTTTGATGATTTGTACTTTGTTGGAAAGGTATTTTCTCAGTACGGGCTTAAAAAGGTAAAAAATCAAAATTTTACGACAGGTCTTTTTTCGAATTTTTTAATTTGTTTTTTTTTTTACAATGCAATACTTTACAATATGGGTTTCAATGTCTAATTAAAATGATAAATCCATTGGCCGTCTTTCTTTTTTGAATTCCTAAGTTCAATATTTACGTAAAGGTCAAGAAATCAAGAAATAGGTCATCTACAGTTGGTCACAGCTTATTTTATGCAGTACATACTTTCAGCTTTAATGCTCCTTAACTTCGAAACTAAAGGGAATAATGATGAAAACGGACCGTAGGAATATAGTGTTATTTGCGCAGAATATAATACAAGAAATAGAAAATAAAAATATGTTCCTCCCGCTCCCAGATATGAAGAATACAAAATAAGCATCAAAAATCAATGTCACAGCTTATTTTATGCAGTCATTTGAAGTACTGCTGTGTCACGCAGCTCTAATGGTATTTTATTTTCACATTCCCTTGTTATTCTTCTGTGATTGCTTTATACTAGTAGTTAGTTTTATTTTGATACTCAAAACGACAGTAGAGCATAGGGAGTTGGTGATTAATCATTTTAAAAACAACCATTCACAGCGAAAAATAGCTTCAATGGTAAATATTAATCCCTCCACAGTCCAAAAAATCATTGAGCGATTCTTGCATGAAAATCGGGTGCGCGATAAGGGCAGAGCAACGCCAAATAAAATTTTCAATGCAACTGACGAGCGGTACATATTGCGGAAAATAAAGGCTAATCCTAGACTCTCGGCCCCAAAACTGACCACTGAAATTCAAAATAGCCTTGGCAAAACATGTTACGTAGAAACCGTTCGCCGGGATCTGCGGGATCGCGATTTTCATGGCCGAGTTGCCCGGAAAAAGCCATTTATTAGCCCCAAAAATAAAAAAAAACGTTTGCAGTTTGCCAAAGAGCACCTTTATAAAGGTCCAGACTTCTGGAACTCAGTCATTTTTTCAGATGAGTCCAAATTTAATATGTTTGGATCGTATGGCGAAATCCTAATACGGAGCTCAATAAAGAAAATTTAAAAGCGACTGTGAAGCACGGCGGTGGTAGCGTTATGGCATGGGCCTGTATGTCGGCTGCTGGTACAGGAAATCTTAATTTGTCGAAAGTACAATGGACAAACAGGTGTATCTGGAGATTCGTAAAGACAATTTGTAGCAGAGCGCGGAAGATTTGGGTATACGGTCCCATTTCCGATTTATCAGGATAAAGACCCAAAACATAAATCTGAAATTGTTCAGTCGTGGTGTATATAAAACTGCCCACACTTGATGACGCCTCCAGCACAATCACCCGATTTGAACGTGATTGAAAATTTATGGGCCATATTGGACAACAACATCAGAAAACATAAAATATCCAACAAAAATTACCTTAAAAGAGCTCTGGAACTAGAATAGCGTAACATTTCACCAGATATTACCAATAAGCTGGTTGATTCTATTCCAACCCACCTTCAAGCTGTTGTGGACCAAAAAAAGTACCACACTAAAATGTGTAGAATTATGACCCATATACATGTTTTGAACATTATTAGTAACTGCATAAAATAAGCTTTTTCATTTTCAGGCATTTTAAAAATGAATATTTGCAATAAATTAATTTCCTTTGTTAAGCTTGCATTTTTTCTTTTCATATGCTATTAACCATTATTTTATACTCCATTTACTTTCGAAATTATAGAGCTTTAAAGTTGAAAGTATACTCTGCATAAAATAAGCTGTGACCAACTGTATATGAAATGTTATGTCAATCGTTTGATGAACCACGTGCTTAGTCATCGAATTTGTTAGACATTAACAATGAGGAAATTCCAGTTGACACTTCCACTGGTCTCATTTCGCTTCCACCTTATTTTTGACAATTCACAACGTCAAAAGAAGATATATTAGTGAGATTTCCCGCGTCTTGAAGCAAATTATAAAAAATATCAATTCAAGTCAAATCTATGGCCAATTGTATTTATTTCATTCGATCGATTTTATTACAGATCCAAATGAAGCAGTCAACTACCCAACTGAATTCCTTTACTCAGGAGTTTCCAAGAATGCCACCGCACAATTTTCAGTTCTAAGTAGGATCGGTTATAGAATTTGTAATGGGACAATACTAGCTCATAAAAATCTGACGAAGCACCAAGTTGGTATCCTTTCATTTCAACCGACTTGACGTGTCAATTCAAGCGTGCCGAGTGTACTGTTCGCCTTGACGTAATGACGTCGTATAAATCGCAAGGCTAATCATTGCAAGTATTTGGAATAATCGTCAATTTTCCCTTTTTTCCCATGGACATGCTCGACAGTCGGTATATCATCGGCGCTTTTCACTTTCGCTCCGGCAGGAAAGACAATAATGGGGATTTAGCAGCAAGCATTGCGATGAGTGGATTTAAATCATAAGCAAATTTTTTCAAAATAAGAAGTTCCAATATGTTTCTTTCCAAGGAATGTATTATCGATTCAATGCACATACCTAATTTTCGTATGTAAACATGTATAATAGGGTGGAGCGAATTTTTTTTATTTAGCTTTTCCTGTATTATCAATCGATGATCCATAGCCTAAAAATTTTTAGTGTAAAATTTCAGATTTCTAAGACAATATCTTTAGGTGACGCAGTAAGTTTTTTTTTTGAGTTATAATGTTACCGCTACTGGCATAGATTTATTTTATATGTTATATGTGTTAAATGTTCATTACATAAAATACAAAATAATGGAATATATATTAACTGATATTTGGTCTCGAAAAATTGTATTTCCTGTCTTGATTTCATCCTGGTACGAATGAAACCATCCCTAGCTTCTGGTCAACATACAGACATTGAAGCCTCCGTCACCAGCTTGACACATCTCTCTACAGCTTGAGTGTGACAAGGAAACTTCTCAAATTTCAGCCAATTAGTTACTGATGAAATCAAGCTCGTAATTTCTCTGTCTGTATATTTCACAGTCATTGGAGGTTCTGTAATCTTTTCCTTTGTCCAATCTATCAAATCATAATAGTTTGATGCATGAGCTTGAAGTTCTGGGAGTCGAAATTCGCGAATTTCAGTCCTTTTTGTCTCCTTCATTGCCTTTTATATTTTTCGAAGAGCCTGCTCCGCATCATCTTGCAACATAGCCAATAAAATATTTTCTGGATGATGAAACTGGGCCACGCGAATTTCAGTCCCTTTTGTATCCTTCATTGCCTTTAATATTTTTCGAAGAGCCTGCTCCGCATCATCTTGCAACATAGCCAATAAAATATTTTCTGGATGTGCGAAGAATGAATTTCGTTGTATGGATTTCAAAACAATGATTTTCAGATCATCACGTAAATAGAAAGATCTTTTAACCATGTTGAAAACGTGAACTGGACCATCTTTACAGCATGACTTTGTTTTGATATCAAAGCAGGTTGGTGCGTAAACCCTCATGTAGCTAGTAAGTAGGCGGAGCATATTAGATAAAGATATTGTTGATCGGTGATTAGCAAATGAGTATCAATTTTTGCCAATTCTATGGGAATGGCTTCAAAAGCTTCTGGATTCGAATCAAGGCACTTATCCAGCTTTTTGCCTATAACGCTAGAAAACCTTTTAGGACCTGTTGTAGTACCGTCTAGATTAAAGAAAAAAGGGCGGAGTGGTAATTCATTGGCATGTAATAAGCACACAAACCATTGCAAAGGTCGTTTCAAATGTCTTTCCAATAAACATATGACTCCGTTTTTTTCTCCCGTGTTCAGAGCAGTTCCATCACATCCAATTACAACAAGAGAAGACCGAAATACAAACGATTTTTCCAAAAACTCGAAAATATTTTTCTCAATTGTAGTTGCTTTTCCAGAATTAATTGCTAGATGACCGATATACTCTGAGCCCGGTTCAGATATTATTGAGATATGTTCTTCAGTGATAGTTTTCCAAGACCCTATGTCAAACAACTTTTTTACAGAGTCATCATAGAAAATCAGATTTTTGGTATCAGTGCGAAGTTTCTTCATTGTTTTGTACTTGTTGTAATAAAAAATGAATCTTGAGACAACTTGTTGATGACTAATCGTAGGCAATAATGCCTTTTTCCATATTTTTTCTATATCAGTAGGAATAGTTTCACAAATTTCTTTAACTGTGGGGTCTTTTCCATTATTGAATTCAAGCAGATCGTTTCTTATCCAAAAATAAAATTTTTTAACATCACAATATGTTGGCAACATATTCTCATTAATTTTGAGTGGATCGATAAACACAGAGTTTTCAGCATTTTGCACCTTTCTTGTCTTCAAATCTTGTCGGCAGCGGTGTTGCATGTCTAATTAGTTATAGCGCCTACCGATATGGTTGAAATTTAAACGGATGCTTAAATACGATGGCTTTGAAAAATATACGTATCAGTCCGTCGTGTTGCGACGATACAGTTGTCATATGTGTTTGAAATTTAAACACACATATGTTTAAAGAGGTATACTTTACAAAAGTACTTACCGGTGCGTTGTATTGCACTTTTTGTATGAAAACTGCACTTGCGACAAAAAAATTAAACTATGATTCGATTTATTTCTTTTAATAGCCGATTAAAAAGAATTGTGTGCTTCTTTTTGATGGTAAAAACAACATGATGTGTGTTCTCAATGACGACATTTATTTCCACATATAACATCTTAAGTGGAGATACGATGTTATTTTGCTGTCACTGTTGCACATGCAAACTTATGTTTTTTTTATATATGTATATTATTAACATTTTAGTATGCAAATTTTAAACCAAAAACCAGATATATTGTTTATATAGTCCTGTTCTACATGTTCATTAACAACAAAATTTTAAAATTTATTCAATTGCTCCAAAAACTCCGAAAATTATGTATTGGGGATATAAGGTTTCGGATATTTTACGTCATATCTTCAAATCCCGATTAAAGGCAGATATGTCTCGAACTGGAAAACTCTTTTTGTTTTGTATACCTTAAAATTGTATTAAATTGAACTCATTTTAACTTTTTTGTTGAGTTTTTAAAAAAAAATTTGTATTTTATTTTGTCCATAAAACATAGTAATTATATTGTTTTTATTTTCAAATAAAAAGTCGACTTAAATCGACTATTTAACTTTATGGAAAAGTCGAAAGGTCGACTTTTGCTTGCAACTGTATAACCCTAAACGATTAGACGCTTCTATACCTTCGTGTTGTAGTTCTTTTTCTTCCTTTTATACATACTTATCTTCCCAGATAAGAATTTCGTATTATTGACGAGGAACAACAAACATGAACACTGAGCACCAATTTATTTGTTTAAATAAAAAAAAGTGCCCAGGGGCCCGACAAAAAAAAATGCAAAATTGACTTAAATTGGACCTACCACCATAATAAAACAAAACAAGTGAGAAAGTTTCAGTCAGGTAAACCCTCACCTTCTATGAAAGATTCAAGCCTCCACCTCATTCGGCTTTTACATCTGGCAAAATGTCATAACAGCTACCTCGAAATACCAAATTTTACACAATAAATTGTATTACACGTTTTCAGAAACTGGGCGGACTATATCTAGTTAGTCCGTTTTACACGGGCACGATTCGCAAAGTTATTATTTTGTATGGTAGGTGCCAGAAGGGGTGTTCAATACATAATTAGGTTAAGATTGTGTTATGCGTAGTGTTTCAACTCGTGATGGCAGTACCTTTCATTTGAGAACCATATTGAGTACAATATATACTATACTAGCTATTTCCCGGTGCGCTTCGCTACACCTAAATCGATTAAAACTCTTAAGGGTTTTTATTTTGTGTTTTATTTATTGTTGTAAAACTATTACTTATTTATATAACATTTTGGTATACAACATTTTTGGTTTTTCCACCTGGCGCGTAAATGAATAAGCACCTTGGTGTTCCCACTCTCGAACATGCGACATACAATTGGCCGTGGGAGAAGCACGGTTCGTCCAAATTGACGCCGCACACTCGAAACGTTTGCCCTTGCGATTTGTTTATGGTCATCGCAAAGGCAAGACGTACTGGGAACTGCAAGCGCTTAAATTCAAACGGCATGTCCGTTGGAATCATTGGAATGCGAGGTAAGAGTACAACTTCACCTGCTGCCTTGCCATTTAGTATGGTTGCTTCAATCAAATTTGGAAACAATTTTTTGACTGAAAGTCTTGTGCCATTACACAACGTCGGTGGGTTCAGATTTCGTAGAAGTATAATAGGTGAACTGACTTTCAGGACCAAACAATGCGGTGGCAGACCTGGGAGATCCAAAGAATTCAAGAAGTCAGTTGGATAATTGACTACTTCATCTTGATTCAAAACGCTATCAACCGATGTATATGTTGTAGCTTCTCCTGGCAGTTTTTCTTGAATGGCAAAATTGATTTCGTTGACGTGTACATTTTTCGGTGCCAATATTGCGCGTTCACTTAAGTATTCATTGCGCTGATACTGTTGAACAATATTCGGAAATACACTTTCAATCAATTCTTCTTTCGATTTATCAATCGCATATTGATGTGATAGCCGTCATCACCTCTCCAGAATAATATCGGATACTATAATGCATCATAACTACGGTGTAGCTCGGAAACACGCTGAAGTTGTTTGTTTCTACGGTGCAGTACAATATCTCGCGATTCAAACTGTTCGCCTACAATGACGATTGCCACCTCATCGATTGTTGGTGCGTTGAATCGTCTGGCATGCTGCCCCATCGGCATTTTGTCTGCTCTGATGACGATTCGATGGTTATCAGACGGCATGCGGTCCAATGCGATTTTGAACAATCGAATCAATTCATTGTGTTCATGGAGAAATCTTTGTAAATTCAGTACGATTTCTCGCCTTGTGCCGGTCCCAATTGTACACCGTTGATTGAGTTGGTCAGTTTCATTACCGATAAAATATATTTGCAAAAATTTATAGTCATCATTGGCAAATGGTAATAGCGAGCCTGCTCGATGGTATATTTGTCCCTGAATCTATAATGTTTGTGCAATAAAATTGGATGAATGATTGGAATATTTAAAAATGTCAAATGTTTCACTGGGAATTCAATGCAAAGTAATCACCTTGAATGTCGGCATTAATGTATCTCTAATGATCTTTGTGGCACCAAAAGAAGTCATTTGAAAACATGAATTGTATGCTTGAATGTTCTGCAAAAAATGATTAGATGTCGGCGAGTCTCCAGTGAGCAAGGAATGTAATGGTTCTGGTGGCGGTTCCAATGCAGGCAGTTGAAACTTTGCTGCATTGCAATGCGTACAAATGATATCCATTGCTCCAATGGAACCATGCAGGCTGTAGTCGCAGTCAGGATCGTAGTGAAAGCCAACATGTTCCATTTGTTCGCGAAGACGAAGCGGAACTCTGCCTTGGCGATAATTTGGCCGTTGATTCTCTGCGGATTCAGCTCTAAACTGTGCACGCCGCTCTCTGTACACCGCTCTACCTCGGGCATTCATTTGAGCGCGTTGGTCTTCGCTTTGATTTCTTCTCCATATTGACATTCGATGTGAATCACGCATATGCCTGCCAACCGTATTACGTCTGCGTAGTGGAGGCATTTTCTAAAGTATTCTTTTCGAATAAATATAGCAAATCGATTGAATTAAATGTGGAAAAAACACACAATGTTGCGATGTCAATGTTTTTTAATAATTGTAAACATTCGCCAGCTGTTTCTGTTTATTTATTAGTAAAAGGCAGGACTGTCAATCTTACGGCAAAACAATAATTAAAAATCCAAAAAAAAAACACGAAAAGCCAAACAGAATTAATTGCAATCACTTTTGAAAATTTCATTTTATGTGCACCCTCCACACAGACCCCAATCACCCCTGAAAATTTCATTGAAATCGGGCAAGCCGTCTAGGAGGAGTATGCGAACAGGAAGATTTGCCACTTAATTTTATATATATAGATATACGCTGGACCAGCCCTAGCCCCGAATTTAATTTTAATTTTCGCTATTTCGGTAATTTTTAAGAAAACTAAATATATTTTTTTATATAATAATCGTGAATTAATTTTTTTTATAAATTATTTGTTTTGATTTTTTTTTAATGTTTTGCTAAATAATTAGACACATTTTCCTAGATTTTATGTGAAATGAACCCTTTTTATTGTTCTAACAAATAAAACAAAAAATCTGTACAAAGACATCAGGAACCTTCACATCGACCTCCACAAGTATCACAATCCACTTCCTTATGCAAAAGCAACCTCAGCAGCGAGTCGACTTCAACAATACACGCAGCACCTCAATAAATAGACACACACACATGCAATCAAAACTTTTCGATTTGTCTTCGACTTACAAACGGTACATTCGAGAATTTTTCGGAACTTATATAATTGAGTAATAAGTTCCGAAAAAATCTCGAACTTTGTCCAAATCCGGAAAAGGCAAAAAACGACTGTGTTTACATTTTGTGAGTTTCTTAACGTTTGGGTTTGAGACGCCATTTCTAGTGTCTCAAGGTCGGTGTCACTAAGCCAGTGGAACCGTGGTCGGTGGTGGTGAAAGGCAAGGGAGCAACGTCAAAGGAGGTTGTGTAGAAGGTGGTTATGTGCTACCTATGCGTGATTGAACTGCAGTCACTCGTACCCCATCTGTTGCTGAGAGTCAGGTGGAGGAGAACCCGAAATTATCTGAGGTTGGTTTGGGATCGTGAATGAGTTCACGTTCCCCGAAGGCAGTAGCGCCAAAATCAACGTGGTGTGTGAAGGTACCCCAAGCAGGGTTACCGTTATGCCACTAAAGTGGCACATTTGCCACTTTTTTCGAGCTATGATACTTTTGTGCCACTTTTTTATTTTGATACTAAATATGCCACTTTTTTATTTTGATACTAAATATGCCACTTTTTCGTATTTAGTGCCCCTTTGTTATACTTTTGTACCACTTTTCGAGTTTTATATTAATCTTCTTGTTTATATTATTTTGACAACACTGATGACTTAAAATCACAAAGAAAACGCATCAAAATTGTGGGAAATTCCAAGTCAGGGAGAAAGCACTAGGTCAGAGTATACTAGGTCACCTTAAGGGTTTGGCGTTCAAAGGCCAATTTATTTTTCATGAATTTTAAAATTTTGTCCTTATCTTGACGTTTCTTCTCTTATTTTTTGCCAACAAATCTGTTTGGTGTAACTCAAGAAGAACTTCTTCGATTTTGCTGAAATGAATTTAGAAAAATTTAAAATTACATTTTCTTTAATCTATTTTCTTTATTCTATTCAAAATTTAAAATTAATCTCATGAAAAAAGGCTTGAATCGCTTTATGAAATTGTCTAAACTTGTTAACTCTTTATCTTCTTGCTGTTGTTTTCTTAAAATAAGAATCAAAAAAATGTGCCACTTTCTGTGCCACTTTTTTAAAAATATTGTGCCACTTTTTTTAAGGATTACCCTTTTTGTGATACTTTCTGAAAATACTCGGCAGTAACACTGACCCCAAGGGTTATGGAACACCTGGTGGCGACCGCAGATTATGTGAATTAGTTCCGGTTTAGAGTGAGAGACCAGTGCGGCCGCTGCATGTTTCCGTTGCTTTGGGTTTGACCACAGGGTGTGGGACTGCAGGATGGCTGAGGGCATTTGCCGCAAGTGTGGGGTAGCTTAGCATTGTGCAGTAGTGTGTCCCAATGAGTTGTGGAGCCGCAACTGCGCCTTTCTTGGCAATTAGGCAGAAGGCGTTGGACTATCACAGGCGCTAACAGAAATTTTTTTGGAATGTCATATGCACGCTGACGACGTTCTGGCTGGAGGTCATACAGTAGTAGAAACAATCACTTTAAGGAAGCAGTTTTCCCAAACATTACAATATGCTGGCTTCGACTTAATTAATCCTAGAATTCTCATCGATTTACCACGTTCGATTTTCCACGATTTCTGTAATAATAAACGATTACTTCCAAACATGCGGAAAGTAGCCAGGGCTCAGGATAATGTGAAAACTAGTATTAAAGGAAATTCATACTATCAGTTCAATTTTTTAAAATACAGCTAGGAATTTCATCCGGACCAGGGCTGTACGAGGGTTTTAGTTTTGACATTTGCCTCACGTGACTATCGAGTTTAAAAAAAAAATTTAAGCTGTACAATTAATCAAGTATGGATAATCGGGAATGTTGTTTTTTTGGCACATAGATAAGTCTTAGTTAGTTATAGTTATGGCAACATATTGAGTAGGGACAATGATCATACATTAAAACCGAGCGTTTATATTTTTCGAACAATAAAGATTTACGGGTTTTTAAGCGAGGCAATTAATTAGTATTCCGTGGAGGAGAATTACTCTTTCTTCGGGGATTTACAAAAGGATCACAATCTCGTAGGCGGCTATTCAAGTGTGAACTTTATTTATAATAATCTGTTTTCCGAAAACAAAAAACTTGCTCAATACTTTAATCTGAATTGCCCACAGAAGGTGGAATTGTATAATATCAAATTATCTTCCGGATAAGTTTTATCTTCAAATATTAGGTCTAGAAATCTGTGACAAATATTGGGAATGTTATTTATCTGAAAAATACAATTAATTAACCCAGTGAATATGAGAAGAAGGAAGAAGGGACTTAGATTGTACAAAAAGTTCCAACTAACATTAGGCAAGTTGAAATCTTCCAAGACAACTATAGAATCAGAGGATCCCAAAAAAATTTTGTTTTAAGTTTTGATATGGTATATAGTATCATCAGTTCTTGTGTTCGACTCCTAACGAGATAAAAACACAATTTTTCGAGGTGGGACAACACCGGATTTTGCTTTTCATTGCATTCAAGCATTCTGCTGGGGGAGGATCTTTTGCGAGAGCAGTAACTACGTCAACATTAAGTTAATCTAATGGGACTAGTACGCGTTCCGTAACAGATGATTGAATATATCAAAACATCAAACATTTTAAATTTTAAGGAAGTAATTTTACATCGAAGTAAATTTTCTACAGTTCGGGCAACACCAGGGAATACCCCTCACTTCATATAACTGATCGAGTATACGAGCAGAGAGACAAACACACTTTATATGGTTCTCACTACTACAAAAGCCAACAAGTCAATCACTACCCAGCAAACAATTGGAAGATTGTTTTATCAAAAATCATCTAACTTAGTCTTCTCCGAGTACTTTTGATGATTAACAATTCATCAAATGCGACGAAAATGACTCAAGTTTGTTTCAAAAGAGATTTGGTTTTTGTTCGAATAAATGGCTTGCCGAACGAGCATCACGCTACATCTTCATGCCCAGAACATCAAGAGTGTCTGATTCGTCGATATCCAAACCACCCATATCGATTGACGACGATGCTGGATCAGTGGAACATTTGTGTGACAACAAACAGCACTGGGTCTTTTGTGCGTTAAAATCTACTCTATTCATTTGGCCCCACTCACAAATCGTCGCCAAATAGTGGTTAAGTGAGTGGTTCATCGTTCGCCTTTTCTCTTCGACCTCCAAAGAACCTGGCCGATGATCAAATGAGTATAAATGAGAGAGGTTGCTGTCATCCGCAAAGGAGTAGATTGGGTTCAGAGTTTGAGACAGAGTCGCCGTGTTTAACGTGAGTACCTGCCACGTTGGCCCAAACTCACGGTGGTCTTAGCACCGGGTGAAATACAATGCATTTACCAACGCCCCCATATGCAGCAAGGCTGTACATGAGTACCAATTCGAAAAACCATGTATTACTACTACGTCTGCCTAAGTCTTCTCCTACTAAAAACCCCACGGGCAAATTGCCCCAACCTCCCAAATGTCCGATCGTCCTCTAAAGCCCTACTACAGTCATACCCCCCAGCCCCCGTCTGGGTAATACCCATCCCTACTAAATCCCTAATGTCTTGGTAAAGGAGACACGTAGTCAGTACATGCCTCCAGTCCTCAAGTCCCCCACCACACATGCAGTCCGGTGTGTCGGACAGGCCCCTCTGATGCACCTAGTCCTCCACCTCGAGACAAGGCACTCGTCGAGTAGTGCCATGCTCCCCCTACACTCCCTATCTACCACATCAGATGCAGAAATCCAATCTGCCGCGGAAAGCGTTAGCCCCTTTTTGACCTTGAAAGCAATACCTCGACGTATTACTTCCAGGTCAAGAGGTGGCACGCCTAGCAATACTTGCAAAGCATCCGTCGATACTGTCCTGCATACACGCCAGCAAAGCGACTCTCTGACATGAAAGGACCTTCTTTCTTCCTGCAACAGACATGACTGTTTCGTACCATACCGGAGCACCATACGCTGCGCAAGCAACGAATAGCCCACCGTATATGGTACGGACAGCCCGCCTGCCAAGTCCCCAGCCACTCCGAAGAATGCGCCTGACAGTGCAAACAACACCAGAAAGCTTGTCCCGGACGTAGGTGAGATGAACTTAAAAGTTCATACGCTCACCCATCTTTATTCCCAAGTATTTGATCTCGGTCGCATACTGGAGACTAAAGTCGCCACAGCGTATAAGTGGTGGACGAGCATGTGACAATCTGCCCTTGAGCAACATTGTCGCACACTTGTCTATGGTCACTCCTACACCGACACGCGCGCCCCACGCAACTACGTCACGCATGACGGACTCACCCTGAGCTCAAGAACAGCACGAGACTGCCCTTCGACTAGGATGAGCAAGTCATCCGCATACGCACACACCTTTGAGATAACAGGTCGTCAATGAAAATAAGAAATAGAGGAGAGAGGACAGAACCTTGTGACACTCTTGCGTTCAACCTATGCTCGTTAGATGAGCCGTGCCAGACCCTATCGAACGCCTTGGAAATATCCAGAGCCACGACCTGGCTGTCACCAAGGCGGTGAGTGGATCGACTCCATTGCTCCGAAATGAACGCCATCAGGTCTCCAGTAGATCGATTTCTACGGAAGCCATACTGTCGATTATTCAGAAGGCCTAGATACTTAGAAGATGGCGGTTAACCATGAACATACTACAATTGGACGGTAATTCGCCAGATTGGTAGCCTCACCTTTCTTGGGGATCGGCTTAACAGTGGCAACTTTCCAACGTGAAGGGTAAATACACAGTACGACATGTTGTTCGAGAAAATATCACGGAGAGTGGATGACTGCTTTCACACAAGTGCGAAACAAACATAGAACAGCCCCTCGTGTTGTCTTGAGTTGAGTTGATGATGTGCATGGCGGTTTAGTTGAGTACGGGGACTGCTGTTATTGTAGAATAGCTGTTTTTGCTTATGTTTTGTTTCTGTGTTAAGAATGTTTGTAATGTTTTTGTTTGTAGTTTTGGTTTATTAAGTTTTTCGCTTTGTTTTCACAAAGACGGACATAGACAAACGCGACGCGGAGGGAACAAAATTGTGGGTGCATAACGGACAAAGAACAGCACACTGAACTGGGCGAAGCAAGTCAAATCTAGAACGATGTAAAAATGTTGTTGTTCTGGTTGTACCCATAGCTTTCAAATCATTTTTTACTGTTTGTCGCATTATCTGATATTACAGTGTGAGGCACGCCGTACGCGGACAAAATTTCCCCCAAAATTGCAATTGTTGCCATCAATTGAATGTATCCGTCACTGTTAAGAACTTTAATTCTAGAAATCGTCAAGCATAATCATAATGTACGCGCTGCCAGGGACCACTAGGATACACCAAATAATGGTCTTCGAATCTTGGCCTACATGATTTTGCAACTCTCGCTATGTACAGTCGAATTCGGTTAAGCGGAAATGAGAAAAATCAAGATATTTGTTTCACTTATGCGGGATTTTCAATAAAGAGGACTTCGAATAATTCAACCTTTGTTCATTTAAACGAACTGAGTATATAGTTTTGAAACTGTTCTATGAAATTAAGATAGAAACTTATAGCACAACTATTAAAATACATGTATGTCCAATTTCAATTCAATTACATTTTATTAATAAACAAATAATTTAAAATAAAAAATATATGAATTTGTAAGAATTTCAATTCATGTCAATAATAAATATTTGTTTATTCTTTTATTAAAAAGAAAATTATATTAATGGGCTTGGAGGAACATACTCACTTATTTTAATTTGGTTGAGTTGACTTAAATATGTATGGCACATTATTTTTTCTCAGTAATTTTGCATAAGAGTACAAGTTGCTTGGATACGATGTTCCTTCGGTATATGACTTTGAATGACCGGATAATACCTTGGTTGGATCAATGAGGATGTATTGGGTGGCAAACAAATTATTTTTATATTTTCCAATACTACTGACACGCAGCATTTTCCACAAATAGAATAATATTTTTCCCCAATTGTTTTAAATTCTCGTCTGCCTTACTGGATATTTCCAACAGCAACGGATCTGTTACCGTGGCCTGCTTTGACCTCATTTCTCTGAACCATACTAAGAGGGCGTTTTCAATTGTTTGACTGGCACCAACTCTCATTCGCTCTTTTTCAATATTTTTGTTTTGTTGTGCGATGTGTGTAAGAGCATCCTTATTTTTGCATTTCATTTTTGGGAATACGGGATTTCAGTTTATGTAAATTGTTTTCAATCCCTGAAATAAACAATGGAAAATTATAAAATAGTACAATGAATTAATATGAAATGTACCAGCACTTGAAGTACACGCTGAAAAAAATGGCCATTTTAACAAATTTCAGCAAACATATCTATATTTTTCAATTTGTGCATTTCTATATAACAATACATCTCATTCTCTCGGTATTGCTTTTGTTTTAAAGAGCGTAGATGCAAAAAAAAATAACGAAAACAGCTGCAAATACACACTTATTCGCACTCAAATGTTGTACTTTGTTGAATTTAATATGTTCGTTGTCTGCTTTTCCCAAACACGTTATTGCTTATACACAAATATGTAATATTAATAGCAAATGAGTTATATTTACATCCAAATAAGCTTTGTGTAGAAACAAATAAACTTTACTTGCTACAAAGACCAAACACGTGTTTTACTTGTGTGTAAACATTTAAAAAAGACGTATTTTTCTGCGTGTAGCATTTGCAAAGCCAGCGTATGTTGTGTTTAATACTGCACAACGTATTGCTTCAGACAGTGATTTTGTCACTAGAAGCCAATTCTCAAGTTAAATTAATTGAAATAGTTTCAGACACAATTCTTATTCCAATTTTATATTCTTATTTTATTATTCCATACTCTATTCAAGATCACGTGTTTGTTCATTGTACTAAACGTTCAAGAAGAATGATCTTGCGAACAAAACGTCAAAGTGACTTAATAAACCTCACCACATTATTAATTTTATAATATACATAAGAGGGGATATAGATGGAATTAATCATAACTTGTTAAGATTTAATATGTAACAGTTTATAACTGAAGATTTAGATTTGATATTGAACCAAGTAGAATATTGTGAAGTTTGTTAAGTGAATTGATAAGGTGAACAAGTTTAATGCTAAGGACATGGTGGTGTTTAATTTATTATATACTAGCAAATGCTCGCTACTTCGTAAGCGTACATTTTCCTTCCCAGTAAAACACAAAATATTTTTTAATTGCATTGGTTTACAACAAAATGTTTTATACCGACTCAGACACTTTATCGCCTTCTTCAAGTTTTTGTCGGTAGATATTAATTAAAAATACATGTTCACACTTTTTTTAGTTTTCCCCGTTTTCGTACGTTTTGATACTGTTTTCCAGCAGTTGTTGCAAAGCGTATCTATGGATTAATTTTCCGACAAAAATCACAATATTTGATTTGTATGTATTTTTGGGTAGTTCGGAGGGTTTTCCCGTTTTACGATTTGTATCCGTTCATAGCAAATTTCATGGTTCTAGCTTTAGCCATTGGCGAGGACCGGATGAATCAGTCATTCACGCGATTTTAATTCCCTTTTTCATTACTTTAATTTTTTTACATTACTTACAACTTTTTCACACACATTTTTATTTTTCCCTTATTTGTACCTTTTTTTTATCCCATTTTGAAGATTATTTCTCATTTATATTATACCAGCTTTGGGCCCGTTTTGGCCCTTTCCCTCTTTTCTCTTTTTTAACTATTATCAACTTGTTTTTGTCTAAAAAATATGTTTCCATCCCTTTTAATTGTTTCCCCTAGTTGTTCCCCTTTTTATCCCGTCTTGGCTCCATTTTCGTCCCATCTCTATTTCATTGCCTTCTGTTGTAGATTATTTTTTTTTTTTTGGACCCTTCCAGTCGAATAAAATTGTTCACACACATTTTAGTTTTTTCGACTTTTGTACTTTTTGGTAATACACTTTATTGTCCCTTCTCTAACAATTATCCACATGTTTTTACAAAAATTTGTTTCACCATTTTTTTTTTTTCATTTTTACCTTTTTCACCATTTTTTCCCCGTTTGGCCCCTTTTTCGTCCCATTTTTATCTCATTTCCACCTATTGTTGCCAATGGTAGTCGTGGACCAATTTTCCAAAAAAAAACACATTTTTAAATTTTTTTGTATTTTTGCGAATTTTGAGTGGTTTTGGGTACACATTTTACCCGTTTCCCCCCATTTTTATCCCCTTCCAATCCAAAAATCCGTTCTTAGCGGATGTCTAGGATGCAAGGGCTACATATCCCCTAAATGTCATGATTTTAGCTTCAGCCGATTGGCCAGGACGGTGATGAATCAGTCAGTCACGCAAGCCTTTCATATATATAGATATACCAGGTTTGGGACCATTTTGGATCCTATTAGTCCTCTTTTCCATTACATTATTTTTTTTTTGCCCATTCCTGTAGATTAAATTTTTTTTCCATCATTTTTGTTTTTTCCCTTTTGTACTTTTTTAACCCGTTTTGGTACGTTTTTGCCACTTTTTCGTCCCTTCTCTAACAATTATCCACATTTTAGCTTCAGCCGTTTGACCAGGACAGTGATGAGTCAGTCAGTCAGACCTTTATATATATACACCTATCCCTATACGCAAACCTTTTATATATACACCTATCCCTCGATTTACACGCTACTTTTTACATGATTTCGCTTTATCACGATTTTTTTAATACTCGTGCTAATCGAGGGTTATAAAAATTACCTCGATTTACACGAGTTAAAATTAAATATTATAAAATAATTTTTAGTTGGCACAACTCGACTATATTTCCGCCCATATAACGCAAATCAAAAAATGGACGATGATTTAATTAATATGGTTAACGAAAACGATGATGACGAAAATAACGACTCTGATGGAGAGGAGTAAGAAAAGGCTGACTTGACACCAAAAAGGCTGACTCGTTTTGTGTACATTTAATACCATTTATGCATTTTACAATTAGGTTTCTGTTGTTAAATAAACCGAATTTGTTAATTCTCTGTTCACGTTTTTTGCTCTGTTCAAAATAAATTTGTTACACAAAAAAATTTTTTTAAACGATTTTCCATACAAAATATTTTCAATTCGATTTACACGATTTTTTCAGGAAAGTATCTATCGTGTAAATCGAGGGATAGGTGTATAGATAAGTTAACACCCTTGACCAGCGTTGCCGTTGATGATACTAAAGTATCAAAATGATACTTGTTTTGGGTCTTGCCACTTTTTTGATACTTTTTGTTTTTGATACTAAATTTGATACTTTTTGTTTTTAGATCCCTCTATGATCAAATCAAATGTTGATATAGATTATTTCGATTTAATATCTGAATTTAATTATAAAATTAAAGATGCAGATGAATTTGTGAGCGAATATCAATCTTTGGAGGCTTTAACAAAAGAAAAAACATGGGAGCGCCTTTTCCAAATTAGGGATGCTGAGGAGTTTTGGGGGAAAGTAGCAAACATGAAAAATTCCTACAACGAGCCCTTGTTCCCTACATTAAATAAATTTGTGTCATATATTTTTACACTGCCACACAGCAGTGCTAGCGCTGAAAAAACTTTCTCTTATGAAAAATAAGCTAACAAATAGACTCAAAGGTCAGACCTGTAATGAGAGACTATCAGCTCTTAATTTGGTAGATACTGATTTAGGATATTGGAAGCCAAATCCGGAATTAACTGACAAACTCCGAAAAAAAATTACAAAAAAGTACATAAGTGCCAAATTTTCATTGACAGTTGTTTTTTAGTTTTAATGTTTTATTGTATTATTATTTTTGTTTTTTGTTACTTTACGTGAATTTGTATTTTTTACCTTGTTTTATTGTTGTGCTTACTTTGTACTTAATTTGAAGTAATTTTTAAATAAAAAAATCGTTTTAAAACGTTTTATACTTTTTTTTTTTAAAAATTATACCTTTTTTTTTTGGTACTTTTTTTTTGAAAATGATACTTTTTGTGATACTTTTTGAAAAAAGTCAACGGCAACGCTGCCCTTGACACCACTGTTTTACAATCTAATTGATACCACTGTCATATTTGCTGACAACATCAAATGAAACAATCCCAATGAACTCAACTTTCCCAACGTTTGGTGATGCGATCATCACTAAAATACCATCGAACGCAAACTGTCAAATAAGCGGAATAAACCTACAACACATCTTCACTGGCCCGCATTGATAGCTGATAGGGTAAAAGTAACAAAATAATGACTCAATCTGAAAAGATGCATAGCACCGCAACATAACACATAAGAAAAGTGCTTTCTTCATCACTATACTCACTTATATATTTTTGAAGAATTCTACTTTCTTTCTATGAATTTTATTTTTTTTATATTATATTTATTATTTCTACTTTTTAACGTACAAATAGATTTGAGGGTTGACCTTTTAAATAAACGATTTTGAATGATTGACATGCCTTAAATGTTTTATTTTTTATGCGCACTGAATTATTAATACGACTGAAGAATGACCCGAAAGTTAATTGTAAATTATCGCACATACGTCTAATAAATTACTCGAAAAAAAGTCTGAAAGACAACTCGAAAAAGACCGGAAACTGGCCAGAAAGACTCGCTGGTAGGGTACCTTTTTCTCCCGACAAAACGGTCTTTTCTTGATCAGAAAATGATCTCATTTATGAGTGTTTTAATCTCAAAATGCTGTCTGGGTATACATAGATGGGTATACATAGGTTTTCACAAATATTCTTTTATTTTTAAACCGCAATACCAACAAAAGTATTCCAAGTATATGAAGTCTAAACATTGTCGTACAAGTAATGTATTTTGGAACACATACGGCGACAAGACTTTTGAGTTTTACGTAATTATTTGTCATTGTTCTTTAGTGAAGTTTCTAAATTAGACTAAACAGATCAGATATATTGACTTATCAATAATTCTAGTAAAAGGAATAATCAGGATATTACTTTTGTTAAAAAGGAAACTATGTTTACACAAAATTTCCTAGATAATTGACCAAGGTATTCCAAAAAAAATTACTGAAAGTGTTTCGTAATATCATATTATTAAGGTACAAAATATTTTCTTAAAATTATAGCCATAAGCGATTTTACTCACATTCTTTGGTAGAAATCTAACTTATTTAGCAAAATTGTGGAAGGCAGAATGGTCGGTTAACGTTTAGCAAAGTTGCCCTTTTTGAATTAAGGACTACAGGCAATTTCGGAAATATTTACGCGTAAAACCTATACTACCGTAAAGCGGCGATAATGCCATTTGCGGATTATTAAATGTTTTTAAATTCTCACTGTTTTTTGTCACTGTATTTAAAATATATATAAAATGTTCCTCTAGATTGGTCATCCCTCACACTGTGCGTCGCTATTTTTATTAGCATTTTTTCATTTGATTTACTACTTACCTTTTTTTGGAATACGACAAAATAGTATTAGGCCAACAATTGGAGCAGAAATCATTGCAAATGGATACCGATGCATGGTAGCTTCCGAAAGGGATCCATACACCTTGCCTGCAATCAAGGAAAACTCAATGCATGAAGCCGTTTTTAAACTTGTGCGTACTCGGACCACAGAAACAAAAACAAAGTTGAAAAATATTTCTCATTATATAGTTTTTTTCTGTTTTTTATTATACAGTGGAGTCCGGTTATAACGAACTCCTAGGGACTCGATAAGTTGGTTCGTTATATCCAGGGTAAAATAGGGTAGAAGCGAAACTCTTGGGACTTAAAAAAGTGTTCGTTATAGACGATAGTTCGTTATAACCGGTGTACGTTAAAACCGGACTCGACTGTAAATAATTTTTTCCGTAAGAAAAAGTGGCCAAATCGCCGTGCCCTGAATATATATCATACTCTTCCCACGACAAAGGCCTCATGTTAGATTATGTTAGGAAGGGTAGTACATTCTAAGATGCACATTGCGAATGTCTTCTAGGGTCCATTGTGAATTCCTTCTAGGTGAAGAAATTAGAGCTGTAGAGCCTTAAAGTAGATTGAAGATATATAAAAATTATGTGAGAGTCACTGGAACACTATTTTGTGTTAAGTAAGCAGTCTGTTCAGTCTATTGGGTGCCCGATCCCCTGTCGTTCATCCATCTATCCTCGAGATGTCCCCTAGTTCAGCTAAAAATATATTCCGTAGACATTTTAGTCTGTGGCGTTGCAGACTTGGACAATGACAAAGTATGTGTTCTATTGTCTCCAATTCCTCCTCATCCTGCAGAAGTCTGGAGATCTGCTATCCTAGCCCTAACTGAGCAGTGACCTGTGATGACTCCTATTGTAATTCTGAGACTTCTTCTATCCCATCAGTGCACTTGTTTTCGCTATATCTAACTTAGGCCACAAGGCCTTCGGTATATTGCAACCCACTCTATTTTACCAATTGGTAAGTGTATTGTTTAGGATTTGATCCTTCTGCTTTTTGAAAAAAAAAACGTGATTGGCGGTTTAACCGATCTGTCCGCTTCCTCAATATGCATAGATGAGCCCATTTGAGCCATCTGATTCGCCATTTCATTCCCTTCAATGTCACAGTGTCCTGCCACTTAGCATAAACCTACGTTGTAGTCCCTTAGAAGTAGGCTTAGCACCTGCCTACATTCATCAACTACCCTAGACGAAACCTGATGACTTGTTAATTTTCTCCGCAGCAATACCGCTAGAATATCTACTGGAAAGACACTGCATTCATCCGTTAGTCTGAATGATTTCCTAATGTCCGACTTTACTATGTAGACACCAACTCCCGTGCCTATCTCCATTTTGGAACCGTCAGTGAAGACCGCCCTGCGTGCAAGTTGCAGACTCCTCCCATGAATCCCTTTCAGGGATTTCTAGCCTTGACAGGGTCAGAAATTATATTTTCTTGACTTTGTAGTCCGATTGACTCTCTGGGACCCTGGACTGTCCCTGTACACAGAACTCTGATAGTAGTCTCAAATGACCTGTTCTTGTATGTCTGAGCAGTGATAACTTATTGGTTCGAAAGATTCCTCTGGCTGCCTCACCCACTATAAAGAACCGATCCTACTACCGCCGTGTAGATACACTACCTTTGGCCGAAGTCCCCAGATCTTACCTATGGTGTTCATGCATGAGTAGTAAGCATTAAGACCCTTTCTGAGTCGTTCTTTTGTATTTTTTTCCAGGAATGTTTACTGTCCAGAAATAATCCTACCTACAATATTCCTTCCTCTTAGCTCGAATTCCCTGAGAATGTTATTCACGTCTAGAAGCCACAGACTTGGAGATAGGACTGGTGGCTAACTTCCTTGAATTCCCTGAGCCTAGGCTAACATTGATAATTCTGCTACCTAGCATGTTATCTATCCAGCCTATCAGGAAGTTTGTTACAAAAAGTTCCTCTAATGATTCCTTAATAGCTCTTCCTTTGATATTGTTGAAGGCTCTCTCCTTATCTAATAAAGCTGCGAGCGTGAATTCCTTACTTGCTAATTTTCTTTCTATACAACTCACCACTTCATGGAGTGCACTCTCAACAGATTTACCCTTAAGGTTGGCGTGTTGACCCCCACTTATGAATAATTGTGTTCCTAATATGCAGATCCAGCAGTCGTTCCAGTGTTTTCAGTAGGAAAGACGATAGATTGATAGGCCTGAAATCCTTGTGAGTGACGTGGCTAGCCTTGCCGGCATGCGGTATGAAGACCACACTAACTTCCCTTTACATATTTGGTACATATCCGATCACTATAAATAATTAAAATTGATAGCACTACTTTTGGATAGTGCTGCAGCTATGCAGGGAAGATGCCATCTGGCCCTGCTGATTTGTACGGTTTGAAGCTATAAGTTGCCCATGCTATTATGTACAATGAAACTATATCAATTATTAGATGCTTCTCTAAGATGCTGATCCGGTCCGTGACCTCATCCTTTGTATCATTACACCCTGGAAAGTGGGGTTCCATAAGTAAAGAGGGTGTTCAGAGCTGGACTCTGTCCATGCATCATCCGAATTCTGAATATATCCATGTACCTTAGGGTCCTTGGATAAAATTCGCCTAAATCTAGATGTTCCATTGACAGAATCGATGGCCTCTACAAACTTTGTCCATGAGGTCCGTTAAGCATTTTGAGCTCTTTCTTGTAGTTATTGAAACTCACTTTGTAGTTCTCCCAGTCTTCTGTGTTTTTAGTCTGATGTGCCCTGTTGTATAACCTCCAGTTCTCAGATCGTCTACCTGTCCCTAGTCTGAAACGTCGGCGTGTTGCCCCTGTTGCAGATTGTAAGGTCATTGTTTATTATAAAATCAAAAACCGACTCACCTCTTTTATTAATATCCCTGCTTCCGCATTGACAATGATGTGCATTGGCGTCACAACCCAGTACCAGATCCAAATTCATCCTTTTGGCGTACTCCAGGACTCTTCGTACATCCAGGCCAGGGTCGGCAGCCTCATACGGTAGATAAGCTGAGGCCAACTATAACCTAGATTTACCATGGACCTCACTGCTTACTACCGTGATGTCTCCAAAGCTAAAGCTCATTTGTAGCTACAATACAGGTCCTAACCTTTTCGACCCCGGAAGAAGCGATAAGGGTAAAACCATACCTTGTTTTTATTAATCCAAGGCTCCTGGACCAGAGCCACGTCGGTATTGGATTCAGTGAGGAATGTTGTGAGGTCGGCCGAGGCTGTTTCACAATGATGCAGGTTTATTTGCACCACTCGCAGCCTCGTAGGTCCTTTCAGGTTTCGGGAAACTGAACCTGATGGTACCTAAAGCGAAATTCACAACACCCTCACTGAATCTCACGAATCTGAAATCCCTTCCCTTTACAAGCCATTGAAGGTACCAACTTCCATTGACTTGTAAGGAGCTCCTCATTTTGCTTCTCCAATACTGACAGTATGGTCTCCACCGGCCTTATCAGTGGTGGAATCCACACTGTCATTTCCACAGTTGATGATCTTAACTCCCTTCGACCAGTCCGCACCCTTGAAGGAAATTTCGTTCCTCTCGACTGCAATGCGATCGAGCATTCCCTCTACAAGCTGCCCGTTATCGACACTGATCTTACCATCCTGATCAGATCGATCAATGACAGCAAATTGACGATGGTCTATCCGACCACTGCTGCTCGACTGTCTTGCCTTCTTGCTTTTTAAGAAAGGTTCGTCGCCCGAGAGCTCTCTGACTTCTCCCCTTCCTTCGTGATTGTGGGTGGTACTTTCACCACTCACATTCCTTGATGTTGTTGGCTTTTATTGAGCTGGGTTCTTTATCCGATCCGGAATGGGGACAGCACCAGGAACTGCAGCATTTGCAGGGTCAACAGGAGCATCCTTAACTCCAGGAGTTTTCTTGGATGCTTCTGCAGGTCCTGTACCGGCTCTTTCGGAAGAGTCAGCCCTCAGGAGGTCCTTAATGCCGCCGTATATTTTTTTTCAAATTTCCTGATCCTTCCGGTGCTTCCTAATGAGATGCCTCTTCCTAACGTTTATCGACGAGGGATCCTGCACCGGTCCGTGCCCTGGTACCAGAGGGGACCTGTTAGCGGCTAGTTTTTTTTAAGAACTTACTAACTATGCAGGTCCACGATACTCATAATAACCTTAAAAGTGCACTTATAACGTCACTACAAGAGGTAAGGCCCCGAGGGAAAAGGTGCGAACCAAAGATGTAGTTTTGTTTCATATATGTATGTCAATGGGCCAAATGCTAGGGCATAAGAGTTACTGACCTCTCAAAAGACTTATGACAAGCGTGATAACTCTTTTTATAGTAGTAGACTTCTGAAGATCATTTAAGTGATTTAAATCCTTACGTAAAGATGGTTACTCTCGCCTCATTTCCTTAATTGAAAATCGTGCAATACTTACTATATTTGAAACCTTTCAGTCAATTAGAAAAAAAACGAAGCCAATTTTATATTATAATATACATTTTCTTAAATAGATCGTTAATTGTACAGGGCGCACTAATTATAGATACTATTACAAAGAATGTTTATAATGTGTCATGACTATTATCCGGACAAATCTCCATGATCAAATAGTGATTGATCATATAGTTCAGCTACAACCCGCCGACCCCCAAAGAACCTTCCATTAAGTGCATCTTTCCCGCGATCTGCTTCAGCAGCAATTGAAAATTCAACAAATATTTTGACGATTATTTCTGCTTCATCATCATCTTCATTTTCAGTTTGCTTTTCGTTAAATATAATAACACGACTAACTGTCCCAAATTTTGTACATTCTTCCTGAATTTCTTCTTGTAGTGTCTCATCAACATCTTCTGGTCCAACCATATTGCGTAAGATAATAACACGGGACTCTTGGGGTCTCATCAAACGCTGCATTACAAATTGTCTAGCACTCTGTCCTTTAATCGACATATTTTCCTGTTGCTGTAATGTTTGTGTCTCACCTTCTTCAATCAACTTTTTCTGCAGTTCTTCTTGTTGTTTTTCATGTGCTTTTTTGGTGTTTTCTGATTGACTTGTAACGGATGCAACGTTCTTTGTTAGTAACGCAGTAACTATAGAGGGCGGTGCAGTGGCAGTGGCAACTGCATCAGATACGCTCACGCTTATTTTGCCTACAATTGGTACATGTACATTAGGCGCCGATCCGATTATAGTTTTGTTGGTGGAGTTTAAAGCCTGCGTTGTTACAGCTTGTAATGTAGATGCTGTAGATGTGAGTAAGTTTGGGTTCACGTTAGGACTTTGAAACATACCAGCAGTAAGAAATGTCGCTCCTGCTGTTACAGGCAAAGTTATAGACGGGTGGAAAGTATTTGCTGTCCCTGGCAAAGCAAGTGTTCCAACTTTAGCCACCGCGAGAGGTGATATACTTAGAGCGGGGGTCGCGGTCGACAAACCAAGAACAGCATTACTAGCAACTGCATCTAGAGCTTGAATTTTTGCGGTTGCAGCGGCAGCTGCGACAGCAGCAGCTGTAGGCATGGTGGAGTTTGTGGCGGGACTAACAAGTGCATTTGGAGGGGTAATTGACCGACCAACCCTGTAATAAAAAAAAACAATTTCATTGAAGTAAATTAAATCAATGATCTTTGCGTTACAGACAAACTACAATACAAGAGCTTTTTCTCAAGTCGCTAGAAAGTGAATTTCAGCGATTATTATCACAATGCTTTAGTCAATTGTTAATTATTCTATTTTGGGTTTAAAGTGAGCATTTATTTAACAATACATGGTTTTTATTTGGAAACTCATTTAGTCAAACTCTTAGCGATTGCCAATAAAACACATCTTTTGGCAATTCAATTTTGGCAAAACTAATTTTTTGTAATTTGACAGATGAGACGGCAATGCTGCTATTTCTTCTTCTTGTGTAACGCATACATTATCTAATTCGATTAGGTTGTAAAGGATGCAAACCAATACACATATAAATGCACTATATAGCTAATTGAAAATAATAATAATTTTTTTTACCAAATGGTTATGTGTTTATTACATTTTAAAGTAAACATATTCCGATTGGGTATAAATCGTTGCTCTTTCATAAGAAAGATCGCCACATCGGTGTAAAGCTAATTTATTTTGAAACATCGCCATTAACATCACTATTGCACGAATTCGCGGTGCTGTGTTTGGTCCTCATGTGTAATTTAATAACCGTTTTATACCATTTAAATCGTTTCTTTTATTGGGATAAACTAAAATATAACTATCCGGATACTAGCGTACGACAGGTGGTGTAAAGAAAGTCTTTGCGTAAGTATGACAAATCGACCAAAAGCAGATGCATATGTTTTGATGTTGCTCTAATCACCGTATACTTTGATAAGTATACACAATGCAATTGCTTAAAGCTGTTGTTGGTGTGATTTTAACACCCTCTTCTGATTCTTTTCTTTTAAAATCACTTCAGTCCTTATTGCTGTTGGAATAATTTTACAAATTGAGCACGACCACTACTTTTTTTTTTTCAAAAATTGTATTAACGCTGAAAAACTGTAATTTTTTGGGTTTTGGCTCAATGGCGTCAGCCTTTAAAACCCTGCTCCTGACCTCTCGTATACCACGACACAGGCTGGAACCAGGTCCTTGTGTCAAGCTCGTCGCCGTTATACGAGTGAAATGCTATATCGACCGAGAGCACCTGCATCGATATTGGCTTATATCCCTAACAGCGAAGAATACCTAAGCCAGCTATGGCTGCTATCTATTTGAGCATATATTGGTTTTATCCAAGAACCCTGGACTTAGTAGTGATTTGGAGAGTAGTGTATACCACTTACTCTGAATAATCTTAACCTATTTCTGCTATCTGGAGACACAAAATGGTCAAACTTAGTTAAAATCAGCCTACATGCTTCATGACGACCCAGGGCCCGGCCACCGTTCAGCATACAATTAGAAGAGGAAGAAAACGGTCAAGTCGTATGAGCAGACGTCAATGGGCATCATATAATACGGGGTAGTTCAAAGTATAGAACGAACAATCGTTCGGAGACCATCGGAATATTGAATTCACGTTCTCACCCTATCGAGTATTATAAATTCCATTTATAAAGGAGATGACTCAAACTGGATTCCCCAATATGAGTGTTAACCACCATCTTGTTAAGTTAGAGTTTAACGGCCTTCTAAATGATCGAAAGTATGGCTTCCGTAGAATTCAATCTACTGTAGTCCTGATGGCGATCCTTTCGGAGCAATGGAGTCGATCTATTCACGCCCTTAGTGAAAGTAAGGTCGCGGCTCTGGATATTTCCAAGGTGTTCGATAGGGTCTGGCACGGAGCACTCATATCAAAACTTATTGCATTTGGTGTCGGTAATATCTTCTCTCGATTCATATCGAGTTTTCTCAGAGATCGCTCTATACGAGTTGTTAGAGATGGGGTCTCATCCAACGAGCATAGGTTGCCCGCAGGAGTGCCCCAAGGTTCTATCCTCTCTCATTATTATTTTCATAGACAACCTGTTGGGTCACACTGTGAACCCCATCTACTCATTTGTGGATGACAGCAACCTCTATCATTCATACTCATTTGATCATCTGCCAGGTCCTCTAGACAAGAGGCGAACGATGAACCACTCACTGAACCGCTATTTGGCGACGATTTGTGAGTGGAGCCAAATGAACTAAGTAGATTTTAATGCAAAAAAGACCCAGTACTGTTTGTTGGCACACAAACGTTCCACTGGTCCAGCAGCGTCGTCAATCTCTGTGGGCAAGCCATATTTCGAAGTGTCGAAAGAAGCATTCAAGTGTTTAGGCAAGAAATACTTCATCCCATCTGATCTCGTAAATATTTTGGTGATGTTTGGGGATATTAGGGCATCCAACTCTTTTGTCTCCCTTTAGCATCGACGGAATGTGGGTTGTTTATCGCTGTTCTATAGATATTTTAACGGTATCTGCTCCTCAGATATCCGTCGTCTAGTCCCTGATGTTAGAACATTTAGCCAGAATACTCGACTTTCCAGGGACTTTCGGTTCGTTGTAAAGTGTATGGATAAACTAAATGACAATGATTATTCGATGTGATCGATTAAAGTCAACAGCTTGTTGATTACATTGAACTAAAGGGTGTTTTTTATTGAGGTATAGAACTTCGAATTGAAATAAAACACAAGAAAATCGTTTTAATGTCCATCAATTTGGCTTTATTGGAAGGATAATTTTATGCCATTAATGTTTAAATATGATTTCGGGCATGTGGCCGCCGCGGCTGGCTCGAATAAAGCCAATTCTACAGGTCCAATTTTCAACCACTTGTTGGAACCACCACTCATCCACATTCATGCCATCCAATTCGGGAACAAAATAGTCGGTTATCATGGCTCTATACCGGTCTCCATTAACGGTAACTGACTCTCCAGCATTATTTCGGAAGAAGTATGGCCCAATGACTCCACCAGACCATAGAGCACACCAAACAGTCAGTTTTTGTGGATGTAATGGCATAAAATGGACGGAGCTTGCGGTGAACTTCGCGAACTGAACCATACTTTCGAAATAAATTTGCACGATTTGCAAGCGTTGTTCTTTTGTCAACCTGTTCATGATGAAATGGCAAACCAATCTAAATATTAATCACTTGACAGCTGACAAAATGGCCGCCAGTTACAAAAGTGATGCCAACTTAAAGTTCTATACCCCAATAAAAAACACCCTTTAGATGGATGTGATTATATTTAACCCTCTAACTGAAGATTCCAAATTCAATCTACGAAATGACTGTGAGCCTAAGGCATGCTGTAAAGTTAATTTAAAAGTTTGGTTAGGTATAAGATAAAGTCTGCTGACAAATTAATTAGTCAAATTGAAGAATTTCGTCACACAATTTACGACATAAGAACTACTGGAATAGAGTTAATTGAAGATTTCGTTCATGGGCTCCTATTATGTTCGTTGCCTGAAGAAATGAAAATTTTTTTGTTGCTGAAGAAAGTTGAACAAACAGTCTCCCTGAAAGTGAGCAGATAATATCGAAAGTTGTAAAAGAAGAACGACGATGTCGAGGTTGCATCTTATAGGAAATTTTCCAACGATTTTAAATATATTTTTATACTCGGTGCAATAATAACTTCTTTTATTTATTTCAGAGTTATTTAAAAATACGTTGAATTTTGTGCATTATAGAATAATAAACAATTCTTCGGACTTGAAGTACAAAAAACAAAATGTTGACGTGTTTATGAAAACAAATTTGTTTGTCCATAGCTTTCCACAAATGCTTTGACAATTTGTGGTGTAGGGTAACATTGTGTTTTTGGATACGGCTGCGGATGGCAACAATTCTCGAGAGAAGTTGCTCTTGAGACGACAGTTGTCAAATGAAAATGCACGTGCACATGTACCCCTCAGTTTTTTTTTTTTCAGATGATTTTCGATATTTTTCTTTTGTTTCAAAGACAATATGTGTACTAGAGTGGAGTGAAAACATGCTTTTTTTTTAATTTGAAAAAGTTAACCTCGGAAAGAGATGTAGTCTGGGGTCCTAATGAGGGGAAAAATAAAGAAAAAAATTTTAAAAAAATTTTAGGGGTCGCGCCACTCCCTCGAAATTTGGTAATTATCGCTATTTTGGCGTTGATTTTAGAAAAATCCTAAAAATTAACGACTTAACTTATTCGAAATTTAAAAGTTTGAGCTTGTTCAGTGCCCAAACAAAAGTATTTGAGGCAAATATGAGGATAATCGACTAATATTTGTAGCTTTGGTGGCGATTTCATTGTTCAGTCAATTTTCTGAAGAAGGGACGATTTGACTTATTTTACTTTTTGAAATTTTTGAACAATGAGAAAATTTTTTTTAAATTTTTTCGAGCCCTTATTTCATTGTTTACGCTATTGCAAACATTTATTGACATAAAACTTTTTAGGATTTTTCTAAAATCAACGCCAAAATAGCGATAATTTCCAAATTTCGAGGGAGTGGCGCGACCCCTAAAAATTTTTTAAAATTTTTTTCTTTATTTTTCCCCTCATTAGGACCCCAGACTACATCTCTTTCCGAGGTTAACTTTTTTTTTTTGAATTTCACTCCACCCTAATGTGTACTCAACTGTCAACAAATTAATTGTACGTATATTGGCAGGGTTAGCAGCTAGACTTAATTAAATCAGATTTTTAAGATATATCCGCTCAATTGTGACATATTTCCGGGTTTCAATAAAAACTATTTTTATGTAATTTGGTTACATATCACGAAAACTATTGATGTATTTATTAAATGTATAATAAAAAAAATAATGTTTTCTTTCTGTTTCACCAGGTAAATCACTAAATCACAACTTTGGCGAAAAATAAAAAAAAACTATACTTTCCTATATTGTCCATACAAAAAGACATGGTTCCAGAAATTGTATGGCATGCATCCCTTGCATATTAGAAAATTATCTAACGCTCTTAATCCCAAAATATTAATAACGTATATTTATAAACATATAGCAAATTCAATTGTATCATAGGCACCACATGCCTTTATGGTTGATCACACAGAAAACCCTTTTCTCCAAAATTGTCTTTTTGGCGCTTAAGTTTTTTTGTTTTGACTGCCACACTTCTTTATCTGTATCTATTTGCAATGATTTCTGCTGCAATTGGTCTTCATTGGCCACAGTTCTTATTCAGGACTACAAGAGGTCTTCGACAAGGCGACAACTTCTTCAACGTATTGATGGGAAAAATGTGTCATAGTGAAAGCGGGCAATTACAACGTCGAGGTAGTGGAAGAATTTATATAACTCGGCTCCGCCATCAACAGAAATAATAGCGAAGGATCGTGCTGGCAAATATATGTTATTTCGGGCTTAAACAATTCAAGAACCGATAGGCATCTGTCGAACTAAAATAACACTGCACAAAACGCTTATTTTACCAGTGCTTTTTTATGGTACGTGTACTTGTGAAAGCAGATAAAGCTGTGTTGGAAAATCTATGGTCCGATCTGTGTCAACGAGTAGTATAGGCTGTATGAGCTTTTTTACTAACAGGGATGCACCCTATGAATGTAATGAACTGTGTTAGCGATAGGAAATGAGGATATTGGAGGGAAGAAAGATATTTGATATTTGCCTTGAATTTGATAATGTCTTAGCAGGCAGGAAATACACTTGCAGGAATATTATTCCACATACGAACAGTTCGGCTGAAGAACGAATTTTCTCTATAGTGCGTCGTCCGGTCAACCGGCCATGTCACAATGAACGGATGAATATGCGAGTATTCCGTCTAAATGTTATAATGTCAGGTACCAGACAACAGACCGTTAAAATATCTATAGAATAGGGATATACAGAAACGTCTAGTGTCAAAATAAATACGCTTAATGTGAAAGCATAGTTAAGCTTGAAAATACTTGGCGTTTTTGAGAAAACATATTTGGGTCAAATATCTGCCAAATCTAAACATAACTTTAACAAGTGGTAACAAATTAATCCGTTAAAATGTAATATGAAGATGTACATATATGAACCAGTTGTTTTGTGTGCAACATTTGTCACAGCACTTTAATTTTTTTTTGCCATATTCTAAACAATAAAAAAATGAAGATCGTTTACTTACCTAAGTAACTGGCCGCCAAGATCGAATAGATTCATGCTAGATATGGCTTCATCCATAGCTTGCTTATTAGCATATTCAATAAATCCATATCCCTTGTGTGAATGAAGAGATGTGCCCTGTGCTAGTTTACAATACATTATGGGTCCGAATGCTTCAAAAACGCTTTTTATATCCTCCTCCGATAAATCTGGATGAATTGATGCTACATATATACGATTGAAACTTTTTGCTTCCTCTTGAATTTCATCAATGACTTGTTGCGCTTGGGGCATGTTACTTGGTCGACCAACTTTTATATTGCGTCCTCCCATTAGAGCGCCATTCATTTGTTCCAAAGCCAGCTGCGCGCCTTCCGGTATCTCGTATTCAACAAAAGCGAAACCTTTATGCTTTTGTGTTATGGGATCCCACGACATATTTATAGATTTTATAGGTCCAAAGGGAAGAAATGCCGCCCTAATAGTATCTTCCTTCAACTCGAACGAAATGCTTCCAACATACACCCTAGAATAACGGAAACATTATTATTATTATTATTAGCATGTAAGACGTTTCAATAAATAAGTATAGGAACCCCATACGATGATAGTAATACTTATTTCTAATGGTGTCATAGGTCGGTGTATTTCCGCGAAATGTCGACGAGTAACAAAAAATGTAAAAGCTAGCATGTATCAAATTATCTGTGCAATTTGGATTAAAGAAGAATATTTCTCATGATCTTAGTTCAGTATGTCCTGTCCATGCAAAGGGTAGAGACAAGGAGGACTACCCTGTACATGCAAAGGGGACAGACAAGAAATTTTCAGCGAAACTAGGAATCGATCTCACCGACATATTCAATACGAAACGAGGTCCCAGATAAGGTGAACTTTCATGAAAATAAAACAACATGAAATAATAGCAACTAATCAGCTGTTTGTCGCATGTAGCCTATAGCGACAGACAACAGCGTTCAAGTCCATTAGTACAAGTATTTCAAATTATCTTGTACATTATCCCATGTAAATGTGCATTAGCATTGACGAAATGCACGAAATCAAATTGCATTTATACTGACTTGAGGTAGTTCATTATGGAAACACTGTCGCAATCAACCGCTGAACTCAGTTTTCACAACAGCATGCCTAATTATCGTATTTGCTTCCTTCTATCCATTTTATCTCGATGTAAACGCGAAAATAATTAGTTGACAAATAGTAGTTTAAGGTGTTAAAGGTGAAAAATGTATGCATGTCGTGTGAACCCTGTCAAGAACGCCATATGCACAACGCATCATGCCATACATATGTAAATTTTTGAAATAGAGCGTGTTCTATTTTGGTATGTAAAACCGTATCGCATCAGCTATTTTTTGATAAACAACAAAGCGTTTTTGGAATGAGACCAATTTTAACGATTGGTAAAATTTAATTAAAACAGAAAAACAACACGGAAAAGTAAGTAATTTATTAGCAATTCGAAATAAAAGTATTAATGAGTTTTTTTATAATTCTGTTGCAGTTGGAGTGGCCTCAAGAAGCTATTTTGGAGCACACAAAAATATTGTTTTTTATGCCTTCGCAAAGTGATGACTCGTTGTACACTGCTGCATCGTTCGCCCTGCCATTGCACCCAACATTACATATATCCATTTCACAAAAATTATAAAATTCTGTTCTGTGACATTACAACATCAGCTGTTAATGACAAGCAGAGGTATGCCATGTTGTTTACATGTGCACGTTTAAACACAAAAAATTAAAAGCTGTGGTTTTTTCATAATTTTGATAGACATACGAAAAACAGACGGGTTAAAAAAGTGACATGCGATATGTAAAATACATGTCGTGTAAAACCACCTTTACTAAATGCAGAAACTAATAATAAATCAATACGTTTGAGACAAACGAAAACGTCAGTAGACGAAAGTAAACGAAATTGGGGTTTTAGAAATCACACTAATTAGACTGTAAATACGAACGACAATGCATTACAAACAATTTGAATTTTGAGACAATACCCAAATGGACGAAAATGAATTTCCTTTCGTTGTTTGAACGAAACGAATTAAGTAAAGATCTGATGATTCTTGGTGTAACCAACCGCATAAGACAAAAACGTGTAGAATTCTAATTCGAACGAAGCTAAAGACCTAGGCAGAGAAGTTATGTTATTTGTTTCTGTAGTAAATTAATAGTGTTTATTTTATACTTCAGATACGACAGTATTAATAAACGTATACAAATAAATATCTGAATATTTTACATACCTACACATCAACGCCAGTGCCTGCTGTCTCTGAACTTGCGTACGCTGTGATGCTAGTTGCTGGAAATAAAGAAATTAATGTTAAACATAATTCAATAATATAATGATATACAATAATAACTATTAACAATTAGCAGACCCGCCAGACTTGACGATGAGCAATGAACAGAAACACTGAGTATCAAGAACTATTTGACAGACTTGTCTGACTGGCTTTTTTTCAGCACAATTTTTTTTCGTTGAACATAAATATTATTTTTTATCAGATAAATACTTATTTTTTACTCTCTTCTCAGTATAAAAATATAATGAAGTAATCTGAAATATACAGACCTGTCACAGGAATTGATCGCGATTGTGGTCGTTGGAGCTACAAAATCTCTGGAAACACTGTAGGAAGTTCTTCAACAGGGCTAAATTCACAAGAGCTTCACAGGGATAATTACAAAGAAAAGCTTAGACAATACAAGAGTGCATTGAGGAAGGCTCAGAATAAATCATGGAGTGAATTCTGATAACTACTGAAATGAGACTTTCTGCGCTAAGTGAACCGTTCGGATTTTGCCAGAGAAATTGTAAACAAATCCAAAAAAAAAAATGGACAATTATTAAGAAGTTTGCGTACGTGCTTCTTACAAAGGGCCAAATAAGGTCGTCAGACTTGACTAGATTTCTTGCTACGAGGAACACCTCAAGGAATTGCTATATCCCCCTACTGTGAAACCTCGCACTAAACAGTATACTGTTCTCCCTATAATAGCTTGGTGTCAAGGTTGCCCAACATTCAGCTGATGGGGCAATAGCAGTATGTGAGTACACTAGAAACATCCTTCAAAGAGTCCCCCTATGGCCAAGTGCGCGGGTGATAACGGCCGATTGGACAATGTACCAATGGGTCAAAAGACTTCATTTTTTATTTCATACCCATGAAACAATACTTTATGTATGCTCACTGGCATGTAATACCATCCTTATTCTTCGAAATACAAATCGCTGGGGTTCTTGAACAAATATACTTTTTTGCAAATGGGGCAAAAACGGGAAACTTTAGTAAACACGATTTCCACCAAAGAAAGTGAATATGGCTATAATTTGAGACAATATTTCGCACCGTAATACATAGATTAGACGAAACAGTTTCTGAATACATTTTCAATCATTTTTGTTTGGAATAGCTTGATCGTCCGTCGCCGTCCTTGCTTATGTATTTCAAATATTAGTTAGCAATCAATTTCTATTGTACTATTTCTCCGTACAGTATACGTTAGGGCTTTCTGCAAATGTCAAAATAACCCTAGCATAGTCGAATAGGCCTTAAAAAAAAAGTTCACATACAAAACACGGTAAAGTTTGTAAATCAGATTTTTTATTTAGTTAGAATAAGAATCCACTGTTTCGTGTAGACCGTTTTTGGGTATTTTTTTTCGCAAAAAACAACGATTTTATTCCCTAACTATACAGAACAGAATTAAATAAAATACAAGAGCATTTATTTAGTTACAAATGTAATTCAGTAATTATTAAGGAATTTTCAGGGGTGATATAGTAAAAAAAACAAATGTGTGTTTTAGTGGAGAGGATGAAGGATAAGTCTGGACAGTCTGGCTGGTTAAAGTCCGTTTTTGTTGTGAACTAGTTCAGATCCGCCAGTTAAGACAATTGCCGAATGGAAAATGAAGTGTTTTATGTCCATATTAATTCTACCTATTTTTAAACCAAACTTTGTGTATATGGTTTGGACAGTAATTGTATTGACAACAAAATTCCAAATTAAGGAACTCCCAAAATGTCGCTGAAAGTTCATTGAGCTATCGCTATCCCTCACAATACCTATCCAGTAAGCACGTTCTGCAAAAAAAAAACATGGAGCCGACTTTATTATTGGTGGAATAATGGACCAGTTTTCGGTAGAACGTTGGTGAACATCTCAAGGAGATACATGTATATGCATGTTTATTCACTCTATAATGCTTGTCAAATTTGAAAATATATTTTTAAATTGGTAATGATTGGGTTTATTTTAACATACATACTCATTATTTGGCAGTGCCAAATGGTATCTAGAATCTCTAAGCCCTCGTCTTAAAATCTTTTAACAAAAAAGTGATCCAATACATAATTGAATTAAAATTTGTTGTAAATTATTACATTATTCTGTGCAAAAAGTCATCAGCTGTAAGGTACGAATGCAAACAGCTGATTGTTAAAAAAAAGGAATTCCCAAAATCTGCATGATTACAAAAAATTGGGAAAGGGAATACTCAATTCGCAAGCGAAAAATAGTTCAATAGTGAATAACAATTTGAGAAAATTTTGATTTTTTTCATCTATTATAGTCGAATCTGTTTGTCGTTCGACATCGTGGCTTTGGCTGTGAATATACATTTTTTCCCACTCGAATATTTCCCTGTAACACTTCACCTCGTCACCAATTGTAATTGAAACACGCGCTTTTAATTTGTTATGATTTATTCTTCAACTCGGGTAATAATTGATCTGTCAACTATGAATGTTGCATTCTAAAAGTGGGATATAACATACTCCTACTCAAAAATACTCCCAAATTGCCCAAATCGGCGAAATTTCTATAAAGGCTACATCCAAATCAGAACCGATTTTAATAAAATTTTGTATGATTGATCCTAAATACAAAACAATTATCCTATCAAGATCTGACAAGATCTGAGCATATTTAAGACCTGTACATTGCCTATAAATAACAAGCTTTTGTGAGGGGTAAGAGTGGGTGTAGTCCGATTGTCAGTTCGTATTAGGGACTAAAACACCAGTAAATAAAACGATAGAACAGTATGATGCTTTAGTCTTTTCAAAGTGTTTATTGTTCGAAGACGACTTGTCTGTACGAGCGATAGAAAAACTATGAAGTATGTAAATTGAGAATGACAATAAAAGAATAGAGTTGTACAAATTGCAGAGTTGCATGTATCAAACAAATAAATAAACAAGTAATGAAATTGGTAAGTATGAAATTCGTTCCTCAACAGTTCGTTATGTGTGTTATGACTAAAAAGTATGCCAACATACAAAACTGTACCTACATTACTCGTATTTATGCCGGAAAAATGTATTTGTGACCAGTGTGCATTGACGAAATTCGTAAATCCTTGAACCCACAAAAGGATGATGAAGCTCTCGTTATAGAAAACTTCGAAGAGAATGGCAATGGTATCGCTCCCCAGCTTTGAAGATTAAAGGTAATCATTGTCAAAAATAGATTAACGACTATGACTAGGGCAAAAATTACTTAGCCGTCTACAGCCTCTGGAAGGCTACAATATCTCTCATACATCCCCAAAAAGGTTTTTTCCAATCGAACGATTATTTTTTTATATTTGATTCTCACACAATATATTGTACACAATATATACATCAGATATACCCAAAAATATTCGTCCACATTAGCAGGCATTTATGTGTGACTTTCAAAGTAAAAACCTATTTTGATAAGACTTAATCACCTTTAAATACAAATTTGGAGGAAGTTAAAATTTTTCTAAGTACCGATGACAAGCCAATTGTCAATTCAATTCCTGGATGAATTCAGTTATTCAACAACTGGTTCCACCATTCACTTATAAAAGAGGTAAACCTTTTTGGTTTTTTTTCCATTTTTAAATATTTACTTATGACAAAGATGTATGCAGGTTCGCAAACTTTCTGCTTAAAAAAATTTACCACCGAGGGCATTGTTGTTGATTGATAACTGCACTGCACATAAAGCATGCTACAGTTTGATGCTAGAACATTGTAGAAAGCCCATGGATCAAAATCTAATAATATTGGTCAAGTTAGGATATCGAACTAAACAATTCTAGACTGCTTCTATAAACCACACACAAATTACTATTATGTTCTGCGCAACAATATTGTCAAGAGTGAACTGATATAGTTTGTACCAGCCGGTACAAACTATACTTTTTTTGTAATTATGAAGAGTAAGTCATTGAATTGAACGTGTTCTTTTCTAAACATGTTTCTTATTGTTCTTTTTTTTCAATTTAAAATACTGCTCAGAAAGTTAATATTTCGAAACCTTTGGGACATTTCGGTTAACTTTATCGAGATTCTACCGTACATCAAACGTTAACGTCAAATATTAAATGAATATTGTAATATTATTTGTTAAATGTTGAAATGTTAAATTTAATCAATAGTTTTTGAGTAAAGTAAATGACAGCGAACCTAGGTAACTTGACTGTGGGTACCTTATTGAAAATATTCGGGTATGTGCTGATTCCAACATTGTAGTGAAACTTTTCCATTGATAAGTGTCCTGGAAGTTCTCTTTAGTATGGAAGTTTTATATTTGCATGTCACTTCTTGGCGTGCGCTTTAATACTTAAGACGTTTTTCATTCTCTGTTAAATAGGGTTAATCTATTTAAGATCCTAAATTTATCAGGTTATGGGCCTGTGTTGAACTAAACAATATTGTAATCGATTTTTAATAATGTTGGTGCTAATAACAATGAGTGCTCCTGTTGTACAAATTGACAAGCTGAACGAAAGCAACTACGACAGTTGGTCCATACAAATGAAAAGTGTACTGATCCACAGCGGCTTCTGGAAGGTGGTAAGCGGACAGCAGAAGAAAGAGTCTGAAGCGGGAACTGATAAAAAAAGCTCTTGAATCGATCTGTCTGAGCGAAAAGCCTTCGCAATTAGGATATGTATGAAATTGCACAACATCTCATGACGCATGGATGAGGTTGCGGGATGTGTATATGCCTAGAGAACCATTGCAGGACCGAAGTAGCTGAAAAACTCCGAGAAACTGGAATTAAGGAGGAATTGTTGGTCATCATGCTGTTATGGAATCTTTCCAGGGGATACCATAATTTTATTGTTGCAATGGAGACCCGTGACTAATTGCCGAATTTTATGTAGCTGCACTTTTGTATTAATGTAAATTTAGTACCACACCAAGTAAATATAAGAACCAAAAAGTCTGCGTTCCACTCATAATAACAGTTTTGATACAGCTGACGAAAGATGAAGGATTTTCTAGGATTTATCAACGAGACGAACAATTAAGAAAAATTACAGGAGGTAAACCTGTTGTATAGTTCTTTCGACGAATGTGTGCCGCAACCAGTTCAAGCAAAGACAAACTATATTGGAAAGATGCTATGGCGAACGAGATTCACGCACTAAGAAAGAATGAAACATGGTCATTAGTGATTCTGCCTGCTGAACATAGACAAATTTCGAACAAGTGGGTATATGCAATCAAACCAAAAGCAAGCGGTGTAATCAAAGCTACGGTCCGTTATTCCACAATTCGATTGTTGTTGGTTTTAGCAGTGGAGGAGAAAATGCATTTACACCAGCTAGACGTTAGTGCAGCTTATTTAAATAGTAGTTTGCAGGATGAAATTTAGATGCAACAACCCAAACAGTTCGAAGACAAGCGACATCCAAACTACGACTGAAAAAGGCGATATATGGTCTGAAGCAAAGCGGCAAAGATTTAAACACGAAAATGGACGATGTTTTGCGGAAAATAGTTTTCTCAGCTTGTGACACAGAACCGTGTCTGTACAAAGCCGAGATCGACCAAAGCCTAGAAGTCATTGCCGTATATGTGGATGATTTAATTGTGGGATGCTTAAACAAGGATATTATCATCTGAATCAAAAGTCAGTTGTCAGCTAATTTCGAGGCAAACTGCATCATTTCCTAGGAATAGAAATTGATCGATTTAAGTCAATGTCAGTATATACGCGATATTCTCAATGATTATGGTATGGAAAATTACATATCTCTATACGTTCCTCTGGAGGCTGGTTATCAGACGAAGTGTGACGGTAACTGTGAAAAGGTTGACCAATATGACTACCAATCCCTAGTTGGTACACTTATGTACTTGGCAATATCAACGAGACCAAATTTTCTGCATTCAGTTTACAAGATGGCTCAAAGAAAATCTGACCCGCATGTACAACATATGACAAAACTGAAGCATATACTCAGATACTGTTTAATGTTCTCTTTAGTAGAATGTAAGTATTCTATTTGCATTTCGCTCTTTGTGCGCTTCAATATTTAAGACGTTTTCCATTCTCTGTTAAATAAAGTTTATCTACTTAAGATCCTAAATTTATTATGGTGAAACCAAGTGAATGCTATTTTTTTAGGGGAGTTGTCATTGTTAGTATTAGAAATCACCACAATACTAAAATTAGTTAGATTAGTATACAGCGGATCAAAGATATAATGGAACAATCATTATTTTTCAGTTTCAAGGTAGCGTTAAATTAACTAAAGTTGTTTCCTGCACAATGGGTTCATATTTTACTTTATATTGCGACATCAATTGTTGAGTTTCTATTTGTTTTAATATATTTTTAAACATAATTTAACCACTAATTTAATAGTAAAATATTATAACAAGTGTCTATTAACAAAGGAAACCCATATGGTCATATCCACAAACTCAAATGCTACATTTCTGATCAATAACTGTGTTCCGACATTGTTTGTCTCTCTCTCTCTCTCTCTCTTCATACAAATGTATCCACTGTTCTCGAAATCGAATACTCACGTCTTTAAAATTTTACATAGAAGAATTTTAGGAACACAATTTAAAAATGTATACTGAATTCCCAAATATACACAAATTTATAATACGTAGTTACATACAAATATAAAGACATACCTGTTGCTGGTAGGCAAGAGTTTGCTTCATGAGTACCATTTTTATACTTTGTTCCATTGCGTACTTTTTGGCTTTGCTAACGGCCTCGTGTTGCTCTGATGACAGCTTTGGTAAGGCACCGCCCAGCAGACCCAGTAAAGGTGATCTAGTTCCAGGGCCAAATTTAACATCTCCAGTTTGTTTAAGATCATAAATAGGCTGAGAAATATAAGGATTCTTTGTCTCAACAGATTTGCCTAAAACAAAACAAAATAAATGCTTAGTTGTTCCCATATAGTATAATCATATTTAAAAATGATTTATGATCAAATACTGGACTCAAATTCCATCGAATATATGTCATGCGATCACAATTTTCCTATAACCGAACGCACCCCTAGTTACATACTAAAAATTGACACAACATTTGCAATTACTTAAAAAAACTACTTATTGGAAATAACAAATCGCGAAGTAGTTCGCGATATGTGGAGTTTACTTTTACGATTCAGCTGTCAAATATAAGGAAGTAAGATTTTGGTTTCGGGTTTTTTGTACTATTAAATTACGTATTGAACTGATGAGCCTAGAAACACATTCCGCAACATCTCGGAAACTTTTCCTTTCATTTTAACAATTAATTCTATGATATGTGTATTTTTGTTGCAACTCATGTTTGGGAACAAAAATGATTACACGAAAAAATTATTACTGCTTTAACGACATTGAACAAAGTAAGACGAAATAAGTATACCAAATATTCAGAATAAAAACAATGATATAAAGAACAGTTAATATTTATTTTTCTTTTGTTTTTTTACGGGTAATTTTTTGAGAGTTTTTCTCCACAAATCATTCTGTACTAAAAAGTATAACTTGGTTACACTTTTTTTTTGCAACAAATTACACTTATAAACAAATTTTACTTCATTAAAATCGGACAAATATTTCTTGAAATACGGTGAAATATTTTTTTTAGAGTGCCAAAAAAACTCAAGGCATCATAGGCTTGAAGCCGTTTTAGCTAGTAAAGGACTCCCTACTAAATCTTAATGTGCAATACGACTAAATTTATAGTAAAAATATATAACATGTCCGAATACATTTTTGGTGTGAATTTTTGATCGATAATTTGATAGGTTTTAAGTACAACAAATTGTATTTCCATAAATGTCATTATTTAATAAACTGAAAAGGTAGGCCGATTAGAGAAAATTTAAAAGTCGAAATATTACAAGCAAAGTAAAATACATTGGTGTTCGATTACTTTATTGAGCCACTGTACTTTGTTTTAACAAAAAACGTTTTAAATTTATTTTTTACGATTGTACGCTGCTTTTATGAAGAAAATCAGTCGATGTCTGCCATAGCAAAAAGGTTCCGCTGTTTATAGGAAATGGTTTTTGGAGCAATACATTTTTTTTTCGAAAACCCGAAAGAATTCGAAAACCAAGAAAAACAACACCACGATAGAGATTTTGTAGAACGAGCCAAGCGAATTCATATTTTACCTCTGTGGATATAAATGCTATCGTAACTTTAGTCTCCTTGCGGTGCCGTTAATACACTTTTCTATATTTTGTGCCTTTCCTTTCAAAAGCAAAGTGTGTGCTTTTGGGGGAGCGTTTTGGTCGTATGATAACCGATTTGTTTTGCCTGCTATTGAAGAATACGTGGTTTCAACAAGACGGTACCACATGCCACACAACTCGAGCAAATATGGCTTTATTGCAAGAGACATTTCCTGGCCTCGTAATTTCTCGTCGTGGCGACATCAACTGGCCACCAAGATCTTGCGATTTGACACCATTAGACTCTTTTTTTTGGGGCTACGCGAAAGACCGTGTTTATGCAGATAAACTTTTAACTCTTGAGCACTTAAGATCCCACATTCGTCAAGTTATGGCTGAGAAACCGCCCAATATGTGCCAAAAAGTGTTCCAAAAGAATCAATGCTTGCCACACTTCGCGTGGTGGTCATTTAAATGATTTGTGTTTCACACAATGCCAACGTCCAAACTTTATAATAAAAAAGAAATATCATGAAAACAAATATTTTATGTGTTTTATTTACGTTTACTTCTGAAAACGCAAAATGGATAACCCTTTATCTCGAATTAATTTATAAATTTATACGGAATTTTGATTAATGATTGTACAAATCATTTTTTAGCCGAAGTTCGAATGTGGCCTATTATCGACTTTTGGCCGAAGCCAATTAATCGGTCGAGCTCTAGTCCATAAATTCAACGAAATTATCCAATATTATAAACGAAATAATTTTTTGGAAAAAGGTAGATACCAACAAAGATCATTAAAATAAATTTGTATTTTTTCATCCGAGTGACCCAATTTTACTACAAAAAACGAAAAAGAAAATCACTCATGTGCTCTTAATGCACTGTCATTCTGCTGGCAGATTTATAATCACACAATTTCCAACATAATTGTGCGCATAACAAACACTATTTCTGCAAAAAAGATATCAGTTTAACAGAAGTTCCGAAAAACTAAATCCACCAGCAGAAATCTGAAATAAAACAAAGTAGAATTTATGATGAATTTTCCGATTATGATGCATGAATTATATTGTGAGGAAGAAAACTCTAAAATAACAGAAAATGTTTTAATTTTTGAAACCAAAAACAAGAAGAGATACAGCACTGAAAATCGAATGATTCGCCTTTATCGGGAATAAAGGCGAACTACGAAATTAAGATTCGATATATTGTCGACACTCATCCTGGATCCTGTCGATATGCTTTCGATTGGAATATGCAACAGAATTGAAGTAGAATGAAACAAGACCTCGGTTCTTATGTTGTCTGCTGCCTTTTCAATAACATACCCCATTCGAACTGTTACATTTTTTATTCACAACTATCCCAAAACGTTGCCTCAACTTAGTTTGAAATCTTGATATAACCACATGATTTTAATGTATTCTCTGCAAATTGATACATTTTGGGGCTAAAAATTGGGAATTGCGATTTGGCGAAGGGGAATTGTTTCGCGATAAGCGTGACCGAACATTTTGTTGTTGTACCCCACGACTAACAATTTGCTATCATTAATTTCTAGCAAACAATTGTTCCTTCGAAACAGCTGAAAATAACTTAAATGAAATACAACAGAACTATTTATGCGGTGTTTTTAAACCAGATTAAGAAAAACAAATGAAATTTTTATAATTAGAGTAATTTTAAACCCGCATGAATATAAAGAGAATGAAAGGATGAATAAACATTCCCTACGGGATGCTTCCAATCAGTTAAATTTCTGCTTTACTAAAGTGTCGGTAGAGCTGCATTTACATATATTCTAGAGTTTCCAACAAATTCTCTGCCACCAGGGGAAAAAATAGTAAAAGTGAGGGCGTATATTAGTCAAAAAACGTTTTTTGGGTATACGTCTTAACATATCTTTATTTATTCATGTAGGGCGATGAAAACCCTCGCGAAGGGGTAACCACCTGAACGCGATGCGAGGGCCGACGTGTCAGACGAGCTGGCCATACTGACGGAAGTCCTCTTCCAGAAATGGATAATCCTTTACGGAAACTCCCTCAGGTCCAACCATATCAGAAGGGCGCTCGACACTAACTAAGAGTTCCCCATCCCCGACTCTCATGTCAACAAATCCATCCAGCATCTGTTTCTTCCCATATTGGGCGGCTGGATGGTCTGCGTCTGTCTCCATAGGAGGGGCAGTATTTACCACACGTGGACGTAGGTATAGAAGGCAACCCTCCTCCCAACCAAGATGAGCCAAATATTGATAAACTCTGCAGGTGGTACCCAGGTAGAACCTGGAAATCCAGCCGGGGCAGAATATCTGCAGGCCCCAAACTCATCAGCCCATACAACGACTACAACAAACACGGAAACGGATACGAACAGAAATACGAATAGGACGAACAAAGCAGTGGGAGACTTGGCTGCCTTGTTCGAAGACGCAGCTAGAATACAAACACCAGATGAATTGGCAAGCGATGGGAGTCATAAACCAACTTCAGGAGCCGATGAATCTGACTCCTCCGGGTACGGAAACGTCACAATCCTTGCAGGCCCATTAGCGGCTAGCAAAGACTGGAAGGATGAAGCAGGCAAGAGCCTTGCTAAAAAGAAAAAGTTGTCAGGAGCTCAGAGGAAAAAGCTCCAAAGAATGCGACTGACAAACGAAAAAGCAACTCTGCAGCAGACTCCCAAAGATACATCGGAGCCTACACCTGCACCCGCAGGTAAAAGAATCCGCTCTACACAGGAGGAATCCGCCGAAGCTGCAACAAAGAACAGAAAGAGCTTCCTGACATCAGGTAGGACAAAATCTTCCAATCCGAAACCAAAAGAAGTCTCTAAGCAGAATTCTGGCGTTAGTTAGAAGGAAGGTCGGAATCCTACCACGACGTCGGACAACTTGCCTTCCACCTCAAGGAAAGGCGACCTACCAAAGGAACGTCTGCCACTTAAGAGGAAGGCAAATGTTGAAACTGGTAAGAAGCCTCCATCTTACGCCAAAGTGGCAAAACGTCAAAAATGGGACGAGCTATGCTTTGCCGTGATCGACACAAAAAGTACCACGGGAGAAATCCCGGAAGAGCATAGGTCAGCAATAGAAGAGCTGATAAACACCAAAATCTTGGAGCACGTCCTCGGGAAGGGAGACGACTGCGACGAGATTGAGATCCTGAGCTGCTCCTACGCAAAGGGTATCTTGATGATGCAACCTTGGCACGCCTAGTGAAGGATGTTCCTACCCCTTGGGAGGGCGGTAAGCTCGACCTCATTAGGAAAAGGGACATTTCGGAACTCACAAAGGCGTCCTTCTTCCTGAAGGGTTGGGGCAGCAAACTCCCACCCGGGAATGTCCTTGACGTCCTGAGTAAGCAGAATAAGGGTCTGGAGACGGGCAAATGGGTCATCCAGATTAACCTCCATCGAAGCGAAACGGCAATTACCGCGGGGATGGAAAACATAAACAAAGGTAAGGTTCACACACGAACAAGGTTATTGGTTTAAACAACCCGCTTTACCAACTATTCTACGCAAGATCAGAGGGTCGACCCAGAACTTGCATACCCACACATAAAAACTTAAGCTTATTTTTCTTCCCAGAGTTGTCAACTGCAGATGCGACGGTGCTTAGACTTGGGGATGGTAGCCTGTACCTTGCGTCGATGTACCTTCGAATCGCCGACACTTCCACCAACGGCTGAGCTACAACATCTGGTGAGAGAAGCCAAGACAAAAGGTAAGAAATTACTAGTAGGCTGCGACGCGAACGCACACCACATCACCTGGGGTAGTTCGAATTGCAACAAAAGAGGAATAGCCTTATTAGAATTCCTTAATAAGCATGATCTTAATACAATAAATACGGGCAACAAAGCCACCTTTATAAATCGAATCAGAGAGGAGGTATTAGATATCACTTTCGGTTCTGAAGAGATAGTAGAAGAGATCCAAGGATGGCATGTCTCCGACAAGCACTCCTTTTCAGATCACCGAGACATAATTTTTAGTTTGATGAAACCACCACCAGAACCGCTAAGTTTCAGGAACAAGACCAAAACCAATTGGCACCGTTTCAGAGATCTAGTGAGCAGAGAAATAGGGACCTCCAATGAAATTCCCCAAAACGAAGAATAAATCGAAGAGGAGGTCGAAAGAGTTACGTCAGTATTAGTTAGGTCCTTCGAAGAGTATTGCCCACTCAGAGAAAGGAGGTCGGCTCAGAAGAAACCCTGGATAACGGGGGAGATTAGAAACCTAAGCAAAGAAGTCCGTAGATCTTACAACACAGCTAGACGTAAAAAACGTCAAGTATACTGGGACGAATACAAGTCCAAACATAGATTGTACAACAAAGCACTAAGAAGTGCGAAACGAGGGTCGTGGAGACTGTTCTGCGAACAGGTCGACACCGTTAACGACATGTCTAAATAAAGAAATTTCTATATAAGACACATACACAGGTGGAAGCCTTTGTGGACAAAGACGGAAATAAAACAGAAACGTTAGAACACTCAATCAAATTGTTAATAAACACACATTTCCCCACGGGTACAGAAGACCCAATAGAGGAACTCAGTCCGACCAGGGAAGTACAACATACACCCGAGACCATCACGCCAGAAATGGTTAGGGAAGCAGTTAAAAGCTTCTCTCCGTTTAAGGCGGCTGGACCGGATGGCATATTCCCGGCGCTTCTACAAAGGAGCATAGATAAAGTGGGAAAACACTTGGCAGGTATTTTTGCATCCTGCCTCAGACTAGAATATATCCCCAGGAACTGGCAAGAAGCACTAGTTGTTTTCATACCAAAACCGGGGAAGGAAAGCTATGCGATGTGTAAGGCTTATAGACCCATAAGCCTTACATCCTTCTTATTAAAAACTAATGAGAGATTAATAGAATCTATGGTTAAAAGACAGACCCCGAGTGATCAGCTAAAATTTCAACAACACGCCTATGTCAAGGGAAGATCAGTAGAGACAGCCCTGCATGAGGTAGTGCATCTCATAGAAAGCTCTTTCGACGATAAAATATACACACTTGGTGTTTTTATCGACATAGAAGGGGCATTCAACAACGTGAGCACGCAGACCAGTTTGGAGTGTACATGTGGATAATCGACTGGGTCAGCTATATGCTAAGGCATAGATGGATTAATTGCGGATCCCACGGCATAAATATAAGGGAAGACCACAGGGAGGTATATTATCACCACTCCTGTGGGTGACTACAATAAACAATCTCCTAAGGATGCTGACTGATGAAGGATTCAAGCCAGTCTATGCAGACGACGTTGCGATACTTTTGAAGGGGAAAGATCCGAACAAATTAAGCAGAGAAGCCGAAAAAGTGCTAACTCTGGCATACAACTGGGAGAAGCCTAGGGGACTGAACGTCAACCCGGACAAAACAGAACTATGCCTGTTCACAAGGAAGACAAAAATTGCACAATACGTCAAACCTTGCTTCAGGAACAAGAGCATAGATATAAACACGAACGTAAAATATCTGGGAGTAATTCTGGACAGGAAACTAAACTGGAAAGATCACATCAACAGCAGAGCCGAAAAAGCCCTCAGATGCTGGTCAATATGCCGTAGAGCAATTGGCTCCAAATGGGGCATCCGCCCAAGCATGTCGCACTGGCTATACAAAAGCGTAATAAGGCCGGTTATAACTTATTCGTCAATAGTATGGTGGACGGCAAGGACAAAGAAATGTAACGTTAAGAAACTACAAGGGATTCAAAGAATTTGTTGCGTAGGAATATGCGGAGCAATGAGGAAATTTCGAAATTTAGCTATACATCCACCCAATAGATATCCAAATCAAATCTGAGGCAGCGATCTTAGAAAGGAGACTAAGGGCATTGAATGAGTGGATTGAGGATGAACCTCAAACACAACATCAGAGAATATTGGAACACCTAGGAGGGTTCCAGACAACAAACTGTCAGACAGATCGCATCTCAGAAACACACGTGGTTGCGAACTGCACGACAAGAATAGAAGATAGACGCGGACAAGAACACTAAACATACACCCAAGATGGGGGAATAGTGGAGTGCTACACAGACGCATCCAAATCCGAGTTAGGAGTAGGCATAGGGATCTACATCCACAATCCGAGGACAGAATTATTATACCAATTACCAAAGTACTCAACGATTCTACAAGCAGAGATCAAGGCCATCACAGAATGCCTAGAATGGCTGCGGAACAGAATAACAGGAAAAACTATCTGTATTTTCACAGACAGCCAAAACGCAATTAGATCCCTCAGAGATGATAATGTCAAATCAAGGACACTCATGCACTGTAAGGAAACGATAAATGACGTATCGAGAAATAACGACATAGTTATAAACTGGATACCAGGCCACCAAGGGTTTCCAGGCAATGTCAGGGCTGACGAACGGGCTAAAATAGAAAGGGAATCCAACCAAAATACTCTGCAACTGTCTAAACCTTTTCTAGAGACAAAAAAGGAGTTGAGGGAATGAATGAAGACGACCCATGCCTTAAGGTGGCTAGAGGAACAAGTGGGAAGAACCACAAAGGAAATCTGGGGAAACCTCGATTACAATAAAACAAAGAGAATCCTCGGGTTTAACAAAAATGAACTGAGTAAGCTAGTTGGGGTCATCAAAGGCAACTAGCCTACTGGCACACCTATTTAGAATAGGATGTTCCCAGAGCGACGAATGTATGGCATGCGGAAAGGACGCCGAGACGGTGGAACACTTCCTGTGCCGGTGCCCTGCTTTCTCGCAGGTCAGGAAAGTCCAGTTAGGAGAGGACACCTTAGATGACTATCGGCCGTCAAAGCAATAGACATAAGGAATTTAAGGAAATTTATAGAGGGGAAAAGGGGAAGGGAATTTGTAGAAGAAACCAGGAGCGCACAACAGGCCAAATTGCTGGCCTAGGTGTATGTCAGTGACATGAGACGGTCATGGTACATGACCGATCCTCCATTCAACCTATCCTAACCCTAACCTAAGGCGTTGAAAAACCAAATTCTGCCCATAGTTTCTGCAATTTGACTTTGGGCGTTATGTTTCAAATTTTCAACAATGGATCGATCAGCGTTTGCATAACTACTGACCCTATTTTTTTGTCCGTAACTGTATATGCACACTAGCGATGTAGCGAATGTAGGTGTATAATAGGCAAACGCGAACTTCGTTACATCCATAATGTACTCATAGAAAAAACTATGGGAAATGGATTTGCTTACTCGACTTGACACACATAAACTTAATTTTGAGTCGTAGAATCCAATGGATAGTCCAATTTGGAGGATCCGATCAAAATAAAAAGATATTCAAATTTTAAGTTTCTCTCTTTCTGACTTCCGTTTATAAATCGGCAAGAAAGAAACTTCAAAATGTAATATTAAAACGGTGTATGTATGTAACAAGATTCTGCACTCAAAATTCTGTTTATGTGTGTGTTTTGTTGCGGTTTTTCTAACTTGACCAATACAACATTTTTAAAAATTCTATTGTGAATGATAGTATATTTCTATTTATATATTCTGCTACAGGCTGTTATTCCAAAATCAAATATTTATGATTTACACATTCTTAGAAAAACTCAAGAAAATTCGAAAAACTGTTTCACTTATTTACCCAATAGCCCCATAGGATGGTTACTCTCGCGAGAGTACCCATATGTCATCGAAGCTCGCCGGCTTTTCCCTTAGGTAAGGTAAGGCACCTATGTCAGTGACGTTACGAATACACTTTTAAGGCTAAGATGGTTGGTAGCAGTATCAAGGGCCTGCTTAAATAAAACAAGCCGCTAACAGCTCCTCTCCTTTTGCCTAGTCCCCGTAAGCGTTCACTGCATGCGGTCGTTCTTTCCTTTACAAGCGTACTCGTGGGATTCAAATGGAAAACTTACACAAAACAAAAAACCAAATTAAAAAAAAACGAAAAACAGGACAACAAACTCCCAACGCGAATACGAACACAAGAGACAGCTCTGGCGTTAGTGAGGAGTGAAGCATACCACTCAGGGCATGACACGGAACTGGACAAACAACTTAAGGGCATACACGAACGCCTACTCGAACAGGACAGACGAATTATGACAGAATTAGACGAGTTGGAAGAGCTTAGGGGCCGACGACGCTGTCAAAGGCTGGATGAGCTCGCTCTGCTCTCTGACGATGGTGAACATGAGGAGAGGAACGGTACGAAAAAGTCGATTTCTCAAACAGATAGGTCCGCTGGATTCTGCGTAGATTACCGTTAGGGAGAGACAGCTTATCAGGAAGCAACGGAAGGACGTCGCAAAATTTGAAAAATGTACGGCTCTACCATGGGCCTCCTGAAAGCTTACACCTCCGAAACAGTCGGTACAGGTACCAGGGGAAGCTCCTGAATTAAGGTTGGAAATAAGGTTTCGTCTCATTTTTGGATGTCCGCGGATTTTGATGTACGAAAGACATTTCATTTAATTTATTAAACTTGTAATTCAAAGCCCATTGGCCTATTAAGGCTAGATTACAATACGCATCAAAAATAGATTAATGTACTTGATATATGTAAGTATGTAGAGTAAAAATAAATAATTATATATATTTTAATAATAAACCCTATTGCACAGGTAAGCGCATATGCGTATAAGTGGCAAGAAAAAACAACAAAAAAGTGGTTGCAACAATCACGAAATGTTAAACTTACGAGAAACTAAATTAATTTATTCATTAATTTATTTAATTTATGCTTTGTGTGAGATAATTATTCATTATTTTATCGCGTTCAATTAATTGCCAAAATTACACTGGCATCTGGACTTTGTTTGTTTACTAGTGATTTCGGTAATTTTAAGTCGACGAAATACCTAAAATCTAACCAAATCGGACAGGACAAAGTCACCAGTGTGATTTCAAAACCGTTCGTGGATTAAAAACATCGTAGTTTCAAAACATGACTGTATAAATCTGCCAGCGAGATGAGAGTGAAAATACTAAAATAAATTCTTACAAAACATAAACTGAAGTGTTCTTTAAGATGTCGCAGATGTCGAACATACTAAACTTTCAGAAAGGAAAAAATCAAACGGATTGATTTTATTCACTTAGTTTTTATATATTTAATTTGTTGATATTGATATTAACAATAAATTATAACTTCTTTATTGACACAAAATCGAAAACAAAAACTGCTGTACGTTTTCGAAGCGTCCTAACTTAGACAATATCGTGTCGGTTGGGTATTTGGAAATAATAACACAGTTGACATCAGGTGTTTTGTGGTGTAAAATTCTCCATCGTACACTAAAGAGAGTGCGAAAAGTGACACATTTTCCCACTCAACACTTTCAGCCCGATTCTGAATAATCCCAGGGATATAATTCCCGGGGAATTTTTTTTTTTTATATTTTCTTTATGAGGTTTGATTGTTTTTTTTATTGGGTAGTTGTTTAGGCTCAGAATGCATATATCTTTGTGTATCATGTTAGCTCTGAATTTTCTTCGCTCAGATCTATTATTTTCGTTACGAAATGTATTGCCGTAGTTATGTTCATTTTTTTGGCCGAGTGCCGAGTTACAGTTTATCATTTTGTTTTCGTTTCTTATAGTGTTCATGTCTCTCGATCGACTTCTTTTTCCATTTTATTGTGGTACGAGTTGAGCAATTTCATAATTATTTCATCGTTCTTTTTATTTATAATTGCTAGCAGAACACACCAAGTTGATTTATAATATTGTCCAAAACTTTGTCAAGTAATATTTCGGCAATAGTCGGTGAAAGCGGTAGTATCTTGAGAATTTTTTTTCTGGCATTTATGTATGTTTTCTGAGTAATCTCCATTTGTCCTTGATGTTTTTATTGTTAAGTCCAAATAAAGAAGTCGAGGTTGATCTTCTTTTTTCGTTTAAACCGAAGTTAAACTTCATTTAGGAGGGTTTTTTAATTCTCATATATTTTTTTTTTAAATCTTGTCGCCAAAATCGACTGCAAAAGCTGTATATTAATGTAAATATTTACGGTAAATATATGTTTTAATAAAACTGTTATTGTTGTCACATCAACGTGCGAAAACGTGGCATATTTTGACTGACCACTCAAAAAACTTATTTGAAGTTTTATTGGAAACTGAGTTTTACATAATGATGCAACTATTATGTCTTCTTTTCAAGCGCCCGGTAGGCGTGTTGGTAGCGTGCTTGGGTTGTGGCTTCGATTCCAACCAGAAGCTTTGGTCTGTCGCTGCAAAAATCTAGCCATATGCTCTGTGTCACCCGGTTTACCCTTGGACCCAAAATTGGAATATAAAGTTATTTTGTATTTTTTTTTTGTTTTGTTTTTTGTATGGCTAACACTCAGGGGATGCCCCCTATAAGCGCATTGCACTGTGCTAGCGATAGGAAATAAGGGTGTTGGAAGGAGGAAAGAGGGAGTAGTGTTTGTTGACAATAGTCTTGAATTTGAGTATGTCGCAGCTGGCAGGAAATAAACTTGCTGGAATATTATTCCACATACGAACGGTTCGGCTAAAGAACGAATTTTCTCTATAGTGCGTCGTCCGGTCAACCGGCCATTTCACAATGAACGGATGAGATACCCTGGATAGCCGCGTATTCCGACTAAATGTTCTAACTTCTGGGACCAGACAACGGATATCTGACGAACAGATACCGTTAAAATATCTATAGAACAGCGGTATACATCCCACATTCCGACGATGCTGAAGGGAGAGAATAGAGTTGGATACCGTACCATCCCCAATCATCACCACCGCTCTCCTCTGTACACGGTCCAAAAGCTGCAAAGATGTCTTTAGAGCTCCTGCCCATATAGGGGAGTTGTATTCCATTTTAGGCCGGATGTAGGTGGTGTAAATATTTACGAGATCAGATGGAGTGAAGTATTTCTTCAAAAAGCCTAAACACTTGAATGCTTCTTTCGACACTTCGAATATATGGCTAGCCCAGCGAGCATCACCCTGTATCTTCATGCCCAGAACATCAAGAGTATCTGAGTCGTCGATATCCACACCACCCATAGAAATTGACGACGATGCTGGATCTGGTGAACGTTTGTGTGACAACAAAAAGCACTGGGTCTTTTGCGCATTAAAATCTACTCTATTCATTTGGCCCCACTCACAAATCGTCGCCAAATCGCGGTTAAGTGAGTCATTCATCATTCGCCTTTTGTCCTCGACCTCCAGAGGACCTGGCCGATGATCAAATGAGTATGAATGACATAGGTTACTGTCATCCGCAAAGGAGTAGATCGGGTTCACAGTCTGACCCAACAGGTCGTCAATGAAAATAAGAAATAGAGAAGGAGATAGGACAGAGCCTTGTGGCACTTCAGCGGTCAGCCTATGCTCGTTGGATGAGACCCCATCTCTAACAACTCGTATAGAGCGATCTCTGAGAAAACTCGATATGAATCGAGAGAAGATATTACCGACACCAAATGCAATAAGTTTTGACATGAGTGCTCCGTGCCAGGCCCTATCGAACGCCTTGGAAATATCCAGAGCCACGACCTTACTTTCACCAAGGGCGTGAATAGATCGACTCCATCGCTCCGAAAGGAACGCCATCAGGTCTCCAGTAGATCGATTTCTACGGAAGCCATAGTCGAAGAGCACTTACATAGGACAAGTGCTGAAATACCATCCGGGCCCGGAGTTTTATTTACGTTGGGATCCGCAAGAACCCTTTTGACACCACGTGTTCGAAAGAATATCTGGGGCATCAAACTAGATACGTTTTCGATCACGGGGAGTGGTGACTGCTGTCTGGCAAAGATGAATTCTTTGCAAATATTTCAGCCAGAAGCTTAGCTTTGTCAACCGGGTCCGTGAATATCTGGTCATCGTTAACGAGAGTTGGAATAGAATAGAAATTTGAATCGGAAATTGGAAATCACGACGAAATACTTAAAATCCGGTGATTTGCAAGACAGGACAAAATTACCGTTCATGGTTTCAGAACAGGCCCGTATGACTCCTTGAACAGTGAAAATTGATGATGATCGGACCAGTAATGACGGTGGCCTTTCGGAAATGATACATACCATTTGTTATTTAATTCTATGAATCATAAACAAATGCGCTATACCTGGAGGGTTCGAGCATAGGCCTCCTAAAACACAATGAAAATAAATTAAAAAAGCGGACTCACACTAATGTTACAAAATCTGTGCAAATAAATAAATAAATAATGTTGTCTACCACGCAAACGTATTGGAACCATGATTTACGGATATGCACATGGAACGTAAGAACATCACTAAGACCTATTACAAAGCTGAAATGACAGCCATTCAGGATATAAAATGAAAAGGACACAGCGTGATGGGAGGTGGATTTGTCTTGAACAGCCGAATAATATATCTTGTAGCTGGTTTCAAACCAGTAGATGAAAGGTTGGCCACAATCCGCTTCAAGACACACTTTTTACATTACCCTAAACTATGCTCATGCGCCGACGGTACACAAAGATGAAGAGACTACAACACGTTCTAGAGCCCTGGCATTAAACTCGTACTGGTTGATTTCCATTCTAAAGTAGTCATACCGTCTGAAAACTCACCCTCCACAAAGATACATCCGACAACGGAATGATACTGCATGAACGCTAGTATAGTTTGAGGAGATTGAGGAGTATGGAAGGATACGATGCAAAAATGCTATAAGCGATTGAAACATCAAATGAAAGACTCGAGTACTGGCAGAACTTCGTGTAGGGATGAAGAAGTCTTGTTGAAAGTAAACTTTGTCCAGATCAATATCATCCAACTACGTTCATAAGAAATCATTAATCATCTCTCGATAGCGCAGTCCATTCACCGTTAATGTTGATCCAACCTCATTTTCGAAAAAGTAAGGTCCAATTACCCCGCCGGACTATAAACCGCACCAAACAGTCACACGTTGAGGTTGGAGAGGCTTCTCAACAATAACTCTTTCGTTTTCCGAGCCCCAGATGCGACAATTTTGCTTGTTGACGACGAGGGCTACAGCAGCAATATTCTCAGTTGTTTTTAAGCGACGTGCACGGGTTTCTTTGCGGTCCGACAAGGTGCTTCACGACGACCCAAAAATAAATGCTTTAGTTTTGCGAACTGTGAATTTTCACCATTTTTGTAGTGAATTTTAATAATTTCAATGCTTTGTTGAAGCGTATATCGTTCCATTTTTAGTAATGGCGTAGTTTCTACTTGTAAAATGTAAAAAATTAAAAGCTTCAAAAGTGACAGCTACCGAAATACCGGGTGATTCTAAATAACACCTCTTGTTGGAAAACCCTTTACTTATTCATTATATCGCTACCTAAAGTCGCAAAGGGTGTAAGTCCAAAATTTAAAATTTTACAAGAGAGACAAATAACTTAATTTTATTCTTCGACGATTTATTTTTCCAAAAGTTTTAATGCAATTATGTGTAGGTTATTCATGTTGTTGGTAATATTAAAGAAAATGTTAAAAATATGCTTGGTAGTCTTTTTTGAGCATTAGTAGTCTTAGGTAGTCTTTTTTGAGCATATAGGGACTTAGAACATTTTCTTTTCAGTTATAAAAGGTGACGGGGCATATATTTTTGGTGGTTTTTTCTTCAAGCCAGATGCGTTTTCAACTTATCTTGCGTTCTACATCAAAAAATACATTTATCCAAAAAGTGGACTTACAACCTTTACGACTTTAGGTAGCGATATCTCAACTTATACAACAATAATTAACAAAATTAAGGTACAATTAAATAACGGAAATTATAATAAACCATATGTTGGGTGTATTTTCGGTGACCGCCATAATAGGCTCATGCACAACATTTGGAAAACATTCCACATGCCAGTCGTTGGCTTTTCTCTTGCCATCGAAAGAGATACACACACACGTTCTCTAAATACAGTTGAACTTCCATAAGCCGAACTTTAAGTCGAAGCACTTTTAGTGGCAGATCAGGAGACAAATTCCATTAATCGAATTTGATAAGTAATTCCATAAACAAAGTCCCGTAAGTCGAACCTTTCGACGGGATAATGACGGTTCGAGTTATGAAAGTTTGACCATTTTAAAGTAATCATCCCGAAGCTTATCCAAACACCTGATACCGATATAATTTGAATGCGTGCCCGCTGCCTTAATACTTTTGAAAGCTTCTCGTTTAAAAGCACCAACAATTCGGTTGAGATTAGTGTTATGCCGCAGATACAAGAAATAATTAATAATATCGCGCTTCGTCGGTAACTTAGTGATGTTTAATACACTGATCGTAAAATATTTTTTTTTTGTTTTTTTGACCGTTGTATAATTAAACATTTATTGATGCCTTCATTGATTTTTTTTGTTATAATAAAATATAGACGGTGTAGTATTTTCTTTTTCTGTATACTACAGGCTTGCAAAATTACTGTTCAGTGATAAAAATAGAGCCCCCTTGAATCACGGCGAAATAGTATTGATTAATTTTATTTAATTTTTTATTATTTCATTTTACCTTAAATTTGATAATTATGGTTGTATAAGTTGAGATATGATAGGTAAGTGGGGAAGGGTGTTCTTAAGGTCACTGACTTTAAAAACAACAAATATACGACAGTAAAAAGACAACCCGGACCATCGGCAAAATAAGCAAGAAACATCGATGTATCACACTTTATGACACGACTGTAAATGCAGATGAAATTGTTTCGAAACTGTCATGCAAAACAGAGGATACAAGCTGATCAAGTGCTAGTTTGCTCAATCAGGGTATATAAAAGCATGATTGGAACCTCAGCGTACTATATCTGGTTCACAAAAACGACGCAAGGCGGTTTGCGCCAATTATCGCAGAATAAGTGTCTTATCCATCGCAAGTATATTGTGTGAAAGATTGAAGCCAAAACACGATGAACTTATTCAACCCTGTCGGTGTTGTTTCAGGGCAAATAAATCAATAATCGATCAAATCTTCTCACTACGCCAAATTCTGGAAAAGAACCATGAAAAACCGATCGATACATACCACCATTAATATTTGAAACCATGTCTGCGCATAAAATTCCAGCAACAATTATTAAGGAAGTGACTTCTCCGAGCAATTTACTCGCACAAGAGGTACCAGGCAGGACGACAGCTTATCGTGTAACTTCTTTAACATGTTGGGGGAAGGTATTGGGAAATACAGAAGCCACACTCTTCTCTCACATGAACTTTTGAACTTTTTCAACAATCGACTAGGAATCGGGGAAGATGGATATGATGGTGAACGATGACAAGACAAAGCTTGCAACGGCTAGGCAAGGTAGTGGGACGAATTTATGTACCTCGGCTCCGCAATTTATGATGTCAGCATCGATCCAGATTTTGGGTTAAGCAAACAATTCACTAAAATAACACTGTAAAAACGCTTATTCTATTTTATGGGGCCGAAACATCGGTACATGTAAAAACAGATGAAGCAGTGCTGTTATTTTGAGTTAAGCAAACAATTCACTAAAACCACAATTCACTAGAGAGAAAAATTCTTCGCAAAATCTATGTACCGATATGTGTAAACAATAAGTATAGACGTAGAACAAACCGTGAGCTGTATGAGCTATATCCCGACAAGAACGTAGTTAATCGCATCAAAATACAGCGATTGGGCAAGCTGGACCATGTCGGGCAAATTAATCCAAACGCTTCAGTCAGCAAAGCATTGGATTACATCTACCACGGAGACATCGGTGGATGGACCAAGTGGAAGAGCACATGAAGATCCTTGGTATCACGAACTGGAGAAGCCAAATATAAGAACGAAGTTCTTGTAAATTATTTATTAAGCAGACCTAACCCAACAAAAGGATGTAGACAATCCTAAGTAAGTAAGATACATAAGCAACATTTCATCATTTTGTTCGCACAATAGAATCCGTATGGTAAATTGGAGTTAGTTAAAATCCTAACACACTTGCATTTTCCGATTATACTGCATTCAATATGTAAAAATCACAATGCTTCATAAAATGACATTTTACGAAAAAAGGCGAAGGTTAAAGATAATCTAGAGTGATTACACTGTGTTACAAAAAATAGATTTTTTTCTGTCCTATGAACCAAATGTACATATTCGGAAAGAGGGGAAAAAATAAAAATACACGTGTATCGGCGATTTTCATGTACACGTCAGAATTTTTTTTTTAAGTTTGAAGTATAAAGCTCGTAGTGGCCTGCGTGAAAGCCTTTCGACCGATTTTTAACCCTTTTTCAGTGATCCAATCGAGCTGATTTTTGGCAGGCAGACTCGTGGAAATGTCTGTATCACGTCAAATTTTAAAAAAAAATTTTATCAATTCTCAGATTTTTCCCAATTTTTATTATTTTTGAAAAAAAAATATTTTTTTCACTTTTCTTAGCATAACTTGAAGAGACTCTAAATTTGTAAACTACTTAAGCGTTACGAAAAAAAATTGTACAAATGGTTACCTAGTAGAAAAAATACTCAAAAAGTTTAATTTAAAAAAAAATTAATTTTAATGAAAAAAAATTGAAATTTATAACAAGTTTTACAATCAGGGGACTGTAGTACATCAGAATTGCATAGTGGTTATTCATTACAAAAATTGTTTTGTTGTCCCGTGTGATTAAACTCTTGAACTGTATTTTCAGTGCATTAAATTCGTACTATATTCGTAACTTATAGAGATTCAACTAAGCTTATCCGTTTTTTTTCACAACATAAATATCACTATATTTTTCGAACGAAGTAGTTTATATTATATAAATAATAATTCTCTGAAAAGATAATAATAAACATATAGAAACAACGATGATTTAAATAAATCACTTAATCATTACCCATGGATATACGGCAATCAGCTATTCTCAATATACATTTGTGCAATCTTTCTTGGGCTTAAAGGTATAAGTAATAAACAGGTTCTATATACACAATTAAAGAAAAAAAATACCAAAAATAAAAATCCTAAAAAGCAAAAAAAAAAGAAAGAACAAGAGAACATTAAATAGGACTTCGTGTTAATGAAAATCGCATCAATTGTTGTAACACACCATTTTGAAAATCCTTCAGCAAGCATGATGTTGGCATATCATTTCTTAATTTCTGGATCGACGGACCTTCTCACAGATTTCGTCACCGTTGTTTGGGCAGAGAAGTCATAATTCTATGATATTAACGCAGAAAACAAAGAATAAAAGAGAAATAAAAAGAAGACAAAGAATAGAAAATCAGTTCAGATTAGCCTCAATTTGCATAATGTAAAACTCCAGAGAATCCGCATAAATGTTGTTTCGCAATTATAAATCATCTAACAATTATCATTATGTAAGAGTTTTACGTCTTTCCGTAAATTAACCAAAGCGTTTTTAAACTCGTGTGTAAAAAGTGTGTTAAGTGTTGATGTCTGTATCCAATTGGAATAAATATTCCAGCATTGTTTTGTAATTAGGAAACCATAACTACAAAAACGGTAGATACGTTCTCTAGGTAATTTGTAGGCCATTGGTCCTGAGAAAATTCGGGAAGTCGAAGCAGATACATATGTAATTTAGAAATATTTATATCTATGAGTTTTTTTTTACAGATGATCTAAATAAAGTAGAAAGGATAGTGCAGATATGTCGCTAAGATAAATGCATACATCAATTTTCGATAAAACACACAGGAAAACAACAGAATAATTGTGGTATTGACCATTGTTTCTTAGTTTGTACTTTTGTACCAAAATTAGATTTGCCACTTACAAACGAGTGTGCTACAAATACTGACCACAACAGTCAAATTTGTTCATGATGAAATAAGAATTTTGACTTTGACAAAGGTCACGAATTACGGTGAACTGAAAAAATGGAACATTGAAAACTCAAATAGCCTTTACAACGGGAAGAAAAATACGTATTAAAATCCTTCACTCGTGTACGCCAATAAAATGACAATGCGGCAAAATAGTATTTGTCGGAATCCGAAGATATATATATATATATAACCTTAACGTCCATTGACGACGATTAACTGTATTTAATTTTTATTAGCGTAGCTTATATTGTCGAAAAAAAAAAACTTTTTAACGTTTAAAAACCAATGTATTTTTTAGTATCAAACGTTGTTTTTATACGCTCCAAAAACATTAGTTTAAAATGTTGCGTAGTAAACGCGTTTCCGAATTAGACTTATTTATAGTGTCCCAAATGTCTAGTCATTCAATTGAACTTCAATCCACATCTGGCCTTATTGGAGTATGTCGAATCAGGCAAAATTACGATATTGTATTGCATTAGCTAAACTTAGAGTCAGAATAAAGTGTTGATTAAGTAATTGAATGCGATCGCTACAAAATAATTACCAAAGGAAACTTAGGTGTGATGAAGAGTTATAAAAGGACGTGTCCGACATATTCGTGTAAAATAAAACAAACAAATTGAGAAAATTGCCAGGAGGTTATTTAACAGTATGCTAAGAATTCAGAATACTGGGAGAACTACAAAGTGAGTTTCAAAAATTACAAGAGAGAACTCAAAAGAGCCAAACGGAGCTATTAAACGTCATTTTGTAAGGCCATTGATTCTGTCAATGAGACATCCAGATTTTGGCACATTTCATCCCAATACCCTAAGGTTTGAGGATATATTCAGAAAACGAATGGTTCATTGACAGAATCTACCTCGAGACGCCCTTTTTGCTTATGAAAACACACTTCCCAGGGTGTAGTGAGGCTGCGGATGAGGACCAACATCTCGGCATCTACCACGTATATAGAGAAACAATTAGAGACATAGTTTCGCTGAACAGAATTGCATGGACGATCTCTACATTTCAACCGTGCAAATGAGCAGCGCCAGATGGCATATTTCCTGCAATGGTAAAACACAGTCTAAATAAAGTACTGCTTACTCATTGATTACGTAGTGGTAGACACGCCACAGCCAAAGTCTTTAGATCAATCAATCTATCGTCTTTTTATTAAAAAAAAGACTGGAATGACTATTGGATGTTCACATCAGAAAAATAACTGTTACGCGCTCCATAAGTGTGACACAACACGCCTACATTAAGTGTAAATCTTTTGAGAGCATATTTCATAAAGTGTTAGATTGTATTGAAAGAAATCTTAATGCCTCCTACACATTCCATTGGAAAGAACTTGAGACTACGACCAAAGGTAGTTAGATGGTTCTACTCGGCGGTGGGAAGGCCAGTTCTTACACATGGTTGTACAGCGCGGTGGGAGGAAATACCTTTTGGGTTTTTCGTATTTTGTTATTTTGAAAATCATTTGTATTTGATAAAAGCAATAATGAAAACAAAAATTGCCGAAAAAGAATTTCCTTGGAATCATAAAAATTGCCGCAAGTAGCATTGCCTAGTGTGAATCAAGACTTACGGTCTAGTTATTGATTATTATAAAGTGTTCTCTGATTGAATGCACATGGGCCTCTGGGAGAGAAACAATTTTACACATTTTCTGAATTATTTATTTACAAAAATAAATATAACGAGAGTCGTCAGGTACCTATAACCATGTGACGACGCAAAATGAGAAACGAGATATATGCTAATCAAGAATATTGTGAATAAGGATTATAGGAGTAAATAGATACGTTAATAGTCAAAAGAGTGTACACGCTTGTTTTATATCTTTTACATTTTATTTCAGTCTATTGCATGAGAATTTGTATAACACTTTAGGGTTTTTAACCCGGAACGTATTTCTCGGTAAATTTTCCAATTAATCATTTCAAGTTTTTAAAGTACCTGATCCTTATATGTTTGGGTTTTGGTTAAACGAGTATTCTTTTTTTTAAAAAAAATCAAGTCCCGAGAATTCTCGAAAGACGTCGAAAAAACCAAAGGACGGAAACCTTTTTAAGCCACGTGTAACAAAAATCCTGTTGCTTCAATCAAGCAAACTCAGAAAATTAAAACAATCCACAAATCAAATTGTCATCAACACTAATAACAACATCAATGTAATAATTATATAACATCAACCACAAGTACGATCGATGAAACAACTCAGTCGATGAAACAATGAAAGTAGTCTTATGGTGATTTCGTTGGTATATAGTGTACAATTTTTTTAATGTTGCAACAACATCCTTAATATATCAAACGAAGTAAGTAAAAAAATATATCGTACTCAGCTCACTGATGCGAGAGAAGTTCCCCGTCAGTTCCTTCAAAGAAGCTTAAGGGAAATAAGTAAGTTAGTTTTTAGATGATAAGCTACTTGCTAAATGTACGTGTTGTCCAAGGCTTGCTTACGGCTTTTACTGAGATGAACAGACCGTTATAGTCTGTTAATAAATAAATAAATAACATAAAACTTGAGTGTATATCTTTGTAATCGACCTTTTTTATGACAAGACCTCGAGCTTAAATAAATAAAATATTAGTTCAAATAACATAAAGCTATATATCAAACGAAGTGTAACACCTAATGATACAGAGAGAGAAAAAACAATATCCTAGGGTTGCACCTTTTCAACAAAAGAACACAAAAATATAGGTTAAGTGCAATGCGCAGAAAAAAAATTAACATATTTTTCTACAAAATAAATCTCCATAAATTACACAACTTAAGGTATCAACTACCCTAATTCCAAAAAAAAAAATTATCTGTTATCTGTACTATGGTCTTAACATCACGATTCTCCAATGGAACATCCCAGGCTTTTTATGTCATTAATATGCCTTGGAGTTTATTATGTGTACAGTACTTAAAAGCTTTTTTTACTGCACAAGTGAAATCTAATCGAAACTGTCGCAAAACTGATCGTCTTCAATGCTGTGTTTTGTTGTTTTATTACACAACAAAGCAGCAATATGCAAGCGCAACAAAACTACATAAATGTTCTAGTGATGTAGTTATGTACGAATGTTCTATTGAGCGCTACAAACATTCGAAACATTGTCTATGTTCTACTGCATTTGCGGTGTTGAACAGTTCATTCCTTCTAAGCAAGAAGTGAACTTAAAAATGGATTAACTAATGTAAGTACAGTGTACTCTCTCATAAGTGGACACCTAAGGACTGAGCATTTTGTCCGCTTAAGAGAGAGACGTACCAAAGAGTACTAAAGCGGATCGGTACTGAAAAAAGTGTCCGTTTATGAGAGGTGTCCGCAAGGAGAGAGTACACTGTACTACTTTTAAAATTAATTAAGATTAACAAAAATATATGAAATAAATTCTAAATAATATAAAACAAAATAAAAATCCATGATAAAGGTAGTATTTTTTTTGTCTTAATTGTAATTTCAAATATGCCCTTTTATTTAATTTAACTACAAAATTAAAATAATTGACGGAATTTGTCTGTACCTTCAAAACATACGTATAACATTAAAATTGTTCTGTTAGGCTTGACGTTATCAACTTCCAAAACACACATCCACACACACAAGCAGTCAAACAGTCAATTCTCTGTGTTCTCGATGCAGTGTGTGATTGGTAGTTGTGTGACGCTTATTGTGTAGTTTTGGTTTCTCTTTTAGTTGGAGTTGTATGATATACTTCCAAATCGTTCCTCGGCAGTCACTGCTTGAACGTATTGTTGTTAATGGTTTGCAGAGCTTGAAAATATGAAAGCCATTTGAAAATGATTCAGCTCAGCTTGATTCTGACAATAAGTACTTCTTACTTCTTACTTCACAATAAACAATAACATAATTTAATCAAATGAGTTATATTCATATTTATATTTTGTTGTTTCTTGAAATAAGAACGTAAAAGTGTGGCACTTTTAGAACCAAAATGTGGCTCTTTTTTTCAATTTCAAGATATGGGAATTCACGAGGCATGTTATGCAGCAACAAAAAATTTTGTAATGAATAACCACTACAAAATTCTTGATGGACCGTGTAAAAAAAAACCTAAACACAGAAATTCGACCATTTCAGGGACCAGTTCGGACCAGGTGTAATTGCAGTTATATATATGTATAAATTGTCCGTTTCGTGACTGGTTTAGAACGAAGTGGATGCTGAATAATCCGAGTTACCAATAGGTGCAAGAATGTTTACCTCGGGCTTTTCAGGGTGTGAGGTTAAGAAAAGGTCAAGAATATTTCGTTTTTGTCCCCCAACACGAGAAATGTCTGTTGCTGCATTCAATAATTGCGTCAAGTCGTTGAGCGCGGCGAATAGCCATCGGAGATGGCTCGAATGGGAAAACCCAGAATTATTATGGACATTGAAATCCCCAGCAACTACAATTTCACTGTCCGGATAATATTCTAATATTTTCGAAATGAAGTCAGAAAGGGCTCCGAAGCCATTCAGTGTATTACCTACAGCAACTAAGAAAACAGTGACAGGAAGAACGCAAAATTATTTGTGATATATGTAGATGGAGGGGGAACACAAGTGAAATGCATAAAGGGGGACGTAGAACAGCCATAAGTGTTGACTTTTCTGTGTTGATGCGTATGTGGAGCAGATTGTTGTTGATGTGCGTGGGAGATGGTCCGATGACTGCTGTTGTGTAGTATGATGTTGTAGTTTGTGGTTGTTTGTGTATTTCCTTTTTTTCTATTTTGTTTTGCAAATTTTCTATTTTAATTTTTTATATCACTGTCAATCAAATAAAAGATTTGTTGGATTCCTTTTGTTTGTTTTCTTATGTAAATTGTTACTGTTGTTAATTGGTTTTGTTTTGAAATTTTTATTTATTTGTAGTATGTTTTAAACTGATATAATGATGCCTATCGATATCCGATTCGGATAATGTATGCAGATTTCATCTAATCTATATTTCTTTATGGTTTGATGCATTCAAATTTATTATTATTTTCCGTTTCATCACAGTCTTTGTAGAAGAGAATTTGAATCAATAACATTAAGGTATATTACTTTAACTATTTGTTGGTAATTACTTATCCTAAGTAACATTGCATACTAGTTTTGGTGGTAGGAATCGTTTAAAGTTTGTGTTATGCTCAATCAGTTATTTAGTTTCCTCTATCATTCTCGTATCATTTTTTTTTTTTTGATATTTATCTGTAGTTGATCTTGTTGACGATGTTGCTTATTGTCATATCTCCATTATGGATCGGTCCATAATGTGTACGCTCGCTGTAACAGCTTGCACATAGAACGAGAAGAGGAATCAATGTCCAACACAGTGGAAGGGGCCCTGTATTGTTGGTGTCTGGGTAGTTGTTGAATAGTGCATGAGTGTCAAGAAAAATAAATTTAAAGAATTCCCGTCAGTAAACAAGACGTTGAGTCGAGCGCATCATGATAAAAGAACAATAACAACATTGACATATAGGAAAATGGCTGTGGGTCAAAAATAGACCTAGATGAGGTAATCTATATTAGATTTGCTGCTTCTATCACAAAGAATAACACATTTTCAAAACCAGCTAAAAGCATCAACCATTTTTCAGCGGCTGCTTCCTATCGTAAGCAGAGTATATAGTCCACAATAATAATGCTAGAGAGCTGACATTTTACAGAAAGATGTCTTGCTGAGAAGGTAAGGTCAAGTTCGAAAACGGGTTGGAAGGCTTTGTATTTTAAGTTATGTTACCTCTCGCCTCATTAAAATTAAAATAAACAATTTTGCGATGTTTTGAAAATATCACACTTATTATTTCAACATTACTTATTTTTAAGGTCTTTCTTGCTATCAATCCTAGGTGTTACGTTTCGACTTTTAACTGTGACTGCCATAACACCATCGCGATTTTTTTCAATAGTTCGACGTGAGACTTTAGTCAGTAGTTGCACAAACCGCTCGGTTCCTTGAATGTGTAGAGGAATGTGTGGATCCGGAAGCGGTGGATCGTCAAATTCTATGTAATTGAGCAAGTGTTCATAGGGTATGCTTGCAGTGAATGGGGGCTCCGATAAAATGCCATCGTTATCTAAGTTTATCATGTCGAAGTATTTAGTGCAGTTAAAATTTATAGTGGGCTTTTTGTAAACTCTTAATTTTGTTGGGTCGTAAAGATTTTCACGATAATGTAAAATTTTTTTAAATCCATTCCGCGCACTTCCTTTCTTTTGTCAAAAATCATTGTAGAAGCACATTTTCTGAGTGGGCAAAATATCCGTTATACAAAAATTTCATAAATATTTAAATTTTTTTTTAAAGATCGCAACGAAAACTTTGTCGTTAAAAATCGGAAGCTCGATTTTGATTTTAGGCACATGGTTTCTTTGGAAAATTTTCTTAGAATTCGTCGTAGATTACGATTTTGACAACCGCTTTGTCGAGAAAAAAATTGACCCTACCTAATGCCCATATATATGAGTCCATTTCACAAGTTTTTAAAATTAAGGACATAGAACTTGCAGATTTGTGTCTTGGGAATTTTAGTATTCAGCAAGTAAATTTAAGTCACGACAGATACCTACATGAACTCTTACATCGGTATTCTATGGAAGACAAACATGTTCGAACTGCCATGGAACAAAATTTTAAATTGGAGAAATTTGTAACAAATGATAACGAAATAAAAAATTACCCATAACGTATGGATTTTACCCTCAGATTCGTTGCATACATATACAGATGTGTATACAGATAAATATCACCGCTTACCGATTAAAGATAATAATGATAGGAGAATTGCAGACATTTACTACCAGAGTGAGCATAACTTTATAATTACTTGATAATCGATGTATCCACTACCATCATTTATATTCCAAGAAATTCCTCCAATTCCAGAAATTCCCGCGTAGCACAATTTTTGAGTCACATCACAGTATCACGGTACTTGATATAGGAAAATTTGAAAATAACACTTCTTGTTGTCATTACCTTTAAACGATCAAATTTCTCCATTTTATGAATTGGTTATACCTTTTCGCCAATTTCAGAACAGAATTGGTTTGTGCAGAGTCTAAGCAATAACAACAAAATTTACTTGATTTCGCTGGTGATATTGATCTTTACATCACTGTTCCTATAATTCTTCACATAACTGTATAAATTGACTTTTATGGGACCCACCTCCAAAATAAATAAAAATATAATTAGAAACGATGATTTCCAAAACCAAGGAAAACCACTCAACACCACGATACAGTTATTTGTAGAACGAGCGAAGGCAATCAAGGTGAAATGCTATCGTAACTCCACAAATTTCACAAAGTATTTCATAAAGAACTATCAGACGTAGATTATAGGAAGCCGGATGCATAGCACGAAAAAAACACACGTTTCCAGCAAAAGTATTAAGAAACGTTTATTCTTTGCAAAAGAGCACCTGAAGATACCCCTTTTTTAAGAAAAAAAAAGTGTATGGATTTACTAATCGAAGTTTAATTTTTTCAGATCTGATGGAAAATGTTATGTATGTATCTTTGGATACTAGATACAGCATCAAGACGATTAAACACGTAGGGAAAATGTGATGGTATGAGGAGAATGGGGAGAAGATGTCAAATGAATGTTAAAAACAAAAACTCGATAAAAAATGAAGAACACTTTCGAAACATAAAAGAAGTTTGGGATTCCACTTTGGTGGAGAGTTTACCACGAAGATTGACCGAAGCGATTAAAAATAAACAAAGTATTAAGCTTATTTTTTATTTTTATTATATTATTTTAATTTATTTTATTATGACCACTATATTTAGGCGTTCAGTTGGAAAATTCAGTCAACCAGGTCCAGGAATAGAACAATATTTAGCATTAGCCGTTCGGAGTCGGCTTTAAACAATAGGTCCTGGTCAGTGAGTATACAAAATTATATCGCGCACGGCTTACTGATTCGAGAGAAGTTCCCCGTCTGTTCCGTCATGTAATGTTAAGGGAAATAAGTATATAATCTTAATCGTAATCATTACCTTCAAAAAAATATAATCTAATCACTAATTAGATTGATCAGTTATAATTATTTAACAGCTATAGACTGCTACCCATTCATCATATTCACATAAGTCCTACAACCAGCATGTACGACAGAATTTTCGAATGTAATTTGTCGAAAACCTCTGATCTGATCCATAAAGTGGCAATCAACCTGATTACGGTAGGCGTATTCGTTATTCGACAGAAGTCATAGTCTAGGGCGTTTTTATAGTTTTTAGTTACCACGTTAAATCGACAGATTAATATGTTGCAATAGAAGGAAAATAATTTCAGTGTTGCACACAAATTTTTAGAAAAGGACTGGTATAATGGTATGTTGATGTTTTCTTTGGAGCAGAAAACGGAATATATGGAAGAGTTGAGTAGTATGAAACGACAGTTGCAGCTGCTTCTTCAGTTGGTGTTAATACGACCTGCTTGTAGGGGCCTCCTCCCGTAGACCGGCTTTGTTTTGTTATGTATAACTTTGTTCTTCAATTTACGCTCAATACAATTTATTGTTTCTGTATTGAAACTATTACGTTTCGTTCGAAAACGACAACCTAATGTCATACCCCTCTTCCTTCATGTTAACATTTTGCAAATTCTTTGTACTATCGACTGATTTGTAGTACTTTTTTTGTCAAAGAAAGAAGTCAGTCAGTTATCATGAATCGAAGCTAACGGAGTCAAAAAACAACACATCAGTTTTTCCATTACTTAAATTATCTATTTTATTACTTTGTCTTTAATGTCAATTCAATCAATCGAAGAAATAAATCTATTAATTAAAAAAGAATAATGTTATTGACCATCGTCGTGACAATTCAGAAATGGGACTGGAAAAACCTTCAAGTTCGCGACAATTAATGCGTAATACAGAAAAAGCGTAGAACGCCAATAAAAAAAATCAATCGTGTTTGTTATAAGTAATTAAAGAATGTCTATACACTACTCAAACCTATGTAAAAACAACGTGACTTGCAACGAAGCGGTGCGTTAGGGAAACACATCTCAGGTAGTTTTTGCGAAAATATAAGACCAGGACAGAGGGTGCAAGATGTGAAAAGCGCAACAAGTGAAAGGCAAAAGAGTGCAACGAAGAGAGAACCAAATAAAGAAGAATAAAAGTATCGTACTTTACAACCTTAAAACGGCCAACACGATCCAACATGGTCAAATTAGAAGGATTAAAGAGTTTATCAGTTAGACGAATTGCATCGGAAATATAGAATAGACAACATAGAACGAGACGCCGAGGCCTGGCCAGAGCAGATGGGAGGACTTTGAGATGGAATGGATGATCTGACAAAGATGGTAAAGGTAAAAATGAATGCAAACGTTAACTCACAAATCATTCCGATTCTATATCTAAAGTTTCAGAAGATTGTCCGGACAGTGAAATTGTAGTTGCTGGGGATTTCAATGTCCATAATCAATCTTGGCTTTCCCATTCGAGCCACACTTCTCCGGAGGGACAGTACGCTGAGCTTTTCGCCGCGCATAATAACTTGACGCAACTAGTGAATGAACCAACACACATTCCGCGTGTTGAAGGGCAATATCATAATATTCTTGACCTTTTCTTAACCTCACACCCTGAAAAGTACGAGGTTAACATTCTTGCACCTCTTGGTAACTCGGATCATTGCACCATTTCAGCATCCTTTTCGTTCTCCGATCCACTTCTAAACCAGTCACGAAGCGGACATTGTACATATACGAAAAGGCACGTTGGGCCGAGCTCAACAATTTCTATCAGCATTTTAATTGGAAATTATGTTTCCTAGACAATAATGTCGATGCTGCTGCTGAAATGGTCGAGAAAATAATTCTTCTTGGAATAAACACGTTTATTCCCTCGAAGACTACTTCGATTAAACCTTCAAAGAATTGTTGGTTTAATCAGACATGTAAAGAAGCTGTCAGATCCAAAGAGGAAGCGTTCAGAAATTGGCGTTTAAATAAAAACGTCACTACTGAGCTGCTACGTAAGCAGGCAAGATCCAATTGTGCCAGAGTGCTTAGGCGCGAAAAACTTCTCCACGAACAGCGCCTTCGTGCTAAAGTTCTTTCTTCTCCGAGGGGAAGTAAGAGCTTTTGGGCATTTGTTAAAAGAGTAAGGGACAATTCTTCATCTTCTATCCCAACTCTCGTTAACGATGACCAGATATTCACTGACCCGGTTGACAAAGCTAACCTTCTGGCTGAAATATTTGCCAAGAATTCATCTTTGCCATACAGCAGTCAACCACTCCCCGTAATCGAAAACGTATCTAGTTCGATGCCTCAGATATTTTTTCGATCACGTGGGGTTAAAAGGTTTTTGCAGATCTCAATGTAAACAAAACTCCGGGCCCGGATGGCATTTCAGCACTTGTCCTATGTAAGTGCTCTTCGACGCTAGCTCGTCCATTGCGCAATCTTTTCAACATGTCGTATCGTGCTGGTATTTACCCTTCACGTTGGGAAGTTGCCAATGTCCAGCCGATCCCCAAGAAAGGTGAGGCTACAAATCCTGCGAATTACCGTCCAATTGCAATATGTTCTGCGCTCTCGAAGGTCATGGAGAGCATGGTTAACCACCATCTTGTCAAATATTTAGAGTCTAATGGCCTTCTAAATGATCGACAGTATGGCTTCCGTAGAAATCGATCTACTGGAGACCTGATGGCGTTCCTTACGGAGCGATGGAGCCGATCTATTCACGCACTCATATCAAAACTTATTGCATTTGGTGTCGGTAATATCTTCTCTCGATTCATATCAAGTTTTCTCAGGGATCGCTCTATACGAGTAGTTATAGATGGGGTCTCATCCAACGAGCATAGGTTGACCGCAGGAGTGTCACAGGGCTCTGTCCTCTCTCCCTCTCTATTTCTTATTTTCATTGACGACCTGTTGGGTCAGACTGTGAACCCGATCTACTCCTTTGCGGATGACAGTAACCTATGTCATTCATACTCATTTGATCATCGGCCAGGTCCTCTGGAGGTCGAGGACAAAAGGAGAATGATGAATGACTCACTTAACCGCGATTTGGCGACGATTTGTGAGTGGGGCCAAATGAATAGAGTAGATTTTAATGCGCAAAAGACCCAGTGCTGTTTGTTGTCACACAAACGTTCACCAGATCCAGCATCGTCGTCAATTTCTATGGGTGGTGTGGATATCGACGACTCAGATACTCTTGATGTTCTGGGCATGAAGATACAGGGTGATGCTCGCTGGGCTAGCCATATATTCGAAGTGTCGAAAGAAGCATTCAAGTGTTTAGGCTTTTTGAAGCGGTGCAAGAAATACTTCACTCCATCTGATCTCGTAAATATTTACACCACTTACATCCGGCCTAAAATGGAATACAACTCGCATATATGGGCAGGGGCTCCATTAACATCTTTGAAGCTTCTGGACCGTGTACAGAGGAGAGCGGTGGTGATGATAGGGGATGGTAGGGCATACAGCTCTATTGTCTCCCTACAGCATCGCCGAAATGTGGGTTGTGTATCGCTATTCTACAGATATTTTAATGATATCTGTTCAGAAGATATCCGTCGTCTGGTCCCTGACGTTAGAACATTTAGTCGGAATACACGGCTATCCAGGGTCTCTCATCCGTTCATTGTGAAATGGCCGGTTGACCGGACGACGCACTATAGAGAAAATTCGTTCTTTAGCCGAACCGTTCGTATGTGGAATAATCTTCCAGCAAATGTCAGTTGTGACATTCAGAAATTCAAAACAAATGTCAACAAACACTACTCCCTCTTTCCTCCTTCCGATACCCAAATTTCCTTCCGCTAACACAATGCATTGCATTTATAGGGGGCATCCCCTGAGTGTTGGCCTTAAAAAAAAAAAAAAAAAAAAAAAAAAATCGAGATAGACTGGATCAGGGTAGTAATGATTTGTCCGGTGCGGAAGAAAGATCAGAAAAGGACGAGCTAGCAAAGTCGAAGTCGGTCAGTGATCGTGAGACAAAGCAAATAGACGCCGAACAGACAACACATCATTTTTTCCCCTTACTTAAATTGCCTTTTTATTAATTTGTCGTTAATATCAATTCAATAAATCGATTAAAACACAATTAAAAAAAATATTTAATAAAATATAATTTCTTATTTCCCAACAAATTGGGAATTAACATATTTTCTAAAGCCACACTATGAACAATTCCACAAACGAATGAGCCACCATTAGTGGTTTTGTAAATTTAAATTATTGACGTTTCTCCAATTTACGACACGACTACGTTAATCTTCATTAAGCTAAATAATCATCTCCGTCTTCGTGAAACGGCTGTTCGGTTTATCTCCTATTTTATTACGTTTTACCGCACTTGTACGTAAGATTGTGTGACTGACTTTTAAGTTTGGTTTTCTTCGGTAACCTGAGCTTCGGTCATATTTATATTAGAACAGTACCCAACCGAATCAATTATAAAATTAAGTCCGATCCATAGAGAGTGATCAAAATTGTAATGCTTATTTCCCATTAAAACTAAACTTTTGCGAACGCCACTATCCGATTTCCTTTTAACGTCACCACTTATACTTGTCCTGATTTTACCAACATATTTGTTTGACGACCAATAATAGCGGATAAATTGGCCTTTAATTCGTATTATCTGAGTATTGGTGGTCTGCAACAATTTGCTTCTCTAGTTTAGGAATGGTTAATTTTCTGCAAAATTCATGAATACAGTATTTGTTGGTAGTTACTTCCATTGTTCCAAATTAAATATAAAAAAATAAAGCTTACAGGTCGATGCCCATATAAGGGCCAAACAAAAAGAATTATATTGGTGGAACCAGGGCGTGAGCTAACATCAATGTTGAATGTACACAAAAATATATTTATGAAGCCGATTTCTATTCGACAAGGAATCATTGATAATATGCAGTATAAAATGTAAATAAGGAGTTTGTATTTACCAGATTCTGGTCGAAATTTTTTCGAAGGAGACAATGAATCATTTCCACTTTCGTCCGATCGTGGGGAACGATTTCTTTCATTAGATGCCTAAGAACAAACATTAATTTATAGTGAAAGTAATATGTAAACTTAAACGACGTATACCAACCATTTTTTATATATAAGATGAATAAACACTCCAGCACTTACATGTGTTTGTTGCGAGTATGCAAAGACGCCGACTATACTAATAAATGGTGTTACCAACAGAAAAAAATAAAAAAAATAAAAAGGCGATGCCAACCAAAAGTTGTAGCATTATGCTAGATGCCGCGCTACCTAAACAAAGAAGCGTCATACTGAAGTGACGATTAATTGACCCGATTTACACAATGACACTCCACCAATATTGAACAGGCAAAACGAAATGGAAATTGAGGGAAATTTGACTTTTTCATTGAAAAGTTCAAAAAAGAATAATATACTTCAGCAATAGGCAAGATTGTTTGTTTTTAAACATTCATCGTGTGAATGCTAATTACTTTACGAAGGGGTTTCAAAAAAAAATGTCGGGGGAAAAGTCATCGTATAAATTGGGACATTGTTATTTCGATGATTTTTTATCACAATAACAGGAAATGTTGATTTATGGTTTCAAATGACGTTCCATTTATTTATTTCCCTTAACATTCCATGAAGGAACAGAGAAGAAGAAGTTTTACATGGCTCTCTTACTCGTAAAGTCGCCAATATTTACGAGCTGGAAACAGCCGCTGAAAAATAGTTTTTGACGTTCTTAGCCGGTTTCGAACTCGGGTTCGTCTGTGTGATAGTCGTACACACTATCTACCACACCACGGCGGTCCACATGACGTTCCATTTACCACACATAAACTGTTTTCACGATACATCTGCTGTATGATCATGGCGACTACTTGTACAATGACGCTTTCCAAATACCGATACATTATTTTCTTCAATCAGAAAATAAATGGATAATATCACTATCTTTTAATTGTCAAATGTTGACATTCATTAAAGATATGGATCATTCGAACCAATCAACCGAAATATCAAACAGATTTCGGTGGACTTGCTTTGGTTGATATGTATTCAACAGATTCTCGCTCTGTCCGTAATTGTTATAAGGCCGCGAGCAAGCCTTGTATTAACTATGAATTTAATGTACACTCATATTACTCATATTACTGTGTATTAGAATAAAATATACAATTCTACGTATACTCTATTATACACTCGGAAAAAATCGTATTTACAAATATCATCAAAAACAAGTCCCAATTCACACTAGACAATTTTAATTGCCGCAATTCTAAGTTTGTAGGAAAGAGAGGTAAGGGGAAAGGAAATGGAAACTTGCTCGTACTGACAATTTCTTTTGCGTTATTCGTATTTTGATATTTTTAAAGCAATTTCTTTTTCGTATTTTGAAAGTCATTTGAAAATGCAATAATGAAAACAAAAATTGCCGAATAGAATTTCCTTGTGTGAACTCAAGAGACAAGTTCAAAAGGGAATCGTAAAAATTGCCGCAAGAAAAATTGCCTAGTGTGAATCGGGACTCTGTTTCAATAAAGTTTACTTAGTCCCCTTTTCCACAGGCAAATTGTTATTTGGCAAATTTTTTGTTTTCTCTTTTGAAATTTTCGCTTGCTTTTCCACTAGCAAATTTTTCTTTGCCAAATTTGCGAATCAAAATACAAAAGAAAGAAAGAAACGTCAAAAGTGTTTACATTTTAAAGAATTTTTCGAAGAAGTGTATACATAATTTAAAATCGGTGCAATAATGGACAAGGAGTGTAAACATAATTTAATAAAAGAGATTTTGGATTGTACAAAATCCGCGTTTGATATGGAGTCAGCCGGCTGTCTGTCAGTAAAACGAATAGGTTAAAAAGGAAATGTCAACAAAATTGTTTGCAACGAACAGAGCAAAGCAGAATTTGCGTGTACCGCAAATTCTGAACAGGCAAAGTTTTGTTTCTCTTCCTCGCACCCCTCTCGCCTACAAACTCAGAATTTGCCAAATAAAAATTTGCCTGTGGAAAAGGGGACTTATTTACTTGATGTATATGTTACGCATATATCATGTAATCATGTATCATTCTACACGTAGGCTCCATGATCAAACATCAAATGTAACGTGTAAACACCGCATAAGTTTTAAGCGTCCCAAACTAAACAATCGCGACGTCGTTTACTCACAATTTTTTTTCCCATACTCACATTTTTGCTACTGGCCGTCCGACTGGCAGTGAAATTTGGGCACATGTGTCAATTTATGGGATAATGTTATTGTGTAAATTTGTTTTTAGTGTTTTTTCGTATTAACAAAAGTTCAACTTTGTGCATTATTGGTAATAAATAACTCGTCGGACGTATTTTAATTACAAAAACAAAATGTTAACGTATTTATGAAAAAAAAATTGCTTGTCCATACTTTTCCCCAAATGCTTTGACAATTTGTGGTGTGGGGCAACATTGTGTTTTTGTTTACTGCTGCGGACGGCACATACCTCTAGTTTTTTTTTAGAAGATTTTCGATATTTCTCTTTTTTTTTCAAGACAATATGTGTACTCGATTGGCAATAAAATAATAGTACGTGTAATGGCAGGGTAAGCTTGTGTCTGTATTTTGGAAATGATTACACATTGACATCAGCTGTTTTAGGGTGTAGCATTATCCACCATCGACTAGCGATAGTGCAAAAACATTTTTCCGCTTATTAGAGGTAGCACTTTGAAAAACGTACTTAAAATCTGTTCATAGAGCTGCAAGTAAGCCTATGAAGGATGGTATATCCGAAGATGCACCTCCACTCAGAGAGCCATAGGTTCTATTGTGAATCGCTACTATATAGTTGAAGAAATTAGAGCTGTAAAAAGTATATTGAAGACTAAAAGTTGAAAAATTATGTGAAAGTCACTGGAGTACTGTTTTGTGTTAAGTATGCTATCCGTTCAGTCTACTGGAAACGCGCATCCCCTGTCGTTCATCCATCTAATGACCCTTATAAAACTAATAAGTTTTCAAAATTTTCCTCGAGATGTCCACTAGTTCAGCAAAAAATCTATTCCCTAGACATTTTAGTCTGTGGCGTTGCAGACCTGGACAATGACAAAGGATGTGTTCTATTGTCTCCAATTCACACTCATCCTTGCACATCCGGAAGAACTCTGGAGATCTGCTATCCTATCTTCTGGTCCTAGCCCTAACTGAGCTGAGACTTATGATGACTCCTATTGCAATGCTGAGACTTCATCTATCCAGTCCTATCAGTGACGTAGTCAACATAGAAATTTATGTAGTCGCTTTTGAGAATTATACTACCGGAAATTTCATCTTCAATACCGCCTGTGGCTTTGCAGACCTGGACAATGACAAAGGATGTGTTCTATTGTCTCCAATTCCCACTCATCCTTGCACATCCTGAAGAAGTCTGGAGATATGCTATCCTATCTTCTGGTCCTAGCCCTAACTGAGCTGTGACTTATGATGACTCCTATTGCAATGCTGAGACTTCATCTATCCAGTCCCATCAGTGACGTCGTCAACATAGAAATTTATGTAGTCGCTTTTGAGTATTATACTACCGGAAATTTTATCTTCAATACCGCTAAAATTTCTGCTTGAAAGACACTACATTAATCCGGTAGTCTGTATGTCCGCCTTTTCTATGTAGACACCAGCTCCCGTGCCTATCTCCATTTTGGACCCGTCCTTGAAGACCGCCCAACCCGCGTGTAAGTTGCATACTATTACACATGAATCACTTATGGTATGGTCTGGAATTCTATTTTCTTGACTTTGTAGTCCGATTGTTTACCTGGGACCCTGGACTGTCCTTGCATGTCTGAGCAGTGATGATTCATTAAGTCGAAAGATGCTTATGGCTGCCTCACCCACTATATGCAGCCTGTGGTGTACTTCTGATGCCCCCCGTTATATCTGATGCCGCACAGCTCTGTGCCTTTTCTATCTATCCTTGTTGCCTTCCACCACACTGTACAACCATATGTAAGAACCAGTCTTACTACCGCCGTGTAGATCCATTCCACTACCCTTGGGCGAAGTCCCCAATTCTTACCTATGGAGTTCCTGCATGCAAAGTAAGCATAAGTCCTTCTCTGAGTCTTTCTTTTGTATTTCTTCTCCAGGATGGTTTAGCTTCCGTAGCTAGTTTGAGCTCCTCTCCATCCAGCCATGGTAATCTAAATCCTTGGACGTAACGTAGCTAGCCTTGCCGGACTTCGGTATGAAAATCACCCTAACTACCCTTCACATTTTTGTTACATATCCGATCAGTAGGCACTTACTATAAATATCAATTAAAATTAATAGTACTACTTTTGAACAGTGCTACAGTGATGTAGGGAAGATGCCATATGAATCTGCTGATTTGTACGGTTTGAAGGTACAAATTGCCCATGCTATTGTGTCCAATGAATCTATATCTCTGATTAGATGCTCCTCTAGCCTCGTGTTGGATACCACGATTCTGGTCCGGTCCGTGACTTCATCCTCTGTATCACTACACCTCAAAGATGGACTCTGTCCATGTACCATGCGATTTCTGAATATATCCAAGTACCTTAGGGTCCTAGGATAAAATCTAGATGTTTCATTGACAGAATCGATGGCCTCTACAAGCTTGGTCCATGAGGTCCGTAAAGCATTTTGAGCTCTTTCTTGTAGTTATTGAAACTCACTTTGTAGTTCTCCCAGTCTTCTGAGTTTTTAGTCTGATGTGCCCTGTTGTATAACCTCCTGTTCATAGATCGTCTCCCTGTCCCTAGTCTGAAACGTAGGCGTGTTGATTTCAGACCCACAACCATTAAACGAAGCGGAAGCCAAGACGACGGAATTACCTCCAATTTTGATCCTGGCCAAAGTTCGTTAAGACCTTCAACTGTTTCGGTGAGAAATCTAGCCGAATTCTTATTTCCACAGTTGATGATCTTAACTGCCTTCGACCAGTCCGCACCCTTGAAGGAAATTTCGTTCCTCTCTCCCTTGAAGACTGCAATGCGATCGATCAGCATTCCCTTTACCTGCCCGTGATCGACACTGATCTTACCATCCTGATCAGATCGATCAATGACAGCAAATTGACGATGGTCTATCCGACCACTGCTGCTGGACTGTCTTGCCTTCTTAATTTTTAAGGAAGGTTCGTCGCCAGACCTCGCTCTCTTGGCTGTGGCCCCTCTAGCAGAGAGATCACCCCGAGAGCTATCTGACTTCTCCCCTTTCTTCGTGATTGTGGGTGGTACTCTCAGCACTCACATTCCTTGGTGTTGTTGGCTTTTCTTAAGCTGGGTTCTTTATCCGATCCGGAGTGGGGACAGCACCAGAAATTCCAACATCATTTTTAACAGACTTTACATCATAGAATGTTGTCGAACTACTTTGCTCTTTTCAGAGGTAGTTGGGAGACCTTAGCTAGGCGTTTCGGGACCCATCCGTTTCTCGGAGTCGTCAGAGCCTAGAGAAGACCTCCCTACACTCTGACCAGGGCCATGCATCATGGTGACACCATGTTCACCCTTGTCGGAAAGCAGGGCGAGCTTCTCCAGTCTATTGACGGCGTCGGAGGGGAGCAGTTAGCTGATAGTTTTATTTAAGTACTTACTAAACATCGACACTGCTACCAACCACCTTGACCTTAAAAGTGAATTTATAGCTTCACTTCGTACATGTAGTGTCGTATCATATATGTCAATTGGCCAGATGCCAGGGTATAAGAGATACTGACCTTCCATAAGACCCATTTCAAGCGTTTGTAACTCTTAGTTGTGTATCTTTTTATAGTTGTAGACTTCTGCATGAACCAGACCAGTTAAGTATTTAAAGTCCTTACGCAAGCCTAAAACCACAACAAAGGAATTGTAACCTTCAGCCTTTCTATGTGCGAGCCGATCTTCTCAATGGTATGTTGCTCCCACTGATTTGTATAAGTCTTATATTATTCACAATAATGAATCTATTCCTTGGACTTGCTCAAGCTCAGATAAATAAACAGCCTCCGACTATTGCTACCGGGACAGTGAGTTAATTCAACACCTACAGTACACAGTTCAGCATTGATCACTACAAAGAGGTCCATATATTCTCCAAGAGCTTCCTATTTTGATCAGAGGTCGCAATATTGTCGTTTTAATCGAAATAAACCTCCTTTGACTGGAAACGATATGACATATATGTATTACGAAGACAACGTTCAAACCCGCTGACAAGAGTGCATAGGACACTGGATTTCGCAACAGGTACATCGATCCGATCTTTTTTTAAGACTAGTAGTTTGCCTGAAACCTCGGTCTCAAAATGAAAACACACCAGAACCATGAGGAAAAGACGCCTCTCTCTCAGAACCTTCATGAGATTTGACTAGGACGACCCGAAAACATTATCCGAGGATATCGTAGATGTTGTCAGTGACAGCCTGGTGCTAGCGGCCATACATAGGGGGGATTCTGTCTTCTGTATATTTCCAAGATTACAAGGATATGCCAGGTCCACTACCCATCTGTAGTGATATTGGCTGGTTCCAGTCGCATAAACCTTACCACCTTCGGAGGTAAAAGCTCTGGCGGTATGATAAAAATGCCATCCCGACCCATTGCACATGTAAGGGTCCCGACAATTCCCATAATTCGTAGCCGTAGGGACTGTAATCTCAGCCTTCTAACTCACAAGTGGAAGGTTGGTCGTTTGGAATAGGCGAATGGGGTTCGCAGATATGCAGTATCGTCCTTTTCTGAGTCACTAAGGTACGTGTAGAAGTTCTTTATCACAATGCTTTGTGCGGAACAGACACAGACGAGGATACGGATGTGGTGATGGTGGTTTAACCACTACTCTAAGACTGCATTCGCATTGATTTTCTTCCTGACGCAAGGATGTATTGATATATTCATTAATTTGGAACCTTGGATGAGCGTTAATGTTTGTGGGGAACATAGAACATAGTTCAGGTGAAGATAGAAACATATCCTGTTTACTTGCAAATAGAGGATATTACAGTGTCCAGCATTGAATGCAGTAATTCTTAAACCTGGTTGCAGGGCTGTAAAGCGTTGACGATATAGAGGAAATCCGCCTCCAACTCTCATTTTGCAAAATTTTAAACTTCGTCATCACCGCAGACAAGGCAGGATGAAAAACCAAAACAAATTTTTGGTTGTCAGAGTGCCGGTTTTATTAACTTCTGAATTTTCCAATATGTTCTATATCAGGATGTTACCTCTTAAAGAAGTTACACTTCTTGTCGTAGTAAATGGCTTGGAAAAGTCGCTTTCTAATTTTTACTGATGAGCTGGTATCACTCAGTGTCATTCTATAAAGGCGTATAAGTTTTACTGGATTTTTATACGCAGGCATGGTTTCAAACAGTTTTTCTCTTATCGGAATATCGAAGACAGCTGATGAAAAAATGGTATGTATCGAACAACAATCGCAATGCTGGTTTCTGGAGCTAGTAAATCACAGTACATGCTGTCGAAAGTTCATCAATAGGGCTAGATCAACAAGAGCTTTTCAGGACTGGAACAATTACAAAGAAAAGCATAGACAATACAAAAGTACATCGAGGAAAGTTCTGGAGTGAATTGTGTAGTACAGTTGAATACTCTTGAGAAGTACGAAGTAGTCACCCATTTACTTATAATAAAACACAGCATTTACCTCTTATGTACATAGTTTTATCTATTGCCTTTTGACATCACAATTATTGCATTTATTTATGTTATATCGTACTCACATTCAGTTTTACCAGTCTGCCTGGAATATATTATTTGAAATCGAAACCAAAATAGCATGTGTTGAAAGGCGAAATGGCAGAGCTAGTGACTTCCACGGGCATTTTGAATAAACAACACTCTGTTCACAAAAATAATTGATTTATTGAAAAAACAAAATTAGCTTATATTAAAATTTCTTAATATTTTATTTATTTATTTATTATTAATTACAATACAAAGTAAATTTATATTCTAATTTTTTGGGTCCAAGGGTAAACCGGGTGACACAGACCATATGTTTAGATTTTTGCAGCGACAGACCAAAGCCTCTGGTGGGAATCGAACCCACAACCCCCACGCTGATAGGCAAGCACGCTACCAACTCGCCTACCGGGGCGCTTACAATTTCTAAATAATAATAATGAATTAATAAAAAAAAAAAAAATCAAGTATAAAATTCAGATCAAAATGGCCGATGCTTGACATTTTGGTTGTTTCTTCAAATATTTTACTAACTTAATGGGTAATGAGTTTTTGTTATAATCATTGTTTCTATTACGTTTATGCGCATTAGCAGACTTAATGGAAATTAACTTGTGCATTAACTCCTCAAAAACTGCATTAACTCTCACATAAATGCACAATCAAACTGCATTTAAGTATTTCAATATGGCAACACCGTCATAATCATTCACAATCAACTGTTAACTCATAAGAAATTACTATTGTCTAATCAGCTATTATGTCGAAATTAAATGGAAAAAAGTCAGCAAAGATAAGTTAGTTTAGTAATTTCCGCTTTTTCTCAAATAAATATTGATTTGTCATCAACAGCATGTCTGCAAATCTTACTTTCTTCCTTCTTATCATATCATATCGAGTAAATGCCAAAAAAAAAATGATAAACGGTTGTGTAGAAGCAGCAGTTTTCTAAATGCAGAAAAATGTCGTCTGTCAGGGTAACATTTTAATTTGTATTAGCGAATTTTTAATGCGCATTAACGCTGTCGTCTGTCTACAAGAGTATGATTATACTTGAATGCAAGCTAATATGACCATGGTTGTTGTCAAATGGAGATAAATGATGGGTCAGCGAAAATGCACTATACGCAACCATAGGTAGACGCGTTTCTTCGTTGGTAAGGCGACTTAATAATGTCTAGTACCGACCTCTTTGTGTACATTTTTCTTCGGTCGATATATACTAATCTTCCTAGAAAAAACTAGGTGAGAATTTGGCATTACTGACGAAAAGCTAGGAACAAACACTGAGTATCAATAACACTACCATTTGACTAACTTGTCTGACTGGCGTTTTGTTTTTCAGTGCAATACATTACTTTCACACACACGACGGGTTTGTCTATGATTTCGAAAGTTATTTATGTAATAACGATAGTTGTTGCTATTAAGAATGATAGAAACAAAGATTAAGCCATCCCGCGCAGAAAATTTAAATGTTCTGAATTCCATGTTGAGTAAGTACTTTTGCACTTCGGTACGGCCCATCACCAATTTCGTTTCAAGGACTATCACTAAGTCCTCTTGCCATAAAGCCATTTCGACCTGGAAGTTAATGTCAGCAAATATTCAGCCAGCCACTTCTTCCAAAATATATTTGAATATTGTTGTGAACATAAATATTCTTGATTTAATAATATGCCCCTGTCACTGCATACTGACATCGTGTTAAAGCTTCTGCGGTATCTAAATCCACTGGAACGTATGTGAGTGGTCTTGAATTTATGACGTTTTCAACTTCTATTAACATACATAATAAGAGCTCATCATTTTGATTCCTTTATGGCATAATTTTATATAAAAATGTTGTAATATAGCGTACTAGCCGCTCCCAAGCACCTCCCATATGTGGTGAGGCTGGAGTATTTAAATTATATTTATAAATATTTTAACCAATTCATCTGCACCTACGAAATTAGTGCCATTTTCGCGGTAGAATTACCCTCACGACATAAAGTTGAGAATAGCTCAAATGCAGGAATTCGTGGTCAGCGAATGTGAAACCTCGATGTGAACTGCTCTTATAGCCAAGCACTTGAATGGACATACACAGGGCTTCTCTTGATGATGGTTGACAGTGACCAGGATGGGCCCAAACAAGATTATTCCAGTAAATGTAAAAGATGATACAAAGAATGCTACACGATTACGAGGTCATCAGTGGATTTTGAGATTTCCTAATCTTACACATCTGACAAGTGTGAACTACTAATTTAAATATAGCACGAAGTCTTGATACAAAATACATTTGTCGTATTTAAGTAACTCCGGTTTCGAGATTTGTATGACGTAGCTGGCCTGTACTGGTCTTCCTTTGACTGTCGGATATTGGATTTGGTCTTCTATAAGTTATTTAAGGAAGCTAAGAAGTTGTTAAAGGGAATTAGTAAGGAACTTTCCTCGATATCTGTCAGGTTAAGATGGGGGAAATGTTTTCAAGGTCTAAATGGACTGAGAATAGGATGACATCTCCTAAAAGGAAAAACTCGTCGATTTCACTGGATGTGGATGAAGAGGGGTTCGAATAAACCTGTCACTCTGGTTAATTCTGTGGAACCGGTAGTGTTCCCGGCGGCACCGTTTTTCGTTCATACAAATAAGACTGCTGTCTCTGACACTGGGTGGAGCGAGAAATTGCCTAGTGTTCGGTCGAATGTACCAAGCGTGTATGTGCATGGATTGGTTGTTGTTACCCCTTGTAGGACTGTTTTACTGATACTTCAGTTGCATTCAAACAATCAAAACAATATCAAAAATGTTGGATTTCAATTCCAATGATTTTAAAGTTATTAAATTTAATTATTCTCAACCTAAAGATATTCCATCTTTTACGACAATCGTTCCATCGACAAATTTTGGTATGATTGTTGATGAATCTTTTGATTCCTGAATTCATTCCGAGGTATAGCACAGTGCGTGCTCCTGGTTACATGGTTCCATGTAAATTAGGTTGTTAAAATTAATCAATGGAATGTACCTAATAGGTTTTTGGACCTTGTCTTAAATATAATTGTAATGGTGTGTCCTGTTGGATACTCACCGATCCTGAATACTTACTTAAATTACTTAAAATTAATTTGAATTCGAGAGCATTAATATATTAATGAATTGAATTATTTATTTCTTAAAATTATATTAAATTGATTACGAAAATGAATTCATTAAAAGCTAAAATAGCATTATTTATTTAGTAAAAAAGAAATAAAATAAACGTATTCCTTGTAAATTATTGAAGTGAAGAGAAAAGTCGACCATAAAAATCGCCATTTTTATTATTGGACAATTTTTAAATTATTAAAACTTCTCGCGTCCATAAAAATAAAAGTATCAACATGTATCTTATCAGGACGCTTCCTTTTGTGGAGGATAATTATCACCTGACTTTAAGGATTTATCTAGATCCCATTAACCCTAGGATAGGCGATAAGCTTTCGATCACTAAATTGACCTCTTGGTCTGGCCAGACCACATGACTATAATAGACAGATTTTTGGCTATAAACATACTGTATACCTAATCATGGGGTCTTAATTCATATGGAAATTGTTGATATGTGTTATACATAGTCATTTAAAGCGCAACTGTATCTACATACTTCCAAAATAAGGTAAAAAGGTCACAAAAAATAATATACAAAAAAACATCCTCTTTTTTGATAAAAATCAAATTTCATGTTTATTTTTCAAGAAGTAAATTCAAGTTCTTAACATAAGTATCAAATCAAAAAAAAATCAAAAATAAAGAGAAAAACAAAGACAAAAGCAAAAACAAAACCAAACTTCTACCTTTCATGAGGGTTTCATGAGTAAACTCACAGCTGTGGCCTACTCAGACCAAGAGGTTAGTTTAGTGGTAATTTTTTTCCAACGGGAATTTCTCCCCATTAGCTTGCAATTTTCGAGTCAAAATTGAATTCGTCCGATTCAGCATACTTCCCTTATAGATATCAACACCCTCAATTTTTTAATTTGTGCCTTTAAAAAAAATTATAAGCGCTCAAAGTCAAATTTGGTCTGGCCAGACCAAGTAGTCTATCCTAGGGTTAAGACATACTGTAAATCAGGACAATTTAGAAGAATTTTTTTTCTCCCGATAGTTCATTTTAGTCCTGATTCATATTTTTCCTTTATGATAGCTGTTAATTTATTCTGGCAATGATTAAGTTTAACCTTTAAAGCTGGTACCATATGTCGTAAAATACGTCGTTTTTATTTTGTTAGTAATAACTTCAGGGAATGCGTGAGTTGTTAGCAACTCTATGTAATGTTTCTTGACTTCAGTTCCTTTTATATATGAGGGATAGTGAAAATCCAATCCACCGTGGAGTTGAGAAATTTGAGGAATGTAAGGAATAGACTTTATAGACAAGATAGTGATCTAGTACGGTATAGTGTTTCCAAATATAAATATTCTGTATCGTGTTCTGATCCTAAATATTTTTACAACTTCGTTAATTCTAAGAGAAGAACAATGGGGTTTCCGAAGCCGATGAAATACAGGGGTAAGGAATCCTCAGAAGATAATAAAATAGCGGATCTTTTTGCAGAGTTTTTCCAGGGAACATATAGAGTTAGCTGTTCGATTGTGAACTATCTTTATCCAATTCGATTTTATGATATACTGTTAAATTTAAGTTTAAATTGCGATGAAGTTTTACAATGGGTATTAGCTATTCAACTGGTCCGGATGACGTTCCTGCCACTGTGCTGAGCATTTATTTGTCTAAGGGCTGACTTATATTTTTATCCTCTCATTATCTTCGGGTGTCTTCCTCAGCTATTGAGGGAGAGTTATATCGTACTTTAACATAAGTCAGGTAGTAGGTTTGATACAGATAACTGTAGAGGCATTGCTGCGTTCAGTGATATTCCGGAATTGTTTAAGAATCTTGTTACGAGGATGTTATTTCATTCTATATGTGGCATAATATCTGAATATCACCATGGTTTTGTTAAGGGTGGGTCGAATGTTAATAATCTTTTACACCCATGTCTCGTCTTCGTGTTCCCAGAAACAGCTAATAATAATAACACTGAATAACACTAAAGAAACATAGAATTGCTATGAACTATTTATATAACAATATACTATTTATGTTACAATACATTTTATTGCTACATGCAATTTTCGGATTGGATAAAATCATACGTTGGTGTAAGGACGCAAAGGGTAAAATTATAGCATGAGCATGAATGCTAGAGATTGCTGTAATCCGTAAAAGAGTAGATCGTGTTCACAGTCTGATCTAACAGGTCGTGAATGAAAATAAGGAATAGAAAAGGAGAGACGTTAGAACCTTGTGGAACTCCTGTGGTCAAGCCGGTGAATACCTTACTCATTTAACAAATGCCCAAAACCTCTTACTTCCCCTGGAGAATAAAGAACTTTAGCACGAAGACGCTGTTCGTAAAGATGTTTTTCGCGCCGAAGTACCTTGACACACGACGATCTTGCCTGTTTGCGTAGCAGCTCAGTATTGAAATTTTTATTTAAACGCTAATTTCTGTACGCTTTCTATTTGGATAGCTTCTTTGCATATCGATTAAACCAACAATTCTTCGGAGGTTTGATCGAAGAAGTCTTCGAGGGAATAACGTGCTTATTGCAAGAAGAATGATTTTCTCGACCATTTCAGCAGCAGCATCGACACTATTGTCTAGGAAACCCAATTTCCGATTAAAGAACATGTATTATTAAACTAACAATTCTTTGGAGGTTTGATCGAAGAAGTCTTCGAGGGAATAACGTGCTTATTGCAAGAAGAATGATTTTCTCGACCATTTCAGCAGCAGCATCGACATTATTGTCTAGGAAACACAATTTCCGATTAAAGTGCTGATAGAAATTGTTGAGCTCGGCCCAACGTGCTTTTTCGTATATGTACATTGTCTGATTCGTGACTGGTTTAGAAGTGGATCGAAGACAGGAGAACTAAAAAGATGGTGAAATGATCCGAGTTACCAAGAGAGGCAAAAAGGTTAACCTCGTACTTTTCAGGGTGTGAGGTTAAGAAAAGATCATGTGTGTTGGTTCGTTCACTAGTTGCGTCGAGTTGTTATGCGCGGCGAAAAGCTCAGCGCACTGTCCCTCCGGAAAAGTGTGGCTCAAATGAGAAAGCCAAGATTGATTTTGGACATTAAAATCTCAAGCAACTACAATTTCACTGTCCGGACAATTTTCTAAAATTTTTGATATGGAATCGGAAAGGGCGTCGATGCCCTTTAGGGTACCCTTCCTTTCCAAATTTTGACTTCTGTAAAGAAAACCGAGATATAATGGGTGTGATCTAATACTGAACTTAACCCAAATGGAGTTACATTCTGGATCTTGTGAGTCCAAATGTTGCTGGCTCTGGAACACAACACTATTACGTATATATACAACAAGGCCTCTGTCGGAAAAGAAAGAGAGTGTGATAACCAGGAATGTCAAAGTCTGTTGATCAGGATCCCCACACACCTGGGTCTCACATAGAACGAATACATCTGGCCTATGGAATTGAACGTGAGTGCACATCGCTAAGAAATTAGCTTTCTGCACTCGTATATTCGTAAAATGTGTTTTAAATTGACCTACCATTGTAACACATTGTAACTGTGCGCCCCTCTTGCCGCTGCTAGAACCATCAAGTGGTCAGTGTTAAACCTTTAACACATGAAGAGTCGTTTGTATTATGCGAAAAGGGATACGGAGAGGAAGGGGGGACACAGGAGAAGTGGAGCATAACAAAGCCCTTCGTGTTGGCGTTGATGAGCTGCGATGTGTGTGACTGCTGTTGGTGTTTGTTGTTGATATTGTGCTTATTTAATTGGTTATGGTTTTTTTGTTGTGGAGACGGTGGTTGGTTTTTCTTTTTTGAATATTGTTATTGTTGTTTTGTGTGACACTATTTTTTCACTAGGAAAACTAAACGGACAGATCATATAAATAAATGAAAGCGCGATGACGACCGGGCAAACAAAAGTACGTGTGTACCGGACAGAAGACAAACAAGTTATGTCTACAGATCATCCAAGGTTTTGTAGTTGTGTTAGGCAAACCCACATTTCAAATCTTTCCAGAGTTTTTCAAACGGATTCTAGTCTGGATGTTAAGCCATGTGTCAGAAAAAAACCCATGGAGTGGACCGTGTTATTGTCCGGAAGTCGGCGAAGGAACATGTATGTTGTTGAGCATCGGACGAATCCTCGCGATGACAATCTGGATTTAATCGTCATGTGGGATTGAACGACGGGAACCCCATATAAATTATCAATGGTAACTCTGTCAATAAGAAACGGGCAGTCTCTCCGCAGCCGTGACAACGTAAAGACGTATCGAATTTTAACGAGCAGTTTATTTTCTTACATACACATCAATTTTATCCATTATATTAAATAGTTTCTAAACATTACATACTTTATCAAATAAATATTCAATAAATGAAACTCAAAACCCACAAATTGGGGGCTCACCGCGATCGTGAATTTGTGCTGGAAAACAAATGAGATTAGTGTACTCCAGTGAAATAAAAGACAAAACGAGCAACTTCTTTAGAAAATAAAGAAGTATGTGTGTGTATGTGTAAGAAGGGAGAGGACTCATAAGAGTAGTTGACGACGAGCACATATAACGAGGATAACGACGTTTGTGTTCTCAATACAAAAATAAAAAGACGAATGTGTGTACTTTTGAGCACAAACATTAACAACGACGTAACAAGAGATTAATAACACAACAACACCGACGAGAACTTCAGCTATATTACGCCAACGAGAAAGGTGTAGCATATACAACGACGACGTAATATGTGTGCAAATTTAAAGTAGAGTGACGAAGAAAAGTAACCGTTTTTATAATAAAATACTGACGACAACGAAGTAGAAAAAGAACATGCCATCATTAGGGGATTTTTCGACCGTGAGCAGCAGCTTGAAAACGGCCAAACGTGCGGTCGTAGTTGCCATGCATAAATTCGTATTTGGGTGTGAAGGAGATCGAGAGAATAGAAGACGTTTACGCTCATTCGAAGGCTTTGAGTACGACGAGAGTAGCAGTTTTTTTGAAGAGAAAGCAACGTATGTTAGAAACAATCTGAGCACGGCAGACTTGGTCTCTATGTGCTGTGCTTTGGGCATAAGTTATAAAGGCGACAATTTGTTTTTGAATATTTTCAAAAATTTACGAAAGGGCACAATGCTAAGTGTTGATGATGCTGAGAGTGAAGGCGACGAAACTGATGATGACGAAAATGATGAAGGGGATAATGACGACGAGGCTGATGATGAGCGTACGATGGTAGAAAGACGTAATGATGAAGGGGATAATGACGACGAGGCTGATGATGAACGTACGGTGGTAGAAAGACGTAGCGAAGCAAGCTATAGAAAAGCAGCATATGGTATAGTGGATGAGGATTGTGTCAAACCAAATGTAGCAAGTATGAAGACAAAAAGCGGTATGGTTACAAGCAGAAATGAACATCAAAATCGAGTGGATATACAACAGCAGTACAACAGCAGGCCACCAATGTTTTCTTTAAGTTTTCGAGATATTGAAGATTCCGTTAGACAATTTGATGGTGCCGGAGATTTGCCGGTGAACGTATGGATCGACGAATTTGAGGACACTGCATCGATCATGGGTTGGGACGATTTCCAAAGGTTCATCTTTGCGAAACGATCGTTAAAGGGACTAGCAAAACTATTTATTTCAGGCGAGCGTGGTATATCATCTTGGAAAATATTGAAAATGAAATTGGTGGACGAATTCCATTCTACCACGAACAGCGCACAATTACATAGAGCTTTGACTGAAAGAAAGATGCAAAAGGACGAAAGCTTCCAGGAGTATTTTTTGAAAATGAGGGAACTGGCCTCACGTGGTAACATTGAGGACGACGCATTGATTCAGTACGTTATAGACGGAATACGTGATCTAACCATAAACAAATCGATTTTGTACGGCGCAAAGAATCTTAAAGATTTCAGAGATAAGCTGAAGTGTTATGAAATAATGCAGGAGAAGTGTAAGCCGAAATCTGATATTAAAGGCGTACAACAGAGCACGACGCACCTAAAGAAGGAACGTGGGGAATTGTGTCATAATTGTGGTGAAAAAGGACACATTGCCAAGAACTGTGACCATAGAGGAAAAGGTACGAAGTGCTTTAGGTGTAACAATTTTGGTCATATATCCAGAGAGTGCCCTCTGCAGGTTGATAAGCCTAACGTACGTCATTTGCTTGTCGAAAATATAATGCATAAGAGCGTGAGGTTCTCAGACAAGGATTGGACCGCTTTATTCGATACAGGAAGTAAATTCAATGTGGTAAGCGAACTGATTTACGATTCTTTGGGAAGACCTGAATTGCGAAGATCTGACTTTTATTTGGTGGGATTCGGTGACAAGTCTCGCGTAAACAGAATTAAACCTATTGGTAATTTTCAACACATGGTGGAAATAGACGGCGAAAACTACAACCTAATTTTTCATGTTGTTCCAAGTTCTTCGATTGACATAGACGTCATATTGGGAAACGAGTTTTGTTCTCATGCCCGTGTGGAGATTACAAGTAATTCCTTGAAATTTGAAAGAATCCAAAATGAAGTAGATGAGGAGATTCAGAACATGATGCTTATTGATGTTGAAACTCCTGAGAATGTCGTCGAAGTAGACGCTGCAGCGAGTCAAGGGGCAAAGGCAAAAGTATATAATTTAATTGCAAACTACGTGCCAAATAAATGTAAAACTACGAGCGTCGAAATGAATATAATTCTGGAAGATGAAACTCCTGTTTTCTCAAGACCACGCAGATTGCCGATAACAGAAAGAAAAGCAGTTGATGAACAGGTCGACCAGTGGCTGAAAGACGGAATCATTGAACAATCAGAGTCTGAATTTAGTAGTCCAGTGGTATTGGTGAAGAAACGAGATGGGTCATTTAGACTATGCGTCGACTATCGAAGAATCAACAAGAATATAATGAAAGATCGTTATCCCTTACCTCTAATCGAAGATCAATTGGACCGGATGCAAGACGCCAAGGTGTTTAGTACAATCGATTTAAAGAACGGCTTCTTCCATGTCGATGTAGCGGAAAAAAGCCGTAAATATACTTCTTTTGTAACTTATAACGGACAGTACCAGTTTCGTAAAGTGCCCTTTGGATTGTCAAACTCACCCGCCGTATTTCAAAGACACATAAATACAATATTCCGCGAACTAACTCGAAGGGGCATCGCACTTCCATACGTGGACGACATTATTATACCCGGTAAAGACGAAGACGACGCTGTTAGAAATCTCGAGGAAGTAATCAACGTTTGCAGGGACTATGGACTTGAACTGAACTTCAAAAAATGTAAGTTTCTGAAGAGAAGAATCGAGTTTTTGGGTCATGTAATAGAAGACCAGCAAATTTTTCCATCAACTAATAAGGTCGACGCTGTAATGAAGTTTCCAATTCCGACTGATGTGAAGCAACTGCAAAGTTTCTTGGGCCTCGCTGGTTATTTTAGGAAATTCATTCCGCAGTTCTCCCAAATCGCCAAACCTCTGAGCGATTTGACGAAGTCTAACGTTAAATTCGAAATAGGTGATCAGCAAATAAGTGCTATTAACACACTGAAAAAGATTTTAAGTGATAAGCCCGTGTTGAGTATATTTAACCAGCAGTATGAAACCGAAGTCCACACGGATGCCTCGATCGACGGCTATGGTGCCGTGTTGTTACAGAAACCGGCTGACGATGACAACTTTCATCCAGTCTACTACATGAGCATGAAAACGACTGACGCCGAAAGAAAATATTCAAGCTATGAGTTGGAAATTCTCGCTGTTGTCGAAGCGCTAAAGAAATTTCGAGTATACCTTCTTGGCCTTCATTTTAAAATAATCTCCGATTGCAACGCATTTACGAAAACAATGGAAAAAAGAGACTTATGCACCAGAGTTGCTAGATGGGACTTACTTCTGCAGGAATACGATTACGAGGTGGAGCATCGAGCCGGAGTTAGAATGAAGCACGTGGATTCTCTGAGCAGGTACCCGATATTGACAATAACAGAGGATAGCACTTTGATACGACTGAAACACGCCCAAAGCCAAGATGACGAGTTGATGGCTATTGTACATATTCTTCGAGAAAAGAACATTCACGACGACTACTTTATGAGAGCCGGCATTCTGTATAAATATGTCAATGACAACGAGGTCTTAGTGGTTCCAAAAGGTATGCAAAGAGAAGTAATCCGGAACGCACATGAAAAAGGACATTTTGCGGCCAAGAAAGTTAAGGAACTCATACAGCGCGAATATTATATACCAAAGATAGACGACAAGATCGAAAACCATATATCCAACTGCATACCATGTATAATCAACAACCGAAAGCGAGGCAACCAGGAAGGTGAGCTGCATCCCATCCCGAAAGAACACGAACCTCTACATACTTACCACATAGATCATCTGGGTCCGCTGGAGTCGACCAGTAAGAAATATAAACACATCCTCGCTGTCGTCGATGCATTCACTAAATTCTGTTGGTTGTATCCAACTAAATCAACAACAACAAATGAAGTCATAGCGAAACTGAAATCTCAGAGTATGGTGTTTGGAAATCCCGTTCAAATTATTTCAGACAGAGGGACGGCGTTTACTTCGGAAGACTTTCGAAATTACTGTGAATTGGAGGATATTAAACATTTCCTCATAACGACTGGTCTACCGCGGGCGAATGGGCAAGTAGAGAGATTGAATGCAACGATTATATCGGTTCTGTCCAAGTTAAGCGTAGATAATCCTTCAATGTGGTACAAATACGTCGGTAATGTCCAGCAAGTAATCAATTCAACGCTTTCCCGAAGTACGAATGCAACACCTTTCGAACTATTAGTTGGCATTCGAATGCACACTCCCGAGTTGGTCAAGATAAAACAGCTGGTTGAAGACGAAATGTTATCGAAATTTAATGAAGGTCGAAATATAATGAGGCAAAGTGCCAAGGAGCAGATCGCTAAGATTCAAAACGAGAATCGAAAGTCATATAATTTAAGACGTAAAAGAGCTATCAAGTATAAAAGAGGTGATCTTGTTGCTATTAAGCGGACGCAATTTGGTCCCGGCCTTAAACTGAAGCCAAAATACCTAGGTCCGTACGAGGTAACAAAAGAGAAGCCAAATGATACATACAACGTTTTGAAGTGTGGTGATAGCGAGGGCCCTAGAAATACTACGACGTGCGCAGAGTACATGAAGCCTTGGTCAAAGAGTTTGGACGATGAAGAATTCGAGACGAATTCTATGCAGGATGGACGAGTTGTGGGATTGAACGACGGGAACCCCATATAAATTATCAATGGTAACTCTGTCAATAAGAAACGGGCAGTCTCTCCGCAGCCGTGACAACGTAAAGACGTATCGAATTTTAACGAGCAGTTTATTTTCTTACATACACATCAATTTTATCCATTATATTAAATAGTTTCTAAACATTACATACTTTATCAAATAAATATTCAATAAATGAAACTCAAAACCCACAGTCATTTAATCTCAACAATTAGTGCCATCTCTGGCATTGGAATGAGTTAATGCCATCAAGAATATCAAGGTAATTTTTGTTGCACCAAAAAGTCTTTATTAATTACTGAAGAAGTATAACGTATTTCTCATTTACTAAAACACATTTTTCATGAGTTCGTTTGTCTGCTGCATCTACGTGCAACAGCAAACATACAGGCTTCTCCCAAGACTTTGTCTTTGAGAACCCAACAAGTCCACCTCCCGGGTAGGATCTTGTTCATATGTACTTGGAAAATAATAAAACTGTGACGGGTTCGTTGGTTGACCCGTGACTGATGTTGTTGTTGAGGAGATATGTGTAAAATTCATTTAATTTGTCTGGGATCATTTGGTGAATTTATGATCAGTTGGTTCATTACCGCAGATACATATAAAGGAGAGTGTCAACGACCTCGATTTAAGAACGTATTTATTTCTGTACCAGTAGCATATTTACACAATCTTATGTTCCTTCTCTACAAACATTTAATTATTGTTGCAAGCGAAAATAATAGAACAAACACCAACAACTTTTAAGCAACTTGAGATATTAACAAAATTTAAAAAACATTTTTATGGGATAACATATTGCAGAAACACCACTCTTGTGTTTGGGATTGTTGTTCTGATAAAACCGGAAGTTACGTCAAAGCCGCTGTTTTTCTGCAAATTGCTTAAAAGTGTCTTTAAGAATGTTTATATACATTGTTTTGTCCATGATTCCTTCTTTAGCAACTACGTTTTCGACACTGCCATAAAAGTCTATAATAAGAACCAAATGTGCAAAATTCGACTTACCGGAGAAAATGACACCTTTCAGAAATCTAAGTTGGCATTCGGCCGTAAAAGTCACAATATACGTAAAAGTATATACCCACATGTATCTCTTTTTTTTATATGGGTGCATATACAGTCGACTCCGCTTAAGTGAAAATGCTGCTATTTCGTTTCAGTTATCCGTAGTTTTCACTTAAGGGATAAGTGAAAAAAATTTCAGTTATCCGATGTAAATTCAGAAGTAAAAACCCGTAGATATTTATACTTTATTTCATTTAAAAAAAATATATTTATTAAATATAGAAAAAACTCAAAAAAGTAATTTAAAATCAATTCAGTCATTTAAAAAAGGTACATTAGTCTGAATACGTACATATCGTAATTTGTTTATATCGATTTACTAATATTTGTTTGTGTCATTTTGTTTAAAACTTATTGACACAGCTCAAGATAAAAAAATCATTCAATACACGAATTGACGTAAGAGCGTCTTTGACAGTAGGCTTATTGAAAGGCGCTGTACATTGTTCACCCTCAATGTTGTCATCTCTTGTCACTACTTTTTTGTCGCTATCTACAATTTGAAGTATGGATGACGAAACATCTAAGTTTTGTTTCAGTTAAACGGAGTACATTGCATATAAAATTGTTAGGTTGGATGTAATTATTGTTTCACTTAAGTGGAGTGAATTATTTGTAATGAGCATGAAAACAAATGTCTGTGAACCTTATATTTCAAATAACTGATATTTTTCAGTTCAGCGTATTTCAGTTATCCGGAGTCGACTGCACCAACAATTATCTCAATCGGACGATATTTAGAGGTCAGGATGATTTGCAACATTTATATCTCTTGTGGAGCGCAAAAAAATCGATACTTTTGTATTTTGGGACACCTTAGTGTTATCGGTCGATATATTGAAAAGGGATTGATATCTACGTAAAATTTGTAGGTGGGACAATGTCTGCGGGTCCGCTAGAGATCTATATCCCTCGGAGATTTACAAATTAAATCATTCTCCTGTCATTCAGCCTTTTAGATTTAAAAAAAACTCTTGTACGCAAAACATTTACCTGAATGTACTTGCCAAACTCCGATTTCACCCACCAAAATCAACCCAAAACGAAAATAGTACACAGTTTCATTTATTTTTTGTTAAGATTCGCTGTTAAGATTTTAGCGGGATTTGTTCTTTTTTGCAAGACTGGGTACACATGGTATCAAGTATTACCGTTAAACGAGGCCAGTTCCGTTGAAAGATATTATGTCAAGATATGTTTACCCACACTTAACACCTTTTGGTCGTATGTGTTCAGTCCACCTTTGTTCTCATATAATTTTGTATTGTATAGTCGATGGTCCAGTAAGGTAAAGTGTAATCTTTTTAAATTGTGCGCATGTATTTAATATGTTTATTCGTACCAATCACCATACAACCGAATGTTAAATAATCTTCGCAATTCAGTTGCATACTCAATTTGGGTTGATTTTTGTCCAATTAGCAATATTCACAATCTGCTGAATATGTCAAGCTGCAAATTTTATAGACAAGAAGATATATTCTCAAATGAGTAATTTTTGAACAAATATGTAATTTAATGATAATTTTAAATCCAGGATATGTTCATTCAAGCTCTTCTTTTATTGATATAGCAGGAGATGCTCGTTTTTGTAGACTTTCGTCAATCTTTTCGCCATTCGTTTGCAACAATACGGATTCGGAAGAGTTTTTGCTCGAATGTATTAGACCAGTTGTCGACGGGGGTAAAGGAATAGCAACATATTGGTGCCCACTTCCATCTGAAAAGAAAACGAAAAATATTAATACGTATGTATCTGGTGTAAGTAGTGTAAAGAAAAGTTAAGCAATGACTATTATATTGTGTCATAACAATGCAGAAGGTCATAACTAGAATTGGGCTTCGGGAATTTCCCGACGGGAATTCCCGAGAAATTTCCCAGATTTTTCCATTCCGAATCTCGAGATTTGAAATTTTTAACTTTTCGGGAAATCCCGAATCTCGAGAATATCTCAAGATTTCTCGATAAATCCATTTTCCTTTAAAAAAATGTTTGTTGACAAATATTAATAGAAAAAACAATTCTTTCAAAAGTAAGAGAATCTTAAGTTTGCAAGTAAGAGAATACACATATGATTAATCCCTGGAAACACCAAACTGTAACGGCAACTCTGTTACACAGAATCGCACACTACATGATATAGCAACAAGCTAAACGACCATATTTGTTACGCAGAATCAAATACCAATTCACACCAGTGTTTCAATTGCTATGCGAGAAGCGACCACAGTATAACTTTTCTATTTGTACGCGATTATCAGTGGAAGCCATTAACAGTCTATGTTTTTTAAAACACCATTTTGGTAAATTATGTTTTCGGGATTTCTCGAAGTAAGGAAAATTTCAATCTCGAAATATCGGGAAAATCTAAAATCAGTGTAGGTTAGGTTAGGTTGAATGGAGGATCGGTCATGCACCATGACCGTCTCATGTCATTGACATACACCTAGGCCAGCAATTTGGCCTGTTGTGCGCTCCTTGTGTCGTCTACGAATTCCCTTCCCCCTTATCCTACGTTAGGAATTCGGTCCCCTCTATAAAGTTACTTAAATTCCTTATGTCTATTGCTTTGACGGCCGATAGGCCATCTAAAGTGTCCTCTCCTAATTGGACTTTCCTGACATGCGAGAAAGCAGGGCAGTGGCACAGGAAGTGTTCCGCCGTCCTCTCCGCATGTCCTGCATTCGTCGCTCTGGGAACATCCTATTCTAAATAGGTGTGCCCTTAGACTAGTGTGCCCTGTGATGACTCCAACTAGCTTACTTAGCTTGTTTTGTTATACCCGAGTATTCTCTTTGTTTTATTGTAATCGAGGTTTCCCCAGGTTTCTTTCAGTGTAAAAGCAATGAATTTCAGAAAGTATTCTTCTCATTTATGTTTATATAAGTACAAAGTATATAAAAAAATATTTGAAAATATTACTATTTCAATAATTTCAAAAAAAAAATATAGTTTAATAAAAATAATTACAAAAAAATCAAAACAAAAATAATTCAAAATTATACTTATTAAAATAGCGGAAAAAAGTGATTGAAAACATAATTTACCAAAATGGTGTTTTAAAAAACATAGACTGTTAATGGCTTCCACTGATAATCGCGTACAAATGGAAAAGTTATACTGTGGTCGCTTCTCGCATAGCAATTGAAACACTGGTGTGAATTGGTATGTGATTCTGCGTAACAGTATGGTCGTTTTGCTATATCGTGTAGTGTGCGATTCTGTGTAACAGAGTTGCCGTTACAGTTTGGTGTTTCCAGGGATTAATCATATGTGTATTCTCTTACTTGCAAACTTAAGATTCTCTTACTTTTGAAAGAATCGTTTTTTCTATTAATATTTGTCAACAAATATTTTTTTAAAAGAAAATGGATTTCTCTAGAATTCTTGAGATATTCTCGAGATTCGGGATTTCCCGAAATGTTAAAAATTTCAATTCTCGAGATAGATCCCGTCTATGCTAGTTCGTTCCCTGTCCTATCAGCCCGATCATTCCCAAAATTCTCTGTCTAGGTATCCATACCAAGGATACCTCTGACGAGAGACTTATTCTCGACAAAACCTACTTACATTCATTCACTAAAGTCGAGGAGGTCGCACAGGATTATGAAGAAAGTAAGAAATCCACATGGCTGTCAACGCAGATAAAGTTGTAATGTTTTGACTTTATTGTTAACAAAAATGTCTGCCAGGAGATGATAGTAGTGTTCCCGGTTGTCTTCCCTCGAGACTATTCTCGAGCCAATTCCGCCATCCGTGTAGACATTCACGTTTAAACTGGAGAGAATGCCACCTCGATTGCATTCCGTTCGAAGAGTCTGCCGAAGCTCAGATGAGGAGTCTAGTAGTCTGTAGATATTTTTAGTTCCGCTGAAATGGTGTCTGGATGGAAATATAACTTCGAAGAGTCTACCGAAGCTGGTATGAGGATCCGGTAGTCTGTACATATCTTTAGATCAGCTGGAATGGTGTCTAGAATGCACATGTCACCACATGTCTCCTCCCACCAGAATCCAGTTGAGTGTAGACGAAGGGCACTTTGAGCCGCCATGGCCGTAATATGTATGACAATTGCCAACCACCATACCAGAGCACCACAGGTAAGAATAGGATCTGTACAGCCGATACTGTAGCTTCGGATTAAAACCCCAGCTACTCCCGAACATTTTGCGGCAGGCATAGGAAGCCGCTGTGACTTTCTGTATCTGAAGCTTTGTGTTGCGTCATCATGATAGTTTAGAGTCGAAGATCACCCTAGGAACTTCGCGTTATCGCCTAGACAGGGTAGTTGGAATGACGGAATTTGTATCTCCTCGTAAATAGTACCAGATCAGTTTTACTTGGGTTTACTACAAGTCCGTTGCTTATGGCTCATAATGTTAATTTAATTCATCTTCAGATGTAATGTCCTTATAAGTTTCTTACAAAAAGTAACTTCTTCAAATACACGATCTGTTTCTACCTTTATTAAAATATTTGACATATTTTTAAAGTTTTCAGTTTCATGTAAACATTTTATAACAAGCTATTTTGGACATATTGACATATTTTGTTTTAATCCATATTAAATAGCACATTGTTGTTCAGCGTGATTATGGTACTTTTATTCTCAAGTCTCTGTACGAGACTAGTGCTCACTGAGTTTCCTCTTATTTAAGGAATTTGTTTTTCCGCGATCAACAAAAGCGAGGAAGAAACGTACAAAGGCTGAGAAACAAACAAAAAAACAAATTGACGGACTACAGGGGTACAATTTATAAACTGTCCGAAACATTGAGCTGTCCGGGTTACTGATTTGTCCGAACTAGAAAGGCTACACTGTATGTTTCATTAAATGATTTTTTTAAATATGTGTATAATTTTAGGGGGAGTTCATGGGGATGTATGTCATAAGGTAAAGTCGTCTTCACAGACCTCCACGTGGTAACTCCTGTACAACGGCGCTTTGGCAACTGCCAAGACGACGGCTAACGTGTGAGCGACGAACCTTCCCTGAGTTTAAGAGTTTGGAGTTGGGCATGTAACCCGCTTCCCAAAAAAACCACAATGAAAGCTTACACAAATGAAGAGACTAAAGATAAGTTTTACGAGCGCCTACAGCAAGCATACGACCGCTGTCCCGGCCATGGCATTAAAATTGTTCTCGGGGATTTTAATGGCAAAGTAGGCAGGGAAAACATCTTTGGTCCCACCGTTGGTAATTTCAGCCTTCACGATTTCGCCTCCGCAAGAAATATGGTTATTAGCAGCACCAGGTTTAAGCATCGCGAAACCCATAAGGCAACATGGCTGTCACCTGATAGAAAGACGAAAAACCAAATCTATCATGCTGTGATAGACGGAAGGCATGTTACCCGTACGTAACAGCACCAAACGAAATCTAGACGACGAAAAGCTGCAATCGCAACCGACAGCACAAGCCTACTCCACGAAGATATCTCATCTCCTCCTGCTAAACCCTACTCCTCCCGATGATATCAGCGAACAATGGCAACACATATACAAATCCATGACGAAGGCCGCCGAATAAGAAATTGGTTACCGAAAGCGGCAACAAAGTAACCAATGGTACGATGAGGAGTGTAAAGCCGCCACTGAAGTTAAGAACGGTGCATATAGGGCGACACTCGCGCCGCTGGCAACGCGAGCTATGTTGGAGCGATACCGAGAGTTGAGGAGGGAGGAAAATCGTCTATTCCGAAGAAAAAAAAAGACATGGAAAGACGGAAATGTGAGGAGATTGAGTCCTATGGAAATATAAATGATGCCAGAAAATTCTACCATCGAGTAAAACATCAAAGCCAAGACTCGTCTACTGGCATAATTTAGTGTAGAGATGAAAATGGGAATCTGGTGACAGACACGTCGAGTGTGCTGAGGATTTGGAAGAAACATTTCGCCAGCCTGTTAGCGGCTGAAGAATCCGGCGAAGAAAATATCCCGCAACCACTCTTAGATGATGTTATGAATGCCCACCCCCTAACCCAGATGAGGCCAACACAGCAATATCCCGTCTTAAGAAAAACAAGGCCGCAGGTGCTGACGGAATTCCAGCAGAGCTGTATAATGCCGGAGGAGAACAGCTGATAAGGTGCATCCATCAGCTAGTCTGTACCATCTGGGAGAATGAATGCATGCCTGACGATTGGAACATCTGCGTACTATGTCCAATTCACAAGAAAGGATACAAAACCGTTTGCGCCAACTACCGCGGAATAAGTCACTTGTCTATCGCATACAAAATATTATCTAGCATATTGTGTGAAAGATTGAAGTCAAAACTCGACGAACTGATTCAGCCCTATCAGTGTGGCTTCAGGCCGAATAAATCCACCATCGACCACATGTTCACACTTCGCCAGATCCCGGAAAAGACACATGAAATGCAAAACGATACATACCATCTATTTATCGACTATAAAGCCTTCTTCGACACGCCGATAAGAGAAAAATTGTTTGAAACCATGTCTCCCATCGAAACTCAAGAATGATAGAAACAAATATTATGAAAACTTGTATGGATTGTATATCACGTGATGCTGCATTCCACGTTTCGCATCCATACAACAGTGTGGATTTTACATTCAAGTTGAATTGTCCTTCTTGATATGCACGATGAGTTCCACACTGACTTGAGTTGGGCGAATGCTTGTCTGGCTTTATTTATGCGGCTGGAGATGTCTGCTTTAGAACCACCAGTTAGTCTACTTTATGAAGCGATTGATTTTGGACGGTTAATATTTGCTCATTGTTTACATTTATTCGCATCATTTTTGTTTTGCCGATATTAATTTTCTATCCAACATGTGCTGCAGTTTCCTGGACTAGGGATAGATTAGATTGTATGTCTAAAATGGTGTGAGTCAGTAGACAAATGTCATCAGCATAGTGAAGGTCCTCCAGTCTACCCTGGAGACCCCAAGTGATGCCTCTTCTATGGGATGTTACTTTGTTCATTACTACGTCGAGTACATAGTTAAACAGCAAGGGAGATAATACACAGCCCTGACGTACACCAGATTATCTAGATATTTATCTTGTTGCTCAGTTGTTTTTCGAGAAGAATCCGACATGTAGCGTTTTCATACAGACCCTTGATGAGTCTTATTAGCTTGCCGGGTACACCTTTGCATTCTAGTGCGTTCCATATGGCTGCGTGGCTTAGGGTATCAAAAGCATTCTCAAAGTCTATGGACGTTAGGTACAAAGGTGATCTCCCTTTTTTGGTAAATTAACGATAACACCTTCAGCAATTTCCTCCTGGAGGAGTTCCGTACACCAGAATTGTTTATGATTGGCGTGAGTAAATGGGCGGTCGTTGCCAGGCGATTTGTTGATTTTTAATGATTTTATTGCTTTGCAAATTTCTGTAATATTGGGGTAGATGATGGAGATATTCGCGATCGTCGTGTGTGATTCACAGCTGCATATTGTCTGCTGGGCGGGTGGAGACGATGATAACATATTTGCATAGAATTCTTCTCAAAGTTTCAGTTGTTTGGATGTAGTGAGTTCTCCAGCATCGTTCTTCAGTGGTTTAACAGTGGGCTTTGAATTATTAGTTAATTTCTTTGCCGCACGATAGAGATTTCGCATACGATGCGTTTTGGCAGCAGCCTGTGCCTTTTTAGCGATATTGTTGCCCCAGTTTCGTTTGTCTCGCCGGGCACTTTGCTTGACTTCTCGATTGAGGCGATTGATCGACAATGTTTTGGCTGAAAGCGTTCGGCTATTATTAATTGAAGCTTTGGCTTCCTTTCTTTCCAGCACCAGTCTCCAGGTTTCATCACTGATCCACTCTTTACGAGAGCTGTTCTTATATCCCAAGTGATAGTCTGCAGCTTGTGTTATTATATTTTTTGTTTCTTCCCAGCAACGTAGCTGTTCTGAAGCGATGTTTTCAATGCTGAAGTGAAGGAATTTGCAACTGCTAGGTATTTGAGTTTGTCAACGTTAAATCTTCTTTGTGAGATGCTGTTATTGATGGCGAATTGTTGCAATTACCAGATGATGATCACTTGCGACGTCGGCTGCTCTTTTATTGAGCACGTCTAGAAGCGAACCTCGCAATTTTTTTGCTAATAGTGATGTGATCGATCGGGTTCTCTGTTGTCCCATCTGGTGAGACCCATGTAACTTTGTGTACCCTTGGATGAGGAGACAGTGTGCCACCAATAACCAAAGTGTTGGCTGTACATGTCTCAACTAGCAATTCTCCATTCTCTGTCAGCCGGCCCAATCCATGCTTACCCATTGTGCTTTCTACGCTGGTATTGTCTAATCCAACTTGAGCGTTAAAATCTCCCATCATTATTAAAATATCGCCTCGGTGTACTGATGTTAATACGCTATTGAGAAGGTCATAGAAGGATTCTTTTGTAGATGATTCGTCTACTGCTGTTGGTGCGTAGCATTGTATGCATGTTAGATTGTGGGCTCTAGTGCGCAGGTTAGCTGTAATAATTCAGTCTGAATATGGTTTCCAGTCGATAGAAGCTTTCATCGCTGGTAGTGACAGTAAGATACCCACCCCACTGGATCGGGTTTCATCACTTGTCTTCCCGGAGTAGATCCTCAGTAAAAATAGGAAGCGACCTCTAGGAACCATTCACTACAACAATAGGTCTTCGACAAAGTGACAGCTTATCCTGCAACTTCTTCAATATATTAATGGAAAAAGCCGAAGTTAACGAAACAGGCACAGTGAACACCAAAGGCCACATCCTACTCGCACATTTACATCGTCGGTAAGATAGAGCGAGATGTAACTGGTGCTTTTTCCAGAATTGAGGAATCGGCGAAGATGGGTCTAATGTTGAACGATGACAAAACAAAATGTATGCTTGCCACTGCTAGGCAAACATCACGACAAAAGAAAGGCGACATAGTGAAGGCCGGCAATTGCAACGTCGAGGTAGTAGAAGAATTTGTATACCTCGGCTCCGCCATTAATATAAATAATAATGTCAGCAACGAAATAAAGCGAAGGATCGTGCTGGCAAATAGATGTTATTTCGGCCTCAACAAACAGTTCAGGAACAGAGTCCTCTTTCCTAGAATTAAATAACAATATACAACACGCTTATTCTACCACGCTTATTCTTCATGGCTAGTTGCGAAAGCAGATGAAGGTATGCTGGGTGTTTTTGAGAGAAAAATCCTTCGAACAATCTATGGCCTGATCTGTGTTAACGAGGATTATCGACTTCGAACGAATCGTGAAATGTATGAGCTATATCCCGACATGAACGTAGTTAAGCGCGTCAGAATCAAGCGATTGCGCTGGCTGAGACATTTCGGTCGAATGAAAACAAACGGCGTTGGTCCACAACAGAAAGGCGTTGGGTCACAACAACCACGGAAGGCGAGACAGGGAAGACCCAGACTCCGCGGTGGAGGGACCAAGTGGAAGAAGACATGAAAATCCTTGGTATCACGAACTGGAGAAGCTAAGCGGAAGACCGAAATGCTTGGAAGTTATTAATAAAGCAGGCCAAGATTAACAACAGGTTGTAGTAAGTAACTATAATTTTAGTAATTTAACTATAATAATTTGGGAATTTAATCAAATATTAGTGGTTGTTTTCCGGAAGGTATTAATTCCTTTAAAAATTAAAAAAAATTTAGATTTTCTCAAAAAAAAAAGGAATAATAGTAAAAAACTAATAGAATTATCTAATGACTGTATAAAATGTTTGTGCATACATTCTTACAACTATATATGTTTTAAGAGGCGATGTTTAGTACATATATAACTGATATGATGACAAATATATATATAGCAATATATAGCAGCCATAATAAAGTCGGATCGTCCTGACATTTTCACAGTATATTACAGTTGGCCTAGAGATATGACCCCACCACATGGGCCAACAAGCTGTTGTTGTCAGTGATTGTGTGGTTGAAATCTGAGTCATTCCTGTTATAACCGCGACGGCGGTCCAGAATCTATAAGCTATCTATTGTTTCAATTTCTACAATGGCTGTGAAAAGTATTGTCTCTAGTGTCGAATAGTTCGAATGAGATCAGAGCGAAAAGACAACGGTTTGATGTTTCATAAGCATGGCCAAAAATATCAATTATTTAGTGTCAACTTCTATTAGCCTCAGTGCAGTATTGTCAATTGTTGATGGATTTACGCACGTTTTTTTAAGTGAATAGAAAAAATATTGGCAAAAACCGCGTCTTAGTGACACGGAATTTGCGAAAATTTATGCCTATCTTGATCTAGGGCATTCCAACCAATCTATTGCAATTGGTAGAAGCGCAAAAGTTGTGAACCATTATGTTATGAACCCTGCAGAATATGGCACTATGAACAAAGGAAATGGTTTAAAAAAGGTTTCTACAAGAGATAGACGAAAAATTCTCCAATTGGTATCAAATTCATCAATGAGTTTAGATAAAATTATTGCGGCTGCTGGGTTAAACTTCAGAAAATCAACCACTTAATGCGGCCCGTAAACTCCACAGGTTACAATTTGCAAGGGATCACATGTCATGGACTGTGTGGGTGATTTTTTCGGACAAAAAACGTTTCAATCTGGATGGACCAGGTGGTTATAATTCTATTTCCATGCTATCTATTTCGGAGCTGATATCCGTCACCATAACAGAAAAGGAGGTGTAATGGCATAGGGTGCTATTATTAGGGTACAGCTAGTTTAGTTTTTAATAATGAGCGAATGACGAGAAGTAACACCATTTTAACAAATTTCAGCAAACAAATTCGCATCAAACATATATATATTTTTCCATACCACAAACATTAACCTACAAACAAGGTGATACATATTAAATATATATGTATACATTTTTGTTATTTTTTTTCTATTTCTGAATTTCTATATAACAATCCATCTCATTCTCTTGGTTATTGCATTTATTCTAAAGAGCGTAGATGCAAAAAAAAAAAAAAAAACGAAAACTGCTGCAAGTACACACTTATTCGCACTCAAATGTTCGTTGTCTGTTTTTCCCAAACACGGTATTGCCAATACACAAGTATGGAATACTAATAGCTAACGAGTTATTCATCCAAATAAGCTTTGTGTAGAAATAAGTAAGCTTTACTTGCTACAAAGACCAAACACGCATTTTACTTGTGTGTAAACATTAAAAAGGACGCATTTTTCAGCGTGCAGAGATGAGCTAATGGATGCAATAAAAGTTGCCTGGTCCGAAATTCCGTTGGAATATCTAAAATCTCTTTACGACTCGATGAATAGCAGAATTTTCAATGTAATTTTAACAAAGGAGATCATACAAAATATAAAATTGTTTAAAATCATTTAAAAATATATTAATTAAATGGATTAACAAGAAATAGTTGATCAAAAATTATTTACCTTTTGTTTTTACGTGCTGAGGCTAATCTAACATTACACTGAGTAAAGCATATTTTTCATTACTATTAAGTAAACTGTGTAGAAAATACCGTTACCTTCAATCGATTAATTTCAAATCTTCAACATTCTTTTAAAATTGAGAATGATACACTTTATGGAAAGGTCTAAAAAAGGTAGTACAAAAATTAGATGAGGCTATTCTAAGTTGAATATGTATGAATATTAGGTGCACCTTATTTAACAAAAAAAATCGAAATTGCAGCGTAAATAACCCCAGAAATGAGCTCCGTACAAAAAAATAAATTTCCACAATATATGCAAGTTAGTTTGGAAAAAAAATGTTTGTTTTTTGCCGAACGTAGGGGTCTCACTTTTACCTTTTTTCTTTATATCTTCTGTATTTACAGTCGTATCTGAAAGTGTGATACATCAATGTCACTGACCCCTTCTGGTGCTTACCCATCATATCTCAGTTGCTACTATCCTAATGTACCTCCCTAATATCAGCAGATTGAAGCTCCCACAAAATCGTTAAAGTCTTACTTAGGAAGTATGTCGATCATACCAGCAGAAATTTGTATTTATATGCTTTTGTTTTTTTTGCCGAAGGTAGGGGTTGTCTTTTTAAATTGTTCATTGTATGTTAAATGTTTACAGTCAGTTGTTAAAGTGTAATATATCGATGTTTTTGTGTCGAAGAGACTAATTTTTGTGTTTTAAAAGTCATTGACCTCAAGATCCTCCTTCTTCTACTTACCCATCATATCGTACCTTATACAACAATAATTAACAAAATGAAGGTAAAATCTAGTAATGAAAATTTTAATCATCCATGTTTCGAAGTGATTCAAGTTGGCTATACATATGTCTTCGATTTTTGTAAATATCTAAAAACTCCAAACTGGTATGTTGCAAACGCTTGATGTAAACGAAGTAGCCTTTCGAGACGACTTGACCCTTCCATTGGCCGTGAAAGAGGTCAGAAAACCAATGGAGTTCTTCAATTATTTTTATTGATACGTATTATTGATACTCAGTGTTACTGTTCGTTGCTCTTCGTCAATTGCAATTTCATTGTAAAATACGTATAAATAGAACGAAGAAACATGCAACGGAAGGTCAGTACTACTACTGCACGAAGGTATTGATAAGTTGCATAACCAACGACGAAATGCGTCTACCTATGGTTTTCGCTGACCCATCATTTCTCTCCATTTGACAACAAAACGACTGATTATTTAGCTTGCATTCGAGTATAACACACTCTTAATATAACGCAATAAGTAAAACTTTTCGTTACATGGAATTCCATGTTTAACAGAATTGGTTCTAAACAGAATATAAATTCACTTTGTCTAATAATAAATAAATAATATATGCCAAAACAACATCGACATTCGGAGCCAGCTTCAAAAAGACTGTACCGGTCAGTTAGTGTACAGACATACATTACACGTAGACATTTAAAATCCGTGCTTGGCTTTTGAAGAAATACTTCTCCGCAAGATCCAACACTAGATCGGACGAATAGTCTCGATGACGATCTGGATTTCATCGATCTCAACAATTAGTGCCATCTCTGGCATTGGAATTAGTTGATGACAAATTGTATTCTGTGTTATCTGATTGAACTCCTATAGAAATCGAACGACTTTACAGATACCAATGGGGATGCATTTTTCTTTTTGGAAATATTTTTTACTAGGCCATAGGTGTAGTATCTCGTTTTACAAAGTAATTTCGGCAGTAGCAGAAATAATAAATTTACATGGAATATTTAAATGTTTCCCACCAAGGACTGCGCCCGAAAAAAATGTGCACGGTTTCAGACTTACACCTATTTTGTTATTTAATCAGATTACATGTGGTAAGTACCGTTACATCTGTAAATGCCCTCAGAAACATCGTGGTTAATATGACCTCAATCGTCCAGTTATTGTTTATAGACCCTTTGCTGGGGCATGATACTTCTTCGCAACCGGCAGAGCTGAGTTCTTGGGGCAGTTACGCCTATGGACACCAATGGAATAATGTAGTATTTTGTCCTAGGGGCTCTTATCTACCAACTGTCCAAAACTCCACCCAGTCGACAGATAGCGGATAATACGATTGAGACTCTTTATATAAGACATTCCCTATAACACTAAATGTAGAAACAGAACATTGCAACTGCGGCAGAGCAACCTGAGAGGCAAACCCGATCTGAATTAAATATATTTCAAATATCTCAAAATTTTTCAAATATTTCAAAAACCGCTACCGGGATTTCTCTTCTTTTTCTCGTGCCGCACAGGTTAACCCAGCCGCTGTTTTCTGTTGTTATAAAACTATATATGCCATGAATTAGACAATTTTGTTGTCTAATTCTAACGTATGAAAGTTTTATTGCAATATTCGCAGTAATAAAGGAGGTCGGTTTGTGACGCCCCTTGGCATGCGATCGACGCTTGTGCCGATCATTGTAATGTTGAAATTAAAAATCGGTAGAGCATTAACTAGATTCGGCAGTGTCGAGCTTAAGTCATTTCTACTAGTCAGAGTTTATTGTTGGAAATATTTAAGAGAATTATGGTTTACCTTCTTCTGTGTGAACCTGTAAATGACCGGCTTCGATCAGCTGCAACAGAACATCCTGTGTGACATTTGGAACATTTGGGAGAACAGTTTGATGATATATCATATTTTCTCTTATGATGGGAGGACCTTTTTTTTTGGTAATTTCGTTTTGATGGCAGGTACTTTCAAGTTTACTGTCAGAGACTATCCCGCATTGATCTTCCTGATTAGTGTGCTCGCATTTTGTTGTTTGTGTGTTGTTTTCTCTATTACCACCAGTCAACGTTTTGTCTGCACTTGCTGTATCTTCATTTGCAATGATTCCAATCCCCTCAATATCGGATGAATCGTCTGAATCATTCATTGATGATATAGGAGAACGAACTTCCTGGAAAGAAACAGACAATGCATATTGCCATTAGAGAGGTTAGCCTATGTTGTGAAATTTTTATTTCTAAATCTACATTCCATTATTGCCCGAATTTGTAATCAACAACATTTCGCAATTATTTTCTATTAATAACACAGTGCAACAGCGGTGCTGACGATTGGCTAAATGATTTTTTAAGGCATAGATCATGAAAATCGATGAACGCGTTCCGTTTTTATTCGCAATTAAGTGAAGGCATCTCATTTGACATGAATATGAATATAAGAATGTTTCAATCAGTTTGGGTGATCGTACTTAATGAATTTCAAAACTTGTTGGAGGATATATACAAAATTCTTTGGAAAAGAGGTTGACGATGTTTTTATGGTTCTCTTAATAAAAAAAAATAAGTAATCCGTTCATAGTCAGCTAAAAGAACTCGATGTTAGTTTTACAGTAAATACAAAAAATTTCTTTTCTAATATGAATAAATATATTAAAGTAAAAAGTAATAAAACTTCTAAAAGTCATCATTGAAACAAAAAATCAATATTCTTGTCAAAATGAGATACCTTCACATAATTGTGAATAAAAGGTGAACGCGTGCATCGATTTCCATGATCTATGTCGCATTTTGGTTATAAGTTATGTAGTAAGTCGCTTCTCAACAGTAAGCATTAAACAACAACTACATGTAGCCGGCAAAATTGGCTGAGAGATCCATATTTCCTACCACACGCTGGTCGATAACTCAATAGAGAAAGAGACTAAACAAAGAGGTACGTAAATATTAAGGTCATTCAGACTGGAACAGATCGTTAAATCCCAACGATGCGATAATTAAGATGACATAAATAAAAATTACCATCACTTCTCTTCAAGAATGAAAGAGCCAATAGCTTCAGTACTCGCAACGCAAGCACGCCTACTACGTGCAAAACTATCAATATATGATGAAAACGGCTGTCGTGGCGGGCAGACCACCCGTAAATACCAAAGCTGCGAAGAACTCGCATAAAAACGAATATTGTGGCCATCCTAGCAAAGGGCAAGGGTCGCTCTCTCAACGATAAATCCAAATCTGGTGGAAAGAGATAGTGGTCTAGTGAGTCACATTCAATTTGACATCATCGCCTGAGCTACAAGTAGCAATCTTAGACCGTCACCCGGAAGGGAAGATGTATACGGACAGATACGGACTTGAAGCACTCAAGACCAGTGAGAATGAATTCTCTGAGAAGATCCGTTGCTGAACCACGTTGAGAGTATGGGTTCCCCCTCCAATTCTTGAGGACATACTTACACTGATAAAAAAGACAACACAAGGGATTTGGTTCTGATGATTGGTGGTGAGATGAACGGGAGAGAAGGCAAGAATATCTGGATCAGAATCCCCGCGTCTTCTCCGGCTCTCGCACGGATTGGTGAACTACGGGTTAAATTACCTAAAAAGGATTCTCCCAACGACACCAACTGATTTGCGGCCTAAAACTGATGGGAAACATGGTTCGTGAACTTAGGTCACGGAACCTAATGATCTTATGCCCAAAGGTAGAAGGCAATATAAGAAGTTGTATACTAGCTCGGAAAGGCCTACGTATAATTTCTTTGTCTCTCTACAGCAATGGTGATTTAAAGGTAGCGACATTGGAGCACATAAACAAGCCAACCCAACGAAGATGGTTCCACAACAATCGATGATCTGCCGATGCAAAACCAAAGGGAACGATTTTATACTAGTATATATATATATATATATTCTCCTTTTACTCCTGCACAAGATTATTCCAATAAGCTCGATCTGTTGCTCGATGTTTAACTTCATTCCAACGCTGGTGCATGTTAGATATTTCAATTTCGATTTGCCTTTTTCATGTGTGTGATGGTCCTTCTATACGTCGGCTTCCTTGCGGATTCCATTCTATGGCTTGTTTGGCGATATCGTGGGTAGTTTGCGCAAAGTGTGTCCAATCCAATTACATTTGCGTTTTCCGATTTCAATTTGGATAGGTTGTTGGCCAGTTTCTACCCACAGATGGTAATTTGAAATTGTTCTAGGCCAGAATACATGTAGTATCTTTCTCAAGCATTTATTTATGAAAACTTGTATAGAATGTATATCACGTGATGCTGCATTCCACGTCTCGCATCCATACAACAGTGTGGATTTTACATTCGAGTTCAATATCGTTATCTTCGTCCTTCTTGATATGCATGATGAGTTCCACACTGACTCGAGTTGGCCGAATGCTTGTCTGGCTTTTGCCGATATTAATTTCCATCCAACGTGTGATGCAGTTTCCTGGACTAGCGATAGTTTAGATTGCATGTCTGAAAAGCTGTGAGTCAGTAGACAAATGTCATCAGCATAGTCAAGGTCCTCCAGTCTACCTTTGAGACCCCAAGTGACGCGTCTTCTATGAGATGTTGCTTCGTTCATTACTACGTTGAGTACGCAGTTAAACAACAAGGGAGAGGGAGCAAGGCAGTTTAGTTTAGTCAGTTGTTGTTCATGAAGAATACGACAGGTAACGTTTTCATACAGACCCTTGATGAGTCTTATTAGCTTGGCGGGTACACCTTTGCTCTCCAGTGCAAATTCAATGAACGTTAGCTACAAAGGTGATCTCCATTCTACAGACTGCTCTATGATCACTCTTAATTTGATACTAGTGGGCGATGCTAATGTACATCACACAGTTTGGGGAAGCCCAGACATAAACAAAAGAGGTGAGTAATTTGTTAACTACTTATTATCAACGGGTCTCACTATTTGTAATAAATGTAGCCAACGCACTTTTCACAATATAATCAGCGAAGAGGTTATAGATTCTCCGGAATGATTCTATGTCAGGAAAAATCTGAGGCCAGACAACTTCTACATGAAAGGTAGGTCAGTGGATACTGCGTGGCACGAGGTGGTTAATTCCATCGAAGAAACCTTCTCTTTCGAAGCATTTACTCTAGCTGCATACCTTATAACGTAAACATACCTTCAGTCCTTACAGCTTTAGTAAAAATAGGTGTACACCCTAGAATAACTAAACGGACGGGCATCATGCATTATAGCAGGAAAATTAACGATTACCAAAATCTTTATCACAGTGGGCAGAGAAAAATGGCCCAGGGGTCAACCCGACCAAAACCGCTATTATGGCAAGACAGATTACCAAAATCTGTCTGGAAAATTTGCGTATAAATATGTAGATGGTAAAATTCGAAATAATGTAGCTTGCTCGATTTATAGGATGCTATATCTGCCGTAATAATGTAGCGATCCTCATGGACTTGTTTCTGTACGAACACTACGTACCAAATTTCATCTTCATTCCTCTCGACCTTCATGAGAAGTGACCGTTTATACTGTTGAGGAGTATTGGCGCCCACTTGATACCTCTAATATTCATATTGCTATTTTTTCAGCCATTCTGTGAAAATGTCAAGAAGATTGGTCCAGCCATTTATCTCGTAATTCAGGCTTCCCTCATAGTTATATGAAATGCAACACTGTCATTTAGTTTGTGTTAAAAATGGAAAATAGTGAATTTATTTTTTGCAGAAAAAAACATCAATCAAACCAAGAAAAAGCTTGATAAATACTATGAGGACTCGGCACCATCAATTTCAATGGTAAAAAGTTCAAATGGATTTGTAAAATATACATTTTAAATAAACTTATGTTATTAATTAACATCAGTAAACTATTTTATTTTTCTGCGCAATTACAAATATTACAAAAAGATTTTCATGTAATAATGATTGTAAGATTTAACAATTTACATGGCATCTTTTCGCCATCCAGACGGCGTTTCGAAGATATTTTGTTGTGTATACATATTTCTTTATTACAGTGGTTTTCCGATTTAGGTTAGGTTAGGTTGAATGGAGGATCGGTCATGTACCATGACCGTCTCAAGTCACTGACATACACCTAGGCCAGCAATTCGGCCTGTTGTGCGCTCCTGGTTTGTTCTACAAATTCCCTTCCCCTTTTTCCTACGTTAGGAATTCGGTCCCCTATATAAAGTTCGTTAAATTCCTTATGTCTATTGCTTTGACGGCCGATAGGTCATATAAGGTGTCCTCTCCTAACTGGACTTTCCTGATCTGCGAGAAAGCAGGGCATTGGCACAGGAAGTGTTCCGCCGTCTCGGCGACCTTTCCGCATGCCCTAAATTCGTCGCTCTGGGAACATCCTATTCTAAATAGGTGTGCCCTTAGGCTAGTGTGTCCTGTGATGACCCCAGCTAGTCATTTCATTCTTGTTAAACCCGAGTATTCTCTTTGTTTTCTTGTAATCGAGATTTCCCCAGGTTTCCTTTGTGGTTCTTCCCACCTGTTCCTCTAGCCATCTTAAGGCATCGGTCGTCTTCATCCATTCCCTCAGCTCCTTTTTTGTCTCTAGAAAAGGTTTAGACAGTTGCAGAGTATTTTGGTTGGATTCCCTTTCTATTTTAGCCCGTTCGTCAGCCCTGACATTGCCTGGAAACCCTTGGTGGCCTGGTATCCAGTTTATAACTATGTCGTTATTTCTCGATACGTCATTTATCGTTTCCTTACAGTGCATGAGTGTCCTTGATTTGACATTATCATCTCTGAGGGATCTAAGTGCGTTTTGGCTGTCTGTGAAAATACAGATAGTTTTTCCTGTGATTCTGTTCCGCAGCCATTCAAGGCATTCTGTGATGGCCTTGATCTCTGCTTGTAGAATTGTTGAGTACTTTGGTAATTGGTATACTAATTCAGTCCTCGGATTGTGGTTGTAGATCCCTATGCCTACTCCTAACTCGGATTTGGATGCGTCTGTGTAGCACTCCACTATTCCCCCATCTTGGGTGTCCGCGTCTATCTTCTATTCTTGTCGTGCAGTTCGCAACCACGCGTGTTTCTGAGATGCGATCTGTCTGACAGTTTGTTGTCAGGAACCCTCCTAGGTGTTCCAATATTCTCTGGTGTTGTGTTTGAGGTTCATCCTCAATCCACTTATTCAATGCCCTTAGTCTCCTTTCTGAAATCGCTGCCTCAGATTTGATTTGGATATCTATTGGGTGGATGTATAGCAGAATTTCGAGGGCGCTCGTCGGCGCGGTCCTCATTGCTCCGCATATTCCTACGCAGCAAATTCTTTGAATCCCTTATAGTTTCTTTACGTTACATTTCTTTACTCTACATGTCATTGCCGTCCACCATACTATTGACGAATAGGTTATAATCGGCCTTATTACGCTTTTGTATAGCCAGTGCGACATGCTTGGGCGGATGCCCCATGTGGAGCCAATTGCTCTACGGCATATTGACCAGCATCTGAGGGCTTTTTCGGCTCTGCTGTTGATGTGATCTTTCCAGTTTAGTTTCCTGTCCAGAATAACCCCCAAGTATTTGACGTTCGTGTTTATTTCTATGCTCTTGTTCCTGAAGCAAGGAACTCCAAACTGATCTAAGGGTGGATTAACGTCTGCGTGCTGACGTTGTTGAAGGCCCCTTCTATGTCGATAAAAACACCAAGTGTGTATATTTTATCGTCGAAAGAGCTTTCTATGAGATGCACTACCTCATGCAGGGCTGTCTCTACTGATCTTCCCTTGACATAGGCGTGTTGTTGAAATTTTAGCTGATCGCTCGGGATCTGTCTTTTAACCATAGAGTCTATTAATCTCTCATTAGTTTTTAATAAGAAGGATGTAAGGCTTATGGGTCTAAAGGCTTACAAATCGCATAGTTTTCCTTCCCCGGTTTTGGTATGAAAACAACTCGTGCTTCTTGCCAGTTCCTGGGGATATAGGCTAGTCTGAGGCAGGATGCAAAGATACCTGCCAGGTGTTTTCCCACTATATCTATGCTCTTTTGTAGAAGCGCCGGGAATATGCCATCCGGTCCAGCCGCCTTAAATGGAGAGAAGCTTTTAACTGCTTCCCTAACCATTTCTGCCGTGATGGTCTCGGGTGTATGTTGTACTTCCCTGGTCGGACTGAGTTCCTCTATTGGGTCTTCTGTATCCGTGGGGAAATGCTTTATTGCTCTTCGTTTTACAAATCCATAACGTGTCTTTTCCGCATTTTTCACAGGTTTTTCTTTGGATTTTATAATTGTGCAAACGGTGGACGGTTTCAATTTAAAATTTTTGCATACATATGTCGCACACGCGAGTTTCTTTTTGTTATTTATCCATAATTTTAATTTTTAATCAGTGAAACATACATAACTGTTTTCCTTTTTTTTACACAAGTGTTTGTATTTTTATTTACATTACAACCACCCTTTTAAATTTGAATATTTCTTTAATATTCGTTAAAGCGAGTACAACAAATATTTTTGTTCGGTATATAAGGTACTCAATGGAAACAATTTGCTTGTTCGTTAAATGCGAAATTCGTTAAATCGAATGTTCGTTAAACCGGGAAACTACTGTATTATTAGTATTCTATTTTTATTTTTTTAAAAGCCAAAGTTAAAAAAAACAACGAATACTTTGAAAAAAAAAACACGCTCTCAAACATAAGCAAATTTTTTTTTATCTGAAATGAAACCATCGTGCTCGGTGAAGAGTGTAACATACTATTGCACTTTTGTCTTTCTGATGTTTGTTTATCTATGAATGATCATTTGTTTTTCAAGAATAGAATGAATGCACTGAAGTATGCGCTTTTCAATTGAATGTCGGTTCAAGACATTCGTTGGAGAGGTTTCATACCTGTCGTATAACTCGAATAATACACGTTTCAATATTGTTATTGGTCTTTTTTAAAAAATGTCAAAAATATATAATTGCCCGCCACTAGTAACTACATAGTTACATATGTACATACACATGTTTTGTAGATAGTTCCGAATACATAGAACTACTTACTTTTAAGACTCCTAATCGCCAGCAACGTAACTAGCTCTGTAGCTACTATTTACCGTACTAAATCTTATAAGTGGGACATTGCAAACTTTTCTGTATCATGGTAGTGTAGGTAGTACATAGTGAGTTTATACACATTTTTAAATTCTCTCCCTTATACTCTCGATCACAGTAATTTCCGCCCACTGTCCTGTTGTATAGTGTAATCCACGATGATATTGTGCTTAACACATCAAGCATATAAGATGTTGTGTATATATATGTGAACATCCATACATACGTCTATGAATATGTATGTATATAGGTACACCTATATACATATCTGTATATCGTTGATCTCTGAGTATTTTTCGTACGATGAGACAAAAAGACACTCACACTCGCCACAACGGGTTTAAGTCACGCCCTACTTAGGTAAACAACGAAAGAGTATGTTTATTGGCAAATACACGAAACTCTTAAACAAGACTTGGCTTTTCTCTTAGGTCTCTTAAATGATTTAAGACCTAAGCAAGCAGCTGTTAACCTCACCACAAAGCCAACGACGTCTCAGTCATATGCGTAGCTCCGTGCGGTGGAAACTAAATTGCAATACCTATAAACTTCATTGTTCCGTTAAATCAAACAAAATGTATTCTTAAAATATAAATTAAGCGGCTAGAGAACATGAAGGCATTAATGTGACTCATTTGAATATTCTGCAAGCCCGGTAAGTAAAATTTAGCATTTAACAAAAATCAATAATCAATATGGTTAGAGTTGGCGTGAACTCAGTGCTGTCAGCAACTCGAAAGTATGGCTGCAGCTATGTGCAAAAGAATATTGTAAAAGAAAATCAAATTGTTTGCACAAACAATGGTCATAGTGCCACTATTAATGCAAAATCGGTCAGTTTTCCACAAAAATTAAATAACCAAACATCGGCAATTGAAATTTAATAAATCGGCAAAATAAAAAATGACACATTTTAAATGTAACAAAAACGATATAGGATTAATTTCAGTATTATCAATTCCTTGTTAAATAAGGTGAAGGATATTTTTTTTTCGTTTTTATGTAATTGTTAAGATTGTCTTCCTTCACCAATTTGTGATTCCCTTCAAATCGGGTTCTTCAGGTTCTCAATCGAAAATTGTCAGTGGATTGCCAAATTTTACACAAGATCTAATTACAAAATTGGGAGAAATACGTCAATGCTAATGGAAAGATGCCAACTTTCAAATAAAAAGTTAAACGTTCAACAAAATATTCTTTTATTTTTTACCGGATTTATTTGTTTTTTGTATATTTGTTACTATTCTTTAAATTCAATTTTTTTTTTGAATTTTATGCTTTTAAATCAAAAAGTTTTAGTGTCTTCTCATTGACTTATGAGAAGATAGCAAAATCAGTTAATGCATTGATGTGAAATGTTTGGAAACACTTCATTTTGAACCATTATTATTCTTAACATTTAATTTTATTTTCTGCATTTTTGTAATAATTTTGCTGAAAGTTTAAAGAAATATTCTATTTATAAAATATATAGAAATAATAAAATATTTAATTTATATCTTTATACGTTTGCTATTAGTATTACATATTTGTGTATAAGAAATAGAGTGTTTGGGAAAACACATGTACAACATATGAGTGTGAATAAGTCTGTATTTGCAGCTGTTTTCGTAATTTTTTTTTTGCATTTTCGCTCTTTAAAATAAAAGCAGTACCGAGAGAATGATATGGATTGTTATATAGAAATTCACAAATTGATATAAATATATTTATCACCTACAAACAAGTTAATGTTTGTGGTATGGAAAAACATATAAAAACGTTCCATGCGAACTTGTTTGCTGAAATTTTTTTCAGCGTGGGCATAAAATATTGAATTTCGCAAAATTTTGATACTTGATCTGAGTGGGCCACGTGTTTGCCATTGTCGTATCGAAATTTTTATCAGACGTTTACAAATTTCTCGTTATTAGGATAAAAACAAAGAACTTTTCTAAAATTGTGCCTCACAATTTACTCACATTTTCATCGTAGCCGTTTTACATCAACTGCCACAATAAACTGCCAGGCAGAACATTTTCTTCATACGAAAAAAATGCTCGTCTATCTATTTAGTAAAGCGGAGTTTCGCTATAAAGCGGAGTTTCGCTATAAAGCGGAGTTTCGCTATAAAGCGGAGTGATTTGAATGAAGTGATTGTGTTCGATTTCATTTATCCGATATTTTCAGTAAGGCGTATGACGCTAATTCGACTGGAATTCGTAGATCAAGGTATGGGCAGCCTTGGTGTTATCTCACTACAAATCCACGTTCGGATACTCACGCCCAGTGTTACCGTTGTGCGACTAAAGGTCCAATTTACGGTTTTTTTCGACGGTCTGCGACTTTTTTTTTTACCAATACTATGTGACAAAATATTGTCGGGGATAAACATCGAGGACATTTTTTAAAATTAATTTTCCAAACTAACGATCTTTAATTGACTTAAATCGGACTGCAAAGAGTTCAGTTATAAGCAATACACTGAACTGGGATACACAATATTTGTTTCGTTTAAATACGTATATCTTGCGTTTTATGAGATACAACCACAAAGTAAAAATATATGTTCATAAGTCTTACCTATCTTTTTCACATAAAACAGTGGGCATAACTGACCATAAATAACATAATTGGTGGAAGTTTATATTTTTGGGAGAACCGATGTTTCCAACTTTGGACCATATAGCTCAACACTTAATAGGCCGACTAATATTTCCTCAAATGACAGATTTAGTTGCAAAATTTTTTCGAATTTACCAACAGTGTACGTTTATGCAAATTAGCTCTGTGTGCAGAACGTTTTTTTCTTCTAAATAAGTATTAATAAACAATAGTTTAAAATGATTTTGTTGTTGATGAATTTCCGTTAGAATTACTATTTCCAACACGTATTCATAAAAAACAGTTGTCAAAAAATGTCGCTTATAACGTATCATCTTGTGGGAAACAGCAGTAACGAAGTTTCAAAAAAATAAAATGATTTTATAAAAAGTTGGTTTACCCATGGATTGTTTTTAATTTTTCATATTGTTATTTTTTTTTGCTGTGATTTGTTTATATAAAAAACGTTTCACATTTTTTTTTCCAAAACGACATTTTGTGATACTTGTTTTAAAAAAACGATTTTGTGCAACTTTTTCAAAATTCTTAGCAGTAACACTGCTCACACCTGGACAAAATTCAATAGGGGATTCCACATGATGTGTCCACAACAATACGCACAAAAAAGACTAAGGTGGACTTCGAGCGTACGTCTGACAAGTTGTATGTAATTTAACTAAAGCTCGCATAGCGTGATTAAGGGAATGGCTAAGATTGTCTGAAAAAGGACAAGGTATGGCAGGAATATGACGGCATGGACCATTTTAAAAATTGCTACAGCTTAGCGCCACGGAAATTGTTGCGAAGAAAAGTATTTTTATTAGTTATGTGATATGAAATGTTTTTTTTTTTATTATTAGATATTAACGGAAATGTATATTTAGGATCTTATTTCGATCATGTTTACAGTATGTGTGTGATAATCGATAGTTATTATTTTCCACTATTAGTATGACGTATGGAGTGAAAGTTGATAGCTGTGTGCATGGTAAAGAAAATAGAACAAAATGTGGGTTTTCCAACAAGAGGTGTTATTTTGGTATTCAAAGAAAAATGGAATTTTTTGAGATAAATAATCGGACCACGACCATGCTTACAGGACCATATCCTTTTCATGAAATGTTCCATAACCAAATCGCAAAGTGGCTTCCCTATGTCCTCGATAATTCACGAATTTTATCTTTGAGGTCTAGAATCGACAACTGGTTGATGGCGTAGACCGTATCTTTCACGTGGTACCAAAGGAAAAAGACGCAAGGTGTCAAATCACAAGCACACACACTTTCTCAGGGCAGTCACATTGTCTCGGATTGCTTTAGCTTTTTTAAACGGAGTAAGAAGAGAACTTCTAAGGATTTACTTATGTACAAACAAGTGCATGTCAAAGTTAAAACCATATGGTAAACCCAGCACTGGACCGAACACTCCAAGGCTTGAACAACTTGTATGTGATGCTTTAATTTCAAAGTCTGTATAGTAACAACAAATAAATATATGATTTGAAGAAATCTTTATATGTATCAGTGTTCGAAAAAACATATACTTTATTCCTGGCGAACACAAACGCTACGATAACGTACAGTTCTTCATACACAAACAATAGCTCGTAGTAGTTGTGTAATTTTGAAGCGAACAGAAACAAATTCCATATTTACTCAGCCTGTTTACGATAGGTTATATGGCCGCCAAATTAGGACGACTTTTATGTTCAAGTCGGAAGATTGAACAAAGGAACGCTACTGGCACCATCACGATTGCCACAACTATGTAAGATGAGGTTGGATGACATGGAAACCTTCCCCCGGCAAAGTTGTCTATATACGTTGAAGAACACGTGCGCACAACATCTCCTGCTTCCAATGCTATAACTCCACTAAAGTAGCGGACACCATGGACAAGGAAGAGTTCTACGGCCTGCTCGATAAAACAGTAAAGAACACCCTTATTGGTGATATCCGTTTACTGGACTTTAAACCGCAGGTAGTCGCAATTGAAACCAACTTATCGCAAAGAATGTGAGCTAGTTACTTTTTGAACTTTTTTCGAATATCAAAGTGCTTTTCATATACGATGTACATAGGGCATGGAAAAATATGCAGAGAGGCTTTTTCACTTTTTCCGAATCCTTGCACCAAATGCATTTAGAGAATGGTAAAGTTTTAAACATATTTAATGGAATTAACGAATTACAAATCTCTCTCATTACCACCTTTGCAATATATTGGCTGTCAACATCACATACTTTACCTAATATTACGATTGGATGAAGTATTAGGAGCAAAAGTAACTTCCCCGAATATTGAGTATGATTTTGTTTCGGAACTTATATCTACTTATGACCATCTAAGAAGCTGCTACGAACAAAATGAACTGAAAATAATAAGAATAACAAATATTAAGTGGCGTGATGATATGCAATAGAAGCAATAGATGTGCTGAAAGAATCATAAAAATATTGCAAGACCTTTACCGACTGTGCAAAACCTCAAGATCATTGAATTTAAAATGCATTTTCCAAGAATAGTTATTGTTAATTATTTAAGGGTTTAAATGCATTTATGAATCAATCTCTTTTATACAAAAAAAAATGGAAATATGCTGTCAGTTTCAACTCCATAAAACACCAGTTGCCAAATACAGATCCATAACTATGTGTAAGTTAGATAACTTGAAAGCAACTACACCATTAGGATATCGCAAGGAGGAAATAGGGAGTAGTGTTTGTTGACATTTGTTTTGAATTTGAGATGGTCAAGAATCTGCAAAGATGTCTTTGGAGCCCCTGCCCATATATGGGAGTTATATTCTGTTTTAGGCCGGATGTACGTGGTGTAAATATCTACGAGATCAGATGGAGTGAAGTATTTCTTGCACCGCTTCAAAAAGCCTAACACTTGAATGCTTCTTTCGACACTTCGAATATATGGCTAGCCCAGCGAGCATCACCCTGTATCTTCATGCCCAGAACATCAAGAGTGTCTGATTCGTCGATATCCACACCACCCATAGAGATTAACGACGATGCTAGACCAGTGGAACGTTTGTGTGACAACAAACAGCACTGGGTCTTTTGCGCATTAAAATCTACTCTGTTCATCCCACTCACAAATCGTCGCCAAATCGCGGTTAAATGAGTCGTTCTCCGTTTGCCTTATGTTCTCGAACTCCAGGCGACTTGGCCGATGATGAAATGATTCACAGTCTGACCCAACAGGCATCAATGAAAATAAGAAATATTGAAGGAGAGAGGGCATAACATTGTGGCACTCCTACAGTCTACCTATGCTCATTGTATAAGACCCCATCTATAAAAATTCGTATAGGGCGATCCCTGAGAAAACTTGATATACATCGAGAGAAGGTATTACCGACACCAAATGCAATAAGTTTTGATATGAGTCACGGCCCTAAGTCCATGAGTCACGGTGGAACAGCTGGCCTTTTAATTTTGTCGAAATTTGTGTAACAGATGAAAATTCAAAACTGTGCAAATATGATTTGTTTTTGCATGTGATTTCCTAAAGTCATTACTAATTTTGGTGCATAAGCGAGTTATGTATTTATATAGACGAAATGCATATAGCGAAATAGATTACGTGTTTTTTAGTTACAAAGTAAGATTGTTAAAGTTTGGGAGCGTATAAGCGTTAAATTCTTATAGCCGGCGTGCATATAAACGGTAAATACTGAACTTAGGAACTAAGCGCATGCTAAAAAATTGATCAAATATTGGAATGAAATCAAATGAATGTGACCAACAAAAATATTCATAAGAAATATCGGAACAATTGATGACATTTTTTACTAATTTTGAAAAATTTATAATTCGAATTTTTTTTTTGGGAAATTCTCATTTAAACTGCTATGTATACACATTTATTGTTAAATTGAGTGTTTTTTTTTTTGACGTCAAAACGAAAATATTTTCGATAAACGACTTTTTTGTAAATGGGCATTTCCACCAAAAGGTACATCGAAACCAAAAAAATAAAAGTTATTAAAAAAATTTTGTATTTTCATAGAAAAACATTCAAATTTAATTAATTTAAAAACATTTTACATTTATTCATAACACATTCCGAAATATTCGAATGCAAAGTTGCGGAATCTCAACTTTTCTCATTTGGATATTTCTATTAACGTTCTTAAAGAGAGGCATTATGCATTGAATTCTCTTAAATCTTTCTACGGGTACAAGAGCCAAGAAATGACACATTAGAAACTATGCGATTACATATAACAGTAAGTTAGCTTGCATTGCCCCATATTTCTACGTCCCGTGTGACATGGAAAAACGACATTTGTTATTAGTGCGTCGAAAGTACTTTACATGTCGATGGCTCAATTTAGAAAGGGAGTAACTCGATTTTTTTTCAAAATCGCGTTATTTACATATTTTGGTAGACCATTGTCAAATACACATCCCACTTTGATCAGGGCTTTGTGATCAAAAATACCGGATTTATTGCCCTTTTGAAAAAAGGGCGTAACCAAAATCCCAAAAAAAATAGTTTCAGAATTAAATTTGTTGCGCATTTTTATGTCTAAAGTTTTTCAAATGTTATTAAGATTTTACCTTCTCCTGTAAAGTTACGAAAATGCGAGTTACGTCCTTTCTAAGTTACGCCATCGATGTACACTTGAAACTCTTATTGCAAACACAGATTTTTTATACGATTACAATAAAAAAAACTTTTTTAAAAAATACGAAGATTTGTGACGTTGGTAGTAATATAACGTTGGTCCCGCGCGACCTCATAAGTGTGAAATTTAAAAATTTGAATTTTTTTCTTACAAAATTGATTTATTTATGTAAATAAATCCTCCAACATATTAAAATCAACATAAGCTAACACGACGGCGAAAAAAATAAAGAAAGTTGAAGGAAAATCAAACAAAATTAAAGAAAATAAATTTGTATTTTTTTTGTTAAGTATTAATTTAAAAATGTTTTTATTAACTGTAAGGGGCCGAATTCAACAATTCACAAACACACAAATTCACAAACAGTAGCTTTTACGAATTAAAACACGGAACATTCGGATTTTGTTGTCACTTTATTGGCGTCACTCTTTCAACTGACTCGTTGATCGTTTTCAACAGCAACGCGTCCTTTTATTCACCTCAGTCAGGAGGTGAAGCTTACATTATTTACAGGGTTGTATTATTCTTAACTAGTGTATATAGAATTAAACTAGATGGCACTTAAATAAATAAATAGTTACAATTGTAGCCGTTTACATTTACATACATACAAATAGGACAAACAGTAGAACACAGTCATAGTAACATACAAGTATGACCAAGAGTAGTACAATACACTACAACTCGGCCGTCCTGACATTTGATTGACCTCAATCAACTTAATTTATCTAACCACTTCCTCATTCGTGAGGCTTCAATAATCCCATCGTATGGCAGCTGGGTAATTTGGCAATTCTCGACATCTCTAATAACATATCGATCATTAGGCAAAACTTTATGTATTACATAAGGACCTCGGAAAACGTCGCTTAATTTCTTGTTCTTCCCTACGGTGGTGTCTGTATGACGAATAACGACAAAGTCACCCTGATTGTATATCCTGGCAGGTTTGCTTCTTTTCAGGAAATACTCCAAATTCTTTTTCTGAGACGTTGCAATCGCTTCGGAAGCATCGGTGCGAATTCGGTCTATGTCGCGAAAATTTTCATTAGTAGTTTTCTTCTGTAAATATTCGGTTAAAAAGTCTATGGAAGTGCCGCGTTGTTCGACACCAAATAGGAGCTTGCTCGGAGATTCTTTTGCTGAACAATGTATTGTATTGTTCATGGCAAATTCAACCTGTATCAACATTTTTGACCAGTCGGCATGATTTAAAGGATTAGTTGTCTTGCTTAGCATAGCTTTCAGCGCCCTATTTACTCGTTCAACCTGTCCGTTTGCCTGAGCCGATGCAACTGCAATTCTAACGTGATCAACATTATTCATTAAAAGAAAAGAACTAAATTCGGAGGAGGTGAAACATGTACCACGATCACTGATTATCCGCCTGGGTCTTGAGTAGTTTATGAAATATTTGTCTAAGCATGCGATAACTTCTCTCGTACTTGTCGATTTAACAGCGAATAGCTTCACAAATTTCGTAAAAGCATCAATTACAACTAGGATATGTTTTCTCTGCGAATTTACTGACGGAAGTGGACCAAAATGGTCGATATGAATTGTATCGAATGGGATAGGTTTTTTAGGGATACTGTACAGATTTTGTTCACGTATTCTAACCGGAGGGGAGCACATGATGCAGCGCAAACAATTTATTATAAAATGTTCAATCTTCTTCTTCATATTCTTAAACCAATAGTTCTTCCTAATTTGTTCATATGTTTTTCCAACACCCATATGGCAAATTTTCTCATGAGTTAACCTAATTACATTTTCTTCTAGTTCGACCGGGACGTATAATAACGAATTGTTTTCAGAGTCTTTTCGAAAAACTATGCCGTCTATCAACTCAAAATGATCTATTATTTCGTTTTCCAGTCGTGACCTTATCGTCACAATTTCGTCATCCCTATTTTGCGTAGCTCGAATCATAAAGTCTAATTCTCTTTCATCTGATACATTAACGGCTTTACACGGAATAATGTTTGGTATATCGAAATCTTCGGTGTTCTGGTAGGTATTGTCGAGGTCACCATCAAAGTCATTATCGGAGTTGTCATCGGGGTCGTCATTAACTGTGTCATTATACAAGATTATGGGAGTCGGGGAACTAATATTTCTATTAAAATCAACATCGGGGTTATCTGAGACGTTATCGGAATTGTTATTGGGGTCATTAACGGAGTTGTCATCGGGGTCGTCATTAACTGTGTCATTATACAAGATGATGGGAGTCGGGGAACTAATATTTCTATTAAAATCAACATCAGGGTTATCTGAGGCGTCATCGGAATTGTTATTGGAGTCATTAACGGAGTTGTCATCAGGGTTACTGTCAGCATTTTTATTATACAAAGTAATTGGAGTCGGAGGATCAATATTTCCATTAAAATCAACATCGGGGTTATGTGAGGCATCATCGGAATTGTTATTGGAGTCATTAACGGATTTGTCATTAGGGTTACTGTCAGAATTTTTATTATACAAAGTAATTGGAGTCGGAGGATCAATATTTCCATTAAAATCAACATCGGGGTTATCTGAGGCATCATCGGAATTGTTATTGGAGTCATTAACGGATTTGTCATTAGGGTTACTGTCAGAATTTTTATTATACAAAGTAATTGGAGTCGGAGGATCAATATTTCCATCAAAATCAACATCGGGGTTATCTGAGGCATCATCGGAATTCTTATTGGAGTCATTAACGGATTTGTCATTAGGGTTACTGTCAGAATTTTTATTATACAAAGTAATTGGAGTCGGAGGATCAATATTTCCATCAAAATCAACATCGGGGTTATCTGAGGCATCATCGGAATTCTTATTGGAGTCATTAACGGATTTGTCATTAGGGTTACTGTCAGAATTTTTATTATGCAAAGTAATTGGAGTCGGAGGATCAATATTTCCATTAAAATCAACTTTGGTGTTATCTAAATTTGCTAATACAACGCAGAGTCTGTTTAATACGTCGCGACAAAAGTCATTCGAAACCATCGGTAATTCGTGACATCTGCTTAATGCATCTGCATGACCCATTGTCGTACCTCCTCTGTGTACTATTTTATAGTCGTAGTGTTCCATCTGTAGCGTCCACCTAGCAATCTTCGGGCTTATGTCTTTCTTATTCAATGTCAGTGTGAGGGCATTACAGTCAGTCACTATCTTAAAAGGAATGCCCCTCAAGTAAATGTCAAATCGTTCCAAAGCGTGTATAATCGCTAAAGTCTCAAGCTCAAAGCTGTGCATTCTGGATTCCGATGCGGAAGTAGCTTTAGAGAAAAAGAAAACAGGGTGTAATTTTCCATCATTTTGTCTCTGTAGCAGTACAGCTCCAAAACCTACCTTACTTGCGTCAGTGTGTAATTCGGTTTCATTAAGAGGGTCATAAATGGATAAAACCGGCGGCGACATTAATTTCGTCCTCAGTTCATGAAATGCTTGTTTACAGGATTCGTCAAACACATATTCCTTTCCATTTCTTTGCAACTTTAATAGAGGGTGTACAATCCTCGCATAATCTTTCACAAATTTCCGAAAATATGAGAATAATCCAAGGCATGATTGCAATTGCTTAAAATTTTCTGGCGGAGGATATCGTTCTAAAGCCTGAAGATGTAAATCATTAGGTCGGATGCCATCACTATTTATCGTGTAACCTAAATAGTTTATAGTCTTATAAGCGAAACTACATTTCTTTAAGTTCAGTTCCAGTCCTAACATAGCCAATCGTCGTAAAACCTCGGATAAAACAATGACGTGTGTCTTAAAATCTTTGGTAGCTATAGATATGTCGTCTAGATAAACCATTATCTTTCCTGACACTATTAAATCACGTAGAGCACAATTAATGTACCTCTGAAAAACAGCCGGCGCATTCCTCAGTCCGAATGGCATACGGTTATATTCGAATTGTCCGTCGGGTGTTACAAATGACGTATACTTCTTTGATTCCTCATCCAGTTTCACATGGAAAAACCCATTTTTTAAGTCTAAAGTCGAAAAATATTTGTTACCACCCAGATATTCCATGCATGTTTCAATGAGGGGTAACGGAAAATTGTCTCGTACAGTAATCCGGTTTAAGGCCCTGTAATCCACACATTTACGATATTCTCCAGTTTTTTTTAGGACCATCACAATCGGTGAAGCATATGGTGATTCACTTTGCCTAATTATATTTTCCTTCAACAGTCCGTCGATAATTTTTCTCAATGCGGAACGTTCCGCCACAGCTAGTCTACGGGGTCGATAATGAAATCGAGTTTCTGAATTTAATCTGATCGTCATCTTGTAATCGTAGGGGAAAACATCGGAGTCATATTCTATGTATTGTTTCTCAATCATATTCTTAATTATATTTTTCTCAAGGCAATTTAACATCGGGTTAATGTCTAATCCATCAAATTCACAATTAACATCAATGTTCATAATCTCATTCGTAGCTGATTCAAACAATGACAATTCCTGTAACTTTGTTCTAACGTCCTTATTTATATTCCTGTACCGCAAGCCTCCCACAAGGCTATTTGGCTCATCCACTAAAGCGTAGGGCAACAAATTAATTAATAACCAAGCCTTCTCCAACGGCATGTCTAAATCACAACTGCAAAAGCATATGTTTTTAAATTCAGGGGGATCTTGGAGATCCAAATTATTTATTAAATTAGTTTTAGTTTGGCATAAATGAATGTCAAATATTTTTAGGAAGTCCCGCCCCAATAACAGGGGTACGGGTAAAATTTGATCGGGAACAACAAGTAAAGTGACGGGATGGGTTTGATTTCCAAATGAAATTTCCGATTTCAGTTTTCCAAAAGTGGAAATTTTTGTTCCACCAATACCGTGGAATTTTGTACGTATAGGATTTTTAATTATCCGAAATGGAACTTCTGATACGCGTACCAAATTTACCGGGCTGCCAGTGTCGAAAAGGGAGGAAATATTTTTAAACTCATGAGAATTGTTATTTCTTAAATCTATAAACCTTAAACATACCATATTAATATAATTCACGGGGTTTCGGTCTCCATCTTCATCTAGATCGCCTATAGCAGCCACTGTTGTCTTCAATCGTTGCACTCTTTTTGTGTTTGTGCATGTTTTCCTGTCATGATTCATCTGCCAGCAATTAAAGCAAGCGCCAATTGGTCTGTCTTCATACGGGCAATTCGGTTTCATATGACCCATCTTTGAACAATTGTAGCATCGAACATCGTCGTTGTTTTTCTTCGGCGCAGCATTTATTCCACTCACTCTGCTGCTTCTCATAGTTTCGGCGGTTCTTCCTCTTACGCTCTGCCTCTGCTCATACATGTCGACAGCACTCTTAACATCGTCCATTGTTTTAGCGGCAGCAAAAAGAATGTAGTCAGACACGCAACCTTGCAAACCCTCTTGCACAAACGCCACTAGCTCGAAATCACTTACGTCGCTGCGCATTGCGATTGACTCCATTTCCATGACGTATCGTCGGACACTTTCGTCTGGTTTCTTCGATCGTCGTCGTAGGGTGTTGTAGATTTCCTGGCGGCTGACTGTACGTCCAAATTCTCGAATCAATTTATTTTTGAGGTCGTCATACGTCATTGCGCCTCTGCCCAACATCAGTCGAGCCGAACCAACTAATGAGTTGCGTAGTGTCAGAAATTTCAATAGTTCGTCGGCTTTTACGTGCTCCAGCACTTCTTCCAAATTTCTAAAAAATTCCGTAATGCCGTATGTACGGTCTTCCCCGCTGAACTTAATGATTGCATGTTCAATCTCTTGGAAACTAATCATTCGTTTGGGCACAGGAAAATTATGTATATCAGGCATTGTGCCACATTCTAGTTGCTCAATCTCTCTGCGCAAACTGAGAATTTCGCGACGTCGGCGTAAAATTCCAATTTCATCGTCTAGCAGTTCTGCTTCTGTTTTAACATTCTCATACTCGTCCGAAGTCTGCGTAGTATCATAGTTGAGAGGGTTGACGTTCAATACAGCGGTGGTAATGCTCGTAGTGGTGGTTGGTAGTGGTGTTGTTGTAGAGAGAGCGTATGTCGTAGGGGAACGTATGTTGGTGGTGGGTACAGAGATCGCACAAGCAGTTGGCATCATAGTAGTAGTGTGTGTGTCAGTTGTGTTCGTGGTGCATATCAAACTGGCTTTATTCATATTGCGTGTATGTGCAGGGGTAAGCGTCGGCAAGGAGTATAAAACAGCGGGTAGATGTATGTCGGTTGCATTCGTAGATTTTACACAATTAGTTTGTCTTAGAACGGAGGGGTATGCGTCGGTTGTGTTCGGAGCGGAGAAATATGTGTGTGTGTCAGTTGTGTTCGTAGTACATATCAAACTGGCTTCATTCATATTGCGTGTATGTGCAGGGGCAAGCGTCGGCAAGGAGCATAAAACAGCGGGTAGATGTATGTCGGTTGCATTCGTAGATTTTACACAATTAGTTTGTCTTACAACGGAGGGGTATGCGTCGGTTGTGTTCGGGGCGTTTGAAAGAGCGCATGCACTATCACGGTTTGTCGGCGGAATTTCCCCCGTCACTTGTTCAATGTCTTCTTCATTTATTAAAATCAATTCAACGTCGGAGTCACCTTTCAGAATTTTTGGGTTTTCGTCCAAAATCGATTCAAGAACGCCGCGGTTTTCCGAAAAAATTCGGCGTAAACCGTCTGCAGAACACCTGCCTGGAATTTGCACTTTTGCGTGCTTCAGCACGTCTTGAAGTTGTCTTTTATTTAATGTAAATTCCATTTCAAACTTTTCCGTTCTTTTGTTTAAATTTTTTCTTCTTTTTTTTCGGTAATCCCACTTCTGACGTTGTAAGGGGCCGAATTCAACAATTCACAAACACACAAATTCACAAACAGTAGCTTTTACGAATTAAAACACGGAACATTCGGATTTTGTTGTCACTTTATTGGCGTCACTCTTTCAACTGACTCGTTGATCGTTTTCAACAGCAACGCGTCCTTTTATTCACCTCAGTCAGGAGGTGAAGCTTACATTATTTACAGGGTTGTATTATTCTTAACTAGTGTATATAGAATTAAACTAGATGGCACTTAAATAAATAAATAGTTACAATTGTAGCCGTTTACATTTACATACATACAAATAGGACAAACAGTAGAACACAGTCATAGTAACATACAAGTATGACCAAGAGTAGTACAATACACTACATAACCTTGCTTACATATCATTTCGAAATAAGAGCAACAGAAACGACATAAAAAACATGATGGAAAAAAATGTCCCGTGCGACTATGCTTAATATTAAATTTAAAAAAAAAACTATGTCAGTTTTCGGTAAAATAAAATTTATTTTTTAACTTTATCACAATATTTTAAAGTTTATCACATTGAAATATTACTTCAGGTTTGGCTGAAATCGGCGTTTGAATTGTTGAACTCGAAAACCACTTCTGTTTTTGTCCCGTGCGAATACCTTCGTTATTGGCAATTATTTTGAAAAGGAAAAACTGCCCAAAATCAACCTTTGCACCAATTATAGGTTATAATTTAATCCTATTGTCAAAATAAAAATCCGTTTTATTTCTACTTTTTTGCCACTTTTAATGTGTTTGACTGTCCCGTGCGACATAATGGAAATGCCCATATGTGTATTTCTTACAACTTGTTTCTAAATACAGTGAACCTGGACCTCGCAGACGGACACGTCACTTCAATGGATTAGATTCAAAATTGCAATAGCAAAAACACGTCAGAAGTGGACACTCTCTTATATGCACATGGACACAGTTTTATCGACTAATTGGTTTTGAAAGATTCTATTATATGAACAAACTGCCTGTTTCCATAAAACGAATTTGTACGTCCGTTAGAAATCGTCAGTATTGGAAGCGTTATACAATGGATTTCAGACATGATTCAATTCTGGTTTTCAGATATATGTTAGATATCGACATACGGAATACGATCCCAATAGAATAAGCTCTCATTACTGTTACAAAACCATTTTATTGTGTCCTCAATTTTGACAATTTGTAACGAATGAACAAATTCGTTTTATGAAAACAGGCAGAAAATCTAAAACAAATTACAAAATTTTAGACCAATTCAAATTGAAAATCCAAATATATGTGCAAATTTAGGTAATTCATGTTTCGACGGGTTGATATTGGAAAATTGAATTTAGTCAATATATTAAGAATAAATGAAAATTTGCAGTCGGAAATGTTTAGATTACATTCGGCTAATCTTTAACTCGACTGCGAATGTATTCTGAGGAAAATTCTATAGAATTTGTTTTACGGAAATCAGTCCTTAATCTGCTAGGGAATGCAAGCGATAGGTAAACTGTAAATCATTATTATTTTTTGGGTCAAATTTCTTTCATTTATACAAGAGGCCCGGATATTACTCTCTATCGAAAGCTTGCTTTACATCGCAATCTTGGCAATTATGAAAAATGACATAATGACTAAGGCCCAATAAATGAGTAGAGCTTGAACTTCGTTTTAACTGAAGTTAATCTTCAAATTAATTTTTTTTTCAGTCAAAGTTTAACTGAAGTTTAATCGTCCAATATTGGCCATTGATAACTAAGTGACTGTCACTTTTGAAGCTTTTATTCTTTTACATTTGACAAGTAGAAACTACGCCATTACTAAAAATGGAACGATAGGTGTTAAAACCCATACAAACTGGCATCATAACTGTCGAACAATACGTTGTTCCTTAGTGGTCTTTAGAAAAAAACTGGTTTTTAACCAAGAAAGATGTATAGATTTTTGAAAAATATATAAGGCAACGCCGAAGCCCGGAATGCACTGAAGTCACTACCAAGAATAAAGCGTTTTTCCTTGTAAGGGAGGAAAAAATTAACAAAAACAAAATTTACGGGAATATTCTAAGAAAAATATTCATAGCTCGCGCAAAATCGATTTTTGTATTTTTTTTTAAAAATCGATATTTTTAAAAATATTAGCAACAACCAACTACATTTGGTACAAATAAAATGTTGACATTATAATAAAGATAAAAAATGCATTATGATAAAAATGAATGATTAGGTACCATAGCTCTTAAAATATATATGCTACAGTTCTCCAAAGTGGTTAAATCAAATTACATTTTGAAAACTTTTAATATGAAATTAGCATATTTTTATTGCGCAATATAAAAATACGAAAAGTATTCATCTTTGGATATATTTTTTAAAAATATAATCCTTTGTCCAGTTTTTAATATTAATACCTTAAAATAATGTGACATAAATATTTAGTTTCTTTGTAAAATATTCTTAGAAGTTCTCGTAGTTTTCGTTTTTGCTATATGTGACCTTCTCCGAGACCAAATCTGCTTCCTGAATAACTAAGCGCGCGAGATACGCCTATGTAGCGTTGTTTGTGTTTTTAATTAAAATAACAAGTTTTTTTCAATAAATTTTTAACAGTTATGGCAGAAAATATGTGAGTAAAATCGACATTGAGAACATTTCACCGTACAAAAAAGGTCCTATTTTGTCCGTCTGTACGTAAATTCAAAAAAAGTTTTAACAATTTATAAAACCCAAACGTACGACATGGATATCGTAAATTGGCATTGTAAATTTATGTGCAAAAGCTCAGTGGTCGTCCATTTTAACAGATCCACACTTTTTTTTAGAATAAACTAACAAATATCCGCTACTTCGTACGAATAACAAAATATTTGTTTAATTGCGTTGGTTTACAAAAAAATACTTTGTAGTGACTGAAAACCTTTACCCAATTTTTCCAATTGTTGGCGATAGATATAAATCTATATATATAAAAATGGATGTGTGTATGTATGTAACGTATGGACTCGAAAACGGCTAGACCGATTTTGATGAAATTTTCAGGTAATCTTCCGAATAACCCCGCGAGTAACATAGGCTACACATTGTTTGGATTTATCTACATTTAGGGGGTGAAAATGGAAAAAGGGATAAAACTCCCCTTTCCTATATAAATATGTGTAATACAACACTAATGTTTGCTTAGGGCCAGCAACGAGGACCGGGTCAGCTAGTTTGATATATTTGTTCACACTTTTTTTTTTTAATTTTGGCCACTTTTTCTATTTTTTTGTAACTGCTGTTGTCGATTTCCAAAATTTGTTTTTCCTTTTCTTCTTCTGGCCCTTTATGATTATTTTTAAAACGTTTTCCCACATCCTCTATATTTTACCCTTTTGGACCATTTTAGACGTCGTTTCAGTATCCTCGTACTTTATTTCATTTTATTAGTTTTTGGGTTCCCCAACATTTGTTCGTTTTTACCTCGTTTTAATACGATGCGGACTTTTTTTGGCCCTTTCCATAACTTTTTATATTCTACCTGTCCTGGCTTCTTCTTTGTTCCTTTATGCCCTTCATATAGTTTTTCGTCCCTCATGTTAGTTAATTTTAAGTAGGTTTTCGCCACATTTTTTAATTTTCTATCATTTGGGATTTCTACCTCCCGACTTTTCTGATGATTTTTAAATTATTTTTCAGCTTTATATATATTTCACCAGTTTACACTTTTTGTTCATTCTTGTCGATTCAAATTTTTTTCACACATTTTTCCCTGTTTGTAACCTTTTTATCCAGTTTTGGCCACTTATTGGCCATTTTTGACGAAATTTGGTGACTTCTCACCTGTACCTCGTGGTACGCCCAAAGAGTTTCTATACTATTCAAGTGAGAACTCTAACATCCATAATTTTACGTCTAATGCAATGTGCTTGAGTGGCTTTTCCATGATACACGACCGTTATTATTGTTGGCTCTGAGCACTCTACGAACATTCATTAATTTTTGTCGCTCAGCACTGTATGTTAGATGTTTGGGACGCCCAGTTCTTGCTTTATTTCCAATATGACAACGATCTTTGATTTGGTTCGACGAGAGAGGGCTCTGTTCTTAAATCGTTTGCCTTGCCCGAAATAACATCGCTTCATTTCGATGCTGGCACCATTCTTGTTATTAATGGCGGAGCCGAGGTATATACATAAATTCTTCCACATACATAATTTTCGTCTTGTCCTCGTTCACCATCAAACCTATATTCGCCGATTCAATCTCGATACTAGAAAAAGCTACAGTTACATCTATCTCCATTCTTCCGGCGATGACGTCAGCATGTGCGAGCAAAATGTGGCCCTTGGTGGTCAGAGTACCCCCTTTATTAAGTTCTACACTTTCCAATATCTTCTTCATCAGGATGTTAAAGAAGTTACACGGAAAGTTGCTCGGAGAGTTCACTTCCTATTTTTTACTGAAGACCTAGTATAAATCTTTTTCATTCTACAAAGCCGTATAAGTTTTGCTGGAATTTTATACGCAGACATGGTTTTAAATAGTTTTTCTCTTATCAAAGGCGGTTTTATCAATGAATCGATGAAAAGATGAATGTATCGATGTGTCTTTCATGGGACTTTTCCAGGAATTCGACTAGTGAAAAGATTTGGAACCTTTCCTTCGTATAGTCTTTTTCCGATTTCGAATTTTAAATTGAAACACTTGCAGGAATTTCCGTTTTAGTACAATTCGAAAGTATTCCGAAAATGTCGTTCGGGTATAGTCTTTTTTGTTTTATTTTACTTTTTGAATCACACTTTTTTATTTAATTCAAAAGACCAAAGGTTGTAAAACCGTCGACTTCGTGTGCTGTAGAAAAAAGCCACTAATTACACTTTCGCTCAACGATGAAATCACAATTAGATCAAAATCAAAGTATTGGATATCAAACTGCGTCCAAAACTCCAGATAAAAGTACCAATATACTTGCTTAGGGTGCACTCTTAGGTTTTTTTTTTAATTCCAAAATACGAAATATGACATAAAAGATTTTACTTTTTGGACGCTAATCAAATTTTACCGGAATGGAATGACATAAAAAAACATATTTTTTGAAAGAATTTTCACACCGCTCAGTTGACCAGAATCAAATTCCATGGTCCAAAAGACAATAACTTTTGATCTGTTACACATTTTTGAGTTTTGTAAAAAACATGTTGTAGACATGGATGGATTGCACAAAATTACAGAACTTAGATCAGAAGTTATAGAATTTTGCCCGATGGAATTTGATTCTGGACTAGCCATATATTCAATCTATCGATAGAAGCATTCAAGTGTTTAGGCTTTTTAAAGCGATGCTGAGGGACATACATATGTACATACAGGGTTTTCCAACAAGAGTTGTTATTTTGGTATTCAAAGAAAAATGGCATTTTTTGAGATAAATAATCGGATGTTTATTTCAAAATAAAGAGGAAGGTATGCCGTTAACAATGAAAAACAACATCAGCCAAATGACCATATCTCTTCATAAAATTGTCCATAACCAAATCGCAAAGTGGCTGCCCTATGTACTAGATAGCCTCACGAATTTTATCTTTAAAGGTTGAATCGACGCTGGGCAGTTGGCGTAGACCTTATTTTTCACGTGGCCCCCAAAGAAAGAAGTCGCAAGGTGTTAAATCACAAGATCTCGGTGGCCAATTGTGATCACATCTTCGAGAGATAACACGGTCCGGAAACTTTTCCCGGACTGGTTTCGTTGCTTGTGTGGCACGTAGTGCCGTCTTGTTGAAAGTAAACGTTGTCCAGATCAATATCATCCAACTCCGAACATAAAAAATCGTTTTTTTTAAAACGCAGGTTGTTTTTAGAATACGCTCATAGAAAAAGTATGACCAAACGAGCATGAACTGATAACATACGGGCATGAAAGTCTTTCATTTCACTGATGTGGCCAAATCGTCAACGATGTTCCAAACTTGTCAACACGGTTTAATTGAATTTCCCTTATTTTGTTAACGAGCATTCATGGATACTTTGAGAACACATAACATTACCATTGTTCACTAGCGTTGATGATTTTTCAACGGATTTTTTTCTTCAGTGTATGTACTATCTCTTGTTCAATTGCTGCCATTACATAAGACGAACAATTTACAAAAACATTGTTATTGCGTTGCTAACAATAATAATTGTTTTAATAGTCGTTTTGAAAATTTAAAAAATTAGTTCTTAAAAATGGGAGGAAATTAAATGAAAATCCAAATATTATGAACTTTTCAAAAACCAACATTTCAATGCAATTCTTTCACAAACCCCCCATGGATATCAGACATGTATACTAAAAAGTACAAAAGTTTCTGCAATATTTCTGCATCAAATTGAAGACATCCATTGATTTGATAAATAAATCCGTCACTTTCATAAAACTGTTGTTGCTTTGTAACAACAACAAACTACTGTGTACATTTTTGCCGATGGCATTACACACACAACAAAGAAGTTTCTACATGTGTTAGGTACGGCTTATTGCTGCCACATCGACTTTTGCAGACGTTAGTGACACCTAAGTGACAATTGCCACTTATCTTAAATTCATGTAAACGCCACTAAGTTGCAGTTAACCAATTCAAAAAAAATTTAAATTTTTGGCAGTTATCTGAAATTGACACTTAAGTGGGTGGGAATCCGAAATGGATTCGTATACCTTGCCTGCCATCAAAGCAAATGCATAAATAGCTAGAAACTCTTTAAGGAAAAAAATAAAACATTTCTATTTTGCAAATAAATAGAGATTATAAATTGCATATTTCCCCTACCATTTCATGAGGGAACTGACAGTGAGCTGTGTACGAAACAATTTATATAGTCACTGACCGGGACCTACTGATTTTCTAGAGAAGTTTTACATGGATTACTCTCATACTCGTAAAGTCGCCAGCATTTACGAGGTGAAAGCTGTCGCCGAAAAATGTTTTAATGGTCTTACGAGATTTCGAACCTGGTGTGGTAGTCGCACACACTACGCCGTTGGGCAAAGTGTCTCATACGACTTTGTCGTCGAAGATGTCTTCAAGCAACTTGGGTGACAGTTAATTGGTGTACAATTGTCATTGAATTGATGTAAAATTTTCATTGAATTGATATACAATTTTCATTGAATTGATCTACAATTTTCATTGAATTGATATAAAATTTTCATTGAATTGATATACAATTTTCATTGAATTGATGTACATTTTTCATTGAATTGATGTACAATTTTCGTTGAATTGATGTAAAATTTTCATTGAATTGATGTACAATTTTCAATTAATTCATGTAGCATTTTTTTTTTAAATTTTGTACGAATTAATCAAACTGATGGAACTTTTTTTCGGTGTAGCCAATTATTAGATGCCGGATTAATTCGTAGAAGATTGCTGAGTAAAAAAAAATAAAATAAAAATTATTTATTTTCGCCAAGCAGCACCAAAACGTACAAGTGAGAAAATTCACATAAAATACAAAAAAAAATCACGCAAATTCTGTTTTTGCATTTTCGTAATCGGGCTTTCTAGTGCGTTACTCCACTTTCCTCCCGCGAGCGTGCGAGAAAATTCACTCAAACTCCCCAATTTTCTCTATTTTGATCTGTAAAAATCGAAAAGTTCTCCTGAATTGGCAAAAACAAATACATACTTTATACTGTGCGCTCAGATATTCACATAAAATATATATATTCATATGTATATCTATGTGTATGTGTGTGTGTGAGTACATGTGAGATGACGTGATTACAAAAACATGATCGTCGTCATCAATAACCAGCCAAAGTGGCGACAGAGCGAGCACAGTTTTCACAATATCGTCATTTAAACAGTTTTGAGTCTTGCTACATACTTACATATGTACATATGTATGTGTATTGGTGGCCGTTGAGCGCAGTGCCAGTGGGTTTGCTGGCTGAGTAAAGCACAACACACAACACAAGCTTCCAAATAAGGGTGACATATGTGAAGTAAAAATGTAAAAATTATGATTTGAATCGACCCATGCCAACAAAATTAACACCATCGAATCAGTTTTAGTGAAAATAATTAACTTTGTGTCATTCAGATCTATAGTCGGAACGGGTGCAATTCTACGGATACTTTGGTCGACAGATGGTTCCACCACTCTGATATACATCCGTACATTCATGTGTACGTAATTACACAATGGCAAGAAGAAGGACGTAGCAGTAGTCGATACACTGTGTGTTTGTTCGTTAGAGTGCCTCGACCTCAAATACATCAAAACAAAAAAGTTGCAGCTGTCATATATCACCATCTCAAAGCAACACTGATTGCTCCAAAAATGACTCTTCGAATATATTGGCCTTGGCCTTTGACCTTTTTTTTTTTTTAAAAGAAAAATCGATGTTGAAAGAGAAAAGATGTTATTGTTGTATGAGCAGAATATGTGACACTCGGAAACATTTAAATGTGATCAAGTGGATTATTCGGTGGATCGAACGTAGCCAAATCCTGAGGCGTTCAACCTCAACAAAGAATGGCTCAGGGCTGTTTGTACTTAAACTTGAAATGTAAAACATAACGACACATTTAAAAATATATGTATAGATATGTAAGTCATAATAGACGCTAATTCGGACTAACTCTGTTTGATCAAAATCAAAAATCAGTTCACATCGGGTTGTATATGCTGTTTGAAGTCGCCAAATTTCTTGTGAATGTGAACGATAACACACCTATTATGCGATTTCAGATTGCAATCTCCAAAACCAAGCGAAATGCGATTCTCATCACATGGGCGTAAATGTGTATCCTTCGATGATGATTTCCCACCCAAGTTATCCCATTCGGTATTTTGATGCCATATAATTGGACTCGTCATATTCAAATTAATGTACAGTGTACTTTCTCATAAGCGGACTCCTAAGGGACTGAGAATTTTGGCCGCTTATGAGAGAATTACACAAGAGGTCTGAAGCGGATTGGTACTGAAAAAAGTGTCCGTTTAAGAGAGGTGTCCGCAACAAAAGATCTAGATACGATCTATCAGAAATTGTCATACAGTTTTTGTTGAGACCAAATAAATCGAACGGGTAATTTCGATTCTTGTCCCCCGGAATGGAAATGGTAATAAATAACTCAGTTGTAGCTACTTGATTATATTAATTGAGATCGAACTGTTACACATTCAATTTCTGGCCACTCATCCTACTTATTTAATGGCTCTGCTCATTTTGGGTGTGATTTATAATTTAGTGAGGCACCCTAATAAACATTAAGTACTACGTACAATATGTCTTTACACAATTGATTTGCTTACATCAGATGAGCACACACGACCCATTTAGGTTTTTCTGGTTTAGCTCGTATTCGGATTCTATCGTATTGTAAATGTTTTGAGTGAAACTCGGTTTTACAATTTTTTGTTCAGAAATCAGTTTTTCCGACGGCCATACACTGAAAGAAAAAATGGTTGTTGTATGAACGAACGCGTTTCGTTGAAATCCATACGTTGATGCAACGAAAAATTACGTTCATACAACAAAAACTTACGTTGATGCAACAATTGTTACATTTATACCACGATACGGTTTATTCGTAATTTTCGTAGTTTCGTTTATGCAACAACTCAGCGTACGTTAATGCAACGAACATTTTTTTTTATGAAAATAAGAGCAATTAAGGAAAAAAATATCATTTTATATCTTTAAATGCTTTAAATTTTTTCCTCGAATAAAAATTTTTATACATTTGTTTCTGTTGTTTTATACAAAATTTAAAGTTAACGAAACACATACGATGATGCAACCACCGATTCGTATATGCAACTACTCATTCATATATCAACCGAAACAATTTGTTTATGATTTATTCTTATGTTTAGCAAGGAAACCGTTGTACACGACTTTTTGCCTACATTCACTTATAGTTAACTACATGCATACGTTGATGCTACAACGCAATCGTACATGCAACAACCCATTCGTTCATTCAACGATGTCATTTATTTGATAAGATTGGCAATTACACACAACAACGAATCTTTTTTCGTTGCATCAAGGAAGCCCAACGTTGGTTGACTTTTAACGACAGATTTCGTTGATACAACGTACAAATTCGTTCATGCTACGAAGCTTTTTCTTTCAGTGTATTCCCATGAAATATGACACACATTTCTGAAATTTTAACGGCATTGAACTTTTCTCACAATTGAGGCATAATCGCAAATAACGGTTCGAACGCCATTTTTAGCAAAACCTGTTTTCTGTTACCTGATTCTTTCGCATTGCTCAAGCGCCAAATCAGCCAAATTTGTACATGTTATCGCTCTCAAAATGCCATTAGAAACTGTTACTCCGTGGAAAAACGTTGTCGCGGTCATGCTTCAATTGTTCAGCATGAAAATTGTCATAGTTTCTTCTATAGGGTGTTTTTTAAAATGCATGAGAACATCGATATCGATAAATATGTTTTGTCAGCTCATGATGTCGAAATGTGTTGACATTTCTGTTCAGTAAGGTTAGGTAAGTCATCATGAATCGTTTAACGCCAGAACAACGCTTCCAAACTGTGAAAATTTACCCATCATTTCTCTCCATTTGACAACAAAAAAAAACGGATCATTTAGCTTGAATTCGAGTATAACACTCTTAACATAACGCAATAACAAAACCACATGATCATAACAAAAACCAAACAACGAAAACAAAATAACTTTGATCGCGAAGTTCATAGAGCACTTCGTCCATTCAACGGTCAACATGATCGGCCTAGTGAGCGAGCAAGTCAGCTACGTCAATTTGCTAAATTACCGTGTTTGGAGCGAAGACAATCGTCAAGCCGTTAACGAATCACCATTACACGCTGGCGACATCATCGGTCCCTATTTTTTGGGAAACGAGGAAGCCGCTGACATTTCGGTGAATGGCGAGCACTATCGATCCATTATGACTTAATTTCTGTTTCCAACGACATTTGGTCCTAACAAGACGGCGAAACTTATTTACTTCCAGAAGTGGTCCTGTTCACTGGCTTTCCTCGTTCGTGCTATTTAACGCCTCTGGAGTACTTTTTATGGGGCTATGTTAAGTGGTGTATGCGGACGAATCAGCAACTGTTGAGGCATTGGAAGCCAATACTCAAGCCACCACACGGCCAGATTTATTGGAAAAAGTAGGCACTTGGACAAATGCCGGAAAAATGAAATTATCTACCACAATCTGATAACAAAAATGCCATTCCGACAAAACACGAATTGACACATTCACACGAGGGAGAGAGAGAAAGATCTTAGACCAAGCTTAAGTGTAAAAAGAAAAATAATTGTAATTTTTAAATATGCAAGAATTTTACACATTTCCCTTGGCATCGCATGAAGAAACGGACGGGGAATTTTTCTCAAATTAGTGAGCTGTGAATGATTAAATTTGTATACCCACCTAACAGGACCTGTTGATCAAAGCCGAATCCGAACAAACAAACGCTTTTCTAGAGAAATTATTTATATGTACATGGCTTAGAGATTACTCTCTGAATCGTAAAGTCGCCAGTGGAAACAACCGCTAACAAATACTTAATGACTGTACCAGGATGTGAACGTGAATTTACTGTGTGACCTTATTTTATATAAGTGAACAGTGCATGACATAAGTTTGATCTCACCTAACTGTAAGAAATTAGGTTTTTTTGTTGCACTATTGGTTTGACCTTAACAAATAAATAGACACTTTGGACTTGGTACAGTAGATTCTCGATTCTTGCACACCTCGTTACTTGCGTAACCTAGAATCTTGCAACACATAGCGTTAATTTTTTTCAGACAATATCAGCTTTTAATATTTGTTTGGAATGGGCGGACAAAAACAACGCTAATTCAGACGATGGATTGGTTCTACAAAGAATTCGAAGTACTGCAGTTCTCCGGACGAGTGTCTGCACGAGGCAAACAAAAGTTTTTAATTATTTTCATTCAACTGAAAATGATAATTTTTCAAATTTAATGTATTTCAAATTAATGTAAATGCTTGTGACAACCTCAAATAGCGCACCGAGCCCGGTTTTCATTACTAGCAAGAATCGAAAACCGGCCTATGAAAAGGTGGCTTATGACTCAAAATAGAAATTGCGGGAAACAGCTGTTAAAGATAAACAAACAATGCATTTCTTCACTTTCTTAGTAGTTTTTCTTTTGCATTATGAACAGTCATGCCCAAAAGTCAACCAAAAAAGGCAAAAGAACATAAATGAGATAAGTTCGTGTGTGTAAGCGTTCAATCCAGTTTTTAAATTTTTCAATTTCATTTATTATCTTGATTCTGGATTTTCAATAAAATTCTGTTTTTCTTTCATTTGTGCTCTTCTTTCTCTATATTTTTAGTACACTTCTAAGCAAGTTAGGACTTTCTAGTTTTCGAATCGAAACCAAAAAAAAGTGGAATTTTTTTTTTGAGTCATAAGTCACCTTTTCATAGACCGGGTCACATGTATTATGTATCGGTATTATGATACGACTTTCTTTTTGTTTTATTCTTAATAAAAAATACTTTTCGGTGTACATGTTACGTATTATTTTAAAAATGCGAATATACCTTAGTTTGGACTTTTTTTTGGTTTTCAATAAAAATAAATTACATCAACAAATATTTCTGTTTCTGTGATTTATAATTGAATTGAGAACCACCGTGAACCAATAGGATCTGCTCTGAACTGATCCAACGCGAATTCGGAAATTGGCCAAGACCCACAACAGATTCTAGATCCAATCTAAGTAAAATAAAATCGGAAATAACTTTTGCCTACACGTCTGGCAACTACAAACAATTCCAAACTGACACTTGTGAAACATCCATACATACAGAATCCATAGAAACTTTAAAATGTGTAATGTATAAATTTTGAGAAAACCACATTAAATGGATCAAACAATCACATTGTTGTCAATTAAACAAAACGAGTAAATTTTTTTTATTCAAATAAAATAATTCGTTTAATTACTTTGATGAGGTAGTTAAGCGGATTCGTCGAATTACCTTAAACGTATAATTTCTCAGAAGGCCTTAGATTGTCAGCAGGGTAATTAACCCACTATTCGGGGTTATGCACAGTTAAATAAATAAACAAACAAATATTTTTTACGAAATTAAACACAATTAATGAAGACATCCTCAGAGCGATTTTGCCGGCTAGAGGGTTAAGCGACTATTTATACGTAAAAATCATTTGATTTAACCAAAAATAATTCGTATAAACGGTGTAGGTTCGGCCTGGCGGAATTTCAATAGGACTGTGTCAGCGAATGAATGACAAATCCGTCATAAACAAGTTTTTCGAAAACGAAGTATTTGCCCAAACCACAACTACCACCAGGACATCCTAGGCAACAGGACAATATCGTCCGATAAGTTTCGTGTCCATTATCATTTTTGGAGTTCAAACCGATTTTTTTCAATGTACGATTGTGTTTCCAGTCCTGACATCAGAAATCCTATAACAAGTTCCTAACTGATAATTGATGATGTCCATGGCGTTAGGTCATTACTGTACGTGGGTATAACGTTTTTTCTTTAAAGAGGCGTGACACCGTTCGTTTATGTTTCCATCATTTCGACGAAGAATATACCAAAGTCTAAATTGTCAGTTGTCAGAACGTGTAGACGGGATCACAAAGAAACCACAATTTATCAATCCTTTATACGCCCCATTTATGTTCCCACACACTGTACGACCATAAGATCATTCATCATGCAGAATAGCGATGGGCGGTAATCAGGCTTTCTGCAGAGACACAGGCGTACGGACATGTATACATATTTTATATGGACCCAGACTAACATTTCGATGTGTTGCGAACGAAATGTCAGTTTCGGAGGTACCGTTCGCTATTTCTCCTCGCCCATGGACGTCTGCTGTTGAGAGGTGTAGGGACCGTTTCAAAAGTGACTCATGCTTTGAATTGCTGGTGACTGTTTCGGGGTGACTAGAAGTAGGACACTCCTAATTAGCAGTGAATGGGTTTCTTGGGGGCGCTCTGCCGCCGTTAGAAATCAAGAGTGAGGCCAATAAACTAAAGAGCCTTATATTATGTTGAACGTGAACGTATACTTACATACATATGTACATACATACATATGTATGTTTGTGTGTGTGTAATTACTGCTTCCAGTTCACAAGGGGAACCCTCGCAATGCGCAAGATAGTTGGCTCGATTTGTACCGACGCTATTGTTACTTCCTGCAAATTGAAAATTTACTATTAAATCAACCTAACGAATGATCGGCATCCTTTTATAAATACCGAATTCCAGAAGCTATACCAAAAGTAGTTGTATTAAAATGATTCTGTCGATTTTATCAACAAAAGTCCGCAGCGGTGCCGTGCTCCACACAAAAATGTGCAGCTTGAAAGGCACACAAACGAGAAAACATAAAAATGTTCGACTGTAAGTGTATGAATAGGAAGCTCCAAGCAGGAGTTAAAGCTGTCCATAATACACACAACCACACACACACACACACACGCGGCCACATACACACTGACACACATGTGCAGTACGAACGTACGTACGTACGTAACATATTGCAAAATGCCAAGTAAGATTCTTGTCGAATTTATCCAGTTTAATTCAATTCCTGGCTTCGTTGTTGGCGGTCGGCATGCAAAGGTTTGGTTAGACGCATTCAAACTTAGTCAAACACAACGTAAGTATTGTCCAAAATGCTTTGGTGTGTGTCCGACACGCATCGGCCACATTGCACATCACACGTGGCCATTGACTTCCTTGCATTGAAGACCTCAAGCCAACAACAACAACAACAACATAAAAAAAAACATTAAAATGACCGAATTGTGTGGCTTTTAAAGCAGATACACTTGCAAAATATGCACTAGAATGGTTTTTGTCTTCGTGTCCCTTCTACCACCGTCACCGCCGAACATCGCATCAAGCGGAACAACGACAGTGCACCACATACATGTGTACATGTGTATGTCGCCAGACTCCAATTTAGGTCCGACGGTCATCGTCGTACTGCCACCAAGAGTAATGACTGGTCTGGACCATTGGTGGAGGCATATTTGCAAGATTGGCCCATATCTCAGAACCCCTGCCGAGGAAGCAAGCCTCTGCATTGAATGTTTTGAAACGACATTCAAGTCGAGCGGGGCCAACTATTTGTCTACCCTTCACCACTCCCCTATAGAGAACACTTTTGAAATATAAAACCATTTTTTAATTCATAATTCCATCCATTAAACCATTCCATCGGCCATGCAGGTGACCTGAATACATTCGGTTCCCATCGGAATGTGTATGCGATTCTAAGTCGACAAAGTTTTTGCCAATATGAACGATAACTTCAGATAGCAATCGTCAAAACCACGACAAACTTAGATTCTTATCACAACGCCGAAGGTAAAATCGTCAACGAATCCACGGCGTCAGAGTCTCACATCCGGATGGAGCTCTATGAAAACATAGGTCCATTGAACTCCACTCTACAGAACAAAATACCAACGTCCGATTAGCCTCCTAATAAAATCAATGAAAAAATATGGAAAATTAAAATTACAAAATTCTCACATCAAGAAACAAAAATAGTCCACAAAATCAATTTGGTTTCCAACCATTTTATAGTACACTACACCAGATAAAAGGAAACTTTAATCGTTTAATTATATAAAATGTTTTTTTTGTATACAAAGTAAATGGAGGCAATTGGGCTGCATATCGCACCCTAAATTCAAAACGATCACAACTCAAAGTTGGCCAAAACTGACTTTTTCCATAAATTAATTCAGAGTCACATCTCTAACCACCGCATAAATTTTGTTCTCGATTTTTTTTTGCTGACGAGTGCGGCCAGACTTGGTAGAATACTTCCAAATATAGCAAGTTGAAATAAATTAAGAAAATACGCATCCACAATATCAGCTTAAAATAAACGCACCTGTAGTCCATGCAGCCAAAATATTAAATTTGTTTTTTTTTATACAGCCCGCCAAATACATAAGTTCAACATGGCAAAAAAGTACAATATTATCGTTTTAAATGTTATTCCCCGTTAAATAGTGACAGTAAAATTATCTTAGCACGGAAATCATGTAAGACTTCCCGACACAATCTGTTGGACTTATCCACTCAAACGGACTTGTACGATTTGGTACTGATAACCAATAAAGCAACGCTATCAAACGCACATAAACACGTCTTTTGAAAGCCATAAATTCTTTAAGAAGCCTCAATCAAAATTTTCGATACGCTAAAAACTGCATATTAAAATACATACATATGAACCTATCTCCTATCCGACAATGCATCAATGTTTAAGACATCTCGCACTCTCTTTAATTTCTATATTTGTACGAAACCACAAAGTAAGACAATCCATTTTTATATATTTTTTTTACACACATATGTATGTGTAGCAAAGAATTAATGGAACTGTAAATATTTTCGTTTTTTATGGAACGGTTGGCAACTCCCTGAAACTTGTGCCAAAAATGTGGCAACACTTTTCTCGAATGCGAGTGTACAATCGAGTTACATGGTACGGGCCTAAATGATGCTCAATTTACCGCGGTACTTCTGCACCACTGCTTTACACGAAGTCTACAATGCAAATTAAATACAAAATATCAGAAAACCCTCTGATTTATAACCGATACGATTAAGATTCAACAAAGTAGACGTGTTTTCCTTGCAAGCTGGCTATTGTCGTTTTCTTAATTGTAAAGAAAACCCCGAACTAGCGATATGGACATTTGACACAAGTGCTGCTAGCATTCTGAAAACTGTGTGAAACAAGGTGAATGTGAAATTCTTGAAAAATATTCCAAAAATTTTACAAATACAATTTGAAATAAACCACATTCGTATCGTTCTTCCGTCATTTATTTTCTTCTTCTTCTTCAGTATTAGTTCACAATGTTCATTTGGCACCATTCAATTGCGGAATTTAGTCCTTTTTTTATGGATATGGCAATGTCGCGCCAACTTCAGACACAAACGTAAGCGATGATTGATATCCACGCTTAATAACGCATAGATCTCCACACAAATTAAGCGATTATCTAATCTAGTGGTGTAACGAAAACACACCTAATGAAATCCTACAAACTGACTCCTACTTTCCTCGGAATCACGGAATCATCATCAATAATTATGTATATAATAAAAATAAAACTCAAACTCAAACTATGGAAAATATTCTTCTAGATGAAAAGTTGAAATAAACAACGAAACTCTGCAAACCTATGAATGTGATAACTGGATTAACAAAAATGCTTTTTTTTATAAATAAATCAAAAAAATACTTTATCGGAATATACATTTGTCTGGAAACAATTTTCAAATCTCAATCGATTTTCACCGAATTCAATATAAAAAAACTCGGCAAAATTTTTCCTTTTACGTGGAATGTTCGTTCTTGCTATTTAAAATGTTTTTGTGGAAGCGGAAGTAGATATGTTTATTTCTTTGATATTTAAATTATTATTTTTGTCAATGCAATTATTTAATTAGCTTTTTTGCGAATGCGTTTGTTCAATACATGTGCACTTACATTTCTGTTAGTGTAGTTCACTACGTGTCGGTTTGGATGCCCGACCTCACAAAGCCAGTAGGCAACTCATTGCAAGTATACGTACGCGTACATGTAAATGCAAGGGTTCATGGTACTGTGTTGAAACATACCTTGGAAGTTCCGACTAAGTTTCCAGTATTCGTATATGTGTTAATATCCATAGGAATCCTGAGAATAATTGGGCACTAGCCAACGTAGATGTTTTCGAAATTGCCTGTTGCATAGGTAATCGTGAATATTTGACGAAACGCTTGCTTTCGCTTGAGAGAAAAATTTCAAGTTAGTCCAACTTGATATTTCCCCAGGTGTTCCGGTAGCAACGAAAACTAATGATCTTACGTTTGAAAACAGTCAATGCCGGTACTTTCTTAATTATTTCCCTTAACATTCCATGAAGGAACAAACGGGGAACTTCTCTCGTATCAGTGAGCTGTGAGCTATACAATTGTGTATACTCACTGACCGGGACCTACTGTTTAAAGCTGGCTCCGAACGGCTAATGCTTTACTGGAGAAGTTTTATGCCGGTACTGTGGCCAATAAACACATCATATATGGGAAAATTACACTAACTTAAGCGCCCCGGTAGGCGAGTTGGTAGCGTGCTTGCCTATCAGCGTGGGGGTTGTGGGTTCGATTCCCACCAGAGGCTTTGGTCTGTCGCTGCAAAAATCAAGCCAAATAGTCTTTGTCACTCGGTTTATCCTTGGACCCAAAATTAGAATATAAATTTACTTTGTATTGTAATTAATAAATAAATAAATAATACACTAACTTAAGAATCATTCCAAGTCCTTGTTGGCCAATGTATACATATTCGCAATTGAAATCGAAAGATCTTAACAATTATAGTACTATATGCTAAATAGGTAAATTTATCAAAAATAGTCAGTTAGAATCTTCTTGGTTTAAGGTTGCGATTTCTTTTTCTACTGTGTCGAACTGTTGCACTTAAAGTGTGGATTCTTATCTTTGTTATGGCGCAAAAATATCGTTTGTACCAGATATACGCCCATGTCCTGACAATCGTGTGATTGTGAATCGCCATTAAATTTTCTTGCTGTCACACACTTCACGCGTTTTACTCCTTTATCAAATTTTAGAAAAAGAAGAAACACTTTTGCTCCAGGAACATTAAACATTTTTTAGATACACGTTTTTCATAAACAAATTGTTTAGAAAAATATATTTTTTTCGTGATCATATGGGGAGAAAACATATTAAATTGTATAATTGCATCGTTTTTTGATGTTTTTATAATAAATTTAAAGCAAAAAATATTAGTTCACTAGGTAGAAAGCATGCGATCGGCAATCGCCAAATATTATGCGATTGCGATCTCTGTAACACGAATTTTGCGATTTAAAATCACAATCGGAAATTTTAACAAAATGCGATTGTCAGGACATGACCGATAGTTTTGAATCAGCACAACTTTTGCAGGACGGTAATACTAGAGAATTTTCAATTGGTTCAAATTTCAATGTTTATGTCATTTAATGTACACAATTAAAACGATAAATGTTTATTAAATACGAATTCAAATCCATTAAGTGCAAATGCATTAAAACCTCCCAAATATCCGTCAATGTGTGAATTAAGTTAATATTCATTGAACTAATTGCAGTACTACCTGTGGCAATCCGATTTTGAGTGTTAACACCTTAAAATATTACTTCAGTCTTTGCCTATCACCAATTTTTTTTACAAAAATGGATACTAGATAAAAAGTTATTGAATTTTGGCCGATGGAATTTTATTGGGGATTTTGAGTGTGAGATAGCCTTTTTTTCGACCTCCCAATTTAAATCAAGTGATGGATGCTGTTTCATAGAGTAATGTCTAAATATGAAATAAACATTTGTGGTTTTTTGAAAAAATTTGTGGTGATCAGGAAGTGGTCCATGTATGTATTTTCTTGGTAATACCATTTAAAGTTAATATATTTCAAAAGTCTCCATAAATTTCAAAAGAAATTATGGGAATATCTTAAACTTTTAAGGATATATGTCCAAACATATTACAGATTCTACAATATTAAAAAAATATTCTCATCAGGCACTTCGGCATTAGCGCCTGAGTTTCAGAGCTATTGTACAAATGTGTGTTTTCGTATATTTGTTATGGCAACTGTTTTAAAAAAAAATATTGATTTTGAAGAAAAAAATTAATTGGACCACAACTATTTACAGCTAAAAGATGTTAAAGAAAGCACTACTGATTTAAAAAGGTTCTCCATATTTCGGGGTAGCTTTTGCCCGCCCGAAAATTCACTTTTGGACGATGGGGTGCATTTCAACCACGTTTTTACAACATTATTAGGATAAAATGAGGTAGTTTAAAAATATGAGCAATTGCCTTTCTAGTAAGTTATATAGCTATCGGAGACCATTTTTACTTCATTACTTTTTCGAGTCTTTGTTTTCCACATCCATTCGACATCTCCCCATAGGTTTTCAATGGGGAGGTTTAGGCTTTGCGCTGACCAGGACAAAACCGCGGTATTCGTATTCATTAACCTTTACTACACAACACGGGAAGTATGCTTTGGATCGTTATGATCGTTATTCTCGAATGAGTACGGTTCCATTATTTCGGTTCTATTTTTAGCAATATCGTAGTTTCTACTTGTCAAATGTCAAAGAAGAAAGAGCTTCAAAAGTGACAGCTACCGAAATGCCGGGTGATTCAATAACACCTCTTGTGGGAGAACCCTGTAGTTCTGCTGATGATAGTCGGTGGCTAAGCTTTCGGGGTTACCTTACGTTATTATGAATATTTTGATGAAAATGATGAAACTAAATTAAACTGTGAACAGTAAAGTGCTTAAAAAGCCATATTCGCCGATATTTTCAAAAAATAAAGCCATTATTAATGAAAAATTATTACTTTTATTTATTTAGCTTTAGCTGAGCAAAAGCTAACAAATAGGCTGTATAAAAAATACCTCAAATGAAAAATGTCCCAAAAAAATGAAAACTTCCCTCCCCAATTCTGTATGAGAGTTTTTTTTTGGGGAATTCTTTATTTTTTAATTGCAGGGTTGCCAACTCTCACTTAATACATACATTGTACATATACAAACATTGCATGAATATTTAGCGAATGATTTCGCATGATATTAAGTTCAAAATTACCGGTGAAAGAAAAAAATCACACCTAAAATCTTTTTGAAATGTACCAAAAACCAACTGTATCGCTCATCTCTTATTACATAATCTTTTAAATGTCGTACTGTATTTACTGGTATTTCTTTCACAACTCCTATCATCTCATGCAAATCCTCTGTTTGTTTTACTGAGCTCTGCACAGTGGTTGCAAAACGTAATATTTTATAAATAATACTGGAACATGCTTACATGTATGGGTTATCTGCTACACCTAGGGTTGTCATCGGATAAAGTTAAATTACTGGACACTCAGCAAAAAAAAAAAAAAAAATCCTGACCAACCAAAAAATGTTATTTATGTTGTAATACTTTATTTATTTAACACAACAAAACAAATACATATAATATTTAAAATTCAGTCTTCTCTTTAGTGAAAATAAACGCTTATCTTAATTGTTTGGTCACATATATGGAGTTTATGTATTATTTGTTTAAATTGCATTTTGTTGAGCAATATTTGTTGGATTAGTCAACGTGCATGTATTTTCTGGACCCTTGGAAAATTCAGGCAACTGGCAACCCTACCTATACCACAGGATTTATACACTGTCTACGTGTGATTTTCGAAACAATGTCGTGATTGGTTAAAAAACACCTTGGATATGACGGTGTGAAATTTAGTTAGAACTACACGAACCGAAGCTCCAGAATTATTTCCAAAGTATAGCGTTGTCCAACCACTGTGCGCTGGATGAAAAACATCTACGGTTGCTTATTCGAAGTAACCCGTGGATACTATCAGCTCTATTTGTCTAATGCGTTTCATTACTATTTTCATATATTAATTGCAATTTCTGTTTTTTTTTTAGGAATGGTTGGACTCCGCTGTTGCCCTAGTTTCATGCTGTTCAGTTTGGTCCGGATTTATTGCATAATGGGACTCATTGCATAATGACCGCGATGACCACTTTTCTTGGCCAAAATCAATTAAATGAATAAAGTATATTAATTTATTAATGGCTCCGTGAACAGTGGCCCCAAATTAAAAAATGAAAAATCGACCACAAATTTGGGGAGATTTCACCGAGCCGTTTTAATGGTGAAGAAAACATATGTCCGAACTCTATTTAATAAAAACGGATTATTTTAATGTCTTTACATGTTTTATTAATGTTACACATACGATAAATGCTTATTACAAATGGAAGAAAAAAGAGGTTTAAAACTAAAATTATCATTCCATTCATTAAAACCACATATTTAAAAACAAAATACGTTTTTGAAAATTCAATCATGTAATCATTAAAAAATATCGTTGAAGAACTGAAAGGAAGTTACTAAATTTCAACACGTTCATAAGTTTCGCTTACCAACACAATTTTTCGAATGAGTTGCACTCATGAGGACCGTAAGACGAAAAAAATGCTATAAAAGATGACTGCGTAAATGAAGCTCGTATTATATCTATTTATTTGAATTTGTAAATCAATTCACGTGCCCCCACAAGAAATAGTCTAATGGGGCAAATCGCCTCAAAGCTGTTGTTACGAGCGTTTTAGAGAAATGTACCAGTTAGGAGTAACAAGTACTCCAAACTATCACTCGTTTCTCTAAGGCTGAGTCAGTTGGAACTTGTAAGCTAACAATACGAGGTCTGTGTGCAAAATTTGGACATGGCCGGTGCGTGAAATATTGATTGATTTAATTGTTTAAGATTTATTTTTATTTATTTATTAATTGCAATACAAACTGACATTTCTCTTCTAATTTTCGCACCAAGGGTAAACCGGGTAACACCGAACATATGACTAGATTTTTGCAGCGACAGACCAAAGCCTCTGGTGGGAATCGAACCCACAACGCCCACGCTGATGGGCAGGCCTACCAGGGCGTTATTTAAGAGTTAATTGTTTATATTGCACACACAAAAATTACTTTTTTACATATTTAAAATGTTCACCTTTTTCAGATTCTGAAATTTAAGAAATGTAATTCGGAGACGAAGTCTGGAGTCCCTCGACTCCAAGTTTTATTTACTTAAATTTTCCATAAAATAAATAAACTGTGTTGAAAACAAATTAAACTGTTAATACTTTTTAATATTTGAAATATTTTCGATTATATGATTTTTTTATCTTTAAGATACAAAGGCACCTCAGTGTAATATACAATTTTCGAAATCTGAACAGCTGAAGTCGGAATCGAGCGCCGACTCTATCTCACACATTTAAAGAGCTATTGTACTCATGCTTTGTTTATTAAAAAGTGTGTGTTCGTATCTAAAAAATTTGTTTGTTCCCAACATTGTTTGGTTGTAGCAGTATCGATTTTACAAGATAATCTGAAAATTTGGTCACAACGTTTTACAGTTAAGATATGTTAAAAAATGCAATACCAACTTGGAGGGTTCCCCGTTTTTGGGTGGAAGGGTTTCCTGTTTTTGGCCGCCAGAAATTGGCGGTCAAAACATTTGGGCCCGTCAGCAACCACTCCTAAGCCTGCGTAAGTTCAGTTGGTGCACAAATTTGCCGGTTTTGGTTAAAAGAAACATTTTTTTCATTTCCATTTACCCAAATGTAAATAACTTTAGAGATTATCGTCAAAAATATAGAGTAAATGCAATTTTATGGCTTACATTTTGTCAGCTTCACCAAATTAATCGAAATAAGTTTCAAAATTACAATGTGCAACTAAGTAATATACGCAATGGCAAAATAGAATCTCCTGATGGTAATGAAAGGAGAAGCCAAAGATAGTGTGCTCTATATACCATCACAATATTACAAGAGAAAAGAAATTAGACCATAGGTGTCTTTGAACCAAATTTGATTCATGACTCTTTAAGACGTTTGAGTCATGTCGCAAGATAACTTTCGAAGATAACAATCTCTTTGAAATTTGACATGGGTTATCCCAAAACTACTTTTGGGATTGCATATGGGATACATGTCCTCACCCCTTTAGGTACTTCCCATACAATTGTTCCATTCCTTCCGCACTTTAGAAATTGTGTAATATAATGCCAAAATTCTGTATTTAGTAAAGCTATAACTGGATAAAGTTTTGGAGAAAATGACATGGCGAAATCCACTTATGGATTTCGGGTACTTTGGAATATGATATTTACTTGCATGTATGTAAGTCGTTTTACCCGACTGAAACTTTCTCACATTTATTCTTATTTTGCTCCAACGCTTCAGCAAATCATAAGGCTAAGGTTAGGCTACTAAGGAAGTAGTCAGGTGGTGGATAGATGAACTATCCATAGATATGTAGGTAAGTTGCGACTCAAATGTGATAAGGCGAGTCTTAAATTAAGTGCCCTCTTCTTATTTCTTCTACGCCGTCTGTTACCATATTGGTCGACTGCAAACAGCGCCAAGAATAATTATAAACCCCTCAGGAGGCAACGGGAAGTAATTATCCCCTTAAAATCTCACAATACAATGAAAACACGAAATATCATACGACACACAGTCTTCAGCTATATGAGGGTGGACAAATTAACGTTATCAGCGAACTGAACAGGATTAAAATGGAGAAAATATGGTAAGAAACCAACATCGTAATAAACCGTCGATATTGTTCTTGTGTCGAAAGAAAAACCTACAACCAAAACTTACAAACCCAGTCACTAAACAAATGGTTAAAGAACGTTTGAACAACAATATAAGTGACGTTGATGGAGAAGATCTAGACAATTTGTGGAATAATACTAAAAATAACATGAACACAACCTCAAATAATATCCTGATAACCAACACATCGGGAAGAGAGGAAGTTTGGACAGATGAAATGTGAGAGCGACGGAAAGAAAGAAGTAAACACAAACCTAAACAACGAAATATACTGGAAGATAAATCAAGACATTCATACTGCAACACGTGTTGCTAAAACTGATCAATCTAATCGACAATGTTAGACGTCGGAAGGTCAGCCTATAATAAAACTGAAGAAACAGACATCACGAGACCGTGAATCACAAAAAATGAAGTAGTATCTGCAATCAAAGCAATGAAGGATAAAAAAGTTACAGGCCCAGATATTAGTAAAACTTTTCAACTATATTTACGACACACGGAAATATCCTCAAGATTGGATTAAATCAACATTTATTACCATACCAAAACAAAAAATAGTGCCAGGAAATGTAATGAAAATGTTCTTAAGAATAATACATAGAAGAATTTATCCCAAATGCGAAATATATATGTGGGAGAAACGCAATTCGGTTTTATAGAAGGAATGTGATTGACTGTTGATTATTAGAAAGCTTTTGATACAGTTCAACGTAACAATTCAATCGAGACTCCAATGCATCAAAAATCTATATTGGCAACAATCGGCAAAACTCCATGTTGAAATCGAACAACTCCAAAATATTAAAACAAGAAGAGTGGCATATTTAGACCACATAATGGGAAACGACAATCTCCGACGATCTCCTAGATAACCCTCAAATGTAAAATCGAAGGAAAACGGTCAAGAGGAAAAAGAGAGATTTGGTTTTAAAAAGGGTCATTCGACTATTCATGGTTTGTCAACAATACATTACAATTGTTAATATTACTTTTGTTGTTAACAAATTAGATTATTATTTGAAGTACTAAATTTAAATCAGTCTCAATAAAAAATAATTCTAAATCTTTAAATGAACGAAAAACCCAAAATTATGATTTTGACCGATTCCAAAATTTACAAATTTTATAGACGAACTCCAAATCGACGTAACAAAGATAATGTGTTTCGACTTTACAACGTTTTTTTTATAGGTCATTTTGGATTTCTGGTGATAATATATTATTTACCAATTGTAATTATATGATAGTTAAGATCCGAATACACAATATGTGGAATCAACCCTCTCGTTTCATCTTTTCTATACGATTTTTCGAGGAATCAATACCTCATACATATCTAACCCAAGAACTAATCTAGATTGGTTATAAATGCATGTTATGTTAATGAATTTATAAACGATTTGGAAAACGAAAATGGATATTTTTATATAAAAGAATGTGATCTTATCTGTATGTATGCTGTACGCAATCGTGTCATCATCAATGGGCAACTTCTTTAAAGAGAATACCCATTAAAAAAAAAACTTTTGCAACAAGTCAATATAACTTGTATACAAATATAATAATGTATAAAAATCATCACTGTCTAGAGGACGATACGTAATTGATTTTTATTTGCATTAAAATTATTACTCGGAACTAAATTGTTTTGGAAAATATAATTATTTGTCTTCATTATTTATAAACATTCTGTGATCATGTTCTACTGTCCAGTGTCGTCAAGTTGGAAGATTTTTCGTGCAATTTTTGATCAGAGTGTTTTGATTCCTAAATAGTTTGATAGGACACGTAAAGGGATATTGGCCTATTGTCTCTTACTTCCTTTGGTGGAATACCAGGAGTATTTTTAATCGTTATATCTTCAACATCACAGACATGAAATGTTTTGAATTATTTTTACTTTACCTGTTATTCTTGCGTGGACGGCCGGTCCTATCCTGGGTAGACCAGTAAGTTATCGCTAAGTCATGTAAAACTTCTGCACAATAGACATTATCCGTTCTTTAAACGGTAGGTCCTGTTGGTGATATGACATTTTCGTTATGGAGGTTTTTTCAGCAACAAATCAGTAAGGCCTACTGTCCTACTGTGTATAATTATATGTTTTTCATAATTTCGATTCTGATATTTTTTTTTAATTTTGTTATTTTTTCAGTTACAAATCAAATTGCATGCTCCTACACCTACAAACAATTGGAATTTGTATACAAATTATTGAATAAAATGTAATAGTTTTCTATGAAGCTAAAAAAGTTTGGTGTCTGCGGACACTTGGAAAGAGACATTACAAGTCGTGTACTGTTATAGACAGTGTTGTCGCTGGACAGTTCTTTTCTGCCAAAAGTTTCCTCGATAATGATGTAACACATTTTAATAAAAATGAAATTTCAATGGATTTTGTAATTTTTTTTTTTATCGACAGGAAATAACTCCCAATGAAATAACCCCACAAAATATGAAATAAATCCCAGGAAAAACGAACTAGCTCCCAGCTACGAAATGAAATAAATCTATTTAAAAAAATAGATTTGACGTTTCTTTGGTAGTTATTTCATTATGATTTTCAAGGTGGCCGAATTTTCATATATAAGAGTTTTTATGTTAAATAATTTAGCATTGGGGCATCACTTTTAAATAGATTTCAGCTGTTTAATAACAAAATTTAGAAAACTTTATTTCCCTCCACTATTCCTATATTCTATATGATGGAAAATATTTAAAATTTTAAAAAATATGAACAGATTAACTTATTTTTAGTACATTTTTAATGGGAAATGTAAGTAAGTAAAACATGGAGTCGTGAAAACTTTTCGACTCCGACTCCACGCCCTGATTAGGAGAACAACAATTTGTTCATTTTTACAGCCGCGTGTCTCAACACGCTTCGCGTTCAAGACTAAATAACTTGACTTTTTGCACTTCAAATTGTGTAATTTCGGGCGTACAGAAGTTACCCACAAAAAATGGAGAAATCTTCCACTTTTCCTCATTGTTTTTGCATTCTTAAAACTTCAATGTAAAAAGTTCTGTTTTTACCAATGTCAGAATATACATAAGAAAACACAATTTATAATAAAACATTTCAGTACAATAACTCTTAAAATGAAAGAGATACATTTGAAAAAGTCGAAAACGTTTTAATATTGAAAAAATATTATTTTATCCGAAAAATTAAAAACAAAAAAATGATTTCCACCTAAAATCACAAAATACAAAAAGTAGTAAACTTTGGAAATACTTCTAACTAGGTATATGTCATTTTGCACCATTTTAATTGTTAATATTTGTAAATTACCCCCAGTCTTTGCAAATATAATAGTTTAAACAGAACTCATAAATGTTAACTATCAAAAGTTAATGACTTCTGGTCGATGGAGTTGGATTCAGGACCGACGTGCGTCGTTAATAATAAAGAGGCGGAGGAATGCATATATTATTGGCAACATGACGTATGTAAATAGGTGACGTAAAAAACAAAGTAAGAAATAATTATCGGTAAAACGCCCAAAATTGAATTGGGCTGCCCAATCCGTTTTTTAATTTTTCCCGCCCAAATTTAGATGGAAATGCCTCTAGACAACATATACTCGGCAATTTTGTGATTTTCAGCAAAATTGTCACAGTTCTATAACGACTCGACCCATGTCTTGCTCCTAATCATGGTTTCTATAATCATTTATCTCTGAAGGGGTAAAAAAGGAGATTATATGCCCTAAATTACATATCTAAAGTACTCGCATATCAGTTCAACATCCCGTCAGTGTACCTTAAATGTAATCGTTTTTTTTTGGAAATTCCAGCAGTGGTGTCGGTGAATCTAAATCGGGGGGCTGGCGTCCCCCTCTCTCAGTAAACTTGAATATGCCTGATTAAATTCGAGACATTGAAGCGGAGATTTAGTTCTATTGGATAAATATCTTTGAAAAAGTTAAAAGTCTTAATACATTCTTAAATGAGAATACGAAAATATATGATTTAAAAAATTGTAAATGTAAATGGGATCATCAAACGACAATTACCAATAAAGATTTGTGATGATTTTCAAAGTGTTCTTTCTATCATTTTTATAGAAGATACCTATATTTATTTTCGACAATTAATTGTCATCCGATTTTACAATGTTCGCTTTAAAGCGAATGAACGTTCAAACGAAACTCGCGTTGTGTTTTTGCCGTGCCAACTATCGAACCGAGCGGTACAATTTCGACGAAGGGAATTTCTAAATGTCAATCTAAAATATAGAATAACACTTCTTATGAATAGAGCCAGTCACTGTAAGGCACATAAAGTAAAGCCGGTGATGACACAAAATTCATACAACAGATTTACTACGCGAAAACGCCTACTTCAGTTTATGTTTACTAAGATATTGTGTTTATATATCAGTTTTGTTTTGTATTTTTGATTCGATTCATACACAAACAAAACTTGTTTCTGTTGCCTACGACAATTTATTCATCAATCGCATCAGCAACATCTGCTCCTCTTCATACACCCGCATGCTACATAACATTTACTGTGACGTCACTACCGAACGTAGCGGAGAAGTAAAGCAACGAAATAATCGCTGAACTCTCACTCCGGTTTGCCCACAAGAAATTACAATGAAAAAGACTAATTACTTCCCATGTGGACGAGTCTGTTGGAAGTGTGTGGAGGGGAACGTATGTACGTACTCGTACACAGGTGGTCGATTTGATTCATGCCCGTGTAAACAAAAAGTTCATTCATAAAACGACTGAGAGATAACCTTGATCTTGAAACCGAGAGCAGCCCACACGATCAAACTCAATGCGAAAAGTTGTTATATTACTCCATAGACAACTGTTCATACTTACTCTTTCAGTTGGTTCGAATAAGCAGCTCCTATTCTAGGAACAACTTTTAGGCAAATAAAGATATATTCACTCACTCACGTACACATTAGCAAGTGTCGGAGCAGTGCGTAAGTATCATAAATAAAATTTCAATATCATTTACGAAATATATTCCTTCAATTTTGTATTTTCTTTAATTTGATTTGCAATAAATATACAGTAGTCTTACGGCTATTTTGTTGTAGAATGTTTATTAATATATTATCTGAGGATTCTGTTTGACAGAAAATCCATATGTTTCTATATTGTCTGGTTAGTGTTTGTATAACATTTAAAATACAATCGAACAATTAAAAATTAAAAAAATTAACTATCTACGCATGCTTAATGTAAACGATTTCTTTAACCTACTGTCTTCGCATTTCATCCACTACGTATTTTTTGAAAATCCTTCTATTGAGATGAAGACACGCATATATGTACATATGTGCTAGCGAATCGAAGCTTTCTTTTCGGTCATTTTAACTGAAATCCGGACATTGTCAAATGATTGAAAATGTAAACAACACAAGCATGCATCACTCACAATATAAACAAATATTGTATCTATTGATATATACATAAAACATATGCATATGTATATATATATATATATATATGTGTGTGTGTGTAAGTATATAGATAATTGTAATTATTATACGCCTGATCACGCTCATCGATCTTATTATTTTATACCGCAACAGAATAACTAATAATTAGACTAATATCATGTGTATGTGTGTAATTATGTATGTAGGTGTTCGAGTATGCTCGCACACACGGACAACTACGAATGTATTGCACGATCTGTTCAGTTTTCTATTATAAATAGGAGTTATGTAAGTATGTATGTATGTATGTACATATGTATGTATGTATGCATGTATGTATGTATGGCACTAGGGGGACTTTTCATTTCGACATCGAGAGGTTTTTAACATTCCGGGGAATGTCACAAAAACAAAGCTATTTTTTTTCAAAGGACTCACGCTTCCTATTGAATGGCACATCAGATGAGCAGTAAATTGCTACAGATAAATGTAAGCATGTACATATGTAGGTACGGCTACGATAGATAGATATGTACATATGTATATGTATGTGTGTATGGACATAAGTCTGTTTGCATGTTTTGTTCAGATAGTCGTTAAAATATGGCACAAATTTTATTAAATTAAATCTTTATATGTATATAATATACCTGATTCGGTCTGCACTTACTTGCGACATGTTTCGATTCCAAGGGACCGAATAACATCCACTGCGTGTGGCATAATCCGAGTAGGCAACAAAAAAAAATAGCATCCAAATATGACTAGTATGGCTTGTACTGGTAGAAATTTTGTTTAGTCCTTCGCCGGGTTCACTCAATGAACCCATTCCATTCCAATGTCTACTATGTATTTAAACTATGGTACTGTATATTTAAGTATGTACGTATAAAGGCGAGATCATAGAGCGAATCTTTACATTATGCAGCGATGTGTGTATGTGTAAGTAAATAAATACGAGTTGCTGCACCGCAAGATGCCTCGAAAGTGTTTATATGAAACATACCTACTGCGTATATTGTATGTATGTAGGTATGTTGCATATGTATATATACACATATATACTCATACGTATATACTTATAATATTAGAGATATTATTCGTTGGTATACTTCGTAGTCCGAACATTCTGAAACTGACCATTGACCATATGAAAATATGAAATCGGAACTGTTACGACCAATAGTACGAGTATTGTGACGTATTTAATAAGTTTTGAGTATTCTGACTCGTTTTCTACGTACATGTGTAATTTATTAAACAGCAAAGTTATAAATAATTCAAACTGCTCCTTGGCATCTGCAAATTAGGCATACCTTTGTCGCTGTACAAAGTGGCAATTTTTAAACTGAATAGCAATTTCTATTTCAGAAAGTTTAAATACAACTGTTCTTCAAGAAACTGAAGTAACCAGTGACTGTAAGTTACGTACACATTCAGGTTCAATCTCAAAAAATCCCTACAAATTACATTGAGGAATTTTAATTTATAGTGGATATATATCGTTTATGTGCGAAGAATAATCCTTTTGTGTTTATTTTAACCAGGACACTTCTTTATCAGTCGCCAAGTGTCTAAGATGGTAGATATATAATATGGAGCACACTTCTAGAGACTTCCTTTTTTACTATTTACGTATGAAATATTTGGTCGTTTTAACTGTGTTTCGCCAAAAACTGAAGTTTGATCACTGTATGTCGTATACCAACGATATGTGTATATAGTACAGTAAATATCTATTATAAGCAATGCCGAAACTACAAAGAAAAATATTCTTAGGCGATATTTACATAAAGCGATCAAAAACAAAATAGTTTTTGCATATAAGCGAAATTTACTGTATTATAAATATGGCTATTATGTATATACATTTGTATGTATATGTATGTATAAATGCAGGTGTTAGAATCTCGACGTTAGTATGTCTTTTGTTTAGCTGACTTAAATAGAATTGTAACTATGGATTTGAGGAATCCTACCGCTGTGGATGCGTGTGGGACATGTGGGAATGAGTTGAGTGGGGCACGTGTGAGACATGCGAATGGTGGGCATGTCCATGCGCATACGCCTGCGAATGAGATAGAGGGGAGGGTTGACCACCGCTATAGGGTGACTGCATTATACTTTGGTCTAGACCATAATGCGAAGCGGGAGCTTGGGGATGACCGAGATGAGCGTGACCATGATGACCATAAATTAATTGTCTTACTTTTGAGTCCTCATCCGCTATGTTGTAACTGAGTTCGGTTTCTTCGAATCCCGTCGCCGACATACGTTGATCCCCACCGCCAACGCTCGGCGGGTCTGGTGAATTGAGACATGTTTGAATAAGCTGCTTGCCGGCCTCTGAAGTTATCATCGGCTGTAGTTTTCGCGTAGCAAAAGTGTAAACGTGTCCAGTCTCTGAAGCAACTAATAGCATAACTTGAGTGCCAGTCAAGGTGGACAGCTCATAAGCCTGTAAATAAAGAAACACACGTAAATTAATTCACACGAAAAGATGTTGTTCATATACATATTTATGCTGACAGCATTTACGATGAGATACATATATATATATATATTTGGTCTTGTATTTTTGATAATTGTTGTTTAAATCGGAAAAATCCGGCCAAACCTCAGTCCAAAAATGTGGAAATGATATTTGTTTTAACAATAAAAACCATTTTGAGATCATCATACAGCCGTTTCAAAACTTTATTCATCAGTCGCCTTGGAAACTCTGCCGGATATTTAAATATTTATTTCTAGGTATATTAACCATGTAAAAAACAATCGGGTTCAATGTGGAATCCTCCGGATCTGATTCTTTTAATATAAATCATTTTAGTCTTTATTGCGCATATTGCTGTCGAGCATGTCCACACCAAATATCAATTAAATCCTAAACTTGAGGTCAATTAAACGCCTTCACGGTTATAGTAATGCAGATTCATTGATCATGCGGACAGCAACATACTTCACAACTTTCATCTTCATACCTCTTACAGTTCATGAGATATGGCTGTTCCAAATGTTGATGTGTATGAACTGGCTTACGCCCTGGCATTCAGCTACTTTCTGTAAACATTTCAAGCAGATCGGTTCAGACGTATAGCCGTCTATACGGAAACAGACCAACTTGCATTAGTTCATATCTAGAAGATAGATAGATGACCGAATTTAAACTGGGTGTATGTTAAAATATGAATAAATTTGCACGTGACTTAGACAACACTACAATAAAAGTATGTTCTTAAAAAATAAAAACAAAGGCGGATATTTGGCCGAATATCCTATTAGGGGTAATTCGCATAATTGTTTGTAATTTCCAGATTTTCTGCAATTGAAGTCAGGTATGATACATTTTTTGTGTTGTTGTTTAATCGCATTACTAATGTAACAACATTTTCTAAATATTTCTAAATATAGCAAATGCCCAAGTTGAAAAATGTCGAAAAACTCAATAGTCAAATAATAGCGGTGTTCTATTATCTGACTATTTTCCAATAGCTACTTCCTCTAATAATCCAAAAAAAAAAATTGCAAGAATTTCTTGTTGTGGTTTTCGTACTTCATTGGTATAAGAAATTGGCTTAGTATTTAGAATTTTCTTTTAGATTAATTCAAATTTGAATTCCATAGACATGACATGACTTTTTTAAAAATTACAGTCAGCCTTTTATTACATATTTACAGTGTTGGTCCATCATAACTAATCCCCTGACAAAATAAGAAAGAAATGAAATCCTGAACTGGATATCCTTAACTATGTAATGTATCCTTGTTGATGATTATTGTCTCAGCAGATATGTTTACGAGGACTGTTAAGATTAAAGTCATCACGGCACAACCTCACTGGTAATTAATCTGACTGATGAGGTCAGGCGTTGTATTGACGCTAGGCATCCGGGTATACTTGTAATATTAGACTTAAGTAAGGCGTTTAACTCTGTTGATCACAATATTCTGTTACATAAATTGTTCTCCCGATTATCTTACTGTCTTGTATGCTAATTAGTTCGTTCCTGTCCAGTCGACGCCAGATCGTCGTATTAATGGGTCGCACTTCGGAAGTACGGTGTTCCACAGGGTTCAATTTGGGCCCAATACTGTTCATGTTGTATGTGAATGATATTCGTGATTGTATTCTGAACTCCGAACTTGGTATTTACGCAGTTGTTTAGCTTTAATTCTTCTATTGCGGCTTGTGTTAGGGATCAGGATTCTGACATTGGTCGAATTTGTGACTGGAGTGCCAGTAACAACATTAGCATCAACGTTAGTAAGACTGACTGCACTGGTCGGCGTGGGCAAGAACCGATCTCGTCTATTACGGTGCAAAACGATACTGTGCTTTTTCTGATTTGGTGTCTTGTTTAGGTTTTGTAATCGATTGCGACCTGAATTTCACTTACCATATTGCGCGTGTCATTTTACCCACTGATGTAAGATATAGGTTAGTCCATGCATTGCATATGCCCAACATTCTATACGGGATTAAGGTCAGTACTGGTACCAATACTGCTTATATATGAAAACGTCACGGTATCTTGAGATTTGTCTATGGCAACCGCTCACGTGATGACTACACTTTATTTTCTTCTCACCTTTTGGGCTGCTCTTTTTGGCAATTTTTTATATCTCAGATGTCTTAACTTCTTCTTCTGCGTGGTGAAATATAGTCTCCCATTGTAACTTCTTAATTCTATAAAATTTTTAAACACTAGTAGAAATACTCAGTTGCTTACAGAACATTTTTCACACAAATTTTTCACATTTACCACATAATCTTAAGAACTTTTCTGTGCAGCCATTTAGGTTTAAGCGTAACCTACTTCAGTATTTTGCAGAATTGGAACGTTTTCAATTATTTTGCATTCCTCATCACTGACAATTTTTTTTAATATTATATTAGATTGTGCTTTACGATTTAGTATTTAAGTTTTTGAATTTTTAAACATATAAATAAATTTGTCTTGATTATTATTAATAATAATAAATATAAGAAGAAGACCGAATATGGGGAAATTGAAACAAAAGTCGCAATCATTTTCAATAACTAAATTACACGCACACTGCAGCATACTGAAATGTTAGGGGTCAGTTTCTGGGTAACTAGAAGTTGGAGCACAATGTCACTGTTTTCACCGAAATAGGCTGTAAAATTATATTTTGGACTTCGAGGTTTGTGTAGCAGTTACACGATTTATTATACTCAAGCATTGCCGACTGTCACAAGGATCAATTGCAATATTGTCCGTGTGTTGACCGAGAAAGGAACAAAGATAACGTGTATTTTGTTGGGATATTTATCGGAGGATATCTTTTTTAAGGATATGTGATATATTTTACCACATCCCATTTAACTAATCTGGAGTTAAAAGTGTATGATAGATATGTCTAAGTCTTTAGAAATTTTAATGTCCAGCCAAATAAACGCTGCATTCTCAAAACGAGATGGTATTGCCTACTGACCTACTTAATTAAGGACTGGTTAGCTGTTTAGTAGGCTTGATTCGTAACATAGTAAACATCTTTGTCGATATTTGATATTCAGTGTAATAGTATGCCAGTACCCTAACTTTTGAACTCTACGGCTGGTTACGACAGAAGATCGACACTTGTTAGTTTAATTCGTCGTACATTCGTTCTGCAACTGACGTGAGAAGCGCTGCAAGAGCTACTGCTTCTAAAATCAAAACCATGTTCTTCGTAGAGTCGGTCCTTGCTACAACTGCACAACAATGACGTCCTGTGCCGAGTAATCTAATAAAACAAGTGAAAGATGTTTCAGTCGGATTAAACGACTTATTTATAACCTCACCCTCAGTAAAAACCATCAATTTTCATATTCCAAAGGCGTGGCCACCAACTTTGAAATTTAGAAAAATAGTAAATTTACACGATTTTCCAAGAGGGAATAGTCGTTTTGTATGGGAGCTATCCGAATTTTGGTGACCTCAATTTGCGAAGCAATGGCTTAACTCTTGCGAAAGTTATGGTACCAACCGGACGGAAATATCTAAAACGTCTTAAAATGTTGTGAATCGAATGCGGTTTAGAGACATCTAAGGTGTAACAAGACTGCTTCTTCGCCAGCAACTTTTCTTTTTACACGCCACTTGATACGATCTCTCTTTTAAAAGTTATTGAAATTTCGAATTTAAGACTTTTGGTCGCCTTATTTACCTTCACAGGTCCTAAACCCACTGAAACAATTGGCAAAGATTTGAAAAAGATATATTGGTTTATTAAATTTTTTATAAAGCAACAAATTGATTTGCATTACGCCAAATTAAAATGGGATTAAAATGAGACCTAATACTCATAAGCAAATTTTCAATATAGGTGGACAAAAAAATCGCTCAGTTGTTATAAAACTTTTGATAAATGGTGTCGAATCAAAGAAACTAATCAGAAGATAGAAAAACATTTCTCTTGTATCTTCTCCTGAATGAAATGTTTTAGATATAAGGGAACCAATAAATATAACGGCTTCGGAAATTCCTCATAGTATATTCAGGTATGTGCTGGATATCACCTAAGGGAAAATTTTCGGAGCAGAATATTTTGTGTATCAATTGACAGTTTGAATTCATTTTTGAATTCATGAATTCAATTTTTTTTTTAATAAAATTTGGCGGATAAAATGCTTGCTTATGTCGACAATGTTAATAACATCGGGGGATTTTTGTGAAAAGATAGCTTAATTTAAAGCGATTTTATGAATAGGAACGAAAAATGTCCAGTCATTGCGGACTGCGAGAATTAAAAATGTCCTTAATGCGTAGGTGTCTTGAAAAACGCATTTTTTCCTTAATTTTTTTTATTAACTTTATTTTTTCCAAAGTTATTACTTTATATGAGTAATTATGAATATACATATTTATTTGCATTGTGGTGTGGTAGGTAGTGTGTACAACCATCACACAAGTAAACCCAGATTCGAATCCTTGTTGGACCATCAAACATTTTTCAGGGGTTGTTTTTCACACCGTACATGCTGACAGCTTTACGAGTAATCTCTAAGCCGTCTAAGAGAGTAACCATCTTGACGCGATGCGAGGGCTTATGTGCATCTTGTGGTTTTTAGGCTTGCGCAAGGACTTTAAATCACTTAACTGGTCTGGTCCATGCAACAAAATTCAAAAAGTTTGAACACGGCGATTTTTTTTGTAATTTATATTTCTCCCAAATAGAACTAGAATAAAAATTCATTAATTTAATTTTAAATTAAAAGATGTTTCATACGAAAATAAGATATGCCCTTTGGCACCATAAAGTCTTGTCAATAGATTGTAAAAATAATGTTGTTCAGTTCGACCGTTCGATCGGCAACTTTACATTTTTGATGATCGGTTCAATGTTATGGCTCACATAGCGTTTTTATAAATGTAGCGAATGTGGGTTTTGCGAAAGCGAATTCGAAAGTGACTATTGAATATTCCAAAACAATGCGAGAATTCGTAGCAGTCTTATTTTTTGCGAATGAGAAAGCAAATACTGAAATATTTTCTTGCGAAAGTGAATATTCCAAAAATACTTTTTTGCGAAGACGAATCTTCAAAATTATTCCGAATAACTCGCATTCGTTTCATCTCTATTGCATATTTTATTCATATGACGTATTTCACCATGTAGGACCTGTAAGTACACCAAATCATCGAAAATAGATGTGAGGATATTTACCTTCACCGTTGAGTACTGACATTTACGAAATAAAAATGTACGTGAGCTTCTACCGGATCTAAATCAAGAGTACTTAAATGGATTGCGGAACTGATAAGGGTCAGTATCCGTATCTGATTTGTTGTTGGTGGCGAACCTTAAGTGGAAACATATGTGAGGTATGTCATGAGACCCTCTTTGAAATCGTTTGGTCTACCCGGTATATGAACAAGCCAACTCCTGCATATGTGCTGTGCTTGTTTGCTGATTCACAACCACGAGTGAATAGCTGGTTTTCAGAACGGAATTGAAATATTTTACAGATTTGTTTGTGAAAAGCCCACAGACTGGAGAACAGTTCGTTTGACTGTAACCCAGTCTAATGTACACATTGAAAATGTGGTGCGAGTACTGCACCACTTACATGCCCACTCGCGTATTTGATGTCGAGAAAAGTGTTTTGCCACGTTCCCATTAAAAATGACAAAAAACATTAAACGGTATAGTCACCCAGGAGAGCAACCGATTTGTAAAGTCTCGAATACGTTTGTATGTAGGGTCTTATCGAATTACTTGATCTCTGATAGCTTCCCAGCCTGCTCAATTGATTTAAACATTTACAATTGTTGTTCTTCTTTTACGCTGTTTATCTGTATGTTGTACACACAATGCAAAATCAACAGCACCATCAAACCCTATCCTTTGATCAAATGCATCGTCACCTTTTGTCGGTGCTTTTAAAACAGAATCACAATGTTGTACCTTTTTGGCCTTTTCGATAGCCAGTAGGAGAAGATGGCACACGGCGCATTGTCGACATACAGACATATGTATCTCTGTGCACATGTACTATTTGTTATTCCAATAAATTGTAGCATTTTCAGATAACATTTCGATTATGTACATTATTTCCATTCCGTGGTGAAAATCTTAACGAAGTGTCAGTGGCGGAACTATTGTTTGGCGGCCGGATTCTACCTGAACTTACTGTCTATGATATGCAAATTAGAGAGAATTCGTATCCACATACATCCCACGTTTGAAAAATTAGATGGGGCAAATGGTGGAAATTATTGACACAGGAATGAGCTCATTTCATCCATTAATTTTGAATGACAATATTGTTTTCACTTTTGTTGTCTATCGGCAAACAACGTCTACGCACTTCAGCATTTTGCATTTCCTTTTTGGGAAACTTACCCAGTACACGTAATTTGAAACAGACAAACATACACACACATGCATTTAATAACTTTATATTTGAGTATGTGTGTATTTCACCCACGATAGTTATAACCATCTTCTACAAACGCAGATTTTTGTGTTTGGGAAATGCAAAGTGAAACAAGCAAGATGTATAATTCTCCATTTGGTATACATATATATACATATACCAATACTCCAGTTGGTATATATTTACGTGCACACGTACGACGATGTGTGTGTGAAAACGTCCATCCATCTATCTCAGCACACAACCGATGAATGATGCCACCACCAATATATTTGACAATGTTAAAAGAGATCGAAAACAAATTCGATAGGTCTAATGTGTATCAAATACAACGGCAATGTCCTCGTCCTAATATGGCCAATGGTTTAAGAAAACTACCATCGGTGACAAATAACATTAAAATGAAAGTTCAAAAATCACCCTTCACCATGAAAATAGATTAAAGGCGCGAATTTAATCTTTCTTAGATTTCTTAGAAAGGTAGCTATTTTCACAACGGCCGCAAATGAGAGTAAAAATGTAGTAAATATGCTCTTCTATTCGGATTTGGACTCTAAAATCTATGTGTCAAAGACAAAGTATATATTTTCTTAAAAATTGTGTTCTCTCGTGTCCCATCTTAATGGAAGCGCACGGAAATACTCTGAAACGTTCATTAAAGTCGACATCAAAATACCTGATATTAACACTACAACGACGGCTCGCATTAAACGTCGCATCGGGTAGCTATTCAGAATCAGTCCATGCGATAGCATTTCAATACTCATTGATCGCGGCTTGATTCTTTTTAATACAGAGAATGTTCTCTCAAATAAGTCAGACATTCCTACCAAAGCTTGAGCCTGGAATTCAGATGTAAATATAGAGCACTCCATTTATTGTTCCATGGCACTCACGGAAATTATCAGAATGATGTAATCCAACCATATTTACATCTAATATCAGAGAATAACCTTTGAAAAAAAATTCAAAATTGCGTATGCAATTAAGAACGGTGTTTTGTAAAGACGCATGGTTTTCTGAGAACCATGGGATTCATTGAGGTAATTTCAAAAAAGAATTAGCATTAGACATCAGTCTGAAAATTGCAAACATAGAAGGAGACTATGTTATGTATTTCTTTTAAGGTTTTCTCAATGGCTTCATTTACAGAGGTGTTAAATGAAAGGTGAAGAATGAAAGGTGCTATTCCGACAATTGTAAAACTGAGGATGGATACCAGACATGCGTAGCCAGAGACTATGAGGTGGTGATAGCTCAGTCGACTTTTATTAAAGTGTTCTCGAAATTCCTAAATACATTAGAAGTTCCGATATGTCGTAGTATGGACAACTTTTCCAACACGAGAGCAGAAAATAACTAATCGGAACAGATAAAATGTTCCAAAACGAATTTGGAAAATTAAAAATCAGGTCCTGCTATTACTTTTTTCACGTGCAAAGAACCCGTCTAGTAACACCTGGATTAAGAAAACTGATTTTTTTTCTAATAAGAAGACCCTCCAAAAATGTAGTTTAAGTAAATGCATACCTAGCACCTCTGGTTAATAATATCAAGTGTCCGGTATCAAAATCGTGTCGAAAGGCTCTTAACACCCGCAAACAACACAGGCCAATAAAAATGTATTGTATAACTGGCAGCATGTCAGAGTCAAGATATCTTAGACTCTGTGCAAATTTGTATTTGCACATCATTTATTCTCAGTTTTCATCATTTTTTGCTGCAAGTATGTGCAGCCATTTATGCAATTATAACATAACAAGGAATCACAATATATTGGTTTTATTTCGTACTGCATTCAGTATTCAGTCATGTGTAGCTACTTTAATGAATATTACAGCAGCAACAGCCACAGAACCAACAAAAACACCAGCATCATGAACGACCAAACAGCATCAACGGAAGGAAATTAAGAGGAAAGAAGAAAAATTGCGGTAGCAAAAGTTGCAACGAAACCTTTAGATGCCGTCCATTGTTTAAGCAGCGTCAACCTTAAGCATACTTTAAATGATTGCCCACTATTGTCATTGTCCCACAGTGAGTTACACAATGCGACATGGGCAGGGAGGGAGACACAGAAACTCACGAAAATACATAATATCATCATCATCGTCTTTGGCTGTGGCTTCAGCTTTGGCAATGGCATATGCCCACGCTTCAAAAAGCATACGAATGTTTGTATGTACCGAAGTTTGCGGCATTGTGCCGATAAACTTCTAAATTGTACAATTAACTATGTCTTCTAAAACTGCTTGCGTTATTTCCTTTCGGATTATCCGGATAACAAAAAGTGAATTCAAACAGTGAGCTACGAATGCAGCGATATGCATGCGTGCACAATTACTTATTGGCGGGATGACCTTAAAGAGCCCAGGCAGCATAATGGGATAGGTTTGCAAATCGTTTGGAAATTAACAAGACAGTGGAAATTCAAATAGTTCTGTGGGCATGAGATGCACTAGATGCTAAAGGGTATTGTTCCTTTAAAGAAAAATGCATATTTTGTTGAGTGAACTCACCTTCTTCATTATGCCCGTTTTGCGCTTGGAAAATGTGGTGTAGCGCCTGAGCTTATTATCAATATACTCCATTTTGATTTTGACGCGTCCTTTAGTTTTCTTTCCGTTGGCTGGTGGAGATTTTTTACTTTGCAATGAATTGTAGTTATCTTCGACAACATCCGTTACGCCTCCAGTACCACTTGACTGTGGTTGTTGCTGCTGCTGCTGCTGGGCGCTGTGTGACACATTACCGCCCCCACCACCGCCGCAATTGTCCAGGCCCTGCAAAGACGATATTCCACTGCCGCCGGCATTTGAGACACGATGATGCGAGTCATCGTAACAGTCGGAGCCGGAACGCTTGATGCCACGCTGTTGACCCGTATTGTGGCTTCCCGAATTGTTGCTCAGAGACTGGCACTGGGGTGTGTTTGACATTAAACTACCAGCAGAACGTGATGCAATTCCGACATTCGGTCCTCCACCGCCCCCGCCCATGCTCTGCAACAGGCCGGCACTTGGGGGACGGCCACCCAGTGCTGCTACAGCGGCGGCTGGATTGCCGTACATATCGGCTTGATCAGCCAGCGAAAGCCCAATACTACTCATAGAGTAGTTGAGATTGTAGCGCGAGTCTCCGCGCGAAGGATCCATTCTCAAATAGAAGTTATCCACCGCGATGCCGTTCCCGTACGTACTGAAGGACACAGACCACTCACCCAAATGTGGAGAAATGTTTGTCTCGTTTTTCGTTTATTTGTGGCGGGGGATCACGGTGGGGGGGGACCACCAAATGTCTTCGCGGAACAATTCTGTATGCACCTCCTCGACAATGTGACACTTTTTCTTTTCTTCTTTCTCAAACTGCAGTCGATAGATCTGAAACACTATTTTGTTGCTTTTTTTTTTTGATTTTTATTATATGGTACGGTGCAGAGTATTGCTTTCATCCAAAAATAAACACTTAACACTGAAATTCACAACGCACGACGACGACCGCAATATTTTCAACAGCTGTTTCGATTATGGCAATTTTAACCGTAATACAAAATCTGGCTTCCACTTAGGAACTTTGCGTTCCGTGTAATTAATCACAAAAAATAAATTTCTTTTAATTGCAATTATTTTTTTCTATGGATTATTACATTTTGTATATTATTGGCACAATATTTTGCTCTTTTCCACTTTAGCACGGCTGAATTGACAAATATAAACTGACGGGCTGCTGTCAGTGCTGCTACAATGAGTGTCAATATTAAGTGTTGTAAAGTGTATGCAGTCTTGCTGTGTAGAGTTGTATTTAAGGTAGAGACAGGATGGTTGTCGTCGCAACACTGGAAATATATATTCAAATTGGGATATTCTGTTGTTTGTCCTCTGCTGGATTGATCCACCGATATTCCAATAAGCAGGTTTCTGCTTGGTTTGCTGGATAGTTGAAGTCGCAACCTTCACCAACGTCGTTCCAAAAAAGTAGTAGGTAATAGTCGTGGGTTGTTAATGTATGACGAAATATGGAAGTTGGTGCGGCTTTGTTTGTCTTCTGTGTTCTCTAGATGGAAGCACAATACCGAATACGATAAACTCACGTTTTCAAATAAGAAGAGCCCCAAAGTAAGCACGTTCACAAAGCAAACGAAAAAAAAATCGTATAGAGCAATAAAAAGAGAACACAAAGAGATCATGCGGAGAAAGAACACACACTGATTCTCTTGAATAGATATACAGAGAACCAACTTTCATATATGCTACATACACATGCAGACGCATTACCATGTTTATTATTAGCTACTCTCCTACTCAGTCATTTATTGCTCTCTTCGAAAGAAAAAGTATCCCATCTCAATTTTACTTTATATATATATATATGTGTATGTATGTACATATATCTATGCATGTATATGCCAACGACATTAACTGTGGACTAGATTGACCGTCACTGTTATGCTTCGCTTTCATTGGGGCAAATGTAGGTACCTATATAAAATTAATATAAATATACATATGTACCTATACAAAATGCATCGACTAATTAGTGAAATGTTAGTTGAATGCGAACATCGAAAATGCGAAATGATATCAGCTACTGAAAATCAAATGCTACTTCGAATATAACGTCGTCGAAGGGACCGTCGTTGATTTTGTCGTAATAACCGAAATATAAAACAAGGCGATAATTGTATTTTTCATATATTTCAAGTCTTCAGCCCAACGGCTTCTTTTGTCGACCTGTTTACGTAAATCTAACAGATATGGAACTAACTTTGTAAAGCAACGTGGTGCTCTTGACTTTTGTATGATCAATAGGTGGCGTTTAACGGATCCGTGCAAATTGGCGACCACGACAATCAATGTATTACATTTATAATAGAGAGCTCGTCACGGCTGCCGATTAAGAAGCAACGTCATCGCACTGTAGCCATTAAATAATAATAATAATAAAAAATTAAATGTTAAATCCCAATTAAAAGTGGACACAACCGCGGAGAGAGAAATAATCAGTTGATTACAACGCTGTGGGTGTTGTTAAAATTTAAGAAAGTTTTCGTTTGACACCGTCGCTTTAGCTGTTAGTTTTGTCGATAACATTTTAGACTTTCTGCAACCTACCATAGCTTCCTACCACATACATACATATATTACTTCTAATGTCCTTCCAAACATGATAAACCAATTTAGCATAAGTGCAATAATTATATGTATGTATGTATTTGTAATCCACTAAATTAAAAACATTTGACAGTTTCTCTTTTCTAATCAACGGTTTATGATCATCTGTTTCCGTTTTGTACAATCTAAAGGTTAAGACGTGCTTTAGTCAAAACAAAGATCTTGTTTTTGTTATGTTAATTAAACATAACCATCAAATGTCTCTATGCGATTTCGGTCAACTAACACGGCCTCTAGTTGGACGTTTGTAAACTTCATTTCATACCCCTCACCAATGAATTGAAATAGGCGAGTCCTGTGAAAACAAGTCAAAATTATTGCGCTAATTTCGTTGTCGTTTTGATTTATTAGATGGTAAAAATATGAAACTGAATTGTCATACATTTTAGGTTACCAGCCAATATAAAAACATTAAAAAACTTTATTATTTTGCTGTACAAAACAGTTAGAAAAGATCGTTAACCCTAACCCTCACCATAAGGGTTGGAGGACATACAATTTTTGATACGACCCAACTGTGCCCGATAACTTTCTAAAGACTTAACCAATGGCTTTGAACCATCGTACGGTTTACTACTTGGGCTATATGGACACACCCCTTCGGCCACCGCCCATACATGTAATATATATGTAATAATATTACTACGACCAACGCAATCTTAACCAAATTATATATTTAATAAAGGTTTCACTACATAAAGTTTTCGAGAATAAGTAAGAAAGTCGAACCACTCACCTTTTGGTACCTCCCATACAAAAGTAGACCAACACAATTTTAACCAAATTCTGTATTTAGCTAAGCTTTGAGTAGATACAATCCTCAAGAACACTTGTAAGTCTTGTGTGTAAATGACTACTTAAATTCTCGAAAGTCAAAAAAAAAGGAAAGTTGTACTGACGTGGTCATCAAACCCATTTTCAAGCAATTAGTCTGGTAAACCGCTCTGATTTAACAGAGATGCCACGCAAATACTTGTAAATAAATTGTCAAGCTAACGTTGACATTAATTCTGATTGGAGTAAATTTATATATGGATATATATGTCTATAAACAATACAAATCTATAGGTCGTCGACGTGCTACACGTTTCGTTTAGGATTTTAATATACCGACGAATAATCGTACACACGTAGAACGCTAGTGAGTCTGCTATCAAATATATTTGTTCTCAATAGTTTCGTTGCTGTAAACAAAATTGATGTCGAAACTACTAATCATACATGCGTAGGCGGCAACGTGTAGCCGTTAATTTGCAAGCGTGCGATCAAATTTCCCATTAAATTCATTGACGAATTCATGGTTTTTTTTAGTTAGTCAGAAGTTTTGAGGTGGCAAACCGAGTTAATATTCTATGGCCATCAGGCAAACTGCAAATCTTAGAAGAATGTCAGCTCATCGAGAAATGGCTTTAAAGATATTGGAGATTTAGTGAAGAAAACTCATTGTAGAGTACAACACATTAGTAAAAGATATAGAAAATAATTACGAATCGTTCGCAAATAAAATCCGCCTTGGACAAGGAAAACATTTAAATAATGCCAAAGAATTCATGATTTTGAAAGGAGTGTAACCAAATCCGTTGGTTTCAGCGCTGAAAATTAGTCAAATATTCAAAGAAAGAACTAAAAATGAAGTTTGTGATAAAAAAATTCAAAATTCTATAAAACAAAACAAATATCACCAGAGTCCAAAAAACAAAAGCCCTTCTATCATATTTGCTACCGACAATGTAACTAAAGATATGGTCTTCTGGAAAACGTTAATAGAAGACAAAGGTTCTACTAAAACAATCTTGCAAATTACCTCCCAATATGTTCTACGCTCTCGAAAGTTGTGGAGAGCACGGTTAACCACCATCTGGTTAAGTATCTAGAGTCTAACGGCCATCGAAATGACGGACAGTGGGAATCCCCCCACTAATAATGCAATACACTGTGTTAGCGATAGGAAAGCAGAGCATGTCATAGCATGCGGGAAAATAATACTATTTACATGACAGAATAGATTACTCTTTAAGTGAAAAATACTTTTCTTTTCAGAATTAAATAAATTTGTCATTCCCAGAGAATAGTTTGAAGTTTTTTGTTCTCGAACAGTCTCATTGCCAGACACACACGCCCCTGTTGTTAGGATCACTTCCCCCATAACGTAGGAACATGAACCGATCCACATAGGAGAGATGACATCGACCACAAGATTAACTACAGATAAATATCAACAGCCGACAGCTAAAAAATATGATGGGAAACTCAATAACGCACTGAGAAGAGCTACACAAACTTGACACGATAACCACCACAAACACTTGTATTTAGAAGAACTTAAAATATTCAAATACCAACACCAAATAGTTAAAGTAATAGGTCTTAACATTATTAAATGAAAAATAATAATAGATTTCGAATTCATCAAATAAGGAATCGTATCTCCACAAGCATTATTATACCTTTGGTCCAAAGTGACTAAACTGCTGAACACCGGGAAAACAGTTCTCAAAAGATACTACTTGCTCCCTGTCAACAAGGTAGGAGAATGTAATACAGTTTAGAAAATTATGATTGCAACCAATTAAGTTTCACTTAAGTAGTAAGTTACGCACAGACTGTGATGGGTTTACACCTGGGTATTTACCCAACGCTGGGTATTTACCCATTTATACCCACGTTCATACCCGGGTATTTATCTAATTTCGGGTAAATACTCATTTTAATAACAAATACTCATTTTAACGTAGAGTAAGAGAAATATGAACATTTTCGAATTTATTTTTATATTTCTTTTGAACATATTTTGTGGAAGTGTATTTGGTTTATACTTTTCCTGGTGCGTTTTGCTCCGATAAGCCAGTTTTGACTGCATCAAACACAACAACAATTCTTAATAAGAACCGCCAATCAGCGAGCATATGGCAATTCAATGTAATAAGTGGGAGCGATGCTGAAGCAACTAGAAAAATTAAATTAAATTTAAAAATTATTTCATTTGTTAATAAAAAATCGATTCATAATAAAAAAATAAATTATTTTAATTTATTTAAATTTTTTCTTTATTCTGATTTATACCCACATTTGGGGTAAATACCCAGGTGCTTGGGTAAATACCTGGGTATTTTCGGTTAAATACCCAATTTACCATTTGGGTATTTACCCTTGTCCCATCACTACGCACAGTGTCTGGCCGAGGTGCTTCTATACTATGACCTTGTGTAGTTTCACATTCAATTGGCTACAGATAATTATTTTCAGTCAGTATATAAAACTAAAAACAAAAATTAAATACTTAAAACTTACTCCACTAGAAAAATACATATTATTAGGTAATTCAAGAAGAACACGACTTATTTCTTTAACACAAATTTACACAAATTTACTTAATTTGATCTGCACTGTGACAGACTAAGAGCTCGAATACTGTTAGGTAGTCTTTCCGAAAGAAAACAACTTCAGATTAGACAATAACAATTCAAAATCAGTTTCTTCATTGATAAGATTAAATACAAATACTACATCTGGCATAGTTCGGCGACTGGACAAAGTACGGACTAATAAGTTTGAGCCACAAAATTTTGAATTCCATCGCCGACCACGCAAGCAGAACAAAAGAAATTATTTTTGGACTTATTAAATTGTATCTGAATAATAAAATTCCATAACAAGACGAACAAGATATGTGTACAGTTGATACGTTATATATGGGTCCGAGAATTGTATGGACCATCGTTGAATGAACCAATGAATTGATCATCCCATAGTTGTGTGTGATAAACAAAATTCCATTAAACCCATTTGTTCGTTCGTTATAAATCGTCAATATTGAAAGCATTACAAATTGGGATTCTGATGTCATTCAATTGTAGTTTTCAGATATCTGTTAGATATCGACATGTGGAACACTGGCCCGAAAGATTGTGTTCTGATTACTGACAAATATCCGTTTTATTGCGCTTTCAATTTTGACAATTTGCGTACATTAAAATTTTATAGTTATTCAAAATTTCTGGTAGAATAGTCGTGAAAATTGAGAATAGTAATGGACCCAGCTGACTACTTGAGATACTCCCGATGTATCGAGTATGGGTTTCGATCTGACGTGGTCAAATTAGACGCGTTGCTCACGTGAAGAAATATATGAGAGAATGAAGTTTAACAATGTATAAGGAAACCCTATACGGTTAAATGTCATCATAAGAATTTGAGTGTTAAATTCAACTAGATTTGTTACAGTTGACCTGTCTACCTACAATAATTAGTTTCGGAATAGTAATCAGTTTACCAATGTCACGATAGTTGAAGACGTTCGATTTTCCACAATTTTTAGTAAATTATAAACGATGGCTTCCAAACATGCGGAAAGTAACCAGAGCCGAAGAGAGTGTTAAAGTCAGCAAACATATCAGCAGTGAACGCTCCATCTGATGCAAATGAAGTACTAGGAAATCTATTTGATTTCCTGTTTTTTATTCAAAATATCATTAACATATTTAGTATGTTAGAAATCCTTTTTATTCTATTTTCTCGAATAGTACCAGTTCCTTAGTAACCATGTTGTTTGAGTAGTTTTAGTTTTTCTTTAGGAACAGACTCTGCACGTAGAGGTAACACATTTTTTCTAATTTTCCTTCCATTCTAGGATTATATCGATGATTCATTCCTTGACAAAAATCAAAAGATATGCAGTATCGCAAACGAGAATTCTCTGTTGCCAAACCGCAAAGGTTCACCTCTAACAATCAGTTTACATTCATGTCGTGCAATCATAGATTCATCATTCGGTGAAGACATTTTTAAGTATGTCGGTAAGCGACCATAATTTCCACATTTTCTCATTAGCATTATATTGCTACTCTGAAGAAAAAATGCATATAGGTCAGATTATCTTCCTCGATCAGTTTTAGTTACTGTTGCATTTTTCATTGAAATAAAAATATGAAAAGGAAAAAAAAACATTTTTCTTGGATTGTAGCACAGTCCATCGTAAAGCGAATTTGCTATGCGAATTGAACGCTGGTCCAAATCAACCCTAACCCATTTCGGTCCACATTCCGATTCCGTCGGCATTTTTGCAGTTGTATATTTTATAATAAACCCTTTTTTGAGTTAAAGTCTTGACCAATTCTAGTTATTTCGACACACTAAAATAATGCATGATGCGTATACACTATTATTCACCCAAATAACATGGAGAGGCAACTTCAAGTAAAACAGCGCATACGAGCTTACGCAGTTATTAAAGGAAATTTCAGAACAATGATCTTTGATCGACATTGTCGAAATAGAATTTGACGGAATTTTAGAACATAATGACAATAACAATAAAAACATAATGACAAAACAAAACGATTATTAAAGTGGTCGAAAAGAGACTGAAGCTAGTAGTAAGTTTAAGAGAAGAGATTATAATGTATCCTTACTTTCCTTTTTATTCGCGGAAGAATTTTTATTGCGACCGAACCGCTTGATTTGATAACACCGTAACTTTTGCATTATCTATCCAGTTAGCGATCATGATCATGCATTGCACTGTAATCGCCTTTTTTTAAATTATCAGACAGCTTGGCCTGTCGAACTGTATTTGGGTGAACAGTTCCTGATGCAAAGAATCCGCGATTACCTAGAAGACACATGAGATGGACGGATCAAATATTATTCGGCGACACAACAAAGTTGGCCTAGACGAGAATTTTTCGGAAAAGATAGCTGTGTTCGTGGTCAAATATGTTAGGATCACTGCATCAGAATTACACAAGTGAGGTGTCACCTTTTCATTATTCCAACGAAGTCGTACTATTTTTCTTGTAGGTCCTGTCGAGTACAACAAACAATTCGTCCGGGAAATTCTCCAAAACACCCTCAAAATCTTGATATCCGGCCAAAAGATTCGAAGCATACAGAAACGGTATAAAAAGGGAACCAAAAAGTCTAACAAGTAAAGCTAGCAATTCGTGGATACTGAAAAGACGACAGAAATGCCCCAAGAAGGATAAAATACAGAAAATGTGGGAAAACGTTTTAAAAATTATCATAAAGGACGAGAAGTAGAAAAAGAGAAGAAATGTTTGGAAATAGTTCCGGGGAAAAGAGGAAATTAAAAAGTGTGAACAAATATTTCAAATTAATATCTATCGACAAAAATTGGAAAAATGGGGTTAGTCAAAATAATAATTTTATACTTGTGATGGCAAAAATTACACATATTTGTCGCATGATCTGTTCCAGTCTTAAACTTTAGAATTCCTTACATGTACATCTGAATTTAAATGAGTCATTGAACTAATAAACTACATGTATTTTCTAAATTAGAAAATGTGCCTCCATTCAGAAACTATTTCCATTTTTCAACCACTGGTTTTCTTTCATTCTGCATTTTCAGAAAAAGTCTTTAAGTGAAAAATGCACATTACTTACTTACTTAAGTTGGCTCTACAACCTGTTGTTGGCCTTAGCCTGCTTATAAAATGATTTCCAAGCATTTCGGTCTCCTGCTTGGCTGCTCCAGTTCGTGATACCAAGGATTTTCATGTCTTCTTCCACTTGGTCCCTCCAGCGGAGTCTCGGACTTCCCTTCCCTTGTCCCAATGCCTTTCTGGCTGGAGCGTTTGTATTCATTCGACCGACATGTCCCAGCCAGCGCAATCGCTGTATTTTGATGCGCTTAACTATGTTCATGTCGGGATATAGCTCATACAGTTCACGATTCGTTCGACGTCTATACTCCTCGCTAACACAGAATGTGAATACAAAATTTACTATGAAAATGTTTGACTTTTTTGGGCGCAAACACGGGAAAACATGGGGTCAAAAATTTGCCAAATGTGAACCTACTTTAAGCGTGGCGAGAGAGTTGATGAACATGTTCCAAAACGAATTGTTAGTGCTGCCATTAATGTCCAACAAACTTCTCAGAAGAACGGCGCAAATATGCCCTGCAAGCCAAACAAAGAGACATATTTTGCAATAATTATAATTATTCATTCCACCGTCCAAAGAAAGACACCTAAACATGCGAGAGATACAAAAACGCTGAGGACAAAGAGTACATTCAGGAAACATATGATGAGCACATCTTCGATAAGAGGATGACCAGATCTAGTTCGTAATTAAACAACACGTTTTACGACATAACTCGTGAAAAATCAGTGCCAACTAGGATCGAATCCATTATACTGAAAACCTTGACAAACCTTAGTTCCAATATCTAATTCGGGTTGCGTTCGTCTGTGGCTGCTTTGGTCTTGTTGTTTTAAAATTCTCCTGGATTTGCACGCCACGAGAGCGTAAAAACTAGCGATGTCTTGCTTCAGATCAAGCTTTGTAATCCGATTAGTCCATCGTTTTTTACGGAAGGTAAAGCAGTTTGGAGGAATTGAAGGGTGTGCTCTGTCCATCAAGCAAAGCGCCCTGAAAAATGACTTGGATGGTATGAGGCGAATAATCGTGCCGGTTTGCTAACATATTCTCTGCCAGAACCACATGTGCGTACAGCTGGATAGACAGTTGTTCTGGCGTGGCGCCAGAAGTAGAGAGTAATCGCTTGATCCGTTTTGTAGCCTCGGACGCAATTCTTGTGTTGGCCGCAAGGCGAACTAGTGTTTCCCCTTTTCCACAAATTATATGCAACTTCATAATTCTGCTAAGTCGTTGGTGGTGGGAGAATCTTCTTCGGCATTCTGATGGAAACTGCTGTTGTTGAGCGCTCTACATCTGCCTGTTTGTTTTCTTCCTGAAGCAAGTATCGGGGGTGAGGCCCTTCACATTGTAGTTTACTCATCCGGATATAATGTCGTATTTTCTTCTTCTTCTGATGCAGAATGGTATGTTGGACGTAAATGATTTGTTTGTAAACGCGTTTCTTTTTTTCTAATGAGTAACTTCTATATTCGGAATAGAAGATCTTATAAAGAAAAAATGAAAGAAATAACTAATCCATCTTTCTAAGGAAATAAAAAAGGATAATTTTAATGAGTTTTATAACCCGATCATGAACTTGGGTGCCAGCCTGTCCTCCAGGTGTGTTGACTTAGAGTTTGGCATAAAAAAACTAATCGAAATATTAATTGATATTTATTTTATATTATATGTATTGTGGAAAAGAATACAAGAGACAATGGACGTAAAAAACGGCAATAAAAATTAATGGATTGTATTGCTAATTCAATACCTATGTACATAGTTACAATAACTAAAACTAAATCGACAATGAATGCAATTATCTATTTTACACTAGGTACCCATGCATACTTTAATTCATATTGGATTTTGGTTTTGAACTGGGTATTAAAAAATACACGTCCCGTATGTTTGTTGCTTTTGTTTTGAGCAATACTGTGTCTGCCTGATAAACACTACTGTGCGTTAGTCAGTGATATCACCTTTTGTCAACACATACAAACTAAGATTTGTATGGTGAAGTTTTCAATGTCGTTTATTCAAATTAAGTATGTAAATATGTATGTGTTTATAACTAAGATTCGTTTGTGTGTTTTATACCTCTGTGGATATCTTTGCTTATGCTTAATTCACATGCATTAAAGAGAATACCCTTAAATATCATCACAAATTGTACTGCGGACTGGTTACTCGCGATACCATCGAAAACAGCTCAATCCTGACATCGTTGTCCATAGCTGTGGTCACGTGAAAAGACTCAAGCCGTAGGCAGTCGGTGATAATTAATGCTCACATTGAGTACACACAGCACACATCCACACATATTTGTATTCCCTCGCAAGACTGCGTGTTTACAAAACGTTTCACATACAAACGTTCACATAAAAATAACGCACACATACAAAAGAGTGGTTATATCGAACACACACATCGGATCAGTGTGTGTACGCATGAAGTACCCGTATCGCAGCAAATTAAAGTTCGACTCATTAATTTTAGCCTATAGCAAATGAATATGGAAATTGCCATTTGCATTTGTAGCATGGGCGGAGTCAACGTGACGTCGTTAACGACCGACAACACGCGCTCAGCGCGATCATGTGAGAGAGATTGCATTTGAACATGAACGGAACGACGGAATACTCAATACTCATAGAAAAATAGCGCTCTTAAGCTCGCAGTCAGCACGTACATACGTAAGCACACAATACACACTGTTATTAATTTATAAATGTATGTATGAGTTTTACATGTATATAATAAATAAATATACTATGTATACGTACACATATATACACACGATACACGACCGACCGTCTTAACGTTTTGTATGCAGTGTAGTCAATATTGACAATGCTTTCACAGCGAAAATATGGGGATCCATAGCCAGAAATCGAGTTATAAAAAATGCCGAATTTCGAGTTAGGGCTGTCTGTTCGCCAATTACCGATATGTCGTGCAGTGTGAAGTTATGAATGCTAACGGGAATTTAGTGCTCATGTCTATTGTCTGAATGATCGCAAAGAAAAAATTGCAGTGGAGGAATCTTCTTTTTTTTTTGAACCAACACTCAGGGGATGCCCCTATGAATGCAATGCAATTCGGAGGAAGGGAATTGAAGGGAGGGAAGAGGGAGTAGTGTTTGTTGACGTTGGCCTTGAATTTGTAATGTCATAGCAGGCAGGAAAAACACTTGCTGGAAGATTATTATTGCACATGCCAACAGTCCGGCTGGAGAACGAATTTTCTGTATAGTGCGTCGTCCGGTCAACCGGTCATTAGACAATGAACGGATTCCCTGGATAGCCGCGTATTCCGGCTAAATATTCTAACTTCAGGGACCAGGCGACGGATATCTGACGAACGGATATCGTTAACATATCTATAGAAGAGCGATATACAACCCACACTCCGGCGATGTTGTAGGGAGACAATAGAGTTGGATACCCTACCATCCCCGCTCTCCTCTGTACACGGTCCAAAAAGATGTCTTTGGAGATCCTGCCCATATATGGGAGTTATATTCCATTTTAGGCCGGATGTAGGTGGTGTAAATATTTACGAGATCAGATGGAGTGAAGTATTTCTTCAAAAAGCCTAAACACTTGAATGCTTCTTTGGACACTTCGAATATATGGCTAGCCCAGCGAGCATCACCCTGTATCTTCATGCCCAGAACATCAAGAGTGTCTGATTCGTCGATATCCACACCACCCATAGAAATTGACGACGATGCTGGATCTGGTGAACGTTTGTGTGACAACAAACAGCACTGGGTCTTTTGTGCATTAAAATCTACTCTATTCATTTGGCCCCACTCACAAATCGTCGCCAAATCGCAGTTGAGTGAGTCGTTCGTCGTTTGCCTTTTGTCCGCAAACGATCAAATCATTATGAATGACAGAGGTTGCTGTCATCCGCAAAGGAGTAGATTGGGTTCACAGTCTGCCCCAACAGGTCGTCAATGAAAATAAGAAATAGAGAAGGAGAGAGGACAGAGCCTTGTGGAACTCCTGCAATCAACCTATGCTCGTTGGATGAGACGCCATCTATAACAACTCGTATAGAGCGATCCCTGAGGAAACTCGATATGAATCGAGAGAAGGTATTACCGACACCAAATGCAATAAGTTTTGATATTAGTGCTCCGTATTAGACCCTATCGAACTCCTTGGAAATATCCAGAGCCCCAACCTTACTTTCACCAAGACAGTGAATGGATCGACTCCATCGTTCCGAAATGAACGCAATCTGCTGTCCAGTAGATCGATTTCTACGAAAGCCATATTGTCGATCATTCAGAAGGCCGTTAGACTCTAGATACTTAACCAGATGGTGGTTAACCATGCTCTTCATAACCTTCGAGAGCACAGAATATATTTTAATTTTTTTTTAATGGAACTATGTTTTGTCGGTTTTGGTCTGCTTAAGAAATTATGTCGTTCGACGCCTGTAGTATTCGATAGCAATGCTTTCGCAAGTACCCATGTGACCCATACGCATAAAGAACTTCGAGTAGAATGTTGTTTTAGTTAGTGGACTCTGTTTTTGAACTGTTTACTCAAATATTATCTATTGGATGCTGACATCATACTTTCCCCTGATAGCGAAACAGAGGTGAATAAATTCCTATACTACCTCAACGCTGCTCACTTCCGGGCACTACTAAGTCGCATTTCTGTCGTCGTTTGTCTAGCAGTTGTAGGCGTACTTTTTGTCATATCCTTGTTCACCGGCCGATTGCTTCTCGGTACTTGGAAAATCAAATCTTTTCGACGATGTCAACAGTGCCAGTTTTACTACATCTGCTCCAATATTTCCTCTATCATTATGTTGAATAAGTTGCACGATAAGTCGCACAAAATGTAGTTTTTAAAAAAAAAACACAAAAAAGGTCAGTTTGCCAACAAAAAAACTAGTCGGTCTAACCGGTTATAAGGGTCACTGTTAAAAACCTCGGTTCTCAGAAAAAGTTATTTTGACAGTCCTAAAATGCGAGATAAGCATATTTCAATTAAAAAATTTTTTAAATAAACTATTTTAGGTCCGATTTGGGTCAAGTAAAAATGGTTAGTTTGGTAACAGAATTTTTTTGAAAATAAACCCGCTACATAAAATATTTTCACTAAGAGCTTGGAACTTGACAACTTTTGTAAACAAAATTGAAATTTGTTTATGAATATAAAAAAAATAATATCTAAACGTAATGTTCATCCTTGTCAGATATTTTTTGGCAAATGAAAAGTCTCATATAAAGTCGTAGGCCGTCAAACGTTAGCTGAGAATCTATTGTCATTACCGGAGTCGTTTCGAAGATTTGGCGCAGTGTGAAGATTAAGTCGATACTTGATTTATAGCTGCGAACGCCAATGTCGTTTTGCTGAACCGAATATTGCATATTTGCGAAACATGTTATCACAAAAACAAGTTATAGTCATTCGGGCCACAATACAAAGCTCTTTTATAATCTAAACCAAAAAATTTTCCATCCAACCACTCTATATCAAATTTCGTCAAGATAGGTCAACAAATGGATGGGCCTTTCTTTGATTTGTCACCCGATTAGTTAGTTCACTTCATACTGCACTCAACTCAAACTAGTTCGCATCTCTTAGGATCATAGTTATTTTGTAATAACAAGGCTAGTGATTAGACAAAGAGAACAGAATGCCAGTCAAGTTAAAAAAATGCTATTTGAATCCGTATTCGAAAAAAAATGTCCTGTCGAAAAAATTGTAAACAAAACTCGAACACAATTTTTATGAATTGGTTTCTTGTCTATTACGAAAATATTTCATATTTTTTTAAACAAGTTTTCATTAAATATAAGATAATTATAAACCGAGTTGAAAAACTTGATTTAAGTACGGATTTTTTAGAACGGAATTCTTTATTTTATCCATAGTTGAACACCAGCGGGCTATATTTTTAACCGAAACGGATCTTTTTTTAAGAAAATCCGAATAGATTTAAGTTCGAGATGGATTTACATTTTTATCCGTTACCTGTTTTCTATAACTCAAAGAATTTGTTCTCTTTCACATGTCAAATCGGACTTACTTTTCCTAACAAAAATTTCACTAATAATTAAACGACAACTACTGTTTAGTGGCGCATTTCCCAAAAAACCGGCAAGCATGAAAAATCATTGTTTACATAAACCAAGAATTTTATTCCTTGATTTTTAAAAAACTATCCCATTTATACTTGTTTTAGGAAAAACTGAGTAGACATATTTTATGGTTCTTACTATGAAACAATTCGCAATATTTTTGGAGGACCATGGAAAGCTCATACGAGGATTAGCGAAACTCCAGTGAATGAATATCATTGACATTGCGAACTGGAAAGAGCACACCTTAGATTCGAATTAATGTTTAAGACCAACAGATACTCGCCTCCTCACTATGCTGGGTGGCCGATGAATATTGCTACGGTCGTCTGTAACGGTCAATTTCTTTCACGAAATGCATCGAAAGCGAATATCATTGAACACAGTTTAGTTTCAACAAGATGGTGCCACAGGATTTTAAAACCAAAGCAGTGTTACCAAGTTAGGGGTGTCCCCCAAATTAAGGGTTTTTTTACGTTTGTGGGCGTTTCATTTATTATTTTTAAATAAATTTTATAGTGCCAGTATTGGCACGTTTTTTTATTACCTACATTTTACATTTGTTTATTTAAATCTATCTTTTATTCAGAAGTTTAACTTTAAAACTTGTTCAACATAACTAAAAACAAATTTAGAAATCGATGTTGACATTTTAAGAGTTAAATACTCCTCAAATGATGGGTGTCATATTTATACACCCACAAGTGAAATGATTTAAAGAACTAGACATTTTCTTTTGGACACGAATATATAGCACATATTTACTGACCAATGTATATATTTACTGAATTTTTTTGTTTATTTTTCTACTTTATAAACTGCATTTTAACTTATATATTTTTGTAATTAACTTGATTTAAAATATGTATACCTTGAATTATTTCTTTTATCTTCATTTTTAATTGAAATACATATTATTTTCTTGGGGGGTTTTTGAAAAAAATCAAGAACAATTTTCAATATTTCGGGGAAGGTTCCAAAAACACTTGTCAACACTGAACCAAATCAACCTATAGGGTTCTCCAACAAGAGGTGTTTTTTTGAATCACCCGGTATTTCGGTAGCTGGCACTTTTGAAGCTTTAATTCTTTGACATTTGTCAACTAGAAACTATGTCATTACTAAAAATGAAACGATACACGCTTCAACAACGCATAGAAATTATTAAAATTCACTACAAAAATTGTGAAAATCTTGCAGTCACAGTTCGTAAAACTAAAAAGTTTCCTGACCGTGTTATCTCTCGAAGAGATGATCACAATTGGCCACCGAGATCTAGTGATTTAACACCATGCGACTTCTTCCTTTGGGGCCACGCCAACTGCCCAGCGTCGATCCAAAACCTCAAAGATAGAATTCGTGAGGCTATCGATGACATAGGGCAGCCACATTGCGATTTTAAATAAATATCCGATCATTTATCTCAACAAATGTCATTTGTTTTTGAATACCAAAAATGAACACCTCTTGTTGGAGAACCCTGACTTAAAGTTACTGTAATAAATAACATTTTAATGAAATGTCGCAAAACCATTCCATACATACATCAGCCACCCTGTATAACAAGTGAAAACATTCTATTGGCTGAGAATTAATGAATACTCATTTCAGGGTACATTCACGCTATTCCCTTGAATAATATCAAGTATAAAAGTTGGTGGTTTTCCATCTTTCATTTGTCTACCAGATAGCGTTATTGGTATTCCTCCTTCGGTTACTATTTACTCTGCGCCACTGAGACTTTTTCCGTCTAGAAAAACTGTCTCAGCCACTGAGACTTTTTCCGTCTAGAAAAACTGTCTCAGCCACTGAGACTTTTTCCGTCTAGAAAAACTGTCTCAGCCACTGAGACTTTTTCCGTCTAGAAAAACTGTCTCAGCCACTGAGACTTTTTCCGTCTAGAAAAACTGTCTCAGCCACTGAGACTTTTTCCGTCTAGAAAAACTGTCTCAGCCACTGAGACTTTTTCCGTCTAGAAAAACTGTCTCAGCCACTGAGACTTTTTCCGTCTAGAAAAACTGTCTCAGCCACTGAGACTTTTTCCGTCTAGAAAAACTGTCTCAGCCACTGAGACTTTTTCCGTCTAGAAAAACTGTCTCAGCCACTGAGACTTTTTCCGTCTAGAAAAACTGTCTCAGCCACTGAGACTTTTTCCGTCTAGAAAAACTGTCTCAGCCACTGAGACTTTTTCCGTCTAGAAAAACTGTCTCAGCCACTGAGACTTTTTCCGTCTAGAAAAACTGTCTCAGCCACTGAGACTTTTTCCGTCTAGAAAAACTGTCTCAGCCACTGAGACTTTTTCCGTCTAGAAAAACTGTCTTAGCCACTGAGACTGTGTAATTTACCATCGGTGTGGCCTTATCAACTGCAGGGCCTAATTTAATCAAGTAAGACATACATGTCTGACTATATCTCCCATAGCCGTATAACCTGTTCAGGTCTCCATAGGTGCTACAGTGGGGTTGCAACAGAACATCCCATGGTATCACAATGGTCCTTAATAGAATAAGTCCGTCAAATTGGACAGCCACCTTGGCTCTATGAAAAATAACCCAAATGAAAAACCCCCTAAATTATTTTTAAAAAAAATCCTCAATGTAAAATCGGCGCTACGACATGATTTATTCTTCTTTGTAATGTTGAGAAAGGTTTGAAATTTTACATTATATAAAATTAATTTAAAAGTGTTCCCTATATACAGTATTTCCCGCTTATATGCACGCCGCTTTCTCGCTTATTGGCAGCCGAACTTGAACATTTTCCCCCCGCTATTTAAAATCTTCAGTCTTTTTTTTGGTATATGCATTACGTTTATATGCATTCCCCGCTTAAGTGCATCACAATTAAAAAAAATCTTTAAAAAAACATGTAAAAACATTCGCATATATGCATGTACAAATTTCCACAATTACAGAAAGTTGAGTACAAAATTTGCACATTCTTAGTTTCATCACTGCTGACATTTTACATTTGAAAATTTATCTAGAAAAAGAGATCGATTGGGAAAGTCGGAAAAGGTTGACACAGCAGTAACCAAGTGGTTTGATCAGATGCGAACATCTGGAGCGATTGTTTCAGCGAATATGATAATGGAGAAGGCTAAACAATTTGCCATTTTGTTAAATGAGGATTTCGATCGAAGTCCTGGCTGGCTATATAGATGGCAACGAAGAGAAGGAATTAACCTAAAGAAAATTCACGGTGAATCAGCTTCAGCAGATACTGAAGGAAGTACAAATTTTCAAGCAATTCTTCCGGAATTGGTCTCTACATACAACCCTAAAGATATTTTTAACGCGGACGAGACTGGGTTAATGTATAAAACGCTGCCTTCTTCGACTCTCAATAAGAAGAATTTCAAAATTGTTGGCTTTAAGATATCAAAGGAGCGCCTTACGATTCTTCTTTTATGTAACGTAACCGGAGATTATAAACAAATGTTTGCCATAGGCAAGCCGAAACAACCAAGATGTTTCAAAAATAGAAGCCTTCCGTTTAAATACTTTTCGCAAAACAAAGATTGGATGACTCAGGAAATATGGACCAAAATTTTAACAGACTTCGACCAGGAAATGATTGATCAGAATCGGAAAGTGATACTTTTCGTAGACAATGCTTCAGCTCATAAGAAATTACAGTTGAAGAACGTTGTTTTTTTATGCACATAGATCTTAATAAATCTGTTTTTGAATAAACATATACCCGGTTTCATTTTTAATATCGTAATACAATTGGTATTGGCATGTGCAACAGGTGTTGTTTGGTGATGATGTCTGTATGAATTTACTTTTATATGCACCACTGATGCTTATAACCGAGATTTTTTTACATGCACCCTTGATGCATGTATCCGATTTTTTACATAAGCATTTCTCGCTTATAAGCATTAGAAGCCCAAAAATGTTGGGCATGCATATAAGCGGGTAATACTGTAGTACATAGTTGTTAAAAGTGGGTATTATTCCCTGATCTAGACCCTGACTGATGTTTGAGATAACTTTTAATCCGCATAAAGCGAGGGTGGTCTGTATAGACATAATACAGGGGACAGACAGGTTGCCTGAGGGCAATTAGCAGCTATCTGTATATTATCTTGATACTAGTAAGTTGTAATGCGCCTATGGCGCCCGTTGAAATATGGAAAACAAATTTTGTAGAAAAAAAAAATTCTGTTGAAAAAAAAATTTTTTCTTGAAAAAAAAAAAAATGTGGAAAAAAAAATTATTGTGGAAAAAAAAAATTTTGTTGAAAAAAAAAATTTTGTGGAAAAAAAAATTTTATTGAAAAAAAAAATTATGATGAAAAAAAAAATTTTAAAAAAAATTTTGAAAAAAAAAAATTTTTTTTAAAAAAAAATTTTGTAAAAAAAAAATTTTTTAAAAAAAAAATTTGGGAAAAAAAAATTTGGGGAAACACAATTTCTGTACAAAAAAAAAATATTATTTTTTTTATTATTATTATTTATAGAATTATAGAATGCCTACGTACTGCGTGACAGAGTCAGTGAATCAGTGAATCAGGGTATCAGTGTCGAGGGTAAATATATATTAAGATCCTCCATAAGGGAGAGACATACGATTTGACATGGCTGCACTTAAACCCCTTGTTGTTTCATGTACACAACTTCGACCCACACAATCTGCTAAAATATAATTTGGAAAGTTCACTTAAATAGTAATGTGCATTGTGTATGATGGCTTTTAGCTTTTGACCCCAAAAGAAATTTTTCGTTTTACACTGCAATGACTGTACGATTTCGAATGACACTCACTGTATGTTCACACGAATAGAGAATAATATCGGAAACCGGGGTAGTGGTGATCTGACCGACATAAATCCCATATCAGAGTGCTGTGAACACATCCACGTACGAAAGAGTTTACGGCACGGAATTGATGCACGGAATTTACGGCTATATACGCCAGGTCTTGAATAACCCAACTATGTAGAGATGTATGTAATTCCTCATGAGGATTTGCGTATCGGATTGCAGAGTTGTTGTTGTCCAATTTACACATAACCCAGCAGCAGCAACTAACCACACAAGACTTGCTGGCTGGCTGGTCGGCTAGTCGGCTGGTCAGCCACTGTTGCTGCGGAGACGATTGACGGATGGATGCGAGCGAGCGAGCATACAATTGCTGAAGACAGTCAGACTTTCAGGCAGTCAGACATGTAGACATGCCGGCAGCCAGGTAAGCGGCAAGTAGGCAGGCAGGTACACATAAATGTCATTTATTTCGCGTTCAAGTCGATTCGCATGGCGATGGCATTTTCTAGTTGAAATCTAGAATACGTACAGCGCGCACACACAAACACACACATACGTATGTACATATGCATGTATGTATGTATGTATGTATGTATGTACGAAAGCAACCAATATCTATCGATCACTACCTTCATCGTCTGTCTCTTTGTATGCATGTATGTATGTAGCACATTGGTATTTACAAGTGTCCTAATACAGCAAAATGCCTGAGCCACGTGCATTGACTACGGGTATGAGCGTATGCGATGACATATCGTGCAAATAGTCGCGACTGGCGAATACGAAAAAAAAGAGAACACAACAAACGAGAAAAAAAGTAACAACAATTCCATACGCATCTGTATGTATGTATGCTGTATACACATCATATCATATATATATATATGTGTGTGTGTGTGTGTATGCACATGTAACAACGTTGATGTCTATCACTGTTATTGTTCCCCAATGAAGATGGTGGCATTCCACAGGCATTAGTTAAGAAGAAAAACGCTCCGTTGTTCCGATTATCTCCGTGTGATTCCATAGATATCATCAGTTCTACAAATGGTATATGTCCAAATATGTCGCTCGAGTCGCCAACATGTCTTCCACGGAAATGTATGTACAAGTGTCTGTACGCACAAGAAGCCGTACATGCAACACACGGGCTTTCTTCTTCAGCTGACAATGAATCTAATTAAAACAGTCAATCGCACATGAAATTCCTCTTTTTCTTGTCCGCTGACCACTCATTACGCCAAATTACATTTAATGGTCAAAATTAATCATAAAGCCTGACAGAATGAATGGCTACACACACGTGTGTGTGTGTACATACATTGCAAGAAGGGTGTTTGTTTTGTTTTTGTAAATAGGTAATGTGTATAAGGGTCCCGACATCTACATATACCTCAGCACGATCCTTCGGATTATTTCTAGGCTAACAGCGTTGATTTTATGTACGTGGTGCTCGAGGAAGGCAGAGTCGTCCACTACCGTGGCATTCGGGCTGCAGCATCGATGTTTTCGTAACGATGTTTTACCGACATCGATTGAGATTGTTTTGTGATTTAGTTCAGCATTAAAAATGGCGAAAAATAGTGACATTTCACAAAAATTACAAATAATTTAGCTCATGTAATTTCGGAATATTCAATAGTAATTTTCATTTAGTGTTTGTTTACCCTTAACGGGTAAGACGGTCTTCGATTTTTGTGGCTCCAGTGCCGTATTAAACAATTTTTCGATTTAAAATAGGGAAAACTGCCTTTAGAGAACACTTAGTTATACTTCCCAATATTTATCACCGAAAATTATTTCGCAACTATTAAAAAACAATATTTAGCAAAACGTGATCGACTTCAATATTTACAATAATTAGATAACATTTTATATTTGAGTTTTATTTAAGTATTTGAAATGAAAAAAATAAAAAAAAATTTATTATTTTACTATTGTGTCAAACAGGGATCTGACTAAAGGTCCTTCTAAGAAATAGATTAATTTGGACCAAATGTCTGATGAACAATTGCTCAAGTTCATCGATTCTGTAGACACCACAGATGAAAGATTTAATAGCGATGACAGCGTTGCAGAGCACACTTATGTTTTCGATAATATCGAGAACGATACATTGCCAGCGGATACGGAACAGAAATGTCCAAACTGCTACGGCACAAGCGCTCGATGCGCTTTAGGGTTGCCAGCTGTGAACATAAAACTACTGAACACTTATCAAAAATATCATTGATTTAAAAAACACTAAATAAATAAAAAAAAAAAAATAATTTTGTTGTAATAATCTGCTTATTTTAAAGAATTGAATTTATAAATCGAACAAACACATGCTAAAATTCAGTCTTTCGTTAGTGAAAATAAACATTAGTCTTAATTATTGGACATAAGACAGTGCGACAAAAAATTATGAAGTCGACATACATGGGTATTTGAAATTTCCCAAACACCTCAAAAGACTTGAGTTACGAGTGGCGGCTCGATACCGGCGGCTCAGTCACTCTTGATGTTCTGGGCATGACGATACAGAGTGATGCTCGCTGGGCTAGAAAGAAGCATTCAATTTGCTGATGTTCGGTACAATGGCGTCGATCATGTTCCTGTTTGGTTGGCTAGAAAAATCAAGCAAAAAGGTGCAAACATTACATGACATCCGACACTCAGAGCGTCTGTTCCAAATGCGGTCAGATCGATAGAAATTGTTTCTGAGACTACCACCATCGATGATAGTGCGTATTTAGTTTAGTTTGCTTCCGTTGTCTCCATAAAACTTGTTAATATAAAAAAATGTACCTGTGGTGTTCTAATACATACAAACCGACAGGACCACAGAATAAAAGATTCAAAAGTGACATCTACCGAAATACCGAGTGATTCAACATAACACCTCTTGTTGGAAAACTCTTTACTTACATGCGTCTGCTACAAGCTGTTGTTGGTCTTGGCCTACTTAATAATTGATTTCTAAGCATTTCGGGAGTGTCGTCTTCCAATTGGTGCTTCCACCAGACTCTTGGTCTTCCCTATCTGCACGTTCACTCGACAAACATTGCCCAGGCAGCGCAATCGCAGTATTTTAATGCGCTTAACAACGTTGATGTAGGTTCCTGTAGCTCATACAGCTCACGGTTCATTCTTCTCGATAACACATATCGGGCACAGCTTCATATGATTGAACGTTTTCGAACACGATCCTTTGCTTTATTTCGATGCTGACATTATTAGTTCTATTAATGTCGGAACCGAGATATCAAATCATCCCATACCTCGACATTGTAACTGCCGACCCACACTATGCCATCTGTCGGCGTGTTGCAGGCAGCTTTTAAGTCGATAAATAGATGGTATATGTCGCGCTTTTCATGGGTGTTTTTCTGGATCTGGCGCAGTGTGAGGATTTGGTTAGCTGTTGATTTATTCGTCCTGGAGCCACACTTTTGAGGCTGAATCTGTTCATCGAGATTGGGCATTAATTGGTCCGTTTAAAAAATTATGCATCAAAAATATATATATATATATATTTGTCCGTACATTAACATCTTTGTAGGTTAAGTGTAGGTATGTCTACTTTCTTGAATTTAATAAGTTTATTGCGTATTTCATGCTATTACTTCTGCCCTAATACGTAAAAAACTTTTTTTAGAAGCAAATAAGCTCCAAACACGCGTGCAAACATTTAAAAAAGACACATTTTTCAGCGTGTATAGTTTTATGGCATCATTTCTATTGCCGTAGAACTAAATCTCATCACATTTCCATCATTCCACTTATTTTTTCTTTCTTCGGAATAAAGGATGAGGGAGGAACCTCAGCTATCTGATTTGCTCCCATCACGCCACGCTGTGCTAGGCAGCAAGAATGTAAGAAACAAAGATTACGTCATCCCGCGCAAAAAATGTAAATGTTCTGCGCAGGTTGGGCGAATGACGTCACGAAGTGTGTTCCTATTGGCTAATAGTCAAAGTGGTTTTAATTGCAGGGTTGCCAAAAATAGTTCTTGTGCTGTATTCCAATCTGAAACTTTTTACTCGTTGTAGATACACATAGAGCGGGCAACCTTTACAAGGGACTAACTACGTCATCTAACGGGAAATCATGCGCACGGCGTAATCTTTCTTTCCATCATTCTTGGTAGGGTAGGGTGTGCGACAACCTCACAGCAGAAGTCAGGTTCGAAATCTGGTAAGACCATCAAATGTTTTTCAGCAGCTGCTTCCACCTAGTAAATGCTGGCAATATTACGAGTAAGAGAGTAATTTCAAAGCCATGTGAAACTTCTCTGGGCAATCATTAGCCGTTCGGAGCCGGCTTTAAACAGTAGGTGCCGGTCAGTGGGTGTACAAATTATGCCGCACACATCTCACTGATTTCGAGAGTAGCTCCCCATCTGTTCCTTCATGGAAAGTTAAGGTAAATAAGTACCATTACCGCATTCAGTAACCTGTTTCTTCTTCGACGGCTTTCTGGAGGATCTGGAGGAGATGATGAGATAACTGCGATGTTATCCTCGCCTATTTTGCCATTAAAATCCCTAAGAATAAATATATTTGGTCTGGCTGACAAAAAAGCATTTAGCCTTGATGCGGTTTGTGGTCAGCCGTTTGTCTACTGGTGTGAAATTTTCGACCAGGTTACGTATCCTCATGTTCACAATAAATCCGCATCAGAACGGGAGTTTGCTTTAATGGCACCTGGAGTACACGTCGCACTACTTTATGTCGGTCACGCCGTGTCATTTCCATCGTATTTCCTGGATGTCGGTTATGTCAGCCCTGTATCCGCAGGTTGGAATAAGACTATTGGTCTCTTAAGTTCATATCGATAAATCGTGGGCCTAATAGAATTTACTCTGGCTTTCATAGGAGAAATCTTTTCAACGAGCACTCCGACTAAAATAAGTTAGTTGCGGATATTGTTGGGATTTGTGATTGCGGTCGGATCTATTCCAAAATAAAATTTGGAGACAATAGCCAGTCTAACACCATATCTTCATTAAAGGCTTCAACCATTTAACCAATTTACTTAATGGACTATTCAGTCCAAACAGTCCACAACATAAACTATACCCGATAAGACTATCACGGAAGAACCATTTGGCTACCGACTATTTTTGATCTTAATTTAATTTGTTTTGTGGTTTCTGAATTAAAATTGAATTCAAGAGATAACTTCTCTAACTTCAAAATTTCACTGTACATTTTTTTTTTGTGGGACTAACACTCAGGGGATTCCCCCTATGAATGCAATGCACTGGAGGAAAGAGACAGTAGTGTTTGTTGACGTTGGCCTTGAATTTGGTAATGTCATAGCAGGCAGGAAAAACACTTGTTGGAAGATTATTCCACACGCGAACAGTACGGCTGAAGACGTAATTATCTCTATAGGGTGTCGTCCGGTCACCTGGCCATTTGACAAGGAACGGATGAGATTCCCAGGATAACCGCGTATTCCGGCTAAATGTTCTAACATCGGGGACCACACGACGGATATCTGACGAACAGATACCGTTGAAGTCAGTCAGGTGGACATGTCAACAAATTCATTAACAAATATGTTAATACACAATAGTTTTACTATGTCCAGTACATCGTTGCTCTTTAGACAATTGCCCTGCTTCATCAAATTTTGGTCATCACAAATCGGATTTTTTTTCCAATGTTGCGTCGCGACCGTTGGCTTAAATTGCAAGGAAATTAACCGCCGACGACTGTTGAATTTGAATTTCTAAAGGAAATTAATTATTTTGCCAATTAATATATTTAAACCTACTTATATAATTAGTAGAAATAAATAAATAAAATATCGAAGTTAAAATTCAATATCTAAAGTGCATCAACAATTCCATCACAATCTAGACTGAAATATTAAGCTCCGGCTATTTCACGGCATATCGCCGAATCCCGATTAAAGGCCGATATGTTCAAACTACGAAACTCTTTTTTTGTTTTGTATACCATACAATTGTATTAAATTGGTCTCATTTTAACTTTTTTTTGTTGACTTTTAAATTTAATATTTAATTGTATTTTGTCTTTAAGAACATAATAATTATTTTGTTTTTATTTTTCAACGTAAGTCGACTTGTAGATCCAAAAAAATCGACTGCAAAAGTCGAAAAGTCGTCTTTTAATTGCAACTATATAAACCTACTCTAAAATACTACACCACATACATATGTACAAACTAACAACACTATTATAAATTTTGTTATACTCGTCTTGTGGGAATGCGTCTCACTAACACTGACGCTGCATGACAAAAAAAATCAAAATGTTAACATGACCCAAGGAAACGCTGGATACTTTTAAACCAAATGATTGTGGACAATATATAACTGAGGACTGAGAAAAATCTAAAACAGTTAATAACTATTTTGTAAACTGTGTGATTGATTTGAGAAGTCAATTTGACCCATATGTTGAAGAGAGTTGGAATGCGTTTCGATCACTTCGTCGCCATCGCAAATATTTTTGATTGGAAGAGACAAACGCTGCATAGATTGTTGAGTTGATTTCAAATATGGAAATTAACAAGGCACCAGGGTTTGACAAAATTTCTCCAAAAGTATTGATGGAATGTTCCGATGATTTTGTACCTTATCTCGTCAGCATCTTTAATAGCATCATACATACAGTGCCGGCAAAAAAATAGCACCGACTTGCATTTTTGGTTTGTTCTTTGTGCATAATTTTTATTATCGATTTATTTCTTCTTTTTGTGTTCCTCGAACTTTCTTTTGAATGCGCCTTCTTCGAGAGAATCGTTGGCTCTTAATGACAACTGTTGTTGAATTGGACATCTATGGCAGTATAAAGTGAATTAAAAAACAAAAATACATAAATTATTAGCAGAAATGGGTCGCGGAAAACATTGTTCGTTGGAAAAAGAGGAATTATTAAAAATATGATTTCAGAAGGCAAAACTTAAGCCGAAATAGGACATAGGCTATAATCTATGAAAAACAAGTAGAAAACCGCGGACGAAAACAATCCATCTCGAATTTAATGGTGAAACGGTTGATTCGGGAATGCAAGAAAGACCCATTTAAGCGTACCACGGAACTAAAAAGGAACTCCAAATTGAGGCTTGCGTAGAAACTGTTCGAGCTCGATTTCGAGAACATAATTGTAATGCCTGCAGTCCGTGAAAAGTTCCACTGTTAACTCCGAGGTATGTTACAAAACCCATGCGGTTTGCAGTCTTGTGCAAACCGCTGTAAACTGGGCGGTCAATAAGTGGAGAAATATATTGTGGACAGATGAGTCGAAACTGGTTGCATATGGTGGTAAAGGTTCACGATCCTATGTGCGAAGATAACCCAAGGAGTCGTGGCAAACAATTTCCAAACAACGATGTGAAGACCTGGTCAACTCGTCGTCTTTACCACTAAAGGACATACAACAAAATATAAGGGATTTTTTTATATATTGCTTTATGTTTTAGTTAAAAACTAAACTTTTTTGCACTAATTTCTGTCACCTAGTATAATTTTTTAATAATTTTCATACCGGCCAAATTTTGAATATTTAGAATTGGGCTATATTTTGTTTTAAACTCAATAAATAATGCTGATTTTTTTTAATTTTAATCTATTACAATCTATTTACTTAAATGTATATTGCAAGTTCAATTTGGTAAGTATATAACACAGCTAGTTTTAAATAAAGGGCCACAGGGACTATTGTGCTATTTTTCTTTACGCAGCTGTAGCTCAATCTATTCAAGTGCATATAGGTTCAGAAAATAACTCCAATACCGCACTCAATTAAAGCTCACAAATTCTCTCTTCTTTCTGTAATTAATAAATTATTTGCAAAGAGAATATATAACCAAGTGGGAATCTACTACGGAATTTGAGTAGAATGGCATAGAGCGCAGTACTATTATTACACGATTTCTAAGGTGGTCGGGATGGTACATTTGTATGGGAGGTACCAGAAGGGGAGTTGCCAGACTTCCGAGTTTTTGTCCAAGATTTAGTCTAACTATACGTTTACTAAATACAAAATTTGGGCAAGATGTCGTTGGGCATATTGGTGTTATTACACGATTTATAAAGTGGGCGAAATAGCAGATTTGTATGGGAGGTACCCGAAGGGGGGTTGCCAGACTTCCAAGTTTTTGCCCAAACTTAGAATTATTGTAATTATATAAACTCGCTCAACGAATCTTTCAGAAATTCGATATTTAGTAAAGTGTAAACTACAAACAATTTTCAAGGCTAAACTCGGCTTTATATTTCGTCCTTTTTGTAAAAACTTGTAGTTCAATATTTTTCTATGAGATTCGGTATTTTAGGTGGCTATTATGACATTTCATCAGATGTTTCATCCAATGGTGGTAGCCACGCTCACTTTTGACTTTCCGATACTTTGGAATAGAGACTTGTATATTTTTACTGAGGGTGAGGGTATATATAAGTCGGTTTACCCGACTGCAACTTTTTCACTGGTTTTATTTTCATCTTCGTTATATCGTTTCATTATTCAGTTTCAGTTTTTCCTTGTAAATAGTTATTAATAACGAATTTCCGTTCTTCCAATGCAGACCGAGGATTTCCCAATCCAAAAATTATGAGTCATGCACAAATGTAACGGTAAATCAAAGTCCATTTTTCATTAGTACTTGCTTTGTCAGTGTGAGTCAGATTCCTAGGGTTTCTCAATATGTTAAGGAACTACCGTTACATACAACTCTTGTGATGACATTTCTTGTTAATTGTGTTGTGTATTAAGCAACATAATAAGTGCATATACAATATTTGGATATTTAGTTAGTCAACATATTTAAAATCATTGATGAAGTTGTTATAATAGCCCAATGTTCCTTTGCTGGGTTATTTTTAAGACGGCTTAAAATATTAACGATATATGAAATCTCGGATCTGGTATTGTGAAACTTCTGAAAGTTTCATGATTTTTCGAGTTCCATGATTCTGGCATTAGCGGTTTGGTCTGAACTGTGATGAACCAGCCACTCAGTTTTGAAAATCATCATACGCGGAACATTGACTGTCGCTATTCTATAGATATTTTAAAGGCACTCGACGTCTGGTCCCTGATGTTAGGTCATTTAGCAGGGATACGCGGCTATCCAGGGATTCTCATACGTTCATTCAGAAATTAAGTTCTTCAGCTGAACTGTTCGTCTGTAGAATACTCTTTCAACTGGCGTTTTTTCCTGCCAGCTGTGGCATTATCAAATTCAGGACAGTCGTCAACAAACGCTACTCCCTCCTTACAATACCCCAATTTCCTATCGCTTACGCAGTTCATTGCATTTCTAGTGGAATTTTATTTATTTATTAGAGTCAGTATTGCATTATGCCAATACAGTTAGATGTCATCGAAAGTGTCCAAGTTTTAATAACTGGGGTTACACCGTACAACAGTTACGTGCCACAACATTTTGCTCCAAATCTCATTTAGTTATTGAAATTGGTCCCCTTTACTTACCATGAAGAATACACTTTTTGAATTCTGTTGGCATACTACGATTTCATGCAGATAGTCATAGTGATCGTTTTCCACTTCGCTTATATACATCAAGGAGTCGGTTATTTAAAGTTTTATTCAAATGTTTGTCCGTAATCAACATTCTTTAGTTGACTACAACCCCTGACATCTAGTTTGGACGTGTGTTCAATCTTATCAACATTCGCTTCGTATGTCGTCTTAAAGATCCATTTGCACTTTTCGGTTGTTTTCCAGAAGATATTTCTGCCAATGTCCATGTAGCATTCACAGTCTGTTCAGGTGTGAACTTCAAAAAAATCAAATCTGTTTTTATTGGCGTTTAAAAGCCTTTCCGCGAATAGCCATCCATGCAAATCAAAACGAATCGTGCTCCAGAGAATGACTTAAATGGTCTCATTACACGAGAGTGAACAGTATCCAAATTTTTTTTTTGAATGAATTTCTTACATGTTTACCTTTCGATCTCGGTAACGTCACTTGTATTACAGAAATTTTTATCACAAACTAGCTGACCCGTTAGACTTCGTACTACCGAGAAAAAATATTGACTTAGCTGACCCGGCCCGCATTGCTGATTTTTGAGTAGTTGTACATTTAAACCTGTAGCTATGGATACATAAATTTGCTTATGATTTAAATGCACTCATCTCAGAGCTCGCTGATAAACCAACTTTCCTGCCGGCTCGAATGTGAAAAGCACTGATGATTTACCACCCGTCGAGCATGTGATTGCGAATTCAAGGCGATCTGTAAACTGGACACGCTTGAATTGGAACGTCAAGTCGGTTGAAATCGTTGGAATCAGGTGATTCATCAGATTTTTAACAGATTGTGTTGTTCCATTAGAAGTTCTTGGTCAACTATCCAACTGAATTCCCTAACTGACGGGGTTTTCCAAGAATGCCGCCGCACAATTTGCAGTAGGATCGGTTATAGTCATGTTATGAATAAAAATATCTGTCATATCGAATTATTTTATAATTTGATTTCATTTGAAAAAACTACTTACTTTTGACAGTACTGGTTATGGGACAATTATAGTCGCTAATGGCCCGCAGGCGTGTCAAAGGTGATGTGTGCGAGTATTGCTTAAGTGGCCCATACACCGACAACAAATTGAAGCAATTAATTGAAAACAGTTTTGCCACACACTGTGGATTTTCATTTTTCTTGTGTCGTCAAAGAGTAAACAACATAATGGAAGACGGAAAAAAAGCAATTGTTCTCTACGGCATTTATTTGTGTTTATATTATATATATTTTTATTTTTCTAGTAAAATTTTCCATGCATTCATTTTTATGTTTCTGTCCTTGTATGCATCACTTTTGCTTTGCCACAGCGACGGTTGGCTTTTAAAGAGCTCAATTAATTCTTCTATAAACGGTTTTCTGATAGTTGTCATTGTTCCGCCGATGTGCACTCCATGAAAATTCGAACGAAATGACGAAAATCCATCAATTTGAATACAAACACACAACCGATTGAAAAGAAATGACAGAAAGACAAAATTTTTTGAAAATTTCAAATTTGTTTAAAAGTCACTCTACATACATGGCAATTTGTTGAAATTTCAATAGATTGCTTCAATTTGTGGCCTGTGTGTAGGCTGCTTTATCCGTTTTCATCCCTGTCATACTGATTTGATAGAAGCTGCTCAAAAAATAGAAATCTCTAAAATAAGTGCCCAAAAACAATAAAACAAAATATATGATTGACTTTAGTTATGAAAATATCCCAAAAAAAAACAGAAAAATTCTCCAGATTGGGGAATTAACAGGGATTATCACTGTATTTCTCGGTATTTTTTTTAATGACGCTGTTTTCTACTTCAAAGTCTTATTTTCTAGGCCTTTACATTTTCATGGGCAGTTTCATATTAACCAAGACTGAACGATTTTCGACTGTTGGGGGTCAATATTCTAAAAGTGAAATATTCAATGCCAGCAGTGAACATACAGGTCCATACCATAACACTACCTCCACACTTCATAGTTCATTTTTGGGTTGATTTTAGGCGGATCATTTGACTGCGTCAGCAATACAGGACTTTCCCAAGTCCTTTTCTAATTCGGTAGCCAGTTTGGATGGTTGACATCATTGGATAAGCCTTGATCTTACGGACAAAAGGTCGCTCGTCTCATGTACAAATCTTTCTCTTATATGGTGTGCAGCTGATGGAGGCATATTAACCATTTAAGTAATTTTTCGATGTGATATCGATGGCTTCATTCCATAGTATTCGATGTCTAAAAAAGTCAATTTTACTGCAAATGCATTCAAAGTTTATTTGGAATTTCCCAAAGGCCGTATGAGATACGAACACGTTTTTTCGGTATTTATATAAAAATTATGGTAAACAATTTTTAATGGGTAAAAACCTTTTTATCAGAACCTGATAAAAATTACTTCGAACCCTATTGAATATTTGCGTTGTTCCTCTTAGTTGACTTAGCATTATTGTATATACTTACACGCAATTTATTAATTCGGGGAATAACATGTTAAGTACACTTAGCGACACTCAAAAATATACGATGTGCATGTGTATCTACTGAGGGCTAAGTAGACTTGGACAGCACGAGAAAAATAAATGTCCCTTCTAAAGAATGCTAAGTGCTACTTAGCCCAATGAACGTCTTTCTAAACTTCCGTTTAGCATAACTTTTGATAGGATTGTCGGATAAATTCAAAATGTTGACAGGATTTTAGTTGAAGTTATCCGAAGTAAAAAAAAACAATCTCCCTAAAAACATGCTAAGTCGATTTAGCATACTCTGAACTAAAGCCTTCAATATATCGTTTTTAAACTGCATACGCACGAACTCTCGCGTCTACCCATCTGTAAGTAGGCACTTTAAGACCTGTTCGAACGCAAGTGTCTTTGAACCAAATTCGATTCTTGACTTTCTGAATCGTTTGAGCCATGTCCGTCTGTTCTGCTGGTACGCACGAAAACTTTCGAAAGAGTTAAACAATCACTCCGAAATTTGGCATGGATTAAAATTTTCCCAAAACTGCTTATGGGATTGCATATGGGCTATATGGCCACACCACTTCGGGTACCTCCCATACAAATCGTCTATTTGGCCCACTTTATAAATCGTGTATTAATATCAACACGCGCAAGTTTGATCTGGGCCAAATTCCGTATTTAGTAATGGTATAACTAGACAAAGTTTCGGACATAATCTTGGAGGTCTGGCAACTCCCCTTCTGGTACCTCCCATACAAATGTACCATCCCGCCCCATTAGAAATCGTGTAATAATATCAATATGCACAACGCGATCTTGTCCAAATTTTGTATTCAGTAAGTCTATAGCTAGCCAAAGTTTTGGACATACAAATGTACCATCCCGCTCCATTAAAAACCATGTAATAATATTAATATGCCAAACGGTATCTTGCCCAATTTGGTAGTTAGTAAAGCTATGGCTGGAAAAAGTTTCGGACAAAAAGTTGGAAGTCTGGCAACTACACTTCTGTTACCTCGCATACAAATAAACCATCACGCCTACCTTAGAAATCGTGTAATAATATCAATATGCCTAACGCAATCTTACCCAAATTCTGTATTTAGTAAAACTATAGCTAGACAAAGTTTTGGAGAAAAACTTGTAAGTCTGGCAACTCCCCTTCTGGTACCTCCCATACAAATGTATCATCCCGCCTGCCTTTGAAATCGGGTAATATGATCAATATGACCAACGCGATCTTGCCCAAATTCTGTATTTAGTAAATCTATAAACATCTAAAGCACTCCAGAAAAAATTGGACCTCTATTCGGACTCCTTCTGGTACCTCCCATACAAATTTACCATTCCACCAACTTTAGAAATCGTGCAATTATATAAGTCGCTCAACGAATTCGATATTTAGTAAAGATCTAACAACATACAATTTTCGAGAAAAAACTCTGCTTTATATTCCGCCCTTTCTGTAAAAATGTGTAATACAATATTTTTCTATAACATTCGGTATTTTAAGGTTGCTATTATGGAATATGAGACTTGTATGTTTTGAGGGTGAGGGTATATATAAGTCGGTTTACCCGACTGCAACTGTTTCATTTTTATTCAAAATATTTTATTCCATCATCTGAATCTGAATATCCAAAATCGAAACATTGCCTTCTCTCTATTGCATAATTTTGTCACGAATGCTAATTTTTGAAGTAAATAAAAGTATTTTTATTATGTATCGAACAACATGTCGAAAAACAGTATAGTACTGCGAAAAACTGTACAGATACGAGCCTCATGTATGCTACATGTGTAGTAGGTACCTGTCTCGGCATTTTGGATGTTAATTTCCAATAGGTACTGCAATACTGAAGGCCACCGATAGTTCAGATCTAACGGCTACCGAGCATCAACCAGACACTGGGCAGAATTTTTTAGCTCGCAATCCCCTGTAAACATCAGCGAGAACATCTTTTGAACCGGTTTGAGAAATACATGATGCAACCCGAGAAAGGAATTCGAAGGGATCGGCCATCACATACAGAAATTGTGTCAACATTGAACATGATAATGAACTTCAATTCTGCTGCCCAGATAATGTCACTGCAGAATTGTTAAAGTATGATTCCACCACCACAATTCCACTCATGTTACGGCGCTACGAGTCAGTAGTAAATATCCCCTAAAAAGGACATTTGAATTCAGTATACTGATTTCAGAACGGGACGATCGTGCGCTTATCACCTCAATACTATACATCGAATTATTGAGCAATCGTTTGAATACAACTCTCAGCACAATAAACTTTTCATCGATTTTGGAACGAACCTTCGATACAGTGGTTCGCGATGCCATCTGTCTAGGGACAAACGGTTGTAACATCACTGAATACTTAACGATATAGACTATGCTGATGACATTTGTGTGGTCCATCAATACTCCGACGTAGAAGCAAAATAATTAAAATATCCGAAACTGCAAAAAAAAGTAGGATTGCCAATAAACTTAAAAAAAATCGAATGCGGATTTGTACAGAAATTGAGAACTTGAGGATCGTTCTACACAAGGCCCGATTCCTTAAATATGTATGGTGTGCCAATATGATCTCGAAGAAAACGAAACTAAAGATATTCAATGGCAGCGACACATCTGTCTTGTTATATGGCTGTACTAGATGGAGTCTGACAAATGCGACACAACACAAAGTACAGACTTTCGTAAATCGCTGCCTCAGACAAATATTACATATAAACTGGCAAAATTGGATATCCAACGAGTACCTCTGGCTGATGGCGAACTGCATTCCAATAGATCTAGAAATACGTAAAAGTAAAGGGACATGGATCGGATGTACCCTCAGACGACATGCACCAGAAATCGCAAGACCGACGTTGGAATTCAACTCACAGGGAGAGCGCAGTCAAGGACGACCACGCAATACCGCTCAACTCACATGGGATCTAATCAAATATTTAGCCAGAGATAGATGTAGATGGAGAGAATTCGTTAACGCCCTACGCGAACGTTTTATTTACGTATGGAATAATTCTGGAACAATAATTAAGATACACTAATACCCAGGTTCTGATTAGTTTCAAAGCTGCGTCTCTCAAACATTTTCTGTGACTTCGATGTTGCGTCAAAAAGGAGATCAAATATGTTTAGAACAGAAGTAATAAAAAGAAGTTCGTTAATGGAAAAAAAAGGAGTCACTTAGAAAATCAAAATCAACTAAGAATGTCATTAAGCTAAGTGGTAATTTCGAAGAAAGCTTTATCCTTATTTAACGATCTTAAAGAAAATGATCCATTATGAAGTGCCGAAAGCCAGAAGAATTTGAAGTAAGCAGAAGTGGGTTTGATCGTTTCAGAAATCGTGCAAATGTGCACAACATTGCATTAAATGCTGAATCCGCAAGTGCAGATACCACAGCTGCAGATAAGTTCAAACTTGAAAAAAATGGTCATCATTGAAGAAGGTGGGTATTCCGCGAAACAAGTCCTAAATCCTGATGAAACTGAACTTTTTGGAAGAAGTTGTCACGAAGAACTAAATCGGAAAAATCTTCTCCTGGTTACAAAGCAACTAAAGATACCTTACACATCTTCTGTGGGAGATTTTATAATTTACAAACCGAGACCATTAAAAAAAATTGTAAAAAGAACGAGCTTCCTGTCCATTGGAGTGCCAACAACAAAGCTTGGATGAATGGCTTCTTATTTACGGTTCGGATGGAAATGTGTGCTGCCCCTTAATTGAAAGCTTACTGTTCTGCACAAAATATTGAGTTTAAAATCCTCATATCATAGTCACCCTGTTTTTTCGGAAGTTTATTCCGAAAATATAAAAGTTATATTCATGTCCCCAAACACGGATCAAGGCGTAATATCCAACGTCAAGTCCTACTACTGCGAAGAACTGTTAGTCAACTTCTAAAAGCAACTGATGGAGAATTTGCCGCCAATTTTTGCCCGAGTGTGTTGTCCAAAAAATGGAAGATATAAATGTGTTTCCGAACATTTGCAGAATCAGCCAGAAATGTGCGATTTAAAGGAATGGAAGAAGCAGTCATTAGCGAGTTTCTATTGCACGAAGAAGATCAAAATAACGAAAGTTTGATAGCAATGGAGATTAACTATGACACTTACACTGCTGGAATCTCTGAAGCGATGCAATTGATATCTCAATGGATATTTTTGAAAATAATGATCCGAACAAAGGTCGCCGTTGGATGGTGTCTAGAAATGTCACCGGAGCTGTCAATTGTTATAAAGTTATTTATATGAAGAAAAAAAAACTATAACGATTCAACGAATTTTAGGCAATTTCATTAAATCATCAGAATCCCCAAATCAAACTGGGGAAATGGATCAATATTTAGAATATGCGAACGCAGAATAACAAATTCTAATGAATTTATTTTTCATTTGTGGCCATCGGTTTAATAAAAAGATATATTCCCAAAAAATTTTTTTTTAAATTTTTAGAACAAATATGTTCCATAAGATCAGACAAAACTCAATGCAAATCCATGGAAAAATTTGTATTCGGTTGGTGTCGCATTCCGCCGGTCCCCAAATTGTTAAAAGTCACTACAAAAATGATGAAAATCTTTCAGTCACAATTCGCAAAACTAAAGCATTTTTGGGTCATGTGAGTCACTTTGTCGGACCACAATACCGTAATTGGTGGAAAAATTCGAGCTGTTGGGACAAGTTGGTGATGTGAAGAATAAAATCCGCGCACGTCGCTCAAGAACAACTGAGAATATTTCTGCTGTAGCCCAAAGTGTTGAAGAAAACCCAGGTTTGTCCATTCCTCGTCATTCTTTGGAATTGGGCATTCCACAAACGTCATTACACCGTATTTTGCATAAAGATTTGGGTATTAAGGCTTATAAGGTTCAGTTAACACAAGAACTCAAGCCGGCCGATCATCAACAACGTCGTGTCTTTGCTGATTGGGTTCTTGAAATGCATGAAAATGATCCAGAATTCCATCGAAAAGTCATCTTGACTGGGCCATGTCGACCGAATGAATCCAAACGCTCCAGCCAGAATGGCGTTGGACGACAACTACCACGGAAGACGCAGACAGGGAAGACCGAGACTCCGGTGGATGGGCCAAGTGGAAGAAGACATGAAGATGCTTGGCATCACGAACTGGAGAAGCCAAGCTGAAGACCGAAGTGCTTGGAAATCACTTACTAATCAGGCCAAGACCAACAACAGATTGTAGAGCCAACTTAAGTAAGTAAGGCTACGTAACAAGCTAAATTGTCGCATATGGGGCTAGGAAAACCCAAGAGTTATTGTCAACGTGTGACTGTTTGGTGGGGTTTAAGGTCCTTACTTTTTCGAAAAGTGGATTGGATCAACAGTTACGGTGAATAGATTGCGCTATCGAGAGATGATTAATGATTTTTTATGGTCGGAGTTGGATGATATTGATCTGTTCAACGATTACTTTGGAAACGAGGGCGCTACGTGCCATACAAGCGACGAAACCATTGCTCTTTTACGGGAAAAGTTCCGGACCGTGTTATCTCTCGAAGAGGTGATCAGACTTCTTTTTTTTGGGGCCACCTGAAAGATAAGGGGTACGCCAACAGCCCAGCGCCGATTCATGATCACAAAGATAGAATTCGTGAGGCTATCGAGGGCAGCCACTTTGCGATTTGGTTATGGAAAATTTCATGAAATGGATATGGTCCTCTAAGCGTCGTCGTGGTGGCCATTTGGCTGATGTTGTTTTTTAATACCAAAATAACACCTTTTGTTGTAAAACCCTGTATTTTGTGATTAAGAGCGTTGGACAATTTTCTATCGAATTTCATTAAAAAGCGAGTTTAAAAAAAATGACGCTTGCGTCTTTCCACGGTAAGGTCTCGGTATATTTAATGTCATATAAAGGGTGTTTTTTATTGAGGTATAGAACTTCGAATTGAAATAAAACACAAGAAAATCGTTTTAATGTCCATCAATTTGGCTTTATTGGAAGGATAATTTTATGCTATTAATGATTAAATATGATTTCGGGCATGTGGCCGCCGCGGCTGGCTCAAATAAAGCCAATTCTACAGGTCCAATTTTCAACCACTTGTTGGAACCACAACTCATCCACATTCATGCCATCCAATTCGGGAACAAAATAGTCGGTTATCATGGCTCTATACCGGTCTCCATTAACGGTAACTGACTCTCCAGCATTATTTCGGAAGAAGTATGGCCTAATGACTCCACCAGCCCATAGAGCACACCAAACAGTCAGTTTTTGTGGATGTAATGGCATAAAATGGACGGAGCTTGCGGTGAACTTCGCGAACTGAACCATTACTTTCGAAATAAATTTGCACGATTTGCAAGCGTTGTTCTTTTGTCAACCTGTTCATGATGAAATGGCAAACCAAACTAAATATTAATCACTTGACAGCTGACAAAATGGCCGCCAGTTAAAAAAGTGATGCCAACTCAAAGTTCTATACCCCAATAAAAAACACCCTTTATAAAGTAAATCTCGTCCTTACACCTTTAAAAGTTCGATATATGTTCGCTCAAAGTTTTGAGATATATGTGCGGTGCCATCATAATTTTCCAGTCGACAGAAATGCACTGGGAAAATTAATTAGAGTTTTTTAATACGATGGCTGACAAAGACTTTTCAGGATTTTGATCGAGCACGTTTTCGTACAAAAATGTGCGACGTGGCCGCCAAAGTGCTAAGGCGCGTTGTACCGCCCCCATGTTTTCCAACAGTAAAAGTGGACCTTTTCATGTTTTGGTTTGTAAATCGGTTAAGTGGTTCTAGAGTAATAAAATGACGAACATATGACAACTTATTTGCATATCAATTGCATTGGCATGTGGACGACTGCCATTATTATTCAACCTAACCTTTTCCTAGTTTCGATCTGGAATATTTCATTGAATGGGAGTAAAACGTCCTAAGTCTTTTGAAATTGTAATCATTTTGTAATGTAATTGATTATCTTGACATCCAGTTTTTCCATACAATGCGAAATGCTGCGAGAAACATTTGGTGTTTGGCTCTTTTCGATGACAACTGCGCTGTCGAACCGCCTGATGTTTGCAACTCGACAACGATTCACGTTTACAGCATTTGCGGCAAAAACTGAAAGTTGCTGCGACTCTTGATTTTCGGGCCGAACAACTTTCCATTATGCCTCCAATACAAAGTTTTGTGCCTATCCGATGACGCTACGGTCTACCTAAAGTACATTGAACAATTAAAACACTCGTGTCTTTCGGAAGGACCCTGTAGTAATCATTCGCAAATGGTACACCGCCTTCAGCGTTGTAGTTAATAACAACATATCAAGATAAACATCGAGAAAATCATTTTAATATTCCTTCGTATCCCATGCTACGTGAATTCAGTGGTCAATCCGAAGGTATCCAAGAAATTCTTGGTTTTGTAGAACACAAAATCGCCCAAATTTATTTATTTTATTTGTATTCAATTACAACACAAAGTAAATTTATATTTTAATTTTGGGTCTAAGGCTAAACCGGGTGACACAGACCATATGGCTAGATTTTTGCAGCGACAGACCAAAGCCTCCGTTGGGAATCAAAACCCACAACCCCACGCTGATAGGCAAGCACGCTACCAACATGCCTACCGGAGCGCTTAATATTTATGTATATAGAAAAATGAGCAAACATTCCAAAGAATATGTGGGAGTTATCTGTTATTTCCAGGTAAGAAAGTAGTTATTAAAGAATTCGTTTCCATAGAAACTAGAACTAAATTTCATGAATTTTGAATTTGTGGAAGTTATGTTATATTGTCAGCTGAACCTAAACTACAGTACAGTATTTTTCGTTTACCTGTCTATTACGTGCATATTTTATAAAGCTGCCCAAAAGTCAGTTCATTTGGAAATATTCTTTACGTTTCCTTGAAATCGTATTGTTAGGTGCATTTCAAATATCTACACTCTTGTTGGAAAGCTTTTTATTGCTTTATCTTATAATACGCCCAGCAGGAAAATGTAATCGATAGGAATCGAGAATTTTAATTCCACAATACACTATCCATATCACGTAAGATGTCATAGGAAAAGAATAATTCTGTTTAAGTGTCCAAAGAATGCATTGTATAATGCATTATTTGACAATGTTTTAAGAATGAATTATCTTAATATATATTTACCCTCGACACTGATTCACTGATACACTGATTCCCTGATTCACTGATTCACTGACTCTGTCACGCAGTACGTAGGAATTTAAATAGGCATTCTATAAATAATAATAATAAAAAAAATAATATTTTTTTTGTACAGAAATTGTGTTTTCCCCAAATTTTTTTTTACCAAATTTTTTTTTTCCAAAATTTTTTTTTTTACAATTTTTTTTTTTTTACAAAAATTTTATTTTTTCCACAAAATTTTTTTTTTCCACAAAAATTTTTTTTGTTCAACAAAATTTTTTTTTTCAACAAAATTTTTTTTTTTCAGCAAACTTTTTTTTTCAACAAAATTTTTTTTTTTTAACAAACATTTTTTTTTCAACAAAAAAATTTTTTTTTTCCACAAAATTTTTTTTTTCCAACAACATTTTTTTTTTCAACAAAAATTTTTTTTTCAGCAAAAATTTTTTTTCCACAAATGTTTTTTTTCCCAATTTTATTTTTTCTTCAAGTCAAGTGGCATTACCCCGACGATTCTTTGGAATATGTTATACAATGTATCATTTTTATAATGAATTATATAATTAATTCTGAATGTATTCCCATTTTCCTACTGCGACATTTAGCTGCCTCGCGAGAGATCTTGCGAAAAAAACAAAATAAATAAAAAATGTTTGTGTGTATGTTTGTTTTTGCAAATTTCATATAATCAAAAAAATGTTTGCTTGGAATGGGCGGAGCAAAGACTGAACAAGCGACTTTGTACAAAGCAAACAAAAATTTGAAATTTCTTTATCCGTATGCGTTGAACTTAAGTGTTTTGAATTGAAATATTAAACTTAGATTCCAAACAGATATATGTGCCTTTTATTTTGTATGGGAAATTAATACTCGGTACTTGCGACAACCTCGAAACTTGCACCGAGCCCTGTTTTCATTACGTGCAAGAATCGTATATATATATATATTTTCTTCATTTGGTAAATATGGATTTTACGGTACGTATGAAAATCAGTTATGTGCACATTTGGGGCAGCTAATTGAACATAAAGTTAGAGCTCATTTCAGTTCAGTGTACAAGATGACGTGCAAAAATAGAAAAGCGAAAGGCACTGTAGTCCAGTGTATAGGAATGTGTTCAGCGATTGGCGTTTAAATTAAAATGCCACCACTGAGCTGATACGCAAACAGGCAAGATCATTGTGTGCCGGAGAACTTACACGCAAAAAACTTCTTCACGAACAGCGTCTTCGTGCTAAAGTTCTTTCTTCTCCCAGGGCAAGTAAGAGCTTTTGGTCATTCGTAAAAAGGGTACGGGATAATTCTTTATCTTCTATCCCAACTCTCGTTAACGATGACCACACGCTGAAAAATACGTCTTTTTTTTTTTTGTTTACACACAAGTAAAATGCGTGTTTGGTGTTTGTAGCAAGTAAAGCTTATTTCCTTCTACACAAAGCTTATTTGGATGTAAATATAACTCGTTTGCTATTAGTATTACATATTTGTGTATAAGCAATAGCGTGTTTGGGAACAACAGACAACGAACTTATTAAATTCAACAAAGTACAACATTTGGGTGCGAATAAGTGTGTATTGGCAACTGTTTTCGTAATTTGTATACCCTCACCCTACGGGTAGGAAGGTATATATCATTTGATACGGCTCAAAAGTGTAACACCTAGAAATATTCAGATTAGAACCCAGGTGTCTTTGAACCAAATTCGTTTTATGACTTTCTGAATCGTTTGAGCCATGTCCGTCTGTCCTGCTGGTACGCATGTTATCATTCGAAAGAGTTAAGCAATCACTCTGAAATTTGGCGTGGCTTAATATTTTCCCAAAACTGCTTATGGGATTGCATATGGGCTATATGGCCACACCCCTTCGGGTACCTCCCATACAAATCTCCTATTTCGCCCACTTTATAAATCGTGTAATAATATCAACATGACAAAAGCCATCTTGCCCAAATTCTGTATTTAGTAAAACTATATCTAGTCAAAATTTTGGACAAAAACCTAGAAGTCTGGCAACTCCCCTTCTGGTACCCCCCATACAAATGTATCATCCCGCCTACCTTAGAAATCGTGAATTAATATCAATATGCCCAACGCGATCTTGTCCAAATTTTGTATTTGGGAAACGCATAGTTAGAATAAGTTTTGGGCGAAAACTTGGAAGTGTGGCAACCCCCCTTCGGGTACCTCCCATACAAATCTGCTATTTCGCCCACTTTATAAATCGTGAAAAAATATCAACACGCACAAGTTCGATCAACATGACAAAAGCCATCTTGCCCAAATTCTGTATTTAGTAAATCTATATCTAGACAAAGTTTTTGACAAAAACTTGGAAGTCTGGCAACTCCCCTTCTGGTACCCCCCATACAAATGTATCATCCCGCCTACCTTAGAAATCGTGTAATAACACCAATATGCCCAACGACATCTTGCCCAAATTTTGTATTTAGTAAACGTATAGTTAGACTAAATCTTGGACAAAAACTTGGAAGTCTGTCCACTCCCCTTCTGGTACCTCCCATACAAATGTACCATTGTACCCACTTTAGAATTATTGTAATTATATAAACTCGCTCAACGAATCTTTCAGAAATTCGATATTTAGTAAAGTGTAAACTACAAACAATTTTCAAGGCTAAACTCGGCTTTATATTCCGTCCTTTTTGTAAAAACTTGTAGTTCAAGACTTGTATATTTTTACTGAGGGTGAGGGTATATATAAGTCGGTTTACCCGACTGCAACTTTTTCACTGGTTTTTTCTGCATTTACGCTCTGTAAAATAAAAGCAATACCGAGAGAATGAGATGGATTGTTATATAGAAATTCACAAATTGAAAAAAAAAATAAAAAGTAAGTCAAAAATGCATACATATAAATTTGATATTTATCACCTACAAACAAGTTTTTATTTGTGGTATGGAAAAATATATATATGTTTGATGCGAACTTGTTTGCTGAAATTTGTTAAAATGGCCATTTTTTTCAGCGTGCAGATATTCACTGACCCGACTGACAAAGCTAACCTTCTGGCTGAAATATTTGCAAAGAAAAGCAGTCAACCACTCCCCGTGATCGAAAACGTATCTAGTTCGATGCCCCAGATATTCTTTCGAACACGTGGTGTTAAAAGGGTTCCTGCTTATCTCAACGTAAATAAAACTCCGGGCCCGGATGGTATTTCAGCACTTGTCCTATGTAAGTGCTCTTCGACGCTAGCTCGTCCATTGCGCAATCTTTTCAACATATCGTACCGTGCTGGTATTTACCCTTCACGTTGGAAAGTTGTCAATGTTCAGCCGATCCCCAAGAAAGGTGAGGCTACTAATCCTGCGAATTACCGCCCAATTGCAATATGTTCTGCGCTCTCGAAGGTTATGGAGAGCATGGTTAATCACCATCTTGTAAGGTATCTAGAGTCCAACGGCCTTCTGAATGATAGACAGTATGGCTTCCGTAGAAATCGATCTACTTGAGACCTGATGGCGTTTCTTTCGGAACGATGGAGTCGATCTATTCAACGTCTTGCTGAAAGTAAGGTTGTGAATCTGGATATTTCCAAGGCGTTCGATAGGGTCTGACACGAAGCACTCATATCAAAACTTATTGCATTTGATGTCGGTAATACCTTCTCTCGATTAATTTCGAGTTTTCTCAGGGATCGCTCTATACGAGTTGTTATAGATGGGATCTCATCCAACTAGCATAGGTTGACCGCAGGAGTGCCACAAGGCTCTGTCCTCTCTCCTTCTTTATTCCTTATTTTCATTGACGACCTGTTGGGTCAGACTGTGAACCCAATCTACTCCTTTGCGGATGACAGCAACCTCTATCATTCTTACTGATTTGGTCGTTTGCGGACAAAAGGCAAACGATGAACGACTCACTCAACTGCGATTTGGCGACGATTTGTGAGTGGGGTGAAATGAACAGAGTAGATTTTAATGCAAAAAAACCTAGTGCTGTTTGTTGTCACACAAACGTTCCACTCATCCAGCACCTTTATCAGTCTCTATGGGTGGTGTGGATATCGGCGTAACAGATACTCTTGATGTTCTGGGCAAGAAGATACAGGGTGATGTTCGCTGGGCTAGCCATATATTCGAAGTGTCGAAAGCAGCATTCAAGTGTTTAGGCTTTTTGAAGCGGTGCAAGAAATACTTCACTCCATCTGATCTCGTAAATATTTACACCACCTACATCCGGCCTAAAATGGAATAAAACTCCCATATATGGGCAGGAGCTCCAGGGACATCTTTGCAGCTTCTGGACCGTGTACAGAGGAGAGCGGGGATGGTAGGGTATCCACCTCTATTGTCGCCCTACAGCATCGCCGTAATGTGGGTTGTGTATCGCTATTCTATATTCCGTCGTCTCATCCCTGACGTTAGAACATTTAGCCGGAATGAGCGGCTATCCAGGGAATCCGTTCATTGTCAAATGGCCGGTTGACCGGACGACGCACTATAGAGAAAATTCGTTCTTCAGCCGGACTATTCGCATGTGGAATAATCTTCCAGCAAGTGTTTTTCCTGCCTGCTATGGCATTATCAAATTCAAGACAAACATCAACAAACACTACTCCCTCTTCCCTCCCTCCAATTCCCTTCCTGCCTATCGCTAACACAGTGCATTGCATTCATAGGGGGCATCCCCTGAGCGTTAATCAAAAAAGAAGCGAGATGTGAGCATTTTAAAGAGAAAAATATTTTTTTCCCTGAAACTATTGAAAAAACCCTGTTTAATGATAAAAATGTTTTAATCGTTTGAACTTTAAAATTTGAAAAAAAGTGTTGCTGTTGTTTATTTTTTTCAATTTTTAATTTTATTTGCCAATATGTCAATTAACAAATATTTCGTCATATATTGGGTTTTTAACATTCGCACGGAAACACAAAAAATCATAAATATGCGTCAAAAACGTTGCATACATTTTAAAAATTCGGTGAAATTGTACAAAACTGATGTAGATGTGAAATTCTAAAAATATGATTTTTACTCTTGGCGTTTTAAAGTTATTACCGAACACCATTGTAACAAATCAGTTGAAACGTTTACTCTTGACTAGAATCGGGAATTTTTTCGAGGTCTAAAATATAATAAAAAAATCTTGAAAAAGATGTCCTGGACAATTTAAATGTAATAAGATGAACTAGTTCAGAAATGTTTCGGAAAGTACAAAATCGTATATTTCCCGGTAAAAAACCACAGTCACAGTTGTTAAACGTGCTTAAAATCGCACACAGAATCATTTTTTGATATTTTGTTCCCGGGAATCCCGACCAATAATCCTCGGAATCGGGAAGTAAAAAATCGGCAATTTACTCTTGACCAATATTTGTTTCAAATTTCACAGTCCGTGAAGGACTGTCCGTGAAGGAAACGACGGGGAACTTCCCTAGAATCAGTGAGCCGTGCGCGATATAATTGTGTTTACTCACCGACCGGGACCTATTGTTTTTTTTCTTGAGAAACTCGGTTTTTATTGATATTCGATAAAATTGTAAAATTGTCTTCTGGTGCTTACTTCTTTTTCGCGGTTAGGGCTCGATATCCTATCCTGCTATGTTTAGTTCCCTAAAAGTATAGATTTTTGTATGACCAGTAAAATGATGTAAATATTTAACGATTTAGACAAAAAAAAATATGACGCAAAATAGCCGAAGCTTAATATTTCAGTCTAGATTTTGATCTTTAATTTTTACATTCGATATTGAGTACATCATACAAAAATTCAATTTAGACCATACGTGTCTTTGAACCAAATTCGATTTCATTTAATTCTCTGTTGAAGGAGGTGGTAGTCTACTAATTATACCAATAAATAGTTAGTATATTAATTAGCACATTGCGCCCCGGTAGGCGAGTTGGTAGCGTGCTTGTCTATCAGCGTGGGGGTTGTGGGTTCGATTCCCACCAGAGGCTCTGTCGCTGCAAAAATTAAGCCAAATGGTCTTTGTCACCCGGTTTACCCTTGGACCCAAAATTATAATATAAATTTACTGTGTATTGTAATTAATAAATAAATAAATAAATATTAATTAGCACAGTAATTAATTCACTGTACCTAATTGAATTGTCCCGGCTACATGTTCTCTCTGACCAAAAAAATACACAAGTGGGCCACATAGATTCGAATTTGACCTCCAGACTTTCCCAACCAAGTGTGCCAAGACAATTTCATTGCATATTCTAAACAAATTGGGCCAGTACAACCTACAGGTCTTTTTGTATTTCTGGGAAACATTTAGATTACGAGATGTCGCGAAAAGAAAATTCCGAAATCATTCTTGCCCGTTTGGCGTTGTTTCTTCTCATGACATCTCATGTGTACATACATATGTACATGCGTATTGATTCGGCCCGCGATCATTGCAATGTGGTACACTGCAGCGTTGGCTGGTTGAATTTAAGTAGTTGATGGAGGACAATGCCTTCCACTAACAATGTTTTTATTACAAATATTGAGGTTCGCTTACCAAAGAATGTGCTTTCAGAAAGAAGCTATTTATATGAAGACACACAAGCGCACATTGTGTGTATGTATGTCGGTCGGTCTGTCTGTCTGTCCGTCCGCCTGGCTGTCTGTCTGTCTGTACGTACGTAGTACAAACTGCGCGTGCGTTGACGTGATGTACGCACATACATCTGTATGGATGGATGTATGCCTGCTTATATACTATACGATTATGTACGAGGTTGTATGTTCAGAATAAGGCTATAAATGATAAATGCACATCTATACATACATACATACATACATGTGTGTGTGTGTGTGTGTGTGTGTAAGTTTGTACGAGTATGTTTGGCTGCTGGTTTGCTTCATTGACATTCCTGTTTCAGCAACTGTTGTCATTTTTTTGCTGGACTTCTTTTAGCTAAAAAAAAACAAACAAACAAAAAGAACAACAACCACAACAGTACTCGTACGTACGTACGTACGTACCACTCACTCACTCAATACCTCAAGTATTGATCGATCTCAGATACACCAGACATGAAAACGTCAGACGAACGACGACGACGAAAGGCAACTGGCAACTGAAATGAATGTTAACTGAGATGCGTGATGCGTGGGATAATTCTGTTCTAATTTGTTGTGTTTACAACAAATGCAGCCAGCGACATCCCCAGGAGCTATGATTTGTTGATCTCGTCCAGTTTGTAACTGAACTTAATATAAATCATTAAAAAAAATCCATTTGTATTGTGTGTATTTGTAACAAAAAGAAAACATGCCTGTCTGTGTATACACACACACTGTACATACGGATGTGTATACGGACTCCTATGTAAGATCAGTGAATGGGGGCCGGGGAGGGGGGAGTGTATGGGTGGATTTCCATGTTTGCACAAAGTCTGAAGAGTACCAGTACCGGGCATACGATTTGTCAGTAACAACGTTGGCCGACTCGTAACTACCTTTAAACATGGGGGACCCCAGCATAATTTCTTGGAATTTGGCAACAATTTTTATGCAATGCCAAGCCTCATATCTGTCAGACTTTTAGAAAGAAATGCATATTTGAACGCGTGAAAATGAGGCAGACATTCCGTTGCATCTTCTTTATAACATTGAGGAGCGCAAATCGACGCATAAACGTACACATGTATAGAAAATATATCGATATAACGATTGAGTCTGCCACTATATAGGTACATATCGTTCGGGCTTCGCCTGTATAATGTCTTGAGCGTATACATACAAGACTCCGCCTTCGTCGTATTTGTATGACTTGCCCGTCTCCAGCCCGGAAGAAGGAGGAGTGTTAGAGCGTAGGCCTTGTAAGCCACCTTCGTGAAAAGGCAAAAAACCGGACTTCCCCTAATGTTGACGACCACCGGAAACGTTTAAAGGACCACGATTTACGGATATGCACTTGGAATGTAAGAACACTCCTAACACCAGGTGCCAATATCCTTGAAAAATACAAGGCACACATTACCGCCATCCAGTAAATACGATGAAATGGACACGGCTTGACGAAAATGAAAGATTGCGTTTTTTGTAAAGCTGCCATTAAATCAAGAACCTATTCGGATGTGAATTTGTCGTGAATAAGCGAATACGACAAGATGATGAAAGGCTGGCCAAAAACCGCATCACCGCATTTTTTTTAAACTAGCCTAATTTTTGCTCAGGCGCCGACGGAAGAAAAAGACGATGAGCGACTAGGACTGACTTATAACCGGCCATGACATTAAAATCGTTCGGGGAGAATTTAATGCTAAAGTAGGCAGGGGGGATCTTTGGTCCTACCGTCGGAAAATTCGCCACCATGATGATACCTCCAACAACGGAATGAGGCTGATTGATTTCGACGCCGCAAGGTACATGGCTATTAGCAGTACCAGATGTAAGCATTGCGCTACCCATGAATCTACTTCAGTGTCACCGGACAGAAAAACAAAAAAACAAATTAATCATATTGTGATTGACGGAAGGCATGCATCCAACATGTTAACCATACGATCGTTTCGATCCACAAACGTCGATTCGGATCAATACCTTGTGGGAGCAAATATGCCCACTCGATTAAGTGCCGCGAAGTACGTACGTAGCAACAACAAGAGAAAGCTAGACGTCGTGAAGCTTCACTCACCAACGAAGCTGACCCAATTGCTCCACGTCAAGACTCCCCCTCCTGATGACATCTCCACTCAGTGGAAACACATACAAGCCGCCGAAGTCGAAATTGGTTACCGATACCGGTCACAAAGGAACCAATGGAACGATGATGACCGTATAGTTGCCACTGAAGGTAAGAACGCAGCATATAAGGCGACACTCCAGCTGTGTTGGAGCGATACCGGGAGTTGAGGAGAGAGGATAAACGTCTAAAAGAGGCGAATCGAAAAAAAAAAGAGAAAGATGGGTAGATGCCGGGTGTGAAGAGATAAAGGTCTATGGAAGTAAAAACGATGCCAGACAATTCTATCAGCGACTGAAACATCAAACGAATGACTTGAGTATTGCTTCGTGTAGAGATGAGAATGGGAATCAGGTAACTGATCCGCCCAGTATGCTGAGAGTCCGGCCGAAGATACCATAGAGTTATATAGTTGCAACCAAAAGCCGAGTTTTCGACCTTTTGGCTTTTTCAAAAAATGTTCGAGTTTTTGTGAATTACAAGTCGATTTTTATTGAAAATACTACAATTTTATTAAAACTTATACAAATTCAAGTTTAAAACGTAACAAATGGTAAAATAACTAGAGATCAATTCAGTTGCACTTTATGGCATATAAAATAAAATGTCTACTTCGATTTGTACCACACATCCTTTGCCATAGATGAAAGAGAAATTCCGTTATTTGTTAGGAGGTGTTCTACCGACATGACAAATTCCGCTATATAAATCAGGGATATTTTTAAATGCGTGGTTTAGCAAAGCGAATGTCTAACTAAATAAACCTGGTTCGGATTTCTGTAATTTAATCTATAGCGGCGTTTAGATTGCTGATTGTCTTTGAAGATCTTTGAGTCCTTGAGTAGGCACCTCACTGCTCTCAAAGAGGGGACCAAAGGAAGAAGTCGCATGGTGTTAAATCACAAGATCTCGGTGGTCAATTGTGATCACCTCTTCGAGAAATAACGCGGTCCGCAATACTTTTTAGTTTTGCGAACTGTGTCTGCAAGATTTTCACCATTTTTGTAGTGATTTTTAATAATTTCAATGCGTTATTGAAGCGTGTATCGTTCTATTTACTACTGGTCAAATGTCAAAGAATTAAAGGGTGATTCAAAATAACACCTCTTGTTGGAAAACCTTTTCTTCATTCCTTTTTGTATGAGAGAACCAGAGAACGGGTTGAATGATCTATTTTATCCTTTTGAATGCAGTCTCAAAAAAATGCATATTGTTGTGATATCACCAGTGGTGCCAGATGTGAAGATTTTTCGTCATTTTGATGATTTTTTTTTGCAAGAATTCACCAAAATGATTATTGGGGATTTTTCATTTAGAATGCTTTTACATATCGCTCATTTACTTGAATAGTGGCATAATTCAAAATTCACTTTATATATTTTTGGTCTTGGAAAAGCTGTAAATCTCTAATTTAAATTGGCTTTTGTTCTACTGAGTATTATGGATACATATGACAGGTCTCCATATTATTGAAATAGCCTGCAGTTCTTTTTCTATATTTGGAAAGTACGACGAAATTGACGATTTTAAACGGCTCTCCTTAAAAAATCCTATTTTGAGTTATGCCACTATTCAAGTAAATGAGCGATATGACGATTTTGTGGCCAACTCCAGTTTTCCATTAAAAAATTAAATCTCGCAAGTACATTGTCATATAAACGATGTAAACCCATTAATCCATTAATTTTCAGAAATTTAAATATTAGAATTTACTGATGACATTTTCAGGAACCTTTATTTTATTTAAATCAAATATTCTGACAAATAAAAAATATATTTATTAGACATTTTATTATTTAAATAGACATTTTATTTATGAAAGAGGTCTAGCGAAAATTATTTAAGCAATATAAAAAACACATATTTAATTATGTATTTACATTTATCTATTTTTTAAATCGACTAAAAGTCGAGAAATGATAAACGTATGTTCAAACACACGGTGGTATGACCTGGGTTAATCTACTAACCTGTGTCCGTATCGGCGACTTGCCACACCTTCTTTTATATTTTGCAAAAAAAGTTTCAAAAAACACAACTTCAACACCCGATTTATACTTTGGCTTCTTTACCAAGGTTGTAAAGGCAAGTTGTTCGACGATTGTTGGAGAAGGCGATAGAGAAGCAAGAGATTTAGCAGAACAGTCACAAAATGTAGACTGGACTGGAAAGACTTTTTAATTGAAAATTTCAAGGAAAAAAATATTTTTTTTAGATATTGCCAATTTTGTATTGTTTATAACTTCAGAAACAGGCACACGTATTTATTTTTAAACAGTCATGACTTTACGAAGGGGTTTCAAAAGAAAATGTTAATAAAAACTGTGGGGAGAAATAAAAAAAAATCGTTATTTTCTTGTTTTAAACAAAAATACGATTTTATGACGAATTATTTTTGAATTTTTGACGATTTTGACGATATCTTTTTCTAAATTAGACGATTTTTCGAAAATATTCTCTGGCAGCACTGGATATCACATCAGTAAAACAGCAATACTCACACAATCATCGAATATAAAATTTACCACCTCTACGTATGAGTATTAGGCTTTCAATATTACTCATACGCTCCTAAAATTGGATAATGTTATGCTAGAAAGCAGATGTAAATTGATACACCTTTAAGAATCATTCCTAGGAAGTTCATATGTTCTAGAAAGTTGTGTATTATTAGATGCATTTTTGTAGTTGATTGTTTTAGCGATTATGGACCTGAACAGCGATTTTGCCCTTGAAGATGAAGCCGTTTTGATTTTATATGTTCCGAGGCCCCAAACCTTTGCATGACTTTGTGGAAAACTGGGAGACATGGGGTTTTTTTTCTTTTGCCACGTAGTGTTCTCCGCGTATGGTTATATTTCCATGCCTTAGAAAACTCCAAATATTCGAGGTACATGAACTCATCTACTACTGAAGTGGCAACTTCCTGTACTCTACCGCGTGGATGTTGTCGCTTTGCCATTCGTATAGTGGCAACCATTGGCTTTGCCTTATGGGATCAAGTTTTTATATGTCTCTTAACTCGCACGTCGCAATGATAGATGATAATGGTGACAACAACCCGTTTATGACTGTGTTGTAGGGTATCATGACTGCACCCGCACAGTTACAATGAATGCTACAGCATTATCACCGGACAACCGGTAGTGGAGTATTCCACCGAAGTATTCCATGTCGAATGCAGTTTTCAGTTTTTGTTTTAGTTTGGGAAAAGCCGCACAGTACTTGGAATGAAACTATTTTGTAAATAGTTCTGGGCGAACACTCAAACCAAAATATCTTTGTAAATCTACAAAAAAATAACACCGTGTTACACACATTCTGTCCTATGAACAAAAAAAATTTACGTTATACAGGCATTTCCACGAGTCTGCCTGCCAAAAATCAGCTCGATTGGATCACTGAAAAAGGGTTAAAAATCGGTCGAAAGGCATTCACACAGGCAACTACCAGCTTCATACTTCAAACTTAAAAAAAAAAAATTCTGACGTGTACATGAAAATCACCGATACACGTGTATTTTTATTTTTTCCCCTCTTTCCGAATATGTGCATTTGCTTCATAGGACAGAAAAAAAATCTATTTTTTGTAACATGGTGTAATGAAGTTGAAACCTCTGGAAAGTCATACTATTTTTATACCCACACCCTACAGGTAGGATACGACCCACAAGTGTACCACATCAAAGAAGTCACTTCGACTAACGGCTTTTAAGCTATATCCGCCTGTCTGTCCGCCTGGTTCGCACGATAACTTTCGAAATAGTGAAACGATTGATTCGATATTATTAGACCATGTCAGTGTGGGTGACACGTGTACCCCCATACAAATGTACCATTCCGACCACTTTGGCAGGGGTGTAATATTTTTTTGTTTCTGAAAAATTCGGTATTTTGCGTTGTTATTATTTTATTTTACTATATGTAAAATCCGATTTTGGTGGCCACGAACACATTTGATATGGAAATACTTTAGCAAATTGTATATTTTAATGAAGGTGAGCGTATATGTAAGTCGGTTTAGCTGTCTGAAACTTTAGAACTTGTTTATGTGTACGAAATGCCAAAATGTCGAAATGCATTCTTTTGCAAGTTCTTTAACACTTGTTTGTTATTATTCTTAAATTAACTTTGCGTACCTTGAAAAAAGAAACACGAATGTAAAATGAAAAAAATGTCGGATTCTTGAAAAAAATGTGTTTCTTTTTAAAGTCAAGCATTAAATAGCGACCTTTACAAGTGATTTATAAAATCTTGGAAGTACAAGGTGGCGCTAAAGTAAACTTCCGATGTTTTTTGACATTAATTAAAAAAAAATGAAAAACTTTGATTCTTCTTGTGGATTATTTAATTTTGGATCTTTTAATTTTTTTTACATCATGTCGAGAATATGATGTCGTGTAAATGGCCGCCGCCACAGTTGCCACTGACATTAGGGGCCAATCGCAAAATTTATAGCATTTTCTGATAGGAGGATTACTTTTGCTCCACCTTGTACTTAAAATATCGTCGTTCGGAAGATATCTTCACGTATATAAAAAACTCAAAAGGTCATTTCCATGTGATAAATTTGAACGATCTATCGATCTGTTCACACCCCAGGTCTCTATCTCTTAAGGTTTCTGAAATATTATGGATCCAATTTCTTGTATATCAACATTTGATACAAATTTAACGAGTTATGGTACCGTACCCTAATTGTGGATATACAACTAAAAATGTGTGAAATTTTTGATTTACAAAACTTAAGTCATCTTCATGTAAGTTAAAAAAAAAACTATTTTACAGATTTAAAAAATTAATAATCATACCACTGAAAACGCTTTTAGTTTTCGTCCTATATTTCAAAAATATTTTAAAATTTGTATTCACTGTATACAACTTCAGCTAGTTTATCACAGTGCATATCCGTGAAGATAATTTCGGAGCAAAAAATTTTTTAGCGTATACTCACATAAACATAAACATATTTCCCAAAATGTGGCGTATACAACAAAATGTGAAAATTTGTTTGGATATTAAAATGACTGAAACTCGAAATATTGTATCCATTACTGTGGATATTTTTACACCAATCGTTGTAGAATTACAAGCACCTCGTCTGATCCCTCGTTGGATCAGTTTTTTCACACCACTTTTTTAATATAAATTGGAGAAACTCAAAAGTCAATTTCCCAAAAAAACGTTATGGAGATACGTTAAGACTACTTCGAATCGACGATATACCAAATTGTACATAGTGAGTATCCAAGAATGATAGAAACATAGATTACGCCATGCGCATGTTTTCCCGTTAGATGACGTAGCCAACTCTATGTTTATCTACAACGAGTAAAAAGTTTCAGATTGAAATACAGCATAAGAACTGTTGTGGGCAACCCTGCAATTGAAACCACTTTGACCACTTCCAGCGCGGGAAGGCGTAATCTTCTTTTTCTATCATTCTTGGCGAGTGTCCACTTGTCCATTGGAACATGCATTAAAAATAATTCAATTTTTGGACGCTTATATTCCACAGTAAACACTACCACAGTACCAGTAACTATTTAATTTGTATTTATCTATATGGATTATATTGAATTTAACTGCTTTCCAATTATCCACTTTAATTCAATTGATAAATAAAATAATCAAGGCGTTCGTTTCTGCTTCTTGTTCACTGGACCTGCCAAAAAGATGCGTCACACCAAAAGAAACACGTCAACTTAATCAAACAAAAAATTATCAACGGTCTACAACCAAAAAACATGACACTTATGAACCATGTTAACCTTTAAATGTGGAGGTGTTCGCATACTATGTCCAAAAAAATCACCTGCTCAGGTCAGGAAAGTCCAGTTAGGAGAGGACACCTTAGATGACCTATCGGCCGTCAAATCAATAGACATAAGGAATTTAAGGAACTTTATAAAGGGGAATTTGTAGAAGAAACCATGAGCGCACAACCGGCCAAATTGCTGGCCTAGGTGTATGTCAGTGACATGAGACGGTCATGGTACATGACCGATCCTCCATTCAACCCAACCTAACCTAAAGGTTAACGAATTGTGAAATTGATAACAGAAAGTTGGGAAGGCAAACAGTATTGTGCAGCAGTACTTTACCATTCTACCTGCTTATGCGGTCTCTTATAAAAGATCGGATGTTCTACTTAAAGCACAATAATGATTATTCTGACATACGACCTATGCGTTCCGGTCCGCGTTTTAGGCCCAATTTTTGTATACGACATTTACATATGACTTACCGATAGCGGATACCCGTACGCGGGTGACACGTCTATTATGACAGCTAATTCTAATCCAAGTCTAGCATCAGTCACCACCACTAACTGCAGGATTGGCTAACAAAGCGGAACATTAGAGTTAGCAGTTGTAAATCAAATCATATCACTTTTACCAACAACAAATGACCAGTAACGATGAACGGTGAAGTAATGCCACATGCAGAATACCACATTCCAAATACCTTGGAATGCACATGGGCAGGCGACTGAATTGGAAATCACACATTAAATTAACAGAAAGAAAAACTCGATGCAAAATCCCAACTAAGTGTGGAAAATAAACGGATAATGTACAACATCTTATGAAAACCTATTGAGATATATGGTATTCAAATAGCAAGAGTGTCTAACAAACATTTCAATCAAAAACTTTACGGCAGATACTGAATTCACCGTGGTATGTGAGAAATTATATCATACACAGTGATCTTAATGTACCGCAAAGTAAATCATTTTCACACCTTCCTCTTTATTATGAAATACACATCCGATCATTTATCTGAAAAAATTTCATTTTTCTTTGAATATCATAATAACACCTCTTGTTGGAAAACCCCTTTTTCCAGATCTTTGTCATCACTATGCTAATTTCGGTGAGGCTTGCAATCGGTTTCTGTTTTTGTGTTGTAGTTTAATTTTCCTGTAATAATCGCATAATCGCTCTGCATAAACTATCCTCGTTTGATTTTTCTCAACTGCATGTATGCGACTTGTTTTTTTTTGGGGGGGAGGGGGTGGTGTTAAAAATATGTTAGTTTCATTTTTCTCTGCTGTATTAGTTTCATCTTTCGAGAAAAGTGTTTCCATTACTTTTTAAAAGTCTTTTTATGGCCCCTTTGGAAGTTGACCGATCGTTCGATTTGAATACAGGACCATGAATATAAAATGTGAAATTAAGGATCAATTTTATGCCATGGCTAAGTGTTACCGCTGAGAATTTTGAAAAAGTTGCAAAAAAAAAATCGTTTTGTCAAAACAAAAAAAAAATGACGACTATTGTTTTTAATAAAATTCATTCAAAAAAGTCGCAAACGGAACACTACCATGGATACATATCAACATAATGTTTGGCAGTGTTGTGGTGACGGCCGTGGTGTGGTAGGTCGTGTGTGCAACTATCACAAAACCGGGTAAGACCATCAAACATTTTTCAACGGCTGTTTCCACCTCGTAAATGTTGGCGACTTTACGAGTAAGAGTGCAATCTCTAAGCCATGTAAAACTTCCCTAGAAAAAGCATTAGCTGTTCTGGGCTGGCTTTAAACAGTAGGTGCCGGTCAGTGAGTATACACAATTATATCGTACACAGCTCACTGATTCGAGAGAAGTTCCCCGTCTGTTTCTTCATGTAATGTTAAGGTAAATAAGTAAGTAAGTAAGTGCTGTGGGCAAAATCTCTCAACTTTTCACGAAAAAAAAATTTTTTTTTTTTAGTTTGGCACTACATAGAAAGTTAGCTAGACAACATATCGTCTTTGCGTGAAGATAACATCACGTATATCACAAAATCCAAATAAAACATAAATAAGAGCATTTCCTGGAATAAATTTGTAAGATTCATCCACCTGTTGAGATATTATGTAGCCATTTTCTTGTACATCCACTTTTGATACAAATTTAATAAATGAACCCTTTTTGTGGAAATATTTGACATTTTTAATCTTAAAAAAATAAGTTATCTTCAAAAATAAGTTATCTTATTACAATACTATTAAATACGCATTCACTTTTCGTGCTTACTCTCAAAAATATACCTATTATTTTATAATTTCACTGGATGATAAGTAAAAAATTTCTGATTGCTTTGTTTAAATTAGTTTTGTTGTAAAAATAAACTAAAGCTGCATTAAACAAAAATAAACTAACACGTTTTTCTTACAAACATGTGTCTATCGCTGGTGCATAAATATCGCTTTGAAAATTTCGCTGAATGTGTACAGAAATTTATAATAATAAATCCTTCATTTCTGAGTTGGCAAAAACTGTCCTTCTGACTTGTTTTGATTTCACTTCCAGACGTTTTAGATTGTTTAAAAATAAAAACCAACTAATTCTTTGACAATGTAGATTACATTTCAATCTATAAATAAAAAATGTACATCGTAATTAAACGGTTAAGTGCACATTGGCAAAGATAATTTCGGAACAAAAAATTGTTGCCGTTTTTCAGCTTATATTCACGTATGTGGCGTAAACAAACAGAGTATTTCCCAAAATATAAAATTTGTTTGAAGAAATATTGTATCCATGACTGGATATTTGTACACTAATCGTTGTAGAATTTGCAAGCACTGTGCCCGACAAAAATATTGGATCACTTTTTTCACACCACTTTTTTATATAAATTGATGAAAATTATATGTCAATTTTCCAAAACAAAAAAAAAACAAAAAAAACTGTTCATGGAGATACGTGAAGATAACTTCGGAGCGATATATGTCACAAACTATTTAATTTGGATAATTTGTAACCCTTTTAGAGTGTACTAAACCTTATTCGGATATATCAATTTTCATTTTTCAATTAATCTCCATTTTAGAGGTCAAATACCCAAATGGCATGCCATTCAAATCCTCAAGTAAAATTTATCTTTGATCTCTTAATCGTCGACCTTTTCTTCCATTCTTACATGAGAATGGCAAAAAAAAATGTTCGTGTGAAACGGGAGACCAGATTAGATATTCACTTGTGTACCACAGATCCGCTGCAGTTGATGTCGCAATTTTTTCCTGTGTCATCCCCGTACATGTCATCCACGTCCTCGCAGTGGAATGGAGGTAACTGGACGTAAGAGTGTTATCATATTCGAAGTACATATTGGTAAATCAGTTAACATGGTAAGGACTGCGTTGAAGCGGCCAGTAGCCTACACACCCATGAAACCCCCCTTACGCAGTCTAAATAAAAATGCGTATAGAGATACAGGCAGTATTTGTAGTTTTATATTCAGTCGAATCCGCTTATTGAAACAAAATATTTAACTTCTGCATACGTTTCACTTCGTATAATTACTTTGTATTGTAATGAAATAAAAAAAAAGAATACTACTGAAATTAAATCTTATTGTAACTACTAATAATCCAGTACCATGTCATTGGGGAACAGGTCCTTATTCATGATCAGGATATCTGTCAGTCTGTAGGTTGTGAATGTATGTGGGTTTAAATCAAAGAAAATGCAGAGGGATGACGACGACCCATGTTAGGCTTTAAAAATAGTTTGGTAGACAATACTGGTAAATTCGAAGAAAAGTTTACCAAACGACTTGAGTCAAGCAGCAGGATTCCACGGCCGAGGATTTCAGTATTTAGATATCAAATTTCAAATTCATGTTTGTCTTGATTTGGTTGTAATCAAGATTCACATTTGACAAAAAATATCAAATATTTCCTCGTTGCAATCTGAACACCAAATATTTATTAGGGGCAAACAAAAAGTCAGCCATTGTTGACAAATAAAATCATTTGCCAGCACAAATTCGTCAATTGTGAATACGTCAAATAGTTGACTCTAGATTTGGGTATTTCCCAAAAAAATCCCAATCTAGAGATTTCCCAAAATGTTAAAAATTTCAATTCTCGAGATTCGGGATGGAAAAATCTGGAAAATTTCTCGAGAATTCCCCTCGGGAAATTCCCGAAGCCCAACTCTATTTGCCTCGCATTTTGGCAAATATTTATTTGCATACAAGTGAATATAACAAATGACGATAGCCGTGGTCTTACATAAGAACAACAAATTATTTCTGTTCATTTTTATCCCCTCTAGTTTTACCTCTAGAACAGGGAGATAAATCAAAATTTCTATTTATGCCTCATTTTGTAAAACATAAACTTTGATTTCGTTTCCGTTCGAAACTCAACGTAATTTACGTTTCATTGAATTTTGTATATAGTAACGATTATTTTTTGATTATAGAAAGTGTTGTTGTTTGGATGAAACGCAAATTTCGTTTTCAAACGAAATATAAAATGTTAAACCTGACGTTTTTGGAAACGTTTTATACGTTACGTTTTACAAAATGAGGGCAATAATTTCTTGTGTTTATTTTGAAATTTTCTGCTTAATTATTTTTTTTAATTTCACCAATTGTCTATGATCGCATATATGTATATATAGACAGTAGACTGGTTCATTTGACAAAAGCATCTCAGATTCTCGCTCCCCTAACAAAAAATGAAAGTTTCGGCAAAAAAAATAATAACTGTTAAACAATTTTATAAAAAGGTGAAAAACTCGGAGAGCTCAAGCCATAAACGTACATTTTGAGCCAATTTGAAATGTCCAGAAATTATACTTTTGATAAATCATCAATCTTTTTGTCTCAACATCAATACTTCTATCAAAAAACGCCAACCCAATTAGCACTTCATTTAAATACCAAGTATGACGAATTACAGCTTTTAGAACTCTATCTGCAACTTCAATATTAATTGTTTTATAAGAAATTAAATCTTTAATTAATTGCAAATCATTTCTTGGTGCAATTACAGGAATGCTGCATTGAAACCAGTATTTAACGTATATTCTCAGCAGAAATATGACAAAGTCTTGAATATCAGTTACAGTGCTGTCTGGGTAGAGTGAACTAATTTTTGCCGGGCGATTTCATAATACCCAGGTTGTTCTCTAAATCAAGGTTGATTTTTTTTGTATTTAAAACGATTGTTTTATTTATTTTAAATGCATTTATATATTATACATTGTATTTATTTCGATAAAATACTGATGTTTAAATTTAAGACTGAAAAAAAATGTGTAATAGTTGTTTGTTTCTTCGGTTTGTTTAACGATATTTGCACTGCTTGATCGCGAAGGCAATGTAGAGCTTGTATATTCGCGAAATTTGTAGTATTAGCCTCAGCCCATTCGATACCCTTATCAAAAACCTTAATGGCTTCATCAGCTGATATCCGATTTCTGTATTCTGATGTTTCGCCATTGTCCTCATCATTCTCTAGCAACACAAACCTCAATGAGCGCAACTCCTATATTATTAAAATAGCCAAATTATTTACATAGCCCACCATCGACGCAATTTTTCCGAAAATACGACATTTTAATATGTGCATTGATCGAATTAATGCCCTAACACCACTCAAGATATTTTTTCTTAGTTACTGCAGCTCCACGGTTTCTGCAACTTTCTTGATTTCTATCAGTTGTATTGATCGAGGGTATACTGTATTTGTGCGAGCAAATCGTTATTTTACCGTTATTTTATGTTCTCTTTAATTTTTGTACTCTTTTTTATTATTTGTCTCTTTCGGCAAACCTAAAAACTTACTATAAAGTATGTTCACTGTATTCAGGCCCATGACTGTTCACTCTACAGAGTAGTCAATGTAAAAATTCTGGTGTTCACTCTAACGCGGTGTTCATTGCATCGGGTGTTCACTCTACCCAGACAGCACTGTAATTCATTTTCTGAAATTTACAGACAATTTATCAAAAGTATAATTTCTGGACATTTCAAATTGGCTCAAAATGTACGTTTATGGCTTGAGCTCTCCGAGTTTTTCACCTTTTTATGCAATTTTTTAACAGTTATTATTTTTTTGCCGAAACTTTCATTTTTTGTAAGGGGAGCGAGAATCTGAGATACTTTTGCAAATCGCATACCTGTATGAACCTGTCTATTAGACAGGTTAGTCAAAGAGAATTGCGTGAGAAGTAGTTTGTTTAGTATCATCCAACTCCGACCATAACAAATCATTAATCAATTCTCGATAGCGCAATCCATTAACCGTAACTGTTGATCCAACATCATTTTCGAAAAAGTAATGTCCAATGACCCCGGCGTACCACAAACCGCACCAAACAGTCACACGTTGAGGATGAAGAGGCTTCTCAAGAATAACTCTTGGGTTTTCCGAGCCCCAGATGAGACAATTTTGCTTGTTGACGTAGCCACCGAGGTGGAAATGGGCCTTATCAGTCAAGATGATTTTTCGATGCAATTCCAACGCGTTTCCAACGTTCTTTTGGATCAAAAGTTACGACCAACATGCGACTTCCTTGACAACCGATAATGTTTTTCCGTGAATTATATTAACAAGTCTTCCCCTAAAAATGATAAAAATCTATTTTTATATATTCTAAATATTCGTACTAAGATTTTGTATCGAAAATGCTTGTTTTAAAACGTGATGCAACGACTACTCGATTTTAAAACGAAAACCAAATATTCTTTTAAAATGAGTTGTCTGACTTTCTATGAGACAACCCCAAAGTAAAAATATATGTTGATAAGTGTAGTTGTAGATAGTTATTCACATAATAGACTATAAATACAAATTTGTCGGAAGTATAAACTTTTTTGAGAATCGGGGTTTGCAAAGTCAGACCATATAGCTCATCTCTGGTTAGGTCGACTAGATTCAGCGTCCAGGACACACAACAGGTAGGATTGTTTTAAATTTCAATCAACTCGGACAAGGCAATTGCAAATGACATATGTATTTGGAAATTGTTTTCGAAGTCCCCTACTGTATGTACATTAGACAGGGTCACAGCCTATAGGGAACAAAACTTCACGCCCAGTTTTGTAGATCTTTGACTTCAGAAGGAGTTACAGCAATGGTGTAGCCTCAAAATAGTGTGCTTACTCATTACAACAATTCTTTTCATCAGACTCATCTCGTAGCTGTAGAAACTCATGTCCAGCAGCAGTTTCAGGGATTTTTTCCCCGATTATATTGTCAATTAAACTAAAAAAAAGTCGAACAAAGTAAACACCAAAAAGTCGATTCTCTCGAAGCCAAATCGTTCATTTTGGACATTTTTATATGTGATTGCAATTTGTCTCTGATAGCCTTCTCACATTTTTTTCCAATGGCCTGTAAAATGTGACGGCAATTCGCTTTTTAAAAGCGGTATGACCTTGGCGAGCTTTCAATTATTGGGGGAAATATTATATCCATAATTCCTGTCCGATTCAAAATATTCTGAAAAGTATTGAATGATAGACTCCTCTTTCTTCGAAAAGTTTGAGTTGAATGTTCTTGAAAAAGTGAAAAAGTTGAAGTGAAATAAAGTTAAATGCTTTACTACTTCGACTATGACTGCGACTGTGAACTTAAATTAAAACAAAATGGAATGAAATACAAAGCATACAATGTTTTCATTTGCTTTGACGTCGACTGCAACCGAAACAACACTAACAGCTATAGTTATTTTTGGAAAACTAACGATTAACTTCCATAGTCGATGTGTTGATAGGCACAGCATTAGTCTTTTATTTTGACTATGCCAGTTGTGTGACACTTTACATTGAAGCTCCGCGATTTTATATCATTTTGATTGCAGCCATTTCTTTGCTTATCAATTCTGTTGATTCCACCTTTATATGTTCCACCTAAAATGTTTGATGGTCTTACCCGGTTTCGAACTCGGGTTCTTCTGTGTGATACCACACCACGGCGGTCCACTGAGGGGCGAAAAACTGGAAGAAGGGAATAAAGGGACAAACAAGGAGCCAAGACGGTAAAATAAACGTTGTAGGAAAGACCAAAAAGGTACCAAAAGGGGATTAAAAGGTGGGGAAACCAAAAAGTTAAAAACAAAATGCTAATAATTCGACGACAGTGAAAAGACTACAGAAAGGGTCCTAAACTGGTAAAATTTAGAGAATGTGGGAAAGCGTTTTAAAACTAATCGTAAAGAGCGAGAATTTATAGATCAGAGCATCATGCAATATAGAGTCGAATGCTTTTTTTCGATATCCAAAAAAGCTATTCGTGGGCATTGTTGAAAATGTAGGAATTGACATAGGAATGTTTTCAAAAGCCTGCAACTAATACCATGTAGCGGTAGTGGTGCCTGATTTTCAAAGATAAAGTTATTTCCTTAACTTCGTGAACATCAGTAGAGGAGGCGTGATCGATTTATGTGTCAGCAGATCCCACAATACACATCTCCTAAATTTATGTACAATGATTGAAATGTTGTTCAAAGCAGTGCACAGTGTACGAACTTGTGTGGGAGCAGCGACAAAAATAACTAGTTAGAATGGAAATATCGATCTCAAAATTTTCGGAATAAGATTGTAGATGCACATATATTATTTTCTTGGGAACAGTTGAAGTACTCTAAGTCATAGTAGAAAATGTAGTAGAAAATGTGACCAATTTACGGTAATATTTACGAAAATTTTTGAACAAATGAATATTCGAGGAATAACAAACATTTGACAATTAAACAATTAATGTAAGGTTGTTTTTTAATCTAGTTAATGAAAAACCTAATGGTTCACATATTCGTGTATTTATTATTATTATTGTAACACGTGAAATACTGACTTTAATAAGGTTGTCTTTATAGGCTGGCAGTTTTCTCCGACCCGTGATGAAAGGATGACCAGCGCTTAACTACGTTTATTGTGATCTATCTTTTACGGAATGTAGCCCACCGTTTTTACGACACATATACTCCAGATTAACACAGACCGGGCCATAGATTTTGCAAAGGATTTTTCTCTCATCTGCTTTCGCAAGATCCTTGTTTCAGCGCCACAAAGACGCACGGGTAGAATAATACAATAATTCTTGAATTGGTAAGTTGTAATGCGCGTATGGCGCCCGTTAATTTGCTTGAGAAAGTATTTGTTACTTAATTTTAAAAATTTTGTAAAAAATATTTTGAGAAAACTATTTTGTAAAAAAAAATTTCGAAAAAAAATAAATTTGGAAAAAAAAATATATGTGGAAAAAAAAAAATTGTTAAAAAATTATTATTATTATTATTTATTATTTATAGAATTATAGAATGCCTATTTAAATTCCTACTTACTGCGTGACAGAGTCAGTGAATCAGTGTATCAGTGAATCAGTGTCGAGGGTAAATATATATTAAGATTATTTCACTTGGTACATTTTGATTATCAAGAGGATTTGATTATACGAGGATTAAATAATACTTTTTTAATGACGGTCCTACCAAAAGACTTTTCTATTTCGCATCCCTAACACTTAAAGTGAGAGAGAGAGTGTAGTTCCTCATTACACCTGCCATCGATGGCATCTGTCAAATGTAAGTTGACTTGCGAGCAATTCATTCTCTACTCTTTATTACATTGTGTATTTCACGCATGTGTATTGTTTCGAGAAATTAAAACAATTTATTGGGACACAATGTCGAGGAAAAAGCGTAGAATTAATGTGCTCAATGAAAATTTAAAGGAAAAATATACTTTTATTAAAATAACGAAGAGCGACCGTACGATCGTATATTGAAAATCATCGAGTACATTATCTGTTTACCGGGAACTTCAGCCACCGTTGAGAGAGTTTTCTCTTTAATCAACGAAATATGATCAACAGACAAAACACAGTTGAGTATTGGAACGCTGAGAGATATTTTATACGTCAGGTACAATCGCGATCTTTGAACAACAAGGTTCTAACTGAAAATTTTTTCCTGCGATTACTGTTCAAATTTAAACTGTTAAACTGTATAAATTGAGAAAGACTAATTAATAATGGTTGAAAAAAGATAAAGACATATAAGAACTGTAAGATATTAAACGTTGTGTTAAGATTTATCAAAACTACTTTCGTGCAGTTGGAACCTTGTTGTTCCAAGGTCGCGCAATATTGAAATGTCATGCCTCGAATTTTTCGATTTCCGAAAAGGACAGCCAACAATTTTAAAAGAAATCTCGCCTGATGGAAAATGTGCATTTAAAAAATCTTAAGCGCCCCGGTAGGCGAGTTGGTAGCGTGCTTGCCTATCAGCGTGGGGGTTGTGGGTTCGATTCCCACCAGAGGTTTTGGTCTGTCGCTGCAAAAATCTAAACATATGGTCTTTGTCACCCGGTTTACCCTTGGACCAAAAATTAGAATATAAATTGACTTTGTATTGTAATTAATAAATAAATAAATAAATCTTAATGTTTTTTTTATTGAAATACTGTCATATTACTGTATTTCATATTAAATTTTAATTTTCGCTGAATAAAACAGTTTTATTAGTCATATTTTTTAAAATTATTGCACTTTTGTAATTTGCTCACCAAATGGTAGACACATTAGTTATACCTAAGTAAAATGTGTTATTGTTTTAATAAAGTTATTATTTTAAAGAGTATCTTTTTGTCGTCTCTTTTGTACATCTACATTAATTTTACTTGGAGTTTTAGTTGTGATTCAGTTTAAAACTCGTAACAAGTCTAAACATTTGATCTACGTGTCGATCAACTGAATAAACTTGTTTGGACATGTAATTCTATGCGCCAGATGTAAACCTGGATGAGTTTGTAGGTACCCGTTAATAAAAAAGGATTGTTGTTGTTTGTGGATATTGTGTCTTACATATTTATCTGAAGTTATATTCCCTTCCTATAAATTCGTATTTTCTCGCTTGTACATTTTTGAAATTTGGTATTCTAAAAATTGAAAACAATTTGCTCAACAGGTGTTTGGAGGTAATCCATTGCCATAGCTATGACATCAGGCCACAAAATAACTTCAGAATAGTTTAGATAGAGAAATATTCGTGGTATAATCTTCCAGCACAAGTCCACAAAATGTCCATACAAGATTCCGATGTCAGCATCGAATTAAAGCGAAGGATCGAAATTGCAAATATATGTATGTATGTTGTTTCGGGCTAAACAAACAATTCAAGAATTATTCTGTTATTCTACCCGTGCTTCTTTGTGGCGCTGAAACAAGGATCTTGCGAAAGCAGACGAGAGAAAAATCCTTTGCAAAATCTATGGCCCGGTCTGTGGTAATCTGGAGTAAATGTGTCGTAAAAACGGTGAGCTATATTCCGTAAAAGATAGATCACAATAAACGTAGTTAAGCGCTGGTCATCCCTTCATCACGGGTCAGAGAAAACTGCCAGCCTATAAAGACAACCTTATTAAAGTCGGTATTTCACGTGTTACAATAATAATAATAAATACACGAATATGTGAACCATTAGGTTTTTCATTAACTAGATTAAAAAACAACCTAACATTAATTGTTTAATTGTCAAATGTTTGTTATTCCTCGAATATTCATTTGTTCAAAAATTTTCGTAAATATTACCGTAAATTGGTCACATTTTCTACTACCGAGATGACTTAGAGTACTTCAACTGTTCCCAAGAAAATAATATATGTGCATCTACAATCTTATTCCGAAAATTTAGAGATCGATATTTCCATTCTAACTAGTTATTTTTGTCGCTGCTTCCATACAAGTTCGTACACTGTGCACTGCTTTGAACAACATTTCATGCATTGTACATAAATTTAGGAGATGTGTATTGTGGGATCTGCTGACACATAAGTCGATCACGCCTCCTCTACTGATGTTCATGAAGTTAAGGAAATAACTTTATCTTTGAAAATCAGACACCACTACCACTACATGGTATTAGTTGCAGGCATTTGAAAACATACCTATGTCAATTCGTACATTTTCAACAATGCCCATGAATAGCTTTGTTGGATATCGAAAAAAAAGCATTCGACTCTATATTGCATGATGCTCTGATCTATAAATTCTCGCTCTTTACGATTAGTTTTAAAACGCTTTCCCACATTCTCTATATTTTACCAGTCTAGGACCCTTTCTGTAGTCTTTTCACTGTCGTCGAATTATTAGCATTTTGTTTTTAACTTTTTGGTTTCCCTACCTTTTAATACCCTTTTGGTACCTTTTTGGTTGTAGGAAAACGTTTATTTTACCGTCTTGGCTCCTTCTTTGTCCCATTATTCCCTTCTTCCAGTTTTTCATCCCTCAGTGGACGGCCGTGGTATCACACAGAAAAACCCGAGTTCGAAACCGGGTAAGATCATCAAACATTTTTCAGCGGCTGTTTCCACCTCATAAATGCTGGCGACTTTACGAGTAAGAGAGTAATCTCAAAGCCATGTAAAACTTCTCTAGAAAAAGCATTAGCTGTTCGGGGCTGGCTTTAAACAGTAGGTGCCGGTCAGTTAGTATACACAATTATATCGTACACAGCTGTCTGTCTGTTCCCTCATGGAATGTTAAGGGAAATAAGTATATTTTTTGTCCCCTCATGTTACTCTGATGTAGTTTTCCCATATTTTTTTAATTGTTATCCCCTTAACAACCCAATTCTAACGGCATATTTCTACTTCTCACCCTTTTGTAATTATTTAGTAAATTATTTTTCATTTATATATTTCACCAGTTTTGGACCCTTTTTGTCAACTTTTCCATTTCTTTCAAACATGTAATTATCGTCATTCAAGTGTTTAGGCTTTTTAAAGCGGTGCAACAAATACTTCCCTTCATCTGATCTCGTACATCCCGTCTAAAATGGAATACAACTCCCATATATGGGCAGGGGCCCCAATGACATCTTTGCAGCTTCCGGGCCGTGTACAGAGGATAGCGGTGGTGATGATAGGGGATGGTAGGGTATCCAACTCTATTGTCTCCCTACATCATTGCTGGAACGTAGATATTTCAATGGATCTGTTCACAAGATATCCGTCGTTTGGTCCCTGACTTTAGAACATTTAGCCGAAATACGCGGCTATCCAGGGTCTCTCATCCGTTCATTGTCAAATGGCCGGTTGACCGGACGACGCACTATCGTTTGTGGAATAATCTTCCTTCAAGTCTTATTCCTGCCTGCTATGACACTACACAAATTCAAGGCCAACGTCAACAAACATTAATATTTCTTACCCCTTTTTCGTCCCATCTCTAACTCATTTCCACCCGTTGTTGCCAACAATTTGGTTAATCCCTTGTTGCCAAGTGTAGTTGTGAACCAATTTTCCAACAAAAATCACAATATTTGATTATTTCGTATTTTGAAGGGTTTTGGTGACGGACTTTTCCCCCCTTTTCAATACGAATTTCCATAAATCGTCCTAGTGGATGTCTACGCGGGAAGGACTACATACTCCAAAAAGTCAGCCACACAAGCGCTTTACATACTCGTATGTAGATTGTGTCTCATTTACATATTACCAGTATTGAGCACTCATTTTTTGATTTTCCCACTTTTGTTTCTTTTTTTTATCACTTGTTCACTTTTTCGTATTGGTCACTTCTTTGAAATTGTTTCAGCATTTCTCTTCCTATCATTAAGTCATTTCCTCCTGTTGTTTCCAATCGCAGTTGTGGACCAATTTTCCAAGAAAAATCACGATATTTGATAATTTTGTATTTATGCGTATTTCGAAGGTTTTTGGGGACACATTTTTTTCCGTTTCCCCCAATTTGTATCCCCTTCCAATTCGAATTCCCAAATAGTTGAGTGGATTTCACGATTCTAACTTCAGCCGTTTGATCAGGACAGTGATTAATCAGTCAGTCTGTATGGGTAATTCCAAAAATTTCGACACCATGTGAAGTTTGACCCTCTTAGATTTTGAATTTTTTCTCTCTTACTTTGGGAAAACTGCTTCAGTTCTGAAAAAATTAGTTTTTCAAGATATCAAAGATTTAAGGACATTTCTTCCTTCCACTACAAAGAAATGGAAGAAGAAATTTAGTCAGCAATTAAATTTAAAACATATACCCAAGACAATTTTCTCGTAGGACGTAAATCTACGCTGAAAAAAAAAACTGTACATCAATGCAATGAAAACGATTCTTTAATACTTCTACATAAAATTGATAAATAAATTCATTGACTTGATGAATAAATTCTTCAATTTGTATTTATTAGATTTGATGGCATTTGCGTGGCTTTTGAACAACAAAAACAACATTTTTGTCGGTGGCATTGCACACAACGAGAAGTTCCCGCATGTGTTTGTTACGGTTTCATTTTTGGGGGATATGCGCTACTAGAGAGTAATTCTCGTTTAAACGATAAGAACGATTCCTTATAATTTAACCAATAATTGTAGTAGCAAGCATTGATGAAGAAGCGTGCTAGATTCTGAAATGGATTCGTATATCTTGGGATGCAATCACAGCAAATACATAGCATGACACTCTTTAAAGAGCAAAATAAAACATTTTTATTTGCTAAATAGAAATGTTTTACTTTTTTTTTAAAAAAAAATTTTATAGCAATGTTTTCTTTTTTTTAGGAATTATAATTAATGTACAATTGTCATTAAATCGATGTACAATGTTTATCAAATTGATGTACGGAAGAAGAATATTAATGAAAAGTTCTACATGAAATTGAGGAAAAGTGTAGTAGTCCAAATTCATCAAATTGATTAAACATTTTTTCCAGTGTAGGACAAAGTCTGTCGGGTTAGCCAGTAACTATATAAAATAAAAAGTTATTTAAAATGTTGCCAATAAATATTTATTTTGGATCGACCTCTAAATATTGGCCGATTTAGCTCAAATTTGAAGTGAGAATTAGAAAGCACTATTCGTTTCGAAATAGCCTTGTAGAGCACGAAAAGTGCCACCATAATGTACGTATGTCGGTATATAGTCTCAGATCAACATTTCAAGGTTTCGAGTAATCGATCGACGTACAAACATATGTATTTAATCTCTAAAGCCGTGTATTACATCTGTAAAACCGCTGAGAAATGAACTCAAACTGTGTCCCCACAACTAATTCGGCAAATTAATGGGTCAAAAGAATTCAATCGTCTTCCAAAAACCAATAACACAGACGGGATGATCTACGCCTAATGCCTGATACAGGCCGCATTCCGAGCCGTCTGTACCAACCCAATAACGTTTGCCGAATATTTTAAATGAACTTCGCTAGCGTTGTCGTTGTACAACTATGGCGACTGGCTATTGGCGGAGAGACTGTGGTCTCGCTGTCTTGTTTATTTTTGGGAGTAACAAACATCCGCAATTGCACATGGGAATTCATACATATTCATACGTCGTACGTATGTACGTACGTACATATACACATACACATCCAAACGTATAATCGTACCAACAAATCCATCAAACACAATAAGCGTTGCAGTTGCTCACGGTGGAAATACGAGTATCAAGATTCATTGGTATTCCAATCGAAGCCTCACACACGGCTATAGAAAACACATTAAAACGTACAGGTCCCACATACGAATATACGTACATACAATATATTCATACATACATATGTATGTATGTATGTGTGTGTGTATGTGTGTATCTATGTAGGAACAATTATGATGAGTGCGGGCTACATATGGAAATGTTTGACCGGTAGTCAAATGCGTGGCCTAACTAAGAGTACATGTTACTTGGGCACATTTCAGGACGGAAGAAGTGTTGTGCGTTTTATGGTAAGTCCGGTAGTTTCCGTTGTCCGCAGCAGACGATACGACTTTTTTTACATGGCTATGTGTGGACATGTGTACTGGATAAAAGAAAACGCAATACCCACAGTCAAGGGTAAAAGTCTATAACAGCCTTCGATTTTGGGTGCCGGGAGAAGTTGTACCGCCGTACATATTATGCAGTCAAAACCAGTGCAGCATTCGTCAGTTATTTGGCCTCGACATGGAATATGTTCCCCATGTTTGTCGGCCCACGGGTCCGTGTCCAAAACTACTTGTACGTAACGTTCCCGTGTCATTTGGAACTAGGGTATTTGCGGGAAATTTGCCAATTTTTTTATTTTCCGATTCCCGGGAGTTTAATTAATCATTTATGTTTGAGTTTTGGTTAGAAAAACAAGAAAAGTTTGAAGATTTTTTTTAAATACTATTTTTTTATAATATTTTGTAAAGAAAATAATGTCCCAGGAAGACGTCGAAAAAATGCACGGGAGTTGAACAAAGTCGGGAAATTAAAAATCGTATTTGGGACAAATCGCAATCAGTAGTTTCCCTTTGACATTATGTGCGTTCCAGCCAGCGTTGCCGTTGATGATACTAAAGTATCAAAATGACACTTTTTTTGGGTCTTGCCACTTTTTTGATACTTTTTGTTTTTAGATCCCTCTATGATCAAATCAAATGTTGATATAGATTATTTCGATTTAATATCTGAATTTAATTATAAAATTAAAGATGCAGATGAATTTGTGAGCGAATATCAATTTTTGGAGGCTTTAACAAAAGAAAAAACATGGGAGCGCCTTTTCCAAATTAGGGATGCTGAGGAGTTTTGGGGGAAAGTAGCAAAAATGAAAAATTCCTACAACGAGCCCTTGTTCCCTACATTAAATAAATTTGTGTCATATATTTTTACACTGCCACACAGCAGTGCTTGCGCTGAGCGTATTTTTTCAAAACTTTCTCTTATGAAAAATAAGCTAACAAATAGACTCAAAGTTCAGACCTGTAATGAGAGACTATTAGCTCTTAATTTGGTAGATACTGATTTAGGAGATTGGAAGCCAAACCCGGAATTAATTGACAAATTCCGAAAAATTACCAAGTACATAAGTGCCAAATTTTCATTGACAGTTGTTTTTTTAGTTTTAATGTTTTATTGTATTATTATTTTTGTTTTTTGTTACTTTACGTGATTTCGTATTTTTTACCTTGTTTTATTGTTCTGCTTACTTTGTACCTAATTTGAAGTAATTTTTAAATAAAAAAATCGTTTTAAAACGTTTTATACTTTTTTTTAAAAATGATACCTTTTTTTGGTACTTTTTTTTGAAAATGATACTTTTTGTGATACTTTTTGAAAAAAGTCAACGGCAACGCTGGTTCCAGCAGCTCCCAAATACCCGATTTTTCAAACATTTTTTTTCTACAACTACCGATTGTTGGGCCTAGGAATCGAATACATTCCGATGTTTTGAAAAAGTTTTGTTTATTTTTACTGTGTAAAAGTTTTTAAGATGTAATTAGGAATTTTAGAACAAAATTTGGTAGAGAAAATACTTCAACCAATCGTAACTTCAAGCTGATGTTTGAGATATTTGAAGAAACATGAACCGTTCCTGATAAGAAAAAAACATCGTTCGTAGGAGAAATCATCGGACAATTTGGTTTATTAAAACGAAAATGGAAATGAGATTACGGTCAAAGATGATCCGAAACTTTTTGTGGCGGAAAATGTATGATTTAGACGTAGAAAATATGTGGTTTCAACAGGATGTTGGCACATGTCATACAGCAAGTGAAATAATAGATCTTTTGAAAGAATAGTTCGATAATCGCATTATTTCCAGTAGAGAAGGAGATCGTGTGATTTCACAACTTTAGATTTTTTTTTGTGGGGTTTCTGAAATCGGATTTGTACAGCAATAATCACACAAGAGTTCAAGAGCTTAAAACCAACATTATCGTGCAGATATCAATCATTGTCAACAGTTATTTTAAAAAAAGTAAAAGAATGCTAGCCTGCCGCCACCACGACCACGCAAAGTGGCTGCTCTATGCCCTCGATAGACTCACGAATTCTATCTTTGAGGTTGGTTGTTGGCGTAGACCTTATTTTTCTCCTGGCCTCAAAGGAAAAAGTCGCAAGGTGTTAAATTACAAGTTCTGATAACACGGTACGGAATCTTTTTACTTTTGCGAACTGTGTCAGCAAAATGTTCACCATTTTTGTAGTGAATGTTAATAATCTCAATGCGTTGTTGACGCGTATATCGTTCCATTTTTAGTAATGGCGTAGTTTCTACTTGTCAAATGTCAAAGAATAAAAACTTTAAAAGGTGACAGCTACCGTAATACCGGGTGATTCAAAATAACACCTCTTCTTGGATATTTAAAGATAGATTCGTAAAAATTGGACAACAATTTGACTCAGACTTTTAAGTAGAAACCCTGAAAATAAACACAAAAATTGAATAAAGAGATATTGACATTTGGATTTTGGAAAATGTGGCCTTCAACTGCCGATATCCCGAAACTCCAGGAGATATAAAATAATTTTATTTGCCAAAAAGAGACACATTTATGTGACGATTACTGTTCACACTCGTCTATTTTTTGTTTGCTGGCAAATGATTTCATTTGTCAATAATCTGCCGTTCAATCTGGTGTTCAGATTGTGATGAGAGAATATTTGCCTTTTTGTTTTTGTCCATCTATCTGTAAAAAAAACGTCAGTTACAAAACAATTTTACGTTCGTAATGTATCGAAATTGACGGCGTGCCGCAAAACCACTGAAACGTAAATCCTTAACAAAGATGACGACTACTGAGAATGTCGGTTATGTTTTTTTCCCCCTAAACAAACAAAAAGGTGACGACCAAATCAAATGATTAATTTTCGTTTCAATAACCCTAAATCGGGGGCTGTGTATAGACTTCTGTCCGTGACTGTATTAACATAGTGCGACTACTAAAATATACTTTGCTGTTGTAAGAATCATATCCATGCAGCACACGACACCAATCACCGCTAATTTGTCACTATTTTTTTTAGTGGTTGGAGTTGACCGACACAATCCAGCGATGACCACTTGTTGTTTGTTCAAAGCAAACTGTGGCTGCTTTTTTATTCTCACTTGCCACTCATAATTCCGTGCATGTCGTTGCATTTTATGCATAACCAACGGGTGCAACAAATGCAGGTGATACGCCAGCACATTTTCATTTGACCCGATGTCTTACTGACTTCTTGCAACACACTTACTTCCTTCCGTTATATGTCGTGCGAGTGTCGGTTAGTCTGCTAACCTCCGGTCGTATGAACAGTTACATACATTTGTGTGCACAGTTGCGCCAATTGGCGCCGTGACGGAACAAGTTGGGCCCTTTGATTCAATGCTTCAGGTCCGTAAAGCACTTTCCCTGGCGTGTGTTATTGAGAAAATAAAAACAAGCGGGGATTATCTGATGATTGCGGCTGTTTAATCTACATACACGTGTATGTGTATGTATGTGTGCCCGACCGTACTCTCTGCTGTGTCAGAATATTTAATACGTAAGTAACAGTTGTTTTAAAACACTTCTTTATAATAATGTTTTTCGTTGGTGGAGGCGTTTTGTGGGCAATTTAAAATGGCCAATAAATGTAATTTAAGACAATATTTGGGTCGTATTATAGAGTAGTATTTTTTTTAATTTATAAATAGATTTATAACGGAGTTTTAAAAAAGGTGGAGGCGTTTCATTGTTTTTTGTGGTATCGTGTTATGGAAAATGTGAGTGCCAATGAGGCTATGGGGGGGTAACGTCAGTGTTTCACCTATAACTTCCACAATTATTGGGATCCCACAAAAAGAGTCACTGTTTTGGATATGTTAGAGATATGACAATTTATAATTTATTTTTAAAACGCATGCAACTATAGTTTTTTCAAAATTCAAGTTAAAAAAAAAACATTTAAAAAATTTATAAAATGCTTTTTATGTTTTTTTTTTAATATGACACAAATTTCGTAAACATCGGACAACCCATTCCAGAGTAGTAAAGTTTTTCGGTGATAATAACAACTTCTCCCATCTTCAATATGAAGATTAAGAAGAAAGCTACATCGGTATGTTTCTAATTAATTCGTAAATTGAAAATCTGATGATGATGATGGCCTTTTGTAACCCAAATATAATTTTTTTGAATGATTTGGAGTTTTTTGACACTTGGCAGCCATTTGTCACAATGGGTTTACATTAAGTTTTCATTTTCGGTTTAACCCTTTAACCACTGGAATAGAAATTTGATCTAAATTGTTAGGAGAATTTGAAGGATGAGTTTAGGCTGGAAAAGTCGAATTTGAACTTTGATTGTAGACAAATTTTTCCTAAAGGCGACCGGGGAGTAAGTTGAAAGATTGTCTGTGGACGGTTGTAGTGGGTTAGGCAAAAAAAAAACGAAACATTTTTATATACTATTAATTTTCAAAAGGATTTTTTTAGATTAGTTATCACATTAATGGATCTTAAAAATAATATTAAAATAATTATTCATTTACATGACATTTTGTGACACACAAATGGATTTTGCATTTGGTGCATAAGGTGTGTCTATCGGATTTTTGTGCATAATTTGCTAGATTTCTTCCATCGCCCATTCAGGAAAATGATTTATTTGATCCGACCTTTTATTGGCCAATAGCAATAGCGTTTGCCTAGCTGTGGCAAGCATACACTTTGTCTTATCCTCGTTCACCATTAGAACCACCTTTGCCGATTACTTGTCAGCGCTGGGAAAAGGCGCCCGTTTTTCCAATATCTTCTATTTTTATGTTAAAGAAAGGCGCCCCGGTAGGCGAGTTGGTAGCGTACTTGTCTATCAGCGTGGGGGTTGTGTTGGGTTCGATTCCCACCAGAGGTTTTGGTCTGTCGTTGTACGGTTTACCCTTTGGATCCAAAATTAGAATATAAATTTACTTTGTATTGTAATTAATAATAAATAAAAATAAATAAATATGTTAAAGAAGTTGCCCGATAAGCTTGTCATCTTGTTGAAGATCTCTTGTGGTGGTGAATGGTTCGGAGAGGCTGCTTCCCATTATTTTACTACTAGTGTCACTCAGAGTCTTTCTGTAAAGCTGTACAAGATTTGATGGGATGTCCTGAAATGTGGTCTTTTAAAATTCTGAGTTGCGTCGCATTGTCACGTGTCACTCTTTATATCATATAGTTTATCATAATTTTCTGGTCATTAATTTAAGACGTTGAAATTAAAATTTTATGAGAAAAAAAAAATTAAAAATAAACTTGATCCAAGGGATCGGTTATATTCAGTCTCGTGTTCGTCACAAACATAATCTGAATCTTCAATGCTATCATCCAGTTGGGAAAGTTTGGTTTTTTCCTGTGTACTACAGTGATTGTTTCTTTCACTTCGCCGTGACACTTTTCAAACCAATTTGCATTTTGATTCCAGAAAAATTAAAATATGACCTTAATATAACAAGGCCGTAACTCCTTTTAGAGGAGAAAGAAAAAATTAAAAAAAAATATTTTTTGTATTCAAATTAAACGATTTATAAGTTTTAGTAATTTTAGTATGAATTGTGTGTGTAAGTTTTAGTCTATAACATTTTTATTTTGCATTTCTTATCTTAACGTTTTTGGTGAATTTTGTTGTTTGTTGGAAAGATAGAATTGTTTTCGACCACATTTAAAATGAGATTTACCGCCATCATCGGAGTTGTACTAAAGCGTCTGTTGCTCAGTTGGTTATGTAGAAAACACTAACTGTCATCTTCATCTGGATGACATTACCACCGCTTACATCAGCCATTTCATTTTGGACAGATTTTGGAGATTTTTTAATCTCGTGCTTGAACTCGAAAAGGACGAGATTAAAAAAAATAACACTTTGACTAGTTATGAGTTGACCATCATTAAAATTTCTCCAAATTTAATACTTTCAAATCGTACCACATATACAGTGAAATCTCTCTTGAGCGGACACCGAAGGGACCATAGAAATGTGTCCGTACAAGAGGGATGTTCGTTCTAGGGACAATTATTTTGTTATAGAACGCTGCGGGGACCTGGCAATAGTGTCCGTCCAAAGGGGGGGTCTGTTATGAGAGATTTCTCAATTTCGTTGTCGTTTTGCTCGAAATACAATTTTTAGTGAGGCGGTGTCCTTGCAAATAAGCAATTTCTATATTCATTGCGTGACGACATGAGTAGGATTTCCATTTTTTCCCGTACTTTTTCACTGACCATATCCATAGAAAAATTAAAAAGAAAGTAAACTACAAAATATTTAATATGTATTACAAAATGAAAACTGTTTCCATTAGTTTTTATTTAAAAAAAAGCCAAAATGAATAAAACCAAATAACAAAAAACACGAATAAACATAAAAATAATACAAAGGCACAAGAGATATGTGATATCAAATCCAAAAGTAAACTAACAACCATAATCGTTTTCTTTTTCGAAAATATTTCTTAACGCGTTTAATGAATCTCCTTTTTGTAGCCCTAGTTGATTAACCAATGAACTGACCAACGAGCGAAAATCTATGCGAAATGTTGCACTACCAAAATCAAATACGAAATTATTAAAAATAAACATAAACAGTGATGCGAATAATTCTTTGATATCAAATAAATCTGAACCCAAAATCTTCAGTAAGTATATTCACGTTGGAAATTTGATCAACTGAATTTGGCAGTTGTTGGCATGGCATGTTAATGCAGCCCATTCCCTGATGTAAATATTACAAAAAATGGCCTGAATACAAACAAAAAAAACATTTATTTATTTATAAATAAACTTTTTAAATTTGTTTTACAAGATGCATGATTTTACATTACATTTTGTTTTGGTATTCTTGCCGGTTGGCCGGAAAAAAATTCTTCTTGCGACTTCTGCATTAAAGAAAAAGAATTGTGCTAAAAAGTTTAGATACTGGAGAGACCATTTGTGGCATTAGGCGAGTTCTCGTTATGAGCTCGCGCTATTATCGCTTGCTTAACAAACTAAAACATGAAAAGGAAATCGGAGAACATTCAAACATTTATATTAGCCATATGCGATTTGGGTTTACCAGTTTCTTGAAGGCCGAACAACCTCTTCCATATTCTGACTTTTCGCTTTCGTTCATTTGAAGAAATAATGAGTCTGCCATGTAACGTTTTTTTTTTCAACTAGTGCTTATTTCGTTATCAGGCCATGTTGAACGGATTTTTGTTTACAAAAATTGAAGAGGAGGATATTGGCAACATTTGGTTTCAACAGGACGGCGCTACATGCCACACAGCCGAAGCTACACTCGATGTTTTGCGCCCTATTTTTGAAGATCGCATTATTAGCCGCAGAGCTGATGTCGTTAGGCTACTTCATGGCCAGCCGAGGCAGCCATTTGAATGAAATTATTTTCCATTATTAGCCGGAAGGATTGTACTTTAAAATAAAAAAAGAAATTTGAGAAAATATCCAGTAGTTTTTTTTTATAGAATTTTCAAAAACAAAAGTTTTTTGGCGGTCCCTGTATAATTATTCTACCAGATGAACCAGAACATCTGACAAAATAACTAAAATAATAAATTAGTATATTAATTTCATGTTGAGTTTTATTGATAATTGAATTACCGAAATGAAACTTAATTACACTGGTCTACAAATTTGGAAAAGAAAAATTGACTGCAGCATGTTTTTTTAACTAATCTGGGTGCGCTGAATTCGAATCTGGCACGAAAATTCCGCTATCACGTCTTATTCATTTTTTATCGCATGCGCACAATTAATAATTTAACAGAAGTCCACATTCATGTTAAATCTTCATATTCGTAGCGTTTAAGCATGTCAGGCAGATCGTGTGCTATTTTTGCTTTGTGGACATCATTAAAATATGCATGTGTACATTATTTGGGTTTGCTGTCAGAAACTTGGACAAACCGTGGTCAAATGGCAGGAACATCTATTTCGATTTGTCCATTCTCGTACTTTGGAGAGAGTCAAGTAACCACAAAACCGATAGTCATTTCCGTTTAACAAAAGTTGCTTGAATTTCAGCAAGCCAATTAGCATCAATCATATGTATATATTTTCCCGTTAATTTCTTTGTATGTTATATATATTAAACTAGCTGACCCGGCGAACTTCGTTCCGCTTAAATTCGTTAATGTAACGAAAAAAATAATTCCGAGCATGCACTTGCTGCTTTATATAACTCAGTCAATTCAAATTCTTTATTAAAAAGTTGTGTTAAATACAATGGAAATAACTAAAGTAAAAGAATATCTATGTGCTTTAATCAAACCGCAATGATTGAGTTATCAGCCAACCTTCCGCTTTTTCACTGAAGTGCTTTACACAACGTTTTTCGTTTTGTTCTCTGGCGCGTACACGTACAAAGCGGAAGGTTTGCCGACACGTGAGCACGCCACATACAATTGACCATGTGAAAAACATGGGAACTCAAGATTGATTCCACAAACATCCAGCGATTGTCCTTGCGCCTTATTAATTGTCATAGCGAAGGCGAGACGCACCGGAAATTGAAGACGCTTAAATACGAATGGCAAATCGTTCGCAATAAGAGGAATCCGCGGAATGAGAACATCTTCGCCCTTGAATTTTCCCCTCAAAATCGTCGCTTGAATGACATTTGATTTGAGTGTCTTCACAATCAAACGCGTACCGTTACAAAGTTTTGGTGCATTGAGATTACGCAACAAAATTATAATTGAGCCGACTTTCAATTTCAAAAAGTGTGGCGGCAAGCCCGGGACATCCAGAGAATTCAAAAATTCTGTCGGATAGTTCGTGACTTCGTTTTCATCCATCACGGAGTCGACGGATTTGTATGAATGCAACTCACCGGAGATATCATTTTGAATGACGAAATTCAAATGATCGACATCCTTGTATTTCGCAGCCAAAATCGCTCGTGCACTCAGCCAATCATGGTCAACATAATTCTGCGCGATATTCGGAAAAACCTTCATAATCAGCTCTTCCCGCCTAGTTGTAATGCTGCAAAAATTCTGTGGAAATTCAATTAAGCCGGTAACTAATTCGACTGGAATCACGCCATTACCCATCGCCAACAATTGCCTAGAGAACTCCTCAGCGGACTGGTCACTTCGTAAAGCAACTCGCATGTTCGTTTACAACTGCAATTTCTTCACGTATTGCCATAAAGCCGACGCCTTCAGGCAAGCGTTCAATTCATCTGCTGGAGTTGATCTTGGAATGACAGGCAGTGTTTGACGAAAATCGCCTGACAACAAAATCAATGCGCCACCGAAATGTCGTGTGTCATTCCGTAAATCTTTCAATGTGCGATTTAAAGCTTCCAATGCGCGTTTGTGAGCCATTGTACAATCTTCCAGGACTTTTACATCCTATGTCCTTCCTTGGGCCAACACGAATTCATCAAGCCCAAAATCGTGAAAATCGGACGATCCGTTATAAAGTTATGCGTGTTCACACGGACGGCATTCTCTTTTATAAATATATATATATAGATAGATATAGATATAGATAGATATAGATACAATTTCGTGTTCTTTCATATACTTTTGTTCTCTCGGTAAAGAGCGCAGGGGCAAAAAAAATACGAAAACAGCTGCAAATACAAACTTATTCACACTCAAATATTGTTCTTTGTTGAATTTAAGTTTAGTTTATTGTGAGTTTTTCCCAATCACGCTATTGCTTATAACCAATTAATAGTAAATATATCCAATTAAGCTTTGTGTATAAGGAAATAATGTCCAAACACGCGTTTTAGTCGTGTGTAAACATTTAAAAAAACTAGATTTTTTAGCGTGTAGCTTCACGCATGCATCAATGGAATCCCCTGGCAGTTGGGACAAAATTAAAAATCTATAGAGATTAGGGCGTTTCAAAAAAAAAAAAATTCCAACTCTTGAAGCGGAATATTAAAGTTTGTGATTTAAGAGAATTTCGAAATTTTTTTTGGATTTTTTGAAGATGGGTACGGGGTCGCTGAAATCGATTTTATCAAAAAATTGAGGTTATGGAGAACAATTTTTAATATTAATTTTTGCTGGTGCTTTTTTTCATAAAACTAAACAATTCTCTTCTTAATGATCCAATCCCACGACAAAAAAATGATTGATGTGAAAAATTATTATATTAAGGACCACTTTGATAGTCTCTAATAGAGATAGAAGTTTGGTATTGGCTGCATATTTTGAAAAGAAGCAATCTTTTCAGGTACTGTACAAAACCGAATGGAGATTATTTATTCTTGGCTCTAAGTACACTTTAAAGGTTCTTCTTTTTTTGAATAATGGGAATGAAAAACCATCCATACAAATGTTCGTGCCATTAATACAAAGGAAAAGTACAAATCCGTGACTGAAATTTTGACATTTCTCAAATACAACGAAAATAAATGAAAGATCTGGGGTGACCTTAAGGTGTGTAATTCAAATTTAAAGTAAATTAATCTGTTGATTTGATGACTGGTATGCAAGGAGGTTTCACAAAATATTGTTGTTTCCTTTGTCATGTCACCATTACGTCAGATCAGAGTGTCGAAAAACAACTGAGTTTTCCAAATGACGTTCTTCTTCCGCCGCTGCCCATAAAATCGGACCTTTTTATGAACTTTGTCAAGACTCTTGACAAATATGGTGCGGTATTTAAATATTAGTTAGCGGTTTTCTTTGCTAAAATCAAAGAACGCATATTTCTTGGCCCTCAAGTCCGGAAGCTATTGAATGAGGACAATCTTTCACAATGTTTATTGGAGAAGGAATATGTAGACTGGAAAACATTTAAGAGCATCGTAAACAGTTTTCTTGGAAACAATAAGATTGATTGAAAATGTTGCTGAATTATTGAAAAACTATCACGAATTTGTGATGCATTTTTCTCATTCGCATTTAGCTTTTTTCCCACGAAACCTAGCTGCGGTGAGCGACGAACAAGTGCTCACCAAGTTTTAATGGATATTAAAAGAAATTATCAAGGATTTTGGGACAAAAGCATCCTGGAAGGACTCTAATACGTGAAACCGTACCAACCAAACGCAAACGACGTTCAAATAACGCCATTCACTGATGACATTCATTGATTTTTAACTGAAACGAATAAAAACTATTTTTTTCTATCTCAATAGTGAAAACTAATTACAGATACAAATTTAGCCCACCAAATTACCCTAGGAAATATATTTCGTTGCTCCAGTCCAAAAGCTTGTTGGCTAGTTTAATATGATTACGAAGTATGCAATCACCGACACAATGAATACATAAGTAAACATTTATGTATTCATTTGTTAGGTTCATGATCCATACACCAAACACGTTCATAGGTTGGATATATTCGTTCATTGGGACAATGTATTCATACATAAAAATGAATGTACACGTTCATAGGATCAATATGCCAATATTCATTGATTTCCATGTATCCTGTTCATTGGTTCAATGTACAAGTTCATTGCGTTAATGAACGATTACATTAAGTCAGTAAACTAATGAACAGCGTGCATTGAAATCAATGAACGCATACAGTGGGTGAATATCAATGAATAATACATTATGCCAATGAACTTTTTCATTAATATCTTGTACCTTTTTCGTTCAGTGTGCAAGTGTTTGCAATTACAATTGTAATGTCGTACGGTTTTGGCCAGTTCACGAATATCCCTCATCCATATAAATGCCCAACCCTTGCCGTAGGATTTGGGAGAAAACACAATGAACTCTTCGCTTTGATTTTTACGCGTGAAACATAATCTTGAAAGACACATACAAAGTAAAGCCAATCGTAACTTGTTTTCACATTTTATTTTTCATATTTACAATTTTGTTTAACAAATTACACAGGAAAGGTTAACAGTCGGCCTGCAAGGCATTCTCCCATACGCATGCATGCACTTTATTGGCGTTGTCTTTCATAAGCGTAATGAGCGCCAATGGACCGCAGTATCAATTGATATTCTAGAATTGAATAACTACATGCGATGCGACGTTTACGAAATCAAGTGATGTGTGTGTGTGTTCAAACTATGAGGCGCTTGGATGTTGAAAGATTGCAGTTTTAACTGCATTCAAACTGGGGGTGTACTGAATGTTTGCGATGCGATTTCAATATGTCGACCTGAGAATGAGAATATTCAAAGGGAATCGGATGTCATATGCGCATGCGGATATTCTTATTCAGACTTGCTGTAATAAACTTCAAAAGTATTACATCAATACAACACAACTTGACAAATTGTATCTTTGGATACAATTAAAAATCGAAAGCATTTTCGTACAGCACACACTCGCACGCACGCATTTACGAACGAATGTGAACGGTCGTTACAAGCCCCATTTCGAAACAACGACAGATCTGGTAAATATATCATATCGTGTGAATTGCACTTTTCCCTCCGGTTGCACACCGTGCATATAGTATCGATGTATGATATGAACTGTATTTTCGAAAAAGTCTTCAGATGTACCTTTGCCTTGCTGTGAGTCGACGTCCGCTGTCCACTGTCCGGTTTTCTCTGGCTGCAGTTTCCAATCAACTCGTGTATGTGCTGGTGCCTGGATTCAGCATGTACTTATGCCGCTGAATGTTCGTCATCCTTTTTGCTGGCTCGGCTGGACGTTGAGTGAGTGCACTTTAAACGAGCTGCTGATTATGCTATTCAACACACGTACCATCATGTTAAGGTATCTCGAACTCTGCATCAGAAAATGCAACAACAATATAGCACACGGCATTCGTTCTCATCATTGATTTCGTCATCATTATCGTTGTCATTGGATAAGATGAAAAAATGAGCTATTTCAGTCAGTATTGACATTGAATACTCGTACTCATGCATCAACAATGTTCTTCTTTGAGTTTTCGTTCTCCTTAAAACGGTTTCACAGACGAACATGTCCACAAAATTTCTTCCGCAACACTGGGACTACGTTTCGCGAACAAACAAATATTCATCATGCACCGCACTGCCCCTGCCCTCTGTGAACCGATGTTATGGCAGCAAACCCACCAAACGAGACGTACCGCATATTCCCCCTGTCTGGTGCACATACTCCTACAGTTTTGTTACACATAACAAGCTCGTAGTAAATAACTTGACAATTTCGATTTTAAAGTAAATTTGCATGGATAAGTTTTTTTGGAAGCAGCTCCAAAGACATCTCAAGGGTCGATAGGGCTCTCTTCCAAAATGCCATAATCATTGAATATAAACCTTGATGGGCCTGCTGACAAATTACGAATCTTCAGTCGCTTTTGCAATATTCTATTTCCATATAAAATGAGTGAAGAGCCATACTGACAATTAAACAGAATACTCTGTAGCAAAACCAGTGTACTTCTCTAGGCCGATCAATTTAAGTTTGTTGTAAACATTGTTGATGTACTCTTCCACTCCTATTCCTTCGACGCCCACAGAAATGAACGTACTTCGAAGCAAAGAGGGATACAGGCTTTTACAACAAGAGGTGTTATTTTGGTATTGAAAGAAAAAATTTAATTTTTTGAGATTAATGATCGGATGTTTGTTTCATAATAAAGAGGCAGATATGCCGTTAATAATGAAAAACAATCTCAGCCAAATGGGCACCACGACCAGGCTTACAGGACAATATCCTTTTCATGAAGTTTGCCATAACCAAATCGCAAAGTGGCTGCCCTATGTCCTCGATAGCCTCACGAACTCTATCATTGAGGTCTTGAACTGACGCTGGCTAATGGTATCTGTTCAGAAGATATCCGTCGTCTGGTCCCTGACGTTAGAACATTTAGCCGGAATACTCGGCTATCCAGGGTCTCTCATCCGTTCATTGTCAAATGGCCGGTTGACCGGACGACGCACTATAGAGAAAATTCGTTCTTCAGCCGGACTGTTCGTTTGTGGAATAATCTTCCAGAAAGTGTTTTTCCTGCCTGCTATGACATTACCAAATTCAAGGCCAACGTCAACAAACACTACTCCCTCTTTCCTCCCTCCAATACCCTTATTTCCCATCGCTAACACAGTGCATTGCATTTATAGGGGGCATCCCCTGAGTGTTAGTCAAAAAAAAAAAAAAAAAAAACGATCCGGAAACCTGTTAGTTTTGCGAACTGTGACTGCAGGATTTTTTACCATTTTTGTAGTGAATTTTAATAATTTCAATGCGTTGTTAAAGCGTTTATCGTTCCATTTTCACTAATGGATCCATTTAATATTTGGAGCACTTCGTGCATATTGAGAAGTCATTTCCCAAAACCAGAAATTCTATATTGTTTGTACAGGGGACAGACTCCAATAAACTGTAGTATATTTTCCAAAGCGTCTAAATGGCAAACGGACCAATTTCCACAGCATTTAATTTAAAAGCCCTGGCATTCAAATCCGGTAATCCAGCTTTTGTTCTAATCGGTAGACTTTAAGGACGCGAAGAAAACTCATCGGAATCATTGTATTGTACGCGAGATGAGGGTAAAGATGGTGAAATTTCGAGCGCCTCGCGACGCATATATTCTTCTTCTTCAAATCCCATTCTTTCAACGACCACAGAAATGTATGTCCTTCGAAGCGAAGAGGGATATTTAGATTTTGCGGAAAGTATTGTATTTTAACACTGAGTGTTTTCCAATGATCAGCCCAGTGTATATTTTGTATTCTCATATATTCTGCTAATTTTACGCGGATGTCTACTTTGCTCCATGTTTAATAATTTCTTAAATAAATCGAAGTTAAACGAAGCTTTTAAGTGGTGCAGAACCGCGAATGTAACGCCGTATCTACGTAAAGCATATAGTTTGGCTTGCTGGCGCGTAAATACAGCATATTTTTTAAAAAAATATCTAAAAGGTTTTTCAACATCATCGACAGAACCGACTTCTCTCGAATCAGAATGCTGTGAGCGATATAATTTTTAAAGCCGGTTCTGAACGACTAATGCTTTTCTAGAGAAGTCTTACTCGTAAAGTCGCCAGCATTTACAAGGTGGAAAACAGCCGCTGAAAAATTTTTGATGGTCTTACCCGGTTTTGAACCTGGCTTTACTTGTGTGATAGTCGCACACTCTATCTACCACACCACGGCTGCCGTAAGGTAGTACATCAGCTAGATGCTCAGTATGCTGCCTTCCTTTACATCCAGTTCCACGGGATATAAGTCAGAGATACACTTTCCGCTCCAAATGTTGGTGTATTATTTACATACATGTGCTGTAAAAGACGGATTACTTTTGACGATAACCCTAAAGAGGATAGTTTGTAGAAAAGGTTATTTCTGGGGATAGAGTCATGGTAGTGAGGTATGCGATGTCTACTAGGTTAAAAATATTGTCAACTGTTGAATAGTGTTTCCGAAAACCAATGTATTATTATTATCAATCCAATTAAGTAAGATTGAGCTAAAGATTTTGCACAGACTATGTTAGGATCGCCTTTTTTTTAAAAATGGCAGCAATACGATCTACAGAAACTTTTGGGATTTGTGTCCTGTAAAAATATAAAATCAACCGTTTAAAATTTCTAGTGCAAAGCGAGGTTTATAGAGAAGATGCTGTGCCATCTTCTCCAGGAGGTTTATAACGTTCGTGTGATATCAGTGTTGACATTATTTCGATTGTTAAGTCAAGCAAAGCTTCAGTCACGTAAGACATACACCAGCTAACCGTTGGAAAGTCACCTTATGAGTGTAGCAAAGTAGGGTTGTAAACAGTGAAACTTCCATAAGTCGAAGCACTTCTAGTGGCTGGTAAGGAGACAAATTCCCTTAAACAGTTTTATAAGCAATTCCATAACTCACATTCTCCGTAAGTAGAACTTTCCTACGGGGTAATGGTGGTTCGAGTTATGGAAGTTTGACTGTAGTTGCAAGCAAACGTTGACTATCCGACCTTTCGACTTTTCTATAAATTTAAACAGTCGACATTTTTGGATTTACAAGTCGATTAATGGATAACATACAATACAATATTAAGTTTAAAACTTAACAAAAAAGTTAAAACGACAACAATTCAATACCTTTTAATCGGATTAATCGACTTTTTGTGAGTCGACTTATACAATCCAATAGTAAAATACTGAAATGCGCTAAGAAGTCGCCAGTATTTAAATTGCCTTTGACTACTGTGGGATTGTGTTTTGATTTTCATAGCAAGATCCAACCAATCGGAGCTGTTTTTTTTTATCGTTTTTAAACATTTTATATTTTGGTTGTAATGGGCGGGTTTCTTGGGTGACATTTTCTATAATTTCTTAGCTTGTTTTTCATACATCGGCTTAAAAGCCATTTTGTTCTTAGGTGGATCATAGGCTGTTCCAATTTTTCCAGAAATCGAGCGAATGAACTCGTCCACTGATATATCGGTCTGAATATCAACGTGACTGGCAAGTGAGATTAGACTGTTTGTATACATTGACATATCGGCAATTCCACGGTGTCGAACGTGACCGTTGTACACATTCAAAGTGCAAAAAAGGTCAGAATAAAATATATTTTAGATTCATCTTATACATATTCGTACAGGTCCATAGTAGTACTATCACCGGTGGTTTAGTTTTTTTCAGGCGAAATAGTGATAACAAAATAAGGACAAAACAGGGAGCGGGTCGAACGCGACAAAAACAGAAGTAGTTTCCGTGAACATCTTTAAAAACATGAGAATCAGCGAAATCAAACAGAATATGTTATCGATGAAAATTGTAAAATGTTAAAAAATGACAAAGCTTTCGTATCCTCTTTATTTCATAGAAATATCATGGATAGTTTTTTTACATTTAATTTTTAGGTTGGTTCGAACGTGACATGTCGAACGTGACATTTTTTCTATGACTATCATATAGACAAATTAGACCAAAAAGTACCGTTATTCTTCATTCCTTTTGATTCGTCTCTTCAATTTAAGATTTCTTATGCTCTTAGAAAGATTATTTATAATAAGCCTCTTTTTACATAAGCCTCTCTTCACGAAGGAAATTTTAAAAAAAATGTGCATTTAAAAATCTGAAAATGATCCAAAACTACAATTTTGCACTTTGCAATTGTTTTTCGTAAATTTTTGAGTAAATACACGTGAAATTCTTTAATTTCATTAAAATTTGAATATTTTTGTATAGTAATATATTACATTAATGTGATTTTAATAACTTTTAATTTTTTCATCACGGTAGACCTTTTGGTGGAATTACCCATATGACAAAAAGAATGCAACACTTCGCGTGATGGTCATTTAAATGATGTAGTGTGTCACACATAATGTCAATGTTCAAACTTTATAATAAAAAAGAAATATCATGAAAACAAATATTTTATATGTGTTTTAGTTACGTTTACTTTTGAAAACGCAAAATGGATAACCCTTTATACAAAAAAAAATATCACACCTTACAAAACGCTTTAAAATTTGGAAACTTCGCAGCTTATTTAAATAAAGCTGACATATTTTTCATATTTGAGACTCATGTTGTCTGCTTAACACAACACGAATGGATTCCTGCCAAAAAGAAATTCTCTGCAAAAGAAATATGATTTAAATTGTTTATATGTTTATATGTTTAATATGTTTTATACATATTTTAAATTGTTTTATATTTTATTAAAATTCCAGAGATAGTGTGTTAAATTCTAATGGCAAACGACTATTATATTTAATTGAGAATACAAGAGTCATGGTAGATCGAAGTGTGATTCTAACGTAGAATATCGTTTCTGTGATGCCATGGGAAGCTCAGTAATTGCTTATTGCACGGTTTAATGGGTAATTCCACCAAAAGGTCTACCGTGATGAAAAAATTAAAAGTTATTAAAATCACATTAATGTAATATATTACTATACAAAAATATTCAAATTTTAATGAAATTAAAGAATTTCACGTGTATTTACTTAAAAATTTACGAAAAACAATTGCAAAGTGCAAAATTGTAGTTTTGGATCATTTTCAGATTTTTAAATGCACATTTTTTTTAAAATTTCCTTCGTAAAGAGAGGCTTATGTAAAAAGAGGCTTATTATAAATAATCTTTCTAAGAGCATAAGAAATCTTAAATTGAAGAGACGAATCAAAAGGAATGAAGAATAACGGTACTTTGTCTATATGATAGTCATAGAAAAAATGTCACGTTCGACATGTCACGTTCGAACCAACCTAAAAATTAAATGTAAAAAAACTATCCATGATGTTTCTAATGGTGTTGATCATGCATGATCTTGGTGGCTAGTTTATGTCGCCACGACGAGAAATTACGTTGCCTGGAAATGTCACTTTCAATAAAGCCATATTCGCTCGAGTTGTGTGGCATGTGGCACCGTCTTGTTGAAACCACATATTCAGGCAAAAAAAAGTCGGTTATCATACGACCATAACGCTCCGAATTGACGGTGACAGTCGTTCCCTCGTCGTTTTCGAAGAAGTAAGGTCCAATCACACCTTCGGACCAAAGAGCGCACCAAACAGTGACTTTTTGTGGATGTAATGGTCTCTTTTCAATTACTTGAGGATTCTCAGAACCCCAATTACGACGATTTTGTTTATTGACATACCCACCGAGTGAAAAATGTGCTTCATAACCATAAACCATAATCTCCTCTTAAAGCACCATATGTGGCTGTGCCAGAATCACCATTTTTGTCGTAGGTTTTAATAATTTTTACGCGTTGTGTGATAGTTAAGCGATCCATTTTCGTCAATGTCAGACTTCCAACTGAAAAGAAAAATAATTGGTTTAACAACTTAGTCTGACATATGTCGAATTCCCTATACTTTTGAAACCACGAAATGGTATTAGGGTATCGGAAGCAGGAAAGAGGAAGTAGAGTTTGTTCCCATTTATTTTGAATTTCTGAATGTCACAACTGGCAGGAAACACATTTGCTGAAAGAATATTCCACATACGAACGGTTCGGCTGAAGAACGCATTTTCTCAATCCCATCAACCGGCCACTTCACAACGAACGGACGAGGGACTCTGGAAAGCCGCGTATTCCGGCTAAATGTTCTAACATCAGGGACAGGACGACGGATACCGTTACAATATCTATAGAATAGCGACACACAACCGCATTCCGGCGATGCTGTAGGGAGACAATAGAGTTGGATACCCTACCATCCCCAATCATCACCACCGCTCTCCTCTGTACACGGTCCAGAAGCTTCAAAAATGTCAATGGAGCTCCTGCCCATATATGGGAGTTATATTCCATTTTAGGCCGGATGTATGTGGTGTAAATATTTATGAGGTCAGATGGGGTGAAGTATTTCTTGCACCGCTTTAAACAGCCTAAACACTTGAATGCTTCTTTCGACACTTCGAAATTACGGCTAAAACGCCACCCATTGTCATTATTGATATTTTCTAGACCGAATGCTTACTCAACAACCGGACTTTGAACTAGCTGCGCGAAGTATATGTGATGAGATCATTCCGAAAGAACCGTCAAATAAATCAGCTTCAGAAATGAAAGCCTCTTCTAGAAGCCCAACTTCCATAATGAAAACCACGTTCAGTCTACAAAGTAAAATTTTTCCAAAACCGGTAAAAAAAATGTGCCAGCCTTATGTAAATGTCAAAACTAAATGTGTACAATGTTAATGGCCATTTCGAGTCCTTATTCTGCAAAGAGTAGATGTCACGAGTCGTTGGTGAAATTTTTTTTTTTTTTTTTTTAATTATTCTACACGTCGAAACCGGATACAGAAATAAAAATGGCCATACCTCAATTATAGGGCCAGGAATGTTCTAAGCTGCAACACCTTGTATACGAATTCCACAAAATTTTCGGTGATACTGCTGCAAAATTAAATATCCCGCCTATTAAGTTGCATTTAAAACCCGATGCGCCACGAGGCTGTTTTGCATCAGACATTGACAAAAAAAATTGCTGCGGGTTTCTACAAAGGAATTGACTTGTCGACAATCCATGTGGTTGCTAAAAAGGATGGAAGGTTTCGAATTACGAGTGATTACAAGCCAACGGTCAATCCAAGAATAATATAAGGCGAACCGAAGTCCGATCATTTTTAATAGGATGAATGGGTCCAAGTTTCTTTATCATCTGGATATATCACTTTTTGCCGTAATAATTTGGAATTTTCGTTAAAATTTTGCTGATAAATAACAGCATAAATAATATGCTTCCGAATACAAATACAAGAAAATGTACAAAAAAAATGTAAATCTGATAAGTTTTTGGGTCATTGAAAAAGTGTTGCCAACGAAATTAGTACTCACAAAAGTATTTTGCTTTTTTAAAAATACTGGTAGTAGACCTTGATATTATTGTCACTGTTTTTTCGTGTTCAACTTTTTTGCTTTGTTTACACGACTTATGTGTATTTCCATTCAAATTTTTCACAATTCGGTCATTTTTATTGTTGTTTGTTGAGTTTTAATTCATTAAAATGCCAAAAGGAACCGAATTAAATGTTTCTCAAAGGAAAATCATCTTATACCTTTATAAACAAGGTAAACCTATTGCTTATATATCAGAAATGTTTGAAAGATGTCTTCAAACGATCGAAAATGTGATAAAGCGAGCAAATGAGCGCGGAAATATAGAAAATATAGCTCGTACAGGACGTCCGAAATCGTTGTCAAACAAGAATGAGAGGAAAATACTGAAAGAAATTCGGGAGAATCCACATTTATCGGCTCCAAAACTGAATGATAAATTAAGAGGAACCCTACGCAACAATGTAAGCAACGAAACAGTACGCAGAGTACTCAGATCTAACAATATTCATGGACGAGTGTAAGAAAAAAACCTTTCATTTCTGAAATAAATCGCCACAAGAGATTATCATTCGCAAATCTCCACAAAAACAAAGGTTTGGAATTTTGGCAGTCAATAATATTTAGCGATGAGAGTAAATATAATATTTTCGGCTCTGATGGACGACGCATGGTGTGGAGAAAGCCAAACGAAGCGCTTAATATTAAAAATCTCAAACCAACAGTAAAACACGGAGGTGGTTCTATAATGGTATGGGGCTGTATGTCCGCCCTAGGAGTTGGAAACTTAGTATTTATCGATGGAATTATGGACAAGCTTGTGTATTTGTCCATTCCTAAAGAAAACAAGATGGGGCTTCCAAGAAACGGTTATTATTTCCAACATGATAACGATCCCAAACACACAGCTTTGGACGTTAAATTATGGATGTTGTATAACACAAAACACTTGCCAACACCTCCTCAAAGCCCGGACATAAATCCAATAGAAAATTTGTGGGCGTATCTGGAGGAAAAAGTGTGGCAACACCAAATTTCTTCGAAAACTACATTAAAACAAGTTTTACAAGAAGAATGGGACAAAAAACCCATAGAAAGGTGTCGAAATTTGGTGGAGTCTATGCCACGACGATTAGAAGCTGTGATTCATAACAATGGATATGCCACAAAATATTGATTTCCACTTTTCAACTTCAGTATGACGGAAATACCATATTATAATTTAAAAGCAAAATACTTTTGTGATCTTGAAAAAAACTAACAATTTTATAAAATCTCCCATAATAACGAAGTTATTTTGAGTATTTTTTTATGAATTCAATCTTTAAGTTTCCCTTATTACGTTATAAATAAATAATTTTTGTTTTTGAAAATATTAATCAATCTCTACAGTGTATTTCTGAAAAAAAAACATAATATTCAATGAAGGCAAAATACTTTTGGGACTCACTGTATGTATATTCGTAGCTGTTTTCAGAGAATGTCGCCTAATATGATTTGTTCATACTCGATATGTCTAGGCGTCTTCTCGACGAACTTTTAAAGAAACTGTTCGATTGGACCATAGGTTCAGAAAATTCATAGATGCTCTAATATCAGCACAAATATTAAAACAAATTTTCTGACCAAAAATTTCTCCCAAAATCCGGTACAGCTGACCAACTTTTTTTAAATTATTTATGAATTCAGGAACTTGTTAATGTAGTTTTGACAACAATGAATGTACAGTCATACTTACATGTCCATGATTATCCATTTTGATTTTGTATTCACTCAAATGATAATGAAAGCTAAAATTTTTTTGATGTAATTTCGCACTGTTTGAGGTGTAACGCGAATTCCAAAGTCCTGTTCCAAACTTGCAGCCAGTTGTATGCCGACGTAGAAATGAGCAGTGTCTTCTTGATAGCTTGGAACGGTTTACATTTCGTCGCGCTTTTTTAAATTGGCCACATTTTTGTAACTAGAAACGACATATTGTATTGTAGAAGCACTGCGCTTCATTATTTTTGCGATTTCCCGTAAAGATTTTCCATCAATGTGAAGATCTATTACTATTTTTCGTTGTTCGTCCGAAAGTTCGCTTGATTTTCTACCCATGTCACGAAGTTTTTGTAATAACTGCACTGAATTTATTATTTTTTGATAATATAGTCTTCAGCAGCAAAAAAGCGGCTTTTGTTATCCATTATATGAATACTCCGCCATCTAGCGTCTGATTTATGAGTTAATAATATATGAGCTTTTTTTTACCATAAAAGTAATAAATCTATATGAAATTTTGAAAAATGCGCGTATTGTATTGAACAGATCGTTAATTTCCAATTTTTAGTGGGTGTACGAATATGGGTTTTGCATACTGTATGAAGTATTACGTAGGTCCGCAAGGAGAGGAGAACACTGAACATAAAATATATTTATTCGTTTTTCTTCGTTAATAACAAGGCAAAATTCGAATCTGTAATATTATTAGAATGATGAGTATATGTATAATATAGTGTATAATACACCGACTTGCATCGTTAATTAGGACCGACCAAACGGGACGCACTGCGAAACAACGCAAATCGAATCACTTTTCTCCGTCTATTTGTATGGATTTTTCGTTAATTCGTTCCAGAAGAAAATTTTTACTATAAATAAATGTATACATAGACATATTTTTTATAATTTATTGCAACAAAAAGATAACGTAAAGTAAAAAAATAAATTCAAGCCAATTCATACATGCAAAAAATCAACATACACATATAATTAATTCAATTAATTAAGTTATTAAATAATTTGTGTTACTCCAAAGCAATGGTCACATCAGGGTTTTGATTCAATTCTTTTTGAAAAAATCCGGTTATTTACGTTGAACTTTAACTGATTTTTTTTTTTGTAAATAAATTTCTCTATAACAATCAATGGCATCTGTCACAGCGTTTAAAACTTTGCTGCTACGATTTTCGTTTTATTTTATTTATTTTTTACGGAGCAGAAATTGGTCTTACACTTTATCGCACTAATATTTCTTGTAAACTGACACAACAAATTTTAAAACGAGGTAAGCAGATGTCTTGTGTTTGATCAAAAGCAAATAAAAAGGGAAATACCCTTTCTATGCACAAAATGTAATAGAAAACGACGCAAAACGAAACATTAACGACGCAATTCGAAGCCACGCAATGTTTATTTTGATGACGCAAATCGAATCAACGCAAATCGGGGTATTAGTGTACTCGTAGAACGAAGAAAAAGTACATCGGCAATTTTGTAAATAAAGCAGACGTTTTTATATAAATTTAACATTAGAGTTTAAAATTGACCAAACTGAGATTGGTCCTATCATTCGACCAAATTTGGTTGAAAAGGACCAGAACGGCAGCACTGGATTAGGAGATTTTGTTGTCGTTATATTTTTATTTACTGAATCTTTAATTAATGATCAAATATTAATCTGATAGTACCTGCCACCGCACTACCTTTTCTGGCCAAAACTATTAAAATATAAAACAAGACTATTTTCTGTAACAACTAATAATTGTGAGTTATTATCTTTTCCACTTTTTTGTTGCGCCAAACAAAAAAATTTAAGAGTGCTGAATTTTGTAAACAAGGGCAGCCTGAAAGAAAATTTGTTTGACTCGAAAATCGCAATTCGAAATAAACAAATTCTTTAAACTAGAAGGCTGTGTCGTCCGCAAATGTGAAAGTGTGTGTGTGTGCGAGTAGTTGTGGGCATATGTGCTGTATATATTGTGTACAATATGGGTCCCACTTATTTTCTTAGGACTCGAATGCACTCCCCAACATACCAAATGACTTGAGAATAATATTATAATAAGCTTACCATCTCAAGCTTGAAAAAGAGTTGAGAATTTATTGTAAAAGGCTTGTGTAACAATTGTAGAAAAATCGAAACGGAACCCCCTAGATAATATTAAATGTGTACGCTTACAATAAGCTTATCCTTGTAATTGTAGAATAAGCTTACGAAAATAATATTGTCTCAAGCTTATGCTTGTAATTGTAGAATAAGCTTACAAAAATAATATTTTCTTAAGCTTATCATTGTAATTGTAGAATAAGCTTATATTAAAATTTGGTTTTTTTTTGGTAATTTTCGTTAATATTAATTAATTTTATTAATTCAGTCCATTTTTTGGTACATTTCGGTTTTAATTAAAAATAAATAAATAAATAATTCACATTCTGGGTTTTTTTTTGTAATTATTTCGCAACTTAGTTCGATTTTTAGCGAACTGGAAGAACGTTCGCGTGTCTTTTATAAACTGGTCCTCCGTGTTGCCCAATGATAAAGCTGCATCTATGATATGTATAAATTTATTGTTTATTTTCATTTAATATTTTTAACTAGTAAGTTGTAATGCGCCTATGGCGCCCGTTGAAATATGGGAAAAAAATTTTGTTGAAAAAAAAAAAATTTTGTGGAAAAAAAAATTTTGTTGAAAAAAAAAAATGTTGAAAAAAAAAATTTTTCTTAAAAAAAAAAATTTTGTTGAAATAAAAATTTTTGTGGAAAAAAAAATTTGTTGAAAAAACAATTTTTTCTTAAAAAAAAAAATTTTTGTTGAAAAAAAAAATTTTGTTGAAAAAAAAATTTTTTCTTGAAAAAAAAAAAATTTCTTGAAAAAAAAAATTTTTGTGGAAAAAAAAATGTTGTTGAAAAAAAAATATTGTGGAAAAAAAAATTTTGTTGAAAAAAAAAAAATTGGAAAAAAAAAATTTTGTAAAAAAAAAAATTTGTAAAAAAAAAAATTTGTAAAAAAAAAATTTTGAAAAAAAAAAATTTTCGAAAAAAAAAATTTTTGGAAAAAAAAAATATTGGTAAAAAAAAATTTGGGGAAAACAGAATTTCTGTACAAAAAAAAAAATTATTTTTTTTATTATTTATTATAGAATGCCTATTTAAATTCCTACGTACTGCGTGACAGAGTCAGTGAATCAGGGAATCAGTGAATCAGTGTCGAGGGTAAATATATATTAAGATTGAACTTACTTCTTATAGCTTTTGTTGTGCTTAAATTGCGCACACATCTCTTTGTCTCTGTTCCTTTCCAACATAGCTGTTCTGCTAAGTCGTCCGTTACTAATTTTCTCCAGCAATTCCTTATAAAATTTGGTGCCTTGGCACCAAGTGTCAGTTCGTTTTCCTGAAAAAATATATCATAAAAAATTAAATGTATTTAAATGTATAATTTGTACTAAAAAATTTTTTGGTTTATACACGAATTGAACTTACAAAAGAAGTAAAGTTTTCGTCTTTTTCTTGCAGCCCTTTTTCAAAATCTAAGAATGCCTGCATTTCTTTAAATGGGCTTGCAGGCAACAGGACATTTTTTTCCCTTCTTTTTTGAGGTCCTGCAACTCCTTACGCAAACTTTGCACTTCATTCGTCAGCCTAGCGAACATCGACTGAATTGCTGCTATCACTTGTTGTGCTTGTTGTTGTGTTTCTAATAAATTGATTATTACCTTCAGAATTTGGTAAATGCGCCTGGTTATTTTCTTTAACAGCATTGGATTGCATGTTATTGTCCTGGTTATTTTTGAAATATTTGCCAAAGTCTTCAGACATCGTGGACTAGCGGTAGAAAAACTGTTCTGCTGTCATCGGAGAAGGAAACCATTTTAATTATTTCATGTAAAAAGTGTCCCTGAGTAGTTTCTGAGACTGATAAGTGCGTTGTTTGCCATATATTGAATAGAGAAGATTTCAGTGGATATTGAAACATTGGTTCCAAATTCAATACTTTTGATCCAACCACTCTTATCGTTCCTGTATAGTCAATTGATGAAACTTTGAAAATCCCCGGCACCGAAATCTTCATCCAATTCATTAGTTTTTTGTTTTTTATTATTAAAAAGAAGTTCAATCACTTCTTTTGTTTCTCTTCGAACACTTATTTTTATATTTATTAGACATTTTTATTATTTTATTAAATTGTTACCAATTTTTTAACACAACACAATTATACGTACACTCGCTTTGAAATCGAACACTAAATGCAAAACACAAAACAAATTGGTCCAAAAATCAAACTTGCCTTGTTGACACTTTTCACCAAATGAAACATTAAAAGAAAGCAAAACAAACAAATTTGTCAACAAATGAAGCGGCACTTGTTGACATTTCTCTTACATACTTAAGAAACGTTTGTCTATAACAAGAGTTTCTCAAGCGTAACTGCACTTGCTAGATTTTGTGTGCGACTTGAGAAACTATTGTGGATTTACTATTTTTATAATATTCTTCTCAATTTTTGTTCGCGAACTTGAGAAACTATTGTGGATTTACTATTATTATAATATTGTTCTCAAGTTGTATTGAGATTTTATTCCTATTTGGTATGTTGGGTCCTTTTGATCGCACTTGAAAGGATCGAGCTGTTGTGCTGTTGTCAGACCTTGTCAAATGCTTACGAAATGCCGATGAAGTGCACTACTGCATTGATTCTTTTCATATGCGTTTCTAATGCCAATCCGTTTTAATTCGGTTTACTTGCTCAATACTTGGTGATCAGTTATTATTTTGTTTCTGTGAGGGACGATTTTTCGGATACTGAAAATTAAAAAACTGTGAACAAATATTTCAAATTAATATCTATCTAGCCAACACTTGGAAAAATAAGTAAAAGGTTCTGAGTCGGTATAAAGTATTCTGTTGTAAACCAATGCAATTAAACGAAAAGTAGAAAATTGAAATATGCCTTATTAATCCCTGGTTAAATTCACAAGGACAGCAAATTACCCGGTAATCTCACCCATATATAAAAAATTTATAAAAAAAAAATATGTTATTTTACACTGATTTAAATATGTTGTATTTGTAGTGTACCCGTCGTCTGAGATGATTTCAAGACGGGATTTAGACTCCAAAGCGGAATAGACGGTTTCAAATCTCCACAGAAGTATTTGTTCTTGTACTTTATCTCAATCTCTATATCGTTGACTTCATTCCAGAGTATGCTAAGGATTGATTTCTTGATAGCATATGACTGCAGTTTAAAAAAATCCATTCCAAAACGGGTTAAGTAGCACCAAGCATTCATTGGAAGGGACATTATTTTTTGACAAACCTCATCGGATAAGTGCGACAAATCAAAAATTCAAAATATGAATTTTTATGTTATTTTTGTATTGAATTTCATTTCTAAATTATGTCTCAAGTAGAAACTCTGAAAAGAAATCAAGTTAGACAACTGTTAGACATTGACAATGGGGAAATTACAGTTGACGCCTCTACTGGTCTCATTTCGCTTCCACCTATTTTTTGTTCACAAAGTCAGCAGAAGATTTAATAGGGAGATTTCCGGTGTATTGAAGCAAATTATAAGAAAAAGAGTCAATTGAAAGTCAAATTGATGGCCAATTGTATTTATTTCCGTCGATCGATTCTATTACCTATCCAAACCATGTCGTCAACTGTCCAACTGAATTCCTTAACTCACGTGATTTTCCAGAAATGTCGCCACACAAATTGCAGTTCAAAGTAGGATCGGTTATATCGGTCAACCAACCAAGAATTTGTAATGGAACAACACTATCTGTTAAAAATCTGATGAAGCACCTGATTCCAAGGATACCAATGATTTCAACCGATTTTCCGACTCCCATGGTCATGCTCGACAGTCGTCGCTTTTCACTTTCGCTCAGGCAGGGAAAACATAAAATGTGGTTTATCAGCAAGTTTTGCGATGAGTGCAATGAAATCATAAGCAATTTTTTTTTTTAAAAATTAGAAGTTCCAATTTGTTTCTTTCCAAGATATTTATTATCGATTCAATGCACATAACTATTTTTCGTATGTAAATACAGCTACAGGTTTAAATCTGTCGCCCCCACTGGGATCATATGTCCCAGCGTAGTTGCTCACATCATGTATCCCTAACATCTCATACATTATCCTTATAACTATATTTGCCGTCAACATTTAAATAAACCTAAAAGATTGAAAAAACCTAAAAGATTAAATGTACAGTTACCCGAGGATCAGAAGAGCTGGCCGGGTCAGCTAAGTGAACATCTTCTAGGTAGGGCGAAGTCTGCCCAGAACATAATTAATCCGCAAACTTTGTTTAAGTTTAGAGAGAATCTTAACCCATAAGTGTGTATATTAAAAATAATATGATATGCATATTTGACATAAAATAAATCCAATATTTAGTTGTTCATTGCCCTTATCATCTCCAAATCAATATACCTGCCAACTTCAACAGGGAAATGAGCTTCCATGTGATAAAAACGATAATATTAGTAGGGTAGTTCCAGGACCGGACTTAGCCTTGAATTGTCGTAAGAAATCAATTAAAATAAAAATTACATTTCTTCAAATTGTAGATATAAAATAAGAGAGTACCATAATTTCAGTCAGTACTAAACATGGACTACATTAAATAAATAGAAAATAAATCACTAAACTTTACATGCTAATTCGGAAACAAATCCACTTTTTTTATTTGGAAAATGTGTTTTCTATAGAATTTTGTGTTTTCTAAAAAATTGTTGTGTGTTTCTAAAAAAATATATTTTTTTTAAATATTTTCGGGGTGATAATAAAATATTGGTGTCTCAAAATAACGGGAGCTATATCGGATGATTGGAACTAATTGGTGAGTTTGATCCGTTTTTTGCAAGTATGTGTAATGAATTTGTTGATATACTGGGATAGCAGGTGTTAAAAATAATTGTTAACTTAAAAATACCATTCTATTACTATGGATCCAATACCAGATCTCTCGCATGTAAACCGAATGGCAATGATGTTTCTCTAAAAGACTGGCACGGACAAAGTTACGGTAATGCAATACAAATGTTGCTGGAAAATATTGTGATGTTCATAAAAGAATGAAAGAAATATCGTAACACCCACAACTAAAAGATGGAAAATTATGACAGCGTATTTGGGCGCAAATAAAGTTTGGAAATCTCTCCGAGATACAAGATGGTCGTCACATGTAATTGCTAATAATTCTCGGATTACTACAATCATATTTCTGAAGGTTTGACATTAATTGCACGCAATAATTTCGATCTGTATGAAGCGACCGCTAAAGAAAAAAAATACAAATGATGATTATGATAAAAATAAGTCCGAAAGAACAAGAATTCGCAGCACACGTATCAATTTTTATGAAGGGCTATCAAAAAGTGTTCAGTTGAATGACATAGAAACATTCCGTGGAAATACGTTTTTTCCTATACTCGATACATGTTATGCGTATTTGAAAAAAACGTGAAAATACGTACTAAGAAATTAAAATAAAAATTTGGTTTCCGTTCTCAATTAACTCCCATTTTTACCCGACTTTGATATGATTTCAAATTACTATACCACGTAATCACGCCACATAATTTGTTTATATTTATCGATCATGTTGCAACATCGGAAATTACGCCATATACTCGTTGACAATAACATTAGCATAAAGAGTAGTTTTACTTACCGGTAGTTGGAGGGCTGGCAATAAAAAAAAAACCTCCATTAGTTTGGATTCGATATTTACCAATTTTTTTTTAAGATGTTCTACAAATGCAACGCAAACTAATTCGAAAAAATTAAAAAAAACGGTGAATTTCATGTCTATACGATCTCAGATTGTATCAAACACTCATTTGGAACGACTTATGTATCCAGTAAAAATGATGGTACCACGAAAAGTTTTCTTGGAAGATTTTATTATTTTTGGTTTTTATTTTACAAATTTTCACTTTTTCATTTCCCAAATTGTGAGTTTTTCATACACACAGACCGTTTAGGGCATAACACGGAGAGCTAACACATGCAGTCATAAAAATTCCTTATCCTAAGTTAGAACTGTATGGAATTTCGTACACGTACGCAGCTTTGCAGGAGCTGCCTGTAATCGAGCGCAAGTCATATATTATAATCAACAATCCGATATTAGCAGACCGTGTGGATATTCCAAATGTCTTCGAGTATATGAAATGTCAAACTCCACGTACAGAATGTAAATTATGTCAAAAGACGTACGTACGTTGCCATATTTCTAGAGAATGACATTTGACGTTGTGAGATTTTCCGAGAATACCTTTGTGAAACTCATTATTTGAAGTATTCTTCCCTGCGAGTTCAACTCTAAGTTTAGGGAAAGAACTCTTAGGTGCGCCATGTTTGGAATGGAATGTCTTGGAGTTTGTAAGATCCGTACACATATATAGATACGAATTTGCGGGTCTTAACAGATGATGACCTTCGGCAGAGCCCTGGTATACAGTGGGATCGAATGCAGTCCAATTCTGCCATGGCCGAGAATTTGCCATGGTACCGGATTCTTTTTGTTTAAATTTGCTAATGACTATGTATGAATATGTACATATATTGGAAATAGTATTGATATCAACATATGGATCGCTTAAATGTATTTGGTTTTAGTTGTAGACTCCTCGGACCATTCCTTCGCGATTGCGGGTGTGCCACTTGCAGGTTAGGATGCGAATGTAGGTCCTTCGGAAGGATGCATTGCATAGAGCGTAACAAACGGGATTGATGGTTGAGTTGATGTAGCAGAGAGCATAGAAGAATTCCCAGAGCTCGTTGGGTATGCAATCGGAACAGGTAGTTAACGGTTTAATTAGAACTAAAATATTGTAGGGTGTCCAGGTGATAATGAAACTTAGTAGTATTGCTGAAAGGGTTTTGGCTGCTTTTGATTCTTGTCGTTTTTCTTGAGATTTCTTCTTTTTCTTGCCGGCGTTTCGGGCTATAGCGTGTGTACTCTTGCCCAGCTGCTTTGGGATAATTTTCGCATTAAGCGGAATACGAACATCTGGGGTCATGTGCGACAATCGTCGTCCGAGCGGCAAGCTATATTCCGAGTCTCGAGATGGCAATGTCCTTCGCGGAAGTAGATTGTTGGGCGCGACTGGCGAATCCTCGTGTATCATCTTGATGGAGGGCGCCATTTCAATGCCATTACTCGCACTGGCCCCATCCGGTGGTAGCCGTATTAATATTGTATAAACTGACTCCTGACTAACCGAACGTGTAGTCATCTTATTGTTGTTGGACATGGACCGAGCTTCTCTCGTCCCCCCAATGGAATTCATGTCCTGCATCTGTGATAGTGGCGTCAGCGGTGGTCTTAGTGGAATCGGTGAGACATCTGGTAGTAAAATACTCGGTGGGCGTACACCACTCACACTTCCGCCAAGGGAATACGTATCTCTCATCATATTCGAGGCGCATCTATTTTAGAATGACAAGAGAAAACAAAGGACAAATTGATATTTATTCAACAATAGAAACCAACAAGCAAATTGATAGGCAGTGTCACATACACCCAGGATACGTTCGTATTCTGGTAAGAACTTCACAACGTTTTTGAGTGACCGTTGACTTTAAAAGTAAACTAGTAGTTCTTAGTCATACAACCAACCAACCATACAACTACTCTAGAAAAAAAACACCTTGACGAGACAATTTTTGAAACTTTTAAATTCGGCACACATTTAAAGATCGGAATTGTCTATGATTTATATTAATTGTCCGTTGCTTAATCTATACATGCGTAGGTCAAATTTGGAAAGCATATCTTTTTAAACCAGCCGAGTTATAGAGAGTTCGGTTTCTCCTCGTTGATAAATATTAGTCATATTCTCTGTGTCGTAGTTATGATGTCGAGAAAACAGTTATATCTGCATTCTCTCGCTATCGATTGAAGTGAAAATGGGATTCAAAATGAATGGCCTCACTAAACGAACATTTGTATGAAACTTGTCAGAAATTCGCTTATCAACCAAGTAAAGTGGTATCGGATTTTATTACGGTCAAACGTCAGACTTCATAGTGAATGAGTTAGAAAGTAGTTCACTCCCAGGAAACAGTCACATTACGTGTATTATGTTACACAAAAAGAGTTCTGCATGATCTGAAAACATTTTTTTTGTTGGTATAGACTTGATAAATGTTAGGAAAGGCTTGATAAATACAGCGAAATATCTAAAATTCAGGGAACTCGTTATCTGGAGCGATAGAAGTTATGTGAACATCCTGGCTGGTAGATTATTCTCTTTACGATAGAATAGGTCCGTTGGTCCGCAGTGTCCACAACTCTCGGCCTCCACGGTCACCGCCAAGACAGACCCAAGGAACAAAAACCCATCCAAAAAGGACCTTCACAATCATGCGTACCTCCTTTAAAATCCTCGATCTACTGATGAGATTCGGAGCAAGAGAACAACTCTCTTCAATGCGAGGGTTTCAAGCGAGATTATTCTCCTACGAAAGATGCTACAAGCCACGACGCAGCAACCGCTTCTTCATCTGTCAGCGAGGACACCCAATCAGTCACCGAAATTAACCTTCATCACTCAAAAGCAGCTTCTAAGACTATCCTTAAGCGGAGCTCATCTGTATCCAAAGACCTTGGTTGTACAAAGGCTGGGTTTGCTGACTTAACATGGACGGCTATAGTATTCTCTATACAGCTGAACCAGGTACGACAAGAGCCTATGTCACGGAACAATCGTATTGCTTTTCTTCTTAACGATTTTAGCGATAAGGACACGTGCACTATCGTAATTGAGGGTAAGAGGCAGATAGTGGGGTTCATAAGCTGCTACAGGGCGCATGATTATGGAGAGGAACCATCAAACTCCATCGCAAACAAGGCGATGACCAAACCGAAGAAACATCCCCCTAGTTATGTGCTCGGATACTAACGCACATCATAAAATCTTGGGAAGCTCGAAGATCGTTTTTTGATTTAATAATTAAAGGCCAACTAATATTAGTAAGTAGGAATTTTCTATCGAGTCAGATGCCGAAATACAATTCCTTAATAGACGTAAGACTAACTGGTCCACTTTAGCTGAGGTACTGGTTAAAAACCTACCAACATGCTCTGGATCCATGGACGACAAGTCTACCTTAGAATTTACAGTGAACTGTCTACTATCGCGTTACTCTTAGAAATACACCTTCCAGGCTGTCAGCTGATAGACCATGATGCAGCGCATGCGTCGTATGATATCTCCGATATCCAAACCACGCAGCCTCGCATACGATAGTCGGTTAGAAGCCGTATATAACAATGCGATAGATCGTATTATCCCAGCGGACTTACGGGAGAACATCGACACATTAATGCCATCCCTATTGATAATATTCAGAACCGGCTTACGACTATCACATATCCCCTCTCGATTGAAAGCATGCAAGATAGTCTTTATCTCTAAATGGGGAAAAGCAGATCTACAGAAACGGCGCTTAACTCGCTGGTTGGCCATATAGAAAGGACCCAGATTAAACGGGTGAAATCACTAGAAACGTTCCTATTCACTAGGACACACCTCCTTCGATCCCATCCAGGTATTTACAAAATCGGTTAGAGCAATTGGTTGTAAAGGGTGTTTTTTATTGGGGTATAGAACTTTAAGTTGGCATCACTTTTTTAACTGGCGGCCATTTTGTCAGCTGTCAAGTGATTAATATTTTGTTTGGTTTGCCATTTCATCATGAACAGGTTGACAAAAGAACAACGCTTGCAAATCGTGCAAATTTATTTCGAAAGTAATGGTTCAGTTCGCGAAGTTCACCGCAAGCTCTGTCCAGTTTATGCCATTACATCCACAAAAACTGACTGTTTGGTGTCCTCTATGGGCTGGTGGAGTCATTGGGCCATACTTCTTCCGAAATAATGCTGGAGAGTCAGTTACCGTTAATGGAGACCGGTATAGAGCCATGATAACCGACTATTTTGTTCCCGAATTGGATGGCATGAATGTGGATGAGTTGTGGTTCCAACAAGTGGTTGAAAATTGGACCTGTAGAATTGGCATTATTCGAGCCAGCCGCGGCGGCCACGTGCCCGAAATCATATTTAAACATTAATGGCATAAAATTATCCTTCCAATAAAGCCAAATTGATGGACATTAAAACGATTTTCTTGTGTTTTATTTCAATTCGAAGTTCTATACCTCAATAAAAAACACCCTTTAGAATCTACTCAGATCATCTCAATTTTAATGTCTCCTCTAAACGACCGGACTACATAAACTGCCGCACGACATGGGATATCATACAGTGGTATCTTCCCATTCACTGACAGCAAGACAGCCATTAAATCTCTGGAGCAGAAAGCGAGACGTTCGTCGCTTACCCTTATATGGGTTCCTGGGAATAGCGACATGGATGAATTCAGCTGAGTGCGGGTATAATACTGGTTTTTTACCCTCATTGAGCTAAAAAGCTTATATCACGGAAACTACATCCCATTGCGGAAGATTGGTGGACAAATAAAATAAACCATAAAATATGAACGTTTCCTTAAAATACCATGATTGCTACAAATAAAGTCATCCGACCGCCCATATAAGTTTATTATCCCGAGCACATGAAGGTTAATCTGCCACTATTCGATCTGAGAATGTTCATTGCGGCCATCACTAGTAGTAATGAAGTCAAAGCAGCAAAAACCCAGTTAAAAACAATAAGTCCCCAGCAACCGCAAAAATACCGACCAGAGCTGATAAAGTGCACCCTGCACTTTTGGAACACAAGAGTATTATTATCATTTTGGAATCGATGACGCTACGTCGGCTTGTAGCTGCAGGATTAATACATATCTGAAGACGGCAATTGTAATTGTCAGATCCTTTAGGACCGTTCAGAATGATGTCAGTGTTTGTTAATACTTTGAGCTCAACAAAAAGTAAAGAACAAATCCATCTCTCGTAGACTGAAACTTGCCCTATGCTACACGCTTACTTAAGCTGTGCTTGGTGTATTCAAAAGATTGTTCGGAAAATCTATGAACTCATCTCTGTTAGCAAGATATAATGGTGTCACACGAACCGACAGCTCTATGAGGTATCTCCCGAAATGAACCTACAGTTCGCTGTTAGAACATGCCTGGTAACAGGGCCAGATTCGTTATCTAAAAACACTTTAGTCATCAATTACCATAAAATTCATATGCGATCCGGAGAATACATGCATAAGACCGAAGTACTTGGAAAACTATTTGTTATGCTGGACCTTGTTATGCTGGACCGAAATAAATATGCCCACGAATCCATTTGAATATATCGCATTTGAAGTGTTTGCAACCTTTCGCTCACGGATTCTTCTACATACAATGCATACAAATTCCGCTAACCGAGTACATTTCTACAAAATTATGTGTTGGAACCATGCCAAAATATATTGGCACCACAATGCGAAACTGTCGTGGAAAAAACACTCAAACTTCGTTCTTCTTTGGCTTGCTCTTCGCTGAAAAGACGAGCGTCTTTTTCCTGTGACGAAATGTCTAAGCATAGAACACAAATTAAGATATATTTTGCGGACTCGTTGCTCACTTATTGACCTCAGTTGTTGAGCGACCAACGGTTCTGTTCGTATCGAGCTGTCAGTAAGAGACCGATTCGTGTAGTCAACCCGAAACCCGAGAACAAGAATGAAACGAGCGAGCCACACGAAAACTGTCGTCTGAAAATTAACCACGTGAGCGTGAGTTTGGCTCGCGGACGTCCTTGAACATGACTAAAAATGATTAGTTAGCTTTCACTCTATCAGTTAGACTGTCACTCATTTAGTGGAAAGACAAACTACACCTTTGTAAGATCTAAAAAAGATGGAAACAAGATAACTTTTTACATATCGAGGTATTCTTGAAATCTGACAGCAATATAACCGATTACACTCTGCGACAAATGGTAAGGGTCAGTGATCGGTTTGGAATGAAACCACCGGGGAAAGTTATATTGGTAAAAAAAAAGTCATACGTGTTCCAGCGTTTCGCTGGGTCTCATCTAGGAATCGAGATATATCGATTTGAAGTTAGTAAGTATCGTATAGGGGAATTTGTCACGTTTTTGGCTCTTTTGTTTGACATAACTTGAGAACCACTCGTCCGATTTAGCTGAAACAAATTTAGAAAAATTAAGAATTACAATTCCTCTAATCTGTTCTTAAACCGTTTTCCTACTTAAGCAACAGTTTCGCAATTATAATAACACTGTCGCACAGTGTTATTATCCAGAAGATTGAAAATATTTTTGAATAATTGAAACTTACAAAGTATTTCCAGTTTTGGTTGAAAATTCGAATTTAGGAAGAATTTGTAGGTGGAATTATTTTAAATTGTGATAACTACGTAGGACATGAAACATAGGGGTGACGACCTATTGGCCCACTATGTTTCAGCCATAATCAACGTTAACAGACAAAACTAGCGTTTCGAATCGTAAAAATATATGCGGATGGTCGTTAGTGGATTGGGGTAGTGAATGTGCCGATCACTCAGTACACCCACGTGAATGCACAGGTCACTACTTTCAGTTCCTCTATAGAATATTAAGGAAAATACGTACGTACGTAGTCTGTTAAGTCCAATAACCCATCCACTGCCCATTTGTGACTACCCAGGATCTCTGTTTTGTGCAAATATTCTGTGACCAAAAAGAAAAAGAAAGCTCTTCTTCAGCTGTTCTTATCCCCGGCAGATTTGAATGCAATTTCACGAACAAAAACTCAAAATCAAAGAAATTTTAATAAAAAAATCTGCTTCCATAGGACATTTTCTTTTGTACATATAATATTAGAATTCGATGTTTAATACTAGAATTGTAATGGGAAAGTTAACCTCGGGATTTGACCTAGCTAGTTGTGTGTGATGGTATTTTGTTAACGGGTAAAAATAAACAATGATGTGCAATGGACAACTAATTACCCCATATCTGATTGATCCTCATGTTCATACTGATAGTCATCGGAGTCCTCCCGGCCCGAGTGCCACCACGCGATGCACCATTCCCTGACGCTGCCAAGACATGGATATGTGCTCTTCGGTTTGTGTATACTCTTGATCTGGAAAAATACAAATGTCGGTTAGGTTAGGCTATCACGCGCATATGTTGTACCTGGGTAGGCATGTAAACAGGCGAACGGGTAAAACAAAAGGACACACATACGTACGCTTGATTTCCTGGAGTGGATTCCTTGGTAACTGGAATCGATGATCATGTTGGGCATATAAACACTTTCAGCATCGGCAGATGACTCAGATCTCGGACGTCTCCACGTGTCGTGGTCACCGCCGACGCCACCCAGTTGAGAGATTGATAACATGCCAGTGTGATTGATGACCGTATTCTCATCACTTGAAACAAATGTACGATCGGAAGGGGTCAAATATGTATATGTGTACAGGAGTCGATTGTCTTACCTCGAATTAGAGCGTTTGGATGAGTCCTTCTTGCCGGCTTGTAAATTGGGCAAGTCCTTCTGACGCTTTTTTGTTTCTTTCCAAATTCGGTAATAGAGAAAACACATAATAGTTACAGGAAAGTAAAAGGCAGCCAATGCTGTTAGGAATGTGATGTACTGGTTCGTCTCGATGAACTGTATGTAGCACTCGTCCTGGGGAACTGTACGCTTGCCCTCTATGTAGGGCCAACTGTAAATCCAAGGTGGCCACAATATCAAACTAATGCCCCAAGCAGCTGCTATCATGCAGGCGGCCCGGTTGGTCGTTCTCTTCGCGCGGTATGTGAGAGGCCTCGTAACACTGAAGTACCGATCGAAGCTGATTATAAGAAGATTAAGAACAGATGCATTTGAGGCTAAATAGTCCAATGCGAGCCAGGTATCGCAAATGTGGGAACCCAACGGCCAATAGCCGACTATTGTGGAGACGGCAAACAATGGCATTGATATCAGGCCAATAGCAAAGTCGGCAATGGCCAAGGAGAACAGGAAATAATTGCTTATAGTCTGAAGTTGCTTGTCGATTTTGAAGGATATCATCACCATGACGTTGCCAACGACGGTTAGTAAACTAAGAATGCCCGCTATGACACCCATAATAATCATCGACGACAGCGAATAGCGTGGTCCTCGTGTTTCCACAATGTTAGAAATGTTTGTTTGAAGTCCAGTAGCAGATTCGTTTCCAAATAGAACCACAGCAGTAATATTGTCCAGGAAATCGGAGATGACAGTGACATGAGAAAAGCTGTTGCTTCCTGCCGTTGATGATGTTGGTGTTGGTGTCGTAGTCGTCGTTGTCGTTGTAGTGGTTGTAGTCGTTCTAAATGAGGGTGCCAACGGCTCCAAGATACTTGGTGGGCCATGAGCAGCCAGTGCCAGACTAATGTATGAAGTCATTGTATGCAATTAAATGGGTTTTAGTCTGCAAAGAAATCACACACAAACACACACACATGTTTTACATTATTTAACATACGAATATCATTTTTACGAATGAACAAATATTATAGATGAATGCATATACAAAATGGCTACAACTCTGGTGCTGAGATCGGACCAGGGCTTGAACGGGGCTCTCCAGGCGCTGCCTAGTCGAAGGAATTACCCATTATGTGAGTTCTATATTGGATTCATGTCATCGTGGATTCTGTTCGTCATACACCATCTGATATATTTTCTCAATGGTCTCTGGAGCTTTGAATTGAACTTGTTTTTTATACTCTCAGGTCATTATTCCATCTGGTTGGCAGAGTCAGTAGTATCATTCCTATGGTGTTCCTTAGTCATTTATTCGTTACAATGACCGGAACGTCACTTTCCAGTAATCCTATGACAATTATGGTAACTACAGCTTATGAATTGCTTTATAGGCAGGCAATGTCATTTACATAATATACTTATGTAGCTCGGATCTATGGGACTCGAATTTAACAAAATTATTCCGTAGAAACACAAAATGTACAAAATGTAATGCAAGGACTACGTCGACAATATAGACGTATTCGTATATCTCGGATGATCCGTCAACAAAAATAATGCCGGCTAACAAAGAGCAGACTTTTGTGGAATAGCAAAATAAAATACGCTTGTGCGACATACACATATTTCGCAAACGGGTGAGATCTGGCTGCGATGTGTTGTGGAAACGGATAGAAATGCTCCGGCACTCAGCATTTTCAACACCGAGTTCGTGGCAACACGCGATGGAAACAACAAATCGAATAAGATCGGATAACGGAAGAGTTAGCATTGCCTCGTATGGGGGAAAAACTGGGCCATAGTTAACATGTGGCACAAAGCTGATTCTTATGAAAATTGATAAAAAGTTGTACATTCTTTCTAATTCTGCATTCAAGTTAGATCACATTCATTTAGTTCTGTAGTTAAAAATAACAACATTGGGCTCATTTCGAAGCAATGTATTTTATTTATGTATTGGACAAAATTATATTTTCTTTGTAACAAACAATTTAAAAACTATTTCTATGTTGGAAACTCGTGTTCAAAAGTTACAGTTCATTGATGCTGACGATAACAAACACAGATTCAGGAGAATGTGGTAATTTAAAAAAAATGGACACAAATTTCTCGGAATAATTTCGAAAGCGTAAACTTTATTAGTATACATATTTGTATGGACTGAAATTGAAGGGAATTTAATTTCGAATCCAAACCCACAAACTTTCGAGTGTTGGTTACAATTTGGTAACGTTTTTGAAAGATGGGCAAAATATAAAATAAGTTGCTAATCCCCGAATCCGTTGGGGATTTCCCTCAAATCAGTGAGCTGTGGGCAGAATATTTTAAATACTCACTGAGTGTGACTACAACGGGTAATACTTTTCCTAGAGAAGTTTAGCATGAGATGACTTTTTTGGGGCCTTTTTGTAAACTCATCACTGTGCTGCATACGATGCGCAGCATGTTCGAAAATGCAACATATGGTAACACTGCATGAAGCACGTGTTCTAAAAGCCAACAACAAAGCAGATGATGCGGAAACAAAAGGCATATACGCAGTGCAACATGCAACACGGAAAATATTAAATACTATGGATTTTTTAATGTTTCAGATGTGTTTGACAGGATCGTGGAAGTTTACAAGTCCGTAAAATTAACTTCTTCATGGGAAATGAAATACTGAAATAGTTTTGTCAGCTAGAATTTTGTAAACAATTTAAGTATAAAAACCCACTATAGGGTGTTTTGGACTAGCATCCAAATCGCATATCTGTCACGATAAACAATTTTATTGTTAAACTGTGCGCGTTCGTTTTTTTGCAAACAAAATAAACAACAAACCAGCATCATCCACTGATCACAGTTGCGCATCACATGCAGTGCAGTGATGCATTTACGCAAAGGTACTTACTTGTGTCCGACGACACGTATGTTAGTAGCACGATCACTCCAAGTCGCCCGGAAAATGCAGATCCAACGGCGAAAGTGATTGTGACCTACGCTTGACAACTACACTGGTTGTGTTGGTGAGAATACAAAAAGGGTAAAAACGAAAAAAAATAAAGTGCGAATGGGAAAAATAGCTCGGCTTAAGAAGAACAAGGTTGCAGATTCTGACGGAATACCAGCCTAGCTGGTAAGGTGCATGCATCAAATTGACTTCACTATTTTGGAGATGTGGAGGCATGTCTGATATTTGCCAGAAGAAGTTCACGGTCCGAGCCTCAACTATCGCAAAACAAGTCTGCTTTCTTTCGCTTATAAGATTCTATCTGACATATTGTGCGAAAGACTGAACTCGACGATCTGATTCAGCCCTATCAGTGTAGCTTATGAGCGAACAAATCAACTATCGACTAAAACTTCAGATTTCGCCAAATCCAGAAAACCCCTCATGAAAAGACAAAGCGGCATGCGTCGCCTGGAACACTGCGATAAGAGTCATGTCTGCGTATAAAATGCCATCAACGCCATCACAGATCCTCAGTGAAAATAGGAAGCGACCTCTCCGAACGAGATTCGAGATAGAATCGGTGAAGATGGGTTCGATGGTGAACGAGGACAACTGCTAGGCAAACGTCGCACAGGGCGCTATTTGAGTTTGTTCGTTGCAAAAATTATATGTTTTTAACCGAATAATATTATCAAATAATTTAAATGATTAATAGATAATTATTCTGCCTATGAAATGAGTGTTTGGAAAGGGTGCCACGCAATGTATGTGCTTACTTATGGGTTATCAAAATTAATAATTGTGGAAAACTCGATTTTATGGGAGCGAAAAAAAATCCTTTTACTTAATCAAAATTAAATATGTCAAATACAGAAAAGTAAAAATTTTGGCTCTTTAGTTGCCACGTCGAGATAGTGGACGACTGATGTCTGCATGGAAATAAAACGAAGCCTAGTTTTGGAAAATAGATGTGACTTCGGGTTAAGCAATCATTTCAAGAACAGATCCTCTCGTCGAACTGAAACAACACTGTACAACACGCATATTCTACATACATGTGATTCTTTGGAGCGCTGACACATGGATACTTGCGAGAGCAGACAAAGCTGCGCGGTGTATTTTTGAGAGGAAAATTCTTCCCAAAATCTATGGTCCGAGTTATAGGCCAATATACCTAATATTTTACTGGAATTAGGTGGTAGTTTACACAACCAAACGTAGACGAATTTAGCAGAAAAAAACCTAGAGTTACTCCTATACTTTTTTCCGCTGATCACTTCGAAGTTGACCTTCTTTTAGGGAAATTCCCAATATGGACCACAATTTCTTGAATCGCAAAGCCAAACTTTCAAATCAAATCGGATCCAAACACAGATTTATGTTCAATCAATGTTTGAATTTCTCCACTGTGCTGTGGTTCTGGGAATATTCTGGTTCGTCTCACGAACTCTGAGCTTTATGGGTTATATTCTAAAATGAAAGCATTAAACCTCAGCGATTGCGCCTTGTCGGGCAAATCAACTAGAAGGCACCATGTAAAAACACTTTAGACGACAACTACCTGGATAAGTGCAGACAAGGGAATACCGAAATTCCGGTGCACAGTCTGACAGATGAAGACATGAACATCATTGGAGATACGAACTGAATCTCATCGGCATTATACACCGTACCGAATCGGTTGAAAAATCGGCCATTTTAAACTAATTTCAGCAAACAAATTCGCATCGAACATATACATATTTTTCCATACCACAAACAAATGTATATGTATACATTTTAGTCTTACTTTTTATTTTTTTTTTCAATTTGTGATTTTCTATATAACAATTCATCTTATTCTCTCGGTTATTGCATATATTTTAAAGATCGTAGAGGCAAAAAAAATTATGAAAACAGCTGCCAATACACACTTATTCTCACTCAAACGTTGTACTTTGTTGAATTTAATAAGTTCGTGGTCTGTTTTTCCCAAACACGTTATTGCTTATACACAAATACCTAATATTTATAGCAAATGAGTTACATTTACATCCAAACAAGCTTTGTGTAGAAGGGAATAAGCTTTTCTTGCTACAAACACGCGTTTTATTTACTTGTGTGTAAACATTTAAAAAAGACGTATTTTTCAGCGTGTACCGAAGATCTAATTATACACATCTCGTATTGTTGAAGCATTAAAATTGTTCAGAATCGTTAAAAAAAACTTTTTAGAAGCGCCACATACAATATTCCTCCACTGACTAACAGTTCCCAATTGCAGTTTGAGACCGATAACGTGAGACCGATAACGTAAATTCCGTTGAATGTAATCTACCAAAAAAAAGAACAGGTTTGGAAAAAATGGCACCCGAATCCATCCACGAATCTAATTTTTATACAAATGACAATGCAAACTCTTATGCGAAATGGGGGAATTCCAAATTTAAAATCGAACAATGCTGGGCTCTTGTATTTTAGTGTTTCCCGATAATCGCCAAAATGTGAATAAAGCAGAATAGAAACATGGTCCACCCATATTTGTTAAAACCGCTCGAAAATTGCACACTGCACACGGCACTTTTTCAAGTTATTCAATATTATCAGCGCGTTGTACATGAAGAACAATACCACGTCAAGGTAACTTTTGTGGTTGCCCTTAAAGTGTTCATTACTCAGAACACCACACCAAAGTGTGGTAATACATATGTATGTGCTGGGTCCAGATTGTGTGTTTTCCGAATCTTGAACAATGTTTTTAATAAATGGGGGTTTCTTCTTAGAAAGAGAAAATACAGTGCAGTTTTTCAAACTTTTTACTAAATACAATCTTGTCTGCTGTCAATGTTTCCGAGTTCGGTTCCGCACAGACCCCATATACGCGATGACTTTTCACCAAGACTAAACAGGCAAGACGTTCGACGATTGTTGGCGAAAGGGGTGGAGAAGCATGAGTCAATTCAGTTAATTCGAAGTAAAAATTCAATATCTAATGTGCATCTACAATTCTATCGTAAACAATGTTTATCAAAATTTGGACTGAAATATTAAGCTTCGGATATTTTAAGTCATGTGGCCGAGTTCTTCTCGAACTCAGAAATTCTTTTTTTCTATACCATAAAATTTTATTAAATCATTTACATTTTTTTCGTATAAAACTTATATATAAGTCCATAAGAACAGAGTAATTTTGTTTTAATTTTCAAATAAAAAGTCAACTTGAACCGAAAAATCGTATCGAAATTCGAAAAGTCGATTTTTGCTTGCAACTATATAACCCTAGTCACGAAATGGAAATTGGTAGGGAATTCAAAAGAAAATGCCACGAAATCTAAGGGAAAATTCATCGTGTAAATTGGGATATAGTTGGGATTTAAAATGTTACTAGCTGTCCCGGCAGAATTCCTCCTACCTACAAAAATATTGACTGAAATGCCGATCTAGCTTTGGTCTATCGATGTATGTATATAAATAAAAATGATCTGCGTTGGTAATCGCAACGACGTTCTCAGATCTACAAGGGTTTTACTATTTTTAAGGAAAGATAAATGAGTTACGTATTGTGTCCGACTATCACACAACAATCGCAGGAACATCAAAACTTCTTCTAAAGACAGACTTACAACTGGGAACGCCTTAAAACTTAGCTGGTGCTTCAACTTTTGTTATTTTTTGCTAATATTTTTTAAATATGTCATCCAGCTCAGAAAGAATTAATAAATCCGGAATAAAGACAAAAAAAGAACACGATTTGGAATCGCCAGCGGACCAATCTGGAACCAGCATGTATGTCCAGTAAGTCGTGGCATACAGAAATCTTTTGAGTTCACCAACCAATCGTTGGTTTTTTTATCCTAATTATTTAGATTTTATTCATGTTCCGACCGGTCAAAATATACTTTTTAACTTACTAACTTAAGAGGAGGGTAATTTTGCTCAATACATTTTAAAATTTAAATGCCAGAGGGCGTCATCAATATTTGACCATTGAATATCATCGACCTCATGTCTCTCATGTATTCTAGGCAAACGCTGTGGACATTTTTCTTTAGTTCATATAAATGTGACAGTTAACAATTATTTAAAGATGGACGAAACAGATCGCAGCTTCCTTTTCCCATGTAAGACGTACAGTCCACGTTGGCCCTCTCCTCAACATGTAGCCCGTATTGCCATAAAATCTTCATGGGTTTGTATGGAAGTCAAATTTTAATCTTGCGCCTTATGAACATCAGCTCAGCGTTATTAGACTTCGTGTCTTGTCTAGTAGCAAAGTCATGGAAGATGTAGGATTTTCCTAATGAAACAGTTGACTCAGGGTTGTTACATTTTTTACTCAATTGATGGGAAATTGCGAAAGTACCGGATATGGAAAACAAAAATTATGGACATGGCCAATGGAGCCCTCAGTGTTCAAGAATGCTCAATACTCATATACTAAAAGTGTTGATTTGTTAATGGATCAAATGAAATTAAGTTACACAAAAATTTTAAATACGTTGCTTCAGGACAATAATTACACTCATTTCCAGAAAAGTGAATACATCGGCATACATACGATTGGGCAAAATTGATCCTATAACCCGGATGAAACTCGGCACTATAAATCCTGTAGGAGCGATAAGAATTACATATTTTTGAAGAATTTTGTGCTAATTCTACTTCTACAACTTTTACTGCATGAAACACAAGTACTTTGAGAGTGTCTATATCTAAAATACCACGCCACGATTTTTTTTGGCTGACACTCAGGTGATGCCGCCTATAAATGCAATGCACTGTGTTAGCGATGGAAAAGATGGGTATTGGCGGAGGAAAGAGGGAGTAGCGTTTGCCTTGAATTTGATAATGTCGAAATACAAAGCCAAACATACTACGCTTATCAATTTTGGTATATTTTTTATAAACTACATATCATCGACTTAGTTTTCCATACGTTACAGGTTCAATAAAATTTTAGTTCCACAATATGCTAGTACCAGAGATATTGCGATTTTTTGCTTAAGAAGATTTGTTTAAAAACACTTGATTGACCTACTGATCTCGATCGCATGGAGAATAACAGTGTTGCCACCTTACCGCAAGAAATTATAGTCTCTTGGTGACCTAGTGGGATGATGCCAAGCAAATTGATTTGGGACCAATGTGCATTGTTTTGTTATTCTAAGAACCATGGCGATGCGGTACTAACTTTGGTGATACGTATAATTGTTCACGTTAATTTTTCGCTAATGTTGAAAGCGATTTAAGAACTTGGTTTTGAATCCTCCTAGAGTTTATTTCAGTGTTGCATCTTTCTAATTTGTGGAACATTGTGTGTAAGTTCTTGTTCACTGAGTCTGCAAAAAAATGTTCCAGCTGTATTATTTTCAGTTAAAATATCCAGCAAGGGATGACTTTCACACCCTATCGGACGATTCGTTTTCCTTCTCCCATTGTATTTATTTATTTCTGTCGTTATTACACACCAACAGGTATAAAAACCCTAAAAACTATGTAAATTGTTGCAGATTTTTTTTGTTGTTCAAGACCCGCCTTTATTTTTGTTTTAATTACTTAATTTCATTCGACAATATCCAGTTAACAATCCTTGGTTATGTTTCAGATAATGAAGCAGGTTTTCTTTTTGCCTGATTGATTTCAGTTAATTTAAATTTCATAGGAAATTTGTAGCTTCCCTGACAATGGAAATGGAATCGTCAACGACAGTGGTACTTTTTTTCTCCCACAAAACATGCTGTATATTTCCCAAAAGTAGTTATAGATCTCTGCCTTTTATTACGTTGACATTTTTGATGAAAGTCGCTTTAATTTTTCGAGTTGGAAATGACTGCATTTTGTAGAATGTCATTAACATCTGCAGTATTAGCGTTTAGAGTCAGATTATGTTTTATACATGCGCTATGGACCAAACCACTGCTAGAAAAAAAATGTCGAACCGAAGTAAAACTACAAAATTTTTTTTTAAAAATGTTTCGGATTTTTGTATTTGTATATTTAGGATCCAAGATTACCAATTTTTTTTTCTGAAGATGAAAAAAAGAGCCATGAATCACTTGGTGCCCATCGTGAAAGTGTATCTTCCAAAACCTCTCCGAATTATTATCACTAAATAACACCGACTCAGTGCCGCCCAAAAACAAAGTAATTTTAGAGATATGTTTGACGGCGTACAGCAAATTGCGCCAGAGAAAAGTGTGTTTGAGTTTTCGGAAAAACCTAAAAAAAATAACTACTTCAAAATTGTTGTTTTTTCTGTTGATTTGACAGAAGTTTCTGTTAAACGAGCATTTTCGACACCAAAGTCTGTGCTCCTTGATCTTAGAACAAATATTGATGATGAGTTATGGACCGATTTTGAAGCACTTAGGCGAACCGGAACCAGGGTTCCGAACAGTCAGTTCAGACCTTGTCTGGACCACTCAACCGAACCAACTCGAATTCTGAAATGGTTTGCATCCCTGTATAATACACAGCATTATTTAGTTCAATCTCGATATTGTATGAGTAATATGGATCTCTTAAATATTCTGAACAATTCTTCAACGTAACTTCATATTAGAATCTAAAACGAAAACAGTCAAATATTTAGAAAATGCGAAAGAAAACATTTGCGAGGAATCGCGTTTTGAAATACGGTAAAATTACATTTTAAATAATTTCAGTTCAGAACAAATGTACAAAACAGGAAACTTGTACCGAAATAATTTCTTATTTTATGCAGGAAGTTTTTTAGTGGTTTGGCGCCAATGTAGAACATGAAATACCAGTTATAGCAAGCGATGGCATCAACGACAGATTTTGTTTATAAGAAGACGTGACAGGCGAAATATCTAGATCGCCATGTACTTTTGAAGTAGGTTCACAATACATATTTAATTTGAAATTACTTTTCACTTTGTGAGCTCGGCCTAAGAAATTTCGAAACCCGGTGATGCCTGTTAGCTTAAAAAATCAAACAATCAGGACGACGCAATGTGAGTGCTTGAAATCTATGCAATTTTGTTTCGTTTAAGTTCCCCATATGCATGTCTCACAGTGAAAGTGACCTGAGTGTCCCATAATGTTACGACCACCTGTTCTGCTTAGTTGATTATACAGTTGATTGTATTGCATTTAGGGATACACCGCTCAATTAAGGACCGCCCGCATGTGATTCTACGTGTAAAATTGTCTCTCATTGCATATTCACACTTCTGCATATGAACTTTTTTAAAAGCTGACAATAAAGGGCGCTGTGGTCCTTAGACCATTTGTAATATTCTATTTTTGTTTAATTAGCGTACTTCAACTCGAGTATGCTGTATATTTTTATGTTTCTGAAACACAACAGGAAAATCGGATGACTGAAGAATATCTTAAGAAGGTGAAATATCTGGAGGATTGGCTTTAATTGAGAGATGCCAGGATAGGTAAGGGCGAAACAACCACATATTCAAAATGACTGAGATTGGTATAATTGAGTATACGGCAGGAAATTCAAAAGGGCGTAACAAGTTATAAAATAAAAACAAAGTGGTTGACGCGTCTGTAATTTTCTGTAAAAATTATAATCGTTTTTAAAACCACTACATTTTCCATTTCAGTCCTAAGTGGTTCTTTCCTCATGTACAATTATCAAAAGAGATGATTGGCCCTTTTGCATTTCAGTTGACGTTATGCACAAACATACGTACATACGTACATATGTATGTACTGAACTGAACTTTGCCTTCACCTAAAAAGTTAACAAAATACATGGAATGAATAGAATTGTTGGCGTTGATGTGTGTACCATGAGCGTACTAATGTACATATGTACATACACATGTATGGACGGATGTACTTTCCCGTTGTACATACAAACAAATGTACATGTGTAGATTGGCGATTTAACGAATCGGCTGCAAGCAAAACACTAAATAAGTGCAACTCTTTAAATGCACAAAAAACGCACATTCAAAGTGGTGTACGCCGCGCCACCGAACTTAAGGAAGAAGAATATCTGACGGTGTACGGATGGGCAGTAGATGCACGAGCAGTCTTGAATCTCCGTAGTGACAGTTAATTGTAGAAATATGACAGACTCTTTTTAATTCGGTTTGCGTTAATTAAAGCGAGAACATTGGAAATACTCTCTTCCGTTCTCGCGATTTGTATCCTTACATCTCTCTTACTCTCGTCACATCTCTCTCTCTCTCTCTCACACACACACACATACATACAGTGCGTTGTTTGTATGAGTGTCTGTTTGTCGTCGAATCTGTGGCTCTTGAGCAGCAGCATTCGTTACAAATCTAAGAAAGCAAAAAATACACACCAACATACATACATACATACACAGTAGTTATACTCACACATAGTGACGAATGAAGAGACGCTGATGCTTGGGCTGCCTGCCATCCCCACAAGCCACTCATTCACAGGCATACGCTTATAGGAAATACCGCTCCCTAAAGTATGCCTTGCCTTTCAAATGTATATATGAACGTACGTACGTGCATACATACATATATACGTTTATGTTCGGCCGTCTAAATTGTATGTACACAAAAGTATATTATTTCATTTTTTATACACACTGATACATTCCGTTTTATATTCCACTTTTCGATTCGATTAACTGTCATCGCAGTTTTCTGTTTCACTATTGTTTTTCAATCAATTCTCAAAAGGAAAATCCAGGACGAGTGTGTGTGTGTCCAAGTTCTAAGTTAACAGGATACACTGATTAAGGGCGTCACATCTTTTTGTTACACATTTGAATTCTATAGTTACGCAGTTCCGGAAAAAATATTTCACAAATTCTTACAATTAGTATTGCCAAAGGTAGTATTATGTAGTTTTCGATACAAAAAAAAAAGAAAATACTTATACAAAACTGTTAAATTTTACTAAAAAATGTTGTAGACTTAAAAATATTCGCTTGGCTTTATTCACAACAACGTATCTGTTCCACATCTCGTCCTCGACTAAAGCAAAATTTTCAACTTTTGAGATTCAACCAGACAAAGAGACAAATACGTGTGCACATGTTTATACACTCATGTGTATGCGTGTGTACATCCTGTAACCTGCACAGACGATGTTCAGTTGTTGAGTGTGTATGCGTTCAATTTTTATGAGGATTTATGTTTGTCCATACAAGAAACACAAACCGAATACTTGCACAATACGTTGTCGAGATTACTTTGGTCCATTTTGGGCCACTACGAAGTCAGTGGCCCGATGTTTTCAGCTCCATATGAAAGAAAAACTATACATCAAATCAATGAGAAATATTCGTCAATAGTTCTGCATCCAGTTGATGGAGAAACTCATTACTTTGATGAACAAATTTAGGTTTTGTGGCATTTTTCTGCGTTTATCAAATTACAAGTTATCAGTTTGTGGTGGTTGGTACTCGCCCATTAATCACGGTGTGCCTCAGGACCGCTATTTCTATATCTATTTCTATTTCTATATCAAAAGTACAAAATTAGTTATGTTTTATGTTAAATTGAATATAATTGAAAATGAAGGAACGACGATTCCTATTAATGGATCATCAGTTACAGAACCCAAAAGTGTGACATATCTAGAGGTTAATTTAGCTCATAATTTGGAATGGGATAAATCTATAACTGAAAGTACTTCGAACTCAATTAATTTCAATCAGCACATTTTGATAACTGGAAGACGTACGAGACGGGATGACAATTTAGATGCTGCGAAATGTCGTCTTGATCTAACGAAACAACGCATTGGATCAAGTGAGTTTATTAGATTGTCGGTTAACTTCAGGACCATTTCTTGCATATCAACTTTCAAAGTTGAGAAAACTTAGAAACACTTCTAATATAAACAAATAAGAACTAGATGTATAAGTATGTATAAACTGTATGTATTATGTAATTATAGTTGTAATTTTTTTTGGCTTCTAAAATGCCAATAGGCGCTGGGGCTTTTAAACTAATAATGATGTAAATACACTTTTATTGCTTTATTTATTTAAGTATAATAAAAAGTAAAACTAATCATACAAATTGTTAAAGTTGTTTTTTTTTTCACACATGTACAAATTGTCAAAACTTCATATAAAGTAAGGTATGGCAAGACGCTGACGCAGACGCAGGTTTTAGATTAACCCATTTCTTTCTGCCGTATGTTTGAACACACGTTTACATTTCTCGACTTTGAGTAAATATAACACATAGTTAATGTAAATAATTAAATGTCTGTTTTTTTATATTAATGTTATTCATATGAGACGTTCCTGAAAATGTCATCAAAAAATTCGAATGCTTAAATTTCTGAAAATTAATCGGTTAGTCGGTTTTCATCGTTTGCATGCCAATGTATTTGCGAGATTTACATTTGGAATGGAAAACCAACCATTCTAAATGAAAAAATCGTCATTTTGGCAAAGTCTTGGAAAAAAAATATTCGAAATGACCATAAATCGTCACTGATGCCACGTCCTTTCGTTAGATTATGATCTAAAATACTGTGAAAATTCCATGTTGATAATTTCATTCATATGGCGGATATAGCGGATTTTATTAAGAGGAGTGTCACCGCCCACTTTTTCCAGTCCTTATTAATTTCTGTACCAGTAACACATGTTACTGGGATATGACTGTTACAAATTTTAAGCTATATGGGTGGTTCCATGCAACTTCGTTCGACTTCGACCTAATATAGTCTACAACAATGTCCTCATATCCACATAATTATGGCAGATATAGACCTTTTTATTAAGGGGCGTGACACCGCCCACATATTTATTTCTGTGCAAATAGAATATGTACCAAATCTCATTTTCATATCTCTAATAGTTCATCCGATATGGTGGTTCAAAAATTTGGAGGATATTCAAAAATAATAATCCACACAATGTGTGATTCGGAGACTCTCAACATGGGCAGCAGAGAACGGGAGTGAAAAACCAGAAAACCCGAACTTGTCCTTTCGATTGTTTGGTGGCTAGTATTAGAAAAATCTACTTATCTACGTACCACTCCTACCGCGGGTCTAGAGACCATTTCTCACCTGATATACTGGGCAGGCAAATGGCGACAGCGTTTGCAAGCTGCCTCAAACGATCTTTGCACTGGTCCAACAGTTACAATGGTCATGTAAAGATAGCGCATAGCCCTGTTTACGAACACCTGATACAGATATAATTGGAATGCCTTCCCGCTGTCATAAAAGGGTAACACATCTGAAAGATTAATCTTTAAAAATTAAAATCATTTTTTTTCGAAACGACCTTGCCATATTACTTTATATTCGAACTTTTACACTGTACATGTCTCCATAGGTTCTATAGTAGGGTTGGAATACAGCATCCCGTAGTATTACAAAGGACTATGTGCGTCTAATAAGACAGTGGCACACAAAAAACATACATATGTAACTAAACGCAAATATCGCATGAAGACATCCTCAGAGTGGCATTGCCAGTTAGAGGGTTAAGTCCCTTATAGAAAATGAGTGCGTATCAACTTTTTCCAGAAGGCGGATTTTATCACACTTCCAAAAAGAAATTTGTGTAAAATAGCCATATCCACATAGGCTGGGATATGCATGCAGCCTACGATTTAGCTAGTTCGTACCTTCTGCACTTTAGTCCTATATAGATTCAACCTATATTTTCCTGTTTATTTATTTGAACATGTGTTTAATTGAGAGTTGCCACTGTGTAAAAATCTGGCATATGGGTTGTCTGTTACCCTTGTCACACCGGAGATGTATGAATATATGTAGTTTGGTTTAAATACTTTTTGTATGGCAGGAAACGTGACATAGAGCCTTTCTATGTACCGGCATAAAGATGTCCTCATCCGGGACAAATCCCTCAAATCCCACAAACAAATCGTGGGAAGTGCTGTTGAATAAATACAAAGATGTGGATGAAAAGGCAACTATTGAACAACAATGACTGTGTCGTTATCCGCTAAAAAGTTCGTCGAATAAACGACCTGCTTTAAAGACCCTCAATCTTGGTTTTGGCTCAACCGACAACCATTTTTGATCGCTTGCTCGGCTCATGTGTTCACTCGAAACACTTTTCTTCGAAAAAATTTGGCAAAAGGTCGAATGGTTTTGTTCGTATCGAGCGGTCAGTAAATGACCGATTAGTGTGTTATGCTCAACCCGAGACCGAGAACACAATCGAAAAAGTGGGTGGCTGCACAGACACTGAGTAAGGAGACCGCACAAGCAAATTCGGTTGAGCATATTTTGCGAGCTCTGGTTTTTGTCGCTCTGTTGTTTTTATCTGGATATACAAATGTGGTTAACTCTAGATCAAAAGACACGTCAAAATTAGTTTAAAAAAACGTTTTTTTTTTTTCGCTTAAACGCTGTATTCGCCACACAGAAAAACAGATGTTTTACCGTTGCAGAAGAGCTACAAGGCAAAGCCTTAGCAAATGACGTCTCTGTGTATTTTCTTGTGGTGTAGCAGATCGTTGCAAGCTTTGCTAGGTTTGCAAGATCTACAAGCCCATCAGCGTCCTTGAGTTACAAACCCTAATCATTTGCTAGTCTTTGTGTCATCTGCAAGACTTAAACACGTGGAAAAAATCAAGAACTTTTTTTTCACTTATGCGGAGTTTTCAATAAAATGCTCTTCGGATAATTGAACCTTCTTTCATTTAAACGAACTGAATATGTACTTTTGAAATTGTTCTATGAAACAAATATAGAAACTTGTGGCACAACTATTAAAATATATGTATGTAAAATTGAAATTCAATATTAATGAGCTTGGATGAAAATAATCACTTATTTTCATTTGGTTGACTTGGTTAACACATCATTTGATGAGATCAATTGTTTTACATTCATCATAATTCCTTTGCTCCAAAAATGGTGAAAAACGAAGTCGACTTTTGATTACGAAAAAGTCGAGAAAATCGACTTTTTGGTGTCGACTGTTTTGTCGGTCCGTGGAGTTAATATTATGGCTGCCATTTGATATTTCGGACACACCATTTACAAAATTGTCCAAATAGAAATAAAATATACCAGACACGGCTGCTGGACATGAGTTTCTACAGGTACCTGATGACTCCGACGAAGAGAATTGTTGCAATGACAGACAATATTGAGGCTACACCATTGCTGTAATATGGTTCGCTTTTTTTGGAGCAGTGAGGTTCATACTAAAGAACTCAAAGATCTTCAAAACAACGGTTATAGCTTAAATTAAAGAAGTCCGACCAGGTGTAATCGCTGTTACGAAATGTTAACCATGGTTCATCTCCAAGTGCTTACACGAGATGAAACTTTTATACTGAAAATAATAAGTCTTATTCCGATGGTAAATGTCTGTTCCTTCATGGAATGTTAAGGAAATAAGTCAAAAACGATGGGAATAGTATACGTGGTTGAAATCGAAGTAGACTTTTTGTTTTACATACCATAAAGTTGAACTGAATTGATAACTTTTTTTTTACCATTACGTTTTAGAAGTTCTATAAGTTTGAATAAAATTGTATTATTTTCAAGTAAAAAGACGAAAAGTCGACTTAAATCGAGTTGTAATTCACAAAAACTCGACAAGTCTAAAAATTTACTTTTTACATTTTTGAAAAAGTCAAAATGTCGAAAAGTCGACTTTTGGTTTCAACTATATAACCCTAAAATCATATTAGGGTGGGATTTTCATTTTTTTGAATGAATACTTCAATTCTTTTTTTTGCGAAAGCGATTATTCTAAAAATTTTTTTTGCGAATGTTCAGAATGATGCGAAAGCTAACTTCGCTAAATCCCTAGTTTTTACACATGATGTTTTTAACTATTTGAGACGCCTGCTATTACGACCAATGAGGTGTTGTTCAGTAGTGAAGAATAGTCTAAATGAAGTGTACTTGAGCTCGACGATGTCGGATTTAACATCTAGCAAAAGATCATAATATTGATTTCCAAAGTTGGCGCAGTAGTACATTTAGTATGGCGTGGCTAGAGTTCCGAAAGCGTTATCAAGTTGAAGTTCTTCTAAATGGGTAAAAATATATGAAGTCAACCAATGAGTTTCCCTCACCAATTCCGAATTGGCTGAAAGTTGGTACGAAGGGAGTGTTCAATATAACAATAGCATCTGTCAACTTTCAGTCTCCTAGCTTTTCTACTTTCAATTTTATGACGACTTTAATTTGAAAAAAATGATTAGAAATGTACTGAGATGCTTTAACACAATTTTTAATATCTCTGAAAGTATTATACGTACATAAATGATCAAAGGCTTATTTTGAAGCTAAAATTATGCACCGTTAAATAGAAATATTAAATAGATAATTTTCGGACAAGGATATCGTGGATAAAAAAGGACTAAAATTGCCGAAGGATATATCTCAAAAAGCGATATTTTTAAAAATTTCAAAAAAATATATGTTATTCCCTATTCTGTTTTGCACACGTCTTTCAACTTTTAGCCGTGGATCTTTATAATGGAATGAGTTATTAAGAAAATAGTTCGCAAAGGTTTACGTATTCATAAATTTTTGTATTTTTTAAACAATTTCAATTAGTATTTTAAAATAATATTTCATATCATACCAGTGAATTACAGTTATATTCATTCAGCTACTAGTAAATAATAAAAAATATCAAAAACCTGGATTATATTTACTTATTTGTAAAGACTTTCAATTACAAAATCGGTATCTGCCGAGTAACGCTTTACTTTAATGTTAGTTTTTCCCACAGGTACAAAAGAATGCAGTTTTTGCGTCCCAGGAATAGTACGCAATTGTTTAAAGCGTATTTGGAGGAATCGTACTTCTTCATCGTAATCTTTTACTGTTAAATACTCGAAGTTACAGTTCAAAAGATTACCCAGGCACCAGTCATATAAATGTCTTGGAGTAGTTATTTGACCTTGTAATGGACGCTGTAAACTGGCTCGTCGTGCTTCTCTCTTTACAGTACCTCCAAGACCGTCGCTGGGGCCTTTTCCATGACTTGTTTCAAAAAAATGCCATTCAGCATTACATCCAAAATCTTCCATATGATAACATAAATTGATAAAGGCGATGAAACAGGTGAACAGCTACAGAGTCGTGTATAAGACAATCAGATATTATTATAAAGTTTGTATGTTGTGTTTTTCCGTCCGATTTAAAATAAATAGCAATTGGGTATAACGTGGCTTGAGAGTTGTTCCAGTGAAATCCCTGGACTGCATCCTGAACTGTAAAAGAAGCATTTTCTGAAAAATCACAAACTGCTATGTACTCATTTTCTTCCAAATTGGATTTTCTTTCGCTCAGATATGCTGCCTGTTGTTTTGCGATAAATGAATGAGGTAATAGAATTTGAAGCTTTTCACACAGGGAATCCACAAAAACGTCGGCTTGGCTAATCATAGTCTCCAAATTATCTCTATCTACACTTATCCATTGTTTATATGTTATTTCATCAATATCATTTTCTTCTAGTAATTGATGCAGTCTCGCTTTTCTCACGGTCACAGAGTTTGTTGAAACAGTTTTTAAAATACCGCACCCGAAGAATTCACAATTAAATGAAAAATGCAGCATTACCAAACTGACAATATTCTCATAGACTACTTTCTTAATATATTTTATATTGCATATATTAAAAAATACATTCAAAATTAAAGATTTTATGAAATATCATAACTTTTTCTTGGGAATTTAATTATAACTCATTCCATGATGACGATCCACGACCAAGAGTTTGCAGACGTGTAGAAAACAGAAAAAGGATTAATATACATTTTTTTTTAATTTTTAAAAATATCGCTTTTCGAGATATATCCTTTTGAAATTTTAGTCCTTTTTTATTTACATTATCCTTGATCGATTTTTTTTTTTAAAAAAATGTTTTTAATGGCTCATATTTTTATCTGTAAAATGATCCTTTGATTATTTACAAACATTAAATACTTTTCGAGATATTTACAAATATGTTAAATTACCTCAGTGCATTTTTGTTGATTTTTTTCAAATTGAAATGGTCAGAAATCTGAAAGTACGAGGGCTATATGTCTGAAAGTTGGCAAGTATTATTGTTTTGTTCCATAGATCATGTATAAACAATATTATCAAATTCGCAGATGATGTGGTCAGAAATGTTAAATTTTCGGTTGATTTCATATGTTTTTACCCTTACGATAAATCTGGCGTTAGTCTACTTAATTTGTTAAAACTGAGTCGCTTACGATATTTTTTGATTCTTTTTAAACTCTGAATTGAAAAAAATGCACATAATATCTTATACATTTATTCAAAAATAACAAATTAAAGAAATTTTAATGTAATTCAAAATTTATTTAACGAAAATTCAACAGGAGTCCTCGTTGTCACTTTCTACCAATGCATCGATAACGTTATACTCATGGTGGTATATTTGAGGGATTATTCCTTTTTCACACAAGCTTCTTAGGTCTTTATATTTTTTAACAGATATTGGCAACTCTTCTGAGTAAATCAGTTTGGGTCCATTGGCGATGATCAGTGAATTCTTTGTGGAACGAACTATTGAATTCATATCCAACTCATCGATTTTACTATCTTCAAAATAGACATATTTAAATTGTGCACGAAAACTATTTTTGTCGAAATGCACCAATCTCAATGTATTAAATTTAATTTTTATCTTTGAGGGCAGAAATGCTTGAGAAAATGCATTCCTTTTCTTCAAAATACATTTAATAATTAAAAATAAGGGTTTTCGGAGCAATGATTTGGCATTAATGGCTCGATAAGATTCAACCGAGCTGCATTTAATGCCGGTCGTACTTGTCTTAAATAATACATATTGAATAGTTCTTAATGTAAGTGAATTTAAATTAGTTAGTATATTGTTTTGCGAATTTTTACTTTAACTTGATTTTATTTCTGTGTGTAATACTGTCGCTTACGATAAAGTTCCTTTCTTGGAAAAGTCGTTGCCTACGTACAATAAAATGTTACCCCCCATTTTTTTTTTGAAAAATAATGAAAATTTTTATTTTTTGAAAATTTCCGTCCATGTGTCCCCAAACAACATTTTAAATTCCGCAATAAAAACTTTTTTGAGAAAATGTCGCTAACAATGAAATAGCGCTAAGAAATCGATATTTCAACACTACTTTCAATGTAGGAATAATGATACGTTTGAACTTTTTCTCTTATAAATGCACAATGGCCAGACTTATAAATATTTTTGCACTTTGTTAAAGATGTGTACTACTGTTGAACCCATTGAAGTAAAATTAAATACATATTTCGATTTTATATAACTAGCGACTAGTTTTTAGAAAGAATGTATACTTTATAGAGATGCATACTTACTTTTGTGATACTCTGTTTTTTTTTTTTTGTCGCAGGTTAAAAAACTAGACAAGCAAGGCTGTCAAAAAGAGGATATAAGATATGCGGAAGACTTTGCGTTGCAAGGAATATGCACAATATCGATTCTCGAGGACCATTCGATTTTAAATTAATGTTAAAACTGACCATAAATCGTTTTATTACATCGTTAAGGCTCGATGCATTAAACCATTTTAAGTTTTTCATTTAAATACACCTATGTGACGAGAATCGCATTTCGCTTGGCTTTGGCGATTGCGATCTGAAATCGCATAATAGGTGTGCTGTCGTTCACATTCGCAAGAAACCAATGTGAACTGATGTATTTTGCTCAAACAGAGTTTCAAACAACCAATTTTATAACGCACAAATGAAATTTAATAGAAATTAGAATACGATTTGAGAATCGCGTGAATGCCATCACATGGGCGATCAGCTTCATAATAAAAAGGGTTTTTAGTTTTTCTCAATATCCTAATTTGGTGTTAGTAACACTGTCAGTCAAATTGCATCTTTCGAAATGAGCCACCAAAACGACGAGACTCGTAGCCTTAATTCTGGGTCGTAGGATCTAGTGATATGCTCCGTTATGAAAGATCAGGTCAATAAGGAGATATTGCATTTTGAAATTTCTTTTTTATTGTTATTGATACATTGTGTTCATTTGGTAAATATGGACTTTACAGTACGTATGAGAATCAGTTATGTGCACAATTGGGACAGCAAATTCAACATCACAGAAGAGCCTACTTCAGTTAAATGCACAAGATGACGTGCAAAAATAGAAAAGGCAGCTAAGCGAAAAAACTGTACTTACAGTGTAATTTTTTTAAGTTAAGGTGGTGATTGGGGATCGGTGTGTACGATCGAGTCAAATGACTATCGAGTGTCATCAGTAGTTTCACGCGCGGAGTAATTAGACAAAGGCATATGTTGGTATTTTTAAATGGTTGTAATATTTGTTTTATAATTATTTACAATATTTAGTAAAGTCTACACATGTATTTTTGTTTTATATTTTAATATAAATAGAATATGTATATATTATTGAATATATATAATAGATTGTATTACACAAATACACATACATACGTCTAAAACATAATAATGTTTATAATAGCATATCAATAAATTGTGTAAACATATCAATAAATTATACTCTAAGTTATGTGTGTAAATCAATAGATAACGATATTTCTGTTCGACAGACTATGTTCATAAACGTTTGCAGATAGGTTTTTCGCAGTTGGTGTGATCGACATAGGTAAGTGGGGTTGGGGAATAAGTGCATGGACTACTGATACTTTAGCCTTCAGAAAATGATGATATGCTGCTACGTGTGGATCCTGTAAAATGATCCCGCTGCAATGTATCCGAGGGCATGGATACAATAAGCGCTCCTCCGTACAGCGACTCCATTTCTTCCATTTGCTTAGCAAATGTCTCCTCCAGACGCTATAGCACAAAATATTATTAAAGAAAGAACAAGAACATTTGCATCATTACTAACATTCATCAAATGAAATAATACATCCTAAATACATACATACATATGTAGTAACTAACAACACTATCTCTAAAGTTCTTATTTCCCAATCACACAGTCCATACATGCATACATATGTACACCGATATTCTGGCTTCATTTGTACGGATGAAAAAAATCGGTGTCGTCGTTCCCAGCTAAATGAAATATTCAAAATCACCTCTTCAAATTGGGGTTATCACACTTTGTCTAAAATTCTGTGAAAACCTACCATAACATCCACATTTTGTGGCAATTATTATCAAAAATTTTAACATACAATGTCGAAAGAATATTCTTCACCTGGAAAACATTTGAAGGCACAGACGGGGAACTCAATCAGCTGATCTGTGAGCCATACAAGTTTGTATACTCACTGACCGGAACCTTCTTATTAAAACCGTCCCCGAACGACTAATGTTCCTCAAAAATTGAATTCGGTTGAAAATAATTAATTCTGATTTTATAACTATAATTGAATACAAAATAGCATTAACATTGGGAAACCTTGGCATGGCTCTGAAATTAATTAAACACTGTGCATTCTTTTAAAGAACCCCCGATTTGTAGAGGTTATTTGGAACGGGTCTGGTTTACGATCGTCCACTGATTACGCCGAAATCTTTTCGAATAATCATAAAACGAGCCAAGCTCTCTTGTTGGCCGGCAATGTTAGCTATTTTTTTTAATCCAGCTTAATCTATATTTACATATGTATATATGTATGGACATCACAAGTCACTCATACGCACAAAGAGTAACAACCAAAAACGCAGACATTTATCCCAACTACTCGTACAAAGCATTTCATGAAAAGCATATCTTACAACAAATATTTTTAACTAACCTTTTTGTTTTCATCTTTTCATGGATTTTATTGAATCGATGGATGAATAAGGATATCGAACAAATGGATGTAGACAATGCAATACTATTTTTATTGTGTAAGAGTAAATGGTAAATTTCGGATATAGATGGCAATGTTTGTTTTTCAACTATTTGACTATGCATTTAATGCCTAAGTGTGGCCATGTAAACGCAATCGAAAAAAATCATGTCCTTTGGCCCCTAGTAGACCTTCGTAATGAGCAACAAGACATGCCACATTCTATACTCATTTAAATTTAGAGATAGATTAGACAGCAGGGACTTTTCTATTGACAGTCGATAAAAAAAGCCATTGTAGAAAGCATGCAAAAAAGTCTTAAAATACTGTTAGGAAAATGATGATGTGTTCTTTGTTGGGTATTTCTGATTACGAAAAATAATTCACTACATAAAATTCAATCATCTGTTAGAAGATAATTAGGGATATTTAGTGTATCTTCCATATAGATAATCAGAAGGACTTGTCCAGCAACGTTCTCCGGAATGAACATAGGTCTTCTTTCATGCGACATAATATAGGGGAATTGTACCTCATGTCATGAAGGTCTTTCACCACAGGGCCTTGCAAAATTGCCAGCTGGATATTAACATACTGTTTTTATAATGCATGATCACGTGAATATAGAATGTTAATAAAGTAACAAAACTTAAATGGTAGATGCCTCACATAATAATTTGTTTTCAAATCGCCAAATAGTTGTTGCCCATATTTCAGGACATGATATTATTATGCAAACAACCGCTTAAAGGCAACAAATTAAATGTCTGAAAGTGTGATTTCATGCATATTGTAGTAGAAACGTATTTTTTTCAAGCAAGAATTGGATGTTCTCTTGATCTGATATTAATGTGAAGAAAAAAACTTCAACGATAAATTCACATTTGAATTATGTGTTTTTGGGAACAGAAAATGTTAATGATAAAGAAAATGGCAGAACTACATTAACGACAACGTCAAATAAGTTAGTACAACAATAACATGTGGAATGAGTGATTACAATGGGAATGTGTTGATTATGGCAAACTAGGTTAGTTGTATAAACTACGCTACTGAATCTGCATCTTTGTCATTCTGTTTCTCTGTTGCATTCGGCACAATTCTCGGAAGTGTAAATTTTGGACCCCTTTGGAGGAGGAACCCATCGTAGGGCTTTTCATCTTCGTAAGATTGGTTACGACGTATTGTTGTCCGAAGTTGCGGATCAACCTCATTGAGAAGTGCTGCTGCCTTTTCACCAGCCAATCGTGTTTCATATGGTGTTTTCTGACGTTGTTTTGTTGGATATCGTTCCTGAATATTGTGGAGTGAATATGATGCAGCTATAGAAGAACTCCTGTCTGGCAGAATTGATGGACGCTTTATGACGAACGACGACGAAGAATGCAAAAGTGAATGAGCTTCAACTCGTAGATTTCTTAATTCCTCGCTGGTGGCAAGAGATTTCCGACCAAATCTATTTATAACAATATCATCACAGTGCTCACGAAGTTCAACCTTGGACGGCGGAAGTGAATTTCTAAACGTTGTTAAGATTGGGTTGGTTTCCTCTTTAATGCTATTTATTGCAGATGGTGTTACTGACGTTTTGATTTCGACCACAGCTTCCTCTTCAAGTGTCTCCGTTATACCTTGTGATGGTAAACGCGACTCCAACCTCTCTGCACTTGGGCTGCCGGTGTATTTGATTTTGCTAGCAGCATTCATATCATTGTTGCTGCTTGGACGAGGACGTGGCATCGAATATGTACCATCTCGTATTTCATTGTGGGCCTTTGGGCGTTCCTGTTTATAAAATAAAGGAGTACTTGGAACGCTTCTGCTAAGATCTGGCACAGAGCCACGAAAGTTGGAACCGATGCTAGATGAGAACATCGACAATGTTCTTGATCTAACCATCTGTTGAGCACTACTCAAGAAAATTCCTTTGGGGACCACACGCGGTATGTCATTAAATATCCCGACTAAATGATTTGGCAATTCAATCGGATATCTCATTAATTCTTCGTAGTTTCTTTCGTCCTCTCTAATTCCGTATCGCTTCCCAAATTCCTTTAATAGAACTTTAAACGATTCGACAATTTTCTGATGCATGTACAACATGATTATAAATTATTCGGGAAGCAAACAAGCGTACGGTGACAGGAAACATGCAATCATTTTTGTTAGTAGCAGTAGAAGTAGTAGTGGTAGTAGTAGTAGTAGTAGAATAATATTACGTTTATTTTTAGGCAGTGGAGATTATCCAATTATTTACGGCCAAATGGCAGCAGTAAGAGTAGTAGAAGAAAAAAATAAACAAATCTTTAAGCTATTATCCATCACAATGTGCATATACAGTATAGTTTGATGTATTCGCATGTATGAATAAATTATTTGATCATAATAAACCATACCCATATAGAATCCAAATCATTTCAATTTATTACCTGTTTTCGTGGGACCAACTGGTCCTTCCACTCTCTCAATTCAGCCTTCAAGCGGTCATCTATTTGGGCTAGTTTGGCATGTTCGTGCTCGACTAGAGCTTTCCTCTTTTCATTCTGAAGTTGCTCAAGTTCCCTGAAAATAAAAAAATATCAAGTTATAAAATTAGAACTACAATTTAGTTAAATGAAAAAAGCTGTCATTTCCAGTGTTTGTTTGGATGATGAATTTGTATTCACTTTTGTAAAAGACAAACCATGGACATCGACTTAAAGAACCCGGATACATTTAAAAGTCGCAGTTTTATTTACGTTGAGATCTACAAGAACCTATTTGAATCCCTGTGTTCGAAAAAATATCGGTGTCATCATACTGGTTTCAGACAAAGACGAGTTGTTGGCAAATATTTCAGCCAGAAGATTTGCTTTATCAACCGGGTCAGTGAATATCGTGTGATTATTATTATTGGGACTGAAGATGACGAATTATCCCTTACCCGTTTTACAAATGACCAAGAGCTCGTACTTCCCCTGGGTGAAGACACAGTTCGTTAAGAAGTTTTTCGCGTCTAAGCACTCTGGCACACATGGATCCTTTTATTTATTTTTAATTAAGCCCCAAATTTTGAACGCTTTCAAAAATAATTTTTTTTGGACGTTTTCCTCGAGGGCATGCACGTGTTTATTCCAAGAACTATTTCAGCAGCAGAATCGACATTATTGTCTAGGGAACATAATTTTCAATTTTGCCTTTTCGTATATGTAGATTAGGGTGATAACTTTTTGATTTTTTTTTTTCTCAAAAATTATTTGCTGTTGCACGGCACGAATGAATTAACTTTTGGCTAAAATAACATTTATTCCATTTAAATATTGGAAAAGGTCACGCACAAATCACTTTGAAAATGCTGATAAATACAAATTTGAAAATCATTTTCTGCGTGAGGTTTTTTTTATCGATTCACCTTATATGTAAGATTTTATCTAATCTTAAATAAAAACTCGTCAAAACGAGGTTGTATAAAAGTCAACGTATAAATTCATATGACTTTTAGAAGCAAATCCAAAAGTGAAGCGACAAAGTCGTCTTAAAAATTAGAAACGGATAGCGACACGTGCAAAACCAAAACAGAAGCATAAATGAACCAGTCGGTCTTTTATGAGCTCCCTCAAAATCAAGTTAACTTTTTGCTAAATCATTTACAACTGACTTTAAGCCAACTCAATAATAATGCTGACTTTAGTCATTGGTTTTATATTAATCGAACTTATTCTCCATAAGTAATGAAGTAGCTTCTGACTCACTCGAAGCTGATGCAGATGTAAGTAAACATGTAAGTCATAGGAGAACAACTTATTCATAGTGAGCTAACTCTGTTGACAATACATTTAAAGACTTAATAGGATTTAAAATAAAAAATGAGTTAGCTTTTGAGTCACCTGTAACTCGATTCCCGACAGCTCCGCGTGTTGTTTTTTTGTGTGAGCGGTGACTCATGTTGTTAATTATTGTTGTTGATGGGAGTTGGAGCTGTTGGTTATTGTTGTTGTGATTTTTTTTTTTTTGATTTATATTTAACTACAATACAAAGTAAATTTATATTCTAAATTATATTCTAATCAGGTTGACACAGACCACCATATGGATAGATTTTTGCAGCCACAGACCGAAGCCTCTGATGGGAATCGAACCCACAACTTGTTATTGTTTTGTATGATTTTGGTTTGTTATATTTGTTGTTAAGATACTTTCAGATGTTACCCTCTTTTTGAAGAGCTGCGATATTCACACAAGTTACTAAGTCGGTCAATTCTGCAGCGAATAATCTGTTTATTTATGTACAACAAACCACTTTAGGGGTAGTACATGAATATTCAACTAAATATTTTATGTGAAACTAAATATAATATTTAAATATTTTCCAAGTTACGATATTACTTTCTGATAAAAAAACATTCTATTAGGAACTGTTAGGAAACTGTAGTGTCGGTTACAACATTATTATCGTCATCATTATAGAATATGGGTAATTCCAAAAAAATGACCCCTTACAGCTCAAAAATAAAATTATTATTTGTTATGTATTTTTCCGCTAATATTACACAAAACAAATGTATCTGTCATTTTCCGAAGGATGAACTTAAATTTTCTTTATACTAACAAAAATATATGTTTTTTTTGTTACCCACAATAAATGAATTCAAACACAAAAATCGTATATTATTTATATTTGTAACGACCGTTACTTTTTAAAAACATTTTTTTTTTGGGAACTAATTTTCTTTGATTTGAAAATAAACCTATTACTTAAAGAAAACATTACAAAGAATTTAATGAGATTTTTTACTTGACACATCCTGTGCAAAATTTTACAATACATGATATTTGTTTCCGAAATTTGAAAACAGCACATTTATAAAGTAACGACCGTTACTTTTTTAATGGTCAAAAATAGTATTGAAATTAGATTTTTTATGAATTCTTTTGGCTGCTACCGATGCTTGAACTTTCGAAGGTCCAAAATTAAGCAATCCTCCTGACATATATTCTTAGGTTGGAATTTTATTTCAAAAATCACCGAAAATCGGTAACGACCGTTACTTTGGAAACACCCATATGTAGTATATGACAAGCATTGCCCCTCATAATTTACATATATTTGCCTTTTATGCCTTACATTACGTCAGTGTGCTGCAAAGAGGTCAGGTACACTTTTTTGTGAAATGGACTTAATGATGCAAAAGTGGACCGATAGTTACAGAGTATGCCTGGAAAAAATACCATGACTATTTAAAGTAGTTTTGTAGATATTGTACCAAAACAATTCCAAAACAGCCACACCCACATATTTTAAATCTCCAATAACAAAATTATATGAGTTGACATCTTTTCCCTGCATACTGATATTTACGATTCAATAAATGAGTTATCTTTTGTCTCTTGAATCAAAGACAACTATTAATGGCGTCGACGATGGCAGAGATTAAAGGTGAAAGCCGATAAATTTCAAAGTGCAAATTAACACTATAAAAATCAAATAATTGAAAATGTAATACTTAAAAGCGAAAGTGGAACTGCAACAAGTGTGTGCAAAGCTTTTGTTATAATCTATTGGCTCATCTGGATGGAGAAAAACATCCTGTGGCCTTAGTCTCTCGCGCTTTAACAACAGCTGAGAAAAAACTACAGGCAATTGGACAGATAGGCGCTAGTCACTAGACATTCATGATAAGCCATTCATGTATTTACAAGACCGACAGTTTACGTTAATTACGGATAATTGACCATTATCGAGAATCTTAGATATTCTATGAAGGAGCAGGCGGGGAATTTCTATGAAATGAGCGATATAATTTTGTACACTCTCTGGACGGGACCTACTGTTTAAAGCCGGCTCCCAAAAGACTGATGAAGGGAAGGTTAGGTTAGGAAGGGTGGTACATCCTAAGATGCACCTCCACTCGGAGACCCCCATAGGATACATTGTGAATCCCTTCTGATGAAGGGAAGTTTTCGTGGAAACATTAAATAGGTTGTTTGGGCGGAGCCACACCACTACGCCTAAGATGCACCTCCACTCGGAGACCCCCATAGGATACATTGTGAATCCCTTCTGATGAAGGGAAGTTTTCGTGGAAACATTAAATAGGTTGTTTGGGCGGAGCCACACCACTACGTCTGATCATGACTTAATCATTACGGCAGGTATATGTAAAAACCGCCTACGTTTCTCAACACGTGTTTATTTCTATAACAATAACATATATTACAAATATCTCCTTCTTACCTCCTACAGTTCTTAAGATACGGTCTTTCGATATAATATACCTTCTGACAATTTCCCTGTATACAGTAATACGGTGATGTTATATAAAGGAATATGACACCGCCCAACGTTTTCCAGGACGCGTTTATTTATGTTCCAATGGCATACGTACTAAATGTAATACCTTTTATAGTTCATGACTTTAAAGAGGCAACAACATCTTCTTCTCCTCACTGGATCAACGTATTTACAGTGAAGAGGCGTTGAAGGATATAACAAGCCACCAGAATTCCTCTAAGGTAGTTAATAAATTCAGACTGGCTCTATGCTTATGTACTGCGACATTGAAGGGAATAAGGCCGAGGACGAGTTAGCTCAAATTACGCTCAGCTATGCATATAAAGCAGATAGATCGGTTAAACCGCTAAACATTTACTTCCTTAGAATGCAGAAGGATCAAATCCTAAAAAGAACACTCGATAACTGGTTTGCAATATACCAAAGGCCAGTTAGATGGGTTAGATATATTTAGAAGTTATCACAGGCCACTGCTCAATCCGACCAGCAACGGGATAACAGATCTCCAGACTTCTCCATGATGTGCGAGGATAAGTTGGAAATTGTAGAACATGTACTTTCTCATTGTTGAAGTTTGCAACCTCGCATGCAAAAGTATCTAGGGGATATATTTCTGACAGAACTAGGGCTTATCGCAAAAATCAGGTTTGAAGATTTAATAGCAGATCTCGCAAAATATGCAATGCGGTTTCCTCTCTGACAAGACCGAAAAAAATGAAACGGATTCGCATCGTGTCCGAGCTGCTGCTCTCTTATTCGTTTCGTTTGTGTTCTCGGTCACGGGTTGAGCACAACCCACTAATCTCTCTTTTACTGACAGCTCAATACGAACAAAACCATTGGTCTCTCATCTACTGAGGGTCAGAGAGTGAGCAAAGCAAGCAAACAGTTCTCAAAGAAGGTCTTTATTTTTGTTGCTCCGATTGCCTTCGTCACAAGCAAAACACTAAAGAGGATGGGATATGAGTAAGGGGCGCCCATTTGTGTACATGTGCATATGCGTATCAACACGCGAAACACACATACATTCTCAGAAGACTTTTTTTTTTTAAGTAAAGTGTTTCGAGTGAACACAAGAGCCGTGCAAGCGATCAAAAACGGTTGTCGATTGAGCGAATACCAAACCAAAGAAGGACGAAGTTTGAGGATTTTTTCTCGACAGTTTCGCATCGCTTGATAGCTTCATAAGGGGGATAAGATAGCTGAATGATGGGATGCGGTTACCCAACAAATTAACTAACCAGCGGAAAACACTTTTTCTCTATTCCTATGTTTTTAATTTTTACCATTCACACCTTTCTCTCACACAACTATTTACTTTCTTCATAATTTCTCTTTTGTGAAGAAGGGAATCACTATGGACCTATTGGTTTCCGAGTTTATCTGCAATCCATTTTAGGTAGTAAAATATAGAACAAAAATGTAAAAAAAAACATATATACATATGTAATGTCCTCAACATTCCATCCATCAACCAATAGGAAACTTATCTTAAACCTCGACATATAAAATATATTTTACCTTATGGTGCTTTCTCTGGTTGCTCGTAATTCTTCCAATTGTTTTTGATGTTTAATTTCAAATCTCCTTTCCTCTTGAGTGTACCGTTTCTTGTCCTGCTCCTGGAACTGTTATTTTTTGTTGTTATTAATTGGCATGTACTATTTGTATGAATTCACAGATAAAATACCTTTTTTAGTCTATCCCGTTCCACATCTGGATCAAGGTTAGAGGATATGCGCAATGATTCCCTAAACATGAGCTCACGAGCTTTACGTTCAGCTCGAATTCGTTTTGGTAGAGCTCGCTTTTCCAAAGCTTGCTTTTTGAGTAGATCTTCCTCTTTTCGCAGCAACATGCGTTTCACTTGATCTAATTCTTTCTCATGACGAACAATCATTTGGTGTCGTTGCATAAAGCACATGTCTTTGACGTGGCGTTTTGAAAGTTGGTGTCTCTCGTGTAATTGTTTCTCCTCCAATTCCCACAGTAGCGCTTCCCTCGTTCGCATGGCATTCTGTTTCTGTTGCAAAAAGTTTCTATGAACAGTGGCAAGATGGTCACGGTGTTTTTCGCTCAGGCGCCGCAACAGCAACTCATGTCGTTCTTTTAACGAGTCTAGGAAAGCTCTTTCCTTTTCCTCGTGATCCAGTTCCATGGCGGATCGACGTTGTTTGAATTCGTCTTTTCGTTTATCTTTTGGCAGCAGATCAACTTCTTGCTTAAGTAAATGAATTTCTTGTTTGAGATTTTCACGGAATATTTTAAGTTCTTTCTCCTGCTCTGCGCGTATTCTTTTAGAAGAGGTGCGTAATTCCTGTTCCTGGGATTGTTCTGTCTTTTCTATTAACTGCTTATGTTGACGAGCCAGAGTATCCATATCGGCCTCATATGTCTTTTCGAGGGACGTTCGTTCCTGTTCAAATCGACGATCCTGCTGTTCTTTGGTCATAAGCTCCTTCAGCTGCAGATCGGTTTGCTGTTTTTTCTCTTGCTTCTGAAGCATCTTCAGTTCTCGTAGCTCTTGCTTGCGGAACACGTGGTCATCGTACAATCGACCCGTTTCATCATCTCCATAAATAACCCTGCTGGTAGTTGTGGTTACTTGCACTCCATCTATTTCAAACTTTCGTGTACGTTTCCTCGTCTTTTTTCGCAGATTCTTTAGTTCAATTTCCTCCTTGGTGAGTCCAGAAGTTGCATATCCACCCTTGATACCCGTCGATGGCGGTTTCCTTCGTATAATTACACCATCCTCTTCTATCCTCTCTTTTTTCGTTGAAACTACATCTGCATCGGCTTCGACCTCAATGCGACTATCATGACTAGCAGTTGTACATACACTTTCTGCGTCACTCCTATCCACAGATACAGCAATTTTGACCTCTGCACCACGTCGAACTATTTTATTACTACTACCAGTGCTCGATCTAATAGAACATGTTTCACTGTCATCCCCAATTGTTACACCTGATTGCATTGCTGGTAGTTCTTGTTTTCTATTTCGATTCACAATTATGTTTATATCGTCTGTATCAATTGATTGATTTTGCGGATTTCTTGTGATCTGTCCATTGTGTCTTTTTTCACTTGTAATAGGTAATTGATCAACAACAAGGTTGTTAGTGTCAGTGGATAAATGACTGCTATCTTTAACGCGTATTTCATCTCCCACCGTTACAACGGACACATGACTTGTATCCATCAATTGTTGATCGCCGCTATGATCATTGTGGCTTTCTGAAGGCGTGTTATATGCTGAATCATCTTCGTTAGTAAATGATGGACTTACTATTAGAACTTCGCTTTCATCTAATTTCCTGGCATGCGTTCCCGAGGGCCGAAGTGATGTATAGCCTCTATCAGTTTCTTCGGGTGCGCTCTGTTCAGTGGAAAGGGTTACGATCATTGACGATTGTTTATGGGGTGGAGGTGGTGAAGACGCACCGAGACTTTCGTCCATTGAGGGATAGTCATCGTCAGTCGATGATTCATGTATGTGTGTTGATTTATTTTGGCTATTTGACACAATAACAACATCGTTTAGGGGCTGTGGATGCGCAGTACGACTTACTGCATTGTCTATAACCACTGGTGGGTGGGTGCTAGTAACAACTGTGATTTGCCTTGTTCCTGACTCCAAACTATTTGGCAAAATTACATTTTGCGACACGACTAATGACTCTGCATGGCTTCGAGACGGAGATGACGAAGATGTATCACTGTTTATAGTTATCATTGAAGTGCTAGAGCTAGTGACAGCTCCGCCAGCAATGAAGCTCTTTGCCGAAGATTCTGCAGACCGTAAGGAAATCGTTGATGATGACGATTCTGGAGACGGTGGTGGCTTATCTTCCGCCTCTCTAAGTGGAACACTTTCCGTTAGACTGATGTTTTCAATGTTCTCGCGACTTCCTTCAACAGCTTTTGACACCAAGGTCACAGCATCCCCCTCAGTTTCGTGGGATTTTGATTCAATCTCTGGCGTTATTGTTGCTGTTTCCTTTGGTTTTATGATAGCCGGAGGAGGAGGAGCCTTTCCTTTTTCTCTCTTCACAATCTAGAAATTTTTAATTATATGTATATGAGATATGAATGTTTCAATTCATCAAAATAAAACATTGCCGGAATCAGTCTTCCGCTTACCTTTTTGTCCACTTCTGCAGAATTTGGCAATGCTATCTTTTCAGCATCTGCCACTACCAAATCTTCTGGAATTTTTTGTAACTGTGCAGAACGCCCTGATTTGTTTGATAATCCCTTTGCCTTGTCCTTGTCCAAGGATTCAGCATCTTCTTCTTCGATTGCCAATTTGCTGGATGTTGTTAGAGTAGATTCATTCGTTATAGCAGATTTATTTTCACCATCTTGTGTTGGTTGTTTGTTAGTTTGTAAATTGTTTGATTGTGATTGTTCTTTAGTATCTCTCGGTAGTGATGTAAGAGTACCTGGTACTGAATGTATAAATATGGGTTTTGTCAATAAAATTGGATTTCTTGGTGATACACAAATATACGTACGTTTGTCAATATCTTGGCTCTGTACTGATGCGGAATCATCGTCCAAGTCGAGTGGGAGCGCTGAGTTGCGGGGTTCCTGGACCAACAAATAAATTAAAATATATTAAATCTTCGTTTAGCTAGCACTAATGAAGTAAAGCATATTTATACATAAAACTTGTATCTACATACTAGAACATTCTTTTTGCAAACGTGTAGCTAGTCAAATGATAATTACTTTAATTAAAATACGCGGATCAAATGTCTTTTTATAGAATCCTTACTGTAGGTCACTTAGATTATCTCGCAGGTTTTAATTATATTAACCAGGTTCGAGCTAACTATCAGAGAATATGGGCATATTGTATTCCCGAATATTTGTAGAGATTACAATTACATTTACAAACACTTGCCTTTACATTTTAATATAAAAAAAATGTCAACCTTTCAGCATTTAAAAATAATTATAGATTATTGAAACGAAATGAAAAATAATCAAAAGTGTACATTAAAAATCGAAACAAACGTGAAATTATAAATGCACAAGTCGAACGACTTACCAACCCTCTGATAAAGAGATCTTCTTTTCACTTGACGTTTTAGCTTCTAAAAGCAACAAATTTAATTTTATGTGCAGTTTAGAAATTTATTTACAGACAAGTGATTTAGCGGCGTGTAAGAAAAATATATGAAGGAATAATTTAATTATTAAAAATTATCTATATTATTAGTGCTCAGCGAATTCAATAATTTCAATGTGACTTCAAAGTATTTCTATAAATTCAAAGAGCACTGATGGACTATTTAGCTTTAAGGGATCAATTATACTCAACCCTACAGCAATATCATAGTGTAAGCGGTGAATCCATATAAATATAAATTTACCTCTGCCTCGTCGTCAACCACTTCCTCGACAACTTCAGCTCGGTATTCCAATAATAGATCTTTAATTGGTTTAGCATCTAGATCATGACTAATAAATGCGTGTTGCAAAAGATTTTCCGTTGATGGTCTTTGATGTGGATCCTAGGGGTATACAATCATTTCAAAGGTCAATAGTCATAATGGTAACATAAATGGGTGATGTTACCTTTACAAGGGCGTTTTTTAGGAAGTCGTTGAATTCTTTGCTCCACCTTGATGGCTGATCCAATTTAGGAGGTTCACTCTTTTGTATTTTAAGCAGTACACGCATCGGAGACATTTCACTATTTGGAGGTTCCATTTGAGCTAACTCTATCAGTGTAATACCGAGCGACCATATGTCCACTTTCTGGTCATACGGATTGTCACGAAAAGTCTCACATAATACTAATTCGGGTGCCATCCAATATGGCGTACCTATAAAGGTGTCGTGCTTCTGAAGGGTGTGTTTATTTTTAGCAGACACGCCAAAATCAGCTGAAACTCAAAAGGTTATAAACTACTGTTTTGCCAGATAATTAAACATTCTCACCTAACTTGACACCTCCTTCCATGGTAAGCAGAACATTGCCTGCTTTCAAATCACGATGAATTACTTTATTTTTGTGTAAGAAATCTAGTCCATCTGTCATATGCTTGCACACGTATGCAATTTGAGGTTCACTAAGAGGTTTCTCTAATTCAACCATAATGCTGTCAAGAGCTCCACCATCACAATACTCGATCAGCATCTGAAAATATATGTTTGTTCACAACACTACATTCATTTCGCATATTGCACATAATACATACCCATAGTTTAAGATCAACGAAAAATGCTTCGTACAATTCAACTATATTCGGATGTCTGATTTCAGATAATATATCGATTTCTACCATGTGGTCACTTAGATCCGTCATTGCTTCCAATATGCACATTTTTGCTGCGGCAAATTGACTCGTCTCTTTATGCTGCGCTTTGTATACCTTCCCGAAAGCGCCGTCTCCAAGTTCGCCAACAATTTCCCACACCTCTGCAGGGTCAGTATCCATTTTAATGTTGTTGCCATGGCGCTTCTTCTTTGCTTCTCCACTTCCCAGATGGAACACTTTCTTAAGGTTATTAATGAACGACATATCTAAACCCTTTATATTTCCGCTTGTCTTGTCCAAACAAATTTCGTTATACAGGAACCAGTCAGTGTTCACTCCCCGACGTTTAGAGTTTATCCATTTAAACTAATAGTCAACACTTTGCTGATCTTAGAGAATATTCATAACATAGATTAATGGCGCTGTATGTATTATATGTATCTGCTGTCTGTCTGTATTTTATCTGTCTGCTTTCTAGTTCACATCTATACATCTATGGTGGTTCTGAAAAAAAGACAACATAAAAATGTTATTTCAATTTGATCAGAAACAAGAGTACTTAAAAAAATGTCGTACGATGTCAAAAAAAAAAACATGTTCCATCAATGAACTTGAGGCTTTTCCCTTCCCTGGTCAATAGATATGTATACACATTCTCTCTGTTTTAAAGGCGATCGGCTAATGGCACTAATCTTTTACTTCCAAAAATATTATATTAATATTAATCTTTTACTTCCACAAAATACTACAATACAACATCGATTGTCGTTTAGAGGTAAATTTAAATTTCGGGATCCCTCATCGTTAGTATACAAATTATGTATACAGTCCACAGATCAGTGATCTGAAAAAAAGTGAAAAACCAGCTAAATAATGTAAATGTAATGAATTAATAGATGTGACTAATCCGCATCATCATTCTAACGCTGTTCACGAAGAACAATGGAGCCTTGAAGTTTCGAGTTGGACGTTTTTGCTATTCCTCATATCAGAACTGGAACGGCACTAGTAATGTGGGCTACGTAGCAAATAAATACGTTTTTAAGTGGCATCCAGCATATTCGGTACCTAAACTGGAATCGTGATTTATTGAAAGTTGTTACTCCTTATCGAAATGCTAGCTTTAATCATGTCGGTCCCTTTGAACATCGCATTTGTTTGTTTGTTATGTTCTTGCTACGCCATTGCAATAGTTCAGTTGGTTTGCTCTCTCTTTTAATCCAATTATAACATTTTGAGCCTACTGTCTTAAGTGACACAATTTTTTATCGAAGTGCTGATATGTACTTGTAGTCGCTAAAATGTTCCATGCATTGAATATATGTATAGGTCCCTTGTATGCCTACTTAGACACCTAAATACATTATCGCTGACGTCACTATATTGCCGTCGTGAGTTGAATGTCATATTATGTTGCAATTACAACTGTCCCATAATCCTCTTCCTTCTGAAATACTAAATATGAATGATTGAATTTCCTGAATCAGGAAAATGTAAAATAATAGGATACAGAATTTATTTCCCAAAGTTTCTGCTCGATTCGCTAATATATAATAGTCTGATGTGATGGTGCGCTGTCAAGGCGTCATTGGTGAGACGAACTCCAACGTCAACGTCGTGCCGAGACCAAAACTCATTCCTTAAAATACAAAGTACAAACTAGGGTCCAAAAAGATGCACATGCACATTTACGCATGGATAATGGTCATAGATTGGGGTAGTGCATGAGGAGAAAATAGAATGAAAAATCCAAAGAAAAAAAAACACCATGTAAACATACTAACGAACGAATGCCAACCTTGCAACTTGCAAACTCGGGATTCAATGTTATGTAAAAGGAATTGTGAGGAAATACATATTGACATATTGATGTAAATAATTTAAGCTGACGTCCTCAGATCAGTGTAATGCCATTTTTTATTTTTAATTGTTGTACAAATAGTAAAATCGATCATACGAAAAACAAATATTGGTGGATGGTGACAAGAAGAGGGACTAAAATGAAATCAAATGAAAATGGCGGTTAGTCATCTAAGCAAAAAAGAGAACACCGTCTACCGACCGTCTTATTCTAAAGCAATTCAAGGCGAGGATGGTTGGTGCGAAAGAAACAGCGTCATCCATCAATTCGATAATAAAAAAAAGACACACATCGAATGGCAAAAATACAATTAAGGGCGTAGATGATTTTTGAGGTTTTTTTTTCATTAACTTTTATAAATCACGGTCTTTAAAATTAGGAAATTAGGGATTATCGACGATAATTGCATATAGTTAGTTTTTCTTTTAATTACCACCAAACGCACATAATGTTATGTTGTATATATGTCAGAGACGGTTAATGTATTTTTTCACATCTTAAAACCTGAATTGATTCCGGAAAATATTATATATGGTTTTCAACGAATCTAGCACGTAATGTTTATAAAATGTTTTTGCGGGTCTATTAAGTTGCTAGTACATTGAGAAGCTTTCAAATAACTTATTTTTTTGTCTGGGGTACGGCGGATAAGATGCAAAAATAAAAATTTTCTTCTCACTACTATTCACACGCGACACATAGATATGAACATATCATATGAACGACGATGGCGATGGCGGCGGCTGTTTTTTCCAGTCGGCGGCGGCGTTGTGGCTGATCGGCAATTCCTCCATTCCATCTTCGTCGATTCTTCCATTCATTCATTTCGTTCATATCGGATTCTTCTTCGTTACATTCGTTCATATCGGATTCCCTCATTCCATGAAGTTCCGAGCGAAGAATATTACCACAGTTTCATTTTTGGATACGGAGTTGCCATCTGCCGTTCTATTGCGGCCCTCACACGTTACAACTTAGATGAAGAAGCAAGTTGGCCGTTCTCCTCACACAGTACAACTTTTCAACCAATTTCTTATCCAATCTCATTTGCAAACATTGTTCGTAGTGGCATATGTTATTATTTTAAATATTTTTTTTTTCAATTAATAGGTTTATTACTTTGACTACCACAACTGAGGTCAATTTTTATATTCCTCAATATAATCAATCACTTTTTCCACACCTACTTTCATTTTATGTTATTTTTTCAAAACACCGCACTATGGTTCCAAATGCGAATTCTTTGGCCAAAAGTATTTTTTTTTTAACTTTTAATTTTTATTACTTTTTTGATGTTTTATTGCAAAATTATTATTTTCTGAACAACAATTTTTATTTAGAGTTGTTATATTATGGAGTTATGTTAAAATAAAATGATATTCATATATACATATATCCAAATATCCAACCTTCTGTGACATTTTCCCCATTTTCCAGACAATTTAACGCGAATTATGCGAGCTTTTTCGGATAAATATTTTAGGTAATTATCTGAAATTGTGTCGGAACCACTTTTTTGAAGAAAATATTCTAAAAGGGAGTGATTGTTTTCCTCTCTCTTCTGATTCTCGAGCCAAATATCAAACAGTTGCGAATTTTGTAACCAAATGTTGGCTTAAAAAAAGGGAAATTATCTCAAAAACCGCAACTTGGCACACATATTTTCTAAAACTACACACTTCAAAGTAATTATAATTTTTAACGTTAGACTGGACACTCTTAGACAAAATTTGTAAAGCTTAAGGCAAATCGAAAAATAAAATAAAAAAATAGGGCTTTTAGAATAGAGTCGTTTTTTCGATTTTAGCAAACGAAGTTTCTTTTTTTTTGTTTTTTAAGTTAAAAGTACTTACCATCATCTATCTTTTCCATTTAACACTTTTTTATAATTTTGTTTTCTTGTAACGAATTCGGAACTTGAAATAAGCGCAATAAACACTACACGCACTTCGGTTTGCAACTGACCGGAATAAAATGCAACTTTGACGACTTACTGCCTAACGGTAAATTATATATTACAACAACAAAACTTGTTTTCTATTGTTTTGAAGTGTCTATTTTTAGATTTGCATAACAAAATCAAAATTCAAGAACATAAAAAATGACTTTTGGCCACAGAATTCGGATTTGAAACCATAGTGCACCGGTACAAAAATGTAAAAATGTGTTTACTTCATCAATGACAAAATTCGAATGAAGTAGAGAAGTTGAATGACAAGCTCTCACACGTAACAAACCAACAGAAATCAAAATATTTTGATTTTCATCCAACCGACGACCAACTAGACCTCACACGTTACAACTTGCTATTCAACTTAGTCAAGTTGAATGAAAAGTTTTAACGTGTGAGGGCCGCATATTGCCGGGAAATCTTTTACAATTAGTGTGGAAGTTGATTTTGTACATAATTACTACATTAGCTTTGTGTTTCACGTTTCATTTAATTTTCACAATCAGGGTGAAAGATATGATTTTGTTTATCTCTATGATTTGGGGACTATGTCCTGAAACCTATTGCGAAGTTGCGATAATGGTAAATTTCATGGATGACTAGCAACACTTGATTTAATTAGTAGTGACTCTTTCACATATACGTCCGAAATCTACAGGATTTAACTTTGATTGGATTTCGACTGTAAATTTCTCATATAAATTGTAGTAGATTTAAAGTTGAAATCATTTGAATGCGGATTTCGTCCGTCGAAATTGTATGGAAATTGACAGTCGAAATACGGTTAAAGTGAAATTACTTAGATTTCAGAAAATATTCAAACACAGCTTTACAATCTGTAATGAAATTAACAGCAAAAAGGGATCAAACTGAAATCTAGTATTTTTCGAATACGCGAACACAGGCTGAATCTAGCTTTGCATACAGAAATTAAAGGTTGACTCATGAATGTCCTACTGAAAATTAAATAACCTTCATAATTTTACTTCTTATAAATCTCGGAAATACGTCGAAAAAACATTTCCGATAGATGGAAAAATTCAGAAAATGTAGGTTTTTGAATTTCCTGACTTTTTTGCAACCCAGTCTATTGCGGTACAATTGCGAAGTGTTCGCTTCCTCAATATGCATTACTGAGCCTCTTCGAGCTACCTTATACGTAGCTTCATTGCCTTCAATGCCGCAGACACCCAGAATATGACTACTTTGTTGTCCCTTACAAGTAAGAATACAGTCTACCTAAATTTTTCAACTACCCTAGACAAAATCTGATGGGTTGTAGTCAACGGTGTCCGAGTGTCAACATATGTGGTAACTTTATTTCGTTTAGGTAAATATCCGGTGATTTCCTCAGCAGCCCCTAATATTGATAGAACTTGACTTGACTTCCGGTAATCACGATGTATTTTCAATGTAGACACCTGCTCCTGTGCCTACGTCCGACTTAGATCTGTATGTAAACACCGCCCAATATACTAAAATATACTATATATTTTCTATTTTTTTTACTAACACTCAGGGGATGCCCCCTATAAATGCAATGCACTGTGTTAGCGATGGGAAAGAAGGGTATTGGAGGGAGGAAAGACGGAGTAGTGTTTGTTGATGTTTGCCTTGAATTTGATAATGTCATAGCAGGCAGGAAAAACACTTGTTGTAAGATTATTCCACATGCGAACAGTACGGCTGATGAACGAATTTTCTCTATAGTGGGTCGTCCGGTCAACCGGCCACTTTACAATGAACGGATGAGAGACCCTGGATATCCTCGTATTCCCGCTAAATGTTCAAACGTCAGGGACCAGACGACGGATATCTTGTGAACAGATACCATTAAAATATATATAGAATGGCGATACACAACCCACATTACGGCGATGCTGAAGGGAGACAATAGAGCTGGATACCCTACCATCCCCACCGCTCTCCTCTGTACACGGTCCAGAAGCTACAAAGATGTCACTGGAGCTCCTGCCCATATATGGGAGTTATATTCCATTTTAGGCCGGATGTAGGTGGTGTAAATATTTACGAGATCAGATGGGGTGAAGTATTTTAAAAGCCTAAACACTTGAATGCTTCTTTCAACACTTCGAATATATGGCTAGCCCAGCGAGCATCACCCTGTATCTTCATGCCCAGAACATCAAGAGTATCTGATACGTCGATATCCATAGATATTGACGACGGTGCTGGATCAGTGGAACGTTTGTGTGAAAACAAACAGCACTGGGTCTTTTGTGCATAAAAATCTACTCTATTAATTTGGCCCCACTCACAAATCGTCGCCAAGTCGCGGTTAAGTGAGTTATTCATCGTTCGCCTTTTGTCCTCGACCTCCAGAGGACCTGGCCGATGATCAAATGAGTATGAATGACATAGGTTACTGTCATCCGCAAAGGAGTAGATCGGGTTCACAGTCTGACCCAACAGGTCGTCAATGAAAATAAGAAATAGATAATGAGAGAGGACAGAACCTTGTGGCACTCCTGCGCCCAACCTATGCTCGTTGGAAGAGACCCCATCTATAACAACTCGTATAGAGCGATCTCTGAGAAAACTCGATATGAATCGAGAGAAGGTATTACCGACACCAAATGCAATACGTTTTGATATGAGTGCTCCGTGCCAGACTCTATCGAACGCCTTGGAAATATCCAGAGCCACGAACTTGCTTTCACCAAAGCGGTGTATGGATCGACTCCATCGTTCCGAAAGGCACGCCATCAGGTCTCCAGTAGATCGATTTCTACGGAAGCCATACTGCCGATCATTAAGAAGGCCGTTAGACTCTAAATACCTAACAAGATGGTGGTTAACCATGCTCTCCATGACCTTCGAAAGCGCAGAACATATTGCAATTGTACGGTAATTCGCAGGATTAGTAGCCTCACCTTACTTGGGGATCGGCTGAACATTGGCAACTTTTCAACGTGAAGGGTAAATACCAGCACGGTACGACATGTTGAAGAGATTGCGCAATGGACTAGCTAGCGTCGAAGAGCACTTACATAGGACAAGTGCTGAAATACAATCCGGGCCCGGAGTTTTATTTACGTTGAGATCCGCAAGAACCCTTTTAACACCACGTGTTCAAAAGAATATCTGGGACATCGAACTAGATACGTTTTCGATCACGGGGAGTGGTTGACTGCTTTCAGGCAAAGATGTATTCTTTGCAAATATTTCAGCCAGGAGGTTAGCTTTGTCAACCGGGTCAGTGAATATCTGGTCACCGTTAACTAGGGTTGAAATAGAAGATGAAGAATTGTTCCTTACCCTTTTAACAAATGATCAAAAGCTCTTACTTCCCCTGGGAGTAGAAAGAACTTTAGCACGAAGACGCTGTTCGTGAAGAATTTTTTCACGCCTAAGTACTCTGGCACACCTTGATCTTGCCTGCTGGCGTAGCAGCTCAGTATTGACATTTTTATTTAAACGCCAATTTCTGAACGCTTCCTCTTTGGATCTGACAGTTTCTTTGCATGACTGATTAAACCAACAATTCTTTGAAGGTTTAATTGAAGTAGTGTTCGAGGGAATAAACGTGTTAATTCCAAGAAGAATTATTTTCTCAACCATTTCAGCAGCAGCATCGACATTATTGTCTAGGAAACATAACTTCCAATTAAATTGCTGATAACAATTGTTGAGCTCGGCCTAACGTGCCTTTTCGTATAAATAAATTGTCTGCTTCGTGACTGGTTTAGAAGTGTATCGAAGATCGGAGAACGAAAAGGATGCTGAAATGGTGCAATGATCCGAGTTACCAAGAGGTGCATAAATGTTAACCTCATATTTTTCAGGGTGTGAGGTTAAGAAGAGGTCAAGAATATTTTGCTGTTGCACGCGGAATGTGTGTTGGTTCATTCACTAATTGCTGACCCTCCGGAGATGTATGGCTCGAATGGGAAAGCCAAGAATTATTATGGACATTGAAATCACCAGCAATTTCACTATCCGGATAATCTTCTAAAATTTTTGAAATGGAATCGGAAAGGGCTTCCAAGCCATTGAGGGTAGCCTCCCTTTCCAGGTTTGGGCTTCTGTAAAGAAACCCGAAATGTAATGTGTGCGATCCAATCTTGAACTTAACCCAAAGGGAGTTAAATTCTGGATTTTGTGAGTTCAAATGTTGCTGACTCTGGAACACAACACCATTACGTATATATAACACAAGACCTCTGTGAGAAAAAAAAAAAAAAAAGAGGACAGAGTGTGATAGCCGGGAATGTGAAAATCCTGTGGATCAGAATCCTCACACACACATAGAGCGAGGACATCCGGTCTATGGAAACTAATGCGAGAGTATGCCGCAAAAAAATTCGACCTCAGCCCGCCAATGTTTGCGAAGTGAATTTTATACCTACCTACCATGACATTACCAAAGACATTTTTGCAACCCATTCTATTGCGGTACAATTGCGAAGTGTTCGCTTCCTCAATATGCATGACTGAGCCTCTTCGAGCTACCTTATACGTAGCTTCATTTCCTTCAATGCCGCAGACACCCAGAATATGACTACTTTGTTGTCCCTTACAAGTAAGAATACAGTCTACCTAAATTTTTCAACTACCCTAGACAAAATCTGATGGGTTGTAGTCAACGGTGTCCGAGTGTCAACATATGTGGTAACTTTATTTCGTTTTGGTAAATATCCGGTGATTTCCTCTGCAGCCCCTAATATTGATAGAACTTGACTTCCGGTTAGATCCGACTTAGATCTGTATGTAAACACCGCCCAACTTTCGTGTACCTATGAGTCCCTATAAGAGGTTTCTAGCCTCGGTATGGCCGGAAATGTTTTAAAATATACTATATATTTTTTTATATTTTTTTTTGACTAACACTCAGGGGATGCCCCCAATAAATGCAATGCACTGTGTTAGCGATGGGAAAGAAGGGTATTGGAGGGAGGAAAGAGGGAGTAGTGTTTGTTGATGTTTACCTTGAATTTAATAATGTCATAGCAGGCAGGAAAAACACTTGTTGGAAGATTATTCCACATGCGAACAGTACGGCTGAAGAACGAATTTTCTCTATAGTGAATCGTCCGGTCAACCGGTCACTTTACAATGAACGGATGAGAGACCCTGGATAGCCGCGTATTCCCGCTAAATGTTCTAACGTCAGGGACCAGACGACAGATATCTTGGGAACAGATACCATTAAAATATCGATAGAACAGCGATATACAACCTACATTACGGCGATTCTGTAGGGAGACAATAGAGTTGGATACCCTACCATCCCCTATCATCACCACCGCTATCCTCTGTACACGGTCCAGAAGCTGCAAAGATGTCACTGGAGCTCCTGCCCATTAATGGGAGTTATATTCCATTTTAGGCCGGATGTAGGTATTGTAAATATATACGAGATCAGATGGGGTGAAATATTTCTTGCACCGCTTTTAAAAGCCTAAACACTTGAATGCTTCTTTCGACACTTCGAATATATGGCTAGCCCAGCGAGCATCACCCTGTATCTTCATGCCCAGAACATCAAGAGTATCTGATACGTCGATATCCATACCACCCATAGATATTGACGACGGTGCTGGATCAGTGGAACGTTTGTGTGACAACAAACAGCACTGGGTCTTTTGTGCATTAAAATCTACTCCATTCATTTGGTGGTGGATGTTATTGATGTGAGAGCGGGTTTTTTGTTTTTATTTTATGTTCAAATGAGGTTGCAGAGGTTGAGGAAGAGCTTGCTGTCACAGGTGTTCAATGAAAATAAGAAATAGAGAGGGAGACAAGAACCTTGTGGCACTCCTATGGGTCAGCCTATGCTCATTGGAGGTGACCTCATCTATAACTGGTATAGATCGATCCCTGAGAAATATATATAGAATGAATCGAGAGAAGATATTAATGAAGCGAAATACAATATGTTTTGATATGAGTGCTCCGTGCCAGACCCTATCGGACGACTTGGAAATATCCGGAGCCACGACCATGCTTTCAACAAAGCCGTGAATGGCACAACTCCATCCTAACGACAGGAAGGTCATCAGGTCTACAGTAGAACGGTTTCTACGAAAGCCATACTGTCGATCATTCAGAAGACCTTTAGACTCTAGATACTTAACCATGCTCTCCATAACCTTCGAGAGCGCACAACATGTTGCAATTGGGCCGTAATTTGACGGATTTGTAGCCTCGCCTTTTTTGGAGATCGGCTGAACATTGCTGATGTGACCAGCACATTACGACATGTTGAGGAGATTGTGCATTGAACGAGCTAGCGTCGAAGAGCGCTTACATAGGACAGGTGGTTTAGAAGTTTTATTTACGTTGAGATCAACAAGAACCTTTTGAACTCCACGTGTTCGAAAATATATCTGAGGCATCATACTAGATACGTTGTCGATCACGGGGAGGGGTTGACTGCTCTCCGGCAAAGATAAATTCTTTGCAAATATTTCAGCCAGAAGGTTAGCTTTATCAATCGGGCCAGTGAACATTTCGTCATCGTTAACATGATTTAGAAAACGCAGAGTTGTCGCATACAAATGACTAAAAATTTTTACTTTCACTGGGAAAAGAAAGATCTTTAGCCCGAAGATGCTGTACGTGGCGCTTAAGCACTCTGGCACATTTGGATCAACTACAACCAACAATTCTTTGAAGGTTCATTAAGGCTCGAATGGAAAAGCCAAGTATTATTATGCAAATTGAAATCTGAAGGAACTACAATTGCACTGTCCGCATTAAGGTAGCAACCCTTTCCGAATTTGGGCTTCTGTAGAGAAATAGTACAAGTGCTGAAATACCATGCATTTTAACTCCACGTGTTCGAAAAAATATCTGAGGCGTCGAACTAGTTCGATTACGGGGAGTGGTTGCCAGAAAGCAAAGATCAATTCTTTGCAAATATTTCAATTAAAAGATAACCTATTAGTTTTATACAACAGTTCTCCAGTGACTCACATAATTTTCAACATTTAGTATTTATTATTAGTTGATGCTATTATTTTGACCGCATCTGTATATGTAAAAATTAATGTTTAACGGTTTATTTGTTTAGTATAGACAAAACAGCTGAACTGGTGGGTCAAAATGGGCTATTTGATATTTCAAGTGGGCGTGGCCTAGGCAAATCTCCGTATTATGAACGTCCATGCATCATGAACTATTACAGGTATGAAGATGAGATTTGGTACATGGCATTGGTACAAAAATAAGTCAATACCGGAAAAAAGTGGACGGTGCCATGCCCCGTTAAAAAAATATGGAAAAATCCAGGATGATTAATACATTATTACGGCAGATATACCGCCCACTTTTTTCAGGTTGTATTCATTCCTGTACCAATAGCATATGTACTAAATATCAATTTCATACATGTAATAGTTCATGAGATAGGGCCGTTTAAAATGTTGAGGTATGTGGGCGGGTCACGCACTCTTGATATATAAAATATTCAGTATCCTTTTTTCCACCCCGAGTATACGTTTGCATTCTGTAAACAATTCATGAAGATTGGCCGAGCAGTTAGTCTATGCGGAATAAACAAAACATCAAAAAACTAGACATTAAAAATTTTGTGGCGGCTACGAAATGCCTTCCCGTTATACAATGTGTCTAAATTTTTGAAAATTTTAATTTTTTGTTACGAAGGAACTTTCTGGGTGTAGTTACGCTGTAATTCAAATTTCTTTTAAAATAACGTGCACCCTAGTGTACCTATATCGTTGGCGATCTCCTTCAAATAAAAAAATATTATTTAGAGTTCGATTTTCGGAAGAGTTATACAAATTTTATTTTTCAATTGCTCAAAGAAAATCTGGTTCCATAGAACCAAACCGTAACAGAATACGATACAAAAATGTAATTTTACAAATTTATGGTTACTGCGATTATCGTGGATTTGGAATAAAATTCGATAAATGGACCAGGATTCATATATGAATGATGTATAAAATATACTACGGCGTCAGTGATCTAAATATTCGTGACATCACCAACGCCGTTAAACGTGGGTGGGCTCTATTCACTGCACCAAAGACTATTTACCAATTTAATAAGAAGAAGACTGTGAAAATTTTTGTTTTCATATTGATTTTAATATTGTAATATTGTGTGTTATTGCCTTTCACGTAATTCACGGGACATTCTGTTTGTCGAAGTGTTGTGTTGTGTGTGTCCAATGTCGAATAACATGAATTCGGAGGAGGAACGGTTGCGGACGTTTTTTTCATGGCCAGTTAATGCTCCTGTTTACACAAGACAACTAGCAATTTTTGGATTTTTTGCAACTGGAAATTTCCTCGAAGCAGAGTGCAACTGGTGCCACTGTCGCATCAGCGATTGGGAGTATGGAGACGAAGTGCATCAGAGACATTTTGAAGCAAGTCCTCAATGCGAGTTCCTCACTAATAGTGAAAATTGTGGTAATATCAGTATATCACCTGAGAGAGCTATAGATTTGCTCAATTCGAATTCGACAGGCGCTTCAGGTACCGATAATGCTTCCACGACGGCGGCAACAGACAGGCAGCCCGTGGATTTAATGATTGAGTCAAACAGATTAGCAACATTTAAAAACTGGCCGGTTTGTAAACATTGTCGTCCGTACACTATTTCGCGATGTGAAATGATATAAATGTTTTTTCAGAATCCAAATATATCTCCACAATCATTGGCAAAGGCTGGATTCTTTTATCTCAATCGATCTGACGAAGTAAAGTGTGCTTGGTGTCAAGGTGTCATTGCTCAATGGGAGAAACAGGACAATGCATTCGACGAGCACCGGCGGTTTTTCCCTAACTGTCCTCGCGTTCAGTTAGGCCCTCTTATCGAAATAGCTAGTGATGGCATCAGAGATTTGGGCATTCAGCATATATCACCACCTAAAAATCCGAGATTTTCTTCATTAGATGCTAGACTACGTACCTACATAAATTGGCCAATTCCCAACATTCAGAAGCCAGATGCATTAGCGCATGCTGGACTTTACTATCAGGAAGTCGACGATCAAGTCCGCTGTTTCCACTGTAATATGGGGTTGAGGTCATGGGAAAAGGAGGATGATCCATGGTTCGAACACGCAAAATGGTAAGTAAATAGTGCATTGTTTTTGTTTCTGTAACGTTGGAAGTATCTTGGCTATGTTCTATATAATCTAACACAACGTAAGTTGGCTCTGTACCCCATAAATTTTCCAAAATTTTGGCTACATAAAAGGGGAAGTACCCCACTTTCGAACTATTTTGTAATTGTTTGTGAAGTTACGCAATGCAATCCTACAAAATAAGACCTTCTACAGTCGGATGTGAGTAAAGTTAAATTCTTTTTATATTCATTTATCGCAGAGACCCTCCGGCCCTCAATGTATATAACTTTTTGGTTCATGGAAAACAACTTATATTTGGAATATCTTGTTGGTTGATGGGAAACAACTTAAATTCGGACAATTTTGATACTTTCAAATTCCATTACAGGCGAAGAATTCGACATTCTGAAAATTATTTCAGCCAAATGACCTTCTAGCGTTTTTAGCGGACGCCGTTAACTTTAATTTGGGGATAGTGTTATTGTGGAAATTATTTCCATTTGTACTCCATGGACGGATTCAATTCGACTGTAAAGCCATTTTTGGCATTTTTATTTATTTATTCATTCATCTTGTACATTACATTACATGGAAAAAAAACATAAAAATAAATATCGCTCATTTACTTCAATAGTGTCATTACACAATTCAAAATTCACTTTTTATTTTGTTGATCAAGAAAAAGCTATAAATTTCTTATTTAAGTTGACTTGTGTTCTGCGTTATGTGTTATTCGGGAAACCTATATTTGTTATGTAAGGCGCAATTGAAAACCTCAACAAATCATTTTGAGTGATGACACTGTTGAAGTAAATGAGTGATATGTATTTAAATGATTGGAATGATTTTCAATTGGAAAAAATTAGTCAAGAATTCTTACTCTTTAAAATAACAATGTTAGTGCTGACAAAAATATCTAAACATTTTGCATTGCTGCAGTTAGAGAAAAATCCGTAGTTCATAAGGCAAATGATTCCAGACTCGTACAACAAATGACCTTTCAAACATTGAAAAATGCTTGGTATTACAATTTGTATATTACGGATTGAGAGTGAAAAACTAAACTTCCTAGAAATGCAAGTGTGTCACGTCTTTCCACCTTGTAAAACAGAAATAAATTTGTGTAGTTAACAAAATTCCTTAAAGAAATTCCCAAAAAAACGCTGAGCGAATTCAGAAATATGTTGTCGTCTCATTATACACAATCTAGTCACCGCATTAAGAGCTTACTTCAACTTCGAAACATAAAATCGAATGTACCAGATAGCTTGTAGTCCCTATAGCATTTGTAGCATTAAAAGAACATGAGTCAACCTAGCTTTGAAACCAAATTCACAACACAGGCATCATAGTTCTTTCATGAGGTAGTTTACAGTTTGGAATCCGGAGAGTGCTAACAGAAACAATTCCTTGTGATCGAAGGTATACACTGGAACTTCTCGTGACACCACTATGATTGCCGATGCTTTCAGGTCCGGTTCTTGAGGTAGTGTATTCTTCATTCCGCTGTATTGTTTCATGTAGCTACCCATTTTAGTGGAACACATTTGCTCCTCTACAGACAAACTCTCCATTTTAGGTACACTTCCAAATGTCCTGTTGAGTGTGTCCATGGTGGGCCTGACAAGATAAAGTAGTTCACGTTTCGGATCATCATAATACGTCTGTAACATTACAATTTTCTTCTTTGGGGTCCTAAATATCCCAATGCATTCGTTTTTACGACTAGGCGCCGATTTAATTTATGGATGGATATGGATAAGAAATTAGGAAACTATCGAGTTTTAATTGGTTGTATCCGCGCATTTAAGGGTTAATCTCAGATGAAGGCGTGTTTTTGTGGAATATTTGCGGTTTTGTGTAAGCTTGTACCTGTTGACGAGTAAGCAGATGAACATCGCACAATGCACCCATACGGGGGAAATGACCGCGATAGCACCAATAGCTCGCACCCACACACTACAGATATTAATCGCTTCTTTAGAATGAATTTTTGTATTTATCTCCTCTATTTATTCCTCGTGGTAACATAGGGTATCAACAATATATTTATAATAATCTCTACTATAATAATAATCTCTACTGATATTCTTCGTCCTTGGGGTTTCTAATTCAAAGCCATTCTTGTGATTAATTCTGGCAACATTCGAAATGTGTGGGACACTTGATATGGGACACTATGGGTTCTTCTGTGAACGGGCAGATCGTTGACCCACTATGCCAAACTTGTAGTTCTGCGTTAACATACAGGCCTTTATAATATTTACCTTCTTCTGTGCTAATGCATACCAAATTGAGCTTCTCTTGATTGAATCGAATGCTTTCTTAAAGTCAGTAAACAGTAGGTACAGGTGTGAACGCCATTCAACTGACTGCTCAATTATAATTCCAGCCTGATCATCCATCACAGCGTTGTGGGTTACAGTCTTGTGTGAATTAGGCTTGCCAACACTTAACTTCCTAAATCTTATTTTTTTTAAAAGGAATTTTTACTATTCTTCCTCTCGTCCATGATTTGCAGAAATTCTCCTCTTTTCAGGCGGGTCCACCAGTAACAAATCTGGGGCATATTTTCTTCACCTGCGATTAAATTTTGCTTTTATCATTTCGCCGATTTTTACCTTTTGGAAATATCTAGGGAATATTGCTGGTTGTAGGAGCTATCTTCACTAACAAGTAATTTTATATTTTCTTCAGCTATCTGTTTCATTATTGTTCCTGTGTTCTGCCATGTTTGTGGACCATTGTTGAAAATTCGTTCGTCCATGAGATCGCTAATTACTTTTCTCGTTTCGGGATCCTTACATCCATTTGGGGTTTGTATATTAACTGCCTGTTTCTATAAAACGAATTTGTTTGTTCGTTACAAATCCTCAATAGTGGAAGCGTTATAAAATGGGTTTCAGACATTCTTCAATTCTGGTTTTCAGATATATTTTAGATATCGACAAATGGAACGAACACAAGTCCTAAAGAATAAGCTCTCATTACCGGGAAGAATCCATTTTATTGCGCCTTCAATTTTGACAATTTGCATCGACCGAACAAAATTGTTTTATGGAAACAGGTAGTAAGCCTCCTCCGGATTTTCAGCCTCTGTTCGAAATATACTACTGAAAGTTTATGGTCGTTGTCAATGTCTGCGCCCCGTTTTGTGCGCACATCCCATAGAGAGGATTTCCACTCCCGGTTTATACAAATGTGGTCAACTTGGATTCTGGTATTGCCATTTGGCGATGTCCAGGTGTGTTTGTGGAGGACATTGTGTGGGAAAAGTGATGAACCAATTACCAGTTTGAATGTTTGGCAAAGTTCAATTTGATTTAGAGAAGTTCTCTTAAGAGTAGTGTATTTTGCATAATTGGGTTTAAAATATACCCTTTTATTATTTTTATCTATATTTTTTTTTATTAGTATTAAATTTTGTACATATTACGGTCTAATTAAGATTTACTTCTATCTAATATATTTTTACGAATGTTAGTATGAATTTAATTTGTGGTAATTTGTAACCCTGTATGGCCTCGGTTATTGCAATGAATATAAATAAATGAAAATAAATAAAATCGTTCACCATTCCTATTACAAGCGCCCATTACCGCCATTTCTGCAGTGATAGTACTACATCACGTCTAGCGATCGAATTGAGAGTTTTGGATAGTTGGTCGTACAAGTCGTTTTCTCTATTTCGACCGAGTCCTCTGTCGGTGCATGATACTGAATAATTGTTATATGATTTTTGTAACTACTGAAGAAGCGAGCACATTCCATCTCATTTCGCCCAGCCCCAATATCTGTCAATTTGCCATTCATAATACGAGAGGAAAACGCTCTTGATATCCATTACAATTCTTGATACTTTGTTTTAGAACTGATTTTGAATCCAATTGTTTTTTTTTAACATATTTTGTACCAGCGGTCGGGTTCTCGGCCACAAAGTTTGGCTGTTTTTCATTAAATAATAACAAATATTAGGTAATAGAATTAAATATTTCTTTTAATTTATAATAAAGCTTGGCGTATTGGTTTTTTTTATGAGATAAATAATGTTTGTTTTTGTTTCATGCATTTATTGTTCGTTTCATTCAAACCTGTACGGTTTTTTAGATTTTTCTTCATGATCGATAAACAATGAGTCTGGTGCATTGATGTTTAAGGATCTGATGATGTTTGATATTTGATTGACTTCAGAAACCGTGAAGCGACAATAACATCTTATCGTATCGTGTAATTTAATTTAAACGTATGAAACAATATTTCAGTCTTGTCTTGTAGTTTACAGTATATATTGTTATTCTGCCGTAAAAGCATAATTTTAAGAACTTTTGAAATTTTCTCTAGGATGAAGAAGACTTATGCAGTGACGATAACATTTTATTCCAAGAATTATTTCTGAAATGCTTTATTTCTACGGATATTTCGTTACTTATCTGCGATGGCTGCTTAAATGTCCATAACGCTTTACGACCCCACAGGACGACAAACAAGGCAGTAATGAAACCAAAATCAAATTCGATATTTCATTCTGCCTTGTCTGTGTAACAAATATACTGACAGTTAATCAAATATTTGGTAAAGTGTCAAACATTTGTTTTCACGGGTTTCCCCACAAAAACATTAAACATTTTCAAGGTTAGTTAGTTATGCGTTCACAATATAATCAGTTATTTCATACTTTTTGTTTCTATATGTTCCGTTCACGCGAATAACTTTTACTAGCTTGTGTGTGCAAGTTGAACGGCTATTTGCCTAGTTAGGAGTCGCGGCTTATGACCATTGCAGAAGGTGCGGAGACGAGGAAGAGGACGTCGAACACCTCATATACTCTTGTCCGGCTCTTTGTTTGAGGAGATTTAAATTTTCAGGAGCACATTTCGTCCCCTCAATAAAACAATAGTGTATACTGTATAGAATATAGTGTATTATACACTATTATTATATTGAGGGAGAATACAGGAGATCGCAACAAACAACCTCAGAGAGTTCCTGCATACCTCAGGTTGGTTCAATAGGCACTAATCTAATCAAATAATGTCTGACTAAATATCCCGATCTTGGGAACGCAACTAGGCGCATACCAGTACAGCCTGCACTGGCCACCGTTGGTTCTACAGTAGGGTTGCGAGACAGCCTTCCGTGTTATCACAATGGTCCTCAATAGACTAAGTGCGTCTAATATGGCAGCCACCGCTACCTAACCTATGGCTCTTCCCTAGCGGATATTATTCTCTACGCATTTCTTTAATAATAATACAATTTTTCTGAAGAAATTCATCAGTCCCAAAAAACGACTGACTTCGGTTACGTTTCTTGGTTCCTTGGTCTTATTGCGCTCACCTTTTCATCTCCAGGTGAAATACCAGATTCGCTTTCCAATGTATGATATCTGTTCGATCAGAAAATATCCCTTTAAGAAACCGTTTCAATCGCCCAAAACCTTGTTCTACTTATGTGCTGTACATTTTTATATCATCTAGGTATGCCAGCACTTCGCCTGGTTCCTTCCTTTCAGAACTTTGCTAGAATATATGGTAAATATTGGAAATTTAAATATATTTCAATATATTTAATACGGATCCCGAAAGTCCGTAGAATTAAAATTATAATAAACTTAAAGAAAATAAGCACTAGCAACTAAGGCTATCGGCTTGTCCGTAGATATAATTAGCCCTTACTCCTTTGTTTTACGTCGGATCAGGACAAAATCGACATCAAATTCAATTTTTTTTGTTAGTTATTTTTATGGAAGGTGTGTATTTGTTTTTATAACACTAAAGCCAAGATCGTATGGTGCCTCATTTGGACCATTAACCCATTAATTACCAAAGTTATTATGAATTAAGTATTTACATTGAATTGCAAAAGTCAAAAATCACCGTTAGGCGTAAGTTTAAAAACTTTTCTGAATAAAAAAGATGGAGAAACCCTATTTCAAGCCTTCGACAACCTGTGCGACACTTTAAACATTGCGGAGCCCGCCGTAAAATCTATTTACCTAATAAATAATATTCACACTAAAACCAATTCGCCAGACACGTTAATTATGGTGAATCTGACTTCACCATTTGACAAAAACTTCGTTCTAAAAAATATTTGCATGTTTAGAAAATCTAATAAATCTAATTTGTTGTTAAAGCACATCTGCAAAATCGTTTGGCTTCGGTGTTGTGTGATTCTGTTTTGCGACGTGTCCTCAACCAATTCATTTCTGTTGCCGAAGCTTGTATCTAATTTGTCTGCAGTTATTTCACGGTAAGGGAATGATAAAAATTCCCATTGCGCCTAAAGGGAATTTACTCCACTTCTGAGAAAAATGTCAACCGATTGGAAGGAGAATATTTGTTATTTCAATGTATTTGTATTACTTGTAATGAAAATATAAACTATTTATTATATAATTCATAATTGTAATTCCTTAAAGGTACAAAAATAATATGTGACGATTTGAAATACAAATTGTTTCTGTCAGGTTTTTAAATATTATGTTATTATTATTTTGTTACATTGCGACTAGACGGCTGAACATCCCACTTCTTCAAGAGTCCATATCAAAATAGCATTTTGCGGACCTGAATATATATATATGTAGTCGCCTAAAAACTGAAGTATTTTCTTGTAATTTGTAACATTAATTATTATTTTGGATGTTATTTAAGGTTTCCAATGTGTCAATTTGTTCGCCTGGCTAAAGGTGTGAACTACATAAAAGAAGTTCAGGAATTTGCCAGAACAACCGGCCCGTCAGAGAATCCGGTTGTTCCAGCCATGACCATTTATGAAGCTATGGCAACAGTGCCCGTGCGATTAGCTCTTGAAATGGGCGTTGATGGTGGGGCTATACGAAATGAAACACAGCGACAAATTATTATGACGGGCAGCCCATATGCAACTATAGATGATTTGCTCAAAGCAGTATTTGACAAACGAGAGAGTACTGAAGAACAAAACAACAGAGATGGCATTCATGCTTCTTACGGAAGTGATTGTACAGGAATTGTCAACAACAGAACATCGACATCAGACATGGGATCAAATACTACCGCGATTGTGCGCGGGGAAAATGCTATCACGACCAGTTGTTGTGAAAGTGATATTAGGGAGGATCGCGGTTCCAATGAATCGAAATCGGAAGACAAATCAGGCGAACCTAGCCAAAAGACATTTAACGGGAGTACACCTTCATCACAAGAGAATCTATCTGCAGAAAGTGTATCATTGGAGGAGGAAAATCGGAAATTGAAAGATGCTCGGCTCTGTAAAGTATGTTTAGACGAAGAAGTTGGCGTTGTTTACCTTCCATGTGGCCATCTAGGTTAGTGAAAAAATACGACGTACGTTCTGTATATTTAGTGATTATTTTCTACTTTCAGTTACTTGTGTCCAATGTGCTCCCGGTGTTAACCAATGTCCCATGTGCCGCACAACCATAAAAGGATTCGTGCGGACATTTCTTTCCTAAGTTCCGTATTTATTTTACTCTTTCTCAACGCATACAGAGTTCTTTATATTATTGTTTATGGTATTGACAAATTACGAAACATGTAATAAAAAAAATATTATTTAATGTATTTATATTGTGAACGTGAATATATAACATTATTGTGACACAAATTTGCAACGCTTTGTATAAATCTATATTATAGACATGTTTTTTTAACCCATGACAAGACATTTTTTGAAAAAAAGTTTTATATTCTATTATGAGTTTGAGTTGACATTTTTAACTTTACGAAATCCTTTTCTCTGTGCCATATGGAATCGGTGCCTATGAATGGGTTTAGCTGTCGTCAACAAAAATTATAAGGACACTATGACGTATTCGCATTTCGTGGTATTTTAATTGGAATATATGCGACAAAATAGTTGCATGCTTGTAGATTTCGCCAACCGTTGTGCGTAATTTACGACACAACTATGTACGCCAACCGTAATCAGGCTGATTAGTTCATATTGATAATTGCTACCTAATTTTTGACCATTTCAGAGGTGCGGCCTTGAAAGGTAATAAATAGGGATGGTATCAAACGGAAAAGTATTGGAAGATAAAAAAGGGTAAAATGGAGCATTTGGATTCATTGAGCCGTCATGACCTAGGCAACTTAATCGCTGTATTTTTATGCTGAAATCATATTTTCTAATAATAGCGGAGCCGAGTTTTATAAATTCGCCCACTACCTCGACGTTGCGACATTATGTCGCTTTTTGTCGTCGCAACAATTGCCTTGCCTTTGCAAGTATAAGTTTGGTCTCGCTCACCATCAGGCCCATCTTCGCCGATTCCGATGGGTTATATAGTCCGAACCAAAAGTTCGACTTTTCCATAAAGTAAAACGGTGGATTTTTCGATGTTTTTGGACTTACATGTCGATTTTATTTGAAAATAAAAACAATATGAATTTTTATGTTTAAAACTTAACAGAAAAGAAAGTTGAAATGAGCTCATTTCAATACCATTTATGGTATTTAAAATAAAGAGTTTTCTCGTTATCGAACATATCCTATAAAAATACACATTTTTGTATGCCCATTAAAATGATGTAATGGAATATCTTAAATGATTTAGACAAACAAATCTCTAATCGGCGATATGACACATAGTAGCCGAAGCAGATTTTGATAAATACTTTTTGAGATTATAAATGCACTTTAGATATTGCATTTTAAATTGGATATTGAGTAAATATTCTTTCTTTTTATTAATTCTGCGTGGAACATTGCGGTGTAACATTGCAAAAAACAATTTGGTTTAGAGTGGGGCATTGTGATGAAATTTAATGTGTATTTTCATGAGCCGACTAATACAACTCTACGATTCCGTCGACAACTGCGGCTTTATTGTTCTTAAGCATGGTTATTGATGTTTTTACCTCTTGGTGGGTCATTCCACACCATCGTCTACGATTGATCTCGGGTTTCTATTTTTGGATAGGTCTTCGGTCGTTAGTACTTCGGAGAAATTTTGTTTGCAGACTCTCCGCATACTCGGCGGATCAGTTACCAGATTTTCATCTCTAGACGATGTTATTCCAGTAGACGAGAAATTAGTTTGCTTTTTTTCTCGTTGATAGAATTTTCTCATCATTTATATTCCCATAGAACTCAATCTCCTTACCTTACCGTCATTCCATCTCTTTTTTCTTTCTTCAGAATAGAAGATTGAACCTCAGCGTACTATATCCAATTCATAAGAAAGAGATAGACCCGTTTGCGCCTTCTTGCATATGCGGATGACATTGACATCATCGGAAAGATAGATAGAGATCTGTAGGTATCTGGAGCTTTTCTGCGTAGATGGGTCTAATGGTAAACAAGGACAAGACGAAATGTATGCTTGCAACTGTTAAATAATTATTTCGGGCTTAATAACCCCTTCCAGAACGGCAAATACCAGGGAAGACCGAGCCTCTGTCCATTTTGAATCCGTCATTAAAGACCGCCCAAACCCTCGCTCAAGTTACTAACTTCAACCCATGAATCAGGGGTTTCTAACTGGGCAGGGTGAGAAATTTGTAGTCCGATTGTCCCTCTGAGACCCTGGACTGCCCCTGAAAAAAGAACTCTAGTGCAACCTGTTTTGTACGTCTGATGGTCCCCTTGATGCCGCACAATTCTGTAGTTTTTCCAGTCTGTGTAGGAACTGTCTACTCTTGTAGCCTCCCACCACACTGTACAACCATACATATGTAAGACTCGGTCTACCGCCATGTAGATCCTTTGCACTTCCCTTGGTCGAAGAACCCAGTCCTTACCTATGGAGTTCCTGCATGTGTAGTAAGCGTTAAGTCCCTTTCTGAGTTAGGTTAGGTTAGGAAGGGTCCTTTCGGTATTATGCTACCGGAAATTTCCTTAGCAGCTCGCAATACCGCTAGAATTTCTGCTTGAAAGACACTACATTCATCCGGTACTCTGAATGATTTCCTAATGTCCGCCTTTTCTATGTAGACACCAGCTCAGATGTCTATTTCGTCATTCAGTCGAAAGATGCTTCTGGCTTTCTGAGTCTTTCTTTAGTATCTCTTTTCCAGGAAAGTTTACTATACAGGAGAAATTTCCCGGATAACAGTAGCACTACGTAATCGACGTGAGCTAAAATCTTTCTACCTATTTGCTCAAATTCACTGCTAAAAGCCACATGACACAGGAGAACTCCTCCTTGTGGTGTACCCCTGGTGGCTAACTTCCTTGAATACCCTGAGCCTAGACTAGAGTTGATAATCCTGCTGTCTAACATGTTATCAATCCAGATTACCAAGAAGTCTGGTACAAAAAGTTCATCTAGTGATTCGTTAATGGCACCTCTTTTAATATTGTTGTAGGCTGTCCGATCAGTAGGCGCTCATTATAAATATCAATTAAAATGTATGTAATTATGGGCAGTGCTGTGACAATGCAGGTAAGATGTAATCTGGCCCTGCTGATTTGTGTGGTTTGAATGTTCAAATTGTCCATTCTATTCTATCCAAGGAAATATCTCTGATTTGTTGTTTCTCTAACTGAGTGGTGGAGACCAAGATATTGGACCGGTAAGGAAAGAGAGCCTCTTAGAGCTATATCTGTCCATGAACCATCTGTTTTCTGAATATATCCAGGTACCTTAGAGTCTTTGGATAAAATTCGTCTTGATAATAAGCTGCCTCTCCCTAACGATAATCGATGAATGGTCCCACTGACCGTCTTCGCCTTCTCATTCTTAGTTCACATCGGAAATAATATAATTGCTCTGTTCGGTATTTGACCTCCTCTCAGTCCCATCCATACAAAGGTGTTTGTCTTTCATTCTCCAAACCTTATGTGTTGGGCTGCATTTCGAACTCTCTCAATTTTTTCGTGGGCTTTTTAATTACTTAATATATTACAAAATATGGAGTTTTTACATTGTTATTCATTTTTCACATACATACATATGTTATTATTTTTCTTTTGAAGTTATACAAATTATTTTCAGCTTTAATTTCATTTGGAATTTGGTTGTATAATTTATGACCAAGTGAAATATGAAATATTTTGATTGAAATTTGTTGAACTAAATGTTAATCAAAAATCAGTAGAATTTAGCAAGATGTAAGGTTGAACCTCTTCTTGAAGATATTAGTAATCCACTCTTAATGTTAAAAACGAACATTAAAACATTCATAACTAATCTTTAATGTTAGCCAATGAAGGCAAGTATACAATTTCTAGTGTCATCTCAAAATACATCGCATTACCTTATTTTGTAATTTTCGCAATCTCTCCTTCAGATATCCGCTACCGAGTGTCTGTGATGGTCACCTTAAAGTTGGCAACACAACACAGGTTCGATGAGCCATGAATCATAATTATTATTGCAGTCATTATATGCAACATAATGTTGTAAATGTATGTGTAATGTTAGCGTCATTTTGTAAGCTTATAAAAGCGCTTCAGGCCATTTTTTCAGTCCTTTTTTGCTTGGACAACACAAAAACATGTAAGAATTTTTATTGTGTAATTTTTATATTTAATTATTTTTGTATGTATTGCTAATTTTTACAGAGAATAAACGAATCACTTGTGACATCAATCATTTCGAACATATATTACTTTTATTTATTGCCGCCGACTTTTTTGAATCTTTAAATGCCTGCCGGTTGATGTGTTTATTCGTTGTTCGTTTGGGCAAAAAGGACACCGTGGAACAAAATTGTTAAACAATACTCATACAAAAATCAAAGTGTCGTCCGAAAATGCACACTCTAGCTTGTTTTAGGGCTTTACTCAGATCATTGATATATATTATAAACAATTATGTTCCCAGTAATTATTTGCTTAAATCCTTCACCATCAGTTTCAATTATTGCATTAGGATTTCTAGGATTTTTGTATAATTTATATACTTTGCAACACACCAAGTGAATCCAGCTAATGTTATTTTGTTTTTTAATTGCAACAATTCAATCAATTGATCCTTTTCAAGATTTTCAGTTAACCAGGTTATTAAAATGTTTAGTTTACGCATCTTTGGGATTGGCATTTCGTAATTGTTTCCACTGGTGTCCTCTATTTTTTGTTTTCGATAAAACATTTCTCACATTATCGATTTGACATTTGATAGCAAGAGATCCATGGTTTCTTCTTGCAATTCCCTCTACCCACAAATTAAGAGCTGGCGGCTTAATCTTCTCTTTAATTGATATCTCTGTTGTTGCAAATTCTCCTTTGCTTTTTGGTCTTAAAAAATGTTTTTTTTTTAATTTACTTGCATATGACTCTCTCCCAATTCTTTCTTTTTAATTTCGTTAACAATTTCCCTCTTGCACTCTCACTTCAACCATTTTATTTGTTTTGCATATTTCATTACAATAACCGCTGCACTGCACACTTTCCGATCCATGTTCCCACGAATCTTATATGTGGTTATAAAAACGGGTAACAAATAGTTCGAAACAATTATTTTTATAATTTTTAGATTTTTATTACTCGTCTGTTTACTTAAAATTATTGTCAAACGTGGGGATTAACTTCACTGAGTACTATTTGAAGTTTAAACTGAGTTTCATTTGTAACACTTCATTAGAAATCTTGGGTTTAACTACGATTGCATTTATTTTAACTTTAGTGGTTCTTCGCTTTCGTTTTCATTGGGTTTCTAATGTCAAAGAACTTATTTTAGTATAAAAACTGTATTAAATGGCTCCAGAATCGCTAAATGATTTAAAATTGCTACAAGTTTTATACCATTTGAAAATTTGGTCGGCTGCAACGGATTTTCAGCAAAGTTGGTTCGGAAAAAATGTTTTGCAGTGGCAACACTGGTTGTAAATTTTTTTTCACTTTTTTCCAGTCTCAAGAAGATTTTTTTATCAAGTCAAGATAACAATTTGTGTGAAAATATCGAGTTTCACAAAAAATTTGTTTTCATTTCTTTAAAAAGTATCGAAAATCGAACACAATATAACTTGAAAGATTAATTAACACGTAAAATCGTTAGCCAGAACCGATTGTCGATTTCCAACTGATATCGATTTACAAATATGTAGGTGCCCAGTTTTTGTTTATTGTTCGTCGGATCGTGTTATAGTAGCGGATGATATTTCTGCGTTCGCCGTGGTGTTAATATTCTCTGTCACACACAGATTCACGAACAACGTGCATACATACATATGGGCATATCTACATAAACAACAATTATTAGGATACCAAATGCAACGAAAATATTCCGAAATCGATAATTAATGTAGGAAAATTAAAGTGAACATGAAGTAAATAACTCGGAAATGATTACTTCAATCCAATGCTACAGCGCCATCCAATGTGTTTTGTGGTGTGTTTCTATCGATTTAAAAAAGTAGTGATAATTCAAAACTATCTGCAGTGCATAAATACATGTGTGCATTAATGTGAGTGCTGCATACAAACGTCCGCTTCGGGAGAAAGAAATATATTTTCTTTTTCTGATTTTCAGAGGTAAGTGAAAACGATCAATCCCCACCCAGCCAATGTGTAGTTTTTTACGTCGATCTAGATTCCACATACACATGGATGTGTATACGAAAATATAGCATTCGACCTCCTATTGTAGACATTACATTCGGCATTCGGGAACCTGTATAAAATTCATAAATAAATTTTTGAAGTATTCTTGTTCTTTTTCGAAAAGTACATACATACATCCCCACACACAAAACTGTTTGCCATGACTACCACTTTAGTTTCTATGACGTTACAAGAGAAACAGAAGAACCAGCAACCAACGAAATATCCAAAATACATAAACGTAAGTGTATATGAACTCGTGTGGTGTATATAAATTACGCGTAACGAAACGTAAGTATTATGGAATTTGATAAGTTCTGAATGAATTCTAAATCCGCGGTCCACGGCTTACTTTTTGCATGAGGAGGATGTGGGAGGAGTACATTTCACCCAGCTATAATTGATCATTATTGTGGATAGTCGCAATTTTTTTGTCTCTGTTTTGTGGTATTGTTTCCATCTTTGTCATTGTCATGCAGCTTAAATTTTGCAGTATAACTGGTTTTACCACATCACAACAGCGCGAGACCTTTTCAGCAGATTAAATGTATTCAGACAGTTTGAGTTGACTCTCAATATCATCACACTCTCCGAAAACGCAATTCTACTTGTCAATTCTAGAGTGTGTGTGTGTGTGTATATATCTGTTTATGTTTTGTATTCCATTATCTTCGTTTACCTGTTAAGTATTAAAATGCAACTTCGAACAGATAAATACTAACGGTACGACAGATACTGCACTCTACCTGTATTAATAAAAAAAAAAGTATTAGCGACTTACGTATGCTTGTACGAGTACGTGTCTTCCCCTCTAATTTATGTTTGCACAAATCGTACAGAATTTTTATATCGATCTTCACCAAACCACTACGTACACATGTATGTATATTCGCATGGTCCACAAAGTATGCACATCATTGTACCTACACCGTTATAGTATATGTGAAGTTTTGACAAAACAACTTATTTCAAAAATATCAATTTTTAGGAGAGAAAAAAAAAACACATTTGACACTCAATTTTTCAAAAGGGATGTTAAAAATAAATTACAATAACCGTGGAAACTGTCTGATAATCATACGGATTGGTACAGAAAAAAGAGAGGTGTCCGCAAGGGGAGAGTACACTGTATACATATTGTATCGAATATACGTTCACCTTTAATGCATAAAATGTTTAATTTTGGCGCTCATGTAGATTTAAGACCTTTTGTTAAATTAACTTTCAATGTGATAAAACATCCTCAGCAGATATATTAAATTGCCAAATAAATATAGGCAGTGTTGTCACAATTTTGTTCAATAACTTTAGCAATTTTATTTTTTGACATATAGGTGTTTGAAATGTTTTTTTTTTTTTGTCAAAAGATCTAATATCTAGAAGCGCTAAAGTAACGGCAATTGGAATGAACAGGCAAATATATTTCAGGCAAAAATATTGGGAATTTTTTTATCTCGGGAAATTCCTAAGCTCTTATTTTTCGCATGCTAACTAAATTAAAGTTGAATGTTATATTTAATATTTAATAAGAATAAGAAAAAGTTTATATGTTTATCAAAACTCAACATATATTGTACAGTGGTCCAAATAAGTATTCGACGTGCAAACAAAATATTATTTTTTATTTAAAAAGATAAATTTACATAAAATTTATTTAATTAAGGCACAAACAATTGAGTGGGCAAAAAGTGTGATATCAAAGTGATGATACAAAAATTCAATGTAAAACAATATTCGGAATACATAGTTAACACTCCTAGAGCTAGTTTCTCAGAAGCATTTTTAAAGTTCAATTAAGAAAAGCGAGTTTTGCATATAAATGACGTTAATCTTTTAGTCTGTTTCATTGTAAATGAATTGTTATCATTTTTGCCACTGGATGGCCATGTGTAGGAATAAATATGAGACCTCCTCTCGATTGCCCGCGAATATAAGGACATAAATGGAATGACATTCGCCCACGAAAAACGTTGAAGACAAATTCATGTTTCGAAGTCTTGAGTCGGAAACCTGACAAAAGCAGTAAACCTTTTCTGTTTTTTTTTATATTTTGGGTACATTTAATTAATATTAAAGAGTCTAAAGATGTAAATACGAGGTGAAAATTGGCCAGTTTGTATAAATCAAGCTGACACTGCCTTTTCGCTTCCAATGTTTGCCGAGAATAATCAAATTCTTTCCAAAAAAAAAAGTTGCGACGAAACAATGGTGATGAGCCTTGAAATAGTTGACTTTAACACAATATTTACCATTTTTCTGCTTCATTCCTTGTTTATGACGAATCTATCTCTAAGATATTTTTGCATCGTATTTTTGAAATATGTTGGGACGTTCCTATTTGACTTGACACCAACAAAATTCTGTCTGAAGTAGTGAGAAATTTCAAAGCAATTTTGAGATTTGAGGTACTAAATATCCGTAAATACTCTGACAACAATCAGAATTCTCCACCCGTTGCACCGATTTGTGATCAAGCTCTGACAAAATGACGGACGATTTTTGGAAAATATTCGGATTTGTACATCTGTTTCTACATATTATGACAAAAATTTTCAATAAATTAACTGCCTGTTTCCATATAACAAATTTGTTCCTTCGTTACAAATTGTCAAAATTGATGGCGCAATAAAATGGAATTTTATCAGTAGTATGAACGTATTCTTCTGAGATTGTCTTCCATATGTCGATATCTAACATATACCTTATAACCAGAATTAAAGAATTTCACGTGTATTTACTCAAAAATTTACGAAAAACAATTGCAAAGTGGAAAATTGTAGTTTTGGATCATTTTCAGATTTTTAAATGCAAATTTTTTTAAAATTTCCTTCGTAAAGAGAGGCTTATGTAAAAAGAGGCTTATTATAAATAATCTTTCTAAGAGCATAAGAAATCTTAAATTGAAGAGACGAATCAAAAGGAATGAAGAATAACGGTACTTTTTGGTCTAATTTGTCTATATGATAGTCATAGAAAAAATGTCACGTTCGACATGTCACGTTCGAACCAACCTAAAAATTAAATGTAAAAAAACTATCCATGATATTTCTATGAAATAAAGAGGATACGAAAGCTTTGTCATTTTTTAACATTTTACAATTTTCATCGATAACATATTCTTTTTGATTTCGCTGATTCTCATGTTTTTAAAGATGTTCACGGAAACTACTTCTGTTTTTGTCGCGTTCGACCCGCTCCCTGTTTTGTCCTTATTTTGTTATCACTATTTCGCCTGAAAAAAACTAAACCACCGGTGATAGTACTACTATGGACCTGTACGAATATGTATAAGATGAATCTAAAATATATTTTATTCTGACCTTTTTTGCACTTTGAATGTGTACAACGGTCACGTTCGACACCGTGGAATTGCCGATATACTGAATGTTTTGGTTATTGCCGGTTAAAGCGCGATATAATGTTGGACCACACTAATGTTCTCCATATACTCTACATGTTTGTAAATTGACATTTGCTAAGTAATATGACCTCTTCCCGAATTGCTAATTGGCGGAACGAACACACACAAATGCAAAAAATCGCACGAATATGAATAAAATAACAAATTTGACCAACTGTCTCGAAGGTGAACAAAGTGTCATAAAAAGAGCTACGTACGTAAAGTTCACATATTGCTTATAGAATTATTAATTTCAACAATTCTACATTCTCATGTATGTGAATCCTATTGGCATCATCAACCGAACTGTCACTGACGGCACCGGTCTGAATGGATTACGTTAGTATTTATGATACGAACACATAATACAACAAACTCGTAGTCTTCGAAATTCGACTCAAGCCCAGTAATGTAATGCACCCATGCCGAAACACTAACTACAGACAATGTGTATACGTAGTGGTCAAAAAAGCTAGCACTGCATAATATGAGTATGCAATGTCAAAATACATACCATGACCTGAGTTAACAATAACACAATCAAGGGAGTACTAATTGTACGCTTTACGGCACGATGGGAATAAGGAAAATTGGCTTTATCAAGTGGACTGAGTAAGCCAGTATGTCTCTACAACAGTGTAGTCCCGAAATTACGTCTAATGTTTAAATATGTTAGTGGTAGAATATGACATTGGATTTCTATTGACTGAGTTATCAGAGAAAGACATATTTTCCCGTTCGATGATTTCGGGTAGATATCAGGTCGCCAAACCGGGATAGTCATAATCTATACCTCGTTCGATTTTTACCAGGAAATACAGTATTTCTTCGTTATAAGAGAGTAATTCTGACATTCCCATTGTTTCAGACTATACTTATATTTTAGTGATGAAATAACCGTAATCTTTTAAAGATTAATATTACTGACTAATTATAACAAGTTAAAAAAACATCGCCAACCAGTCTAGCAGTGTAAAATCAGCTATTTACACGTATTGATTATTTACTTCTGACAATTGTGTATTTTGACTTAACCCACTAACCGGCAAGAGTGCCTAGAGACACTCCTTTAAAGGCACGTTCGTATATAGATTTCAAAAATTTAAAACGAGTATGCTGAGAGTCTGGAAATAACACCAGCGGTCGAACATCCAGCCGAGAATAATGCACATCCAATCATAGACGATGTTATGGAAATCCCACATTGAGGTAAAAACAGCAATAACCCGTCTTAAGAACAATAAAGACGCAGGTGCCGACGGAATAAGACTGGCGGCGACCAGCTGATAATGCATGCCTGACGATGGGAATCTCAGCGTACTACTATCCGATTCATAAAAAAGGAGAAAAACAGATCGATACATACCATCTTTTCTTCGATTATAAAGCCTCCTTCGATACTCCGATAAGAGAAAAACCATTTGAAACCATTTCTGCGTATGCAAAATGACACCGAGTGACACTATGGCTTCAGTAAAAATAGGAAATGACCTCTTCGAGCCTTATCGTGTATCTTCTTTAACATCTTGATGGAGAAGATATTTTCCAGAATCGAGAAGGAAATATGTGGCGAAAATGTGTCTTACGGTGAACGAGAACAAGACCAAACCTATGCAAGGCGGAAGTCGCAACGACAGAAAAGCGACAGTGTGAAAGACGTCAATAGCAGCGTCGAGGTGGTAGAAGAATGTACATACCTCGGTTCCGGCATTATTAGAAGGAATGATGTCAGCATCGAAGCGAAGCGAAGAGAAAAATCATTCAGATCTGTTTTAACGAGGAGTATCGGCGTCGAACGAACAGTGAGGTGTAAGAGTTATACCGACATGAACGTAGTTAATCGCGTCAAAATACAGCGGCTGTGCTGGCTGTGTCATGTCGGTCGAATGAATCCAAACGCTCCAGCCAGAAAAGCGTTGGACGACAACCACCACGGAAGTTGCAGACAGGGATTGCCGAGACTCTGGTCTTAGGAGTGTGCAATTTTTAAAAGCAATTGAAAAGCGTCAGTTCATTTTAGAAAATTGAAAAAAGCAAAAGCTCAATTTGTAAAATTATTCCATCAGCTTTGTTTTTGAAAGAAAAGGCACAAAATAGAGAAAACTGTGTTAACAGCACATCAACAAATGCACAAGTGGTCGTAAAGGCAAACAATTGACGAGTAAGAGAGATAATTAGGGAATTCACAAGGTGTACTAATGATGTAAGTTGTAACAAAGTACGAGACCTACAATAGTACCTACGTATGTGAACAACCTGTCGTATGTGTATGTACTGACATCTAAGAAACGTACACTTTCAAACGTCAAATGTAAAAATAATAAATAATAAAAAATAAATAAATACCAAATAATTTCAATTGTACCAAAAATTATTCAAATGTACCATTTCTTCCATCACTGTCCCTTAGTACGATTTCAAAACATATATCCAAACGTTGTACTGTCGTACAATTTTTTTATATGGAAAATATCAACAAAAAATATACAACAGTTGTACAGCTTTAGTACGTACGACACTTACAACACTTAGGACACCCTTGTGAACACCCTAAATGTTAGTTTGGTTTATGTTATGAAGGTCGTAAAACTATCTTTGTAGCCGGAATCAATTATAATCAATATGTCCAAACATGATCATTTTAACAGCGGTGATCACTACGATATAATTGACGAGGTGGTTTATGTAAAAATTAAGAAAAAAAAATTACAATTTAAAAGCACATTTAGAGAAAATGAAAGAAAATATTTTACTTATGAAGCTTAATCCAGTTTATCTAGATGAAGCTATATCAGAATTGGATACAGTCTTATATACATATTTTTTATATACTCCACGTGAGAAAACGAATTGAACCTTTTAAGTTTTCTTAATTTTTACTTTGTTATATTGAAATAAAATCTTAGCCATGAAACAAAAATTGACTTCGCTTCCCAAAAAAAAAAAATCTACTTACTATTATAGCCAATATAACGTTTTTTTCACTAACAACCGCCTAGCCGCCTAGCTTCAATTTTCTGAACTGCAGTTTACAGAAAAAAGAAAAGTTAAAATTTCAAGGAGTGCGGTCGGAATGTTTTTAAACTTAGTGGGAAACGTCAAAACAGGTTTTTTTAAATCGGATTATGTTAACGCGTGCAGCCTTCAAGTCAAATTTAAAATTTGGTGAAATTATAATACAGGGTTCTCCAACAAGAGGTGTTATTTTGTTATTCAAAGAAAAGTAGAATTTTTCGAGATAAATGATCGGGTGTTTATTTCATAATAAAAGGGAAGGTATGCCGTTAATAATGAAAAACAACATCAGTCCAATGGCCACCACGATCACGCTTACAGGGCCATATCCTTTTCAGGAAACTTTCCAATAACCAAATCGCAAAGTGGCTGCACTATGTTCTCGATCCACGAAATCTATCTTTGAGGTCTTGAATCGACGCTGGGCTGTTGGCTTTTACCTTATCTTTCACGTGGCCCCAAAGGAAGAAGTCGCAAGGCTTTAAATCACAATATCTCGGTAGCCAATTGTGATCACCTCATCGAGAGATAACACGGTCCGGAATTTTTTTTACCATTTTTGTTGTGAATTTCAATAATTTCAATGCGTTGTTGAAGCGTGTAACGTTCCATTTTTAGTAATGGCGTAGTTTCTACTTGTCAAATGTCAAAGAATAAAAGCTTCAAAAGTGACAGCTACCGAAATACCGGGTGATACAAACTAACATCTCTTGTTGGAAAACCCTGTATTAGTCGCTATTATTAATTGTTGGAAACTTTTTATTTTCGATCAAGTATGTGTGTGTTGTTAAGTTATAGCCACAAAGTATGCTCTGCGAGATTAGTATTGTAATGTTATCACAGACAACAACCACCAGCTAATTTTAAAATTTGTTATTACAAATAAGAACCATTATCGGTACACTTTTCAGAGGTTTAGCTGTACGGGTTTTTTGTTATCTATCTATCAAATTGTTCAAAAAAAGTAACCCTAAATTATTAACCCTAAATTAAATTACAAAAATGGTGAAAATCTTGCAGTCACAGTTCGCAATATATGACTGGTCATCTGACCGGAACAGATTGAATTTGCTTTCATCCATGAATAAAACGTTATTCCAGAATAAAATATTCATGATGCTGTATTTTTTTTTAGCAAATTCTATGCGCTTCGATTTATACATCTTATATGTATACTTTTTACGATAAAACGACATTTGTATACCCTCACCCTACGGGTAGGAGGGTACATATCATTTGATACGGCTGAAAAGTGTAACACATAGAAATATCCACATTAGACCCCAGGTGTCTTTGAGCCAAATTCGATTTATGACTTTCTGAATCGTGTGAGCCATGTCCGTCTGACCGTCTGTCTTGCTGGTACGCACGATAACGATAACGAAAGCGTTAAGCAATCACTCTGAAATTTGGTATGACTTAATATTTTCCCAAAACTGATTATGGGATTGCATATGGGCTATATAGCCACACTCCTTCGGGTACCTCCCATACAAATCTGCTTTTTCGCCCACTTTATAAATCGTGTAATAATATCAACACGCGCAAGTTCGATCTTGGGCAAATTCAGTATTTAGTAAAGGTATAACTGGACAAAGTGTCGGACAAAAACTTGGAAGTCTGGCAACTGCCCTTCTGGGACCTCCCATACAAATGTACCATCCCGTCCCTTATAAACCGTGTAATACTATCAATATGACCAATTCTGTATATTGTAAAGGTGTAACTAGACAAAGATTTGGACAAAAACTTGGCAGTCTGGCAACTCCCCTTCTGGTACCTCCCATACAAATGTACCGTCCCGCCTACCTTAGAAATCGTGTAATAACACCAATATGCCCAAATTTTGTATTTAGTAAACGTATAGTTAGACTAAGTCTAGGACAAAAACTTGGAAGTCTGGCAACTCCCCTTCTGGTACCTCCCATACAAATGTACCATTGCATCCACTTTAGAAATCGTGTAATTATATAAACTCGCTCAACGAATCTTTCCGAAATTCTATATTTAGTAAAGCTTTAACTACATAAAATGTTCTAGTAAAAACTCTGCTTTATATTCCGTCCTTTTTGTAAAAACATGTAATACAATATTTTTGTATAACATTCGGTATTTTGAGATTGCTATTATGACATTTCATCAGAGGTTACATCCAATGATGGTAGCCACGCTCACTTTTGACTTTCCGATACTTTGGAATAGAGACTTGTATGTTTTTACTGAGGGTGAGGGTATATATGTATAAGTCGGTTTACCCGACTGCAACTTTTTTACTGGTTTTTGTATTTTTTGTTAAATCACAAATAAAGGCACGACACAAAAGATAAACAAATATCATCAAAAATAGTTTACAGTTATTTTTGACAGAGATGTGCACACTGGATGTATTTAATGAAAATGTTTTTTTATTTATTTGGGCACAGACGACTTTGCTGCTTCTGGAGCGTGTTGTCAGAGGAGGGTGGTGGTGATGATACGGGATATTAGTGGGTGATATATTGTCTTCCTTTATCATCGCCGGAACGCGGGTTATTCTATATATATACATATTGTAATGGTATCAGACGGGATACGCGGCCATCCAGGGTCTCTCATCCGTTCACTATAGAGGAAAGCCGTACTTAAGCCGAACTGTTCGTATGTGGATTACTCATCCAACAAGTGTCTTTCATGCCAGCTTTGACATTCTCAAATTCAACACAAATGTCAACAAAGACTGTTCCCTCTGTTCCCCTTCCAATACCCTAATTTACTATCGCTAACACATTTATAGGGGGTATCCACAAGTACTAGTCACTAAAAGATTCCGAAACAACAATTTTAAAATTAACAATTGAAGGGAACTTTATATTGATGACAATGCATACAGAAATAATAACATTTTATTTACAATTTCTGTACTAACACATTGGTTTACGGACGTTATGCCCTTAACATTCAGTAGTAGTAGAGATGGTGAACTTCTCTCAAAGTATGTGATCTGTGCACGATGTAATTACAAACAAAATATTAACAATCGCGTATACAATTGCTCCATCTATCAATAGAGACCGCCGATATGTTTTGGGGCGGACAACTTTATATATATGTATATAAATATAGCATTATTTTCATAAATGTTTTGCTATTCTTGCTTTTTTCAGAAATTTTAAAATGAATTCCAAAGATACATGCCGAGAGGAAGATGTGTACAGCTGTGAGGACCAACATAGTTATGGTCCGAGATCTTATTCGAGTTTATCAGTAGATGATTGCAGCAACAACAACTTTTCAAACCACTTTTATCAAACTCCGTTAGATCGGTTGGCATCGACGTCAGCTCTAGGGTTCTGTACGGGGAAACGGAGAAGGAAATGCTCAAAAGACTGTTCTGAAATCGCGGAGAAGAGTAGTGTTTTTGGTTCGCTTTCGGAAAATCTCTCAAGGGAGTCCGTACGAGAGGCTTGTGGATACGTTGACGACCTGAACGACAATGATTTGATAGAAGTTCAAAACACACCCGGAAACTTTCAAAATCGGATGCCAAGTTACAAGAAGTCTTATTTAGATGGTAAATTTTTTATGAAACGAAAAAATTCGGAAGAAAATCCTTTGTACATGGAAGGTTGCCAATTGAATGAGAATACATTGTCCCAGCACGAAGACGCCTTTGACGCTCTTCGGGAATTAGACGCTGTACTAGACATACACGATGCATCACTCGTTGACTCCAATTGCTCCGCAAGTCTGACGGAATCGGAACCTGAGCAAACTAACATTGAAGATTGTTTACTAGATCTGGACGACTATCTAAATAAGATGGATGAAAACACATTTCATGACTGTAGTAAAGGAACTAATAGAGACCACTCGAATAATAATATTTCGAATAGTGACACAATGTTGGAAGATAATCCACATTTTGCTCGCGGAGATAAAATAAGAAAGACTGTAGGATGTGCTGCTGAAAAACTATCTCCAGGTAAGTTTAATTTTTAATGTAGCAAACTCGGTCGAAAATAATTATTTTCTTGCTTGATATCTCGTAGTTTCGACGAATTTCAATCTAAGTGAGATATCCAAAGACACACCTTCGTATGCAACACTGCGACAAAGTTATCGAAGGAGTACTTCCAACGTGTCAATGAAGGAAAGGAAGGCAAAAGTAGTGAACATGGAGTCACATCCCGTTGACATCGTGGAGGGAGAGGTAGAGGGCATGACTGGAGTTGAGGAACTGCCAATAAATTGTGATGTCCGTCGTTGTTTCTCCCACAGTGATTGTTCGACCAATTCAACTCAAGTTTTAACGGACGAACAAATATTCCAAAACTTGATCGAGCAAAATGAAAGTCACAGAGCCACAGATGTGGATAGGCCTCGTCAGTATGGGAGGCGGGCAGAAAGGAACTCCCGAGTATCTATGCCTGATGGTAGTAACATCGACAATTTTTCAGTGATCAATTCCCACAATGCAAGGCCAATGAGTGCACCGGCAATAGCTCCAAGGCCAATGGCTCGCTCAGAGCAACTTTCGCACAATTCAACAGTATACGTTGGATCAGATGGCAGCACTGGACGTTCGTCCCGTAACACAAGCCCCGTAACGATTCTATCTAGTTCAGATTCGAGTGAATCATCAACGTCGACATCAAATAATATAATAGAACCCAGTCTCGTCAATGAGGATCATGCTGCACAAAATACAAACTCATCCATGGATCCCGAAAATATTGAAATGACGCACAAGCCGGGCTTCAACATGTATTGGCCCCATAATTATAGCCGAACTCTGGCATTACTATCATGTACTTTAGGCCTATTTAATATATGTCGTTTTGTTGTACTGACCATTAACTATGGTCCGAATTTTCTTATTCAGTTCCTATTGCTTTCTATAATTTTCGGCGTTCCGTTTTTTTGGCTGCAAATGTGTTTGGGCGCCAAAATTAAGGCCGGACCAGTGTCCATGTGGAAAATTAGTCCAATATGTAGTGGTATTGGAATATCTTTGGTTCTCGTGCAATATTTCGTATCTATATATTCATCTGTCGTCGTCGTTTGGCTGTTGGTATACATGAGTGACACATTCATGTATCAGTCGTCATACCGCTGGTCCGAAACAGCCCATTTCCTAATACCTAGAAACTCTTCCCAATCCTATTACAATCTCACTGAAAGTGTCCCAGATTACTTTAATATCAACGTTCTTCAAAGACTGCAAATTCTGAAGCTGGCAGAAAACAGTGGTGTCCGTGTTCATATCAGTGACCGCGTAAGTATATAAAATCGAGTTGTCTTAATCATTTCTTTGAAATCGTATGTATCCATGCTATTCAAGCAGCTGGCGTTCTATTTAGCTATATTGTGGGCCGCTGTATTTTTAATACTCTGCAAAGGCCTCAAATCATTTGGTAAGGTACTTTTCGTTATTGGAATTTTACCTCTCATCACTCTGGCGGTTGTTACTGGAAAGCTTTTGTATATCGTTGATCTTATGAAATTACAAGTTAGTTCAATTCCATGGATTTACTTTCGTTGTTATGAACCTTTTAAAACTGAAACTTGTTTATTTTTCACACAGAATGTATTTAGCTCTTCTGAATTGGATGATTTTCTTATTAACTCGAAAACATGGATAGCCGCTGCTCAGGAAACATTTTTAACTTGGGGCCTACTTGGCGCTTCTATCATTGCAATATCGAGCCGTGCCCACAAGAATCAATCGAAAATGACGCTTCGACGAGATGCGATCTTAGCAGTTCTGTTGACACTAATTGGCCTGTGTTTGTCCGCATTGGTGGGGCTATGCTGCATTCAAATATTAAACCAATCCGGATACGTGTATGTTCCAGGTTCATATGGTACGTATTGGATATGCGTAATATGTATAGAATCATTGAATGTCTTAATAATTATAACAATTTCAGAAAAACCCGGATGTTATTCATCAGTGTATTCTCTGAAGTCATTACCGAGTAGTGACATAATATCTTACCCAGCAAAACTTGTTCCACACTATTCTAGTTTGATAGGAGAAGTATACAGACGGCAGACAGATGCCAAGAACATCAGTGGATATCAGGTTTTGCGCTTTGTTAGTGAATTATTTCCTGCCGTTTTGGCGATAGCTGGTAAAAGTTTCTCGTGGATTTGGGCAGCAGTCGTTTTCATTATGCTCTTCGTTTTTGGTATTGCTCAATTGTGCGTCATGTGGAAGCCAATATCAAGTGCCCTGGGTAATTCTACAAGCGCTGTATTGCTTAGTTGTGTGACCGGACTTCTTTTAAGCATACCATTTGCAACTGAAGTCGGCATTACATTACTTCACTACATGGACAGTTTAATTGGCGGAGCCTGGTTTATTCCAATTTTATGGGCAGCAGAAATTTTTGGAGTTTTCTTGATTAGAGGTCGTCCGTATAACGGTGATGACCTTGTGAACGATCTCAAAATGTCGGGATCTATGTCTGCATTCTTGGCCTTATCGTGGAATGTGTTGCTGCCCATCAGTCTCATCACATTGGCTGTGCTTGAATACAAAATATCGCTGTCCAGTCAATTATACTATTGGCGTGGGAGATCGTACTATACCTACTGGGCAAGAAAAGTTGGAGCCCTAACACAGATTGGTTTTTTACTTTTGGTACCTATCACATCTATAATACAGATTTATCGCTATTTGACATCTGGACCTCCCGATATTTTAGATGTATGTTGTTGAAATATTTCAGAGTAAAATATTAACTAATGAAATTTTATTTAGAGAATTCAAATGCTTTACAGGCCACTGGAGGGATTGATTGGCGCACGCGTAGTAAACAGAGCTGCCAATGATGCTAGAAGCAGGGCTGGTAGACATGGAGCTCATGCTGAATCTGGTAACTCAAGTTTGCACGATGATGCACCGCCTAAGTATACACCACCACCGTCATATACTACAGCAACCGGGGCTCGACTAGCAAAAATTCTGCGCCAAAGCATACGACGAAGTGTGAGAAGGTATTCATTCTCAATTGATACATTAAAAAGGAAACAACCAATATGATGTTTGTCTTTATTTCCAGGATTTTAGGCGATTCGGGTAGATCAAGGCCAATACTATCAATTCAAATGGAGCAAAGCAATGAACATTCATCCTTCCCGCCAGATTATTCATCTGTATTAACAAATCCGTCTGGTGCATCGAATGAAGTCGCACCCAGCATTAGTGAAATTATCGAAATAAGTAACAGGCCAGCAACTAATCCACTATTTGGTCGCAGTTTATCGCTAGGTCGCAAAAATATGTTGCAGAAACATCGAATAAGTGATAAAACAAACTCGTATCGCCCTCCGTCGTCACCGCGATATATTAACGGTGATCCTGTCCGATCACCGAGTACGACACGTCCGTATACAGCTGAGGATGTTATAACAATTCTCAGATCATCGACCCGAGGTCGGAACGGTGCATCACACATAATTCATCCACAACACCAAATTGTATTTCGCTCTATAGAAAATTTGGTTCTTAATGCAGAGCCCCCTGGAATAAGTTCATCTGTTGTGTCTGAACATTTAAATGAGAACGATCATAACAATACATCTGTGATTTAATTTACTTCTAACAATATAATAAAAAAACATATAAATACTTTTAATTATGTGTCTTCGGACTGTTATTTAATAGCCGAATGACAATGGCATTTTTTACGACATTTGATTTGAAATTAGCAAATCGGTGTGCAAAATTTTGTAAACATCACCAATTTATGCGATTGTTAACCGTAAGCATTCATCACGGTAAGCTGACAAACAAATTCGTGTGGCATGCAAAAACCCATATTTCAATTTTGTATACTGAGGTTCTCGCCTGTTTCCGAGGAATTCGCTTAGTCCTATTCAGTAACTTTTGGTATTCATCTTCTTTTGCCGCCTCAGGTGATTTAATAGTACATATCTTTATCATTTGTATTACGGAGATATAAGTTGATTTTCACAGTGCCATGTTTCAATCGCATGAAACAAGTGTAAATCAATCGCAGATACCAACATATGGTTTTTCAATTGTGTGAATAATTTTCGACTGGTTGAACCCATACTCAATCCCTAACCTATAAAAATTCCAGCTTCGCTTCTGATTCCTAACCTATAAACATTCTAGCTTCGCTTTTCACATAACCGCAGGGCTGAGTCACAGGAGGCACCTTAAAAGTGTTTCAATTAGGCATTATTGTTCGTCAAACAGTTGGAGCGATTTTACAAATTTATTATTTCAATGTAATATATTAGTAAATTTATATGTTGAGAAACTGGGGCCTAATCGCGGAATCTGCTATCGACTTCTTTGGATGACGACTTCCGATTGTAATTATTCTTAGTTTGTTATCATTTTACTTCGGATAGCAGCAGCTGAGCTGTCGACAGATTTCTCGAAAATAATTTGACAAAAACAAGTGCCGTGACGATCTAGTTTGAGTGCTTCCGACAGCTTGAGTGCTTTCTCTATTGTGGTCAAACGGAATGGTGTAGGACCCCGCATTTATTGGTCCACAGAGAGTAGTTTTTGAGACTAAAAGAAGACCTTCAAAAAGTGTAGAGTCGATACCAAACGACGTCGTCTTGTGTCGGCTTTGACACCCGCAGTAAAATCTATCTAATGTTGTTATTCCTATTTTAATAAATTGTTTTGGATAAACACAACTTGATTTATGCTGTTCTTACAAAAGACAATTGATTGTACCACAAACGTTATTTGGAAACTTACTACTATCAACTCCAGTTAATATTCTATTCCAATTTACCGATCTTACATATTCAGGAGTTATGGGTCTGGCCTGTTCAAACCAAAATAAAATATTTCATAACGTTTTTAACTTTTTTTTTGAATTTATTTGTTATGTATAGTTAATTACAATTAATTTTGTTTTTTTTGAGATATTTTATTTTTTTTTATATTATAAATTCAGATCGTGATCAGACTCATTAATAATAATTTTTTTTATACTTCGTTCAAAACTGTCAAAATAAAAATAATTACTAATTAATTACGATTATATTCAGTTTCTCAAGACTTACAATTGCAAATTATATAAAAGTAATGGGCATTACTTTCGATTACTATAAATAATCAAAAGTAATCAGAAAATAATACGACTGCTTTTAGAGATTACTTTTCATTCTTTCTGATTATTTTGAAGACTATTGGATTCACACTTCTGTTATGTCATTAACATATATTAACGATCATGTCTTGTAACGTGTGATCATGCATGATTCGCGCAAATCACGTGTGCTGTGATTCTTTTTGGTTATTTTAATTTGATAACTTTTAGATTATTTGAAATTGTAATCAATTATTTATCATAAATTATTTAATGGAGGATTATTAAATACAATTCTTTTTAAAAATAATATAATTGATTACTAATCGTAATCGAAATTTAATACCTATGGATTGCATATGGGCTACATGGCCCATACCAACTTAATATTAATACTAGGGATGTAACGAATGTGTGTTTAGCGAAAGCGAATGCGAATAGTAAAAATTTTTTTTAGCAAATGCGGATGCGAAAGGTAAAAATTTTTTTTAGCGAATGCGGATGCGAATGCGAAAGCCAATTTTTATAATTTAGAATTTGAAACGTAGTTTTTCAGAAAAGCGAAGGAAAAAATGTTCGACTACGAAGCCATTTATCTTTGTTTATATTCTGCTTCAATTCCCATATTACCATTGTTTTTATGTTTTGTTTAATGTGTTGCCAGATTGGAAAACTAATAGTTTAAATGACTTGGCCTAAATGTTTCCGCGAATGCGAATGTCGAAATAGTTTTTTTGCGAATGCGAATGCGAGAGCGAATAATAAAATAATGTTTTTTGCGAGTGCGAATGCGGTTGCAAATGTCCAAAATTAAGCGAATAATTCGCATTCGCATATGCGAATGCGAATTTCGTTACAACCCTAATTAATACGCTGACCGGAATCTTGACTAAAATCTGTACATTTTGTAAAGCTACAACTGGATTAAGCTTTGGAGAAAAAATAATGTAAAATATGTGCATTTTCCGACATAAATATGTATGGATGTGATATCGACCAGTCTTTAAATTTGTTTAACCCCCATTTCTGCCCAGACTGTTTCCTACATTCGTTCCTCTTTCCTCGTATTCTTTTCCGAAGAATGTTTTGAGTCGAGGATTACGCGCAGCTACTTCGCTTCACTTGACAACTGCAGTCTCTCCCCGTTTAGTCTGGGGAGTTTTTATGTGGTTGACACTCAACCCATTCTTTAGTGACGTTTCCTTTTTTTTTACGTTGAATAAAACCGCGGACAGAACAACATTTTAAGATCACAACACTTTAAGATCACAGCATTACCCGGCCATTACTGGGTAATTGTTCGAAAAACTCAACACACTCACACTTTTTTACCAAACACACATTTTTGCTACTGGCCGGCCGACTGGCAACGAAAATTCAATGGCAGTGAAATTTTGGCACATGCAGCAGAGACGAGTTCCCCAACATATTTTTTTGTGTCAATTTATGGGATAATTTTATTGTGTAATTGTGTATTGACCATTTTGTCGTAATAAAAACAGCTACATTTTGTGAATTATTATCCATAAAGTATTCTTCAGACGAGTTTGAAGTACAGAAAACAAAATGTAGACGTATTGATGAAAACAAATTTGCTTGTCCATACTTTTCCCCAAATGCTTTGACAATTTGTGGTGTGAGGCAACATTGTCTTTTTGTGTGCTGCTGCGCTGCTGTTTCGAAGAGAATATCAGCCCTATTCTAAATACTCCCCGGGAGATAATTCCCGGGGAATTTATTTTTCTCGAGAAAAAATCCTCCTATTCTAAACAAACGGGGCGAATAGTAATAAGGGAGAGAGAATTTCGATTATTCGAAGTCAGTTGTCCTGCTTCAGCTGTTTTGTTTGGCTAACAATTTAGAAATTATTTTTATGAAGTTTCAAACGTACAAAGTTAATAAAGTGATAAAGTGTATATAAACAAAACAAATATATAAAGAAAACCATACAGAAATGTTTAGTGTTGCGTTTGCTATTATAGATGAAGCACAAAACGCTGAAGGAGAAGAATATGCAAAGGATAGAAAGGAAAAAGTTACGTGAACCCATCAAGATATTCATCGGAATTGTCAATAATTAATTTGTAACCAAAAATAAAAAATAAATATACAGGTCTATGATCAAGAGCTGAGGTTTCAATACGTGGACGTCGTGCGTGTCACGACGCATTAATTTGGAATACTGTAGGAAACCACTTGTAATAAGTTTCAGATTCAACTTTCTGTATATTCATACATTCTACTACAAAAAAAAGTTAATAATTAAAAAAAAAAAAAGTTTAAAAAGGCCTAACTCCCTTGCAATTTATTGGCGGAATAATTCCCAAAAAACCATACCTGTTTTTTTTTTCGGGAAAAAATTCCCATTTTCGAAGTTCGTTTAGAATAGGGAAACAGGGAAAAGGGGGAAAAAATCCCGAGGAATTGTTATTTAGAATCGTGCTGTATGTTTACTCTAACTACAGTCTAACCTCGATATAACGAATCTCAAGGGGATTAGAAAAAAAACGTTGTATAGAATAATTCGTTAAAATGAGGTTCGTTACATCGAGGTGAAGTTGCCCTTCCATTCGTTATAACGAGATAAATAAATCTTGTTTATTAATCATCATCTACTTACCGTGTTATAGCGAACGATTTCCGCTAATAAATTAAAGCAAATTTGAACATCTCTTTTTTCCCCTGCCATTACAACTTTAAAACTAACAGCAACTATCAGCGCCTATTTTACTAAGCATCAAACAACTATGATTTTCTATCGAAAAACTTGGAAAACTTTGCTTAAGCCAAAAAAAAAACACAATAATTTCGTGTGTGTTTGTGTCACTGCAATGGTTGATAATTCGTTATAACGAGGTTTTTGACAAACGTATTCGTAATAGAGAGGTTTATTTTGTATTAGATATTATGGAGCATTGTTGGGGATTTAAAAAAATTCGTTAAATCGAGGAAATCGTTATATTGAGGGCCGTTATATCGAGGTTGAACTGTACATAGCTGTTGCGACTTCAAAACGCTCATCGATGCAACGTCTTCTTGTTGATGCTTTTTTCTGGTATTCAGAGAAAGCCACAAACAACACAACAATTGATTAATTATTTAAAATATGAAGAAATTGGTTATTTAAAAATCAATACAATGCGTCCACTGCACGTTTGAAAATATTTTTTTTTTAATTTTAAATTATTGCAAGTGACAACTTATTTGACAAATATATAAATAAATTAATACATTAATCTGATTTTGGTCTGTTGTTTTATTTGACACCATTAACAAATAAAGGGTGTTTTTTATTGGGGTATAGAACTTTAAGTTGGCATCACTTTTTTAACTGGCGGCCATTTTGTCAGCTGTCAAGTGATTAATATTTAGTTTGGTTTGCCATTTCATCATGAACAGGTTGACAAAAGAACAACGCTTGCAAATCGTGCAAATTTATTTCGAAAGTAATGGTTCAGTTCGCGAAGTTCACCGCAAGCTCCGTCCATTTTATGCCATTACATCCACAACAAACTGACTGTTTGGTGTGCTCTATGGGCTGGTGGAGTCATTGGGCCATACTTCTTCCGAAATAATGCTGGAGAGTCAGTTACCGTTAATGGAGACCGGTATAGAGCCATGATAACCGACTATTTTGTTCCCGAATTGGATGGCATGAATGTGGATGCGTTGTGGTTCCAACAAGTGGTTGAAAATTGGACCTGTAGAATTGGCTTTATTCGAGCCAGCCGCGGCGGCCACATGCCCGAAATCATATTTAAACATTAATGGCATAAAATTATCCTTCCAATAAAGCCAAATTGATGGACATTAAAACGATTTTCTTGTGTTTTATTTCAATTCGAAGTTCTATACCTCAATGAAAAACAAACTTTACTAGTGTTTTCGTCGTTTCGATGACAAATGTTTCGAAAGCACAACTTCGGATATTTGCAATTCGACAATGTGATCCAAATAGTTGACGTGTCGATGCGGTAATTTGGCCCAAGGAGTTCCTTTTCATATTACTATCTTTCCTGATCACTTTAAGTTCCGAAATTCCACCTTGTTTTGTTGTTTTTTTGCGGCGGTACTCGCTATAGACAAGATTTTAGAAATGCGTTTGTACGGTGATTTGTAATTGCAGTTGCATTTGCTTTTGAAATTGTCGCAGTTTGTCTTCCTTGGGCAGAATCGTATGTAAAATGGATACTTAATTAAAACAACATTTTAGCATGATTATCGACGAAACGAGTGATATTTCAACGGACAAATTATTTGTAGTTAAGCGAGAATTGCAATATACAGGTTCAGGTTTTCCCTGATAATGCTAGTGAAAACGAGTGTTGTGTCTGCTTTATTCCTTACTTATACCTTACTTCTTTCACACTGCATGTGTTTGTCTTTCCATAAACGTAATTAATACAATATAATAATATTTTAGATGCATACCACAATTACTGACAAACCATTGCAACACCTTCTGAGAGTTTTTGACAAAAGGTTTCAAAGTGACATGCTCCTCATATGTCAAAAACCATATGCTAGATTTTAAACAGAATCACGGTTTTATGACGACAGAGTCAATATATATATATACATAGATAATAGCGTTTAGTCGCAAGGTTTTTGATTCCAAAACATATAAAACTATGTTTTTTCTGTAACCAGTTCCGCATCTACAACATCGTAGTGGCATCAGCATTTGTAGCAAAAAAGTTCCAAACCCTAATTTACATATGTATATGTAACAGTATAACGCATAACGCATAACAATAAGTATGAACTTCCCATGTTAAATTGTCTGTAGTCACATAAAGTATTTAGTGATAATTTTTGACATGTATTGATCTCTCAATAACGGAATTCTCACGTACTCTCTTTCGAATTTATATAAATCACTCAGTGATATGTGCCCTTGTGATCGTAATGATGTGCTGCGGTCCCAACATGTTTTCTATGGATAGATTTTTTTTAAATTAATTTTTTTCGACGCATATTGTCAAAACGTGAAAATAAATTTTAAAAAATGTATCACTAAAATATTTGAAATCTTCACATTCAGTGCATTCGAATGCGATTTCCCAGCGTTTCCAAGTTAAGACGAAAAAAAAAATTCATAAGAAATAGAAAATGTCCAAATAGATCATTAAAATCTATGGAGTATTTTAAATTTTATTCAGAATTTAGAGAAGGCAACTTCTGGTACCTCTTATACAAATTGTTGGTTTTGTGTGATTTATAAAAAAGTGGTCTTGTAGATTTCTATGGGAGATTCCAGGTGGGGCGTTTACTAAATATACTAGAAAATACTTCATCGATTTTATTGATCAGTTTATATGGAAGATCAGAAATGATTAGTGTAGATCTTAGATTAGGTGCTTCACCGAAAACTTCTGGAATACGGTCATTATGCCAAAGGGGTGTTTTTTTTTTAATATTTTCTGCTGTATTTTTTTGAGTCCGTTTATCGTCGAATGTTCCTTTATTATTTTGATCTATCTTCCCTTCGTAACCCTAAAAAACATTCAACCCGAAGAAGCGAAAAAAGAACGAAATTTGAATATTCAATTCGCATTTGCTTATTGATAACAGGCCAGACTTTTTAAAACCACAAGTTCATATTTAATTGTGTTATATCACAATAGAAGTACAGAGCCTAAAATAAGATTTTAGGTGTTATGCAGAAAGAAAGACCTAGTCAAAACTTTTCAATCTTCCAGTACTTTGGAAAACTTTATCGAAATAGTAGACTGAATGCAGATCAGTGTAATCGAAAACATAAAAACGAAAGCTAACAAATGATGAAATTAAAAAAAAAAAAAAATTTTACTCGATGCCAACAAAACCATCCAATCCACTCCATGGCCACCGACATGTTTATCGTCTTTATATCGAATAATAAAATAGGCCTCCGTGCAGTTTGATAGAACCCATCACGTCCAACAAGAGAATTACCACATCGCACCCTAAGTACGAGTAACGTAAATCGGACTAATTTGATTAAAGGCACGTTCAAAAATCTGCGGCAGCATGGCCGGTTCGAACCTACATGACAGTACATGCATTGTATACTGGTAGGCTATTATTCGTACGAGTATTAGAACGGAAAGGATCACACACACAGGCACATATTTGTTCATTTCGTTTGGTACTAGAACGACGTGGAACGATGTGTGTCATTACAGTTATTGTAGGGATCACGTGTGGCTCAGCATGGAAAATACATGACAAGCAGCGATTTTTAATCCGATTAAATACCTGGAGACAAAAACGTAAATTGTGCTTACTTCCGTTAAACATGGAGTGTCCGGGAAACCGGTTATTTTTCAAATTCGGTTTTCGGCACACCTTTATGCACCGCTACTTTCAAAGGTATCCGAGAGATTCCACACATTTAATTCAATGGACTCAATACTGTTTTCAGCCTCAGTGAAATAATTGCCGAGAAAGTAATAACAGAAATGCTTTAACTTTGCCTATCTCACTTACCATTTAAGAGGTATCGGGCACTTCAAAGAAATGTATTTCTTATGTTTTAAAGCATGATGAGTTTTGACTCAATTAACTCCAATACTCGTAAATGCAGGGTCTTGAAATATTTAATACTGCCGTAGAACTGAAAACATATTTGAAATCGTGTCATACTACTCAGCATGAGGTTTCAGAAGGGATCAGATATGATTTGATCAATGTACGTTTGCGAGATACATACATTTTTTTATTTTTATTTATTTATTTATTATTAATTACAATACAAAGTAAATTTATATTCTAATTTTTGGGTCCAAGGGTAAACCGGGTGACACAGACCATATGTTTAGATTTTTGCAGCGACAGACCAAAGCCTCTGGTGGGAATCGAACCCACAACCCCCACGATGATAGGCAAGCACGCTACCAACTCGCCTACCGGGGCGCTTAGATACATACATACATTGTAAACTACAAACGATAAGGACAAAGTTAAAGCCATTCTGGCATCCACATTGCTGATGTAATCACCTATTTATTATTCAAACCTACAAATGTGTTGTGGCCTATACAGGCCCCCAAAAGAGCTAACAGAGCAGCACTTCATCGGAATTGTGGTCTGGATTGTGAAAACAACTGTGATAAAGATCCCGACTACAATTATTTTATTTATGTATGTATTTTCGTGTATTTTTTTTCTGAGAGCCCACGATTTGGCTCCACAGATTTCAAAAACGTAGATCCATTGGAACTGTATTGTGCAGACTTTAGAATGATGGATTTCTTATCGGTTTCGTCAGAATCATTTTGGCGTTTGTTCGACGTCAGATTCTACACTTGTTTATGTATATTTCTAGTTGGCTAACATACCACGAATTTTCAGAAATCTAAAATGGTTCCGAAAATTAAGAAAAAAGTGCTAACGCTGTTGTAGGGCTATTCCAAATAAAAATGTTCTAACACCACGATCCGGTAAAAAAAAGTCCATCCTGGAAAAATATATGACCTGTACACCAGAATCTTGTAGGCAGTTAAATAACGTTTGGAATTATTTGATCAAAAAGCTTCCACCGAAATCGTATTAGCAATTGTTATTTTCCTGATTCCTGGAAAGAGTTGACACATTCTCAAAAACCTGGCTGTTCTGATGTGAACAATTTAAGACCTATATCGACGTTATAAAATTAGGGGAACTTTTAGAAAAAATGATATTACAAATAATGGATTTGGCTGTCTCTAACGACTATATTCCGAACTACCAATTCGGGGGCCATTCGACGACTTACGCCGTTCTGAAGTTTCATGATGATGTTGTCCAGAATTTAAGACACCGTAAGTGCACTGTTGCTGCGTCGCTTGACATTGAGAAGACGTATCATAATGGTATTCTGTATAAGTTAATAGGGCTTTGGATTTGATAAATTTGTTTTGAAACTTCTGCACAGTTTCTTTCAGATCAGAAAATTTCTTATTCGGTTGAACAACTCGTGCAGTGCTCTTGGTGATATTGGGTGAGGTGTTCCGCAGAGGTCTATAAAGGCTTCTCGATTATATAATGTTTTTATTCATGACTTCCCACATGAATCGGGCGGTTCAAAGGGCATATTATATGCGGTTGACTCCTTATTGAATGCACATGATGAGTCCCCCTCGGTGGCTCTTTTTCGGGCTCAACGGCACCTTACCATTCTCAATCAATATTATACTTTTTGTGGAATAAAATAAAAATTAAATTAGAATAACAACATCAAAGTTTTAGTTTGCTTTCAAATTATTATAACATTATTATATAAGTCTAAAAATATATGTAAGGTCCAGCCAAGTGCTGAACTATTACAATAAACAAAATAAAAATAAAACATTAACTACGCAACTCTTGTATCAACAGTGTCGCAGTTATTTCAAATGTGGTTTGGTTTTTACTTTTAATCTTGATTATTGAATTGTATTCCAAAGATAAAAGTGGTTGAAAATCAACAATCTTGTATCAAGAGCCAAAGCTGGTTGGGAACAATTTAAGAGCCAAATTGTTGGTATTACTACGTTACTTTTATGTGTGTACAATATTGAACTGGCATCTAGGCTGGCTATAGTATTTTCTTCTTCTTATTTCTGCTCAACTCCGTTTTCCACATCTTTCATCAGTCTCATCTTTGGTCTTTGGCCAGCCTTTTCAGTTTAGGCCTTGACGTCATATTTCTTCTGGTTGTTTCCAAATAAAAATATGTAAGTTGTATGTCCGATCCATTTTAATTTAGGTAAGACAATCAAACATTCTTCACCGGCTGCTTCCACCTCGTAAATTCAGGCGACTTTACGAATAAGAGAGTAAACTCTAAGCCATTTCAAAATTCTCTAGAAAAGCATTATCCGAGTATATTTCTTTCTATGTCCAAAGATATCACAATGGGCCAATTCATGGTTTCTTATGTACATTAGAGCGGCAGCCAGTTGTGTGGAAAAAAATAAAAGTTAAAATTTAAGGAGTGCGGGTCGGAATATTTTTATACATAGTGTGAAGCGTCAAAACAGAAAATTTGAGTAGAAACGGATAGCGTTAACACGTGCCGCATCCGGTCAAAGGTTGAAGCCTGGGAAAATTTGGATTTTGTTGGCAAGAATTTAAATTATGTTTCAATGGATTTGTTTGAAATTGTAATATTAGGTTTTATGATTAATTGGTAACAATTTGGGAAATATTGGACGATGTTAACAAGGGTTTCATAGACTTCAAATGTCTATGGTGGACAATTTCTTACTTCCTATCAAGTATGTGTGTTTTGTTAAGTTACAGCCACAAAGAATGCTCCGTGAGACAAGTGCAGTAATGTTATCATGGACAACAACCACTAGATCATTTCAAATGTAAATGCTTATTATAAATAAGAACCATTATGGACATACTTTGCAGAGCTGTTGGTAAGTTTCAATCAAATTTATGCAACGGTAATAAAGTGTTTAACGCAGTTCGAAAGGCCAAACGTCCGTCTTTCCAAAATTGATTTGCATTTTAAAATCGGTTTTCTGAAGAGGTATTGAAGAGCTTGGAACTGTTTTGTTAACATCTCGACTAGGCCTATAAAGTATTAAAGTCAATTTCACAATATACATACAAAATACCTGTTTTATTTTTTTTTAAATTCACCATTTCCTTATATATGACTTTTGACCTCCATGCAATACATGTTAACATAATCCAATAATCTTGAAACTTATGTCACTTATGACTCAGTTAAGCAAAATTTTACCGAAAAATAAACTTTTGTTGGTTGCAAATATGAAACATCCCCACATGCGAACTTTGACCTCGAAGAACACCATGTTACCGTTCTTAAAATTGTTCATAACCAAATCGCAAAGTGGATGCTCTATGTCTCGATAGACTCACGAATTCCATTTTTAAGGTCTTGCATAGACGCTGGGCTGTTGGCGTAGACCTTATCTTTCACGTGGCCCCAAAGGAAGAAGTCTCTCTGGCCAATTGTGATCACCTCTTCGAGAGATGACAACTTTTCCCGTAAGAGAGCAATGTTTTCGTTTTTTGCTTGTTGTTTTTTGGTGGCTACCGAACTGGAAATGGGGCTCATCAGTCAAGATGATTTTTCAATGGAATTCTGGATCATTTTCATGCATTTCAAGGACCCAATCAGCAAAGACACGACGTTGTTGATGATCGGCCGGCTTGAGTTCTTGTGTTAACTGAACCTTATTTGCCTTAATACCCCAATCTTTAGTCAAAATACGCTGTAATGACGTTTGTGGAATGCCCAATTCTAAAGAATGACGAAGAATGGACAAACCTGGGTTTTCTTCAACACTTTGGGCTACAGCAGCAATATTCTCAGTTGTCCTTGAGCGACGTGCACGGATTTTATTCTTCACATCACTATCTTGTCCCAACAGCTCGAATTTTCCACCAATTTCTGTATTGCGGTCCGACAAGGTGCTTCATGACGACCAAAAATGCTTTAGTTTTGCGAACTTTGATTGCAAGATTTTCACCATTTTTGTAGTGAATTTTAATAATTTCAATGCGTTGTTGAATCGTCTATCGTTCCATTTTTAATGGCGTAGTTTTTACTTGTCAAATATCAAAGAATAAAAGCTACCGAAATAAGGGGTGATTGAAAATAACACCTCTTGTTGCAAAACCCTTTGCATAAATAATGTATTTTGATTACAAGCGCCCCGGTAGGGTAGTTGGTAGCGTGCTTGCCTATCAGAGTGGGGGTTGAGGGTTCGATTCCCACCAGAAGCTCTGGACTGTCGCTGCAAAAGTCTAGCCAAATGGTTTGTGTTACCCGATTTACCCTTGGACCCAAAATTAAATAATACATTTTCTTTGTATTGTAATTAAATAAAAATAAAAACTGATTACATTAAGTGGGCTTAATTTAATACATAATTAGCCTGTATCTCGAAAACTACAGCTGACCCAGCTGTTTAATTGCTGAAACATCTCATATCGATGCACCACGTGAAGTTTGACTGGAATGATAAACGCGCTGTAGGATTGGCAGATTTTCTCCAAATATTCACAATTTAACAATTGTATCTAGTTTATTCAAATTGTATTGGAAATCAAAGAAGCCTGCACTGATTTTTCCAAAATGTTCCCCTCTTAACCATATGGTGTAACAGTGCAAATAAACTAGGAAATCGATCTAGTGTAGTTTGAAGAGTTAGTTGGGTGTTACAAATTGCAGAAACACTGATGTTATTTTTCATTATTAACGTCCTTCCTCATTATTATGAAATAAAATTCCATTCATTTATTTCAAAATTTTTTCTTTGAATACCAAAAAACACCTCTTATTGGAAAACCCTGTATGGTGGTTCAATTTAAATAATAATAGTTCATTTTATACCAGTTTTACTAGATAAAAAATATTTTTAAAAATAAAGTTATATCAGAAGTGTTTCAAGGTTCTGAAACAATTAGGTTATAATGATTTGTTTAAACTAAGAAATGGAAGATGTATTTCATTGCAAATTGGGATTAATATTAATACCAAGGTATTTAGCATTTTTTTAATCCGTAATAATTATAAATACCAAAATCATTTTTTTTTAGCAGATTTTTATTGTCCAACCGGTTTCGGATTACAACTTTTACTCTGGCTAGCACATGTTGTGCGCATGGATATAAATGCTCCTGCTCTACAAATCGTTGACAGCGATTTCGTGGGAACACGCAAAAAGGGTCAACTCAGAATCCGATGGAAGGGCCAAGTTCAAGAAGATCTGTGTAACTTGGTTAAACCAACTACCGAGCATGTAAGTTAGTAACCGGATTCGGTTACCATCTCACTATCTGTGGGATAGTGGACCGGTTGTTTCTAATCTATAACTGTATCGAACTATTTGTACTTCACCGGGTAGCTTTCATTGAATTTGATTGTTTATTACAGGTAGTTTTTTAATGGAATTACAGCCTCCAGGTCGCTTATGGAAAATAATTCCACCACTTTGGTTTGCTGTCTGTTGCATACATTTTTCTAAAACAGTAAACATTTTTTTGTATGGATAAAATTTCACAATTCATCAGAATTCCAGTGCCGTTCACGTACCAAATGAATGCCAGGCTAATTATAAGACAAAGAATGGACTATCCTACGTATAATGAAAGGCGTTTTTTTTGTTGAAAACCAAAAATGATGAACGTTTTTTTGCTTAATTTTAAAAAATTGCTCGCTGCGACCTTTTTTCGGCAAGGAATTCTCTGGAACACAAAGATACTCTCTCCAGATTTAGTTTAGGATGACAGCCAATTCTGAATAGCAATGGTGAAAGAAAACATCCTTGTTGTACTCCCATCCACAATATGTGAAATTACCAGAATTGGCGGTTTCGCCATCAATGAGTCCGTTTGGATTGTTATTGTTCAATTTATTATATGTGTAATGGTATGACTTTCGGTTGTGGCAGAGGATTGACCTAAGACATTCGAGATTGGTAATAGAGCTGCAGTCTTATGGTGAATATACTGTTGTACAGAGAAGTCCTCCAATCTTGTCCTGTGTTTTGGTATTGACTGTTCATTTACACCAGTTCAAGGTGTCGGTTACGGTGTGGACGGTTATCTCGCCGCCAGAGCCTCATCTGAGGAAACAAAGGACGTCGCGGGAAGCAGAGGTTCACGGTTGATCCAGCAAGAGACTTTGTGTTTCGTGTTGCAGATCTCTGTTCCCTCTACTATCGTTTTTCGAGAAATAACTTTCAAACTCATAGACAAAACTGCCGTACTTATGGATGTGTGAAAGTTGTAATGTCTTGTACTGAAAACAAAACCAGTCGGGTAGTCTGTCAAAATGGTTATTAAGTTATTGATGTTCAGTGTTCATGTACGTTGCTCTTTGCCAATTATGCGAATTCCCATCTGTAATTTCTCATAGGAATACAAGTGTACATATATAGACCGAAGACTGAAGTTCAACGACACGTCACTGGAACCGCACACCGATACTGATAGGTCGTTTAATCAACGACAAAACACTGACCCATAATTTCTCAGCATTTGACAACAACTAAACCTTGATCATATTTGCTTAAATTCGAGTATCAACACACTCTTAACAAAATTATTACCGATCCTACATTACTACCACCGATATAATGCTTTTTAAAAGGGGCGTGGCAATATCCTCCGTTTTATTTATGTACCAATTGCATATGAACACTTAATAGTTCATATCTCTACGAGTTGGTGATATCAGGTGATATATCAAATATTCACATATTTTAACACAATCAGAAAGACACAAAAGAATGTAAAAATAAAAAAAATCCTATGGAATACACTAGAGAATTATATACACATTATATACGTACAGACAGGCTTGAACACATTCATAGAGGTATTGACTTTAAACACACAGTTGAGAATTCATTCAGACATGTCTGAACAAAATATTCCTTGGACACAGAGAAACGTTCAGAATTCGTTCAGATGTATTGGAACATAATCAAAAATATTCCTCAGACACGAAGTACCAAATCATTCAGAATTCGTTCAGACCTGTCGGAAAATAACATCCTCGAATAGAACTTGAAGCGAACTCGTTAGGAATTGTTGAAAGAGATCAGACATTGGTCGGACATGTCTGATATCCGACATTTGGTGTGCTGGCCTATGACTCATGACCGAATACAAGGACCGTATATAATAAACCTTGATTTGAACATCACCGTTCATTACCGACAACATCGGTTACTAATACAATTCATCGTATTTCTATATGAATAGATTCGTCGTTAACTCGGCAATAACAAACGTAATAGCCTGAACATCTAAACAACATGGAACAATTTTGCTCCAAACATAATTGGGGTCCTTATTTAGTTTGTACGCACTTCCTATGGGGTGCGGGTAATAAAACACACACATTTTATTTGCACAATGTGGTTTTTATACAACATGACCGGTTTCATCGGTTAATTGAAAACCCGGTCGATGGTTATGGAGTACACACCATCCGATTAACCGGTTACGGGTTTGAACACTCTAAGTAGTTAACCCACTAAGCAGCGAATGAAGTTATGACAGTTCATGCCTCAATGGTGAGCAGTGGTTTTGCGTTTTTCATTCCACACGAATGAATCTTATTTGTGACAGCAGCAACCGGAAACAAAGGACACAATTCTTTTCCGAACACTTCCACTTTACAAAAGTTGTGAGTTGTTCTACGGATATTAGAATTCCAAACCTCGCCAAGCTCAAATCCCTCATTTGCATTATTGACCACGCTCGCTCCCGTTCTCTGCGAACAATCCAACTAAAAACACAACAACAACAACAACCAAATATAATACACACGAAGAAGATGAAGAAGAAGAAGAAGTAGCAAGGAAACAACAATGCCGTGTGCCGTGTACGTTTGTGGATCGTATGTGTAACGTAGCTGACGTACACAAACACAACACTGACTTTTGGTGTATCTTGTATCTGGTGGTGTACTCTGTATCTGACCGACTACAACTCCAAGTTGCATTTAGTTTACTCTCCGACTTCGTACATACATGTTGTAAGGCGGACACACGCGTCTCGTCTCCGTGAAAAAACCTGAATTTCAGAGTTTGTGAAAAAAGAAAGAAACAAAAAAAAAAAAATATACATATAACGAAGTACATTTCAAAAGTTGCAGACAATTTGTGTTGTTTGAGAATTCAACATTCGATTTGAAGTGAATAAACGTGAATTTCTCACTTGCCCCAATCTGTATAAGGCTTAAGCAAGGCAAAGTTCAAAGTAAATTCTTCTGACCATTCAGAAAACATCTTGTGCAAATGCGAAGAAATACTGCAACAAATTTGTCCAAATTCAGAATTGTTATTGCTGTATATACCTACATGTTCATGTATCCGAGTACATACATAAATACATACATTCGTACCTAGTATCTATATAAAGTTCGTATGCCTGTGTATAAATCAAAATAGAGGCAAGACGAAAGCCCAGCCGAAAATTAAAAGAAATGAAAATCTAAAGCGACAAATGCAAGAGAAGTATCTGCTAAAGTGAATTTGTGAAGTGAATGCAAGAAAAAAGTGATTTGATTTGATTTAGTCTGCCCCCTCACCACTCCCATCGTACGGAGCGGGTATACAAGAATTTCAATTTATACTTCTTTTTTTGTTTTTTGCCGAATCCTACACACCCATCGTGTCGTGTGTCGTACTCTCCTTGTTGGATTAGTAATTTGCAGCCAAATCTGAAACTGGGTATTCCATCAGTCCTCTGCAACAACTGTCCATCGCCATCGCCATCGCCATCATCATCATCGTCGTCATCATCGAAATGTGTTTCTTCACAGTCACTGGATACTCTGTGTAATACGAATATGTGTATGTAAATGTTTGTACACCAGCCAGCAGCAGCATACGAGTACGTTGATGGGAAAATATGTAAGTTTTCCGGAATTCCGTTTCGAAACATTTCGTAAACGAATATCCACCATGTACATACTTATGCGTCGTAGTTCTTATATTTTTTTTTCTATGTGTGTGTGTGTGTGTGTTTTTTGTCATCACTCCTTTTGCGGTATTTGTTATAGTAGCGATTCGTTCAGCTTTTTGGGGGTGGTTTCTGTTTTCTGTTCATCTTCTCGCAGTGGCCATATGACGAAGCACCACTGACTTCTTACATTGACATTTAATTTTTAATAGCCCAACATGTCGTGGCGAATGATAGATTCTCTCTCTCTCTCTCTCTGTGTTCCCCCTGATTGTCAGTGATGTAAAGACGTAATTGGACATGAGTCATTCCACGGCAAACGGTACGTGCGATTTTTGGAAAAACAATTAACACGAATTTGCAAAATTGGTCCTTTGGTAGAGTTGTTCGTCTTGCAAGTTACTTTTCGAAACAGTTTCTTCGTGTTCCCATCCCTTGTAACTCCTGAAACACTGCAACGCACGAAGATGTCCTAAAGTTAATTTCAATAAAGTACGTTAACGCTCTCCACCAATGCGGTTTTTATCATCTTATGTTGATGTTGATGGAAATGATTTCAAAAATGTATGTAGTCCAACAGTTACACTATCAGCCAAAAGTCATCTGAGTAACATACCTAGAAACGTTTTTTTCTGCTTTCTTGATTATTACTGGATCTGCTGTATGAATCCTTCAATGTACTTAATACGTTACTAGCCAATATATTGCGATGACGGATGGATTTTTGCGGATGTTTTTTGATATCTCCTATACCAGGGTGCACTGGTAATTAATCGGAATTTTTTCGACTGAACTCTTTGGATGTTGACGAGGTTTCTCGAATATTATTTGCCCTACACGCCGTATAACCAAATTGGTTTCTGTATATCGTCACCAGAAATTCAAAATGACTCAACAAGCATTTTCATAACTTCACAGGAGAAGCCAAACACTGTTGTAACATGTAAACACTCTCTTGTTGCGTTGCCTATAAAATTCTAAATATTGAAGTGTACAATTTTGCAAGAATCAATCAAAAACACGATTTTGGGTTTTTGTATGATTGGTCATTTTGGATTTCAGTTGAAGAAATCTACTGTTGTAGAGCTAAAACTTGCATTGGAGGATGCGTTTTGAGATTGACAGTGAGCAACCAGTGGAGCTGGTGCACTTTCAACATTAATGGAGTTAGTCGAATTGTGAAATAGAGATACCACATAAATTCATTGAGGGGGAACGTTCTAAAATTCTGTGTGAATTGTATCTGATTGTATTTTGTGTTGTAGAAAAGCGAACAGAATGGACGCACAAGGCCATTCTTTATTCGTTTTCTTATTTTCCAAAAAAAAATGCAAGATTTGTTCTTCGGAAAAGAGTATTTCATCTGAATACTACGTAAACTACAGTTAATTTAGGAAATTCCGATTAACTGAGCTTTCAGTAGGGTCTCAAATTAGCGTCTCAAATGGAATGACCCACAAGTGTAGATGGGAGTAACAATGCACATTCACATTAAAGTAGTTGTCTCCACTTCAGACGTCCCCGCTGTTATCCGCGCTATCCTTGGGGCGCCAGTTCTGGCTTGTATCCTCCAAATTGTATGGGGAACCGTCTCCTGTTGAGATTTTCCTGTGAAAGGGCATTCAAAGTAAGTATCTATGGACGCAAACACTCACCTCCCCTCAATCACAGAAAATACTGGTTTTTGTTTAATTGTGATATCGTTATAATTGTATGCTCATACATACATACATACATATGTACATATTCTGATTAGTTTATTGAGAGAAATCTACACTTTCATTGTCCGTAATATCCACAAAGGATTAGACCAAAGAGCTTCAGACACGAGGATTAGCGACTAGAGTGCACCCTGTTTCACACCAAATTTTTGTTGTTTATGTACTAGAATGTCGGACACACACACACTCACAGATACCGGTGTGTGTGCAACTGTGAATGAATTTATTTGTTGTTGTTGTTGTAATTGCCCTTGCCTGAAATTTCAAACACACTGTGTGTGTATGAATGGGTGAGTTTGTTTATGTGTATCTATTATTTTATTATGGACTTTCTGGTCTATCTACGTACGTGTTCTGAATGTGTGTGTGTGTTGGGGAGTGTGTAAATATTGTTGGTTATAACCGTTTATTATGTCTCAGTTTGTTTTTCGATTTTTCTGGCATTTCTTGTGCGGTTGTTTACTTAACTGGAGTCCGAATCCATTGAATAGGGAAATGAATTTGCAATAAACACTAACGCTGTTGATGCCCAGCAATAAGGGCGATGATGCCGTACTCGAGGGAGTGACTGCGTGACTAAATACATATGTACATACATACATACATATGTATTGGAATAATACATACAAATCTCAAGGAGAAAAAAGTTTCCACTGGACATTTGTTTTTGTTTGTTGTTGTTGTTGCTTTCTACTGAAAAATAGCTGCTGATACGACATTTGCCGACAATGCGATCACGAACAAGTGTGTCCACTTGTGAGAGGGATATTCGAAAAAGTATGTTTACTAAATTTCAGATTTTTCTGTCTTCATTATGTTGATGGCATTTCGTTGTAGAACATTGCAAAATACACACACAAAATATATACATATAAGCGCCTTTTGACATCTCGACTAGTGCTCTATATACATATGTACATATGCTCGGTAATCAAATGAGTTGACGTTAACAAAAGTGTTCACGTTTTCGAATGTCAAACGAGTATGAAATGGATATGCACATATTTACACATTTCATTGTTTATTTGTACATGAATTTGTGCGTAACAGAAATATAAACCAGAGAAATATTTTTATTTAAAAAATCAGTCTCCTTTCTTGTGTCCTCTGTTTTTCTAACAACTGAAACAGAGTTCTCCCCCTTAGATGCCTCAGTGCATTCATATCACTTTGATCGAGGTCTTTGTGGCCAGCCCACTGTACCGCTTTGTGAAAATGTGGACTGCTTCACTAGGTTAAATTTTCTGCGATGCTTCTAAGATGCAATCGCCATCTTTGGAATCGTTCTTCTCTTCAATATCGTTAACAGCATTGTCTATGTGTCTACCATCGTTACATTCTTGAACAGTTACTATTAGGGGATTCCCCGAATTATTTAAAGTCAATGACAACTATAAAACATTATTCGGACTCGAAAGCGGCTGGATATTGATAAATTTTCAGAGAATCTTCAGAATCACAAACCGGATGACATAGACTGTATTAGGTTCTGATCAAAACATGGTCATCACCAGGTTACAGAAAAGTTGACTATAGAAACCAAACAAATAAATTATTTTTTTGGAAATACAGTAACAGCTCGATTTCCGCAACCCCCGATTATTGCAACTCCCCGATTAGCGCAACAGGCATTTTTTTATATTACGGTCTTTATAAGTGCAACTTTCGAAGAAAAAATGTCGTGATAAGTGCATCTTTTCTCTGACGCACTGAAATTAGGTATTTTGTTTAGAGGTCATGGTTAAACCAAATGCTCCCTTTTCAACACTATTCCCTGTACGACTCCGTCCACTGTGAACGAGCGTATTATAACTGTTATTTTACCGTTGTTTTCTTGTTAGTTTTAATCCCATATTCTTCGATTTCAACATTTTAACGTATATATTTTGGTCTCGGTAAGTGCAACAACCTCAGTAAATGCAACAGGCTTGATTTCCTATCGGTTGCGCAAATCGAGCTCTTACTGTATTTTTAAAAATGGAAAAAAAAACTGCAAAAATAATTTACAATTTCAAAATGGTCAGTAATTTTTGAGATATCGACATTTTATGCATTTTTAGCGTAATTGCAAAATTAATAAAATTCGTTTTGCCGGGTGTTCGAGATTTTACATGCACGAATGAAGTAATGTTCAGAATATCGTCTACCATTTTTAGTTGATACTATTTTAAACATGATTTCAGACAGGCTTTGAACCGTTACCAGTTGGTGGTCTAACATTGGCATTTGACGAACATATCCGATAGAGTTTTATGTGTGAGGCAACATGTTGGACGAATATCAAAACAACTGTGATATTTTCATGTTAGCTCAAATATATCCGTTAGTGTAGGGTATTGTCGGACCAACATTGCCTCAGCTTGTAAGTCACTTCAAGGTAGAAACATCACTGATTCTGATTCTTTTTTTTTCTATGTGTAATTTTCGGCAAAATTTAAACTGGAGACAAAAAAGGAGAACAATTTTGGCTGGATTTTTGAGAACTCTTCAAAAATAAGTCCATATTATGGAAAGTAAAACATAAAGACTATGAAAATTGTTATAAAAAAATCTGTCTACAATATTGTAGTTAGGTCATGTCCTTGGACATACCCATTAGCCAGTATTCGGCTTGTTGTGCGCTCTAACTGGTACATGGAAAGGTCTTGAGAAGTTATTTTAGGAACTCTGTACTGTTGACAAAATCCTTAATTGTTTTCCAGTCTGCGCCCCTCAAGTCAAGTCAAGTCTGTTAAAGAGTCATTTCCCAAGAAACGGGATCTATTGTTTGCGAACGCTGGGCAATGACAGAGCAAATGCTCCAATGTTTCGTCATCCTCTCCGCATGCCCTACATACGCTATTCCTATTTTGTGTAGATGCGATTGTGCCCTGTAAGGATGCCCATGATCTTATATTGTAGTTGAAAATGAGAATAAATTGTTCAGGAAAGTCCTGCACTTGTAAAATGAATCAGAAGTTTTCCATTAGAGTGTAATAGATTTCGAGTGATTATGCTGTAAGTATTTTCTGATCGGGGCTAAGCCATATATATATATATTGTAGTCTTTTCGGTTATCGCCAATCGAATGACGCCTTTTATTAATGTTTCGGTATAATAGACGCTTACGTAGTTATTGTTCAGTGTTACAGGCTATGTTCAGTAAATCCTAGAAAAAGCTAGCAGAGTTGCATTCGAATAGTACAAACTTTCAATAGTTCTAAACTATTCTACTACAAGTTTAAAACTATTCTACTACAATATATATTTATGTATATGCTATAGTATTCTGTAATCTTCGTTGCACCTGGGACGTCTTTTGGACATTTTACGAGTATCGCCACTTCCAATCAACCTCATTCCATTGCCAGACATATTTATTAGCATTCAACTCACAAAGGACATGACTGTTCATGTCGCTAATACGGTTTTTGGCCTTCATGCGGATTTTGGCCTCTGTTTGAGAGAAGGTCCCTGGTGACCATTTTGATGTGCCAACTTTAAGGCCAACGGGGAGACTCACTAATCGCAGGGTTCAACTGATTTCAGTTTTGATTTCATTGCAACCACGCATAGATTTTGACCGACAATATAAAAATAGGACAATCGACGTGATCTCCGGAATCATGTAATAGTTGGGACTGGTTTTTTCTTCCAAACAGTTTTTTATTTATTTTCGATTCCAATAATTAGTATTTTTGACAAATGCCCTATAAGTCTGAAACGATTATTTTGAAAGCATTCGTTTCTTATACAATTTGTTTATTTTCGATGTCTCCTATCTGAAGATTTGCACACAAAAAAACTAAGAATGAACATTTTCCGCTGACAATTTTAACAAAGAATTGATTTTTTTAAAAACTGAAGAAAAAAACCAAGTAGAAAATATTACAATATTACAGCCATAACTCATTACAGAAGCTATAAAAACAGATCCTAGATAAAAGTTCTTTTCAAAGTGAACCTTCGTAAATTCTGCACCCCCTGAGAAAAACAATGCACGTTCAAACAACAGGTTATATACAAATGCAGATGTAGGTGAACTGTCATAGGATACATCGTGAGAATCGGTCTGTGGGTGGGGTGATATCATATGTGTCAGAGAGTGTGTACTAAACCGTAGCCGGTTCGGTAAGGGTTTCTGCGGGCATACTTGTAGTTAGTTTCCATGGGTACACTGGATACATCAGTTGGCGAGCTCTTTACGGCGATAATGGAATTTATACTTTTTATTAAACAGATCGGTGGTTAGTTTGCACTGGAGATGACCAAGATAAACGATTTCGTTGTCCAGCTTTAGTTGTCGAATAAATAATAACATTATAAATTACAAAAATCCGACAAGTGGTGTCCGTTGTTTCGCAGCTGGCTCATGTACATGAGGTTACAAGGCCTGGCCAGACGTCCGTCTGTTACTTAGCTTGTGATTGTATGCAGAAGGAATTCTAGTATATTGCTACAAAGCTGAAGTCATTCAATATTCATTTGTAATTAAGTCCCAATTATGTACAATTTAAATATTCTATTCCATTGTCATTCGGCACAGTGGAGAGAGAAAGTGGTCACACATTACAGACTGACGAATTTCTCATGAACGTAACTAGGTACAAAAATAAAAAATGTATTTATATTAGAATGGGTCTTATTCCGTTACGCAACACGTTACATTGTACAAGTACAAGACAATGGTAATTTCCCTCACTTGAAAGGCTGACGTGTCCTTCCTGCCAACTATGACAATTTCAAATTCAAACAAATGTCAACAAACTCTACTCGCTCTTTCCTCCTTCCGATACCCTAATTTCGTTCCGCTAACACAGTGCATTGCATTCATAGGGGCATCCCCAGAGGGTTAGTCAATTTAAAAAGGGGAATGATATCCATGTTAATAGGGCAGAGTGCTCACGTGGCTACAATTAGAGTTGAGCTTGGGAAATTTACCGACGGGAATTCTCGAAAATTTTTCCAGATTTTTCCATCCCGAATCTCGAGAATTGAAATTTTTAACATTTCGGGAAATACCCAACTCTAGCTACAGTCGGACGCACTTCTTCCTGAATAGGTTAGGCTGAACATTTGTATTATTTTTAAAATTTGTGAGAAATGAAGTCGAGTCGTACGGTGGTATTTTGTACCACATTCTTCTCATCTATTCTATACTACAGGGTTCTCAAACAAGAGGTGTTATTTTGAATCACCCTGTCAATTAAAGACCTCAAAGATAGAATTCGACAAAGCTGTTTGGGTCGTTCTCATATAAATCTGATACAATGAATTGAATAACGAGATCACAATGAACCTGTGACCTGGTACAACAATTATTAGGTCGTCGTTAGTCGAAAATAATATTTGTTTTAATTGCATCCACATGCAGAAAAAATATGGTTAAGGTTGTGAGCATTAGGTCATTGTCAACCTAGACAGACTGAGGCATTATAAGGATCAAGTACTTTCACTCCGATACATCGGAATGTGAATTTATCACGACCATGATCAGTCTGGATTCGCTAGCTTCAACAATATAATGTTTCTGTTTGGCCATGGATTGGTTTTGCAGTTGATTGTAACTGAAGTTGCCCCTTCGGCTGGGACACGCACCCAAAAGAAACATGTTCCTATAAAATTATCTTCCAAAAATAAAACCCAAATCGAGACTAGAAATGTATTCAATTCAAGTGCGTTTTTACTTGTGAGTAGTAAATAGTACTCATCTGTAGCAAATTCTATTCAGTTGTAGTTCATTGTACACGATTCCATTGGACATTTTTCGTACTTAAAATAAGTATGTATGCGGTTGTTAAATTGAGTAAATTTATACTGGGTGCCATATTAAATTTACTCAATTTGAGCACGTTTTCCTTGAATTTGGTATTTTTTCTTTCAGTGCGATTAACACTGAATATCGATCACATTTGCTAAATTCGTAGTGGACACCGAACCACAGCTGGGCTTTTTCTTTTTAAAGAATGCATGCTACCCTGTCTACATGCTCAGATATCGTACATTTCAACATCCCGGCCCCTTCGCATGCCTGGCGGTGTTTACACTATTTGTTGTTGTTCAAAGACATCGACTGGAAATCAGTTCTGTTATCTTAACAGGAATAAAAGTACATCGACCGCAGCTTATCTCAGACATATAAATAAAAATTATCTTTTTCATTTCGTCTGCATTGGTGTGTATGTGTGTCTACCCGTATTTTAATAACTACTTTCAGGTGAATGGAAAAGACAAGGCGTACATACGAACAAAACAGTGTGTACGAGAATGCAATAGGTGCAATAAAGAATGGTTCAATAATAATTCGGCCACACTCTGATGTTGGGTAGTTGTACTGGGCCGAGTAGAGTGATTAACGAGATTTTGAACGACAACAGCCGCGTTTCAATTGACAATCCAAGTAGCAAGGGAAACTTATTAGGAAACAAACGAGACAATACCTAAAGTGGGCCTAGAGGACAGATTTCCTAATCAAACGGTCGACAGATCTCAGCAGCGAAGAAACGAGGTAATAGGCGTGGGTTTCAATGACAACTCTGTGACTTTAAACATTTTGGAGGCTGGAGTGAGATGTAACACATAAAGGAAGGTTCAAAGGATCTGTGAATGCGCCCGTTGATAACTGTAGTCATTAAGTTTGGCCGGGTTGAGTCTTACATACGTTCTGCCATGTAGGGTTTTCCGAAATTTAATTGGATCCATATATAGAATTGCATAGATATGTAGATTATGTATGATTCCCCAATCTTTCGTGTGAATCCCCTTTGAGGATTCTTAAGAGAAACACGTAGTCATGGGAAGCCGTTTTCCACCCGGTGCCCAATTTGGGCAATTGTGATCTCATACAGCGTGTAGAAAACATCAACGCATTGAATTGTATAAGCTTTCATCATTCAAAGCTACAGATCGTATGTCCGTTGCCTGGAAAAAAACATTTGCGAAATTTAGCAGAGATCGGCTGTCAATGTCACAAGCTATATGTATGTGTTATCGATGTGTTCTAAAATTATGCCCTTGAAACACAGAATTAATTAAAAGAAAACGAAAACTTGTCGCTCTTAAAAATGTAGCACTAACTTTGTATGCACTTTGTATAAAATTAATTCGTACTTTTGAAAGAGATTTGAATCGAATTTGACCCGATTTACACGATGACTTTCCACCCAGGTTGATCAGGCAAGACGTTCGACGATTGTTGATGAAGGGGCTAGAGAAGCAAGAGGGCTAGCAAATTTCGATAAAAGAATATATTTTTGATATTGTCAGTTTTATATTGTTTATACAACAGAATACAATAACAGGCACGCGTTTTTGTTTTTAAACAGTCATCGTGTAAATGCTCAAGACTTAACGAAGAGGAAAATGTCAAGAACAACTCTGTGGAATAAAGGCCGAGTTACTTGACCGTAATCGTAACCGTGACGTGTCAGCTGATACGTTCTCCTTATGTGAAACATGTACAAATGGTTACTTGGCCGTAATCGTAACGTAACGTAACGGATGAACCTGTAGAAAATAGATTTTTCTATCCGGCAAGTGGCATTTAACAAACAGCTGATTTGTTTCTAGCAAAAAAAAAAACAGCAAGAAAGTAAAAGAAACAACTTTGTTAGAAAAATAATAAAATAAAAACTATAAAAATGGATAAATTGTTTCTTCACAACACTTTCTTTCATTATTAATGAATTTTCTACGTTTTTATCAAAACAAACAGACCAAACAGACAAATTATTTTGTTTCTTTACATACAACATATGGTACTTCAGGTATCTTGGGTAACCACCACTACATCAACGTTCCGGTTACGATTACGTTTACGTTCCGGCAACGGTCAAGTAATTATGCCTTAAGTCATCACGTAAATTACGACTTTTCCAAATAAAATTATAATTTGTCAAATTATATCAGTATTTTCGAATCAAATCCACCTTTGATTTTCCTCTAGACTTCCATTACCGCGCATCTTGACCTGAGGTACCGAAATGGTGTTGAACAGCCCCATACGGACCATGAGATTAACTGACGAGAACATTAAAGGGCAAGAGACCTCTTGCTCCTTGCTTGGATTTAGAAAACCAACCACCGCTTCGTCAGGTGTGGCCACGATCATTTCAGAGTTGATCACGACAAGACAGTTTCGTGTCGCGGGTCCATATCTAACTGGAATAAATGTGAGCCTATGGAGATGTACCGAAACTTTTTGTACCGACTGTTCACATGTTTATAAACGTTGTTGCTACTGAGGGCATCTTTCGTACGTACCTCAAACATAGCCCCAGTCGCTTTCAGACAAAAACCTGTATTTGATGGCAATGATTCTACTTGATGTTGTTATTTTATTTCATTTTTGTTGTTGTGTTTAATGCTGGCCATAGTCAAGATGAAGCATTCATCATCATAGGTTACGATGAGTGCTTGGGTTTCTCTGGTGAGTACGGACACTCACACACACACACACACATGCCCATATTCATATTCGTACATGTATTCCTCTAACGCTTAAATCCGAAATGTTGTTGTGAAATGAAGTCGAAAAGGGTACGGACGGATGGATGGGAAAACATTGGCGGTCATCTCTGTGTTGGATTGTCGACCCAATCAGGTTCTCCACACTGTGCTCGGCGCACAAAGCATTTGTTCGGGCTTGGAAATTGAGTGTAGCCAAGGTATGCTCCGGCAATATTTTGTTGTCAATTAAGAAGTTTTTGATGTTTTTTTTTTTCTTCAAATTTTACACACGATTAATTTGAACATGCATAAATTGACTTTGAGCCGAAGAGCTTGTGTTTGTCCAAGCTCTATAAGACAAATAATTATGTATGAACAACCAAAATTATGTGGATTTGTCTGTCGGCAGCACAGATGCGCAAAGTGCGGCCCTCGGGCTATGATTGCGCAAGCCGCGTGAAACATACATATGACGAGTTTTACCGAGCAAAAGTTAGGCAATTTTTGAAGTCTCCCTTTTTAATATACCAAGAGATCTAGATACTTCTGTACGAAAAAAAAATATCCTTCAAGTCCCCCCGCAGGTTAAAATTGCTCATTTTTCAATGATTCAAATAAAAACCTTCAATTCGTGGGTCAATAGGAAATAATGCTGCACAAATTCACTTTACTGAATTAGATCCATTTTTTTTTTATTTTTTTGGGGTGTAGGGAATTGAATAAGAAAAAAAATGTAAATATTGAATTCATAATATCTCCGGCATTTAATGGGTTAATGGTCAAAGTGTGGTATCATATTAAAGCTAAAGGCCTTGGCTTTAATGCTACAACAACAAATGCATACCCTCATATAAGCCATATCTTGAGTTTAGACCATTTTTTCATAAAAATAACCAAAATAAAAATTGAATTTGATGTCGCCTCGGCATGGGTTAATGGATCGGTGATATATATAAATATACAACTGAAAATGTTTTTCAATAGGCTTTCCAGCAACACTCATTTTCCCTGATCCGTAGTAGAATACGGGAGATAGGGCTAATTGTATCTCCGGACTTTCGGGCCCGTCTCTCGGAAAGTTTGGGGAATATTTAGAATCGAAAGTGTACCCTGTAATGAAAATTTGAGACACGTCGGAGCAATGTCGGTAAAGTAAGTTTAAGCCAATAATGCTAATCGGTGTGCCCAACATTCTTCAAGCATACTTATGTACATAGTCTACTCTGGGAAGGCATGGTACGGTCCAGCTTATGACCGTGGGCCGAATATAATTCAAAACGGTATCTGTTTGTTATGTGAACGAATGGCAACGGTTAAGTGACGACCAATGGTCAACGCAGGCCATTATGTCACAAGAATTCCACGATGCAGCCATTACGCCCCCAGATTTCATGAATTTCAAAGACAATGAACACAACAATTCTTACGACTCTCTTGACTTGTAATACCTTGAAAACGACGTTGGCTTTTTTGCTTTGTTCAACTTTGAATAATCCACCAGTTATGGTCTAATGTCCCGATCATCGGTCGTAACGTACTAAATCCATACACAATAGGTATTGTCTGTCGTCTAAAACATTTTAATTTGTTTCGAAAGACTGTGTATGTAGGCAAATATGTATACATATCTAAGTATGTGTGTGTCTAGGTCCACACAGCAACTCATTGAAGTGGCACATCACACCTAAAGATCGGCTCGTATTCACCTACCGCAAAGTGTAGCACCCAACTCTCGTTGGTCTATTAATTAGCATAAATACCAAATACCGAAAACCAAACATTGCTTTGTTGTTGCAAATGCAGACGAGCTGCAGCTGTTTGGATTATCTCCAATGTTCGTAAAAGAACACAAATACAATGTTGTTCACAGCCTTGTGCTTTCACACACACACACACGATTATGTAACGGGTGATTTTCCTGCTGCTTGTTGTTGTGATTCAGAAACCGTCATTGCACTGTCTTTTCATCGTGGAAGGAACACCGTTTGCGAATTACTGAAGTTCGTTCTCTGTAAACAAGTGTTTCGAGTGCATTAGCACACAAATTTTATTCGCCGACGAAGCTTACTTCGTGTTCAGCCAATGCAAGAGATGCAAATGATTCTAGCACAACGCATTTAGGGCTTTAACAAACCTAGCAAAGAACCTAGCAGAAACGTCACATGCCTGCGTTTGTGTCATCTAAAAGACCTAAAACTGTAGCATACCCAGTAGCGAGTGCAATTAATTCCGAATTGATTCCAATTTGATTCCTATTTGATTCCAAAGTAAGCGGGAGTACTTCAAACATGACTATCACCTCACACAAAAATTTTACTATTTGAAGGAGTGCCTAAATGAGTTGTGAAAGTTAGTTTATCGTCCGTATTACGCTAGTTTATCTACTATGATTACTTCAATGAGACACAAATGTAGTCTTTCTTGCCATTTTTTCTTTACATTACTTTATATCCATTCTTTTCTGCAATATACAGGATATTACAGGGTAATGCGCCTGGAGTTGGTGTCTTTGGTCATCAACGTCAATTTCGCGGGGTATCTGCCCTTGTAGCCCTTGCAACCTCAGCAAGAGTAGAACATCAGCTTTTCCTTTGTGTGACGAGTTTAGCGTTTAAGCAATAAAATGTTTTAGTATTTATTTTGGAATGTGTTTAATAGGGTGGAGTGAAATTCAAAAAAAAAAGTTAACCTCGGAAAGAGATGTAGTCTGGGGTCCTAATGAGGGGAAAAATAAAGAAAAAAAAATTAAAAAAAATTTAGGGGTCGCGCCACTGCCTCGAAATTTGGAAATTATCGCTATTTTGGCGTTGATTTTAGAAAAATCCTAAAAAGTTTTATGTCAATAAATGTTTGCAATAGCGTAAACAATGAAATAAGGGCATGACAAAATTTAAAAAAAATTTTCTCATTGTTCAAAAATTTCAAATAGTAAAATAAGTCAAATCGTCCCTTCTTCAGAAAATTGACTGAACAATGAAATCGCCACCACAGCTACAAATATTAGTCGATTATCCTCATATTTGCCTCAAATACTTTTGTTTGGGCACTGAACAAGCTCAAACTTTTAAATTTCGAATAAGTTAAATCGTTAATTTTTAGGATTTTTCTAAAATCAACGCCAAAATTGCGATAATTTCCAAATTTCGAGGGAGTGGCGCGACCCCTAAAATTTGTTTCTTTATTTTTCCCCTCATTAGGACCCCAGACTACATCTCTTTCCGAGGTTAACTTTTTCAAATTAAAAAAAAAGCATGTTTTCACTCCACCCTAGTGTTTAATCTACGTTAACAATACCCAGTTTTTACAAATTTTGGAATCATGGAATCTTTGTACTCTCACAGACAATTTGTTTGTTCCAGAATATTCAGCAACGCTTGCCATTTCGGTTTTTGGGTCTTCTCTGAAGATCTCGTTCGACGATTTCTGGTTTGGCGAGTAATTTATCTAACGTTTAACGTTACCAGTGACTAGTTGGTAAGGGTCAGTTTCACATGCCAATAAACCTGCGTTAACCTACAAATCCGTTACGCTTCGGAGAATTGCTATTGTACTCCTGCGATTCTGAAAATAGCATCAAGGGCATGGGTCGTCGAAACCCAAAAAAATAATTGACTCTTCTCATAAGACGAAAAATACTCTCTTGAATAAAGTCTGGCAACAGTTGGCTATGTGGGGTCTAATGATTAAAGGGTATTCTCCTTTTAAATCCAAATCGAACGAACAGCCCAGCTTATACTGGGTTTGCTATAAAGGGCATACCAATTTTATATATCAATAAAATACTCAATATTTAAGATATACAGTTCACATTTTTTTCAGGCGTAGTGCAAATGTTACATTTTAAGAATGATATTCGATTTCGGTCATCAGGAGTCCACTCAGCCAGAAATGTGCTTCATCGCTGATTTTTCGATGAAATTCTGGATTTTCATGAGACTTTGCCAGAGCCCAATCGGAGAAGTTTAGACGCTCCAAATGATCAAGTGGATTTAGTTCTTGAGTCAGTTTGATCTCATATGGATGAAGGTAAAGATCTATTCGTAAAATACGCCAAAGTGTGGTTTGAGAGATGTCCAATTCCTGAGAACTACGTGCAATCTACTGATTTGGGGCATTTAGAACGAATATTGCGTTATTTTCTTCGCTTCGAGCGGTACGTGGTCTCTTTGACGCCGGAACATACAAAAGTGATAATTTGGATTTAAATTTATTTTAAAATTTTCAACCACCGACTCAGAATTTCGGTAGTAATTTTTAACGATATCCAAACTTTGCTCGTACGTGAACCTTACCATGACTACTAACGTTCTGACACTGAAAGACCATTAAAAATGTTTCTTGAAACAATAAAGGATAGTAGAGGATCGCCTTTAAAGGACTTACAAATCATTTCGGACCTAACTCATTTTTGGAGACAATAAAAGTATTATAGGCACCACCTCCAGGGGAAAAGAATGGGAACTAGATACGATTTTTTACTATATAAGGGTCTATGTTGTCGAATTCCGTGTCACATAATTGATGTGTAGGTAATGTAGCTTTACACCTAGCCTGAGTCTGTGATCATTAACGGATAAGAGGAGGCCTGAAAAGAAATTCGGTTGAGGCAACCAAATAGTGCGCGCAGACGAGAGTTTCTTCGACTGAACACACCATAGTACATGTTCTTCAAATTCAGTAGAACGGGAGGGATTAATTCGATATTGCGAATGAGATCAGATGCTGACAAAGTTCGACTGCGACAGACGTAGTTTTCGTGATGCCTTTTAACTTATATGGCTCTAGGAGTCCCATATATCAGGTGAAACACTGGAAATGTATCTGTTAGTTAGATACCAGTCGGGGTGGGATATGGCTCAGATTTCTTCTGACACCATGGGGAGCGATTCGGTCTGAATGTGGTGGGGATGTTACGTAACTCCTTCGACTCGTTTTATCTGTACCAATTAAAATATACATGCATATATAACAACCTAACCTGTCGGCCAATATTGCCCGTTGATGCCTTGTTCCTCATTCCGAATATTTAGTGGCATTCGACTGTCCGTATATGGCGCCAACACAAACATACGCACATGTTTCGATTCAGTTTCATTACACGTCATAGAATTTCATCTGAACATTATGAAGAATTGTGTTAATCAGATTTTTGTTATGCATTTGCTGATTGAATTATGGGCGAGTAACAGACGCCAATCTGTGTTGTCGGAGCGCCGCCATATGATTTACTGGCCCGTCGGTATTAACCTCATGCGTCGCGTTACTACAAGTCCAAAAAGCACATTCTATTTTCGGATGCCATGTAGCTGGAACATTTCATTTAAATCGACTGCAACAAAACACAGCCACAAGTGTTGTAAATATTGAAGATACATTTCAATGTGATGAAAGCTGAAATGGAGGGGCTTTAGCTCATTCTCCAACCGAAATGATGTACATAACTGAAATGTCTGCAAATGCATGAATGGGTCTCGGTGGCTCTAGATCGCACCTGAACCATCCATTCTCGATGGTGTGCTTGGCGTCGTCAGGCGAATGTTCATTTTTGTAATCGTCCATTGAAATATTTATGCGGGCAACTACAAAGTCATTCCACCTCCAAAGTGCGACACTTTAACATTACACGGGCACGATGCTTGGCAGTTGCCAGCGTTGTATGTGACAGAGCTGTTCGTAGCCACGATAAGATAACACATGCAAACAACGAACCGAAGCAGAGCACATCGCTATCCTCCTCTACTGCTTCAGTTCATGCGATGGCTCTGTCCATCTTCTGCAAAAGGGAGAGTCTCTACTGCCTGACGATGTGGGCGATTGTATTAACTGACCATTTTTAATTGTTCATGAACTCATTTAATATGTTTATCATTTTTGGATTCCCACCTACGCTAGGTGGGACTGCTGCAGTCTGCTCCCGCACCCAATGTAGTTTCTGAAATGACTTAGAGTGCAAATAATTAAAAATAAACTTAAAATCGAAATTACAAATCTCATTGCATTCGAAGCGGAAGCCTGTATTTAATATCACGTCCCTTTCAGACATTTGCCAGGTCATCCCCGCTACAGCATGTATGTTTGGATCAGAGCAAAAAATCATAACCCTAACGGATAAATTATGCTTCCACTGTCGAACGGATGTCCATGAAAGACATGTGTGTATGTTCGTAAATACCAACCCTTATTTACGGTAAGGTCTGTACCACCAGAGTTCTGCGTCGAAAGCCGAATAAAGATGACAAATATTGTCTTTTGCTCCTGCAACTAAAACTCAACACTTTCCGTGGCCTTTCATTGTTCTGGTCGAACGGTTAAGGCATGAAGCAAATATTAAAAACCAGACAGGGAATCAAATGGGAGGACACCCCTCTGCCAACTCCATAACTAAGGATAGACGTGTATGGGCACATTGCAAATTAATTTTATTAGACATTTATTTACTGTATTCACTCAAATGAATATTTGTACACGCTTTAGGGATGAAGTACACATTCCACATCCGACCTATGTACCGTTCCATCCACTAACGCCAAATATCACAATTTATTGAGTATTTATGGCGCAAATGAGGAAATATTACAGCTTAATTAGTTTTGCCATACGGAGTTGTAGCGAACAACACCCTCGAAATGTTTTCATTGGCATCCGTCCCCGTACACAGGTGTGCGTACGATGTACGGAGGTGCATTTTCTCACATCTGTATAACTGTAACTGAGCACCGGGGAAGATGTCTCTCCGTCCTTATCCGCAGTACGCTTCCGTAGTGCGACACGACCAGCGCCCCATCTATTCAAACACCCTCTACCATATTCGAGGCATTGCAAAATGATCATAGTTTCCCTCTGTGTGAGGGATCTAGGTCAATCTAACTCCTTCACCGATCTATGGTTGATTTCCATTGGAGTTGTTGGAGAACTTACAAAAACTTTATGTTGCAAGTACTGCAAACCTAGCTGAGTTTTAGAAAAAATAATGTTTTTCGTTGCTGTATTTAAAAAATTATATCATATATATATTATTATGGCTTAAGTTAGAAAGGGCGTAACTGGCATTTTCGTAACTTTACAGGAGAAGCTAAAAACTTTGTAATATTTGAAAAACTTCAGACATAAAAAAAATTGTTAGGCAATTTTAAATAAAAATGCGAAACGAATTTAATTCTGAAACTGATTATAAAAATTAAATTAAGGCCTTGCGCATTTTATGTTATTTTCACTAAGGAGGTGCGCTCAGAATGAAGTTAAAAATGGCGGCTTTTTTTAATTAGCAATATTTTTATTAAGGAATTATTTTTGTATTCTGCATGGAAAGAGGAAAAAAGGGACACAGGCCGAAAAACGATGATTTTTTTTTAAAAATTGTTCTGTTTTTTCTATCGAGGCATTTCTATATTCGAAATAGAAGAAGAATGAAGGAAATTGAAAGAAATTAAATTTTTTAGATAAGGAAAAATCGCTCTAAAAGTAAAAAAAATGACTTTGGCGACAGGGTCCGTTTCACAAATGAAAGAAATTAGCAAAAAAAAAAAAAGAAGAAATATGATCACATTTTTGGAGCAATATTTCGTATGAAATTTAGACCAAGTTACATGGGCAATTTTTAGGTATATTTTTCATTTATATTTTTGGGCTATTTTTCGTACACCCGGATAAAATCGGAATCACGTTTAGTTTAACGTGGCCACCGTTTACTGTAACTACGAAATCTCGTCTAATAATTTCTCACACCAGTGCTGCCTTCGGCCATCTAAATCCATAATTACATCGCATATTTCTTTTTTTGAGTTTTTCACAAAATTTCACCTGCTTGGTTGGTTTGCTTCAATTAGTGACCTTTTCATAAAAGTTGTTGTCACGAATTCCACCTATTTTCAGTCAGGTTGTTGTCAAATGGAGGAAAAAAGATGGGGTCAGCGAGGTTACAGTAGACACAAGCACAAGTAATGCCTTTCGTCGTTCTACATACACTAACCATTACCAACTTATTTGCTATTACCAAAGAGTAACGAAAAGGACATCTGAGCGGCAGGCATTTCTCGATATTACGCTCGAAGTTCTCTTGTAGTATTTGTAGACCATTGAGAGAGTTTCTCAGAATAAAAACTGTGACTGTTCGTCTAACCGCGACACCACTGTAATTACATTTCGAAGGCGTACCAATTGAAACTCAACAGTGTTGTGTTTCGTTCTTTTAACTTATTCGTATAGCTTGGATTCGGAAGAAATCGCCTACGACCTCACATAATTTTGGTTTTGTTATTTTATATTCAAACGAATTCTAAAATGTCACGAACAGTCGTTTCGTACAACCAAAAAAGGAATTGGGGAAATGTACATTACACGTTTATTTTTTCAGAATATTGGAAATCGAAAGGTACTTGTCTGGAAAGTGACATTTCATATTCAAATAGAGGAGGTTTTGTAAAGGGTGTTTTTTATTGGGGTATAGAACTTTAAGTTGGCATCACTTTTTTAACTGGCGGCCATTTTGTCAGCTGTCAAGTGATTAATATTTAGTTTGGTTTGCCATTTCAGCCAAATTGATGGACATTAAAACGATTTTCTGGTGTTTTATTTCAATTCGAAGTTCTATACCTCAATAAAAAACACCCTTTATATCTGGACAGTCTTTTTGTTTGACATGATGTCAAACTTCGATTAGAAACGTTCATGGATTTGTATTACGTGCTTGATAATATGTAGTTCCCATAATATTACATGGCCAGGAGCTGCTGTTTGGAATGCGAACCTGCGTTGGCTGTGCGATACACACACAGAGCCTCGCTTACAATGTGTCCATTGTCCAACCATCCAAGTAAGCGTGAATGTGAAGTACCCACAAAAAATCTAAACAGCCGTACGAGTATCTCCGTGGATCGGACTCATCAAACTCTGTGCGATTGTGAATACACTCGCCAAGGGACCCGTGGAGTTTCGAATAAAAATATGTGTGTACACACAATTTGAGTGCAGTTAGTCACTAAAATGAAATGTCTCCGGCTGACTCATCCAAGTTTGGGTTTATTTTCGTTTTGTCTCAGGGCACCATGTGGTGTCCTCCAATAAGAACCTCAGCACTCTGTTCTTGTCAACAGCACCCGATTTTTTTTTGGAGATCGTTCATTGAAATTTAATATCCGACGTGTTCCAACAGACACAAATCACTTGTCCGTAGAATGCAGTTTTCATTTTGTAACTTGTGAAAATGTACATATGTACATACATATGTTTGTACACTGGTGGCCAAAACTACAGCAACCGATATCAGTCACATGCATTTATTCTGACTAGAAACATTTACTAAAACCTCATGTTTAGAAAAGAAAAAGGCCGGCAAATTGATCGACAAATTACATTTTTGTTTGTTAATTTTTATGTAGAATAATCATTGTTGCCCTTCTCTCACAAGCGCCGCTGTATAAGAATATCTGTGTCCGACGTCTCCAGGATGTTTTTTGGTCATATGACCCAGGCTTTGTTTAGATTGTGCGGTGTATCCGTCAACGGGGTCACAAATTAGTGAAATTATCATTAGTACGTACACTGTGCATGTAAGTATCTATGTAATACATGTACCTGCATGTCCTACTTTTTAGATAGTTCAAAAGTGGGTGGACACTTGAAGAAGGTTCCTCATATATTATTTATCTCCTTGGAATTGTAAGGATACATCATTAAAGAGCGGTAGGAACGCACCATTAGTCATTTCGCCCCGTGTAGCAGACGCACCGTATGTGAAAACAGGTCGACCTACACACATACAGTCGCGTATGCCTGTGTGTGTGCGTGCGTGTTTCCGAAAATGTGTTCAACCTGCTCGAAGCAACAGATTGTGGTGTCTGCTTCCAAATGTTCTGTTTCACAAATTATGGGAAACTCACAAAATGAAAACGAAAAAAAAACAAAAAGTACATCATAAAACTAAAAGCAACAACACAAAGAAATAAATAAAGTCTGTCTGTATGTATTTATTTCTACCTGTTCACTCACGGCGGCAGAATGTATGCGTATTCGGCGCTGTAAACGATTCGTGGTAATTTTTGAAGACAACGCCATTTTGTGTGTATACCTGTACATCGGTGCGGCGGTATGTGGATAACTGTGCCATACATTTTTGGGTTGCTTCGTCGTTTCCATCACACCGAAAGACAAAGTCAGACCTTTATTTTAGTCAAAGGCCGGCCACCTGAAGCAATATGAGCAACGATTGACGAATATTAAAGTGGGCTTTATGACAGAGATTATCCTACCTGCAATCGGGGTATCGGGGAATACTCAAAGACGGCGGATGTTTGGCAAACAATAGTTAACTGATGTTGTTGGGCAGGTTGCATCGCCTGCCGATGTGCTCATAAAGCGCATTTCCCATATTTATGGCGGAGTTGTTTTGATTTCTTCGGAGTTGAGTTTTCTGTTCTGAAAATGGTGAAATTCTTTTCGGGATTCCCAGAGAAGGCATCTTTACGATACAGCTGCATAGTGATCATGATCATATTCAGTTTGGCAATTCCATGGGCCAATATTTCCATATAAGTTCCTTAGAAGAAGTATCGATCTCTTCATTCGATCCAAATCTCGTAAAGCCCAATAATTTATTCACACTTGAAAATATATAATGGGATTTCTAACAGTGAATGTTACGAACTCGTAGCCCTATGAGTTTGTAGGAGAACTTTTTCTTTTTTTCCCCAATGCAGTCGATTTTCAATCAAATAAAGCTGTAAATAACTTTCGTCGGTAATCGTTTTACCTTTTGCAAGGAATTCGAATGACAGCACGTATCGATAAAAGTGATATCTCCCTAAACTTGGCCTTCTTAGGTATCTTTAGGGCTGTGTTGGATCCATGATCATTTCAAACACTCCTTTGAATAGGTCACACGGCTACGCTTCTGATCGAGTATGAGACTATTGGCTGATTAGCTTTATTACGAGAAATGTTCCAAAAGTCAACATGTTATTAAAATATCCCTGCATCTGCCAAAAACTTCCACTGCGAACTTCTCTCAAATCTAGGTCATCGATGTGTTTTCTTTGGATAAGCCTTACAGTGTACGGCTTACACGACTTTAACCTCGTAAAGTAACACATGCAAATACGTACATTGCGCAACAAACTTCGAACCAAAATAGCATTCTACTCATTCGTAAATATCCGATGTTCTTACCCGATTTTGCATCTGTTCGGAATTGTAATTCTCTGCAGTGCACATGCACACGTCTAACACAGACGGGCTATGCCAAAAATCATGAAATCAACTTTCTTCTCTTGCGGTGTCCAATGGAGACACTGTCCCGTCCGAAGACACAAGTGTTCCCACATACGTATGTGCACAACACTCATGAAAAATGGAACAGAAATATCCCAAAATCTAGTCGACGATAGACAGAGAATAGATTACTACCAGCACACAGACACCACGAAACCCGAGCACACCCATGAAGGGCAGGCAAACAGACACACACACTTGCGAGCGAGCATGAGATTAAATGACGCAGATAATAAATAAAGTTGATGCGAGTGCTCAATGTAATAAATTATGAATTATTGTGCCTGCTTTTTTTGTATTATCGTCTCGCTGGCTGTTCGCTGCTCTTTGGGGTATTTTCTTTTGGTTATGTTACCTTGTTGCTGTTGGTTGTTCTCTGTTTGTTTTTAAACAATCGTTGGTGCGTGTGCGTGTGTGTTGTGGAAGAGGAAAAACAAGAAAGTGAATGCGAGAGTGTATGCATGTAGTTAATTCCCAAAGGAATGCAACACAATCGTTAAACATCACGAGTGTGTGTATGTACATACAAATATACGCGCGGAGTAGTCGACTTCACCTCGTCGCGACTGCATTATTCACTCACTCACCGCCGCCGCCGCCGCCGTCAAGCACGATGGCTTTGTTCGAACACAAACACATAACAAAAACTTCGTACGCACAACAGCAACAATAACAACAAGTTCTCTTTTGATGAAGGAAAGTAGAGAAAACAACAACAAACGTAACATCCGGATTGTGTTGCTCTAAGATAATTAATAAATACAAAGAAGAAGAAGGCAACAATGAGATGTAATAAATTGATTAAATAATGTGAGCACTAAAATTTATTAATACATAATTCCACATGTACATGCATACATATGTATGTACGTATGTGTGTGTATGTATAAAGTACATTGTGAATTGTATGTCACACAATTCAGCTAATGTGATACAAGTTCACAAAAAGACATGAGATTTATTTATCTAAAGTTCATTCGGATATGAAGGCATTTTCCATGAATTTTAATTGACGGACCAACACCAAACCTCGTCTTAATAAATACTGAAATTTGAGAATTACTGTGATGCGCTTTCTTTCTCCGACATCCGATCAACTTACAGACACACTTCCACATGTACATATGGGTCTATTACCTACACTGAAGGGCATAAGTATGAACATGGACATGTTGTCACCATGTTGTTGGAAATCCAAAAAGTGATATTCAACAAATGATAGAATATTTATCATGTTTCAAAAGTGCAGTAACTTTTAGAGATAAACACAGAGCACAGTAGGTACATAATTTGGCGTCGTTAATCTACATATTTCACTTAGAAAAAAATTAATAAATGACCGGTCTGTGTTCCGATAGTACGTTAGTAAGAAGAACATCGGATAATTCAGACCAGGGCTGTGGAGTCGAGTCAAAATTGCTCGACTTCGACTCCAGCATTTTTAAAAAGCTTGACTCTGAATTCAGAACTATTTCAAATTTTCGAAAAAATTTCAAATTTTAAAAAAATATTAATTAACTTGTTCTCAATATATTTGTATGGGAAATGTACGTAATTAAAACTCGGAGACGATGTCTACCAATTTTTTCAATTCCAGACTCCGACTGTTTCAGACAAGGGTTTCATAAATGCCAACATAGCAAATCTATCCCTAAAGCCACATAAAGCTGCTCTATATGAAAGCATTGGCCGTTCGGAGCTGGCTTTAAATAGTATGTGAGTATGCAAGGTATATCGGGCAGTGCTCTCTAATCGGACAGAAGTTTGTGGTCCTAATGGAATGCTGAAAGGAAATACGCATGTAGATCATTGTTCCGCATTCCTTACACGGACTTTATTTTCGATTAGAATGTTTTTGCTTAAATACACTTGTTATTATTCGCAGACAAACAAATTATTAGTTAATTATTGAACTATTCTTGCGATTGTGGCATCTCTATTACTAAACATAGCCAAGACCTAACGGAGTAATACAGAATATATTCAATATGTACTGTGAAACTGGACCAAGGAAATAAAACCGTCTTCGATAGGGCTCAACGAATTCCATTGACAGAAAGACAGTTTTGCTCAATGTGGTCATACTTGAGGCCGTGAGTGTACATAGAGATCTTAAATGTGTATATGGGCATTTCCATGACCGAAAAATTAACCAATGGAGAACTATTCAAAAATAATTAAATTAAATCCGAGATACTTAGTTGCCATAGTGATTTAATGGGCGACAATGTTCAGGTTCAGGTGTTTGTGTAATTCTAAGAGGATTTGCTCTCGTTACCATTTACATTTCTATGAGTAATTGTGTATTTACATTATTATTTCATAACTTTTGCTAGAACGAAACATAAAATTAATGGCAAAGAGTCATCCAAATTTGGTACAAAAACTCTAATAAATTTTGCAATCTTGTAATCCAAGTCAAAAACGCATATCTGTTTTTGTACCGCCACGCCAGTACATCTTTTTTGAGTCTATCCTCCAATCCTTAGGGTCAATTGTTCCAATTTGTTCAAATATAGTGCAAAAAGAAAAACATTTCATTTTTCATGCCACATCACTTCAGATTGGAAATGCCCATATACAACAATAACAAAACACTTGTAACCCCTTGCCGAAGGGATGCGACAAGGACGGATAGTTGGAGAGACATTCATTTCCTACTACGCACTACTTTACTACATTCTTGGACGTGGCTTCCTCTATTGTGAGTATGCGTACGACAATACATACATACATAAGTACATAAGTATGTATGTGTGTGTGCCGGTCAATCTGTCCGCATTTGATGTTTCTTCATTCTACCCACTGAGTGTGTATGAATGTGTGTTGATTTGGATGGGTTCGTGTCGTAGCCCATGACAGCTTCAATCTGTTCATAAGATGATTAGCATTGAAAGAGCTACAAAATATTATGTTTCATTCCTGCTTGTCAGAGTCCGTTGCTTCATATCACTGAATCAATTGAGAAGGAACCGGACGGGCTGGACCGTTCACTAAGACAACTCTACACTAGTACTACGACTACTACTAAACCTATCCCCCCATTTGTGAGACTCCATCTCATCAAACCCCTACTCGGGTCGTTCTGTTGTTGTTTGTTCTTCAATGTGTTTTCTTTTCTTTGATTCGGTTTTTTTTTTTTGGTGTGCATACAATTCTACCCCGTTCCTTTATTCGATTGTGTACCGAAAGATTTGTGGTATGCTTTGAATTTCTTGTGGAATTTTCACTTCATGTGAACTTTGGGTGTATGTCTGTTGTTCTTACAAACTACGACATTCGTTTGTGGAATAAATTCAAAAGAATTCCACTGATTTATGTATGACAGAAAACTTGAAAGATGTAGGGACGACTGCTGCTGCTAGACACGACTGCCCGCCTCAAAGGCATTGGGGAGTTCGTTGGGGATATTTTCCTTTGCGATTGTGAGTCAAGTGGACAACACTTTCAACCTCAGCCCTGTTCATTGCGAAATGTACACATTTCCATGACAATAACCCACTCGTTAAAGAGAACGTGCCGCACATGCAAACAGATCACAGAGTCTCGAAAGTTAATCAGCGGAACCTCCCTTGCGAATGGCTGAAACGGTCTCGAAATCACCCTATGAAATTGTGCTAAATCTTTGCAAAGCTTATTGGTTCCAGATGGGTGCGATATTCAAAAGGGCAAAGATCTTCTATGAAAGCAACTGAAATTCAGACACATACTTTTCAGAAAACCTTATATAGACACAAAAAGACGTTCCTGAATATTTAATCCAAAATGGCATCTTTGAAATTTCTGGTAATTAATGGGTTAATGAACAGTCAACAAAATCAAAAATATTTAGAGTAAAAATTCGATGTAAAGACCAAACGAAATAAATTGACATTGGAAACAATTTAAAACAGCACAAATCTTTGTTAAGAAAAATGTATGAAAATACAAAAACAATTGTCAATAAAGGTTCAAATTGTTATAAAATCGAAAAACTTCAAGAATATTTTTTCCTCATGTCAGACAAATCTCGTTTCCTTAATAACCTTTCTTCGCCCGCATTCACCAAGCCATAAACAAATTTAATCCCTGGCACAAATGTCAATAATTAATTATCTTGTGTTTCTCAATTCATCTTAAAACCACATTTGTTCTGATACCATTATTTTGCGGTAATTCCAAAAACACAGATAATAAATTTCTCAAATCAATCAACCTGGAAAACAGAACTCAGAAATGGAATTTTTTGTACTTACTGGCCCATTTGTTTGCAAAAAATATGTTTGGGACCATAGTGCACTATGGCCTGTCCATAACAAGGAGACCGCACAGTAAGCGCCAATAACTTACATATGAGCGTATATCAAGTGTATTTGTGATTCTAAACAACCTGATACAATCGAATCGGCTTGATATCACGACTACATTAATACGTAAACTGGCAGATAATCTACAGTTCAAATACGCACAGATCTCTCTGAAATTTTCGACACGCCTCAGACAACATAATCGGCATACTGGTGCATGGATTTGTAAAGGAGGCTGACGGCCACGACACCGAACTGAACGGAGAGCTGAGCACGCTGGGATTTGACTCAAGTCCGCTTAGCGCAGTCGCCTCCGATTAAAATCGGATCTGAGCTTAAGTGTTGTCTGTGCCCTCCAATATTACTGTTACTAACATTTATACAACAAACAAAGACTAGTTACAAACAAATATGAAATGGGCAGGCGACCTATGTTTGTTTGCGGACGCTGCAAACTCCAGATGTACTTCTTTTGTATATTCGCATGAAAACCCATAGCTGCCATCTATATGAAAAGTTCGCATCTGACTTTGGATTGTCTATGCTACAAATCGTAGTTCTACGACTTTTTAGTCCGATAGTAACAACTTGGCGAACTTTGTCGCCTACTTTTAAAAATCGTTTTTATAAAATTGTGTATAATGGGAAATTTGTTCATGAAATAACTTGGCTATCTATTTAAGGAACTGAGAGTATTCTCTATTGGTAACCACTACTTAGCCATCTTTCTGGCACAAGGTAAACGCTCCATCTTGCCGAGGATATCTATGAGTCAACCCAATTTTTGCTATCTTCATATAATGGGAAGCTATGTGTTCATCGATGTGGAAAGTCCAGTTGAATTCGGCAGCTGGGGCAATACTTTCCAACCGAGTGTTTGCAACGTCATGTCCTGCCTCAATTTTTAATTCAATTGAGGCTTAAATTCCAATAGATATTTGTATTCTCGCAATTATGTAAGCAAGCAGCAGGGTCACGGCTCAAAATTAGAGAGATGGGACCTGTTGCTTTAACATCGCTACAGTATGCATAGAAATGATGGCTCTTCAGGAGCAAAGAATTATTTTTAAATTATCTACATATTTTTAATTTAGTGAATTGTTCAGTTTGGGTATTTTTTTTTGGGTTAAAGATAACATAAAAAAGTGTGTATGTCTTTTATATGGCGGATAATACATATGCATGCAGAAGTCAAGGGTCCAAGGAAGGTTCATTCATATGATGCCAGAGGGGGTTCACTGTATTCGCTTTAATTGAGAGCATTCATACATGTGCCTGTCGTGTGGAGTAATTGTTGAACTGTCAATCTTCAAATTGAGTTGAAATGATTTAATGTCAATTGGTACCAATCACATATCGGACGTCATCAAAATGTCAATGTGGTGTGTATGCACTAGGGCCGAGATTGAATAGACAGTCGGTCGTCGGGATCGCTGTTGTCTGGGAAAACAATCTGTCCACGTACTTACATATATGTACATACATACATACATACATGGATATGTATGCCGGCATGCATGTATGTGTGGACGTAGCACATTAACAATTTGCAAATTGAGTTTTAATAGTTCTCTGCCGTTATCAAAGTATGCGATAAGGATCGACTGACAACGGGTAGTAGATGTGACGAATGCTGCCCCTGCCGAGATTCGAGTAACTTGTCTGTTTTTGTTGATAATCGTGTTTACTTTCCACATTCGAAGAAATATTTATCTAATCCGTAATAATTTCTCTTTTTCTTCTTCAATTCCAGATGTTCATCGGCGTGTACTTAAGGGCATGAAAGTGGTCAGACGCGACGGATAACATACGGTTCCTGATGCTACCATTGACAATAACAATAACAACAACAACAACGAATATCAGTTAACTACCTACTTCTGCATTCCATAAGCACGGTTGAGCAGTAGATCGCCCTCTCTTCGTTCTTCTCGCTCTTACACTGTTATTCTCTCTCTCTCTGTCGCTCTCTGTCTGTGCCGCTCTCTCTGCGTCTCTCTTCAACCCACTCAATGTGATTTGCGTTAAGGGCAACCGATGAGTTTGTAATGGTTTGAACGTCAGTGTACGTACAGTGTGTTTATGTGTCGGTCGCACTACGTTGAGTCTCACGCGAGAAGTGTTCATCAGAATCGGTGTATATGTGTTCGGCAAGAAATACAACAATAATAATAACAACAACAACAAAGAATAACAATATTAAGAGTACGAGACACGATACTAAAGTGTATAGTCCTGTCGCCAGCAACGAAAGCAATAACCGACATAACAAGGACGAGTGGCTTTTAATGAGTGCTATTAAAAAAATCAACAGCTTTAAGCTGACTGATGTGTGTGTGCGTGTGTGTTAAATTGAAGAGTACAAAGAAAAGTGCCACATTCGAAAACAGAACCAGTGACAACAACCAAACCGTAATATTGCATTTGTGATCCGTTGTGAGAGTGTAATAGATAAGAACTATCGATATCGGTGGACTGTGTTTCCAGATACTCCATGTTTATGAGCAACAATGCCGTGTTATAAGGCCCCAATGCGATGTAAGGGAGGCACGTGGAGTGGGTCAAGAATATACTCTCCTCCTCGTTGGCTGCTTTTTCGGATATTGCTCGGTTCCATAGTGTTGCAATGTTGTGTTCTTTCGACGGCATCGGCCGAACCCTTTGGAGGTGGTTCCGTGGGCATACACATTCCAGGCGCCACCGGTGTCATCACTGAAGCACGATGTCCCAGAGTTTGCTCCTGCAATGGATTAACTGTAGACTGTTCGCATCGCGGCTTAACACAAGTTCCCCGCAAAATATCTGCCGATGTGGAGAGACTGTAAGTATACCTAACCAATTTGTTATCTGTATGTAATCGTAAGATTCCGATTTAAGTAAGCTTGACAACAAGCAATTAATATGCACTTTCATGTATCAACTCGATATGTTAGTGTTTGTATATATTTTTTTTATTGAAACACTCTCAATATAGTTCAATTAAAAAAATGTCCTCGTTCGTTAGCATACGAGTAGTTGCTTTTACATACATACGTATGTATGTATGCATGTATGGTGTAAAAAGCGCCCGAGTGGTAAACAGTGATGAACTCCTGTATGGATTTTAGACATATCTTTCAATGGTATTTTCATTAATTCGATGAACATTTGTTGTCAATTTGAGTCGTATACATCACTTTGCTTTTTCAGAAAAGTGACCGACATCAATGTAATTGTTTGGGGTACTGTTATCCCTCCCGCCTCCCGTGTAACTTTTCCCAATATTCAAATAAAATGAACGTTGATTCTTTTACGAAGCCAGGTTGGAACGGCTAATTATTGTAGAGAAGTTTAGTGTTTTCTCTCTTAGGTCCTCGTCGGAGTGACGAGACAATCCATTTTTGAATGATTTCTTCGCCCAACTCGGCCGCTGAAATTGTTTTGATGGTTTGACCAAGATACGAACCTTTATTTGCTGTCTAACATCCAACAACAGTCGGTGGAGCAGAGTATTTGAAGTTAGTTCCATGGCTGATGTCTGTATCACAACGATGTCCAGTTGCCTATTTGTGTGGATACTAAAAAATGGTTGAATAGTTATATGATATTTTGCCATCAAGACTGTTCCCCCAGACAGTTGAGAATCCTTCGTTGATTAAAATCCTTGCTATTTTAATAAAAAATCCTTAAATGGCCAAGGTACTGGATGAGCATCTCGGAGTGAACTTTATAAAATGAATCATTCCTTCCAGTCGGTTTCCAGGAGTTTCGTTTTACTATGATATTTGTGTCCTCTATTAAATAGTTTTAGCATATTTTTTAAATCAGGGCAGATTTTCTGCCTGACAGTGATCAAGAGCGGTAAGTCGGGCTTGAGTTTGAACTGTGCCAATTGATTCATAAGTTGTATTGGCCTTACGAGTTTAAACATAACTTAGGTAATCCGATACTGAAGGCACGTGTATGCCTAATGTTACATCTAGTACCTTTTCCCTAATTCTGTTAGCGAGGGCAGCTTTGTTTTTATTATTAAGCCTAATTTCCATTAGGCTTCAAATTAAGCCTGACGGCTACTAAGTGTTAGTAGATCGATGAATGGTGCATGAAGTCATCTCATCTCGGACACACCAACTACCACACCACGGCCGCCTAACGGATCATATACTTTATCTTAAATAGTCCAATGTATGTGGACTGAAAGTATGATTATTGAAATGATAGTTAAGAAATTAGCCGTCGACCAAAGAGATGAGACTGTGAGTTGTTAAAGTTGAAACGTGACAACAAATCCTAAATACCAAAAAGACAGGATGCTAAAAGGAAGAGCACCACGGCGGGGACGAGAGCTCTCATCTGATAAGCAGAACACTGGCTGAAGAGTCCTCTTATGCCTACAATGTAAGAACTATACAACCTGGCAAGGAGAATCCATGGAAGATAAACTGCGTGTTGAAAGAAAGACCAAGACTAAACAGGGCATTTGGGAAATGCCTGCCTTCCCACGCCAAGCCTCCATAACGTTGTTTGAAGGCTGAGGCTACTTCCTTGTGATCTCTTGAATGTTTTCCCAATGACTGTTGATATATGAGCTCAAACTAATAATAATGACTATGTGAGCAGAAATATCGGTGTTGTTCTCCGAGATGTTACTCTCACCCTACATGGTTTACATCAAGGACATCCAAAGGATCGACATGATTGCTGCATATACCCATCTAAAATGGTTAGCGTAGAGAACAAGCGCGTTCCGCGTTTACTTCTATTTATATACGTTCTAGGAGAGACTACAAAAAAGATTTATTAATGAAAGTCTGATTTAAAGTTTAAGACTATAGACTCGCTCAGCACATTGTAATGAATTCGTTCATTCTAAAAAATGTTAAATTTTTTCTGCTATTTGCACTGAACGCGCTTTTTTGTGTGGCTTTCTTGAAAAGTGTAACTCTACGAACGGCTTTAAAAGCCTAATTGCAATAATAACAAGTGGACAAATAGTAAGTTCGGCCGGGCCGAATCTAAATTATATAAAATCATAGCAAAATCTCTCAGAATGTTAGCTCGAAAATAATGCCAATAAATCAAGCACACAACAGAAGACAGCTCCACCGAGGCATCGTATGCGATTTCAACAAGCGCTCGGAAGATATGGATTTAGCCATATGTCACAAAACTTTCAAGAACTGCACCCAAACTACACTTAGAAACGATGCTGAGCTCGAATTAGACCTGTAAACAAACAAACCAATAGAATAATCAGCTACGTCAACAGATTTTGCTACTTGGGTTGTATAAAGTCAGTGGAAAACGGTCTAGATGAAGACGTTTGCAATAGACTTAAAGCGCCTTTTACATGGACTAAATTCATGATTCGGTGATGCTGCACCGTCAATGTCTGTATGACGCATACACACAAATATTCACTAATACTATCATGACTGTGTACAGAGATCTTCGGACGTCTCAACACAAATTTCGTTGAAGACGAAAATTTTATTTTAATTCTGCTGTTACTGTTCTCTATGTGGGCGAAACATGGCTACTTACTAACAGCACAATGACAAAAACTACAAGTTTGCGAATAATATGCGAAATATTTCGGCCTAACAAAATATCATGCAATAAACTGCACCGATTGATAACGACAAATCTCATGAAGAAAATGGATGGATGAAATGGACGCCATATCCTGCGAACATCAAGCGAAGACTGCTAGTCTGTTCGGAGAGTAGTTGACAATTAAATACATACTTACGAGTAGGACCTGTGGGCACACAACCCATTGACAGTGTTGCGACAGAATGACAGAACTTGCGAACCACCCAAGTATTTTACGCAGGCACATGGCCGATGTATTTCCCTAGCAGACCAATCCCAAAAACAGGTTGTATGTACATATTTTAGGACTTGGTTTTTTTCCCGTATCACGTATTTGAGAGTTATTAGTTAGCACCAGATTAAGTTCGATTCGATGTTTGAATATTTTCCGTTTTTCTTTGCAGAGACCTACAAGGAAATAATATAACTGTGATCTTCGAGTCTGACTTTCAGCGATTGACCAAACTGAGAATACTGTAAGTATGCGTGGTTGCCGATAATCGGATCGAGCGTAATGTGTATATGTCATCTTTCCTTCTGCTCCACAGGCAATTGACGGACAACCAAATCCATACCATCGAAAAGGGATCTCTTCAGGATCTGATATCCTTGGAGCGACTGTAAGTTTTGTGATACCATTTAATATCGGCCACTGGCATGAACAAGTAGTATACATATGTCTGTATATGTGTGTGTTTGTAGTTAAAAACACACACCCACACACACACACACTTTGTAGTGTGCATATGTACGACAATTGGACACTTTCCGTTTAATTTGTTTGAGTATTCAGTATGTTGATTACAAGTAGTGGTTGTTCCAGTTCGTTAAGTATTGATTTGGTAACATTTTGAATCTTATTGTATTTAATTATTTGTTTGTTTTGTTTTATTTTTTCAAATTGTTTTTACTTACGTTTTGTTTATTCTTCATTGCCTGCACGCAATCTCTTCGCATCTTTACGCATTTGTTTGATCTGCAGACGCCTAAATAACAATCGACTAAAGGCCATACCTGATAACTTTGTCACAAGTTCAGCAAGTCTTTTGCGATTGTAAGTAGTAGAGCTAAGTGAGCTTCTTAATGCCACGGGCACTCTGTATAAGCGGCACTAAGAATCGATGCAGTATTTGGAAGCGGTCCGTGGTGTACGCTGGCACCGTTGTCCCCTTCGAATTCCCCTTCGATCGGATGGATCGAGCGCACTTTATAATTTAAAGTGGGGCAACGGGCAGCGTACAGCACCACATGCCGGCCATTGCAAATACAGAATCCAGACTTTATTCATTGTGCTCGAGTGCTTGCTGGATGTCCTTAGCTTTTGACAGTTTGCTCTTTGAATGCAAAGACCGCGCACACCTGCAATATTGCTAATGCGTTTCATTTCTCTTTTCGTCGTTTCCGGCCACTCTTTAGGGATGTATCGAACAATGCCATTGCTACAGTGGGTCGTCGTGTTTTCAAGGGGGCACAATCGTTGCGCAGCCTTCAGTTGGACAATAATCAAATTACCTGTATGGATGAGCATGCGTTCAAGGGCTTGACCGATCTTGAAATACTGTAAGTACGAAACGATCCGTTGCCGGTCTCATTTCATTCAACAACATTATCTACAGAACACTGAACAACAACAATTTGACGTCATTGCCACACAACGTATTCAACGGTCTGAGTCGATTGCGGGCGCTGCGCCTTTCGGACAATCCGTTCTCTTGCGATTGCCACTTGTCCTGGATGTCCCGTTTTTTGCGCGGTGCTCCTCGCCTCGCGCCCTACACACGATGCCAGTCACCGTCGCAGCTGAAGGGCCAAAATGTGGCAGACTTGCACGACCAAGAGTTCAAGTGTTCAGGTAAGATGTAGTTACTGCTCTTTCTGCCAAGCTTCCTGAAACCCAGTGCGAATGCATGACGATAACCCAATTCAGACGAGTTTAATGCAATAACCGCTCTTATCTTTTGTAGGACTGACTGAGCATGCCCCGCTTGAGTGTGGAATTGAGAACAGTTGTCCCCATCCATGTCGTTGTGCAGACGGAATTGTCGACTGTCGCGAAAAGAGTCTTACCAGCGTTCCGGCCACACTGCCAGACGACACCACAGAATTGTAAGTACATATCATATCGAACATACGACGTTGCAAGAATGAACCATGTCCACTTTTTACGACTGACCATAAGATATTCGCCCATGTGCCATGTTCCGAGAGTTTTTGAATTCCCATACTTTTTTAGATTCCCATTTTTTCCAAAATGGTGTGCTCAATTCCGAGCGAAAGTGTGGTTCGAAAGAATAGCTTTGTTCAATATGTTAGAACGGTGTTCAATAACTATCAACAAAAAACATATGTTTTATTTGCAAATTTAGCAACAAAATTAAGAAAAAATGCCTGCTGGCTTGTTAATTGCCCTGGTTTCTACTAGAAGAAGACTAATGATACTGGAACGTGTTAAACGAGTTGTCAGATTGATTAACTGGTGTAATCATCATTCGTGTTGTTAATTTTTTAATGAATATGTCCACCAAAGTATAAAATTTATGTTTATTTGAAGAAACCTTTTCAACAAGTAGAACACTCTGGGTAAATTTCGTCAAAAGTTGTTCTTGATAAAAGGAGCCTTTTTATTTTCTTTAATTTTACTAGAAAAGCTAATCTGAATACTGTCTTTTTTAATTAAATGTTGTAAAAACAAGTTAAATATTAACTCTGCGTTCTTTTTTAACTTGTATGTGCTCAGAAAAACACGTACAATCTCATTTCTTTTTCGATCCACAAGGCTATATGTGCTCGAATTATATTCCCAATATTTTTTTGGGTATTCGGAATGGAGCACACCAAATGTGGGAAAATGTTTCACATTCGAGCAAACTCGAAATGCAGCACATGGGCGATTATGGATTATTTAGTGGCATTACGCATGTGGTACCATCACCCATCACAAGTGATCCCATGCGATTTAATGTAATTTCATAGTCAAGTTTCTTAAATATGGTCATGTTTCTTCGGGTGCCGCCAGCTTACTCACTACACAGCTCCGTAGTCCATCCGATCCTTAAAATTCCGACAAACAAAACAGAAACAGATGTCGAACTCGGAATATTTATTAAAATAATCTAATCGATTCCACTTACACTCGATAGCAATGGAGACTAACTGTCGGTTTCCGTAAAACGAATTCGTTCGTTCGTTACAGATTGTAAAAATTGCGGTCGCAATACAACGAATATTTGTCGGTAATCATATCCCATCCTTTGGGCGTGGGTTCCATATGGCGATATCTAACATATATCCGAATTGAATAAGCTCTAAAACTCTCTTTATAACGCTTTCAATAATGACGATTTGTAACGAACGAACAAATTCGCTTTATGGAAACCGCAGTAAGTCTTCAAATATAAACGATTTTTGTTTTACTTCACATTGAATAGCTTTCGATTGAAAATCAATTGCATTTGCACTCGCTGGCAATTGCAGCTAAGTACACCATGATTTAATGTTACAAACGTACACAATATTAGCAATATTACAATTACTACCCTATATGGAATGTAAACAGAGTCGTAACTGACTGAGTCGAACTGTTGATTGATTCTGTGAAGTTCCCCACAAAAGTTCCAATTTATTCGTGATATTTTGTACGTTTGAAAATATCGCTGAAATTCGATCGTTTGTAAATTCATCTTTTGTCTATAAATAAATTCATCAACATGGCGATATGTTCGTGTATGTTCCCATATAAGGTTGTTATATTACTTAATCCAATTGTGTTTTCTACTTGCAGGCGCTTGGAGCAAAATTTCATCACTGAGCTACCCCCAAAAGCTTTTGCAAATTTTCGACGTTTAAGGCGAATTGACTTGTCCAACAACAATATCTCGAGAGTAGCTCATGATGCACTTAGTGGCCTTAAAGCATTAACAACACTGTAAGTATCTACAGAGCCAGCAGCCTTGGGAATGTAAACATCCTGTAGTTTTTATACCGCTTCTATATAATTAATATTTTCGACTGTAAATTGAGTCCGATCGTGGGACGACTTGTCGTCGACCTATCCTTTTTCGAAGTTCGTCTAGTGCGAGAAAAAACTTTACAAAGGACATTTCATGGAAATATGATAACAAAAAGTCCCGGTCATTGGTTCGAAAAAAGTTCCATCCATTTGTTCAAGATCTAAAATAGCAAAAACTTGTTATGGCCAGTTAATATTTCGTTAAGGTAGATTTTTAGGGGAAAGTACCTTAATTCTTCCATATAAAATTTCTATGCGTCTAAAATACATTCGAAATGGGATAAATCATAATTGTTTACTTCTCATTATGTCACAGATCACAGATTTATTTCCCACCTCCCCGGAGTCCTATCCACTTTGCCGGTCCGTTTGCCTCAGCTGCAATTTGATCTGCAATCCTATACGGTATATCTGTATGTCTGTCCTGTATCAGTGTAAAATTCGCCATGTCCGCCTGTGTTAGGTTGGTGAAATTCACCAAAATCCCCAACGATCAACCTTCTCCCAGGGAATGTTTTCAGCCATATCTATATCTTTTGAACTGTTATGGACATAGAGACTAAATATGTGAATAAAATGGGTGTAGACAAAATAAAGTAATGAACCCATCGCCATTAAATTTTTAACGACATAATGTTATCGGTCAGACCATGACTCCGGCGAGACAACTCAACATTTATGAGGGTGCATATTTTGAGGGCAGAAGTGAAATGGCATGTGCCACGCCCCCTTTGTAGAATGTGTTCTATCGCCCAATAAAAGTGGACCGATTGCAATAGAATGTTAACGGTAAGGAATTTCGTGAGACGACAAATTACCATTAAGTGGGTACCAGCCAAAGGGGGCGTGGCACTGGGCCCGTAACTCACAATAGGTGTCGAGTGTACACATACTTCGGTAGCACAGTGTGAGAGTGTATGGCAACAGTGCACTTTGTACGAGTGTTTATTTGTTGTTAGTAAGGTCCTTTATTTATTAAGCCATCGGTATATGCTTGTATGTATGTATGTATGTATGAGTTTTAAGAGTTCCCAAAGCTGCAAATGTCACAAACGAACAACGACAGTGACGTCAACAACAAAACACTTAGGAATATCCACCACCCAACGTCAAAAGATTATGAAGAGCAGCCTTCAGCAGCGGCAAACATATGTAGATATGTACATGTACGTACGTGTATGTGAAACCTGTTTGAGTGGCTCGATACCCTGTGTGTGTGTGGTTGTGTGCATCTGTTGATGGCAGTGCTGTTGATGTGTTGTGTTGTCATATTCTGCATCCCTATGGAAGAATTTTTTTGTTTTATATTTTCCATTTGATACTTATTTCTGTTTCTGTTTTATTTGTTCGTTTCATCGTTTTTAGTGTACTGTATGGCAATAAGATAAAGGATTTACCTTCGGGCGTCTTTAAAGGACTTTCGTCACTTCAGTTGCTGCTATTAAACGCCAATGAGATTTCGTGTATTCGCAAGGATGCTTTCCGCGACTTGCATAGCCTCAGCCTGCTCTCGCTGTACGACAACAATATTCAGACGCTGGCAAATGGCACTTTCGATGCCATGAAGAGCATTCAGACCCTGTAAGTACACATCATGTTTTTAAGAATTCCATGCTCACCTAACCGGGCTGCGACACGAACGATAGACATTAATATCGCCAATCTTTTATTTACCACACATACATACATGTCAGAGCACTTGAATGTAGATACGTTTGTAGGCACAAGTATAACGGCATTTCAAGTGCTCAGTAAACACATACATACATATGCACTAACCACTTGTCAAGGTGTGATGTCACGATGCCGGAGCCCATTGTGCCGCCAATCATCGTATTGTAACTTGTTGATCCCTATCTTTAGGCCAGCGTGTGACTCGACACTCTCACAAGAGATTAGCGGAGATGTCGCTGGTAAATAAAGCGTTATGTGTGGCAAATATTTCTGAAGGAAGCTTTCGATTCGGACTGGAAGGCGGTTCAATTTTGAAGTCGATTCAATGTGGATTTGGGCTTATTTGTTTTACGTTAACTTGATATTCATTTTCCCATTCGTGGAATTACTCGACTGCACCTTGGAAATTGTTGCAGCTTGCAGCTTTTCATTGATTCAACGTGAAGAGTTGAACAAAACTTATTTTGTTTTTTGTACTACTGATTCGACCGACACAATGTTCTATTCTTGAAGGAAATCGAAGTGTATCAAACATGCGCTCTGTGAATTCAAAATCATCTTTCTATACCCTAACAAAAAGGTTAATCAATTTGATTAATTCGTACATTAATTCGGTGACAATTTTACATTAATTTCATAAAAAAAAATTGTAATGAAAATTGTACAGCATTTATATTTTCCAATTATTGGCAAAATGGAAATGTTTTATTTTTCCTTTAACGAGTTTGTTGGTATGTTATGGCTTTGGTTGCAGGCACCGAAACCGTTTCGGAAGCAGCCACACTTCTTCAACTCCCAACATTGCTATAATATAAGCTGTAGTTCTTATCGTTTAAGCGAGAGCAATTGTATAGTAGAGCTAATTGATTACGTTACAAATAATCCGAAAACAATTAGGATTACTGGAGATTACAAAAAACAATCGAAAAGAATGAAACGTAATCAAAAAATAATTCGACTACTTTCAGAGATTACACTGTAAATTCCACAAATGACTTCAGCTTTTCGGAACGCTAATGCATAGCAAAGTATTCTTTAAAGTATTTTTTTTATACACCCCGACAAACAATTTTGTATCGTGAATTTCTGCTTCTGCGAACGAAACAGCTGATTTGATATTTTAGTACTGAATCAGCGTTTCAACATCATTTCCCCTGATCATTTCCTTAGATCTTGAGTGGAAAAGTGAATGGGAAATGGTGTTCTCAGTGAAGAAGTTACTGAAATTTACCTTTGCTAAATTGGTCATTACTGTGTAAGTAATGTGTCACCATTTACAATAACAAAGCAAAACGCGAATTGTATGGGCGGTGGAATCTGGCGGATTATACCGTTCCGAAAGAACACGCCAGATAGATTTTGGCATTTTAAAGCTGATTTCTGTTGGTCGATATGCAAACTAGAAACAATATTCAATTTGTGTAGGTAAAAGAAAGAAATAGAGTCAGTACCAAAGACCATCGTCGATTTCAAACATAATGTTACATGAGAACATTTCTGTACGCTGTGGACTGCACCATGACCAGGACAATTATTTTGGACAACCACGCCGTTTGCTGATGGGGACACACGTCATTCTGCGTCCTTGCTCATGAGTTTTAATATACGAGAGTGCCAAATTACAGAAGGCACATATGACGCCCATAATTATGAACAGTGCAGTCTCTCCTAAGGGACACTTTTTCCAGGACCAGGGCCTCTTTTGTTCTTCTCTCAACACATTTCTCAGTCCATTAGATGTGAGTTTAAGAGAGAGAGAGTACACTGTACATAGTTCATTAACCTCATCAAGTTCCCGCATCGCTGTTGGTGAAATCTGACCACAACCACACCGGATAAGTATAAGGCCATCCTGATCGTATTCGTATACGAGTTTCGAACCACTTTGATGAGTATATTAAAATTGGTAATGTGCTAAAGAGAGGATTTCGCCGCCCCATGAACTGTAGCTCAATTGGTGATCATCTTTCCAAGGAGCAAATCGTTATACTCTTACAAACACAGCGCATTGCTGGGAATGTTCACTTTATATTTGGTTGGTTTTCGTGTGGGGATGTTGCTTGCTCACTTTCAGACAAAGAGTTTTCTACAAAACAACACTTAACATTTTACTTAAAGTACATCATCTTATCGCTCACCCACAGGCATCTGGCAAAGAATCCTTTTATTTGCGATTGTAATCTGAGATGGTTGGCCGACTACTTGCACAAAAACCCCATTGAAACAAGTGGTGCTCGGTGTGAATCACCGAAGCGCATGCATCGTCGACGCATTGAGACATTGCGGGAGGAAAAATTCAAGTGTGAGTTATTGTTTACCAATCCATACATACGTACATATATATGTATATATACACCGGATGTACATACACTTTACTTTTATGAACAAAAAAAAAAAAAAAAATACTTATGTGTATGTTTTGCTTTCACTACTTAGGCTCTTGGGACGAGATGCGAATGAAACTTTCGGGAGAGTGTCGATTAGACACAGATTGTCCTGCACTGTGCCAGTGTGACGGCACGGTTGTGGATTGTTCTGGACGAGGCCTAAAGGAGATTCCCCGTGACATACCGTTGCACACAACCGAATTGTAAGCAAAGCCAAGTCACAATCGTCTCCCATATAATATCATGTCATTATCTATCATTGCCACAGACTACTGAACGACAACGAACTAGGACGCATCACGTCTGATGGCCTATTTGGCCGCCTACCGCATTTGGTGAAACTGGACCTGAAACGAAATCAGATCAGTGGCGTGGAGGCGAACGCCTTCGAAGGTGCCTCACACATTCAGGACCTGCAACTGGCCGAGAACAAGATCAAAGAGGTCTCCAACAAGATGTTTATGGGCCTGCATCAATTGAAAACCCTGTAAGTGATGCTGTTCTACTGTGTACACCATGTAACCGATTCACATTTGTACTAACCTAACCATTACTTGTGCTCTCAACAGGAACCTATACGACAATCAGATTTCGTGTGTCATGCCAGGATCCTTTGAGTTTCTAACGTCTCTCACGTCGCTGTAAGTACATCCATCCACTTGAATACATGCATGCATTAGTCCGAGTACACCTTTACGTGTTTATCATCGCTTTGCGTTTGTCGGGCAGATGGAGGGTGGGGGGGGGTTGGTCGTAATTGTATTTAAAACAAATGCTAGATGGGTGTGTGTGTGTGTGTGTGTCTATGTTACTTAATTGCAACTACTTAAACGTGTGTTCTGATCGAATTAAATTGAGGTTAATGGGTTTCGATTGCTCCATATGATTTTAAAGTAAATTCTGATGGGACCAACTGGCGTCACTTACGTGCCCATGCAATAGGTGCTGTACACAAGCAACAATGTACATAAGTCTGTACCTAGATACACACACACACACGTACACACTTGTATACGAGCAACGCAACCCAAATTAAATCACCACAGCCCACTATGCGGCAGCAACACTTTCTTCAATGAATCAACTTTGGAAGGTTGAAAGATGCCACAGTCGCATTAAAAGCATGCATCAAATTTAATTGAGGTTCATTTATTGTTAATGCTCGGGACTTTTTAATATTCTTGGAGCACCGAACAAGCACCACCGTACCGTGTACGCCTTTGATTGTGCCTCATGTAGCATCATGGTACTAATAGCACCACTCAGCATCGTCTCCCAGTCAACTTAACTTAAAACAGTCCCATTCCATACCATCCCAGCATCCCACTGTGTGCGTGTGTGCATTACAGTATTTACACACATACATACACACCTATGTACATTAGAGTGCGCCCCCCCCGCACCCAACACTTCTGCTGTTACCATCGAACCAAAAAACAAAATTGTTTACAAAACCGGAGAAAAACAAAGATTGATCGAGAGCGCTCAAATAGTTTCCATGAAAAATTGGACATCATTCTCCAAATAAGTTCTTGCAGACCATAACAATTCAATTTTACTTGCCACAATTAGACAGGTTGTGCGGAATCCGTAATGGATAAACACGGCACAGGTTAATTTTTCGGAGTGGTGACAGCAGCACATTTCTATTTATTAATTAAATGTGGAGCCGCTCTAATGTACATACGAGTGAGTACATGTGTATCTATTTGTGTCGAATACTTCAAAGTACGTACTGTCTAACGTGTAAGTACATTATGCATGTGTTAGTGTGTGTGTGTGTCGGTTGGGTAATGCTACGATACACATGCACAGGCGAGTAGCAACGCTTCATGTAGTCTATGTAAGATTGTTGTTTTCGATGATTTAATTAATTGAAATTAAGTTCAATAAAGACAATTCACCAAGTGTGCCTTCATACGATACACTTTGTTCTCCATTATAAGTAGTATAATTACACACATACACACACACACACACGAACACTCACATGCACCCATACAAACATTCGCAAGCGTATTTTATGTCAAAGCATAGACAAGTGGCAGGATTTCATAAAAGCAGTTGAGATGTGTTCGGGCACCTACCAGATAAGAGGCCCTTTACTCGGATCCGTTTTTCATATATTTTGAGACGGTTTCATCACATGCGAATCCAGCAAACCAAGGCAGCCTGTCTTTTTCTTGGTTACAACACCAAAAGACAGGACAAGAAAAAAAACAGATGGCCAAATAGGACAGTAAAAACGTTAAACTTATGTTCGGTCTGTCGGAATCGTATATAACCTCCAACCTGGAGGGCGACTCCATAGGGTGTTGAATGCAGTTCGGTGTTCAATCGATTCGAATCGAGCGAATAACAATACGATTTTTTGAAACATTCATAAAAACTCATGAGTTATTTAGACACCAATGATTGATGAACTATTCAATCAAATAGGCACTCGGAATAAACGATCTAATCCGACTGGAATCTCATTGAGAAATGTTTATTTTGATTGTATTAGTGAGTTGTCTTAATGTGGTTCTGTGGAACAGAGAAATATAAATGAGTCTGCTATACAAATTGTATTCATTTCGAATTACTGAATTTTCTATTCATTCAGGTGGCGCCCCAGCCTCATTTGTTCCAAATAAAAGCAAATTTTTTTTTTTTTTTTAAATGTACACTCATTACGCAGCGCACAAAGTTTTCTTAGAATCTGTGAAATATTTCCCTAATATGTGGACATTGCCAAGTAAAATCTCCAAGAATAGTAAATAGCCGACACTCCCGGATCCAAATGCATGTTCATACTTTGAACATAATCGTGAATGGACATGAAAAACACGCAAGGACGTCCGGAATTCATGTGCTCGCGATTTGGGGAATAGAGTACTGTGTAGGAGAGAGAGAGAGATTGATCATCAACCTACATAGCTCTCTATCTCGATTAGATTACTTACCCAAAAGCCAACATGATTAGACCTATTCATTTATACTTTCGTCGTCTTATTTGTATGGACATACTATAAAAATCGCAATCCGTCCATCATTCCGCAAAACATATTAGAAAATTTAGTAAGGTGTCGGCCTTACTCGATAGCGAAAAACTTTCTGAATAATTTGAAAACTACGTAACTTTGTTTTTTTTTGTCGGTGTGTTGTGATCAAATGAACATTTGGTCCTGGAACGATGCAAAAGACCGTCTTCGAGTTGAAGTTGAACAAACTCTTCTTTGAAGTGGTCACATGGTGGGGTTTTCGATACCCTATAATCATTGAAAAAGCTGGCGCAAAGTCCTCATAGTATTTGTCAAGAATTTGGTTTCGGTTTGTACGCAATAAATGTAGCTTGTTGGCTAGCTAACTAACTGCAACGGAAGTTCAAAAAGTCATGTTGTTGTATAGAATGGCAACTGAAAACTGTAGCTGGCCATTTTTTGTCCTGTTATCCCCTTCCAAGATAGTATTTCAAGAGTAGTTAGCACATGTGGACGGGATTAATAATATGAAAATCAAATCCTTTGCAGAAATTTGGCTTCGAATCCGTTCAATTGCAACTGCCATTTGGCTTGGTTCTCTGATTGGCTGCGAAAACGAGCTTTAAATGGTGGCGCCGCACGCTGTGCCACTCCACCAAAGGTGCGTGACGTGCAAATAAAGGATTTGCCACACAATGAATTCAAATGTGCAGCCGACAACAATGATGGCTGCTTGGGTGACGATTACTGTCCGCCCATGTGCACGTGTACCGGCACGGTTGTTCGCTGTTCACGTAACAATTTAACGGAAATTCCTCGAGGCATTCCCAGCGAAACGTCGGAACTGTATTTGGAGTCCAACGAAATTGCGATGGTACATCACGAGCGCATACGCCATCTGAAATCGCTGGCGCGCTTGGACTTGAGCAACAACAAAATAACAATTCTATCGGACTTTGCATTTGCGAACCTAACAAAACTGTCCACATTGTAAGTGTTCAAACTTATTTAGCAGTTCGTAAGCCTTGGAATATACATGTAGATAATAATCGAAATACATTTCAGAATAATATCATACAACAATCTGCAGTGCCTGCAACGCCATGCCCTGGCCGGTTTGAACAACCTGCGGGTACTTTCCTTGCATGGAAACCATATATCCATGATGCCCGAGGGTTCGTTTGAAGACCTGAAATCACTGACTCACATGTAAGTATTGAGGGGGCGAGAGGTGCGCATGTGTATTGACAGATTGTTTACTATCAGAGCTCTTGGAAGTAACCCCCTGTACTGTGACTGTTCGCTGAAATGGTTCTCCGATTGGATCAAGTTGGATTATGTGGAGCCGGGTATTGCACGATGTGCTGAACCAGAACATATGAAGGATAAGCTTATACTCTCGACCCCGTCCCATGGTTTTGTCTGCAAGAGCAAGGTGAGCAATGACATCTTGGCCAAGTGTGACGCTTGCTTCACATACCCGTGTCAAAACAAGGCAAAATGCGTATCTTTGGCCCAACGAGACTATCAATGCCTCTGTCAACCGGGCTACCACGGCAAGCACTGTGAATTCATGATTGACGCTTGCTATGGAAACCCGTGTCGAAACAATGCTACCTGTACCGTATTGGAGGAGGGTCGCTTCAGCTGTCAGTGTGCCCCCGGATATACGGGAGCACGCTGTGAAACCAACATCGACGACTGCTTGGGCGAAGTCAAGTGCCAGAACAATGCGACGTGCATCGATGGCATTGAATCGTATACGTGCGAATGTCAGCCTGGTTTTACCGGTCAGTACGAGTCCCACCTGTAGAGCTCTCGAATTGTTTCAACTAAATGTCTTTATGTATTTCAGGGGAATATTGTGATACCAAGATCAAGTTCTGCAGTGCGGAGTTCAATCCGTGTGCGAATGGTGCCAAATGTCTGGACCACTTTACGCACTATACGTGCGAATGCATGCCCGGATTTCATGGCATCAACTGTACGGACAACATTGACGACTGCCAGAATCACATTTGTAAGAACGGCGGAACTTGTATCGATGGCATTAACGACTACGTCTGCATGTGTCCCGACGATTTCACGGGAAAATACTGCGAGGGCCACAATATGGTGTCCATGATGTATCCTCAGACGTCGCCGTGTCAAAACCACGAGTGTAAACACGGGGTATGTTTTCAACCGAATCCCTCCGGTTCGGACTACCTTTGCAAATGCCACCCTGGATATACAGGGAAATGGTGCGAATATTTGACTAGCATAAGTTTCGTGCACAACAACTCGTTCGTCGAACTGGAGCCGTTGCGAACGAAGCCCGATGCCAATGTCACTATTGTCTTCAGCACCACGGAACAGAATGGTATACTTATGTACGATGGCCAAGACGCACACTGGGCCGTCGAGCTTTTCAATGGACGAATTCGTGTTAGTTACGATGTGGGCAATTCCCCAGTCTCGACAATGTACAGCTTTGAGATGGTGGCCGATAGTAAATATCATTCGGTTGAACTGTTGTCCATCAAGAAAAACTTCACCCTGAGAGTGGATCGAGGCTTGGCGAGATCCATCATCAATGATGGCCCCAACGAATATCTCAAACTCACAACACCTCTGTACTTGGGAGGTTTGCCAACTGAGCCTGCGCAGCAAGCATATAAAAATTGGCAACTACGCAATCTCACCAGCTTTAAAGGATGCATGAGGGAAGTGTGGATTAACCACAAACTGGTCGATTTCGAAAATGCAGCTCGACAGCAGAAGATTACTCCCGGCTGCGCACTTCTGGAAGGGGAGAATATTGAAGACGACGAACAGGACTTCATGGACGAAACTCCACACGTTAGCAAAGAGGTAAACGACAATGGCATATTCACTTCATTCACAGTAACAATAATTACCAACTCATAACAGGTGGATCCATGTGAAAACAACAAATGCCGCCGTGGAAGCCGTTGCGTGCCTAATTTAAGTTCCCGAGATGGCTACCAATGCAAATGCAAGCATGGCCAAAAGGGACGTTACTGTGATCAAGGTGAGGGCACCACCACAGAGCCCCCAACAAACACCGGTATTAATCATTCATTCTGTCACTCATTACTAACATTTTGCCATTCGTGTCGTAACATGAATGGCAATTAACAAAAGTCCAGTCAACAATTTGACATTCAATTCATTTCACCATATCAATTGCGTATTCTCTTATTCCATGTCTCACAAATATCCATCATGCTTCTCTTGAATTACATTCGTGTGCATACTAATGATTCATTTCTGTTTGCAGTTGCATCCACTTGTCGCAAAGAACAAGTGCGCGAATATTACACGGAGAACGATTGCCGGTCAAGACAGCCTCTTAAATATGCCAAATGTGTTGGCGGTTGTGGCAATCAGTGTTGTGCGGCAAAAATCGTGCGAAGACGCAAGGTATGATTCCAATACAGTACTAGATCATGCAGTTAATATTAATATTGAACCATGTGTTGTGGTCGATTACAGGTACGCATGATATGCAGCAACAACAGGAAATACATAAAGAATCTTGACATCGTAAGAAAGTGCGGCTGCACGAAGAAGTGCTACTGACTGAAAGATGCGACTACCCAATTACATAACAGCAGCTTAGATAAATATTTAGAAGAACATGCAAATATCACCATTTTAAGTAGTAGTAATAGTAGTAATTATAATAGCAGTAGCAATAGCAATAGCATAAGTAATAGTAATTATACGTTAGGATATAGTATTAGGGTAACAGAGAAACTATTTAATGAATATACTAAAAGAAGAAGAAATGGGGAGACATCTGAGACAATGGAGGATGCAAGCAATAACACTACTAATAGTACGCAGACTCATGGAGAGCATGACCGGATGGAGGAGGACGACGACAGTGATGACTATGCGAGCGAATATGAGACTGAAGGCGTCACATACGAAGACAAAGAACAGATGCAACTGAATCCAAGTACTGACTTTTATGACGACGAAGACGACGGACTGTACGATGACGATGATGACGACAATGGCGATGAAGCTGATGCTGATGCTGCGGACGAAGATGACAAGGACGAGCCCGAATTGTTGCCTGAGGCTAAGGGCCTGATTCAGTCATCTGCAATTGAGGACGAAGAGGAGGACATGGGGTATGATGAAGACGACGAACGTATTGCCATTGCCGTAGAACGGCCCAAAGAAGTACGTTCCCGTGTCAGCATAGACCATGAACAGGGTTTTATAAACGAAGAAGGTAGCGGAAACTTCCGCCGATCCTCGAAGAACGCATACAAAGACAACCAAAACGACCGTTTTCGATTTGACTACATGAACAAGTACCGACGAAAACATCATAAGGTGGCCGCCGATCATTCAGACGGTGAAGGATCGGAAGTTGATTTACGAGAAAGCAGCGGCAATTTTGCTAACGATGATGAAGATAATGATGACGACAGCGATGACGATGACGACGACGATAGCGATGGGTTCTTCAACTCGAAGCGAAAGTCCGGCAGTCGTTACTTCCGAAAAAATACAAATGACGCGATTAAAATAATTTCAACGCCCCTGGGCAAAGTCGGCATAGTATACCAACAGACGCCCACACATGCTGAAGAAAAGGCTGCCGAAAATACCGAGAAGAAGTCCACGTCGTTTACCGATTTTGACGCCCTATCGCCGGACCCAGAGAGCAGTCATCGTTTGGCGTCCTCTCACCCGAAAATTACCCCAGTCTTAACACCCGATGGCAAGGTTGCCCTGCTTTATCGTGGAGACTCCGAAAATTCCAAATACGAACCCATACGAAATCTTACCACACACAAATTCAACAAAAATTCCGATCTGAGCCCCGAAAAGAAACCAATTAGCAATTCGGATGCCAGTAGTGGCGAATATGACGATTCCGAACAGACATCGGACGTTGACGACGATGAAGATCTGCGCTACAGCTCGACCCATGACCAAGCCAACAAGAACACGAACTCTGGCAAATCCACTACGAACGAGGAACAAGCAGCCATACTGCCAGCTCCCGAAATGGCGCCCACGACGGGCTCTTTTATAATACGGCCAACGGATTCCGTACTGCCTATGATAAATCGGCCTCTATCCGAAGTGCTCGGTATCAAGAAGAACCAGTTCAAACAGTTTCGCGTCAAAGACATCCTTACAACAACAACGGAACGATCAGAGAATGGCCTCAATCCGGAAAACTCGGATTCAACTACCCTGCACTTCCTCACAAAAGTCAACTTGGCAGACTATCCGACATCGTCGCGTTCACGAAATTTCGACTTTGACTTCAGTCGAGACAATACAATGCTCGACGAACGCACGCGCCACCGCGAACAGCAGATTAATTCGCAGCTGAACACGAACTTGCAAGACGGCAACAGCTTGGACGACAACAACCAAGTCTCCCAAATAGCCAACGAGGAGATTCTCTCCAAAACCGAGGTGGTGAATCTGGCTATCATTCCGCACTTTGACGAGGAACTCGAACGACTTCAGAGATTGCGCGAGTACGAAGAACGCCGGCACCATCGCCAACGTCATCGCCAGAAACAAAACGAAGAAGATCTATCCGGCATACACTGCATCATGCAGGCCATGATGGGTATTGCGGCCATATCAACGGTTTTCGGCATGTTGGGTACGTTTTTCAAGCAACGCATCCTCGACCAGTTGCGTCTCATGCATTGGTAGTACAACAAGGGTATTCGATTGTTGGTCGTTTCGCAATTGAATACCCCATCACGTCATCACCTGTTCTTGTTCCTGTTGCCACTGTCGTTGTTATCCTTCTTCTAAGTTCTTCTCTATGCCCATGTGTAGACGACTCTGCTCCCAAACAAACAAACAAAAAAAAAAAAAAACACTGACCAACACCAACTCCCCATCACTCGTCCATACATTGATCAACTAGAAACTTATCAATGCATATGTATGCATTTATGTAAGTGTGTGCATATACATACATACATACATATGTACTTTCATTTAACCCCCACACACATATACGTGTACATGGACCATGGACCATGGACCCGTACATACATACATATACATATAATTAGAGGCACATAACTGCATAACCCTTTATGACTAACATACCATACATATGTAGCATACACACTATATTATTATATAACTATTATGTAATGAACTATCTAACACATACTATCTACACATACATACATACATACATATGTGACTAATGTGCCAGCTACCCAGGCAGACATACACGCGCTCACATGTTGCACAGCCGTTAACGACAACGAAATCTAATGCAAATCATTTTCAAACTTCACTCCGACAGTCAATTCTATCCAACATTTTCACTTATTCTCTTTGAAACGCTGACTTTGAAACCTTGCCCAACTACTCTCTGGAACAGTGACAGTGACTAGATACCGACCGATACATACACGCATACTTCTTTACGTACATACATACATACATCCGTACATATACTAATTTGAGAATTCCCCATTTGTGGATTATTGACTTTGAACCAGATCAAATATGTCCCCACAGCACAAAGCACAAACAATAATCACTAATTTGTGATAGACAGTCATAGAACCAACATCATCACAAGACAATTTGTGGCAACACCATGTGCACCTCTTACCGTAGCTTTAAGAGACGTTCACATTTAGGTGCACAACCACATTCCACTCCATCTGCGTTGCTGCAAAAGAAGAAGAAAACTGAAAAATCACATAAAAACACGGAGAACGTCCCTCCATCAAACCACTGACCGACAGACATCCGACTGCAACATCCCCCCATACTCCCTCAGAGAATTCGGTAGGAGCGGCGACAAGCGCCCAATCCCGAAACAAAAGTGAAAATATTTATTTGTACTTTTTAATGTATACAAACTATGATGTATTTATATTGTAAGAACTTTACTATTATAAACGAATTTTTCAACAAAATCGTTGCAAAAGAACCTAGATTAAACAAACAAACAAACAAAGCTCAATGGTGAACCTAAGAAACATAAGAAAGAAATCAATTAAACGAACTAACATCTAAGCTGGGTAGTCGCATGTAAAAATAACAATTTAACAACAACAAAAATCCCCATACATACATATTTATTAAATGTAATCCTAAGTACTCTAATAAAAAATACACCTATGTAGTTCAATAAGTTAGACTAACAAAACAAAAACAAAAATGAAAAGAAAACAACAGCAACAACAACAACAAAACGAAAAACAAACAAACAGCATTCTTCAATATATCGCTAATTTCCTTTTTATACTAGATTCACAGCAACACACATTGCATTCAATGTAGCAATCCTTATGGAGGACACAACCAAAACAGGGGAAAGGGAAATCAGTTAGTACATATTCGCAGGCCCTCATAGTCTCACAGTGTACGATCGATCAGCGCTCCATCTTTGCAATCGAACGATAACTTCGTTATCGAAGTGTCCAATCGGTCAATGTGAACTTTTGGAAATATTCTCAATTCAAACGATTGTTATTGTTCACTGTATTCCAATTGTATACGTCAAAGAAAACATGTCTTCTTGGGATTTCTCTCAATCTATACGTATTCTGTTGTATACGATTTTTATCGCCAGTCTCTTGTTTATTACAGGAGACAGAATTTCCAGTCAGGCATTTTTAAATTATTTTTTAACCCGTGCATTTTTAAATGATTAAGACTTATTAACAATTCTAAATTAAAATTTGTTAAATATGTGTACTTTTGTAAAATTTTAAATGAAACGTGTAACTTTAGGGCAATGTAATTGGGCTTTGTTTTTGAATGATTATGGGTGTCAGGGTTGGAAATTCGCATTCGTATACACAAAAAAGAGCCGTGTGCAAAAATGTTACAACAATGTGATGATTAAACTGCTACTATATAGATCACTGTGTATATGAGGATTGAGAGAGAGCGAGATGTGTTCCCCCACACAATAACATAACAGGGTGTCCCGTAAAATCTAATTTTTGATAACAAAATATGGGGATATGAGGATTTTCACATGTTTCCCTGTTCATTTAATTTCCGAAATAGAAAAAGTAAACGTTGTTCTGCTCAATAACTCATGATCCATTGTAATCAACTACTGTTTTTCTCATGGTTTATTAGGCATAAAGGGTGTGTATCGAACAGGTTATTTATAGACCAAAAACCATACAAATTCGATGTTTTGGAAAACTGAATGCACTTGAGCGATATTTACAAAAACGTTCGTACACTTGGTACACGCTACTTTTTCCCGGACACCCTAATTTACATGTAAATATGTATACGTTTGCCAAATATAAATTGAAAGGAGATTCGAAAGCAATCTGTCTGTTTGTTTTCCACCCCGCCCCCACTATTATGTACAATACAATAAAATTCTTTGAAACTAATTAGCGAAAGGATACTTGATTAAGTCACACTTACACATCCATACTATATACTGCATATACATATATACCTAAATATTTGTTTTTTTTTTTATTTTTTTATTATTATTTTCGTTTCAATCTATTGTATGTATCTATAACTAACTATATTCTAACATCTATCTATCGAATAACAAACGAAATAATTTATCGAATGTGTTGAAATAAAACTTCGTCAAAACATACAAAGACTTGTAGTTTCAATCAACCTGGTAGTAGTACTGGTTATACACAAAATAACCTCCCTAAGTGTTTGATTGTTATGCGACTCGTGCTGGGGACGTTACGGTTAGTCGAGCCTTGTTGACACCTAAACACCTCAGTACAGTAGAGCGTGGGACCGAAATATGGATAACAACAACACAGAAATACGACAACTACAAACACATCCACAACTGCCCTCACACAAACGATAAAGAAACATATACTCCGATGACTAGTCGCCTAAAATCGATAAACGGACACATTTTTCAGTACCATTTCGCTTCAGTCCTCTCGTGTACTTCTCTCATAAGAGGACACCTCTCATAAGTGGACAACATTCTTAGTCCCTTAGGTGTCCGCTTGTCAGAGAGTACACTGTATAAATGTTTCTAAAATATATCAAATTGTCCCATTCCTCACTCAAACGTGAAGGATAAGTTCCAGCACGATAGTGTCAATGAGTTTTACTTACGTTGAGATCAGCAAGAACTTTTTTGACTCCACGTGTTAGAACAAACTGTCTGAGGAATCGAACTAGATACGGTTTCGATCACGTGGAGTGGTGGACTGCTGTCAGGCATAGTAGAATTGTTTGAAAATATTTCAATTAATATTGGATCATTATTAACGAGAGTTGGGAAGATGACGAATTATCCATTACCCTTTTTTCAAATGACCAAAAGCTCCTAAATTTCCTTGGAGTAGAAATAACATTAGAATGAACTTGAGAGGAAGATTTTCGCGCCAAAGTACTCTGGTACCCATTGATCAATCCTACTACATACTTCATCTGTCGTTAGTAGTCTCCGTTGGCCAACCCTTCTGTCGTTAGTAGTCTTCTACACACAGGCCCTTATGTTGTTAGTAGTCTCCTGGTACAGGCCCCTCTGTTGTTAGTAGTATCTTGTTAAAGTCCCAATGTCGTTAGTAGTCGTCTACTTCAGGCCCATATGTCGTTAGTAGTCTCCGTTGGCAGGCTCTTCTGTCGTTAGTAGTCTTCTACCAATGATAGAAAGAACGATTACGCATGCGCTTGATTTCCCGTTAGATGACGTAGTTAGTCCCTTGTAAGGGTTGCCAACTCTATGATTATCTACAACGAGTTGGCAACCTTGCAATTGAAACCAATTTGACTATTAGCCAATAGGAACACACTTCATTTGACGTCATTAGCCCAACATTCGCAGAACATTTCAATTTTTTTTCGCATGATGGCGTAATCTTTATTTCTATCATTCTTCTATTGTTAGTAGTCTCCTGATACAGGCCCCTCTGTCGTTAGTAGTATCTTGTTACAGTCCCAATGTCGTTAGCAGTCTCCTGCTAAAGGCGCCTCATCTGTTAGTAGTCTTTTGTTACAGGCCACTCAGCGGTTAGTAGTATCCTGGCACAGGTCCCTCTCTCGTCAGTAGTCTTTTGAGAAATGACCTACGATGCTTGTAGTCTCCTGCCGATGGACCTGTTGCAAGGCAATGTCTTCCTTCAATGGAAAAACGTTGACCTTAAGTGCCTAAAATGACTGAAGAAAAATGATAACGAATGTAATGAAAAACTTCCGTGCCCATATGTTATCAGTGCATGCACGTTTGGTCATACTTTTTCTATAAGTGTATCGTATCCTATCTGACACAATGTATCTGCTTTCTATTTTTTTTGTAACTAATTAACAAATGAACAGGAATCATCTAGATCCAATGAAATGCATAATTATATTTGAACAGTAATAGGTTTTTGAAGTATATTTACAGAATGTTTTTAATTGTTATGAAACTAATAAAGAATGACAAATATTTTATTAAATTAAATTTGAATATGTGTATTATCTAAATCCAGTACATGTTTCCGCTTAAGCCTTCGTGTTCCGTTGCTGTTATTTAGTAGAAAAATCTCTCGCGAAGGGGTAACCATCTGGACGCGATGCGAGAGCCAACGTGTCAGACGAGCTGGCCATGCTGACGGGAGTCCTCTTCCAGAAATGGATAATCCTTTACGGAAACTCCCTCAGGTCCAACCATGTCAGAAGGGCGCTCGACACTAACTAAGAGTTCCCCATCCCCGACTCTCATGTCAACAAATCCATCCAGCGTCTGTTTCTTCCCATATTGGGCGGCTGGATGGTCTGCGTCTGTCTCCATAGGAGCGGCAGTATTTACCACACCTGGCCGTAGGTATAAAAGGCAACCCCCCCAACCAAGACGAGCCAAATATTAATAAACTCAAGCGCCCCGGTAGGCGAGTTGGTAGCGTGCTTGCCTATCAGCGTGGGGGTTGTGGGTTCGATTCCCACCAGAGGCTTTGGTCTGTCGCTGCAAAAATCAAGCCAAATAGTCTTTGTCACTCGGTTTATCCTTGGACCCAAAATTAGAATATAAAATTTACTTTGTATTGTAATTAATAAATAAATAAATAAATAATTAATAAACTCTGCAGGTGGTACCCAGGTATAACCTGGAAATCCACACGAAGAATCTCCCTCGGGTGATTCTTCGGCCGGGGCAGAATATCTGTAGGCCCCAAACTCATCAGCCCCTACAACGACTACAACAAACACGGAAACGGATACGAATACGAACAGAAATACGAATACGACGAACAAAGCAGTGGGAGACTTGGCTGCCTTGTTCGAAGACGCAACAAGAATACAAACACCAGATGAATTGGCAAGCGAAGGGAGTCATAGACTAACTCTTCCGGGACTGGAAACGTTACAATCCTTGCAGGCCCATTAGCGGCTAGCAAAGACCGGAAGGATGAAGCAGGCAAGAGCCTTGCTAAAAAGAAAAAGTTGTCAGGAGCTCAGAGGAAAAAGCTCCGAAGAATACGACTGACAAACGAAAAAGCAACTCTGCAGCAGACTCCCAAAGATACATCGGAGCCTTCACCTGCACCCAGAGGTAAAAGAATCTGCTCTCCACAGGAGGAATCTGTCGGAGATGCAACAAAGAAGAGAAAGAGCTTCCTGACAACATCTTCCAATCGGAAACCAAAAGAAGTCTCTAATCAGAATTGTGGCGTTAATAAGAAGGAAGGTCGAAATCCTACCACGACATCGGACAACTTGCCTTCTACCTCAAGGAAAGGCTACCTACCAAAGGAACGACCTTCACTTAAGAGGAAGGCAAATGTTGAAACTGGCAAGAAGCCGCCATCTTACGCCAAAGTGGCAAAACGTCAAAAATGGGACGAGCTATGCTTTGGCGTGATCGACACAAAAAGTGCCACGAGAAAAATCCCGGAAGAGCATAGGTCAGCAATGGAAGAGCTGATAAACACCAAAATCTTGGAGCACGTCCTCGAGAAGGGAGACGACTGCGACGAGATTGAGATCCTGAGCTGCTCCTACGCCAAGGGCATGTTGATGATGCAACTCGCGTCAAATAAATGCTTAAAGACCTTGGCACGCCTAGTGAAGGATGTTCCTACCCCTTGGGAGGGCGGTAGGCTCGACCTCATTAGGAAGAGGGACATTCCGGAACTCACAAAGGCGTCATTCTTCCTGAAGGGTTGGGCCAGCAAACTCCCACCCGGGAAAGTCCTTGACGTACTGGGTAAGCAGAATAAGGGTCTGGAGACGGGCAAATGGGAGATCTTCCACAGAGAAGAGAGCCAGGACGGTACCCTCTTCGTTGTGGGAATCGACCACGGGTCCCTCGAACGACTCAAGGAGATGAAGGGGAGGGCCTTCTTCGTCTCAACAGCCGTGTACATCAAAATCGGCAAAGTACCCATTGGCAGGACGGCAGATAAGCACGACGCTGCCAACGAGGAACCGAAAAAAGAGAGCAGTGATGTAGCAGCAGCACCGCAAAAAGAAGAGGAGGCTGGGGACCATATCACCAGCTCCCTAGAAGACCGACTTCTGGTATGACCGGCATCAATGTTATCCAGATTAACCTCCATCGGAGCGAAACGGCAACTACCGCGCTGATGGAAAACATAAACAAATGTAAGGTTCATATAGCTTTAATCCAAGAACCATGGACACACAAGAACAAGGTTATTGGTTTAAACAACCCGATTTACCAACTATTCTACGCAAGATCAGAGGGACGACCCAGAACTTGCATACTCAAATATAAAAACTTAAGCTTCTTTTTCTTCCCAGAGTTGTCAACTGCGGATGCGACGGTGCTTAGACTTGGGGATGGTAGCCTGTACCTTGCGTCGATGTACCTTTCATTCGACTCGCCGACACTTCCACCAACGGCTGAGCTACAACATCTGGTGAGAGAAGCCAAGACAAAAGGTAAGATATTACTAGTAGGCTGCGACGCGAACGCACACCACATCACCTGGGGCAGTTGGAATTGCAACAAAAGAGGAATAGCCTTATTAGAATTCCTTAAGGTGGTTGAACCCTGTCAAGAACGCCATATGCACAATGCATCATGCAATACATATGTACATTTTTGAAATAGAGCGTGTTCTATTTTGGTATCTAAAACCGTATCGCATCAGCTGTTTTTTGATAAACAACAAAGCGTTTTTGGAAGGAGACCAATTTTAACGAGTGGTAAAATTTAATATAAAATGGAAAAACAACACGGAAAAGTAAGTAATTTATTAGCAATTCTAAATAAAAGTATTAATGAGTTTTTTATAATTCTGTTACAGTTGGAGTGGCCTCAAGAAGCTATTTTGGAGCTCACAAAAATATGTTTTTTATGCCTTCGCAAAGTGATGACTCGCTGTACACTGCTGCATCGTTTGCCCTGCCATTGCACCCAACATTTACATATATCCATTTCACAAAAATTATCAAATTCTGTTCTGTGGCATTACAACATCAGCTGTTAATGAAAAGCAGAGGTTATGCCATGTTGTTTACATGTGCACGTTTAAACACAAAAAATTAAAAGCCGTGTTTTTTTTAAATAATTTTACAGACATACGAAAAACAGACGGGTTAAAAAAGTGACGTGCGATATGTAAAATACATGTTGTGTAAAACCGCCTTTACTAAGCATGATCTTATTACAATAAATACGGGCAACAAAGCCACATTTATAAATCGAATCAGAGAGGAGATATTAGATATCACTTTCGGTTCTGAAGAGATAGTAGAAGAGATCCAAGGATGGATGTCTCCGACAAGCACTCCTTTTCAGATCACCGATACATAATTTTTAGTTTAATGAAACCACCACCACAACCGCTAAGTTTCAGGAACAAGACCAAAACCAATTGGCACCGTTTCAGAGATCTAGTGAGCAGAGATATAGGGACCCCCAAAAGAAATTCTCCAAAACGAAGAGGAAATCGAAGAGGAGGTCGAAAGAGTTACGTCAGTATTAGTGAGGTCCTTCGAAGAGTGCAACCACTCAGAGAAAGGAGCTTGGCTCAGGAGAAACCCTGGATAACGGGGCAGATTAGAAACCTAAGCAAAGAAGTCCGTAGATCTTACAACAGAGCTAGACGTAGAAAACTTCAAGTATACTGGGACGAATACAAGTCCAAACATAGATTGTACAACAAAGCACTAAGAAGAGCGAAACGAGGGTCGTGAACACGGTTCTGCGAACAGGTCGACACCGTTAACGACATGTCTAAAATAAAGAAATTTCTATCTAAGACACATACACAGGTGGAAGCCTTAGTGGGCAAAGACGGAAATAAAACAGAAGCGTAAGAACAATCAATCAAATTGTTTATAAACACACATTTCCCCACGGGTACAGAACATCCAATAGAGGAACTCAGTCCGACCAGGGAAGTACAACATACACCCGAGACCATCACGCCAGAAATGGTTAGAGAAGTAGTTAAAAGCTTCTCTCCGTTTAAGGCGGCTGGACCGGATGGCATATTCCCGGCGCTTCTACATAGGAACATAGATATAGTGGGAAAACACCTGGCAGGCATCTTTGCATCCTGCCTCAGGCTAGCCTATATCCCCAGGAACTGGCAAGAAGCACGAGTTGTTTTCATACCAAAACCGGGAAGAAAAGCTACGCGATGTGTAAGGCTTATAGACCCATAAGCCTTACATACTTCTTATTAAAAACTAATGACAGATTAATAGACTCTATGGTTAAAAGACAGATCCCGAGCGATCAGCTAAAATTTCAACAACACGCCTATGTCAAGGGAAGATCAGTAGATACAGCCCTGCATGAGGTAGTGCATCTCATAGAAAGCTCTTTCGACGATAAAATATACACACTTGGTGTTCAGGCCACCAAGGGTTTCCAGGCAATGTCAGGGCTGACGAACTGGCTAAAATAGGAAGGGAATCCGACCAAAATACTCTGTAACTGTTTAAACCTTTTCTAGAGACAAAAAAAGGAGTTGAGGGAATGGATGAAGACGACCCATGCCTTAAGGTGGCTAGAGGAACAGGTGGGAAAAACCACAAAGGAAACCTGGGGAAACCTCGATTACAATAAAACAAAGAGAATACTCGGGTTTAACAAAAATTAACTAAGTAAGCTAGTTGGGGTCATCACAGGACACACTAGCCTAAGGGCACACCTATTTAGAATAGGATGTTCCCAGCGCGACGAATGTAGGGCATGCGGAGAGGACGCCGAGACGGTGGAACACTTCCTGTGCCAGTGCCCTGCTTTCTCGCAGGTCAGGAAAGTCCAGTTAGGAGAGGACACCTTAGATGACCTATCGGCCGTCATAGAGGGGACCGAATTCCTAACGTAGAAAAAAGGGGAAGGGGAATTTGTAGAAGAAACCAGGAGCGCACAACAAGCCGAATTGCTGGCCTAGGTGTATCCTCCATCCAACCTAACCTAACCTAGTAGAAAAATAGCCAGAGCATTTGACTGTCGGCTGAGGTTTTCAACATACATTTCTAATAAAATCTAGTTTTACAGAGGGATGTTGAGATCTCGTGTTGTCAGCTTTAAGGGTTTCGACTGTTATATTTCCAGATCTCAACGTGTGAATTTAGTATAATTTTGTAAACTCTTAATTATAATTTAGGTTATTATTTAGGCCAATCAAGTTTTCGACTTTTAAATTTTAGATGTTTATTTTTCTCTTTCATATGCAGTTTCCAAGTTAATGTAATGTCGTTCCGTAATACTTGACAGTGTTTTGTTTTGGGATTTGATCACCATATATTTTAAGTGCACAACAATCAATCCGTCTTATTTCTTCGAATATACTATGATATTCCATTTTTTTAACCACTTTTTAAGAAGATGATGTTGGTTCATATTGCACGAAGCCAATTTAGCCAATCGTCTGCATATGTGCCTGTTGTTACCTCAGTACTGTTTGGCATATCAGCAGTAAACAAGGTGTATAAAATAAAGCTATAACAGTCTATGACTGTTTTCCAATTTCTTCAGCGGGACAGTTCAGAATTTTTTGTTAAACAAACTTACTTACTAAACGTATTATTTTACATACTTGTTGAAAGACATCTTAATTTAGTCCATTACGGTTTGTGACCTCTGATTTGTGGCTGGTAGTTTAATGGTGTTTTGGATAATATGTTGCTCTGGATCGATTGCCTCACAAATTCAAAAACAAAAAGAGCTATAATAGAATTAAAAAATAAAAACAACAGACATAAGAAGAACATTGATAACTTCAGAGAGCAAAAGAGAAACAGCTAAAACTACAAGTCGTCCAATAAACAAATGCCGACTGATATACGGAGATAAAACAAGAACTCTCTTTACACACAAACGAAAAAGAACAACAGAGATGTTAGGTTAATTTGCCAAGTCACCCAAGATGTATCCTAGATTTCTTGGTTCGGGTGGCCATTATCAGCCAACCCATCAACGAAATCAAGGAGAGGATTCTAACCACATCAACGTTGGAGATACAGGTTTTGTCTACCAGTATTTTAAGACCGCACAAAATCCGGGTAATGGAAGAGATGATGTTCGGTTGTCTCCTCCGTTCGTCGTTGCAACTTCTACAGAACTTCTATGGGTTACACCGTCTTCACGAGTGTGAGCCCAGATGCCGTTAAACACAGTCAGGTTTCTCAGATGGATTCTGGGCACATCAACTGGAGACCGCGTTCTCCGTTTGTCCGTAACAGGCCAGCAGGACAGACGACTTAGAAAGGCATCCATGGAATTTCGTTCAAAGACACCTATGGTCTAAAGGTAATTTTTCTGTGTGTGTTTTGGGTCGTATCAAATGATATATAACCTCCTACCCGTAGGTTGGGGGAATAAATATGGTAACATTTGGTAATTTTTCGGTCAATTCTGGTAGGCTAAAACCTATCCGGGAGGCACCAGTGATCGCAACCGACAGCTCAATTTCGTTCAAATACACCTATGGTCTAAAGGTAATTTTTCTGTGTGTGTTTTGGGTCGTATCAAATGATATATAACCTCCTACCCGTAGGTTGAGGGTATAAATATGGTAACATTTGGTAATTTTTTCGGTCAATTCTGGTAGGCAAAAACATATCCGGGAGGTACTACCAGTGATCGCAACCGACAGCTCAATCCTACTCTACGAATTTATCTCATATCCCCGAACAATGGCATACAAATCATAAATAATCATTATTTTTGAGTTTTATTTTTTCCTCAAAACTATTTATTATTGGCTTATTTTTTTAATATTACTCAAAATTAATCATTAACATTGAAGACAATTTAACAAAAAATAATATAATCATTTTTATAAAAAAAAATACTCATAATGATTACGGTCCGTGATGCCAACGAAGAAAAAATTGGTTACCGAAAGCGGAAGAACGGAACCAATGGTATGATGACGAGCCACTGAAGTTAAGAACGTTGCCAGAGGACAATACTAGCGTCTATGTAACGATACCGTGAGTTGAGGACGAAGGAGAGAGAAACGAGATGGAAAGAATATGAAAGAATATAAGAATATGGAAACAGAAATCCGGTGGGAATCTGTTGACAGCAATTGGCCGGCTGAAGAACGCAGGTGCTGACGGAGGAGAGGAGCTGATAAGGTGCATGCATCAGGAGCCTGTACTATCAGGAAGTATGAAAGCATTCCTGATGATTGGAAACTCGGCGTACTATGTCCAATTCATAAGAAAGAAGATAAAACCGATTACACCAACTATCGCATATAAGATATTATCATTTGTATTGTGTGAACGATTGAAGCCGAATAAATCAACTATCGACAAAATCTTCACACTTCGGCAGATCCCGACATGAACGCAGTTAAGCGCATCAAAATACAGCAATTGTGCTGGGCATGAATGTAAATGCTCCAGTCAGAAGGCGTTAGATACAATTACGACCAAATGGAAGAAGACATGCAAATCCTTGGTTTGACGAACTGGAGAAAGCACGCACAAGACCAAAGTGCTTAGAAATCATTTATTAAACAGGCCAAGATTAACAATAGTTTGTTGAGTTCAAGGATTTGATGTCGAATTGCTTAGCTGGCTCATTTAGAAACTCAACTCAATTTGCATTTTTAATTAATATTTGAATATGCATTAGTTGTTAATCACATTTTGTTGTTTGCACAAAAGAGAGGGAGAATTACAATATGCGTTGTTAAGCAGACAATTCACTCGTACTACAAATGAGTTAATCTAGGTTCACCTATGGCAAATATATTGAATAGCCCTGCATGCCCAACCAGATTTTCGGGTTATGGTAGTCGAACTGACGAACATTGGACATGTCGGGTTAAAAATTTTGAATATTTTCTCTATAGTGTGGACACTCATTTGCCTTTCTTTTTTGGCAAATATGTATTTCGTATTACACAACTTTTGAAATACCAAAAACGTAAAATAACAGCTGTGGTTCCTTGTAAAGTATTTTTTTTTTTTTTATAAATCACTTTATTTGTAAGTTTGATGAATTCAACCGTTATTTCAAAACAGATCGAAATAGAAAATTACAGAAAATTTAATATAACACATAACTTTGTTAAAGATCTTTGTCGATCTTTAACGTTCAAAGTTGAAAATTCTTAAAAAAATGCTTGAAGAAATCTTCTTTTTTACATGTAATATTTTCATGAATATGGCTAGTCCTAGAAAACGATAACCAGGAAATAGGCAGAAGAAAATTAGTTATAAAACGCTTGTAATATTTTATGAGCGTCCATAAATTGAATTATTTTTATTGCTATATTTCTTATTTAGGAAATAAATAATAATCGATGACACTTTGTTCGCATTTCAGATTTGGTACTTTGAAATTCCACCCAAAGTTATGGAATGCAGGCAAATCAAGAATTCACGCAATCGGATTTGACATGCAGAAACATCACATAATTCATGGACAATGGAAAACCGATGTCACTATAAAAATATTTTCACGATTTTTCTAACCAAAATCTTCAAAACAAAATAAAATTATTGACGGAAATTTTGTTTTTTTTTGTGTGTGGTTGGTTAAATAACTTTGCTTGATCAATATTTGGCTGAACGGCGCGAAAATATATTTGGAACAATTTTATGTGACATTGTTCGACAGTTATTTGGAAAAACAAAAAGTGACAAATAAATGATTATAATGTCAATACATAATTAACCGTGAAAATATTTTATGTTATTTTGCGGAAACGTGCCAATTGTGAACGTAGCTAAAATGTTAATAAATTTGTCACACAAATACAGTACGAAATATAAAATTGTTTTGGTGTTTCATACAGCCATGTCTGGGGTGACGAAAAATGAGAGTTGGAGTTCCTCCGCAGCCCTGGTTTGATGTGCTAATGGCATGTAAGTAGCAGGTCATGCCATTAGCTCATGAGTTTGAAATTTGTATGATTACAAATTGTGAAGCAGTACATGTCGTGCGACTATGAATTAAAAGGAATACAAATGTGGGGATAATTGTTTGAATTACAAAAGGGTTTTTCGACAAGAGGTGTTACAGTGTACTCTCTCCTTGCGGACACCTCTCTTAAGCGAACACTTTCTTCATTACCAATCCACTTCAGGGTCCTCTTGTGTACTTCTCTCATAAGCGGACAAAATTCTCAGTCCTATAGGTGTCCGCTTATGAGAGTACACTGTATTTTGAATCACCAGGTATTTCGGTAGCTGTCACTTTTGAAGCTTTCTTTCTTTGACATTTCACAAGTAGAAATTACGCCATTACTAAAAATGGAACGATATACGCTGCATCAACGCATTGAAATTATTAAAATTCACTAAAAAAAATGGTGAAAATCTTGCAGACACAGTTCGCAAAACTAAATCATTTTTGGTAGTCGTGAAGCACCTTGTCGCAATCCAGAAATTGGTTGAAAAATTCGAGCTGTTGGGACATGTTAGTGATGTGAAGAATAAAACACGTGCATGTCGCTCAAGAACAACTGAGAATTTTGCAGCTGTAGCCCACAGTGTTGAAAAAAACCCAGCTTTGACCATTCCTCGCCGTTCTTTAGAATTGGGCATTCCACAAACGTCATTACACCGTATTTTGCATAAAGACTTGGGTCTTAAGGCTTATAAAATTCAGTTAACACAAGAACTCAAGCCGTCCGATCCTGGAAATGCATGAAAATGATCCGGAATTCCATCGACAAATCATCTTGACTAATGAGGCCCATTTCCACCTCGGTGGCTACGCCAACAACAACAAAATTGTTATTGTTGAAAAGCCTCTTCATCCTCAATGTGTGACTGTTTGGTGCGGTTTATAGTCTGGCGGTGTCATTTGGCCTTACTTTTTCGAAAATGACGATGGATCAACAGTTACGGTGAATGGATTTTTATGGTCGGAGTTGAATGATATTGATCTGCACAACGTTTACTTTCATCTCTCGAAGAGGGGATCCGAATTGGCCACCGAGATCTTGTGATTCTTCCTTTAGGGCCAGGTGAAAGATAAGGTCTACGCCAACAGCCCAGCGTCGATTCAAGACCTTAAAGATAGAATTCGTGAGGCCATCGAGGACATAGGGATATGGTCCTGTAAGCGTGGTCGTGGTGGCCATTTGGCTGATGTTGTTTTTCATTATTAACGGCATACCTTCCTCTTTATTATGAAATAAACATCCGATGATTTAACTCAAAAAAATCCATTTTTCTTTGAATACCAAAATAACACTTTTTGTTAGAAAACCCTGTACAAGTTAATAATGTGTTGGTGAAACTTTTAAAGTTCAGACAAACCTTGTCACTATTCGAACTATTTGTAAATAATTGAATATTGTACCAGCATGATGTGTTACATGATTGAATCGTGATACACCAACTACAGGTATGTTACCGCAGAGGATTCTTAAAAAGTCGTACAAAACGTGTCGGTTAAACAAAAAAGTCGTTTTGTAAAACAACGTTTTTATTTAAACAAACCACAACTAAAAAATTTACTATTGAACAATATAAAAAAATTAGAAACAATCCATAATTTTGTATACACTTTATAAACTAATTTTATTTTTTTGAAACTTTCTTTTTGCGCTTTTCCACAACATCACTATTTGAATCGTTCTCGCGAATAACGAATGAATTCCTGTTAAAAGTAGAAATTGTAAAGTAAATTGATAAAATAAAGTTGTCAAAAATGTCGTTACGTTATTCGCGAGAACGCTTTATTTGGCATTCAGTCTTCTATTTTGCAATCTGGCAAATTTAGTGCAGATAAAATAGACTCACAAGTTTTATGTTTAATATATTGTTCATTAATCCTATTGTTCATTAAAAAAACGTTTGCCACACTCCCTTCTGTGAAGTAAAGTAGCGAAATTCGATCGATTAAAGTGTGTTCTAGCATTAGTCTGGAAGATGGATCTAGTTAAATTAGCCATAGGTCAACTTTTTTTTATAGTCCATTATGCCTTCTTTATTGCGTAAATACGACAGAATAATACTCAAAATAATCAAAAAAAAAAATCAATCCAGGTTCAGTTTACTGCCTATAACGAAACTCTTTTTGATTTAAGTCAAGTAAAGATGGCTAGTTTGGAAAATTATTTTTAAAAAAATCTCGATAAAGACATCAAAAGAACATCTTTGAAAAAGTTATAGTCGTTCATCTTCTTAAATATTTTTTATCGGAATGTTTATCCTTGACAATATTTCGTCACATAGTTTTTGGTGAAAAAAAAGTCGAACATAAAGTCGCAGTCAGTCAAATAACTAGCGGCTAATGTCGCAAATTGGTAACACTGCCTACAAGCCGAATACTCATTTCGACGCCATTAGATGCACTCAACAGCTACGCTATGCAGCTCGCCGTAGTTTTGAGCAGTACCGGCTCCAAACTCTCTATAATCCTCCGTGTTCTCAAATGCAATCGGTAGTCCATAACCGTAACCAGAATCGCTTCCAGTTAAGTATAGCACGAAAAGAAATGAAAGTCAACTCTGTGTACTAAAAGTAACTTGAAATCCAACTGTGTTTTTTTGTTGTGTTGTGTTTTTTTTAGTACAGAACAACAGATTCAGAATCTTCGCTGCTGTTTTTGTCTTTCTTGTTAATTGAAAACTTTGGTTGCAATTAATGGTTGACATCGAAGCTAGTTTTAACCTGGTTGAGTAATACAGTAAATAGTGAAATGCTCAAATAAATGTGAAATTATTAAACCAATAGCAAGCAAGTGATAGAGTAATGTATATTCAACATAATTAAGGAATATCCTAAAGTTCAAAGGACAACAGGACTAACACCACTGCGACTTTTGTATAAATCGATTTACTTATGTCCTTTCGCTCAATAGCAATAGTACTGGATGGGGTAACAAACAGCAGGCACCAGGTATGAGTTGTGAAATTTAAATACATACACATACATATGTACATACAAATAATTTTATTTATTTTGTTCAAACGAAACTATCATAAGTCAAAAGTAATGACATTGAAATTGTAAAATGAAGTTTGATAATTACAATCGATTGTTTTTCACATTTCAGATATTTCTCACATTGACGTCCTTTTACTGATGCTCTATTGAAATAAAGAATTTCCCACTTGGCCATAAATAGTTTGCACTCGACCGACCACGACCGTGGAGATTCATCATGATAAGTGCTTTGTTTTCGCGACTAATAATGTAAGTACATTCATTCCTCCTGTGGTTAATCACCTAAAAATACATGCAAGTTGTTGAGTTGAAGGGCAAATAAAAGCGGGTTATATTTCGATCAATCATATCTACATTAAGATAGACGAGTACAAAAAAATCATTGAAAACGTTTTTTGCAGCTATGGATACGTTTGCAAAACAGAATATATCCTATCTGTACACATGTTGCATTGTAAGAATAATTTGTTTGTATGCTGAATACATTTAGTATCCTGCAACACAATTTGAATTCGTTGTATTTGCAAATGTAAACTAAACTGTAAAGTTACATTGTTGATATCAAGACGTCCTTCGTCACGCATTCAAGGCCAAATATGATGTGTTTGAGTTTCCTGCTTCGATTAGTCAGTGATCTGATCAAGTCATACACAATCGGTAGCACATTAAGTACAAGTCAATTGGTAACAATCAATTCTCTTGTGATCGTAATTTTAGTATGTGGTCGTATACACTACACTACAAAACAACTTAAAAAACTGTTGTTTTTGGCAATGAGCCAAGCACAGTAGACACACAAAGTCACTATATGCCATAATGAAGTACCCAGGTTTTACAGATTTGGTAAAACCGCTTTGGTGTGCGTCGAAGTGGCCGTACGCACATTTATGACTTAGTAGTGTTGTATCAAATTTTGTTATTGGGTCAACGCGCTTTTAAGGAGAGTATTGTATGTACGATGTAGATGTATCTGTTATAAACTTACATTGTTGAACTCATGGTCTGACGTGTATCAACCCTCCCAACATTTTCTATCGCGGAAGTGACGGATTAGTGACGCCAAGAAGTTGAAACTCATCGTCTGCGATACCTTTTTTTCATCGTAGAAGTGTCTTCGGTATTGAGAAGTTGTACCCCCCGGAGTTAACTTCAATAAGACACTTTTGCGTAACTACAAAGAGTCACTTCTTAGTGCCTTCTTGGAAGTTACTTTTTGGTGCCTTTCAGAAGTCACGTCATAGTGCCTTTTAGGAGTCACGTCATAGTGCCTTGTAGGTAGAAATCTTTCTTGAGATAACACAGATTCTAAAACATATGGGCCGTAATATAAAAGAAATTGACGCAGTTCTGTTGCTTTCCATCTTTCTAGATCATCTAAAGACCGTGGCTTTCTACAAAATTCATGTGGAGAACAGTTTTTTAGGTTTCTCAATCTACTGGAAACAATATGAATTTACGAAAACGAAAATTGCTCACCCTTTTTTCGCGCCCAAGCTTTTAATAGAGTTCTTATTACTCCAAGACAAACAACGTGCATATAATCTAATCGAATTTGATGTACCATATCAATTGGAAGTTTTTCAATCATTGTTTCTTCTTGGTGGTTGTGATGCTGTGGTTGAAATCTTTCCCTAAATGAACTGTCATCCCGTAACGACGAACATTCAATATTGGGAAAAACAAGACGATTTTTAAACATTTCTCCTTTTCGCGACTTTGGCAGAAGTGCATAATGTTGTTTTTGTTTAGAATATCCATAACGGCACATGTTATTTTCGGCTGGTGTTGTTAACAACAAACAGGAAGCGTCGTCTGGACGATTAAAAGACGACGACAATGTAAATTGTTCTTGTAAAATTCGAACTATCTTCGAATTAACGTCTTGAAGTGACTAAAGCGTAACGCATTTGAAGATGGACGATGAAAGAAACTTCCAAATGTTGGGAGGGAAATGCCAATGTGGAAAAGTGTACTTCGTTTCTTTACGACGTCTCATGAATAACCCAAACATATTTGTTGAAGAACTAAATATTCTTGACGTTTGTCTTGAATTTAACAGTCACATCTGGCAGGAAGAAGACTTGCTGGAAGAGTATTCCACATACGAACAGTTCGGCTAAAAAACGAATTTTCTCTACACGAGTTGTTATAGATGGGGTCTCTTCCAACGAAAATATGTTAACCCGTGGAGTGCAGCAAGGTTCTGTCCTCTCTCCTTCTGTATTTCTTATTTTCATTGACGATCTTTTAGGTCAAACTGTGAACCCGATCTACTCTCTTACGGATGACAACAACCTCTGTCATTCATACTCATTTGACCATTGACCAAGAACTCTGGAGGTCGAGGACAAAAGGCGAACGATGAATGACTCACTGAACCGCGATTTATGAGTGGGGTCAAATGAACAGAATATATTTTAATGCACAAAATACCTAGTGCAGTTTGTTGTCACACAAACGTTCACCTGATCCAGCATTGTCGTCAATCTCCATGGGTGGTGTGCATATCGACGTGATGCTAGCTGGGCTAGCCAAGCATTCAAATTGTTAGGCTTTTAAAAGCTGTTCACGAAATACTTCACCCCATCTGATCTCGTCAATATTTACATTGCCTACATCAGGCCTAAAATAGAATATAACTCCCATATATGGGCAGGGGCTCCAATGACATTCCAGGTTCTGGACCGTATACAGAGGAGAGCGGCGGTGATGATAGGTGGTCCCTCTCTCGTCAGTAGTCTTTTGAGAAATGACCTACGATGCTTGTAGTCTCCTGCCGATGGACCTGTTGCAAGGCAATGTCTTCCTTCAATGGAAAAACGTTGACCTTATGTGCCTAAAATGACTGAAGAAAAATGATAACGAATGTAATGAAAAACTTCCGTGCCCATATGTTATCAGTGCATGCACGTTTGGTCATACTTTTTCTATAAGTGTATCCTATCTGACACAATGTATCTGCTTTCTATTTTTTTGTAACTAATTAACAAATTAACAGGAATCATCTAGATCCAATGAAATGCATAATTATATTTGAACAGTAATAGGTTTTTGAAGTATATTTACAGAATGTTTTTAATTATTATGAAACTAATAAAGAATGACAAATATTTTATTAAATTAAATTTGAATATATGTATTATCTAAATCCAGTACATGTTTCCGCTTAAGCCTTCTTGTTCCGTTGCTGTTATTTAGTAGAAAAATCTCTCGCGAAGGGGTAACCATCTGGACGCGATGCGAGAGCCAACGTGTCAGACGAGCTAGCCATGCTGACGGGAGTCCTCTTCCAGAAATGGATAATCCTTTACGGAAACTCCCTCAGGTCCAACCATGTCAGAAGGGCGCTCGACACTAACTAAGAGTTCCCCATCCCCGACTCTCATGTCAACAAATCCATCCAGCGTCTGTTTCTTCCCATATTGGGCGGCTGGATGGTCTGCGTCTGTCTCCATAGGAGCGGCAGTATTTACCACACCTGGCCGTAGGTATAAAAGGCAACCCCCCCCAACCAAGATGAGCCAAATATTAATAAACTCTGCAGGTGGTACCCAGGTAGAACCTGGAAATCCACACGAAGAATCTCCCTCGGGTGATTCTTCGGCCGGGGCAGAATATCTGCAGGCCCCAAACTCATCAGCCCCTACAACGACTACAACAAACACGGAAACGGATACGAATACGAACAGAAATACGAATACGACGAACAAAGCAGTGGGAGACTTGGCTGCCTTGTTCGAAGACGCAACAAGAATACAAACACCAGATGAATTGGCAAGCGAAGGGAGTCATAGACTAACTTCAGTAGCCGAGGAATCTGACTCCTCCGGGGCCGGAAACGTTACAATCCTAGCAGGCCCATTAGCGGCTAGCAAAGACCGGAAGGATGAAGCAGGCAAGAGCCTTGCTAAAAAGAAAAAGTTGTCAGGAGCTCAGAGGAAAAAGCTCCGAAGAATACGACTGACAAACGAAAAAGCAACTCTGCAGCAGACTCCCAAAGATACATCGGAGCCTACACCTGCACCCAGAGGTAAAAGAATCTGCTCTCCACAGGAGGAATCTGTCGAAGCTGCAACAAAGAAGAGAAAGAGCTTCCTGACAACATCTTCCAATCGGAAACCAAAAGAAGTCTCTAATCAGAATTGTGGCGTTAATAAGAAGGAAGGTCGAAATCCTACCACGACGTCGGACAACTTGCCTTCTACCTCAAGGAAAGGCTACCTACCAAAGGAACGACCTTCACTTAAGAGGAAGGCAAATGTTGAAACTGGCAAGAAGCCGCCATCTTACGCCAAAGTGGCAAAACGTCAAAAATGGGACGAGCTATGCTTTGGCGTGATCGACACAAAAAGTGCCACGAGAAAAATCCCGGAAGAGCATAGGTCAGCAATGGAAGAGCTGATAAACACAAAAATCTTGGAGCACGTCCTCGAGAAGGGAGACGACTGCGACGAGATTGAGATCCTGAGCTGCTCCTACGCCAAGGGCATGTTGATGATGCAACTCGCATCAAATAAATGCTTAAAGACCTTGGCACGCCTAGTGAAGGATGTTCCTACCCCTTGGGAGGGCGGTAGGCTCGACCTCATTAGGAAGAGGGACATTCCGGAACTCACAAAGGCGTCATTCTTCCTGAAGGGTTGGGGCAGCAAACTGCCACCCGGGAAAGTCCTTGACGTACTGGGTAAGCAGAATAAGGGTCTGGAGACGGGCAAATGGGAGATCTTCCACAGAGAAGAGAGCCAGGACGGTACCCTCTTCGTTGTGGGAATCGACCACGGGTCCCTCGAACGACTCAAGGAGATGAAGGGGAGGGCCTTCTTCGTCTCAACAGCCGTGTACATCAAAATCGGCAAAGTACCCATTGGCAGGACGGCAGATAAGCACGACGCTGCCAACGAGGAACCGAAAAAAGAGAGCAGTGATGTAGCAGCAGCACCGCAAAAAGAAGAGGAGGCTGGGGACCATATCACCAGCTCCCTAGAAGACCGACTTCTGGTATGACCGGCATCAATGTTATCCAGATTAACCTCCATCGGAGCGAAACGGCAACTACCGCGCTGATGGAAAACATAAACAAATGTAAGGTTCATATAGCTTTAATCCAAGAACCATGGACACACAAGAACAAGGTTATTGGTTTAAACAACCCGATTTACCAACTATTCTACGCAAGATCAGAGGGACGACCCAGAACTTGCATACTCAAATATAAAAACTTAAGCTTCTTTTTCTTCCCAGAGTTGTCAACTGCGGATGCGACGGTGCTTAGACTTGGGGATGGTAGCCTGTACCTTGCGTCGATGTACCTTTCATTCGACTCGCCGACACTTCCACCAACGGCTGAGCTACAACATCTGGTGAGAGAAGCCAAGACAAAAGGTAAGATATTACTAGTAGGCTGCGACGCGAACGCACACCACATCACCTGGGGTAGTTCGAATTGCAACAAAAGAGGAATAGAATTATTAGAATTCCTTAATAAGCATGATCTTATTACAATAAATACGGGCAACAAAGCCACCTTTATAAATCGAATCAGAGAGGAGGTATTAGATAACACTTTCGGTTCTGAAGAGATAGTAGAAGAGATCCAAGGATGGATGTCTCCGACAAGCACTCCTTTTCAGAACACCGATACATAATTTTTAGTTTAATGAAACCACCACCAGAACCGCTAAGTTTCAGGAACAAGACCAAAACCAATTGGCACCGTTTCAGAGATCTAGTGAGCAGAGATATAGGGACCCCCAAAGAAATTCTCCACAACGAAGAGGAAATCGAAGAGGATGTCGGAAGAGTTACGTCAGTATTAGTGAGGTCCTTCGAAGAGTGTTGCCCACTCAGAGAAAGGAGCTCGGCTCAGGAGAAACCCTGGATAACGGGGCAGATTAGAAACCTAAGCAAAGAAGTCCGTAGATCTTACAACAGAGCTAGACGTAAAAAACTTCAAGTATACTGGGACGAATACAAGTCCAAACATAGATTGTACAACAAAGCACTAAGAAGAGCGAAACGAGGGTCGTGGACACGGTTCTGCGAACAGGTCGACACCGTTAACGACATGTCTAAAATAAATAAAATAGTGGGCAAAGACGGAAATAAAACAGAAGCGTAAGAACAGTCAATCAAATTGTTTATAAACACACATTTCCCCACGGGTACAGAACACCCAATAGAGGAACTCAGTCCGACCAGGGAAGTACAACATACACCCGAGACCATCACGCCAGAAATGGTTAGAGAAGTAGTTAAAAGCTTCTCTCCGTTTAAGGCGGCTGGACCGGATGGCATATTCCCGGCGCTTCTACATAGGAACATAGATATAGTGGGAAAACACCTGGCAGGCATCTTTGCATCCTGCCTCAGGCTAGCCTATATCCCCAGGAACTGGCAAGAAGCACGAGTTGTTTTCATACCAAAACCGGGGAAGAAAAGCAACGCGATGTGTAAGGCTTATAGACCCATAAGCCTTACATACTTCTTATTAAAAACTAATGACAGATTAATAGACTCTATGGTTAAAAGACAGATCCCGAGCGATCAGCTAAAATTTCAAAAACACGCCTATGTCAAGGGAAGATCAGTAGATACAGCCCTGCATGAGGTAGTGCATCTCATAGAAAGCTCTTTCGACGATAAAATATACACACTTGGTGTTCAGGCCACCAAGGGTTTCCAGGCAATGTCAGGGCTGACGAACTGGCTAAAATAGGAAGGGAATCCGACCAAAATACTCTGTAACTGTTTAAACCTTTTCTAGAGACAAAAAAAGGAGTTGAGGGAATGGATGAAGACGACCCATGCCTTAAGGTGGCTAGAGGAACAGGTGGGAAGAACCACAAAGGAAACCTGGGGAAACCTCGATTACAATAAAACAAAGAGAATACTCGGGTTTAACAAAAATTAACTAAGTAAGCTAGTTGGGGTCATCACAGGACACACTAGCCTAAGGGCACACCTATTTAGAATAGGATGTTCCCAGCGCGACGAATGTAGGGCATGCGGAGAGGACGCCGAGACGGTGGAACACTTCCTGTGCCAGTGCCCTGCTTTCTCGCAGGTCAGGAAATTCCAGTTAGGAGAGGACACCTTAGATGACCTATCGGCCGTCATAGAGGGGACCGAATTCCTAACGTAGAAAAAAGGCGAAGGGGAATTTGTAGAAGAAACCAGGAGCGCACAACAAGCCGAATTGCTGGCCTAGGTGTATCCTCCATCCAACCTAACCTAACCTAGTAGAAAAATAGCCAGAGCATTTGACTGTCGGCTGAGGTTTTCAACATACATTTCTAATAAGATCTAGTTTTACAGAGGGATGTTGAGATCTCGTGTTGTCAGCTTTAAGGGTTTCGACTGTTATATTTCCAGATCTCAACGTGTGAATTTAGTATAATTTTGTAAACTCTTAATTATAATTTAGGTTATTATTTAGGCCAATCAAGTTTTCGACTTTTAAATTTTAGATGTTTATTTTTCTCTTTCATATGCAGTTTCCAAGTTAATGTAATGTCGTTCCGTAATACTTGACAGTGTTTTGTTTTGGGATTTGATCACCATATATTTTAAGTGCACAACAATCAATCCGTCTTATTTCTTCGAATATACTATGATATTCCATTTTTTTAACCACTTTTTAAGAAGATGATGTTGGTTCATATTGCACGAAGCCAATTTAGCCAATCGTCTGCATATGTGCCTGTTGTTACCTCAGTACTGTTTGGCATATCAGCAGTAAACAAGGTGTATAAAATAAAGCTATAACAGTCTATGACTGTTTTCCAATTTCTTCAGCGGGACAGTTCAGAATTTTTTGTTAAACAAACTTACTTACTAAACGTATTATTTTACATACTTGTTGAAAGACATCTTAATTTAGTCCATTACGGTTTGTGACCTCTGATTTGTGGCTGGTAGTTTAATGGTGTTTTGGATAATATGTTGCTCTGGATCGATTGCCTCACAAATTCAAAAACAAAAAGAGCTATAATAGAATTAAAAAATAAAAACAACAGACATAAGAAGAACATTGATAACTTCAGAGAGCAAAAGAGAAACAGCTAAAACTACAAGTCGTCCAATAAACAAATGCCGACTGATATACGGAGATAAAACAAGAACTCTCTTTACACACAAACGAAAAAGAACAACAGAGATGTTAGGTTAATTTGCCAAGTCACCCAAGATGTATCCTAGATTTCTTGGTTCGGGTGGCCATTATCAGCCAACCCATCAACGAAATCAAGGAGAGGATTCTAACCACATCAACGTTGGAGATACAGGTTTTGTCTACCAGTATTTTAAGACCGCACAAAATCCGGGTAATGGAAGAGATGATGTTCGGTTGTCTCCTCCGTTCGTCGTTGCAACTTCTACAGAACTTCTATGGGTTACACCGTCTTCACGAGTGTGAGCCCAGATGCCGTTAAACACAGTCAGGTTTCTCAGATGGATTCTGGGCACATCAACTGGAGACCGCGTTCTCCGTTTGTCCGTAACAGGCCAGCAGGACAGACGACTTAGAAAGGCATCCATGGAATTTCGTTCAAAGACACCTATGGTCTAAAGGTAATTTTTCTGTGTGTGTTTTGGGTCGTATCAAATGATATATAACCTCCTACCCGTAGGTTGGGGGAATAAATATGGTAACATTTGGTAATTTTTCGGTCAATTCTGGTAGGCTAAAACCTATCCGGGAGGCACCAGTGATCGCAACCGACAGCTCAATTTCGTTCAAATACACCTATGGTCTAAAGGTAATTTTTCTGTGTGTGTTTTGGGTCGTATCAAATGATATATAACCTCCTACCCGTAGGTTGAGGGTATAAATATGGTAACATTTGGTAATTTTTTCGGTCAATTCTGGTAGGCAAAAACATATCCGGGAGGTACTACCAGTGATCGCAACCGACAGCTCAATCCTACTCTACGAATTTATCTCATATCCCCGAACAATGGCATACAAATCATAAATAATCATTATTTTTGAGTTTTATTTTTTCCTCAAAACTATTTATTATTGGCTTATTTTTTTAATATTACTCAAAATTAATCATTAACATTGAAGACAATTTAACAAAAAATAATATAATCATTTTTATAAAAAAAAATACTCATAATGATTACGGTCCGTGATGCCAACGAAGAAAAAATTGGTTACCGAAAGCGGAAGAACGGAACCAATGGTATGATGACGAGCCACTGAAGTTAAGAACGTTGCCAGAGGACAATACTAGCGTCTATGTAACGATACCGTGAGTTGAGGACGAAGGAGAGAGAAACGAGATGGAAAGAATATGAAAGAATATAAGAATATGGAAACAGAAATCCGGTGGGAATCTGTTGACAGCAATTGGCCGGCTGAAGAACGCAGGTGCTGACGGAGGAGAGGAGCTGATAAGGTGCATGCATCAGGAGCCTGTACTATCAGGAAGTATGAAAGCATTCCTGATGATTGGAAACTCGGCGTACTATGTCCAATTCATAAGAAAGAAGATAAAACCGATTACACCAACTATCGCATATAAGATATTATCATTTGTATTGTGTGAACGATTGAAGCCGAATAAATCAACTATCGACAAAATCTTCACACTTCGGCAGATCCCGACATGAACGCAGTTAAGCGCATCAAAATACAGCAATTGTGCTGGGCATGAATGTAAATGCTCCAGTCAGAAGGCGTTAGATACAATTACGACCAAATGGAAGAAGACATGCAAATCCTTGGTTTGACGAACTGGAGAAAGCACGCACAAGACCAAAGTGCTTAGAAATCATTTATTAAACAGGCCAAGATTAACAATAGTTTGTTGAGTTCAAGGATTTGATGTCGAATTGCTTAGCTGGCTCATTTAGAAACTCAACTCAATTTGCATTTTTAATTAATATTTGAATATGCATTAGTTGTTAATCACATTTTGTTGTTTGCACAAAAGAGAGGGAGAATTACAATATGCGTTGTTAAGCAGACAATTCACTCGTACTACAAATGAGTTAATCTAGGTTCACCTATGGCAAATATATTGAATAGCCCTGCATGCCCAACCAGATTTTCGGGTTATGGTAGTCGAACTGACGAACATTGGACATGTCGGGTTAAAAATTTTGAATATTTTCTCTATAGTGTGGACACTCATTTGCCTTTCTTTTTTGGCAAATATGTATTTCGTATTACACAACTTTTGAAATACCAAAAACGTAAAATAACAGCTGTGGTTCCTTGTAAAGTATTTTTTTTTTTTTTATAAATCACTTTATTTGTAAGTTTGATGAATTCAACCGTTATTTCAAAACAGATCGAAATAGAAAATTACAGAAAATTTAATATAACACATAACTTTGTTAAAGATCTTTGTCGATCTTTAACGTTCAAAGTTGAAAATTCTTAAAAAAATGCTTGAAGAAATCTTCTTTTTTACATGTAATATTTTCATGAATATGGCTAGTCCTAGAAAACGATAACCAGGAAATAGGCAGAAGAAAATTAGTTATAAAACGCTTGTAATATTTTATGAGCGTCCATAAATTGAATTATTTTTATTGCTATATTTCTTATTTAGGAAATAAATAATAATCGATGACACTTTGTTCGCATTTCAGATTTGGTACTTTGAAATTCCACCCAAAGTTATGGAATGCAGGCAAATCAAGAATTCACGCAATCGGATTTGACATGCAGAAACATCACATAATTCATGGACAATGGAAAACCGATGTCACTATAAAAATATTTTCACGATTTTTCTAACCAAAATCTTCAAAACAAAATAAAATTATTGACGGAAATTTTGTTTTTTTTTGTGTGTGGTTGGTTAAATAACTTTGCTTGATCAATATTTGGCTGAACGGCGCGAAAATATATTTGGAACAATTTTATGTGACATTGTTCGACAGTTATTTGGAAAAACAAAAAGTGACAAATAAATGATTATAATGTCAATACATAATTAACCGTGAAAATATTTTATGTTATTTTGCGGAAACGTGCCAATTGTGAACGTAGCTAAAATGTTAATAAATTTGTCACACAAATACAGTACGAAATATAAAATTGTTTTGGTGTTTCATACAGCCATGTCTGGGGTGACGAAAAATGAGAGTTGGAGTTCCTCCGCAGCCCTGGTTTGATGTGCTAATGGCATGTAAGTAGCAGGTCATGCCATTAGCTCATGAGTTTGAAATTTGTATGATTACAAATTGTGAAGCAGTACATGTCGTGCGACTATGAATTAAAAGGAATACAAATGTGGGGATAATTGTTTGAATTACAAAAGGGTTTTTCGACAAGAGGTGTTACAGTGTACTCTCTCCTTGCGGACACCTCTCTTAAGCGAACACTTTCTTCATTACCAATCCACTTCAGGGTCCTCTTGTGTACTTCTCTCATAAGCGGACAAAATTCTCAGTCCTATAGGTGTCCGCTTATGAGAGTACACTGTATTTTGAATCACCAGGTATTTCGGTAGCTGTCACTTTTGAAGCTTTCTTTCTTTGACATTTCACAAGTAGAAATTACGCCATTACTAAAAATGGAACGATATACGCTGCATCAACGCATTGAAATTATTAAAATTCACTAAAAAAAATGGTGAAAATCTTGCAGACACAGTTCGCAAAACTAAATCATTTTTGGTAGTCGTGAAGCACCTTGTCGCAATCCAGAAATTGGTTGAAAAATTCGAGCTGTTGGGACATGTTAGTGATGTGAAGAATAAAACACGTGCATGTCGCTCAAGAACAACTGAGAATTTTGCAGCTGTAGCCCACAGTGTTGAAAAAAACCCAGCTTTGACCATTCCTCGCCGTTCTTTAGAATTGGGCATTCCACAAACGTCATTACACCGTATTTTGCATAAAGACTTGGGTCTTAAGGCTTATAAAATTCAGTTAACACAAGAACTCAAGCCGTCCGATCCTGGAAATGCATGAAAATGATCCGGAATTCCATCGACAAATCATCTTGACTAATGAGGCCCATTTCCACCTCGGTGGCTACGCCAACAACAACAAAATTGTTATTGTTGAAAAGCCTCTTCATCCTCAATGTGTGACTGTTTGGTGCGGTTTATAGTCTGGCGGTGTCATTTGGCCTTACTTTTTCGAAAATGACGATGGATCAACAGTTACGGTGAATGGATTTTTATGGTCGGAGTTGAATGATATTGATCTGCACAACGTTTACTTTCATCTCTCGAAGAGGGGATCCGAATTGGCCACCGAGATCTTGTGATTCTTCCTTTAGGGCCAGGTGAAAGATAAGGTCTACGCCAACAGCCCAGCGTCGATTCAAGACCTTAAAGATAGAATTCGTGAGGCCATCGAGGACATAGGGATATGGTCCTGTAAGCGTGGTCGTGGTGGCCATTTGGCTGATGTTGTTTTTCATTATTAACGGCATACCTTCCTCTTTATTATGAAATAAACATCCGATGATTTAACTCAAAAAAATCCATTTTTCTTTGAATACCAAAATAACACTTTTTGTTAGAAAACCCTGTACAAGTTAATAATGTGTTGGTGAAACTTTTAAAGTTCAGACAAACCTTGTCACTATTCGAACTATTTGTAAATAATTGAATATTGTACCAGCATGATGTGTTACATGATTGAATCGTGATACACCAACTACAGGTATGTTACCGCAGAGGATTCTTAAAAAGTCGTACAAAACGTGTCGGTTAAACAAAAAAGTCGTTTTGTAAAACAACGTTTTTATTTAAACAAACCACAACTAAAAAATTTACTATTGAACAATATAAAAAAATTAGAAACAATCCATAATTTTGTATACACTTTATAAACTAATTTTATTTTTTTGAAACTTTCTTTTTGCGCTTTTCCACAACATCACTATTTGAATCGTTCTCGCGAATAACGAATGAATTCCTGTTAAAAGTAGAAATTGTAAAGTAAATTGATAAAATAAAGTTGTCAAAAATGTCGTTACGTTATTCGCGAGAACGCTTTATTTGGCATTCAGTCTTCTATTTTGCAATCTAGCAAATTTAGTGCAGATAAAATAGACTCACAAGTTTTATGTTTAATATATTGTTCATTAATCCTATTGTTCATTAAAAAAACGTTTGCCACACTCCCTTCTGTGAAGTAAAGTAGCGAAATTCGATCGATTAAAGTGTGTTCTAGCATTAGTCTGGAAGATGGATCTAGTTAAATTAGCCATAGGTCAACTTTTTTTTATAGTCCATTATGCCTTCTTTATTGCGTAAATACGACAGAATAATACTCAAAATAATCAAAAAAAAAAATCAATCCAGGTTCAGTTTACTGCCTATAACGAAACTCTTTTTGATTTAAGTCAAGTAAAGATGGCTAGTTTGGAAAATTATTTTTAAAAAAATCTCGATAAAGACATCAAAAGAACATCTTTGAAAAAGTTATAGTCGTTCATCTTCTTAAATATTTTTTATCGGAATGTTTATCCTTGACAATATTTCGTCACATAGTTTTTGGTGAAAAAAAAGTCGAACATAAAGTCGCAGTCAGTCAAATAACTAGCGGCTAATGTCGCAAATTGGTAACACTGCCTACAAGCCGAATACTCATTTCGACGCCATTAGATGCACTCAACAGCTACGCTATGCAGCTCGCCGTAGTTTTGAGCAGTACCGGCTCCAAACTCTCTATAATCCTCCGTGTTCTCAAATGCAATCGGTAGTCCATAACCGTAACCATAAGTAACCAGAATCGCTTCCAGTTAAGTATAGCACGAAAAGAAATGAAAGTCAACTCTGTGTACTAAAAGTAACTTGAAATCCAACTGTGTTTTTTTGTTGTGTTGTGTTTTTTTTTAGTACAGAACAACAGATTCAGAATCTTCGCTGCTGTTTTTGTCTTTCTTGTTAATTGAAAACTTTGGTTGCAATTAATGGTTGACATCGAAGCTAGTTTTAACCTGGTTGAGTAATACAGTAAATAGTGAAATGCTCAAATAAATGTGAAATTATTAAACCAATAGCAAGCAAGTGATAGAGTAATGTATATTCAACATAATTAAGGAATATCCTAAAGTTCAAAGGACAACAGGACTAACACCACTGCGACTTTTGTATAAATCGATTTACTTATGTCCTTTCGCTCAATAGCAATAGTACTGGATGGGGTAACAAACAGCAGGCACCAGGTATGAGTTGTGAAATTTAAATACATACACATACATATGTACATACAAATAATTTTATTTATTTTGTTCAAACGAAACTATCATAAGTCAAAAGTAATGACATTGAAATTGTAAAATGAAGTTTGATAATTACAATCGATTGTTTTTCACATTTCAGATATTTCTCACATTGACGTCCTTTTACTGATGCTCTATTGAAATAAAGAATTTCCCACTTGGCCATAAATAGTTTGCACTCGACCGACCACGACCGTGGAGATTCATCATGATAAGTGCTTTGTTTTCGCGACTAATAATGTAAGTACATTCATTCCTCCTGTGGTTAATCACCTAAAAATACATGCAAGTTGTTGAGTTGAAGGGCAAATAAAAGCGGGTTATATTTCGATCAATCATATCTACATTAAGATAGACGAGTACAAAAAAATCATTGAAAACGTTTTTTGCAGCTATGGATACGTTTGCAAAACAGAATATATCCTATCTGTACACATGTTGCATTGTAAGAATAATTTGTTTGTATGCTGAATACATTTAGTATCCTGCAACACAATTTGAATTCGTTGTATTTGCAAATGTAAACTAAACTGTAAAGTTACATTGTTGATATCAAGACGTCCTTCGTCACGCATTCAAGGCCAAATATGATGTGTTTGAGTTTCCTGCTTCGATTAGTCAGTGATCTGATCAAGTCATACACAATCGGTAGCACATTAAGTACAAGTCAATTGGTAACAATCAATTCTCTTGTGATCGTAATTTTAGTATGTGGTCGTATACACTACACTACAAAACAACTTAAAAAACTGTTGTTTTTGGCAATGAGCCAAGCACAGTAGACACACAAAGTCACTATATGCCATAATGAAGTACCCAGGTTTTACAGATTTGGTAAAACCGCTTTGGTGTGCGTCGAAGTGGCCGTACGCACATTTATGACTTAGTAGTGTTGTATCAAATTTTGTTATTGGGTCAACGCGCTTTTAAGGAGAGTATTGTATGTACGATGTAGATGTATCTGTTATAAACTTACATTGTTGAACTCATGGTCTGACGTGTATCAACCCTCCCAACATTTTCTATCGCGGAAGTGACGGATTAGTGACGCCAAGAAGTTGAAACTCATCGTCTGCGATACCTTTTTTTCATCGTAGAAGTGTCTTCGGTATTGAGAAGTTGTACCCCCCGGAGTTAACTTCAATAAGACACTTTTGCGTAACTACAAAGAGTCACTTCTTAGTGCCTTCTTGGAAGTTACTTTTTGGTGCCTTTCAGAAGTCACGTCATAGTGCCTTTTAGGAGTCACGTCATAGTGCCTTGTAGGTAGAAATCTTTCTTGAGATAACACAGATTCTAAAACATATGGGCCGTAATATAAAAGAAATTGACGCAGTTCTGTTGCTTTCCATCTTTCTAGATCATCTAAAGACCGTGGCTTTCTACAAAATTCATGTGGAGAACAGTTTTTTAGGTTTCTCAATCTACTGGAAACAATATGAATTTACGAAAACGAAAATTGCTCACCCTTTTTTCGCGCCCAAGCTTTTAATAGAGTTCTTATTACTCCAAGACAAACAACGTGCATATAATCTAATCGAATTTGATGTACCATATCAATTGGAAGTTTTTCAATCATTGTTTCTTCTTGGTGGTTGTGATGCTGTGGTTGAAATCTTTCCCTAAATGAACTGTCATCCCGTAACGACGAACATTCAATATTGGGAAAAACAAGACGATTTTTAAACATTTCTCCTTTTCGCGACTTTGGCAGAAGTGCATAATGTTGTTTTTGTTTAGAATATCCATAACGGCACATGTTATTTTCGGCTGGTGTTGTTAACAACAAACAGGAAGCGTCGTCTGGACGATTAAAAGACGACGACAATGTAAATTGTTCTTGTAAAATTCGAACTATCTTCGAATTAACGTCTTGAAGTGACTAAAGCGTAACGCATTTGAAGATGGACGATGAAAGAAACTTCCAAATGTTGGGAGGGAAATGCCAATGTGGAAAAGTGTACTTCGTTTCTTTACGACGTCTCATGAATAACCCAAACATATTTGTTGAAGAACTAAATATTCTTGACGTTTGTCTTGAATTTAACAGTCACATCTGGCAGGAAGAAGACTTGCTGGAAGAGTATTCCACATACGAACAGTTCGGCTAAAAAACGAATTTTCTCTACACGAGTTGTTATAGATGGGGTCTCTTCCAACGAAAATATGTTAACCCGTGGAGTGCAGCAAGGTTCTGTCCTCTCTCCTTCTGTATTTCTTATTTTCATTGACGATCTTTTAGGTCAAACTGTGAACCCGATCTACTCTCTTACGGATGACAACAACCTCTGTCATTCATACTCATTTGACCATTGACCAAGAACTCTGGAGGTCGAGGACAAAAGGCGAACGATGAATGACTCACTGAACCGCGATTTATGAGTGGGGTCAAATGAACAGAATATATTTTAATGCACAAAATACCTAGTGCAGTTTGTTGTCACACAAACGTTCACCTGATCCAGCATTGTCGTCAATCTCCATGGGTGGTGTGCATATCGACGTGATGCTAGCTGGGCTAGCCAAGCATTCAAATTGTTAGGCTTTTAAAAGCTGTTCACGAAATACTTCACCCCATCTGATCTCGTCAATATTTACATTGCCTACATCCGGCCTAAAATAGAATATAACTCCCATATATGGGCAGGGGCTCCAATGACATTCCAGGTTCTGGACCGTATACAGAGGAGAGCGGCGGTGATGATAGGTGGTAGTTTGGTATCCAACTCCTCAGCAGCGCCGAAATGTGGGTAGATATTTTAACGGTATATGTTCCTCAGAGATCCGTCTTGCGCCTTAATTACTTTAACTGTTATTCGCATTCGGAAATTTAGAAGAAAAAAACATCGAGGTCATATAGATTATTAATTTAAAAAAAGAGATAACTTATAGTTTTGTTCCATACAAATATTTCACATTCAATATTCCCTCTGTCCACGCGTTTTTCATCAGTTTCCGTCATATCTCTACAAACTGGAAATTGTATGTCCATCAGATGTTTCATTGTCTCACTACTGTTCTCGGTGAACAGTTCATCGGCTTTCATAAAATGTCCTGCTGTGCTCAGGTCCATCGAGACTACTTTACGAAGTCTGAATCTTTTGGGTAATGGATTAATTATTATTTTAACGTAGCTAATTCTGATACCAATAAAAACAGGATCTCGATTATCCCTGTAGAAGATTTTTTGGTGACTTTAAAAAATTATTTTCATGAATCATATGAAAATGCTTTGTTTTTCCATTTCTCATATTCTTGAAGCTACATTCTGGGGTGTGTTCATGTACCCGCCACTCTTCTTCACATGGATCCTATATTTCTTTGGGTTTTATTATTTCACTTCTATCTTTGTGGTTGCACAACTCTGATTTCACTTCTATGATTTTCGTTTTATTGAAAATCTCGCATAGAAATACATTTTATTTGTGCCTGTTTGAATTAAATGGATTGATGGTCGATTTTAGTAAGGTTGAGGGGGTATGCTGTTTTAAATGATTCAGAAAATGTACTCGCTGGACAAAATCGACAAAAGAAAATGTAAATTAGAAAATGCTTAAAATAAAGCGTTGAAGCAAATGCAGCTGATGGTTGAAAAAACACACAATATTAGATTGTGAAATTCAAAATAGAATTGATTTCTATTGGGCTGATTTCGGAAAATTCAGTACAATTCAAAATAATAAATAACTTTTAACCCCCGTATTCATAAAAATTTATAACAGATTTATTATAAACCTTTGATAAGAAAAGTGTGTGAAAATACAAAAATAATTTTCACGCATTTTTCATATCAAAGGTTCATTAATTTCCATGGGAAAAAAATTAGTTATGATTGCCTTAAAGCTATTAAATATATGTTTTTTATATTTTTTTTCGAACGGTCCCATCGCCAGTCACACCTATTAAATAATAGGCCTCAATGTTGTTAGTTCAAATTTACTTCTACATGGACTGTGTGTTTAAATGGAAAATAATAATATATTTTAATGCATCAAACCATAATATCTTTGGAAATCCAAATGTATGAACAGATAGTCTCTAGATGGTCTAAACGGGACACTAATATTTGTTTCTGTACAGACTCAATTTTTTTAACATTGTGAACATATTGGGGATCCCATACAACCGAGCCATACTCCAAAATTGGACTGACAAGTGAAGTAAACAACAGTTTCATTTTATAAGAGTCAGTAGTAATGACGTGGCTATTGAAATTTGTATATTTACATATTATTATTAATATCGAGATTTTTTTGGGGTTTCGATTTATTGCTCTTTTGCAGTTGTTTCTGTTATTCGAGTTCGAGATCATTTATTATTTAATTTTTTACAAAATAGATATATAAAAGGTTTGTTTTGAATGCAGGCAAGCTATCCCTTTTACGAATCCACCTTGAATAACAAAGATAAATTCTATATATTTTTTATATTAAAATAATGTTTAGGAAAACAAGAGTAGAGGAGTTTTTACTTGCGGTTGAAGATGTTGCACACTTGAAATCTTCTATAAACATATAAAATTCACACACATTTAACTACATGCAGTCAAAATTAAGAGATATGGAAATTGAAGCCACAACATATGGTCTGAAAATAAACATACCCAAGACAAATGTTATAAGACCTCACTCATCAAACACGCGACGTTTTACACTACGCCAACAACCCATCCAAGACGTCCAATCCTTCTGCTACTTGGGCAGTTTAATAACAACAACCGAAGGCTCCATTTTACATCAACAACCCGTGATCATTTAACATAGCGCGATAAATGAATATTTTTTGGGGTTGGATCGTGTTTTTCTTATTTTAACTCGAACCTCGCTGTATCGAAAACTAATTCGCAAAAATTGGCTTGCGATTACAAATTATCGCTATTCTACTATATTAGAGATATGCAGAGTGGATTTACATTGAGTTTAATATACTCGTTTAGCAACCGACTTTTATGTTGTTATTAGATTACTTTATTAATTTTTATTTAAATAATGAGAATAAATGGTTTTCGTCTCGCGTGACGTTATGTAAGCAATCTAAATTGTACCTTTAATCTTGTGGTGCGACAAGTTTTGGGATAAGAGTGCAATTGCACAATTACTCTTAGAAATGTAAATTGTAAGGAGAACCGGTCATGGAAATGCCCATTTCGATTCTATCATTATGGTTTGGGACAATCATTCCTTGGTGCTTCTCATTAATATTGTAATTAGATATCCCAAAAAAAAAATCACAAAGAATAGAAAAAGGAAAAATGGTGGAGTTGGGTAAGAGTTTTTATCGAATTACACGTTGCACTATGTTCGATGCGTTGATATGATGTGGAGTATTAAGGAATGACTTACTTGAGGACCACCCTAATGTATGTACATACATACACACGTATAGACGGACATATATTTTGGCTTTTCGATGTTCTATTTTCTGTAGTACACATTGCTGTTCTGAGAGTAATACACCGTAGTTGTTGCTATTTTAAGATCTTGAGTGTGCCTCTGCATTATTGGAAAATGTTTGAGTTCAGTACTAGTTTAGTATTTATTCAGCGACAGTCGCGTACACATAAACACATCGCATTCATGCCGTTGTAAAAGAGAGCTAACATATGCAGTGAAATTTGGTCATGTATCAGAATGACTTTTATCTGGGTTCCGTGAGCCATGAGAGGGATCCAAGGCGGAGATATGTTTACAAGAACAGCAACAACCGTAGGGCTCATGAAGGAACAGCTGAAAACAAATATTTTCGTAACAACGATGTTGTCATAGGAGAACGTCGCCATTCATTAGAAAGTTCAGACAACAATGTGCCAGTTTATGAAAAATACGTGCGACGCCCTGGTGTATATACCACACCGCCAACAGAGTTCAATGATAACGGGGCCCGTGTCTCATACATAAGTTATATGGACGGGGATTCGTTTTTTGAAGAGGCGGAACAGGCACATATTATAGATGCCGACAAAGTTGTACGCAATTTGACAACCGTTGGGCGGTTTTTGGAAATGTTGCAAGGCCTTCCGTTGCCACGTCTATCGCTGACCACAGCTTGCATATGTTTTATTTTGGCAATATTTATATCACCACGGCCCTGTGCTCAAAACATAATATTTCCCGCTTTCAGATTGTCATTTGGAACGTTATACCCAGCTTATGCCTCTTATAAGGCCGTACGGACAAAGAATGTCAAAGAATACGTAAGCCAAGTGAATTGTGTTATACATAATTCTTGAACACTGCTAGAACGCTACAACAATAATTCCCGATTCACTTAATTTACTTTTCAGGTCAAGTGGATGATGTATTGGATAGTTTATGCATTTTTCACTTGCATCGAAACATTTACCGACATCTTCCTGTCATGGTTTCCATTTTACTATGAGGTCAAAGTGGTTCTTGTTCTATGGTTGCTGTCGCCTGCCACGAAAGGCAGTTCAACATTATACAGAAAGTTTGTTCATCCCATGTTGACACGTCGCGAACAGGTGCTGAAATACTTGAATCACATATCTAAGAAAAAATTCATATATATAAGATGATCGATCTATTCCCTTTCGGTTTATAGGAAATTGATGAGTATCTCAACCAAGCCAAAGAACGCGGATATTCTGCTGTATTACAATTAGGATCTAAGGGAGTCAATTATGCCACCAATGTTATTATGCAAACTGCCATAAAGGTAAGTGGGGGATGTTTGTGGTCCCCGTGCGTACATTAACAACTGCAAATTTACAAGTTCATACAAAACTTCACCTTCTACTCACACAAAAAAAGTCACCAAATTGACAATTCATTAAACTCCATTTCACCTTTTTTTTTTTAATAAACTCACATAAACAAAAAGTTTTCTCTCATTTTGCTAGACACGATTTTAGTGTTCGGCTAAAAACATCTCATCTGGCGTTCATCAGGCGTTAACTCGTTTCGATATGCTCAGCAGATATTCTTTTTTTTTATTTTTGTTTAACTAAATTGCTCTTTGCTGTATACTATTTTAAGCAATATTGTTGGCAATAAAATATATATGTGTGTAATAACATATATTTTATTTTATAATTTGTTATTATTTGTGAATTTATACCTGAAGGGACAATAAAACAATAAAAGTATATTCATTAAAAGTAATATTCATTATTCATCATTTTAATATCCTATGGTTTTCTTCTTTTTTTTATTAAGTTAAATTTTCGTTGCTTTCTTTTCATTTTCAATCATCATTAACTGATAAAACCATTGCGATTTACACTGGTAACTCTATACACTCGATTGCACGTGCACGCTAATAACAGACCTTTAGTTCTGGCTTAAATACAACAAATAATCCACAGCTGCCCATGTTGCCATTGTCTCAATCGGACGATGCTATATTTGCGCGCAGCAGTGGTCGAGATGAATTGGATGCATCTGAAGAAAGTCGATGGGTGTCGCGTTCGAATTCATTGCATGCAATGCATGTAGAATATTCGGAAGATGATGAACAACAATACGAAACGAGAATGGCAGAAGATGGAGACATCATTGAGGAAAGTGGAGCAGCGCGAATTCGTGACCCACCTACAAGAAAAACCAAAGGTGTTGCTGCCACGAGCGCGACCACGACACGAAGCAAAGCCGCAAGTGAATCTAAAACAACGACGGCTGGGATACGCAGTCGTCGGAAATTACGCGACCCTACCCCTGAAGTGGACGTAGATGTAGAATAATAATGTAACTGCCTTTGAAGATGGAACACTCGGATCTCCTTGAATATTGTGCTATATCACAAGATGCTCACACATATTAACATACTTACATATACTCAATTATAATTTTGTACTTCCTAACTTCAGTTAATTTTATACTAACTTACTTCAGTTATAATTTTATAATATTCCAAATTGAAATCTCAATATAACATCGACTTTCAAAATGGCAACATTACAAATATCAATCCTTTGTATCTATATCAATCCTTTATGACAATCAGGGTGGTGGTAATCTGGTGCAGACAATACGTCGCAGTTACAGCCTGAGTGATCTTTCAGAACCAGATATTCATCGCACTCAGGATGAGGTTGGTATAAGTCGTTAAGTGGACCTGTCCAAAAATACTTTTATCTTTTTTACTCAGATTGACGACGTCGTCACTATGCGGCCCCAACAGAGAATGTTGCGACCTCGCTTAAATACTCCGGTAGGTCGATCTACATCAGGAACTCGTCATTCTACTGGTATGTACTTTACAGAAGTCGATGTCACTGCTAAGGGTGCTGGCGATTTCAAGTACGTATTAACTTTGTGTTAGCAATACAATCCCGCGATTTAATATGTTGTCTATTCGCAATTTCAGTTATAACATTCGTTCTTCAGATGACATCAGTTCCGGTTATTCAAGTGCTGAACCTATATCGGGGGGTTTGAGTCGCACCTCATCCATGACAAATGCTTCCAAAACCCGCTTAAAAGCAAAACGTTCTGAGGTAAATTTAAATTTAGTAATTTAGATTAACAATTACATAGTTACTCCAAATGGAAAAAAAAAACACGCGCTAAACGTATCCAAGTATATGCAGAAATCGCTCATTTACGTCAATAGTGTCATAACTTAAACACGAGTAATTTAAAATTTCCAATTGCCCCTTAACAAATATAGGAAAACACAGTTTTCCCGAATAAACTATATACATGATATACATATGTATAGTACACTGCAAAACAAAAGTCAACTTAAATTAGATATTAATAGCTTTTTCTTGAGCAAAAAAAATGATTTTTAAATTGAGACACCAGTGAAGTAAATGAGCGATATGTCAGACGATTTGAATGGGAGCTAAAGTCGTGAGTGATATGTTGTCAAGGTTTAGGTGCTCGTGTTTGAAATGCTGTCTAAATTGTTCTTGATCAGAAATTCGAAATCTAGTACTCGGCGCATGACAACTTTTCACGTTTTCGCAATCTGATACAATAACCATTCGCCGGACGAGTGCATACACAAAAAATGTATATTGATTCCAAAAATATTTCGGTTGACTATGAGAGTAGATAGGGTATTCATTTTTAGAGATACAGTTTCCGTGAATTGGTTCGGACAACTTGGAATATTTTATTATACAATAGCACTCGCCAAAAAGTATTATAAAAATATTACAATTTTCTTCGTTCGAGTGCAATGGAATTCTGTGGAGTTTTACAAAACAACTTATCTCAAGAAATGCAAAATTTTCAATATTATAACTTTTAATCGCCGATGTTTCCATCTAATCTTCGTTCGGTTATATTGTAAAAACAAGAACGTAAATGTAATAATGAAATTTCAAAATGAAAATTATTTGTACATCATTATTTATAAATGTGATAACATCCCTTTCAAAATGAACAAAAAGGACGTTTTTTGGACTCCTGAAGAAATTATATTTTTGAAATAAGTTGTTTTATGCAAACGCCACAGAATTGAATCCAAAAAATTTTCCAATTTAACTTTTTAAAAATTAAATTTTATCATTATTTCCTAACAAACGTAGTAAAACTTTTTATTGACCATCTTAGGTTATAGCTAGCCGACAGTGATAGAGTGCAAATCGTACTCAAACTCTCCTAAAATATCTTCTTAGCGTCAGCAATCACCCATCTCACCATACCCAACAAATGCAATACTGGCAATAAAACTTTGGACTAATTTTTGTTAAATAATCAGCCCTATTGCGAATAATTTTTACCGATAAGTGTTCACTTTTCGCCAAATCGTCAGCATATATTGTTTTGCTAAATAAAAGTCAAAATCTACACAAAAAATATTTTTTTATGTTCACCATCGATTGTGGCATAAAACACATATGTTTGCACCTTTTTAACTCGTTCCTTCCCTCTGTACTCGCTTGAATATAGAAATATTGGTGACACTGTAAAAGTGTTGAATCACAATAAAAATGCAAATAAGGTGTAACGGTACATATTTGTACCTTTTATGCAATATATTTTGCAATATTACTATATTATTGATCGTCCGTTGATCGAGTATAATAAAAACCAATTTCACATCACCAGAGAACATAATAACAGGAGAGTTAATAATCGAATTGGACAAGTAATTAATTAAACCATTTAACCTCTAAAAAAAACTCTGATCATATGTACAACTAATGACCTTCGACCAGGAAATGTCCTCTAGTCCTGAGAACACCCCTTAAATTCGACCAACATCTACTTACATAAGTATGGGAACTTAAGCGTCATGAAATTGCATAAGGATGAATTAATTTAATTTTTAATAAACAAATATTATCTTAAACATATCAAAGTTTTAAAACACGTTTAGCTTTCTGTCAAATATTTGAAAAAATAATTAAATTCTAATTAAATTGTATGTAAAAAATTAAGGAAATTTAAAAAAAGAAGGAAACAAGTGTTTTATTAAAATTGTTTCAAAGTAAAAGAATCGCTGGCATTAAAAGAGGAAGATAAGCGATACAGGCGGGAAAAAAATTTTCGTCCTTAGTGATTCGTCCTCATGTGAAAATATTTAAAAAAAAATCACTCAATTTTTTTTTTTTTTTTAGATTTTTGTAATTTTGATATCCAGTAACAGTAACCCCAATTTTTGTGTTCATATTTTGCCTCTTTATGCAATTTCCGACAGTTTGAGTATCCACACTTGGCAAATGTTGGTGGAAGGGGGTTATGTGTATTAATGGGTTTCCAGCCATACACAAATGCAACAAGTAAGATTATTCTGTAATAGTCGTCAAAAGTCATTTTGTGAATAGTAAACAAACGGTTTCTGTGCGTTTTATTGTTGATTTAAAAATATACCTAGAACATGTAATTCATAAATATTTGCATTGAAAGGGGAAAGAAAAATCGAAACTTCGGTGTACCTGATTTTTGATGGACAAAACAAAGACTTCCGAAACAGGTTTGGTCGTAAAAATAAATCAATGATGGCCTGAAATCGGCGAGGTATTGACGACATTAAATTGTAAATTAAATGAGCTGAAATCGCATTACAGATATCTTCCAATCTTCGGAACAAAACACCAGAATTATCGGGACCGATTCCCCAAAGATTCTTAATGGGATCCGGCCATTGTTGTCTCTAGTTCAGTAGAGAAACTATTTTTTGTACTACCACCACGAAATATCTCCGAATTCAAAATTTCATCATCTTCATCGTTGGCGTGTGATCCGATTTAATGCCGAAGTGCGATTTGCCCTTTGTCAATGAAATGACGAAGTTCGACAAACGTTGAGACGCAGTGGCAAACGTTTTCACAATATATATGTAATGTATATAATATACAACAACAAAATACTGTTTAGTGTCAGCGGTCACCATGGCAGCCTTGTCCATATGGCATTACCGGGATTACGACACTGCATTTCACATTCGAATTTCATAAATCTACTACAACCGAAGAGAATATATGTACATCATCATCAGGACACATTTTGTAAATTTTGGTGATTGTTTTTTTTTTTAATTTAATTGGAATTTTAAACACTTGAACTTTGGGCAAAAGTAGAGCAGTTGAAACTATTCTGACGAAACAACTGGTTTAAGTCGAAAGATGCTTTAACACATCCTAGATTCCTTTTGCGAATCGTTTTTGACGTACATACATACATAGTTGTTCAACAGTTCGTTTAGTGTATCGGCCATTCAGCTTTTTAACATTTAGTTAGGGACATTTCTTTCACAGTCAGAGCCAAATTAATTATTTTTTGTCTCATCGCTCCACAAAATGTCTTTGAAAAGACTAGACATTTGGAATTTTAAACACTTGAACTTTGGGCAAAAGTAGAGCAGTTGAAACTATTCTGACGAAACAACTAGTTTAAGTCGAAAGATGCTTTAACACATCCTAGATTCCTTTTGCGAATCGTTTTTGACGTACATACATACATAGTTGTTCAACAGTTCGTTTAGTGTATCGGCCATTCAGCTTTTTAACATTTAGTTAGGGACATTTCTTTCACAGTCAGAGCCAAATAAATTATTTTTTGTCTCATCGCTCCACAAAATGTCTTTGAAAAGACTAGTTTTACAGTTCACTGTTCGTATGAAAACAGAACATAACACATTTCTCTTAGTAAACGGCTATTATATTGAACAGCACTGTATATGTAGTTGACAATTAAAAAGTAAGGTTATTCCTGCGTTACCACCGGTACCACTCATTCGAATTTCATATCAACCCAGGTCAACGTTGTAAGTGATGACGATGATGATATAACATCCAATATATCCACCGAAGGTCTGCATTCTTCTCAACATGGCGAAGAATCAAGACAATTACCGCTACGCGATGAATTTATCGATGCTGATGAAATAGAAGGCGTTTACGAGTCCGATGAGTTTTTCGAGACAAAGTCAAATGCGTCAACGGATAAAACAGCTGAAGATGATAATGTCAATGAACGAAGTCCCAACCGATCACAAAGTGGCAATTCTGACGTCAATATAAGTGAATTGCGCTCTAGTTTAAAGGAAATTGAAAACAATTTCCGAATGAATATTAATAGTTTACCCACAACTACCAGTTGCGTTGATTCCAACCCAAACCGCCGCCCCTACAACCACAACAAAGGAAAAGCACCAGAACCTCCAAAACAACCGGACGACTTTTCACCGGCTCATCGACCCTACAATAGTGACCACACCAATGCAAAGGAAACCGAAATATAACAGTGTACCCGGTAAATATGTGCGAAGACGCATCCACCCAGCTCGAGTTTCCTTTTCCAAACTAATTTCTAAGGCTGCCTCATTAACATAACATAGATAATTCCTCAGGCATAGACATGTTTTTATTAATTTTTTGCATACATAGTCAATACTTTATAGTTAATTCGCAGTTATACTAATCTATTTTATTGGCCCTGAACAGCAATAAACCAATATGTGTGTGTGTATGTTTCACGAATCCTGCAAACAGTCCGCATGAACTATGTACATAGCTATTCCAACCTACATAACAACGTGCATACTTATCTGTGTTTCCTTGTCTTTTCAGGATAAGATGTCAACTAGCTGTACAACATTGCCACGCAGCAAAAAGGCAGAGAAGGCAATTGCCACAACTACCGCCAAAACTCGATCCAGTAGACATGAAAAGTAAAATGTAAACAGTCATCCAAATGATTTGCATTTGGGACTTAGTAAAAAAACGTAACATTTCGATTTAATTCCCTATATATATACACAAACGTGTGTAGATCTACGTGTGTATGCATACATACATGTATAGTTAATCAATGATAATTCTTTATAACAACTCACATGCAAATAGACTGTTCAATTATTATAATTTATTTAAATTACTGTAATCAATTGTTTTATTATGTTCCGATAATCTACTACTATTTTAACGTGGACATTTTTGTTTCCCTCGCTCCTTGTCCCAATCTCATTTACCTATCAGAAATTGCCGAGAGTATCCCGATATCGTTACGTCAAAGCAGATTACTAGCAGCTACTTTGCGGTGTGCGTTGGTCCAGGTATATACTGGTCAGGCACTGCGGCTTAAATTAATATACATATACACCTAATTCTGTTTTTTTAAATATTTTGACCGGTGCTATATAACTGAAATTCTGTTGATTATAAACAATGCACCAGAATTGTATGAAATAACATTAATTTGAATTAGACTTTATTCCTTTTAGTTTAGCTGATATTTTATCCCTTGTTTTATCGCGCAAAAACAGAATGTAGGTGTATTTCTTGTATTAGAACCAGGGCTGTGGGATTTTGACCGTAAGGTCAAAACTGTAAACTTCGACTCCCAAACTCCGACCTCACAGAACCGCAGATGACAAATTTTCAGCAGTACAGCTAGGTTCATATTTGACAAATATTGACTCAAATATGTTTTCCCATTTTTTCGCAAAAAAAAAAAAACATGAAAAAAAAGTTACGGATTTTTTTGACACTTTCCGTTTTTTAAATTGATCAAAAAAATCACAAAAAAAAATTACGTATTTATTTGACACTTTTCGTTTTTTAAACTGATATTTCGCCCTGTTCTCGAGATATTGACATTATGATTTTGGAAATCATATCTTGAAAACTATAGGTGATATAAAACAAGTTCATTTAGTTTTTTTTGTCCATATTTTGGTCTAATTTATAAAAAAAAATACTTTACAAGGGACCACGGCTTATGTCAGCTGTTTACATATTTGCCAAAAAGAAAGGCAAATGAATTTTTGTTTGATGACTTGCAAATATTTGGCATTATTTGTCAAATATTTTATATAGGTGAACCCAGCTTCTCTCGTTTGCAGTACGAGTGTATGATCGTCTGCTTAACAACACATATTTTAATTTCCGCCCTGTCTTGTTCTCTTCACATTGTGCTGTACAATAAAAACTAAAGTTTTAATAGAAAATTAAAAGCAGCAGGAATTGAGTTTCAAATGAGCCGGATTCAGAGTTGTGCTAAAAAAATTCGACTTCAACTCTAGGCATAATCGTTGAACACTGACTCAACAGCCTGGATAACAACTGTTGGTCAGTGTTTAAAAAAACTGTTTAGAAATGGGAATGAAAGAATCGAACATTATTACGACCATTCTGCAACAAATTGATTTTTGATCTTTAAAGCTTGAATTTGGTAAGAAATTTGTCCCACGTTTTGGCAATGACAATGCCGCCTCATTCATGCGATTTAACCGCATTAGACTATTTGTTATTGGGCGCAGTTGAAGTGCCAATACTGAACTTTCAGAATGCAACACCTGAGGTGTATACCTAACATAGAAGTCATAATTCATATGGAAATGGTTCATATGTGTTTTATATTGTAATATAACGCAAAGCTGAGTAGATATACTTACAAAGTTAAAGATCAAACAAGTTCGAACATAATCATTATTATGAAATTAAATTTCACTTTTATTTTTCAAGAAGTAAAACAGATAGAAACAAAATATTTCTATTAATTAAATTAAATTAAATTCACCCTTAACATTCCCAATGTGTGAATAACAATTCGAGGCCCACGTCGTGGTCTACTCAGATCAAGATGTTAGGTTAATGTACATTTTTTTCGCACTGAAATTTCCCATCTTACCGTGCCTCTATCGGATCGAAATTGATTTCATTCGATTCAGCCGGGAATTGATTTATCGATGTAAATAAAACTCTTCACACACATTTTGCAACGATTTTTGCAGTACATACTCCCATTCATGGTGCTCCTGTTCAATATACGCACAGTATATCGTGAATCGATCACAGTTCTCAGTAAAGTGAGCCACAATGTAATGTATTTGGATTATTTACCTTTGTAGCCAATTTAATAGTTGAGAATTCGATTCCCACCTGAGACTCGAACACAAGCTTTACGCACACAATAAGCGGGACAAACGGGCTTTTCGACAATATGACCAACAGTGTCACATTGGTCCACGATCTGTGTGGAGTATCGCCTGATTTACATAGGTCGTTTTATAGACTAATCTAACATGATAATTTATATTTGAAAATTGACCAATATCCGAAGCCAGTACCGTCGTGATGTCCGTCATATCAAGTATCTGTCAACTTAAAGTTGAATATACTGAAAAATTAGTAAATGTGGAGTATTTTTACTTGTTTGAGTAATAGGTTTGTAAAATTAAACGTGATCATTGATGATTTTAAGGAATCTGTGTGTTTTTTTTTATTTAAGTAGACCTTTCCCGAATCGTGGTTCCTGTACATTTCAAATGATAAAACAGTCCACTGGGACACTGGACAAGTGCTCCATACATCATTAGATTACTTACGTATTCCCTTCCCTTTTATTATAGATAATAACAATAATTTATACAACAGTTAAATTATTACGGTGCTGCTCTGTATGTTTGTTTGTTTCAATACGCCACAAACATCTGTACATTCATAAGAACAACAATAAACGATTTTGCTTTTCCATTATTTGCATCCAACAACATAATATTACTTTTAGAGTTCTTAAGTAGTTTATATATTATAAATTCATATGTTAAATAAACTTTTATATAAGTTAACACTTGTGAATTTTAAATGAATTGATTACGTTTGAATGGGAGAGAGTGACAGAAATATGTAGTTCTAATAGAGATGTCGACCTGAAAATATAAATTTTCGTAAAAACGCCCACATTTCGCACATTTTACTATGAAAAATCGTCTCTATAACAAAAACATTTTTTTTTATTATTATTGTCATAATGCACAATTAGAAATTCTCACATAAAATAATTAAGAGAATTTTTTCGAATTCTTACAAAAAAATACTGTAAAAAATGGGAGATGATCATCAGTTTTCTTCAATCAATACTCAGTTAGAATAGTGAAAGCGATAATGTCACTGTCGGACCAAACGTTATTGCTGTTGCCCTTGTTTTGAGCGAAGAGGAGAAAATTATCACGAAACAGCGAAAAAGAAAGTGTTTGTGGATGAAGGTGTGGCACAAAAAATAAATATTTATTTGTTTATGGATACATTTCTCGGTATTTTTTTTTTTCGGTTACTATAAATCTTTCTTTTAACATCCCAAAGAGTTGGTAACTTCTAAAGGTCAATAAATTCCAAAATAAACAATTGATCTCTTTTACCAAAGAATTACAATAGGAAAAACGATGCAACAATTAAATTAACAATTAAAATAAATTTCTACACAGTTCAAAATTTGATGTCGTAAATGAGAATCGAATGGTCGACCGTACCAAATGTTTTGGACAAGTCAAGAGCTGACGAAACATTTCGCTTGGCTGGTCATCGCTGATTTAGGCCGGTTGTAATCGCTTCCATGTTGGTGATTGTTCAGCTGGAAATGCTCTTCAGGGATAGTAACAATAGGGATTCGAAAACGGAGATTATTCATTTTATATTAGTAAGTGGTTGAAACGAATTTATATTTCGCATTCAACCAACTCAATTTGGTAGTTAACTTAAGGGGCATATAGACACATCAACGGTTTGACAAACATTGAGAGTGTGTGAGTGAGAAACGTCACATGTATACATCTGTGTGTTGTTTGAAGCAATATCAAAACGATTTGATTTTTCTTCAAACGAGGCGTCAACGTTGATGTGTCTGTATCGCAATTGACTGTTTGATCAAACATTACGCATTTTTAAATGGATAGTAACGAGGCAAAAAATTAAATAACAATCAGCCGATAAGAAACCAAACGTGTTTACACTTCAACGTAACCATAAAAATTAATGTTTGAAATACTATGTTTGACATGTCTGTATGCAAAGCAAAAAGTATTTTACCAATACATATGCCGAGTTTGTCCAACCATTTGATGTGTCTATATGCCCCTTTATTTCCGTGTGTAATTTCTGATGTGACATAGTTTTGCAACGCAATCTATTCAATTCATGTTCTATATTAAACAACGAATATACTATTGAAATAAGCATACATACATATGACAGATGTTACATCAAGTCTTGAGGCCTTTGTTAAAACAGTAATAAGGTTTTTTTAATGCGAAACAAATCCATTCCTCCGTTTTGAATGGAAATGCATTCAATGGTATAGCCGATTTTTTTAAAATTTAACAATAAAGTTACTATTGTATTGTTAAAACAGTTGCTAAAAAATTTCGTCAATAACAAAAGTATACTCGGTTTTGGAATAGAGAAACAAGGACATGCAAATATAACAATTCAATTCCTAAAAACTCACATAAACATCAGAAAATAATGCAACATTACAAGAGATATGACATAAAAAAAATAAATTCGTTAAAAAATAAAATATTTAAGATATGAGATCAAAAAAAATAAAAAAGTCATATCTCATTCACTTTTTTATTATCGAAAACACTCGTTCACTCTACAGAAGTTGGTCGAATAGTTAAAAGTGCTCTTAACAAGTATGGAATGTTTAAAACTTCGCGAAAAGTTTTCTATCTACAACAGCTTTTTTATTATTATTACATTGAATTTTCATTATTTTTATTACGTCCACCAAAAAGATAATTTTAAACATATCCAACTACTGAGAACTTTGGAGCATATACTAATCTCATGATTTCTATTAAAGAAATCTAGCTCGTCAAATACTTGATCAAAGTGAATTTTTTTTGTCTCTCCTCCATTTCGATGGTGTAGAGCCTGTAACATTCGTTCACCAAGTACCTATTAAATTTGTGCGGATTTTGCGCAACAAATCGGGAAGCTGAAAGAGTTGAAATGTCGGGACAGGAATTATCGGGAAAAGATCTAGTAGGTACCAACCAATCTTAACTGTATGGCGCTTTTCTTCGAACGGTTGTTAAGAGTATTAAGGTACAAATATTTTATTTTATTTTTATTTAATTACAATACAAAGTAAATTCATATTCTATATAAATTCATTATAAAACATTAATACGAGCTAGCTTTGCAAACCCCTTTGAGGGTTTTGACATTTAATTATAATTATATTTTAATTTGTCATTGGACTCATCAGGGACTCATTTGTCCGGAGTTTTTCAAACTGAAATTAAAAAATACAAAATACTGTAGAGGCTCGAAAACGTTGAGCAGCTTTCGGCCACCACAATGGACTTACCATTATAAATTTCTTCAATTTTAACAATTAAAAGAATCATTTATGCTGCAGTGTTAGGTACATTTGACGAAATTAAGAGAACAGCTTTACACAACGCGGGATACGTGGACCTGGAGGAGCATTCTGAATATCACTTACCATGCTTCTTGTGAAAAGAGTGCAACAGGCAGAAAAATACGTAAAGAATGAGTTCATTTATGTGATGCACCAATATCAAGGAAATGTTAAGAATTCAAAACCAAATACTTAACTGTTTCAAGCCTCTACTGTGGAACTCTATTCTATAATATGAAAAAAATTAAATGAAGAATTCTAATTCATTGGAATTGACGGAGACACACTACATATGTGTAATTCAAATAAAAATGACGTCTAATGTCATGAGGTCTCAGTATTTCTAAACATTAAGGGGTCAACAAAGGTGTGGGCAGAGACTATAAGCTGGTGATGGCTCAGACAAGGCTCCAAATTGTTTAATACATTATAAAATCAAATATGCTGTGACTGGATATATTTTCCATAACGAGAGCAGAAGCTCAGCCCTGCAGTTTTGTAGGAAATTTGGAGTTCCCCGTCTTTTGGGATATGTTACATAACGATTAAGTTTGAATCAACACTTACATGGATTTATTTTACGGCCACAAATTCTCTTAAGATAATTCACATTAGCATCTCCAATCCTTCAGCAGATTCATTTTTTTTTATATTTCGTTAAAGTGTAGAAATATTCCACATATATTTTGAGCAATTATCGTTCTTATCTGCATTTTTTTTTTCAAAATATTTAATTTTATTTATCAAAAGTTTATTCCTTTTAAGACATTGTTTTACAATTTATTACCTGTGCGGACGCAAATGGTAGGCACAAGTGAAAGCGGTGGGTGATTGGTAAATACGCAAATCCACGTTGCTTTAAGGGAATACACCAATTCCATTGGAATAGGCCAATTCGAAGAAGTCGTGGATGAATTCCATCGTTTGTTTATAAAACAGCTCAACCTATTTTTTGGTTAGATTTTTTCTTATGACAACCATTTTGGCAGGTTCTCAAATTTTCTGCGGAAAATAATTTCCCCATCAAAGGCATTGTGTTGAATGTACTGCACATAAGCTAATTGACATGCTACAGTCTGATGATGTAAACAAGAGCTTCCCAACTCAAACAAAATAAAATATTGTTTATTAATATTTTTTAACTAATATGGCTCAAATTCGTATTTCTACTCATCTAGGGAGGTGCGTGTCTAAACTTGCTCACCTAGTACCTACGTGTACCCCTCAATTAATGTTCCCGCACACCAAAATGTGTCAAAAAATATCCGCATAACTCCCTGTCCTTGTATATTAGGTATTTTCCGCTATTGTTGCAGTAGTTTTACTTGACTTAGAGGTTACTCTTGTACTTGTAAAGCCACCGGCGTTTACGAACTTCGCGTTCTTACGATCCCGAGTTGGCATTGTGATGGTCGCAAACACTTCATATCACACCACGGCCATCGATATACATATATATATCGACTATACGTTCTGTATTCGAATTATATGCATTGTTCCTACTAAACAGTACCTTTCACCTCCACAATGAACGATACAAAAGTAATAGAAATTTCTGCTCATGGCATACAGAAAGGACATCGCAAAGGCAATTCCACAAGTACTGCTGCTTGTTAAAATTTGTTTTCATTACACACACCAAACTTTAGGTTATTTTGTTTACCAGGAATGTGCACTACATACATTGCTCATCTTGAAATATCGCGGAAAATTATTCTTGAGCTTTCAAAGACTTGGAGACTTCTTTGCATATGGTTCCTTGGTTCGTGCTGGAACATACTCTGACGCCAATCAAATTTGTATGTTTTCAGCACTATGTGAATACACCCATCATATGTATATCCTCTACACGGCTCCGGCTTTTTAAAGGAAAAATCATCCAAGTGTTTCTGCACCAGTTAATCACAAAGTGCAGAATTATCCACAATCAGGCAAAGTCTGTAATGTGTCTTGCTGGGGACGTGCATATATATCCTTTATGTTGCAAACCTCTTTTCAACAGGATGTGAATACACCTATGAATGTATAGTCTTTATCTAGAAATTGTCTAACCCCCTATCCGAATAGCTATCGACGGCATTGTACAACACGATGAATGCACATGTAATTGGTCTCGGGATTAACGTTTCGGAGGAACCGATAAATCCACAATTTTTCAGCAATAAATCGATGCATGTTTGCTGGCTGTGTGACTGTACCTTTGCGTTGTGTAGGAAAAATATATAAATTTGCACCCCAAATCAAATACCACATACATATATATAAGTATGAGAGCTTGTGTGTGAGTGTATGTGCGAGCTTGTTTTGATTACCTACCAGATGGATGGATGTGGCAACAGGCTATGAAACTGTCTGCCACTATCTTTTAGGAGGACCGATATAACGAATAAAAACAAGTTGTCGCCAAATTTGCCGACCGAAGAAGTATGTAGTGCAACATAAAAATGAAAAAAAAAAACCCAAGTCATCAGCTGCTTCGCCATGTGTTTTGCAGAAACCAACATAACCGAACGAACCAGTGACTCAGAGCGAGCATAGAAAAAGAAAAAAAAAAAACTATAACCAGAAATGCGTGCGTGTGTTCGTGCTTGTGTGTATGTATACGTACCAGTGACTGGCGAAGAGTAATGATTTTCTTCTGTGAAAAAATTATGAAGTCTGCATGCTTAGCTCCGACGACCATGCGGTAAAGACGAAAAAAAAAAAAACTAAATGACAGGAACAATAAATAAGGTTAGAAGGGAGATAAGCTAAGGCCCGGATGAAATTAAAACAAGGTAGTTGTTCAATTGTTCTCAAATCAGCAGCTCCAGTATTTTAATTTACAATTAAAAAACAATCACAGTGATATTTGAAATTTTTGTTTTTTGTTGTTTTTATGTTAGTTTTTATATAAATTTGAAAGTAAATAAACTTAGTGCTTCTGAGATGGTTGCTTTATTTCTCTGCATTACATCGCTCCATACTATCAATCCATCGTTCAGTTCGTTACATCTATGGAGAAGGGGGTATAGATGAATTTTCCTAGGGCTCGGCTGAAGAGATGCAAATTGGAGATGTGTTCACAGCGATTCTCAATGTTTTATTTTCAGCTTTTTCTTTATTAAATTTCAAATTTTCTTTTCAATCCACCACATTTTCTGTATTTTGTTTTCTCGTTTTGTATTGGGACACTTTATATCCAAAGTAGAATAGAATGATATACTTTGAATAGACGTTGGCTGCATAACATGCAGTTTGTTAGATCATATAAAGTTGATGGGCTGCTTGTGCAGCATGGAATAATTCAAGAGATTGTATATCGGATTTGAGGATTATAGGTATGTTTTGTAATAATCTTAAAAATGTTTTTCAAAGAGTGGATTCGGTGACAGTGTAGTTGGAGGAAATGAATGAGGTCAATCGGTAGTGGCAATGATTGACCGCTTCCTAGTTACGACTCCCCTTTTCCTCGCACTCGCGTCTCAGATGACCGCTTTTGCCGCAGCCGTAGCATGTCTTTGCCGTATCTGGACAATTTTTGGAGATGTGGCCAGTGCGGTTGCACTTGTAGCACGAAATGTTACTGGATCCGCGATCGTTAGCTGCATCAGGACAGTTACGCGCCCAGTGTCCGACCTTATTGCAATTGAAACACGTTGGATTGTCGGGTTGAGTACAATCCTTGGAAATGTGGCCGATGCCATTGCAGCGATAACAGCGTTCAGACTCCTCGGGACAGGCACGAGCAAAATGACCGAACTGGTTACACTTGAAGCACTTTTCGCGATTGTTTCCGCGTCTCATATCACGGCCGCCGCCGCCGCCACCACCACCACCTCCTCCGCCACCACCGCCTCCTCCAGAATTGCAGTCGCGGGCAAAATGGCCCGGACGGTTGCACTTGTAGCACGTGGAAGCCATCGACATTCTGATGTGTTGTGTATGTGCCTTACCAATTAAAAAGTCTTTGCAACAGTCCAAACAATTAATCAACTAAATGCAAAGATTATCGACTCGGTGAAATTTTCTTTCACCACTCCACGCACTAAATACAAATCGAAATGGCTGCCGACTGTTCAACCAACAGTGCCTCCTACTTCACTTAGCAAGAACAATGCCCACAACAAATGCTGCCAAGTAAACGTTGATTTCCTAATCGATACTGAATTCTTGCATTTCATTCCGCAGTTTCAACAATGCCCACACTCCCAGTGCTGCCCAGCTTTTAATTTGCCAAAACGACACATTATTGCTTAATAGGGTCGTTCATACGGTTAGATTTACATGACGATCTATCGGATCGGTCTCAGTAATGTTAAAGTCGACATTTTTTACGATTCCGAATGGTACTTTAAAATTTATATTTAATTCAATTGTCAACTTGAAAAATTAACGTTAGCGGGCTAATAAGCAAATTTAATTCAATTAATTGACAGAAATAACTAATTATGCGGTGTTTACACGATACGTCTGATCATGGCGTGTACGCGAAGAATGGCGTTTTCCAAGAAACGATACATGCATTTTCTTCAACCTGTCAGTTAGTTAGACTTGTGAAAAGCGATAATTTCACTGTCGTACGAAATATTAATTATCTATTTGTATAACACTATACCATTGGTATAAACTATAAATACTGAAAATTTGATGAAAATTGGACGATGGTAACATCGTATTCTTGGAGGTCAAAGTTAAGTCACTGGGTCCAGTAATTAAGTCACATAAGTTTCAAGATTATTGGATTATGTTAACATGTATTGCATGGAGGTCAAAAGTCATATATAAGGAAATGGTAAATTTTCAAATTTCTGCTTTGATGCTTTCATATAAGAGGACTAAATAGCATTTGGTTCTGAATAAAATAAGACCTTGTCTAAGGAAATTGATTAAAAATTACCAATATAGGGGTACTTTTTCCGAAAAGTATGTCCATAATGGTTCTTATTTATAATAAGCATTTACACAAAGAGTATATATATTGCAAAGAGTATATATATTGAAAGAGATTCCATCAACTTCGAAAGTATTTTTTCGGTTGAAAAAACTCCGTCTGCGATTAGAAATGGGAATAGTTTTTGGGAAATTTTATTTTGGGAGAATTGGGAAATTATATTTAAATGAGAAATTTGCAATTGGACATTTTTGAGAGAAATGAAAAAGCAAAATCAAAACCAATTATAAATCCGTGGACTTGGTGGGAAATAGTGATGGCGGGGGGTGGTGGTTGTAAATCACAACAGCAGCAGACGAGCAATCATATGATTCTAATTCTGAAGTATTAGGCTCGCAGAAAATTATGAAAGCAATTCTTCCTTTTATTTTGTTGACATTTTACAATGAACATTTCTATGCAAATACAAAAAAAAGAAGCCAATAGAGAACGGCAGAAATATGTATTTGTGTGTGTTTATGCTGCGTAAGGGAATTGCTCTGCCCGCACATATGACAACAAAGGTTTGTCTGTGCGCAGAGGAGTCAATGAGAGACGGAAGGGAAACACTTCAACGAAAGTGATTTTTCTTATTGGTTTCTCAATATTCTGCGAGCCGTGTATTTTGGATTGTGAATGCTACGGGATAGGTAGCTTTTTTACGCCTTTTCCCGTCATGCTTTCACCACCTACCTTCCCCCACAGCCCTCTTACTCCAATATGTTTTTTTTTCTGAAAATGTTAAAATGAAATTTGGCAACGCAGCTACAGAAAAACAAAATTAAAAAAAACAAAAAATTTTCAATTGCCAAATTTCAATTTAAGATTTTAAGAAATTGAAATAATTGAAAAATTTTAAAATTTTGCATTGTTGGAAAAGAGAAGGGGTGGTAGAAAGGAAGGCGGGAATTGTTTGAGATGTTGTTGTTTCTTTGGTAATTGAATATGAAGTCGTGTTGTTGTTGGTGTTTTGTTACAATGAGACAACGATGTTCATAATTTCTATGAGCAGGCGCACAGAAAAAATAAGAAGTTCTTTGACAAAATCGACAGAAATGCATAATTTATTTGAAATTTCGTTTGGTTTCAGGTTGATCGAAAAAGAGAGGGTGGTAGTAAGTAAGACGGGAATAGATTCTGTTTGTTATGTTGTTCCTTTTTTTTTTTTTTTGTTGATGGTCATTCTGTCGGTGTATGGGGATGGTGAGGGTAGAAGAAGTTGCAAAATAGAAAGAAATTCATATTTGTTTTGAAATTTGCTTTCGTTTTTGCATTGATGGAAAAAGGGAGAGGGTAGAGGAATGTGATGATGATGGTCATGGAGTAGAGAAGAGTGGATGGAGGGGGTGCCAGAAGAAGTTGGCCAAATAGACAAAAAATCACAATTTTTTTAATTTTTCAATTTTTTAATAAAAATTGAAAAATAAAGGGGGGTGTGTAGTAGAACGTCAGAGGGGCATGGGGTAAAAAAAACATATTGGAGTAAGAGGGGTGTGGGGGAAGGTAGGTGGTGAAAGCATGACTGGCAAAGGCAGAAAAAACTACCTATCTCGCAACATTCACAATCCAAACTACACGGCTCGCAGAATACTGAGAAACCAATAAGAAAAAACACTTTCATTGAAGTGTTTCCCTTCCGTATCTCATTGACTCCTCTGCGCACAGACAAACCTTTGTTGTCATATGTGCGGGCAGAGCAATTCCCTTACGCAGCATAAACACACACACACAAATACATATTTCTGCCGTTCTCTATTGGCTTCTTTTTTTTGTATTTGCATAGAAATGTTCATTGTAAAATGTCAACAAAATAAAAGGAAGAATTGCTTTCATAATTTTCTGCGAGCCTAATACTTCAGAATTAGAATCATATGATTGCTCGTCTGCTGCTGTTGTGATTTACAACCACCACCCCCCGCCATCACTATTTCCCACCAAGTCCACGGATTTATAATTGGTTTTGATTTTGCTTTTTCATTTCTCTCAAAAATGTCCAATTGCAAATTTCTCATTTAAATATAATTTCCCAATTCTCCCAAAATAAAATTTCCCAAAAACTATTCCCATTTCTAACCGCAGACGGAGTTTTTTCAACCGAAAAAATACTTTCGAAGTTGATGGAATCTCTTTCAATATATCAAAGAGTATATATATTGAAAGAGATTCCATCAACTTCGAAAGTATTTTTTCGGTTGAAAAAACTCCGTCTGCGATTAGAAATGGGAATAGTTTTTGGGAAATTTTATTTTGGGAGAATTGGGAAATTATATTTAAATGAGAAATTTGCAATTGGACATTTTTGAGAGAAATGAAAAAGCAAAATCAAAACCAATTATAAATCCGTGGACTTGGTGGGAAATAGTGATGGCGGGGGGTGGTGGTTGTAAATCACAACAGCAGCAGACGAGCAATCATATGATTCTAATTCTGAAGTATTAGGCTCGCAGAAAATTATGAAAGCAATTCTTCCTTTTATTTTGTTGACATTTTACAATGAACATTTCTATGCAAATACAAAAAAAAGAAGCCAATAGAGAACGGCAGAAATATGTATTTGTGTGTGTTTATGCTGCGTAAGGGAATTGCTCTGCCCGCACATATGACAACAAAGGTTTGTCTGTGCGCAGAGGAGTCAATGAGAGACGGAAGGGAAACACTTCAACGAAAGTGATTTTTCTTATTGGTTTCTCAATATTCTGCGAGCCGTGTATTTTGGATTGTGAATGCTACGGGATAGGTAGCTTTTTTACGCCTTTTCCCGTCATGCTTTCACCACCTACCTTCCCCCACAGCCCTCTTACTCCAATATGTTTTTTTTTCTGAAAATGTTAAAATGAAATTTGGCAACGCAGCTACAGAAAAACAAAATTAAAAAAAACAAAAAATTTTCAATTGCCAAATTTCAATTTAAGATTTTAAGAAATTGAAATAATTGAAAAATTTTAAAATTTTGCATTGTTGGAAAAGAGAAGGGGTGGTAGAAAGGAAGGCGGGAATTGTTTGAGATGTTGTTGTTTCTTTGGTAATTGAATATGAAGTCGTGTTGTTGTTGGTGTTTTGTTACAATGAGACAACGATGTTCATAATTTCTATGAGCAGGCGCACAGAAAAAATAAGAAGTTCTTTGACAAAATCGACAGAAATGCATAATTTATTTGAAATTTCGTTTGGTTTCAGGTTGATCGAAAAAGAGAGGGTGGTAGTAAGTAAGACGGGAATAGATTCTGTTTGTTATGTTGTTCCTTTTTTTTTTTTTTTGTTGATGGTCATTCTGTCGGTGTATGGGGATGGTGAGGGTAGAAGAAGTTGCAAAATAGAAAGAAATTCATATTTGTTTTGAAATTTGCTTTCGTTTTTGCATTGATGGAAAAAGGGAGAGGGTAGAGGAATGTGATGATGATGGTCATGGAGTAGAGAAGAGTGGATGGAGGGGGTGCCAGAAGAAGTTGGCCAAATAGACAAAAAATCACAATTTTTTTAATTTTTCAATTTTTTAATAAAAATTGAAAAATAAAGGGGGGTGTGTAGTAGAACGTCAGAGGGGCATGGGGTAAAAAAAACATATTGGAGTAAGAGGGGTGTGGGGGAAGGTAGGTGGTGAAAGCATGACTGGCAAAGGCAGAAAAAACTACCTATCTCGCAACATTCACAATCCAAACTACACGGCTCGCAGAATACTGAGAAACCAATAAGAAAAAACACTTTCATTGAAGTGTTTCCCTTCCGTATCTCATTGACTCCTCTGCGCACAGACAAACCTTTGTTGTCATATGTGCGGGCAGAGCAATTCCCTTACGCAGCATAAACACACACACACAAATACATATTTCTGCCGTTCTCTATTGGCTTCTTTTTTTTGTATTTGCATAGAAATGTTCATTGTAAAATGTCAACAAAATAAAAGGAAGAATTGCTTTCATAATTTTCTGCGAGCCTAATACTTCAGAATCTCTCTCTTTGGCAAAGAGTATATATATTGAAAGAGATTCCATCAACTTCGAAAGTATTTTTTCGGTTGAAAAAACTCCGTCTGCGGTTAGAAATGGGAATAGTTTTTGGGAAATTTTATTTTGGGAGAATTGGGAAATTATATTTAAATGAGAAATTTGCAATTGGACATTTTTGAGAGAAATGAAAAAGCAAAATCAAAACCAATTATAAATCCGTGGACTTGGTGGGAAATAGTGATGGCGGGGGGTGGTGGTTGTAAATCACAACAGCAGCAGACGAGCAATCATATGATTCTAATTCTGAAGTATTAGGCTCGCAGAAAATTATGAAAGCAATTCTTCCTTTTATTTTGTTGACATTTTACAATGAACATTTCTATGCAAATACAAAAAAAAGAAGCCAATAGAGAACGGCAGAAATATGTATTTGTGTGTGTTTATGCTGCGTAAGGGAATTGCTCTGCCCGCACATATGACAACAAAGGTTTGTCTGTGCGCAGAGGAGTCAATGAGAGACGGAAGGGAAACACTTCAACGAAAGTGATTTTTCTTATTGGTTTCTCAATATTCTGCGAGCCGTGTATTTTGGATTGTGAATGCTACGGGATAGGTAGCTTTTTTACGCCTTTTCCCGTCATGCTTTCACCACCTACCTTCCCCCACAGCCCTCTTACTCCAATATGTTTTTTTTTCTGAAAATGTTAAAATGAAATTTGGCAACGCAGCTACAGAAAAACAAAATTAAAAAAAACAAAAAATTTTCAATTGCCAAATTTCAATTTAAGATTTTAAGAAATTGAAATAATTGAAAAATTTTAAAATTTTGCATTGTTGGAAAAGAGAAGGGGTGGTAGAAAGGAAGGCGGGAATTGTTTGAGATGTTGTTGTTTCTTTGGTAATTGAATATGAAGTCGTGTTGTTGTTGGTGTTTTGTTACAATGAGACAACGATGTTCATAATTTCTATGAGCAGGCGCACAGAAAAAATAAGAAGTTCTTTGACAAAATCGACAGAAATGCATAATTTATTTGAAATTTCGTTTGGTTTCAGGTTGATCGAAAAAGAGAGGGTGGTAGTAAGTAAGACGGGAATAGATTCTGTTTGTTATGTTGTTCCTTTTTTTTTTTTTTTGTTGATGGTCATTCTGTCGGTGTATGGGGATGGTGAGGGTAGAAGAAGTTGCAAAATAGAAAGAAATTCATATTTGTTTTGAAATTTGCTTTCGTTTTTGCATTGATGGAAAAAGGGAGAGGGTAGAGGAATGTGATGATGATGGTCATGGAGTAGAGAAGAGTGGATGGAGGGGGTGCCAGAAGAAGTTGGCCAAATAGACAAAAAATCACAATTTTTTTAATTTTTCAATTTTTTAATAAAAATTGAAAAATAAAGGGGGGTGTGTAGTAGAACGTCAGAGGGGCATGGGGTAAAAAAAACATATTGGAGTAAGAGGGGTGTGGGGGAAGGTAGGTGGTGAAAGCATGACTGGCAAAGGCAGAAAAAACTACCTATCTCGCAACATTCACAATCCAAACTACACGGCTCGCAGAATACTGAGAAACCAATAAGAAAAAACACTTTCATTGAAGTGTTTCCCTTCCGTATCTCATTGACTCCTCTGCGCACAGACAAACCTTTGTTGTCATATGTGCGGGCAGAGCAATTCCCTTACGCAGCATAAACACACACACACAAATACATATTTCTGCCGTTCTCTATTGGCTTCTTTTTTTTGTATTTGCATAGAAATGTTCATTGTAAAATGTCAACAAAATAAAAGGAAGAATTGCTTTCATAATTTTCTGCGAGCCTAATACTTCAGAATCTCTCTCTTTGGCAAAGAGTATATATATTGAAAGAGATTCCATCAACTTCGAAAGTATTTTTTCGGTTGAAAAAACTCCGTCTGCGGTTAGAAATGGGAATAGTTTTTGGGAAATTTTATTTTGGGAGAATTGGGAAATTATATTTAAATGAGAAATTTGCAATTGGACATTTTTGAGAGAAATGAAAAAGCAAAATCAAAACCAATTATAAATCCGTGGACTTGGTGGGAAATAGTGATGGCGGGGGGTGGTGGTTGTAAATCACAACAGCAGCAGACGAGCAATCATATGATTCTAATTCTGAAGTATTAGGCTCGCAGAAAATTATGAAAGCAATTCTTCCTTTTATTTTGTTGACATTTTACAATGAACATTTCTATGCAAATACAAAAAAAAGAAGCCAATAGAGAACGGCAGAAATATGTATTTGTGTGTGTTTATGCTGCGTAAGGGAATTGCTCTGCCCGCACATATGACAACAAAGGTTTGTCTGTGCGCAGAGGAGTCAATGAGAGACGGAAGGGAAACACTTCAACGAAAGTGATTTTTCTTATTGGTTTCTCAATATTCTGCGAGCCGTGTATTTTGGATTGTGAATGCTACGGGATAGGTAGCTTTTTTACGCCTTTTCCCGTCATGCTTTCACCACCTACCTTCCCCCACAGCCCTCTTACTCCAATATGTTTTTTTTTCTGAAAATGTTAAAATGAAATTTGGCAACGCAGCTACAGAAAAACAAAATTAAAAAAAACAAAAAATTTTCAATTGCCAAATTTCAATTTAAGATTTTAAGAAATTGAAATAATTGAAAAATTTTAAAATTTTGCATTGTTGGAAAAGAGAAGGGGTGGTAGAAAGGAAGGCGGGAATTGTTTGAGATGTTGTTGTTTCTTTGGTAATTGAATATGAAGTCGTGTTGTTGTTGGTGTTTTGTTACAATGAGACAACGATGTTCATAATTTCTATGAGCAGGCGCACAGAAAAAATAAGAAGTTCTTTGACAAAATCGACAGAAATGCATAATTTATTTGAAATTTCGTTTGGTTTCAGGTTGATCGAAAAAGAGAGGGTGGTAGTAAGTAAGACGGGAATAGATTCTGTTTGTTATGTTGTTCCTTTTTTTTTTTTTTTGTTGATGGTCATTCTGTCGGTGTATGGGGATGGTGAGGGTAGAAGAAGTTGCAAAATAGAAAGAAATTCATATTTGTTTTGAAATTTGCTTTCGTTTTTGCATTGATGGAAAAAGGGAGAGGGTAGAGGAATGTGATGATGATGGTCATGGAGTAGAGAAGAGTGGATGGAGGGGGTGCCAGAAGAAGTTGGCCAAATAGACAAAAAATCACAATTTTTTTAATTTTTCAATTTTTTAATAAAAATTGAAAAATAAAGGGGGGTGTGTAGTAGAACGTCAGAGGGGCATGGGGTAAAAAAAACATATTGGAGTAAGAGGGGTGTGGGGGAAGGTAGGTGGTGAAAGCATGACTGGCAAAGGCAGAAAAAACTACCTATCTCGCAACATTCACAATCCAAACTACACGGCTCGCAGAATACTGAGAAACCAATAAGAAAAAACACTTTCATTGAAGTGTTTCCCTTCCGTATCTCATTGACTCCTCTGCGCACAGACAAACCTTTGTTGTCATATGTGCGGGCAGAGCAATTCCCTTACGCAGCATAAACACACACACACAAATACATATTTCTGCCGTTCTCTATTGGCTTCTTTTTTTTGTATTTGCATAGAAATGTTCATTGTAAAATGTCAACAAAATAAAAGGAAGAATTGCTTTCATAATTTTCTGCGAGCCTAATACTTCAGAATTAGAATCATATGATTGCTCGTCTGCTGCTGTTGTGATTTACAACCACCACCCCCCGCCATCACTATTTCCCACCAAGTCCACGGATTTATAATTGGTTTTGATTTTGCTTTTTCATTTCTCTCAAAAATGTCCAATTGCAAATTTCTCATTTAAATATAATTTCCCAATTCTCCCAAAATAAAATTTCCCAAAAACTATTCCCATTTCTAACCGCAGACGGAGTTTTTTCAACCGAAAAAATACTTTCGAAGTTGATGGAATCTCTTTCAATATATATACTCTTTGCTCTTTGCATTTACATTTGAAATGATCTAGTGGTTGTTGTCTATGATAGCATTACTACACTAATCTCACAGAGCATACTTTGTGGCTGTAACTTAACAAAACACACATACTACTTGATCGAAAGTGAGAAATTTTCCACCATAGACATTTGAAGTCTATGAAACCCATCGTCCAATTTTTCCCAATTAATTATAACACCTAATATTACACTTTCACGAAATTTCAAACAAATCCATTGAAAAATAATTAAAATTCATGCCTACAAATTCAAAATTTTCCCAGGCTTCAACATTTGATCGGAATGCGTTATCCGATACGTTATCCGATTTTACTCAAATTTTCTGTTTAGACGCTTCACACTAATTATAAAAATATTCCGACCCGCACTCCTTAAATTTTATCTGTTGTTTTTTTCCACACAACTGGCGACCTGTTGGGACAGACTGTGAACCCAATATACATATAAGGAAAAACATTTTGACATTTATGGCGAAACAATTTTTTCCGTCCCTTTGAAAAAATTCCCCGTATCGTAAATTTTTTTGGCGGAATTTATTTCAATAAAAAAATCTATTCTACTGCAAAGAATATAGGAAATGATCATATATGGTTGGAATACAGAATTAAGTACCAAGGTGGAACTGGAGGTGTCTTCTTCTATTACACTACTTACTTATTTCCCTTAACATTCCATGAAGGAGAATTTCTCTCGAATCAGTGAGTTGTGTGCGATATAATTGTCTATACTCACTGACCGGGACCCACTGTTTAAACTTTAAAGCCGATTCCGAATGGCTAGTGCTTTTTCTAGAGAAGTTTTACTCGGCTTAGAGATTACTCTCTTACTCGTAAAGCAGCATCGCCAGCATTAACGGCGTAGCGGTAACTGTCAATGGGAAGCGATATCGTGATATGATTAAAAATTTTGGTAATGGCAGAACTGCATGTTTTGGGCTTCATTAACATGTGGTATCAACAAGACAGTGCCACATCGCATACAGCCAGGATTACAATGGAATTACTGCGAGACCACTTTCCAAAACAAGTTATTTCAAGAAATGAAATTGAATTGAGTGGACCGGACTTTTTTTTGTGGGGATTTTTGAAAAACAATACCGCGTGAAATGTGTGAGGCTAACAGAGACGGACAATTATCTGGCATTGTATTCCATACATAATTGCCGACATTAAATAAAACATTTATAATATAAGATCTATTCTCTTTCATTTAATCAAAAATTATAAGCAAACAAAATAGTATACCTTCTCGACGGACACCCTGTGTTTGCTACATATTTTAAATTATAAATACATTGCAAATAAAGAAGACTAATAGAGTTACTACCATTTTGTTGAAAATTCTTGGCTTTAGTAGAGATATTATTTCGAATTGTTCCCGTTTATCTGAACATATTGGTGACCGTTATAAGATAAAAAGGGAATAATTCGGAATTGTTAAAAAAAAAACCGCGATATAAATGCTTGAAACACGTGGGCGCAACTAAAAATAAATCTCTTTTGTTGATACATAAGTAGTTACTCTGGAGACATGAAGAGTGACAATGGTATTTTTTGACGAAAGAGTAGACAATATAATGGGAGATTTTTACAGTGAGTGGAGTTGATCATTATGTATGGTTTTTTAATAAAAAGTGAAAATTTCTAAATGTTGAGTTAATACCCTTTTGTTGAACAGGTGCGATATGCTGGTGTGATAGCAGAAATTATGAATCGTATGTAAAACGACGATTTTGACATACATACGAAATTACATATGGATACAAAAAGTGACAGTACATATGTAAAAAACATATCGTCTGATGGCAGCTTAATTTGTACACAATTTAGTCTAAACGACATTTTTCCAACAGAGCGCACTGCGAACAAAACACACATTTACAGTGAAATAATTCAGCGTTTGCTAAAGGACTGTAATGAGAGCGCAATCACAACATCCATTATACTCCTTGCTTTGGATCACCTTCCCTCACTCATAACCCAGCGAACCAAACTCTCAAAGTTTGGTCAGAAGTCGGGACGAAAGTCATCAAATACTTCCGAATTCTCACCAAAATCGGTACGAAAAATGTATGAAATGTTTTGCTGAAAGTTTTCGGACCGATCAGAAAACCTTCAGAATTCGGTCAGACGTTCCTGAACAAAATTCAAAAGTATTCCTCAGACCAGAGTACATATACTCTTTATTAAATTCAATAGTATTTTCGGCGACAGTATTTTTTGGCCATGCTAATTACTGCCATCTAGAGTTTGCAGCTGAACTAATGCGTCCACAAACGACTTCGGACGCCAGCCCTCTGTATGGACTTTGGGTAATGCGATGACAACAGTTGAGAAAAGCTTTTGTGTATAGCTGGAAGCTTTCGATTTAGCTTAGAGAAACTTTAGGCGACTTCCAGTAAGATGCTTCACGAGTTCATTTCAATTTCAGCTGATGTGCAGAATTCATCGTGTGTGAAAGTTATACACCGGAAATTTTAGCTCATCTGCAAACACGCACATATATAATGACTACCCGCGTAAATGCTCGTGCGAGGATGTGTGACCGTTTGCTGTTTCTGTTTGACCAATTGTTATTGTGGCTCACGTACGATTAATGTTTTTGGCAAATGCCACTTTCGAAGCAATAAAAAATCTGTACTAGCAGGAGTAGTTTCATGGCTCATGGTGGTGTGCGAAACGCAATGCAAGTAAATGGGACTTACATGCCATGCGATTAACACCCGTCGTGTTTACCCTCTCCAACATCTTTTGGTCATTCAACTCAAAACTACTAGCTTGAGTGTTTATTGTGTGTTAAATCAGCATAATCAGTTTGTGTTTGAATTCTGCAATAATTTTTTGATAACTCAATTAACTATTTATGTATATCAAAAGACGAAGAAGCGTTTTAATCTTTTTACTCGGTTGATAATCAGGCTATGTAGTACAGGCTTACGCAAAGCCGCTATTTAACCTGATATCAAGTTTTTTTGGTAGCCTGTGTAATGATTGGCCTAAAGTGTGAGTGGTATCTGTCCAAGAATAAAAAATATATATCTAGGCGATTTGTAGGTGTCCCGACTAATAAACTATGGAACTCTATGTGGGGTGGGTATATGTATTAGAAGAAGAAGAATTAATTTCGTATGTTGCTTGTTCAGAAAATGAAAAACGCAAACCACTTTTGGTTTTCTTAATGGCATTGTTTTTTTTTTTAGTTACTTGAACTCCATACATTTTTTTTCACTTAAGTTAGTATATTTTATGATATTGACACTTATTTTAATAAGAAAATATAAAATGTATTTATAGCGTCTTGAGATTTTCCCATAAGATATTACTTTTTAAATATACATAGTGCTGGTCACCTATTTTTCCTTGTCAACAACTGCTTGCTTTGAACGAGAATAACAAAGTTTTCATAATGGCTGCCTTATGTCCTCGACAGCCTGACGAATTTTATCTTTGAGGTCGTGAATCGACGTTGAGCTGTTGGCGTAAACCTTATCTTTTACGTGGCCCCAATGGAAGAAGTCGCAAGGTGTTAAATCACAAGATCTCGGTGGCCAATTGTAATCACATCTTCGAGAGAAAACACGTTCCGGAAACTTTTTGTTTGTAGTGAATTTTAATAATTTCAATGCGTTGTTGAAGCGTGTATCGTTTTTAGTAATGGCGCAGTCAAATGTCAAAAAATTAAAGCTTCAAAAGTGACAGCTACCGAAATACCGGGTGATTCAAAATAACGCCTCTTGTTGGAGAACCCTGTATATTCTTGCTGCAGCAGCCATAAGGGTGATGAATAGTTGCCTTATTACAGGTATATCTGACCTTTGAAGATGACTTACTGTTTTTAACCAGCGACCGTAATCATTTAGGGTGTCCTAAGTGTTGTAAGTGTCGTACGTACTAAAGCTGTACAACTGTTGTATATTTTTTGTTGATATTTTCCATATAAAAAAATTGTACGATAGTACAACGTTTGGATATATGTTTTGAAATCGTACTAAGGGACAGTGATGGAAGAAATGGTACATTTGAATAATTTTTGGTACAATTGAAATTATTTGGTATTTATTTATTTTTTATTATTTATTATTTTTCCATTTGACGTTTGAAAATGTACGTTTCTTAGATGTCAGTACATACACATACGACAGGTTGTTCACATACGTACTATTGTAGGTCTCGTACTTTGTTACAACTTACAACATTAGTACACCTTGTGAATTCCCTAATTATGAGTTTAATATGAAAAATTACTTTTAATGATGATAAAAAATCATTATTTTTGAGGAAAAAAATAAAACTCAAAAACAATGTTATGATTTCTATTTTTTCGACCAAAATAAAACTCACTTTTTATATACGAATTTTTTTTATGGGGTTTTTTTGTCAGTATAATTTTTTTTATTAATTTTATTTCTAAAATGGTGTAACAAGTTTTGAAGCTATGCTAATACATGTTAAATTTCTACACCCATACCCTGCCGACACACCACTCCGTTATAATCCAATCCCTCAACCCCTTTATACACCGCAAGCAAAGACAATGTTAAACTTCTGCGATTGTGTCCAAATGATAAAATGTTTGTCTAGCTGCGTGCTCTTTTACTCTTACTCTCTCACGTTTACTTACTTACTTATTTCCCTTAACATAAGTTCCCCGTCTGGAACTTCTCTCGAATCAGTGAGCTGTGTACGATATAATTTGTATACTCACTGACCGGGACCTACTGTTTAAAGCCGGCTCCGAACGGCTTATACTTTTCTGGAGTAGTTTTACATGGCTTAGAGATTGCTCTCTTACTAGTAAAGTCGCCAATATTTACGAGGTGGAAACAGCCGCTGAAAAATGTTTGATGTTTCGAACTCGGGTTCTTCTGTGTGATAGTCGCACACACACAACCTACCACACCACGGCCTTCCACCTCTCTCACGTTTACTTTCTCAAAATGATTTATTTTCAGACCAGACAAATTCTCGGTTCGACAGCGCATTCATCTGGGTTGCTGCACTTCAAATAATGAGTATGGGCTAATATTGAAGAAAACTGTAAAAATCTGACGAAAATGCAAAATTTGTTCAAAAAACACTCATTATGGTGAAATTATTATTCTTTTATGTATGTTCTAAGTGATTAATTTTTTGATTTAAATAAACAAAAATAATCCTTCTTTACGGTCCCTGTTTTTAACACCACAATTAAACATCCTGATAAAATTTGAATTGTGCCTTGTTGTCTCTGAAGAACCCAAATTTTTTCGCACTGCTTACCAAATGGGACTTAAGAATGTTTAAATATTGTTGCGCGTCCATTGTTGTTTCTATAAAGGCTAAGTCTCCCACTCCTTTACTTGAGATGCACCCCCAAATCATAATCGACATTTTTCCAAATTTGACTGTTGGAATGATATTGCGCGTTTCTAGCGATGTTAAAGGCTTGCGCCACACTCTAGTCGGCCCATCGTTGTAATACAACATCATTTTTGTCTCGTCGCAGAATATAACGTCATCCCAATAGTCGGCCAAAAGCGAAACATTCATCGAGGCAAAAGTAAAACGCTTCTCAATGTTTGCTGCAGAAAGGAGTGGTTTTTTACGTGCTGCTCTAGATGAGTACTTATTCTTTATTATGGTCTGCCGCACTGTTTCATGGGAAACAACTACACCACACTCTTCCTTGAGATCCCTCGCAAGTGTTCTGGTTGAAATCTGAGGGTTTTGGTCAATCTTTCTGATCATTAGGCGCTCTGCACGTTTAGTTATTTTAGGCTTAGGGCCACCTACACGCTTTGGCTCCAATCTGCCCTCGTTTTCAGCTCGATTTATAACATTATAAATTGTTTTTCGAGTTACCGAAAACATTTCCGACAGCTCCTGTACACTTTTCCCTAATTGGTGATTGTAATAAATCAGCTGAACAACATCAAACGATAACCTCTTGCCTGGCATTTTTCAAATTCAATATTGCTCGTAATGATGTGCACACAACAAGAATTCATCACCAAATAACTTACAAAATCATAGTAAAGCACATTGCAGATCATAAATAACGGAAAAGTACCGCTAATCGATACGTTAGTGCAAAAACTAATGAGAGAAAGAGTGGAGAAAAGAATTTTGAAAAGAGTTGCTTGACACTAACAAAATTGAGTATTATTTGGTTTTGTTGTACATTACGTGTGTTGTGCATCGGACTTGTACTTTTTTTGTATCAAACTTTTGTAAATATATTATTTTAATAATTATAAACCAAAAAAGTTTGAGGAATGAAATAAATAGTCATATTTTCTTGCTAATAAAGATGAACATTTTAATTTATTTTCAATGTGTAAAGTGATTCTTGACATACTGTACTTAAATGTGTACGTACACTGACCTTAGATACGATAAACCATCAGACGCCGCATCCTCAGAGTGTTGATAGCTCGGGTATGGCGGATCTTTTTATTTTTGCATTTTTCTTTGATTACGTAAAACATATGATTATATGGTATTGCCATATCGAACCAAAATACCGCATTGTTGAACGTTTTTGGGAATTATTGCGCAAAGACGCAATAAAGAGGGCAGACTTCCCAAGTCGTTTGCTGAACATTTCCAATAGGGTATTTAAACAGTATTTGTATTAAAAAAGTAGGTATTTGTTAGGTTAGTAGGTTATTTGCTTTGAAAACCTTTCAAATATTGACATGCTAATTGCGGACATCTGGAGTGTGCTTCCGAACTAATGCATCAGAAAACGACTTGCAACATCTGCCCTCTGTGTGGTCTTTGAATACGGTACGAATCTGAAGAAGGTAAAACGAAAACATTGATACCGATCAAATCCTGTTACAGGCCTGTAGTACAAATGATGTAGAATTTCATACAATTTTCCGTAAATTGATTGTTCATTAAATTTAAATAAAATTTTCATCAAATTGAATTCCAATATCCATTAACTTGTACATCAAGTTTTATTAAACTAATGTAAAATGTTTATTAAATTGTCGAACGGAATTGAAGAAACACATAAATGAAAAGTTCTACATCAAATTGGAGAATATTGTTGTAAGTTGGAAAATGCATCAGATTGATGAACCATTTTTGATAATATAGAGTTATCCATTTCGTGGTTTCAAAAGTATAGGGCTGGAATTCGACATCTGTCAAACTTAATTGTTAAACCAATTTTTTTTCTTTTCAGTTGGAAGTCTGACAGTGACGAAAATGGATCGCTTAACTATCACACAAAGCGTAAAAATTATTAAAACCTACTACAAAAATGGACTGCGATTTTTCGAACAAAATTTTCTTCCGCGACGATGCACATTTCTCACTCGGTGGGTATGTTAATAAACAAAATTGTCGTATTTGGAGTTCTGGAAATCCTCAAGTAATTGAAGAGAGGCCATTACATCCACAAAAAGTCACTGTTTGGTGCGCTCTTTGGTCCGAAGGTGTGATTGGACCTTACGACGAGGGAACGACTGTCACCGTCAATTCGGAGCGTTATGGTTGTATGATAACCGAAATTATTTAAATATGATTTCCGACATATGTGCGCCGCGGCTACGATTTCATGGCGGCTACATTTCCAATAAATCTGACCGTATAGCTTCATTGGTGGCCTGAATAAAGTTGCTACCAAATTGATTTTGCAATAAATCGATTGTTAAGCGCGCTGTATGGAAAGTTTCGCCATCTTGTTGTAACAAATGTCGTTGATGTTTCTGGAAACAAAAATTCATTCGACATGGCGTGAGAGGGTTTGTCATTTGCCGTAACGGCAGCTCCTTAATCATTTAAAAATAATTTTGTTTATGGACATAGCTTGCTTGTTTTATTTTGTTTATGGGTTATGCCGATGTTTCGCATCTTGACCGAATTGGGCTGTCTAAAAATGTTCACCGGTTTTATTTGTGACTCCTCAAGTTGTTAATTTTATAGTCTCTGTTGCTAAAAGGATACATACAGTGTTGCCCAATATGGATGGCGGATTCACCCCATTATAAATCCAACTGTATGCTGTAGTTGTTGCTGTTATTATAATTTATTTCGTAAGGAATGTTGGTCAAGTGTTTGAATTCCACAAGGGTAATGCGGCTGTATTCGGCTCTAACCTAAGGTCCCATAGACGTCGTCGTCGCAGTTTATGGTATTGCCGGGAATATTGTTGTTCGTTGGAGTACCTGTTTGTTCACATCTCAGGTCGCTGTGTTGTTTTCTACGCCCGTCCATCGCTTCCTTCCTGCCTGTAGGCAATTTGTCGACGGAAGATTTATTGCTGCATTGTATTGCCTATAAATTGTTGTCAGGGCATTTTAACAACATTTTTCCTTTATTTTCCTTGTCCTGTCGCAGCCGCTGCCGCAGACAGGCTGGCGACGCCAGCATGCTGCCCCCACGCTAATCTCACGTGAATGAATGAAAAGCCGATTTTGTTCTGTTAACAGCAAACATAAAGAAAGGATTGTTTTATTTGTTTGTTTTTCTTTTTGCTCACATTAATTGTTGTGGTACATCTGTATATATGTATGCAAATTCCAATGTATGTACAGTACATACATACATATATATATATATTACGTATGTTTGTATGTATGTACTCCAAGGTTTTCTTTGGTTGTGTTTTCTTTTTTTTTGGTTTGGTTTTTCAAATATTGTTGATTGTTGAGTAGAATATAATGGTTTCCCCCATGGAAGAAGCAGTGCTGAACACATCAAAGTACACACACACACACACATATATAAAATATACATATATGTATAAATACCTATACATATATATAAATACATATATTCATATGTACATTGTCATACAGTGTCTCAGCTTTGGTTTTGGCTTATATACTATTTGCTTAGGTCTAGTATACATATGTATGTACATATGTAATACATTCAGTATGTGCCAAGTATACACACATGTCTTAACAATAGTTTGCAGGTATGTATGTATTTGCTTTTCATATAGATATAGATGCAGTTACATTTTGTTTTCCGTGAACTATTTAATTAAATTCGGTGGGCATTTTTTGCAATTGTTCAGTTTATGTTTTAAGCGTAACGAGATTATTCACTTATACAATAAATACATACATACGAATTCACATGCACACCACAATCGTGTGGCCAGTCGGTGTACTGCATAAACTGACCAAGTCCATATTATAAAAATAGAAACGGAGTTAATATGACGATATCACATAACAAGAGTATTTCAGGTTGTTATGTGTACTGCCAACGTCAATCATTCTATTGCCAGTTAAAACAAAAAGTATATTACAGAACTGGATTAAAATAAACAAATTAACTTTATGGCATTTTTTCGGAGTAATATGGGTGTGTATAGATTCATTTGAACTGAAAACATATTACAGACATTGACAATTAAAACTGTGCCCGGAAGAGATGAGAAATTTTAATTTTCTTTTATTGTCTCCTTCCACCATTCTGATTTCGTCATTCCGTTCAAAAACAACAAGTGCTGGAATAGCAACAACATTCTCATTTTTCAATAGAAACTCAGAATAAGTAGAGTTCCCATTTGAGAGACTAAAACGGGCTGTTTATTTGGATACATGGATATTGAGATTGCCACCATAGCGGGTCGTATATGGCTTAACGACCTGCCCCTAAAAATTTTAAACAAAAAGATTTTCCTATGTAATTCCCAAAGGCATTGCCATGGGATCCTATTTTTTTTTTTATAATTTTCTTTATTTGATGGGAGACTTCAATGCCAGAGTAAATTAAATTCGATTTCATACACCGAAAAGAAATTTAAAGAAATGAGTAGGAGACAGTAAAAGTGAACAAGTCGGCCATTCCGTTTATATTATCCGATAGAATAAGACATGGAGTTTTATGACGATCCTTGGGGTCCCGGACTAATATTTCACGATGCCGTAATCCATGAATCGAACTTAGCATTCTTATGGGTGTTCTCGTTTCGTATGTCGCCTTTAAATTGTGTCACGGCATTGGATGGCGGCTGATGACATATTAATACAAGAGTTTTTAGCAATTTCCTGACCTATTTATTAATATTTATTCCGGATATGGATTAATACCCATATTAAAATTCCGGTTTATACACTTTTCATATTTTTTTTTTTCAAATAATATTATCTGTGAAGAAAATCCTGATTGTAAGGTAAAATTTGCATTGAACGGTCATTTTCTCCGAACGATGAACAACTCAAGGGGAACTTGATCATTTTATGCATTGTATCGGCGAGTATATGCGAGTATGTATGCAGTTTTGATTAATTCTACTAATAGGTACTTATTATGTATGGTAATATTAACGTAAATACGAAGACAGTTGAAAAATAGAAGGTCATAAAGGTAACTTAACAGGGAGGGCTGCATGTCACAAGATTTACCGGGAACGAATTACTTACAAATTAAGCTTAATGATTGTCGCGGTTCCTGCTTGTATTTACCTTTGTCTATATTTCAGAATTTCCAGAATCACAAGCCCATTGGAACATTCTCACTGCAATCTGATGATATCAACAAAGAGATGGGCATGAAGGGATAACATGGGTGTTCCCCACCGTGGGCGTAGGAATAAAAGGTCCACTCCAATGCACAGTTCAGCTAAGATCGAGCATTAGACTGTTATCTGGTCGACTTTCGACACATTCCGTCTTTATTTGTGAATCGTAACATTCGGGAAATGTGATTATTCGGATTCTCTCTAAAAATCAGAGAGACAGCATATTATCCAACCCGTGCTTAAATTTTGCCAAATTAACTGATGTGCAAGGAATATCAGCATCGATTGAGCGGAGCCTGGAAAGGTGCAACATTAGCTACTCACCTTTTGCCAGCTCCCACATAAATTCACACATCAGAGATTATAATGCACCCTATTTGTTTATTTCCAAAAGTTCAAATTTGACACAACGTAATGTTCCGGTTACATATTTGATCAGGTGGAAGATGAAGGATGTTAATTGTAATTGGGTCTAGCATATAAGGAGGATTAAGAGGCTGTAGTTGATGGTTGAGCTCTGTTCATTGGCAATTAATAGTCAAAAATAAGTCTCTCTGTATGATACGAGTCAGCACCCCTCGTACTTAAATTAGTGCTTCCGTCGACTTTCACCTCGGATTAAATTCCTGTAGAATTTTAAACAAACTGTGTCACTTAATTTCTGTTTGACAGTAATTACAATGATACAATCGAGGCAAAAACAAACCAAATCATCGATAAACCCCACCGACGATCGAAAAGTAAAAGTTCGCGAGGTGACTGACACACACTCACACTGGTCCATAAGCGCAATTGAGTAACCACTTCAAAGCTTTGCGCCGTTTAGTAACCATTAAAGAAATATGGCTTTGTTACAAAACACCAGAACTGCTATGGATCAGTCAAGCCGGTGAAGTACTCTGGAAAAACGTTAACCACAGGGTGGGTCTGTGGAAAAAAAGGATCACTGGTGAATATTATTCACAGATTTCGGATGGATTCAAGAAATGTGCTCTAAGCATCGTACCGGCACAGCGTCCCCATTGGAAATTGGACTGAACGAAACGCCAAGGGCTTACAAGGGCGTACATAATTTGTCTTCTTTTTTTTATAAATTGATTTTGCAACATTAATTTAAATTATTTCAAATATTTAGTAAATCTTCCTTTCAGAAATAAAAAACGCTACAAGTGAGTAGTGAAAGACAACAATGATGTACACGATTTGTTACTTGATTTTTTGCCAATTCGAATATGTAGTAGCAATAAATCGGAACCGTAACGAGGCGTTACAAACGTACACACTCACACACACTACGATATGCTGTGAGGCAGCAATTTCGCTCCCGAGCCTTATTATGATCATCTAAACGGCTATTTAGTAGAGTATTCGTTTGGACCGTCAAATGAATTTAAACAAATGGTAAATAACAAAGAACCAGCAGTGTTGCACGAACTTAGTTTAACTATAATTATGTATGTATGTACGAGAATGTATGTATATTTATTACAATAATAATTATTCGTATTATTTTAGAGATGACTAAGTATGTGTGTATATATGTAGATGCATGTAGTTATTAGGTATCTGTTGTATATTATGTAAATACTTGTATAAATGGATTGTTGTAAATAGTTGGCATGCACAGTCCAGTTGGTAAGTAGGCTACCTGAACTTCGGGACCAAACGCGCCCTGTCACCAGCAAGTGCTCTGACATTTGAAAAATTCGTTTGGACATATTAAGTCATTCTTTGATCTTTGATTATCTGGATATGAAAATACTTTATGTATATAAGTAGTTATATGTATGTAAGTATGTATATGTATAGTTATATAACTATGTATGTATATAGCATAGATTTGATTAGACATGTTTCTATAATTGTTAACACTAATTTAACATCAATTAAATATCTGTTCAAAGACTTCAAAATTACAGTTAGTTTCAATATAAGCGTATTCATTTTTATTTGTTATTGTTAGAAGACAACGGGCCACAGTTGGTCACAAACTCTTGCCCGTGGATGAGCAGATGAGGTTGATAACGGTGATCTGCCAATGTATGTATGTATGTTTGGTGGCAGCCGTCGAAGCGTTGTCGTGGACGAGATGGAAGCTAATAACATGCTCCGAACGAACTGGCTAACATCCGATCCTTAAGAGTTTGTGGCAGTGCGGCGATACGTTTGTCCGTCATGTACTACCGGTGGTTTCTGAGAAAACTATTTTCTTTATGCTTTTTTTTTTTTTTTTTTTTTTTTTTATAAAATACAGTCAACATTTAACAGTCATTTCGATATGATTCTTGATTGGAAGAAGTGTGAATTAGTTGTACTAAGGGATAGATAATTGGATTGGATTGGAAACAAGGGTGAAAGCCAAACAGCCAAATAGCGTCTGTCGTCACAATGAACATTTCAAAGGTATTCCGAATCCATTCAGAAGCAGTCGCATGGTAAATTGACATTTCAATAGTTATTCTAAAAATATATGTATGTACGCATGTATGTATGAGTATGAATCGGAATCGGAATGAAATTCCATGCCATGCTTAGTGTACTTATGTATGTTGCTATATTTGTTAGTGTTGGACAAGGAGAAGTATTTCGTAGTTGTCTATATTATCCGGATCCACGACATGTTCATGATAAAGATATAGCAAAAATATAGGCGATACATCACACATCATTTGTACTCGTCCTTGTGTTTTAATAAAAAAAAAATGACCTGATTGCTGACGCTAGATTTATCTCCAACGGATTCGTAGTTTGCCAGTCGTGTGCAGACGGCTCCATGATTTATAAAACATGAAGATTTTCACAGCTCTTGGATTTGGAAATGTCGCTAAGGCAAATCTTGTGAAGTATTTCTTTCGCCATTTGCAATGATATGTGAGTACGGGATGTTTTCATTTTGGACGAGTTTGCCTTTTTCTCTCGAGACTCCTTCAGACGCATCTAAAAATACAAATACAATAGTAATACTCGTGCGTAAAATAATCGGCCACTCAGTGATACAGTGACCGGCCAACAAACAAATTTCGAACGATTTCCAATACTTCCATGAACGTACGATGACAAACTCAAACCTTGAACAGCAATGACTTTAAATATTAGGGGAATTCGATGACCGAAGTGAAACTTGTATAATATTGGACAGCACGGAAATCATTCGGCACGATCTTGTATATCGCTGTTCTATAGATATTTTAACGGTGTCTGTTCATCAGATATCCGTCGTCTGGTCCCTGAAGTTAGAACATTTAGCCGGAATACTCGGCTATCCAAGTCTCATCCGTTTATTGTTAAATGGCCGGTTGACCGGACGACGCACTATAGAGAAAATTCGTTCTTAAGCCGGACTGTTCGTTTGTGGAATAATCTTCCTGCAAGTGTTTTTCCTGCCTGCTATGACATTATCAAATTCAAGACCAACGTCAACAAACACTACTCCCTCTTTCCCCCCTCCAATAACCTTCCTTCCTATCGCTAACACAGTGCATTGCATTTATAGGGGGCATCCCCTGAGTGTTAGTTAAAAAAAAAAAAAAAAAAAAAAAAGAGAGTAATTTCTAATTTTTCGACACCTTACTCAGCAAGTGCACAAATCGTTTACAGTATTTATCGCTGACATCCATGTCCAAATTTTAGGCCGGTTATATGCATTGAAGGTGCATATAGAAAAAGCACACAAGTACCATTAATAGCGGTTAAGCGGAAATGCGGAATTTTCAATAAAAAGGACTTCGGATAATTGAACCTTCTTTCAATTAAACGAACATACTCGTATTTTTTGAAAATGTTCTATGAAACGAAGATAGAAACTTGTGTCACAACTATTAAAATACATGTCTGTAAAATTTAAATTCAATATTAATGAGCTTGGATGGGAATAGTCACTTATTTTTATTTGGTTGAGTTGTCTTAATCGTGGTTGACACATAATTTGTTTAGATCATTTGTTTTGTATGTTTTTGTCGCCGTTACATGCATAGTATTGCTCTTCTGCGGTGTTCGTATCATATAAGTTTGTATCTTTGCATTAAAAATGTGTTTCACTTAAACAATTTTTCAATAAAGCGGATTAGCGAAGTACAGTGCATGGTAAACATCCAGAACAATAAGCGAGAAATGCTTATAAAAGATAAACGACTGTTGACGTTTAATAAGAGCGGGAATCTTTGTGCAGCATATAAGAGAAAAACTCTTATAAGCGACGTGCATATAAGCGGGAAATACTGTAGTACTATTTTGGATCGAACATTCGCAAGGCAGTCCCTCCCTGTCAAAATAAATTAAAAATGATATAAATCTTAACTAAATATTGCTGTACGTCCAACTGATGAACCAACTGATAAAAAAAAGTTCGTCATTCCTTCAGACAGTCTAATATACCTACTACTCGGGGTTCACGAAAAATATGAGACATTTTAGAGAAATTTTGTATTCTTAAGACCTATTTTATCTGATCAAGTTTGTAGAATACCACCCAATTTTTTTGATTGTCAACCTTAAGCCCAGTTCTAACCCTCTTTATCGCACGTGCTTAGCAAATTGGGACGAAATTGCAAACTTCAAATTATGAATGCAAAGAGAACATTCCACATAATCTGCGAATATTACCGATGTGTAGCGTATTCAAACAATAGGCCGGTGCTAAATCGTTTGCAGTTTTCTGACCGGTACTGTGTGCACACGAGCATGTGTGGCCAGGATGTTAGTGCTAAAGATGTTAAGTACCTGTTTCAGAACTCCCACCAGCAATTCGTCGACATTGTGCTGTATGCCACTGGACGTCTCAATGAACTTGGAATCACGGGAAGCAGCCAGCGATTTGCCTTCTGAAATGAGATGTACCCGTGAAATGCCAGAGCGGCGATTGGAGGGGAGTAGTGCAAATTACCTTGGGATGTTATGGCACGTGACCGAGCTAAGTCCGCTTTGTTGCCGACTAGAATGACAGCCTTGTCTTTGGTGAAGTTCTCCTGCCACAGGTAATTGATAATTTCCTCCGCAACACGGAAGGAGGCCTTATCGACAATAGAGAAAACCACAACACAGCCATGAGGTTCGTATGTGGACAACGAATTCTCCACCTAATCGGATTAGAGTAACAAGAAAAACATAGGTATTCCCCCAAGGGGTCAGGTCGTTCAGGATATACTTACGCTCATTTCAACACTCGGATGGTCGATGAAAACCAACTCGGATTCTTCGTCGTCCAGTAAAACACTAACCGTCTTCTCCCCGAATTCATCATCTAAAACTCAAATTTGAATTATTCACTAAAACATACCAAAAGTATCTAATTAAACAAAGAGGGCATGCCGGTATTCAAGGGCCTCTACAAGAGGATCGGGAGAAATGGAGTCCATTCTAGGGCCTTTGACTTACTGTGTCTTACATGAGTGCATGTGCTATTAATATCTAATTGAAAACTGAAGAAGCCAATCGTGCAATTGTAGACATTGAATAGCTTTCACTTACCCAAGCTGGCATCGTATGTGTGCATATATTCCGAGGTCATGAATTGATTGACCAATGCAGTTTTCCCAACTCCGGCATCACCCAGCATTACAATTCGATATCTGGGGGGTGGTGTAGGCTCCATATTTTCAGAGTCATCATCTGGAGAAGCTGGTACCGAATCTACATTAGCATAACCGCCTCCACAACACGAACCCTCAAAGGGTGAACGTTCGCTGGCTCTGTAAATAGTAACACACACACATTCACACATGATGACTAACTTTGCCTGCAATTCGGACAAAATATGCCGGATTATGGAAACAGGTTCTCGTCCTAGTCTTGGGCACCCTGTTGACGATCCCACCATAAAGTTTCTTCCTATATTTTCCAAATAAGACGCAATTGAAAACTTTAAACGGCTCTCTTGAAAAAATCGTATTTTGAGTTGTCACACTATTGAAGTAATTGACCGATATGTATTTGTGTATTAATATTGCGATTTTCATTTTTACTTTGATTTCTCACGATTAAATAAAATAAATGAAAAAAATATTTTTCTTTTGAAGTTGTTTGGTTTTGTTTTTTTATGATCATGTGTTTTTGATATTGCGTTATATTAGGAGTGTGTTCTACTCGAATGCAAACTAAATGATCAGTGTTTTTTGTTGTCAAATGGAGAAAAATGTTCTCTTTAGTCAACTGGCCATTTGAATTTGAACGGCAGAATGTCCTAATGTCAAGGACGACAGATATCTAGAGAACAGCGATATACAACTAACTTTCCGGCAGAGATGGGCATATTGCACTAGATTTTTAGTGCATTAGAAATTAATCATGAAACACCTAAATTGGGGAATGTTTCGCGTGACTAAAATTTAGTGGTAGTGCAATTTTTTCTTAAAATTTCAGTGGTAGTGCAATTTTAATAGCACTGATGTAAGAAGTGTGAATAGTTACGAGACCAGAAGCGGTGGAATATTCCTTGCACTGCTTCAAAAAACCCTAAACACTTGCCCAACAATCATTAAAATCAACTCTGTACATTTGACCCCGTCTGATCCTTCGTAGAAAATTTTACTTCAGGATCTCGTCTTACGCTAAAATTTAAGCCAAACGATCATCGCCTTCGTCGCATTTTTGCTAATTAAGCTAATTGGAAACTCCCGGAAGATGAGAATTTTTTTTTTCAAAGAATTGCGTTGATTGGTGTAGCTCATTTCTGGTTAAATGGTTACGTCAATAAGCCAAATTGCCGTATGTGAAGCGAAGACAATCCTCAAGCCGGTATCGAACGTCCATTAAAGTCCCAATTTACACTATGACTTTTTGCACAGAGCGCGGCATTTTCTTTTGAAATTCCTTCGCAAATTCATAAACATTTACACCATGGCTGTTTAAAAACAAACACGGGTGCTTGTTTCAGAACTGTATTCTTCTTCTGTATAAACAATATAAAACTGACAATGTCCAATTTTTTGTTGACAATTTCCACTAAAAAGTGAATCTTCCCCACCAATTTCCATTTCGAGACTGTTTGGCTACTCCTCTTGCTTCTCTACCCCCCTCGTCATCAATCGTCGAAAGTCTTGGCTGCTCACCCTGGGTGGGAAGTCATCGTGTAAATCGGGTCAAAATTTAATGCTTGGGGCGGTTTACACGCTGGATTGCAAAATCAATTTGGTGACAACTTTATTTGCAGAAGTGGCCCTGTTCACTGGCCTCTGGTTTACTTTTAATGGAGCCATTTTAAGTCATGGGTTCATGCCGACAAAACATTAACTCTTGAAGCATTGGAAGCCAATATTCACGGCATCATTGACGCCATACGGCCATGTTTATTGAACAAATTAGTCAAAAATTGGACTTATCGAATGGATCATAAAGTCGTACGCGTGGCAAACAAATGCCGGTAATCGTATTTAAAAAAATGCTAGGAATTTATCTACCAGACTGAAAAAGTGCATAATATTTCCGTCATGTTATATCGTTTTAAGTTCTCACGTTCTTAAAAAAACACCCGATATATCGACTCAACTCACCTGCTATTTGTAGAATTGACGCTTGTATTACTGCGCGATCGACGTGATATTATCGAATCTCCACAATTGACCACGTTGCCTTTGCTAATGGAGAAGTGCCGCAATCGGTAAAGATCGTCACTCACTCTCGGATTGTAGGGCCGATCGGGTAGTGAACAAACTCGAGGCCTAAAGTGATCAGGAACTATATGGAAGAATATCAGAAACAAAGAAATTATTAAACAAATCTACACTAGCAAAGAGTACAAACAATTTCACTGTGACATTTATAATTGTAACAAATCAATTTATATGATTTAATTTAAGACTCGTTATTTGAGAAACTTCTGGAGTCTTCCTACTCAATGTCGACAACAAGTATGGCTTGAAGCAGGGAAACCCAAACCGGTTTTCAACAAGAACCATATCACTGTTTAGAAAAAATGTCGAACCAAGCCAAAAAGCGCAAAAAATTAAGAAGAAAAAAATGGTTCGGTTCATCCCTGGCTAGAAGAGCTTTGCGGGAGCAATATCGCAAGGTGAGCAAATAGTAAAAAACGGCAAAATAAGGGAAGTCGGATTACGCGAGTGAGCCGCCATACAAACATGCATCTTAATTTGATGTCCAGCCGAGCTAAGAGCAAAATATTTCAGGAGGAGCGTTGTGCAGATACTGTGTGTGACTATCATATAGCAAACCCAGGTTCGTATCCTGGTATGAACAGCAACTATTTTTCAGAAACCGTTACCAGCTCCACTTTACGATTAGAGTATAGAAATTCTACGAGCATAGCTCACTCGTTCGAGTGAATTTCCTCGACTGCTCCTTTTTCAAATTAAGTGGGTGAAGTTTACAACCAATACTTCAATATTCGAATTGCGGCATTGCCGTCTCCGATTTAAGTTCAGTTTATATAACACGAAGTTCGTGTCAAATAAGCAAGAAGGACAACGTCTATTGGCTGATTGCAACATAAAAACGTGAGTTTTTTGTTTGGAAATAGAAGATATGTCGATTATTGTTGGAACTATATAACCATTGCATGGGCTCCCCTTCTAGTCGTATATAGTTCCGAGCGAATATCAACATTGTGGGATGGGATATGTACATGTATATGTATTGATTAACTGTTTACATGCTAACCTGGCAATTCCAGAAAATTAGATGTTCTCCGCTGACGGCCCCGGTTTGAGGCTTGGAATGCTAGTGGACCAATGTCATCATTTGACACCAAGGAAGCATTTGAACAGGCACTCTTCATGGATTCACGAGAACTGCGGCGACTGGCCAGATATGCCAAACCCCCTTTGGAACTTCCTCGTCTGCGTGGCTTGTAGCTGCTGGCGGTCGGTGTTGATGGCTCTCTCGGTTTACTTCGGTCTCCGTCGGAATCTTGAGTCAAATCGCTGGTCGATTTTCTGTAGCGCAACGAAACTACGCTGTCGGAACAAGTGCGATCCAATGTTGAGTGCGAGCTGTGAAGAACCTTTGTCGGGAAAGTACAAAACAAAACATTGCACAATAAAATAAGTTAGTTTGAATAAATTCGTGTTACCTGATAGCCGGGATTTGAGGTTATGTTGATGGCGTGTCTTCGCTTACGTACGGAAGGTTTTTGTTCCACAAGAGGACTTAAATCTTGAGTCTGGTCGGATGTGGTTTGCCTTGTCGAGCTGTCTGAGTAACTGAATGAAGTGGTCGTCGTTGCCACGGTACTGGTTTCAGATTCCACGGACAATTGCGTGCAGTCCGTAACACATGAATCCCTTTTGGCGTAATAGTTATTAACAGCCAGCCCCTGGTACTCCTCCACATTGGACGATACGGTCATGTCCCATTCATCGTTTCGAACTGACGGCGCAGTCATTCCACTGAATCTGGGCAAATTCTCTAAAGGACTTGAACGCGTCAATTTCTTTGAATTCTTCCTATGGGGGTCGAATATTTTTGGCGATAGCGGTGGACCCGTTTGGTTACTCTCGAAATAATCACCACCAATGCATGGGTTATTAACGTTGTCATCCAGATCTGGTGAAACGGGTTCGTAGTACTCAAATTTTCGAGTCGGTGAGTCTACAACCGGACTTATTGCTTCGAATATGAATTTACGCGCCGAATGCGGACTTCGGCGCGGTGATATCGGCGTTTGAGAGCCACCGTAGTGCATGCACGATGGTGAGTCGATTGAATTTTCCTTGGAATAGAATCCTTTTGGACTCCTACAGCCCGATGATGGTGTGTGATAATACGACGCTGTCGATTGTCCTTCATCGCTGCTATCGTTGGCAAACGTTGTAGTAATTTTGGGACTACGTGGTGGATTGTCGCGGCTGCTCGACCGGCTACTGGGAGCTGATGAAGGCGCCGGCGCATCTGAATAATTGCTTTGGCAACTGTAATTACTGCGTATCGAAGGACTGCGTTGCGTAGCCATAGGCAATGTTTTGACACCTCCTGACTCGTATGGATTGCTTCCGATTTGCATCTGTAAATTTCTACAAACAAACCAAATCGCACATAAAATAAACCATCGTCAATTAAGGTCCATTAGGTGTAGCATTCCCAATGGGGGAAAAGCGCTCCCTCATTCACCCCAAGTACCGTGCTGGGATGTCAGGAGTACAGATAAAAGTAATTACCTTGGTGGCTTTGGGCTTTTGTACGGCAACGGGGACGATGTGGCTCGTGTGGGAATCTTTACTGTTGGCTGCATTTGGCCTGGCATCGTCTTCCCGGTTTCATCCCAACTGTAGTGATGTTGCTCTAATTTGGAAGTGAATCGGGGACTGGGTGGATGTCTCGGACTGGACATGTTACACACTCTTTCCTAATTTTCGTATGTAGTTGGACCGTTCCTTCAGTTCAGTTCATTTCGAGTGAGTGTTTGTTTTAGCTCCTGTATGATTTACTGCGAACGATGGCCCAGAAAAAGATTGCTCTACTTTGTCCCCCTCCATTGGAATTCCAGTTTGACTACAACAGCAACAACTGTCCAGAAATGCGGAGGCTTCATGCCTGTTGCTGTTGTGCCAAACCATCCGTAAACATGCGGATAATAAATAACCGTCTGACGTGTCCGCGAGCAAAAACTGTTGCTTTTGAACTTTGCTTTTATTTACTCAGGTTACGGTGGACATACACACATACACACACGAGTTGGCACTCATGTACGTGCAACACACAAAAGCCCCAAATTGGTGTCTGTTCGTCCTTGGTTCGAATGTGTGTGTGTATGTGTCACTTATGTATAAACATATGGAGTAGGGCGGCGCAGAAATGTTGAACCAAGCGTAGAGTATTTTCAGATTCTAAGAAGACAAAAAAAAAACGCCAACTACTCTACCAAAGGATGTACAGCTCATTTACTCTGTATGTGTGTGCGTTAATGTGTTGGTGAATGTGTATCAGGGTCGTGCAATACATGTAGATATGTCTGCCTAATCGTCTTAATGTCTGCAGCGGCCATCACTAATTGAATGTAATAAATAATAACAAGTAAATATCGATAAAGTCAGGCGGGGCAACGGTCAAAAAGACTGAGCCGGTAGTTTCTTAAGCTGAACCGAATTATTTTGCAGGCTCTGCAATCACATTTATATTGTTGCGGGAAAGTGTCCTACGCTTTACAAAATAAAAAATATTGTCTGGAAACTGAAAATTTTGTTGTGGCACATTGATTCTTAAAATCAATAGAAAACAAATTTTTTAATGGATAATTTCTTTTTAAAAATTTAAAATTTTCTTTATTATATTGACAATATACGGAAACATCTTACCACCATATATGAAAAAAAATCTATAGATAAATGTGGAAGTTATCTGAACCACTCCACGAATGTCGTAAAAAAATGGGATTCTTGGGCATTTAATAAATATATTTTCTTTAGTACCAAATACTCCTCGTAAAGAATGCAATGCAAATTACAGAACGCTCTGTCTCTGCCGAACCTAATCCTGACATTGATGAAAATAGTTGGATGAACAAAGCGGCCACTTAGAGCCCACTTAAGAGGTTCATATGTGTGTGAACGGTGTAGTAATCTGAATAGATTATCTTCAGACTACGGTGAAATATTAAAATTACAAAATCGACTTTTCATAGTCTGAGAAATGAGATTGATAAATGTAAAGAGATTCGATGTCTATTGTGTTTAAAAATCAACCTAAATTTTAAAGGAATTGGACAACAACTACGAACTGTTATGGACGAAAAGACAAACAAACATGATCCGATAATCCAACTTTTAACATAATTTTCACCAGAATGATATAGGCTCTAAATATTGAGGTCGGTCTAGTCTCAAAATGTCACACTCTTGACCGAAAATACGTACTTGCAATTGTAACCACATTCAAAAATAGGAGTCTACCATATTTTATTAGGTTTGACGTAGCTGTAAGCGCACGCACTTTATGCCGTAGCATGGTAAATGGAGATTATTTGAAAAGTTAAAATTTATATATTTTAGATTAAGATTTAGTACACCATAAATGTGCACAAAATTCTTCATCACTAATTGAAGAATTCAGTGACATCAGCATGGGCACGAATTTTGAATTAGAATATAACAATTTTCTGAACTTTAAAAAGGGATACCTTCAACTTATAAATAGTGTCCAGTCCAGTCCCGCCCACCAACCAAACAATTTATCGCCTTTCAGTTCATCTCCAAATGTGAGATTACCGTAAGTTGGTGCCCAGTTAGCGTTAGTATAACAGATTAGCCGAGATATCACCTTCAGCACCCGTTGGAAGCAAAGGAATCAAAAAAAATGTATCGAAGTCACGTCCAGAAATACGAACTCAATGAATACCAAAAGCCAAAGTTTTGATTGTAAAACTGCTTCCTCATCATCCCGCATATCGAAAATACGATGGACAAGACAATGGAGGAGTTTGGCTGTGGGTTCGTGTTGAGCAATGAACTCAACTGTCCACTCTTCGAGTGGCTAAATAATGGAGAAAATCGGACAATGTTGACATGCCCATTGATGAGGTCAAAAGTCAACATTTTAGAGTTCGCGTATAGCAGAGATATTTACAATAAAATTCATATTTTGGGAGACTCCTCGTGGTAGCAGAATTGGTGCCCTTCAGTAAACAGAAATTTTCTACATATCAAAAAACGCACACAAATTCCTGGCGAGTGGCTGAATATTTGTGACAAAAACTATGGACCAAAAATATTTGCATGTCCCAGTTTATACAATGACATTTTGCTTGACTGTTTTTTTTTTTGGATTTGCTTCCAAAAGTCATAAACCCGATTTAGACGACGACTTCCCACAAAGGGTGTGCAGGCAAGACGACGATTGTTGGCGATTTTACTAGAAAATTTCAAAAATATAATGAAAAATTACCTGAGCTAAGTTTTAGCCGAAGTACTGCTCTTTATAAGCAATGGGAGGAGCTAAGAAAATAATAGAATTTGGAAAATTCATGAAACAGGCAGTTGTCAACAACGAAACTCGTCCGTTCTTCGTTTGTCCTGGCCTACAAGTTGAATATGTAAATTTTTTCAATTATTTAAATATTGATTTATTCATTTCAAATGCGATTTTATTTGTAATTTAATAGACGATGACATTAATTACGCCGTAGTAAGTATATGTGGAAGTGTGTGCAAAGCGTATTTTATCGTTCTAAAGGGTCCGCCATCTAACGTTTTTTTTTTCATCTCGTGCTTATTTCATTTTCGTTATCGGGCCATGTTGAACGAATTTTTGTTTACACAAATTGAAGAGGAGGATATTGGCAACATTTGGTTTAAACAGGACGGCGCTACGTGCCACACAGCCGAAGCTACACTCGATGTATTGCACCCTGTTTTTGAAGATCGCATTATCAGCAGCAGAGCTGATGTCGTTAGACTACTGCATGGCCAGCCGAGGCAGCCATTTGAATGAAATTATTTTCCATTATTAACCGAAAGGATTGTACTTTCAAATAAAAAAAGAAATTTGAGAAAATATCCAATATCCAGAATTTTTTTTAAAAAAAAGTTATTTGGCGGACCCTGTATTTTTCAGTGTGACAAACTAGGGGATGCCTTTTTGCCAAAACACAACAAGAACAAAAACATGAGTAGTCAGCCTTCTGCAAATGGATGTTGCTTGTGTGTGTTTATATTGTGAAATAAATAAATAGGCTGAAGTGTACAATTATCAACGAATAAATGTCAATATCACTTTTGTTTCCTTGTGTATCGTGAATTGAATCGTATACAATATGAAAATGTCCACGTGTGTGTGAAGTGTGAACACAATCTTGTCACCCAGAAACACCAGTATTTCGTGGTTCTATGGACGTTGTTCAGCATTCTGTGAATTCGACCGTATTCCTTTTACTTGCAAATGTCTCGTCAATTCGATGACGAACAACCTTCGAGGGTTGAAACCATCTTCGAATGACTAAAGTTTTATCTATTCATACTCTGAAAGTCGCCGACATTTATAAAGTGAACCCGCAACTACAACACCGTATAATGTTCTTATTCGGGTTTCAACATTTTCGCTTGATATTCACACTCACTACTTTGGTATGTTTAATACGGTAGATGTTTCATTCAAATTTAAACAAATTGCTTCATATTAATAAACTACATTTATGTTTCACGAAGAAAATATTGCATGTAAGCTGTTCGAAAAATTTGTAAAACCTTCGTCTAATGGAGTCTTTCGGTAATGATTTCATACAATTATTTCTCAATCTAACTGTTTTTAATGTCTAATTTATTTTCGTACCTTATATCACAGAACATGTGTTTCATTGTTCTAATGAAATGTTACATTGTATTGTACAGTTAATGCCTTTTTTAATTATGACGTTATCACTCTCTTCGTTATCCTTCCTATTTACAATTTTTAAAAACATTGGGCATTTCTACAGTGTTGGCAACCCCACACGACTTTCCCACGAACACAAAAGTTGGGCTTGGGAAGTGTTAAATTCAAATATTTTCATGTTCGTGATCTATATTGTCTGACATCGATTGTCAGTTCCCAGTAATGTGACATGTCGCGACCTCAGAACAACAAGGTTCCAACTGCACCAAGGTAGCTTTGAAAAACTGAAACATGTTATATTTCCTATATGGCCATTTCCACAAAACGGCCCACCGAGACCAACAAAAATTCTTGAAAAAACTATGTGTTATCATATTTTCATAGAAAAACATTCAAATTTACTAATTTAACTAATTTAAAAACATTTTACACAATCCGAACTATTCGAAAGCAAAGTTGCGGAAGCTCAACTTTTCTCATTTGGATATTTCTATTCCACTTTTTGTTTTGATTAACGTTCATAATAAGAAGCATTATGCATTGAATTTCCCTATTTTAAATAAATAAAAAAAATGACGCATAAGAAACTATGCGATTACAAATAACTGTAATTTTAGCTTTGCATTGCCGTGAGACATGGAAAAACAACAGCCAATCTGGGGGTGAGAAATTCCAAGTCAGGGTGATGGTACTAGGTCAGTATAGTAAAACCCTCAAAGGGTTTGGCGTTCGTATGTGTCAGTTTTTTTTATGACCTTTTTAATTTTTTCCTTATCTTGATGTTTTTTCGCTTAGTTGTAACATTTTGGCAAAAACTTAGTTTAACATAACTCGAGAACCACTTGTACGATTTTGATGAAACAAATTTAGAAAAATTAAGAATTACAATTTCTCTAATCTGTTTTTATACCGTTTTCCTATATGTGTAACACTTTCGAAGTTAAAAATGAATGTATGAAGGGAAATAAGTATTTTTTGCCTAAAAATGTAAATATTTTTTTTTTAAAATTCATAAAAAATCCAAAATGGAAAAAAATGCCTTTACATGAAATTAATAACACTTGATCCTTTTTTGTCGTTTTGGATTTTTTATGAATTAAAAAAAAAAAATTTTAATTTTTAGGCAAAAACATTTTTTTTTTTCTCCACAAATTTATTTTTACGGCAAAACTGTTGATTATAAAGAAAAACGGATATGAACGGATTAAAGAAATTGTAATTCTAAATTTTTTTGAGTTTGTTTCATCAAAATCGGACAAGTGGTTCTCGAGTTATGTTAAACTACGTTTTTGCCAAAATGTTACAACTAAGCGAAAAAACATCAAGATAATTAAAAAATTAAAAAGGTCATAAAAAAAACTGACACATACGAACGCCAAAACTTAGAAAACAATAAATTTGTGTTTTTGTTAAGTTTGTTGTTATTATGTGAACAAAAATACTTTGAACACTTCTATTGATTTAAAAATGTTTTTATTTAGCTTGCTTATATATCATTTCGAAATAAGAGCAACAGAAACAACATAAAAGACATGATGGAAAAAAAGGTCCCGTTTCGGTAAAATACAATTTATTTTTAAGGGACATCACTGCACAATATTTTAAAGTTTATCACATTGAAATATTTCTTCAGGTTTTGCTGAAATCGACGTTTGAATTGTTGAGCGCGAAAACCACTTCTGTTTTTGTCCCGTGCGAATTCCTTGAAAAGGAAAAACTACCAAAAATCAACCTTTGCACCATTTATAGGGCTAATTAAGAGTTAAAAAATAAACCTATTGTCAAAATAAAAATCCCTTTTATTTCTACTTTGCGACATAATGGAAATGCCCATATGTCATTAATTTTTGCCAACCATTATTAATTAGTTTGTTTCAATTTAAACAGTTTCAATTTTAACAGTAATCGAAAGATATTCCAAATTATAGTACGAATTAATATACAGGTCAATTCTAAGGTCGCGATGTGCCAATGTTAAAACGTTTCATTTTGCCTGACCAATATTGGAGTTGTATCCGCCAGCGTTAGTGAATAACGCGATATGTCCATCCGTCGCCGATCACGTGGAAGTCTTTATGTAAGGACCTCGGTCTAAAGCCATACAAAATACAGCTGGTGCTGTAGCTGAAGCTGGCCGACCTACCACAGTGTAGGGGCCTTCTAGGGTTCATACACCGTGCCAAACGGGTGCAGTCAAGTGATTCAGCCAGTGCCAGTTGTTGGTGAAATATCGTAAAGAGTTTGCTATTTTCGCATCTGGGGCTCAGAAAACACAAGAGTTATTGTTGAGAAGCCTCTCCGTCCTCAACGTGTCATTGTTTGGTGCGGTTTATAGTCCGGCGGGGTCATTGGACCTTATTTTTTCGAAAATGAGATTGGATCAACAGTTACGGTGAATAGATTGCGCTATCGAGAGATGATTAATGGTTTTTTATGGTCGGAGTTGGATGATATTGATCTGGACAACGTTCACTTTCAACAAGACGACGCTACGTGCCACACAAGCAACGAAACCAATGTTCTTTTACGGGAAACGTTTCCGGACCGTGTTATCTCTCGAAGAGGTGATCACAATTGGCCACCGAGATCTTGTGATTTAACACCTTGCGACTTCTTCCTTTGGGGCCACGTGAAATATAAGGTCTACGCCAAAAGCCCAGCGTCGATTCAAGACCTCAAAGATAGTATTCGTGAGGACATAGGGCAGCCACTTTTCGATTTGGTTATGGAAAATTTTATGAAAAGGCTATGGTTCTGTAAGCGTCGTCGTGGTGGCCATTTGGCTGTTGTTGTTTTTCATTATTAACGGCACACTTTCCTCTTTATTCTATAACAATACATCTCATTCTCTCGGTTATTGCCATTATTTTAAAGAGAGTAGTTGCAAAAAAAAAAAAAGATTTACTTGCTACAAAGACCATACACGCGTTTTACTTGTGTGTAAACATTTAAAAAAGACGTATTTTTCAGGGTTTAGGTAGCACGTGTTCTATTATATAAGATAACACGGGGTTATATCTGGACACTGTCCAGTGGAAAGGCTCATCTCAGATTTTCTCGACATTGGCTTTTCTCGTTAGTCCAGCATTTCCGAATCGATTCGAAGTATACATTTATTTTTTGTATTTGCACGCTGAAAAATCTGTTTTTTAAATGTTTACATACATGAAAAAAAACACGTGTTTGGACTTTGTAGCCAGTAAAGCTTATTTCATTCTACACAAAGCTTATTTGGATGTAAATATAACTTATTTGCTATTAGTATTACGTATTTGTGTGAAAGCAATAGCGTGGTTTAGAAAAACCAGAAAATAAACTTTTTAAATTCAACAAAGTACACCATTTGAGTGCGAATAAGTGTGTATTTGCAGCTGTTTTCGTAACTTGTGTTTGCCTCTACGCTCTTTAAAGTAAAAGCAATAACCGAGAGAATAATAACTGATATATAAAGATTGACAAATTGAAAAAAATTGTCCGTTAAAACGTCTGATGTTTTTATCCGAATTTGAGCCTGGGCGCGATTTCTTGTCACATCACCATAGCACAGTGGTCCAGAATCGAATTCCATCGGCAAAAGTCTAACTATTATCAAGTGAACATTTTTGAGTGCCGTTAAAATAGGTTGTAGGCAATGAATAAGGGATTATTCTGAGACACATGTAAGGGTGACTATATTTCGAGTTATGTTCTTAATTTTTGTAGACATTTTGATGCATCTAAAAAATTCCGTATTAAAAATGTTAACCTTTGCGGATAAAATGTAAAATCATTTGTCGAATTGTATCCCATACATTTTATGAGTGGTAAAGTCTGGTTCCTTGTCTCTACTATGAAGTTGCATTATGGTCTCGACGACCACTTTTCTTGGCCAAAATTAGTTAAATGAAAAGTATTTTTTGCTTAAAATGTATTGACGTGTAATCAAATGTGAGTACATTTCCACGTTTAATGGTGAAAAAAATTATATTTTTTTATAACAATGTAGAATTGAATTTGTGTATTAAAAATAATTTAATGCAGCATCAATTCTATTAAATATTAATTTCCAAAAACAAATTTTCATCAACATTTTCGATGTCCTCATAGTGTGCCCGCGTAACCTGAAGTGTTTATGTGGATAATTCAATTTTTCTTAAAAACCGCAGAACAGGAATTACACCACAAATACATGACATCACCATGAACTATTTTTTTTTGATCGTAGGTCTACCAAATGCTACCGAAATTGTGTAGGCCTCTATTAAGTTCTGATTTCTGAAGAAAATATCGCATTGATTTCACTGGTTGTATAAACGAAGTTTTTTTTAACATCAAACTCTTTTTTTTTATTTTTCAATAATTAAATTACTCACACTTTCAGATTTAAATTCCTCATTGTGCTTTGTTTGTAACTGTTTCCATTAAAAGGCACGAAACATTCTTAGAACACCAAAAAAAGATCGCAAGACATTCTGCTTTCAACAGCTGAACAATATTTCAGCTTCGGTGCTACGCTATTGAAAGATAAATTGTTGTTTCCTTGCTCCAAGGTGTTTGCCATTTAATTGCAACCAGAAGAAAACAATTGGAAACATTCAAACAAAATAGTAATTTTGCGTTGTTTACACCAAATGTAGTTTGATTATGGTATAATGCAACTAGAATTACATTTACATTCGAATTAATGCCCATTTTCAAATTGTACATGTTAATATCCTTGCCTACAAGCTATTTTTTTATAGAACTAACCAAAATGGGATTTGAGTGTGGACCACTGTGCTACTGTCGGCTACATCGATTACCGTTGAGTTCATTAACGGCTAACAATGTTTGCATGGGCAGTTCGGAAATGGACAAATTGTGAAGCCATGTCTTTTTCAGCGCATCCCAATTCAAGTACTTTGATAGCGGATATAACACTGTCGACACTGCTGCCGATTTCCAGTCTATTTCATAATAAAGGATGTGCAAAATACGGATTTCACAGCTGGAGTTAAGAAATGACACTATAAAGCGTCCCTTGTGTATTAATCACAATTACAATCATTTACGCTTCGCGCTTTTTTTTAAACTTCCTGAACTAAATGGGTATGGCCACCTTAAGCATAAACGTTTGATACCTGTTGGTTTAACCACACAGCCCAATAAACAGTTTAAACGCTGTACGTGCGTGTACGTAGTGGTGGTGGTGGTGGTGGACGTGGTGGCACTACGTACAGATACATGTGTACCTACAACAATGGCAAAAACAGAGGATACACCTCCGACGAAAGGATACTCATGTGCACATACAACGACCGATGTGGGTACCCCAACACGTTTTTGGGAGTAATTGACGGCATTGGACGAGGCGACGGAAAATTGTTACACATGTCAATTCGAAGCTGTGAGCCATACATTAGCGAAATGGTCTCTTCATTATCCGGAATGAACTTTCGCATTTTGGCAACGAGATTCCGGGGAAGAGTGAACAGTTCGAGTTCACCCCATCGTCTCATCAGTGACAGGTAAGAGCATTTGTAGCTACTTTGCCATTGCATATTGATTTTATGCGAAATGTGTCCTCTTCGGTGATATGCGTATCTTGTTGCTCCACCGGCCGAATGTGGTACGAGGATTGGTATTGTTTGAGACCCTGTCTTCCTGTTGCGCTCTCCACCTCGTTGGCAAGCTCTTGCCTGTAGTATACTCACGATGTGGCCCAGACGTACATACACATTTTGTAAGTATAACAAACCACAAGGCGGCCAGGGGCAGGGGTGAGTTTTTCCGTTTTCACCATTATTCCGAAACTTGCGAATGTAAATGAATGCAAGGTCCACAGACGGACGGGTTGTCTGCACAAGTGATTATTGCATGTACAAGTACCAGCACGGAATGGAAGCCGTACCAGATAGACCATGTCGCAGACGGGCAAAACTCAATCGACGCCAAATGTCACTCAGCCAAACAGTCGCCCGCCCAGCTACTGTCGGGTTAGTCAAGCAACAAGTGTCGTTGGAAGTTGCTGTAATCCTTGTGTGTACGAGTGTGTGTGTGTATTTCTGTGTATGTATGCCACTAATCGATGAGCCCCACGGGATGACCGGGTCTGAGAATCATAAGCGCTTAATTGTTTTATTTCGTATTGTCCAAGAGGATTTTTCACTGGCGCACTCTGGGTGGTGGTGAGGACAAGTGCAGTGCAGTGTGATAATGATGATGGTGCTCGTCAAATCTGAGTTACCACAGGAGCACTTCACAACGATTGCAATGATTTCATCCACCCACAAAATTTCAGGGCAATCGACAAAGGGTTGCTTCAATTGGATACTTGTTGTTACCGTAACACACACTTTTCCACTAGACTTTAGTGTACGCGGCGGAACTTGTTCGCGTGTTAACGTCCGTAATGCTCGTTTTAAACTGTGGCTATACCCGAACGCGTGCAATATTTTTATGAATTCATTCCAACAGTGAACGTTGAATATCGTGCTGAAAGCTTTTAAGCCTGTTGGCTTTGTGGATGTCGTGGAACGGTTTCCAGCCACATTGATAGAGCTTTTATAATTGACACACAGCTTCTCGCCAAAGCTCTTGGCGTTAAACTATAGATGTCAGTAATAAGCATACCACAATTTTACAGGAAATACTGTTTTTTTTTTCATAGCAAATGCGGGTTACTCAGCAGAAACCTCGGACCTGTCTGGAACATGTTCAGAAAACTACTTGATGTGCCTGCCCTCTACATTGCGAGAAAACCCAGTACTTATCAGGGACATCCCATCTGGATACTGAAGTCCGGGATTAGCTCGGTTGTCACCTCGGCCGTCTCACCAGTCGTTGGAGTAGTGCAGACTATGATCTGCGGAAGAGCAAAATGGGTCATCGTTTAAAAAAAAATGTTCCAGTTTTGCAATTTATTTGTACGTAAAGCTGCCACACTTAAAAAAATTTTACTAAATTCAAGGAAAAATGTACTATAATTCAGTAAAATGTATCTTCATATGGCACCAAGTATCTCCGTACTCAATTTAAGACTGAAATTTTTCATGAAATGGGTATTTGACAACGCGTTAATAGAAGTATAAAATTGTTTATTTTAAGTACAATATTGTATGTTAGTGTACTCAAATTTAAAAATAACTTATTTGGTTAAAAAAAAAATTAAAATGAGGCTGGCATTGAAACAGAAAATATTATTATTATTACGTTTATAGTCGAACAGTATCAAATACAGTATGAGTTGATGGTGTTCGCCTATTCAGACTGAAGACAATCACAATTCATGGCAAAATTTTTAAGAAGTCACTTATTTAAGGAAGTCACAACCGTCACAATTTGAAAAAGCATTTCTTTAGGAACAAATATTTTTTTCCAGACAGTAAGTATATAATAAATCAAAAAAAGGTTGAACGGTTAACTGCATCAAAATGTGTGTGTGCGTTCTATGAAATATTTACAGAAACTGTCTTAAAAGCCATAACTCTCTAAAAACTGAGGGTTGTAAGGTCACACCCGTCACAGCTTTCTGACGACCATTCTGAGCAGAAATCACGTTATTTCAGTGTGTACCTATTATTTAAAGTTTGTCAGCGTAACATCCTTGGGAATCGCATTCTTTTTTTTAAACGATAACCTTTATATTTCTAAATTATAACAAAAAATAGAGTATCATGGTCACACCAGTCACTATGGAATTGCCCAACTATAAATGTATTTGCGTTAAGTATGTTTTGAAACTAAATTGAGTACGAAGTTTTTTTTAGAGCATGTTTTCATTTGGTTTGTGGACTTTTACATTAATTCTTTAAAGAAAAACGTTTTTTAACTTCATATCGTCAAGATTTTTTCTTCTGGGTTTTCAACTTTTTAAACCAGCATAATTTGTCGAAGACATTTTTCCTGACTCTCTGCAATTACGTTTAATGGCAACTTATCTTCAGGTTAAAAATCAACATCTACAGGGTCCGCCAAATAGCTTTTTTTTTAAATTCTATAAAAAAAAACTACTGGATATTTTCTCAAATTTATTTTTTTATTTGAAAGTACAATCGTTCGGGTTAATAATGGAAAATAATTTCATTCAAATGGCTGCCTGGGCTGGCCATGCAGTAGCCTAACGACATCAGCTCTGCGGCTGATAATACGATTTTCAAAAACCAAACCAAAAAACCAAATGTTGTCAATATCCTCCTATTCAATTTTTGTAAACAAAAATTCGTTCAATGTGGCCCGATAACGAAATAAGCACTAGTTGTAAAAAAAAACGTTAAAAACGTTTACTATTGGGTGCTATTCCTGGCTATCAAACATAAATCCTTTTTGCAGGTGAAACACAGTTCCATGCGCTTTTAGCAAAACAAACTGCAACCAATAAGTTTATACTTTTTACTAAATCTTGCGGTGTGTCAGAAAATTCAAAGTTTACTAGTAAACGTTGAAGTATTAAAGTTTTGTAATTATTTCTCAAGCTTTTATGTATATCTCATGATATACAGACGTTCATATTAACTAATTTTCCGACCGATAACGGGGGGTTGAAAAATTAACACGACTCTGGCAAAAAAGTTTCTTGCAAGTCTTTTTTGGGCGGTTTGTCATAATGACAAAATGAAAAATGTATGTGTTTATTAAATTCTCTCCACAAAGTATGCTATGTGAGATCGATATTTCAATGTTATCATAGACAACAACCACCGATTTATTTAAGTTAACGGCTTTCTATGGTACCATTGAATTTCATAGATTAGAGGAGGTACAAAATTATAGCAAATATAACTCCACAAATCCAATCTCAGTCGAATTACTCGCACTCTGTTTCAATGGGCTTGGCTGAATAAACACACCAACAATTGAAGATTGTATCAACATATCTTAACACTTATCTTTAAGTGTTGTTTTTGGTTAAGGCTGCCAATTTTATATGTGACAAGATCACACAATTGAGGCGATGGCAATTCTTTGACATGCCTGATACTTTATACGTTAAAAAAGATGTTAAAATTATCATACTCAACTTATTTAGTATATTTTTTAATAAAAGCAATATTCATAATTAATTTTGAACAGAATTTCATTTCAATTTGGAGTTTAAGTTGAAATTGATATCAATTTCACTTCAGATTTTGTCATGGGTTTCAAATCAATAATTTTTTTCGATTTCCTTTTTCTGGAGAAGCTAAAAACGTTTTGGTTTCAAAATTTGTCGATTTGGGTTTCTGTGACATGCCTGATTATTCAATTCTGGTTTTCAGATATGTGTTAGGTACCGACATATGGAACACAATCCCAGAAGAATTAGCTCTCATTACTGATAAAGCCCATTCTAGAGAATTTTGAGAATTTGTAATGAACGGACAAATTCGTTTAATGGAAACAGGTTTCGTTAGAGAGATCTACGGGCAGGGGCGGGTAAATTAGGAATATCTTCTTTACCTGCTAGGACAAAGTTTATCGGGTGATATAATTTGGTGTTTCAAAAGTGGGATGCGACTTTAACACTAGTTGTGATATATGCCATCATTCAAAGTCATGTTACGGCTTCGTGGGTGTTGTGCATCTAGAAGATCAATATCTCTGTAAAAATAAGGAAATTAAAGAACAAAATAAAATTTGTATTCAGGAGCGTTTCAGACAGAGAATGGGCTTACGACGAGTGGATGCCATACATCAAGGGACTGACACATCCAACAACGGGAACATGTCAAAATGATGTTTATTTTTCAAACCCTGACGTTGTTGGAGCGTTTGTGCATTGTAAACAAACTGATGTTGTCTATATAGATTTTAGCAAAGCATTTAATCGTATGGATCATAGAATTATTGTGATGAAATAGAACCTTTTAGGGTTTCCTAAAACATTGTTAAACTTCATTCACTCATATCGAAATCCATTTTCATTACTTCGGGAGTACCACAAGGAAGTCAGCTGGGTTCATCACTATTCTCAATTTTAATGAGGTTCCAGACATTTTTAATAACTGTAATAACTGATTATGTAGTGTCAACCTGACCTCGATCGTTTTTGATAAATTCTGGAATTTATTAAAACTCTCGAAACTCATATATAACAAAACAACTGTACATTTCCCTTGTTAGACCTCTTATGGAATACGCCTCTCTTGTATGGAGTCCCTACTATACAACTCGTTCTGTTTGCGTGGTCTGGGATGGAATTCCAAATTTTTTCTCCCTCCATATGAGCATCGTCACAAAGTTATTAGTGCTCATAGGTTGTTGGTGTATATCCCTACGTCATGAGGATATGGCCTCTCGTTCGGGCGGGGCGGGGTACATATTGCGGTTCCGTTACTTAAAAAAAAAACTGTTTTTGTAATCTTATCGTTCATTCATTCATAACTTTTAAAAATTCTATAAAAACGTAAAAAAATAAGGATGGTGGACTTTTAAGTAATTAAATATACACTCAAGTAATTAAAAATATCTATTTAGTTTTGGCGTTCCAAAGTTATGGTCGTATAACTACTGATTCGCTGTTGGGTGTATCGGCTAATTTTGTTTACTTCGTTTATCGACTACGATTTTTAAGCAATACGTTAAAACGACCAACAGCAGGTTGTAGAGCCAACTAAAGTAAGTAAGTTAAAATGACCTACAAAACATCCAACGAATCAATTTTACAATGGTTTGAGAACAAACTCACCCAAACTTTTTTATTGACCAAAAAAGTGTTCCAATGCATTGCATATATCGTCTATTTTTCATTATTTCGGAAATGTCTTATATTAAATACTCAGTCGTATTATCGGCTACCTTGTTCGAGAAAGTCGTCCACACTGTCCGTTTAACGTTTTAGGACCAAATACTACATTATTCCATTAATACCACTCAATTGCTTTTTTGCTGTAGTGAAATGTCGTCAGACCTGGCCAGAAAAATGTGGAAACTTCGTGTTTTCTGAAAAATATAAGTACTCGCTTGCGTAAGCATTCTTTTATTTTTACTTCCGTATTTATTGTGATAGTCGTTACGAACGAAAAGAACCTTTGACCTCAGAGATCAGAAACCCTTTTTTTCTGTCGCCTGGTATTTTTTTATAATTGTTGCATTTGTATTTTCTGGATATATCCGATTTCCTAGCTATTGTTTTAAATTACGTTTTCTTATTTTCGAGGGAAATTTCCAAAACTCGATCACGCACTTTTTGCTGATACTTCCTATTTGTAAAGAATTACTGGCCAATTGGGGTCATATTAACCACGACATTGTCAAATGTAACGGTACTTACCATATGTAATATCATTAAATACAAAAATAGTTGTAAGCCTGAAACTATGCACTATTTCTATCGTGTGCAGTACATACATATTGTGCTTGGTATTACAATGTTGGATTTCAATCAAAACAAGATTTTTGTTTTCTTTTAAAATATGCATATCTCGCGTTCAATTGGAACGATCTTCATCAAATCGTATTTTGGCGAAGAGTTTGAGAACTAGAAATGGTAATACAAGACAGAAATACAGTCTGGTAGATAATTTCATGGTATTTATTTTATAAATATGATTTTCGGCATATGTCCGTCGCGACTCGATTTTAGACTCATTGTTGCTGCGTTTATAGGAATCGGATGGATAGGTGGAAATGTTTTGTTAAGTATGTTTGGCTTATTGAATTGGATGGAAATATCTCAACAATAAAACGGTAACTATTGGTTTTAGTCCATAGTGATATAGAAACCAGTTAAATTATCTGATTAATTGATATGACTGTCCGCTTCAAGCCAAAGCAATTGTTATGGTTATAAAATCAGCAGTGAACCTCCAGAATGTGATGACTTGTAGGAGTAACACCTTTCAAAATAACAACAGTTCAAATTCTTGTTTATAAAATTATATTATGGCATATCTTCTTCTAGTTTTTGATGTATAAAAATAGGTATGACAAATGGGATATTTCGTAAATACAAATGAAAATCTTATTGAACTAAAACTTAAAAATAAATATATATAGGGTTTCATAAATTAATAATAGGATGACTTGTAACAGAATTCTTATATAGTAAAACACAAGTAATTATGTACGTTATGTATAGGTGTGTAGTATGGAGCACAGATTGAAAAATAAGTCTATGCCGAGCAGGTATCTGAAAGTTGTCTGGGACAATAACAACTTGTTGACTGTCTGTAGTTGCATGACATTACATAGCAGCAACATTTTGCTTCAGCTGGTCTAATTCATTGTAGATTTCGGCTGGAAGGTCCGAGCCAACTTGTGACTCAAAGTATTTGCGAATGTCTTCTACTTCTTGGGTCCAGAAATCTTTGGGCAGGGAGAATATTTCAGCCAAGTCGACCTTGGAAGGCATGCCCTCCAAATTCAATTGATTTTCAGCGGGAATTTGACCAATAGCCGAGTCCACATAACATTGTTCGCCGTTGATACGGCGCAAAACCCAGTCTAGGACGCGAGAGTTCTCGCCATATCCGGGCCACATGAATTTACCATCGGCTCCTTTGCGGAACCAGTTGACATGGAAGATCATTGGGACATTACCGCGGGACTCCATACTCAACCAATGTTGGACGTAGTGGCCAAAATTGTAGCCGAAGAACGGACGCATGGCGAATGGATCGTGCATAATCACTTTGCCTTTGTGTTCGGCAGCAGCCGTAGCTTCACTGCGCATTGTTGCACCCATAAATACTCCATGAGTCCAGTTACGAGCTTGATAGATGAGTGGCACACCGGCTGGACGACGACCACCAAACAGAATGCCGCTGATAGGAACGCCAGCAGGATCTTCCCAAGCAGCGTCGATAATGGGGCATTGGCTGGCAGGAGTACAGAAGCGGGAATTAGGATGAGCGGCAGGTTTGCCAGAATCCTTGTTCCAGGGATTTCCCAACCAATCGGTGATTTCAACACCTTGAGCCAAACTGCTTTCCATGCCCTCCCAGTATACACCACCATCAGAGGTAGATGCAACATTCGTGAAAATGGTGTTTTTGAACACTGTATTCATGGCAATCGGGTTGGTTTCCATGGATGTACCTGGAGCTACACCGAAGAACCCGTTCTCGGGATTTATGGCACGCAATGTTCCATCAGCATCGAATTTCATCCATGCAATATCATCACCAACGCATTCCACTTTGTAGCCGGGAAGACTTGGATTCAACATGGCCAAATTAGTCTTTCCACACGCCGATGGAAAAGCAGCAGTTATGTACTTCTTAACGCCATTTGGGTCAGTAATACCCAAAATCAACATATGTTCAGCCAACCAACCTTCTCTCTTTGCAATTGTGCTGCCAATGCGAAGGGCAAAGCACTTTTTGCCCAACAACGAGTTACCACCATAACCTGAGCCATACGAAACAATCAAATTATCAGCAGGTTTGTGTAAAATTATTGTCCTTTCTGGATCACAAGGCCAAGCACTGCGTTCGATTACGCCACTGGCCGGAGTACCAACCGAATGCAGAGCACGAACAAATTCCTCCTTCTTTTGCAATTGATCCAACACAGGAGCACCCATACGTGTCATGATGCGCATAGACGCCACAACATAGGCCGAGTCGGTGATCTCAATGCCAATTTTCGAGAGAGGAGATCCAACTGGTCCCATGCTGAAGGGGACAACGTACATAGTGCGTCCTTTCATGCAGCCTGGGAAACGTTCTTTAATAGACTTCTCCATATCATCAGTTGAAATCCAGTTGCCCAATGTTCCCTTCACATTGTCTTGAGCAGTGGGTATTGCCTCCTCTTTTTGTTCGGTGCAAATAAAAGTTTTCGATTCCACACGGGCAACATCAGCGGGATTAGTGCGTGCCAGCCAACAATTTTCATACTTCGGCAAGGGAACAATTGTGCCAGCTTCCAACATCAGCTTCAGAAGCATTTTATACTCCATATCGGAGCCATCGCAAATATGAACTTGATCTGGTTGACACAGAGCGACGGATTCTTCAACAAAGGCCTTGACACCGGCCGTAAGTCTTGCAACCGATCCATACGAAACATTTGTGCCTCGAATGTGATTGTAGAGACCACAATTGTCTTGCTTCGCTTTATTCTGTATGGGCGATACGCCATTGGAACTGCAAAAACAAAACACAACACAATTCGTTAAGAAATAGTCTGACGAAATCTTACATTGAACTAGCAACGTGCACACATTGGTCAAATACTTACATTGGTTTGGTTTGTTCGATTAGTTCAGGCATTTTGAAATATATGTATGTATGTATTTACAAACGATAGTAACGAATTATAATTCTAATTTTTATTTTGTTTTAATAACACTATGTAGCACTTTGTGTACACGATCACAATTGAAAATATCACAAATTGTCCTTTTGTACGTTTAACTAAGGTGACGTTCTGCTACTACACTTTCATATGTTCTTCCAGAGTTTTTTGTCAAATTTTGTTTTTAGATCACTGATATGTTCACTTGATCTTTCCATTTACTCAGACCTCGAGCAACTGATGCCACGCTTTGCTATTGCGAGTGCTTTTATACCGCCATGGCACAGCAAACGTAGAATGGCGGGCCTCTAGACGCGGCTAGAACTCGTTGGTTTGGTTCGGTTTGTTATTGTTGCGTTATCTTCGGTGATCGGCGTCTATCATATTTGTATGCATAGTGTGCCGCGAGCAGAGCGGTGTGGTGTGTGTCGTACATGTTGTTTGGTTTCGTTTATTGCCTTTGTTTTTGCACTGGTGTTTGTTTTGAATATCGAACAGAGGGTCAAACTTCGTTCGCTGATTGGCTGTTTTATGGAGGCTCGTCGGTTTGTTTTTGTTCGTTTTTCCCTTATCACTGCCTGTTTCCATGTCTGATCGTGTGTGCGTATGTGTGAATCGGGCTGCGGTTGTTTTTGTTGCTGCAGTACGAGTAAACGACGGTACGGTTCTTCTTTCTTCTGTCGCCAGGGTATATTTATAAACAAAACAAACCAAAAAAAAGTGGTGTGTTTAGCAACAGGCCAACGATATTTTGACTCTTTGCTTCACCAAAAATTATCGACACACTCATGCACACACAGACCTAATTGATATTTTGGGCAAAATGTGTCAATAAATTGTGGAAAACATTGTTCTCTTATCGCAGACAACCAACACTGGTGATTGTTATTGTTTTGATTTTTGAATTGTTTCTACTTGTCGGATAAGTGTTATTAATCTAACATGATATTGGCCACAAACAGGTGTTGTCTTTCGCGAGGTCTTTCCAACCTTTTCGTGTTGCATTTTTGCAAAGACATTTGGAAATACTTGTGTCGTTTCTTACAGGCCGCGCCCACTCATGATGGCACATTCAAATTTTCCCATACAAACACATATCCAAGCGATAAAGTATACATTCTAGACTCTAGCAGCTCAATCTTAAATGCATCATGAACAATTCAAAATGTTGTTGCGTACATACATGCATGTCACAGCTACATAATACATTAAATGTTCATACGTGGCATTTCACATAACGAGCACGTAAACTGAAAACTGCGGTCAAAATCTTTAAAATTATATCGGGATCGAATACAAAAATGAGTTACACATGACCATTCGATGATTCCAAAACGGTTAAGCTCACCAACAACTTTAAACTATTCCGGTTATGATTGAGTTTTGGTTTTTGTTATGATCATTTTTTCTATTACGTTTTGTTTAAGAGTATTTACTCGAAAGCAAGCTAATAAGATCAGGGTTTTGTTGTCAAATGGTTATATGTATATATAAAGTATTTTTTCTGCGGTCACCATTTCAAGAAAAATTGGAGGATTTTCTCTGTGTGTTATAATCTCTACACGCACTTCGTTTTAAATTAAAAATTGAGCTTTAAATGTCTGAATTTCGTTGTGATTTTCCATAATGACATTTTCCAGCGGCTGCTTCCACCAGTAGGGTTTTAATATACATCCGTATAGAATGCAGGTACTATTGCCAGGACATTCAAGACGTTGTTCCAGCGGACGTCAACCGATTGTCAATATTGAATGACCTAGAAAACAACGCATTAATGGACGGTCTCCGAAGCCATAAGTGGCTACAGATGCAATAGAGTCCATGATCGACAACCTCCTGCAATTTTGGATACTGAGCGGCTACGTGCAAGACAACCTGGCACAGCTTGGAGCTGGCTTGAGCAATATTCTGAACGGCTACAGAGAACGCATTGTTCCAGGCACTTTAAACTGGTGTCCTTTCTGCCTAAAAAGCCCTCATGACACGCTGCACCTCCCTACGCCCCTTTGATGTGTGGGTACGTCCTCTGAGATGTCACAATTCCTTTGCCTTTCAAAAATTTTCTAATTTCGCACATAATTAATTTAATACAGTGTACTCTCGAGTTGCGGACACCTTCAATAAACGGACACTTTTTTCATACTATACTAGTAGCTGGACCACGCAAAGTATTTCCTATTGCAAAATTTCCTACTCGTAGTTTTCAATTTATCTGGCTAGAAACAGTGAATTTCTTTTCCATCCATTGTTGTTTTAATCATATGATTTTATCGTTATGTGTGTTCTATAAATACGTACGACGATTACACACGTTTGTGTTTTCTAGGAAAATAAGCTGATTCCAGTATAAAAAAAACATGGGAACGAAAAACGAAAGATTTGTCAGAGTGCCAAGAAGAACACACAATGTGTGTGAATGAATATGGTTTTTTGTCACATGGAAAATGCCAATCATGGGACAGGAGTCACAGACAGACACTATTGTTTTGATCTGGCGAGAAAAAAGAGAGAGAGAGTGAGAACTCACTTTTAAATGTCCCTCCGTTTTCGCGTGTGATAACGAATTTCGGGAAAATACCACGGCCATAATTTCAATAAAATGATCGTAAATAAATACATACATACATATATACATATGTATTAATGTAGAGTGTTCAAGTCGAATATTTGTTGTTTGTCATTGTTATTTATTGATTGATTTGCTATTTGTTTATTGACTAGAAATGGTTATTGTCGATAACCGCCTTTGTTGCTAAACGGTCGGCCTGACATACTTAGCGAGTGCACCACCCGGCCCTAAATTTAAATCGTAGGGCCGTTTGCATACCGCTGTATTAATACCGGTTACCATGGAAATTTTAATTTTTATTTAGATCTATATGATTTGTTGTGTTATCGACCAGTCTAGCAAGTGCGATTAAACGATATCATATCAGTTATGGTGAGAGGGAGTGGATGGGGAGAGCCTAATACACTGTTATGAATGTGTGAATTTGACGTTTTGTTTTGATCTTTCACATTTAATCGACTTGAATGTAGACTAAGTCCGTCCTAAATCGATGCTGTATTCAATACACATTCGTGATAAGATGACGACTATTTTTGTAAAACGATGGAGAACTCACTTGGGGGCAAGTGTTTCCAAATGAAAACAAAAACACGCTGATAACCGCATGACCACCTACCGAAAAACAACAATACAATTGTAATGCCCCCATCATAACAATTGCCCGCTCAGCACAAAATTTCCAATCATTAATCTAGTGTGGACTTACAAACTGTTTGACCTTCTACCACGGCCCACCGTAGCTTGGTGCACAGTGCTGGCTCTGTGAAGTACTTTGACCATATTTAGAATGCTATATTCGTTTGGTCCGTTTAAGAAACCTTTTTGCAGATTTGTGCAACCTACTCGAGGAATAGAATTATGAATTATCTGAAGATATTCCATGAATATGGGTGATATCTTTTGCCGTGATTCGGCCAGTTGATAAGTGTTCACTTCCTCCAACTATTGACCATTATGAACAAGCCTCTGTGCTCAGATAAGGGCATTTGCGTGGGAGGTACCAAAAATGGCGTCGCAAAGATTCCAAGTTTCTATTACTGAAATTCTAATACTATTTTTGAGACTACTTGTGTTAAAGACATTATACGACTTCTAAACGGGAGCGGAATAATACATTGTGTATGGAATATGACACGCGTCACACTTTCTGTAAACAACTGATATTTACCCACACATACCAAGCTGCGCCATAATATAAAATATTTAGAACGCTTCGACGTGTGGCATTTACTGTACGAAACATTTCTAATAGTTTTTATGGCCCAAAAATTGATACCGTGGAAAATTAAGAACATTTTGTACGTATGTTTCTGCTTATAATTTAAACCAATTTAACTGATTTTAATAGTTAAAAAATATTTGCCTGTAGGCAGCTATTATTTATACAGGGTGTCCGTTGGGAAGGTATACCACTTTTTGTGTTTATAATTTTTGATTGGATGAAAGAGAATGGATCTTATATTGATAAATGTTTTATTTAATGTCAGCAGGTATGTATGGAATACAATATCAGATAAATGCCCGCCACTGTTAGCCTCACAAATGCTTGCTTTTCAGATAGCCCCACAAAAAGAAGTTCGGAGCAGTCACATCCGGCGACCGTGGAGGCCAATCAACATCACCATTTCTTGAAATAACTTGTTGTGGAAAGAGGTCTCGCAGTAATTCCAGTCTAATCAAGGCTGTATGCGATGTTGATACCAGATGTTAATCAAGCCCAAAGCATACAGTTCTGGCGTTAAAACGTTTGCAATCATATCACGATATCGCTCCCCGTTTTCCTTTTCATAGAAGTAAGTTCCAATGATTCCTCCTGACCAAATTGCACACCCGACTGCCACTTTTAAAGGATGCAAAGGTGACTGATGAATAATTTGAGGGGTTTCCATTGCCCAGAACCGACTATTCTGATGTTCACAGAATTTATTCATTCATGTTGAACAGTCAGGGGTGACAACCATTGCGGCCGTACTTCTGAACACTTCTTCTGACAATGACTGGATTAACAAATGAAACACAACTATTCGAAGTTAGTGAACAGACTGAATAATGTTGAATTATCAACATACAACAAATAGATCGCTGTGGTAAAAAAGTGACATGATTTTTTACAACAAATTCCAATACGTGAAAAATACCCACCTGTGAACTATTTATTTTTTTTAAACTTTTGTTATTTTTTAGGAGAATTTCTGAAGTTTCTATTTAGTTTTCATAACATAAAATTGGGTGTCGATTGTCCAAACTTTTGTAATTATCAGAAACGTCAGTCGCATAATTAGTTGCAATGACCAAGCTCGCACTGTATTTAGTTGGAGGTCGTATATATTTTTAGACTCGAACAAATATAAAATATTTGTTCTTTCGAAAATTAAAATATCCAAAAGAGCAATTGCAAATCTGGACACGGGGTCAGTTTGAATTTTCAAAATCATGTTGGAAAGGATTCAGGGAACTCTGAAATTCCGCGGGAAATCCAAAACCAACCCTCTCAGAAAATATTTTTAATTCTGTAGTTTTTTGTACTGTAGGTACAACACATTTCGAATCAATATTTTAGTGTTTCTGTTTAAAATTTCAATAGAAAATCTTTCAAAAATGGTGCGTGGTGAAACAATTTTCAGACCTTACTAGTAATGACCCGAGAAGTGTGAATTGTACTGAATTTTGTTTCCCAGTAATTAGTTTTGAGAACACTATGGCTCATTTGTTTCCTACGCCTTACATGGGATGGCACAATTGCAACTACAGCTGCGGCAAACAATAACATGTTTGTCGATTAATAAGAAACTTGGTATAAGAAATCTATACCTGCCTTTTACTATGAAAATAGCTAATTGTCTTCGTTACCTGTAATCATTAGTACCCTACGTGTAGCGCCCTATCACCGATATAATAAACAATGAAAGAGCGTGCAATAAAACCCTTTTCTTAATCTCCAGGCCGAGGTATTTGGGTATATGGAAGATGGCTTAACATTTCGCTCATAGCAACAAGAATATAAATTTTACTACATGTACACACATAATCAGAGTAATTAAAAGACAATTTATGACTCAACTGAAATTATGTATTCTGGAACAAGGTCATTTTTAAAGAAGCACACATCAATACAGTTCAGCAGAAAACATAATAATAAAAGAGGGAATGAATATAATACCTAGGACAGGGTAATAGACAGATGCCTGGAAGTAATGCTAATTTGGCCTTTACTTCAGTCTGGAATTCATACATAGGAATTGTATGAATCAATGACGGCCAACGGATTAACCTCATTGTGCGAGGTAAAAAATCATTAAATCGTTGTGGATCTCGACGACAATCAGCGAAATCATTAAAATCGTAATATCAAAAGCCGTTGAAGTCAGCTACCAGATGAGTCTGATAAAGCGAATTGTTCTAATGAGTAAGCCGACAATATCCGTCTGAAGGTATAAATATTTGTCGTTTCTTTAGGAGCAGTGAGGTGCCTACTAAAGAATTCAAGGGTCTCCAAAAAGGCGATCAGCGATAAACAGTCGTTCTAGGGTAACAGGGTTCTTCCGCGGTGTGTAATGATACAAGTTCCCGATCTGAAGCATCAGATATGCTTACAAAAGATGAAAATGCATAAAAGACGTTTTGAAACCGTTTACACTAAAAATAATGTAACTCTTAGCCATTTAACATTTTTAACATAAGAGGAGATGAATATATGTGTAGCAGCAAATATTTTGGACCTTCGTTTTACAAATTTGTCGTTATGCATCAGCGCCATTTTTCATGTCGGTTGACAACGAATATAGAAATACAGTGATGGACGACATTTGTCCATTATAGGAAGGTCTCCACTTGTTGGAGGTTACATAAAAAACATTATGTACATGTAATTCATGCTATAATTTATTTAACCCTTGTGCTATCTTTCGAAATATACCCCTTACAACATCTTTTGGGTCAGATTGACCCAGTACTAATTTTTCTTAATAAAACACTTAGTATCTTTTATGAATTCAGTCTTTTATTAGTTTATAAAGAAAATAAATACAGAAAACCTTTTTCACTCACTTTAGGCTGATAAAAAAATATAAGAAAAAGATATGAAATACTTAAAAATGTTCGTTATGAAAAAAATTATATATAGTTAGTTATTTTTTTGACAATTGCTGCATAAAATTATTTTATGGTCATTACATATAAAATTTTGGCAACTACTACAATTAGTTGAATATTTATTTGAATTTGGACCTTGGGGACAGTAAAAACACCGCTTTCTTTGCGTTGGTCCGACACTGGGTTGATGAGGCTTGGCTTTTCTTTTCAACGCAGATGATGTACTCGGACTAGAAGAAACCCTTTCGGTAGCTTGGATGTTTTGTACGAGCGACTTTGACGCTGATCCGTAAGGTAGCCTCTCCCGTCTCAGGATATGTGGATGAATCAATTGTTCGGCAAGTTCTACCAAGTATATCCTACGCTTGAATTTTTTGTTGCAGTTCCAGTTGGTATTTATATCCGTCCATATAACGAACGAGTTATATGCTGACACATCAATCATATTTGAAAACAGTGCAACTGGCCAACGGTTTGTCATTCGCTTACACGTATAATTGCTGACTAACTGGTCAAGGACATCAACACCTCCTTTAGTATGGTTGTAGTAATGAATAATTTCCGGTTTTTTCTGATCGTCATCTCTAACATCAACGATATGGTGCAGGGAACTCATTAGGAGAACGTACTTGTTTTTCTTCGGTACGTATGATACAATAGTCAAATCATTTGTAAATTAAAATTCTGAATATAATATAGGCTTCTTCTTCATTTCTGTTATTTTGAGTGGAAGAAAGGTTTTGTTTTTTCTGACAGTTCCCACAAGGGTTATGTTTCGGGCAAGCAGTTGCACTGCAAGATTGTATGTGGTGAAAAAATTGTCACATGTGATGGTGTATCCGTTTGAAAGTGGGCTTGACAATGATAAAACTACTCTTTCACCTACATAATTATACATTTTCATATATATGTATTACCAAATATATGACAATATAAAAAAGGAATACATACCTTGATTTTTTTCGGGTTGCGCGTTCCTAGCACGACCGCAATACACTTCCATGTTCCATGCATATTTCGTTGTAGAGTCACATAATGCCCAAATTTTTAGCCCGTATTTAGCCGGCTTTGATGGAATATATTGCTTGAAGTTGCACCTTCCCCGAAAGGGAACCAATTGCTCATCGATGGTGCAATTACTATGTGGGTTATAGAAAACTCTAAGCTGATTATTCCACTTATCCCAAACATTCCTTATAGGTGCAAGTTTGTCACGCTGGCGACGTTCCGTTCTATCTACAGAGTTGTCAAACCGCAAGCTTGCAGAAATAGCCATGAATCTCTTGAGGGACATGGTTGCACGAAAAATGGGTCTCCCGTTCTTTTCGTCCCATAAATTTCCTAGACTTTCACCATGCGATTTCATAACTCCTGCCATAAGAAGCCCAATTGTAAACACAGCGATGGAAAAACAGGTGTTTTTTTTTGGAAAAACCGTTACTGATCAGTATTGGGGCAATTTAATCATCATTGAACAAATAAAAACAATCAAAAATGTAAACACAGCGGTGGAAAAAAAAGTTTTTATTTGAAAAATCCGTTACTTATTAGTATTGGGTCAATTTGACCCAAAAGGTGTTATGTGTATGTTAAAAATGTAATCGGTTATAGCGTCAAATGTATATATAAAATGTATGTTGGTCTTCTATTTTTATTTGAAGTTTATAGACCTATTTACAATAAAAAAAAATTTGATTACGATATATTTATATTAACTTGGTGAAATTTATCTTAAAAAGTTTTTTTTGGGTCAATTTGACCCAAAGATAGCACAAGGGTTAACTTCAAGAAACAAAACAAGGTCATGCTGAATTCGATAAAGATATATTATATTTTTAAAGATAACGATACTATGTAAATCCAATTCACGAGAATTAGACTCTGCGTTCTCTAAAAATAGTACATTCTTAGTTTGTTTTCTACTCATTTCATGATCCAATTGATTCCAACCATATTTGACTTAAAACATACGGGTAAATTAGCTGTAGGAATTTACGAATTCTTACAGGTGTTTCTTTCTGACCTGCAATGCTAACACAAAACATAATGACATTGTAAGGTTAAAATCACCTGGTTTACATCAGACCCATACGCTGATTGTCAAAAAAGAAACCTTTAAAACTAAACACAAGTCTATTCTGACACTTCTCCAGTGGTGGAGATGAAACAAATCTTGGCATTCCCATTTTTGGGCGATTTCGTTGGCCGGGAACAAGGAATGGTTCTTGAAGTCAATTCAGTACACAGTCGAGTTACTGTAATCTAAACACTTCTGACTGCAAATTTTCCAATGTCAGCTGGTGGAAACATATTTTGATTTTATGATTCAAATTGGTCTCATATTCTTTAAATTGTTTTAGATATTGTCCACGTAACAGAGGTTTTCCAAACCGAATAGTCTACCAAATTGTGTCCATGCGCATATAAGTAAGTGTCCACTCCTGAGAGGTTTATGCACTTGTAAATCTAAAGCTTGGTTTTCTAATAACTGTCCATTGAAGGGAGGTGTCCACATGAGAGTACGTTCACTATTGCAAGAACACCGAGCTAATACAAATCAAATTGTTCCCGAAATTCCAACGGAATATACCCGCAATTGAAATGTCATTCACATCCTATAGTCTATAAGCTTAACTGCTTAAAGTATTCATCCGATGATTCTGTATCTTAGTTTTCTGTACAATTTATTAAAGGTACGTTGTAAAGAATTCTCTATGTTTGGCCCAATTGAAAGCATTATCCTTTATCCATGCTTTCCCTAACATCGACGTCATTTGCAGATCATGTAGATGAAATAGTTGGTCCTCTTTTACGGTCCGCGCTTATGATCTGTCTGGTGCGCATTATTTACCGCATGTACAACCTATAGCGGCCGGTAGCTGTTGTCTGGAACTGATTCCACGCCGATTCGAGAATAAAACGAATACCATCCATGGATATTTTAATTACAAACTACATAAAGTTTACAGTATTTATTTACAGAAAAGAAAGCAACAAAACGAAATATTTTATTATCGTACACTCAGTCTAACTGTTCGTTAAATCGCTAGTTGTTACATTTTGGATACACGGTCTTTTAGTTCTTTTAATTCGGCAGAAATCTCTTTGGGCAAATATGGGCCGACTTGGGTGGTAAAGTATTTTTCTATGGCTGATACTTCTTGTTGCCAAAAATCTTTCGGCAAATTAAGTAGCTGCTGCATGTCAATCTGACTGGCTAGTCCATGAGTATTAATGGAAGTGGCCTGGGGAAGTAAACCAATGGGGCTTTCTTTGTAGCACATCTCACCGTCAACGCGCCGAAAGATCCAATCGAGTACACGAGAGTTATCTCCGAAGCCCGGCCAAAGGAACTGGCCATCGTCTCCTTTGCGGAACCAGTTGACGTGGAATATTTTGGGCACCTTACCAAGGGATTCCATTGAAAGCCAATGCTGTAGATAATCCCCGAAGTTGTAACCGAAGAAGGGACGCATGGCGAAGGGATCGTGCATAATTTCTTTGCCTTTGTGCTCTGCAGCAGCTGTAGCCTCACTGCGCATTGAAGCTCCGATAAAAACACCGTGCTGCCAGTTTCGCGCTTCGTAGACCAGGGGAACGCCAGAAGGTCGGCGACCACCGAAAAGAATGGCACTAATGGGTACGCCAGCGCCATCGTCCCAGGCCGGATCAATGATGGGACATTGTTCGGCGGGCGTGCAGAAGCGAGAGTTGGGATGAGCAGAAACTCTTTTTGTTTCGGTAGACCACAATTTGCCCAGCCAATCGGTTACGGTGACACCTTTAATGTTGCTGGGATCCATGCCCTCCCAAAAAACACCACCGTCCGACGTCGATGCAACATTGGTAAATAAAGAGTTTTTGAAAATCGTTCTCATTGCTATGGGATTCGTTGCCATCGACGTTCCCGGGGCGACGCCAAAGAAGCCATTCTCCGGATTAATGGCTCTTAAAATGCCCTCCTTATCGAATTTCATCCAGGCAATGTCGTCACCAACACACTCAACCTTGTAACCGGGCAAAGTCGGAGTCATCATGGCCAAATTGGTTTTGCCACATGCCGAAGGAAAAGCCGCAGCGATGTATATCTTCTTTCCATGGGGATTTGTGATTCCCAAAATTAACATGTGTTCCGCTAGCCAGCCCTCCCGTTTGGCGATTGTGCTGCCAATACGCAGTGCAAAGCACTTCTTGCCCAGCAGTGAATTGCCGCCATAGCCCGAGCCATACGAGACAATTTCGTTATTATCCGGTCTATGCAAGATAATTGTTCGTTCGGGATCACACGGCCAAGATGGCATGTCGATATGGCCACTTTTCGGAGCACCCACGGAATGCAGACATTTGACAAAATCTGCACCTTCTTTCTGCAGTTCGCTCAAAACCTTCGTACCTGATCGTGTCATTATTTTCATAGACTCTACCACATACGGCGAATCAGTGATTTCAATACCGATCTTTGAGAGCGGTGATCCGACGGGACCCATAGAGAATGGTATAACATACATCGTGCGACCCTTCATGCACCCCGGGAAACGTTCCGCTACTGCCTTCTTCATGTCCTCCGGCGAAATCCAATTGCCCAATGAGCCAGACGTAGCATCGCCGATGACCGGTACGCTCTCTTCTTTGCGAGAAGTGCAAATGAATGTACGCGATTCTACTCGGGCCACATCCGCTGGATTCGTTCGGGCCAGCCAACAGTTTTCGTATTTGCTGAGCGGAGTTATAGTTCCCTCCTTCAGCATTACTTGCTGCAGCATTGAACTTTCTTGCGGGCTGCCATCGCAAATGTGCACCTGATCTGGGCGACATAGGTCGATGCACTCGTCCACGTAACTCTTGGCGGCAACAGTTAATTGCGCCGGATTTCCATATGCAAAGCTTGAGAGCGGCCGATATGAAAGTCGGATGTTGTACTTCCGTACAACCACCGCTAGCTTGGAGCTGAAAAGAGAAATAAAAACAATCCAATTAAATAAATTCGTCATGCCATGATGATTGTGTTCTGGTCTAAAGTTCAAAAACACAAAGAATTGCATATCTACATAAATAGGTTTCAATAACCTTTTCATTTTTCAATGGCTACCGGTATTTCGGTAGCGGTCACCTTTCAAGCTTTTATTCTTTAACATTTGACTACGCCATTAGTAAAAATAGAACGATAAAATTATTAAAATTCACTACAAAAATTGTGAAAATCTTGAAGTTACAGTTCGCAAAACTTAAAAGTTTCCGTTATCTCTCGAAGAGGTGATCAGAATTGGCCACCATTGGGCCCAAGTGAAAGATAAGGTCTACGCCAACAGCCCAGCGTCGATTCAAGACCTCAAAGATAGAATTCGTGAGGCTATCGAGGACATAGGGCTGCCACTTTGCTATTTGGTTATGAACAATTTCATGAAAAGGATATGGTCCTGTAAGCGTGGTCGTGGTGGCCATTTGGCTGATGTTGTTTGTCATTCTTAACGGCTTACCTTCCTCTTTATTATGAAATAGACATCCGATCATTTATCTCAAAAAATTACATTTTTCTTTGAATACCAAAAAAACACCTCTTGTTGGAGAACCCTGTATATCAATTAATATAATTTCGTAACACGTATTTATATATGTATGTATACACTCGTATATAACATTAACGATGTGCATATACGATTTCAAAAGATGGACTCATCTAAGACAATATGCAAAGATTATTCGTATTATTTACTCTACAGAAATAACTCGTTTAGATGCGAGTCCACATTTGTGTCATTATCGTCATTATAAGATGCCGTGGCATTTAACAAAAACAAATGTTATTCGAACTGAGATGGGATGTCAAATTCCATGTATATTCTTCGGATTTTGCCTCAATGGATCGGCAAGTGGATTTAGATCAAACAAATCTTTTGAGAAATAGCACCGATCCAATCCCACAAAATGATGAGATTCTTTTGGTCTCCTGAATATACGCATACATATAACTGGATTCGTTCTTTAAGTTCTCCTGCATAACGTTAATTCGAATAATAAGGTGTTTCTGGACGGGTTACGTCAGAAATCTGTTTGTGGATTTGTGAGAAGTTTCCCGCAGTGATAATACAAACATGTATCCTACACGGCTCCCTGATTTCAGGACGACAAGTTCCGTACGGGGATGTCGTAGGGAAATACTATATCCAACTAGACCTGAGCTAGTTCGGCAACAATGAATCACAAATTGAGCCACCAATTCTATCTCAGGTCCGTCATGGTGTCCCCATTCCAATATGTTAAGGTGTGATAATTGAAATGACCAAATTCGAATGCAATCGAAAAACAGTAATCTTCCCAAAGGTTGTTTTGAGTTCTTATGTCAGGTATTGGATACGATACAAATCCAGTTGACCTGGCGTGGTAATACTTAAGACGAGCTATCGGAATTACATTGACGCAGACATACACATATACTTCAGTACTTAATTTTTAAATAAAAAGTACCTGGAACAATTTATAATTTTGCGACAAGCTAGTCGGTCGGTTCCTACTCACACACACACATGCTTAATATAGAGATATTTGTGTATATATACATATATACATATGCATACGTTCACGTTCGACTTTGGACCAACGTTCTCGTTAGAAATACAACGCAAAAGCCTATATTTTTTAAGAAATCGAAAACTGTACATTTTTTTATGATTTTATGGAGAACAAAACATTCCGTCGTTTAGAATTTAAGAATTTGAAGTGGTACGAAAACAAAATCAAAACAAAATAGAAAACACGTTTTTGGGACCAACAACAACAGGCATCCGAATGACTGTCATCTGTTTTGTTGTTGCTGACAGCTCTTTCGTACACACTCCCATACAGCCGAACATACATACATATGTACACATGTATGTATTTAAATATCCACGAGATACATACATACATACGCATGTAGATACATGCATGACTTGCTGTTTTTATGTCCACCTTCAAAGGGTCAATGGATCGACTTCAGGAGTGCACGAGGTTGATTGCCTTCGTCATTCAAAGATTGGCAAATGATAAGTTGTGTCCATTCGTTCGGAGATCATTTTCGCCGGATTCGAATCACTTTCATTTTGGTAAAGGTCGCGCCCGTCAAAACAAATCGTTGGGGGATCGTCTGGATTCTTGCGCGCGCGTGTATCTGTGTTACAAACACTTCGGCCGGCCGTCATGCTTTTGTGAGAATGTGTGTGTGTGTGCCTCTTTCTTGGGATTGTCTGATGCAATGTTTCATCATCGGACATGATCGCTTGGAAACAGAAACAAAGGCATCAGACAGCAGTGCGCTGCTAGAGGCGTCAACAACAGATCGCATCGTCGCAACACAGACAACATTGTACGCGGTACATTGCTCCCTTCGTACAGTGCACACATGTACATTAGTTTGTACATATGTACTAAAGTAAATGCATGCATACGTATATAGATAAGAGCATATGTATTGGAGTACCACCATATGTACTCTCTTGCATGTAAACGAGAATGTAGGCACATTTCTGATTGACAGATGGTCTTTTGTTCGATTCATTCAGAGATTCTTTTCGTTTCTGCAGATTCATTTTAGCGGCGACGAATTTAGAACATTTCGTCTGTTAGTGATAAGACATCGACAGTATTAGGGTGGACCTTATTTAAAAAAAAAAATCGAAAATGAATCGTAACTCTGACGAGAAATGTTCTTCGTTGCAAAAAAATACATTTTGCCAAACTTGGGGCAGATTGCATAACGGGGTTTGCAGCATCCGCCCACAAAATATATGTATATATCAAAATTAGTTCCGTTTTTTGTCTGTCTCAGATGACATTGTCAGTTTTTGCCCCCAAAAATATGGTCATAAAGTGTAGATGAAACATTTCATATATTAATGCGTGGCATTGAAATTATTTCATAAATCACAACGAAATATGTATTTCTCTTATTAAAATTAAAGAAATTTATTATAGACGAATACATTAGAGGTCTAGTGAATAGGGTGGAGTGAAATAAAAAAGTGACACTCCGGAAGAGATGTAGTTTGTGATCCTAAGGGGAAAATAAGAAAAACACATTTAAACAATTTTAGTGGTTGCTCCTGGCCTTTGAAATTGGGAAATTTTTCTTTTTTGTTATTTTTCGAGTTTCTGGTCAATAAATGTTCACAATTTGAATGTCAACCAAATACGTTAATGGAAAATTAAAAAATAACTTGTTTGTTTGAAAAATTACAAAAAGTAATATAACCCAAATACAGTGTACTCTCTCATTGCGGACACCTCTCTTATCCGCTTCAGTCCTCTTGTGTACTTTTCTCATAAGCTGACAAAATTCTCAGTCCCTAAGGCCCAATAAGTGAGTCACGGTTGATCTTCATTTTTCGTTTAAACTGAAGTTAAACTTCAAATTCATTTTTTCAGTCAGAGTTTAAACGTTGTTTAATCGTTCAATATTGGGCGTTTAAAACACAGTTTAACAGCCATATGATTGTGACATTACTCAACGAAGGAAGAAGAAGAATCAAAATTAAGTTGCTCACCAAATTCCATAAAGGAAATAAATAAAGCTGCTGTGTAATTTTTTTTGATGCTGGAATTGGTTTCCGGTCACCACCAGTTCCATATATGTATGTGTCTTTTGTCCGTGCCAAAGTTCATTAAGTCGAGTTTTTTTAATTCTCATATTTTTTCTAAAAATCTTGTGTGACCAAAATCCACCACAAAGGTTAATATCAGTTTTACCGGAAACATATGTTTCCTGAGTGTTGCCACATCAACAGCCGAAAATGTGGATTATTTTGACTGACTCAAAAACTTATTTGAAGTTTAAACTTAATTTTATTGGAAACAGAGTTTTACATAATCGTGGTTTAATCGTTATACGATCTCATTTATTGGACATTAGTTGTCCACATTTGAGAAAATACACTGTAGTACCTTCTTCAAAAAATTAACTTAACATTTAAATCGATACCAAAGTTACAAATATTGGCCGATCTTCATATTCATTGCATCAAAAACATTTATTTTGGTACTGAACAAGCTTAAACTTCTAAATTTTGAATAAGTTGATTCATTAATTTGTTTCTCTTTTCAAATACAAAATAGCAAAATTGCAGGGCATGGCGCGATCCATAAAAACCCTGATCCGTGAAATTTTTAAATTTAAAAAAAATAAGTTTTCACTCCACCCTAGTGTATTGTGTGGGAAGGTGTGAGTGGTAATACCCAACAAATCAAATTTTGTCATCGCAAAAAAAAACTTATTTAAAACTGTCATACAATTCTGATTTCGTTGCATTTGGATTGATGCCTAATTCCAGCTATTTCGCCCTTTTAATTGTCATTGCTCCAGTTCGGTCAGCATTTCTCAAATTTGCTTTCTTCGCAATCAAAATGTTTCTTTATACTGAATACTCTTCGTTCTATTGACGAGACATTCTTTGTGATATGTTCTTCATACACGTTCTTCACATTTTATAAGAAGATTTATGAAAAGTTTTTACGAATTTCCGAAATGGTTTCATAAAAAACTTTATGAAACATTCTCAGTCCGAATGAAGTGCCTGCGAAAAAAAATGACATTCGAGTTTCATAAAAATTTGAAAAATTCCATATAATTAAGACAATAAAAATAATTCTCTGAACGGGGTTTATATTAGGTGTGGAAAATGCCTTTTCACTCGAGGACCATTTATTCTTGAACTATCGTTGATGAAACCTGATGGCTTGTTATAGCCTGTCCGTATTGTGGCAGCTAGAATTTCTGCTTAAAAGACGCTGCATCCATCAGGTAATCTAACCGACTTTTCAACATACTGCAGGCTATCTAAAGTTTGCGAATAAAATCCGTGTGTGTATTTTTTTTTATTATTTTGCATTTTTCACACTTTTTATTTTATTCCCTGGACCAGCATGCAGCTTTTTTAATGAACCATCTTCAGCTTCTGGCAACACTGTCTCAGCAAGATGTTGACTGCGTTGTTTGCCAACATCTTAGTCGCGGTTCTTTCTTCGGTTTTTGCTCGTTCTGGCGGTGATAGCTTTGATCGGTCGCTTTGAGAATCCAGACTTGAACATCGACCCATGTTAATACGTCATTGTAGAAGCATTTTTGTGTGCAAATCTAAAATAAATGAAAATCGAATAGCACATAAACATATTCGGACTATTAGCAACAACAGATTATCGCAATATGTTGATCCCGGCGACACGGATCGTCTCCAACATCTATTGAATATATTGCTGTGGAAATAGCTAAGATACGTTCATGGAGGTCAGCTATGAAACGGTCGCACTGTCGTGTTTGTATGTATATTAAGTTTGTATAATAATATAAGTGAAATATTCTGATCAAATCCAGTTGTCGTTGGAGGGATCATAGATTTTCAACTCATCTTTCTCCAGAAAACACTAGAAAAAGGTGCCCTCTTTTGTTTATCGGCAGACTGAGCACTTATGCAATAAAACCCAACGAATCTTCATTGGAGGGCAATTTCATTTTACTCAGTCCACGAAAAACAACCTAATTAATTAATAAACATTTTATTAATCGATTGCTTATATCGGATAGTTTTAATTGATGTCACTTTTACAACTCGATCGATTGGCGGTAATTGGAGTAAGTGTTATAGTCCGATATATTGGGTACCTATTGAACTTCTTTAAAATAATGAGCATTAGATATTTTTGTATTCGGGTATTATTTCACGATAGTAGGGCTACTTGCTAACCCGGGCTACTTGCTAACACTTGTTTTGTTTACGGTCAAAAAATGGAATTCATCCGTGAACATTTTCGTGCCATCTACTTGCTTCGACTTTTGGCGACAAGCACCAGGAAGAATTTTTACCAATAAGTACAATTTCTAGTCTATTCCAAAATGTTACATTCGAAAATATTCATTCGTTCGGGTATTTAATTGTTGACATAACCACAGTACTCGTACGTGGCATATATGAATATTTATGCTTGTCAGTGTGTCGAACATCGGTTACGGCACAAAGAAAAATGCTTCTGGTTTCTGCGTCGCGCACGCCTTGTGTATGACGTCACAAGTTGTTACAAGTCCGGTTGTGTGTGGGTTCTGCGTATACCCGATCACCAGTAATAAATGGACTTCGGACCTGTTATCGCTTAAAATATGAGTATATGTACGAGAATGCTCGTATGTAGTTTTAATTTTATGCGCCTGTGGTGTTAACGTCAAACATAGTCAGTCTGACTGGGGAAATTATTAGTGCTCGTTGTATCGTATTAAGATATGAACATTAGGATGTTACGAATGCATTCTTCGCTCTGTCGCACATTTTTTTTCAACATTATTTTCGCAAATGGACAAAGAACAGGCTTTAATCGTTCATCCGCTGTGTTTCCGTATTTTTTTCCCGGTTGACTGTGACGTGTTGGAAACTTTTGGATTAAAGAGTGATTAATGACGTCGGAGGTCCTACAAGAAGCGTTCTAATATTTAACAGGAATTTGCAAAATGATAATACATACTATTAAATATGGAACACTCTAGGGCACACACAGAAATACAAATATGTATCCACATTAGGGAGGAGTGATATTGACAATTTGGAATTCGGCCCTATATAAATCTTTTGTGCGATTGAACTTTCACTACTCTTAATTTGTAATCGAAAAAACTATGACTCAAAATATTGAAGATTGAGTGAAGACAGTTGCCTTCCCGGAATTAGAAGATCGTTAGTTAAAGTTTAGAAACGTTTGCCAAAGCAGGTTATACAGTTTTCTTCAGCTTTGGACATAACCGCATTTTCGGCAAGCAATGGTTGCCTAGAAGAATTAAAAACAAGAAGATCAGTGATCAAAGAAGTTTAGCTCTGATTGCAGGTATACGGATCCGCTTCAGAAGCTGCAACATGTCTTCGCCGGTTCCCATCTGCAATGATTTCTGCTGCAATTATTGGTCTAATATGTGCCATAGTTCTCGTAAGTGAACGAGAACTACGAAGTTTAGTAGCACATATCCCCCAAAAAGTCTAGCAGTAACCCCAAAAACATGCATCGAAAACCTTTTGTTATGTTTCAAACCAGTTCATTCTATTTTTAATTTCGGAATTGGTTAAATAGTTTTGTATGTATTGAAGTAAAATAAACTTATTTTTTTGAAAAATCGTTGCCTCTGCAACTGTCACAAATGAGAGGGAATATACGATTGGTTCACTTATTTTCATTGTGATAAATTTTGAACAATTGTGGAACGTCACACACAAATGTGGCAAGTTAGCGAAGTCGCTCCACCCTAATGTGTTTACCAACATGTTTTCGAAACGCATTTTGATACTCTGAGAAGATTTTGTTGGGCCAAGGTTAGCGGAGATGTCAATGAACGCTCTCTGCATGAAAACCAGAAAGTGGTGTGTCAAGGACAACATTCGGTGAATTCGGCAGAGTAAAACAATTTATAAGACAGTGTAAAGCTTTTATGGGGGGGGGGAGAATAGTTCCTGGACCAAATAAAAGCCAATGAAAATGTCACTGGTGTGATTAATTATACGATTACATACAAAATACGATCACAGTTAATTGTTCATTGTCTCTGCTCTTTCCACCCTCGACTAATTACAGACACAGATTTTGTCTTGTGCATTTTAGTAGTTATGGGTTAATTCTTTATTTAAGTCATTTACAATTAATGACATCAAGGCTCCATAAGTGGGACTCAGAATATTACATGGAAGCCGAAAAGCAGTTACATTTCATTATTTTTGAATTTCGTTTCTGAAGAATGAACTTCGGAGAAAGTTCGTGGCTTCGGCAAAACTTGTGCCGATTTTCGGCTCACTATTTGAAATTGTCAACACCACTTTTGGATAGACCTGTCATGAATTGATCCATGCATTTCTGTGCATTAGGGGCTATATTTCCGTTTACTTCGACCTGAAAAGGAGTCCCAGTCACAATGGCTTTATATTCATTGTACATTTAGTCATTTAAGTCACAAATACCTCTGAGCAAGGTCGAAAAGGTTTAGTACGTTATGGAGATAACCTGAGTTTCTTGTGGCTGGCCCATACTAAAATGTGTATGTACTGTCAACATGTCTGTCTGTCTACTGCGTAGCTTTGGACTATACTCCATGTTATCATAGAAAACGAAAATATGCAATTATTTAGGAAATATTTTTACTGTTCTATTTGTACGTCTATGCATTCTGGTAATCAAAGTGCAGATTGCAGGTTCAAATCAAATCGAAACTGACACAAACTACCCGATTAGATAGATACGATTCAAATAAAATGCGTGGCTCATGATGTCATATGACACTTTGTCAGTGTGTATTATATTAGATTACGTATTCCGCACTGTTCGACCTTACGCACCCAGACCTGAAGTGACTCAGAGATATTTAAAAATACGATATGCTATTCACACACACACTCACACACAGATAAGAGATAAGAAAAATCGATCAATTACAACAAATCCCAAATTCAATTAGCGCCAGCATTTCTCAAATGGTCACAATGTTTTTCTTTGTTGAATGAAATTAATTTCCATTATTAACCAGAAGGATTGTACTTTCAAATAAAAAAATAAATTTGAGAAAATATCAAGTAGTTTTTTTACAGAATTTTCAAAATAACAAGTGGACAAATAGTAAGTTCGGCCGGGCCGAATCTTATATACCCTCCATCATGGATCCTTAAAAAGTCAATAAATAAGAAAACTAACTGAGTTTTTGGGCCGCTCGTGACCCGATAGTCCCAGGAACCCGATCACAAATTTTATCCAAATCATGAAAATAAATGCATATTTGGGTTCGCGAGAAAATTTCGTTGCATTTCGATACCCATATGTCCATGTTTGTCAAGGGACGGTTTTTGGGCCGCTGGTGACCCGATATCCCAGAAACCGGATCAAAAAATTTAGGCAAATCATGAAAATAAAGGCATATTTGGGTTCGTGAGTAAATTTCGTTGCACTTCGATACCCATATGCACATGTTTATCATGGGCCCTTTTTTGGGCCCCAAGGGTCCACGGAACCCATGAGCACGCCCATTTTTGGGATTTTTTCCCCATCTATAAATTATATAAACTTAGAACAATTTTACCAAAAAAAATCAGATGTAGTGAAAAAAAATATTTGAAAAATTTGATTATGGCCGGGATATATTTAGTCCCGTAAAGGGGAACTTTTTCCCCTTTGGTCCGATATTGCCCATTCTCAAAAAACATCTTCCTACAAAATTTCAGCTTCTTAGCGTTGGTCGTTCGCACTCTATCGTGATTTCAACAGACCACAGACGGACGGACGGACAGACGGACATCGCTAGAATGTCTTAGAATGTTACACTGACCGATAATATATATACTTTATAGGGTCGCAGATCACTCTTTCGAGGTGTTGGAAACGGAATGACAAACTTAGTATATACTCCATCCTATGATGGAGTGTATAAAAAAAGTTATTTGGCGGACCCTGTACTATTTTGTGGCAGGCGAAGAAAAGTCCCACAAAAAGTTAAAAACTGCACATATTTTTTAAAATCTGTACCACTTACCGCTTCAAAAAACTGTAAAAAAGATAAAACTGCATATATGGCAACGCTGGTGACAGCCCAGAGTCTATCTAACGTCTGTTATATTGGATACAACAGATGATTCGTGTAGAGCTAGACTGTCAGTGGTGCATCGTTGACAGCAAGGCCAGCCTGAAAAGTGTTTGGCTATTATGGATTCCATCACTATCCAAGTGCAAATATTTCTGCTTGGAAAACACTTCCGCCCACGACTGGAGACCAGACAGTCGGTCCGAAACTCTTGACAAATCCCCGATCAGTCTTTGTCTTCCCGATTACCAAAGTGTACAGGGGGATCTTATACGGGATTCTTTTAGGAACCCTCCTTGGCAATTTTACAACGGTACATTATTTATAGATGGCTGATAATGCGATCTTCAAAAACGGGGCGCAAAACATCGAGTGTAGCTTCGGGTGTGTGGCACGTAGCGCCGTCCTGTTGAAACCAAATGTTGCCAATATCCTCCTCTTCAAGTTTTGTACACAAAAATTCAGTCAACATGGCCCGATAACGAAAATAACGAAATCGAAATAAGCACTAAGCAACGTTATATGGCGGACCCTTTATATAGTGACGTAAAGCTGACTGTGCTTTACTTCGGACTGGTCCTTAGATCCCTAATGCTGTTATTAGTTCAGCCTTACGGAGTAATCACACCTTTGAAGTGCTCTGGTTTGCTATTTCGGGTGCACTGACAATGATTTATTGCTCTGATGTTTTAGGGCAATATTAAATTTGAACTTTGCATCATCTTAATGCGAAACCATTGTCGGCAGAAGCAACTATTTCAACCTTTTCTAGTTATAAGATCAATAAAGGATATTCAGCCAGAAAGACAAGTCTCCACCTTGTGGACACTCCTCTCATTGTGGGTGTTCAGCACACCTAAACAAATTTGTACCTATGATTGGGAGTTTTTGGTTGAGTAAATTTATACTGGATCTCATATGAAGATCAGATTTATTCTATTGAAGCCATATGCAGATCATATTAATTCAATGCGCTTAACTAGAACACATTTTCAGCATTCGAGATTGGCGATGTCAATGACGAAAATGTTGTGTGACGAAATTTGCCAAAAGTAATTTTGCCACCCGGTTTACCCTTGGATACAAAATCGTAATATAAATTGACTTTGTATTGTATTTGGATTGTGACTCCATGGACGTAAATGAGCGATTTGTTTTTCCTACGATCAGCTAGAAAGGTTTTATAAACTTTTCGAGCGAAACAAAAAGTAAGTAGGTCGGTATTAGACCCTTTAACAATTAAAATATTTTATTTTTTTAAACATTTTTTTTAATCAGACTAGCAAACAATTTAAAAGGTCGACTGCTCTTTGTAATTGGGGGTAATTATATAACGGTTACTGTTACTGTTTTTTTTTTGCTGTTGCATAGCGTTATCGGTGCCGTAAAAAATCATTCGTGATAAAGCAAACTGAACTGTTGCACTTCCTGCAGCATTGCGGCCGGCGTGTGTTCGAACTTATCACCTTTTTTAATGGAACAAAGTGAGCAAAACAGGCGAAAGTGTGTTCATGTGATTTGGCCACTTGATTGTCAACTGGAATGTTCCCAAACATTAACTGCGTAATTTCTGAAATTGCGATAAGTACATCACTCTGATCGCACTAATTGATGTAGGTGTATGTATACAATAGAGTGGGTCGCGAAAACCAGTTGCTGTGGTAACCATCCGCTATGTTATGCTGAAGGGGATTTGATGATACGACACGATCTGTGAAATGTTCATGTCTCTAAATCGACCGGAGTCACTTTTACACAAATGGGTACTACGGTGCGGCTACAAATGCCAACAAGCATTCCAAGTAAACGCAATAAACTAACGTGTGGGGTAATCGTCCCCATTGCTTGGGGTTGACGTCAACACCCCTACTACTCCAGCAAACTCCCCCTGGTGGCTGGCGTTTAGGATCTCGACTGCGGTTTGTTAAATCGAACAGTTAGACTGGAGTTTTTGAATATTTTCGCGTTAAACACCAACTGTTTGATTCGTTGAACGAAGCGTGACCCAGTCTAACATATTTAATTGGAGACAATTAGAACGACACCTCATTAACGTTTTTGACGGTATCGCAAAAATGTTGGGGCAGGAAATGAAAATGTAAACAAGTCTAATCGGAGAATTCCAAAGTTCATTGAACAAAGTGATCGATAGCTCATATTTATTACGATCGTATAATGCAATATTATATCAAATAAAATGCGTGTCTCACCCATGACGGAAGGAGAATACACTTCTCATATGCCCATAGGTGCAGGTACGATTTTGATTGTCAAAATTATCGGTCGTATGTTCAGACTCGATGTCTGAGGGCCATATTGACTACTAAAACTGTGTGTGTGTGTTTTTTTTAAATTTACGAGGACAGTTCCAATCAGCACATACAAATACAATTTTTAATTATGTCTTTGTTTAGATTTGAAGTGAATCTGTTTCGCACAGGTGGCTGGAACTGCAAAAGTAATTTGCAGCGTAGTATTTCGCATTTCCATGAGTTGTAATGGTAAAGCCCACTCTTATTTGCCAAATGTGGTTGTTTTTGCAGTATTTCATTGTTCATTTTGTGTGCCCCAGTAGAAACTGCACTATGTGGAGTAGAAAAACAGTTGAACTCCATCCACAAAATTTTAAACTAAAACTAGCAAACATTTTTTTACCATCATTAGTAAAGCTGTAATGATATGGCGCTAGCGAAATCAGGCTGCCACTACCACTTCAAAAGCGGTAGTAGCAGCAATAGGCGGGGGAAAAGATACTCCGACCTAACGCAGCCCAAACAAAATCTCGCCGGATCTAATGCAGGAACTAGAAAGCTTCATTAAAAGAATTATTGCTCTGATTTAAAAACGCGTTATTTGATATAAACTAAATATTACGTCGATAGATTACATTGATTCAATGAATATTAACATATGTATGCGATATTTTTAACTTTCTTTTACCACGGCTGCCCGTTATCCCCCACTGATCTACAACTGTAAGACTCATATTTGGTCAGTGGAAGCAACGGGCTCTTTTTGGTTGGACTAAATTACAACTTTTTAAGAAACCTGTATGAATACAATTTGTCTTTTATGTGTGACTTTGATTGTTTTCAGTTTAATTTGGCATTCGATGTTAAATCATTGACAAATTTGTGGAACAAATCTCCAAAAGTGTTGGATGGAACCCCCTGATATATGAAGACATCTGTCTGATAAGACATCTGACTAGTAAGTGTGGTGGTTGCTGTATCACTCGATGGATGGATATTTGGCCTTCCAAATCACACTGTACTCGTTGCCAGAGTACAGTTGGATAGATATACGAATACATTAACATTCATTAACAGGTGGAACACTTGTCTATGGGCCGGGACATGCGGAGTAAACAAGTTAGATTCTATTTTTGTGAAAATAAAAATTCAAAACTTGAAAATCAAAACAAACACGTACAACAAGCAAAACACCAACAAAGTCACAATAGAAATCAAGTAAATCGAAAACAAAAATTCACAGATACATATGCACATTAGACTGTCACACTCCACGCAACAACAAAAAAAAAACGACTTGTATTGTTAAAATTAAACTGTGACCGGGTTTCAGTCAGGTTGGCCAACGTGGCCTATTCATAAAATATTTCCTCAGTCCTCATTGTTTCTGCCGTCTAGTTTTGTAATTTATTGTCGAAATTGCACATATTCCAAATATGGGCGGACATTCATTTCTTAAAGTATTATAACAAAGATAGCGTGAGGCGTATTAAAGAAGTGCTGAACACATTCCGAATCGCTGTCGGTCCCTGTTCTATTGTATTACGACGAACCATTGTCAACAACTTTTGCTAATAATTTAGTTGACTGATAAAATCTCACTGTAAACTGGTCTAAATGATTTGAGAAAACATTGACAATATATAAACATAATGAAAGCATCTTAATTCGAACGATACTTCCAAAAAAGAAAAAAATTCGCTGTGAAATAAGCTGACCTCTTTCGTACCACTATTTTTGAATTCTCTTAACATTTTGTTTTGTTCGCCTTGAAATAGACTTTGAACCACTGTAGTCATTTTGGCAACATCATCGGAGGGGCTCGTCTCATTGCATTCGAGGTTATGATCGTGCACATGCATACGCACATAACATATGCCGTATGTATGTATGTATATCCAAAACAAAAAACCTGTTGCCTTCTTCATACATATGTACAAATAACCCACATATGTACATGTGTATGTGTACAAAAACATGCATTTTAGAGGGTCGTATTGTATCGTTTATAAAGTGGGTGAAATCGATCGCAATTGAGTGGAAACATATGACGTTCAGTGACGCTCACACGGTAGGATTAGCCGCGGCAACATAGGCAGTAGATTACAATGTTCTACATTATCCTTGGAAGTTCGTTATATATAATTCTACTGTACGTGTGTTTGCGTATGTACTCCTCCTAAACGGCTGGACCGCCCTGGATAGTTTAGATTTACAATTCGATCCAAATGGACAAAGGGGCGTAGTATCTCCCATACGACTTTGCAATGATCCAAAATTTCAGAAAAATAAAATTTAAAAAAATTAAAAATTTTGGGCTAGATTTGAAGCCGAAACAAATCTCATTTAAGAAACTCAGGATAGCTTTAACTTCGTATTAGGATAGAAATAAGTTCGAAATGGACTTGGATTAATAGAACCCCGAATTAGATTAAATTCCCAGCAGGAAAAGTGGGAATTTATTACATTTAGAATAAATTGTATAATTCAGTAGACAAATTACATTATATAATATATGCCAAAGAATCGTCGGGGTAATGCCACTTGACAATAATTGCACATTGATTACCTACTATATTCCCTCATCTGCAGAAAATGGAATGTATTGTTTCGTCGTGTGACGATTATTATTATAATATTATAATTATTATTATAATATTACAATTATAATATTATTAATATTATAATATAATATTATTATTATTATAATAAAAATAAGAATCTTTGTACGCGATATTCCTGCACGCGCATTGATATGCCAATCAGCTGGTTACAAAGCAATTAAAAAGAGCAATACAATTCATTCTTAAAACATTGTCAAAAAAAGCATTGAAATAATTATTCTTTTCCTATGGCATATCCCGTGTTACGGATAATGTATTCTGGAATTAAAATATTGTACAAGCTATGTATTACCTTGTCGATTCATATCGATTCCATTTGCCTGCTGGGTTCATAATAGGATGAGTTCGAAATGGATTTAAAGCGGGTACATTTGTATCCGCTCTCAGTTTTCTCTCTCAAAAATAGTTATACGGATTTTTCCTCTTACCTCAAATTGGACGTACCTTTACTAATAAGAATTTTCTTTTTTGATTTTAAATCTATTCCATTTATACTTGTTTTAAAAATAACTAAGTACGATTCATGTCTAGTTTTATAAGTACGAGTTTTGTTAAAATTAAAAACCCATTTTCCTTTCTGTGTAAGCCATTTATATTGGGGCATACAAGAAAGTGAGACAGAAAATACCAGAATTCTGACGTAACAAAAATCCGTATGTTTTCGTCTGATCACATTCAAAATTCATACCGACCTCGAAGGACTTTTAAAATCTTTTGTTTTTTTTTCGAGGTGTTATCTTTTTCAAATCCTTTTTAATTCCTAATTTCACACTAATTTGGTCAGTGTATAGGTAGCCATTTTTTTTGTTAATAAAATGCCCAGCTCCAAAAACCTCCCCGGTCACTGGGAACCGGTTAAACTTTGTATTATTTCAAATACACCAGCAACTGGCACATTGAATAATCGGTATTGTAGTTTGAAATTAAATATTTATGGATAGCCGGTCATACTCACACCTACGCGTTGGAGGAGACATTCTATTCTCGAATGGGGAATGGTATGGTCCACCCTAATGTGCATCCATACATAATTAATGTATGTATGTATGTACGCATATAGTAAGTAACGCCAAAGTTTGAATCTGTCTCCGCGTTGTTATTATTTTGCTTGGGTTTCCTCACTATCATCGATATCTTCTTGTTGTTATTGTTTTGGTGCGAGTGCAGGCATGAACGTCGTAATTGTGGAACAATCGGGCTGCTTTGCCGATACCAAAATACGACACATTATACGCACTCAGACACAACAACACATGCACCCGTGCTCCGTAACCCCAACACCCAACTCCCCGCAACCCACCTATTAGGTATGTGTGAAATTTGTCTGCGGCGGGCGATCGACATCGAATCGAAATAGTCATGTACAAACAAGTTTATTATGATCGAATACGCAATTCGCTGTTGCCAAGTGGCGCGCGAACTGTTGTTTGTGTGTGCGATCGCTGTACGACCTGTTTGTTTGGCTGCCTTATGTAGACACGATTGTGTTTGTAGCCGACGCGATATTTTGGATGTGGGTAGGTTGGTTGTATCGAGTTTATTTTGATTTGGGTCTCGTCGATGCCTGTGTGTGTGGGTGTTAATATGGGCGCGTTGTTTACACGAGCGGTGAATGGAACCGAATGACGTGAAATAGGCAACAGTGCGATGAATGTTGTGATCAAAATAAAGAAGAGAATACATTACATACATTCGTGCGAAATAACAAGGGGGCCGGGTGGGTCTTCAAGAATACACACGGGTGTATGTGTACACCATAATAGTTCATGAAATCTATTGCATATTTTTGGGCATTCGAATGTTGCCAGCTGGCCGAGAGTGGAAAGCGTTTAGATAAATCGTCGGGTCCCGGTGTGACGTTACTTGTTTAGGATGTCAAAAGTAGAACAGCAAACTTTTTTGGTATGCAACAGACGAGTGTGTAGACGTTACGAAAATGTGTACTCACAACAAAGCAACAGAATGCACGACACCGCATCACAGTTGCAAACATGTCTCACTGCAACAAGTGCAACAAATACTCGTTTCTCACTTAACCACCCATTTTAGAAGAATTGTTTTTTTTTTGATTTTGAAAAGTTGGGCAAACTGCAGTACTGGTATGTCCTTGTAATCTGTCTATTGAAACAAAAAGTCTATAACCTTATTTTTGAAATGTGTCGCAAAATTGCCAGCGATGTTTCGAAAATACGAAAAACTTTGTGTTGTGTGTGTACGTGATTGTGACGCCACCTGTACAATGTACAATATTTTTAAGTATCATATGGTGATTTCGTTTGTACAAGAAAATGTTACCCACACATAGTGTAACATTTTAGTAATGTTGCACCAACATTTTGTGATATCGAACGAACGTATTTAAGTGCAACACCTAAAGATACAGACAAAAAAACAGATGTAGGTTCAAACCTAAACAATCGCGTCGTCGATTGCGCTCACATGTTTAATGTACGCGTTTAATTTTGATGGGGTCGGGTGTTTTGGAATGGTAACACACTAGACATGAGCTGATTTACGGTGTAACACTCGACTGGTAAGTGTGGAAGATATGCAACATTTTTCCACTCTTTGGAGGCAACACTTTGACAAACGAACTTCGAATTTCTTCATACGTTTGAACTTTTTTAACAAAAGAAAACAAAAATATGGGTTGAATGCAATGTGTAGAAAAAACGTAACACTTCTTAATAATAATATTTCCTCTTTGCCGGTATTATATATTTGGCACATAACGAAGAGTACAGCAATCAAAATGGCTTGCATTCTCTATTTATTTATTTTACAGTTTGCGAATTGGGAAAATAGTGATGTTTTATGATGTTTTCACCTTATGAATTGTAGGCCAGAGGTTCGTCCTGTTCCTATAGAAATTATTGTTTACATTGGAAGTGTAACTTGACCAGCATCTTCAAAAAACCGCCTATGAGTATTGGTGTCATTACTGGTCACGGAATCCTACATACGATAGTCAATCATTAGTCCAGTAATTTCCTTAAACTTGTTGAAGACGTATTTTTTGGTCCCAGTGCAAAACTTGATTCCAATTCATTGTATTGTTGCTGGCAGATTATTCTACATAAGAACAGATGCGCTGAAGAACAAATTTCCTCAGTCTGCCCCAACAGGTCGCCAATGAAAATATGAAAAAAAAAAGAAGGATAGACAACCTCATGCAGTCAGCATGACAACTCGTATACAACGATGTCTAAGAAAACTAGATATGAGAGGAGGTATTACCGACACCAAATGCAGAAGTTTCGTTATGAGTGCACCGTGCCAGACACTATTGGACGCCTTAGAAATATCCAGAGCACGACATTGTTCACCCCGACAGGTGAATAGACCGGTTTCTACGGAAATCATACTATCGATCATTCAGAATGCCGTTAGACAGCAGATACTTAACTAGATGGTGGTTAACCATGTTCTACATAACCTTCGTGAACGCAGGATTTGTAGCCTCATCATTCTTGAGGATGGGCTGACAACTTTTAAAGTGAAGGTTAAACAAGTACTGAAATACCAGCCGGGTCCGGAGTTTTGTTTACGTTGAGGTCTGCAAGAACCCTTATAACTCGACGTGGTCGAAAACACATCTGAGCCATCGAACTAGATCACGTGGAGTGGTTGACTGCTTTCTGGCAAACATGAATTCTTTGCAAATATTTCTGCCAGAAGGTTAGCTTTATCAACAGGGTGACTGAATATCCGGGAGTTGGCATAGAAGGTAATGACGAAAAGCTCTCATTTCCCCTGGGAGAACATAAAAATTTAGCACGAATGAGCTGTTCGTGAAGACGTTTTTGCGCCTAAGTACAGTGGCACAAGTTGATCTTGCCGGCTTGCGTAGCAGCTCTATGTTGGAATTTGTATTTAAACGCCAATATCTGAACGCTCTCTCTTGGAATCTGGCAGCTTCTTTTTATATCAGGTTAAACAATCAATTATTTGAAGGTTTAATCGAACTAGTCTTCGGTTGCATAAAAGTCTTTACACCAAGAAGAATTATTTTCTCGACCATTTCAGCAACAGCATCGATATTTTTGTCAAGGGACTATAATTTCCACTTAAAATGCTGATAAAAAAATGTTGATATCTTTTTTATAATATCAAATGTATAATCTAATCAAATGTATATAATCTTCGATCCCAAAGAAAAAGGACTTCGGCAAATGCATTCACAGAATATGTTGTGTTCGAAAGAAAAATATGGTTTATTTAACATTTTGATTTGAGCATACTTAAAAAGGACATCACCTTTTTTTAATTAATTCGACGAAGGGATGACATGTATGCATTGGTAAAAAATTTAATTTGAGAATAGTGTCTATCACTGATCTATGGTGTGCATCTACTGCCTTAACGGAAAACGTTGTTAGGAACACAAATAACAAAAACGTAAATATCTGTTGAATCCATATTGAGAAACTGCTCTCTAAATGTGACCATCAATCTCTCATCAATAAAAAAAATCCTTCAAATCGGTTCTGGTTACAGGGGTTTTCGTTTGTTACGATCATTTAGTATCATACTTCTTTGAATTGTCAGCTTTAATTTAAGCTTTAATTTACACAAAACAAGTTTAACACTCGCCGAACGCCCAATGATGTAATGAGATAAGTTTACCACTCTCTAACTACATCATACATGTAATTATGTACGGTTACACTCAGATAATCTCTGACCCGCCAATTCTGATGGTATTTCCCTCGTATTCGCCAGAAATATTTTTATTGTATGTGTGTATAGATGTGTGCATGTGTAATGTAATGAAAACAGATATCACCAGCAAGGAATGCAAAGTCTGCTAATCCGAAGTCATGGAAATTTCCACGCGCACTGCAGTAGGGTGGGGCGACGACAATTTATCCGTATACTTTGGCGAATTGGACATACATACATAGTCCGGTCTGGTTTGAATCATCATGAATGTCTTCAGGCTTCAAAAATCACTGTAAGTGCCGGGACAATGTACTGTTGTATACATGTAGCGATATTTCAACTAACATAACATTACACTTGACTACGGTCTTTCGAAACGCACAATAAAAATATATTTGCTATGAGCTCTGGAAAGAAATACACATCCGAAATATAACAGAATTCCATTCCGATCAATAGTGAAATTGATTTCGTATTTTGGCTTCTTCAGAAAATCGAAAACGCACGATTTGTAAGAAATGAAACTACTTTTGGTTTTGTGAATCGAATTGGTCTATTTACTTACTCAAACAACATGAAAATTTGGAAAAGTTACTTTTTTTTAATAGATAGGTTAGGAGGGGTGGTACATCCTTAGATGCACCTCCACTCGGAGACCAATAGGGTCCATTGTGAATCTTTTTTTTAACAGATAATACTATTTTTAATTTCATTCCGTATATTTTAACATAATGAAGTTTATTTTAATAAGAAATTAAACGATTTTATTAAAGCTCTTCAAATTGCCGTAGAAGCATAGTGATACCACCTATTTTTTTTCAACAAAATCTCTCAAATATGGTGTTAACTTGTAATCTGAGTCATTAAACTCGTCATTTTTAAACCGCTCCTTCATTGTAGACTCGTTTAAAATTCGACAGTCTACCCATTCACCTTGCCACTAGGGTTATCCATTTCGTGGTTTCAAAAGAATAGGTCTAGAATTCGACATCTGTCAAACTAAGTTGTTAAACCATTTTTTTTCTTTTCAACATCTCTCAAATGTGGTGGAAGTCTGACATTGACGAAAATGGATCGCGTAACTATCACACAACGCGTAATAATTATTAAAACCTACTACAAAAATGGACGGCAATTTTTCGAACAAAATTGTCGTATTTGTGGTTCTGAGAATCCTCAAGTAATTGAAGGGAGGCCATTACATCCACAAAAAGTCACTGTTTGATGCGCTCTTTGTCAACGTCAATTCGGAGCATTATGGTCGTATGATAACCGACTTTTTTTGCCTGCTATTGTAGAATACGACTTGGAGAATATGTGGTTTCAACAAGACGGTGCCACATGCCATACAACTCGACCGAATATGGCTTTATTGGAAGAGACATTTCCAATATTACCTCAAAAGAATCAATGCTTGCAACACTTCGCGTGGTGGTCATTTAAACGATGTAGTGTGTCACACATAATGTCAATGTTCAAACTTTATAATAAAAAAGAAATATAACGAAAAAAATTATGTTATATGTGTTTTATTTACGTTTACTTTTAAAAAGCAAAATGGATAACTCTTTAATATTGAGCAAGGTCTCCACCGGTTTTCTGAATTCGTATATGGATTCCATAAACAGCCACGATAACTCCTGAGTAGTTTCGGATTGCTTTAAAGTTCCTTCCTTTAGTTGAGATTTTCATATCTTAGGACTTTTAGAACATGTTCCCACATGTTAAATCATGAAACATGTTAACCATGGCATTACGCATTCCTTGAATAGAAAGTGTATCAGCCAACTCCAATTTAATTGTCGGTATATTAGAATTGTGAAAAGTGGACTTGGATTATACCAACCGATTCTCTTTCGTACTGAATGCAATATAAATATTGGAAGTCATAATCGAAAAAATAACACAAAAGTGTCATGTTAAAGTCCATTCGAATTGTACCTTAGATCTAAAAATAATTGGAAACTGATATCAGTTTCAAGCAAAGAACAACAGTTTTTATTTTGTGTATAAAAAGAATCATTATCAATATGCAAAGCGATTAAATAGCTTATTTTTTGCTGTTGCCGAAACATTTTCGTTCCTTTGTATGTGAAATGGAACATTATGTGGTGTGCCGTCGAATCCGGATAATTTCAAACCGTTCAATTAACAGAATCTCTTACGTGAAATAAAGAACTAAAATCCGAGTTAGCCAATTACAGTGGGTAAGGGATATAAGAACAGCTCATATAAGAAAGTTCTGCACAACACAGTGTCTTTACTTTCCTATAAACAATAATTGGTTATCAGAAAAATTTCGCATATAAGAAACAAATATCTGGTATTTTTTTGAGTTTCTCATATCCTTTATCTGCTGTATTGTATATTGGAAAGTAATTTATTATACGCATAAAAATGGATATAAAAACTTCGTTGCTTACCACATCGAAATCCTATTGATGTGATATGAAAAAGTTTGAGTTACAAATTCAGTGCCATTCACAAAATCAATTTTCTGATAGGAACTAGTTCTGTAAAGGCACACGCCAACTGAGTTGCGTTACCAGCAGTTCTTTTATCCGGTTTTTTCTTTCTTATATGCGTTTTTCTCTCGTGAAGTACTCTTGGCAAAACATTCTGAGACGTACGATCGATCTCCAAATTTAATGCTGCAATGATTATAAAAAAAGTTAAACCGAACAATTATTAAAAAAATAATCAAACAAAATTCATTCAATCATTTTAGCTCAATTCGTTGCCACAAGTACATATACCTTACAAGGGTTGTCTAACATCACAGCGAGTACTTAGTTAGTCTAAAGAACATTTTAAAGAGGGTTTACACTATTTTTTTTTTCTCAAAATCTACTCGATAAACAGCTTTTTTTGCCCAACATCCTGAGACGTGATACTGTTTGATTCCATTTCCTTTTATACGTACAATGAAAATGGTATTGCATGGTTCTAAAACTGGCGGCTGCTTCCACCTCGTAAATGTTGGCGGCTTTACGATTAATCTCTAAGGCATGTAAAACTTCGCTAGAAACGCATTACCCGTTAGGCTGTATATCAGCGAATATATGAACTATATACTGATTCGAAAGAAGTTCCCCGTCAGTTCCTTCATGGAATGTTAAGGGAAATAAGTAAGTATGTAGTGGATGTGTAAGAATATCGATGGTAAACGAACGATACAAGGGATTTCGTTTAGATAACTATTTAAAATTGATGTAAAACAGTGGCTGTCGTTAAACCCAAACCTCGAAAGCTTATATGCTAAAAAATATAGGTCCGATATTTCTGCTGTGTAAAGAATTTAACAAAAAAACACATGAAGAGAAATAAAACAAGAGTTCGACTACCGCGGACTTGTTAGCTCATTTATTTTGAGCTGACTGAATGTTACGACCCACCCTATTATACATGGTACACAACAACAACAGGTATAAATAGGAGATATAATCATCACCCTGGTTCTTCGGCCGTTCACTTTGACTAGCTTTGAACTGGAGGCGACAATAAAAAAAAACAGCGTAAGTTTTGTTGACATACCCATTGTTTAGTAAACGCAATGAGGTGCCCAACATTGTTATTGTTTCGACTGCTGCTGATGCTGTTGACGAACGTTGACGCTTATTCTGAAAAGTCCAGGCACGAAATCTGCATCACAAAAGGAACACACACACACACAAACACTGTAATATTTGCTCGGATCAAAGTTATGTATTCGTGCTATTCGTTTCCAAATCTCCACTTGTTAACGGTCTGGGAAATGTTTTGTTTTCGTCGACTCTCGTTTTCGTGCACTCTTTTTTTTAATTTCTTTCTCACTTGGCGCGAGTGTGTTTGCCGGCGCTGTTGAATGCAAATTAAGTTTGCGATGTGATCGGCAACAAGCAACAGTTGCTACTGAAAATCTGTGGTGTACAACAACATTTCTTATTTGCACTTTACTTCTTTATTATGTACAACAAATATATGCATACATTTGTACATATTCATATGTATCTATGGGCATGTACACACACACAGATGTTCGAGTATATGTTTTATAGATTCGTCGTTTATGTTTTCGCGTTTCGTTTTTTTCTGATTTGGATTATGTTGTTGTTGTTTGTGCAAAGTAGAGTTGTCGATAAGATAAGACGTGCCCCCTTTTCGACAGACAAAGCACAGTGTCGTGAATACATTCATACATTCATCGACTGACTACAAAGAGCAGCAGCATCGGTCACCGTCCCCATTGTGGATTCAACATAAGAGGTGACAGGAACGCGAATGGACAAGTAAGCTTTATTCAGATTAAAAATATTTCCAGAATTTTTAGGGAATCTTCAGAACAATGTGCCAATTAGACTAAAGTAGGCAGATGTGCTCTAGAGTTGCATCAGTACCTGGTTGGCTGGTGGTCTTAGCACCGGGTATACGATGCGTTTACCAACGGCCCCATGCACAAAAGCTGTATATGAGTACACATTTAAACCATGTACTTGGCATGGGATCCCCTTAGTAAGGGGCGGAGCCTACATAAATATCCTACTATTCTATGGGTCACGGCACCCGGTTGAAAGTGCTACTCCGCACCGAGCCTAAACTCTCTCCACGATGTGGGTATAAACCGCAGCCATCACGAAGCTCCAAAAAGGGACCACACCAAATGCCAGACTTGACAAAGTCTCGGGGCTCCTGACTCCCATGTTACCAGAATTAAGTCTTCGGTCAGACATCGTAGCCGAAACTACTAACTGCACAGGACTGGTGGCCCATCATCAGACTAAAGTAAGCAGTTGCCACCGTCGGAAGATGCCTCCGACAACGGAATGAGGCTGATCGAATTCGTCGCCACAAGCAATGCGGTCATTAGCAGTACCAGATTTAAGCTCGCGATACCCATAAAAGTATGTGGCTGTCACCAGAGAGAAAAATAAAAACTCAAATTGATCATGTTGTGATAGACGGAAGGCATGCTGTCACAGTGTTGGTCGTACGAACGTTTCGATCCGCAAACATTAATTTTGAAGTAGTAGAAATGATTAGTGTGGCGCATAAATCAACAAATTACCAAATCTTTTCAGAGACACATTAGTTGAAGCCATGTCTGGGTATACAATCCCACACAAATTTGTAAATTGACACTGAGTGATGACACTAGGTCTTCAGTAATAATTGGAAGTGTACTTTCCGAGAAATTTACTTCTACACGAGAAATCCGGTGTGATAGATAAGATATTAAAAATGCTGACGAGATGTATCTGGAGCATTTTCTAAAATCGAGAACGAATTGGTGAAAATGGGGTAGTGAATGGGGACAAATCCAAACTTATGCCAAGACGCCGCGCGAAAAAATACGACAGGCACTTGCAATGTCGAGGTAGTGACACAATACATATACCTCGCCAGTTGCATCGAAAAAAAGTAATGGATCATAGCCGTCTCTCATGGAACTAAAACCACACTGTTCAACGTGATTTTTACACCCGTGCTTCTTTATGGAGCCGAAAAATTGGTACGTGCGAAAGCAGATGAAGCTGTGCTGGTTGACCCAATCTGCCAAACAAACCGACAGCTGTATGAGCCACATCCCAACCAGCGCTACCACTTTACTACAATTGTAGTAGATCTACTACTTTTTCTTCATCCTTAAATTTATGTACGTACATTTTGATTTTGCTACATTTTGTGTACATTCGTGAAATAACAAAAAAAATCCCGTTATGAATTAGGGCTAGGTAAATTTTTGACAACAGGATGGAAATATTTGACAACCACAAAACAAACACAAGCGCCGAAGAAGATTGCATAGCACAGACCGAATTGCTGCCGTTGTCGATATATTTTGTGCGGCGGGTTGCCGCCGGTATTTTTCAGTTTATGAATTGAATATGTGTATTATTGTTTTTATTTAAAAAATCAACTAATTGAATCTGATTTGATTTTTTTTAAACATAATGTATCCTTCCAAGGCACAGTTTTCCACAATACACTATTTCCCAGTGTTTGAAAATCTGCTACATTTTAACAAAAGAATGTAGCAGATTTGCTACATTTTCTTCGCCTCAAAGTGGTAGCACTGATCCCAACATAAACGTAGTTAAGCACATCAAAATACAGAGATTGCGCTGGCTGGCCCATGTCGGTCGAATGAATACAAATGCTTCAGTCAGAAAGACCGAAGTGCTTGGAAATCAACTACAGTATTACCCGCTTATATGCATGCCCAAAATTGTTGGGCTTCTAATGCTTATAAGCTAGAAATGCTTATGTAAAAAATCGGATACATACATCACGGGTGCATGTAAAAAATCTCGGTTATAAGCATCAGTGGTGCATATAAAAGTAAATTCATACAGACATCATCACCAAACAACACCTGTTGCACATGCCAATACCAATTGTATTACGATATTCAAAATGAAACCGGGTATATGTTTATTCAAAAACAGATTTATTAAGATCTATGTGTAAACAAAAAACAAACACACAAAAAATTCATATGTACATTAACTGTCTGTTTCCATAAAACGAATTTGTTCGTTCGTTACAAATCGTCAATATTGGAAGCGTTATAAAATGAGTTTCAGACGTTATTCTATTCTGGTTTTCAGATATATGTTAGAAATCGACATACGGAACACAATCTAAAAGAAAAAAAAAAATATTTTGTAAAAAAAAATAAAATTTGTGGAAAAAAAAATTTTGCTGTAAAAAAAAAATTTGTGCTGAAAAAAAAATTTTTGTCGAAAAAAAAAATTTTGTTGAAAAAAAAAAATGTTGTGGAAAAAAACAAAATTTTCTTGAAAAAAAAAATTTTGTGAAAAAAAAAATTTCTTGAAAAAAAAAATTTATTGAAAAAAAAAATTTGGAAAAAAAAAATTTCTTGAAAAAAAAAAATTTGGAAAAAAAAAATTTTTGTAAAAAAAAAAATTTGTAAGAAAAAAAATTTTGGAAAAAAAAAATTTTGGTAAAAAAAAATATTATTTTTTTTATTATTATTATTTATAGAATTTATATGGAATTATAGAATGCCTATTTAAATTCCTACGTACTGCGTGACAGAGTCAGTGAATCAGGGAATCAGTGTATCAGTGAATCAGTGTCGAGGGTAAATATATATTAAGATAAGACTTTATTATTTATTTACTCTTTTCGATTATTTTTTTCAAAAAATTCGCAGTCCATTTCTTAGACGCGCATATTTTTGAAAATCTTTGGGATGAAATTTGCATCATCCGAAAAATGTCAAATAATTTTATTCCAGCCCTCAAGACGACGATCCCTAAAGATAAGTTCGCGTAGACCGATGCAAGAATGTTTCATCTTCACTATAACCTTTATCCACTACTTTTAAAAATAAGGATATAATTGTTAATTTATTCATTATAATACCTATAGATTAAAGACTACCGTCAAAACAAGGTATTAATGTGTGGTATGTGTTAATGTAACGAAAATGCATTGATGAGGCTTCGTAAAACATTTTCATCTATTGCCAATAGAATCATCAGTAGGAATTCGTAGGCCTTGTTGGCTTTTGGTGTTGTGTGTATACCATAGGTCGGTTTCGTTCGTAGTTCGTAGTTAAACTGTTAAATTGAATATGTGGAACTTTCTAAGAACTTTCACCAGAATTTTTTATGGATAAAGAAAGCAGAAACACTTACAGTAAATGAAAAAAATTAAATCAGAGAATAAATTCAAATTACTGTCAGTCAAGTTATTTATATGGGAAATTTCCTATTGAAAACCTTCCCATTTCACAGTCTTTTGGTAATAATTTTTTTCCGTCTATGTAGCCCATGAGAAAATAAAAACTTTTGACAACTCATGCCAAACAATAAATTCTGCCAGTCCATACCAAAAACGTTAAGTCCTAACTCTCTTCTGTCTGAAACTAACTCCTATTGCGCAAATGATTCAAGCGAGGACAAGTATTACCCAAACCAAACAATCAAGAGGCCTCTAATGAAGACCCGTTGAAATGGCTGGGCAAACGTAGGTGCATGCAATCGACTCATTCAGAGGAAATGACGCCTGACTTCATACTTACTTGGGGGCCTGTAGAGATGCTATCGTAGCTTGGACCAAACTGCGAGAATGTTTAACTGAAGACGTGAGCAATCTCGGTCTACCCCCCTAAATGAAGGTGATAACTGACTTTATTTACTACCATATTATCTATTCTTAACCCTTTGGTTCTAAATATAATGTACATACTAAGCGTTCATCCATACCCCCAAGTTCTTCCGCCTAATCTTCTCAGAAACCTCTTGTCGACAAAATGGAGATTGGTGGATCCCTCTACACTAAAAAACAACTTCAACCTGGATTGCACTTATCATACAAACTTGAGAACAAATGAGGGCACTAAAAACAAAAAGGTTCAAGATAAAAAGTTTATCTTCGAAACCCGCTGAGGAATGAGTTAGCAATAGTAGTCGATTTTCGAAACAAGGTGGAGGTAACAGGAATGATGAGAAAAACACTGCCAGTACGATTTTCAAGGACCTTGCAAAAATAGCTAGAATAATTAGTATTGATTTTTCAATAATTCTGGTTATTCTTTCATCCGCACTGAAAATTGGCACAACCAAATTTCGAAAGTATTGTTTAGACGCAGCCAAACTATTTGTCTGCAAATATAGTTGGTGTAAAATACCTGTGAGCGTTCATAAAATACTTATTCATGGTGCTGACGTTATTGAAAACTTTCTTCTGACATTGGTAATAGGAACACCAATGTCGGAAGACGTTTTAGAAGCCCGTCAAAAAAAATAAAAGCCATGTCGTGAAACAGTTTAAAAAAAATGTCACGATTCGCAACCAATGTGGACGTTATTCAATATTTCCTCTGATCCTGTTATAAGCGATATGCGGCACCTTCCTAATAAAAACAAATCTTTATCTCCTGAAGACTATGATAATACAATAATAAATAAATAAATAATTATACAATAAATACAAAAATCAAGAAAAACTTGCATTTAATATTTTTGTCCAGATAGCAAACATAAATCGATTACTGAGCAGCGCTGGTTGAAGAAACTGTGATTGGAGCGGAAGCTCTTGGAATAATGCCCTACTTGGATTTCGAGATTATTCGGTGTTCCCGCCAAAATCTCATTTGAATGTTAATGTCGTTAACCCAAAGTACAACGATTAATTCGTGTTATAACAAGAGCTCAGTGTACTAAAAATATTCCTACAGGAAATCACAATTGTGTCCGGATTCTTTCCGCGCAATCAGTAATCTATATTTCTTCAAGAATGTTATTGACTAGATTCGATCTGTTGCTAAGTACGAGAAAATGACAGAAAAAGAACGCCATCGTCATCAGCCAGAAAAACATCGACACTGTGTAACCAATATTCAATCTATTCGTTTACATTGTTGCGCCCCCTTATCAAATTGATAACAAAGAAAAATCGGAAGTTTCAACGTTCGCCAAAATAAATGTATATAGACTTCTTCAACTCGACAATAATGCAATTGTACTGCAATTAAAATATTCAGCGTATTACGCGATCCACTCATAAGCCGGTATTAACAGCCTGTTTTTATAAATCGAAGTCGTCTGATACGAACGATAACTTCTGTAGACGAATTGTGGTTTGTTTAACTCACACGAAGTAGATTGTCAACACAAACAAAAATACATTAAAAAAGTAACAAAATTTAAATTTTGACAGAGACTTTCGTGTTACAAAAAACTCAAATGAGCGAAACTGAATTTCTGTTCGTTGTTTGAACGAAACGAATGAGCCATTTGTGTTATAACAAGTGAGAACGTTTCAGTCCGCTTACCGACTTACATATCAGGAAAAACCTACAAGTTTTATATTTCAAAGTATCCGAAACCCAAAAAGGGGAGTGGTCACCAACTTCGGATTTGATATCTGGCAAAATGCCATAATACTAACCCGAAATAACGAATTCAATAGAATACATTGTAAAACACGTTTTCTAAAGTAGTCGAAGTATACATTTTTACCAGAATTTATCTAATTAAAGCTTTATTAAATTCTGCATTTGTTAAAAGCAATATTATTATATACGATTTATAAAGTAGGCGGAATGTTACATTTGTATGGGATGTATCCATATAGCAATCCTATAAGTTGTTTTGGGAATAAATTAATCCATGCAAACTTTCAAAGCAATTGGTAAAGTCTTTCGAAAGTTATCGTGCTAATCAGCCGGACCAGCAGACGGACAAACGGACATGTCTCAAACGACAAAAAAATGAATGAATCGAATTTGGTTCAAATTCACCAAAGGTCTAAAGGGACTCCTTCTATCTGTTACAATTTTGGGTCGTATGAAATGAGGGAATTGGCATAAATCAAAATATTTTGATTTCAGCTCCAGTTGGCCAACTTGGTTCTTTACTTCATTCGCATTTTGCCATTGATGAAGTAAACACATGTTTGTACCGGTGTTTTGAAAAAATAATAAAAATTGAAAGAATGTGTGGAAAAAAGTGATTGATTTTATTGAGAAATATAATAATATGACTCATTTGTGGAATTCAAAGTATAAAAATCAAATAATTGAAACAAAATATCGTCGGTATGCAGCAAAAACATCTCAAGTCACATAATTATGTTTCTGAGTTATTGACGATTTAAAGTTTAATGCCGCTGGAAAAATCATTAAGTAGTTTCGATTTGAAAATCGGTATTGAAATCTGACAGTTAAAGCGTTTATAAACAAGATGAATTCAATTCAATTTCATGTGTCCCATTTTTCTTAATGCAAAAGTAAAATTCATGTTGGATATAGGCGTCTCTGCAAAAAATATAGTTTTTAATGGACATGGATTTCTTTTTATGAGAAAGTTTTGTTGGCTAGAACTCCAGGATTTTACAATAGGTACCGTGTGTAAAGGTGCATTGTCATGTTGATAAATGTACTCTAGTGGTCCAAAAATGTCATTAATCTTAGGAAAAACTTGTTCCAGAATATTTTGTTTATTATTTCCAGTCATTCGGCGAACTGAATTAAGTGGCGGTTTTTTCTGTAATTTTCGGAGCTGTAGATATCCACTGCTCAAAATAGTCCTGCGAACTGTTGACTTACTCGCATTTACTCCCGATGATTTCATTATTATAGAAGTGGAATGCGCTGAGTTTGATGCTATTCAAAGAATTGTTCGCTTGTGCTGAGGCGTCAGTGCTGTGTAAGTACCTCATATGTATTTCTCATAATTCATAACTACATTATGACTTCGCCCGATTGGTTTTAGCGATTTCACGGTAAGAATATTTTTTTTACTATTTCCGACGAATTTAAGGAATTTATTCTAGCCATTTTTACGTTGCAGTTTTATAAAATACACGATATTGTCTCATCGATCTCGACATTGAAAAGCTTAAATCTGCAAAATGCTGTTGGTTCTATCCTGATGAACCACAGTGTATGTAGCGCAGTGATGCATTTGAGTCATTCCATGTCAGACCGATATCTTTCAAAATGTTAGTATATATTGTTCATTAAAAAATATTTTACACGTGTTTTCAGAAAAAAATTAGAAAAAAAATTGAAAATGTTATGGGCATTTGAAAATCGTCAAAATCGTGAAAAGTCAAGTGGAATTTTTTCCATTCTGAAATTTACAGGTAATATTCAGGTTATATTGAGCTTTAAGAAAATATTTTTTTCAGATTTTTCGATAGTAGAAAACAGAAATTAAGTTAAAAAATAAAATTTTAATAATAACAAAAAATAAATTTTAAAGAAAAATAATTTTTGAAAAGAAGGTTCAAATAGTTTTCGCCATTTTGTCGATTTTCAAATGCCCATAACCTTTTCCAAATTTTTTTCCAACCACTAAATTGTTTTTAATTTTATTCTTTAGTGCCTTTAAATCTGCCTTTAGTCATAAAAAATTAACATGACAAAAAAATTAAATGTTTAGTAGTTTATAATAAAACCACATATCTTACAATTAAAATGATCATTAAAATAATGAAACAACGATTTGTTAAAAAAATAATTAACATATACAATTAAAATGAGGTATAGAGAGTTTTCGCTTGTATTCACAATTTATTGAACGCCCCTTGTGAAATTTTCCATGAAAAATTACCATTCCGTTTTTTATAAGAAAATCCTCCATCGATTTTAATTATCTATTCCCCATTTTAATTGTAAGATATGTGGCTTTACTATACATGTAACATATTTTTCAAATACCAGACTTAAAAATGGTAAAACAAAAAAAGTGTCCTTCAAGAAAAACTGCAAATTTTATAATTGTTTTCTTAATTTATTTTCAAAATTTGGTTGATTCTTGTAGGCTGTGCTCTCTAATACACATGGCAGATTAGTAAATATAACAAGTGGACAAATAGTAAGTTCGGCCGGGCCGAATCTTATATACCCTCCATCATGGATTCGTTGCATTTCGATACCCATATGTCCATGTTTGTCAGGGGCCGGTTTTTGGGCCGCTCGTGACCCGATAGTCCCAGGAACCCGATCACAAATTTTATCCAAATCATGAAAATAAATGCATATTTGGGTTCGCGAGAAAATTTCGTTGCATTTCGATACCCATATGTCCATGTTTGTCAAGGGACGGTTTTTGGGCCGCTGGTGACCCGATAGTCCCAGAAACCGGATCAAAAAATTTAGGCAAATCATGAAAATAAAGGCATATTTGGGTTCGTGAGTAAATTTCGTTGCACTTCGATACCCATATGCGCATGTTTATCATGGGCACTTTTTTGGGCCCCAAGGGTCCACGGAACCCATGAGCACGCCCATTTTTGGGATTTTTTCCCCATTCAAATATATATCCTTCATATGGCGAATCTGCTTGATAGTCTTACGACACGATACTAAATTTTTACAAAAACGTGAGTTGGCTTAATTTAGAAAGGGCGTAACTCGATTTTTTTTCAAAATCACGTTTTTTACATATTTTGGTAGATCTATGTCAAATAAACATCCCACAAAAATTTCAAATTGTGATCAAAAATACCGGATTTATTGCCCTTTTGCAAAAGTATGTAAACATAACCAACAAAAAAATAGTTTCAGAATTACATTTTTATTTATTTGAAATTGCCTTTAACATTTTTATATGCCTGAAGTTTTTCAAATGTTATAAAGTCTTTACCTTCTCCTGTAAAGTTACGAAAATGCGAGTTAGGTTAGGTTGAATGGAGGATCGGTCATGCACCATGACCGTCTCATATCGCTGACATACTACTAGGCCAACAATTCGGCCTGTTGTGCGCTCCTGGTGTCTTCTACAAATTTCCTTCCCCTCTATAAGTTCCTCAAATTCCTTATGTCCAACACAGCATGTGCCTCCTCAAGATATTCCAAAGGACCAAAGTGGTCACTGGCCTGTACATGTGGAGACTAAAATTTTATTTTACTCAGCATATTTGAGAATATAATAAATAAAAAAGGTAGAAACACTAAATAGAATTTGATATGCCTTACATATTTTAAAAAGTGTTCTTTGAAAACATCATGTATCCATTGGGTAACAAACTATTATCCTTAAAAATAGTATACATTTTTAAGTTATATCGTTTTTTTTTTTAATATTTTTCTAAGACTGTGTTTCTTTCGTTATAAATAAAAATAGTTTAAAAATAGAAAGTCATGCATGAATTTAAATGTTCGGGTGGAGAAACTGAAAATAGTGAATGCAATAATGGTGGCAACACCATGCATGTAGGTTGTAAAACCAGCTGGAGAGTACTGCGTATGCGACTACCAGACGCTAGATGGCGCAAAAATGACACGGTAATGAAAGATTCTTATTAGACATGTCAAGTGCGTCGTAAACATCCTATAATTTTGTGATTATCTTACTTACTTATTTCCCTTAACATTCCATGAAGGAACAGACGGCTCCGATCGGCCTAGTGTATATATATAGAGCCGGCTCCGAACGGCTAATGCTTTTCTAGTGAAGTTTTACATGGCTTAGAGATTACTCTCTTACTCGTAAAGTCGCCAACATTTACGAGGTGGAAACAGTCGCTAAAAAATGTTTGATGGTCTTACCCGGTTTCGAACTCGGGTCCTTCAGTGTGATAGTCGCTCACACTACCTACCACACCACGGCCTTGTGATTATCCGGGTAAGGTAATACTTATCTTATCTACCTCATTTGGATAATTTTAAGAATTCGCTTAAATAGCACCACTTTGTAATTCGATGGCTTAATTCAGAAAGGCCGTAACTTTACAGGAGGAAAGTAAAAACTTTATAACATTTGTAAAACTTCAGACATAAAAAAATTTTAAAGGCAATTTTAAATAAAAATGCGCAACAAATTTAATTCTGAAACTAATTTTTTTTTGGATTTTGGTTACTCCCTGAAATTTTTATGGGAGGTGTATTTGTCACTAGCCTACCAAAATATGTTAAAAAACGCGATTTTGAAAAAAATCGAGTTACGCCCTTTCTAAATTATTATTTTTTACCTCATTTGGATAAGAATACGATTGAATAGCACCACGTTTATAATTTTGTTTACCTGGCAACGATTAGTTCGTTCAATGTGAGTTTCTTAAATAAAAAACAAACACCTTTTTTTATTTATAACAATTGGTTCAAGTTGATTGAAGTTCCCAGAAGTTTCACATAAATATGCGAAAAATGTCAACTTCATTCCGGGGAAAGATTCGTTCGTTAATTCGAAAAGAAAGAACAATAATGTTCAGGGTCCGACAATAACTTTTTTTTTTTTTTTGAAAATTTATAAGAAAACTACTAGATATTTTCTCAAATTTCTTTTTTTATTTGAAAGTACAATCCTTCCGGTTAATAATGGAAAATAATTTCATTCAAATGGCTGCCTCGGCTGGCCATGAAGTAGCCTAACGACATCAGCTCTGCGGCTGATAATGCGATCTTCAAGAACAGGGCGCAAAACATCGAGTGTAGCTTCGGTTGTGTGGCACGTAGCGCCGTCCTGTTGAAACCTACTATTGCCAATATCCTCCTCTTCAATATTTGTAACCAAAAATTCGTTCAACATGGCCCGATAACGAAATAAGCACTAGTTTAAAAAAAACGTTAGATGGCGGACCGTTTAGTTTATACATTTTAAAATTTAAGGTTTTTTCTTATCTCTTTTCGTTACACAGGATTGTAATTTTCTAACAATTTACAATAAGTCTTAAAATTGGCATAAAATTAGGTTGTACAACCTAGACAATATGACAAAGGAGCAAAATGAACGGGGATTTACAAATTGAGGTTTGATGTTTGACGCATTTTTCTCTTTTCATGTTCATAGATTTGTATTACGTTGTCGTTTAATTACCCCAAATGGCATTTAAATTCAACACTTCCAATCTATCCCACATACTGGTCAATTGGTTTAAACGTAATTCCCGATATAGTTGAATTCTGGATATCAAAGAGCGAAACATAACATGACACTGTTGTCAAGTACAAGAACTCGATCGATTGATTTCCTCCTAAAATTAAAAATGTACATCCTTTTTAATCATTCATTCATTTTTAATTTATTCATTACACATATCAGGTTTAAATAAAATTATATAACCATATTTGGAGAAGTTAGTGCCATATGTATTCCCTTTCGAAGACATGCACACAAAGCAGACTGCACTCGCTTCAGTGCACACTGATTTACTGCACCCGTTACTCTTAAGGCAAAACAAGTGGATGGTCGATGAGCACACATGCAAATACTGGACACTATAGTCAAAATGTCGATTTTTTTGGCATAAAGTCAATTTTTGTTTGTTTCAATTTCAATCTTACTGATCAATTTCAATCTTACTGATTTCCGAAATATGTAGACCACAGCAGAAAAAATCGTATTCGAAATGAATCACGCCATTAAAATCAACTGATTGCACGTGAATTTGTTTGATCAAAATTCGCGGTAAATATCAGTTGACTTTGCTGGTGCGTTGAAAAGTGGAAGAAAATTAAAAAAGTGTTATTAGGGAATCTATTGGAGGATGTTTTTAAAATTATGAATTGAAACCACTTTGGCCATTGTTGTGTGTTGTTGTCCGATTATGTAATGTGTTGTTAGTGTATAATTTTAGATTGAAGCCATATTCAAATACCTATATTCAGTAAAAATGCAGTTTAAGAGGATAATGCACAAGTTAATTAATTTAAGAGGATAATGCACAAGTTAATTTGAATTCACTCTGCCAATCCACATTAACGCTGTCCTCTGTCTAGACAATAACTCTTGAATGGCACACCATTACAAAGAGGTGGAAATGGAAAGTTATTAACAAAAGTGCGCTGATTAACGATAACCTTATAATTTTTGACAAAAACGCTATTTAGCAAAACACGTGTGTGGTAACAATCGCTCAAAATATGTCCTACTAAAACATGTAGAGGAGAAAACCAATTGGAAAAATGTAAATGAAGATAATATTGGTTTGATTAGATGCAGAATAATGATTTTATGAATTATATTTAAAAACATATGACAAGATTCGACCGAAACTTGTCGCGATTTAATAAGTACCACACACAACAAATTGATGAACCCCAATTGCACAACAAAACTTACTAAGTTTTACAAAGTATTTTACAATGGGCGGAGAAATATGATAACAAAAGGAGAGTTTACTACTTGCAGATACAATACGTAACACATAACATAAGGGTTACCCCTCTCGGATCTATCAAATATATTTAGAAACCAAATTTCTTATCGATAGCAATATCGGCTATATGACATAGTGATCCGATCCGAACGAAATTTTGCACATTCACTTAGGGAGCCATAATAGATGCACAATTTTGCGCAGATAACTTCATATTTAGACTTTATGCCCAAAACAAAATCGGCTTGTTGACCATAGTGCACTGTTTAATTTTTGAAACCAAAACATGTCTTAAATATGTCGTTGTTCGCAATCGGTTTATTTTCACATGTTCATAGATTGAAAAAGAAGAACTAATGAAATACTGAATACCTTGCCAACATTGTTCTTAATTATTTTTAATTTATGTTTTTCTTAGAATAGCATGTTAATAATAAATTATTAAAAAAAAAAAAATAAATGTTGCAGTCAGTAATTTTCTATACATAACGTTCTGACTAGCAATTTCGCTCTATAAATAACACACAAACAGTTTTTATTGACCTTATCATTTATTTTGGGCAGAAAATCGTGTTCTTTGAACAAGTATATGTTTTAATCTGAGCAGAATGTCTTGAATGCCGTTTCAAGACATTCATTGCAGAGGTTTGTTGCACGTGATGCATCAAAAATATCTCTAATACATTACATTTTTTGTTTTTGAGCAAGGCCTTTTCTTTTACTTACCCTTCCAATGACTGCTTCTGTAGGGCCTCGGAAATATATCTCGAAAACACTTTACCCCATATGCTTTCAAAAGCAGGTTTAAGAAAACAGTCGTTTGTTCATTAGGACTGAAAGCGCGCCATATTTACCTTTCGGGTGGTGGAAGCCAAACACAAATACAACTGTTGAGTAAGTCATATCGCACTACGATATTGGTTTTATTTGGGTCAAATTAAAAACGTACAATTGAATTTCATTTGCGATTATTAATAGTAGAGATACTTGTTGTTGTTGTTGTTATCGGTATATCGTAATTTCGCCGCAGCTACAATAAAATTTGCTTAACTAAATAAATAGGATTTCGCTCAACATCATGGCGACCTATTGAACTCGCAACTTGAATGTTGGCTGTCATCGTCAACAAATTTCGATTGACTGTGTTTATTGAACTGATAAGGTAAAACAAAAGTGGACAAGGTACATTAACAGATACATCTCTGCTGTTACATGGCATTTAGACGAGTATCCATAAGTACTCATTGACACCGTATGCACAATCGTCGAAGGTTCGTAATTAATTAATTTTAAAATGGCAAATGACAATGATTTAGAATTCAAACGATTACTGTCCCCAGCGGGATCTGCTCTTAAGTGTTTAGTAAAAAAAAAATATCGTTTACTCGCACTTGAAAAAGTTTCTCTTATTGTCTCATTAAGATTCTTTCGAAGTTTCCGTCAATGCTTGGCTAATTATGTAATTGTATTCCTTGAAATACAAATTATTACAATTCATGTATGTGTTGTTGTTGTTGTTGTGGTAGTAGTTAATGTTATTGTCTAATAACATAGAACATTAAATAAAACATAAATATACATAAGATAATTCAAGTGTTTTACGATGTGTCTGTCTGGGCGTGTGTGTGTGTGTGTGTATGTCCATATGTATGGTATGTAAGTATATACTTAAAAACTATATATGTATTCTCATTAAATTACAACCACTATAACCTATTCACAGCAGTTTTTGTCATACGAAATACTTTTTAAAATACAAACAAGTGACAGATGAGTGACTTCTTTTTATATTTTTCCTTTTTTTTTAAATTTTTTTTTTAATAACATTTCATATGTTTCCCTCTTACGGTAGTAACAAACACTGTGTATTTTGAATATTTTTGAACATTCGTCTGTGTCAATTACCAAATCTTTGGTTAATTCAGTTCGGGGATGACGATCAAGACAACGCCTTGACACGGACATGCATGGCTCGGACACATGACTCACGGCGAATAAACGTTTTTACTTTTTTTTTACCGATTGAAAGTTTGAAAAACTCCGCCCTGTGGTCAGCGGGGAAATGTGATCAAAAATATTCAAAATACATTTTTGCATGGATTTTCGAGTTGATTTCATTTATTGAACAGAAAGAAATGATAACGCAATAAATTTAGATCGGCAAAACAATATATCACACACACATAATTGTATCTTCTTCTGTTTTTTTTACAAAAAAAAAAAAAAAAAAAAATCTGTAGTTTTTTGTTTTCTTAAAAAGAGTTCATTTTCGTCAGACACGGAATAACTTAAACAAACCTATAAAATACATCGAGTTGAACTCTGTGGAAATGCGTTCTATGTTTCAACCTATCAAGCGGCGTTTGTAAACATAAACGGAGCGAGTTAACAACGAACAAATAAGTGAATGGCAACGAAAAATACTGTAATTTATTTGTAGGAGTTTGATCGAGAAGGTCGAGATGGGTTTTTTGGGTTTCCAACTAAAGACTAAGTAACTTAAAGTGTCGATTCATTTTGTATCTTAGGCTTAAAACTATTCCTAGGCTAGGACTACATAATCTGTACTTTACAAATACTTTAATTTCAATTAGTTGCTGTCGTTAGTTAATGTACAAGGACAAATGACACCTGGCATTCGTCCTTCGCAAATGTTATTGTATCTTATTATCTAAGTATGTATGTATGTGTGTATGTATGTAGGTAGTTGGGAAGGTAGGTTCGTATGTACTATAGTCGAACAAAACAATGCATCTACTTAGTTTAAGATAGAGTGTTTCGGTATGAAGCAGGCCGAACGACAGTGACATATCCATATATATATATATATATGCAGAGAGAGAGGGGAATAGATAAATAGAGAGTGTGTGAGAGAGAGAGCGACATCTACAAATCGAAAACTTCCATTTTGAAGGGTTTCCTGCTCGTTGGCACATCAAGATGATTTCCGGAAACACGCATCATGGAGCTGCGCATCGTGACCGGTTTGTCGTCGTCGTCGTCATCGTCGGATGCATCACTTTGTGTCTTGACATGACCCCCCAACGCTGGACCACTGAAGTCGTCCTCATCGTCCTGCAAACAGAAATCACACATTTAGTCAACCAATTCCAGTAATTTGTAAAATTTACACATTTCAAATAGAAACAAAATGCATGCGCTTTACCAAAAAAAAAAAACCTAGAATGCGAATAAACAAAAAGAAATCATAAATAACTAATGGCACTTAACACATCTGAAAGGTCAGAGAGCACAGAATATCGAAAGGGGAATATCCTCCAATCTCCAAATAGAGGACCGTGCCAGATGTCCCCTCTCCATGTTCCATACTCTCTGTGACATAAATAACTACGTAACTATTGTATGTACGTATGGTTGAGAAAATAGTGGCTGCGCATGTCCGTTATTCGGTGGTAGATCAAGAGAGGACCAAAATGACGTCACAAATTGAATTTGTCTGCAGATAATGCAGGCTACTCCTGTATAGATCACTAATAATCTCCGTGAAATGGGTAAAATTAATTAATTAAATATACAGTGTACTCTCTGCTTGCGGACACCTCTCATATGCGGACAAAAATCTCAGTCCCTTAAGTGTCCGCTTATGAGAGAGTACACCGTATTAAATTGTTAGAAAACATATTTGGAAAAATCGAAAATTAAAAAAAATGTAATGCAGCTCAATTAAATCAATTGGGTACTACAAAAAACATATCAGATATCAAATAAATTCAATAAAACAATAAACAAACAAATAAATGGCTAATTTCCTTTCTTAAACCGATAATTTTCATATTGCAAGCAATAGTCTCGTATACAAAAGATATATTGTGACGTCATGCGCAGAGAGAGAGAGAGGACTAGAATTTGCGTTACCTTTATTTTCTCAACCGTGGCTTTTCGAAGACGCAAAGCTCTTTAAATAGTTTCCCTATTAATCAGATAGTGCACAATTGTCGGCGAGTTATCGTAGATAAGAGAGGCTGAGCGTCATGTCGATTAATCGACTTTTTGCTACGATTACGAAAAAGTCGAGTAAATCGAATTTTTGGTTTCGACTTTCTTAGTTTCATTGAAAATAAGTTCTGTGGGTCAGTGGAGCTAATATTATGGCACCAATAAGCAAAGAGTTTCGGCGGTGTAGTTAAATTTCTTGTTTCGGGCACACTATTTACAAAATTGTCCAAATAAAAATAAAATATACCAGAAACTGCAGCTGGACATGAGTTTCTAAAGCTACCAGATGATTCTGATGAAGATAACTGTTGTAATGAGTAAGCAACCAATATCGAGGCTACGCCATTGCGGTAACTCCTTCTGAAGGGGACAAATATGGTTCGCTACTGAGGTGCCTACTAAAGATCTGAAGCACCAAAAATATGCTTACAGGATATGAAATTGAGTAACAGGCATTTTAAAAACTTGAAAACTGGAAATGATGTAACTCTTAGCAAATGTATTCCCATAGTAAATGTATGTTCCTTCATGGAACGTTCGACTTTCATTGATATGTTGAACAGGAGTATTCATTTTGTTTTTTCTATACCACAAAGTGGAACTGAATTGATCTCTTGTTTTTTTTTATCATTTGCCAAGTTTTAAACTTGAATTTGCATAAGTTTGAATAAAATTGTATTGTTTTCAATTAAAAAGTCGAAAAGTCGACTTGTAACTCACTTTTTAAATTTTTAAAAAAGTTAAAATGTCGATAAGTCGACCAAAGTGCACAGCAAATGAGAGAACAACAATGATTTCGTAAAAATAGTAACATTCCATGAAATCAGAATGCCTTGAGTATCAAGATGAATGCTTAAATTTGAGATTTGGGGCCGTTTTGCCTTTCTCATATCGATTTTCGTCATTTCTGGGTCATTTTTATGGTACGATTTTTTCGGGATTGGTATAATCTTTCGAAAGCTATTAATTTTGTCCGGCATTCACTGTGTGCCGATATCTACGAAGTGATAATCTCTATTGCAAAATGCCCCTCTTACGAAACCTGAGTTGCTGTCTGATAGTCCCACACACTATACACAGCTCCGTGGAAGCCCACAACAAAAAAGCGGTTTTCCAATTTAAAACAAAAAAACTCCCGACTTCAGCTTAGTCATAACGCATTTTAATGGACAACATTGATTACAATGGACAGCACAGATAGACAAGAAGTGACAATAACATTCAAACGAATTGATAAACAAAAAATAAAATAAATTAAAATTTATTTATTTCTCTACACATAAGGACAAGCATGCAACATTGAAATAAAACATAAAATAGACACAATACATATCGCACCTGTTCAACAGAAGGGAAACAACTGAAAGAGTCTAAATTTGCATTTTTCAGCTTATAACAGTTTTGATAAACAGGCAAAATACAAAAAAAAATTAGGAAAATAGTAAAAACTCAGAAAGTCGTTAATTCTCTACAACCACCCACTACACCAATAGAAAAAGAAAAGAACGGTTATATTATTCTTAATTCTTGAGTTGTTACCATTTTTGAAAAGGTGCGATATGTACTTGCATATGTATGTTAATGTGGTGATCCTTTTCACATATGCGGACATACAGAGTCTGTACGTATGTTAAGAATTATGTGTTACGACAATAACGCTCCAATCGAAGTGTCTCTCCATGAAATATCGGAGGAATGTGATGGACCAAAATGAATCCAAACGCAAATTAATCTGCTGCGTATTCAGCAGAATAATATCCGTCGTTTGAGTGAATATATAATGTCGAGATAGCACACACACATATACAAGCATACATTTGTGTGTAGGCAGTCATGTGTAACTGTATGTGTGATTGAGCCGCAGCAATTACCTTCTCAGATTACAATCTGCTTTCAGTCAGTTCAAGCCAATCTATACGAGTACTCTCAGTTCAGCAGTCGCGGTGAGTGAGAACTAAGACATTTTTCGTTGCATTACAGACACACACACACACACACACACAACGCTTCCAGCTTACAACGAAAAAGGCCATTGCCATCATTAACACCACTCATAGGTCGTTTGCGATAGCGGCGCATGCTGCGAATGTGGTGATGGCTTATGAGGGCTTTTAAGCGTTTCGGTTGTTCGATCACGGTAGATAGCACTGGCATATTGGCGATCTGTCAATCTGTCGATGCCACATCCGCATCCGGGTGTTTGCTAGTTGCATTTTGGTATATTCGGTCCGAGTTGGTTACATTTTTGTCTGTGTATGGGCGTGTGTGTTCGAGGGGGAGTGACGAATGCATAACTAATTTGTTAGACTTTGAACTTAAGTACAATTTGTGCTTTTAGCTGGGACTTCAAAGTAAAGCTTTAATACATTAGTATAAGTAATGTATGTGTGTGTGTGTTTGATTTGTGTACGTATGTGTTTAATTCATACTAGATGGTTGGCAAATATGTATGTACGTTTTAAAACTGCGTATCGTACCGTAAATTAACTTTTGATGTGATTAATCTTTTTTTGTATTGTTGTTAATAATTGCTGTAAGAGTATCTCTAGTTGTTGTAAAATAGTTTTGGTTTGTTGTAATTTGTTTAATTGTTAATTACGATAAATACATATGCAAATATGTACATATGTACATGTAATTGCTAAGAAGGCGCTCTCATCGTTAACGTTGCAAGTGCATCATTTTTCTCAGTGTATGTCTGTAGCGTTGATTAGTTCTTTTTGTTTTTACTGAGCGTTGTTTGCGTTGTGGGAGATGTCTGTTTTTGTTCGGTTTTTCTTTCCTTTGGATTCAATTGAATGAGATGAGCGAGCACCTGTTGCCCGTGTACAGGTATGTTCGGATTAGCTACGTCTGTCTAGGTTAGTGAGTGTGTGCATGTATCGTATCTGTAACTGTGTGGGTGTGTGTGTAATTGCTGGGGAACTGTTCAAGGGAAGAGGTAACCGTTACATTTGTTGGTGTGTTAAGGAAAAATTAATAATCGGATATCCTTCCAGATGTTAAACGACAATCCTCCATTTCCTACACTGAGGGGTGGTGTTATGTAGATGAGATTTCTTTATGTAAGCTATTTAATGAGTGTTCTCATTTAGTTCTGCGTGAAAAGAATACATTACATGTTGGAGGAAGAAATATGAACAATCTTTGATTAGTATTTCCTCAGAAAAACACAAAAAAAACAAAAACAACGAAAGATAGAAAGGAAAACAATGCAAAATCTGACGTAGAACCACTTCCGGAAGGCAGGGTCGACGGACGCACACACCAACTTCCTGTGACTTATTCTGCATTTATTCGAATTGATTGATTGTTAATTTGAATTTGTAACGGACACTATTCGTTATTTCTCTTAGGCGCTCCACAACGAATGGCAACAAGTTTTCGTTGACTGGGTATTATGGTGGGAAGGTTAAGGGGTTCGGACAAATCGACCCATTCCCAATCCAGTTAGATAGACTGACAATAGGGATTTGCTTCGAGCACGCCTATGTCGCAACGAAATAATAAGAATTTGAACCTAATATATGTCTTTGTGACGGTTGTTGTTGTTGTAACAGTTCTGCTGCTGTTTCCGAAAGTTCTTGCCTGGAGAAAAAACTTTCGGTAGATACAGCTGTCGCTGGGTTGACAATACATGTCCGAGATGAACTCGGGTCGTTCCGGAGCATTGGTCCGATTATCGGTTTACTTTGTAACGGTCAAGCAGATCTACAAATAGCTTCAAAAAGTCAAGTCCATAGGTTACGTATTAACGGATGGGGTAAGCCAGGCCTACTAGGGAGGACAGAGCGAATACCTACTTTGAATTAGGTGCGGACTCCTTAGGGAGCCGGTATTGGACTTTGTAGCGGTCAAGCAGAGCTACGAATAGCTTCAAAAAGTCAAGTCAAATATTAAACGGCCGTCCATAGGTTACGTATTAACGGATGGGGTAAGCCAGGCCTACTAGGGAGGACAGAGCGAATACCTATTTTGAATTAGGTGCGGACTCCTTAGGGAGCCGGTATTGGACTTTGTAGCGGTCAAGCAGAGCTACGAATAGCTTCAAAAAGTCAAGTCAAATATTAAACGGCCGTCCATAGGTTACGTATTAACGGATGGGGTAAGCCAGGCCTACTAGGTAGGACAGAGCGAATACCTATTTTGAATTAGGTGCGGACTCCTTAGGGAGCCGGTATTGGACATCGTTTGGAATGTTTTTTCGCTGGACTGGCAAACCTAACTGCTAAGCCCCTATCATCCTGCATATATCCGTCTCAAGTAGGTCGAGAAACATATTACGTGTGCGTTCATGTCCAATCTGTCACGGCTCACCAAAGTCGGACAGGAATCTTTCAAGTGGTGCTTACCGGTAGCCCGTGTTTCAGGTCGTGGTTGCTTACAGACTTTGCATTGGCCCCAATGTGGATTCGTTGATGCAAAGCTTTCTATCTACAACTTACTTCAAAGTCTCCAATTGTAAAACGTGTCGCCGCTAATGAATCTTGGGGTGGCATATCCGGACTCACAATCTGGTGGTTAGTATTTTTTTTTTTGGTTTTGTTTTATGATTTAGATTGGTATTTGTCGAGGCAACGAAAGCATTATTAGGGGAACAAAACGGAAATGAAACATTTAAGTGAATACAATGGAATCGTGTCTTTGTGTGATGTATTGAGTTTGTTAGCACAACATGGCAATACATATACATTACAGTATCACAAATGGGTTGCCCCAGATGGGCGGAACCCAGATGATCAGTGGATCGATAGTAAGTACATGTGCTTTGGGGTGGGTCGGTTAAGTGCAATACAAATGGGCTACTTACGTCGTCATCGTTGTCGATCATTTCTTTGGTTGAGGCGGTTGTTTCATTTCGTCTGATCGATCCTTGGTGTATGTCCAAGTCGACTTTGAGACATTGGAAACTGCGCATCAGGAACACAATGGGCATTGGCAACACGCCCGCCAAGATCATGGACAAAGCAATGCCCATTACCCATGGCGGATAATTCTTCGCTTCGACTGAGCCCTGCAAATGGCAAATGGTTCGAGAATGTGAATGGTGATCAGCATTATGTGGGCCATCCTCCAATACATAAATAGTAGGGTGTACTTACAGTTTCACCGTTCCAGGCACCATAGGTTGGATTCTTGATGATCATGAAGACAATGGAAGAGGCCAAAATGCACACCATGATCACTGGTCCAATGTAACGCCATGTCAGCTGCCAATACCATCCTGGACGGTAGCCAGTCATTTGGTAAATGTCCTCGGTGAACCTGCAATCCAATGAGATAAGTATGCAATTCTGGCTAGGCTAGGATGATACACACCTTTCGTGGCCATAGATATAGACAACGGCAATCATTTCCATGAGAGCGACCACAACAAGACCAATTGTACCGGCAAAGGAGTCAAACATCTTGAGCCAATACTCGCCCGCACCTGTACAGAAGATGAAACCGACAATGAAGCAGAAAAGACACACCACTCCAGTAACATGTTGTTTCTTAACCCGCTTAATGATATCGATGTCAAACAACGTGCACAGCATGCCCTCAAGTATACCGATCTGCGAGCCCAGGCCCAGCGACAGCAGCATCGTAAAGAATAGAACGGCCCAGAATGGCGCTCCCGGCAATTCAACAATGGCCTGTGTAAAAACGATGAACGCCAAACCTGTGCCTTCGGCAGCCTGTAACCAAGCAAATGCCACACATCAGCAAACTTCTGTAGTAGGTATTCTTGGTAATGCGGATACTTACGTTATCCAACTCCTTGGACAAGCTGCACACACTCAATCCCATCTTGGAATCGGTCAGGTTGACACCCGACATGGCTCCTTCGTACTGTTCGATGGTCACATTTGAAGACGGCAACAAAGAATGTCGAAATAGTATTTCTTTGTTCCTGAAAGTATCAGACAACTTTTAAGTTTTCAAGTTCGCATGGTCTGACGGATTGCAATGTCTGTATGAATGTACATGTATATCCAAAATTGTAATACCCAGCAAAGTCAACGGGTGTTTGCGATGATGGGGTAGCAAAGCTGGCGCATACATTTATTAACAACTAAATTTGGATTTCATTTCATGTATGTACCACATATAATTTAGTTATTTACTTATGTAGGCTCTATCTTAAGTCGACCCAGCTAGCTGTGTTCATGTGTTTTTTTTTATTATGATATTAAATGTTAGGAATAAGTGGATGATAGAGTTATTTTTTTAAATTTAACAAGTGGACAAATAGTAAGTTCTGCCGGGCCGAATCTTAGATACCCTCCATCATGGATTCGTTGCATTTCGATACCCATATGTCCATGTTTGTCAGGAGCCGGTTTTTGGGCCGCTCGTGACCCGATTGTCCCAGGAACCCGATCACAAATTTTAAATTTACCAAGTGGACAAATAGTAAGTTCGGCCGGGCCGAATCTTATATACCCTCCATCATGGATTCGTTGCATTTCGATACCCATATGTCCATGTTTGTCAGGAGCCGGTTTTTGGGCCGCTCGTGACCCGATTGTCCCAGGAACCCGATCACAAATTTTAAATTTAACAAGTGGACAAATAGTAAGTTCGGCCGGGCCGAATCTTATATACCCTCCATCATGGATTCGTTGCATTTCGATACCCATATGTCCATGTTTGTCAGGGGCCGGTTTTTGGGCCGCTCGTGGCCCGATAGTCCCAGGAACCCGATCACAAATTGTATCCAAATCATGAAAATAAATGCATATTTGGGTTCGCGAGAAAATTTCGTTGCATTTCGATACCCATATGCCCATGTTTGTCAGGGGCCGGTTTTTGGGCCGCTGGTGACCCGATAGTCCCAGAAACCGGATCAAAAAATTTAGGCAAATCATGAAAATAAAGGCATATTTGGATTCGTGAGTAAATTTCGTTGCACTTCGATACCCATATGCGCATGTTTATCATGGGCCCTTTTTTGGGCCCCAAGGGTCCACGGAACCCATGAGCACGCCCATTTTTGGGATTTTTTTCCCCATCTATAAATTATATAAACTTAGAAAAATTTTACCAAAAAAAATCAGATGTAGTGAAAAAAAATATTTGAAAAATTTGATTATGGCCGGGATATATTTAGTCCCGTAAAGGGGAACTTTTTCCCCTTTGGTCCGATATTGCCCATTCTCGAACTTAACCATCTTCCTACAAAATTTCAGCTTCTTAGCGTTGGTCGTTCGCACTCTATCGTGATTTCAACAAATAACAGACGGACGGACGGACGGACATCGCTAGAATGTCTTAGAATGTTACACTGACCGATAATATATATACTTTATAGGGTCGCAGATCACTCTTTCGAGGTGTTGCAAACGGAATGACAAACTTAGTATATACTCCATTAAATATATGATGGAGTGTATAAAAAGGACCTCGTAGACGGAACGAACCCTTCCGCCCACATGAATACCCTTAAACACCTGCTCAAGACGCAGATATTAGTAAAATCCACTACGGTTTATATCTCTTTCGAAACACCCAAAATCCCCATCAAATTATATTCAGTTCACCCGCCTTACCACCCTCTGTCTCTGCGCTGGAAAACAAACGAAAACCATATCGACAAAAAAACATTGCCAATGCATCCAAATGTTTACACTGACCAACTTATTTACAAATTTCCGCTAACATCCCATGAAGGAACAGACGGGGAACTTCTCTAGAATCAGTGAGCTGTGTAGATTGTTTCTAGGCGTGGCTTGCTGCTCTACTCTCTATACCGTTAAGTTGCCGGCATTTACATGGTGAAAACAGCCCATGTTTTTGAGATAATCTGAGAATTTATGTGAAAAGTTCCCATTGGGACTCCATGTTAGGAGTGACTGATTTCCATTGAAATTCCTGTGTCGAAACTCCTGTTTCAAAAAAATTACTTTGTTTTTATTGGCGTTAGTATCGTAGGTCTGACTAAAGTTTTAACAGAAATTAGACTAGATATGTGCTGAGAACGACTCTCTGAGGAACTCCCGTGATCATGTTGCGATTAGCTGGCCAATGCTTTCCAAATCTAACACCGGAGTAAGTGAATATTGCTTAACTTTGTAGGTCTCGACGTGGGTGAATGCTTGGGAGACATCAAGGAACTCTGCACATTAGTGTACTCGACTTTCAAAGGTCGTACTGGCAAAGATTCGAACAAGAATATACCATATATTGTAAGCTGCTGTATTTAACAACAACTCACAAATAAATTGGTCATTTCAATTAGCAAATGCTGTGAATGATTTTAAATATCCAAGGAATTCAAGAATCTACTAATTGGGCATCTTTGCTGACTGCAAAATTCTAATTGAGGTATTTAAACTTTTTAATTGAAACTCGATTTCCGTTTTTGTACGTCTAGGGACCCATTAAGTAATATAATTATAGTCTCGTCCTATAATCAACATGTACTACTGTCATAGAACAAGTCAGTGCAACTGTCGTGCATACATGCAAATCAAGTGCCCCGCATACCCTCTGCTGCAATTGCGGATACGAATATTAGAAAAGAGCCTCTGATTGATTTTTTGCCACGATCAGTGATGGCAGATTCACCGGAAATCATTTCCTTGAGGTCTTCAGCTGGGTGGAGAACGGGCCTAATTTGTATACTCACCGACCGGGACCTACTGTTGTAAAGCCGACTCCGACCGGCTAATGCATCTTTTGAATGGCTTAGAGACTACTCTCTTCCTCGTAATGTTGCCAGCATTTACTGGTGTAAAAATGTTTGATGGTCTTACCAAGTATCGAACCTGGGTTCTGCTGTGTGGTAGTCTCACACTACCTACCACACTACAACCGTACATAGTTGTACTGTTAGAAGGGAAAAAATATCCAAAGACAAGTCCCGTGCTACAAATTCAGCACCAACCGTAAGAGATACGCCACCGGGTTTTGGTTAGTAGCATGATTGGAGGGCATGCTATTAACCCGTGCAATATTTATGGAGACCACCGGATCCACCCAAAATGTCGGAAAAACAGCTTCGTCCTCTGGACTACTTTTGGGAGACTGTAATCGTAGAGATTACACTTGAATAAATAAGCCGTTTAAATGGCTTAGAGATTTAGATTCAAACTGAATGTACCTTTGAGTAATGAGAATGTACCTACGATGGCGGATGTACAAATACACAACACTGCTCGAAAATCCCTGCAATTATACATATGTACGTACGTACTTGCATGCACAAATATGCATGGAAACATATGCGCGAGTGTGTCTTTATTATAAATTTCTTAGAATTCAGTGTAAAATGTAATGAACAAAGTCTGTACTACGTATCAAAAACAATTAATAAGCAATTGTTGAAGCACGTGTTTGCAGCAATTGCTTGCATAACCGATCATACAAATCAATTGTGAAAACTTTTTCAGACTAGCGCCCCACTGATTGAATAGGGCCATTAACAAGTCCAATTTGGAATGCAACCAACAATCAGTGTGGCCAATGCGCCCACAATGAAACCACAGAGCAGCAACAATGCGCTCTGATAACAATCAAATATTCGTAAAGCGTATCAACATTTTTTTGATATTTTTGCGAATTTTTGCCGTCAAAGCAATAGACATAAGGAATTTATGGAACTTTATAGAGGGGACCGAATTCCTAACGTAGGAAAAAGGGGAAGGGGTAGAAGAAACCAGGAGCGCACAGCAGACCGAATTGCTGGCCTAGGTGTATGTCAGTGACATGAGACGGTCATGGTACATGACCGATCCTCCATTCAACCTAACCTAACCTATATCTTTAATCGAACCAAAGCACAAACATCTGTGGACGGCCGTGGTGTGGTAGGCAGTGTTTCCGACTATCACACTAAAGAACACGAGTTCGAAACCGGGTAAGACTATCAAAAAAATTTCAGCGGCTGCTTCCACCTCGTAAATGTTGGCGACTTCACGAGTAAGAGAGTAATCTCTAAGCCATGTAAAAAGCATTAGCTGTTCGGTGCTGGCTTTACACAGTAGGACCCGGTCGTACACAGCTCACTGATTCGAGAGAAGTTTCCCGTCAGTTCCTTCATTTTTATTGGGATATAGAACTTTAAGTTGGCATCACTTTTTTAACTGGCGGCCATTTTGTCAGCTGTCAAGTGATTAATATTTAGTTTGGTTTGCCATTTCATCATGAACAGGTTGACAAAAGAACAACGCTTGCAAATCGTGCAAAATTATTTCGAAAGTAATGGTTCAGTTCACGAAGTTCACCGCAAGCTCCTTCCATTTTATGCCATTAAATCCACAACAAACTGACTGTTTGGTGTGCTCTATGGGCTGGTGGAGTCATTGGGCCATAATTCTTATGAAATAATGCTGGAGAGTCAGTTACCGTTAATGGAGACCGGTATAGAGCCATGATAACCGACTATTGTGTTCCCGAATTGGATGGCATGAATGTGGATGAGTTGTGGTTCCAACAAGTGGTTGAAAATTGGACCTGTAGAATTGGCTTTATTCGAGCCAGCCGCGGCGGCCACATGCCCGAAATCATATTTAAACATTAATGGCATAAAATTATCCTTCCAATAAAGCCAAATTGATGGACATTAAAACGATTTTATTGTGTTTTATTTCAATTCGAAGTTCTATACCTCAATAAAAAACACCCTTTATGTACATATTATAAAAAAAAAGTAACCGCGATTATAAAAAAAAACGCTTAATCGTCTAGCGAAAACAGCGGAGTATGCAACATTGCCGGGAAAAGAGCTCACCCAATGCAAATAAAAAATCAAAGAAAAATAAACAAATTGCAATTGTGTCCATGAATACAAGCAAACACGCATATGTACGTATGCATGTGTGTATGTGCATGCATGTATGCACGAACGTATGCATGCACCCGTATGTATGTATGGATGTTTTAATAATAATGATCTTGAATTTGAATTTGAATTCAAGTCAAATGTATGGGAACAAGGTCCTATGGCCGCTATTAATTCCGATACTTACTGGTCAATGCAACGGTCCACATTGGCGGTCGCCTTGAAGCCGAGAATGGCGAAGATCACCACACTGGCATAGATGGCGGTAACTGCATTACAGACGGAGACGAGTAGAACATCACGGACGCAATTGTTCTTGGGCGTATTGTAGCTGCCGAAGGCAATCAGCGATCCGAAGGCCAGGCCAAAGGAGTAAAAGACTTGGGTGGCAGCGTCTAGCCACACTGTTGGATCGGATAACTTTTCGACTTTGGGCGTGTACATGTGTATTAGGCCCGCACTGGCACCGGGTAGTGTTATGCCGCGAATAAAGAAGATTGTCAGGACAATGTAGGGAAAGAGTGAAGTAAAATACACCACTTTACCGGAACTCTGGATACCCTTCATCACAATAAAGAACACAATTGTCCACGAGAGCAGTAGACACAGAACGATCCACCATTTCAAGCCGCCTGGCTCCTCCATGGACGGTGCGGCATCCAATGTTGTGCGATACCAAAAATACGCCGTCTCCGATGACAGCGCACATTCCTCCACCACCGCTCCCGTCTCGTTGGTCGGACAAGATGCCCACGGCAGAGGATACTAAAGAATAAAAAATATGTAGTTGGTCATACGGCATTGCCACAAAACTGCCCGTCGGCCGCATTCTCACTTACCCGGAAACTGTTGAACAAATAGAAGAACACCCACGTTATGATCACATTATAGTAGAGCGCCACAAATAACGTCACAATGCACGACGAAATGCCGATACCACCCAGCCAGGGGTGAATGGTATTCCACACACCCAGCGCACCCAGTCGCATGCGTTGTCCCATTCCCAGTTCGATGAGGAACAGCGGTATGCCTTCCAGAATCAACATCACCATGAACGGTATAAGGAATGCACCTGGAAATACAAAATAACACACATCACAAAATATTCACAATTTATTTTTATTTTCATTCTGTCTGTCTGTCTGTCCGTCCGTCCTGCAGTTAATTCACCCACCATCGCAACCACGTACTCACTGTCCCATCGGCCATCAGAAAGTGACACAAAATCAATTGCTTTCATTCGGCCACTGCTGCCGTCTTTCTCAACATGTGGCAGTTGCTCGATGCAGTGCATCTAATCAAATTGGATTAGAGATTACGTTTTCAATTGTACATATTGCCATTAAAGACAATTCAATTAGCGCTCACTCTTACTACGAACGAATACCATGGAAATGCATCGAACACCGGGGCAGGCGGACGTACAATGGGCATGTGGGTGAATTTATCAAAAGATATGCATCCGAGAGATATGCATGCGCACGTCTATTCGTCATTACCCTTCCCAGCAAAAGGGAAATATCCCACATATTGGTGGAATATCAGTTACTTTACATCGTCCCCTAAAGAATTAGGATATTCAAAGAAACCGTATTTATAACAATAACCGTTTTTTGAAATCACTACTAATTCTTCCACAAATATCGATTTTAAAGCAGGAATGCAAACTGAACCGGATTTAAACGGATCCATATCTCTTTTTGTCTGTGAACCAATCCACTCTTATAAAAAAACACATCGAACCGAACCAGAAACGACAAAAAATTACGAAAAAAAAATGATTTTGTTCGCCAGAGAAAAATGTGCTATGGTTTTCATACAAATTATCATGGGGTTTTTTCTTCCTTCGACACACACTTCTGTTGACCGAGCATATCTTAGTTAAAATAACATTTTCTTGATTTTAATAGAAATAAATTATGTTTTATTGAAAAATTATCCAAAAAAAAAAATTAAGATTTCCCAAAACAAAAAACTCTCATACAAAATTGGGAAATTTTTCATTATGAAAAATTCCACCAAAAAATTGGAGAGTTTTTCATAATGTTTAGATAAGATTTCATTTTTCGTTTTTGGGACATTTTTCATATGCATTTTTTTAAATTATTCGTTTCCGCCAGGCGAGCGCGATGTTTTTTATACTGTTGGTGTTACGACCCTAATTATCACCTTTGAAAAATTGCCCCAATTCAAAAATGGAAAAATTAAGTTTTACATGGCTTAGAGATTACTCTCTTACTCTTAAAGTCGCCAGCTTTACGAGGTGGAAAGCAAATGTGATAATTAAGGTTTGTTTGGGGTTGTTTTCTTTCTTTTTCTCATTTTCATTTATTTTAATTTTGTTAAAAATTTTACTTTTTCATAAACTGTTTGGGGGATTTTTAGCGGATTTTTTATTTATTTTGGAGAATTCTTCATTTGGGGCATTCTTCATTCTTTTTTGGGACATTTTTGATTTGGGTTTATTTTTCATTGAGCCTCAAGGGTCCGTAAAAACTTGATCTGCCTTTATGCCATGCGTTATATATATTATGAATAAGTCATGTATGTATGAGGTCGTATAACCAATTAACCTGACATTGTATGGAGGACTTTTTGTTGTAGATAAATTGTATACGGCAACATTGAGTTTTTGTTCACAGTATCACTTGTGGCGACATTTTTCAAATGAACTTGTAAATGCGCGTCTTCGTTTCGAAGACAATATGTCAACCTTCATGGAACTGTACGTCTGTATGTGTGACGGCTGGGAATAAGTACGCTATCCATCGCCTATAAGATTTTATCAAGCGTATTGTGTGAACGATTGAAGCCCACTCGACGAACTGATCCAGCCCTATTAGTGTAGCTTAGTGAATCAACCGTAGGTAAAATCTTCACACTTCGACAGATCCTGGAAAAGACCCATGAAATGCACAGCGCTACATCTTTTTATCGACTATAAGGCCATCTTCGATACGTCGATAAGAGAACCTTTTTTGGAAAATATTTCTGCGTATGAGAAAAAACTTGTACGCCTCTGTAGAATGACTCTGAATGACACTAGATCCTTAGTGAAAATAGTAAGCGACCCCACCGAATCAGTCACTACACCATAAGATCTTCGACAAGGTGACACCTTGTCGTGCAACTTCTTCAACATACTGATTGAGAAAATATTGGATAAAGCTGGCACAGTGAACACCGAAGGCCACATCCTCCTCGCATATGCGCATGACATTGACCTCGTCGGAAACATAGAGCGAGATGCAGTCTTCTGATGAACGAAGACAGAACGAAATTTATGCTTGCAACTGCTAGACTGTACGTCGCGACAAAAAAAGGCGACAGGCCGGCAGTTGCAACGTTGAGGTAGTGGCTATGCCATCACTTTTTATTCTACCTTGGCTTCTTTATGGCGCAGAAGCATGGGTACTTGCGAAATCTGTTTTGTTTTAACGAAGAGTGTAGGCGTCGATCGAACCGTGAGCTGTATCCCGACATGAACGTAGTTAAGCGCATCAAAATTCAGCGATTGCGCTGACTGGGCCAGGTCGACCGAATGAATCTAAACGCTGGATAAGCCAAGCCGAAATGATTGGAAAACACTTATTAAACAGGCCAAGACCAACAACAGGTTGTAGAGCCAACTTTAGTAAGTTAGTAAGCACATACTAACTAAAATGGCTAGTTATGAATACTAAATATTTCTCCGATGTATAGCGTAGGTGCAAATATTAAAATTCCAGTAAAACTCTATTGCCGAGTTTGGTTGTTGTGCCGTTTTGCATTTTACTTGACATATCTACGTACATACATATTCATGAAATTCACCTAGACTCTGGTTATTTAAAAAAGCCCATTAACAATAGCAGCAACAAAGTCAAATTTTAATGACAATGGCATGGAATGCCTTTGTGCATAGAGGGGTGTGTGTATGCATGTGTGTAATGTTAAATTGCACAAAAAGTGCTTAGCTTAGCTGGTTGTATTTGCTTTCTTGCCGTCGTCATTTGATGCGTTTTTTCAATTCAGACACTCCAGAATGCAAAACCCCAAATTAGTACGTACGAAATGCAAAAAATAAACACATGCAACTAAAATGTCGTAATGAAAAATTAAACAAAAGGTTTTTCGACATCGCGAGCACTGATCAGAGTCGTACGCGCCCATACAGTCTTTGGTCATAACAAGTTGGATGGTCAGAAAAGGTCGTTGGCTATTTGATTAGCTGGTTTTCAACTACGCCAGATTCCAGAACAAATTTACAATTTTTATTCCCACACTTTGTAGATTTCGTATAGATTGAAACGTTTCAAACAAGCAACAGAGGAGTTGAAAGGAATGTCTTCGCAGAGGCCTCAGTAAGGTCTTCCACAATGGGTCAAAATTGCTTCTCGTTCGGTTATTTTTTGTAATTTGGAACCGCGATCAGCGCATTGCTAATCGGATAGATATGCACGACCCATCATTACGAATATGCTGCCCTCACTCGCCAGTCCTGGAGTCACTTCAATGAGAAGGACTGAGACGAACTGCCCTCACTCGCCAGTCCTGATGGCACGTCTATAAGAAGGGATGTTGGAATGTTTTTCACATCTTCCTAATTACAGTCAAACCTGTATAAGTGGGAGCTCTAGGGACCGATTGTTTACTCCCACATAGCCTGGTTTCTCATTAACCCAATTTCCCACTTATCCATGTGCTTCGTTTTTTGTCCCACTTAAAGAGGTAAAGACTTTTCCAAAAATGTATTATTTCCGGTTAATGGATAGATGCATTGTCAATAGAATTTAGAACTTGTCTTCAGTTAAAAATTATCCCCTGATCTGAAGTATGCTTGTGTAAGGAACATTTGGCAAACTGTTATCCACTTCAACAGAAGCTTCTTGTATCATATCGCTCTTTTGAAGTATTCTTGATATGGTTGATCTTTTTGAGTATTCCCTTTCGGATATTCTAGAAATTTCTGTTCATTGATCAAAAAGCAACTATTCCACTTAGGCCCAATACATGAGATCGTAGTTAAACCACGATTATGTAAAACTCAGTTGTCAACAAAACTGAGTTTAAACTTCAAATACATTTTGAGTGGTCAGTCAAAATACATATTCTGGGCACGTTTATCAGAAGACATATGTTTCCGGTGAATAATTGATATAATATTAAACTGTTGTTGGGGATTTTGGTCACACAAGATTTTTAAAATCAAAAAACTTTGCTAACTGAACTTTGGCACTGGCAAAAGACACGTGCATGGAACTGTGGATGGTCGGAAACCAATTCCAGCATCGACAAAATTACACAGCAGCCTTATTTATCTAATTTATTTCATTTTTGGAATGTGGTGAACCAAAATAAATTCGCCCAATATTGGACGTTTGAACTACAGTTAAACTTTGACTGAAACAATGAATTTGAACTTAAAATTCAGTTTATATGAAAACCGAAGATCAAGCACGACTCAAAATCCCGAAAACTTACACTCAGAGGTGAAAGAGTAAAGAAATCTCAATTATAGAGGTAAACTTCGAAAAATCAAATCCCGCTTAAAGAGGTTAACTTTCCCACTTATAGAGTATTTCCACTTATACAGGTTCAATTGTAAAAACAATTAAGTCTTCTTTGAAAAAAAGGAAGTTATCGAACAACGGCAGTCGTTTAGAGAGAATGGCAGCTGTTATTCTTGAGCAATTGGTAAACGGGAGTACCATCGACTAGGGGCCCAACATTATCCGACAGGTTTGCATAGTCATTCTGGCATATATCTCAATCTTTGGTTTTGGTTTTTCCACAGCAAACACCAAAATAGTGCACATGTATACATGATGCGCCCAAGTGTTCTTATTAATTTGGCCAGCCACTGTATTTGCAATACTAACTACATATGGATGTAGTAATTGGACGGACACACCCGCTGCAAGCAATACCAAGTTCATGGCGCGATATATACAAATGCAAATAATCTGACTGGCTGACACAGATTACTTTAGACATTCGATGCGGCCGTTTTAGGTGATGAATGGTTCGCTCGTCGACGACATTAGTGGAATATTCACAATTTTATGTACCTGTACTGTATCACTGCCAATGCCAGTGTTATTTTAGCTCAGTTGCACGATATGGCGCCAGTATCACTGTGGCATTCCTCTAGTTTCCCTTAACGGCTTCAACATTCCCCCTACATTTTATCAGCTATTTAATTCGTGAATTGTGCCCCTATTACCGCCTTCGAGCGATATGTAATTATACACCTGGTACTACATATACCCAGTTGCACTTGTTGGCTGTCAAATGGTTAATGTGGTAATGCAATGTCATTTTTTTTTACCAACTTTTGTAGTAAGCACTCGTCGATAAGATTGAACGTTATGTCACAGTGGACGACTGGTGTCGTAATGAATTAACAATTGTTTAATTGATTTTTAAATCTGAGGTATTTGTGTGCGCCATTAAAGGCCAGACGAATCACTTCCATTTTCAATTTGTCATTAATCAAGTGTCAACTCACTTTGTTGCCAACCAACTGTCAATACCTCGAATTAATATTGATAATATCAATGTATGTATGTCATACTTACTTGGGGATTTTAATGGAAAAGTAGGGAGAAAGTCTTTTTGAGTCGACTGTCCTTAGTCTGATTCCTTCCAACACAGGAGGTCTCATTCTTCTCGCATATGATGTAACTGGTGAATTTGCCACCAACACTCTCCTCTATGTTGCATTTTTGATCGGATGCAGGTGGTGTACATATTTACCAGATCAGATCAGTATTTCTTGCACTTAACTACTTCTCTCGACACTTCGAAAATATGGCTATCCCGGCGGGCATCATCTTCATGCCCAGAACATCAAGAGAGTATAATTCGTCGATATCCACATCGTCCACAGGAGTTGGCCGACGATCAAATGATATCAATATGAATAACAGAGGTTGCTGTCATTCACAAAAGAGTTGATTGGGTACACAGTCTGACACAACAGAACCTTTTGGCCTTACTGCGGTCAACCTATGCTCGGTAGATGAGTCTCCGGCCATAACAACTCGTATGGAGCGATCTCTGAGAAAATGAAATAACCTTATATGATATGAGTATATCGTGTGAGACGCCTTGGAAATATCCATAGCCACCATTGTGCTTTCCCCAAGGCAACAAATGGTTCTAATCCATCGTTCCGAAAGGAACGCCAACAGATCTCAAGTAGATAGACTTTTAAGGAAGCCCGTTAGACTCTAGTTAACCATTTTCTCCACAACGTCCGAGAGAGCAGAACATATTGCAATAGGACAGTAATTTCCAGTATTGTAGCGTCATCTTTCTTGGGGATCGGCTGAACATTGGCAACTTTCCAACGTACCAGCACGGTACTACATGTTGCAAAGATTGCGCAATTGGCGAAGAGCACTTACATAGCAGAAATGCTGAAATAACATCCGGTTTTATTTACGTTGAGATCTGCAAGAACATATCTGAGACATCGAACTAGATATATTTTCGATCACGGAGAGTGATTGACTCCTTTCTGGCAAAGATAAAATCTTTTCAAATATTCCAGCTATAGGACGATAAACAATTGTTTCTTAACCTTTCTACAAACGACCAAAACGTCTTATTTGCCTGGGGGGAAGAATGAACTTTATCACGGATACGCTGTTCGTTATGAAGTTTTTCACGCCTAAGTACTCTAGCACAATTGTGTCTTGCCTGCTTACGTATCAGCATTTGTATTCAAGCGCAATTTCTGAACGCTTCCTCTTTGGATCGGACAGCTTCTTTTCATGTCTGCTTACACCAACAATTCTTTGAAGGGTTAATCGTAGTAGTCTTTGAAGAAATTCCTTGTTCACATAACATAACCGCGTAAAAGAAAGTTGAAAATGTGTGGCTCCAATATTGTTTGGTTACGACAGTATTTTAGCTCCGTTTAAGATTATCCACACAATGCAGATATTGAGGGAAATAAACAAAATGACAGAAATCGTTTCGTCTCGGCCGCAATAATGCGACCTTCATTATATCGGTTGATTGGCAGTGTTGAAATTTCTCTGTCACAGGACTCTATTTTTGCCTTACATAAATAGTGTGAGTTAACTGATTTGTTCTTGTTCATATCCATTTCCATATGTACTCGTATATTTGAAAGAATGTTTGGATTTTTGTCACTACCTGTTTTATTTTCTATGTTCGTAATCATTTTTGTCCATTTCAATAAAGTTGTCTGAGTATGGAGTTATTTCACATTCCCCTTTTGTCGCCTCTCTTCTACGCGTGTACGTACGTCTGCTCTCATACATTCAAAAAAACACAAACAGATCCCCAAAAGGACCCCACAAAAACTCTTGTGAAATTCATTCAAAATAAATAATGTGGTGTGTTTTCAAAAATATGCAGTCGTGAGACATACACGCATTGTAATTAGAATTCATAGAATTGCACAATAAAAACCCTTATCGAGTGGACACCAGCTTTCGGTATTTGCGAATATGATCAATTCAAAAAGATGATAAATTCAGAAGCGCAATTTTCACTACTTCACTTACCTCCTCCGTTCTGTTGGCATAGGTAGGGAAACCGCCAAATATTACCCAGGCCCACCGAGTAACCAATAATACTGAGAAAGAATTGCATTTTGCCAGACCATGCCGCCCGCTCCGGTTCGCCAGGTATCTCCACCGAACTAACGGAATTCCTCTGAGGCGCTGTCAAGACAATCGTGACACCATGTGAACCGTCACCACGTGCCCTCGTATTCAAGGGCGCCATCTCGTGGCCATTGCGAGGCGCATCGATAATTTTAGTAGCAGCCATCAACAGTTGAAGCAGTCAGCCAATTATAGGGTTGTCTCTGCGTGTGTGCGTGGGGGTTATGCTCAATGCTGGTATTTGTCCAATTTCGATGACACTAAAATAATACGAAGTAAATAAACATTAAATATTGTGGTTCGTTTAGTTTAATATCAGTAAATTTTTCTAACTCGAAATAAAACCGCAAGTACACCCCATTAGAGCCCAATGACAATTAACCATCGTTGTACTGCATCTGGGAGACGCATACTCATGAAGGATGAGGGGAATCTAATGTACTCCACGTTTTCCATTAGCGAGCAAGAGAGTCATGCTGTTTGATCGATACCCTCACGTACGAATGTATCTTTCATTTTAGTGCCTGGTTAGGTTATTGCGTTCAGGCGACGCCAGGTTTTCCGACTGCAAGCACATTTTGTGTTCAACACACAACAGTGATGGCATTTATGACACACTCACTTCTGTGTGTTACAATTTAACTGATTTTTGGAGCTTGGAGTAACGTTTTATTTAAATTCATTAAAGAATATTTTATTTGCCCCATTCTTCGTATGGGAACAGAATCAACCACTGATATTATTTCAAGTACAGAAAGTTTTTGTTCTTTGGGATTGGAGTTTGAAAATCGATCCCCAGATTTCAACTATTGTTTGAGTGCCCTTAGAAAGAAGCATCGCCTTAAAAAGTAATAGTTTCGAATGAGTTATAACATATTCGGGTGTTTGAGGTAAAGGGTGTTTTTTATTGAGGTATAGAACTTCGAATTGAAATAAAACACAAGAAAATCGTTTTAATGTCCATCACTTTGGCTTTATTGGAAGGATAATTTTATGCCATTAATGTTCAAATATGATTTCGGGCATGTGGCCGCCGCGGCTGGCTCGAATAAAGCCAATTATACAGGTCCAATTTTCAACTACTTGTTGGAACCACAACTCATCCACATTCATGCCATCCAATTCGGGAGCAAAATAGTCGGTTATCATGGCTCTATACCGGTCTCCATTAACGGTAACTGATTCTCCAGCATTATTTCATAAGAATTATGGCCCAATGACTCCACCAGCCCATAGAGCACACCAAACAGTCAGTTTGTTGTGGATGTAATGGCATAAAATGGAAGGAGCTTGCGGTGAACTTCGTGAACTGAACCATTACTTTCGAAATAAATTTGCACGATTTGCAAGCGTTGTTCTTTTGTCAACCTGTTCATGATGAAATGGCAAACCAAACTAAATATTAATCACTTGACAGCTGACAAAATGGCCGCCAGTTAAAAAAGTGATGCCAACTTAAAGTTATATACCCCAATAAAAAACACCCTTTAGAAGAAATAGACTAGACTCAATACGTCGCCAAATATTAATTTATACGAAAATAGAAATGAACTCACTATCAGGGGTGTATACAATTGGTAAAACTAGATTGACACATTTTGGCCCGAACCACAAATTGTGCCAGCTCTGACGCACAAGGACAATGCCAGGCCACACTACGCGCACTCCATGTCGCCTTTTCTCCCTCACTAATTCCATGGGTATGAGCCATAATATTGAGGTCAAATAATCGTATGCTTGGTGTTGTGCATACCCTTTAATTTGATGTGTAGCTTTTCATAGATCCTTGATGGAATCATTGTCAAAATGGTGTGGGGCAAGGTTGTGGATATGCTGATTTGAATCAGTGAATTGTATACTCGCTGAAAGCCTCCTCGGAATGATGTCAGCGTGTTTCAAAAATATCCTTTGCTAACCACCGAACACTGGCATACGATTACCGCCGGTTTGTTATTTTTGCCACAGCAGTTTTTCCTCTTCAAGGTTATGTGTGTCTGCTGTAACCCCTACAACACCTGCTCACACACACATACACTCCATGTGACAGACATCGACTGACATGGATACACAGGACTGACTAAATATTGCGATGAAGCGTCATTCAGACAGTCCAAATACACCCTTCGTGTTTCCGAACGAGATTATAGAATAGGCATAACGACATGTATTGATACCTTCCAATTATCCCGGACATGTTTGTACTCTATGCTTGACTGTCGGATAGTGAATTAATGAAACAGAAGAAATGTATTATTAACTTTCTTATACCAGACCCTGTTGGACGATTACAACTACAAAATATATCCACAACTCTGCGAAGGGTGCATCAACAATAGTCGAAGAATATTTCAAATATTTGTATACGGTTATCGAGTGACGAAAATGCTCTGAGCCATTTCGAGCTGCTTTAAGTGCGTTCAATTGCTGTGTCAATTGGACCAACTGTCATTTGTCGCAGTTTAAAGAACTTCAAACAATGTCTGGTCTAAATTCGGGATACATCCGACAGAAACAAATTCATTTTATAGTACAATCCTACTCACAGCACGTACAAGTAAAGCCCCAAGTAGTGAACGAATAAAGTAGCTAACGTAAAGTATTGTTAGTACTCATCGATTTTGATGGTTACACGTTTTCACGTAAAAGTCGTAACTCACACTAAGCACTTACACATATTTCCATAAGCTAGGTTGTGTCAGCTGATTACTTGCTTGGTTTACTGGTTGATTATTTGGGGCTTCAGTCACGTGGGCTGAACAACGGAAACAGACCTGCATGACGCGTAAGTAAACCATACACGCGAAGAGTTAAGAAAAATGTAGTCAGCCAGTAAACGTAGCAAGTAATCAGCTGACACAACCGAGCTTATGGAAATATGTGTAAGTGCTTAGTGTGAGTTACACCAAGACCTGCAGAAATTAAATGTTGAAGTAGAGGACGAGAGAACGACTTAAAAACAAACAAAAAAACATTGATCAATTTTTCGAATCCAACTTTGCGGGATCTGAAGGAAACTGTTTAGATTTTTGTTTTGCTTCCGGCACAGTTCGAACAAAACATATCTTTCAAGATATGAGACACCCTAATGTACACATGCCCATGCTTATGTATGGATGTATGTATATATTGATGCCTCCATTTCATGAGCAGAGGCTCGTCATTGCTGACGTATTTTCTGTGCCATCCTATCTGTAAGGCACAATGTTAGTGTGTGTGTGTGTTTCCCCTAGTAGTATACAGTGGGACAAAGTATGTAACGTAAAAAAATCGAGCTGTTGGGACAAGTTAGTGATGTGAAGAATAAAACCCGTGCACGTTGCTCAAGAACAACTGAGAATATTGCAGCTGTAGCCCAAAGTGTTGAAGAAAATCCAGTTTTGTCCATTCCTCATCGTTCTTTGGAATTGGTCATTCCACAAACGTCATTACACCGTATTTTGCATAAAAACTTGGGTCTTAAGGCTTATAGAGTTCAGTTAACACAAGAACTCAGGCCGGCCCATCATCAACAACGTCGTGTCTTTGCTGATTGGATCCTTGAAATTCATGAAAATGGTCCGGAATCCCATCGAGAAATCATGTTGACTGATGAGGCCCATTTCCACCTCGGTGGCTACGTCAACAAGCAAAATTGTCGCATCTGGGACTATCGAGAACATAGGGCAGCCACTTTACGATTTGGTTATGTAAAATTTCATTTCATTTCAACATCTCTTGTTTGAAAACCCCGTATTTCCCGATGATCTAAAGCTCTCGTTGCAGGATTACTGGTATGGTATCGTTACAATTTTCGTATTTCGTTTTTATCGTATTGGTTTACGTGAAATATCAAAAGTTGTAAATGAATGATTTCGAATTGAAATACGGAAAATTCACATTTGCTTTAGTAACAGTCTCTCTTTTTGGAGATGGCCTTTACCAGACATACACATATTTCCCCACTGCACATGCCTAACCTATTTAAGGTGACCATCTTAAAGTAAAAGAAAAAAACGAAAGAATAAACTAATGCTTTAAAAATGCTGACCGGGTTTCTATCGGCGTCGTAGAGTGATTGTGACAAATACCTGCAGATGGGTGAAGCAACAAATTTTCGGAAGAAACAACTGTGGTCCAATACAACAAATCCAATTCAGAAATCCAAACCATGGAAATAATATTACTACTTAAGATATTTGATTAACAGAAGACATATTTGAAATTGTGATAGTCCGAACTAGTCTCCCGTATCATAGCATAATGATTGTTTTGAAAGAAGGTTCATGTTCATACCAATTGGAACAATCCAGAAATATTTTAACTGTTTTATAACGAGAGCATTCACCTTTTTTTAAATTCACCTATATCTTGTAAAATAAACGACCCCATTAATTTTCATTAACTGAGGTTTAGAAAATGAAGTTATTATTCAAGTAAACTTGCAGCGAAATGAAAAGGACAACGTTATTAATTCGAACCACTGTGTATGTGCACAACCCAACTTTTATGTGTTTTATACATACATATATGTATATGTAAATAAATATATATGTACTACGTACACACAGATGTGTATACGTTTTGTGCGCAAACAACAACTCTGCATAAAGCTCGTGTAAAGGACAACACGAGAGAGTGAGAGTGAGAGAGGAAAAATAGGCAATCTTTTATTCACACAAATACCAGCACAAACTGATGACGCCACGAGATGATTGAAGAAGACGTACCAGCTGAGCGGAAACACACCGGAATGAAGCAGAGCGAATTTAAATGAATTCGCCTTACTTCCGTTGGGTACGCTCACTAATGTGTGATGCGCAATAAATAAACAGACCAGGAATCTTTCGCCAGCGGATAGACGAAGAGTGTGAGAGTTTTGCTTATTTTCAAAGGATATACTCTCTCTCTCGCGGCGCCAGATGAAAGTGTGCGTGTATGTCTGTCCACAAGGTTGCCACCCTGACAAACAATTTCCACCAGACGAACATATGCTAATTGTCATATAGAACGATGTAGCCACCTTAAAATAAGTATGGGATTGGAAATGGGCCACCTCGGGTCAGTGAGACTACAGAAGTCAAAAAGTCAACTTTTTTAATGTTTATTGATTGATGTTTATACTTTTCTCTTGCATATGGTTATGTAAAATTAAACAATTATTTTTATATAAAAACTTAGAGCTTCTACGACGATTAACTGCAGTTTTTCATATAATGGGTAAAAATAAAAATTCTACCCCTGCTGAAATGGGGTTGATTTGGAGGTATTGAAATTTTTTTGATGTATTTCCGAAGTGGTAAAAATACGTTCACGATTGCGAGGCAAAATAGCTAGTTCAACATTAAAAAAAATAAGACCTCTGAAAATTTGCCACGTAAAAGAACCCGAATAATTTCTGCAGCAGAAAATAGGCTTATGGTCATAATAAGTAGAGCTGTATAAGTATAAAAAACATTGCGTAGCGGCAGCAGTTCACCATGAAATATCCTAACCGTGAAGAAAATTTTTGGAACCTAATCGCCTGGAGCGGAGAATCTAAATTTAATGTCTTCGGAAATGATGGCCGACCACATGTATGAATTTCAGTAAACTGTTTCGATTGAAAACACACAAACAGAAACTGTTAAGCTCGGTGGGTCCTCGGTAATGGTCTGGAGGGTGCTTAACATAATTTGACGTTAGTCATATAGGAAAAATTAAGGGCAAAATGACAGGTGAAATGTTTAAAGACATCTTGCAAAACAATCTAGATAGTGAATATGCTGAAGATTTGCGACTAGCCTGGATGTTCCAGCAAGACAACTACCCGAAGAATAAATCGCGGGTCCTCAATTCTTCAATATTATAAAAGGATGAGTCGCAGCAAAAAAAAACCATCTCGGAATGGGGATTTGGTGAATATTGTTCAAGAAGAATGGAACAAAATAACACCTGGCTAATGCTAAGCCCTAACTACAACAATGTCCAACAGATGTTCCGAAATAATAAAATAGAAAGGATATCCTATGTTCTAACATTTTTTTTAAATGACTTAATTATATGTCAATATTAAATACAATATGAATTTAAAAAGGTTATAAAAATTAATGAAAACCCCAGAATCATTTTTATATTTTTGTGTGTAAATTTACTTAACCCTAGAAAGGCATCCTTATTTTTTGTACACTAACGTCATCCTTCGTCATTTTGACTACGGCCTATTTCAAGACGCTATAAATAGTATTGTGAGCAAAAATTGGAACCGATGTTAAGTCTATTTTTTTATTTAGTTTAGGCCCATCAAGTCTAGGCCCATCAACAGTTTGCAAACGACTAACGCTATACGAAAAATGAGGTCAAAACAAACGATAAAAACACATGTTAACTCGAAAATAAAATTGCGCGTCGTCATTTTGACGAAGGATGACGGTGCAGGGTTGAAAGACTTTTATTCAATTGAATTAAATTTTATTTTGTCTTACTTTGGAAAAATGTATGGATTTTTCTGTATTTTGAATGATGACGCACAATTAAGTCACTCGAACTGTTTCATTCAAAATAGAGAAAAACCCATACATTTTTCTAAAGTAAGACAAAATAACATTTAATTCATTTGAATAAAGGTCATTTAACAAGTATACATCAATGTAAATATTCAGTTGATTTACCAAAATTACCAAAAATTACACATTCGCATAGATGTTAATGCTTAGTCGAAATACGAGGAAGAATATTAGAGAAGTAAATAATACAAAGTAACTTCAATTAGCATGGCAACAATGCTCATGCATTTAGTCTTTTTGCATGCAATCACATCCACACTGATTATAAATTAATCTGTATTTTGTTTAAAGCGTATGCACTGCCTCTGCCGATCAACCCGTAAATATTCTTTTAATATATCAAAAACACGAGGACTTGAGGTGCACAGTTTGGCATTTCATTGATTTGCTGTGTGCTGAAGTGAAGAGATTCAGAAAATGGACATCGTACAAATTACGAATATGGCTACACCAATAATATTAATGTCTCGAAATTCCACACGAAGGCAACTATCTACGGGTCGGCTGCTACGGAATCCGTTGTTGCATTCATAATTGACGCACTTTGGTGGAATGTACGTGTACAAACGACAACACATTACTATTGAATACGTACCGACATTTATTTATATCCATAAAATCCCTACCAAATTATTTTCCGTTCATAGCCATAAACGCACGCACACAACAAGAGAAAACGTCCTTGACATAAGTAAATTAAAATTTGTGAAAAATGTATGAAAACGTGCCCCCTCTGATATTCCAATAAATTGTTACGCCACCACAGTTTAACATAAACGTAATCGATGAACTGAATTACACGAAAGGAAACACGAAACGTTTACTGTAAAATGTTTTGAAAAAATAACAACAGAAATATAAACTCTTACCCTGTCATTACACCTGTATCGAATCTGAAAAAAACTTAGGGTCTACATGTGCACGTGCATGTTCATTTCAAAAACGTCGTCGCAAGAGTAACTGCTCTTGTTGTTGTTGCCGTTCGCAGCAGCAAACAAAAACACAGTGTTGCACCCCACCGCAAATTGTCAAAGCATTTGGGTTAACATTTTGTATTTTGTACTTCAAACACGTCTGAAGAATACTTTATTCATAATAATTTACAAAATGTAACTGTTTTTATTACGACAAAATGGTCAAAACACAATTACACAATAAAATTATACCATAAATTGACACAAAAAATATGTTGGGGAACTCTAACATTCGTCTCTGCTGCATGTGCCAAAATATGACTGCCATTGAATTTTAATTACCAGTCGGCAGGCCAGTGGCAAAAATGTGTGTGAATTGGTAAAAAAAAAGTGTGAGTGTGTTGAGTTTTTCCAACAATTACTGCCCAGTGTAATGGCTGGGTTAACTTCGGATATGTTGACAAACAAAATTTTCACATCTGATCATCGGAAAACCAGTCTATTGTCCAATGTATACACAAATAGTGGCAGTTGTGGGTAGATTTTTGGGCCACTTTCCTTCGAAAATCCTGAAAGTGAGATGGATGTCGACCATTTTTGGTTTCAGCAGTGTGTCCATATCGAACAGCCCATTAAACAATCGATTTTTTGCGATGGAATGTGCGCTAATGCAAAGTCAGCACATAAAACTTCAGTTTTGTTCATTTTATTTAATTTTGAAAAACATTCTCGGACCACTATTAATAGGAGAATAATCCTAGATTAAAAAAAAAATTCGACTTCTTTAGGACAGGCAGTGGTTCAGTCCCGTTCGGAGGTAGGTGCCAAACTTAACTTATTTTTGAATACTTTTATTAAAAGGTCATTTTACATTTGCGAGTCACAAATTAATTCTACTTGAAGATCGATTATCCTGAGATTTAGGACGAAATCAAAAGATCGAATACCAAACGAAAATGTTTCTCAGTCGGTTAATGAGAGTCATGTCTTAAGAGTTAAGTTTCATTCGAATTATGTAAGTCTCCCGAGGTCTCCCTTTACTACACATCCATGACAGAGTTCTTAGCCGTGGAAAGTGCCTTCAATAATGTTGAAATAGCATCCATACTTAACGCACTTGACAGCATACTTAGGCTCTCACCCTGACATAACCAGATGAGCAGGAAACATGCTCAAAGGCGGATTCATAAACCGATTCGGCAAGAAAGCGACTAACGAGACGTACTCGGCAAGGGGATGTGATCTTACCGATATTATGGAATCTAGCGATAAACGAACTCCTTATGGTTGTCGACAAAACAGGTATCAAGATCATAGCGTATGCGAACAGTATGCTAAATAATGGAAAGGTCGCCAAGAAACAATTATCACACAATTAGTCAACTAGTCATATTTACTATACAATTCCGAAGTTTCAACTCGTAAAACTACATGGACAGGTACTTAAACTGTCACATCTCTCACACCTATCCAAAGTGCAGAGACTGATGTGCGTCGCAATAACAGGCGAGATCTGCTCCTCAAGTGACCCTAGATGCGATGCTGAACCTTCAACTAACCAAAGCATACATTAAGTTGACTGCAGCAAAAGAGGCCCCTTCAGTTAAAGTAATCGGGAATGTCCTTAAATACTACACCTGGACAGGGCTCTACCCTGGAAAGCTCGGGCACACCAGGAAAAGTGAACAGGACAATTTGCGATAAAAAAGAAATGCAAAGTAATAATACCTAGCCGTGATGTTTGGGCATAAAATAACATCATAGAAGCCGAATCAAAAATAGAGACGGGCAGGATCCAGTGCGCAAGAAGAAACCTGGACATACAAAATCCATTTGTCGAACTGAAAAACCAGGTCGATGTGGGTAACAGTGCAAAACTGCGGAAAAAAACACAATGAGGGGTCACCGCCAAGCACTTCGTGATTAAACATACGAAGTCTTCCATTGAAGCTCTTTAGATGAAGTGCAGCTCCACAGCCTCGTCAAATCGATTATGAAGTCTCTCTGGTTCAGCACAGCCACATTGAACAGCTAACAATATTGTGCTACTCTTCTCTACCACAATCTTTCTCTAATCGTTTCTCCCTTACTTCTATGTAAGGGAATTGTCGGCCCTAGGTGCACTCGTCAGTAGCATATTTCAATCTAACCTAACAATTAGTCTAACTTTTGTTACATAATACTTCTGTAAGGGATAAAAAAAGATAGTCGACCGTGTTCGAATCTTCCGCATTGCCATATTTATTTTTGTTGCCTAGGGCAGATCGCTCATTAACTAGAACTACGCCGATTTTCTACCCAAAATGTACGGATGTAAAACTCTGTTCAAATATAAATCAGAAATTACTCGTGGCCGTGGTTAATTCTGCCTTAAGTACACAAAGTCAACGTGTTTGCTATACTTTTTAGCTATTGCACATTTTGGTTTAATTAATCACATTTATCAATCATAATAACGATTTATGACATCAAACAATCGATAGTCGTCAATCTGTTCCAAAGCAAATACCCGCTCATGGGCATTCACTCACATGAAATTCATACTACACTGAGCGACAATATTGTGGTCATTAAGTTCCTTATTCGGTGTTTTTCCAATAAAATGTAATTGCATATTTCTGCCATCACATTACCAGTTATGTCGTTGTGATGAACGCTGTTGGATTGATCTGAGGGATTTAATACATTTTAACGTACATCTGGATTTCTAAGTGTTCCTTTTTAAAGATTTCTTTCTCCGAGTAGGCAGCCCAAAGCTTTGTGTTTTGGACTATCTCCACCTGGAACACAATACTAATCTGTACCATGTATCTATTACCAGAGTTCCTGACGAAAGTTCCGAGCCCGTTCTAGTCTGTAAAGATTGAAATCCGATTATCTCGCATGACTGAATTACTGACACATTCCTCTGTAGATGGTATGGAGACTTTTTAAGGTTTTCTCGAAGTACGGATGTCGACCAGCGGATGTGCCAACTATCAGCGACATCATGGAATGTACAGATAAAAAAAGCCTAGGGATTAACCGTACAAAAAAACAGAACTAATCCTGTTCATCAACAAATATAGCGCGGGAAAAAACGGCCTCTGTAACATATTGTTCCATACATATTTTGCAGGCAACATATATATATTTGGAGCTGTTTTTGACTGTTTCTCCTCTACGTGTTGAATCGCGAATGTTTGGACAACTAATGAAAAAATGTTTTAATGATCGCACGTTCCTGGTTCTGCATAGAATTCAAAAACATAACTAGTCAATGGTGTCAATCCACTTCCATCTCACACACCGTTCTTTGCACAAAACGATGAGAGTCATATAATTACGCTCTCTGAGAGTAATACTGTCTAAAACTCTCAAACAAATATGTTCTAACATACAAATTGGTTCTACAACCAAAATTGGTACATTGGGTGTACATGGCGATCTTTAGACCCATACTCACATATGGCGCCCTGCTTCATTCCCGCCGCAGGGTAGGTCCAATATGTCGTGACCACTTTCCTTACAGTTTAGTTGCTCATTGTCGAAAAAATTACCCATCCAATAAGTTATACATGGGCGTACTGTCCAAAGCTGTAAGGATTGATGGTATCATTAGGTTATTGAACAGGCCGTTTACGGTGAATCCAAATTGTCAATCAGTTGGTCGGGATTGAATTTATTTTTAAATTTCCGGCATGTGAAAAATGTATTCTTAGAACTTTCCCAAATAGTCATGGGTTTTTTTCTGGCGCCGATCCAACAAGATACATATGACACAAATCGATACCATGTAAATAACATTATGTACACATTGGGATAGATCTGTTTTATCCAACTCAGTTATGATTAGTCACTTAAAAAATTCCGACAAATTAGGACAATCAATCAAAAAAAAAAAAGTTTGTTCCTTTTGTGGAATGTCAATTTTGCTTCAGCGATTCTAACAGGAAATCCCATCGTCGTCAGTGAAATGTGCGAGATAAAATAAGGAAGGAGGTCGGTAGGAATTATAAAGGAAATCCACGATGTACTGAATTAATTTAGAAGAGGATTTCCCTTATAATTCCTACTTTTAATATATTGTTTTTGTTTTTCGGTATTTATGTATAAGCTTTTTTAAAAAGGAAAACTGTTATTGATTTATGATGTCAGTTTTTTTGTAATATTTAGATTTTTAGGTGGCACTCTCGTCTGAGTCATAAGCAATTTAAGTGACAGGTTAGACAATTTTCAATTGATTTTGAACATTTGTTATTTTGGGACAGGATAATTGAAACAACAACGTTTCAATGGCATATGAAATGGGCTTCTGACCTAACCCAGGTCATTTTAATAGTGCCAAAGCCGGTTGATACCCTAGCACACAGTCACCGCCGGTGGTCAGTGCAGAATTAAACACCAGTCGATAGTTTTCGAAATAATAATAATTAACTATGTAATTTGCTTGGCTTGTCGCACAGTGTTACCCCTACATTTAACTTCCGTACATGTGCCATTAAAGATACGCGCAATTTAATGCATTTTGCTGGCGTCCCTGTCAGCTGGGTGATCTCTTGCTGTACTCACTCGTGCACATTCACTGAAATTGAACGCTCGTCATTTGATTGCAAGCTATGTTCGTTCACTTTCGGGAGATTGGAACTCGTGCAAATCGGTGCTTCTCTGGACTGGTATGCACAAGTGCTATAGATATGTGCTGGATGAGCATGTCTGTGGGCATTGAGCCTAGTCCATAGCACGTTTCAGTGTACACAAATAATAACGTTTTCTATTCTCAAACATTCCAGCCAGCTCCTATTGTTTCTTTGCTTTTCTACTCCGCCTTCTCCTCCTCCTGTTACTCATCCTCCTCCTCATCGCCATTCCGCTACTGAACGACGAGATATTTTCATTTGGTTTGTGTTTGCAAACTTTTATTCGATTACACAACCGTATCGAACGACTTACGTAAAACGTATGAAACAGTTCGACTACGCAAACAACAGCGACAAAAGCCACGTTGGCGAAGGGTAGGAGTTTGCAAAGTAAACATCTGAAGTTAATGTGATTTGAGGCAAATGTTTTATGGCCAACTTACGTACATATGTATGTACGTTCAGATCTAACTGTGAATGCAAATCAGTGGGGAAAAATGAAATCGCAATATGGGCAGGATCTCAGTGGAAAGCAATGCCATTCGCCCAAATTTCCCAAGTACTGACGGATAACATGGACCGGGTTGCCGACACAGTCCTATATGTTTCTTAACGGAATAATGACCGAAATACAGGTGTACCAGGACTTTGAGGCACAAGCCAAATGTCTTGTATTTTTAATCGGAACTGGATAGCATCCAATACTTTGTGACTAAAAGAAGAACTCATGGGAAAAGTGGAAAATTACTAACTTTTTGTGTGGTTCATTATGTTTTTTAATATGTACTATCAAAAATAATTGTTATTTTGTAGTTCTACTTCATGCGGACGTTATCCCATTAAACACTAATTAAACATTAAACACTAATTTAGCTACCCGTTACACGAAAGACGGTCGGACGGTACATTCCTGACGTTTCCGAGGTCAGTTCTTTGTGTACCTTTACAAGCAGGCAAGATGTTAATTAATACTCATATAGATTACAGTGGCCTCCGTTGTAGTGCAATAATCATTGCGTGTAAAATCGAATACCGGAAATACTACTACACCTGTATTCACAGCGTTCCGAAAATATATTTATGTACAAATGGCTTTGTCACATAAAAAGGACTACGCTTTACTGAAAAATACACCCGAATACAAATGCCCGTGACACAAAAAGAACATCGAAAGTATTGACAACAAGAAATAAAGAATTTGAGAAATCGAGCATTTATGTCAAGCATTGCAAGAAGCAACCCAAAAAAAATTATTCGATTAGGACCAAAGAGAAATACATACAGTTACTGTCAAAATAATAGCACCACTAAACGTTTTTGACTTTTTTTATACAACTGTGGTCTTCTGCAATAATGTTTTTCTCCACAAATTCGTAGTCCCGTTAACTGATGTATGTTCTCTCATATAGTAAATGGTTTTTAGCTTTAATGTCGCATTTACCCTCTCATTCGTGCACATTTGTGAAATATGATGCCGAGAGCGCTATCAGAATAATAGCACCATTAAATCGGTTGTATAGAAAAAAATAAAGCGGAGCCTAAATATTAATTTCTAAAAGTAAAAAGTGGTTAATGGTGATTCGATTTGATATTAATTCGAAAAGTGTATATCATTTTCACGTTATTTAGTTTAAAATGGGACGTGCTAAGCACTGTTCAATGGAGAAACGTGATCTCATAAAAAAAAATATTTCTAAAGGAAAAACGTATTCTCAAATTAGAGATATTTTAAGTTGTTCAAATAAGATGATTCGGAACGCGATAACATATGACAACAAAGGTGAAACACGTGGCCGTAAAGTGTCCACGTAACCTTTAATGGTCAAAAGAATAGTGCGGCTGATCAAAAAAATCAATTTATGTCGGCAGTAGATGTGAAAAAATAATTAAATTTGGAAGTGAGCACTGAGACTATATGCCGTAGGTTAAGGGAACATAACCTCAAAGCTCACAGTCCAAGAAAAGTGCCACTTTTGACAAAGAGACATGTGACTAAAAGGTTGCAATTTGCTAAGCTTCATCTAAACTGGCCAATTGAAAAGTGGCGAAATATATTTTGGACAGATGAGTCAAAAATTGTTTTGTGTGGTGGAAAGGGATCTCGATCATACGTCCGGAGGCCACCAAATTCAGAATTTAACCCAAATTATACTTCAAAGACGATCAAACATGGAGGTTTGGGGATGTTTTTCTTATTGTGGTGTTGGGCCGATTCACCGTACAAATACCATCATGGACGCATCCGTATATGTTAAAATCCTTGAAATAATTTGGGTTATGCAGCAGGACAATGACCCTAAGCATACAAGCAGAATGGCTAAAAAGTGGTTTGTGGACAACAAAATTCCATTAATGGAATGGCCAGCGCAATCTCCAGACCTGAACCCCATTGAAAGTTTATGGGCGGACGTCAAAAAAGGGTGCCTGAAGTCATGCCGACTAACAATAAGGATCTGTGGAGTGTGCTGGTATTCGATACATAGGGAAAGATGCCAGGCATTGGTCAACTCAATGGGGAGACGTTGCTCAGTCGTTATTTCGAATAAGGGAAATGCCACTAAATACTAATTTTTATATGTAAGGATAGTACAACAAGAAACTTAAAAAATAAAAATAATTTGTAATTATTTAAATTGTTTCTTTATTTTTATTATTTTTTTCAATTATTTTGAAATACCATTTTTTGAATTTTTTTGTGTTTATATGAATTCAAAGTATAATTTTGTCACACAAATCTTACTTACATATCAATGCTTAACTTAAATATATTTTCAAAAATATTTTGCTTTAAATTTTTTATTTTATCATGTTAGTAAAAATAGCTAAACTTGTGGTGCTATTATTTTGACAGCAGCTGTATATACTTTTAAATGCGCAAGACGAGAAAATCTATGATCAAAATAATGCACTTTTAAAGCAGCTCATTTCACCAAATTTGACTGTAGAATTAGTCCATGGATACTTGAATTCGCAAGCAGACAAAACATGGGGTTCATGAAGAAAGTAGGGTTCCAAGGAATGTATATCCTTTGAGAAATCCATTTCGATTGTTCGAACTACGCTTTAGCGGAAACATTTCCTCTTGTCTTTTTGCAGATGTCGGCTGTACCAGCAAGAGGGATTCAAAAAGTAAGCGATTAACATTCACAATTTCAATCCCAATCAATTCGGTTAGAGCTATCAACAGCCATAGAATATTACGACGGTCCAGTCTATACGTACTGTAAAAGGTCTCCGACCAATATCACAAAGTGTTGCAAACGTAATGGCGCTGAAAACGCTCATGTCAGCCACCAAACACACCTGCAGTATGTCAATTTTTGGCTTGTGTCAGTCAGTCAGTCAATTCTTAAACATTTCCCAACCTTCGAACGAGTGCATCATCACTGTCTATGTCAAGCATACATATGTAGATGGGCGTATTCTATTATTAGCACCTTTACGAAATATTTATTTCTTGATATTACATTCGGAGGATGATAGACCTTTCAATACGTAATCAACACTGACGATCACCAGTCCTGGAACAAATTCACTGAAGAAATGTCTGCAATGTGACTTATCAAATTGTGTTGTTTTGCAAAAACAAAAAAAAACATTTGATTTAATTTTTGGGTTGTTTCGAATTTTCTTGAAAACGTATTTTGTTTGAAAAACAACAAAAAAAATCAGTATTGTGGTGGAAGGCAATGTTAATTTGCTTCAGTTAGAGAAAGTATGGAGAGTTGCTAAGCGCGCCCACTCATCCGCGAGGAAGCGTGAAGAACTGTCCAATATTCTCATGCAAATAAGAAAGACTTCAATACACGCCAACCAAACGAAGCGTGTTTATCGTATTTTTCAGATTTTCTTTGTCAAAGCAGTGATAATGAAAGTCGCAAAATTAGTTATCCTCTGTTGAACGGATATCTGCACTTAACAGGCATCTTTAACGTTCACCGACGCACAGTGTTTCCAAATCGATTTCCTTCGGTCAAAATTCCATAGTGTTTGATTTAGTAACTGTACTTCTTATATGCTCACACCGTAGAACGAACAAGAAACATGTTATTTTGACATTTTTAACAGGTAAGGAATTTTGTACAATGAATATCGATGGCGAGACACTGTTCGACCGACGGTGGGTGGGTTTCCGCCACTAACGCACTCATACTCATACAAGGTACATACATGTAAATTACTTTACTCATTGCTCAATATAATGATTTTTTTCCATAAATATTTGTGAAATAAATTGATCTCTTTCCAAATTGAAAAGTGAACCACTTCAAAATAAACAAACACTTTTGAAAAATTGCTCATAATTCAAATTGCTAAGCGTTTTTTAATCTTTTCATGTTGAAAATCCTAAACACTAAACAGCCCAAGAAAAAACACGAAACAAAATAAATAAATACAAATCACCAGACAGCTCAGAGCACTTTTCACCTCTGACGAGTACCTTCAGTCAATCTGTCCGATAAACGGGCAGTGCCGAACAACTGCGTGTAGTGCGCAGGGCGGCGGGTCATAGAAGAATATGATTTTGTTGTGATGATATTTCCTTCCTTCATCGCGTTTACGAGATTTTCGTTTTAGTTCATCACTCAACTTTTCCGTTTTGTTTTTGTTTATGCTTTCTGATTCGCTCTAATAACACAAAAACCGCGCACCATTCAAATTAATTAAAAGTGTACTTGCCACACACACACACATATTTGCATATATGTAATTGTGTGTGTGTGTGTGTGTATTCCACAAACCAATGTATGGAAACATATTCTTACACATACAGTGAGTGTCACCCAGAAACGTACCACCGACTATTTCGGCCACAGAAGGGAAATAACTACGAGTACATTTGAAATGAATACAAACAGCAAAAAAGCACAATCCAAAATTAAGGAGAGATTAAATTATTAATTAATTTCCCATGAAGCAAAGTTTCCTTTGATGAGAGATATCTCAGCTTCTGCCAACTGTACCCGTACCGATATCATTTATGGCGATTGGTTCGTTGTTATAGCCGCACATTTCCCTCTGGGAGGTACCAAATTTAACTACGAAATATAAAATAACATATGGATGGGATCATAAAAACACTAATGCAGGAATAGAACCCAGATACTATTTGGTTAATATTGCATCGGTACTTGGTAAGATGCTGTAGATTACTCTGATTTTATTAGACCCATAAAATCAATGTTTGTTTTAGCAATCCCATTTTTTTTACTCTGCGAGTCTGAACTTGCTGGGCATTGTTATTGTACGATTTTAAATGGCACTCACTGTAGACACACAGTGTATAGTTTATGTACATATGTATGTATATGAAATTTGCATATACATAAATACATACATACGTACGAGGACGTTGCTTTTTATGGTCGTGGTGTTCCTCTGTACAACATGACCAAAAATGTGAACTACTCTCGTACATCATCATCCCCATTTCCCGGTGACAGTCGTCGGGGGCACGAATATTCACTGTGTGTATGTATATACTGCATGTTTACATCTGCAAACATACACATGTATAATACATATTTTCGTGTGGTTGTTTGTGACATTTGTTGTTGAGCGAATAAAGCCCGAAACGAAAAGAAAACAACAAATGGCAAACACGAAAAGGACTCTTAAAACGAGCCTTTTTTTTACGTCGCAATACAAATATAATGCGATAAACACGTGTATGTATGTGTCGAATGTAAACACCATCCTTTCGTTCAACCGAATTTGTAACCCTCTAAGTCGTGCCTCATTCGAGATACGCAATTAGTTGAAATATCAGGTTTGCCTGTCTGCCGAATATGCGGTAATCTTTTTATTTCGGATAAAGGGCATCTAGTGGTGTGTGGTCGTGGTAGTGTGCGTGATAATAACCGAGATTCAAGTCGTAGTAAAAACATCTGACAGTGGCGGATGAACTTCGTAAATACGGATGATTTTCAAATTGTTAGCCTCTCTATAAGAGAATGGGCCGTTTGAATACAGTTTATACACATTATAGCGAAACCACAAATTTCTCGAAATAAGTCAGAGTTGGGATGAATCTGACATTTAGGTTCCATATTTATCATGACCTAAATATCAAATTGTAATCTGTTGTTCAGATTAATGACTGATATTCACACACGCAATTTTACGGAAGAGACCGTAGTCCCATATCCTCAAACAAACAAAAAACGTTCATATGACAAGTAGTGTGATAGTCATCAAACCAGTGACCTGTCAATAGTTCTATTATTACGGATGTGTGGAAATATTTAAAAAGGATTACGGAATTGTTAATAGTATTCGGTCGCTATCTGCAACAGGGCCAACTTAGTATTTATTATGTGGTTGTTGAAGCGTGTTCAACATCTGTTCAATATCTGTTTTTTACCCAATTAAGTTCGATAATAAATTCAGTTTTTGCGATGAATTCAGTTTATAGATTTCGAGCTTCTATATTGAAATGTGAAATATTGGTGCATTTTGAAATCTAATCCGAAGATTTGTGTAATGGAATTGAATATTCCAAGATTTTGGGATGTAAATGGTTCAGATTTGTCTCACTCTCGCAAAAAAAAACATGTTATTATATTACTCCGATATCCACAATGTTATGGCTGTCTCCGAATAATCTGTGTTGGCCGAATACCTTCACCGTTTCCCTCTTGTATTCGATGACATTCCGTCATCTTGGAAAACAGGGCTCAATAGTCGGTAGGTACATTGAAAATAGTCCAAACCATGAAATTGTTTGACATGCGTTTGAAAATAATGTATCACTTTTGTTCGCTACTGTATATATCTATACTTCCTGATTGCCCTGCTTACAAATCATTTAAATGCTTCTTGCCATATTTAGCAAATTCTTCAAAAATCCATTTCATCTTCACGAAATTGTTCAATGCAACCCGTCCTACCTTACGACCGCCGCCCGCCCGTGTGCCACAATTTGCTGTAACAAACGTGAAAAAGAGACGCCAACGAAATATTGCAATTTTCATATTTGTTGTTTTCCTTAAAAAAAAAAAAAGAAAACTTTGAATGTATTTTTTGTTTTTGGTTTTGTAAAATTGCACGAAAAACAAGCAAATAAAATTGATTTTTTGCCAAAAATAAACTAAGGGAAACACGCTGAAGTTGGGAGGCGAAGAGAAAGAGAAAGTGAGTGTAAGGCCATGGCGAATTTAGAAACGTCATGTAGGAAAATGTACAGACAGACCTGTGCTTGCTGGCTGCCTTGCCAAAATGTGTATGTACGAGCATGGAACCAAACCGAACAGAACAATGTGGGAAAAAGCCCAATGCCATTGCCAGCCTCACTGCAGTATAGAAAGTCCACTAGCGTCATATGTTCCAAATACACAGGATCAACATCTCGCCAACACACCATCACCCCCGCCACCAACGTCATTGCCACCACCAAACCCCATCACTTATTGAGAAGCGAACGAGCACAAATGTATGCTCTACTTTTGCTATGGAGCGCCATAAAGTTTCGTTTCTCTTTTGGTTCAGCATTTATTAAACATCTGCTCTGTGAGCTTCGCACACGTTACGAAATTCTTGCTCTGGAGTTTTTCATATTCTAAGTCATATGCAAATGGACTTAACTAACAAAATCCCACAAGGAATTTTAGTTCCTGAGCAGCAAAATAAGGCTAATGTTTTATTTTTGGTTTTTAATATTGGACCATTCATATAGTACGAAGATAAGTTGGTTCATATATTCCATTTGAATTCCAATTGAAGAGTGATGCATTTTTGGAAACAGAATCCATCACACACATAGAGTCTGTATGTATGTATTTGTTTATAGATTTGCTATGTACAACTAATCGTCTTTGTGAAGCCAGAGCACAACCATCCATTTTCTGGGGCACTAGAAAATTCGATCTTTTGCTTAGATCGTAATTTCCAAGGAGATAGATGCTGCCGCCAACAAACAAAAGAGTCCACTGGATATGTGCCCTTCATGGATAATATAGACATTAAACGATAGAAGACCGTCTTTGCAATCGTGAAAAAGACGATACATACGCGGTATATAATAAAAACACATGTTCATATTCTTAGATCTTATTGTTGGCAATATGTCCCAAACTTTACTGGTATTTGAAAAAAAAACCTTTCAAAATTAACCCCAGAAAAGAACTCCCAAAATGGATTCAATAATCCCCAAATTAAATGAATTACCAGAATTGACGCTACTAAGGGTCTCGAATTACTGAAATTAAATGCTTGAAATTGTTAGCCATTTCAACAAAGATTATTGACTACAACAAAAAATGTATTCGCCGTTTACAGAAAGTTCACTGAAATTCATTATTTTTAAGACCGGTTAAATACGATGGTCTAACCGTGACAACCAATAACGTAAATTGTTTATACAAATGTATGTATGAATGTGATGAGTTGGCTTTATTTTTTGTGAGACTACTTTCTACACTTTTCACATTACAGGGAGCATTTGTGTGAATTCCTAAATCTTTACTCCGAATTCCGCAAATACGTTTCTTAATTTATTAAATAAAGTTCAAGTGGGATATTCAAAAGATATCGTAATTTGGGTTTGAAAACAAAAAAAAAATCATACGTTGTGGCATAACTTTAAAATGCGGCATTGTATTTAAAGTTTAAGGAGAATATTTGCTATATTACGCGGATATGTTCGCAAGTGTCATTGCCGTCGTATTCACCACTAGAAGACCGTAAAAATTTGAAATAAAACATTGAAAGGCAATTTTCTGAACAAATGTTAATCTAAATTGGAATGGAATTATGTATAGTTTCAATTCAAATCGTGGAGACACACAGTTAGAATATAGATATATAAGGTGCTGCTTGTGGTATCTTTCTTTCCAAGTTAAGATATATTCAAATAGTAACTTAGTTGAAACTACCATTTTCAACCTGGGACTATGACGTCAAGCCAACGGAATCTTTTTAAAAAAATTTCACACGTTGGAAATTTCATTTTCGATTCGAATTGCATGCGGTGTCCCGAAGATTTGCGGTGTCAGCTTTTCTACAATATCAACAAAAACACTGTTGTCATGACAAAACAAACAGTTTATTTGTATCCAACAACGTAACCCGATTTAGGCATCGTCGATTGAAACTACAGGACTAGTATTACGTACATATGTACGTATTCTATTCAATATTCAAGTGAGCGATTTGTATGCCAATAACCGAGACATATATTGGTGGAATACACAGACAAAATTGAATTGAATTGGAATTGTCGGTCACTACAGTCGAAGTCGATTACAATGCCGATGCTATTTAGCAGATGTTTTACTGGAGGTTCGATTGGAAATGAATAAACCGCACAAAATTTGGATATATAAGTTTGTAACGAGTTTGACAAACAAATCTTAAATATCTCATAACTTTGCTCCTAGTATTCTATTGAGTGTTTATACTGATTTTATGTAAAATTCCATATATTCTTCGATACACCATATTAAAGTATATTTTAGCTAAATACGTAGCATTTTGCATACTCTTAGAAGTCGTGTAATATCATCACAACGCACTTCTCAATCTTTCTGAAAAAAAGTACCCTGGCGGGGCGAGAAACCTCCACTGCCAATGACTCGCATTACCCTTTCCCTGATGTACCCATATGAAAGGACCGTTCTGGTAACTCCTGGTACGTTTTAAGTAACATGTAGTGGTTAGGGATACGTAAACATCAGTCACGCCTCTCACACACGAATGAAGAACTTTTGGAACACGACTGAAACCTCTTTAGATAGCGAGATAGATTTTGTAATAGCGTATCTGTTACTGTACATTTTGTGGCAGATCAAAGGGGTAAAGAACGAATTTTCTATTTTTTTAAATAAAACCGGAAGGATATTAGACTAAAAAACAAGTTCTTAAGTTGGTATACCGTACTTTCTTTTTCAAACTTAAAAACAATTATTTACAAGACCCAGAAATACTTGGAAAATGCATTGGAAATCTAAATCGATTTATATAAAACTGTGGTGAATATACTTCAGCCGGGTCACACCAGGCGAATGTGATAAAAACTAACATTCGAATACAAGGGCTCTGTCGGGGAAAATTTAATAAAAAAAAGTTACACTTGCCCAGAAAAACAATGAAGATGAAAATTTAGCAAAACATGCGAAAATCACAACAGTCTCCGTTTTGTGGAATGTCATAGGTCACATGTCTGCCGTTACTTTGTATTTACCAAACATCACAGAGTGGAAGTGAGAAAACACAATCTTGAATGTTGCAAAGAGGACGGTGTCGTAATCCCTCAACACTTGGTGTCTCTCAAATACATATGCACGTATGTATGTTGCACCACCAACAACAACGACGAGGGAATTTCTGCAAGTGTAAATTTCTTTGTGCATGCATATCAACACACACACATTGACAAGCTTACATGCATATGAACGTACGTTCGTAAGTTTGTAGGTTTAAACAAACATTGTTTTCGAATGATTTGGATGATGGCGCTGTGGACCGAGCGACCCCTTGCGCCAACCTACCACACCCCACCGCTTCCAACCACCCACCGACCAACCCTACCCAACCCCAATACCAACAGCAAAAACCTTCGATGAACGTTTATCGTTTCGTTTGATTTTTATCTGAAAAAAAAATGTGCAATTGTCGATTTTTAGGAAATGTTTTTCTTTGCTCGTTCGGCGTTTATTTACAAAATGTTTATTTTATTTTTTTTTCTATTTTTGTAATATATAAACAAATGTTTCAAATTCAAGTGCAATAGCTAGTGGAGGAACGAACAAGAAGAAGAAAGTACACAGTGTGCATTCTCGTGCAAATGTTCGTTCGCATATATTTCTCTATTTTTTTTTTTTTGTAATTTATTTATGATTTTTTCTTTTGTCAAATGCCATTCGTTTTATTACGTCGGCTCCTCTGGTCCCGTGTCAAATGGGAGATTGTAAATTATTGTTAAAATACAACAAAACTAACTGTGTAATTGCAGTCAAATAAAATGTGTACATGTATGTACTTATGTATATCTTCATAAATACATACGTATGTAAGTGTGTTTGTATGTATGAATTGGTTACGAATATATTTTCAGCACTTTTTAATGACGTTCGCCCTGGACATTATTCTCTACGATTCTCCTTATTAGAACGGACGCTGGCAGGCAGACACTGACACGCATATGTATGTAACAAACACACACACACGGACGGACGTTCGTACATAGGTTTACTTTTATTACGGCTGGTGGAAATTAAATCATTTTAAAAGCATTTTTAGTATTTTGCAATTGAAAACACTCGTAAATATTTTGCTGAACTCGTATCTCTCATACATTAGAATTTATAATTAAATATTTTGAACTTTTTGTTCTTTTTTCTCATGAGGAGGGGGGTGTACTTGAGTTAAAATTTTCAATTGGGTTTTTCCATTCGAAAAATATTTTCGGAAAATCCTTTGTGGACTTTTCATTTCATATTCACACACAGACACATACACTCTATGAAAGTTTTCCGTTTTCCCGTCGTGAGGGTAGGTTTTCCTAGCATGTAGTAGGGTGTTGGTTTCAAACCGTTGGGTAGTTTTCAGTTTTCCCTTAAGTTTTTACTGCTCCACAGTAAGTTCAACTTTACCAAATGGTTGATTGGTACACAATATATTTTTTGGTTTTGGTTTTGTTTTTTTTTCTTTATTTTTTGGTTTAAATAATTTTAGTCACAGCGTTCTTTCGTTGACTACCGGCGCTTAGAACTTTCCGTTATAAACTGAATGATATTGTGTGGTGAAAATTCGCCGTACGGTTCACATATCGTGAAGGGTGAAACTTTATTGTGGTAGTTGTTGGTTGTGCATGTGTGTGTAAGTGTGAGAGCGTGCTTCCGAGTGTGTACGCGTGTGTGTGTGGACACATTCTTGATTTGAAGCATGAAGAAGAAGAAAAAAGCTTATTTGCATGCGTGTGCGCTCCTTAGTGTATGTAAATGCGAAGAACACAAAGAAAGAAAGCTTTTCGACACACATGGCCAAAGGATAACCAGGACAAAGCAAAGCGTGTACAACAAACACGTGGAGATGCGAAGCACTCAGAAAAATTGCTGCATCATTTGTTCGCACTTATTAAATTCTGATTGAAATACACTGGAATTCGGTTAAGCGGAAATTAAAAAAATCAAAAAAGTTGCGGGATTTTTAATTAAAAGAACTTCGGATAATTGAACCTTCTTTCATCTATATATATAAAAATGGATGTGTGTATGTATGTAACGTATGGACTCGAAAACGGCTAGACCGATTTTGATGAAATTTTCAGGGAATCTTCCGAATAACCCCGCGAGTAACATAGGCTACACATTGTTTGGATTTAACTACATTTAGGGGGTGAAAAGGGATAAAAACTCCCCTTTCCTATATAAATATGTGTAATACAACACTAATGTTTGCTTAGGGCCAGCAACGCGGACCGGGTCAGCTAGTTTCATTTAAACGGACAGAGTATGTACTTTTGAAATTGTTGTATGAAACGAAGATAGAAAAATACATGTACACTGAGGGAAAAAACAAGATAAATTTAAGAAAAACGGGCTTAAAACAAGCCGAAAACGTCATAAAAGTCTGTTAAGCTCGAAAAAGCTAAAATCAAGCCGATAATCTTAATTTTAGAACGAAAATTCTTAACCTGATTTCAAGCCGCTTCATTCTTCTTTTAAGAATAAAAATCTTATTTTAATAGTTTTGCGTTCTTGAAATACGCTTTATATAAACTTATTTCAAGTATTACTCAGGCTAAATTTAAGAATGTTTAGTCTTATTTCGAGAATGTTTAGTCTTATTTTAAGAATGTTTCCTCTGAATTTCACGCTCTTCGAAATTCGAATGTATTTTATCTCACAAACCCAGCAAACAAAATGAAAGATAATTAATAGTGTTTTTTAAATTATTGTAGTTTTATTAAAAAATTCATTTAAAATAAAGAAAACTCATATACATTTGTGTTCGTAAATATACTTATGTAAACTTAAGTCTAATAAATGCTTTACTATTGTTAATATAATATACATGTAAAGGAGGGCTAGTAAAGTTACATATATTTATAATATTTACATTTTCTGTTTTTGAACTTAGTCTAGGTTCAATTTCATATGACTGAAAATGATTATCAAAGCATTTTACGTTACATTTCAGTTGAAGAATCTTTATCAGACTCAATATTTCCCAACTTTCTTTTTTTTGATCTTATATTTTTGTATTTAGCGTAAAGTTTACCGCTTGGATATTTGCGCCCTTTCCTTGGTATGAAATAGTAATCCTTTTAGAAAGAAATGAAATAGCTTTTGATACACATACATATGTAGTTTATCAAATTAACATGTGGCTTACCTCAACAGACTTTTCATTTGGAAAAATACTAACAATTTCATTTAGTAATACCAAAAAATCGTTTGCATGGAGAGTGATATTGTTGTTGATTACTTCTTCCACAATGATGTTTATCAATTCATTCCTGTATTCGTTTGTTAAATTTTGCTTTTGATTGTAAAATTCGATAATATTCTTTCCCTTTGATGTTTCATTTAGAATTACGCTCAAATCTTTTGTCAACAATTTTCCATAGATAGACAAAGTTGCAGATGAAGTGATTAAGGAGCTGTTTTTTTGATATTGCACAGTTTCCAGCCAGTCCTCTACTTTTGATGGCATTGACATAGTACCTTCATCTAGTCCATACTATGATAAATATCATTAAATATTTTTTTATGATTAGATTTTCTAAAACACAAGAATTTCTACCTGCTTTTTCTTCCAAAAAAATAATTTCTCGCGAAATTCCATGCGCAGCCCTAATGGAGGAATAGCTTCCTTTATGTCCTCTTTTCGCATGAACTGTAAGCTTCTAAAAGTCACTTGAGCAGCTTGAAAATATCATAAAAATGAAAGATGTATAGAGCATATAATAAACAAATACTTACCCTTTAAATATTCAAAGACAGGTTCCAAATGGAATTCTTTCAATAGTTTTCTCAAATTTTCCTCATCTTGGTTTTCGCCACAATGCTGAGACTGTTCGTTTTCAACATTCAATAGCACAAACTCACGCGAACTTTTTTCCATACTTTCTTTCCCCGGAACATACGACGGGTTTTCTTCCGCCGGAATAACTTCTTCAAAGGCCAAAGCCATCCAATTACCTGCGGTGCTTTCATCAATATTAACTATTCGACAATTTTCCATTACCACAGTTTATTGTTTCTCTTCTTTAATTTAATTAGTTTTCACTATAGCACGTGGACACTCTGAAAGAATAGCAAAACTAAAGAAATCACCGCATACTGAGAGTGTTTTTTTATTGTAAAATCGTTTCGGATTAAATTAAGCATGTCAGGCTTGTTTTAAGAATTTTTAGTTTTAAACTAAGAATTCCATTCTTGATGTAATCTAAAATAGAGAATTTTATTCTCAAATCAAGATTATTCTACTTGTTTTAAGATTTTAATCTTGTTTTAAGATTGTCGTTCTTAATTTTATCTTCATTTAAGTACTATGCAGGCTTGATTTCTTTAAAATTAAACAATTCTAAAAACAAGCACGACACAGCTTATTTTTTGCCCGCAGCTTTTCTCTTAGTGTACATATGTACAATTTAAATTCAATTGATGAGCATGGATGAAAATAGTCACTGTTTTCATTCGGTTGAGTAATCTTAAATGTGATTGCCACGTACTCTTTTGAGATCATTTGTTTGAATTGTCTCCAAAAAATGTGTTCATACCATAAATTGATTCTAAAGTTTAATAAAATGTATTATGATCATCCCATAATGAATTCCATTGAACCAACTACAGCATCTGCCAACGTTTCCATTGGCCATCACCTCCTCTATTATCTCTTGGTTTGTCAATTCTCCTCTATCTATTATTGTGTATGTACTTTAATGGGTAGCATGAATTAGTATTGAAAGGAGACGGCACAAAATGTTTGTGGACGTTACATTCGTCATATTTCTCTTAACCGATGTTTGTATCATTAAACATGCATTAAAAATGTGTGTTCACATAAACGATTTTTCAGTAAAGCGGAGTTTCGTTTAAGCGAATTACAGTGCATGGAAAAACACCCAGAACTAATATTTATTTTCAATTAAGTGATTTTTTCATTAAAAACGCGTGCGATTATCCGAATTCTACTGTACTTGCATGCGAACGAAATATATCTATAATTGGATTCATAAGGAACCTTTTCTTCATTTGACAGCCTTTCGGACAAAGTACATTTAGAGGCACTGGGTCGTAACCCTTCCCTTATAAATTTGCAATCGTTTAGAAAAGTAAACGTACATCAAAAGACTACGTCTACTCTAAAAGACCGACGGGTCGATCTTTGCCATTCTCCGAATTAATTTTTTTTCAATTCAATTCGATTTATTGTCTTCGCAGCGTTTACAGATTTGTTTGTAATTTTAATAAATATATACAGCCAAAACTCTCTACGACGAACTACTATAAAACGAAGTGTTCTTTATTGCGAAGTCTTTATAAGAACACTTTGTTTTGGTTCGATTTTGAGTGTATTATGATCTCCATATAACTAATTTCCCTATAGTGAATATGTCCTTATTACGAAACATTTTTGCGACCGTAACTTCAAGATTATTTACATACAAATATTTTCCATACGGAAGTTAAGCAAAGTGTGGAAGGCCAATGTTAAATACGAGACAATCACAAACTGTTTTAGAAAAAGAATGATTTGTGAAAATTGGCACCACAAAGAACAACCGTATGCCTTTGCATGAAGAAGACTATATACCACTTCATTTTTTAGAGTCTTTATTTAAAATAGTTGCGAATAAAGTTTACCGGTCATTTTCATAAACATTAGTTTTTACAGTTAATATTTGGCAGTCGTGAAGTATTTCAAAAAATGGTGATGTTAACTGGGCTTCACGGTCGCCTGATTTGACTGCTCCGGACTTCTTTTTGTGGGGATATCAGAAAAACAAGGTTTATCCAAACAAACCAGATATTGACCTCACTTTGCGTCGTGGTTACGTTCCAAAAAAACACGACGCAAATTGAAACAACGCAAAGTGAACTGTGATTTTCTATAGAATACTTTGTAAAGATCGATAGATAGGTTCTAGGGCTACGAAAATACGACTTTTTAAAAAGAAAATTGAACAAAGTAAATATTTAAAAAACAAAAATAATATAACTCTGCCAATAAATAAATTGGAAAAATATTTACCTTTACATTTTAGGCTATAAATATATTGTGATTATGAGTTAACTATCAACTTCGTAAGTCCGAGAAAACATTGGGCTGACCATTTCTATAAATTTCGCCGAAATATTCATAAATCATGAAAATCGCCATTTCGCCAAGTCCAAATTTTATTTGCCAAATGCGTTGAAAACTCGCAGCATTTAGAACACAGAGCAACAACAATGTTTAATAATTCTTGGGACAGCGACATTGCTTAAGCAAAAATGTGTTTGCTATCGCACATTGCGTTGATTTTCAGTTAGAAAGTGAATCCCCGAGTTTTGATGTTGTGGCGCAATTACAACAAAAGTAGTGTCATATTTTAGAAAAAAAAAGAAAATTCCAAAAAAAATAAAAGACTTGAACCCAATACAACGCAACTTAAAAGATCTAACGGCGCACAGTGAAAATTAGTGATAATTCTGCAGCGACGGAACTTCGAAAGAACGCAAAGCGAATTATTGGTGTTTTGCTAAACCGTCATCCATCAGTTAAAGGTTTCCGCACCTACATGTGTGGACACACAATTAAGTCACTTGAAATAGAGGAAAACCCATATGTTGTTCCAAAGTAATATTTAATTCATTTGATTAAAACCCTTTTAAGTAAATTTAACACAAAAACAAAAAATAAAGAATTCTGAGGTTTTCATTAATTTCTATCACCTTTTTAAATTCATTTTGTATTTAACGTGGACACATAACACTGTCCAACAGCATTTTTGGAACAGAATAGCGACCCTATAATTCTGAAAGGGTATGTTGAGTAGATCATTTTTGTAGAACAAACTTATGGTCCAGCACGTCTGAGTTTTTTTTTTACAGTGGTCAAAGTTTTCATTTTTTGTTCGAAGGGAGCATTATACTATATGAAAAAAATGATGTAAGTTAATGTCTGAGAGAATTCTTATTGTCAGAGTTGTATTGTGGAATTGTATGAGGATTATTTTTGTGGAAGATCTTAACCCTCTAACTGGTCTCTTTATGGGTTAATTTTACCCTTTTTTCGAGTAAATCAAAAAATATCCTTTAAAAAAGGACATTTAAGGATTAAAATATTCTACGAAAATGTTTGCCGGAAAATTTCAGTGGGGGTCACCAAAGACATCAATGTGTAAATAAAGCTCTTTACGCTTAATTAGTAAAATTATACACCAACATATACAAAACAGGTAAAAACGGCGTCACGTTCGGCCGGGCCAAACACTGAGTTATATATATTCCCTACAATTTCCTACAATTGAAGAACCATATTTTCTTTTCTTTGGAATACGATTGTCATCTGAAGCTTGGATACCAAAAACTGTATGTACTACTTGCGAAAGTGGTCTTTTGACCTGGTACAAAGGCGATACTAAGGCGCTGCAATTTTCTGCGCCTTTTACATGGATTGAACCTGAAGATCACAAATCAGATACATGCTATTTCTGTGTAAATTACAAATTTGGCAGAAGCCAAAGGCACTACGTGAAAATGATTTACGAAGCAACAAATAATATCATTTTACCAGAAGTGCACTGTGAAGGTGTTCCGGTGCCTCAACCGCCTACACATACCTTTTCGACCAATATGACATACGCCAATACAGAAATAACAGCGGCGGTTGAAAAAAATATCAGATATAATAAACTTGCCTCTTGATGGTTTAAACATATGTCCTAATTTGATAGACCAAGCTTATTTTGAAGATCTTGTAAGAGATTTAGGACTAACTCGAAAATTTGAAGCAAAAAAATAAATATGTACATACTATAATAAACCACTATTAAAACAAAATTATACTTTTTTTATAGAAGTTGGCGTGTAATTTTGCCATTTTTTTCTTTTATTTTTTCTTATTAATTTTAATAAATATCACACCCGATTTGTAAGACGCGAGAACTCAGTGTTTGGCCCGGCCGAACGTGACGCCGTTTTTACCTGTTTTGTATATGTTGGTGTATAATTTTACTAATTAAGCGTAAAGAGCTTTATTTACAACATTGGTGTGTTTGGTGACCCCCACTGAAATTTTCCGGCAAACATTTTCGTAGAATATTTTAATCCTTAAATGTCCTTTTTTAAAGGATATTTTTTGATTTACTCGAAAAAAGGGTAAAATTAACCCATAAAGGGACCAGTTAGAGGGTTAAGATCTTCCACAAAAATAATCCTCATACAATTCCACAATACAACTCTGACCATAAGAATTCTCTCAGACATTAACTTACAGCATTTTTTTCATATAGTATAATGCTCCTTTCGACCAAAAAATGAAAACTTGTAAAAAAAAACTCAGACGTGCTGGACCATAAGTTTGTTCTACAAAAATGATCTACTCAATATAACCTTTCAGAATTATGGGGTCGCTATTCTGTTCCGTTCAAAAAGTCTTCATTTGTTGGACAGTGTAATTAAGTCATTAAAAAAAAAAATTATGAAAATGTAAGGAACATAAAATGTTTTGTAAATATGGTATATTGTACAATCAGTATTTGGTAGGATATCCTTCCTATTTTATTATTTCGGCACATCTGTTGGACGTTGTTGTAGTCAGGGCTTAGCATTGGTCAGGTGTTATTTTGTTCCATTCTTCTTGAACAATCATCACCAAATTCACATTCCGATTTGGTTTTTTATTGCTGCTACAATTACTTTTATAATTCCCATGCGATATACTGCCGGTTAAACATATTCTCATTATCTGGCTGGCAAATGATAAGTACGGCAACTCTACCGTGTAAATGATACAAATAAAAGGCAATGCTGTGTATTCTTAGCTGTGCAGTTTATTATTAAATTTCTATTTAATTCAATTTTAAATATTGTTGTGAAAGAAAAATAAAAAGAATGACAGAAAAGGAGTGGAGTCATCATGTACTTACAAACTTTGTACCCGCCATCGCCCAAAATTTACTAATTTTGAAAACAACTAATAGATTCGGAATATATTTGGGTTATTTGAAATTTATTGGAAATGTACGGCATATTTTCATTTTCCTATTCGAAATACATTGGATGTACGAAATACAGTGCTATTCTCGAATGAATGACCAGCATATTTAATGTGACGTTCCATAGGTTAGACTCAAAAAAAAATAGAAATACAAACAATACCTTTTTAAAAAGAAGGTCCATAGAGTCCAAAACAGAAAAACAAAAAATAGGAGGTGGCGTTAATATGCCGTGCTGTCAACAACTACACACGGGGCTGAAATAAATGATTTTACAGAGTGTGTGTTGAGTATTGATTGCTGCATAATCCATGTGAGTGGCCCGTCTGAAGTAACATTTCTGTTCATTTGTGAGCATCAAAAGACTAATTCAATTGTGTCATAGTGCTCCCACCACCATTACACCGCAGTCTCTGCTGAGATGAAGTCTCGGATAAAGGGTTTCTTTCGTTATATCATGAAAATACAACAGATATCTATCCCGACCATCCAAATTAACTTCTTTTTTTTATCTGTGAAAGGACCCGAGGCAGCCACTCTATCTGAATTCTTGTTGTATGTTCTAAGTTTAATTCCTGTAATATGATTTGACTTACAAGTGAACTGTCGAGACACTGACAGTGACATTAGCTCCTCATTTACTTTTAGTGTGGTTAAATTTGAAGAGATATCGATGGCTTCATTCTAGAGAATGCTAAGTCGACTTAGCATTTTTTCGGGAAACTGTTTTTTTGAATTCGGATAATTTCAACTTCAAAGCTTGAATTAATCGGACAATCCTATCAAACTGACTGAAGTTTAAAAAACGTCCATTCGAAAACACTTAGCATTCATTGGAAGGGATATTTATTTTTGTCGTTTATTCCGAGTCTTCTTAGCACATCGTATATTTTTGAGTGCCGCTAAGTGTACTGAAAATGTTATTCCGCAAATAAATAAATGCGTGCGAGTATATAAAATAATGCTAAGTCAACATAGATGAACAACGCAAACATTTTTATTTTATTTATTAATATTCCAAAAGTAACCGAGCCTTTAGGCTTAATATAGTTACAAAATCTACATCCAGTTATAAATATTTTTTTTAACTTAAAATCAAGATTCACTAATAAAAATATTTAAATAATGTAGCGACCCAAATTACGCAATAAAAAGTAAAAATAAACAAATGCCAAATACCAAATTCTAGAATAAACAACTACTACAGTAATCTAACTCATTTTTATACATGTTCTGATAAAAACATTTCTAATTACGACAATTCTGACATAGTAAATACCGAAAAAGTCGAGTTCCTTTGAGCAATTCCAAATAAACTTTGAATGCGTCTTTTGTAAAATTGACTTTGTGGACTTAGCATAATATGAACTGACACTCTTATGACACATTGAATCCTTGCTTTAATTTTTTCATAATGACAATTTTGCAACAGCGTCTAATCTATTTAGGTTAGGTTAGGTTGAGAAGAGGAGGCGGTTTTTCTCCGCCTCATGTCCTTAGACATACACCTAAGCCAGTATTCGGCTTGTTGTGCGCTCTAAACTGTACATAAAAAAAGGTCTTGAGAAGTTATTTTAAGAACTCTGTACTGTTGACATAATCTTTAATTGTTTTCCAGTCTGCGCCCCTGAGATGGGTCAAGTCTGTTAAAGTGTCATTTCCCAAGAAACGGGATCTATTGTTTGCGAACGCTGGGCAGTGACAGAGGAAATGCTCCAAAGTTTCGTCGTCCTCTCCGCATGCCCTACATACGCTATTGTCTACAACTCCTATTTTGTGTAGATGCGATTGTAAGCCTATGTGCCCTGTTAGAATGCCCATGATCTTACTAGTTTCTGTTTTGCTCAGTTTCAGCAATGTTTTGGTTTTATCCTCGTTTGGTTCACCCCACAAGATTCTTGTCGTTTTCCCAATAGTTTCACTATTCCATAGTGTGATATGGGCGTCTGCCGCCCATCTTTTTAGCTCAGAACGCGTAGCTCCGAATGGTTTCGCGTTCTCTAAATTTATTGTTTGCAACTCCCTGGCTCGTTGAGCCAAGGTATTGGCTTTCTCGTTTCCTCTTACCCCGTGATGACCAGGCACCCATATGAGGCGTATTGTGCCATGTCTGGAGTAAGAGTTAATAGCCATTTTACAATCTAAAACTGTCCTTGATTTAACTGTTTTAGTCGTTATTGTCTTGATAGCCAATTGGCTATCTGTAAAGATATTTACGTTGGTTGGTCTTGTGTTAGCGCTAAACCAGGTCACACACTCTGTGATTGCTCGGATTTCCGCCTGTAGGACCGTGTTATGGTCTGGTAGGCGGAATAAAAGTTCGGTTTCCGGTTCTTCGATATAAAGTCCCAGCCCCGTCCTTTCCCCTAGTTTCGAACCGTCTGTATAACCGCAGTTTCCAGTTGGTGTCTGCGCAATCAATCCAAGATTGTCTGTCTGGTATTAGGGTCTCACACTCAACAACTATTGACGTTTCGGGTATTCTATCGGGTGCTGATGTTATGTCAGTTAAATTCCCTTGGACTAATCTATTTGGGGAAGAGCTATTTTTTAAACTTATACGAAATGGTCCCAAAGCGGTAGTAATGAAAATATATCTGGATCATCCATACTACACAAAGTCCTCGCTAGGACTTCCATCTCTTTAGGACATCTAAAATAGTCTAAGGAAGGCTGCACATCATCAAGTGATGAATCTTTAGAACTCCTACTCAATAAGGTCGAATATACAGACTAAACTGGTCATATCGAATATCACAGGGGACATTGTGAATAAATAAACATTATCCTTGGAGGTAGGGAGCATCAAATCCATTAACTCCCCCGCGTCCTGATAAAATTGCGCCATCAAAAATTCAAAATGGACTAAACATATTTACTACCGACATTCGGGCCGATTAGTCTCTCATCCTTCCACGACCGTTGTAACTGGGTGGCTATCTGCATGTCCACATGCTAATGCTAAAGGTAAATATACGGAAAAGAATACACTCTAAGTGTCTTTATAGACATGAAGGGTGCCTTCTATAACGTCCTACAGGAATCGATAACAGCGACATTATTGGTATTCGATGTTGATCAATGACTCATTGAATTAATAAATGGATTACTTACGGTAAGTTGTTGCTTATGCAGACGACAATGAAAATACCTCTCGACCTGAAGAGATGTACTCCTAGATACTCCAAAGTATCTGGAGGTTATTCTTGATAGAAAACTTACTTTTAAACCCAACATTATGGATAGGATCAGCAGAGCCACCGTGGACCTCTACGTATACAAAAAAGCTGGATTTGCGATTTGTCCGATATTCATTTATGGCATCCTTGTTTGATGGCTGTATATTTAGTTTAACGTTGCGTTTCTCATATTGATATGGGACCCCCATCAGTTCTCCCGCCTGTCTGTTGGAAGCGGGCATGTAAACCATTTCAGAATTGGAGTTTGTCCGAGCAGGAGCACTGGTTCGGGTTTTAAAATGTTCCTATTCGATCCATTGGTTCAAAATTGTCTCATAAATCATATATTGTGGTATAGGGCTGCCTTCCGTAAAACAAATACGATCGTTCGTTATGAATCGTCAGCGAGAATGGAGAGTATCGGAGGTGCGATACCTCTCTAAATACCCGACTTGGCATATTAACATCGGCTGAGCACAGATTCCACGCATAAATACCATTCTTTTGTGTTTTTTTGCTGTCTGGGAGGCATAATTTCCACTGGCGACATACGTGATAATATTGCGAATCTCATAAAAAGGCAAATCAGTCATTTGGAGCCCTGCATTAGTTATACAAATCACCACAAATCCATCTTAAAACTAAGCTCTTCTCATCAAATATGAAAGCTTTTTTGCTGCACGGTTTTGAATCCTGGAAATGATTGGTCAATGACTGCAAGTATTCAGATAACGATTTTCTAGACGAATGTAGTTTCCAATAGAGATCTCTTGCAAAACGGAAATGGACCTGGATCGACCATGTCTTGAGAAGACCCCTGGACAATATATCCAAGATGGCAATTAACCGCAACCCTCAAGACGAAGTAGACCTGTCTTTTTACAATCTAAGTTCAAGTGACTAGTGTTGGTAACTGCCATGTGCATTTAAAGAGCGCTATATTTAGTAGTGGACAGTGTGGCAGTATGCAACTATAGGACGCTTGATTTCGATTTTTTCAGGTTATTTCCTAGGCATTAGCAAGAATCTATTTTCTATGACGGATGAAGAATTATTCTGCGTCTTCAAATGAACGACATTATATCTTCTTAGAGAAAACGACTAACTCAAATCAAGAGAACTCAGTTCGTGATGTCCCCGATTAGCCCAACCGGCATTTTTTATATTACGGACTTTAGAAGTGAAACTTTTTGAAAGAAAAAAAGATCATGATATTTGGTGTTTTTGCTAATTCTTATTATTGTTTTTCAGGGGGTACGACTCTGCCCACTGTGAAGCAGCGTTTCTGGTATTTTTTTCTGTTTCATTTAATATCATTCCATTTTAGTTGAGCGGTTGTTTAGTAGAGTGCGGACCGTTTTCTTACTATTCAATTACTAGTAAGTTGTAATGCGCCTATGGCGCCCGTTGAAATATGGAAAAAAAATTGTGTTGAAAAAAAAAATTTTTGCGGAAAAAAAAATTTTGTTGAAAAAGAAAATTTGGAAAAAAAAAATTTTGTAAAAAAAAAATTATTTGTAAAAAAAAAATTTTTTGTTGAAAACAAAAATTTGCAAAAAAAAAATTTTTGTAAAAAAAAAAAATTATAAAAAAAAATTTTGGAAAAAAAATTTTTTGGTAAAAAAAAATTTGGGGAAAACACAATTTCTGTACAAAAAAAAAACATTATTTTTTTTATTATTATTATTTATAGAAAATTATAGAATGCCTATTTAAATTCCTACGTACTGCGTGACAGAGTCAGTGAATCAGTGTATCAGTGAATCAGTGTCGAGGGTAAATATATATTAAGATGGGAGAGGTGAAAAAGATTATAAATCTAAAAATTAAAATTAAACAAAAAACTGAAATATTGAATAAACTTAAAAATGGACAATTAGTCAAAATGATTTGTTCAGCTTGTAATATTAATAAAGCCACAGTTTGAAGAATAATCGAATTATTAATTTTAAAAAAAAATGTCTTAAATATTAAAAACGTGCAATATTTAAACATAAGTAAATGCAGCAGGCTTGATTTCCTATCGGGTGCGAAATCGATCTCTTACTTTAATTCAAACCTCTTTGAAGCCATCAATACTATCCATGGTGCTGATTAGGGATGCTAATTGAATTTTTGCAAAAATAATTAGAAATGGCTTACGCCGGACGGTGCCGATTACATTATACCCTACATCAATGCACTTTACCAGAACACTTTTAAAATATAAAACCATTTTGTAATTAATGAATATTCTATCAAACCATTCCTTCGTAAAGTTTTCATGGACCTTTGTGTGACCTTTCAGGGACCCATTAAACCCAGCTTGCGATCGAAAGTGAGTATTTGTAATAACTATCCATGTAAAATGTAATACAGGGGTTTCCAACAAGAGGAGTTAGTTTGGTATTCAAAGAAAAATTACATTTTTTGAAATAAATGATCGGATGTTTATTTCATAATAAAAAGTATGCCGTTAATTATGAAAAACAACATCAGCCAAATGCCCACCACGACCACGATTACAGGACCATATCCTTTTCATGAACTTTTTCATAACCAAATCACAAAGTGGCTGCCCTATGTCCTCGATAGCCTCACGAATTCTATCTTTGAGGTCATGAATCGACGCTGGGCTGTTGGCGTAGACCTTATTTTTCACGTGGCCCCAAAATATGAAGTCGCAAGGTGTTAAATCACAAGATCTCGGTGGACAATTGTGATCACATCTTCGAGTGATAACACGGTCCGGAATTTTTTTAGTTTTGCGAACTGTGACTGCAAGATTTTCACCATTTTTGTAGTGAATTTTAATAATTTCAATGCGTTGTTGAAGCGTGTATCGTTCCATTTTTGGTAATGGCGTAGCTTTTACTTGTCAAATGTCAAAGAATAAAAGCTTCAAAAAAGCTACCGAAATACCGGGTGACTCAAAATAACACCTATTGTTGGAGAACCCTGTATTAGTATGGGTATTTGTTAATTTTCTAGGGTCAAAGTACCGGTATTAGGAAATACTTTGGTGCTATAGCTATTTCCAAATCCGAACCAACTTCAATCAAACTTGTACCAAGTTTCATTAAAATCAACTTGAGACCTTTACTGTTTTTGCAAAATTTACTTGGACAGTAAACAATAGACAGACATCGAAACGGTTACGAACCGTATCTTTTTTGTCTGTGAGCCTAACCGTGAACCAAACTGCATTCTGTTAGAAACTCTCAAACCAAAAAAGGAAAAAAAATGTGTTAGAATGCGAATGCCAATCCTGAAATAACTATTTTTGCGAAAGCGAAGTGCGTGTAATTCTGATTGCTACGCAAAATCTGTATTTTAACGAGGGGAGCTTCACTCACAGAGGCAACGCAAACATTATGCACCTATCCACATGACAATAAACAGCATCACTAATAAGATCAGCCACAGATAAATCGCAAAAGTCAACCGGTTGAAAATAAGTAGAGATATGCAAATTCGTCGAATGTATACATGGGGACAATCTGGACCATAGACGTAACTAGACAATTTTCCTGGGGGCTATATCCCCCGTAGCTGGTGCTTTGTACTTCTTTCGCAACGGGCAAGCTGATTTCTGGATGGCTAAACACCCCCCAGACAGGCCTTGTTACGCCTATGATGTAGACAATTAAAGAGTCATGTTCTAACTATCTTCGTCGGTAATCGCTGCGGCTGGTGACTATTCGCTGGGAATAGTTAGTTTCTATTACCTCAGCGATTCTGCAAATTTGCCACAGCGATCCCATAATAAGAATTGCAAATTGTGTTTCCTTTCAAAAACCAATGAATTTACAAATGTTTGAAAATAAGAAGGAGACGTTAATAAATATGACTTTCAATATGAAAAAATTTTACTTCGTATCGTTTTAATTTTCAGAAGAAAATAACTTCATTGCCCTGCCGTTACACGTACAAGTAATTTGTTGCAAGTGTGCATACTAATATTGTCTTGTGGTATTTTTTTACTTTCTTATATCCGTTGTCTGTAGTAGTATGGACAAACATAAATACGTCATTATTTTGTTTTTGTACTCCAAACACATCCGACGAATCCTTTATTTACAACAATGTACTCAAAACATAATAAAATGATCCCATAAATTGTCACAAAAAACATTTAAGAAACTTAAACCAACCTCGGCTCGGTTATCTGATCCGGTAAACGGAGTGGAATGGACGAATCGACTATTAGCGAACCATGTAATGGAAGAATCAAAAATAACCGTTTTATTCCATCAGTTCAATTTCTCAGCGGAACAAATATACGACTCAACGGGTAGCAATTGAATTGTTCGATTGAACTACTTAGTTCATTCATGAACGAAGACTCTACTTCATTCAGGGGAAGGAGCTTATGTCTGAGCTGAGTAGGCGGCACGCCATGCCTTTTATCAATCGTTGTTTATGGCTCAAATCGGCTGAAACAAACACCATTTTTCTGTAAGAAATATATTGTAATCCTGCCATTACATGAACAAATAATTTCTTGCCAATTGCGTGTACATATTCTCTTGGAAACAAAGAAAAATATATAGTAATTGTTCATTTGAAATGGCAGTCGGAGGGATATTTTGTTCAGACATGTCTTAACGAATACTGAACTATATGTCTGAAGTATTATAGCAATTTTCCCAGAATGTCTAAGGATTTTTTGGTTTTCCGTTTTTATTTTGTGTTTTCTTAGTTATCGAATAACATACGCGGAGTTCACTTATGTAGCGGATGGGAATAGTTTTGTTATTATTGTCTAATTTCAGAGATAATTGTATTCCGCATAACATGTATTCGCACATGGAGACGAATATACCTATATTGTATAATATAATAAAAGGGAGACTCAATAATTATAGTCAACACAGAATTTTGAACGACATTGCGAATTTCCCTTCAGAATTTCGAAGGCTACGCGACGTATCGGCAAAAATTGAATTCGGATCCGACATCGGAAGCAATTTCCGACTTTCGTACCGATTTCCGTCCTAACTCTGAGACATTGTTTCGCTGGGCAGTAGCAAATATATGTCTGTATTGGTAAAAAAAAGTGCGAGTGTGTTGAGTTTTTCGAACAATCACTGCCCAGTGTAATGGCTGGGTAAGAGAGGAGTGTCGAATTTTTTAAGGTATTAAATACATTTAAAATATTTCCAAATTTGACTACATTTTCGTTTATTTACACGACCGTTTTGGTAATTAATTTCTTTTCCAATTAATACTAATATAATTAGTAGAAAAAAACTTAACACAGAACTAGATCGAAAAACAAAAGTTGTACTTCATCTCGACTACAATATGAAGCTTCGGCTAATTTGTGTCTTTTCGTCTAATTTAAAATGATTTTTTAACGTGGCCTTCATTTATATTTTCATCTGCCGCCGATGAAAAATCGAATACGCCAACTGCGTCGTTTTGGATCGACTTCGCCCAGTACATATGTCAGCTGTTACTGTTACGAAAGATAATCTAGAGTGGCGGGCATCAACTTTGTAAACAGTCCTTGCCTGCCACTTTTGATTCTCTTTCGTATTCTCTCTTTTTGCTTTGATCCCTCCTTCGTAACCGTGTTGCCAATGTAAAAACATAAAACTGATCCAGTGTTGCCTCTTAAAATTTGGACGGCTCAGTAACACCGCCGCCGACTGGAAAAAAAACCAGCCGCCGCCGCCGTCGAAATTCATTCGACTCGGTTCTCTGGGAAGGGTTGTTTAAAATCGATTTTTTGATGCAGCTCGAATAAGACACAGATTTTAGAAAAAGTTTTGGAACAACAGACAGAAAATGGATGCGTAAGTTCAGGGCAAATAACTTTGGGTATGAACGAATGAAATGCAGTTATCAATTCAATTTGTTTTCGCAGACTATTGGATGAAGTGGAGTCGTTGGAAGCAATTATGATGGACGACGTACATGTAGAGAGAAACGAAGACAGGTAAAAGTGCCAACAAATTAAGTGAAACATAAATATTTACGCAAATTATTTTGGCCAGCATTCCGAAATTGATAGAAACCACAGTGTTCCCGGAAGTCGGTGAGGATACAGACCAGCAATATGTGTGTGTTACTCTACAAGTACTTCCGGTCGACGGATATCCCGATATTAGTCCTGAATATAAACTCATTCGCCCGAGAGGCTTAGATGATGCACGTCTAACAGCCATAAATGCAGCCATTGAATGTAAACTCAAGGACTCCTTGGGGGTTCCGGTTGTGTTTGACTTGATTGAAGTCGTGCGAGAACACTTAACCGGCAGCAACTTGCCAAGCGGCCAGTGTGTTGTTTGTCTCTATGGATTTTGCGATGGCGATGAATTCACCCGAACAGAGTGTTTCCACTACTTGCACAGCTACTGCCTGGGACGGCATTTGAACGCCTTGCGCCGCAACTTCCAAGAAGAGTATAATAAGCTACCAGCTTGGCAGCAAAAAAGTGCTAAACCTTTTCAGGCACACTGTCCCGTATGCCGGGAAAACATAAAGGACGATAGTGATAGTTTACGTTGCGCTATGCCGCCGTCCGAGCTGGAAAATGCACCAGACTTCCAGCCTACGCCGGAGTTGCGTGATCTTCAACTGCGAATGTCTTCATTGTTTTTGCACCAGAAAAGTTGCGGTGCAATCATTGATTCTGAGGCAGAAGGAGGTACAATCATATCAATAGAGACTGAGCAAGAAATTCGTCGTCGTTTGCAGCGGAAGCAAGAGGACTCTACCAATACCGAAATTTCCGAAAGTAGTTGCAGCAATATCGCCAGCGTTGAGCTCGGTGGGGGCTGTGGAAGTAGCAGCGGTTCGGCCACTCCTGAAACTGGTTCACTGGCTGAACAACAGCAAAAAGTGAGTTGTCATTATTTACTTTTTATTTATTTATTTATTATTAATTACAATACAAAGTAAATTTATATTCTAATTTTGGATCCAAGGGTAAACCGGGTGACACAGACCATATGTTTAGATTTTTGCAGCGACAGACCAAAGCCTCTGGTGGGAATCGAACCCACAACCCCCACGCTGATAGGCAAGCACGCTACCAACTCGCCTACCGGGGCGCTTATGTCATTATTTACTTTGTGTCCGTTCTCATTAAATCGCCGTTGAGTTCAGAGTTCAATTTCGAATGACACATAAGTTAGAGAAGTTTTTGTATTATTCAATAGAATAGGCCTATTGCTGAAACCCAATAACAGCGTGCTTAAGTTAGAGCAGAGAGATTAATGTATACAGATATGCAAAACTTCCCAATACCCTAAAAACAGTCTTCAGTATCAGACAAATTTCCCGTGTTAATTTTCGTTTGCCCATAATTACAATAACAAAAAAAATTAATTCAAATAAAATACATTTTAAACGTGTTACATTTCCAGTAGTTCCCAGAGAAGTTTGATTTAGATAGCTTAGCAATTTCATTATGGAACGGAGGTTGTATTTGCGATGTCGTAATGTGGTATAGTATTATGTTTCAAGCTGAAATTTTCTAACTAAGATTTGTCAAAAAAATATTCGTTTGCTCACAAAGGTCATGTCCCCTATACTGATAAATAAATCGTAATTATTTGAGTTTAAAATTTCCAACAAAATGTAAATTATGCTCCAATGGAATACGACAACCGAATAATGCCGTGAACCTACGAGTACAATTGCATTACGTTATTATGTGTGAACATTCACATGTCAAAACTCGGCCCATATACGAATTCGTCTGAGAGGTACGAAAACGCCAATAGACGAAAATAAAAGAATGCGGGGTTTTAACTCACACGAATGCAATTGTCGATACATACAAAAATACAGTAAAAACTAGTTTTTTTCAATTGAATTTTATTTTATTTCTTATAATATTTAATTTGTCTTCAAGAATGAAAGAGTTTAGGAATTGTATTCCTTTTCTACTTTGTACTTTCAAGGTAATACTTAATATGGCTTTGGCAAATGTATGATGCTTAATATTTTCAAAACCCTATTTAAAGCAATTTTATTAAAAAACAATTTTAAATTTAATTTTTGACACAGACTTCTCTGTTACATAGCACCAAATGGAAAAAAATGTATTTTCGTTCGTATACGGAAGGAATGATGTTAAAACAGTTACGAGTTATACTTTTAAGAGAAAATTGTTACCCAAACTCGAAAAATATTTTACACCCTTGGGAATTTCAAAATTGGTAGAGTGGTACATTTTCCGCACACAAAAGGATTTGAGTGCCTTTTTGAAAAAAAATAAAACCAATTTAAATTTCATATGTTGTACTATTTAAAAAGCTTGAGGTGTCCAAACGCAATTGTTAATTTTTCAATTCAACTTTTTAATGTCAATTTTATTGGATAGATAATTTAATTCCGATTTTAGTATTCCCCTTTTTAAACGCATATTGATATAATTTTTTTTTTTTTTTTGACTGACACTCAGGGGATGCCCCCTATGAATGCAATGCACTGTGTTAGCGATAGGAAACAAGGGTATTGGAGGGAGGAAAGAGGGAGTAGTGTTTGTTGATGTTTGCCTTGAATTTGATAATGTCATAGCAGGTAGGAAAAACACTTACTGGAAGATTATTCCACATGCGAACAGTACGGCTGAAGAACGAATTTTCTCTATAGTGCGTTGTCCGGTCAACCGGCCATTTGACAATGAACGGATAGACCAGCTGGTCGGAGATTTTTTTTTACAGTGGTTCAAATTTTTTTACTTTTTGGTCAAAGGCAGTATGCTCCTAAATGAAAAAAATATTGTCAGAGTTATATTGTGGAATTTTATGAGAATCATTTTTGTGGAAGATCTGAACCCTCTGAACGAAGAGGGGAGCTTCGTGGGTCAACTTTACCGTGCGCTGCCGTTTTCTACGCCTCTGACATGGATTGAATTGGATACATCAGAAATTGGATAGATGCTATTCATGCAAACACATGCACTGAAAACCTGTTGTAAAAAAAACTAAGAGAAGCTGGACTATAAGTTTATTCTTCAAAAATGATCTACTTAATGTGCCCTTTCAGATTAATAGGGTCCCTGTTCTGCTCCAATCAAAAAGTCTTAATTTGTTGTGCGGTGTTTTTGTATGTGAGAAATATATTTCTTTTTGAAACTGAACGATTTTCAAAACGACTGAATTTATTATAAATTACCTCATTTGTTCAATTCCTCAATAATTAAAAATTAACCGACTTAAAGCCCGTTTTGAGTATTTATTACAATAATTTTTCTTGAATTGATTGATTGAAAACAACAACAAAATATTTATATTGTTCTTTTTTTAATTTTCTATTTGAGGATTCCAACGGATCGAACACTAAAACGAATTTCGCACCTGTCGTGCAGCAGACTCAGCGTGATGATCCTACAAATAATAATTATCACCATGGCAGACGTCATTTCAGGGGCGGAAGACGTCATCATCACCACCATCACCATCAACAGCAGTCGCAACGGGATCGTGAACGCTTTGAACACAACCACATTCCCTCAACGTCTACGTCGGCAACTAGTCATTCCAGCTCTTCTCCAACGGTGCAGTCCAATAACAAGCAGGGAAAGGCCCATGCAGCCGGTCACGGTCATTCCAGGTGACGATGGCCTCTCTACAATCGCATAAAACGCAATGCTGGGGCTTTCATCAAGATGCTGCTGTTGCCGCTACCTTCGGTCCAATTGCCATTACAACTTTGCTAATAGAGTACTCTAGAACAAAAATATTTATTTTTGTTGTTGATTAAATGACAATATTTTTTTGTTATTCTATTTTTAGTTAGTTTTTATATCGACAATTATTTATTTTATCATAGCTTTGTTTAACGATTATTTTAAGAAAACATCGCACACCTCACATATGCTACTCACTCGAACTCAATTATTAGCGGAAAACACGCTGCTAGTGTTGTACGCATATTGGTTAGTTGTAAAAGTTTAGCAATATTTTTGTATAGTTTTATTTTTATACAGAAACGACTATGTATTTATTTCCTTGATTTGTTTACTGACTCAACTCTCTGTAAAGATGGTAGGCATATGGAAAGTGTGGCATTTTGTTGTCGTGTCCTTTCTAAATTGCTAAATAAATGATATTAAATATAATTGAGAAGATGATCGGACGTATGGAATGTATTCGTATGAAAGTGCCGGAATCTGTCACGTGGCATGGCTTCATGTAGTAGCTGATTTCAATAGAGTAGTTTTGCACAATGCAGTATTCCAAGTCAACTTTTTTTAATGCAATCCAAAATTTGACAATTCCTTATAATAAATGAAAAAAAAGAATGTAGTACATTTGAATTACTGTGTCAAAAATAAAGAAGTCATTGAATAAAATCAAAAAAACAAGTGTTTAATGTAATACATACGTCAGTATCGAAACAGATCTTTGTACTGGGGATATATGTGCTCTAATACGATATGTATATCACTATGCCCCAAATCAGAACGGACCGTTGCATCTAAAAATTTACCGATCTAGCTCAATTGCACTATGGATTATGCTTATGACAATCACAGAACAATCGGTGGGGTCTAAAATCGAAAGGTATGGGAGTTATATCAAAACATGATCCGATGTTTCACCAGCGTTAATTATAACAACTTCAAATGTATGATCCTTTATATTGGACCTTTGTATGCAGCTGCATCAAAACATTGGCCAATATGATCAAATTTCATCAGTTTTGTTTACTGGACGTCGCTTATAGTTCCGCAGAGTACTGGTCAAACAATAGATGAACATAAATCCGTAGTATTTAAGAGTGTCCGACACGAATTTCATGAACTCTAGTGTCAACGATTTTTGGATACACCAGATAAACGTTACCAGTCATTATCGGTAAATTGGCCCATTGCATTCTACTAAATGTTGGTGCATGAAGGAAATTGAAACAAGCACAGCGAGTGGGAAACCATCGACAAAAATGATGTTGAATGTGAAGAGCCAGCGACTAGAAAACAAATCAAACAAAATTCTGGAAGTCATCCTTAAAAAAAAAAAAAAAAAAACATTCGTGATGAAACGTCCAACGTAGGTAATATTGTAAATCATGACCCCTTGTATCTTTCCATTTCCAAAGTAAATAATAAGTACAACATTTTCAAGGTAATTGCACTCCATTCTGACTTTGATTTTTGAAAGTACGAATCGAAACTAACAAAATGTCATTTAGGTTTTTTTTTGGGTAAACTCTTATTCGTATTTTATCGTATTGTGAATACTTTCGCAGTGTAAATAAAGTAAAACAGGGAAAAGGTATTATTGAGTTGAACATGTTTATTAATATAGATTTTGGTCATGTTTTCCGCAGTGATCGTAGACAATTGTTCTTTCCCCGAAAACCTCATACATTACGAACATTGAAGGTAGAACGAAGTGTGCAGGATCAGTTGGTGATGAGTAAACGCGAAACGCATCCATCGATCCATATTTAATTTTATTCAGAAGATATGTAGAGCTTAAGGTAAAGAAATTAAACATGATTGTTTCCAGTTTATTTTTAAATAGGGAGTATGTATGAAACTATTGATCTAATTAAAAAATACAGTCATAGGTAATTTTTATAAATTTGCTGGCAATAATGATGGTATTATTTAATGGTATTCAAAGAAAAATATAATTTTTTAAGATAAATGATCCTTATAATTAATACGTATTCTATCTTTTATCATAAATTGTCTTTTATCCTTAGTTTTTGAATCCTGAAGACGGTCACAATCCATTTAATTGCTGCGCATGTCCGAATGAAGGATCCACATTGGAAAAGATGGAAAGAACATCCATTTGACGACAACAAACCCTGCTCATATTAGCTTGCATTCGAGTACCAACATACTCTTAAACAAAATCGTACAATTATGTTGGTGTTGCAAGTGCCGCAACACCAATGTTTCATTCGGACTACGTTTCTGTGCCAAAAGCTTCTAGCTTGATAGTTCAAAACTCAGCTTGAAGGCGGTTTTAATGCAGAACACAAATGAAAACCCTTCGGTTCCCATCGCACTAGAAAATATGGAGCAAATGGTGCAATTTAACAGTTGTTGCAATGCTTTGGTGTTCGAAGCGATTATATAAGATATATGAGCTTCTACCTTCTATTCGTGAGCCTTTGGTGCCGAAGGAGATTACATTGCTGCCTCCACATTTTATTAAGCTTCGAATTGCTGAGAAATTAATTCAGCCGAGACTTAGCGAAAGCCAAATTAACAAAATTTTAACAAATTATTTTGTTCCACCATGCTTACTAAATGGTCCAGATATATGAAAAAAGTTGTACAATTTAAACACTCTTCTTGTTACGCCACTCTGGAATTCGTCTATAAAATTGCAAATTTTGATTACTTACGTGTAAAATTTTGCAGAGACGTGTATTTTCGGACATTTTACAATAATCAAACAAAGACAAGATTTTGGGTTTTTTGGTGATCGGTCATTTTCGATTTCACTTGACGACATGTACAGTGGCATGTACAGGAGCACATGTGGATACATGTTATTCACTTTTGACTTTGACCGTCCGCAAATCCACAAAAATACAATAATTGCTAAATGAAATTTTTTCTTTAAAAACCCAAAAAAAAAGAAAACACAACTGCAGTTCCCAAGATTTAATGAATTTTTTTTTATTATCTTATGCCGAAAAAACCAATGTATCCACTTTTGCTTTTAATATCTTTTTTTTTTTTTTATTTTTCTTCTATCATCATAACGCTTAAAAATAATTAACAATTTTATAGTGTACAGGTCTTGAGTTATAACTAAAAGTATTGCAGCAAATAAAGATATTTTTGGTTTTTCAAATAATAATCAAATTCAAGAACTGGAGTTAGCAAATTAAGGGAAAAGATAGGATAAAACCTTATAAATGTCGGAAAAGAACAATTTAAGTTTTAAATGAAACTAATCATGTAAATTTCTTAATAGTCTGTAAGTTGATAATCTATTTCGGCATTCAAATCTTTGCGTTATTTTTTCAATGAAAGTACTTATCATATCCTCATTAAACCGTTGGTGCAAATTGGAAGTAGAGTACCGCATATTTAATCCAAAAATGTTTTTCAGATTCTTGTTTTGGACAACTTGAAGTTTTTTCAAATATGTCCTTGCACATCTAGAAGCCCATACCTGGCAGCCGTATGTCATTATTGGACGTATGCACATCTTGTAAATCAGCAGCTTATTTTTCGTGTTTAAATGCGATTTACGATTCATTAGGGGAAATAATGCTCTACCACATTTTGTAGCTTTATCGGCAGATGCGAGAACGTGTTCCTTAAACGTCAAGTTTTTATTCAGAATTATTCCCAGGTATTGAAAGAAACAGAAATATTGAGAGAAACATTGGGAATTCTTTTGGGCGATTTGTTAAAAGGGAAAATTATTGCTTGGGTTTTCTCTTCATTTATTTTTATTTTCCACTTTGTAAGGTATTTTCCCACATGTTCGAGGGATTTCTTCATTTTTTTAATGATTGCGTTGGAGACTTTTCCAGTCGTCATTATAGCAGTATCATCTGCATATAGGGCAACCGTTTCATTTTGCAGCAGTTTAAAATCAGATGTGTATATGGAATACAACATAGGGGACAAAACTGATCCCTGAGGAACACCAGCAGGAATATTTCGAAAAGATGACTGTGCGTCGTCAACACAAACAACAAATGATCTTTCTGACAGAAAACTTTTTATAATTTTTTGAAGATAAATAGGATATCCGTACTTTTGAAGTTTAAAAATCAATCCATTGTGCCATATGGAATCGAAAGCTTTTTCGATGTCCAGGAAAACTATTCCAGTGCTTTTTCGCTGCCTTTTATTGTTGTCTATTAAGTTTACAATCCTCTTCACCTGATGTATAGTTGAATGTTGCTTCCGAAAACCAAACTGTTCTTCTTTCAAGACAAAATTATTTTCGGTAAAATCAGTTAGCCTTTGCAGAATTATTTTTTCAAAAACCTTATCAAGGCAATTAAGCATACTTATGGGTCGGTAACTTTTAGGAATCTTTGCATCTTCTCCTTTTTTTAATATCGGCACGACTTTCGCTTTTCTAAAAAGTTTCGGAAAATAGCCATTTATCAGACACCAATTGAAAATGTTGGTAATAACCTTAAAAAGTGAGTCCGGCATTTCCTTCAAAACCACTGATTTGCTTTTAATATCTGGTAACACTGACATGAGGCAAAAGCAGGCCCAATATTTACCATTATTTAAATTATTGTGAAATTAAACAGAGTAACTATTTTTTGTATCAAAGTCGAATGTTCTATTATCTGAATACGATCTAACAGGTACACTGCTTCGTAGCATGAACGAACTTGTACGTTGTACAACGAAATCTGTCATTAAAAGTCAACCAACGTTGGGCTTCGTTGATGCAACGAAAAAAGTTTCGTTGAAGTAAAAAGTCTCGTTCATACGACGTAAATTGAAAAAACGTATCAAATTGTTGACACAATAACCTTGGTTCGTTGATACAACAATCACGTTTCGTTGATCCCACAACGTTGGTTCGATGATACAACAATCATGTTTCGTTGTTATAACAAAAGTCGTGTACAATATTTTTCAAACGGTTTCCTTGCTAAACATTAGAATAAATCATAAACAACTTATTTCGTTTGATATAGAAATGAGTAGTTACATATACGAATCGGTGGTTGCATCACCGAATGTGTTTCGTAAACTTTAAATGTTGTTTAAAACAACAACATTTAAAAATTGTATTCGAGAGAAAAATGTAAAGCATTTAAAGATAGAAAATGTTATTTTTTTTTTAATTGCTCTTATTTTCACAAATAAAATGTTCGTCGCATTAACGTCCTCTGATTTGTTGCATAAACGAAACTACGAACAAAACCTATCGTGGTATAAACGTAACAATTGTTGCATCAACGTAAGTTTTTGTTGCATGAACGTAATTTTTCGTTGCATCAACGTATGGATTTCAACGAAATGCGTTCGTTCATACAACAACCATTTTTTCTTTCAGTGTATCAACAGCCAAAGAACCTAACAAACCCGTTAATGAGTGGACAGCATGTAGAGCGCTTCAGACAATTGGCCGACATCGGCTGTAAAGCAGAAAAAAAAAACAGAATTATCCGCAAAAAAAAATGTATCGGCGCGTCTTCAGTTTTCCAAAGAGCAGTTATGTGACTTTACGTGAATTTATTTTTTCCTTATATTTTCTTTATAAATTTATTTAAAACTGCAAGCGTCAGTAAGAACACGAAATAACGTCTCAGACAGGGCGACAGCTTATCGTGTAACTTCATTCTCATCCTGCTGGAGAAGATGAAACCGGCGCTCTGACCACCAAGGACCACATTCTCCTCGCATTGCCATTGTATGGAAGATGTAACTGTCGCTTCTTTCAGAAACGATAAGGAATCGGCGAAGATTGTCTGATGGTGAACAAGGACATGACAAAACTTATGATTGCAATGGCCAGGCAATCGGTGCGACGACAAAACGGTGACATAGTGAAGGCTGGCAGTTGCAATGTCGATTTAGTACAGTTGTTTTGACTTAGCTGTCACTTTAACTTTTGTAGACTTTTGTAAACGCAAAGTAACCCTTGACCTAAATTCATTTAGCTGTCACAAATCGACTGGTGTCCAATTCGCGTATATGCCATAAAATGGCACATACATACACAAGTTAAGTTAAAAGTAAACATCCAGAATTTTTCATTCCTCATGTATGCAGAAAATAAATAGCTACATATAACGGGTGGCGCAAAAGTAGTCCTCCTATCAGAAAATGCTATACATTTTGCGATTGGCCCCTAATGTCAGTGGCGGCCATTTACATGACATCATATTCTCGACTTGATGTAAAAAAAATTAAAAGACCAAATAAAAATAATCCACAAGAAGAATCAAAGTTTTTCATTTTTTTTAATTACAGCCAAAAAACATCGAAAGTTTACTTTTGCGCCACCTTGTATAACTGTAGTTATCTCTTGTGTAAAACAAATAAAACACCATTTTTGTATGTATGCCATTCATGGAATATGTTCCGATTCGATATCTTAGGATTACTCATACTCTTCGTAGTTCATTCATTTCATTTGCATTGTAAACTCAGATCGTACCTATGGAGTTCCTCCACGCGTAGTAAGCCTTAAGTCCATTTCTTAGTCTTTCTTTTCCAGTAAAGTTTACTATCCAGAAATAATCCCAGGTATTTAGCTAGTTTGGCCTCCAATTCGTCCAGCCACGGTAATCTAAATGTCTCTACATTGCATAACCTAGCAAAAAGTACCAGTTCTGTTTTATTTCGGTTGACTTTCTTACTTTGGCCCATGTCGACAACTTCATGACTTCACTGATGGTCCGGAGGATTTTCCTGGGTACCACGTCATCGACGTAAGCCACAATCTTGGACAAAATGTCTATAGCATAGTGTAATTCTTATTTTCGGTTTATAACAACATTATTTTAAAATAATCAAAGTCATCATCATTTTCTGCTGTTTCTGATTCACTATCAGAGCAAATTGATTTTATTTATAAAAATGTCAACAAACTATTGCACAATTTTTACTACTTTGTTTGGTGTTTTAGTCCAATATTATTCAACTATCCAAAAAAAATTTAATATTTTTTTAATATATAGTTATGTATATAAAGACGGGTCAATTGTGTTCTTAGAAAGCGTGTGGCAAAAACATAATCTATAGCAAATTCGAAGAAGGTTATGCGAAGAAAACATACTGTTCACGTTTCAAAGTTATGGTCGTCAAATCTTTGTAGCCACAGATTCGATGCAGTTATGGCACTTTTTAAAAAACATTTCATAAGTTTTAAAAATTTCATAAAAGTGTTATATTTTTCTTTTGAAATGATAACTTTCATTGACCAACTTGTGCTTGAAATACGAAAAAATTAGAAACTCCATTTTTTTTTTGAGAAAAAACCGGGTTCGGCACCTTTTTCAAAAAATCTGAAAAAATTCTCAAAAGCTATTAAAATCAGGTTGAGCCGAACAAAATAAATATTTTTTGGGCACCCTACATCTTGTGACATTTTACTTAATTCTGTTAGTAAAAAAGTATACCTTGGTCCTCAAGGGAACTATGCAGATTTAAAAAAAATTTTAAAAGTAAGCTTTTAAAAAATTCCATAGAACTGGACTTAATATTGACTATGGTTGGTATACAGGTATGCTATCGAGTCTCGCCGATTTTATAATTCTTAATTGAACAAAGTTAGGGACAATTTTAAAATAGACCCCATATCGTTTTTTAACTTTGTTAATCTAACACGTAAAACTTCATCGAAGACATCTAGGATCAGAAGTAATGGCATTAAATTTTCTGATGATCAGTCGACCGCCAACTACTTCTCTAATTTTTTTTTTAAACTAATTACATTTCATGGTCATTTGACACTGGTGTTTCGTACCCTTATAGTCTTTCCTCAATTAATCAGACAGTCTGTCCTATCATAGATCCCTCACAAATTCAAATAAGTGCACTTTCTACGTTGTTTGAGAAAATTATTACGAATTTTGTTTCACACAATGTCGCACGTATTTTGTACCCATGGATATCCGATTCGGAGAATGTGTGATGATTTAAATTCCGCATTTCAACTAATCGATTTTTCTATAGGGTTTGGTGCATTAAAATCTATTGTTACTTTCCATTTAAACACACAGTTTCTGTAGAAGTAAATTTGAAACAAATGATTAATTATCAATAAAGTTGAAGGAGTAAAAAAAGATGTAGCTAAAGAATTTGGAATTCTTCCCACCACGTTATCAAATATTTTAAAAACAAAGCAGTGATTCTAAGAAATGTACAAGACGAGCAATTGAGCACTAAACGGAAAAGGCTTCGAACCTGCCTTTTTGAGGATATTGCTAAAGCAATGCTCAATAGGGTCAATGCTGCACGTGGAAAAAATCTTCCTATATCTGGCCCATTAATGAAGCAAAAAGCCAAAGAGTTCGCTGATTCACGAAGATTTAAAAGCTAGCACAGGAGGGTTAGATAAATTTAAAAAACGGCATGGTATTGTAGCATGCTGACGCCAACATAAAAGATCGTGATGAATGGACTGTGAACGTTTTACCGAGATTGATACAAAAATATTATCAAAATGGTATCTACACATAATGCCGATGAGACTGGATTGTTTTTAAATGTTTGCCAAACAAAACACTAACATTCAAACTAACTGCACTGCTCATCCTAAGGAGGTAAAAGGTAAGCCGCAAAATATTGAGCATGGTACTATTTTTGAACGATCGTTTTCTATCCGTGTTGCGCGACTATGGAATTGCTTACCACCTCATCTGAAAAAACTTCTCCATATCATTTCAGAAATTGAAAAACAGGTAACTTAGTTACTTTTCCAGTAGAGTTTGTTTAAAAATGTTATTACTGGCAATCGCCATCAAACAAATCATTTTACAGACTTTTAGCTGACACGCACAAGACCACAGTGCTTACAAATCATTTATTAAGCAGGCCAAGACCAACACCAGGTTGTAGAGTAAGTAAATGATCCTGGAAGTATTTCCTTATATACAGTTACCTGAACCATAATTTTTTTTACTTCTTTTTCGCAACAACCGCCGTTAGTTCAACAACCTTCGTTTATTTTCTATATACGAGTATGTATTTCCCATTATGTTATAATCGGGGAACTTCACTGAATTGGGACCTACTGGTCGAAGCCGACTCCATGCGACTACCGATTTTTCTAGAGAAGGCATTTTGGTTGGCGGCATTTGTCGGTAAATAAAAAACATAAGCAATGAATCGAATGTTCATGTATATGGTAAGTAATTTCAGTTTTATTTTATTTTTTTCTGTGTCATATTTAAAAATTAATTTGCGTTTTTTTTGTTTTTATTTTTAAGAGGTTGGCATTCTTTAATTTCATTCTTTAGATTTGATTATTTGATTACTTGTTTTCATGTTGGTGTATTATTTATTATTCATTATTATTATTTAAGCAAAAAATTATAATTAAACTAGAGAACATCTTAGATTTGTAGTTATAACTAAACTTAAAAAGGCGAAAGGAAAGAAAGACAAAATCAAATCATAAATTTAGATTTTGCATATAATTTACATTACATATTACGAGGAGAGATTTATTTTGGTTCCTTTCCTTCATTTCTTATTTCTTCTACAAACTTCTCCGACAGGACAGTCGGGAACTGCATGAGATGGGCGGCGAATAGAGGCCCAATTGAGGCCCAACACACATACATCCCTTTCAGCGGTTCCAACTTCATTTCAACTAAATACTAAATCATTATTAATTTATATAAGAAAGAAAAAAATACGTAATTCAAAATACCATAAGTAAATAAAAAAATTAAATTAAAAGAAGAAAAAAAGAAAATATTTATAACAAAAATGTTGTGTGCTTTTTGAGTTTTGTTTTTGCATGTGATTTGTTGTTTTTGTTTCCTTGTGCTGAAGGAGGGGAGGAGGAGGAGCTGATTGGTCTTCAGTTTATATCTATGAGAAATGACTTTTAATGTTGGTTGGGTTGTGTTGCATTTAGTTTGTTATTGAAGAGAGTTTCTGCGCAACTCCGTTCACAGTCTTTGATTTGAGGACATCATTTTCGTATGAAAATATGGTTTCCTTGCCATTTTCATAGACCCTGCGTAAGACAACAAAAGTTATGACACCGAAATCGAAACACAAGAAAACGCACATGGATCCATGTGACATTTATCTCAACCTCACATATTTACCTTTTGGTCATTAGCTTTTTACCATTGGCAAATGTTGTCGATGTTGATGTTCGCTTTACAGCGCCGTTTGTGCCAGCACCCGAACTACGGCCTCCGCCACTGCTATAGCTGGAGAACGACGTAAATCCATTGGAGGGCATTAAAAAGTCCATCATTGAATAATTGAGCATGGGGGAAGCGAAAGGAGAAGTCAATTTCGTATTGGCTCCATGGTGATGAGAACGACTACTGCCACCCGATGTACCATTTGAACGCCGGCTACCAGGTTGTTGATAACTGTGCACATCTGAAAGATCAAATACGATTTTTTTTATAACTTACGTTCCTCGTTTCGCGTTCTGTACACTTACCTCTAAATAGATCAGCAAAAGGTGAATTGCCACCGAAAAATTCGCGGAATACTTCTTCTGGCGGCCGGAAGACAAATGGAAATCCACCCATTATATCGAAATTATCGAATTCGTGTGCGTGATATCTGGATGAACGGTGGTTGCCTCGGTCACCCAACAAACCCTCTTTGCCATACTGATCGTATACTCGACGTTTTTTCTCTACAAAAATAGTAAAACAAAACAATTGATAATATTTCCTCAAACACATGTCGTTTTCGGTGTAGCATTTTAGTTACGAACAAAATAAATTTTAACATACGATCATTTGTCAAATCAGGTATTTCTAGTGTTAAACTATAATCAACAAAGGGCAAAGTAATTGCTAGCTGATATGTATGCATATGCGGATGTCAAAATGACCTTTCAGTTTGAATCCATTAATTCGTACAATCCTTTCGTCGATAACAAAGGTTTAGTGAGTACCGAAATTACCCATCTACAGCATTAAAATATCCGAGTCAAATACGTTCCACTAAAGGGACGAACTAAGAAAAATTTAGAACTCCCCTTGCATCAAAAGCAAAATCGAAAGCCATTTGGCCAGTAGCTCAAAACTCAACTCAAAAATCGTATGAGCGAAATTCAAATATTTATGGCACGCTTTACTGGTCGCGAACTAAGATGTAATATTAACTTAATTGTCATTTAAATTTGTATTTCAGACCTGTCAACGAATTTTAAGGACTTGTTGTATAATCGAAAATATCTTACTTACTTATTTCCCTTAACATTCCATGAAGGAACAGACGGGGAACTTTTCTTGAATCAGTGAACTGTGCTGTATATAATTTGTATACTCACAGACCGGGACCTACTGTTTAAAGCCTGCTCCGAACACCTAAGGCTTTTCTAGAGATGTTTTACACGGTTTATAGATTACTCTCTTACTCGTAAAGTCGCCAACATTTACGAGGTGGAAACATCCTCTGAAATGTTTGATAATCTTACTAGGTTTCCAACCTTGGTTTACTTGTGTGATGTCCGCATATACTACCTACAACACCACGGACTGCCACGGTAAGAAATTTTACTCATTGAATTGTATCAGCTTAGCTGTTGTCATCTATCCCAGTACGAATAGATGACAACACATATTTTTTTTATTTTTTTCTACAACACGACAAAGTAACCAAATGCGATAAAATAAATTAAATTACACTGTTTATTCTACAGGAAGGTGTAGGCAGGGAAGCTACAGGAAGGTGTAGGCACGGAAGACCGATTATTCGGTGGATGGACCACTTGGAAGAGGACATGACGATCCTTGGTATCATTTATTTAGCCGCCAAGGCCAACAACAGGCTGTAGAGCCAACCTAAGTAAGTAAGGTCTAGTAGAACTAATCACTACATCCACTATAATCAGGCATTTATTTACGAGGTGGAAAATAATGCAAATATATGAGTTTCTCTCGATCAAGAATGATGGCTATGAAGTTCAACTCATGAGACTTTGAACTGTAATTTATCGATTCCGGTTTTGACCTGGGTTTTATAATGGACATACAGGTCAATTTCAATAACCCTACTAATACTATGGACTAATACGACATAGAGAGTTCTATGTTTTATGAAATGTTATGAAAGAGTTTACTGAACCGTATACAGTATAAAATATGAATTAATTTAGAGCTTTAGTTTTAAGTTCTTCTAAAAAACATATTTCCTTGTCAGTGGTATTTGTCTATTCAGCCCAAAGAGTTCAGTTGCATCTTCGTGGATTTCCTCAATACTTCTGCATGAAGCAACCGAAATTTATTATTTAATATGTGAAACCAATCCCCTAGTTTTTACGAGTTTTCGAGGAACTTATCTATCCTATTTAAAAGGGAAATATATCTTGGTAATCACTATGTAAAAGAAAACATTACATCGGCCTAAATAATGGACCGGTGACCAGAAAATTGTAACTGTGTTTAATCGAAAATAAATTTAAAACAAAAGCAATATTATTTCGTTTTTAAGACAAAACAAATATTTGGCACATGGATGCAAAAGACAACAACTTCAAAGCGAAATTAGTAGAAAGTAATTATAAAAAAAGAAATACATATACGAACTAGTATAATTAGTATTAATGAATGTTTTGCGAATACTGTTTATGTTTCATGAGCAAGATTTGGAAATGGTTGGGTAGCATTTGATCATCGACTTCCTAGTGCTGTGATTGGCTTTGTTAGTTTTTCGATACTCAATAACGAATTAGAAAATGATTAACAGAATAGTAACACATCATGAACAATAGCGAAATTCAACACGAAACTAAATTGAACAGTAGCAGCTCAAAAACAACATTAGGACCGAAAGAACAGCACCGACACACACCACTGACAACACACAGACTAGTGGTGCCTACACACACAAGTCGATCACGGACTAGACGTCGTGTGTGTCTGGGGCTTTGGCCATACGTGCTGTTGCCTTTGGCCAGTTAGGATTTAGTAAGAACAAAATTGAGTCAGTCAATAGTTTTTTGCTTTGAGGATTTGCAGCGAGCTGTTATGTTTACCGAACAATTTGTGGAATGGTGTGGATTCAAAGAGATTCCTAAATGTGAATGTTTGATAGCGGTTACCACGCTTGGATGAACCATAACTGGGTATATAATCATCATAGTCTTTGCCACCTGTAGTACGGTAGCGATATCCATTTGAACCGCCATAACTGCCACTTGAAGTGTATGATGACGAATTGCTGTAGCTGCTCTTGTGCAAGGTCGAGCGAGAATCGTATATTTTTCGTTTGCGTTCTACGCGCCGTTTGCAAGAGCACCGATGATGGGTTCATACATAATAGAAGAGTTAAGTTTAGTTTATTTTATTCTGTGCGTTCTCATAAATATCGACTGACTTCCTCCAGATATGGGGAAAGATGAATATAGAAGACAAGTGCTTCGCCAGCTTGTTCAACTTACCGTCTGACAAAACCTCATACGCTTCCGATAATTCACGAAAACGTTTGTTGGCCTCGTCTAAATTATCGGGATTTTTGTCTGGATGCCACTTCAATGCTAATTTTCGGTAACTGTAAGACACAAGACGAGACATTAGTGAAAGAAAACTATACAGAACACTGGCAGTGTACTTACGCCTTTTTAATTTCCACATCTGTTGCTGAACGCGGTACATCTAACACCTTGTAATAGTCCACCATTGTGAAGGCTCTGTGTCCTCTGATCGGCTGTACTTAAATGTGGCGTAAACAAAGTCTGCTGTCAAGTACCAATTGGTGGGATCTCACCAAAGCTTCAAAAATGACACGCTTGTTGCAATTGCTATCTGTCTTCTGGGATGTCCTTCCTTGATGAAAAAATCGTCCTCTATGTTTATTAAACTTTTGTTTATCTGCAAAGATCAAAATAATTAAGCTGTGAGTAATTGTTTGTATAATTCATATAATCCTACATTGAGAATACTTTGAGTCTAATATTAAATTGAATAAAAGGAACCAGCAATTCTGGAAATCGGTTACTCGGAAGTATGGTAAGTTGAACGGTATGCCCTCAATCCACTCTTTATATTAGACAGTTGGTTTCATTACATTGAGATTGTTTGATACTGTAATTAGGAACATGTTGTATTTTTAACCCATTTTGTATTCCATTTGCACATTTGCAAAAACACAGAAACGTTTATGGCGACTGTGTTTTTATTTCGTTTGGAATTTGGACTCATCAACTGCCTTAATGTACAAAGTGTACATGAGATTATTATGCGGCATTACTTGTCAAATTTGACGTTAAGATGCAGGAAAAGAACTTCTATTTTTCACAAAGAATAAAGTGTTTTTTCAAGACGCATCTTAAACTCCATTGTAAACTGGAAATTAATTACATTCTCAAACTTGGAAAGAGTCTGATGAGCTTGAATGACATCGATTCACATCGGCTGATAATTGATGGTTCCTTAAACAGGCACTGTAGTTTTATTTTTAAAGTCCATTTTTAACTTAATTAAAACTAACACTCTCTATATACTGGGAGTAATTCGCCATTTAATTTTTGTGTACATCAGCTTTAGTAATTAAAGATTCAATAAATAAAAACGGTGTTGTCAGTGCCAATGTCTCTGACTTTGGGACTCAATACAGTTTAATTTTGAAATTAACCAAAATCATAATATTGATTTCGCACAATTCACACGTAATTAATTTGAGTGCGCCAAGCTAAGTGAAACGTAACTAATATCGGGCGTATACGTAGTGACGCATTGCGAGGTATACCCTCCAAGGTAGAAAGTCGCGTGCTTGTTTTGGCGGCCTCCGTGTCTCCTTCGTTTATGTGCATGCACAAAATGGGCCCAAAAACATAAATATCCACATTGAATGTTGACAGTTCGAGTTCAATGTCGGCCAACAACACCAAGCATAGCAAACAACCCACAAATTAAGGCACACCAAACACCATACACGAAAATGAGGTGATTGACAAAGAGGACAGGAGAATAAAAAAAAAGATATTGTGTGTACAGACGTGGAAAGTGATCATAGCCCTCAAGTTATGTGTGGTCGGCGACATGGCAATCACGCGCACATTAAAGCGGGTCGTGTGTTACTGTTGAGTTACTGTTCACATTAAAATGCGATTCGATCAGAAAGACAACAAGTTTTTATGTTAGGTCCGTACATCCTCGACCCTACGGATTTTTGTTTGCACTTTAATACGGATTATCCCAACCATTGCATAATTTTTGGAGAGTGGGAAAGTTAATATTAATGGTTTAAGATTTATTTTGGTTCACACTTTTTTTGTTTAATAAAAGTCACACCCGGTTCGGCAGCAAACACTAGTGAGTGACGAATCTATTTTGACTGTCAAACGACTTAAACATATCCTCAACTCACCCTCAGTAAAAACATAAAACATGCATATGTCTAAATTGAAGGAATTTATTTGTTATTAAAACAATTAACATTTAAATGAAGTAAAAAGTAAAAACTACTAACATGGGTATGGAAGGTGGTAAGAGAAGGGGCTAGGAAGATATCGAGGAATGAGAGTACATAATTTTTGAGGATAATACGAAAATTATAAAAGTGGAGTTAATCAGTTTGACGAATTGGACAACTGATCGTAATTTTTACTCTGCATTTGTAGGGGGAAGTGTGAACGGTCAGCTAGCTCACCCTACAGCACATGGCGGGGAACTGCGTGAAATGCTTCATTTCTACGCATATTCTCAAAGTCGTCGCGGTTAATAATATCCGGCTTAGAACACATCACATGCATACACCGGTGTAGCCGTGTAAATTGTGTCCATTAAAATCGGCTGTAATTGTCGATTGTTGTTAAATAAATTATAGTTCCAATTTGTGGCAACTTTTCTCTCGTAGCAGGTGAACTCGTAACACTAAACAAACAAATTGCCGCCACTTTCCGTCGTTCGTTTGAGTGGTGGCGTGCCGTCACATACTCGAATTACGGGCATTTACGAAACGATGAATTCGTAAAAGTGAATCTAACTTTTTCTGTTTGTGTGCTGTGTTTGCTTGGTTTGTTTCCTTGACACAATTTCTGCAAAACAATAACTCGGTTCACACAGAATTGCGCTGATGATGTTTTTGTTTTTGTGTGTGTGTGTGTTTTTTTTTTGTAATTTTGTTTTGTCTCGAAGGTTCTGAGCGTAGGTTCTCAAGTTCAATTCTGAGTGAGGGCAACCAACTCATGTCGGCGTTTACCGCCTGTTATTTGTCGACATAATCAACTCGAATTTCACATGCGACTCCAAATCGTTCATGACTTACATACGTAGGTCTGGCAAATAAATGTTAACTTCAAATCTGAAATACGTTATATTTGTTTTTGTTTTAAATATTTCGAATTTATTGTAAGTTTTTATATAAAACACAAAAGCCGATGTGAAAACCGTGTTAATGCTTTTCAAATTGACCGATATTTTTATAGATCAAGCGTATTCGGAGTCTATAGAAATTTCGAAGAATATACGCCGTATAAACCAGAACTCATATATCATCTTTGAATTTCCCTTGTGTACTGGAGGCGACTGGCCTCACTATGTTTTAAGGGATAGGTCACCCAAGTTGTTACCTCAGACGTGTAAAGCATCGAAAATTCGGCGAAGCCTTTTGTTAAATACATCTTAACTCTCTAACCGGCAATACCACTCTGAGCATGTATTCATTGATTGTGTTTAATTTCGTAAAAAATACTTGTTTCTGCATAACTTCTAAAAAAACGGGTTGCAATGATTTTCCCGTATTTCTTTTTGGCCGGTTAGAGGGATAATATTTTTTATGAAATTAAACACAATTATTAAAGACCGCCTTATTTTTGAAGACCGCGATTTCAAAGTATATGACTGTTACCAGATTGAGAGATTTGATACTTTTGGATCCGACATTTCATGTGGGCGTGACATCTCCCATACAGCGCATGGTTTACAATATCACGGGCGCTATTGGGGCCAATTCGCTTAAGTATTAACTGGAACTTACTGTTGATAGACAAAGGGTGTAACACCTCACTTATCAAACCATATTACTGTAAATTTAGGCTCAATTCGCTTGCATTTTAGCTGGAAATTTCGGATACATCACGGCTGTATTAGGCGATAATTAGACAAAGGGGCGTATTTATTACAATAAAAAATTATAATAAACTAAATTATAAGGGCACTAGCAACAAAGTTCCAGAGAATGGGTGATACGACTGATCTCAGTTTTTATCTCATATGGAAGAAGTTCCCCGTCTGTTCCTTCATGGGAAAATAAGTGAGTATGGAAGTATATTAGTATTCGGTCTAGATTTCAGTAAAAACGATGGCCCCTACTCTTACCGTGGTGTAGCATATTTTTCCCGCTTTTGTGAATAATGACCAATCCCAATTCACTCCGTATTTAATTATTCCATTTTGTTTCCATAAGAACGCCCGAAACAGGCGTCACAAATCGAATTTTCTTGGAAATAAATATTTAAAATTCAATTCATTATTTTGTTTCTGAAAAAAGTGCAGTCCTACGAAATGTTTCTGACTTCCGTTTGTGAAAGGATTGTCCTTTATAGAAGAGTGTTACACACACTGATAATAAATGTCCAGCACCACAGACGGTTGTAGGGTATGTTATAAACTGTTTTTTTCTTTCTTTGTCGGCCGGTGTTATTAGCAAATTTGTGTTATTTTCACACACACGTACACATACACACTTACATGCTGTTATTTAATTTTTGGGTCTTAAAATACCTGTTTGTGTTGTTGACATATTTGGCACGTTGGTGGTGGGAGTATTTGCCATTCGACGGTCGCGCACCTCTACTCTCACCACTCAGAACCAGAATAGTTTGCTCTTATCTCCCTCTCTCTCTCGGATGATAACAACTACACACTTGCACTCACAAAAATGAAATCGAAATCATGACGGGCCATTAGACATTAGGCGGATACAGTGGGGGAGGAGAGATGAGTTTGTATGTTTTTACTTCTTGCATTTGGAAAGCCAAGTGCAAACCCGGTACCATGCGACGTTGCCTTTAAATTGCTGATGTGTTTCTTTAACATGCACTGAGAAATTAAGTCGGGTTTTTCCACTGACTGTGTCTTCGCGTAAATGCTGTGAATTTTCCGTCGGCAGTGATGTGTGAAGCATTGGACTAAACGTGACAGAATTCAATTAAAAAATGATCTGGAGCTAAACAGTTAACATTTGATTACTTAGATTTTATTTCGTGGCCATCATTTGTATTTACATTAAACAATTCAAACACAGAAAAAAATGTTGGGTCTATGTTGATTCTAATGAGAGACTGAAATTGTCCGAGAAGAATGTTTGTGTCATCCAATTTATTACAAACATTTTAACCGAATTCAACACACATTCAACAAACAGTTTCTTACAGAATTTCTTTCTAATTTGTCTGTTCGGTTTTTGGTTTTTAGAAAATCTTTTCTCGTAAATTCCATGTATAACCGACCACATTTTCTATATTGCAAGTTGTGAGCGTTTGAAAAGTGGAACACAGTCCAGTTGAAATTCAGTTTAAAGGTCTTGGCCTGTATTTGTTGCGGTAACTACATCTGAACCATTTTTTTTATTTCATCTTCGTGACTAACAAAAAAATTTAGACATATTCCAACACCGATTCTAACGAACTTTGTTACACTTAATGGAAATTGTCGTTTCAGACACGTCGTTTTCATTCTTAACATATTTTTTGTTATTGTGCGTGTTAATGGTTTTATTGGTAAACGTTCAGAGGAAATCGCCTTGCTTTGAGTCTCACTTCGAAGGGGAGTTGACAACATAAAGTTCCAGATAAGGTGTTACAAACGGAATGATAGTTTAATTGGCTAACATTCCATTGGGGAAGAGTATAAACCGACATTCCTACCAGGAGTCAAATTCTTTTTAAGATAAAAAAAAGAATTCCGACAATATGTTCTGTTGTTTTGTTTGCCGTTCTTTTGAACGTGTCCGGCATTCGAATCAGCTGATCGGTCTATCAAAGTAGTACAGAAGCATATGGATACATACAAATGTACGTATGAATTGCGTATTGCCATTGCTTCGAATTGAAGGTTTAACAGAGCAGCCATTTGATGGTAGAACCAAGAAAAATGACGCCAATAGACGAATATGTGAAATAAATAGAAATATGGACGAATATCATTCCCGAGTACATGTGTTTATATGCATCATCCGTTCAACAAGAGTGTTACCAATAAATGGCATGACTAAAATGTTGTATCCACAGCACATACGTTCACACATTCATACATATGTATGTAGCCAGTGTGTGCCGATGAGAGAGGCGAGACAGCAATGACGCCAATGCCTGTTGCGATTTTGACGATAATCTTTGTTGATTCAACAAATCGCAAGGTTCGCTCACACCGGTACGTCCGAAGAACGTTTCCTATTCTTATCTGCATTACAAACAAAGCCAAAGCATTGTCTAATTTTGGATTTACCTTAGATTTCTTCGCCGGCAAAATGGCACGACCGACAAACGCATTAAGGGTGACATAAAACATGACGAAATTCTCTGCCAAAGCTGCCGTATTCGGACACTGAATCTGAACCGAGTGCTTGTTGCGATTGTGAATGGTGATGTGGTGGTGGGCGGACTACGACCACAGCTTGCAGAATTGGCTCACGGATGACAACAGCAGCCATCCAAGTAAATGCCCAAAATATTTACGTTGATTACGTCGTTTCTTGATCTACCGTCGACATGTTAACTTAAATTAACCACCCATCAGGTGAGTTAAGTTATAACAAAATCGAAAATACACGTGCAATGCTTTTATTGAAGAATCGTATTTTAAAAGATAGTTTAAAAAAAAAACAGTTTTTAGAGTGTGACGGCAGCAGCAACATCTGTCATAAATATAAAATAACTTGTGAACAGAATTACAAAGGCCATTCAAAATTTGTTGATTCGCTAACTTGGCCAAAGCCAGCGTGAAGTTTACTATGCTGTGATCGGAAATTTGTTACAGAATGGCCAGTTGTGTTAGCCCTTCTAATCGATTGACTCTATTCTTTATTTCCAATTTCGGTTCGATTGGCGTCTAAAAAACAATATATCGAGACCTTAGAGCGCTAAGTCAACTTTTTGTCTAAATGTATTTTTGAAGCAGAATACGATTTGTATACAAAAAGCCGGAAATCTCACATACAATGTATAAAATGTAAAAAATAATATCTACGGTCTTCTGCCTCTCCTGTAAAATTTCAAAAATTGGACTTATCGCCTTTACACCTGTAGGTAGCGATATGTGTGTATATCAGGCCTCCGAAGAAAATAATATTCCATCGGAAAACTCAAAACAACTGTTCTGCGGCTCATTGTTTCCCATACATCATAACTTTTACTTGACTGCAATGTAAAGCAACAAATAATGAACCTATTTAATAAGTAAACCCGAAAATCACCAATTTTGAGTTGTGAGTCTTTAGTAGAATGTGTGCGATATGTCCATATTATTATTTGTGTGCCTTGTTGTTATTTTTTTTTTGGTTACCCATTAAGTTTGTTTTACGAGGAAGCACATATCTATCCCAACTCAAAGATATAATTTTAATTAATTCTTGCGCTGAAATAGAAACGGATGAAGTGGGGAGATGAAGCCACATTGGCAGATACACATGTACAGTGAAAGACAAAAGTCTACATCAATCACAAAAGTAAGACGGTGTTCTAATGCGAAACATGGATACTTCGAACTAAGATTCGAATTTATTTAAATGTTGATAAAATGTATTAAACAATTCATTGAATTAATGTAAACTATTTATGCAAAGTTGACGCAATACTCGCAATGTTAAATCAATAAAACTTGTTGTAAATTGAAAAATAATGAACACGCTTGTTCTGTCAGTGTACAAGTGTTTACATTGTGCAGTGCGGCTCGAAATTGATCGAATGCGCTGAATACATGTATGAATAATTCAGTCTTCTTGAGGAGTAATGCGATGGAATCTACTCCTACCATTGAAGATTAACCAACAACAGTTTTGAAAAACAACGAATATTCTTAAAAACTCAAACTTTTTCCCAAAAAAAATTAATCCATTCGTTACGAATCGTCTCAATAGTCAAATCATTAAAATAAACTGTGTTCGTGTGGGCATGCGTATCTACTATGGCGTTTTCTAATGTACAGCAGCGACCAAAATAATAGCACAAATTCAAGAAATGTTGTTCCTCATATTACATCTACATATATCTAGAGTAAATCAAAATATGATGAATTTTATAACTTTATAACAGAAAAGAAATAATAAGTGAGTAAAGCTTTATTATTTATCTGTTACAATAAGGGAGCTACTATTGGTGTTATCACTGTATAAGGGCAAGTCCCAGAAACAGTCAACAAACAAACCCGGATCATATTAGCTTGCATTCGAGTACCAGCTCTTAAACAAACAAAAATATTTTTTACTTTTTCAACTTTATTTATAATTAATAAAAAAATGTATTAAGAAAATAATATAAATTATTTTTGTCAAAATAAATACAATAGAGTCAAGATATTTAATACGTTCCCAAACAAATTAGGGAATGTTTCTGGCTTGTTTGTAGATTTGTCTGTACAATTGAGAACAATCGTTACTAGAGCGATTCGAGATGCTGATTAAATTTCGTGACCAAAATCTAATCTAATGTTGGGGATTTTATTGCTCCCACTGTACTTTTTTATTGTGTCAATTTCATTGAAAACAAATCATTCGATGGTAGGTACCAATTTTAGCAGCGCACGTCTGCCCGCCACTCAGTTCGCATAAAACGAGCCGCCAGTCGAGCCAATTCAGAACAGAACAATTTTCAAATGTTCAGTATTCCCAATTTATCATTTGCGGCGACGGATTGTTCAACATAATGAATGTATAAACTGCGGCAGTGCTTGGGTAGCAGTTCATCAAGATCACCAAATGTCTTGCGATTCAAGAGATCACTCACTCGTTGTGTGTGCGGTGGTGGCCGCCCTGCCCCCCAGCAAGACCACTGTCTTGAAGACAATAGCAACGTTCGCCACCTCCTCCGCCGTACTACTCTGTCTTGTCTCGTTGGGCTGGTGGTGGTTGGTGGCGTTGTTGTCGGTTCTGGTTTCATCTCCTCACTTTAATAGCAGTGGAAAATTACATCATTGTGGTAATCAGCATTTATCGTTGACACCACAACAACACAATCATCGTCAACTGCGAATACTTTAGGCCAGTGATGGGCAAACTCAAATGTGGACTTCTGTATAAAGCCGGTGGTCCATACATTTCCGGTATAGACATATTAAATACGTCTGTGCCAAACAAGTGTTTTAGAAAATAGGATTGTCCATTTATTTCTGTACGAGATAAATAATCTGAGTATTCTGGGGAATAGACGGGTTCGGATAAAAACCAAATCGGCTGTACCGCGAAAAATGTATTTATTTAAAAAACTGAGAAGATCACAACAAAGCAGATAATAGATCCATTTGAGAAGACAGACCCATTTGACAAGATAGATTAATGAGCCTAAACATTTCTGAGCAAGACACCGATGTGATAACAGAAAATTTATGCAGAAACATTGAGAATATTTGGACATAAAGTGATCCAGGTTTCTAGACATAGAAGCACAATCCCGACAACTGTTGTGTCAAAATCATCACTAGCATAAAGGCCAAATCATCACATAATCTGACCTGGACGAGGACCTGGGCAAAGTGACATCAACGGTAACGATACTGCTGGCGAATTATCTTGGAAAGGCCCAAGATTTGCACATTTGGAAAAAATCATTGCCAATTACTTTGGCTCGATAAATATCGATTGCATTGCTTGTGGCGTTGCTTTAACCAATTAAGAAATTGACCGGAAAACTCCACTACTGACGGTTGTTTAAAGGGGACATGCATACAAATTCTTAATTTGCCTTGGGGCCACATATGGCCCAGAGCGGCATGCAATGAAATTAAAAGTTACTCATGACAACTGTGGAGTCATTGTGTCACTTGCATCGCACTCCAATGGAAGTGATCACCAATAATACCATAATTAACACCAACGTGCCATACAGACGGATTCACACGATCATACAATTGTTTAGCGTGGATCAAATCAAAGGCGGGGGTGTTATAACTTCAAACGAAATATAACAAAAAAAATTATTAAATGAAGTCTGTATTTATTTTCATTTCAGACGAAAATCTAAAAAATCCAAAAAAAAGATAGTTAAGTCTTATCAAAATATATTTTTAAATTGAGTTTGTCTATCATAGAAAGCAATACATAATCCGTTAGAGAATCTGTGGGGAATTATAAAAAGGGTCGTAGCGGCGAGAAAACCATCAAACAAAGCTTCATTATGGGAAATAATAAAGGTACCAAATCACTCCTGATCAATGTGCGGCTCTCGTTGGTTCAATGGCAAAGAGAGGTGGCGAAGTCATCCAACATAAAGGTTTTCCAACAAAATATTAAATTTGTGTAAGGTTAGCACATTTTTTTCAGATGACTTAATTAGGTGAGCAGGGTAAAAAATGTATGTTATCTGGATTTTTCCTTAGACCTAAACGTTTTTTTTATTATATTAAAACTTGAAAGTGGATGAATTTACTTAATTCGAGTCCTTTTTATTTCTTTGTAAAATCATATTGTTAATTTTAATAAATGAAAATATATTATTTCTTTATGTTTTTATGTTTTTATCTGATTGATTTAATTGTATGAGCACAAGTGTATAATTTAACTGGTGTAAATGGCAAAGGACGGCGAAATGAATTATATATTGTCAGACCAGTTTGTTATACCCAAATCTTGGCTATATCGCAACATTTTTATTTGGAAAGAGTTGCTTTTTACGATCTTCTTTCTTTTTTATTTATTTTTCAATTTTTTTTTATTATTATTCATCCAACTGACACCATTTACTTTATTTGGGTTTTACTTTTCAATATTTTTGACGGTCTGTCGATTATGTTTGTTATGCAAAATTTGGAATCGTTCACTATATCACTACATATTCATTAAACTATAATTTCAATGTAATATTTTAAAAATAATTAATAATTAATAATTGGTTTTAGGTTAAAATTAAAATTTAATTAAAACCATAGTAAATATTTTGAAATAATTCAATTTGTTTAATTCTTCGACCCAATACCCACCAACGGGATGTTACCGCTGTTTGTTAATTCTTTCTCTCTTCAGGCTTCGAGATGTAGGAACTGCATCGTATAAAGAGGCTTCTGAGAGTGGGGCTACATGTAATATAAATCAATTGAATTCGACTATTTTACTGATTTCAAATGATTGGGCCACTGTATGACTCGTCTGCTATTAAGAACAAGAAGAATAGACAGTGTTCTTTTTATCTTCAAAATAAGATCAACAATTATCACGAAATATATTTGTTTGTTATCACGAAATTTGTTTTGTTAAGTGGCGGGTGAATGTTGGAACATACAGATACTCTATTCGTATAATATACCAGTCATTCGGCTACCGTAACCACATGGGAGAGAATAGTTTTATGAAATTTTCAATGCCGGTAAAAGTGTCATCAAATAGTTCAAATTATCGCATCCCTGGAATACGACGATCCCTCGTCCAAAGGAGCCATAAGGAACCAAATAGTCGTTGTTATACTTTCACAAACAAAAAAAGAAACATAATTTCACTTTGATTGTCGAGAAGAAATGTGTTGACAAGACAGACAGAGAGACGTACAGACAACAGAAAGGCAGCCACGAGTAGAGCAACACAATGTTAATTGATGCAATTGCAAAACATAAATGTTTATGTTTATGTTAATTTAACAGTCAATGTTATGTGTGTGTGAGTGTAGTTGTTACAATGTTTGTTTAATTAACGCACAATTGCCACTTTCTTCGCTGCCATTGCCACTTTTACTCCGTATCCAGCGAGCAACAACAACAGCTACATAACAAAACGACCACGACAACAACAACAAACGAAATCTTGGCATGCAGACACAGATTTCTGGGGTAAGCAGCCCCACATGAATGGACGGACGGTCGTACAATGGCACCGCACCTCAAATCGTCTTGTCTGGCCGAGCACAGTGGTTCAGTATCTCTTTTCATCGGTCAGAATTGAGTAACTTTTGATCTAGTAATCATTTTCAGTTGAGGCATACATTTTATAAATAAAATACTGTTCTTTTTTTAAATTATTCACGAGAAATACATTTTCTCATTTTTCTACACATTTTGAAGTCATTTTTGGTATGAGGTTACCTGCAGAAGGTGCAATTTCGTGCAGGCAAAATTTACCCGGGAGAAATGAGCATCAGCTTTCAGCTTTTCATTTTTTGAAGGCTTCTAAAGGTTTTGTTGCTCCAAAGTCAAACTTTTTTAAAACACGACGTTTTTCTAATATTTTTTTAAATTACCTTTCTTTTAAGGTATAATTTTTGGCAACCGTAGACCATTTGCCAGTTCTACGGCCAAAAATAATTTGAATAATTCGATAGTAGGCACAATTTGCCCATATATGAGGTATTTTTGACCATAAAACCGGCAAATGGCCTCCGGATCGAAGTGTACAATTTCGGGCGGGCAATAGTTACCCCCAAAAATTGTGACCCCTTTGTGAACCTTTTCAAATCGGTATGTCTTTCTTTAAAATGTCTTAACTGTAACCAGTCATGACGGTCTATCTTCAAAATTGTTTAAAATAATTGCTACAACAAAACAACGGGGTTTTTTTCCAATAGGGTCATAACAAATTGGTATATTTATGTCAAAGCAGCCTCAAACATTTTGAATGATCTTTCAGTGTCAGAACGTTAGTCGAAGTCAAGATTTTCATCGTGGTAAAGTTAACTTACGAGTAACTTTTGGAAATCATTAAAAATTGCTACCGGAATTATGAGTCGGTGGTCTCAACTTTAAGAGCGCTTACTCCGATTTTCGGCCGTAAAATGCTGTGCGAGCTATAGTGGTTTAATTTGAATCCAAATTTTCAGTTTTGGATGTTCGGGCGCCAAAAAGACGCCGTGTCGCTCGAAGCGATCGCAGCCGTAAATGTATCCGTTCAAAATGAGCCAAATCACACGATTCCACGTCATTCTCAGGAATTCGATATCTCTAACCACACTGTGGGGTATTTTGCGAAAAGATCTTGACCTTCATCCTCATAAGATTAAACTGATTAAAGAACTAAAGCCACTTAAACGCTTAAACTTTTCCAATTCGTTTCAGGCAAATTTAGAATTTGATCGAAAAATCACCTTCACCACGAAGAAAATTGGGTGCAAATAATAGATAGCTGTAGATCTGCTCGTGGTGATAATATGGCCAAAGTCGAATTTCATTCTCAAACTGTAACATTTGCACTACACCTGAAATTAATTTGAACTCAATATCTTAAATATTCTGTGTTTTATTAAATATTTAAATTGTTATGGCCCTAATGGATAAAATAATAAAGATATGTAAATAAAAAATTAATGAAAAAAAAGATGAGTACAATTGATCTTAAAAAGTATGTGATATAATTCGAAAATGTCGAAACATTAAATGAAATTTTTTCAAATTTCCAAATTTAGAAAGGGGTGATCAAAATGAACAATTACTTAGAAAACCTAAGAAAAAATATAAAACTTTGGAAATTGTCCGATTTTTAAGGTTAAATCCTTAAAATAATCCTTGCACACAGGAACCAATTATCTACAGAACTCAAAAATGTTTACTAGATGAACAATTACAGACTTTTGGCCGATGGAATTGGATTCTGGACTACTGTGCGTCATATTAAAGCAAACCAAATTGCACTTTCCAACAACAAATAAGTTAAAAACAATTTTTTTTAAATTTCAAAATCGGAAATATTCAACGAAAAATATAATTGTTTGCGCCACATCAACAGCTACGTCGAAATGTGTACAAAAAAATCATTTTCACCCCACCTCAGTTTTTCTAAAATGTAAATACATATCCGACCAACCAACCAATGTGCGACGCAAGACAACTGATCGTGAGCAAACAAACAATCAAAACATCACAAAGAGAAACAGTGAATGGCCAACACCGACTATGGGAAGCACCTGCGGTATTATACCAAAGGGAGTAGTTATGTGATTTAAAACTAATCGAATGCTTCCTTGGCCATGTACGCATTGACGAAGGACATCCTCCTTCCGAAACAACATCATAGAAATCTTAAAATAGGAAATGAAAATATTTTTTTCTGAGCACCATGTGTGAATGACGGTATAACAGACTAACCCGATTATCTCAATAACCGCTCTAGAAGCTCCAAACTACAAAACGATCTTGATAGACCCATCAAATAAGATACATACATGATGTACGAAAAAGGCTCTCCCTCAAATCCCATTTGTTCACACTTCAAGTTTTTCACTGATGGGAATCATTTTCAGCTGGATGGCTTCAATATGAGCCACATTGAAGCCCATACAAAGTTGTGGGTGAAATTCAAGAAGAAGCACTGGTTTCGGCATTTGCCGCACACGATATCTCTGAAGCTAATCGGTTGCTAATGTGTAGCAAATGGCATCGCAATCACACAACACCTCTTACCTCTCAGTAGGGGAATTTTGTAGTGCGACTACCAACTGAATGAAAGAGCAGAAGCAAGAAATGCAACGTTAATCTAACCCAGTTTTCATTTCTGATCAGTTGTTGCACTTCTTCTGTCCGTTCAGATGACGATAATGATACGTGTTGTCATGTGCGGCACAGACGAGCGCGGAATGAAGTTCGATACGAAAAGACCATGCCCCACGTATGTCTGTCTGTATGACAACATTCCAGTGGTGGCCAGAAGAAGCAGACCGTTGTATGTCCCCTCCACTCAGATAATACGTCAAGAAAGTAATCGATCAGTGAGTATAGAAATCAGCACCGACCGCTCATGACTTCACAAGGCTATTTAGATCTGTGTTTTATATTGGCGACCTTAGGATCGATAAGTATATGAAATCTTCACGAAACAGGGAATATTTCATTAAAATAAACTGATAAATTGATAAATTAAGCCATGTAAAACTTCTCTAGAAAAGCATTAGCCGTTCGGAGCCGGCTTTAAACAGTAGGACCCGGTCGTACACAGCTCACTGATTTGAGAGAAGTTTCCCGTCTGTTCCTTCATGGAATGTTAAGGGAAATAAGTAAGTAAATTGAAAATATTTTTTTTTAAATTTAGGTAATTGATCAGCCTCATTTTGTTCAAAATGTCACGGAGTTTAAAATGGCCCTCGTATTTTTTGCAGAAAGTCCTAATCAGTACATATATTTTTTTTATCACATTTTACACGGAATTTCTCTAGATTTTATCATGCTAACATGTTATTTTTAGAGATTTTTGCGAAATACTAAGAAAAGTTGCCAACTGCACGATGTTTGTCTAAGTAAATAAATGCCTTTTTGGTATTTCAAATTCGCAAAAAGGTAATCTGGTCAATTTTTAAAATTAGGCTTTAGATTTTACGAGCGTGTACTCATCTACTTCACATTCTAGCACAAGTGTTCCCAAACGGCGGGTGCAAGTTATTTACAATCAACATATTAAATATGTTTTTGTTTCAATACTTAATATAATAATGTGGTCGATCATCTGTTGTTTCTTTTAATAATTTTCGTATTAAAAAAAATGACATGAAAAAACCAAAATGGGGCTACTTAATGAGGGGCATGATAAATTTGGATTCTCATTGTATTGGGAAGCCCTGCTCCCTCAGAGCTGAAAAGTTTTTCTAAACGCCAAAAAGTCACTTGTTGCTGGGACTCGTATTAAACATTTCACTCCAATCTTACTGTTTTTGATGTAATCATTTCTAAGACGAAAATGTGTGCTAATAAAATTAAGGCAATAATATGATAGGCCACACACACTTGTTTCTCAAAACAATGATTTCTGTTCTCTTCACGTTATCCATTGAGAGATCGGTCATTGTACACACTTATTACAAGTATTAATGGAAAGAAGGGCCGGTGCAAAGGTCCCAAACGATTTGACATCCTGCTGATGTTCACCGACTTTGAAAATATCGATGCATTTTCTAATATGTGCCTTATGATCTAAAAGCGACACATGAATGGTTTAGAGTCCATCCCGTTCAATCGGATCTTTAATATGGATCGTTTCAGACGTACCCCTGTACACCGAAATGCCGATACGGATGCATATAGCATTTTTTTTTTTTAAATTCTGTAAATTCCTGTGTTTAGAAATTTTAATCATGTGGAACAACAATGTAACAGATGCATCCTGTAATTTATTGGATTATAAATCACACATTTAATTGACAAAAAATTGGCGACAAGAAAAAAAGATATAAAAATGGTTAAAAACCATGTGGAAAAAGAGGTTTAAATGATGTCTGGTGAGACTCCACAGTGAGTCTGCCTCTGTATACCTGGAATTGAAATTGAAATGTAATACTAGCACTCTCATCACATGGAATTAAACGTGCATAATCGCATAACGATACGACTCGATTTACTATTAATTTTTGTGTGAAAACAGTTGTACAGTGCACAGTGGTCAAAACACCCAAATATTTTGTTGGGGCTGGCTAAGTGAAATTTCAGACATACACAGTCAGAATTATTTATTTTATCAGCAAAGCGGCTGAAACTTTTGACCGAAAGGGTACGTGATCAGAATTGAAGAGGTTATCACTAAATATAGTGGGTGGTGTGATAGTTACGACCATGACAGTGTACAATGATCACATGGGACACACCTACTTATGTGTCCTCCACTTTCGTCCTGAGATGGCCGAAAACAATTCCCTTGTCGATAATTCCCCAAGCCAAATATTTCTAGATGATCCCACATTAAATGTTGCAAAACGTTTATATGAAAGGGTGAGTCATGATCTGTTTTATTCTTCATCTCCTAAGAATTAACCGGATATGTTCGTTTTGTCTAATCATGAGCTAACAATTTGATACGGTTTATTTATTAAGCCGATAACGGATGTGGCCGATGCCGGCATCATCAAGAATGACAATATCCGAGTTTTCCGTTTTGATATCCGAGTTTCTTAGTTCATTAAAGGGACGGTAGTGGTGTGGTAGGTAGTGTGTGTAAATGCCAAATAGCAGAACCCAAGTTCGAAACCTACTAAGGCCATCAAACATTTTTCAGCGCTGCTTCCACCTTGTAAATACTGGCGACTTTACGAGCAAGAGAAGTTGTTTACAGGTCCATCTGACCGCCTCTTAAATACATCTCTATTTCTTCTTCTTCTTCATGGACTTCTCTAAGTTAACCCCCATCGGATATGTTTGCCCTAAAATCATCCAGGTTTTCGGAATTGATACACTGTGCGCCGAATGCAGCCACCACCACAAGGTAATGGAGATGGAGCATGATCATGATGAACACCAACCGCCATCGTCTACATTTCCATTTCCCTACCAAGTTAGTTTCCCTGTCATCACCGGTGCAGGCAGTGTCGTTTATCATTTGCAACTTGTTTTTCTTTTCTTCTTCATTGTGTTCGACCACCGTCTACTGTCTTCATTTCTGTCACAGTGACTCCGTTTTGGTTCATTTTTTTTTAGAAAAAAAGGCAGCAACCCAAAACAAACGTTGCAAGTGCATTTAACAACGACTTGCACCCAATAAATATTTATTACAAATGGAGAAAAAGAAGGAGAAGACAGCAGCCAATAAAAAAAAAGTATTTGAAAAAAGACCGTCATGGAGTGACTTACAAACAGTTCACATTTATTTGTGTTGTGGTTGTTGTTGTCATGCTGCTGATGAGGCCGGCTTGCTACTGCTTCGAGTACTGCAACTGTTATCGCACGATTCGAATCAGGCGGCAATTGCTGCTGCTGCCGCTTTTATTGGTCGGGGAGGTGTATCGTTGGCAGACGCATTCAGACGTCGTTATTAATGATTTTTTTTTTAATAAAAGTTATTACTTGCTTCGGCGCAGAGCGGTCTAGGCTTGGTCTTCGACTATAAACTGCATTCAGTTAGAGGCACTTAAGCAAATAAATACATATGCGTCTGCGGACGACAACGCGGACAGAACACAATTTCGATTTCATCTATTAGGAACAGGTGATGTTGCAGATACCCAGACCGGCAAAACTATAGACACCGACACTGCTGAAATGTCTGCCGCGACCATTGGTGTGAAGCGCTAGATTAAACTTCGTAATACCAGTATTTTTATACACTCCATCATAGGATGGAGTATATACTAAGTTTGTCATTCCGTTTGCAACACCTCGAAAGAGTGATCTGCGACCCTATAAAGTATATATATTATTGGTCAGTGTAACATTCTAAGACATTCTAGCGATGTCCGTCTGTCCGTCCGTCCGTCCGTCTGTTGTCTGTTGAAATCACGATAGAGTGCGAACGACCAACGCTAAGAAGCTGAAATTTTGTAGGAAAATGTTTTTTGCCCATAAGCAGGTTAAGTTCGAGAATGGGCCATATCGGACAAAAGGGGAAAAAGTTCCCCTTTACGGGACTAAATATATTCCGGCCATAATCAAATTTTTCAAATATTTTTTTTCACTACATCTAAGTTCTAAGTTTATATAATTTATAGATGGGAAAAAAATCCCAAAAATGGGCGTGCTCATGGGTTTCGTGGACCCTTGGGGCCCAAAAAAGGGCCCATGATAAACATGCGCATATGGGTATCGAAGTGCAACGAAATTTACTCACGAACCCAAATATGCCTTTATTTTCATGATTTGCCTAAATTTTTTGATCCGGTTTCTGGGACTATCGGGTCACCAGCGGCCCAAAAACCGTCCCTTGACAAACATGGACATATGGGTATCGAAATGCAACGAAATTTTCTCGCGAACCCAAATATGCATTTATTTTCATGATTTGGATAAAATTTGTGATCGGGTTCCTGGGACTATCGGGTCACGAGCGGCCCAAAAACTCAGTTAGTTTTCTTATTTATTGACTTTTTAAGGATCCATGATGGAGGGTATATAAGATTCGGCCCGGCCGAACTTACTATTTGTCCACTTGTTTTGTTTGTTTTTTATTCACAAGTGTTGGTCGGTCAGTCAGTCTGCTGGTAAGACTTAAGGTTGTCTGTCCACACACCAATTTGATCACACACGACGAACGCGCCGATCGCTTCGCCCAATAAGAAACATACGCCTCCAGCAAATGTTCAAGCAAAACTAAATTGTGCTTAATGAGACCATCGTGTTACCAAGAAAACAAAATCGAATAGCTGGCTGTCTAACTAACAACACACACACACACACTCTCACTACTCATCGCTCTGCAAAACTCTCAGCGTGTATCGTACTCAGATGACAGGGAGTATCACAACAAACGATCATAGAAAGAATAATAACGAAAGAACAAGACGTTAACGTTCGACCGGGCCGAATCTAATATATCCTCCAACACGGACCGTGATCCAATGGATCGGAGTTGACATCTAGTTGGTATAAATCGCCAGTAGTACAGTTAATTGCAGCAACTGGCGAAATCTCGATATCGGTGGTAAAACATATGGAACAATTTCCGACAAATTAAAAATATTTGTAATGGCCGCTCATTCATAACCTGAGTGGAATTCACGATGCATTTACAATTAAGGGAATGGCGTAATATTTATAACAAAGGACGACACTTACAGGTCAACCAACCAGGTGGGACTCTCATCACAGTCACAACATGACATTGAAGTACGTCTTGTTGTCAACACAAATCCATGTACGACAAATCTAACCAAACCGATATAACCGACACTAACAAAGATGTGATAGACAATATATTCCGATACCCTAATTTCCTTCTGCTAACACAATGCAATGCATTTATAGGGGGAATCAGCTGAGTTTTGGCCTTCAAAAAAAATATATATTTTTTACAAATTCATGCAGAACATACGTGTATGTTGCACTTGACACCTACCTGTGATGTTTCAATACCCGGGTCTCTACTTTATTTTCCACTGACAGACAGGCGAATTTTGCTAGATCATTTCTGATGTAGAATATAGAATAGAATATATTTACTTATACGCGAAATAAGGGATGATCGTGTTTGGAAAAAATTGTTTGTTAACAACAATTAAATAAAGTACAACCGTCCCCTATTTAAAACTAGTAAGTTGTAATGCGCCTATGGCGCCCGTTGAAATATGGAAAAAAAATTTTGTTGAAAAAAAAAAAATTTTGTGGAAAAAAAAATTTTGTTGAAAAAAAAAAATTTTGTTGAAAAAAAAATTTTTTCTTGAAAAAAAAAAAATTTCTTGAAAAAAAAAATTTTTGTGGAAAAAAAAAAATTTGTTGAAAAAAAAAATATTGCGGAAAAAAGAAATTTTGTTGAAAAAAAAAAATTGGAAAAACAAATTTTGTAAAAAAAAAAATTTGTAAAAAAAAATATTTTGAAAAAAAAAATTTTTGGAAAAAAAAAATGTTGGTAAAAAAAAAATTGGGGAAAACAAAATTTCTGTACAAAAAAAAAATATTATTTTTTTTTATTATTTATTATAGAATTATAGAATGCCTATTTAAATTCCTACGTACTGCGTGACAGAGTCAGTGAATCAGTGAATCAGGGAATCAGTGAATCAGGGAATCAGTGAATCAGGGAATCAGTGAATCAGTGTCGAGGGTAAATATATCCCCTATTTAAAATTATAAATCCGTTTTTGTCTTCGACTAAAAATCACGACTAAAGCGTTAAACTGATTGGATTGAAACTTCTTTATGAGATATTTCAACCTGTTTCAGCAGATTTTAGATTTGTGGAATGTGTTTATTTTGATCTAATTACGGATCGCCGAATATATCAAATCCAGGCTTTAAAATCTCACAAACTCGCTGCAACCTTCAAATAAGCTCAAATCAGCTGACAAACAGTAGCAATCGGTTAAGCGGAAATGGCTGCCTGTTTTTTCAGTTTTATAGTTAATGCCTATTGTTACATTTTTTAGCTGATCCCTGTTTTTTTTTTGTTTAGCTAGTCCATTAAGCAATAGCTTTTCTTTCTTTTTCGAATGGTTATTCGCTTTTTGAAATTTGTTTACGCTAAAGAAAAGTCCAATCTACAGATATTTCAGGCATAGCAGACATGTAAAATATAAATATAACTCGTGCTTGTGGTGGACATTTCGGGGGCGTAGGGTGAATTGTGAAAGAGTCATAGAAAAAGACTTCTTAGACATAGACAACGAGGAGATTATTTTTACAGAATATAAATTTGCTTTGTAAAGTAATTAAAAAAAAAAACAATTGAATTGTCTGCAGTATTAACCGAGACTCTTTGAATACACTGCCGGACGGTGGTCGGAGAATCCTTGTTAAGGACTTTTTAACATAAAACACAATAGTTGTATGCAAAGGGATTGCTAAGAAAGTGATACGAGACACTTAATTCGAAATACACTGCAGCAATCAAATTACGGCCCTAACTGGAAACAAGAAAATAAACTGCATTTATTTCATTTATCCGAAGTTTTCAATAATGCGAAGTCCGAGTTATAGAAATATGTTTCATTTAACCGAAGTTCGTTTTTTCACATGCAGAGAATGGAGCCGGCACTAAATTTACCTTTTAAGGCGTCAGATCGTTTTAATGTGAAGTTAGTCACTACGCAAAATCGAAACGTTGCAAACGCAAAGACTTTTTACAGTAATTAAGTGATTTCACCTAAGCGGAGTTGATATCATTGAAGTTCGATTGTTTGAGAGTAATAGAGATTTTTTCAATTAACCGTAGTGAAACGTATGAAAAACTAAGACAATTAACCATTAGAAATGGATGTTAGGGACGACCGTCTGTAGTGGTTAAAGGATGAAATATTTTGTGTCTATTATGCGGATTCGACTAATCGTATTTGTTATTTTCATTGGTACAACAAATAACTATTGGAAATTAACAGCAATTCTCTTATTAATAACCAGTAAAGTTAAATATATGAACTGCTGCAGCATGAAACACTCAGAGACTTGGAGTATTTTTTAGTTTAACTTTGTTAATTCCTGTTACGAATCCGATCATTGACAGAAGACATAAGTGGCATTTTTTCCGAATCTTTTGGAATTCGATAGACAATATTAAAAATTTGTATTTACAACTATATAGCAAATTCATTTATCTTTTTTCTTGACCACAAAGGAAAAACCAATGTCTTTTTCGCGGTTAGGGCTTGATATGATCAAGATACGAAACTTTTTGTAGATGAAAACTTGATTTTTTCCTTCTGTTAGCAATATTTCGCACAAAAGGTTCGGACTACACTTTTCGACCCACTCTAATGTTGATGCCAATAAGTCTTTGTATTGTGAAGTTACCTGTTGTTTGCTCAATAGAAACAAAACGACCTTGAGCCAGGAGAATAATCACGGCAAATTATACTCTGAAGCAGAAACAAGAAATGTTTCGCGAGATGATCGATTGGATTTTTATTAAAATCTCACCTATAACCGTAGTAGGTTTTCAGTCTGATATCTTTAATAAATCAATTAAAAAATATCGTCATTGAAATTGTTTTGCAAAAGTAAAATAGTATATCCAGCCATCAGATCCTAAAATGTCATCGAGGTACTCTCTCGGAGTAAGTCCGAGTATTCGGAATGCCAGAGAATATTTTAATATGACAGACCAGCTACCTACGGTTAATCGCCCACGAAAGTGGCAAAGAAAAGTTTCAGTTCGCATACAAAAGAATAAATAAAAGTCACTCTGTTAACTACACAACAACTTACCCACTGACGTCACACCGATACTGATGACATCCGGCTTCTATTAGTTAGTCACCTAGAATAGTCTTATCTAAAATGAACCATGGTATATATTGAGTTCAACACTCGCTGTGTTTTGAGTACATGAAGTATTAACGTGCATAGGCGAGCATAAAATTGGCGCCTATAAAGTAAATATTTATTTTTATACACCTGCAGTAGTATGAAAGCAATAGATGTCCCTCCCTCCCGTTTACTTCTTTAAGGTTCTTAGCAATTTGTTTTAATTTGAAATACCGGAAACTCGCACACTATTTCATGGAATTCTATATCAGAAAAAGAGAAAAACTCATGGGTCATTTCGGGACGGGAATTCCCGAACAAGAACTCCAACCACAATATATCGCTCGTTTAAAGTTTTTATGATTTTTTTTTTGGGTTACGACGGCCTTCTCGCAAATGAGCGCTAAATATTGTGTATAAACATGGTCTTTATCAGTTGGTTTTCCGACATCAAATAAGTGTTTGCATGACATCAATAACAATATAATTTATTTGCGAGTAAGTACACGCAGAGAAAAACTGCGTACTACTCAAATAGAGACCTGGAAATGTATTCAATTCAAGTACAATTGTACTTATAAGGTGTAAATAATACTCAGCTGTACGATTTTCGTATGCTCGGAAATTATACATACTTAAAATAAGTAAGTAATTGCTTAAAGTAAATTTGTACTGGGGTCCATACAATGAAGTTCAAAATTTCACAATTTAAGTAGTTTTTTTGAGTGTAAATGGCAAACGAATAATTATGTGGTATTTTTGTCCACGCACAATCTTGTCCATATTTTGTATTTAGTAATGCATTAACTCCATAACATTGGAAGTCAAGCCACGCCCTTAAAGAACCTCCCATACAAATGTATCATTTCGCCCACTTTGGACAACGTGTAATAAAATTCTGTTTCTGTAAAATTCGTTATTTCGCATTTGACTTTCCCAGATGTCCCACTTTTGGAATTCGAATTTGTTGCAATACAAAAATTGGGAGTTTTTACTGAGGGATGGGTCTTATATGTAAGTGGGTCTCAGCAACTGACACTTTCTCACTTGTATTTTCTTATTTTCATATAAATAATTTCTACCAAAATTCGAAACAAATCAATTGCGTTTCAATTGTTTCCGTTCTAAAATAGAATTACAGCTGTTGTTAAAACATCTAGATATTTGGACGGAAGCATTTAGTGTCATGATTAATTCTGATTGATTAAACGATTTATCGATTCATTGTGCACATAACACGACGTGTGATTTGTACGGGAAATTATTTCTCTGTTGGAATTGCAATGTTGATCTCTTCCCGTGTGATCGATAAAAGCATAGGTGCGGTTCCGTTTTATCGTTTATTACGGTAAATCCAAAGCACAGTGGCCCGAAACCGAGTGGATAGATGTATGATGAATTTCACAAATTATGCGAAATAATTCCGAAGCTGAAGATTTGTCAATTCTGCGGTCACAAAACCCCATTCAAAGTTCTGTTCCCATTAAGGTTACTTTGTGAAAACAAGTGGTAAATCTAATAGTTTTGTTAGCCTTCAACATGCATCCAGACCTAGCCCAACAGAACTATTGTAAATCTTTGGGCGATTTCTTATTTTATACAAAAACTTTGAATGCCCGTTGAAAGCGTAAAGGAAACATAAGAAACACTTAAATGTAAATATAAATGTCTATAGATATGTATGTACGGTGTGTACACTTGCACGGAATGAAATTCAAGTTCAAGTACAAACGTGCATAGATTTTTGCTCAATTTCAAATAATTTCGTATTTCAAATAAAATCCGAATGTTTTGTTCTGTGGCGTGAGTGAGTGTGGATGTGTTCTCATTACTCACACATTTTCTCCGTGCAGAGATGGCCAAACTTTTAAGAGTTCCGTGTGCCAACAACGTATGGTTTCAACACAACAAATTTGCTCACTTAATTAAAAAAAAAAAAATATCGTACTATTATTTTACCCTACACCACCCTGTAGTATATAACATATTACTGACGTTTGCCGCACCTAAACAGGAGGATGGCAGACCTTTACTAATTTATTATTGCGATCAGCAAGGAATCACCTTTACAATATACTCGTGAGTCGATATTTTCTTATAATGAAACGAGTTCCATAAAATATTCGAGATTGTGTTGTCTTATGGGCTGAGAACGAAGCCTATTGAGATCGGTTAATATTCATGTTTTCCACTGTCCCATGCTGACACTGGACTCAATTTGAATTCCTGCCACTCTCGAAGTCAAATACATATGATCTCCGATCTAACCAACCGTATATATCGGCCATTGCTTTGATATAGACTCTATGCAATGATCCCTCCCAATTTAGGGCCCTGCTGCTTGAAAAGATGTGTCTTTACCGTCCTGACGATTATTTGTTGCAGGTTTTTTATATTTTTATCTCAGATAAAAAAAACTCCATACAAAATGACCACACCAATTGTATACAACAATTATTTGTTTCAATGCAAACAAACATATCATTCCACGTAATTATTGAATTGTTTGTCAACTTTGTGAGAAGGTATAAAATTCTCAATTTGGTACAAATATGTACATTAGAGCGACTCGCCAAAAAAAGTGTTCGATGTTCCCTCCTAAAAATTAACCTTGGACATTTTTAAGATGACATCTAAAATATTTTGGCTCCAGCTTTGATCTCTCGTGAGCTGGACCATTTTGAAAAAGGGTCTATTTTTGCATGTTTTGTTAATTTGAGAGTCTGTTGCATTAACAACATATACAATATGGATATCATAAGAAAGGTTTTTTTAGGACGCGTCCAACTATATATACAATTTGTCAAAGGACGATCACCCATGTCCTATTTTTAAGGATATTCTGCAAAAAAAAGTGGTTTTTGAATTTTTTGTTCGGAGTTGTTTGTAATAAAAATGGCAAATTAACATATTTTAATGTCTAGGCAATTTAAGTAAATACGGGTTTCGCCTTTTTTTGAAATTCGTGCTAGTTCGCGTTTTGACAGAAATGCAATGGGGTGGTAACTCTACGTATTAAATAGGGCAATATGGGTATCAATTTTTTTCTTTTTTTTCTTTCTTTCTTCTTTTCATTCTTTCTTTCTTCTTTTCTTTCTTCTTTTCTTTCTTTCTTTCCTATCTTTCTTTTCTTTTATAAGAAAAAAACACTTGTTTAAAAGAATATTTTTTTACAGATGATTCAAGACTCATTTATTGCGATTTTGAAAAACGTTATAAGGCGATTTTAAAAACCGTTACAACAAATCCTTGCGTGATTCTATTTTAGTATACTGCTTGCGCGACACGATCTGTTTCGCAATATAAGCCGGACGATTTTTATCGATGACCGATACTTTCGATTGACTGACAACGTGTACAAAACGCTCAGTGCTTTGTGAATGGCAAGGAAATTCGGAAATGAATTCGTTAATAAAACTTATATTTTTGTATGTTATTTTTTCACCTGGAATATTAATAATTTCATCAGAATTTTGAAGACTCAACAAGTATTCTTGTGAGTAGAACTGTGTTCAAGGTGGTTCTATACCAGTTTCAATTTCATTCCAATTTATCATGGCTTTGAGCGATTCACAATTAAAATTTATTTTAGGCACAGTAAATTGTCGAATTTGTTGGGTGGTACGTTCACGTGATTTTAAAATTATCTCGTAGGCTTGAAGTCGTATGTCCTTGCTCTCATCTGTTATCATTGACAAAATTATGTTTTCCGGATGGGCGAAAAATCCATTTATCTGCACTGATCTTTGGACTATATCTTGCATATGCTCTGGTAATTCGCGTATCCATTTAATGTAAAGCACTGAGCGTTTTGTACACGTTGTCAGTCAATCGAAAGTATCGGTCATCGATAAAAATCGTCCGGCTTATATTGCGAACCAGATCGTGTCGCGCAAGCAGTATACTAAAATAGAATCACGCAAGGATTTTAAAATCGCCTTATAACGTTTTTCAAAATCGCAATAAATGAGTCTTGAATCATCTGTAAAAAAATTTTCTTTTAAACAAGTGTTTTTTTCTTATAAAAGAAAAGAAAGATAGGAAAGAAAGAAAGAAAAGAAGAAAGAAAAGAAGAAAGAAAGAATGAAAAGAAGAAAGAAAGAAAGAAAAGAAAAAAATTGATACCCATATTGCCCTATTTAATACGTAGAGTTACCACCCTATTGCATTTCTGTCAAAACGCGAACTAGCACGAATTTCAAAAAAAGGCGAAACCCGTATTTACTTAAATTGCCTAGACATTAAAATATGTTAATTTGCCATTTTTATTACAAACAACTCCGAACAAAAAATTCAAAAACCACTTTTTTTTGCAGAATATCCTTAAAAATAGGACATGGGTGATCGTCCTTTGACAAATTGTATATATAGTTGGACGCGTCCTAAAAAAACCTTTCTTATGATATCCATATTGTATATGTTGTTAATGCAACAGACTCTCAAATTAACAAAACATGCAAAAATAGACCCTTTTTCAAAATGGTCCAGCTCACGAGAGATCAAAGCTGGAGCCAAAATATTTTAGATGTCACCTTAAAAAATACCAATGTTCATTTTGGAGGGGGTACACCTTGCACAAATTTTGCTTCCACATAACTTGAGTCGCTCTAATGTACATACATGTGTATGCGTTGTGTTTATTATAACATAAGCACAAGTGCGAAACTTGTAAGTGATCTCTTCAGAATAAATTTGGGACAATTTGGTTAGAGATGTTCAGCATATGGAAAATTTTGCAGTTTTTTCTGCGACGTGTTGTTACTGATCACAAAGTCTAGTTGAGTCTTAAAATTGTTTTTACTTTGAAATTTATTGATTTTGCAAGTCTTAATTGGATACATGACTGGACGACCATTGAAATTAAATACCTGCAATGTTCAGATTTCAATTTTCCGGTGAACTTGTTTGGGAACACTCCCTCCATGCCACTGGTCGGTAGGAGCTGGACGTTGTCGCAACAAAAACTGGGCAAGTGAAGAAATCTCAAACGGCTGGCGCATCGGCTGTAGTAGGTGGGGGCGTGCTGTGCTCAGCTCCGATGTTTTCTCATCTTTTTAAATCTAACATTGAATTCATAAAAATAGCGACGAACAAATGACAAACGTTAAATCAAGTTTCCAAATACGACTGCGTTACCAATCGTCTTGCGCGCAAATTGGCGACGCCGCCGCTTCAGTAGCGTTTTAATGTGGTATCCAAACTCACAAACACACAGACACGCAAACAACAGACAGACACAATACGGACACATTGGCTTTAATTAAATTGCGCTCTAATGTTTAATGATTCACCATTTACCGGAATTGCTAAGAAACAAACAGAAACAAACGAGATGCACAAACACACAGACAATCCTTCACAGTGACCGCAATGGGGGGTTTGACGGCCTGTCAACGGGCCGACTAGGCAAGACTACGAAAGCGACAAAAGAAAATCGGTATTAACACTAATATGAACGAAAATCCTAGGTTGTCGGACAAGGACGAAATGTTTCAACACCTGATAACAGTATATTTTTGAGAAACGCATTTTACGCTGAACAGGGGAATCGTTCGAAGAAGCCATTCAGATATTGCCGCACTCGCAAGCCTTGCAAATTATGGCACTGGAATTTCCACTCGAGTACACACACACATGGACACACAAATTCATTAAATGAACTGCAGCCAACTATTCTAAACAAATTATTAAGCATTTAATAATAAATTAAATGAAATGTTTATTTGTACGTTTATTTTGTTGGTGAGCTTCTTCGTCGTCGTCTCTGCTTGTGTCCGTCCGTCCGTCCATCTGTGGAAGCCATAAACAAATTAATACACGCTGCCCCAATAACAGCAACAACAATGACCGACAGACTCATTACACATAAAAATAAAACAACAACCAAATCATAACAAATTACGTACGTACATCGAGAGAGTCAACGAGGAACGGACGACGAAAGAAAAGGAATACTTTTCGAAGATGCGCCACACACACACACACACATAAGTCATGTGAACGTATTGGACATAAAAATGAATAATGAGCGAACACTTTAAAATAGACATTGAATAGAATTGAAATGTTTTTAAAAAATTTCAAATGCCGCTCATTAAAATAACGAACAAAATTGCAAAGCGTGAGAAATTTTGTCGAACGGTGCTAAACAACAACGAAAACCCTTTCACCGCCCCAGGCTCCATAAACGATTGACCCGAATAGTGGATTTTTATCAAAGAAATCATCTTATCTCGGAGGTTGGACATCCTGGGGATGTGCCAACACTTTGACTGCCCGTGAAAGCAGACAGTCTGTGGGAGCATTTCCCTTTCGAACGAATCTGATAATCACAAGGAAGTCTACTAGCAATTATAATATATAATTATATAATAATTATTAATTAGATACCATCACGTTCATCCATATGATCCAGATTCATATAAAATATCATGACGATCATTTAATTAAATGGATGTTTTGGTAATCTCATTGTTGCTTGGCATTTTCCATTTCCATAAAACCCGAAAGGATAGACAAAGTTATGTACGGCTTCCCGAACGGCTGAAAACTGCATGTACAGAGGGAAATACAATAGACCCAAACTATTCTATTCAGAATTATGGAAACTATCACGGAATTACAGGACGGAATGGGAATTATTCAAAATATATTTTGGAAACAATTCTAGGCTACTGATCTGTTTGAAATAGAGAAATGAAAATTCACACTGCCATATCCAAGATCATTTCGAGATTACCTGTGACATTGGAATCCCATCGATAGGAATCTTCATAAGAATCATCCCCTGTGTTCCACTGAGCCGAGTAGAATGGCCGGGCCGAAAAAGTACTTCCATAATTGAATCTACCTTGTACTGTGTCCATGCGTTTAACCCGTCTTATGAAGATTCCTTCGAGAAGAAATCCCTTAAGACTAGCCAGGTTTATTGGTGTTCTGTTCTTATCAAGGCCGATCGGTCGTGGTATTTTAAAATCCAGAAACTTTACGGTGATTAGCGGCAATTTACAAAAATATATTTCAGGGATCCACAAAGAAATGTATTTCAACGCTAAAAACCCATTTGGAATTAAAAGAAAACTTTCTTTTGTTTGAACGTCAATTAACAAATTCTAGAAAAGTAAGGGAGTGCAGAATCGAAATTAAATATATGTACGTATACATATGTATATAATTGGACGCCGAATCGATATTTAGTTGCCGTTAAAACATCAAAAAAGGATGTGGTAAATTTCCTCATCCAAATACATTACGACGATAACTCAACCATTTCTGCTGAGTAACCTATTTCAAAAGTAATCAGGATTATTGTACGGGGTAAAAATAAACAGAATCTCTTAATTTGAATCAATTTTAGTCGAGATTATTCATTTGTCGGAAAATGAAATCAACGAGAACCCCGAGACAAGACTCATTCATCGACTTGCAAAACGTTCAGACGATCGGTAGTCACCAGGAATTACATATTGGAGGTGGTACCGTCGTTTTGTGCTGGCCAGATGTCTGTCGGTCGCTGCCAAAATCAAAAACACTATTTTTAAATCATTCAAAAATTCTATATTTATCAGATCAGGAAAAACAATATTCACAATTTATATTTTCACAAATGGCAAAATGAGCCAACAAACAACACACAGAAAACTGACCGACCAACCGACCAAAAACAAACGGCAGCATTTAAAGAAAACAACAAAATATTCTCAAATTGTGGTATTTTTAGGCAAAATTCACAAGTGGTGTTAAAAATAAACAATTCGGAACGAGAAGGTGCTGCAGGGCGCGGTGAGTCGATGAGAGTGAAATGGACTCAACGAATCGCAAATTCGAAAATAAACACAATCACCATGTGAAGATGGGTGTACGTAGGGACGGCACGGACGTACATAGTAGGTTTACCCACCACCGTCCCCCTTTGGTGGCGGGTATTGCGAATAAAGACCACCAAGTAAACAAACCGAATTCTGAATGAACAGCTTCTCTTTCTTTTGGACGATGGACACGCAGGCCGCTTTGAATGGAAGGCGTGTGGACGAGGTTGGTGTGAATGTAGCGCCAACTGAGAAACGCATTAAAGAGAAATGTGCGAAGACAACAACAATAGCAACAGCAGCAAATAATTGTTGCACATTTTTTTTTTTTGCCACGGCCATCTATGAAATCTAAATTTGGAAGTATTTCAAGAATTCCACAGCCAGCAAATGCACGGAGGACGTGAATGGCAAAAAAAAATCGACCAGCTATTTTTGGCTCACACATGTGCGCGCCTCGCATTGTGACACGTTAATTGTTATGGTTGTTGTTATTATTATTATATTGGCCATTTTTTGCCATTTTTTGCCGTTATTTCGGTTTCCAGGTGGTTTCCGAGTTCACCACCATCATGGACGAGAGCGACTGTTATCGGATCGTTTGTTTTATTGAGCTTACCTTCTTAAAATGTGCCAAAGGAATTCGTCATTATTGAAAGAAGCTCCGTTTTGTAATCTGCAATAAAAAGAAACGACAACAATTAAACTGTAAATACGAACAACTGTTTTAATTATATTCGTAGCTTTTTTTATATTCGTGGTAAACAGAAGGGCAATACAAGGTGATTTTGGGTAGCTACAACACATGAGTGCTGGTGAGAAAGAGTTTACGTTTTGGGAAACGAAGGTCAGTTTTCGTTCATTATAATTGGAAATTAAGGGCCTTATTCTAAAGGGTTCTACTACAGGGTTCACCAACAAGAGGTGTTATATTGAATCATCCGGTATTTCTGTAGCTGTCGCTTTTGAAGCTTCTATTCTTTGACATTTGACAAGTGGAAACTACGCCATTACTTAAAATGTAACGATACACGGTTCAACAACGCATTGAAATTAAAATAAAAACAAAGGGTGAAGAGGCGATCGCAATTGGCCATCGAGATCTTGTGATTTAACACCTTGCGACTTCTTCCTTTGGGGCCACGTGAAAGATAAGGTACAAAGCCAATTGCCCAGCCTCAAAGATAAATTCGTCAGGCCATCGAGGACATAGCGCATCTAATAAAGATAATTACTGAAATCTGAAAAGGACGAAACATTCGCTTCTTCCTAGATGCCAAACAGTTTACTTCCGCATCGAAAAGACTTGTCCAATGTAGAAATCACACATGCTGTCGAAAATTGTTATTCCAGATCTCCAATCTGCTGGAAGATCGTAGAACCATAGAACAGATTAACAGACTGATAGAAAAAAGAGGCAAACTTTCCGTTGAACGAAAGGAATCGCTCAGACTTTAAAATTCGCAAGTAAAAGGTGTTTTTTTTCGACGTGTGGTTTTCCAGAAGAATCAAGAGGCATATAATTTAATGTTATGGCCAAGATTTTCGACAAGCGAAATAGTCCAGTGGTGTTAAATCGCACGATCTGGGAGGCCAGGCCTTCAATAAATAGATTGTTTCGTTGGCTGTATGACATGTAGCGCCGTCCTGTTGAAACCAAATGTCGTCCACCTCATCACCCTCCAATTCAGGCATGAAACAGTTGGTAATCGTGGCTCTATAGCGTTCCCCATTGACTGAACATAATGACCGGCTTCATTTTTGAAGAAATATGGACCAATGATTCCCTCTGCCCATAAAACAAACCAAACAGAGACTTTTTGAGGGTGTAACGGCGTCTCAACAACGGCTTGTGGATTTTCATTGCTCCAAATTCGACACTCAACCAAATTGAGCTTTTTCCCTGAACAAAATTTTCTTGTGAAAATCGACATTGGTGGCCATTATTTTGGCGAAAGTTATTCCGGAGTGAGTCTACTATGAAATGGCAAACCAGAGTGAGCATAAATCAAGTGACAGCTGTCAAAAAGACCAACTCCGAAAAAAGTGTGGCCAGATTGAAAATCACCAAAAAAAAGGAGGTAACGAAACAAAATTCAAACCGCTACCATAATTAACATCCACTACATTGAATTTAGAATCTGAAAACGACGAAAAATGTTTACGTTGTGGACTTCATTTTTTATACTTCATGAAAGTGTAACTGGTCTCTGGTACATTCCCAACTCTACTCCATAATATCTCTAGGTACTTCTGGTGAATATTTCTGTCTAAACCAATTCCTGCCCATAGGCCACATGAGGACCACTCCATATTACAAATCCTAACCGGGCTTTATCATTTCAGTGCTAGGCAAAGAAAAAAGGGTAATGCAATTCCTTAAAACTGAAGTGGATATTGTGTTTCAAGATGTCAGCTTCCGAGTACGTGGAAACAAAGAGGCTGACTTTCAGAACAAAAGATATTACCAGCCCGGACTGTTTCATTGTAATTCATTTCACTCTTGTTAGTTGTCTTCAAATCGTAATTTATATCGTCTTGTCCCTAAAACATCAACGAATCCAGTCTGACGTGTGACTCTTGTACGTAAGTAGATACTGGACTGAATTCCATGGCAGCCAAAGAAAATCGCTAGCCGCATGAAGAGACAGCTAACGAATGTTTTCTTTTCATTTCAGTGTAACCAACTTGTGTTTCAAATACACACTCGCTGTAAAGATAGAGATCGAGAGGGCGAAAGCGATAGAAAAAGAGAGCGACAGAGTAGTAACCATTTTCGTTTGTTACCTAATTTTATTTACGTTTTTTATTGTCACCACTGCCTGCTGTAGTCTTGGAAAGCAACAACTTTTTTTGGCAGCATCCAAAGAATTTTTGTGCAGAAGTTCAAGAATTATTCTGATAAGTTTTCGCCAATAAAAATAAATGTAACCAAAGCCAATGGCCGCCATTTTTTGTAAATTACAAAAGCTGAACATTTCTATGGGCTTCATTTTTTAAAATATGAATATTAATACCCGAAGCTAAAGAGAGAATTTGATCAGCGAACACGTCATGTGTTCAAGTGTGTTGGGGTTGCCAGCTGCTGTTAAAGAACTGCAGAGCAGATCGCACGGTGTTCGTTTCGCCTGAGAAGAAGTATACATATAGCGCACATTCGTGGCGATCGTTCAATTCGCATCTTTGCCCGGTTTCCGGCGCTAGGACAGAGATGTTCCCATTTTTCGGGCTTTTAATATGACAAAAACTAACGAATTTGTGCGATACTTCATCCCGGGGGGAGAGTCCAACTCTTACATCGTCATCGTTGGGTCCATGTACGTACGTACACCTTTGTTGCCCCCACTGTCTGCGTACATCATTCCGATGTGGTTTCTCTCGTACACATGGACAAGTTTCCCAAAAAGAATTTCTATTTATACATTCATCAATTTGAATTGAACGACGAAGTGAAGTAATAAAAATCAAAGGCAACAACATCATCAAATGTGGGTGTCTTGAAACGAAACACACACAACTTATTGATTCTGTACGATTACACTGTGCAACAGCATTTATTCGGTTTCCCACCACTCACAAACATATTTGAAATTCTAAATTGTTTTAAGCTTTTTGTTCTTTTTAAGAAATGTTTATATTAGAGAAAATCTTGTGCAAAACTGTGAAACACAATAACTCAAGAACGATATGTGTTTTTCGGGGTATATTTGCTTTATATGGAACCCGATTACACTTTTCTTAAACCTTCATTTTGTACTCCCAAGTACAGTTCGCTGTTATGTAATTCAGCTCGGCTGCCCAAGTCAGCTTTTTTAAATGCTTTCTTTTTCTAACAATTTGGCAATGAGTTCCCATCATATTCCTGATATTGTTCTTAAGAATTTTAACTAACACACATTTTCAACGAATTTCTATTTGTTGACTATTTTCGAGACTTTTTAGTTAGTTTTGTTGCACAGTGTTATGACTGTTTTCAGTGAAATGATGTGCGATTCGATTGGGAAAATTTCCAACCAACATTTCTAATGGCCACAAATCATTTAACAAAAACAGAAACAGACGTTTAACACAACAACCAATTGACCAATTAAGTTTACACTCTTCGACTTCGACAGACTGAAGAGGAGAATTGCAAGAGCCATTGACAGAACGACACACCTTTGCCAGATATGACATATGCGCTCCAGGCGAACATCATTGGAGTCATCCTCTTGGTCAGAGGAGGAGAATCGATACCAAACCGAAAGCCGGACTTGAAATCTATGAAAGTGTTAAACGGACGGAATGGACTGACGACTGTAGAGTAGACGACGGCGGCACTCACATATGGTGCGAATGTATTAAACAGCTTTTACCCACGACTTTTGTATTTTTCTTTTTGGTTTGAGTTTGCGATAAACCGACTCTACATGAACAGATAACTACGACTGTGCTACAATGTTACAGCCAGACACAGACAGACGCACGTGCATGTCGGGAAGCGGCGAGCGGGTGAGCCAAGACGTGATTTGCGCACATTTATTACTACAGCACTCACTCACACACACACACGCACACAGACATGCAAACAAGGGCAGTTTGTAAGCCAATAATGGCAAAAATACATTAAACAAGTTCATGTTCAGTCAGTCAGTCAGTCATACAGTCAGGCAGACATGAAGAATTCAATTCCAACCACAATTCACATCATCTCAGCTCCAGGTTGGTTATGACTAAACAATGCGCAACCCGATGATGATGTCGACGATTATGATGATGATGATGGTGATCTCAATAAGACGAAGACGACGACAACAATGTACTTCCAAATGCTCAAGTGGAAAGACACACAGTCTGGTGGGACTTCAATCCGGAATGAGGCACCAATTTTACGTTACTCAGTGGCAGTCACAATTTGCAACACAAATGTTAACAGCAGCATTACAAGTTTTGATCGTCATCTTAATCATCATTGTCCCTCCCTCTTCCTCCCTTCGACATGTTAGCTCCTTCACCTCCATTCAAGCGAAACACTGTGTGTCCACTGATCAAACTCTAAGACTTATGATTCTGACATTTTTTCCACACAGGTCTCATCGTAAAAAATGAAAAGCCAGTGAAGTCCGCAACACTCTGAGTGGTGTCATTGGTGGTCACTTCTCCCAAGACATGGAGAGAAATATTAAATCCCTGATTTCTATCTAAATTGTACACCCCAGCCATAAGAGGTAAATATGTTGAGACGTCGTCGGAATAGAAGCCACGATCGCCGGCTAGTTGCAGCTAGTGAATATCTTCAAAACAGACCCAGACAAAATACGGCACAATTAAATATTCTATTGAAGTATGAGCAGCGGTTGACAAAGTGCTAAGGGAAGCACGTGGGAATTATTTAGATGTACGTCCGAAAAAAAAATGAACTGCCCAGAGACGTCTGCTATCAGACCAATTCTATCGTAAGATGCCAAAGCAACACAGCTTTAGAGATACACGTTCATGTCACGAAACAATCTGAAATACCCGTATACATTGAGTACATTTCCCATTGTGTCACAGAGAATTCACCTAGATGCATTGATGTGCCATATTCACCCAAAAGTCGGCGGTTATTTCAAATAATGACAAAAGTGCGCAATCTCAGCTGTCCGCACACAATTATATCGTTCCAGGGAAGTATCTCTGCTTCTAGCCTAACCTAGCTTCTTTGACAATTTATAATCCTAATAGGTCTTGCTGATCAGGTTGTCCGAATCGATGTAAATATCGTTCTTTTTTTGGTATAAGGATCATGGATCATGAATTTCGATACATTTTGTTTTTTTTTTTATTGCATTTTCCAACATTTGTCTGTGTCCGACTCCACTGTCAATCGACGAAGGTGTGCACAACACAGCGAAGAGAGAAAACGATGCTGTATTTTTTGTTGTTGTTGTATTAGAAACCATTAACAAATGCTTCAGACGGTGTTGTCTTCCAGTGATCGAAGCCAGCCTTCCAGCCGGTCTATCTCACAGTGAAATGGAAGATGATCTATATGCTGGAGGCAGAATGCCTAATCATGTTTATAGCTCGTTTAGTTATTCGTTTACGGAGCTAAACAGCAACAACGACTAGGCCAATATTGATGGCTGTTACCGTTGTTGTTGACGACGGTGTTTGGATGGCGGAGTTGTACATTCAATGGCTCATAAATTGTCCAAACTACTTTGGAGGCAGTCGCAGACACTAGCGCACTGCCATCCATTTGAATTTTCTTTGGCTTGCACGGCGAATGCTTGCAACGGCGTGTTGGTGGGGCAGGAGGGAGGCCACCGCGTCTAATCTAGATAAGCGTCATTATCAATTGTGCCGCGATGAGCCAATGTTCAAGTCGACAAGAAGAGAAGCGACGGGACGAGACGAGAAGGGGCGCTTACAACAAAGTCCCCCCATCACTGTCAACGTTATTTAGTGAAAGACATCTCGCTTGAGCGCAACAGTTGTGTACAGGAGCCACTTCTGGACTTTTTTCTTTGTTTTCAATAAAAGCCCATTAAAGTCAACAATAAAAGTATCACCAGCAGCAGCAGCAACGACATCGGCGATGTGAACTTCGCAGCCACGACACTGATGGCAAGAGGATGAAAACAAGTGCGCGCAATCATTCCAATCGTCAATGTACCATGTACAGACCGACTAGAAGGGTAATGGGGCCATCGAATTACCCACGAAATGTAGATCAGCTGTATCGGTTCTTGTTGCTGCTGGATCTATCCGAGAGAGAGAGAGGAGTCTAGTTCAACAAACAACGACGCTGTCTTTCGCACGTACCACTCTGGACGTGTTTTCATTCGCCAGCCGAGCCAAGCCATTTACTTTTCATGGTGGAAACGACAAAAAGGTTTTCTTTTGCCTGCTATCTTTAATCGCTCAATTTATGGATCATCCGAAGATAGTTGAGTTTACGACCCTAACACTCTCTTACATCGAACAGAACCATAAACATGGCCATAATGAGGCAGTTGCCGTGATCTTGGCTGATATGGGATCGGCCGACCATTTTCATTTCATTCGGGTGGGACTGTAGTCGGAACAAGGGTATATCCTATAAAAATGAGGCATGGCGAAAAATAAAAGATTGCACTAGAATAACCGACTGAGAAAGTGGACAGAGGAAAATCTATCGACAGATTTAACAACAACGTCAATAAATGCAATGAATTTGCACAAAGTTGGACGAACATCTGTGTTGGCCAACTTTCCCCCTTACACTTTCCCACTTCCCTTTGACTATGCATGTACTGGAATTATAATTGCTGAATTTATAAATGGAAAAATAGCAAATGAAACTTTTTGGGTTGAAATTTCTTTTAATTTTTCAACTAAAATATTGAAGAGACATTTACAACTACGTAATTAAACAAGATTGATTTGAAGAAATGTCGGTATGATTTCACCACAAACTATAGGACATGTTTGCGCAAACATGAAAATATCAAGTTCCTTTTGACATTTGTCCCACATTAATGTAGGATTAGCTTGTATGAGAAAATAAAGGTTGCGAATTGCGCAGGTCCTTTAGTCGATGGTAGATCAAGAGATCAAGTACAACAAGTGACGTCACAAATGGAATATGTCTGCAAATAATACAGGCTACTCCTGTGTAGATCACTTATGAGCTACGTGAAATAGGTCTAGTTAATTAATTAAATTGTTAGAAAACATATTTGGAAACAATAAGGACGAATTATTGCCTACATAAACCGAAATTTGAAAAAAAAAAAATTAAATGCAGTTCAATTAATTCAATTAAACAAACAAATAAATAGCGAATAAATTGAAAAAAGTTACCAGTGTGGCAAAGGTGTTTCTTATTTGCTGTGACCCAAGGACCATAAATCACCGATGAAGAAGTGTGTCAGTTTCCGTAACTTTGCCTTGAATCAAAACAAACACAAAGCTTGAATCTTTTTTGAAATTTCTACTTCCACAAAGAAATAGAAATAAATCAATGATCTCCATTGTTAAATTGAACATTTATTGTTTCAACAAATTAACTATGAAATTTTAATATTAACAATTTTTATGGTTAACAAATTTAACAATGCATTGCTAAAACAACAATTATTACTGTAATTATTAACAATTTTCATTGTTAAACAATTCAACCATGGACTAGTTAAATTAACAGTTATTATTGTAAAAAACCAGTCAACAAGAAAATGTTTAAATTAACCTTATACAACGCAGACTCCAAATCATGTTTATTTATGGTTAAGTTAACCTTATATAAGGTTACCTTTTTTTTTCTGTGTTGTGGAGTGATTTGTTCATCGAATAATGAATTACCCTTGAACTTGAGTTGAGGGGATGTGTGTGGTACAATTTGGTCTATGTACAGTGCACTCTAACGTAACGTAACGGGCTCACATAAACGGCCACTTGTTTCAATTCCAGTCCGCCGCAGTCCACTTATGTACTTCTCTCATAAGCGGGCACCGCTCATAAGCCGACACATTTCTCAATCCCTTAGAGAGAGCACACAGTATTGTGTTTCTCTATACATGAGTTGTGTAGGGTCGGCATCGCTTGGACCCCCACCAATTGTCAACAATAAGGGACTGGACTGTAGTTCATCCATCAGAAGCTCGGTCACATCATAGCCGAGCTATTCTTCACGTTGTCTTTGTAAGAAGTTTGCAATCAAACAAAACTGAATGATATTTCATTCAGGCAAATCTCTCTCATTGTTTTCAGTTTTGCACAACAAACACAATGAAAACATGAAATTCTCATATCAACTCGTAGCGTCCGTGGACCGATCTTTTTTTATTGTCCCAATTAAATCCATCAATTAATTGTAGCTTCAATTAAATACCCCCAGAGGGGCACTAAAAGCACAGAAAGATAAACAGTGAAATTTCATAACAACAAGCAGCAAGAGGAAGACCGACAACAAAACACCCTTAAGGCATTTAAAACATACAACAACATTGGCAACAGCACCAGGAGAATTTGTGTCCACACACGCGGCACTATTCACTTGAGACATTCGTTGGATGGGTTTGAATAATTGAACGTTTGAGCGGGTTGACAACTCTGCTGGCGGCAGGATGATGTCGTCATCATGGAAATGGCTCGACTCAATCTTCTCCTTTTGTTTATTTGTGACACAAAATCCTATTAGATTGTCACCTTTTCCAACCAACTGAATGGCTGTTGGCCATAAAGCCAACGTTTCATTAAATGGTCAAAATGAGTTTTCCACTCGGCCATTAAAAAATCTTAGGGCAATGGGCGGCTTTGCCTGTAAAAATGGAAACAATTTAAAGAGGGAGAGGTGCCAACGTAAACTAAGTAATGGTCACGGTCACTCGGCTAGCTCTTGACGACGTGCATCGGAGTTGTTATGGTGACGGGTGGGTAAAATGATACGACCGGTCACCAGCAGTAACCAGAGAGAAATTATAAAACCGTAGCATTTGATTGTGACGTTGCCGCCGAGCTACACTCGCGCACTGGCGTTTAAATTTGACACTTGTTGTTGAGCTTGGGAAATTGTCAACGGCACAAAAAGCGGCTAATCTCTGCTACTCTTCCATGGAATGATATCAATGGAAGTGGCGACGAGACATCTGAATAAGCCATGACAGCTGCGACTGCGACTTAGTGTCGTATATGGCGGACTCTAACGAAAATAACCTGTGGCCACATATGACGGACGGACGAGGAATAACATGCAGCAGTTCAACATTTCAGGCGGGGCTAATCACAACATCATGCCTTTGTGTGGAGATGTAGAGTGGAGTGGATTTTATTTCTACACTCGGTGTCAAGAAATTGGACACTGGAACATTGGAGGCCGAGCGTCAAAAATACACAACGAAACTCTGGATAATATTTCACAATTATACGATGAGATGGGAAGGAAGTGCAAATAAAAGTCATGTTGTTATGGACAGTCTGTGCCATCAGTTGGCAAATTCCAATGTTTGAATGTTCACATCCACATCGAGGCTAGTGTAGCGGATATTCCAGAGCTTCAAAACGATCCCATGACACGACTACCGATCCTGTGTTCGTTAGTTAATTTCAAATACGAATTTCCCTTTCGAATCACTAAACAAACTGTAACTACTTTCACATAAATTATTAAATTTCGTAAGAGCTGATTGATACAAAATGCATTTCCTAATGTCGCTGGATCATTAAGAAGACCCTGGAAGTGACCCTCACAGCTAATTTATCAAAACTGCTTTTGTTTTTTAAATGCTAGACACTAAATCTTCGCCAGTGACCCAGGCGGTGAACATTAGTTCGCCCACATCATTCACAGCCGGAGTTTACCTTGCGTCACTCCGCTACTTAGCAAAGACCTGGGCGCTATTCTGGACTGGCAACGCCGTTGCCTCCACGAATTAAATTTTGTTTAGCACCGGTTGTATGTGTCAACGAAAAGACATCAGTTGCATGTGCGATTTTGTGAAAACGACATTGTGAAATCTAAGTAGAAGCTGGTGACTGCCGGTCGGTACGCCCGTTAATAGAAAACAGACTTGGCGGAGACGCTTGAGGTCTATGGTTACCTGAAACGGTTTGTTGACAGTCTAAATATGGCCCAAATAATAAATGTTTTTATTTTGTTCATGTGGCGGTGGTGGCGGCGGCGGCGGCAATAATTGCTGCTGCAACAGCTTCCACAAGGCAGCCCGCGAAGAGGCCAACAGTGCTCTACAGTGGTGGCTGGCAGCAGCTAATTGAACAAATTGCAATTATGACGCTCTGCCTTTGTCGACTGGCGGCATACTGACGCTTTTAATGCGCTTTGGCCATAGCAGCAGCGAGCGCGCAGATTGATCTTGAATGCAGATCTAGAATATTTGTCACGTTCCAGTGTTTCTCCGATTACACCTGAGATACGAGCGCAGAAAAAGTGGAACAACGCGTTTTACTCTGATTCGGAATGTATGCAAGTGTGCAAGTGTGAATCTGTGGAGGCCTGATCATGCTATTGCATGATTATCGTTTAGCGAATAACTGCCTACTCATCATCATGCCAGTGCTTAGATATCGGGCTACACATGCAATAAGACAACAAACACACCAACCGATGCATGAGAACTGAGCAGAGGCGTCACTAACAAGGCCCTTTCACAAGTATTTATTGTTGCTTCCAACAGATCCGATTTATGTATGCGCTCAGCTGTGGAAAGCCACACCCACCTGTTACACTTTTTACCACAATATGTGGTGTTGCTCAGTCCAAATAAATGGCATACCACACCACTTTGTTCTGAATCTATTTTAAGAATGGCAAATCTATTATTTACTTCCATCAAGCTCACATTGAAATTACTATTTCACAGAAATGTCTTTCATCAAACATCGCACGGAGGCAGGCATTGAATGCAACTCAAGAGTATGTAAGAGAGTGATAAATTTGAAATAGAAAACGTCGTCGATACATGTAAAATAGTAGGAGTTTGAACCAAAGAAATCGTATGTCATGCATCAACTGGGTGTTCTTCCATCTGAAGAGAGCGATGTGTGGAAAATAAGCCACTGTCATGCGACAAGATCCCTATGTCAACTTCTTTGTGTCGAAATATGAACTGAACTGACAAAGAATAGTTTACGGGATTTTTCACAAATGATAAGGAAAACCAAACGATGGGAGGGTTACGAGGCTTTAACTCCTAAAAAGGTATCAATTGTCCCGAAAGGTGTGTGTTAGAACAATATTGGGCATTTAAAGATTGGTGGTTGTAAACAAAAAAGTAGTCAACATAAAAGCACAACCGTTGTATGCATTTTTAACTATTTCGATTCTATCGTTTTGAGCTTCATTCATTACAGAAACAGGGGATAAACAGTGACCCCTGTATTTTAATATTTTTAATTGAATGCGATTTTCGGCGCCTGTAAATTTGACCAACTATTTACTGGTTTATTTAAAGAGTTTCACTGTCCAGTAGTGTTTTTTTTTGGTTTGTTGAAAATGCCGGCTTGCTTTTTTTCTGTCGAGTCATGACTTTGGCAGAACGACAGTGAAAACGATGTTGGCGACAATAAAAACCGTTGTCATGTCAATTGTAAATGAAGCTAATTGCATCGCATGTGTTAAACAAAACAATACAAAACTCAAAAAGCAAAGATATTTAGGCAAGACCTTCCCCTGAATGTAAAAGTTCATTGTTGGAGCTTACATGTTTTTGACGGTTATGTCGCGACATTAACAACAACAATTTAGACCGGCAACAGTTGCAAATATGCAAGTATTTGTAAGATGTAGAAACCAACTCCATAGGCCAAAAGTAAAATATAAAAATACGAAATGTCCTTTCATAGTTCTTGTCTACAATTCATTTGTTACCAGTTTACCACATCAAAACTGGTTGACTTTTGGCCGATGGAGTTTGACTGGGGATCGTTCGGTGACTTTGCATATTTTTCGCCGCAATGTCTTTTGACTACAGATCTGGCAACTACAATCAATTGCAAACCGACACTCTTAAAACATAGAGAACTCTTAGAAAATTTAAAATTGTTTGGGTTTTTGAATTTAAGAAAAATCACACATTTTTGTCACTTAAACCCAATATGTGAATAATTTTTGATTTTATAAATGTGTTTGTCCCGATAATTACCCAAAAAGTTGTATATTTTCAACGAGGCAATTAAGCGACGTTTACTGTTTAACATATTTCGGATCTACTGTTTTGCATGGACGATCGAGGGCAGGGAATGTTGCATCAGCAATGTTATGGCTATTTTTAACATTCTGTGCATATGAATGTACCTACGTCTGTATTTTATGCAAAATAACAGCAACAACAACTTCCTTCATTATCAATCTGATTTATGTAGAATCGGAAAAAAATCAGAATTCTATAGAATTCCAAAGATACATTTCAGACGTGTTGTGGTGTGCAAATAAAAATAATAAAAAAAAAAATCGCTGTGGTGTGTGTTTTCTATGTTCGTACATGATTAAAAGTCGTAAATTGTGACTGCTTCTTGGTTTTCTTTATCTATCGCATGCGAATCTATTCGGGCACAAAAGCGCGCGTAGAGGCGAAAAAGCATTACCTTGAAATGAAAGAGCAAAGTAAAGAACGCTACAAAAACATTCGCAGCATCGTCATTTTTATTCATCATACCGGAGGAGCAGCAACAACACACATTGAGACTGTGTGCCGGAGGAACAGGGTTGCCACACACCATTGGCAACTAGGGGCGGTGAGTGGTCAGTGTATATGGAAATACAGTCAAACTTCCATAACTCGAACCACCATTATCCCTTAAAAATTTTCGACTTACGGACAATTAGAGTTATGTCTCCTTGAGTGCTTCAGGAAGTGCTCCGACTTAAAGAAAATTCGACTTATGGCAGTTCCACTATATAGTCCGCCGCACCTTAAATGTATCTTTTAGAGCGTTAAGCGACGGAGCTCTGTAAACTTCAATGGGAGTGTCCAGTATTCCCTTGGAACTGAATTTCAGAATATAAGAATTCAAAATTTGAGCGGAAACGACATCGCGATTGTCCCAAGATATTAAAAAATATTCGGAAACCTTATAAGGATGGAAACTATAAAAAAATTGTGGGCGTGGTAACAGTTGGCCCCAGGACGCCCTTTATATAAGTATGGGTACTCAAACTTCATGAAATTGCATAAGTATAAATAAAATTTAGTTTTTTCGAAAAAACGGAGAAACATGGAAATATTAAGAAAATTGTTTCCAAAGTAACAAAAATTATAGAAAAAGAAAGGGAGAAATAGGGAGAGCGACGTATGCGGAGAAAAAAATATTTTTGAAAGCGGGGCGACGCCTACAATTTATTTCAAGAAGCTCAGGTTCATCACAGTCCAACAAAAGTAACAAAAATTATAGTAGAAGAAAGGGAGAAATAGCCGATTTTTTTTGAGAAAAATTTTCATCTTTTGTATTTAAAGGAGAGCGACGTATGCGGAAAAGAACTGAAAGCGGGGCGACGCCTATAATTAATTTCAAGAAGCTAAGGTTCATCACAGTCTAAACTAAAGATTTAAAATTAAATAGGCACCACCACTTTTCTAATTTCACCTAGTGAAAATATCTTCAACTTCATAACTTCTTAGATTTTAGCGCTCCAATTCACTATGGTCGCAAAAAGTTACACTAGAGAGACTGCTGGTACAGCAGCTTTTTGGAAAGAGTCCTTAATTATATGATCACCACTGTACAGTTAATATTTCATAGGGTCCTTTTGCAAAGTGTCGCAGACTTAGTACACGCTCTGTTCCACGACGGTATATCCCGAATGGCATCCCCAGTGCCCATCGATGTGGGGAAAATGAGAGTGAATAGATCGTGTGTGTGTGTGTGTGTGTGAACGAAATGCCTGGTAACCATACGAACACGTTACCTGGGGGCTAATAAAACACTACTAAATCGGCGAAGAACAACAACGCCAACAAATAACGCCACCATCGCACCACCACCGCCGCCAACCTGTTTGAAGAAGAAGAAGAGAAATTGCGAATGACTCAATGCTATAAATTTGTTTGTGGTCGCCTCTGCCGCTACTACCGATATTCACAGCACCACCAACAACAAAACGACAAATGTGCCAAACGTATCAATTGAGATGAAAACAAACGGCGACAAATGTGTGGTACGGCAACAAACGCGGCGGCAGCAGCGTGATGTAAATACGAGTCCACTGAAACTGAAGCATAAATACCCAGCAAACAATTGGAAGATTCTGAGGCGAACCATTGCCAGAGCGAAGTCTTAGCGATTCGCCGTAGAGATCCTTTGAAGTTGATTCGCCTATACATCATCTGGGGGATTAATAAACGATCGTAAAAATAATACCCAAATCTTCCAAAGTACATTTTAAAGTCGTTTGGAAGATTAAACGCTGCCGCGAATTGTTAGCAATGCTACATGACAATTGTTTAGCGATGAATCGCCTCTTCATCATCATAGCAATGGTTTCGCAATCCTAGAGAAATACACACAATCTTCCTGACAACATTTGGAAGTTGTTTAAAAGAACATTCGATAGATTTTTGTTTTTGTTATTTTTTTTGCTTGTTGTGAAGAGAATATAACTGTAAAATCAAAGTGACATATCAAGTGAAATTTACAATGTTTGTTAGTTCATCTCTGAAATTAAAAAGTGTCGGGTGTGTTTTATTTATATAATAGCAATGTTGTCTGCCAGCACAATAAGAAAAAGAAGTAAGAGAGAAGCCTTCAACATTTTGAGGATGATTTATATCGGTGATAAGAGGTAAGGATTTCAAATATTATTATTTTATTCATTTATAATTGTTATTCATTTATTTTTTTTAATAGAAATATGCCACGGTAAATTTTCCACATCTGATGATAAAAAAATTAATGCTGTAATACAACAGCATTTTGTACACGCCAAGGACCGAGTCGAGAAACGTCTTAAAAGTGCCAAAAAATAATTTATTTCTGATTTATTTATGAATTTCTAATTTTTGTTTTTAAATTTTTTTTAATAAATTATACTAGTAAAAAATGTAAAAAAATTCCGTCTTCCTATCTTAGTATTTCAGAGGTGGCGATTTGCATTCAAATCGCTGTGGGGAGTCGCTTGCAATGCTCTGGGGTGATTCGCTTGCAATGCTCTGGGAAGATTCGCTTGCAATGCTACTATGTGCATCGTCTGAGATTCTTCATGGCGAATCGCATCACAGAGCCAACTGCTCACAACGGCGATTCGCCAACGCTTCTCAGATGACCATCGCCGCGATCTGTGACATCTTCGTGGCGATTCGTGGACGAATCTCAGACGATCGAAAATGTTTGCTGGGTATGGATGCAGTGGACTCACACGCATATACATACATACATACCTACGCCGTACAAGGGTATGTCTGTCTGTCGATATGTATGAATGAACATCAAGAAGAAGACGAAGAAACCGGTTTGGAATCAAATCTACAACGAACAGAGAGAACAGCCACATGCAAGTGAAATGATGAAACTGTTCTACTCCAAAACCACACGATCGCCACAGTGAGGCCTTCTCTTGGAAGGCCTTATTTTTGTATCGATAAGAATCTGCCAACGGGAGTGTGCGCCCCAAAATACCTACGTCCATTTCAGCATGCGTCATTGCGAACACCCACTGTTTGGCGCTAATTCACTTTGCTAAATTCGATTAAAAATGCGAAAATCGCGAGTTCAAAAGTCCAAATAAAAACATGATTAACTTCGCCCGAGCCAGATCGTATTTACTCTCCATCATTGATTCTATTCATCGCCAGCACATGCGTAATCTTCTGTCAAGAAGAGAGAAACCTGAGTCCTTGTTTATCCGCCAATTGCTTTAAATGATCACGGCCACAAGTTAGAAATGCCAGGGACGTGAAATCACACCAACTTTTTGTTGTCTATATAGTTGACAATACATATGAATGACAACACCCTTGGTATTGGGCAAAAAAAAAACCATTGAAATGAATTCGGTTGGCCATTAAGCTTTTTAGAACAAAGAAATACTCGATTTTTACAGTTTTTATATGGGAAAAATCTGTGATCGACCTTTTCGAATAGTGCTCTGCCATTTGTTGATTAATGACCCAACTTCAGCTTTAAACTTGGCAGAAAACTAATCAACTCCTTGCCACAATTTAAATATATATTTTTTTGCTTTGTTTGGTTGACTGCTACATTTTCTTTGGGGATATGAGGCAAAAATCATTGCAAATGTGGCAACTCGTATACCTTGCCTGCAATCAAAGCAAACACAATGCATTTTAAACCTTTTTGAACATTTTTATTTTGGCAAAAATAGAAATAATCAATGATCTCCAACTCGACTAACAGGAACAAAACTATTTTTTTTTTATTTAATGCCGACACCAAGTAAGCAAGCCCTTTGAGGTCGATTCTTGTCTGCAGTAGATATTATTTTTTTTAGTTTAAATTTTTTTTGTAAAAATATCTTCATTTTGGTCTTTTTTTCAACATGTAATAAAAATAGTACATTATAGTTTAAGTATTCAAAAATTACAATTTGTAATACTGTCAATCAAAAAATTAATGAGTCTCCATAAACTTTAACTTAACTTAATGACAGTTTTTATTCCATATCCAGAAAAACTAAATTTTTTGTCCCGCTCGAGATCACATGTTTATCTAAGTATTTGAAGTTAAACAATTTACATTTTACTTCTTTTAAAATGATCTTAAAACTTTATTTTTTTCATACTTTTTTTAACTTCAACTTGTACAGGTGTCCCGTTCAAATGTCTTTTCTTTTAAGTTTATCGTTATTACTCACCCAATATTAATTTCATGTGTTTCATTGACATTCTATAACATTTTTGGCGGGTACAAAATTATTGAATTGAAGAGCTTGGTGCAGAAACATGATAGGCCACATTTTTCAAAAACTCTTCTCGTTGTGGTCATTCTGTTACTAAACACCCTAAATGTCTGTAATTTTCCCCTGAGAAACATGATACGCCATACAAAGAAAATACATAGCAGAGTAAAAAGATCAATGCCGACTGTCGTATAAACGGTATTGACAATTCTGGGAGGGTCTGGTTGCAGTTAATGCGAGATAGGAATTTTAAAATTGTTCTGGTTTATCGTGTTTTTGCAGAAATATGTTTCTGATGTACCTGCAGAGTCAAGAAAATACCAAATACCTTAAAAAAATTATTATCGTTGTTTGCTATTAAGCTAATTCTGGGTGTTGACCCTCTGGAAAATACGGCGATGACAGAAATTTGAGATAAAAAAAAAACTTTATGCAATGTCATAAAAAGTCACATTATTTCAATTAACGTACTTTTTGAAAATAAAAAAAATTGCTTAACAAATGTATGCAACAACATGATAAGTCAGACCTATTATTCTCTCAAATCAATGGTTTCTGTTGCCTTCACGTCATCCGTAAGGCATTGTAGTATTTCTTAAACACTTATTACTAGTATTAATGGCAATCTCAACACTATAGTTTTTTTAAAACCTTCAAAGCCAATCATTTCATTGTATTGATATTGTGGCTTATCAGGTTCCTGCCCTAAGCCCTTCAATTGCAGTCAATGTTGAAATTTGTTGTCGTTCGCTAGATTTGATCTGCGAATATATATTTGCTATATCATATTGTAGTCACATACATATCGTTTATTTACTTCAATTGTGTCACAATTCACATTTTTCAAGAATGCCGTGTAAAGTTATCAATTTCCCCTTACATAGCAAATATAGGGGGGACAAAGCATAGGTTTCCGGAATAAAGTACACACAGAATAAAAGTCAACTTAAATAAGAGATTTATAGATTTTTCTTGAGCAACAGAATAAAAAGTGAATTTTGAATTGTGACACTATTGAAGTAAATGAGCGATATGTGTTCGTATAGAATTCTGAAACAACATTTCTAGGCTATACAAACAGAATGAGAATATGATGATATGTACCCTAAATGGGGACACGAAAACACCCTGTTTTGTAGCTTAAACGATTTATTAACGCCAAAACTTTTTCTGACCCGTGCATCCTACAAAGGAAACTTGGCTTCCCCAACATAGGATAGGATGGAATACATGGTACTGTATGATATTGTTAAATAAATAGTTCACCAAAAAGGCCACCGAAAGGGCCTTGCCAAAGTTTATTTATTTGTCGCCGGAAAAGGGTGATCAGATCGATGAACGCCAAAAATAAACTGCATCCCTATAGTCATGTTGCTATTATTGTTGTTGCTGCTCTAAAAGATCAATCTCTTCTGTTATACGTTAACTGCCAATCAATAATTTCGTCATACCCCTCGGCCAATATCAAACACATACTTGCATACGGCGACCCTCGGGCAGATTTAAAGGGCACCTTACACCACCTTCAGTTTAGTTTGAACAGCTTTTGTGTTGGACCAACATTTTCCACCTCAAACAGAGATTTTATCGAAAAATTCAAAATAAAAAAATGCCATTTTTAAAAACTCTTTTATTTTGTCAATTTATATTCTAATTTTGGGACCAAGGGTAAACCGGATGATACAGATCATATGGCTAGATTTTTACAGCGATAGATCAAAGCCTCCCGTGGGAATCGAACCCACAACCCCAACGCTGATAGGCAAGTAAAAACACTTGTTAATTTAATTAGCTAGTGCAACACGCATAATGGTTAGATTTATGATTGGTCCAACACATCTGCCGGTGTGCGTTGCCCTTAATACACACACGGCCGACATCCGCACCATCATTCATACAACAACCACAATAGTGTCATGAAATTATTGGAAAAAAAATGAAAAAAAAAACAATCATCGTTGGTTGCTCTCTCTCTCGGGAGCAAGGGCGGATTTTCCTTTACTTCTTACCAACTACAACCACTTTTATTGTCAAAGCTTGATGCTGTACTTTTGTTCTCACTTCCTTAGGATATTACATTTTAGTCTTAAGTATTCGTTGATATGTTGCCATTATTTCTTGTATTGATTATTAAACAAGTCTCAATAAAAAATAAATTAAATTAAATTAAATTGGTTGCTCTCTTGAGAGTTTGTGGCACAGTAACACACTCCTTTAATTGCACGGTAATGGTCAGATCACGAATTGCCACAGCCAGCCAAACAAACTCCAAAACGCCTTGCGGCCGGCCATTAGAAACACACTGAAAGACTACACGTATATCAGCCAACAGACAGACGGACACAGCCAATCGTCTTGGAATTGTATAATAATGATAATAATAATGACCGACCGCATATGATACATTCTGCTCTGTCCACGATTTGTTTTCATTTCTTTGGACAACAGAAATAGACAACAATGAAAAGAAAGAAAAAAACGATTCAGACCGTTTTTTTTTTTCTTCTGCGAAAAGAGCGTTAAAAGAAATTTATAAAAGGCTAGACGAAATGTAAGCCAAAGCATTACAGATCTGAAAATCGTATACTCGTTTTGTTTTTAGATGATTATCCGTCATCCATTAGACGATGTGAACGGACGGACGGACGGAAAAACAGCACCAAGGCATAAAACAAGCCAGTCAAATCACGGTTGGACAAGAAGACACATCAAAACGAAATCACACCAAATCGAAATCGAAGCTGCAGAGCCGCGCATCGTTTACGGCTGAAAATCAATGAGTCGAAATAGACAACGCCAAAGCAGCACATCCATAACCGATTATATATCTGCCGGAGCAGAAAACAAGCATGTTTTTCAGTACATATTTAAATGAGATACAAAAATCAAGCTGGTTAACACTGCTGAGCAAATGTTGTGCACTTTTTGGGACGACCGTCACTCATATCATTTGACATAAATGTAAATTTGTTGTGTATTCGATTTTGTCTTAAGCCTGATCTCTTTTAAGGGACGTGCCATAAACAGTATCATTTATCCACGATTTTCTCCAGAACATATTTCTTAATCTACAACCAGTTGTTGATCTTAAACGATTGCCAAGCCCTTCGGTGTTGTGAATGTATTCTCCAGTTCGTGAACCCAAGGTTTTGCATACTTTCCATCCACCGGAGGCTCACTCTTCAATGTCTGCGCTTTCGTGCGTTTTGGCTGCAACGTTTGAATACATTCCACCTTAGTTCGGATAAGTGAAGTGACCCTGATTACACGCGGCGACTTGACGGAGCGACAGAAGCGACGCGACACTAATTTGTTGGACTTGGAATTGAGCCTCGAAATGCAAAATCGGATGACCGATACGGATCAATATCAATGTGAGCAATCTTTTTAATAGATTTCATAAATAAATGTAAGCCGATAACCACACACTGGCAAATAATTTAAATTGCGATCTACCCTCAAATTGGTTACCAACAGTTTCCAACCCACTCCGAACGGCTATTGGTTTTTGTAGAGCATGGCTTCCGAGATGGTCGACCAACCAATTCGTTGGTGTGACAAGTCAATGCACAATGGCTATTGACTCTAATGAAAACATATGGAAGCGAGGGACTAGGCAATACGAATCTAACAGAAATGACAGATTGCGAAGCAATTCTTCCAGCTATTCAATAGACTCCGCTTGCCATATGAAATCCATGCAACTGCTATGTCCAATTGCCTAAGTACCAGATGAAATATTCTTTTTTTGTATTTCTCATATGCCGCACACTTTTTCCAGTTACTGTATGAATGCTTGTGTCTATGATTTACTTTTGTTCGCGGACAATGTAAATTCGTGGGGAAGAGCCGGCAAACAAACGCCGATTATCTTCGGAGCTGTCAAACATTTCAATCACCGTTCAGCCACGTTTTAAACTGAGACAATTGAATTGGCCGGAGGTGAAATTAAACCGGAAAATTGAGCAAATGATGCAAAAGGCTGTGGAATTGATAGCGTATTAACTGATTTATGGTCTTTACAACAACAGAAAGTACCTTTGCTGTCTGTCAATGTGAACGAAATACTCGTATCGATGATTCCATTGGCTAACTGACGAGCACTTCATGGAATATTAAAAATAACACTCTAGAAATGGGACATGGAAGTGGGGTGCAATGATCAAAGGCCATATGGCCTAGCTTAGAACAAGAGTACTGATAGAACAGGATTGAAGAGGTCTAAGACTTGAAATCGGAGTTATCACGGACCATGTTCAATCAGGTCGAGGAACTTTAAATGGAATATCAGATCACCAGACTTCTGCAGAATGTTCGAGGATGAGTTGGATACAGTGGAGTTGTTGTTTGTCATTATCCAAGCTTACAAAGCCAAAGACAAACGCAAGTAGGTTATAGATTCCTAACAGAACTATGGGATATTACTAAGATCACAAGATGGCTAAACGACAGGGTGACGACAACCCGATATAAAAATTAATCAACAGATTAGATCGAACTTAAAGTGTGAACGAACGCTGAGTATGCTTTCAATAATGTGATCTCTTTTTTTTACAGTTTTCCATAGTCCTAGTCTTAGTGAACTCATCCCAAGTTGGCCAAGTCACGATATTTCATCGATACACCAATAAACGCATGACTTGTTCTTAATGTATCCGCATTCAAACGCCTTTTAAGCCGAATGACGAATGTACATTAAAAAGTCCATGTGTCTGGTCATGTCTACTTCAGCAAATCTCTGGCCGCACACCCCTCGCACCATCACTGGACCGCCAAACCAATTTAGCCGTTACAGAGTTGGTTCGCTTGTTCGCCTGGCCGGTCGCTTGATCAGTAGACGTTGGTAAGCTGCATGGCCAAATGCCGCTAATAACACCAAACACTCGTACGCTGTACAACACGTTGCTGTCGTTGGGGAGTGGGTCACACAGCTGGCCGACCGAATGGCTGGGAGTCAACAAACGTCATCATGGTATGCCATGATACTGAACAACAAAACCTATGTACGTTGTTCCAAGATAGACCAACTGCAGCAAGCCATAGGGTTGTGGAGGTCTGTCTGAATGTGGCCGCGAGCAGATACTCTGACTCCAATTGACTTTGAAGTTAAATGAGGTTTTAAGTTGAGAATGTGCAACGGCGACGACGTGGACGTGGACAAACGTTTCGCTGGTACGTACGAGCATTTCGTTGTCGATGGACTCGAATGCATGGCGTGATGTTTGGCTTCTTCTCAAAAGGCGGACGCGAGAAGTGGCAGAAGTACAGGAGTGTGCGGAGTGCGGTTTGCTCACCTGGTTATGGCTTAAGCAGTCGTAAATTTTTCCATTTATCGGCTTTTCGTATTTAATTCATTTTTTGACCACTTTCTACGTTGTTGGCTTGTTTTTTGTTGCTTCTTGATTTTAATTTGCTGTTGCTTGAAGGAGAATTTAAACTCACAAACAATCTGAACACAAACGTATAGTGTTCAAAACGCTGCCATGGAAGTGTGTCAGTGGCCTTTAGACACAGCCCTTTTGCACATAAACTGTCCGTGTTGTGACCCGCCAACGAATGGAATGCGGGCTGTCAGTCGAGTCGTCACCCTGAACGGCCTAACGTTCGCATAGTGAACATATTCTTTCTCATTGAGGTTATCGTTTTGGAGGTTTCACTTTGATTGATCAAACGCACACACAAAAGCAGTTGTGCAACTCGAGTTCAGCTGTTGCTGAGAACATTCAATTCTTATCACATTGCGTACGGGGTGTCGGCGTTTGAGCCGCCAAATTACAAGATTGCCAGTGCCATACAAAGAAAGCTCTGGCTTAGTTTTGTGGCCATTGTCTGAAGACCACATGCTCGAAATCTTCGGTTGGTTTCTGCTTTTTTTAATTAGACCTTTCGCGTTCCCATTCGATGAGGAGTATTCTTTAAAAAGAGAACAGCTGTTTCGATGACGCGTGTAAAGTCTTCACTGAAGCTCACAACGCAGCATATATGGCAAGAGCGATGCCGAATGTTCAGGAGGAAGAACAAGTTTCTTTGACGACTGAAAATATAAATGGAAATGGGCAATGTCAGGAGTTTGAGGTTTATGTAAATGGAAATACCCCACATAACACATAACTAAAATCTCGCCCCCCCGGGAATATCTTCGAGTAGAGATACAAATTTAGTAGCAGCAATCCGCACCGAGTACAAGTCGCCTTTCGTGCAACAAAGGCTCTAAACGGCAACAAAAAAATCTACGAAAAATTATTTATAAATCCAATGAAGATTGTTGTACATTGTAGTTTATTTGTATACGGCTTCAAAGGAATCCATGTTTCTTCCATTAATTCTAGGAGTTAAAGTCTTGCCACAAAATAATTTTCACACATTTCTTGACACACATTTTTATGAATACGGGGGTTAAATCATCACACTTGAAAAACAAATTCCGATTGCGGCAGTTGATGGAATAACTAAATCGAATAACTCACAAACAGGGCCCTTTCTCTTCTGCTAACTAAAACAACAACATACAGCACGTTCATCCGACCGGTCTTTGTATATGAATCTAACAAATGGGCACCTGCAAAAACCGACCAATTAGTGCTGGGTGTTTTGAAGAGGAGGATCCATCCGGAAATCTATGGGTCCATCTTTATTAACGAGGAGTAGATGGGTGGGAAGTGCCGTGAGCTGAATGAACTACATACTCTAAAATACATTGACTGACGTCGATCGCTTCTAATAAAAAATCGTTGGTTGAAAACCTCCACAGAAGACAGCTGAAATGCCGGATTAAGGTCCAAGTGAAACAATACGTATTTCGACCAACGACTAGAATATATTTACTTTTCTTGGTCATGTTCGGCCCGATTACTCCACTGACCACATCTGAATCAAACCGAAATTACAAATCAAAATTAATACGTCCGTCTAGCGAACGAAACAAAGTCATGGACTATAGAAATAAAGAGATCTTTCGCATGTTAAACGATGAAAATCGAAAGATAACAAATAAGTGTCACCCGAATGAACAATCCAAAAGATTGGATACACATACTGACTGCCCTACTTTAACAGGGCCTCTTTGAAAGTCTTGTAAAAGATCAACAGTTGTTCGTGATAACTTCAATTGAACAATGAATAGATGAATGAATGAAATTTAAAATTGTAACAATAATTCGCATATTTTCCAGTTCCTTTTGCAGTCGCACTATCAGTCCCTACTGTATGTACCATATGCCGGTCAGACCACTACGCACACATTAAGCGAACACACTTTTCAAGCCAACTCCGTCAAAACAAACAAATACAAATGAATGTTTGTTTGTATACCGATACTATGTTTGTAATATAACAATTTTGACATGACAATTTTAACCTCAAAGAGCCATAAAAACAATGGCCACACGAGTATCGTGTACCCGTGAATGCTAGCAACGACACTCGATCGTACGAGACCTTCAGCCCAAGTAGGAACCAAACATGAAATCAACAGCCAGAAAACATGCATCCACAACACACACCCCTCCTCTCTCTCTCTCTCTCCCAAGATCCAAACAAGCCACTGCCAAAATAGCGAGCAAAAACCAGCTACTTCGAGCCCAAAACAAAACGCCAAGCAGACAACAAAACGGAATAGCAAAAACAAACTGCTCACACTAGGGTTTGGCATGGTAAGCAAAAACACCGATATCACCTCAAAACAAAATCAAAAGACAAAAAAATATAACAGAATATCGCCCTCGGAAAAAAAAGTAATTTGTTTCTCTCCTATTTTTCGCAAATTAGTGTTGTTTGGAGTCGTCATCGTCGCCGCCGCCGCCGTCGTCATCGTCTTACAGAGCCAATGTTAACGACATAAAAAGTTTGAACTCTTTGGCTAATGGCGACAAATCGTAATGAATACTGACTTCAGTGCAAACATGCAGCCTACGAACGAGGAGGGAGGATGGCGGAACAAAACGTGCAAAAAAGTTCCTCTTTATCAGCAATTCTAACAGAAGGCAGTAAAAACAGAACGAAAAGTAAAAAACGTAATCCAAAAAAAAGCTGGGCATAGTTACAATGGCATATTAACTGAAACCTAAAGGTGAACGGGGCCAGTGCCAGGGAAGGCACAAAAGCAAAAGCCGTATGTGGATTAGCCAGAGATAGACAATTGACCAAAAGTACAACATACATGCAGTACAGGTAGTCCTCGGTGACGTCGGCCTAGTATGAGGTCGAAAGAATTAAGAATTCCGTAGTCAACAGAAGAATTGTTGAACTAAGGACTGGTTTCCGTAAAACGAATTAGATCGTTCGTTATGAATCGTTAAAATTACAGGCGCCATTAAACCTGGTTTCTCTGAGCGTACGTTCCATATGCCATTCCCTAACATATTTCAAAAATTCAGAATTGAATAAAGACTAAAACCCATGCTATAACAAATGAGAAATGTGGACAATTTGTAACGAATTAACGAATTGGTTTTATGGAAACTGCCAGTTATTCTGAATTCATATACTTACTTATGCACCCCTTGTAATTTAAAGACAGGTTGTAGATTGTGTTTTTAACCCGGGTATTCCCGGGACCAATTTCCCGGGAAATTTGCTGATTTTTTACTTCCCGATTCCCGGGATTATTGGTGGGGATTCCCGGTAATTAAAATTAAACTATGTGCGATTTTAAGCACTTTTTACAACAGCGATTGCGGTTTTAAACCGGGAAATATACGATTTTTTACTTTATGAATCATTTCTGATCTAGTTAATCTATAAATTGTACAGCATATTTGTTTCAAAATTAATTGCATAGGATTTTGGATTAAAGTTTTACCCCCATATTCATAAAAATTTAAAAAGCCATTGATAAGAAAAATTTGTGAAAATTGTTTTTGTATATATATTTTTCTTATCAATGAATTTTTAAATTTTTATGAATACGGGGGTTAATAATCATTTCAAGTTTTGAACATGTCTAAATTATTTATGTTCATGTTTTGGTTAAAAAAAAAACAATAAAATTTTGATTTTTTTGTTTTGGAAATATAGTATTTTGTCATTATATTTTATAAAGAAAATCAAGTGTCGGGAATTCCCGGGAAGACGTCGAGTTGAAAAAAGCCGGGAAATTGAAAACCCCAGTTGTTGAATATATGGATCAATAAAAAAACTGGGAATAGAATTTAATAAAAATGTAGTCAAGAATTCGCATGAGTGAAAAGCAACATTTCGTAAAACGTCAAATGCTAAAGTTTGTATAAAAACATGATCCATCCTCGAGTGTTGAAATTTTTTGACGTTCATTTGTGCTTTGTGTCGAGAAAACTCAACAAAATTTAATTTTGATATAGGAAGATGTCTCTATCTATGTAAATAAATATATTTATTGTAATCTTTATCAGAAATCGGTTTTTGCAGATGCATTTTCGCAATTTTGTTGTAGGTGAGTCAGAGTTGAGCGAGAACAATTGAGTGTCCTACTTGTGCAGTGTAATAGTGGGCACGTTTTTCCTTCAACGCTCAATCTCATCAATTATGTTTAGTAGATATCGCCATGTGGCTTCTTTTCCATGAATATTTGGCATGGGTCAATTTTGGTATCACCAAAGAATTCGTGTTATTTGATGTAGGTACAATGATATTATCTTCCCAAAATCAGACCGAAAGAATTGATCAGAGTTCAGAGGAAGTGTAACAAATTCTGCCCGTGTATTCCAAAGAAAGCCGCACATACAGCGATCGTGTGGACTGCATTACACTGGTTCACCTGTACGTACATTAGGACATATAGAAGAAAATAACGTTGCTTCTGGCCAAGCAATAGTCAAAAATAAGAGATCGTATTGATTTGTATTCATATGGACATTCCATAGGTTTGCTTCCTTGTCTCAATGTTTACGATGGAAATTTTAGTAATGTTTCTTTGGAGTTACTTCAATTTTGTTACACCCGTCACAATGGACTTACTGATATCGGGATTAATGTCGAGATAGCACAAAATAACATACATTCATGGAATTAAAATAAAAAAAATATTTTGCTTGTTTGTTTCGTTTTCTCGAATATTTTCTTTTTTAACGCGTTTGATCGATAAAACCAACTATTGTGTTTGCTTTGTATTCTCGATCATTTTCTTCTCCCAACGCTGTCTGTTTCCGTTATTCAGTTTCCAGATCATTTTATTACTAATTTGTCTGAAAAATGTAGAAACTGAAAACCATAAACCCAGTAAAAAAATATTTTAAAATTAGTATGTGTAATTAATAATATTATTTGGGGGCAAATTGCACAATTCTACACACTTCACGAATTCTAATAAAACTATTTCAATTCCAAACAATATTCGATACAGCCTAAGGTGCGTACACACACGTCCACTATTCGCATAGAAAAACTGCCAAGCTATCGACCATTCGAACCACTAGGCAAGCAAACATAAATACATACATACATACATACATAGGTATTTAAGTATAATTGTAGGAATCGGACTTTACGGATTTACAACACAAAACAAAGGCAATGAAACACATTCAAAACGATACGACCGACGCGTACATGTATGCTAATAACCAGCATCAACATACACAGTCTCTTCGAATATGTTTCTCGCCGTACTCCACCGCACCAGCACACGAGAGCAATCCAACAAAAGGGTTCTCTCATTCTCCAGGCGGTAGCAGTCACTGACAAACAATTGAAAAAAGAAAAACCAGTTAAGCAACAACAACAGCAAAAAACACAATAACTGATACGAATACCCCAACAAGGGGGGCAGAAAGGGGAGTAGCATGGCAAGAATTGGCGCGGCATCATCATGATCGACAACAACAATGGCACACAGACAACAGCGTAAGCTCGGTAACTGAGTCAACCGATAACTTCGTGGTGCGGGGTTATATTACGAATAGTATTCGGCGGTAAGGGTGCGTGCTGTTTCTTTAGAACAATAGTTAGCGATAATGGAGTTTGTGCAGTGTGACTAAAACAAACAAAAAAATACATAATACAAACAAAAACTATGAATAGCTAGAAATGTATCTTTTGTGCAGTTCCGAGTGAGTCAATCAGCAGCAATAAATCCACACGAAACCACTGACACGGGATCCCATAACAACGAAATACTTGTGCTGAATTACATACATGTATGTACGCACATGTCAATCTTTATTTGTATCCAAATCATTTTCTCCAAAGACGACAATTCAAATTGAAAGCCATTATGACTATGTGGTCGGTCAAGCATGTTACTCTTGGCCTCAGAATGTCTTGGCATTTATATCAAACCATGAAAAATTCCCCTCTTAATCCAGTCAGCTCTATGCATTGACACAGGTGTTCCCAAATTAATCGTTCCTAAAAATGCGTTTCAATTTCGTTTAGAGATTAACCCTAATGTGAATATGAAGACACAGATATCGTCTTCCAACCAACTTATCCTCCATCCATATTGAAGCAGCTCTGCTGGTGACCATCGCTTGCTGCAGCCTTATTGTTTTTAAGGTGAGCGATTGCATTTTGGTTTCGTCTGGGCTGGCTGGGTAATTGAAATTCTAAACAGTCGCCAATGAGTTAATAAACCTACAGGCACATGTTAGCTCACTACTCCGACAACATGTTTTGAATGTGGCTACCGAGCTAAAACTTGAGCTAATATGAAGGAAGACCGAAGTAAGTAAAACCAATTGCTTGTGTCCAACACAATATGTCATCCATTTTCCAAGAAAGAAAACAATGAAAACCCAGAACAATTCTTGTATTTAGTTGGTTAACAAATAATTTCTGACCTCACAAGTATTTGGAGACAGGCAGGATTTATATTCTGTTAATACTTTGATTCACTGGAATAGAAATAGTATCAGCTCTTAATAAGTTTGAATTCGATTGCATTTATTTATTTATAAATTCACCCCTAATACAAAAGCCAAATGGCCAAAATAATGTAATGTTGTTAGTAATAATAAAAATCCTAAGCATTTCCATTACAATAAAAAAACAAACATCTGAGCTGTTAATTCAACGACTGATTCCATGGAACCAACATCTGTTATAGTTTCACCCTCAAGACCCAGTTTATTTTGAGACAACTTCGATTATAAAACAGACTGGTGTTCCTCAACCACTTCAATGTGCTGGTGATATTTACTCGGATGTTGTTGAATATTCCGACCAAGACTAAGACTAAGACCAAGATAAGACTACAGTCTTATCGAAAATGTAATTTTTAGCAAATAAATGGAACCGTACGTTTTACTAAAAACGAAAAGTGCACCCGGATACGTCTATCAATTACCATACCATAAATTCGGTATTCTTTAACCTCTTTCTCTCAAATTTAGATGCACATCAAAAACAACCTTGAAACGGCAAAGTTGACGTGTTCAGTTACGTCCCCTTGCATTTCAGCTAATGAAACAACAAAAGCCTATTTTAAATGCAATCAACCAGTGAATCAAATTGTACAACTTGTGCTGAGTGTATTAACTAACAATGTCATTATTTCGCTATGGAGAACAATAATTTCCTGGATCGTACGTAGATTATGGAGATTTGTGCTGAAACATGTTTTCATTGTGGTGAAACTCGATAATGTGTCCGATGAATGAATGAATCAAAACAATCATCTGGACGATATCGCTTATGAGATAGACAAATTACATTAGACCCAATTAACGAGTTAGCAATGCGAATACGATGTTGTACATCGCAACAATCTATCTGAACACCATCCACGATATACTACATTGTACGTATGTACATGTCTAATAGACATCTAGCAACTAAACGAAATAGATACGAGCAGCATGCACATATTTGCCATTTAGCATGAGAAGGCCAATGAACTTGCGCTTGGAAATAAAAGTACGGCCAGTATTTGTCAATTCCACAATTGACTCACGGAAACAATGCTGGCACAACGGCAACGAAAGCGTCTGATGCGAGTACACACATGTCTGCCGGGTTGTGCTATTAAATATGAACACATGGACAGAGATTCGTACAAACGTACGTTACAATTTCCAGACTACGCCACTTTTGTGAGTGTGTGTCATACACACACACACTTACTGTCGGAACACAACTGTTTGAGGAGGCCCGTCTGTTGCTGTGGTTGTTTTCGTTAATATCTGCTGCCTTTGTGTGGCTCGTACTCGCTTGCGACTCTGTCGCAGTTGCAATTGAAGATAGTTTGATTTACAATTCAGAAAGAAAATGTGGAGGTGGCTTTCAACTTGGTTGCGAAATTAAGGAACTGCTGACGCTGACTTCCTTTGTTAACATCCAGGAGACGAATCATTCAGGGCGTTTGTCTCAATAGCACCAACCAGCACCATTAAATTGCATGTCAAAACGATACGATTCGAGTGAGACAACAAAAGATTTTTGCAGCCAGCTTGACGATTTTATGAATCACATGCGAACGGAATTCAATTTTAGTTTTTGGTTCACTATGTATACGCGTATCAAGAGACGGATTGCCAACAACTCAACCCACATTGGATTTGTTGCAACAGTTTCGGTGCATTTTAGATATGGCGGAAATGAGTTTCGGCTTTCCGGGAATTTTTCCAGAAAGGAGGGTAGCCAAGATCAGTAGCCAAGACCAGGTGGAGAATATGTGTTGCTGTGAACACCTACAGCGCTGTAGAGAAGTTTGTCTTTGTAAATACGCACTAAAACAATTTGAAACTCAGACGTTTGGTCCAGGTCATCTCAAATATACGAGTAATCATTTAGTTTTTGTTTAGCAGAAGTCGCAGAGGGCCAACAGAAAAGATTTTTCGTTAAATATTAATGTTCAAGGGTTTATATTGTTATATTCAATGTCTGAATGGCTGGACGCTGATAGGAACTAACCCTTTGGGTGCTGACCTATTCAGTCGACTAACATTTTTCTACTCCAGAGATATTTTGCAGTCAAAGTAATGTTTATTTTTCTGTCATTTAATTAGTTGGTTTACATTAGTCCTCTAAGAAGGTTTTCTGAATTCCAATCGTTAATTTCTTAGAATATCGATGTTTTCTTTCATCTTAAAGTACTCGCTTTGGTCTTTTCTTATATTCTGAGCGACATTGTGAGAAAAGGTGTGAGAAAATTATATATTTTAATACATCTATATTCTGATTGGTAATTATCGGTTAAGCGGTGTACTTTCACTGTGAATTTCAGACGGTATATCTGTCATGGTATGTACGGGTTTTGGTTCATACTTTTTACCTAAATTCTAAATTATTTGTTTAGGAGCGATTGGTATTTATTATTTCTCAATGTTGCTTTGAATGGGGTTACTTATGCAGTTTGTTGTTATGAACTAAACAAAACTTTGTTCATATTTTGCTCATTTCAATTGCTTCAGTTGTAATGAAATGAAAATGAATTCTCTCTAGTTTCTATACAATATTCCTTATTAATTTAAAAGAAAAAACATTCGAAACAAATCAGTAAAAGTAAATTCTGGTGCCGAAACTGAATGCAGCGTTAAGAATATTCCCAGGAATTTCATGGCATTTGGATCGAATCCATCACCGGTACTTGTATGTGCGATTCCCATGCAAAGACTGTTTTTATTAGACAATACGTTTGGATCGTTTCCCAAAACCCTATCTTTGCACACGGCCCTAATTTCTGCTCTATTCCTAGGGACGTTTAATTATCTCCAATTGCGGGCAGACTAAGTCTCTCGCAAATGGCGCCTATTCATAAATTGCGCACAATGTAAGTTACTTTATATTTGTTGCTTTTTGTTCAATTCATTCAGTTGCGAATAACAACAACATAAACACTTAAGCAATTAAACAAACCAAATTGATATTTTATTGATCACTGCAAAATAAACTAACAACGAAAGGCAACGAAACAAAATACACATTCCAAAACCCAGATAGATAACCAGTGAGGGAGGTCGTCGGTGTCGGCTACATCATACCCTATCAAAGTCCTGAGGATCCTTGGATAGAACATTGCAATGATAGCCAACATTTCTGCAGATGAAGTCCATGCTTTATATCAACACCGATGGTTCAGTTCCCTCCACACCACATGAACTATGCAAACATTGATCGATTTTACATAATAGTTTAAATTTGTTCAAGATCGGATCGATTAAGTATGCAGATTCTTAATCGAGAACTATTTCTTATGGAAGCCGGCCAGACAGATTTTCAATAGAAAATCGTCAAGAAACTAAAAATGTGAAATGAGAGATGTGGACGACATACAAACGAACATCGCTAAAGTGTTCTATTTGGATCTCGCAAAGATATGCCTGAAGTAACAACTCCCGGCACCACTCTGATGTACTGTAGCGCATAAGAATAAATTAGAAATTCTACTTCAGAGTAACGGGTATTGGTCGTACCGGATTGAAGCGCGCACCATGTACTCATGATTGAATTGCAAACAACGACATTGACAAATCGATAAGTTCAGTTGATTGCCAACAGTGATGGTAAATGTCATTTCCGGCACTTTCAAATAACTGGTGGCAATCAATCCTAATTTGGCAAATTTTAGTTAGGTTTTTAAATTCTTATGTTGTTTCATTTAAACATATTGAATTCTGTAGTATTTGCTCTACCCGGAATAATAATATATGATTTATTTGGATGCTTCAAGTTACGATAATGCATTATTTTTTTGGAACTTTGCATTGTCTTAGTCTAAAGTCATCACCAACAAAAATCTAATATAAAACTGCAAATTCCAAATCAAATAGTTTGCCAAAAGACAAATGGTTTATAACTCCATGGACTTTTAAATTCAAGCTAGAAAAGCAACCAAATTCTAAAAAAAAATTAGATTATTCCAACATATTTCCATTGCACTTCGGACTCGATAAAGTTATGAATGGCAGGCTCATAAAAAAAGTTCTTGAAAAAAAGATTTACATAAAATAAGAGATGTAAACCTGTAATTTAAGTTGACTTTTGTTCTGCAGTGTATTATACATGTCAGGTCGATAGTTTGTTCGGGTATCTATGGTGTTTTAATGTATTTATTTATTTGATGGAAAACGATTGCTTTTTCCTGTCTGTCTTTAATGCGGCCCTCACACGCTACAACTGGTTGTACAATTGAATTGAACAAACATATTGGTCGTTCTCCTCACAAGCTCCAACATTTCAACCAATTCCTAGCCAATCTGATTTACAAATGTTTTCGTAGCGTCAACGCATATGTTATTATTTTATTTATTTTTTGTTATAGTTTGAATTCCACAACTGAGGCATATTTTTATATTCCTCAATAAAATAAATCACTTTTTACACACATTCTTTCATTTTATGTCATTTTTTTCAAAACACCGGTACAAAAATGTGTTTACTTCATCAATGACAAAATGCGAATGAAGTAAAGATGTTGAATGTCAAGCCTCACACGCACCAAACAAGTCGGCCAATCGGCGACCAATCAGTCCTCACACTTAACAACTGGTTGTACAACTTGATCAAATTGTGACAGCAGTTGAACCGTGCGAGGGCCGCATAATGCCTACAGACAATATCTATCAAACCTTCTTTGCAATGACCAGTGTCATCCGGAAAAATTGTACATGAAAAATTACGACATTTCGGCACATTCCGTCCGACATTTTGGACCCGAAATGCAAACTCGTAAATGCCATCACCGGTTTTGCCATCCATCGAATGCCGAGTGGAAATAAGTTGGGCTGGAGGCAACAGGAGAGCAATTCTCATACTCAAAATTCACCAAACTCCGAACTCAACAATAAATATGTATGTACATTGTACTACTGCCGCTTGTATGTATGAATACACAAAATATACTTACCCTTTTTCCACTTTTACACCTTGTTCTTGTTGGTTGTTCACTGTTACTGTCAATTTGATGTACCTAATTTGAAAGTGTTTATTTCTTCTCGGCGTTTAGTTCTCCTTCCAAACGATATTCTGGTAATTGTAAAATAAAATCTTCCATGAATTATTTATGATACACGACGCGACACAAATATTACAACTGTTTCGTTTGCTCTTCTCTCCGATTCTTATCAGAATCATTCTTGGCTTTTTTTTGTTGTGTTTACAAAAAAAAAAGACCAACTCCGTAGGAGAGGGAGCGCAATAACATACAATTTCGTTAAGTTGCAGTGAGAAATTAAGGGAGCAGTGGTTGCCAATGGTATGCAAAAGAAAAAAGAGGGGACGAATTAGAAATTAAAAAAAGGGTTGAATTTAACAATAAAAACTGGCAATGACATTAACAAATCGAAATCATTTACAATGTGTATCCGAATTTTAAATGGAAATTAATTCTGTTACCAATTGGAATGGTATGAGGTTTATTTTGAAGAATTGCATAAGAAATCATTCGGTGGTTTTCCATACTACCATGTACATACGTACATATATGTATGTATGGGCAGATGTTGCACCCCACCGCTCATATACGACTCAAACAAACGGAATCGAATAGAGCAAAAGAGGCTACTTTGGCTGGCCCGACCGATTGCTTCCCGTATTCCTATTAACAAAGCAAAGCCAGTTACTGTTACATTTTTCTCATTCGATTTCCTTTGTTGTGAACACACAAGAGAACAACGACTGCGATTTGTTTGTTTATAGATCGATTCGATTTTGTGCAAAACACTAGCGCGTTTATTTATGCTGAATTGTTTACACATATTGGCCACCACACTTAATAAATTATATTTTAGTTCTAAACACAAGTCAAGAAGCCGATTTCTTTCAGTTTCTCTTAATATTCTTCTGAACAATTAAACACACACGCCGATTCTTTATATCTTGTTGTGGTTGTTGTTATTGTAGTCTTTCTTAGGCAGAGTCAATGTCGTGTTTGTTTTTGTTCTTATTTCTCACAATTCGGAATTCGCGATATGTACAATTGATAATTATTTTCCTGTTCACTATTTAATTTATATTGACACTATGTTGTTGTCGACAACGTGTGCGTCGTTTCTTTGCATTGTTTGTCAAAATCGAATTCAAACAGAAGAGATTACATACGATATTAAAAACAAAAAAAAACAACAAACCGCAAACACACGAACCTCACTCACTCGCGAAATGACTCCAACTGACTGAACGAACGTCTAAATAAAATTGCGCTTAACGAAACCCAACGAATCACATTCTGGCTGTCTCACAGTAGAGTGGCCACACCGTCGTTTGACGAAAGAGAACACACTGTGATATTCAAGAGTATAATCTTGGTGGGTGGCAACGTGGTGTATGTAAACACAACCAAAGCACGGCGATGGCAAAAAATCTATAGTATCTAAACGCTGGACGGACGAAAAATATTTCGTCTACCTCTTTTTAACCAAACGAATATATTTTTTGATTATTATTTATTTAGTAGTATTTTAAATACTTTTCTTATTTCTACTATAATATCTATTACTGTTGTGGTATATTATATTTTACAAATTGTATAATTTTTCTTTAAAGAATTACGAACAGAGCATAGAGCATGTAAGTCTGGTTAAAAAATAAATAAAGAACATAAAACTATACAGAAAAATAGATAAATTCATATATTCACAATGTGAGTTCAAACTGCTCATATAGGCCAGACGAAATAATTCAGATGTCCAGAAACGCAAAAAAATACTTCTGAACCACGTGTTTATTTCATGTATTCTACAGTTAGCCGTTAAACATGTATTACAAAATTATCTTGTTTGTCAATTGTGGTCTGCAAAAAATCGTACAGTAGAGAGCAACCTTTGGTCTGTCTTTTGGATTTCTAACGTATTGGTTATATATGTTAAAAAAAAGCTGAAAGTGAGTATTTTTTTTTTATTAAAAAATAGCTTCTTATTATACAGGGTTTTCCAACAAGAGGTGGTATTTTGGTATTTAAAGAAAAATTTAATTTTTTGAGATAAATGATCGGATGTTTATTTCATAATAAACATCAGCCAAATGCCCACCACGACCTCACTTACAGGACTATATCCCTTATATAAAATTCTCCATAACCAAAACGCAAAGTGGCTGGCCTAAGTGCTCGATAGACTTACGAATTCTATTTTGAGGTCTTTAATCGCCGCTGGGCTGTTTTCCGAGCCCAGATGCAACAATTTCTTGTTAATGTAGCCACCGAGGTGGAAATGGGCCTCATCAGTCAAGATGATGGAATTCCGGATCATTTTCATGCATTTCAAGAACCCAATCCGCAAAGACACGACGTTGTTGATGATCGACCGGCTTGAGTTCTTGACTGCAAGATTTTCACCATTTTTGTAGTGAATTTTTATTAATTTCAATGCATTTGATAATGGCGTCAAAAAAAAAGCTTCAAAAGTGACAGCTATCGAAATACCGGGTGATTCAAAATAACACCTCTTGTTGGAAAACACTTTATGTTATTTATAAAATTTCTGTTTTTGCATCGTGTAGTAAGATCATATTTTAAGGGAAAAAGGTTAAATACTCTTGAAAAAACTAAAAGACAAGGAATCTGAAGGAATATATTGTCTAGTTTTATAAATCGTTAGCAGCTGACTTTGCACGGCATGTTTTCTATTCGCTTTCTAAAAACACCTCTTACTTTTTTTTTTGTTCTTTATACCGCAAACCTTCGGGTATGTATCATTTGATACGACCCATAAGTATCACACATAGAAGGAGTCACATTATACTCTAGATGTCTTTCAACCAAAGTCAATTCATGACTTAAGTCGTGTTCGTCTGGTTCGTACGATAACTTTCGGAAGCCGTAAACAATTATTTTTAAATTTATTATTAAATTATTTAATATTTTTCAAAAACTACTTATGGGATTAAATATGGACTATATGGCAACACTCCTTCGGATAAATTCTATACAAATTATTATTACATTATTTCTCGGAAATTCTGTATGTAGTACTGTTACTATGACATTTTGTCAAAAAATCTCCTACATGTTAAAATTACGAAAGAAAACAATTAAAGGAGCTTCAACGTTATTGCCACCTCAATTCTCAGATTCTACTACATAATGTCTTTACTGGAAAATACAACACTATCAATTTTAAATATAACGTGCTTCTAATTGTGTTACAAGAAATTAGGTAAGCTGATTATTAACTATTGCAAAGAGTCTGAGCACAAACTTTAATTTTTGGAGACTTCTGAACGTTTTGGCGTAATTCTGTTGACGTTTTTTGGGGGTTACTGTAATTACAATTTCATAAACTGTTTTTTGCGTAAGGTACAGACGACGGAATACTCCTGCTATTAAAATAATCAATATTTTGTTAGAGAATTTCGATTATTTATGCGATCTGCAAAAGGAATCATCCGACATTTTTTGTAATGCAATGAGGGCTGAGCACTGCATGTTTATTCCGATTATTAAAAATATAATTGTGAAGTCTTATTACAAAAATTTGGAAAGTTATGATAAGACTGCTCGCAAACTTCGAAGAATTCTTAGTCGAGAAAGTGCACCTATTAGAAGAGTGGTCAACAAATTTGAAACACTGGGTCTGTTACGGACAGAAAGACTCCTGTGCGTCAACGTACTGGTCGGCATCTTGAAAACATTGCTGCTGTCGCCGAAAATGCGAAAACATCCATTCCGCATCAACAACTTCAATTTTCGAAACACTACGCAGCTAATTTTGAGAAAATATTGGTCAAACTAGACAGAATGGATTAAATATGCGCAATGGTCAACTGATCAAATCGTCCCGACTGTCAAAGTCACTGGAAGGTGTTTAACGTATTCAGAATGGTCAAACTGATCAGAAGATTGAAATTGAACAAATTGGTCAATATAAGCAGTCGGAATAATCAATATGATCGGAATAGCCAATAATCCAAATGACTTGAATGGTAAAACTATACAGAATGAATTCAGATTGTTCAAGAATCAATTTGGTCAGAATGGAAAATAATCCAAATGACCAAAATAGACAGAATATATTAAATATTTATTTTTGCAAGAATGGCGAATTGAACAAACCAGTCGGAATAATAAAATAGCCTCAATGGCCAATAATCCAAAAAACCAAGATTGGTCAAAATAGACAGAATGGTCTACTGATCAAATCTAAGCGCCGGCAATTCGTCCAAGAGCTAATGGAGCAAAGTGAAGTCAATGCGAATTTTTTCAAAAAATAAACATCCCTGTCTCCCTTTAATTGGAAAATTTCAAAGCCAGGAAAGGACAAATCAATACCTTCCTCACATGGACCGATTAGTGTGCCTCCCTGCTTATTAAAACTATTCTTGTTTTAAAGTTAAGACCGTTTCGTGTCGAAAAAAGTAATACCAGACCACCAGTTTGGGTTCCGTTTCGGGTTCCTGCGAAATTGGCTGTTTTTTTACTTCCTGATCGCGGGATTATTGGTCGGGATTCTCGGGAATAAAATAGTACCAAAAATTACGATTTTACCCATTTTTTTACAGTACAGTAAACGGGAAACCGTAAAATTTGTTACTTCCTGAACTTCTTGATCTTATTACATTTAAATTGTACAGGATTTTGTTCAATATTAATTGTCTAGGATTTTTTATTAAAGTTTTTTTTAAAAATAGTAATTTTTTCATTACATTTTATAAAGAAAATCAAAATCAAAAACCCTAGTGAATTTAAAAACTCATACCAATTTTGTTATACGCGTCGATAAAATCCAAAGAGTTCAGTCGATGGAAATCACAAAAAATTGCTCGTACTGCAATTTTTTCGTATTTTGAAAGTCATTTGTATTTCAAAAGGCAAACAAAAATTGCCGAAAAAGAATTTCCTTGAGTGAACACAAGAGGCAAGTTCAAAAGGGAATGATACAAATTGCCGCAAGTAATATTCCCTAGTGTAAATCATCCCGATTAACATTTAATTTTATAAAAAAAATATAATCAAAAATAAATAGCTTTCGAAATAATACTATTCCGACCAATTTAAATATTTATAATTCGGAAAAATCATTATAATTATAATTCTATAGAAAATCATTAGCCGGTTGGAGCCATATATAAACAGTAGGTCCCGGTAGTAGTGAGTATACATAATTATATCGTACTCAGCTCATTGATTGAGAAGGGGGGCCATTTTCCAAGAAATCTTGGCATTGGAAGATTAAGTGCTCCTCTTGCTCCGCGATGATCAGGCACCCATATGACGTCTATTGTGCCATATCCAGAGTTAGGGTTAATCGACAGTTTACAATCTAAAGTTGTCTTTGGTTTTAACGTTTTATACGTTATTGTCTTGATATCCATATTTGGATTTCAGCCCGTAAAACCGTGTTATGGTCTGGTAGACGGAACAAAAGTTCGGCTAAAGGTTCTTCGGCCCCGTCCTTCCCCCCATGTGTATACCAGCAAGTTGCAGCTGGTATCTGATACCAAGATTGTCTATCTGGCATCAGGGTCTCACACTCAACAACTATTGATGTTTCGGCTATACTATCGGGTACTGATGCTATTTCAATTAAATTCCGTGCGGCTACCTCAGTTATTTTATGATGATATGACCTGCGATAGCTTTCGTTCCATTCGCCCATAACTTCGAGTTTCAGTGCTGTATATCCAATGATTGAACATTTGACTATCTCAATACCCTTTGCTGCAAAAAACTAGCCATATGATCTGTGTCAACCGGTTTACCCTTGGACCCCAAATTAGAATTCACTTTGTATTGTAATTAAATAAAAATAAGATTAGGTGTAATTACGCTTTTATAGTGCCAGTGTGTCAACGTTGGATTGAGGCCCCATCTTCTACATAGCGACCAGCATCCGTGAGCTTTGTTTGCTCGTTCTTCCATGTGGTACTTCTGTCCAAGATTACTCCTACGTATTTAACATTGTCGGATATTGAAGTTGTTTTGTTAAGGAAAAGTGGGTCATATAGTGGACAATCTTCGTTTTCGTTGTAAACTGCCATATTTCAGTTTTATCTGGGTTTGCACTTAGACCTATCGGTCGAGCCGAGTTGGTTTGGATTCTTTCCACTCAGAAGTATTATAACGTCGTCTGCGTAACAAACTAGTTTAAGTCCTTCAACCCACAGGAGTGGTGATAAAATACCTCCCTGTGCTACTCTGTCTCTTATTTGTATGTCCGGAGAACCACAATTTATCCATCTATTCCTTACCATGTGTCTTATCGAGTCTCGGAGAACTGGTCTGAAGATTAAATAAGTGTATCGGTCTGTACATCATTGAAAGCTCCTTCAACCGCAAGTGTATGCATCTGTCCATTAAAGGATTCTTCGATATTGTGCACTACCTCGTGTAAAAATGGCGTTATCCACTGACCGTCATTTGGCTTATGCATTTGAAGGAAAATTTATTCCAAATAATTTGGTTTTAAGAATGGTCACTCGACTCTCCATGCTTTGTCAAAATTTCATGACGAACGCTTTCGGTTTCGCTTCATATACTTACATACTTATTTATTTCCCTTAATAGTCCATGACGGAAGTGACGGGCAAGATAGGGTATATCCGAAGGGGATATTGTTTAAATTACATAGAACTGGGTCTATTCCGCATATTTCATTTTTTTACGAATAGAAAATTTGGTATATTCTTGGATGATATTTACATGATCGTCTTTAGGTATCGTAAATTGGGGATTATGTATCCGGAAAACTTCGGGCAATTTGTTGAAATTATTTCATAATGGGATTGAGAAACCTTTCATGAGACGTGTTAATACCTTCGCGTACACTTTGAAATTCAATGAGAATGCTAAAATATTGTTAGCGAGCTTTTGTTGTACAAAGCATGCATTCGGAAAGTTGTCTAGTATGCCTTCCCTATTTGGTTTGCAAATTGCTCCCAGCTTTATGAAACAGATGGAAATTATAGAGCTTAAGGTTCTTAGACTTTGCACTGACAAAGAATTGTACTGTATTATCGATGTTATTAGTTTTAAAACAACACGTTGTTATTATAAATATTCCGTTTCTTAGCATAGATTATTGTGGAATATATAAAATTTGTATGAGTCTCAATAAAAAATAATTCTGTTTATGGTTCATTTTTCAGGTAATTTAACAAAACAGACCAATGTAACAAGTTGCGTGCAACAAGTAAACCGCGTCATGGGCACTATTTTGGAGAAAACAAACACAAGAAACACTCAACGGGCCTTATTCTTCTTGACGTTCGAAAAAGCCTTCGGTACTACCTGGCACAACCAAAGACCATACCGAGGGCAAACGTCTCAAGTCCTATTTAAACAGTATCAGCCCTCCTATTCTAAACAAACGGGGAGAATAGTAATAAGGGAGAGAGAATTTCGAATATTCGAAGTCAGTTGTTTTGCGTCATCTAACAATTTGCCAATTATTTTTATGATGTTTCAAACGAACAAAGTTAATAAAGTGATAAAGTGAATATAAACAAAACAAATATATAAAGAAAACCATGCGTGTCACGACGCATTAATTTGGAATACTATTGGAAACAACTTGTAATAAGTTTCAGATTAAACTTTTTTCTGTATATTACTACATTTTACTAAAAAAAAGTTAATAATCAAAAAAAAAAAAATGTATAAAGGCCTAACTCCCTTGCAATTTATTGGCGGAATAATTCCCAAAAAATCACATCACATTCTCCCTTTTATTGACATTCAGAATACCTACTTTTTTCCCCGGGAAAATTCCCATTTTCTAAGTTCGTTTTGAATAGGGGAACTGGGAAAAGGGGAAAAATTCCCGGTGAATTGTTATTTAGAATCGGGCTGTATTTGTTTAAAAAAAAACATTATTTGCTTTGAAAACATTCCAAAATATTGCCATTCCAATTACAGGCATCTTAAGTGTGTAGCCGAACTAATGGGTCAATAAACGACTTGGAACGTCTTCCCTCAGTATGGTCTTTGGTAGGGGCCCGGAACTGGCCGCTATTTACATTATCTACATATTTAGGCCGGTAACACACATGTTACCTGCTCAGAAAATCCTGCACCGAAGGAAAAGATAATACATCCATTGAGTCCAACCAAGGACTACATCTGCTTCAAAGTGAGTGCAGTTCCACAGTTCCATCAAATGTGACCTCTAGTGAACAGTTAGCTTAGATCTAATACAGTCTTCGGACGATTTAATGACGTAAGAATAATCTATTTAATATAAAATACGCAAATGTGTGTTTTCAATCATATTTTCTTTGTGTTTTATTGTGAGTTGTTTTAGTTGTTATCATTTTCTTTCGCTTGTTGTCATCGAAGAACATCTTAGATCAAGAAACAAATATCGGAGAAAGAAACAAAAATCAATAAACGGTTGGCCAGTGACAACAAATCAAAGCAATCTAGTAAATTATATACAACTTAATTTAAATGTACTGCATACACACGTGTATGTACATAAATTGAACTAAATAAAATGTACAAACGCTTGCTAACAGATCGATCTGTGCGCAAGCAAAACTTAGGAAATATTTAATGGCAAAATATTCAATATGAACTAAAATCTACGATACGATAATTTCTTTATTGGAATTTTCTAAATTCATGATTCTTACGAGTAACCCCCAAATGTTTACGGTGGAACGATGTAACTGTTGTTGTTTTTGTGGTATTGGGTGGAAGGAATTATATCTAGTTGCTGCGGCTGCTGCTGCTGTTGTTGTGGTTTGATGAGGCTATAAATTTGACTAAAGTTTGTGTTGGTTTATTTATTCTTTTTGTTGTTGTTGTTGTTCGGTCGATACGAATCAAACTCAATTCTCTTCACACGCATTGGCAGCTAAGCCGTCGGCCAGTGTAATGGAAAGTCCCTTGGGAAAAGTGAATGTTGATGCGAAATGTGCATCGAGTTGCAACCCTTGGTGTTGTGTGAGACATTCGACTGTGTCGTCGTCGTCGCCTGAGTGTGTGTCTTCGTCGCACAGATCAATTACTTCCGCAGTCTCGGAAACTTGAAACGTGAGCCTTTTCCGGGCTGCAATGGGATTCGCGTGTGTAAACTGATCTGCCAGAGAGGGTAGAACTTCCGATATGCTTGCGTCGAAGTTCACTAAGATTTCATTGTCGTCCAGGGGTCGCCATTTCGATGATGGCTTCGTAGGGCTCATAATTTGTGGCAAGCGCTCAGTGGTATTGCTTCCGTTGTGGGGTTCACGCGACAGAGACGTACCCAAACGCCTAAGCATGGCGACAACTTTACCATCCACGGTCGGTTTAGGCAAGTGCTGACGTTGTTGCTGTTGCTGTTGAGGCTGCTGGTGTAGTTGGGTTGATGAAGTTCTTTGGTTTTCTGTTGCAAAGCCAGTGACGGCGACTAGATTTCGTGTAGTAGTAGTAGTAGCAGTAGTAGTAGTGGTAGTGTGCAGTGGGGCTTCTCGAACGGCCAACTCGCTTTCGACTTGCATGATGCTGCGCATATAGTTGGCCTTCAGGCGTGCCATTTCACGACATTTGCGACATTTCGGCAGCGACAATGGCTTGGCTTTCAACGATTTTATTGAGCTGCTGCGTATCACAATACATTTGCCGCAGCCGCATAGCTGCATGCTTTTATGTTGCAAGCGGCCACGTCGTCCCAATTGCATGCGGAAATGGCGTTTGTTGAAATTGATTTTATGGCTGTGTTTAATTATTTCATCCTCCTCCGTCGATGCTGAAGATGCCGAATCCGCTGTGACTTCCGGTGTTTGAACATCAGCGTCTGTGACGTGTAACTGCTGGGGCCTGACATGAGCTATGGGCCGACATACGGCTATCGGCTTTTTAGATCCGGAGCTTCGTTCGTCCTGCATGACATTGCCGCTGTTCAAGTGCGATCGAAATGTACCCGAAGGACTCTCTGCGTCATTGCTGTTCAACGCCTGCAGCGAATGCCAATTGATGAGCCAATTGTTGCAGCTAAAGCACAGGTATTTATCCTCATTTAGTGGCTGTAACGATAGAAAGAAAAACGATGCATAAGTATTGCTATTGCTCTCCAGCTACTTTCAGACTCAATGTGGTTTTGGAATAATTGTGACAACCTTTCAATCATAAGAATAATCGACCGTAATGAGACCACAAACCCAATTATGCAACTGAACAATTGTGACGCCCTATGAATATGAAACACACGGACGAAGGTGGCATGATCCTGGCTACGCATGCGCAGGGTGCACACACACACACACACAGAAAACCCATTGATAATGACCGTTGCATTTGGAATAATTATCCAAAGAAACTTGAACGGACATGTGGTACGTGTGTATCAATAAAACATAAAAATTGTTTTCGTTTGGGCCAAACCACCTGCCGCCGCCAGTCAGCGCACCACCGATAACAAATAATTAAACAACAACAGCACAAAAGCGAAAAGCCGGTAGACATGCATATTGCGGGCATGACAAACCCAATGACTGATAACAGCAGCTGTCCATGCTTATTGCTACCTCTTGCTCTTGCTCTCGCTCTCCCTGTCTCCCTCGGTCATGTGCTGCCAGCGAATTAAACGAAAACCGACGTAAAGGTGTTTCTGCCGGAGAGCTTGTCGCGCATGCCTATTTTGATTGTGCGTTTGTGTGTGTGTGTGTGCAACTGCTGCTGCTGCTGATAACACAATGCAAACGCAACTGTTACCTGAACAAGCGTTAGATGCCTTAGGCCGTGTGTTAGATTTGGTCACCCCAAAGGACAGATGACGCGTGTGCAAAGGATTTTCAAATTACACACAGACACACACACGAAGGGCTTAATCACTTTTCAGCACAATGCAACAACAACGACAAACGACGTCATGTGTTGTAAATGCATACGAGAATTGATCACCAGGTGCAAAATACGCTGACGCTTAAACACACACACACACGCACCCATCCAAATGAATGAAACAGAAACGTGTGATAAAGAGAAGTATAAAGAGTGCAATAGCAGACAGCCAGCACCCAGCAGCAAAGGTGCCATTACTGTGCCACAAATACAGCTGTCGTCTGTCGCCGCTGCTGTTGCGTTGCACATTCAGACACACAACTCTCGATTACATCCACACAAGCAAATGAGTACAACTGACCCGCACAAATTGGAGCATCACATCAACCAAATTTCAGACACAACAAACCTCAAAAACAATTACAGGTTTCGTAGTTATGATGCACAGTGGTACGGCACGACCTGCCTTCCCATCGTAAATCTACAACATATCCACTAACAATTCTAAGTGTCCACCATAGGACTATTGACAAATGAAACAAGTGATCGCCGTCAGTATAGTGATCGCTTTTAAGGTTTCATATAAATTTTGCATAGGGAAAGATGAGCTCTGTCGGAGCTCCAACCGTATCAACACCAAGCCAGATATATTGGCCTTCGCTCATTTGAGATGTGGTCTTTGTATAAATTCAGAAGTCTGCAAGTAATCGAAGTAATCACTGAGAACAAGCTCCTTTGCAGGCTAAGAGCCCATAAGCCATTTTCCCTTCTGACACAGATATATACTTGTAAATCGAAATGCTTCAGCTTTTTAGAAAATAATTCAATTGAGGGTCAATGCCAGATTTTCCCATGAAACGTTTTGACAAAATGTATTGGACCACTACCTACATATGTATAATGTAATGAATACAAGTTTCTAATCAATTAACCAGTTAATCAAATATATATATGTGTAAGAATTGCTAGAAACAAATTTGTAAATCAGATTTCACTGTGTGAATGTTGGCAATACACTTCTTCCCCATTGCTCGAGTATTCTCTATCTTGCTGAGAATTTCGTTACAAATGCAAGGAATTAGGATCGGCTCAGCCACTGGGCAACACTGGCATGCACTGAGGGCCCGAACAAAAAACCATTTGAAAGAAATAAGATACAACATCGACTTGGCAAATATGAAACCTGGCTGGTGTAGTTTGGGGATCAACCGTAAGAGATTTTAAAATAGGAACCGAATGTAAATGTTTTAAGAACATTTCCGAACCGCCCTAAAATCTGGGATTACATTATGACGAGGCTGGTTCAGAGTTTAAACAACAACACTTAATTTTCCTCCGATCAAAGGTGCAACAGAAGATCGATGCACCACTCAAGTGCACACAAATCCAGTCGTTCATTATACAAAGGAAATCCCTTACGTTTTCAACCTGCACCACTCATGCTGCTTTGGAGCGGCAGCTGCACTCGGCGTTAAACATAAGGACCTGCATAATGATGCCGATCGGCAACATCGGCACAAGGACAGCTGACAATTTTCACTCCGGCACACAAAAAGGCCACAAACAATCGATCGCTTTGGAGAATTTCATATTTCGCTGAGCGCTGGGAAACAACAAAACACACAAAAACTGAATAGGCCATCGAAATATGTACGTGTGAGTGTGTGTGCCAGTGTGTAGGTCTCAAATTTCAATGAAGTAGAGTAGCTACTTTGCCAACACCATCACTCGTCGTTATGAATAACATGTGATCGACATTTTAAGGATACACCAACAAGAACAACAAATACTGGATCAGTGCAAGTTCAAACCGATCATCGATCATATTTGTTGTTGCTACTTCTGCCCGAATCAGAAGCAGCGAGCCAGGGAGAGCGGGTATCGAATTACGGGATATGTGGGAATCATGAGAACAAGTGACATCTGCTATTTTACGAAATACAAAATGTTTTAATATCCGGTACGACGGCAGGAAAATGTTGGCTTATTAAAGACATACAGTTGCCCAATAAAGTCTACGTACACTTAACAAAATCAAGTTTTTTCAATAAAACGACTCTTTTGACTAAGAAAATTGGTTTAATTATATTTGGATAGCTCTAAATGCTTAAATACATTATGAATTTAATGACTTTTTTATACATAAAACAAGGATATGAAAGAAATATTGATTTCAATGGAAAAAAAAACTCAAAAAAGTGTACATACAGTTCAATAAACCTTTTGTTTTATAAACTATTTAAAAGAATAAAAAAAATTAATATTTTGTGGGACCGCCTTTAGCATCTAATACAGCTTGTATTCGTCTGGGCATAGAAGAAACTAAATTTTGTGTCACGTTTGGGAGTATTTTGTTCCATTCCTCAAGTAAAGCTCTTTTAAGGTCCTCCTTGTTAGATATATTGTTTTTTCGAACACGCCCGTCTAATTCATCCCATAGATTTTCAATTGGATTTATGTCCGGTGATTGAGGAGGAGAATGCAACTGTTTTGGGACATTATACAGCAACCACTCTCTTACGATCTGAGCTGTGTGCTTCGGATCGTTGTCCTGCTGGAAGATCCAATTAGATGAAAGTCCCAATTTAGTGGCAGAACTCTTCAGATTGGCTTTCAAAAGGTTCAAATAAACATGACGATCCATTGTGGTCTCAATAAAGACTAGGTTTCCCACTCCTGCAGCTGACATGCACCCCCATACCATAACAGATCCGCCTCCATGTTTGACTGTAGGTAATAAATTCTGCATATCCATCGCTTTGTTAGGTTTCCGCCATACCCTTTGCTTACCATCGTATCCAAATATATTGTACTTCGACTCATCACTAAAAATAACGTTTTTCCAGTAATCGAAATCGTCATTTTTGTGCAGTTTTGCGAACTCAAGTCGTTTTGCCATATTCACTTGACTTATGAATGGTTTTTTCCTTGGGATTCGGCTATGGAAATCGTTTGCTCTCAAAACATTTCGAACAGTTTCAGGATGAATACTGACTTGTTTCAATTTTTCGAGATATTTTGCTAGATCAACTGCGCTGGTTTTTGGTTCAGTGGTAACAATACGGATCACATCTCGTTTTTCGCGCTCGGACAACTTACTCGGTCTCCCAGAACGATGTTGGTTATCAGTTGTTTTATACTTATTATAATTTTTAATAACAGTTTGAATAGAAGACCGACTCTTTTTAACAATTTTTGAAATTTCTCCGTACGACATATTGTCCTTTCGTAAACTTATGATCAATTTTCTAACATCTTGTGAAATTTCTTTGCGTTTTGCTACGTTTTGTGACATTTTTACGAAAAAAAACAAGAATTTTACTTTAATTAGTGTTTAATTATTAAATACACACGTGAAACTGAACAACAAATCAAAATACCGTTAATTAGTGACGGCACTTTGCAGAAAATTAGTGATGTGCGTAAGCTGTATGTACACTTTTTTGTGTACCAAATCTAACATATTACCAAATTTACTGCATATTAGTAATAAGTATGAGACTTTTTGTTATTTGTTTTAAATATTTATCGAATTGCTATAAGCTAGACATATAAAAACTTTTGAAACTGTTTTAGTTTTATTAAAAATGCATTTTATATGACTGTATGTAGACTTTATTGGGCAACTGTACATACAGACATATGTACGCGCGAGGATGAATGTAAAATGTACTTACATACATATGTATGTGTGTGATTTGAGTGTGTACATACAGACATACAAACTTTCGGTCTTCGTACAGCTGATTTGGAGACTAGCAAATATGAAGGCTAAAATGAGTTACGACCTGAGTGACATTGAATGAAGACAGACTTTGTCATTAGATAGGAAGAAGCGGTATTGACCTATAAATTCCCTCTGCTTCTGCTCGAGCTTTAATGCTATGGCAACACTTCAGCAGAGGTAATGCCATCTCAAATGGCAGGATGCTGTCGTGTGATGGCTGGCAGTGGTTGCTTGTTGCGGTGGGTGGGATGGGATGGGGGTGGTTCGGCGAAAGTTTTCGTGAGCGGAAAGTCAATCACCCCTTCGCTCGGCCGGAGGAAGAAGCTAATACGGTGACTCATCTCGGCCCTCACACAGACACACTCTTGTACATACATACATATGTAAGTACACATCAGGGTATATCGTAAAACAGTAGTGCTGACCTGGTCTCGTATTGATTTTCTTATGTCTAATGCAGCACAACAACGATTAGTTCCTCATAAAAACATTAAGGGACACAAATCGTTGGCAATGTGTAATTGTGAAAAACAGTGGTTGGTCCTTTGCGTATATTTACCTGGAATTTGAATTTCGCTTGTATAAGCTGAACAATGTTTGGTCCACTGCGGGGTTCGTAGATGTTTATCGTTTGGTTCGTATGACAGCCGCAGATGAGGCAGGTGCGTTTCAGATATTCCGATGAGTTCTCCGACATTTTAACTTTTTATTACTTTTAACACTCTTTCTTTTAAAATAAAATTCACTACTTTTAATTGTAAATATCTTGTGGTGTGCGTTTTTCTTTTCTTCTTCTTTTTTTTTTTGTATTCCTTCAATATATTTTCTATCGGTTTCTATACCAATCCTTGGGATACACAAATAAAATTGCGCAAAAATACCCAACGAAACACACGTACTTGCACAGGCACACTCACACACACCAACACACTTTGTACTTTAGTACGTCATATATTGTGCTCTCTGTCAGTTTGTGCACTCTCGAATTATCTCTCTTGGTGAGTGAGAGTATTGGGTTTCACGATGTTTCGTCTTTGTATGTGGTTGTTGTTATTGTCGTCGAAGGGCTCGTTTGCTATGGCACCGTTGTCCGTTGGTACACGTCCTTCGCGTTGTAAGGTTCAAATACGAATGAAGTTTACGTCGCTGTTCGTTCCTAGCTCACATTGAACCTTTTTTCTTTTTTTTGTATTTTTCTTTGCCTGTGCTACGGTGGTTGTGCTGTGGCAGTAGAGCGGCCACTAACCACTGCCACTCGTACTCACTACCTTATTGTTATGTTACGCATACCATACACACATACAATACATACATACGTACGGAGGTATGTTTGTAGTTTGGGTGTATTGTTCTTTTGATGAGGAGCAGTCCTTTCTTCCTAACCCAAGGTACACCGTTAAAAAAGCAAATGCTCAATGTTCGGTAACCGAATTGAATGAATCCTTGCATTGGGTGTTACCATTATTGGGGTGGGGGGGCTTGTTTGAAGTCCGCACTTCCCGGTAAAACAATGTACGAGATGATGTAGGAGCACTAAACATTTTTAGCCGTTTTATTTTCAATTTGGGTGAGTTTTCGTTTGAGTCTTTCTCGCTCCTTGCCACTAAATAATACAATATCAGGATGACCAAGAAGCTGCAAGCACAGCAATGACCATGTACATGCCGGGTAGTGTTGGTGTGTTTTAATTTTCGTTAAAAGACGATTTTTTTTTTAAGTAAAAAAAATAATATTTTCGAAATATAATTATTTTGAGTTTTATTCAAAAGACCAAACATTTCTCTTATTAAAGGTACGCGATTTCATTCGTGTGGCTGCCTTACAGTGGCACATTCTGTCAATCCCTATTTCCAAGACCTTGGTTTCTCAATCTCACGAGTGGCTTAATGGATTTTTCGCATAAAACTGACCTTCCGACAAAAGTCTAAGTCGTTGTCCATTTCGAGGTTCATACTGTGTCGTGTGTCCGAGTCAATTGGATCCTGGAAGCGAATAATGCGAAATCTCATCAGGGTGGTGAGTGAAATATAGGACTGATGAGTCGATGCCGAGTTGATGTTCCTGAACTGTACGGTAGCCCTATCACGTGAGTGCCACGACGTGGACCGTGAGCGTTGTCCACCAGCATGCCAGACTCACGAACTTTTTGCACTACGATTAGCTCATTTTGGGCAAACACCGTTTGGCCTACATAGGTAAAGCCTGTGATGTGATACTGTCCTCTATCTATCATGTCCTCGAGCGGGAAAGATCTGTGACTGTCAAGATAACATAAGCCGCGTAAAGAAACCACTAGGTGGTCCATTTGTAGCATCCACAGCCAGATATTGGTCGTTAAATTATTTAGACAATAAAGACAATATTCACATTTTAGAGTATGTTTGGTTTAAAGCTTGTGAAACATAGGCGGGACATATGTATATACAATGTCGATTTCTTGGAGATAGAGAATGTCCAGGACCCGAACATTTTTCACAATTTATCGGAGTGTTGGATTTGAGGCAACAATATGGGTTTTAACTGTAGATTAGTCACATCCGTTCCCCGTTCGTGTTTGTGTTGGAAACCACAATAGCGATCAAACGAAGGAAGTAATACTCCGATATCGGGCATGTTTGTCATCCCTTCAAACATTGCTAAACATTTCCGTGGCAAATACATTTTTATGACGTGCTAAAAATCATATGAATTGTCAAATATATTTGACAAAAGGTGTAAATCATTATTTAATATATCTTACCGACAACGAGCCAATATGACGATTTTACCTGTTAATTATCAGGCGATCCCTGTGCCAACCAGACGCATATGTCGCAAATGATTTCTAAAGCCATGGTAAACAATTTGCTTCAATCACCAAATAAAAATAGTGTCCATTCGTAATCTTTAGTTAAGATAATCTAGAACCTATTTAACAACACTAAAGCGACCGTTGCATTATAGTGCAGGAAAAAGGTCATCAGCGTCAATAGCAGCATAACTTCCAAAGGCGTATTCAGGGTATACAACTTTTTCATCGAACCGATTATGTTCTACGGATTTGTCGTCCGGTGGTTGGCACTGAAGAATCGCTAGGGGAGATTGATACGTATCATGAGATCGGTGGCGACCATGACAACGGGTGCACTTACGACGACTCCGTCTCAGGAACTGTTCACTTTACTTAACTGGTTACACCCGGATATCCTGGCAAAGCAAGGGGCTGCGAACACCGCGATGAGATTTGTCGGCATGAAAGCATGGATATATAGGAAATAAGGACATGCTTAAATATCGGACAAAATTAAAGCCAACATTTTTGTTGACCCGAGCCCTCTTTCGATCCCGGCTTTGTGACTAGAATACCAGATGTATCGGACTACGCGAATGTCATACGTCTTTCTGGGGACGCCATCCCGATAAGAACACACACGGATCAAAATAATTAGAGGAATTGGATGTGGAATCTCTGTCTCTTTCGGTCTCTTTCGGACCATAGTCATTTGTATTGGAAAAGGCAATAATGAAAACAAAAATTGGCGAAAAGGAATTTCCTAGGGGCAAGTTCAAAACGGAATCATAAAAATTGCCGCAAGTACAAATGCCTAGTGTGAATCGGGACAAACTGTCGCACGACAAGTTCAGTATCATGCAGGAATATCTACATATTTACTGACTGGGTACACCAGGTTAGGATTTCTTCGAGAATGCCGGGTGTCTTTGGAGGAGATAGCGAGATATTCGTATGGGTTCCTTGTCATGGGGGCATAGATGGTTAATGTACGGCTGATGCACTTGCGAGAGCTGGCGATACCCTGAATTCAACTGAGTGTAGTTATGATATTGGCATCCCTCTTACTAAGAGATACAAAAAACTGATATCACGGAAACTACCTCTCATGCCAGAAGATAGGTGGAGAAATGAACCAATCCACTTAGAAGCCAAAACAAATCTGGTGGACCGCGATTAACATGGCCAGATCCCATCTAAGAAACCTCATTGCGGTCATCACTGGTCACTGGCCTCACACGCTCGGAGACTAGAAGCTGTCACGATGAAGAGGAGCTCTTTTACTCCTACCTAACACCTTCTCTGGACTGGTCTGGTCTACAAACTCTAGTAGACTAAACCTTTCCCTCCAAAGTTGTCGTGGACAGAATCCACGTCCTTATATTGGCCACGGGTTGGATGAAAAAAAGCGACCGGAACCAAGAGACCTTGGAAGAGGAATTCACGGTATCACAAGAGGACCTCTTGATGGACCCAAGTGAGATATGCTTCGAGCAGCTGCCAACTTAATCTAACCTAACCAATTATTTAATAACAATGTCCGATAACAGATTTCGTAATGTTTGTACTTATTCATACTGTATAGCGCAAAAATTTTAAAGGATTCGAGCTGCTTTAATTTGGGAAAACCAACTGTTAGTTTTACAAAACGTTCCCGTCAAATACTTAATAAAATCTGTATAAAATAATGAGTTTACAGCGCACTTTTGCAGAAAAGTAATTTAGTTGTTGCAATAATCTTTGCTTGTTGTTGAAGTTTATTCACTGGACATGAAACCCCATTTAACAGTTTTTTTATTATCGAATAATCGACAATGGCAACTTTAGAAAAACTTAATCGGGTTTCATTCGCTTTCAACATCCTTCAAAATAACACTGGATAACTCAGTTGTCCGAAACTTTCAATGCTTACCCCCGTATGTATTTCAAAGTGATGCAAATCCGACCACCAACTTAACATACCGCCCTCCTACCGTGGAGGGTTTACAAATACTTCGACAGATGTTGTGCACAACACAAAGGCGACAAACTCCAAGCAGAGAAAACAATAAATTAAACCTAAAATCGAAAAAAAAAAATGTTCCTACCGACTGTAATGCAAGAATTGAAGCATGTGTTTTCGGGGTTTGTGTGTTATGTTATTCTCTTCGATTTTGTTTTCCGCTGTGGACAAACGTGCAGCATGCAGAATCCAATGATTGCTGGATGCTGCTGGTGAACTGGAAAAGGTGTTTTCGGGCAGCCTAGTTGAGAGGTACTCTTATGTCCAAACGAATGGCGCTCTCTCTCTCTCTCGCTCTACTCGTTTTATCATCAAATGAATGTAAGCAATGACAACAACAACATAACAGTTCGGGTTGTTTGTTTACGTTCGTATGGCGGGATTTCGATTTCCTGCAGGTCTCTACATTTTCGTTTGGCGTTGCCATATTAGCAGCCAAAACCCGATTTACAGTTTTTTTTGGTAAAAAAGACACAAATATTTTAGCACAATTTGTTTATATCCTTTTTGAGAGAAAGAATCAAATGCCAATTTATTTTACTTATGGGCAACTACCGATAAGAATCTACACAGAATATATTTCTGTATTGAAGGTGATTCTGATCCTTCCATGGCCGTGTTTGAATATTTCTGACTAATGGTGACCCCCATTGAATATATGTATATATGGGCCGGTATATTTCCTCATACCAAATACTCCACCGATCTGTGGCTTTAGAAGTTGCACACTAGATCCGATCATAACTGCATTTTGCACAGTTTATATATTGGTATCGGTCTATGTTTTGACAAAGTCCCATATAAAGTACCCAACTAGCCTCATTTCAAATGTGACTAGTAAAGCCAGGTCATGAAATCGGTTCATATAAATGTCTGTCCCGATTTTCTTTACGGCCTTATTTTAAGAAACTGTGTACTATCGGCCTCAAGGTTAACACAAGTCAACCACTTCTACTTTATCCATAGAAAAACATTTTTTATAAGCAAAAACTGATTTTTTACGGAATTTACCAATTTCTTGTAGTTACATATGGCAACGATGCCATCCAAGTACCAGACACAATACTCTCTCTCTCCCTTACACCTATACTTATACGCTGTGGTCCGAACGCACGCAGATGGCTGGATTATGAGCGGCCAACGACAGCTGTTACTTTTTTATCCGCTTTTCCCTTTGACACAAAAGCGAAGTAAACAACGACGGTTTATCAATGAATTTTACGCACACTCCCCGTTTACGCATCGCAGTCCGCGCATGCTCACAACTTCGTGGTAGCATTTATGTACCACCGAACAAGAGACGCCAGTCAATTAATAACAACAGCAGCGCCTCATTTTATATGCAAACATACAGATGAGCATTAGAGTGATTTTTTTAAGTTTTTAAAATTGGCAATCGGCTTTAGGGTAGACCCCATTTAAGGCGACAGGTTTACAATCAGGTTCACTCGCATATAACAAATAAAAGGTGGCGCATCGAAGCCCAGTTAAATCGATTAGGTACTACCAACACATATCAGATACCAAATATACTGAATAGAACTTTTTCATAGGAAAGAATGTGTGGGATGGCAAGCGGTTAGTATCACGGACAAGCTTTCAACATACTTTTTTTTTTTTTTTTTGATGGCCAACATTCAGGGGATTCCCCCTATAAATGCAATGCATTGTGTTAATGGAAGGAAATTAGGGTATCGGAAGGAGGAAAGAGGGAGTAGTGTTTGTTGACATTTGTTTTGAATTTCTGAATGTCACAACTGGCAGGAAACACATTTGCTGGAAGATTATTCCACATACGAACGGTTCGGCTAAAGAACGAATTTTCTCTATAGTGCGTCGTCCGGTCAACCGGCCATTTCACAATGAACGGATGAGATACCCTGGATAGCCGTGTATTCCGACTAAATGTTCTAACGTCAGGGACCAGACGACGGATATCTTCTGAACAGATACCATTAAAATATCTATAGAATATTGGACTTAGCGCCTTTACACCCTTAGGTCGCGTACTGTGATATATGTATGTCCGGATAATTGATTGCAGACTTCACTTCAATCCGGATATCGAGGTTTAAAATAGTTGAAGTACAAACTATATTCCTCAGCTCACACCATGCCATTCATGTGTCTATTAATCTCTTGGCCAATTTTAACTTGATCCATAATAAAAAAAAAAAAACAATTCCGTTCGATCTTTACTGAAGGCTTCGCAATACTGAGCTGAGAAAATGGGAGGTGCAGCAATTCAATCAACAGAAACAAAATATTTTCCAAAGTTTACATTCGATGCTTAAATTTTTATTACTACAAATCTTGTGGGTTCAAATGTGACTAATCAGTCGTTATTTTTGAGGTTATAAATTTATGAAATAAAATTAAAGAAAATCATGTATTACAATCGTATGTTAGGAGGGCTAATTGAAGCGGCATTAAAATCATGTGGTTTATATCGGTTTAGTTTTCTTATAAGGCCAGATGTTTTCAAAAGTTCCGTACCTTCCGCATTTACGTGGTGTTGTAGGCGTATTTGGTTTTTTGGTTTTGCGAGAGAGCTCCTGCCTAACCGTATTCATTTGAAGATGCCGATGAAGGTCATCATTTCTAATGAAATGTTTCTTAGTACTCTGTGTTGGAATGCCTGGATTTGTTTGATTATAGTGGTTTTTGCGCATCCCCACACTAGGCTTCAAAACTTGTTTGAGGATCATCAACTTATTATCAGTTGATAGAATACGGGCTTCAATTTGGCTTGGAATCCACAGTCATTCCTTGATATTTGAATGATTCAGCATTTGGAATTTGTTGGTGTTCAATTTGCAAGGGAGTGTAGTTTATTTTTATATTGGCAAAGTCAACGTGTATTGTTTTAGAGCTATTAAGTTTCAATTCCCATGATTTAGTCCATTGATAGACGTCGTTGAGACACGTTTGAAGCTTCTAAATTGATTCTGAAGTATTTTTACCAGTTGACATCAGTACGGTATCGTCGGCAAAAGAGCGTGAAACTATCTATTGCTGAGATATGATTGAAAACCTTTACAGTAATTTCTTGGCAGGAGAATTTTTAGCTTATGCTTAAGACCGTGATGCCAGACACACAAAAGCTTTTGTCCAAAAAGTCCGCGGAACATACTTCTTTATTTTCTGGCATCATTTCTATGATGTGGGTTACTCTGTTACAATCTGCAAATTGATAGGATGGCATTATGTTAAGCTCTTCTATAATTGCTTCTAATCGTGTACTGCAGAGTCTTCCGAAGAGTTTTCCAATTATAGGTGGTAGAGAAATCGGCTTAGGATTTTGTCTTTTCCGGGTTATTGTATCATAACAATAACAGCAACTTTCCAGTAGCTGGGCACATATTTCAGATTTAAAGTGGCATTCACTATAGTGGTCAATCGTGCAATTCTTAGATATGGTCGTTGCTTTAGTATATCGGATGTTTCTATACTTCAAAGAATGTGATTTTTGTAGTAGGGTTGTACAAGTCGACTCACGACAAGTCGATTAGTCGACTTTTTGCTACAAAAATGGTGAAAAATGAAGTCGACTTTTGATTATGAAAAAGACGGGGAAATCATCTTTTTGTCGTCGACTTTTTAGTTTAATTGAAAATATGTTTTGTTGGTTAGTGGAGCTAATATTATGGCTGCCATTTGATATTTCGCGTACCCAATTTACAAAATTGTCCAAATAGAAATAAAATGTATCGGAAACTGCTGCTGGACATGAGTTTCTACAGCTACCTGATGACTCCGACGAAGAGAATTGTTGTAATGAGTAAGCAGACAATATTGAGGCTACACCATTGTTGTAAATCCTTCTCAAGGATAAAATATGGTTCGCAGTGAGGTGCCTGCTAAAGACCTCAAAGATCTTCAAAGACAATCAGCGATAAACAACCGTTATAACTTAAATTAAAGAAGTCCGGACCAGGTAGATTTGCTTTTATGAAATGTAAACCAGGGTTCTTCTCCAAGTGCTTACAGGAAATGAAATTGAGTAACAGACATTTTGAAAACTTTTTTTACTGAAAATAATGTAACTCTTATTCCGATGGTAAATGTCTGTCCCTTCATGGAGTGAATAAGGGAAATAAGTCAGTAACAATATGAACACTAGATGTGCTTCAAATCGAAGTAGACATTTTGTTTTGCATACCATAAAGTGGAACTGAATCGACATATTTTTATTACGTTTGAAACTTGAATTTGAATAAGTTTCAAAAAAATTATATTATTTCCAATTAAAAAGTCGACTAAAATCAAGTTGTAATTCACAAAAACTCGAAAAGTCTAAAAATGGACTTTTTAAATTTCTGAAAAAGTCAAAACGTCGAAAAGTCGACTTTTGGTTGCATCAAGATTTTGTATTTCGTCGGTGGATTCGTCTATTTACGTATTAATTTGATAAGTAAAAGTGGTGGATAAATAGTCTGCAAACTTTAGTACTTTTCCTGAGCTTGTTATTGCAGGGCAACCAGAAAATGTTAAATAGGTAGGTGAGTGATCAGAATTTAAAATTGAAAACAACCATATTAAGGGAAATAAGTAAAATGCTCAAAATAAGTAAAATGCTTGAATAAATAGAAATAAATCAATAATCTCGAACTCGAACAACAAAAGCAAGAAACTGTATAAAGAGTAACGATCGAAAAAATAAAAAAAAAAAATTGAAATCGTAAACAGTTGGTTTTTATTCACCTTTAGTTAAAACCTAGACAGACCACAGCATTAATGGCCCCATTCTGTACTTTTTCTACTCTTTTTATCCCCTTTACAACGCATTTCTAACTGCAGTTGCATGGATATTTCTTTTTGAACAAAAATACGATATTTGATTGTTTCGAATTTGTATCTCCGTTTTTTCCCATTTTTATCTACATCCAATCCGAATTTCTTAGCGTATGTCTAGGCTGCATACTCCCCAAATTTGATGATTCTATCTTAAGCATGAATCAGTCATTCAGTCACGCGAGAGTTTTATATAACAGGTGGCGCAAAAGTAAACTTCCTATGTTTTTTGGCTGTAATTAAAACAAAATGAAAAACTTTGATTTTTATTTTTATTTGAATTATTTTTATTTGGTCTTTTAATTTTTTTTTACATCAAGTCGAGAATATGATGTCATGTAAATGGCCGCCGCCAGAGTTGCCACTGATATTAGGGGCAAATCGCAAAATTTATAGCATTTTCTGATAGGAGGATTACTTTTGCGCCACCCTGTATATACAGATAGATTACATTTAAATTTATCACGACGTGAAGATAATTTCCTAGAAAACAAATTATTGCGGTTTTTCAGCCGATGTAGAATTAGCCGATGTAGAATTGAATCCATTTTTTCACATCACTTTTTTATATAAAGTGATGAAACTTAAAAGTCGATTTCCCAAAAAAAAAGTATGGAGATACGTGAAGATAACTTCGGAGCGATGATGTATTAAACGATTTTGTAACCAAGGATTCTTTTTAATGTTTGAATTGTTAATTTTTTTTTATTTTTTTTAAAATAAAATTTTAAAAAAGTGTTTTTTTACAAAACGACTTTTTTGTTGTTGTTTTTTATAACAAAACGACTTTACTGCGACTTTTTCAAAATTATCAGCTGTAACACTGTTCCAGGCAAACAGTTTTGTTTTTCAACATCTGCTTTGTTTAATGTTCTCTCCAAACTATTTGATCATCAGCGCTGAAAGAGTTACGAGTTTTGCCCAATACTTACTCAGGGTGACCGTATCCTGTTGGAAGGAGAAGAAATAGTAATTCCATAAAAAAAAAAACAGTGGTCGATAAAATGTCGCTACAACGTTACTCACGAGAACGTGGATTGGGTTAAAAATAGGAATAGTTCCTATTCCACCCCATGAAATTACTACAAATTCGACGATTGTACCGCAACATTGCAACATCAACATAAACTCTTTGTGCAACACCACTCGCACTGCTAAAACCTTCCCTTCGAACGTAATTCGCCCCAACGATTTCGAACATATACAACTGATACAACTGAGACATCTCATTGTGATTTTATGATGTAAATGTTACAATTCGTCATTGCGCCCTCTAGATATGATAGCATAAATGTTTAGCATGGACATAACCCAATTGAATGGTGAATACAAACCAACATACATCAACCATGGTGAATTAGGCTGTTCATTTTGATAGTCACTAGCAAATATTAGTCGTGTTTTCGACACAGCATTCTGACAGCGCTGTGAAAAAAAATAATAATAATTATTCATGACAATCGGAAATATATTAAATATTTAATGTTATATATTTAATGTTTACAATTTTGACTAACGGTTATTCTTACCGAACAGTTTTCACGACCTGCAGTTATTGTTTGATATATGAAATATAGGACCATGCAAAGAAATGTTGAAAATATGTTTACGTTTTACGTTAATTGAATCAAATGGTAACGATTTTGTATTTAATCAAGTCATTAATTTTTGTTCATTTTATTGCGATTTATAAACTTGTTAAATCATTGACTGGCATACTCCTTCACTTTTGACCATTCACTTATAGAGCTAAGGTGAATCAACACTTGTACTTCCAATTACCTCACAAACTCCTCTGTCACTGTTCCAGCTTTACACACTAAAGCTGCCATCAGACGATATGTTTTTTACATCAAATTTTCCATCTGTAAAAGTTATACACATCGTCTAATACATATAAAACATTACATATGTAATTTTTTCGATTAGAGCGCGCTCTATTTTCATCTGACAAACATAACCAAAACAGCTGTTTTTGCAAAATACGTTTTAATGTGTAGCTTTTGTTTACGTTTAGAAGTTATGTCATACGAAAAAAGTGTGATAGAAAAAAAAAAATGAATCATATGTAAAACGACGATTTTGACATACATACGGAATTACAAATATCATACAGAGGGCAGACGTCCCAAGTAGTTTGCTGAACATTTACAAGCGGGTATTTAAACAGTATTTGTTTAAAAAAAACATTGTTTACTTTGAAAACCTTTTAAATATTTGCATGCCACTTACTGACATCTAGAGTGTGTAGCCGAACTAATGTGTCAAAAAACAACTTGGCATGTCTGCCCTGTGTATAGTCATTGCTGTTTGTTGTCACACAAACGTTCACCAGATCCAGCATCGTCGTCAATTTCTATGGGTGGTGTGGATATCGACGAATCAGACACTCTTGATGTTCTGGGCATGAAGATACAGGGTGATGCTCGCTGGGCTAGCCATATATTCGAAGTGTCGAAAGAAGCATTCAAGTGTTTAGGCTTTTTGAAGCGGTGCAAGAAATACTTCACTCCATCTGATCTCGCAAATATTTACACCACTTACATCCGGCCTAAAATGGAATACAACTCGCATATATGGGCAGGGGCTCCATTAACACCGGACGACGCACTATAGAGAAAATTCGGCGGTACGAACTAAGTCCCCAATGAACTAAGTCCCCAAAACGAAAATGAACTAACCCCCCAAAATTTTATACAGGAGGGAACAACAACGATTTTTGGGGACTTAGTTCATTATTTGGGGATTTATTTCAGTTTTAAATTTAGGGAGTTAGTTCATAATGAACCAACTCCCCAATTCCAAGGAACGAAATAAATCCCCAAAACTATTTTTGGGGAGCTAGTTCATTTTCACTAAATACCAAAATTATTAAAAATTCCGCGAAGTCTTCATTGCGGATAATTTTCAAAAATTCAATAAAACGACCATGCTTCTCTAGTTTGCTAGAGAGCTTGGAGTTGAATCCTTCCAAAGAGCTAGTAGTTCGCACTTTCTGCAGGTGTACCGAAAATCCGGAAGGTGTGATCTGAAAAATCATAATGGAAAACTTAAAGTGGTTCAATGTACAAGTAAAGAGGATCGAACAGGATTAGAAAAAAATCTTCACAAACAAGAGAAACAAACATGTAACAGAAGTAACCGATTATGTTCTATTTGTATCTATTTCATTTGCACAAAAAAAGGTGGGGTTCCACGTACAGAAGGCAAGAGGTGAAGTTAGAAAAAAAAATCGGCGCCACCTTTTTTGTGCAAATGAAATAGATACAAATAGAACATAAGCGGTTCCATGTACAGAAGGAAAAAGGTGAAGTAAGAATATAATCGGCGCCGATTATATTCTTACTTCACCTTCTTCATCTTCATCTTCATCGGCGCCGATTTTTTTTTCTAACTTCACCTCTTGCCTTCTGTACGTGGAACCCCACCTTTTTTGTGCAAATGAAATAGATACAAATAGAACATAAGCGGTTCCATGTACAGAAGGAAAAAGGTGAAGTAAGAATATAATCGGCGCCGATAATATTCTTACTTCACCTTTTCCATAAAAATGCGGAATAAATTCATTATGAACTAACTCCCCAGAAAATGGGGAGTTAGTTCATTTTTATTTTGGGGATTTATTTCATTTCATTGGGGGTTTATTTCATTTTCTAAATTAGGGATTTATTTCATAATGAAATAAATCCCCAATTTTGGGGGGTTAGTTCATTTTCGTTTTGGGGACTTAGTTCATTGGGGACTTAGTTCGTACCGCCGAAAATTCGTTCTTTAGCCGAACCGTTCGTATGTGGAATAATCTTCCAGCAAATGTATTTCCTGCCAGTTGTGACATTCAGAAATTCAAAACAAATGTCAACAAACACTACTCCCTTCCGATACCCTAATTTCCTTCCGCTAACACAATGCATTGCATTTATAGGGGGCATCCCCTGAGTGTTGGCATTCAAAAAAAAAAAAAAAAAAATATTCTTGCAGAAAATCAATTGAATTTGGAATGGATGTCTTTCAATGTTGATTTGACCGACTGTTATTTCTGCTCAAAAATTTCTGGACCCAGGAAATTTAAGATATTCGCAAATGGGTGAGAATATGTAATACGTTCCTACCTTTATATTCGTATAAACGGCTGCAAAAGTGTAAGTCATAGAAAAATTAACTTTATACCATAGGTGTCTTTGAACCGAATTCGGTTCATGACTTTCTAAGTCGTTTGAGCCATGTCCGTCTGTCTGTCGTGCTGGTACGCACGATCATTTTCAAAAGAGTTAAACAATCGCTTTGGCATGGGTTAATATTTTCCCAAAAATACTTATGGGGTCTAGGGCCACAACCTTTCGGGTACCTCTCATACAAATCATCTATTTCGCCCACTTTAGAAATCGTGTAATAATATCAATAGCACCATTGCGATCTTGCCCAAATTTTGTATTTAGTAAAGCTATAACTGGAGAAGGTTTCGGACAAAAACTTGGAAGTCTGACCACACCCCTGCTGGTACCTCCCATACAAATGTAATATCCCGCCCACCTAAGAAATCGTGTAATAATATCAATATGCCCAACGCGATCTTGCCGAAATTCTGTATTTAGTAAAGCTATAGTACAGATTTTGGAAGTCTGGCCACGCTTCTTCTGGTACCTCCCATATATATGTACCATTCTGCCCACTTCAAAAATCGTGTAATAATATAAATTCACTCAACAAATCTTGCCGAAATTCTATATTTTGTAAAGCTTTAACTCAAAGAGTATATATGTATACTGAAAGAGATTCCACCAACTTCGAAAGTATTTTTTCGATTGAAACAATTCCGTCTTCAATTAGAAGTGGTAATGCTTTTTGGGAGAATTGGGAAATAATATTTCAATGAGAAATTTGCAATTGGACATTTGGGTTGTAAATTACAACAGCAGCAGTCGAGCAATCGTACGATTCAAATTTTGAAGTATGAGGCTCGCAGAAAATTAGGAGAGCAATTCTTCCTTTATTGTTGATATTTTAGAATGCACTTTTCTATGCACATACGCATACAAAAAATATGAAGCCAATAGAGAACAGCAGAAATATGTAGTTGTGTGTGTGCTGCGTAAGGGACCCAGCCAACCAAACTGTGAGAGTTCGGTCAGAAATCGGTACGAAAATCGGCAAATTCTTCCGATGTTGGATCCGAAATCTGACCGAAATCGATACGAAAAATGTACGGAGTGGTTGACGCGTTCTCTGACCGAATCGTCGGAGGCAAATCTGAATTCTGAATTAATATCATGGGAAATTCGAAATGTTTCATACGGAGTTCTGATGTGCCGACTAGTTTAGTTTAGAATTCTGACCGAATTCTGAAGTGGTTTCTTGTGGTAATTGGATACTTTTTTTTTATCGAATGCGTTGTATGTGGAATACATTCTACAGCTACCAAATAAAAAACAAGACCACAAAAGAATGTAACAACCAAAAAACCTCCGACATACAGATAAATACATACAACAAAAAAGGTTTGTCTGTGCGCAGAGGAATCACTGCGAGACGGAAGGAAAACGCTTGCCAGAATACACACAACTAGTTGTTTGCTCACCATCCCCCTTTAAAAATCTACTACTCACACCCTTAATTTTTCAATTTTTATTGAAAAATTCAAAAAGTCAACCAAATGTTATTGTTTGTCTATTTGGCCAACTTCTTCTGCCCTCACCACCCACTCTCCTTTACAAAAAATTTAAATTTAACGTTTTAAAAATTGGAATAATTGAAAAATGTTCAACATTTTGTATTGTTGGAAAAGGAAATTTTTGTTTGATGAAGAAGAAACAAAGAAATGAATGTCGGAAGTTTTCCAGCAAGATGATGTGTGTGTATATGAGAATTTCAGTTACGTTTTTTAAATTTATTCTGTTTTGGAAATATCTGGAATTTTTGTAAACGGAAATAAACACTTTAAATGAAATAATAAATTATCTAGAACCCGACTTTCAGAAACGAAAATCGACCAGTAGAGTGTGAAGTTATAAAAGTACACAGTAATGAAATACCCAAAATTGCCAAAACTATGATTTCGATTTCATCATAAGTAAAGTGTTTCCAGTCGATTTATAATTGTCTTAGCAAAACACAGACTGATTTTCACCTATTACGGGATCGTCCTTGGGCCGATATAAAACAAACTGCATAATAATTTTTAATAATAAAACAGAGTCGCAGGCAAAAACTCAACGTATAAATTCATATGACTTATGGAATCAAATCCAAAAGAGAATGAAAAAAAACTAAAGCCAAAACGTCATCGAATAAATTGGGACTAAATCTTTTTTTTAAAATTTTTAATACGAAATTGTAGTCGACATTTGAAAAAAACCAAACAAACAATTAAAATGTAAAGATTGAGTGACAATTAAAATTCTCTCGAAATGAAAAAGTTTTAATCAGCTGTTTACATGCCTCTGCCTTATATTAGTGTGCGGTCTACAGCCTGTCGTTGGTCTTGGCCGGATTAATAAACCGCTCCTTTGTGCATAAATAGGAAATACACAAACCAAAGTATTTCAGATATGTATTTGTTAAATGGGAGACTTTGTTCTATAAATTCCACTGAAATTCTCTTATAATTTGATTTGAAAGATTTGAATACAAATCGTGATAATCTTTTTAGGATTAGGAATCTTAGAGCCCGCTTTTATGAAATCATTTCACTGAAAATGTTGCGATTTGATACACAGAAAAAAATCAGAAAAGGATTTCAATCAAAATATTCGTTTATTTGATTAATCAAAAGTGCTGTAACCTCAGAAATGATAATATCAATTAATTTCTTTTAAGTGTTAATTGAGAATAATTTCAATTCATAAAATTGTATATTTGATCACTCAAATGATTGATTTTTTGTGCAAATATTTATTATAATGTTAATAAAATTGATTAAACAAATGTCCCAGTAAAAAATAAAGAATTAATCCATAATCGAGCAGTGAAGGAGTAATGATGTGTTCATCCATTTGGAGTAATAATCGATGGATCAATGAGGGATGTATCAGTGCCTTGTTGATGTTTTTGACATAAGTGTTAATTTTTTATGTTTTCGTATTATTTGTCTATTTGGTCAGTTTACTCGTAGTCTTAAAAATAAGTGTTTTGCGGTTGTCTGCATCGAGTAGGCAGGAATGACACAATTGACGTATTCACAGTTAAGACTGTTACATGAATCACACGGCTTGAAATGATCTAGAAAAGTTTGTGATCACAATGAAGGGAATTTTAGACCATATTTGGTTTAAACCTCGTGAAGTAGAGGCTCTACTTCGTGACATTTTATGTTTGGTTCTAGACTATCGTTACGTAGAGTGGACAAATCTACGCAGACAGTTGTAATAGCGACCGGTTTTAATAGCGATTCGAGGTGATAGTTGTGAACTATTATTATAATATGTCCAACGGTGGAGGGAAAAGACTTAAAACCTGCCTCTCATTTCTCCACAGTCTTGAAGTGCTTGGTCAACTTAATAATTGTCTAGCCCATATATTTGGATGACGCTCTAGTTTGCATTGGTGCTTTATCTTGATGTCTGGAAGTGCATTTTTGTCTAGCGGTATATTGAAGTCTTTGTGGACCAGGGTGCACGGGTAATTAACCGCTGTGTTTTCAAACTGAAATCTTTGGATTTCATCGTACTTTTGCAACTTTTTAGTTGCTTCAGCCAGTCTAAATCTCGCCGTTGGGGATCTAGTTCGCTGCAATTCTGTTTCCTGTTAGAGTAAATTAAATGAGTTTATTTGTTACATTGTAATGACAGGTTTATTATTCGTCTAACTGAAAAATTCAATGATTTACTTTATTAACCAAAGTAACCACATTATGCGGCACTGCTGTTGCTCTGCCAACGTTCCCACTGCGCTTTGCTGATTTAGCACTGCTCGTGTAGAATATTTGGATACTCGGATGTCAAGAACTTATTGGACTGTTGAATGTGCTGACTTAGCGACTCGTAAAGATTGTTTAGATGCAACCAACTAGTTGAATGCGCGGAACTAGCGACTCGTAGAGGGTATTTGGTTACTTAGCTGCAGCCATACTGTGTGTGAAGAAGAAACGCGGGGCTTTACCACGATAACTTGTACCATCCATCCGAATCTATATGACTGCTAATGTACTTCCTGTATTTCAAGCAGTTAGTTTTTGGTGATATTAGACATGGAAGTTCGTCTATCGGTACGGAAATTGTACAAGAGACTGGTCTGAAGATAAGTCATTGCAAGTAGTGACTGAAAAATTTGATTTTCCATGTTTTGCAGTGTGGCGACTAATTTCTATTCAAGACTATTGAAACCCCCTGTAGATCTATCTTCTGATATTGCGTATTCTGAGAAGTATACTCCCGGAAGTGTAAAAGGACCAAGTCTACTTTGGATACGTATTGATGTCGCTTAAAGAAAGTTTTGTAAAACCCCTTGATCGACTTCGTAAGAGAATACCAGTGTGCCCATGATCCTTACCATCAGGGGCCTATCGATAACATTTTCGACATCGATAATTGTAGTTGCTTTGACTTCTTTGGAATTTTTCTTAATTTGTTATCATTTTATGTCGGATAGCAGCTGAGCTGTCGACAGATTATTCGAAAATAATTTCTCGAAAACGACTGCGAAGTTTACGATCGACAACTGTCGATAACGGATGTCGTGATTAGCCCCCAGGATGATGTGTACCGTATAATCTGTAGTTGGGAATGTGGACGTTGTATTTGTCTATGAGATGAGTTTTCCGATAGAAGCATTATGTCCATGTTCTCGTGATCTACGTTGTTTATTAATTCAAGTTAATATCTTTAGGGGGCCATTTTTGTTTGAGGTCTTGTACCATAAACAAACTACTTTAGCAAAATATTTTAACATTTGATGACAATTAATTACCCTATATAATAACACCCAATTCTGTCTTTCCTCGGAAACTCGCTTAAAAAAAGGATTTTGCATATAAAACGATGGGATTGGTTCCACGTATTAAATATCAGCACAAATAATATTAATAAAGGCATGTAAAGAAGCTGTCAGATCGTTCTGGAATTGGCGTTTAAATAAGAATGCCACCACTGAGCTGCTACATAAGCAGGCAAGATTCAATTGTGCCAGAGTGCTTAGGCGCGAAAAACTTCTCCACGAACAGCAGCCACATACTAAAGTTCCTTCTTCTCTCAGTGGAAGTCAGAGCATTTGGTTATTTGTTAAAGGAGTAAGGAACAATTCTGTATCCTCTATTCCAACTCTTGTTAACGATTGACCCGGTTGATGAAGCTAAACTTCTGGCTTAAATATTTGCAAAGACTTCATCTTTGCCAGAAATCAGTCAACCAATCATTCGTACTCATTTCAACATCGGCCAAGTCCCCCGGAGGTCGAGGACAAAAGACAAACGATCAACGACTCACTCAAAATAAATGCTGTCATTCAGAACAAACATGAAACATTTAGTTTTATCACCGAGTAATGGAAAACAGCGGCACTCACGAGTTACATGAACTTGTCCGCAGGAAAATAAGGTACCAATGTGTATAAAACAAAACAGAAAATGTATGCCCGTTATAGACTTTGAAACTATTCAAAGATGTGCCGCATACCGAAAGGCAACAATGCGAATATAGACCACTAAAACAATGCATTAGGAACATTTGGTCCAGACATGGTCAGAAAAATTAGAAAATTTTAAATATTTAAATGACACCAAACATTGAAAAAGGTAAATGAAGGAATATGTGAAACGTACAGAGAAACGTGTTACTCGGATTACTTGAAAACGCAGTGAGGCACGATATTGGCCGAAACAGCTGTACGGGTCTTCCGCCACAAATTCGCACTCTGTTTACAATTATTTTTACGATACTAAAGAGCTTTATTGTAGCAGATTGTCCAAAGATATATAAAATATACGGTGATCAAATTGGGAGATGTGATCGTATTTGATCGCTTTCTGTTCAGCACATATTTTGCTAGATTTGGGATTGGGTAATACTTCGCAAGCAGCGTTCTAATATGGAACGGGGCTGAAATTCGGAGAGCCCGTGAATTCCTCAGCATTTCATAAAACATACCAACAGCTGAATTTACATTTATTTGCCCATGAAAGCTGGAAATTAAAAGTCAAACCCAGATTGGATGAGGTCTGCATTTTCAATTTTAGCACATTGATTTCCATTTAGATTTGTCAGGAGTGATGCATGATTTTATTGCGAGAATACTCTTTAGGACTACGCAACGAAATGGGTACCGTACATAAGTTATTAGAAATATTCTCAGGTGGGGCAACATATGCTGGGGGAAATCGTTCATTTAAATACTTGCCCCTGTATTCATAAAAATTTAAAAAACCTTTGTTAAGAAAAATAAAAAAACAATATGACAAAGGTTTTTTAAATTTTTATGAATATGTTTAGGTTAGATTGTTGTATTTCTCACCTATGCCAATAACAATGCTCCGAATTACTTTCCATCTGCGCTTGCTATCAACTTAATCAACCAAGCTGTTCGTCTGCACAGACTAATATAGATATTTTGAGTCCCACGATATATTTTCGACTAGTTGACATAGCAGGATCCAATTGATATTTTTAAAATTACCGTACGGGTAAAATTGGCATTATTTTGAAATTATATGTTAGAATAAATAAGGATCGTAGAGCAGCAGTCTATCTCATTTCCACCTGTTGTTGCCAAATGGTAGTTGTGGACCAATTTTCTAACAAAAGTCAAAATATTTGTCAAGCTTGCAAAATTTCATGATTACAGTTTCAGCCTTTTTGTCAGTGATGAATCAGTCAGTCAGGCAGCCAAAATTTTAAACGAAAATCCGCTTTATTGAAAAATCGAAATATGCTATAAAATGTTCATTAGCATTTATTATGAGATCCCCTATTAAACCTACTACGAAGGAGACATTGGAATCAATTTATGTTATTAAAACATTTTTGATGATATTTGTGGGCAAAACAAATGATCTCAAAGAATTATGTTCCAACCACATTTAAGACAATTCAACCAAATGAAAATATGTGACTATTTTCATTCAAACTCATTACACCGTGTTACACACATTCTGTCCTATGAACCAAATTTACTTTTTCGGAAAGGGGATAAAAAATAAAAATACACGTGTATCGGCGATTTTCATGTACACGTCAGAATTTTTTTTTTTAAGTTTGGAGTATAAATCTCGTAGTGGCCTGTGTGGAAGCCTTTGGACCCTTTTCAGTGATCCAATCGAGCTGATTTTTTGCAGGCAGACTCGTGGAAATGTCTGTATCACGTCAAATTTTTTAAAAACAATTTTTATCAATTCTCGGATTTTCCCCAATTTTCATTATTTTAAAAAAAAAATATTTTTTCACTTTTCTTAGCATAACTTGAAGAGACTCCAAATTTTTAAACTATTTAAGCGTTACGAAAAAAAATGTTTTTTGAACTGAAACCTTAAAAAAAACGATAACCATTTTAAAAAAAAAGTTTCAATCTTCGTTCCATAGAACAATTTCACAAGATGAAAGAATGAATCTGATTGTAATAGTAGAAAATAATTTTCGAGTATAGCACACTCTTAATTAATTTTGTATCCAAAAATTTTTAATTCGACTCAAGTATTTTCCTCTTTAAGTCAAACGTGATATCGGTACTGCTCTATGGAGGAAAAATGGAGAGATTTTTGAACAGATGTATCCGTCGTATTCTTAAGATTTGGTGGCCAAATGATATAATTAACGACAGGCTATGTTAAGTGGAACATAAAGCCAATTGTCAACTACATATGTAAGAACATGGAGATCGAAAAATCAGACACTCTTGATGTTCTGGGTATGAAGATACAGGGTGATGCTCGCTGGGCTAGCCATATATTCTAAGTGTCGAAAGAAGCATTCAACTGTTTAGGCTTTTTAAAGCGGTGCTAGAAATACTTCACACCATCTGATCTCATATAACTCCTATATATGTGCAGGAGATCTTCTTTGCAGCTTCCGGACCCAGTACAGAGAAGAGCGGTAGGGGATAGTAGGATATCCAACTGTATTGTCTACCTAGGCTCTTATAATGTTTGAGAAACAGTTCGAAAAACTCGAAAAATCAAATTTATATTTGTATACATTGTTTCAAAATCGGAAAAGTTTAAAATTTTTAATATGAAAAAAGGACAGTTTTTAATCTATCTATAATATAAAAATAAGTAGCTAAATGTGTTGCTAAGCGCAAAACTCGAGAACGGTTGGACCGATTTGGCTCAATTTTTTTTCCAGTTATTCGTAATTGCCAGGAGTAGGAGTACGAAAAAATTTTGGAAAACCCTCCGGAAAAGTCGGGAAATTGGAAAAATCGAAAACTGATTTTTTCGCCCATGTTGTACATTCAACCGATGCAATAGGTCGAATTTATTCCGTTCATCCAAGCAACGATGAATGTTTTTACTTATGGCTACTATTAGTCAATGTGCGTGGCCCAACATCATTCCAACATTTGCGAACAGTTGATGGTGAATTGTGTGGATCTTACAGAGAAGCCTGTCATCGTTTGCAACTGTTAGAAAACGATGCACATCAAACTCTCAATGATGCTGTAATTTCATCACAAGCTCATCAAATACGAACATTGTTTTCCATTATCATATGTACATGCTCCCATCAAAACCAATTGATTTGTGGATAAAATACAAAGATAATATGTGTGACGATATTTTATTTAACATACGCAATAGAACAGGGAATCCCAATTTACAAATAAGTGACGAAATTTACAATGAAGCATTGATTTCCATTGAGGATATGTGCTTGATGATGTCAAACAAGCTATTATGTCAGTTGGGGATGGCCGCGCCCAATCGCCCAATGCACGATGCTTCTCATCAAGAGTTACAACGTGAAAAATCATATGATCACAATAATTTGAAAGAATCGATTCAAAAAAATCTTCCACTTTTGAACGAAGAACAAAAATATACTCTGATACTCTTATGAAAGTAATAAATGATGGAACAGGAGGGATTTATTTCTTTAATATTGGCAATAATTCGCTCAAAAAATGAAATTGCTCTTGCCCTTGCTTCGTCAGGCATTGCAGCAACTTTGCTTGATGGCGGTCGAACAGCCCATTCAGCTCTAAAATTGCCATTGAATATGCAAAGCAACGAAACTCCAACCTGCAACATTTCCAAGAATTCTGCAATGGCAAAGGTTTTGCAGCAATGTAAACTAATAGTGTGGGATGAATGCACGATGGCGCATAAAAAATCTTTAGAAGCTTTAGATAGAACCTTAAAAGATCTACGGAACAACCAAAACCCATGTGGTCGCGCAATTATTTTATTATCAGGAGATTTTTGCCAAACATTGCCAGTGGTTCCACGTTCAACGCAACCTGATGAACTGAATGCATATTTAAAGTCCTCCAATTTGTGGAAACATGTCAAGGTATTACATTTAAGCAAGAATATGCGTGTCATGTTGCAAACTGATCAATCTGGAAACATATTCTCTAAACAACTCATTGATATTGGTAATGGCAAATTTCCTATAGATGTGCTGACTGGCTGCATCACCTTTCCTGAGAGTTTTTGTAAGTTAACGCAATCAAAAGCTGAACTCATTCAAAAAGTGTTACTCAAAACTACTTATTCCATGATTGGTTGAGCGAACGAGCTATACTGGCTGCCAAAAACACTGATGTAAATGAATTAAATTTCAAAATTCAAGATGACATTCCTGGCGAAATGAAGACATATAAATCAGTTGATACGGCAACTAATGAAGATGATGACGTGAACTATCCACCAATTGTATGTTGCCTGTTCCCGTGTTGGAAAACCATCTGCTCTGTTTGTTTACGCGCCAGGCAATCAAACAAAAAAATATCGTGTACCATAAAGTACTACAATAAAAATGAAACTTAATTTAGGATAAGTAAAAATACAATAAAATATAATAACTACGTATCATAATTAGGGTGTTCACAAGGGTGTCCTAAGTGTTGTAAGTGTCGTACGTACTAAAGCTGTACAACTGTTGTATATTTTTTGTTGATATTTTCCATATAAAAGAATTGTACGACAGTACAACGTTTGGATATATGTTTTGAAATCGTACTAAGGGACAGTGATGGAAGAAATTGTAAATTTGTATAATTTTTGGTACTTTCTGCTGCCAAGCCGCTGATTTAGGTAGTCCCAGGTGAACACTTCTTCGATTCTTCATCAAGCAAATCATATTCATTCTGAAATTTTCATGAATTTCATCCTCCTCATCTTCATCACCTGGAAAAAAAATTTTTTTCTAACAAGCCAAAGAAAGAACCCAGCACTTACTTGACTCAACCATAAGTATGTCAAATGCAAAATTTTCGCATAAAGCGGTTAATATTTTATTTTTTTCGCTTTCGAAAGGCATTTCTATTCAACTAATTTTTTTATTATTTATTATTTTTACATTTGACGTTTGAAAATGTACGTTTCTTCGATGTCAGTACATACACATACGACAGGTTGTTCACATACGTACTATTGTAGGTCTCGTACTTTGTTACAACTTACAAGTGTTTTATAATTTTTAATTTTTGACATAATGTCATTGTTGACTTATTACCTTAAAAAAAACAAAATTGAAGAATCGACTGTTAGGTGGTACGAAGTTCGCCGGCTCAGCTAGTATGTAATATAAACAAGAAATATTATAAATGATCCCTATACTTTTGGCCCACGGTGCGACGTTAGAATGTACAAAATAAAAATATTACGGTACTCAGACGGTAAGGACGAGTCCGAATCATGTCACGTATTTTATGAAGGATTCCGACTTTCAAGGGCGTCTGCCTAGAGATTCTTTCAGCACATTGAACAACACAGAGTATTTGTACACATTTATATTTTTAAAGCAGAACAACGTTGTCGTCGATAAAAGTTTAGACAATGTGTGACACAAACCTAAAACTGCTGAATATTGTAGATCAATGGCCAGGATCAATCCATGACTCCAATATATTAGGAAATTCCCGAATTTGCGATAAATTTGAAAAAGTCCGTTGTAGAGATTTTCTTCAATAGGTCGGAAGAAAATCTCTACACTGAGTCCCAAATCAGAACTCGCTGTTGTGTGTAACGAAGTTATGGACTGTGGAAAAGTCATGTCCCTACGATTTTATCAATCGGGATTTAGTACTTATTTCCCTTAACATTCCATAAAGGAACAGTGAGCTGTGTACGATATAATTTGTATACTCACTGACCGGGACACACTGTTTTTAAAGCCGACTCCGAACGGCTAATGCTTTTCTAGAGAAGTTTTACATGGCTTAGAGATTGCTCTCTTACTCGTAAAGTCGCCAACATTTACTAGGTGGAAACAGCCGCTGAAAAATTTTTGATGTTTCGAACTCGGGTTCTTCTGTGTGATAGTCGCACACACTACCTACCACACATCACGGGATTTAGTACAATTATCATTATTGGGCATGTACATACGTATAACTAATCCGTGTCCCAGTCCAGCCCATTACCAGGGTTAAGTTTATAACTGGTCTGACTCTCCGAATTTATATTATTGCCTTGCTGTCAATACAAACGTGTATTACACAACTGGATGATGTGCTTTTCGCATTACTACCACATTTGAGTGCATTCGCAATCGAAATTAAATCTCTATCAGATGTAGATTGTTCTGCTCACAATTCTGTACGAATTCAGGAGTCGACAACAAACTCATTTCTCACGTTAAATTCAGCGGTGATCTACATGCCATTATGACACACATCACTTCAGCCATCAATTTCTCACCGGAACATCGAAAGTCCCGCTGATGGGAAATCATCAAACGTATTCCCTGTCGTCATTGTTTGAAATGCGTTTGACAATTGACAGAAGTCAAAGTCGAGATGCGAGACGCACAGAATCGCCACAGTCAGACCCCCCATACACACGTGCGAATGTATTCGGTGGCAAAGTCGGGCCATTCGGAGGTTGTGGACGACTTTATAATTGCTAGCCAACAAGTACAGCGAAGCAACGCAAAGCACCCTATAGTGTCTGCGAACAGCAGGACCCTAACAAGGAGCTCGCAAGCAACTTCAAGACGCAACAGCGGCATCGAAAAGCACCCCGTGCAGTGATTGGTGCAGTATGTTGAGTCACATGTGTGAGTCTGAGGTAATGAAGGGATGATTTGTCCTTTCGACTTTCTGCGATATGCGAATGTGGGCTACATGTACACATGCACGGTCCTTCGCTGATTCAGTGGCATGAGTAGTCGAGTAATACGTCGCCTGTCGGCATCGCCTTCGAATTGTCATAGGTTTGAACAACGTTTGAGTACTTTTTGTGGGTACTTAACGAAATCCAACCCTCTTGGGAGTTGATGGCCGGAATGCCGGCATTTGTATGTTTTGTTTATAGATTTCAATGCCACACACACTCGAACACGCTCACACACACACACACGGAAAGTTAATAGAATGGGTGCTTTTGATAATGCTCTCTTAGTACTGTGAACTGGTAGCTGGGAGCGGAGTCAAGTCTCTTTTGAATTGAGTGAGAATATTAAGAGAGCCATGCATGTCCGTTTAAGAGCACAACTGTGTTGTGTAAACCGGTAGTTTGGTGTTTGTAACATACGAACGATGTGTTTCCGGCCACTTGAAGACATTCCGCCAAAGTTGTTGCAAGGATAAGCACACACGTACGTGTTGGACGACAAAGAACAAAATAACGGAAGTTTGTTAAAAGCGCGCGCTCGTGTGAATATTACGAAAAGGAAGAAAGACGTGTGTGTTTATGTGTTTATGTGTGCAATCTTCCCACGCCGGAGTGAAGTAGTATCGTGTAAATAGAATTAAAAAGTGAAACACATTTCCATATGTACGTATGTACGCACGTACACTTATATTTACATACATATGTATTCATGGGTGCTGGCTGCGTTGTGGCACACACTTTTTTTTGGCACAAAACAAACATAGTAAATGTATTTAAAACATTAAAACGACTTTAAAGATCAATTCCCCACTGGATTAACTGTAAACAATAATAACAATAACAATAACGAGAGTACCAGCCATGTCGCGTCGTAAACAATCAAAACCACGAGCTTTTCTCAAATGTAAGTCTGTTTGTATCACTATATCTGTGTGTGTGTGTGTGTGTGCGTATGTGAGTGTGTCTCTGTGTGTGTGTGTATATAATTCGTGTAAAATGTAAAATGTGCTGGAACGAGTGTATCTGGCAGCTTGTGCATGATTGATGCATCCATCCACAGAAATACACAGCAGAGAACACAGAGAAATTGCAATGCCAATCATACACTTTGGCAAGTGTCAGGAGTATACACTTCGGAGACTCATCGATGGGGTTTAGCTTTGCTGTGTGTAATCAAACTTTGTGTCTCCGCATCTCGTCCGCCCGGGCCCCCACCGCCCTGCTCCTGCTGACTGAGGTGGTGGTGGCGGTGGTGGTCGTACATAATGCACGTGTTAGTTTTTAGTATAAATGAATTTTTAAATCGATTTCGATTTTTGTTGCTACACTGCTATACTCTTAAGTGACATAAAATGTTGCAAACACAACAACAGCCTTTTTGCATTTGCCAGTATCGTGTGGATGTTGTAGCTGTTGCTGGCGGTGTTGTTGTTGTTGCTGTTGCTGCTGCTGTTGCCTACACATCCCAAAATCCCTGTATGAAAAACAAAACAGAAAAGGAGCCTTTATTCAGACAAAACCCCCATGGAATGTGAATATGGTTCCCCAAGCAACACAGCAGCAGCAGCACAGCACAGCACAGAGCACAGCACATCAATGTAAAAAGTTCCATCTTCCTCTGTAGCTTGTAGCTGTAAAAAGCACTCCCCTCTCTCTGGCCAACGAAACCATTGGCTTTGCGCAACGCAACGTTACGTTCCGTTGTGTTCTGTTCAGTTTCAGTTCATCATCGGCATGAATGCTCGTACGGCAACGACACAGCAACACAAACAACAACAAAAACAACAACATCAACAATAACAAAATAACATAGAAAACCCATCGTTCGTTATTTCTCCTGGGAACATCCAGCCAATCCCATGGGAGTTCCCATGAGGATTAGTTTTTACTTCTTTTTCTCTCGTTCACTCTCTGCCACCGTCACTATCTCTCTCTCTTTCGCTCACTCCCCACATCCTACTCCCCACTCGCTGGATTTTGTTCATTTCAAACGTATGTACGTGTACGTCTGAACGTATGTCTGCCATGCATGGATGTGTTGTGCTGTGGCTGAGTTGTTGCCCAAAGTAGGTTGGAATACAGCTAAATACACACATATGTGAGCTTACCAACACAAGCATGCACAATGTATGTACTGGCCGCCAAGTAACTGTGCGACGGATACACGTACACGTGCATACGTATCTCTGCAGGTTTGGTTTGTGCATACCCGCCTACGAGTATGTGGTGTAGTTGTGCATAAAGTTTGGAGCTGATGTTAGCAACATTAGTATTGGAAAGATTTAACAACATTAACTCATAAATTTAATCAATGCTTGCAGCTCAGCTTGTCAGATTGGGATTCTGGGAGAAACTTTAAAGTTTGCAGGGCCGCAGAGCAGTGAAGGAGAACGTGTTCAAATGTTGTTGCGACACACATCCATCTTTGTCAACCGATCTACGCCGAACTAATTAAACTATCTCCGGAGTCACATTAGTGATGTCCGCTCCTGTTTGTGTCAGTCAGTTCTTATGGTGTAGTGATGTACCGTGGTCGGATAATTCAGACGATACATCCCTCACAGGCAAAAAAAAAAGCTCAAGTCATTTTTGTGAAATTAACTTAATGATGCAAAATCGCATGTCTCTTCAAAATAGTTTTGTATTTATTGTATCAAAACAATTCATTCGGTCTCCAAAACACCAAAAAAATGCACACCCTGAAAATCTTTAAAAAGTCAGAAACACAATTATGTGACTTGAGATCTTTGTGCCGAAAGTCCGAAACTTCGCGGTTAAATAGGAGGGTTTATTGGACCAAGCTCACATTAGGACAGTTTATTGGCTAATAAAATACTTTCCACTTATATTCTGGCAAAATATAACCGGGACTGTCACACATCCAAATGGTGCAACTCACATGAACCAAAACTTAAATGTCATGATTTAGCTCACTATTTCGGTGGATATTCTTGACGTTGTTAACAAGGAAGTTCGTCCGTTGTATGAAATATGGCATAACAAAATATAATTTAAGTGCTTCCGAAAAAGAATATCCGGCGAAAGATATCGAATACATCTCACAAATGTATCCTTGTGAGTAGAGTTGGGTATTTCTCGAAAAAATCCCAATCTCGAGATTCGGGATTTCGAAATAACGAAAATTTCAATTCTCGAGATACGGGATTTCCCGAATAACGAAAATTTCAATTCTCGAGAATTCTCGAAATATCGGGAAAATACTAAAAAAGTCTTAAAAAATCTAAAATCAATGAATTTCATAAAATATTCTTTTTATTTATTTGTATTAATTACTTCAATAGCGTGACAACTCAAAATACGATTTTTTGAGGAGAACCGTTAACAGATCTTACTTAGCAAGTATAGGAAAACCTCATGGGTTTCCCGAATAAAGTGCAGCCCTGAGATATGTTTGTATAACACACGCAGAATAAAAGTCAACTTAAAGAAGAGATTTACAGCTTTTTCTTGAGCAGAACAATAAAAAGTGAGTTGTGAATTTTGACACTATTGAATTAAGTGTGTATTCTCTGATGGGACTGGATAGAGGAAGTCGAAGAATTGCAAAAGGAGTCATCACAGGTCACTGCTCAGTTAGGACTATGACCAGCAGATGGGATAGCAGATCTCCAGACTTCTGCAGGATGTGCGAGGATGAGGACGAATTAGAGACAATAGAACACATCATTTGTCATTGTCCAAGTTTGCAACGCCATAGACAAAAATGTCTAGGGTATAGATTTTTTGCTAGGGTATAGATCTCGAAGACAAGTGTAGAAAACGTAATTAGTTATATAAGGGGTATTAGATGGATGAACGACGGGGGATGCGGGTACCCGATAGACTGAACAGACTGCTTACCTAACAGAAAACAGTACTCCAGTTACTCTCACCAATTTTCTACTTTATATATCTTTAATCGACTACTTCCAGCTATAATTTTTCCACCTACATAGAAGGGATTCACAATGGACCCTATGGGTCTCCGAGTGGAGGTGCATCTTAGGATGTACCACCCAACCTAACCTATGTGTATTCTCTTGCTTGCAAACGTGAGCAATTCTTTCAAAAGTAAGAGAAAGAATTGTTTTTTCTATTAATATTTGTCAACAAAACATTTGTTAAAAGAAAATTGATTTCTCGAGAAATCTTGAGGTATTCTCGAGATTCGGGATTTCCCGAACTGTTAAAAACTTCAATTCACGAGATTCGGGATGGGAAAATCTGGAAAATTTCTCGAGAATTCGCGTCGGGAAATTCCCGAAGCCCAACTCTACTTGTGAGCGAGCCAGTACCACCGTGAATGTGGCGCCGTGTGACTTGTTCGTGTTCCACAAACATAAATAGGTTATTTTATTTTATATCCACTGGAAACACCCGGTAAACGTATCTTTTGGTAGAAGGCTTCTTAAGCAGGCCCCGTGATTGCAGACAGTAAGGAAGGTGTTTGTCTCAGTGATAGGAATGGGGTTTCTACATACTGGTTGCACACAATCTAGTCCAAGTAGGAAAAACGAAGATCGTAGTATAAAGTGAATGCAGGAATCATGTATTTTAGCACCTTGGATGGTATCCTCGAAGTACATTCGTTCATACATATCTTCAAAGTGGCATTCGGTTAGTTGAAATCATATTTGAAAAATGCATTTTCAGTTTTTTTAAGGACTCAGTATCCATTAAACATTTCGAATATATGCACATTATAAGAAATCTTTTCATTGCATGATCCTGAGTCATGTGCTCGTCCTCGCTACACCATGTTGGAAGGGCTTATTTCGATTTTATTTACAAAGACGGTGTGGGACGGTGTTTGTGTCCTTTCGAATTCGTTTTCAAACACATTTACTCTCTCACTATATTTATCCAGAGCAGACTACCTTTGCCGTCAATCGAGTCTCACAGGAATTGGATATAAAATAATTTCTATGTCCTGTGTAGCTGAAATGGTTGTGCAAACAAAAACAATGCTGTGTCGTTCGTGCCCACCCACCTGGTGATGAATCGAATTTCTGTCTCGTATTTCAAACGCAAAACCCGTGAGACGCTGAACATCGGAAGATATCACAAGCACAATGACAATTATGAAGTGGGTGAGAGCCACAACACGAGAGATGTACGAGGGGCGCGCACGTGGGGCCAACATTTCGGCGGCACAAATCCAAGCACACTTACAAGAGACAAAAAAAAAACAATATCCTTTTCACGATTACGATAAGTCTGCCATGGAATGCTCTCCAGAATTGCATTCACAGGATAGGTTTCGTTTGCGGGGTCATTATAATGGCGACACAGTTGCGATATGAATTATAATTTTAAACGATTTAGTCCCTCAATGGAAAATTGCCTGTGGAATGATTCTGGCATTTATATTGTTTGCCGAATATCAGTGCCATGTGTCACTGCGAGTAAGCGACCGAATTGGACGGCGATCCATTATATTTTTTAGGGTCAGAGATCTGATGGAATGACCGTCTTTGTATATCATCGTTAACAAAATCTGACTTCCGGCCATATTAATGGGAACTGGATCATTCTTACGTCAGTCTCGTCAATCCTTTGACTGAATGTGTTATGTTTTGTGTGACCGAAGTCATATGGAAAGTTTTAAGTTCGTGGGCACACCTGATTTACAAAAAAAAATATTCATAGCTAGCCCCCTTAGGTGAAAGTCCAAAGCACGTGCACTTACGATCGCGTGCTATTTGTGCCCATGACAGGACAGTTTGTAATTGCCAAAGACAAAGGATGCATTTGTGGAATTCCTGCTGAATGGCGATGAACTTTAAAAGAAATTCGCTTGCCGTGATTATGATGTGGTGTCCACCACGTGCTGTGTAGCTGCTCCATTGCGTTGATTTGTTTCTTTTGAGTTGTTATTCATTTGGCAGATCTCTCGTTTGTGACATCGAATGGTTATAAAGGGTTGTGTGTGTGTGTGTGGATGACGTTTTATTTTTGTTAACGCTTTGCGCACAAGAACCCAAACAAACGGGTGGACGGACAGACACACACACACACAAATGTGCCATAAGTGGCAACTAAGCCATTAAAAACTTGTGAGCTCGTATTGGGGTGTGTGAGTGTGTCTGTGTGTGTGTGTGTCGGCGCTTAGTGGCCATTTGGGAGCTACATGCTAGACACATACATACATGAGAGCAGCGCTCAGAGGTAGTATGTATGTGTGCATACACTAGTGCTGCTTACGGGCTACGTACAAACATTTATACTGTGTGCATATGTGTGTCTGTGTGTGTGTGTGTGTAAGTGTGAAATTTAAACCAACAAACACTTTATTATTATATTTCATTTTAACAATATAAACATTGGTAAGTCAGTCAGCCAGCATCAAATGCCATCGGAGTTTGGTAGCAAAGTGCACCTTTTCTCCGGTTGCCCGTTAACTTCCGTTATCCGTGTTGGCTAACAAATCTACCAAGCAACGAGCGAACGGGTCCGTGTTTGCGTTAAAGCAATGCTAACGTTTGCGTACAAACGCAATTCTATATAAATACCTACATACATACATACATACATATGTACGTACGTAGAATAACAACACTTTCTTTATGTTGTTGCTTTTGTCGCCGCTGCCACTGCTGGATGATGCTCTTGTCGGTGTCGGTGTTGCTGTTGTTAGTGAATGAGTGCGAAATGCACTCTTGGGGGCTTTAAACAAAAATGAAAATCGCTTGCATACATATGGGCGCTTATAAATACGACGACATACTGCTACACACATACAGACGCGAACTTATGCTCGCATATGCATGTACATGTGTCTGATTGTGTTTGTACGACAACAATTTTAATCACCACTCACATCCCGCCCTTTCCAAATGCTACGACATAAATACTGGGCCACCTCCGCCGTCAAAAAAAAAAACAAAAAATGAAATCACCTCCGATTACATTGTTGGCACCCACCCGTAGACCTAAAGGACACAACCAAAATTCCTGGACTTTTAAAGGATGTTCCATTGTGGTTCTTCAAGCTCATAGCTTGAAGCAAATTTCGTATACCCCTCTCATCGAAAAATAACACAGGGCTGGAGTGGAGGGCTAAGTCATCTGCTTGGCATGCTTTTAAAGTGGGGAGGGGCGACTCCACATCCTCCATGTTTCTCAAGATATTAGGAATGAGATTTACGAGCACATGTGGTAGACTGGATTAGTGGGGCCACTCCCAAATTTGAGTAGATGGCGAAGACCCAAATAAATGATAATGAAATGGAATCGTGGTTAATCTAATCACCTGATTTTAATCACAAGGAAGTTGAAAAACCCACCGGTGGAACTTGTATCATTGGAAGGCACTGACATTCCATTAGCGGACTTTGCGAAATACCTTGGCTTAACAAGCTACACATCGTAGACAGGGCGAAAAGGGCCACAGCGGCACTATAGGGGACAATAGGGAAACAATGGGGCTTAAAGCCTCGAAGTGTTCACTGGGTAGTAAGACCGATAATGCTATATAGATTTATCGTGTGGCGGAAGTCCACATAATGTATGACACTATATATTCTGTACATTAATAGCCGATGCACTAATTCTAATTCTGCATTTCCAACCCTTGGACATAATTTGTAAAAAAAACGTGACTCAGCTACGGCAGTAAGATTAGGAGAGCTGTCACATACCTGTCCGTTGACTACACCCTGGCCGAACCACTGTTCGACAAGAAGTACCAGATAGGGATGCGCGGAAATGCAGACTGTATGTCGACTTCTACACTGACGACTCAAAATTAAATAATCAAGTTGGTTTCGTGGTCTGCTCAAAAGACCTAGAGCTATATGTACCATAGGGTGGAGTGAAATTCAAAAAAAAAGTTAACTTTGGAAAGAGATGTAGTCTGGGGTCCTAATGAGGAGAAAAATAAAGAAAAAAATTTTAAAAAAAATTTAGGGGTCGCGCCGCTCCCTCGAAATTTGGAAATTATCGCTATTTTGGCGTTGATTTTAGAAAAATCCTAAAAAGTTTTATGTCAATAAATGTTTGCAATAGCGTAAACAATGAAATAAGGGCATGAACAAATTTAAAAAAAATTTTCTCATTGTTCAAAAATTTCAAAAAGTAAAATAAGTCAAATCGTCCCTTCTTCAGAAAATTGACTGAACAATGAAATCGCCAACAAAGCTACAAATATTAGTCGATTATCCTCATATTTGCCTCAAATACTTTTGTTTGGGCACTGAACAAGCTCAAACTTTTAAATTTCGAATAAGTTAAGTCGTTAATTTTTAGGATTTTTCTAAAATCAACGCCAAAATAGCGATAATTTCCAAATTTCGAGGGAGAGGCGCGACCCCTAACAATTTTTTAAATTTTTTTCTTTATTTTTCCCCTCATTAGGACCCCAGACTACATCTCTTTCCGAGGTTAACTTTTTCAAATTAAAAAAAAGCATGTTTTCACTCCACCCTAATGTACCATGAAGGCAACCTGATTACTCTAGTGGTTAACAAGCTAAAATGTTGGTCATTAGATAAGTACGATAACGGCTGAGATATAACGTCCTTGGCACAGTGGGGAGTCACATATTATCTGATAGTCAGGCTGCCTGAACTCAACATCAGCTCTGGATTACCGCAGATAGCTGATAGCGATGGCTCAGCAGTTCAGCATCCACCTTGCGGCAGACGAGCTGGCAATTCTCGGGTCTACCTTACAAAATTTCAGCCGCCCTGGAATCGATAGGCTTGACTCTAACCACAAGGAATAAGTGGGCATCTGTCCGAGGTTGCATTCAATCCAGACATATGTGGTTCCGATAAGATATGTCATGGCTGGACATTGTCTGATTGGAAGGCATGCAATGAGTTTGAAGGTTGCAACTTTATGCGTGCTCGGCATATCTACTGTTCAAAATCGTCCAGGACTAGTTTCTCTACAGGAGTTTTATATGCCTTAGAGATATTAGGCAGTAGGACCACTACTGGCGGACTGTATTTTGCTTACCAGAGACAGATGTTTTAACATGGTGAGCGTTTGGATCCCCCTCTGAATACTGAAAGGCCACAATTACTGACAACATGAAGTAATTACAACAAAAGCGATCAGAATGGTGGAAATATGAGATATCTCGAGAAACCCTCACATTGGTGAGGACCCGTTAATATTAATCTTTAAAGCTCTAATGCCACCGCGTACCAGCGAATACTGGCTGGCGCATGCAATGATAATTTCGGAGTAGCTGTGAAGGACATTTTCATAATTTTAACCTGAAATGTGATTAAAATGTTAATTTGGTTTTGTTTTTTGGTGTGTGTTGTGGATCAACTTCCCGCGGAAGTAGCGGATGACGTGAACCCACTCCAGGAGGAAAATCCTTCATTAATGACAGGCACACACACTCGTACAAACGGTTGTGAATGACCATTTGTGGCGATTCCTTGAGGTGTAGTTTAAAATCTTAACGATACATTTATGGAAAGGACAAAATATCACATGTACGACGAGCGATACTTTCACTGAGACTGTGAATGCGAAATGCTTGGAAATTTATGAAAAATTCAATTTAATTGCAGGCGATTACACATGTTCCGTGGAAAAAGTGTGAAGAAAACAACACAACGAAAGCAAAAAAACATAACAAAGAGACGAAAACATCGCTGAACTGATGCGTTCACATATGGACCTTGAGTGGTCTGTGTGGTTCCTGGTGAACGGCCGGTGAACGGTGCGGAAGCGAGCAATGGTTTTGGCGCCAAACCGTCATCAAACGGAGACGAGTGTCGGGAAGGGGGAACTCAAAGAAGCCCATAAAATATGGCAATAATAACAGTTTGTGGGCCGGACATTAGTTGCTGCGCTCCAGTTGTGCTGATAGAGAACAGCACCTTTTATTTCCAATTCATTAAAAGATCACCACCGACGACCACAGTAATTTCCACCGACACACACACACACGCGCGCGCGGCCTCACATATAAATGGCTATTTGGGTGTGTGTGAGCCAAGATGAATTTGTTGTGAGCATTTTTATGTTTGGCCATATATCTATTTACACATACATGCGGACATACAGGCGGACACTCGTACTCGTACTCGTTCATGTGAGTATGAATGAATGGTGGCAGAATGTCTTTGGTACTTAAGTTGAGCTATTGGTAAAAAATAAAATATACGTACGTGTAAATAGAATTTATACCTCTATGGTCGCCTGGGGAGTGCTTAAGCGTAATCTGCATAAAGTGAGCTGCTGCTCCTGTTCCTGTTCTTGTTGCTCGGTTATTGTTGCAACCGAACATATGAAAGAAAACTGTGGATGGCACTGTGACGGTGACGGTGAAAACAAACAAACAAACAAACGTACGAAACGAAACGAAAAAAAAACAAGAAACCAATTTGCTCTAAAAACAAATTTCTTTCGTTTGGGCGATACTTTCCACATCGCCAAGCTGCCGCTGCCACTGCCTCCATCGTCGCCAGCGCCGCCTATGTGATGTGAAGGTGGTTGTGGTGCTGCTGTCGGTAGTTGCTCATGATGAGCTCCGGCTTACGTACATGTGTGTCTTGGAGCTGTTACCGAGGGGCATATAAATATTAAAATTCGATTGCATAACTAATTTTTATTCGGCCATTAAAGGGGTAACGAGGGGGTGCTTTGGTACTTTAAGATTTATGTCCGTATGTCTGCGGTACAACCGACACACATTTTTCTCTTTCAGACATTAGTTGGTACGACTTTCCACAACTAATTGCTGGGTTTGTTTGCTGTAGTAATCATAACTTTTATTATTTCTACATTTCCTTGCAGTGGGTGAAACAGCCGTGGACTGCGAGGACCCTTTGGCTCTACTGGACCCCAAAGAGGAGTTACTCAGCGAGACGGAGAGCATGGAGGAGGATGACGATAAGACCGATGGTCAGTCTTCTACGGATATAAAACATAAACGTTACAGTCACTCCCCTGTGATGGACTCGGCAACGACAATAACTGCCACAGCAACAGCAACAACAACAACATCGTCAACAACAGAAATAACAGCTGAAGGAATAACAAACAATAACAATGGTAAGTTGTAATCACACACACACACACTCACACACAGATGCACTTCTTAGGAATTCGTATTTCTATGCACTCGTACGGCATCTTTTTTGTTTTGTTTGTTTGCATGTGTAGTAGTGTGTTGTGTGCATTAGTGCTACACACATTTGAATGTATGTGTGTATGTGTGTGGGCGTATTTGTAAAAGTAGTTGTATTGATATAACAAAGTTAACACTCCCACGTGTACCGACTTGTCCAGCTAATAACTCTCAGCAGTCTCATAAATACGGAAAATGCAAATTTCATTTTTGGTCAATGAGTATCAACTAAGTGCATACTTGTTGTTCTTGTTGCCGTTGTACTTGGTGTGCATGCCGAGCTGTGCTGCCCTGCCCTGTGTCCTGTGTCCTGTGTGAAGAGCTTTACCCATTTCCGACACCGCACACTCAGACACAGCCGACGACAGAGTCAACTGCAACTAGGATCAAATACGAGTACTTGAAGTGCGCGCTTGTTCGTGTGTGTGTGTGTGCCGGTCCTGTATTGTTATGGGAAAGATCGATATATGTGTGTGTATGAGTGTGCTCGGGTTGGCAAACATACTGTGTCCCTTCTTCCAGCCAATTGGGATGTCTGATATCTTAAAGTAATACAATACGACAACATGCCACATGCATACGAGGATGGCTACGAAAGTCATTTCATATTCGAATGCACATGCATTGAATGAAATCTTTTATATATGAGATAAAGCTTTGCCTAAGAAAGGGCATATCGGTGACTCCATGCCAAACGCAACTACTAAAGGGTCCGCCATCTAACGTTTTTTTCTCAACTAGTGTCGCCTGGTAAAAGTTTCGGGATTTTCCTCAATTTTTTACTTACACCCGACCAAAGTTCACATCATTTCGTTGTTGTGACCGATCGTTTAGATCGTATACTGGGCCGCACCATCCCAAGTTGTCAAATTGAAGATAATTGATGGATCAGCCAAGATACCCTCCGTAAATTTAGCACAGACTAAAACATATTTTATAAAATACTTCTTTGCACTCTGCCGAGCTGTATTTTCAGAAAGTTTTAAACATCAAATCGGATCAGACGCATAAAGTCTCATTCCATTATTGTAATCAATTCAGTGACTGGCAGCATCTTAATATATATTTACCCTCGACACTGATTCACTGACTCTGTCACGCAGTACGTAGGAATTTAAATAGGCATTATATAATTTTCTATAAATAATAATAATAAAAAAAATAATATTTTTTTTTGTACAGAAATTGTGTTTTCCCTTAAATTTTTTTTACAAAATTTTTTTTTTTACAAAATTTTTTTTTCAACAAAAATTTTTTTTCCAATTTTTTTTTTCAACAAAATTTTTTTTTCCCCAATATTTTTATTTTCAACAAATTTTTTTTTCCATATTTCAACGGGCGCCATAGGCGCATTACAACTTACTAGTATCAAATAATGTGAATGTGAATGTATGGACAACAGTGGATTTTATTGTAATTTATGGCATTTCAAGAACCCCGTGTATATTTTTGTTAATTCTTGTATTTGCCATTTATTGAATCTGGTCCTTAGGAGTTAGAAAGTTGTAGAGAATTGAAATCTTTAACATATGTGTTAAGTACGAATTAAGCACATAAGTTGGACCATGGGAACCCTACACTGGAACTGATACGGGGAAAGTTACTACCGATAAACTTCTTCGGCGATGGGCCAAGGGGATCCTACGCAATACCTTTCTGCAGTCGGTTGTTGTGTGGTTGTTGAAATCGGACTATCACTGGGACCTATCAGTGGTTTGCCGCGAAACAAGCTCACCGGCAGTCTATTGAGTTGGGATGAAACCTCGTACAATGAGTTTCATAAATAATACGTTGCCTTGTTACAGTTTTAGTTCGCATTTACAACACTCACTTGGAAAGACAGACATTCTTGTGAATGGCTTTGCAATCGACTTTGTGTCATATGTTAGCGTGCCCAATCCGGGCCACTCACACACGCTCACTAACGCAGCCACACACAGAAATCCTTATGGGTGCAATGTGGACTTTGAACACGAACCTAAGCTGGCAGACCACCCACACATGGACGCCGATACAGACAAGGCCCACACTCACCATAACCATTAAATAAAAGTGGATGTTTTTCTGTTGGTGTTGGTGCTGTTGCTGTCCCCGTCTGTGTGATGGTGGTGGCCGTGGCATTTGTTGTTGGCCGACTGTGGTTGTACTCCAAATAAACTTTGATGTGTCCATGTTGTGTCGTGCAAGTACTCGTACATTACATGGAAATATTCCTGTGAGCCATTATTATGGCACTTGGGTGTATAGAGGGCGCCACACAACAGCATGCCGCACATTTTATGGTACATACTCGTGTCGTAATGTTAAGTAATACAAACATAAATGCTTCGATTGGAATGGTCGGTTAGAGGGCTGCCACATCAAATGGAGCTCACAACTCGTAACGTGTCTACCGCTGCGAGAGCGAGTGCTCACACACACACACACACACATGCCATGTCTGGCAGTGTGTATGTACGAGGTCGACACACACACACACCTTCCTTTAGGCTCACACATCGTTACAGTTGGTACGTAAAAGACAACATGCTCCGGCGACGCCACCTCTGGCTCGAACTCACCGCCACTCGCTTCCACATACTGAAATCTCATGGGAAATTTGTGCGATCCAAGCGAGCACATCCTCATCGCCATCATCAGTATCGTCGGCATCGTCGTCATCTTTGCCGCCGCCAGCAGACAGCCGGCCAACGCAGCCAGCAGACAGCCGGCCAACGCAGCCAAGTCAATCGTTTGCACTCATTTTCAATGCAACATTTTGGCCTTTTCCATGTGCAGGAAATGTTTGTAAGTGGGTATTGAATGAATGTTGGAATGTCTCAAAGACATACGGCTGTTGTTAACATTCAAACTTTGATTATGAGCGCTGTGATAATGAGCTTCGTCCTCAGCATCTTATCCTTCCACCAGCACTGTCTGTGGCAGTGGCAGCACAACCCAAATATTTAGTTTAATACTTTATCACCATCGTACACGTACTTTGGAGTTGCCACACACCATTCACCCGGGCGGACAGACACATAGACTGAATGGAATTCTTCATGTACTTGCCGCACAGGCAGTAGCAGCTGCAGCAGCAGCAGCATCTGGCTGTTGTTGTTTTTGCTGCTGCTGCTGCTGTTGCTGTTATTTTACTTCTGTTTCATTACTGCTGCTCGTATGAGTATAGAGCCATTTGGTTTATTCTCCCTGAAGTCTCTGGTGTGTTGTATAATGTTCTGAGGGGAAATGAGACTGTGTGATAAGTTTTGGGGATCCGAAAATTGTCTTTTTTACTCCTAATTCCCGCAGAGTCTCCAAAGTTATATGAATATTTTCGTCGTACATTGCTTAAGCATGTATGTACATGCTTATGACTCTGTGTGTGTGTGTGTGTGTGTCTGAGAGATACTCCCTGTGTATGTGTGTGTGTGTGTAATGTAATACGGTTCATGATATTGCCGTGAAGTATGAAAAGTGGGTCAAAATGTAAGAATAATTCGGCCAGAAGTTCCAGCATAAGGTCCGACAAACTTCCTATTTTTTTGGAATCCAATGAGTCAACAATTGGATGTCACCTCCAACCATAACGAGGTTACATGCGGCAAAGTCAGGCCCAGAGTAATCATTGACTACACAGACCCGTAATTCTGTGGCTTTCACGATCAGTCGCTGATGTTTGATTTATTGATGCCAAAGAGCCAAATTGTTTCGTTAATATTAGGTTAATTTTAAAAATCATTTGTTTTCGCTCTCGTGAGAAGTTTGCTATTGCGACTTATGTTGTTATTCGTAAAAACCACAGAGTTCTGTGAGTCCTGGAGAAGGTTAAGCACTTAACTCTTTATCGATAACTTTGACATAAAATGGCAAAGTTTGAATTATTTTGAAATAAACAGGACTAGATGTGCAAATTTCACCCCCCTCCTCAATTTCCTTCTTATGGCTATTGTGCTACCTCTCTTGCTTCTCTACCCTCTTCAACCTGGGCGGAAAGTCATCGTGTAAATCGGGTCTAAGTTATTATTATTTAATTCCAATAGTTCCTAGGTGAACCATAGGGCTTCAACAAACAGATAAAAATTGCTAAATTTGCTAATGCTAACGTTTTTATTTCACCACATGTTCGACCTGCTGCTATTCAATCAGATCCAACCAGTCTCCTGCAGGCCTTCTGGGGATTTCAGTCAAGCATCGTTCGATAGATGTTGTCGGGGGGCTTCTTCAATGTGTGTCCAGTCCAATTCCATTAACTGCGTCTCTTTTCGGTTATTATTGGCATTTGTTGCCCACAGTGTTGGGCAAGAATACGTTCAAGATTTGAACTTTACGGGCAGCGTCAACAATTGTGAGTTTGGTGAGCTTAGAAATGAATGCTGACCGCCAGCCCTTTGCGTTGCAGGAGCAGAGGTAGTCCACAACTTCGACTGCTTCGATTTTCCAGTCAGTCATAATTCTGACTCCTGTCCTCACCTGTGAGTGTACAGCCCAACTATAGTGAAATGCTGCGATCGGTCAAAATGTACACGTACAATTCGGTTTTGCCAATACCGAATGCAATCGTGTTGTCTGATCCGCTAAGAAATGACAACTTGTGGCAGAAAACTATCCAGTCGAGTCTATACGACTCCGTGCAGTGTGTTCAGGCAACAGACATTATACCCAATATGGAGAAGAACTTTGCTCCTGTGTCCTACGAACAGTACATATGTGTGTATACATGTATGTGTGTGTGTGTGTGTGAGCGAGTGCTCAGTATGTTTTGTGTCCGTTGGGACCGTCCTTGGTGCGAATAAAAAATTACACATTGCCGTACAAGCGAACATTTTGAAAGCATGTGTGTTGTGAATGTACATTAGGGTGGCTTCTCCGACCGTATATTTGCCTTACTTCTGATTCGATCAATGTGATACAAACAATAACTTGTTTGGCAGAATTGAAATGTGCTGGTACTTTTGCCAATCATTTTACGATTACGATTTCACTTACACAGTGGAACGTTTGTGGAAGAAGCCTTCAGCAAACAGTGTGATTTTTAAATAACCTCTTGGCTATGGATGACTATCATACATATCGTCAAATATTTATTAGACTGTCCACTTTTCAAAGGTAATGACACAATTTCCTTTTAACAAAAGTTGACAGAAATATGTATTCAGTTAAAGCTCGTCGTAATTGGTTTTATTAATAAATTACTTGTTATTTAATTTATTCATCAATATTTCGTCCTTCTCTGAAGGACGTCAACAGGGAACAAAATTAAATAAATCCCAAACAAACTCTTTTAATAACACCCATCAAATTATGAGAAAAGCATTCTTTCTTGTTTGGGTAAAATTTTATGAAATTTCTGAATTATTTCACAACATTTGGGAGTGTGGTAAAACCCGTTCGATTACCTCGTTGAAGTTAATTAAACGACCTCATTTGGGTAATTACAGTCTTCCGGTCAGATAGAACTACATTTATAAAATAAATTATCTATGTAATCAGAAGAGAAATCACATCTTTTTTAAGTAGACACAATGTGTTACTATAGTGATCGATTTCTTAAATAGAAACATAAAACTTGTTAGTTTTCTAAGAATTCAGTGTTTTGCCAGTGGCAATTTGGAATTGATTTTAGTCGAGAAAGACAAATTCAAAGCCAACTTCATTCCGGGCTAAAACGTCCTTTGGTTAATTAAACGAAATGGGAAATTTGCCGAATGTAATCAACGGAGAGAAGATCTTCGCCTGTTGCTTCATGAGAAGTTAAGGGAAATTTTTATGTAAGTAATTAACAGTGTTTTTTAAGAAAAAGGCCAAAATCAAAGAGGATTCAGAATGTCCGCTTATGAGAGAAGTACACAAGGGACTGAAGCAGATTGGTACTAAAAAAGTGTCCGTTTATGAGAGGAGTTCGCAAGATGAGAGTACACTGTATGTACATATGTAGATTCTAGCTACAAAACGAGGTCGAAAATGTTGACGCTGTATTGTATTCCACTAATAAATTAGAGGAGCTTTTGGAGCTGTCCAAAAAATAGAGTTAGACGAGTTGTCACATTTCCAACTACAATGACGCCCTAATGTTCATATTCTACAATCAAAAAGTGGAAAGGGGGTCCGAGGAGAAAGGCGGGCAAAGACGACAGCGGACGTAGTTAAACAGTTCGGAATATGAATGAATGGTGAGTGAATGAATATTGGGTTCATTCAAAGTAATCTGTGGCAGGGCGAGGAATGCACACACACACACACACACCACTACTGAAGGGAATGGAAGGTGTGAAGATGGGTGGTTAAGCTTTTACAACGTCTTGAGACACACACACATGGATGTATGTCTGTACATACTGTGTGTATGTGTAAATATTATTATTACTGCCGTTTGCCGGTGTGTACTGCGTACTGTGTTCAGTGTTCTGTGTACTGGTGCTGCTACTGCTACTGTCAGTGGTGTTGTTCTGCAGCCATTGAAGTTGCTCATTTTTCCATTATTAATCCTTTGGGTATTGAACATGAGACAAAAGTAAAGTTTATCATATTTTGCGTATGTGACACCTTTTTGACGTGTTACAACAACAGCAGCCGCAGTAGCAACAACAATAACAAGTGAAATGACAACTACAGAAGCAGCGGCAGCAAGGAGAACAACAATGGGCATAATAAATACTCTCTCGCACAAACACACAGACACACACACACACATGTACACCTCTGTACATTCACCATTTGTAGTTGTTGTAAAATGTTAAGGTAGAACAACAAACAACGACAACAAATAAAGTTTTAACATTTATTGAGACACCGTTGGGAGTAGGTTCTGTCTTTTTTTTGTTATTATTATTTTAGAATATTTTAATAGTTCATCGAACACACTCACACACACACATACACACCCAGAGATGGACTCACATCAACAGGATATTGTATTGTTGTTGTTCGATATTGCATGGCAGCGGGAGCAGCAACGATGAGGGGCAAATGAATTTAAGTACGAATATTCCCATTGGACCAAGTTGCCAACAGAGTAACGAATCGAATTAAAAGCATTGCAAACAGACCGACAGCCAGCCGGTCGGGCCGGGCAGCACCGCCAGTACAGCTGTGAGACAGCGTCAAATCTCACAGGACATGCAACCTGCGTCAGCAACGAATAAAGTTACTACTTAGACCAACCAGTCACTCACACCCACCCACCGAATAGAATGCGCTCCAAGGTATCGCCGCATTCAAATGCATTCCATTCTATTTGCATGTGTGTGTGTGGGGGGAGGGGGTTGGGGGTTGTGTGCATGTGACCAAATGGGTGTACAAATGGGTGGGGAGGAGTGGAGCAGCACAGGAAACGCAAAAGACCAAATGACTTGTGGGACTCCAATACCACTGCAGTGGCCTCTCACCCACCGAGCACTGCAGCCATCTCATAACGGACCTTTGCCTGAAATTGAGAATTGCTGTCGCAATTAAATTCAATGTTGCCACCTTACCGACATAACGATCATCATGCACTGGCCAATGACCATTTCCGTGTACTCATCCATTCCCATTCCCATCCATTCCCATTCAGTATCATTAGCGTTCATTTCATGTGCATGTACGTATGTAATTGCATACGACGCTGCATATGTATGTGTCCATAACGCATTTATTGAACAACGTGAGAAACGCGCTTCATTCGCGTTGCTTTGACTGTGTAGAAGGCCAATAAAACGTTACTTATCGATTTATGAATTCCGTTTGAATGATGCTCATTAATGGGTGGACCACAGCAACGTGCATCGCAACTGGCATCTAATCGCGACTGTCGATATGTGATGTGTAATATTCGAATAGCGCTGCAACATCTAGACTAACATACATGTGTTAGGGCAAGCTGAAATGTAACGTTAGGTTATTCAAGGCACGATAGTGGACACCCTCCACCAAAAAGTGGGTACCCGTTTGTTTTGTTCGAATTGCGAATTTTGCGCATTGAAGGAAGAAGTGGTAGTTTCGTTTAGCAAGTGGTTTCCAGGACCATCGTTAACAGTTATGGGCGGCTATCACAATTAAGACCTACTTTCGAATACCGTATTTACATAATTTCGAAATCTTGCAAACACCTGGCAAACACTAATTGCATAATGGACAGCTTTTCACACGTGAAAGATTCGAGTGCTTGACTCGCCCCCTCTGGTTAACTCCCAGGCAAATGCGTTTTAAACGTTTAAAACTTATTGCAATTTATTGATTCGGAATATTAGCATCACATACAGTTGATGGCGGACAATTCAAGAATTAGCCACGCCCCCTTTTGTATATCCCACACAATTTAGCCACTGCTCTGTAATCTTGTGAAGTTGTGTCCTAGACAAGCTTTGCGATCCTTACATAAACTGAATCATGGCACTCACAAGTGGCGTCTGCGAGGTATTCGATTTGATTTGCTATTGCACCGACATCCACAAATGGAAAAATCCCATTTCTCTCCGGTGTATTCACAATTAAAGAAGTCCTGATGAACACAGAAAATACCACTCACTGATCAGAACGTACAATGTGTTGCAGGCAGTGACATTTCCCAATTGGGGCAAACGCAGCTACAGCGGCAAGTGTAGCAAAATGTACAACCACGCACACACACACATTCAGTCACAGCCATAAATCGCATACGATGAGGTGGCAGTCTTGTGTTTAGACAAAATGCAATGATTGGTGCAAACGATGGTCGCGTTCCACAAAGTTCACATCCTTAATGACGGACCCGTAAAACTCGACTATAAAGTGGCTAAGAATATTATCGGCACACACACACACACAGGACAAAGGAATACACACATGCTCCTACTATCTGTCTGTGTGCTAATAAAATAACACGTGAGTGGATGCTCCAAATGTATCCATACACACGTACACACACCATGCCACTGACAAGTGCAGCCACAAAGTCATCATCGGTTCCGTCGTCCGTCGTAACCATCACTCATATCGGCTGCTGCAGCAGCTGTAGCAAGAGCGCAGCATCATCAGCGGCATCGTCATCGTCGTCATCATCATCAGCGGCATCGTCGTAACAACGTACGATAGTCGTAGTATTCAAATTTTTCGATAAAAGTATTCCCCAGTTGTTGCAGCTTATTCGAATGTGTTCGAGTGGCATTCAACATGTGTGTGTATGTGTGTCTGTGTATCTCTGTACGTCGGTACAATCCACACTTTATAACGACGAGGAGCATTTCCAGCTGCTCGTAATGAAAGTACCAAAAGTTAGAGGCGTTTTCATGCGCTCCATAAAATTAGCAAAGATACCAGCGACTACTGGCTGCATGCTCATCGTCACATGGAGTTCCTTATCGGGACTTATCTGCATAGTTGTGGCGTTTTTTGTGTGTGTGCCACTGGTCAAGTGTGTGAGTATTGCTCGCACAAATACAGACCCCCCACTGACATTAGGCTGGAGTGAAGTTGAACGGAAAATAACTACATAACACGCTCCCCAATTATGTAATGCAATGAAAAGCAGATTTGTGGTGGTAATCGAACCTTTTTAGAGGCGAACACGCTGCAAACTCACCTAGCGGAGACCACCTGACCAAATTCCATTCAATTAAGCATCACAACAGAGTTAAACTCACAACAATAAATGGAAAGTTTAAGACAAATCAAAGTCGATGTAGAATAGGATATGATCTCAGAATAAATCCCTGCAACAAATATATGTTTGGTTCAGTTCCCAAGCATATATATATTTGGGATAGTAGTAAAGTTCCCCAAATATATATATATGCAATCATTATGTGCCACTTGATCATTCACCATGACTTGTTTGTGTAAAACCATAGTACGGAGAGTACTCAATTTTTATTCTCTTCACAAGAGAAAAATACCTTATGAGAAAAAACTTTTTCTCCTCAAAGATAAATATAAATTTTTCTCAAGATAAATATTTTTTTCTCTTGAAAGTAATTTAAAATATGAAGAGAACAATTATTTTTTCACTCACGAGATTTATCTACCGAGCACTCGCGCGAGAGTTATATCTACTCATTAGAAATTAATTCTCATTCATGAGTTTAATCATTAGAAAAAATAGTCGTCATCAACTGCATTTTTAGGAAATCCCTTTACAACGGCGAAATGGGACGAAAATATGTATAACAAATAATTAAACTTTCAGCGGATACAATTTTTTTTTCTTTTTTATTGTTTTCAAACCAACAAATTAAATCAAAAATAACAATAAAGCAATTCTATTGCAATTCGAAGCACTTCTTACGACCCATTTTTTTTCAACTGCTTCAAACAAAACAATAGAAGAAACTGACCTGCGTCAATTTCCAAACACAAGTATTTTTATATTTCTTGCCTCTCTTTAATATTTATCTTTATTTAAATTTCGCACTCAGAATGTAAAACAAAACACTCGTGAAAGTTATTTTTATGAGTGAGTGTTATCTTTTCTTCTCTTTCGTTAGAGAGAGCAATACTTTTAAAGCATGTATTGATCACTCATGAAAGATAAAAAAGATAACTTTCGTAGATAAAAATTACTTTCATGAGAATTATTTTTTTTGTCTCTGAGTGTGAGTAACAAAACGAGAGATAAAAATGAAAATACCTTTCGCGAAGCGAGATTTTCCGTACTATGTGTAAAACAACAACAACGAATACTCTGACTGACCACTGTCTTCATCATATATTCACTTCATATTAAGTTTGGGTATAAACATACTATATTTACACACAAACATATATGTATACGATTGTGTCCGTCCCCGAACATATATATGATTAGACGACTACCACACAGCAGAACCCAGGTTCGAAACGTTCTGAGACCATCAAACATTTTTCAGCCGCAACTTCAAACTCGTAACTGCTGGCAACTTTCCGAGTAAGAGAGTAATCTCTAGGCCATGTACAACTTCTCTTGAATAGCATTAGCCGTGCGGAGCCGGCTTTAAATAGGAGATTCCGGTCAGTGAGTATACACAATAGTATAGCGCACAGCTCACTGATTCGAGAGAAGTTCCCCGTCAGTTCCTTCATGGAATTTTGAGGGATCTACGTAAGTATGCAAACATATTTTTTCTCCTTGTGGGTAATCGAATGAATTCCAATTTTCCCGTGGCAAATATGGAGTGGAGAAGGGAAATATCTTCATTAATCCGAATGTGTTTTTAGAAGAGTTCGACACTGTTGGAGCTCGTATTCATCGACCTACTTGCATGGAACTGTGGAAAACCAAATAAATTCGAACAATACTGGCCTTTCAGATCCTGCAACACCCCTTAGAACACTGGTCTCATGTAGAGTGCTTGACTGAGTCCACACAACACACGTGATCAACTCACGAAGTGACAAATGTACAAGAGTCAAGGGAAACTCCGAAGCTTCCAAAGCCTCCAATAAACCTGATACCACTTTAATTGAGTACAGAACAGACTAATGCAACTCAGTCATGTTTATAGATTATTCGCATTAATATTTTTGATCAGTCCACAAAATATCTTTTATGGAATATGCTGAAATTCGACCCAGTCTAATGTTGTTGGACGGTCGAGGAACTATTGATGTTACAGTGCATTCACATATTAACCGAAGTTGTCAGCATAATTAGACTTTGAACACATCAATGCTGATGTTGCGTATGAGCGAATGTCTAACTGAAATGCGGAACCCTTCAGGCAGACTTACTTAACATTCCATCGTCAAAAAGCTAGCCATACATCCACGGATGACATGAAGGTTTGATTGGTGCAAGGACTTTCAATTTGTTCGACGAACGTACACACACACAGACACACATACACACACACACTGAGAGACATCGGATGCATGTTGACGGTGTTCGTGGGGAATTCTTGTTCGCGGTTTTTATTTGATGACTTTAAAAATTCGCGTTACGTATACGACATGCATGGCAAATACGTAAAGCAGTCAGCACCTCCCCCCCCCACCCGGACATCACACATACACAGTTTTTGCTCAGCCAGCACATCATGTTCTCGGACGACGAGGTAGACGGTGGTTATGCTGTTGGCGGTGTTGGCGGTGGCGGAGGCGTTGGGGGCAGATGAAGGGAATGGGCAAATCGAATAGGTAGTCACTCGTTCGTATCTGCATAGATAGATAAATGGTTTTTTGTTGGTATTTTTGTTATGATATTAAAAGTCGTAAACGAATTGACTTCATTTACACGATTTTCATTTGCGACCAAATTACTGTATGACTGAATGACTGACTGACTTCTGCATTGATGGCTTCAAATTCCCCTGGGCATTACTAAAAACTACGTGCGTTTGATGAGACGCCTTAGTTTGAAGAGATATGTATGTATGTGTGTATGGTTGATTTGTGTTGCGGCTGCGGCTGGGGGAGGGGGAGTTGTGTTGTAGTTTGTCGATAGTTGAGTTTCATTACAAAAGCCAAGTTTTGTTGGCTGCCTCGTTGAGTGTGTGTGAGTGTAATAAACACATATGTACATACACACACACATGTATCCATGCAGTGGTGTGTTGTTATGTTACGTTTCATGTGTCATAAAAACTTTTGCAAATCTCTGAGGTGGCATTGTACTGTGGCATGCCACTTACTCACATACACAACTCGTTAAGTGCTTAAGTTTGTTGTTGGCGCTGTCGCATTGTCTCTGCCGTTTCTTTTGTTGCTACTTTGCCAAACGCCACACACAGTCAAATGCTCTTTCAGTTTCAGTTCGGTTGTGAAAAGAGAACATCCGTTGTTGTTGATGTTCTCTTTTGCATGTTGTATGTGCACGTGTGTGTGTGTGTGTGTGAGCAAATTCCAAAAAACAACAACAAATGTCAACAAAAACAATAACACGTGCAATATGTTGCAAAACAATGCTTTGTTATCGATTGTTGTTGATGTTATCGATTATGACAGCAACTCGAGTTGAATGACTTTGGTGGTACTTCCCACGATTCCGTATTGTGGAGTACTCCGCACACCCACGATTTCAGTGCTTGCAACAGCTGTTTGTTGTTACCATTAAGAGAACTGTACATCGTATTTCTCTTTTGCCGCCGTATCCTTTGTTTGCACAATTCCCGGCCATGCGCTCTGAAAAGTGCCAAAGACATGTGTCTCTTTCAAATTCACAACAATTCTCTGTGAACTCCTTTTTGAACTACTCACCGTAGTGTGCGTGTGTGTGAATGATATGAATAAATGTCGTCATTTGTACTACTCTCTACTCGTGAGCTCTGTCGTCTCTGTTGTCTCTCGCGCCATTTGTGTTGTTGGCTGGCTCTAACAAAAAATTGCTTCTGCCTTTCGTTTATGGCTGGTGGCTGGTTGCTGGTTGTGGCACTGGCTGGCTTTGGCACTGGCACTGGCACTACTGTTGTGGGGGAATTATGGTACTCCAGGGATTTGACTAATCAAAATTCCTTACACCTGGGACAAGCCGCAGCTATGTCGAACATTATGGTATACTCAACTTACTCTACATAAAGTATTGCATGTGCGAGTAGTTGGTGTCGGTGGAGAGGGGGGGGGGGTCCTACATTCCATTATACTCGTACTGCAAACCTTGGGTAGCTAACAAACAGAACATATTGATTTTCTTGTGATGGCCTTCTTTTCGTCTTGGCCCTTGTCCCGCCAACCCCCCACCCTTTCTTTATGCCTTTCACAGACCTCTTTGTCTTCGTATGTGTGTGTGTGTGTGTGTGTGCAGATTTTTAAACTTTGTTGTGGCATTCCTTGGTGTCTCGAGAAGTTGTTGCCGTGTACATGAGAATGTGTTTCGAGTTTTGTTTTGTTCCGGCGTTTGTGAGTGTGCTTTTCGGGCATGCCTGGCTTTCTTGAATTTGTGTGTTTACCACTTTCTGTGGATGTGCCACCGATGTGTGTGTGAGTGTTTGTTTGTTGCTGTGAAATGTTTTCCATAAAATAATTCGCTTTGGGGAATTTTGCACGTTAATGCATTTTTAGTTAGAATGTAATTATTTGATTATTTCCATGGATGCATGTGCTCGTACGAGGAGCGAGGAGTTCGTATGTACGAACGTATGTATCTATGTGGCCAAACTTACGTGTTTATGATCTGCATATTCTCACAAGGATTTCCGGCTTCTTACTCTTCGTCTCTGTGCAGGTCTCATTGCGGATAATCACACTCCAAATACTTTGTTAAAATCGGAATACGTAAAAGCTGGCACTATGGAGGGCGATGAGAATTCCAAATCACCTCAAGATGACACCGCGAAAATAAAACAGCAAAAAGAAGAGAGCGAAGACGCCGAAGATGGGGTTGATGGGGACGACATAAACGAATTAGAGGACTTGGAGGACGAATACATGGACGACGATTTGCTAAGTCTGGACAGTTATTACTCAGGTAAGTTATTCAATTTCTAATTTGTATATTTAAAGTTGTAAACCAAAAACCATCGCCTTCTGTCTCAACGTAGCAATTACCCTACGCAGTGTGCGTGGTGCGGTTTGGTTATTTCAAAGCTGAGAAAGATTATACTTTTGTTGAGTTATAAGCAGAAGTCTGTTAAAAGAAGTTATGTTAAATGTGTTGGTACCCAAACTCAAGGCTTGAATACACTTTTTTGTGGAGACATTCACTAATTGTTTTAACCCTAAAAGTGTGCATGGAAAAACTACGATCTAAAAACAAGAACACTGTGAGATTTAGTTGTAACTACAATTTATGAACGAAACATTTACAGGGCTTAAACTCTGTAAAATCTTGATTTGCTTATAATGTGCCGCCAATATTGGTGTAGGCTGATGGAAATTCTTTCGATTGGTGGGTGGTTCGAAAAAGGTCCGTTCCGCGCCTTAGGTGTATTTTGCGTACCAAAAAAAGTAGTTTCAATGTATGAAATGTGTCCAAACCTTAAATGCAATCAACGTGCCATCGATGTTCATGTGTTGTCTAGAAATGATACAAATTACATTTTGGCAATCTAAGGGAAGACACACGTATATTATTTGATCTGCGGTTTTATTTGCCCCTTCCTAATGGCAGAATAAAATATGCGCTCTATGCACCAGATCTGATAACATCGCAGAGTTAAAAGGGGTGATCCAAAATTTGTTCGTCAGTTTCCCGGTAAAAAAAAAAACACACAAGTTAAGGATAATGACAACAAAGATAAATTCCATGTATTTGCCCAATAGCGAAATTGGGAAAAATTAGAAATCATTCTTAAAATTATTTCCGATTATTTCGAAATATTTGAGATGCAATCGATGGAACAAATCAATTATAAACTGACGCTTTTAGCACTGACATTAAAACAACAATTGCAATAAATTATGCCATGGTCTGACATGTTTACCTTCTGGTCAGCTCACCCACACTAATGTGTCAAGGTGGAAACAAATAACGTCCAGTGTTCGCATTTGTGCGAGGGAGAGTTTAAAATGGAATTGTCGAAAAGGACATACGAGTGCTACTAAATACTGATATGAACTCGCGTATGTTTGTGTCTGTCTGTGTGTGTGTGTTGATTTTAAAATAGCAGCATCTTTGCCGTTATCTGGCAAAGGCAACATTAGAATCCTGACCAGATATGAAAAAGAAGTGGGGGCCAAAAGAGGAGCGAGCGAAAACAGAACAGAACAGAAAAAGAAGCAATAAGCGCATAACCATTGAAATTGCTGTATTGGGTGTTATATACGAGCTGGTCACGACACTCCGGGGTGCTCTACACCTGAGTCGAGGGAGTCGTTTTGCCATGGCAGCCATACAACAAACCCGGCAGCCTAACTACGTTTTAAAAACCCAGAACAGCAATCAACACCATCCGGCCAGCCATACCAACAAGCCAACCAGCCAGCCAACCAGCCAGCCAACCAACCAACCAACCGAGCACAAATACAATCTACAAAGCAAACACACAAATATAAAAACTGGCTAAACACACACAGCCACACATACACATGTATGTAGTACAGTTGAAATGGGGAAAAAGCTGAAAGTAAAAACGACTTGTTCTACATGAACCATAACCATACAAACAAGCAGTGAACCAAGCAACCGACAACTATCCATTTAGCAAATAATACAGATGGACGGACAGACAAAGATACAGACACAGACAGACACATATCATGGAAGGACCAACACACACACTCAACCAGAGAGTGAGAGAGCGACACACGAGGCAAAAGCAAAACAAAAACACTGAAACGACTTTTCTTTGCGATGAATGAATGGAAAAGACATGTCGAACATATCCATGCATATGCATGTGTGTATGTCCGTACATTTGTATGTGTGATTTGGTTGGTTGTGTGTGGCCCATGGACTCCGGTTCGGTCGCAAGTTGGCACTTTTACTTTGTTTGTGTTGCTTTATTATCCTTCCATTTCCTTGTGCAAGTTCATCTTTGACTTGTTTTTTGTGCTCAAGTATTTGTGTTTCCGGTTCGGATTCTTGAAGTACATCCACACGTCTGTACACGCCTGTATGCCTGTATGTTTGTTTGCATATTATCCTGTCATCATCATCAACATGATCGTCACTTAAAAACGCTTTTGGATGACCGGCCAATACAGGCGATTCCATGCAGTGCCAATGACAATACGAGTTATTGTAATCATACGATGTGAAAATATGTTATCAATATTTCCCCTACCCCCACCGTTCGTCTGTGTGACGGTGTATGGCGGTGTGTGTTTTTGGAGACAGGCGTCATTTGTTGCAGTCTTTTTGTTGTCATCGGTGATGATTGTGTGAGTGCATCATCTACGGAAAGTGCATTGTGTTGTGCATTGTCCATCAATGCCTGTAACTGTAACTATGGAATATTTTGGACAATTTCTAACATGAATCTCGGATTCTGATTTCTAAGGGGTTGCCGGTTGCCACATGCATGCGGTAGTCCTGTCCATGTACACGCATTTGTGAAAGTCATTCTGTTCGCACTGGACAAAGTGACATTGCAAATATTTAGAAGGATTTTCAGCTCAATCTTTGGCATGTCTTACATATTTGTAGCTTCTTACTTCTTACGCAAGTTATGAACACACGGCGTATGTAACGTAAGCATCGCAACGTTTGAACAGATGCTGCAAAACAGAATATTAGAGGTTCAGTGCAATGGTTATCAAAATCGTACGACTTTGTGGTCGAATGTTGTTCAGTGTGAATATTTTACTTCAAAGTTGTTACGTGTCTTGCAATTGCCTCGAAGTCGGCACTTAGATGAGCCTTGTGAAGTTGGTATACAAAACTAAAAGTTATTTTCAGAAAATACCCCATATAATGAGAAGGTATTTTTCCCTTTGTAAATGTAATCAGATGAGCCATTACAGAGCACTGTGTCGTCGGCAGGACGACGTCTGTAGAGCTTGCAACGACGCCGAAGAGAAGGAAGATTTGAGGCATCGAACTAGATACGGTTTCGATCACGACGAGTTTCGATCACGACGCCTTCAGTCAAATATGAATTGTTTGCAAATATTTCAGCCATAAGGCTAGCGTTGTCAAACGGGTCAGTGAATATCTGACCATCGTTAACGAGAGTTGGAATAGAAGATGCAGAATTGTCCCTTACCCTTCTTACTTCCACGGGAGAAGAAATAACTTTAGCACGAAGACGCTGTTCGTGAAGACGTTTTTCGCGCCTAAGTTCTCTGGCCTGTGTGCGTAGAAGCTCAGTAGTGTCAATTTTTATTCGAACGCCAATTTCAGAACGATTTCTCTTGGGATCTGTCAGATTCTTCTTTACATGTCTGATTAAACCGAGAATTCTTTAAAGGTCCAATCAAGAATAATTGTCTGGAAAACATAACTTTCAGTTAAAATGCTGATAGAAATTGTTGAGCTCAGCCCAACGTGCCTTTTCGTCAATGTACTGATTTAGAAGTGGCCCGAAGATCGGACAACAAAAAGGATGCTGAAATGGTGTAATCTTCCGAGTTGCCAAGAAGTGCAAGAACGTTTACCTTGTACTTTTCAGGTTGCAAAGTATGCAAAAAATGCCAAGGATATGTTGTCGATGCCTCGGAATGTGTGTTGGTTCATTCACTACCCAGCGAACCAATCTGTCAGAAATCATTGCGAAAGTCGGCAAATACTTCCGATGTCGGATCGGAAATCTGACCGAAATCGATACAACCGAACGGTCGAAGTGAAATCTCATGGTTTTGCCGACATGTCGTACAGACTTCAGACCGAACTCTGAATTAATATTTGTGAAATTACGAAGAAATGCCGTTAAGAATTCTGAAGTGGTTTCAGACGGCATTTGAATTTATTTGCCGACTGTTCGTTCAAAATTCTGACCGAATTCTGCAGTGGTATCTACAATTATTAAGTCTGCCTTTTGCTCAATTGAAAAATAATAACAAAACTATTTCCATCCACTTCATAAGTGAACTCTGAGAAAATGTTCAGAATTCGGTCAGATGTGTGTGAACAAAATCAGAAAATATTCCGCAGACACATAGTTCAGATTTCGTTCAGACATGAGATTAGAAAACGTTCAGAATTCCGTCAGACGTTTCTGAACAAAATTAAAAAAAATTCCTCAGACACGTAGCAGAAAAATCATTCAGAATTCGTTAAGACCTGTTAGATGATAATATTGGTAAGAATTGTTGCAAGAGATCAGACATAGTTCAGACGTGTCTGATATCCGACTTTTGGTTTGCTGGGTAGTTGCGCCAAGTTACTATCTCTGTCTCCGGAGATGTATAGCTCGAATGGGAAAGAATGATAAAGAATTTTTATGGATGACCTTCTAAAAGGTTCGAAGGAAAGGAGGTTAAAGCCTTTCCAAATTTGTGCTTCTGTGAAGAAACCCGAAGAATAATGTATGCGATGAAATCCTGAACATTACCCAATGGGAGTTAAATTCTGGATCTTGTGAGTCCAAATGATGCTAGTGGCTCTGGAACCCAATACCGTTCCGTATATAAATCACAATGAGAAAATTCTATCGAGAGGACAACATTTGATCGACACTAACAAAAAAAAAACAAGACAATATCGAAGTATAAATATAATAAACACCGCATTCCTCTGCTGATCTGTCCGTCGTGTTATGCCTCAAGCTCTGGACAAACAACGAAAACACAATAGCAGAGAGATAATGACGGGACTAGGTACAAACGGAATAGGTACGAGATTCGGAAACAAAACACTATCGTTCTTCAGTGTATGATTTAGTGCTTCACTCGATGGTATGCCTTCTTTTCATGTAGAACTCGAATAAATAAAAATATTTCGTAAGAAAGGTGTGCCAATTTAATATTAATTTAAAAGAAAAACTATTGAAACTACATATTTCCCATATACTTTCTCTCAACTTACTCCAACTCCTCTTCTCCTCCAACCAGTCCGCTTTCTCAACCCATTTTCATATATAAATGCAGTAACTGTCGAAAGTTTAGTCAGCAGAAAATAAAAAGTTGCATACAGATGTCACCTCTGGGTATTTTATTTATGGAGAATCGGTTAACGAATTTGAATTACTAACTTATCATTCGAATTACCAATATAAAAACTAGTCTTATGTGAAGAAATCATTTTGAATTGTTTTCTACTTTTGCTGCAATTTCTATAAAAGTTTATTTAATTTCAAATAAAATAAGACAACATTTGTAAAAATTGCAGGTGTTTCGATAGCTCTTGGAATCGCCTCACGATTACTTGAGGCACAATCGAAACGCTACACCTGGCTACTCTTTTTCTGTGCAGCCTAAAGTTATGCAACATTGCTTCATACTTTCGTACTTTCGAGTACGTATGGATGGCCTCACGAACGACCATTGAAAAAAGTAGCACATACATATCCATTGGGCACACGCACACATACTCGCACAACATGCGCCATTTGAATAATGTATTGTTGTAAATGTTAAAGTTGTAAGTTTTTAATTGTAACTTTATTATTTGCATTAGTTGGGACAAGTAACTACGGACGGGCACACACACACACCAACGCCGTTTGAAAGCAGCAGCAGCGACACTGGGTAATTCCATGTTTTCATGTGTCTAGGAAGAACTATCCTTTTGGAAGGCCATCTACTCCCACCCGGCGAAGACTAGGAAACCGTAGCATGTCTTTGCGAAAGTCTTTGGGAATTTCTCAAGAAAACTGCATGCAAACGCTACGTGTGCGATGGTGGGGCGGGCCAGAAGACGCACACGAGTTCCGGTTATGTTTTCGTCCATGTAGAACATGTTTCCTTCTGATGTCGGCAATTAATTACGCATTTGTCTTACAAGACAAACAGTTAAATCTGAAAGCTTTTAAGCAGAAATAAATGCATAAATTTTATTTACATACACATGTGTTTGTGTGTGCGAGTGTGTGTGTGTTTAGTCAAGTCGTTTGTACGTCATTCGTCTTGGCCGGCAGTGTATGGGATATGTCTTAATTTCGAGTAAATTGTCTTCAGCGTTGAGATTTGGACATGTTTGTTGGCTGTGTTGTTGTTTTACTTGAGACTTAACAGGGTTCAAACATGACATGTAAATTTGTTATATTCTGATTTTACCGGATGGGATCTGTAATAAATAATTGTTTTAACCTACAACACTCACACTTTTGCAATAGTTTTGCGAATTTTGCATCTTTGTCGACTTTCGCTGGCGAGGGTTTGCCGTGTGTGTGGTCATGCCATTTCCATTTCCATTCGATTCGTTTCGTTTCGAAAACTCCCCTCATTCGGCAGGGGAACGACCACAAGTACGCGTGAAAAATTGTCTTTTTGAGAACCGGTTATCATGTAGAAAAGTCTGTACAACAAAGAAGAGATACTCGTACATAGTTTGTCGAGCATGTGACATTTTTAACGTACAATGACTTATTTCCAGTCGAGATTCCGTTTGTGAAACTTCTGGTTTGCTTTTGGTTTTGAAAGACCGCCATTCATAAGAAAATGAAGACGAGATCCGTATCACAGTCACACTCGAAAAGTTCTTATGGCCGGCCAGCCGGCCTGACTGCCTGCCTGCCTGCCTCGCTTTGGCAACGTACGAGGTACGAGTGGTCGTCTGTCTGTACATCATTTGTTATGATCCGAATTAAACTGTTTCTTTATTGTAAATCATAATCTGTACATATCTGTAAGACATTCGGGTTTATGTTGTAACGCACTTCTGGTAGGGGCAGACTTTGCTGTGGCCAAATGTGCCCCCGAAAACATTGATGTGATGTTTGTACTTGTGTCACTCATTTAACCTGTTTCAGTTGGATTTTTTCGTTTTTGTTCTTGTTGTAAACGAAAAATGCCAATTAAACTAACAACTTCGCCTGTGTGTGAGTACAAGTTTCTGTAGAATTTATCTTAAATGATCTTGTGGATGTTACACATTAAATGGTTTTGGTCTTATCTGTGTGCCATTAAAAGGTTGCGATGTGAATTAGCCGTACAGAAGCTTGAGAACGATGTTAAACTTTCTTTTAATTGTCAACTAGTGTTGACCCAGATTTGTCGTTATCGTTTTTTTTTATGATGAAAAGTCAGCAACAGCCACTGCGTGAGACCGCAATAAGTACGGCCATTACAAGAATTCATATTAAAATCAACCGAAATCAAATCGAAACGCTACAATTACACGTATCCGAACTCATGTGTCCGGTCTCCTTTCTGGAGTAAACACATTTTCTATTATTAGACATTATCTGACACTTTTTTAGTGTTTTGGTTTTGTGAATGTCGCTCAGAATATGCGATGGAAATGTTGAAAAGAAGAACCGCGGGAGCACATGTACAGACAGTCGACTGCGGGTAACTGTCAGCCGCCTAACAGGCACGCCCACCACATTTTCAACAAATCACTTCGGTTATTTCAAAAATGCTGCTTCACTGAAAATATCGCATAACCCACAGACAGCAGACAATTAACACCAAGCTGAATTCTGTAGTGGAAATTTTGGAAAGTTCGTATGGAAAGAAGAAAACAGTTTATTTGAAAAATATGTCACTTATGCGAACAACACTTTGGAGATTGAACATGGATAATTGGACAAAATTGTCTACATTTCTCCTCATTTCCAGCTAAAAAGTGTCCACCGAATTTACATTCAACTTAATGGGAATTTCTTTAGTATCTCTGACAGCATTTGAGTATATTGAAAGTTGTAAAACTGCCACCCATTGATCTTCATTGAATTGATGTAAAATGTCATCAAATCTCAATATTGGGCTTCACACCAGCAGGAAAGGGCGCGTTAATTAAACCAATTGTTTGAGAATCGCGTCCTGTATTGATCTAGCGATGTCCTTCGCAAATGTGAACCGATTTCGATGAATCTTTGCCGATTGCCATTTCTCAGGTCAATAACGAACAATATTGGAATTGGTAAACATTGGTCTGATCTTGATAAAATGTGACAATGTGTAAAATTGTCTATCTAAGTTGGACCATATTTTTTTTGACTTGCGCTCTAGAAGCCACATGTATTGCATCAGTCTGACAAATTTGCCATAGTGGGAATATGGAGTCGAAAAAGTTTGCTCGATTCCGACTCAGAATTTTGTTTACTTACATTCCCCATAAAATAAAGACACCAAGTTAAAAACTAGTTAAGCTGTTAATATTTTATAAATTTAGAAATATTAACGATTACTATAGGAAGATAGACTATAGGAATAGTGGATGGAAAAACAGTTTTCGAAATTTAGAAATGTTATAAAATAGCGCTGAAGTCAAAGACGACTCCGGAGTCGAAAAATGCTGCAGTCACAGTTCGGCAATTTTTAGGAATACATTGGGAAGGACGAGCACACATCTCTAGCAAAGTTGGACATAGGTACCTTCCGATTTGTGGTCCCACTGACTTTGAACACAGTTTTTTCTTAATCAATCATAAAAGCTAGCTAATAATCTCTAGCTATTTTCTGGCTGTCACGACGACGCAGCATTGATTCTTACCAGGTGACTGTGGGCTTGTTGACATTTACGGTTGACTTTAAATGTTTGCTTATGAAAGCCAAAGGAAATGCTTCAGGTACTAACTCAATTGGTTGTTAAACATGTCGTACCGTCTTGTTAAACTCTTAACTCCTCGGCTACTATTTGGCGACAGCGAGCACCCATAAAATCCACTCGATTTCAAATAACTTTGGTCCAATGGCGATCCGAGCCCAAAAACCACATCAAACGTGTGATGAGCATAATTCGTCAAGTAACCTTTTCGATTATTTGCCTAAATTTGTTCCGAAATTAAACGCTTTTCCCAACTCACAAAATAAGGAAATTATGTTTCGAAAATATCTATAAAATTATCTCATAACCGTAAATGAAAATCGAAAGAGATTACAAACCACATGGCCCAATTTAGTTATTCACATCCATTTTTCTTTACAACCACCCACGCAATTGTAATGAAAAATTAAAAGTAAGTGACGTTGTTATCGACTGCGGTGTGAAATGCCTTTGCGGAAAGACATTCGGTAAAGATGAAATCTGCAAACAAATTTGTATCTGGTAGCCGAAAGAGGAGAAGATATTATAAAATTAAGTGGACATCACATAGAATGCCATCCATTCAGTAATTTTTGGCTATATGTGATTGAATTGCTGGTAACTAATCTGGAATTTCAGCCTTTTCGGGTTTCTTAGTTCCGGCAAATTCAAATGGCCAATGTCGACGTGTCATATGGATGTGACTGTGACTTTTTATGGCCGCCGATGATATCGCGCACACCGTTTGTCCATGTGCGTGCATTTTCCCCGCTCAGCCGAAAATATGATTAGCTAAATGTCAGGCCATGGATTTTCGTGCCCAAGTACGTTCAAGCATTTGGTTTTATGTTCTTTTTATGGATGCGCTGGTTAGGGTGTTGGTCTAAATACGTTTTCCTTTCCTTTGAGTGTTGCCAGTTAAAAAATAAAGTGGTTTTTACCAGGCTAATGCGCGCACACACACATATCATACACATATGCATGTGTAAATGTAAAGTGTGCTCGCACAGAAAGTAGTCCAATACACACACACACGCTCGCACACTGTTTTTACCCCGTGTGTTGTGAAAATGATTGGGTGGTCCCCGGTGACCACACAGAATTGTTCCTAGGTGTGTCGTAATGCAGCGCCAAAAGTGCCCCTCAAGGATAACATCCAATTGGAAAATCTTGTATGTACGAGAATGACTGAACACAGATACTCTTATATTTCGGGAGCAAACTGCCGTGCTGCCCCACCGGCACATACACACATTCACCGCTCCTCCCTCTTCGCGAGTAGTAAAAAAAAAACACCGTTGCTTTATTTAATGGAACTTAAAGGTGTAGTGAGTGAAAACACCTTTGAATGCGAAACAACACACGCACGCATACGCCCGCAAACCAACGCGATTTGACCAACAGCATGACATGTGTTGTGGATCCATGTACATGGCTGCATGTGGTGGAATTGGAAACTATTTTGTCCAGATTTCATGAATCACTATTTCCAATTTAATCAGCTTAGGTCACAGCGAAAGTTGCTGAAGGGCCTTCTGAGATTTGGCAGCCACAGTGTTGATATCTCATAAGAATCACAACTTTCTGTTGTTCTGATGTTTGCTTTAACATTTTGTAACTTCTTCCTGCTCCTCAACCCCTCTCGTTCGGCGTGAGCACCAACATTTCTGGGCTGTATTTAGTCCGAGCGAACACATGTCTTGCAACAGACAAAACAAAAACCAAAAAAAAACGGAAACTTTGCTGACAGCCCAAGCAACAACAGCAGTGCTTGGTGTCATAAGGACATAAAGGCGAAGATTCCTGCCGGCACACTTGCATGGCTCCACGATTTCTTGTTGCTCTCCCCACAGCCACAGCCACAGCCACAGCATAGTTTTCGCATTTTCTTGTTCACCGATTTTCGCATACACACACAGGCACACGGTGCCAGACACCGACATCCATGCCAGGGAGTGTATTACGTACAGACTTGTGTTGCCTCTATCAGTGCACCAGAGAATTTGGCCATTGTTTATATGATGGGTCTTCGGGTTCGGCTGTTCGGTCGGTGAGTGGGTTGATGGGTGGCCGTTTGGTTGAATGGCCGGACGGACGGACGGACGGACGGCGGCGAATGGTTGGGTGGCACATTTCTTAATGCCATTATTTTCTGACCACCAGCTTTCGCGAAACTGCTGTGGAAAAGTTTTTTGTTTGTTTGTTGCCGTAGACGGGGTGGTGTCAAGCTGTTTACACCTGAGATTGGTTTTGCATTTTATAGAATTCTTATGTTTCGGTTTCAGTTTCTGGCGTGGTCGTAGCTGTTGTTGTTGTTGTTTCCTCTTTTGTTTCGCTGACTGGTGTAGGTTGCATCTCACCAAAGCAGCCGAGGCAAACCACCTTGTTCAGATTCACAAAGAGAGTTTACGTTTCGAGTGGAGGGTTGGGCTGGATTGCTCGCTGGCCACAATATTATTTATGAGATTTTGCTGTTTTCACTTGTTTCGCGTTCGAAACACGACTGGGGAGTTGACAACGTCATTGAAAAGAAAAGTACTCGAAAAAAGCGTCTACTTTCATTCCTCCACATTTGCCCGTTGGCCTCAAAAGTTCTTTTTCTTTGATGGCAGCACAAAACGTTTACGAGCTTAACTTAGATCTCCTCGTATTCCACTAATAATTTCAGTATATTGTCTTGGTCAGTTTTGCCATTATTCCTTCGGCTCTTGTATTTCTTATACATTTGGCATTTATTTATTTTATTTGGAAAAATTATATTGATGTGCTTTCTAGTTAATTGGTATAGGCTGATGAATTTTAGTCCTTTTAGTGGACGACCGTGGTGTCATAGGCCGTGTGTGCGAACAAACTCAGTTTATCTTACTTCCAGTTTCGCATCCTAGTTCCTAAGTCACTTTATACTTATCTAGAGAAGCGTTAGCCCTTCGGAGTTGGCTTTAAATGACATCGTGCACAGCTCACTGATTTGGGAGAAGTTCCCCGTCTATTCTTTCATTGAATATTACGCCTCAGTCCTCTAATGAACCATTTTGCCCACCTCAGTAGTTTCTCTTATACAGGATTTTCCAACAAGATGTGTTATTTTGGTATTCAGAGAAAAATTTAATTTTATGAGATATGTTTATTTCATAAGAATGGAAGGTATGCCGTTATCAATGAAAAACAACATCCGCCAAATGGCGACCACGCTTACAATATCCTTTTAATGACATTTTCCATAACCTCGATAGCCTCACGAATTCTATCTTTGAGGTTATGAATCGCCACTGGTCTGTTAGCGTAGACCTTATCCTTCACGTGGCCCCAAAGGAAGAAGTCGTACGGTGTTAAATCTCGGTAGTATGATTATAGCATTTATTTTTTTCGATCTATTGAGTCGTTTGCTTTAAGAAAATGTTAAATACGCTCCGCATTGCACAAAATAATACGAATTACTGAGGAGATCAAAAGCTATTGGCTTTTTACGAATGAATGCGACTTCTACAAAAGACCGACAGTTCGTTGCAAGTGCGAGTACGCAAATAACCAATTTGTATACACACAATTCGATGTAGGAGAATTCGTGTCCCTCGAATTGCTGGGTTATCATCCAGATGTACCAACACCCGTAGTTTCATATTTATTTCATACATGAAAGATTTATATCCAAAAGACTCAAGTACCGGGAACAGGATGTGTCATACATACAAATGTTGTAGCACTCATATTTCATTATCGCAATACATTTCACTTGGACGAAACAATTAAATATGTTATCCGCCCTCCTCCTCTCATCATCGCAACAACATAGATGGGAATATAAGATCTCCTGCATATCCTGTATGCCGTTCGAAGTAGGCCATAATTTGAGTGGTCCATTAAACTTGCGATAGGGTCGGCCTTATCCGAATGTATATCAACATTATATTGGACACAACTACACGTGCAAGTACTAGCGGTACCTGAGTACTAGCAAAAGGACTAAACTTCATAGTGATTGGCCTAAACGAACGTGGCGACGACAATGGAAAACACATAAAACTAGACGATACGCGGTCGGTCGTTCCTACGTACGCAGAACATCGAATACATTTCTGGAATATGTAAGAAGAAACTTTCGCGACCACTTGAGAGCGGCATTTACGATTATGCAAAAATCATAATGAAATTCAAAAGAAAACTAAAGCAAACATAAAATCGCCGTAAAACAAAGAACCGCACACAAAAACCACTCGTACCACAAACAATAAACGAAGGAAGTCAAAAGTGTTCTTGAAACAGAAACAAAAAGCCCCAAATAAGAAGTAAGAGAAGCACGTCTGTCACACATGCTCGTACAGGCAGTGGCGAGCATAAGTAGTCGTAGTATTTCGAAAATTTAACGATTTCGTGGGATTCTGAAATTCATGTTTTCATTACTAGTTTTATTTAATTCACCGTTCTTTTAAACAGCGACCGTAATCACGGTTTTGAAAACCTACTCGTTTTCACTGAAACACTTTCCGAATCCTGATCTAAACTTATTCGGTTCTACCTGTGAGAAATTATAATAATTTTCAACATAACCATGGAAGAGTCACTTTTGGATGTGTTGTTGTCATTATTACCGGACGTGTAAACAAGAGAAATAAACAGAACAAATTGCACGTTAATATAAATAGCATCGTTCTATCAATGCGATAAAACGAGACAGAGATAATACTTTATGAGGCACTGCGGTTACCGAAAATCGCCCTCCATTGTCGACAACAGTGAAGTGTAAAAATACCAGAGTTGCAAAAAACATAAAAGAAATATCGCTCATCTCTACTCCATGGCACATCGAAAAGGTTTTTAATCGATTGAAATTAACATCGATCAGGCAATACTAAGTCCGAGAATCCTGAGCAACACTTTTTACATATTTGAACTGTTCGACTTTGTAAGCAAAAAGAGTAACAGGTGCATTTTTAATTAGCTTCCGAAATACCTGATTTCTGCAAAGGAAACCAATCTTCTGTTGCTTTAGTTTAAAATTTTAAAATTTAATAACAGATTAATTGTTTTAAAGCAAATTTCGCTTAAACACATTTCATTTTATTATTTATCGCGTGTTTGAAGGTTGTATCAAGTAAAGCTTATTTGCTTGGAAACAACGTTTATTTGGCTGGAACTAAAACGCATTTGCTATTATTGAGCAGAATCATTAGAGTGTTTAGGGGAAAAAACACGCAACTTATTAAATTCAACAAAATACAACATTTGACTGCAAAAAAAAGTGTGTATTTGCAGCTGATTTCGTAACTTTGTTTTGGCTCTACGCTCCTTAAGATATTGCTATTAGTGAGAATAAAATGAATGAGATTTAAAAATTGAAATAAAAATAAAAAGTAACACAAAAATGTATACACATATATTTTATATTTATAAACTACAAACAAGTTAATGTTTGTGGAATGGAAATATATACAATGTGGCGCAAAAGTAAACTTTCGATGTTTTTTGGCTGTAATTAAAAAAAAATGAAAAACGTTGATTCTTCTTGTGGATTATTTTTATTTGGTCTTTTAATTTTTTTTACATCAAGTATAGGAGGATTACTTTTGTTTGATGCTAATTTGTTAAAATGACCAGTTTTTTCAGCGTGCAAGTTTGCAGGCATCACAGCAAGAAACAAAAATAATTTGCTTGGAATACGTAGTCTGTGACAAAATCACAACAATGTATTTATTTTATGGAAAATGTAAGTAAATGGAACTCGTAGTCTATGTCGAGCAAATTGTTCCGACTCCAGCCAAATTTGTCAGGACTTTGTTAGGAAATTCTTGGACTTGATGAATAAATTATTCAATTTGTAGTACGGCAATGTCCGCTTAGCGCGATTTCGTTTAGCGCGATTTCAAAATTTTTCGGTTTTTTGTGGCAGAGACTTTTGTTTTTCTTTGGTGTCTTGCTTTGCTAATGCTCACGAATTTGTTTGTTTACTTTTTTACACATAAAAAGATAATTTCGATTAACGCGGTTTCACTTTACGCGGTATTCTTGAGGAACGAATTAACCGCGTTAAACGGACATTGCCTGTACTTAGTTTATATGACATGTTTGTGCATTTATCAAATTAATGTATTATGTCACATCAAACAACAGAAACATTGCGCAAATTGTTTCGACATATTCCAGTAAAATCAATGGTATTCATTGTACCACTACTTTTGTCCGCCAGTGTATGTGTGTTCTGTATTTTGGTTACCTCCATCTGGTCACCTTACGATGGAATGCCGAAACGGCAGTAGTCAACTCAATGCACACGCACACACACACAGAGACACATCATCCGTACACAACTCATAAAGGGCAACAACACAAAAAAATGTATAATCGTATATTAACAGCACGCGTATGAACCCATCTTGCGAATGACTGGCTGACTGACTGACTGACTACGTACGACTACTCAGTTACACAAAGTTTTTTTCGAACAAGTTTTAACGTCGGAGTGTGGGGGGAATTTAAGTGTGTATGCAAGTTTAGAGGTGTATGAAATGTCAAACTGATCGACTTCAAATGCAAAAAGTATAACTGGAGACGCGGTTAGGAGATGTGAGATTTAATGACGGATACACGATACACGTACGCTTGCATACACATCCGTTGCAGCCAGATGACTGGCCTAGATATCGCTGAAGTAGCTGTAGTTGAAACTGAATACGAAATCTCGGCATTTCAACAATTCAACCGCATTAAGGGCATTTCTCTTATCAGTGTTAAAGGATCGTTTTCATTCGTCCCTGGCAGACACACTCGCCAGTCGAAGGCGCTGACACAAATCCATCAATTTCTTAATTTTCTCATTTTTCGACTTGGCCGCATCATTGACAGGGGGTCTCTGCCTAAATGGAGTCAAGCCATTCTCTAATTGTTCCATCGTCTGAGGCGTGGAAACAAATGATGACATGTTTCGAAAACCCATTCATACCCTTAACCGTTCTCTCTCTCTCGCACTCTCACAGTCAGTATCCATGTGAACATGTCAAAATGTGTGGATAGGTTCGTTCGTCCGTCCGTCCGTCCCTGTGCGCCTAACTAATGAACGGTGTGGCGTCAGAAACGTCAAAACAAAGTGTGGTCGAATGGATTATGAAGTCAGTCTTACTAATCCCTCAATGTGTCCATCGCCAGACAACAACAACATCGAGTGAGTGTTGTGAAGAGTCATGCATTCATTCATTCATTCATTCGTCCATTCATGCATCAGCTCGAGCGTTTAGTTTGGCCATGGTTTGTGGTAGAGGCTGATTGATTTTCAGACCACAATGATGTTGGAGTGTCTGTAGATCGTGGCAGGTGCATTTAGAGTTTATTTTTCGTTCATTTATTTGTGCTTTACTTCAATCACATTTTATTGAACACGCGCTAAAATCCAACTGCATTCAGAGTGCGGCTAACCACTCCGGTTGCACCTTTCGATTAGGAAATATTCAGAGTTTAATTTGGAACGTGTAACGCCCTCCTGAAAATCATGTCTAGTTAACCTCAAGTTATAGACCTCAACGTGAACGCCGTGAGCTGTATGGAAATGAATGTGACTGACTTAACTTTTTTTTGCGGATATTCAATAGAAATAATCTCAAGATGGTTATGAGTTTCCTCGTCGACACATGACGGTTTAGCGTTAGGTAACGGTTTGCTGTCCTATTCGACGCACTTAGTCCATTAAGGATCAGTGTTACGACTGCAAGGTTTTGCATGACATCGTACATGCTACACTCCCGCTTAAAGCAAACAAAATAATTAGGAAATTTCAAGAGTCTTTGCCATGGCAAACCATTAAGTTGAAAGTTGTTCCATTTGTCGGGGAGTGACAGGAATCACGGTTAACAATTGTTACCGCCTAATTTCTCAATTATCCACGAACGGTTAATTCTGTATTCGTAACAAGAAATCGCTGTGAAAATGTCACAATATTTGGAAAGAAACTTAACAAATCTCCATTTCCACTCATCCCCAAACGATGACACCAAAAGTCTTTTACGCGCCGCCCTGACACTTGATGTGCCGTGTTCGTCTAGAGCGGCCCGATTTGAAATTAACACCCAACCACGATTCACTACGACTATGTTAAGTTATCGCAGAAAGTCCCGTTTTTTTTTTTTTGGAACTTGTTTTATGTGCCCAAAAATATTCTATTAAAAAGTGATGGGCGGGTGGTTGGCTGGCAGGCAGGCAACTCATTCAATGCTAATTACTCATGAGTGACAGTCACTTTTTGGGTATAAGTGACAATTTAATGCCTTTTTTATGAGCACAAATGGAGGGCGGTGTGGTGTGGTGTGGTGGTCGTAGTGGAGGACACCTTAAATCCACCCAGATTCGTGTTTGGAATGCTGCTTGATTTTGGTGTTGGTGGGCAACTGAGTGAAGGACTCTTACGGAAATTTATTTCGAATTTAATGCATACACCAAAAACGATTCTCTGAAAAGGGGTTGTATTTGTGGTGTCGCTGCTGACGAGTCAACTCCACCACCACCACCATCACCACCATCATCATCATCGAGGTTGTGCTTAGGTTTTGCATTTTTAATGCGCGGCCAAATGAGCGACCACCGACTGCCGAGATTTGTTGTCCCTGGAAAAGCTTGTCCTTTCTGTTGTCTGACAGCCAGACAAGAGCACAACAGCACACAACAACAAACTCCAGTTGACAGTGATGTGCTGCGAACAAACAGTGTTTCGACTTTTTGCCCATCTTGATGTGCGGAGCACCAACAAGTTTGTCTTCGTCAGGAAGGAAGGGGTTAAGGCAAGATAGTCAGTCCGTCGTCAGTCACTTCGTACATATGGTCATACATAATAGATAAATTATAAAAATGTCCTTTAGCTCCTTTAACATGTTCGGCGTTGCAGGAGTGTGTGTGCTCTGTCCATGTTGCACGGACATGTGGAGGTGTATGTGTCTTCACATGTACGGTGCACTGTCAGCAGCCACTTAAGCAACATTAACCTGAACCCAGTGAAAAGGTCACCAATATGTGTATATGTACATCTTTTTTCCTTTTCCGAAAAAAACAACTCATATCCATATCAACGTCTGTCAAAGTTCTGTGATTATATTCGTCGCTGTGCCATTTCAGCCGGATTGTCCTTCTATTAAAGTCAGTATTTGTGTTTGTACTTTGGAAGAGAATTTTTGATGAACTGTCTAAGGTTGTCTAAACTTATTTTCCATTTTCCATTTTCAATTTTTGTTGGTGTTTATGTTTTTTGTGTTATCACAGAGATTCTTCAATGCCATCGCCTGTTTATTGTCATCTAATTGTCACGTTGATGGATGTGAAATGTTTTTGGACAGCATCCCTTTCGGTCTCCCTTCTCTGTTGCTCTTCTCGTTTTATCTCCGGTCTGTTACTATTTCATTAATCTCATGGATTAATTATGTGTAACAAAGGCAGAAGGACACAAGTCACATTCTCTCCGGCTAATGATGTCAATGGGTCTACCGCAATCGACTGGTCGGTAGTTAATTGATTAGATAATTGTTTTGGTTTTTGTGTTTCTGGAGGACACAATGACAACCGTCTGCTCTGGCCCTCGGTGTTTAGTAATTAGTCAAGTCAAGGGTTGTAGTCGTCGTCATCGTCGTCGTCCGACCAAGCACCTTGTTGTACTTGTATCTTGAAGCCAGGTAAATGTACAAATGATTGATAGGGAAATTGTAGGACGTGATGTCGTGACTTCCTAGGAGCGTCCATGGACGTTCTGTACAATCAAACGAATCATTCAAATGCTGCAGATCGCAGAGTGTTGAAGATACCTGGTTGAGTGACAGTCTAAACACATCTTTTGAAGGTATTCTGATCTTACATTGTAAAATGTTATACAATACAACGCCATTACGGCCCCTTCCTATTGGGGGAATAATTTTCGATAACTTACAGTAGTAAAAGTCAAATATATTTAATACTTCTCTTTTGACTCCAGATACGGATATTTCAGTAAGTAGACAACATTATCAGCCAGAGACGCGGGAAGCAAACAGTCGAGCGAAGATAGAAGATGGAAACAAGAGGATTTTGCCTGCCTAATTAGTAAAGGTTTCGAAGAGGCCTCCGAGCTATAAATTTCAGAGCGAAATAATTGGGTTGTGATCTTACAGAGTTTAGTGACGGCGGACACTCTGGGAGTCCAATTGAGGTCATTACGTTGAAAAAAAGTAAGGCAAAACCTACAAATAATATTGACATCAGGTAACCTGTGAGTTTGCATTGAATTGAACAATTTATTAGATTGATTTGGAAATCAACTAAAAGACCACTAGTTCAGCCATATATCTGGCGATTGTTTTTCAATACAAAACCTAAGGAAATATCTCTATGTTAAAAGATTTCTGGTGAAAAACTCTACAACGATCCTACTGCTATTCAGATCTCCATTGAGCTTGCTGGATTGTATTGATAGCTCAAGTCAACAATTGGAGAATGTTGTCAGATAAAATGATTGCATTGCATTCGGAAAAATCTGCTCCAGAAGAGACAAAGTGAGAGTGTTTATTGGTCTACTGTAGCGCACTAGGTGAACATAAATATAAGCTATTGATGATCGGGGAAGCCAGAAATCCAAGAGCATTTAAAAAATGGAATTCAATGGAGTTTTTAAAAAAAGTATTCCTTACATGACATTGCATTTATCGTAGCTACTGCTGGGGATAGTGTCCGTGAAGGCATCCTCAAAACCTGTTTTAACAAAATTCTTTACGACGATCTACCTCTACCACGATGTGATTCTCCTAAAATAGTCGATTTACTTGTCGCTATATCCCAGATGGTTGTCTTAGTAATAAAGTTAGACATTTGATGAACGATGACAATGATGAATTCACTGATGATGAGATTGAAGAATAGACTGTCGTTAATGGCAATACTAGCAATGAAAAAGATATCCCAGAAACACTGCATTCTCAAGACATATCTGCTTTTAACACATGTATCAAATATGAGGAAAAGCAGGACTTTGAAGCTGGAAAAATTTTAAAACTCTAGTCTATAAGATATTGCGTATATAAAGTAAAATGCAACAATATGAGATGAGATCTCTCGTCTTCTATAAAATTTGTGAAAAATACTTTTGAAATTGTTGACGGCTTCCTGGGTGACTGGCTACGACGTACTTCCACTGACATATTACTTCAGGGGGAATGTGCAAAATATCTGACTACATACAGTGCAACCTCTCAATAGTGGACACTGTCTCAGGTGGACACCTCCCTTCAATGGACAGTTATAAAAAAACCAAGCTTTAGATTAAATGTTACAAGAGCATAAACCTCTCAGGAGTGGACACTCTCTTATATGAAAATGGACACAATTTGATAGACTATTTGGGTTTGAAAACCTCTATTATGTGGACAATATCTAAAACAATTTAAAGAATAAAAGTGCAATTTTAGGTAATTCATGTTTCGACCAGTTGATATTCGAAAGTAGCACGTAGCCAAGAAAGTTTAAAGTCAAATGTTTCAAAAATATATTGAATGGGTCTCAAAAATGTATTCCCGAAAAGGGAACAAGTGAGAAAAAATATTTTTTTTTTATTTTATTTATGTTTATCGTAATCAGAATGACTTCCTTTTGTTTCATGAAGTTAAATAAACTACAACCGACTATCCCACAAGTAAACCCGGGTTCAAAACCGGGTAAGACCATCAAATATTTTTTAGAGGCTGTTTTCCACCTCGTAAATGTAGGCGACTTTACGAGTAAGAGAGTTATCTCTAAGCCATGTAAAACTTCCCTAGAAAAAGCATTAGCTGTTCGGAGCTGGCTTTAAACAGTAGGTCCCGGTCACTGAGTCCACACATTTATATCGCGCACAGTTCACTGATTAAAGAGAACTTCTCCGTCCGTTCCTTCATGGAATGTTAAGGGAAATAAGTGAAGTACGTTTTTTTAAAGAACCTACCACAAGTAGACACCTCTCTATAAGGGACAAATGTCACCCAACCATGGCTGTCCACTGTTGAGAGGTTTCACTGTATACCAATGCAACTACTCTATTTAGTTCGTACTCTATTCTTCAAGACCAAAGTTTCATTGAAACCACGAAATGAGTTATAACTCCACTTGTTCTAAATAGTCGTTGCTATGCAGATAGCGCTCAGTTTTTTTTTTGTTATCAGATTTACTAAAATTCTTCATTTTCTAAATTTTAACAAAATTCCTCATTTTTGTAATTTACTCGTATCTATTCGCCTTTTGTCTTTCATCTCTGTCCATCTTCTCCCTTTTCTGTTTCAAATTATTGTTTTATTAAGATGAAAACAAAAACAATTTCGACTTATTTTCGTCCGTGGATTATCTACCGAATATTCAGCATTTCCATCCAATACGGAACGAATCATTCAGTAAATTGACGTTAATCTCAAATGTTACACACACTTTGTGAAGTCAGACAAAACGATAGACTTAAGACCCAAACTTTCCGCTGTCAATACTTACTTTGCCGAACAACTCTGTGGGTGTGCGTGAGCTTCACACGGATTGCTGCGAATCCGAAGTGAGAGAACAAGAGGGCGAGACTTCACTCGCATATAAACACATACACATCTACTTACACACATAAATAGCTCACACCACAGAACGTCAACACCGGCCATGCGCAGCTCCGCCCACGTCAACGACTGTTTTATATACTCAACGACCAATCACAGTCTGTACATAACGGAATGTGTGTGTTCGCCAGCAACTAAGCCCCCGTAAAACAAAAACTACAACAACATGGTGAACATTTCCAACTATTAAGACTATTATAATTTAATTAACATATAAACGTAGGTCTGCATGGCATACATTATAGAGAGGGCCACTGATGTTGGCGAACAGCGTCGCCAGCTAGCCCAGTCGATGTGCTTGTGTGTGTGTGTGCAACAATAGATGGCAGTACATGTGTGTTGTGAACTGATGTGTATCCTTTTTGTACTGTTATCCTTAGAACAAAGGCCTTCAACACAATTTCCAGCGTTGAATGCTGTGCATAATTTATATGGCTTTGTGGACAATTTGCCTGAATTATGGATGCAGAGCACTCTGTTTCGTTTTTTTTGTTGTTGCCTTGCAAGCAGTTCGGAATGGTGTTGACATTTTGTGTTGTGCCACTTCTGGTGGAGCGTGCCCAAAGTTGCCGTTGTAAAAAAAGACGCATCAAAAGGACGTCATCATATCCGCATTTATATAAGTATGTAGTATGTACATTGTATGTATATACAAACAACTGGTGATTATAATGGGTTTTTGGTGTACAATGTCGTTCTTGTCCTTTATTATGCAATAACGACAGCGAATATTGGATTCCATTTGTCTGGGTATTGTTTTCTTTTTTCGTCAACTGAATAGCAACATAAATCGTCCTCTTCAATATTCCTAGAAATCGGCTAGAATACATGGGACTCTGGTGGACGATATTAGTGTAGACTCCCAGATAATCCACAATTCTGTGGTTTTCACGAATAATCGCTTAAGTACCTTTTTTTTTTGGAGATTTTGAGTTACTAAAGTGTTACATTTTCAAAGGGTTTGCCAGTAAAGTAAATTGTTTTTAATAAAAAGGTATCGTTACCCTTTTTTCTTTGTTAATAACAACTTAACTTAATAATTTTAGAGCAGCTGCAATTTTAGAAATTATTTGTTTTGGCTAAGTTACTTTTTATAACGTCTGTTGTTATTCGTGAAACCCATAGAATTGTCGTAGGTTCTTCAAAATTAGCCCTACTCTAGTCAATTCTTTTTGATATTTATTTTTGTTTTTATTTTTGACATTTTTGCTTGTTTGCAAAGCTTTTTGCAGTTTTAATAAGCCCAGAATTGTTGGATGTAGCATCGGTAAACATACATACTTTCGATCTCTTTGATATTTTGCTCTTTAATCTTGTTGGCGAAAATAATACCTCTGATTCCTGATTTTCGATTACATCAGAGGATTGGCTGATCATTGAAATGAAACATTATTTTGTTTCAATCAGCTCACTTTAAACCAACATTCGTGTGTAATTTTTGATAGTGAACATTTTGTCACTTGGGTTCGAAACATCGGCTCTTGCAGATGTGAAATCTAAATAGGTATGAGTTTATTTTCAAGAGTTGGCAACATTTGTGGTTTGACTTCTTGGGTACCCAAGTACATTGCTAGACGTATATGGTTGATCCCAAACGTCCCCCTCATACAGTAACACCCGTGTCAATGACTTGTGGAACTTATTCCTTATTCGGGGTACAAAGATTCATTCAGGCTGTCGTTGGAAGCGTTTTTAATATATTTCTGTTCCATTTTTTATTATTTCTGTAATCTTATTGGTAACGTGTTTGTAGCTTTTAACAGTCCAAAATCATATTATGGCACGTTCATCGTCAGTACGTTTCAGATTCTGCAGAGAAATAAACTGTTAATTTATATCAGTAGTTCACCTCAGAATTCTTCTTATTTACTGGGTATTATTCTCCTGTCATGGGCATTTTAGTCCATAATTTAAATAGCTACCAAAAAAACATATCAACAAAATGGTAGTAACTCAAAATTTTCTATTTTTCAGTAGAGACAAAAAACTGTTTAAGTTAATGTTAAAGGTATATTATACAAAAAAAAACTATGCCATCGTAAAGATATTTTGTTAACTACATTACAATACTGGATTTATTTTTATTTCGTTAAGAATTTGTAGAAATATAACCAATTTTTGAGTTACTACCATTTTGTTGAAAATTCTTTAGTAAAGATATTATTTCGACTTGTTCCCGTTTAACTGAAAATATTGGTGACCGTTATAAGATAAAAAGGGAACAATTCGAAATACTACTCTTTTGTTGAAAAAATCGAGATATAAATGCCTGCAACAGGTGGGCGCAAATAAAAAATTTTTTTTTGCTGATACATAAGTAGTTACTCTGAAGACATAAAGAGTGACAAATGTTTTTTTTTTTTTGACGAAAGATTAGACAAAGTAATGGGAGATTTTTACAGTGGGTGGAGTTGATCATTATGTATCGTTTTTTAATAAAAAGTGAAAATTTCAAAATTTTGAGTTAGAACCCTTTTGTTGAACAGGTGCGATATGTTTCCATAAATAGTGACCGCCCGTCTGTTAACGGATAATACGTTTTGTAGAGAAGTTTACATGGCTTAGAGAATCAATCGTGTAGGAGGCGGAACGTTTGCCGAAAAATGTTTTCATGAATCAGCAATCCGAGTGTATATACAATTCGGATTGGTCGGCCTTGTTGAGTTGTCTCGAACCTTGATTTCCCGCAGAAAAACAGATTTTGTAAAATATCTACGTGGAGTTTTGCAGTTTTCGGGAAAATGTTTCGCATAACGCTTAATTTATTTGTAACTAAGTACCTATGTAGGTGCTTATAATTCAAATTAAAGTGTTGAATTACTTTTAGGAAACATATGTGTGCCACGAGGGTGACAAAATCAAGTTTCTGGTATTATTAACCGATATTTCTTGAGCAATACTATTTTTCTTATTGTTATGATTTTTTAAATCGACAAATAACTACATTCAAATACTTCATTTAGGGAATCTGTATTTGAGTTGCTGTTATCGGAGCTTTAAAATTAAAACTAAATACCGTAAACAGTGCTGTTTAGTCAAAATGTGACGATTTATATAGTTTTTACAGAGTACACAAAATATATCGTTCGCCGAGCTCACAGGTATGTGTGAAGTTCCCTAGTTATTCGAGGTTGTATGGAAATATATTCCAGCTTCAATGGATAACAGTTTCTATTTTGATATACTTCATAGAAAATTGTGTTAAATTTCAAAATTGTGTTAAATTTCCGAGATACGACACAAGATGTGTACTCACTGACCGAGATCCATCGTTTAAAGCATTTTCTATTGCATGACTTAAAGTGTATGTAGGCAATACTCGTAAAGTCGCCGGTGTAACTTACACATTCGTTAAAGCACATTGAATGTTTAACCATTCGAAAGTCATTAATGAGACACTTGCGTTCTTGGAGAAAATTAAGTCAAAAAGTAACATGTCTAACAAACTTTCTCCATGCTATACTCAGGTATTAATAATCATTTTAAGTGAACATTACATACATAGATACATACGTATGTTTATACATAGATATCTTCAAGCTTAACACTTAATTCTATTCGCACATACACACCAGCACTGGGTTTGTTCATCACTGCAATTGAATTAAAGCTGTTAAATGAAATGTGATTCCAACGCACTTGACGTTCTAATTAGAAACACGAATTACCCATTAGGACTCCACATATTCCACACCACCAAAAACCAAAACATCACAAAGGCACCGTCACACACAAAAAAAAAAACACGGCAAGAATCCAACGCCAAATCACAATGCAACACATTGTGAATTTCTCTGTTGTGATGCTTCGTAAACTGTGATTGTGCATTGGCCAAAGAAAAAAAAAAACATCAGGGTCCCATGCTCCGCCTCTTTCTTAGTAGATATCCATACATACGCACATAAACATCAACAAAATGTGCTCTCCAAATAAAAAATACTCTCTCTGACTGTAGCATACACTCACACTCTATTCCGTTTAGTGCGACCCGTAACAACACCATAGTCATCAGTCACCACCACCATTGCACACACCACAGCTATAGCTAACACTGCTGCCACAGCGGCGATGTTCGATTTTGTCATCATTGAAATTGTGGGCACCATAAACAACACACTCTGTTTTGCTGGTTTGTGTGCATGTGTGGTGTATGTACACGAGTATGAGATAGGAGAGCAGCAGTCACTGTGGTGTGACTGTGGTTGAATGGGTTAACAATGAACGGTAGAGGGCCTGAAACGATGAAATGTGAGCGTGTGTGCGATTATATGTGGGCGCCATTTATCACCTCTCACTCGCGTACGTATGGATGTTTGTACATGCTTATACATACTCACACTCTCTGGCGTTGCTTCTCTTTGCCGGTTTTGGTTCGGTTGCCCACATTACATTGGCCACATGCGGCGGCGGACCCAAAATGTGCTTACATTGTTGTGAGTGTGTGTGCTCTGAATCTGGTTCCGGCATGCTGTCCCAATCCCATTGCGCCGAACAATAACAAGAATGTTAACTAATGATGATGATGGTCGTATAGCACCACCAGTCTTGGGTTGTCGTTCGTGAGCACAAGACGTTCGCTTAGTTTTGTTGTTATTGGTGTGTAGCACTCGCTCGCTCTAACAGAGTTCGCTGTTCATTTGTTTGGCTCGGTGTGGCACCTCTAGTATCTCGTTCGATTGTGTATGTGTGTGTGTGAGTTGGTGAGCGCTGTGTGCTCGACTTATTTACTTCAATGAATCATTAAGGCGTAAGAGCCCCATCGAAGAATCATCATCCGCACAATCATTATCTGTACCAACCGTCGTTCTGCTCTGTGATTCTAGTAACGCCTTTTGAAGTCGGAGCATGTGTCTGTGGTCGTTACTTACGTTTTGGTTCACTTCGATTCGGTTTTAAGTGCACATACATTTAGTTAATCATTGGTGCCCACAGTAAATGGACGTGAAACGAGCCATTATAGAAAAATTTCATTAAAAAAAAAAAAACAAACAAAAGAAAAGCAACAACAAAAGAAAACAGAAACAAATTTCAAAAAGGATAATAGATAATATTAAAAAAGTGGAGATAAAATCCATACTCCTTACACAAGTGAATGCTTTAGAATAATTACATGCCCACTCACATCAAATAAGATTTCAAGTAATGCAAGTGTAAACAAGAAGCAGAAGAAGAAGTGTTGAAAGTTCAAGTGTGTGTTGTGTCAAGCCATGATGGCTTTAAAGATGCTGTATCGGGGACCCAGTTCAAGACTCGAAAATCTAATTGAAAAAATACAAGCCACCAAGGAGATAGTTAATGCCGGTAATTATGAGATTTATTACTTGATTCAATGTTTCGTCAGAAGCAGAGTGAGTCTTTGAAAATAAAAAAAAAGTGTATTGTCTTGGCTATTAAGTTAAGGCCCTCGTCCAATTTACCAAATTCTATAATTGCCTCTTTGAATCTGATGTCCTAACTAAAATGTTCCAGTTCTCGACAAAAATATGTGGCTCGTTATCTGACAAGGTGATCGCAATAATATTGATATTTCCCAAAAAGGTTAAACACACCAAATGTTCACATAATACCAATTCAGCTAATCCATCCAAACGTTTTTAGAAGATTTTAGTTGATTTGCAAGATCTATGCGTAGGTAATAAAATATTGTAGTTTCTTCTTTTTGAGCATAAAATAGTTCAGTGCTGCAATTTGGCACCCACCACGCCTATGCTGTTTTTATAAAACTACTCTTGTAAAATGTACGTGTTGTCAGTTGGAAATCAAGTAGGGATTGATATCAAAACGATCCTAAATTTATAATTTCCATTGCAGACAGCAAATATGATTCTCAAGCGCGATCAAATACAATATAGAATAGTTTTCGTCATCTGGTCATCTGTGGATCGAATACAACATACTTTGTACTATACTTCATAAAAAAAAGTATATAAATAATTTATCCGCTGCCCTAAATTATAAACATTCTGCAATTCCAATTCTATTGCAGAATATAGTTGATTACCAAAGACACATTACGCTGTAATGCCCTGAATACCTATGTACATATATTACCCATGTATATTGCGGAATAAGATGACAATTTTTCTAGGGGGACTATAGCCCACGTTGCTGGTACATTGTACTTTTTTCGCAACCGGCAGACCTGATTTCTGGGGGAGCCAACACTTTTCTGGGGTGCTTAAAAAGGCCCAGTTACGTCTGTGGGGCCATTAAAAAATCAATGCTACCTTGAAGTAATGTAAAGGAAAAAATTACAAGAAAAACTCCATTACTTATAGAAATTCAACTAAGTTTCAGAACTTCTAAACGTATCCACTTCAAGTAGTCCACTACTCACTACTCCAAAATAATCCAACAAGTGATTACACCCCGTGACATGTAATGTTAAATGTAATGCGTCTATTGATTGAGATAGTAATCATGTTGAAAGTATCCCCCTTACTTTGGAATTGATTGCTATTTAGAAATAGCTACGGAAAAAGTGAATTATTAACGCAACGTTCTGAAAACTCACAAACACGGACGTAAGCGAAAAAGTTAGACTACAAAACAGAAATTCAAATCGTCCATTTTTTGAAAGAAATTTTCAGGGATCTCTTCTGAGCTTACGCATGTATGTGATTTCATATTTCGGAAACTGTTTATTCCCACCAGACATGAGTACTAAGTCTTGTTGTAAAACACAATATGAAATGCACAACAAGGACCTCAATACGCCACTTTGACCGTTTTCCTTTGTTTCTTTTTTGTTTATATAGAAATATATTTTGGCCTAATCACGTAGATAACGCTCCATAATCTCTGGAGACTGAAAAGTGAAGACTAGATAGTCTGAAACAATCGTTTAATAATAAGGATTGTTCTTTTGGTATATTTTTTTTATCAATAACTAAATACTTAGTACTGCAATGACCGTTGCTGTTTCTTGTGAAATGCGCTTAAAGGAATGTCAACAATTGAGTCCTCCGCTCGCTGTGGTGACGCATTACATTCCATTGAAGTGTACACGCATATGAAGGAGTGCAGTACGTTAGTTTCATTCCCTAGCACGGCATCATTTCTCCACCTCACCTTTAGGAAGATTATAAACATCCATCAACCTTTGAGTACTTACTTGGAAGGTTGTGTGCCTTACTATTACACATTAATACTCGTTTCACCTCTGCACCTTCATGACGACAACGATTCGGGTCTTCAAACTTGTCGATAAATCGTTGTAACTTTAGCTGAAATTCTATCGTGCCTAGCTCACTCATTTGAGAATGTCAAGGAGAATACATACGTATGAGTTGACTTTTTGTTTCTTAATCCTGATGCAAAATTATGGGGATTGATAACTACCACCAGTTTCCCTTAGTATACACTGCCAGCTAGTCCCCGGTTCATGCAATGCATATACCTTCATTAGAAAGTAAGAGACTTTATTATTGGTTTACTTCCTCCGCATGGAACAAAATATCCCACGATCTGATCTATCTGCGGCTTCAGACATGCAACCAGGTACCCTGTAGCGAATACAATCAATTCAAACTTGATTACTATTACATTCCAAAGTAAGGGGTGTACTAAATTTAACGTAGGGAGCGATAGATTGTTCCTATCAGCATTGTCTTGATCTACTGAGTTAGGGATTACTTGAAGTGGGTTCCAAAACTAGTTCTGAAATTACATTCGGCTGTGGCGTTATCTGCATTACCCTAATGAGAAAGAATGCTCATAACTCTTGTTATCGCCTCCTGATTTTTAAAGATTTCATAGTCACAAACAGTTAGTCGCAAAATAAAATAATATGAGCCCCTTTACATACATGGCATTGTAGGGTAATACGCCTGGATTCAGTGTCTTTGGTGATCAACGACAATTTATCTGCGGGGTATAACCTGATGCGCTCTTACTTCGTACTGAATTCCGATTTTAGCCGATGTGTTTCAGTATTGTATTCCCATTCAAGACCAAAAACCCTTTAAAGACGAATTAGTCGCTTGGGATTTCAGCTGGTCAGGTGTTAAGGTGTGAATTGCTATCTGGGCCAACTCCTTCGACACGTCTACGCAAAATTATTTTGCTGCTGAAATATCGAGTTAGTTCTACGCGGAGAAAAAAAAACATGATTGCATGCAATCACACATATGATTACATCCAATGTTATATATGTTTGGGAACATTGATGCTAACCCAAACATAATATGTTTGGAACATAAATATGTTGCCGGCAAAATGTGTTTGGGACAATATGTTACAGAGTCTGTTTTTTTTCTCCTTGTGGCGGTTTGATCTTTTGCTATCCGAAGATAGGCGGTCGACCTAGTTTAAACCCTTAAAGCGGGAAAGTGTTGCCATGTTCGAGAAGCTTTCGATCATAAAATCCACTGTGTATCTATTTACCCTAGAAAAGAGGCAACACTCAGTTCAATTATCGCAATGCTCTCGATTATTCCATCCGGGGCTGTTGTACTGATTGTAATGTGTGTATCCCACAATTTCACATTTGAACAGTCAATCACAAATTACTTGGTGGGGTTAGGAAAGTTCAGATTGAGATGAGATCAAGACAACAATGGCAAAAGACCTTTAACCCACGGCGAGAAAACGGACAAACATTAACACACCATACAGATTGAGACAAATTCAAAACAACTAATTACAAGATTTATCAACGGAACAGCGGCAGCAGCAGCAGTAACAACAAAACACTGCAAGTGGCAAACAGCTCTTGAATGTAATGGAACTGTCCGGGCCAGAGCGTTGAGCACACCAGTAACCGATGCCAATTAAAAATAATTTGTAGTTTCCCTCGTTAAATGAGCAGCGCTTGAAATGTCCGCACTTAATATTGGGGCGTCTGACAGAGAGTATCACCGAGAATTCTAATTAAAATGTTCAATTCAAAAAGTGGAGGTTTAATCGTAAAAATAAGAATTATCACTTTGCATGACCACTCGGTACTCACTCGTACATGCGACCATCACACCATGGTCGGTAGTTGGAGAGGATCGTAGGGGAGATTGCTCAGTTTGGCTGGCTGTCAAGGCACGAACTCTATGATTAAGTAAAGCGGCTCTGACAGACGGCGATCGTGTGTGATCAGTTTCACACCATGTCCCATTGTGAGACATAGTGGACAACAACAACAACAGCAACACTACGGGCAGATCTGATCGGATTAATTAAATTAGTTGCAGTCGTTGCCTGTCATTACTGCCCCCCAAATGTGTGAGTGTGTGTGTATGTGTGTGTGTGCATGCATAGTGCCGAGGAACCATTTCCTGTAATTGAACGCTAATAAGGATGTCCACAACACAACACCACACCACCCACGTACTTCTGGCTATCACTGATGCGCTAAGAGGCAATCATCTCGATGACTAATCACTCTTGCTAGTCTACTTGCACTTAAGTGTTGTTAATTCGTATTCTAATGTTTGCCCTATTTGCTTCTTGTACTTACAGACATGTATTCGACGCACACGTCATCAAGTTACTCACCTTCGATATCAGATGGTACCCTAACGCCGAATTCTTTGCATCACCACCAGCACTTGGCTGTGCCATCACATTTGGCGTTTGCCCCCACCACTTACGAGGAGGATGCTCTGTTGCAGACACAGCAGCGTCTGCAAAGGCAAAAAGCCAATGGCACCGTGGATGGCGCTGACTATGACAACGAGGACGCCGAACGGATTCGCAAGAATGACATAAAACCATCCGAAGAGAATGCCACCGCAGACAACGGCATCAGTGCAGCCACAGGCACAGGCACCGGCACAAATGTTGCCGACAGTGGCGGAGAACAACAGCACCAGCACCATCAACAGCGCCAGCACCATCACCACCACCAAGCGCAGCATCTAAAGCGTAATGGACGTCATCATCGTTATGCTGAACATGCCTTGAGAATTCCTTCAAAATTACGCAAAATCGAAAGGGACTCGGCGGTGGGCAACGGCGGCAGTGGCAGTGGCAGTGGCACAAACGCACTCAAGTTTGATAAGTTGACAGGCGATGGCATTAAGAGCGGCAACAATGCTGCCAGTGCCGACGGATCCTATCAATGTCAGTTCTGTGATAAATCATTTCCGCGTCTTGGTTACTTGAAGAAGCACGAACAGGTAAGTCGACTACCAATATTTCTTGTCTCTGCACATCTGTGTGTGTGGGTGTGCATGCCCGAGTTGCTTACGACATTGTGACAGGGGGTGTCTTAATTAATGCGGCACGACATCACCATTTAATGGGGTTGTAATGGGCCAACTTTCCGTCCGCATTCATTAAGTCTGAACACAAAGGGTGCGATGTATGCAAACTCAATATTTATATTAAGACGATTAGCGATTAGGGCACTGTTCAAAATATGGTACTTTAGACGACACTTCTCCTGTCATGTCTGTCTGTCTGTCAGTTGTGCAAGTGCGGAAGGCTCTCGCCAGTCACATAACTGGGGAAGCACTCTTGATGTTCTTTCAAATCGTCGGAATATTAGATGATGTGGGGGTGTTTTAAAGTTCTACACATATGAATGTATCTGGTGAAATATACAAACCCCGGGACCGGGTATTTCTGTCTTTTTTTAGTCAAGCTTACGAGATTTAGTACACGAACATCGTCAATGCCAGACTAGACCCCATTATTGTCGTCTAAAGCTTTTTATGCGGTCTTTAACATGGCCAACGGGTTTGAAAACAAAAGAACTTCTGATTGACAAGAATTAAGATTAGTAAGGTAATTCCCCGCAAAACTTCCCCCATCACGCATACACGGCTCACCTCGTATTTTGGTCCTCTCTGATGACTAGTGATGTAATGACTAGTTTTGTATCCCTACAACAATTACAAATTAGCCACAAGACTTAAGAGTATGTCTGAAGCTTACATAAGTTTGAAGGAATTTATTTGTAGCCGCGCCCCAGCTTTAAGAGGGCGCCTGTTGGTCAGGCTGACAAAATAGTTCCGGACAAAAATCGAAAAATCGAACATAGCATGATGAGGTCAAATGTCATGGACTCTCCGGAAAATTCATCACCAGCTACGTGTTTAGAGGTTGCTGGTCGGATTTTATCTGCCAAATTAATCAAAGCCTTATTCAATATCAAATCTTGAGGGCAAATATCAAATCTTCGATATTATTAGAATCCTGAATACAGGACGATGCGAACGGATCCTAATTCCGGTGGAATAGACGTGGACAAAGTTGTCCACGTCTGATCCAGTTGATTGTCTGTAACACCAATGACGCTGTGGTTGCAAACTGCGTTTCATAGAATGCCAGAGTTGCATTTCACTGCCGCCTGCGCCACAATATTGACCCACACGATTCGTTCCGAAGTGTCATACATATGTGTGTCATATACAAACATACAAAGTATGTGCAATACAAATGGTTCGTACCCCCACACGGCATTCTTCTTGGCCAGCTCATATTTCCTTGCGTTCGCTGGCTTTGTGCGTATGCGAAAAAAAAAAGCGGGTACGAGTCGGAGCAGACTCATTTAGATTGGTATCAGGTATTTTGGACGCTTTATGCAATTAGCATATTATGGCAATGCCAACGATACAGGTGGGGTGGACGGGGAGGCGAGGCGGGGCGAGGCGAGGGGTGGAGTGAAGGCATGAGGAACGGACGACAGAAACATGCACTTGCACATTTCCATGTTATTTATTTGGAAACGTTCTTAGAAAACTGTTTGGGCATACTAAAGAAGCGTAAAAGACGAAGACAACATTTATTAATAACAGCGGCTACCAAACGACCTTTGCATACCAAAACATCTCGTTAAGATTGGAGACCGATGATACTCGAAGTGATGAATGGCCACTAAAACCGACCGTAGGTGGCATTGTGACTGCATCAAAGACTTAGCCACTAAATGCGAGTACGCTGGATACGAAGCCAAATAAAGCGCAAAATGTTCTAATACATCATCGTCGTCATCATCATCATCACCATCATCGTCGTCGTGAGCGTTGCCGCCGTCGTCGTCACCGTCACCGTCAACATAACATGACCATCACAACGATCATCATTTCAGATGATTACCGCAACAAGGCGAGCGGTGAAATTGCTTTGATATGTTAAATCTAAGCGACAGTGCTAACCGAAATTGCCAAACTGCCTCCCTGTGCCCGACCCATAATGTGAGCGTGGCCAAGTTCTCCACACATACCGAAATTAGCCCATTTGTATGCACACGGTTGTGTAACGCTCACATAACATGCCCAAGCGGACTGCTGGCGAGTAGCGTTGTGTAGTCATAGCTGCCATCAGCCATCAACTCCAAAAAATTATTGTGTGTTGATTATGGTTTTTTAAACTGTTTTAGAGACCAACAAACAAATCATTATAAATCGTGTAGTTACCAGTTCATTCGTACGTCCGTCCGTCCGCCGTCTCTCTCTCCATCTGACTGTCCGCTGGCCTGCACATCCATACACACACACACATGAACACATGATGTTCACAACTACAATAAGAACAACAACAGCACCACCACCACCGCCACCTCTTCCAAAGTTCAGATTTCTGTCAGAACCAAAGTGAATACTGCGACCGAATATGACGAGAACGTGCGGTATGATGATAAGCGACAACATCAAAAGTTGTTACTTCAAAATTTGCGCATTCAGATAAGAATCTTCAAGGAGCCAACAACGTGTCGCTCCACCAAGCGAACCTCAACCGACCGCCGAACAACTTCATGCCCCCATCAGCAACAGTTTGGAGTTGATGCCGAAACCGAGATGACAAATACTCGCACTTAAATGCACACGCACACACACACAAACATGCTCGTGCGTCCCGTACATACTTTGTGCACGGCTTAGGAATGTTTAAAACATTTAAGGTTGCCACATTTAAGTGATGAAATATTTTCGTATAAAATATTTGCAATTGCCACCGACGAAACAGGTCCGACAGTTTGTTTTTCATTTCAATACGCGCAGTCAGCCACCGCGCAATGATCGACCTGAGACTGAACACTTTAAAAATCTTTGAGGTGTAAAATGATTTGTAGCAAAAACAGAAATGACAGCAAGCACACACAGACACACACACACACATGCACACAGTGGTTTCCAATGACGAATTCCTTATAACGTTTCTCATCTCTCCTTGCCATCATTTCAGAGTCATGCCGAACACTTGCCATTCAAATGTGAATACTGTGCCCGTCTCTTCAAGCACAAACGGTCCCGAGATCGTCATACCAAATTGCATACGGGTGATCGGCGTTACCGATGTCCCCACTGCGAGGCCGCATTTTCCCGAAGGTAAATATCACACCCATCAACGTGCAAATGTCCGCTCGCCCCCGGTGTTGGTGACTCGCCAACTAATCAACTCTGTATTTCTTTGTAGCGACCATCTGAAGATCCATATGAAGACGCACGACAACCAGAAGCCATTCCAGTGCACAATATGCAATCGTGGTTATAACACCGCGGCGGCTCTGACGTCGCACATGCAAAATCACAAGAAGCAAGCTGCCCTGCTGGCAGCGGGCGGCAATCCTCAGGCATTGAATTACAGTCCCCGTTCGACGGGATCGGCTTCGAGCAATGGTAGCCTGCAGAAGAGACGATATGCGTTGGCGGTGGTCGGTGGCGACCACAGTCCCAGTCGCATGGAGTTCAGCAAGCGTGGCCGATCGTCATCGTCGAATATGTTAAAGTGTACATTCTGCTCGAAGTCGGATTTCACAACGGTGGATCAGCTGAATACCCATCTGCAGACGCAACACGAAAAAGAGTTAGTCCATTCGATGACGCCGCCAACGACCACAAACGCCCCACCGACGGACGCTGCCAACTTCCAGATGGCGTGTGAATATTGCACCATGAAGTTTACAAACATTGCCGCAATGTTTCAACATATGCGTTCGGCACACATGGATCGGCTCACCAGTCCCAATTCGTATTTTGAACACTTCAATCGCTTGGCGGCTTCCGGCACATTCAGTCCCCGCCTGCTGACCGGACAGCCGTTGCGCAGTTCGGCAAGTGCCGCGGAGAACAGTATCAAAGAGGAGCAGAACGTGACGAGTCCCAAGTCGGCGGATGCCAATGCACGGCAAAGTGAAGATGAGCCCACAGATTTAAGTCAAAACAACCGCCGGTCAGTAACGCCCTCGACAACCCCACTGAAGTCGCCCCATGAAAATACCATGGCCGAGAAGCCGGGCGTATTTCTGTGCAACCAGTGCAACGCTGGATTGCCCGACTTCGAGTCGTTTCGCAATCACTTGAAGTCGCACATTGCCCAGGGCTTGAATTTGGTGTGTCACCACTGTGGTCTCATGCTCAGGGAGCAGTCCGAGTACGAGCGACATGTCATCTCGCATTTCCTCATTACAAACTCCGAATACAATTGTTCGTCCAGTTGCCAGAAATCGTTCGGCAAGCCCGAGGAATTACAGAAGCATCTCATGGACCAGCACGCCGTTACCATGTACAAATGCGGTCTGTGCAGTGAAATGTTCGAAACTAAAGTGGCCATTCAGGTGCATTTTGCCTGTACACATTCCGCCGAAACGAAATTGTTCCGGTGCTCTGCCTGCATGGATGTCTTTCGGTCGGAAAATGATTTCAATGTCCATGTCAAAGCGAGACACCAGGCGGTGAACAATAACCCGCCGCCGGTGAATTCATTGCAATGTATGTTCTGTCGAACAGTATGCTCGTCCGATCTGGAAATGCAATTCCATTTGGCAGCCCACGCCAGACAATTCCGTTGTCCCTCTTGCCCGGAAACGTTTCATGTGGAGTTTCTGCTGGATCGCCATATGCAAACTCACCATGCTGGTCTCGAGCGTCCGTCCGCGATGCAGAAGGACGCCTTTGAAGAGCATTCCTCGCCCGTGGCCAACAATGCGATTAGTCCCATGAATTCGCTGTACGTGAATGCACTCTTCGGCAAGGGACCCCTAATGCCGTTGGCTGCCCAGAACAACAACAACAGCATTTTGGACTACAATATGGCGTTTGCATCACATCTGAACAAGGGCCTCTTTCCGAATACAGCGGCCAATAAGTTCTACAATCCCCTACAAATCGACACGAATGCCATGAAACACTCGGCTTTGATGTACGGATTGTCGCAACGATATTTCGATACAAATCGCACCGTGATGGAAATGTACCAGCAGCAACAACAACAACAGCAGCAGCACCAGCACCAGCAGCAACATCATCAACACCAAGAGAATAATAAAGCCAGCGGCAACTATTTCATTAGTCCGAAGCAACCGAACACACCACATTTGCCGACGGAGGGTCACATACGCAACGAAATGTCCACGTCGCCACTTAATACCGGATTCAGCTGTGGCATCTGTGAGCGCAACGACTTTCGCACCGAGTCCGAAGTGCACTCGCACCGCAAGATCGTTCACAATCTGAAGACCGGTGTCAGTCTGAAATGTGCCTATTGTTCGGGCAACTTTAAGTCGCGCAGCGAACTGGAACACCACATGAAGACATGCCACAATTCGACCGGCAAGCACAAGTGTCTGATATGCGATGAGATCTTCCCGTCGCCCGCCATACTGGCCGAACACAAATTGCAACACTCTAAGGTTGGCCAGTCGGGGAGATGCTCTCATTGCTCCAAACCCCTGGTCGACGTCAGTGCATTCAAAGCTCATCTGGCCGACCACAATACCGAGGGCCAGATGCCGGTACAGTGCATATGTTGCCGCCAGTCGTTGCATTCCGAATTCGAGATTGGTCTACATGCAAAGTAAGTAGCAACTAATCGATATTTCCATTTGCATGTCATTGTTTCAACTAGTCCACTGTAAGAGATAAGCATTTAATAAATAATAAATAAATTGTCCCTCTCTTGTAGATTCCATGTGAAAGCGTCCAATGTGACGGAGAATGTGTGCGCCCTCTGCCTGGAACCCATCGCCAATGCTCTGTCCGAGGCCAAGGTATGCGAAAAGTGTTGCCGCAAGCACAATCTCAACAATAAATTCAAGCAGCGCGACCATTACGAGCGACCCAATCCCGAACACAGACAATACATTGCCAACCGGTGCAATCTCTGCAAAATGATCCTGCCTCATGCGCAAAAGTTGCAGGAACACTTGGTGGAACACACGTTTGCCGGCTGCGAAGATCGTGGCTTCAACTGTTACATCTGCTCGTCCGTCTTCACCGTACCCGGTGGCCTACTCAATCATATGCCAGAGCACGGCATCAACTCCAAGCCGTACGATTGCAACCTCTGTCCCGACAAATTCTATTTCCGCGCCGAGCTCGATCACCACCTCGTCGACCACGACCTAAGGGAAATCCCTCCGCTGAAGAATGAAAATGAGCAGGCGCCCCCCAAAGAGGAGAACGTTGCCGACGCCAACAGCTGCGAAATGATACAACCGGAAAAGCCACTCCTCCTGAATGAGGTCAAGCAGGAAATAATCGAAAGCGACCACCACAACCAGCCGGAAGATGACGAGTACATTGAGGTGGAAAAACTGCACGACAACAACAATCAGGTGCCATCGAAAGCGGAGCAGAGGGACGACACCAAGGACACCATTCCGATGGCTGGCGGCGAGAAGGTCCTCTAAGTGTCAAAAGTTATACCAGACACCATCAGAGTTTGTGAACGCGCTCAATAAGTATTATCGATTGCATTTTAACTACAGTATTCACTCATAAGTATACATATCTACAACCACATACCGATTTACATATACATACATATACATATATACTTAGGTCAATACACCTACAAACATACAGACATACATATAGCTACATATAATTAACATAATTAACATAAAGTAGGACATATTTATTTATTTAGTAAATAGCGTTATGACAGTATTATTGTGATAAGATTAAGATGTCGGACATTGTTCAGTTTGTTTTTCGGGAATTGTTATTAAGTATGCAAATTGTTCATTTTGTTTTCATTGACGACAATTTAGGTTTGTACATTTGTTTATCCTTTTGCCGCATGTAATTTAATTAACCACACAACGACTAATTACATACATACATACGTACGTACATACGCGTATGTATATCCATTAATTAAGCACACTACATACATACATACATACATATGTAATAATCGATATCAATTGCATTTTTTTGAACAATAAAATCTAAACAAAATATCAATTATTCGAACTATTCTCTGGGTATTCAGTTCGGATCGAAAGCATTTCCTTCGCTAGTTGCAATACAATCCTCAGGCGAAATGGGTAAGTAACGTTCTAATTACACTGCGTGTCGAAACTTAATCCACGTCAACACGATAGATTCAAAATCTGTTGTTTTTTCTTCGGACAGGAAAACTGGCGTGTAAATACAAAGTCGTTATTTACATTTTCTCTAATTGGGGGGGAAAAAACTTGTCAAAACAAACAATGAAAAACATGCAGAAGTTTCTTAAAATATGACAAATTCAACAATGAATACAAATTGTAAAAGAAATCTAATGTCTTCCTTTATTAACTAAGGAAATCTCTTCGTATAGACTTGAATGTGTGTGTGTGAGAGTAATAAAACAGTTGAAACTTAGCATGATTAGAGGACGAGTTGGTGTAACCGGTTATGCTAGATTGCTGATGGTAGTGTAACTGATGAGCTGCATCGGCTTCCGTTAGCCTTGCCAATACTTTGAAGGCGTCTTTAATGACCATACCAAGGAGACACGATATCTGATGGGTTGAATGTTTTGAATGCAATTGATGAATATGAATGAGTTTTCTGATCTATTCCGTCTATTCAGAAATATTTCTACATTCCTTGGGCCATCTTGTGGAAAATTCTGACTATGGCTTCTGAACAACGTTCGACCATGTAAGTGATATTCGACTCTAGCTCGTCCAATGCGTATTCTTTTCACCGTGCTGGTATTTACCCTTCGCAGTGGAAAGTTGCCAGTGTTCAGCCGATCCCCCATAAAGGTTAGACTGAAAATTACCCTCCAATTGCAATATGTTATGGAGAGCATGATTGACCACCATCTTGTGAAGTATTTAGAATATAACGTCCTTCTTAGTGATCGACAGTATGATTTCCATAGAAACCATTCTACTGATGGCGTTCCTTTCGTAACGATGGAGGGGAGCTATTCTCCGCCTTGGTGAAATCAAGGCCGTGGCTGTGAATATTTCTAGCACGGTGCACTCACATCAAATCATATTGCATTTGGTGTCGATAATACATTCTCTCGATTTGTATGGAGTTTTCTCGGAGATCGCTCTATACGAGTCGTTATAGATGGGGTCTCATTCAAGGCTCTGTCTCCTTCTCTATTTCTTATTTTCATTGACGACCACTCAGACTATGAACCCGATCTACTCTTTTGCCACTGCCATTCATACTCATTTGATTATCGGCCAAGTCCTTTGGAGATCGAGGACAAAGGGAGAACAATTTGACGAAGATCTATGACTGAGGTCAAATGAACAGAGTAGTTTTCATTAAGACCCAGTGCTGTTTGTTGTCACTCAAACGTTCACCAGATCCAGCACCATCATCAATCTCTATGGGTGGTGTGGATATCGACGTATCAGATACTCTTGATGTTCTGGGCATGAATATACAGGGCGATGCTCGCTGAGCTAGCCATATATTCGAAGTGTCGAAAGAAGCATTCAAGTGTTTGGGCTTTTTAAAGCGGTGCAAGAAATACTTCACTCCATCTGATCTCATAAATATTTACACCACCTACATACATCCGGTCTGAAATGGCATATAACTCCCATAAATGTGCAGGAGCTCCAAAGACATCTTTGGAGCTTCTGGACCGTGTACAGAGGAGAACGGTGGTGATGAAATGGTATATTGGGGTATCCAAATCTATTGTATCGCTCTTCTGTAGATATTTCAATGTCATCTGTTACTTAGATGTCCCTTTTCTTTGCCTAACGTTAGAACATTCAGCCGGCATACACGGATATCCAGGGAATCTCATCCGTTCATTATCAAATGGCCGGTTGACTGGAAGACGCACTACAGAGAACATTCATTCTTCGCCGAAATGTTTGTATGTGGGATACTCTTCCAACAAGTGTTTTCCGGCCAGCTATTAAACGTCAAAAAACACTACCCCCTGTTTCCTCCCTGCAAAACCCTTACTTCCTTTAGCTAATACAGTGCATTGCATTCATATGCGGCATCCACTAAGCGTTATGTTGATTTCGTTTGTACAAAAAAAAACGTTAAACACATTGCACTTAACCCGTATTTGTGTGTTCTTTTGTTAAAAAAAAGTGCATCCAAAAAGTGGGAAAATGTTGCATATCTCCCACTCTCGCCAGTCGAGGATGCAGAGTGTTAAGCCGTTAATCAGCTGATATCAGCTGTGTTGCTCAAATCAAATTAACGCCTACATTCATAATGTGAGCGCAAGCAACGTTGCGATTAAATGTGTTCGTTTTATATCAAAAAAATGTGCAACATTAATAACATGTTACACTATGTGTGGACAACATTTCTTTTTACAAACGATATCACGATAAGTAAAAAAGAAAATAGACTGAAGTTCGGTTTATGGAGGAGAACCCATTTTATAATCTCACAATTATCATAAGGGAACTTGGTAAAGAAGCACATGAGTATGAAGCTCCGCTTAGTACCCGTTTTTTTTTACTAATTTTTCTCTTTATTAGCAAAACTAAACAATAGCAGATAGCCACGGTACACGGTTACATTTCAAAACCTTTCTATGATTCAGACAACTTTCTAAAGAGTCAGGAATTTAGGCGAAGTTGGAAATCAGTTAGACTTTTATTTGAACTCGAGAATACAATTGGAAACCACAACATATCTGACTGTACTCCACACGGTACGGGGCAATAGAATTCATCTATTTGATTCCTTAAGGACCTGAACACTCCAAACCATTCTATATATCGCCGTCAGGTAGAAACGGCATTGCAAATATGTCATAACTTCGTGGTTCTACTTTTTGTAGAATTAAAAATGATCACTAGCCTAAACTAATCGATAATTCAGTGTCTTGTCGCTATTTATTCTGAGACGGACATGCTCCCAATATCCCGGTTTCCCGTTTGTTTTAATTTAGGATGTTTGAGGCATTCAATTTAATAATAGTCTCCTTTGGCATTATACAGCATATTTCTGAGCTGAGGCCATTTTAGTCTAACAAATTCTTCTGAATTACCTCTCTACTCCATATCACAGTTCTTAGATCAACTTCAGAAATCCTGCATTTCTTTAGTATTTTATTTGGAACAACGTCTCTGTAATATCGACACGTAACGAGTCAAACAATTTCCCAGTGGAGGCTCATCACACTAACGATGAATTCCATCACCGTTCACAATTCTTAAAAACGTTCATTTGTGCCTACTTACAGACACACATGCGTACACACATACATATGTACATATACCTATAATATTTATGATCTGATAAGAGGCAACTCGATTCGAGTATTTCGGAACTATAACAAAAACACCAACTTCCAACTCCCAACAACAATGACAACGAGAACGAGAACGATAACAAGCATAACGAGTGATTTAAAAGTTCAACGCGATTTCCTTGAATAAACGCAGGCAGAACACAATCGTCGTAATTGAGGCACACAAATGTCCAAACATTCTACACACAGTTGTACACACATACATACATATGTATGAGTTTATTTGTATCTGTATGAATATTGTCATTTTTATGGCAAATTTTTCATTGTCCCGGTTCACGGCACGTAACAGCAATAAAAAAGGTGCGCATGCGCAATGTTTGAACTTGTTCTGTTGCTTCTTCTTCATGTTTTCATTTAACTTTTTTTGTTTTTAATTTAATGACAAATGGGCGAAACTGAATTAAAAGCAAGTAAAACGGTCTTAAGCATGGCCTGGCCGAATCTGATATTCCCTTCACTCACACTTCTGTTTGCTGGAGAGGGTGGGGGCATTTGCAGTTAAACGGTAGTTCCAGCAACAAACCCTTTGCAATTGGGTGCCATGTGAAATTCTAATAGAATTTAGACTCACTATAAAAAATAGTTGGTCATATAAACGGGTGTCACATGTTGGGATTTGTTATTTATTATTATTATTTTGTAATACGGTATCTTTTTCAGTTGTCTCTACCGTTTCTGTCACAAAAAGTGTGAAAAACTACTCCATCCATTTTCCAATAAAAATAATTCTATTCACTTAGTATTCTGATTGGATATTAAAAGTCTAACCCATTTCCAAATTAGCACATGAGTTCTTTTATTTATTGGATCTATTTCGGGTAGGAATTTGTTAACGAGTCCGTTCTCTGGCGCGTATATATTTGAATATGAAAGAAAATGTTCATTAATTTGTCTACTTTTTTAAATTAAATGTCAGGTAGATCTTGAAAATAAATGCATATACATACAAACATACATATGTAATGGAGAATAAACTGTTACTGTACTCATGTGTTCATATCAAAGGCGGCGTTTTTTGTCCACGATCACCTGGAAATTCTGAAAATATATCGTCGAATTAGAATGAAAGTATAAGGGATATATTTAGTGATCTTTTACCATCAGGTCGGTTTCGTGCATTTGCAACAATCATGCCAAGCCTGTCGCCGTAAATGAATCAATTATGTGGATACTTGATTTGAGAAAATATTGCCGACACAACAATCAATCACTCTTGTAATTGATTACATTACCTGTGTCATCCAAATTGATCTTTCTCAAAAGACTTACAAAGGTGATTGAAAACAAACATGTTCGCGGGTAATTGGGACAACAATAATATCCGTGCTCTTATCTGTTGCTTCTCGATTGAAATTATTTAAAACAAAAGTAATTCTCTACAATCTCATAAGAGTAAATAATTAAAAGTAATAATTTATTATGTTCACATGATATGTAATGTAGAAGTGGGTCAGGCAGTGATACACCGAAATACCTTGCAGATGCCACAGGTGGTCTTGATACATCCCACTGTTAAACGTAAAAGACACCAATAACGTTCCCAGGATGTTTTCGAAGAAAGGTTATATGTATGTGATTTTTCAGGCATCATGTTATAAAGTGTTCATAGGGTTAATGTATCCGTTCATTGAATCAATGTACACATACATAAATATTTATGTATTCAGTCAGTGGGTTAATGTACGTGTTCATTGGATCAATGTATCCATACACCAAATTTAATGTAAACGTTCATAAAAATCAATGTATGCTATTCATTGGTTCAATATACAAGATCATTGAGTTAATGTACGATTACATTGGGTTAGGTTGAAATGGAGGATCGGTCATGTACCATGACTGTCTCATGTCGTTGACATACACCTATGCCAGCAATTCGGCTTGTTGTGTGCCCTTGGTTTCTTCTACAAATTCCCTTAGCCTTTTTTTACGTTAGGAATTCGGTTCCCTCTATAAAGTTACTTAAATTCCTTATGTCCATTGATTTGACGACCGACAGGTCATCTACGGTGTCCTGTCCTAACTAGACTTTTCTGATCTGCAAGAAAGCAGGGCAGTGGTACAGGAAGTGTTCCGCCGTCTCGGCGTTCTATCCGCATGCCCTACATTCGTTGTTCTCGGAACATCCTATTCTACTCAGTTCATTTTGGTTAAACCCGAGTATTCTCCTTGTTTTCTTGTAATCGAGATTTGCCCAGGTTTCTTTTGTGGTTCTTCCCACATGTTCATCTTGACATCTGGAGGTATGGGTCGTATTTTGGTCGGATTCCCTTCCCATTTTACATTGCATTAAGTCAGTAAATTGATGAACAGCATACATTGAAATCAATGAACGCATACAGTGGTTGAAAATAAGTGAATATTACACTGTGCCAATGAACTTTTTCATTAATATTATGTACCTTTTTCGTTTAGTGTGCGACAGCGAGGTTTGAGCCTAACTGTCGCCCTAGTGCCATCTCGCACAATGCCCAGTCACGCGTCACACGGACATAAAGCCCAAAAAAAAAGTTTGGGCGGTCATAAAGCCCAATGAAGTTTCGGACATACTGCCCAATTTTTTTGTGGGCTTTAATTGTGGGCGATTTTTTTAAATTATGATGTTTGGTACTTTCACGATTTTTTTTTTGAAAATAGTTTTGATCAACGAATTTCTTTTGTTTATTTTAATTATAAACTGTTTTTTTTTTGTTATTGGTCCCCTAAGCTCAGACCTGGAACACGGCCCGCCATCTTATTCATTTACAATGTCAAATTGACTGTGGAAAATGGAGAAACATTTTGCTCGAAATCTTTCTGATAATGTGACACCGGAAATCGGAAACCACGCACGTTATAATCGATAAGCCTCAGAGACTGACTGGTTAGTGCGGATTTTGGACCGGTGGTATAATTCGAAAAATGTTCTTTGAAAATGCAGCCGGACACTGCATTTCAGTTCAGAGTCAGAATTTTTAATACGTACCTAAATATTTTTTTTGCCCAAAATGTTTTTGAAATGCTTCTTTGTAATCGTAATGTTAGCAGCCATTTATACGATAAACTTTTCGGGGCAAAACAATGTTTGCGTATTAAATATTCTTAAATATTCTGACCCTTTAGAAAATAATATTGTGAGGCCGAAAATTGAAGACCTGAACTTGGCCGATCTTTGGCACGCCATGCGACAATCGATCTTTTGCTCATCATGTTCGGTAATCGTATTATCAGCCGTCTGCGCGATGTCAATTGGCCTCATCCGAGCTGTGATTTGAAGCCGTTAGTTTTTTTTTTTTTTTTTTTGAGGTACCGTCATGTTATGGGAAAATTCTCTTAACGATCAGGCTCTTAAATCAAATATCGCTCGATATTCCATTCGTGAGATGGAGCCGAAAATCATCTCCAAGCTCGGTTTGCCGATAATATTTTAGTTATTTTTATTAATTTTTTGATATTAATTTGTGCCCAATACAATGATACGTCTAATATAAAGTGTTGTGTTCGCATAATGTTACAATGGGATATATTTATATAATATTAGTTTTAAAAATCGTAGATTTATATATTACATTTACATAAAAATATAAATGTAGTCCAATGTCGGTAAAACACAACATAAAGTGTATTTTGTGTGATGCATTGGAGGATCTGGCATGGTCATAAGACAGATGCAACAATTTTACTAATACCCTCTTGACAAGAGGTGAGCTCCGCCGCTGAAAAAAATTTGTAGGTGGCAGTGCGCAAAATACTTTTCGCATGGAGCTCGAATTGTGATAAAAGAATTGAATGATTTGTAATCAATGTTGGCATATTTGACCCTGACTCAATTCACAAGTTGTTGAATACTCTTCTACACTGAAAGAAAAAAATCATCTGTTAGACATAAAAACACAAAAATTGTTTGACTTGTTTCAAGTGTAAACTTTACTTTGCAAGGGCAATAGTGTCCTACGTGCTTCAGGTATTTGCTACAAACGATTTGATCAGATCAAAATACCGCGCTTATTTTTTGTAGGGTACACAGAACAAAACAACAGTCAGTGATCAACTGAATATGAGATGTGGAGACGAAAACTTAATAGGAAGGATCACTTGCATACGAACTTGTGAATATATTACAAATACAAACGTACATCCGTATGTATGTATGTATTATTTACATAAATCTTATTCAAACAAACACATGCACATTAGGGTGTCCCGCAAAAATTCTTCTTTAAACTCCATTCAAAAACAAAAGAAAATTTAGCTGTTGATATGGATGATCCAGCCGAGTCTGAAACTTTGCGTTTGGTGAGGGCCGCATACTTTTGGCCGTCGTAGTTAATGTCACGTATGTATAAGTAATAGTAACTCTACGCCTTCTGGATTTTGAATACTCTCTTTAATTTTGTATGACCTGCCAGATATTTCAATGCGATTAGCACTTTACAAACTTGTCATATGTGGTTTTTTCTGACTTTAAGTGAGAGTCTAGAAATGCATAAGCGGCAGCGTTCGGTTCTGTGACTTTCTTAAAACGAGACAGTCTTGTGTGAACTCATTTACTTAAATAGTGTCATAAATCAAAACAGGATGTTTTCAGGAGAGCCGTTTAAAGTTGTCAATTGCGTCTTACTTAGCAAATATAGAAAAAGAACTATAGGTTTTTCCAACAATATAAAGACCTGACATATGTGTATTATACAGAACAGAAGTCAATTTAAATTAGAGATTTACCGCTTTTTCTAGAGCAAAAAAAATTAAAGTGAATTTTGAATTGTGACACAATAGAAGTATGTTACTCAAAAATATCTGGTTCACTTATCAAAATGTTCACTGTTATCGAATAATGATTGAGATTTTACAACACATATGACACAGGTCTTACTAAAACTGAGATAGAAGTGGTTGTTCCATTTAGACACGCCATTAGGCCATTAATGGCCATTGTAATACCCCGTAATGCTGTGAAATGACTAATGAAAAATCTTTGCTAAAATTTTTTCTTTGTTTGAAAATAACCGAAATATGGAACAATACAAATTTAATTATTTTTATTTATCTATTTTTTATATTTACTACAAGTGGAGAAAACTAGGGTCATATATTTAGTTGCAATCAAAAGTCGACTTGTCGACCTTTTGACTTTTTCAAATATTTAAAAAGTCGATTTTTCGACTTTTCGAGTTTTTGTTAATTACAAGTCAATACAATGACTTTCTAATTGAAAATAATACAATTTTGTTCAAACGTATACAAATTCAATTTTAAAAAGTAACCAATGGTAAAAAAAGCAAGAGAGCAATTCAGTTCCACTTTATGGTAAATAAAACAAAAAGTCTACTTCGATTTGAACCACATATCCTGTTGAATAGATCTAAGAAAAACGAACGTTCAATAAGGGAACAGACATGTACTATCGGAAAACAATAATTACACCTGGTCCGGACTATCTTAAGTTAAGCTACTATGGCTGTTTATCGCTGATTGTCTTTGATGATCTTTGACTTCTTTAGTAGGCACCTCACTACTCCGAAAGAAGCGAACCATATTTTTCCCCTTCAGATGGAGTTACAGCAATAGTGAAGCCTCGATATTGTCTGCTTACTCATTACAACAATTCTCTTCGTCAGAATCATCAGGGAGCTCATGTCCAGCTGCAGTTTCTGGAATTATTTATTTCTACTTGGTGTGCCCGATATTTGAAATGTAATTACACTGCCCAAATTCTTCGCTTATTGCTGCCATTATAAAGGGTGTTTTTTATTGGGGTATAGAACTTTAAGTTGGCATCACTTTTTTAAGCTGTCAAGTGATTAATATTTAGTTTGGTTTGCCATTTCATCATGAACAGGTTGACAAAAGAACAACGCTTGCAAATCGTGCAAATTTATTTCGAAAGTGGTTCAGTTCGCGAAGTTCACCGCAAGCTCCGTCCGAATGAATCGATTCGCCACCGTGCACAGCAATTGGTGCTTTGTCCATCAACTTTATGGAAGATTTTGCGCAAAGATCTTGGCTTGCGACCTTACAAGATCCAGCTTGTGCAAGAATTAAAGCCGCGAGACCATGCAATGCGTCGTGATTTTGGTGTATGGGCCTAAAATGAGATTCATCTCGATGCTGATTTTCATCACAAAATTTTGTTCAGTGAAATTGGACCTGTAGAATTGGCTTTATTCGAGCCAGCCGCGGCGGCCACATGCCCGAAATCATATTTAAACATTAATGGCATAAAATTATCCCTCCAATAAAGCCAAATTGATGGACATTAAAACTATTTTCTTGTGTTTTATTTCAATTCGAAGTTCTATACCTCAATAAAAAAACACCCTTTATTAGCTCCACTGATCGACAAAACATATTTCAATTAAACTAAATAAGTCGACACCTAACTCGATTTTTTCGTTATCAAATTCGACTTCATTCACCATTTTTGTAGCAAAAAGTCGATTAAGCGACTTTTCGTGAGTCTACTTATACTACTTTGCCAACAGTTTGTCAGTTTTCTAATATTTTCAATTTCTGCTTCTATGTTTTTGAAGCAAAGTTTATTCTCTCAATAAAGCCAAAGTTTTTATTTCTTAGAACTAATAGCAGAACAGAAAAAATTACAAAAACAGCAACTTTAACCCTAGAACACTAACCTTATTTTTCTTTGCATTATAAACACACTAAAAATGGTAGTCGAAACGACTAACATTAGCGTTCCAGGGTTAATAACATATTAAAAAATTGTTCAGGGGTACGAACTAAGTTTGGACGGAGTAGTACAACCCTTGTTCAAACGCGGCGGTAAGAAATGGATTAATCTAATTAATTTTGCTTTTTGTTATACCTAAATAAGTATCTATGAATTTAATGTACTACTTGATGCATTTAATAAAATTGGTCCTTTTCACTTCATTCGCCATATTTTTCTGTATTTGTCTGGAAGCACTCGTGGCAAACCTTCTGTAGAACGTATAATGGCCTTTCCTATAGTGTGCTCGAACATCGGGAGATAAAATCAGATATTTATGTTTTATTTGATAGAATTGTCCTCATCCTATGTATTTCTGTGCAGACCCAGCAGGAGTATTTTCTTAAAAACTGTAATCTCCTCAAACAAAGAGAGGGACCCGAGGTGTTCGACACTACCGACAGCCTCCTCCACGGCTCCACAGATTCTACAGTAATCATTAGCAGCTATTCCCAATTTGACAGCATGTTTACCTATTGATTACGTCTCCAAATATAGATATATCTAACCTAGATCTAAATGTGAGAGATTTACAGAATTTTAGGTCATGTTCTGGACCCGTATCATCCATAGTTCGTCGGCCTGAGCGCTTCTAATATGAAATTGATCCGATGAAATGTGTTTCCTCATGTTTGGTCTGCACCGATGATATCCATTAGGTGGATATCAACTGCGGGGCCATCTCGTTAAGACACGCACGTCAGTTGTGGACAGTTCTTGAATTCAGGAATTCAAATTTCGCAGAGTAAATTTTCATGCCAGTAGCATTTATGACGTTTTGTCACAGATATCGAAAAACGATACAATCAACTGGTGGAGTAGTAGGTAGTAGTAGGTATAATCTTAGTTTTCTTGGACATATTCCATAACCCACTCTTCCATCTGTGCAAAGGCTAATAGCTTTCTTAGAGGGCAAAAGTGCCAAGTTCATTTTTAAATGGAATGTTTTTCTTTATTCAAAACGAAAGAGAAGATGATAATGCATCGAATATAAAAGAAAATGTACAGTTATATTATTTTATTTACAGATTCCAAAGGGATGATCAAAAGATTCAAGTCCATGAATTGGCAAAAAAAAATGAACAGCTTAGAACGTAGTTCTTTGCCGATGTACAATCTTAAAAATTTTAGCATTTTTGCACTCTAATGTATCATTATATACCTTATTTTATATGGAATGTGTCCCTTCCAGTCCTGCCTGGTTGTCCCGTATCGGGGGAAGAATAGACCTGCATTTAAGGTAGAGCGTAGAGACCTCGTAAGAAACCTGGAGTTTTGTCAGAAGACTTCAAATTTTTAACACCAAATTAACAGAGCTGGTCCGAGCCACTCTAATGTCTTTGCAAATGTCCCTCGGTCTGCTAATAAAAATGATTTTAATCTGTTAATAAAGGCGACCACATTTGTATGCAAGTCTCCATGTTATGACTGTGATGACAGCTTCTAAGCAGTTTCGACTGTGGTGTCGCTTTTCAAGACCGGTAGTTGTTTGATTGTGTTATTCTCAGCTATTACAGGCAATGTCGGCTTGACATGGTACAGTATGCAAAATTCCACGAGCGTATCTGCCGAATACTTTCAAGAGGTACAAATTCGAATTTGTACTCTGGAGTGAAATCGGTAGATACACCAGTGTGTTAATACAAATTACGAATGTAAACCGTGACAGTAGGGTTATTCAGTTCAGTTCTTTAAGCTGCGTGGTTTCTTAAAATTTCCAATTAAGTATAAATTTAAAACATCTACAACGTCTGTACGTGCATCCGGACTCATTAGCAGGATAGAATGATTGCACACGCCTTAAGCTTTTTCTTAATTCGATTGAAGTAAACAAATAAGAATACGAAACACACATCACCAGCTACTTTCGAAATTTGTTTACTACACTCTTAAATCATTCGGATGAAAGGATGAACAAGGAACCACAAAAGTTAAGTTGCACACTTTACAAAAACACCTTTTTCTACTTCGAATTTAATGTTTCATTTATGAATTTCATTATGAATTATTTCCAAAATATTTAATTTTCCTACCACTGTTTAGTGTGTCATTTCAGTATTCCCATGAGGGAATATTTTCTCGAATACAATTTTTATACATTTGTTTGTATCTTGTTGTTTTATACAACACTAGCTGACCCGGTCCGCGTTGCTGGCCCTAAGCAAACATTAGTGTTGTATTACACATATTTATATAGGAAAGGGGAGTTTTTATCCCTTTTGCCATTTTCACCCCCTAAATGTAGATAAATCCAAACAATGTGTAGCCTATGTTACTCGAGGGGTTATTCGGAAGATTCCCTGAAAATTTCATCAAAATCGGTCTAGCCGTTTTCGAGTCCATACGTTACATACATACACACATCCATTTTTATATATATAGATATATATATATATATAAGTAGATAGAAGATTTAAAGTTAACGAAACATGATCTATTCTAATGTTTAGCAAGGAAAACGTTTGAAAAATATTCTACACGACTTGTTGTCTACATTTACAGTCTCACTAACCAAAACTCATTTCAGTATTTAATTATAAGCTGATTTTTCAAACACGTATAGTTAACTACATGCATACGTTAATGCTACAACGCAATCGTACATGCAACGACCCATTCCTTCATTCAATAATGCCATTTATTTGATCATTTTGAGAAGAAAGAGCGATTAAAAAGTTTGTATATATCTTATGTTTTACTCCATCACTTTTACAATTCTACGTTCCTATTTAAACAGTGATTTAACTCACTCTTAACGTCAGCGATAGGGATACGCTAACGAAACAAGTCAACCGTAGATGCAACAACCTATTCGTTCATTCAACGATGTCAACTATTTGATATGATTGGCAATTCCACACAACAAAAAGGTTTTCAATGCATGTGTTTGCTTTGTTTGTTTTACTGCTAGTTTTTTTTTGGGGATATGCGCTACTAAACAGTAGTTCTCATTCACTTGCGACAACTATGCGCATATTAGACCAATAATTTGCAGCAGAAATCATAGCAAATGGGTACCGATACGGTTCCGTATACCTTGCCTGCAATCAAGGCAAACACAATGCTTAAAACCTTGTTTGAACATTTGAAAACTGTATTTTAGAAAAAGCTGAAAATTATACTTTTTTATTATTGCTTCCAGCGCACAATTTTGTCGTATCAACGAAACAAGATTGTTGTATCAACGACCCAACGTTGTTGTATCAACGAAACGTAATTGTTGTATCAAGGAAACAACGATTTGATAAAATTTTCAATTTACGTTGTATAAACATTTTTCGTTGCATCAATGTAGCCCAACGTTGGTTGACTTTTATTGACAGATTTCGTTGATACAACGTACAAATTCGTTCATGCTACGAAACTTTTTCCTTCAGTGTAGGGTGATGAATGATTTATTTATTTTTCTCAAAAATTATTTCCTGTTGCACGAATGAATAAATTTTTGCGTATTATTGACTAAAATAACGTTTATTCCATTTAAATATTGGAAGAGGTCATTTGGAAATTGCTGATAAATAACAATTTTAAAATCATTTTGTGCTTGAGGTTTTTTTTATCGCATCACCTTATACGTAAGATTTGATCTAATCTTAAATAAGAGCTCATCAAAACATGATACAGGGAAACTTAGTTATATAAAAGTCATGAAAGATCATAAGAGGATAAAACATCCGCTTTTTTATGTGTGTCATGAAAAAAAAAACAGTTTTGATCTAAACTGCAAGGGTTGCAGCGGCTTTCGCACACACATATACGGCCCGATGACGAGGACCGTGAGTATTGTCCACTGGCATGCCTGTCTCACGTACTTTTGCAAAATCTCCTTTCCATAAACGCACTCTGCTACACAGCATCGTCATTGGAAATGACTTTGCATTACTCCCCAACGTAGATATGATTCTCAATTTCTGTCAAACTTTAGAGCTGCAAACACTAAAAGGGAAACCAGTGGATGAACCACTCGTAGTAAGCGAAGAGATACGGCGTTGCCTACGCTCATGCCCTGGCGATATGTCTACAACCCATACGATGAATTGAAAGATGGGCAGTTGTCAGTCTCCTTCCATTCAATAAATCGTGACGAGTTCGTAGAACCACAGACAAGACACCATCAGTGAAGGGGGCTCATGGGTTACGATCTGATACGATTTTCACCACAGTCCGAAATTCTGAGAAAGTGTTTAAAAGTCTAATCGAGTTACGTGAACTAATGTTTCGCCAACAACAATTGCGGAGAGCACCTGTCGGCCAACATCACAAGCATACATTTCAGCACATCCATTTATGATCAAAGAGATCAATAACAAATCGCAGTTGCAGTTGCAGCCAATGGCCAGTGCAAGAAAACCACAAAGCGATCGTGCAACCAAACCAAACCAAATCGATCCGCTCGAACGACCGACCGGCAGTAGTTAATTAATGTCATACCGCAAATACCGGCGAGTGCATTGATAAATGCATTCGGCCACCGATCACCATCAGTGTCCACAAACAAGTTGCCACAATGTCTAACTGGTAACTGGTTCACTTGCGAGATCGGAGCCCACAGTGATCGATTTATCAACAGCCGCCGCCGCCAACAAAGTTTTCCACAAATATTCCGCTCATTATTAACACGGCTTACTCTACTTTGACATTCGCATCGCCAGACACAGATATCAGTCCAATCTCCGACTATTCTGCTTAGTTTCCAGGAAAATTGTAAATACCGCACTTGCCACTTACAGTGAATTTTCTTTGCGACAACAGCACCAATGAAATCCCATTAAACCTCCTGCGTATCAATCGGTTTGGCGTGTATCCATCGATCATCGGCCGCTGCGTGCGTCAGCAGAAATCATGCGGAGATTAATACGTTCGATGGTATGTTTGAAATTTGTAAAATTTACGCAGTTGTTGACAGGTTTTTGCAAAAACCTCACTCGCACAGAATGACAACCATGGTCGTCGTCTGTATTCTGTCTGTATTCTGGCTGGGCTGGTGCAGGGAGAGCGGTCAGTTGTTGGTGGCACACTAAGTGGCCAAATATTGTACTGTGCTCGAGTAGTATTCATGTAGTTGTTGACAAGTGCGAATTCTCTTGTTGACACAACATGCCTCTTTCAAATCATTCTGTTGGGCCCGTCTGTCTGTCTGCCGCGCGAGAAGAATGATCTCTCTGCCTTGCGCACCGCACTGGATTGATGGAGATAATCTGGCTGTAATTATAGCAGCGGAAATTTTAAAGTGTACTTATTTGGCTGACATATTTTAGAGTTTCAGACCAGCTTTTTGTTTCGGATTCCTTTTTTTAGAAACGTTTGAGGATGAAGTTGGTTCGCATTGTTGGGTGCAGCTAGGGATGTCAATCGGGATTGAATTCTACAAATCCCAGCATTTGAGTTCTTTGAGTACAGCTGCCAAGATGTTCATACACTGATAATATTACAGTGGTACAAATAACGAAATCAATTGTTTTCCGTTGGAATGTGGTTCTTTTAAGTATGATTCCCACAATAAAACAATTCTACTGGCATTATTGTATTATTGTTTCTTTTTATCCAAAACTATATTAACACTATCGCACACTCTACTTACAGGGTGATAAGGGGGTGTATATGGGTGAATAATCTGAAATGACTCCTTTTCTTTGCAAAAAAGGGGACAGTCTCCGACCACTCCGACGAAAATAATTCGCAAACTAAAATAGAAGTAGAGTTTCTTCGAGAACCTTCGAAGAGAACAATACTTCAGCGCGAGAGAAACACTACAAATTGAACGTTACCTTTTTTTAAGCAGAAAACCACACCAGGCACGGGACTGAGAGAAAATGTTCCGGACAAAAGTCAATGATTTTTATAATTTCTTAAAATTAATTTAATTAAATCAAAAAAAGAGTATATGTGACTTGAAGTGATAGTGCATAAATTCATTTGAATGCAATTACAGATTTTTAATATTTACATACATAATAAGTACGGTTTATTTTACTGCGTCGGTTTTGGACACACCACGGGACTGAGACTACATGTACTGTTTTCTTTTTTTCGATATTAACAAATTAAAAATTTTAAAAACTAATACGTGGGTTATTTTATCAAATATAATAAGCTGCTTAGAACATATTTATAAAAAAAATTAGTTAATACAACACAATTTTAAACAGCCGGACACAGAAAGGAGTCATTTAAGATTATTCACCCATATATACTTTTATTATAATTCTATAAACCAGTAATCAGTGTTACCGTTGTGCAATTTCCAATCTTTTTGAGAGCCTACAACCTTTCCAATTTTACTAACTTTTTGCGAACATCTTGTCTCTATCTGATTAGGAGACAAACCCTTTCTTGAAAGCATCTTTTGGAAAATCAAAAAAGCATCTTCGCCAAAATGCAGAAACAAAGAAGCATGTATGTTTTTATCAAGCTTCAGAAAATATAAAAATACAGTTTACAGAATTTTTGCTATTTTTCTTATTCGCATTATAATTTGGTAAATACAAATATTTTTCTATCAAGAATCGTGAAGTTTTCGGCAAACCTCGTTAAATTGGACTGAGTCATTTCCCTACAAAAAATTCTAATTTTTTTTCGTAACTGTGAAATCAAATTTTAAAAGCAATGAGTTCTGTTTTTTTTAATAGTGGTTTGTTACAGTGAAAACATTAGAAAAAACTGTGAGACTTTTTTTTTTTAAAAAAAAAACGTGACCTTTTTTAAAGATGACTTTTTGTAAAATGTTATTACTGTTCTGACCTTAACCCTACAAGTAACTATAAGATTAGAACCTGTATGTATGTGTCCTCTGTCCTCGCCTACTCCCAATCATCTGTTCCTTATTTACATTTTAATACAACACAGTTATGAATCTATTTTAAGTAAGGAAGTTCATTTTCTCGTCCACTTATTTTTCGACCTCACACACACTACGCGGTACAGCTGCCAACTTCATCCTTTTAGTTAAGTATCCTTTAAATAAATCAAATTGAAGTAGACCAAATCATCACGATATTTTTTATTGGGCAATTGAAATAATTACCACATATATAATTGTTTCATTCCCCTGTAATCAAGTTTTTATACACAACTGATTTTTTTTAATATACAGTCGATTCCGGTTATAAGCCCTAGGGACTCGACAAATTGGTTCGTTATAAGCCAAGTTCGTTATATCCAGGGTAAAATAGGGTAGAAGCAATACTCTTGGGACTTAAAAAAGTGTTTGTTATAGACGAAAGTTCGTTATAACCGGTGTACGTTATAACGGGACTCGACTGTATTCGAAATTTCTTAAGTCCTGGTAATAATAGTAAATGTCGGATTTGATATATCTGTCGGATTTGTATAAATATGTCTATAAGCGAATTTTAATAAAGAAATTTAAACCAAAAACATACTTAGTGGAGGAATCTTAAACAAAATTAGTTATTGTATTCAATATTGTAGTTCTGTGCCAATGGTGGATAAGTTACAGTTTTTGAAAAATTCAATACAAAAGTATCTTATTGATTTGGAATGGATGAATTATGTGCACAATATTGATCAATTAAATTGGCCGTTGAGCTGTCTTAACAGCTGATGCCATCGTTAACACTTTACGCGCAGAAATGAAATCGATTCCTTCTATACTTGGCCAACAAATGTTTCAGGCTCTACACCAACGAACTTATGATAGAAGAGTCGACGAATTTTTAAGGATCCAGGTTTCTTCAATAAAAATCATGAACATTTTATATTTTCCTCAGTAATATTCGTAAAGGACGTAATTAATTATGAGCTGGGGTAGGAGAGAAAACTTTTCAAGAAGTTTAAAATTAATCTGTTAATAGCGTCAAGGTATGCTAAGAAGCCCAAACTACTTCAACGAAGGAATTAAAATATTTTGAAGGAAGTGGTCAAACAATCCAGAACATTCTTCTTCAGAGATGGAACGAGGGGTACTAGGGTATATTTTTAAATTAAAAAAAAAAACAAAGAAAAAAAATAGATATGATTTTGTTAGTTTTTTTGATCTTATGTCTTTAATTTATTTTTTTTATCTAACATCTTCTGTGCTATTGTCTTAGTTTTAATGAATTTAACGAATTGAATTGTTATATTTTTATTGAGAGAAATGTTGTGCTTTTTTCAAATAACAAAATTTAATGAAAAATATTAAATAAAAAGCGTTTTTTTATGATATTTTCGTTATTTTCTTACTTTTTTTAGAAATTTTAATAAAAACAATGTTAATTTTGCTAGGGAGTGGGATCTAACAATCTATAACAAAAAAATCCACTTTTCCGTGAAATGAAAAAGAGCGGGAAAATTAAAACTCCAATTACGATCAAACGAAACGTTCTTTTGTCATCAGAGTCTCTCCGATCTGAAAAAACCTGTTGTTCTATTAATGAAGCCTACGTATGGATGTGGACAATGAGAAGAGAGACAAACATGTGAATTACATTCTTGTTAGCCGTCATAAATTCCGCGGCTAGTGAATTATTGCAGAAAAGCCTCTGATAAATGAAAAAAAAAACACTGGGTTTTCAAAGTTTTCAACATTTCGCAATGATATCATATGTTAACAGAGGCTCTTTAGGATAAGAGGTTGTCAAGTTACAGAATTCTGCATTTCGACTGGAAGTTGCGTTAAAATTGTCATAACTTCTGCTCAGACAGAATTTCAGATTAAACCCCAACGTAATATATTTCAAGAGTCTTGTTTGTATTTTCAAAATAAATTCGAAACTTTTACAACGAATCGGTGCTTAATTTTGTTTTACGACTATAAGAAAATTTGTAGATTTTTCAGAAAAATCACAGGAAATCCCAATTGACATCCCTGCGTGCAGCACTTGCGTATTTTGCCAGCACAAAATAATTTCAAATATGTATTTTAGCTTTAAGAAGGCCCTGAAAGAGATTATGTGCTTGAAGTAATTACAGACGATGATTTCTTTACATATCCCCCCATGACCAGATATTTATGGACATGTCATACGAGTGTATACTTGCCTACATTGTCCATAGTTTCTCCCGAAATTGCATAAGAATAGTACGGCAAGAATCAATTAGTTTTTGAATGATGTGCATATGCCACGGTACATCACCATTCAAGTTAAATGGCTAGATTGGAGACTACACAAACAAATCCTTATAAACAAATTCACCATTTTACATTTACAAAAAAATGATTCATGTACACAACTATAAAAAGTTTAGTTTATGTGATACTTTAATTTTATATGGGAGGAGTTTATTAAAAGATGAGATGGGGTGGGTATTTTAACCGGACCTAATTCCAGAACCTTGAATGCACTTTGGTAAAATATCAGTATGCCGTTTTTAACTGACAAAGGACCTTCACTCGAATTAACCTTTTTGGACTTCAGAATAAGAAACGAGTACATGAATTTTGAGTGAACATCATCCCAATGATACTTGACGTGAATGGTCTGGTTCTGCTCTGGTTCTTGAGGCATATGCACCATTGAATCCATGACGATGCTGCGAGTCACTACTTTCTCCATCAGTTTTTATTATTTTGGCTTGGAAAAGAAACCCCCGGTGAACAGTATCGCATCGGCGACATCTAGTTACGTTGGCAGTTATGTGGATACTCTTGTAAGGAACAAAGTGAAAGACAATCCTTGGCGTACGAAAGCCAATTGTAGATCCATTTGAGTACCTAAGTGGGCCACGGTGGTGGCGGAAAATTCCCTGTTCTGTTCCCAATTACAGTCAGAGTTCATAATTTGTCTGAGCGAGTACAAATACTAATCCATCAAATGCCACCTTCGTCAACACTCTTCATATTTTCACAACATTTAATAAATGTATGTACGAATAAAGCCAAATAACATCAAATCCATGTTATTATTCAAATATTTGCATAATAAATTACTAATCAAATCATTTAATGTCTTCGCTCTCATACCCTTCACAGCTACGAAATGTAATAATTTATGCGAAATCTTTATTGTATTTTTTAGCAAATCCACGGAAATCTATTGATACCCGCTGCCATCAATCAGAAAGCTATTTGGCATCTTAAAAATAGCAATACAACATCCATTTGGACTGGCTGGTAATGTCGTCGATGCCAACGCATCTGACAAACGCACATAAACACACAAACACATACATACACTCACTGTGAGAGAAATTCTGTGAAGTGGCGGATATTCGCAAGGAAGGAATGTTGTGAGTTCGCTCGCATCCTGCAGATTGTCGTTGTTCATGTACGAGTATTGACAACCGGAATATGAGTGAGGGAAGAGCACTTATGTAGCTTTAAGTGTATCTGTGCTGTAGCGAACAACAAAGTCACATTCCCAGCATATAATAATGATGACAGAACGACGAATATAAACAAATCACGCTAATAATGATGAAGGTAAGTAAACATGACATTATTCAGCGTTATCCAACCCCGGGCCCGGGCGATTTTGTTCTCTTGACAACATTCAACAAATACAAATGTGTGTGTTGGTTTACTGACCGGTACGATTTGTAAAGCAGAAAAAATAAAATTTGAAAAAGTGAACAGTTATAATTAGAAGATTACATAACTAAAAATTGAAAATGTTGACTTTTTAGTTAGTATGGAAATATGGCATAATTTCCAATTGAAGTCTGAGTCTGATAAATTTGCCCGCAGTCGGAGTCTGGAGTCGAAAAATTGCCTCGACTCCGACTTTTATTTACTTACATAAAATAAAAATACAATGTTCGAACAACTGAAGTCGGAGTCGAGCAAATTTAGGTCCGACTCCACAGCCCTGGTCACTACAACTGAAAGCATTCCATGATGAATTGAAAATCTGCTTCATATTCACTACAGCCAATGTGTCTCTGACAGGTGATCGTGTGCCAATGAAAACTTGAGAAGTTTCTAAATTTATCAAAAATTATTTTTGTGGCAGAAAACCGAAATACATACATACGCATGGAAACCCCAATTCCAAAGACATCTACCGCCATCTTGTTGGTTTAGCCACTTCAGACCGAAAATAGACCTAACGAACGTTATTAATTGTAACATTAGAATCATTGCCATCAACAAGAAAATTAGGTCCATGTACAGAGGAGAGCGGCGCTGGTGATAGGGAATAGTAGGGGTATCCACCTCTATGGTCTCTTTTCAGCATTGACGGAATATGGGTTGTGTATCGCTGTTCTATACATATTTTAATGGTATCTGTGCATCAGATATCCATCGTCTGATGTTAGGTTGGCCAGAGGCTCTAAGCCGTTCACTGTCAAATGGCCGGTTGACCGGACGACGCACGAATTCGTTCTTCAATCGAACAGTTCGCATGTGGAATACCCTTCCAGCAAGTATATTTCCTGTCATCTATAACATTCTGAAATTCAAGACAAATGTCACCAGACACTACTTTCTATAGCCCTATATAAGGGGGATCTACTAAGTGTTAGTCAATTCAGGGTAAAAAGATCAAAGATCAAATAAAAATAAATTTTTAATAATTGACGAACGTTCAGACGAACGTGAAATTGGGCATTATTGTTGGGCGCCACTTTCACACACACTCCAAACTGAGTTTGGACAATTCTGGCATAAATGCTCTAAAATATGTATAATCATATAATGAATTGTTATTGTTAAAAGGACTTGGTTGGAACAAGTCCACAACCAGACCTAACGTGTGGGTTGGCATGTTGTACACACATTAGTCGATATACGCACACACACACGAACATTCATCAACTTCATTATTTCCTTGAGGAAACGCAGAAATGGGCAAATTCTTGTAGCCATTTCAGGCATGTGAAGATTTATTGAGGGGGTGCGGTGCACAGTTCAGTTGCCTTGCAACCCTCACCTTTCATGCTTCCGTTGCCGGTTTGTGCGAAAATATTTCACAACCATCGAATGAAATAACTCGTGCGAAATATGTTTTGCACTCCCTTCCTTTCATCGGTTTCCCTCATTCTGTTGCGTGTTCCTTTTGTGTCTTTTTGTGCCACTTTCAGGACTGTGTGTACAATTTTCTTCTGTTTTTTCCTTTTCTTTTTTGAAACTGACTGTCAGTCAGGATACCATAAGATTAAGTGCATCATTACTAAATAAACTCGTGGTGGTTGTAGTTGCCGCTGTTGAAATTGTTGGCATACACAAGTTGTTTGCTTTTGAAAAACACCAAATGGGGTCAAATTACACATGGTTTGGTTTTGAAAAGAACAACAACATAAAAACGATGAGGTGGCAGAGAGCGAAGAAATGAACAGAACTTAATAAAACTAACGATGATGATGGTGAACATTTCCCATAATATTCGCAAAATATCATTTGTTTCAATTCACAAAATACACGAGTTGTGCATCCTCCATTCTGGCGCATGGAAAACATCCTTTTTAAATTATTACTCCTTTTAATAGAGACACTCAGTCCGTCATGGATCTTTGTCCCTCGTTCGTTTTCTTTCCAATCATTTATTTGTGTTAAGCATCGCATATGCGTTCGTATGCGTTACAGTACGAATATCTTTTGTAATTAATGACGTCCGTAAGTCAGACATTAGGTGTCCGAGAGCATTTAGTACATTTCGGCTTGTTAAGATCCAATAATTTGTTATTATTAATTTCGTCACTCCCACGCCCCAGTGGCAAGTCACGGTTTGTTGCAGTGAGAGTGCGGCGACCGGAAGTTCATCAATATTCATATTACACCCGTACTGAGGAGAACATCTAAAGTAATTTGTCTACAAATAGGGTGACCAGATATGGGGTTTTTTTCCGTATGGTATTTTTGTTTTAATTGGGCTTCTAATCGTGAGGCCACACAGTTCGGACAACGTAAACATATCCGGCATATTTCCAGTTGAAGGTACATAGCAAGAAAGCGCAGTCGCCTCCGTCAAAGACTGAAAGAAAAGTTAATGCAGACTTATTTGATGAAGAAACATTTTGATAATTACTACGAGGACTGTGTACCAACAATATCACTGATAACTAGTAAAATCATTGCCGCCATGGCATCATTGCCGACACACCTACTGTGAGTTGTATGGACGGTGCCAAGCCCTTGTCTTCATTCCAGTCTGCTATGACAATTCCCAAAATGATATTTTCACACTGTTCATATTTTATGTCGATTGTTCCATTACCTTGACCGAGTCACTGGTAATTTTATTCCAAGGGTGTACTTTGTATCAGCAGAATGTGTACAAAATTTCATCTTCACACTTCTAATAGTTCAAAAGATGTGAGTGTGTCTGTAGGAAAATATTTGGAGGAAATGGGCCCTGCAACCAAAAATTATACATTGGATGCACATGGCGGTCGTCAGACTTACATGTGGTGCCCTGGTATTGTGGAGTCCAGGGAATACTAAATCGCATCTCTCCAATCTAACCAAAGTATAAATGCAAGCCTGTATGGACATTACGGAAGCACTTAGATCAGCTCCCCACGCAGGTCTGGAAACAATACTCGACATCCCGTCCATAGATGTCCATCTTAGGAACTGTGCATTTAAAGTTGATCTCCGATTTTAACTGATTCATGATTGTAACTGTAGACGTGTGGTCAGGTCAGTGATTCATCAGTCAGTCTGTCAGGTAAGAGTTTTATATAAATTCAAATATTATCCACTTTCTCGGTTAATAAGATGGTTTCCAATCACGTCATCCCTAATATTGATGCTTTCGTCGTCATTAATGCAAAGTTCGCCCGTCTGGTCAGCTTGGCTGCAATTAACAACATTTACCGTCTTATAATTAATACATCCCTACTGCCACATGTCAATTTGTACGCAATTAAGTAAAATGTGTTTGTTTGCATGTTTGTCTTTTCAATTTCTGTCCCACCGCCACCGGCGCGTGGCTGTGTGAACCCGCTTAAGGGCCACAATATTAACATACTCGTAACTATGTATCTCTGACTATGAACACAATAGTCGACCGTCAACACTCATGTATCATCCATCCCGAATACGCGCACAAACAAGGGAAGTGGCCACTTGACCAATATTAATGGATGCTCGTTAGAACGAGCAATTCTCGAAACTTGAACATTGCAGACTATTTTGTATTTTGTAGAGCAGCTTAGCAAACGAAGTAGAGTGTTTTTTCTATGCCCCTGATTCGCCAGTACTATCGTTAGCAAGACTTCTTGTCACTATCGATAGCAGTGGTGAAATTGGTGTTCGCGCAGCAAACGCAATGGATGGACGGGCACTACTTGTGTAGCACGAGTTACAAAAGCATCTTGTAATGAGTGGACCCTTCGTAGTTCTGTGCACAAGTGGTGTTAATTAAAATATACGAAGAATTCAAACGAGTTTTACAATTTGAATTAAGATTTCTTATCCAAATGTAATTCCGACACAAAGAGTGAAAACGCCTTAAGATAAATTGTTTATCTCATAATGTTCAGCAAAAGACAAATGCATGTGAAATCTAAGCGATCAATACATTCATAACACCGTGTTACACACATTCTGTCCGATGAACCAAATTTACTTCTTCGGAAAGGGGATAAAAAATAAAAATACACGTGTATCGGCGATTTTTTTTTTTTTCAAAAATGGTTATCGTTTTAATTTTTTTTTCGTAACGCTTAAGTAGTTTAAAAATTTGGAGTCTCTTCAAGTTATGCTAAGAAAAGTGAAAAAAAGATTTTTTTTTTAAAATAATAAAAATTGGGGAAAATCTGAGAATTGATAAAAATTGTTTTTAAAAAATTTGACGTGATACAGACATTTCCACGAGTCTCCTCTTTCCGAATATGTGCATTTGGTTCATAGGACAGAAAAAAAATCTATTTTTTGTAACACGGTGTAATATGTGCCAGGGTCGGCAACACCATATAGGCGGAATAGGCATGTAGGTCAGACTGCATTTCTTTTCTTGGATGGGTTCACTGTGCAAATTTTAAGCATAATTAAACATGAACTAATTCACTGTTACTGTCTTGAGAAGAAGTTTTCGTCTGATATAAGAAAATTGGCAAATTTTTTTCGGAATCGATTCATAGTAGTGACCTGCACATTGATTACAAGAATATTTTAAAAGCCGAACGGACTTCTCTAGGACGACTCGGAAAGTGATTCTGATTCTGATATACACTATACTGTATACACTATTGTTTAATTGAGGGGACGATATAGAACGAACGAAATGTACAACGGCAAGTCGTCTACCAATGGTAAAAGCTCATTCTCATGAGGATATAATTTATGGTCATCAATTTTTAAATCGTTTGCGCCATTTGCATTCTGGAATTGGAGTCGGGCCAACGCATGTGATGCCAAATATTAAGGTCGGCTCAAAGATGATGTTCTTTGCTAGCAATCAGCAAAATGTATGTCGGCTTAACTACGCGGGTACATTACATTTTACATTCAGAATCGTCCATAAGCGCAACCGTGTGACTATTTCAAAAAAGTGTTTTGCAAAACGTTGATCCAGTTTGGACTTTTCTGGGTGAACATGCCCCAGAGGAGGCCAAGGTGAGTCCGCCGGCCAACAAGGTTGCTCTCGCAGATGTCATCACTGAAATCGACGCCTGTTTTCAGCACTTTGACAAATCCTATTACATAGAAGGAACAAAAACATTGAAAAACAATAGACCAAATGTGGCGAGCTAAATTAAAAACTAATTTTGCCGAAAAACATAACTACAAAAATATTACTTGAGTAGTGGTGGAAAAAATAGTTCGCCTAACATGTGCATTACACATATAAAATATTTTGTGTGGAGTTTAGGGACTACATCCTCTGAACATATTCTATTTCCCAATATTTAATTTTATTTCTCGAGAGTTTTTATCATTTGAAAGAGGTGGATGACTTCATTTTCAGTTTTCAATGAAGTGTGAGAAATGAACTTCAGTTCCAAAATCTTCCAAATGAGTGATTTTTTGGTTAAGTTCCGACAAATGTGTACTCTCTCATAAGCGGACACCTAAGGGACTGAGAATTGTGTCCACTTATGAGAGAAGTCCACAAGAGGACTGAAACGGATTGGTACTGAAAAAAGTGTCCGTTTATGAGAGGTGTCCGCAAGGACAGAGTACACTGTACTTACTTTTTCTGAGATGTGAGCAACACATTAGAAAAATCTCACGGTGTCAAAAGTTTCCATGCATGTAGAACGCTTCGTATCTGTATCGTATCGAAAACGAAGAAATGAAACACATGTTTTAATTCCTTTCTAATTTATTATGAAAATCTTTACAACGGTTGCTCTGATCATACAGACTTGATTTTTTCAACATTTCGAAAAAAGTTTAGTATGAACTAGATGGACGAACTTCGACAGAATTATTACTATCCTAACCAGGGATACAAAATTAATAATAGACTGTTCTACACTACGACCAAAGAGAACAAAAAAAGCAATTCGCGAATAAAAATTCTAGGATTTCGAGAGAGAAAAATCATCGTGCTACTTAAAACCCTAAATTATTTCATTTTGGTCGACATTCAGTTCATTTGATTAGGATTTTTTTTTTCACCGGTAGAGACAATTGGGTGCCTTTTCATCAAACATCTTCAAAGTATTTACACTCGTATGTTTATTATGGATATTTATTTATAGAGGGAATAGATATCCGAAATCCTAACAAGATTACATAAGACTTCCTTCCAGTGTTTTTTGTTTCGATTATTTTATTGTTGCGTATAACTTCACCTTTTCCTTCAACTTGATAAAACTCTCACTGGTTTGTCGTCTCCAAAATATGAATTTAATTTGCGAATAAAAGCATTTCCCATCAAACTTCAACACCGGCACATTGTTCCAGTTGCTCTTGAAAGAGCCCATTCCACTAGTGATCCCCCTTCTTATGTAAGATCTCCTTGAGAGATACTGCGATGAGAACAACAAATTTAATAAAAACGATGAAATTTGATCCCCGACCATGATAGTGATGTTTCTTCTCCTTCCACAAGACTGCCAACACAGTACACAGTACTGGCAACTTGTGTGATTAATGCGAGCGAGAACCAGCGAATTCGCTCAATCGGAATCCGTAAATCTGTGAACAACTGATGCGACAAAGGAAACGACATTGCACGAATGCTCCAAAGAAGCAGATACAAACTATTGTTCTCCTCCCGGGGACCTCTGAATTGTGTGCCAGTCACGGAAGGATGGAACGAAGAGAACGAGGACAATGTGCACAAGGAGTCCAGTGTTTTTGTTGTGCGGTAGGATGTGTTTATTCAATTTATTCAATTCACTCGTAGTAGTCATAATTGTCTGTTGCTGTTGTTGGAGTTGCCTGTGGTAGCACACATAGATGCGGCATTAGACGGGACGGGACGGCACGAAACGGAACGCGATGGCTCCCAGTTGATGAACTGAAATGCAATACTTTATTTTGGGCTTTCCTAAGGATAGGATACCGCTATATGGAGCTCACGAACAAATAAATGGGAACAACACTTATGAGCAGAGTACATTTTAGGCCAAACAATTAACAAATGCCATCATACATATTGCGGTTATCGGTCATGGTCGACCGCGTGATAGCCTAGCATACCCGGTTGAATTTAGTAAAGAAAGGTTTCCTTCCAGTGTTGCAAAAACCGGGTACAGTTGAACTATTTCTGGTTAATTGTAGTCTCAATTCAATAGTCGCAACTAGTTTAATACCCATCGCAACACTAGGTTAGGTTAGGTTGGGAAGAGGAGGCGGATATTCTCCGCCTCATGTCCTTGGACATACACATAAGCCAGTATTTGGCTTGTTGTGCGCTCTAACGGGTACATGGAAATGTCTTGAGAAGTTATTTTAGGAACTCTGTACTGTTGACATAATTCTTAATTGTTTTCCAGTCTGCGCCCAAGAAACGGGATCTATTGTTTGCGAACGCTGGACAATGACAGAGGAAATGCTCCAATGTTTCGTCATCCTCTCCGCATGCCCTACATACGCTGTTGTCTACTACTCCTGTTTTGTATAGATGCCCTTTTAGGATTCCCATGATCTTACTAGTTTCTGTTTTGCTCAGTTTCAGCAAGGTTTTGGTTTTATCCTCGTTTGGTTCACCCCACTAGATTCTTGTCGTTTTCCCAATAGTTTCACCATTATGGGCCTCTGTCGCCATCTTTTTAGCTCAGAACGCGTAGGTCCGAACGGTTTCGCGATCTCTAAGTTTATTGTTTGCAAGTCCCTGGCTCGTTGAGCCAAGGGTCTCACACTCAACACCTATTGATGTTTCGGGTATTCTATCGGGTACTGTCGCTATGTCAGTTAAATTCTCGCCACTACCTCAACTATTTTTTGATGAGCTGACCTGCGATCAGTTTCGATGCATTGCTTTGAGTCTCATTGATGTGAGGGCGGCTTCATATTTAATCTGTATTTCTATTGGTGGGACATTTAAGATAGTCTCTAAAGCGCTATTAGATGTGGTCCTCATTGCTCCGCTTATGCCGAGGCAACACATTCGTTGGACCTTTTGTAATATTTTTATGTTGCACTTCATTTCCATTGATGACCACCATACACTGATGCACAAGTTACAACAGGTCTAATTACGCTTTTGTAGAGTCAGTGTGTCATCGTTGGATTGAGGCCCCATTTTGAGCCAATGGCTCTTCTGCATAAAGACCAGCATCTGTGAGCATCGTAAAAGAAAAAAACGATTTCCCTTCCCTTATCTTCCAAGCAGCTTCTGTACATCGTATTCTAAATGCAAAGACTTGTTATTTATTTGTAAAGATCTTATTGACGTATAGTTTCATTGAATCGATGATTTGGTGATTGTGTATTTCGAAATTATAAATACTTAGGAAATTGTGAAATATGAGTTATCTTTGTGTCATATGATTAATAATAGAAATAAGTTTCGTCACGTCATTGGTGTGGTTTAACCGGGGAATCAGCACCAATACTGTTTCGCAAAGTTTTTTATTAGATTTACGGGGTTATACTACATACATTTGCAGAAAATATTGCGCTAAATAACTGTACTTTTACTTATATTCAATTAAAAGTGCGTCATTCAAGCAATGAACGAATTCATTATTTTGAATTAAGTGATTTTTTCAATTAAAAGGCGTGCGCTTATTCGAATTAAGTAATACTGTTCAGAAACCTAAATAAATGCAAACACACACGTGTTTATCTGGATATGGAATTTTACCTGTCAAGTTTAACTTACCCGGGCTTTACACGAAACTGTTTTGCGAAGTCAAATGACACCTTTTTACTAACACATATGCACATTTCTCATTATCTTCGTCGCTGTCTCTGATTTTTTTCAAACAGTAAATTCTGCAATTTTTGTGACATAAACGGCCAACTCCATGATTTTTGGGTGTCATAAGTAAAAAAAAGAACCGTTGAATAAAAATCAAAATACGTCATTGGTCAAAACTATCTCATACCATCGAAGATGTTTCCTAGAAACTATGAACCATTTCATATAATCAGTCGTGAGGCTAAGAAATGACATCCAACTCCTGTTTCTTGTGTGTTGCATTGTCAATGTAAGTTTAAGTATTCTAAGATTAATTCAATGATTCTGCAGGGCTAGTATAAATAATCATCTCAGGATTAAAATCAGAGTGTGAGTTGGCCTCTATTAGATCTAACAGCGTCCAAATGATTTTTTTTACTTATGCGGAATTTTCCATTAAAAAGGACTTCGGATAATCGAACTTTCTTTACTTATTTTTATTTGGTTAACTTGTGTTAAATGCTCCATGCTTCAGAATTATCCCCATAACATAAATTGAATAATTGTTACTAATATTTTACTAATATTTGGTTCACTATATCCGAATGTTACATACATAACTAGTAGGGTGCACTTTATTTTAACAATAAAATAACTTTTGCAAAATTTTAAACCGATTGCGTAACGGGGAGGCGTGCCACCCACAAAATATCTATGTATAAATAAATCAATGTTCGCCTGTTTTGTTTTTTTATATGGTGAACATTTGGACCGATCTTCTTCACATTTTTTGGTATGTATGCTATTCTGAAAATCGGCTACAGAAATATTTTTTATATCGCCCGTACACCTCAACATATCCTGTGAACTATAACAGATTGAAGATGAGTTTTGGTACAGATGCTATTGGTAAAAAAAATAAATACATCGTAAAAAAATCATCTTACTTTTAAAGTCATCTGCATTGACGATGGGGAAAACGACCCCTGAAATATCTGTTGTGTGCTAGTCACACGCGTTGTCACAAATGTCGACAGCAACTGCACTTAACCGGTTGCGCAGTGTAGCGACATCGTTCAGAGCAAGGATGGGATTTTTAGCGAGAATTATAGGCGGAGGTGCTGTATTACATGTCAGCAACTTGTTTAATTGTTCAATTGTTTGGTAAACAGCCAACAAAACGCCTGTTTCCACGTTCATTCCTACCTTCCTTTCGTTAATTTCTTTCATTTGCTGCTTGTCGGACGGATGGATGCATTAAGATGTACTCGCTTGCTGCGTGATTGTCTGTGTGTGCGTGCTGCTGAGATTCTCTGTGGAATGCGCTGCCAAATAAGGACGAACAATCTGCTCAGAAAAGAAGCTACTGCCTATTGTTGTTGATCCTTTTCACTGAATAATAGAGTTTGTTTTGTAGGGCGTAGCTGTGTTAACTCACCAGACATCAACTGTTTAAGTTCAGTATCGGATTTCAACGTAAATTGTCTTTAAATTTCATTCCGAAAGGATTTATTCAAATCTTCAAGCACATCACATAGTATGTACAATGTAAATATATACATTGTGCCCCCCCCCCCCTTCTATTCAGTATATACACACAGATGTACATACATACTAATAGCGGGGAGTATGTTGTTGAAATCTAAACAAAGTAAATTTCCAAATTCTGCTTTACATGCACACGCACGCAGCCTTAACGTAGATTGGCTTCTTTCCATACACATATGTACATTTCTATGTATGTATGTATGTACGTATACATAATATGTGCGTTGTATGTACACATACATATGAAGAAAACCATACAAAACGTGAATTCGAGTCATACTTGGGTGGAGCTTAAATACACGACGAACAACATTGGGCGTTTTACAGTCATATATAACCGAATATACACATACACTGCGCTTTACATGAATAGCTGAATAGGTATACGAATGTACATAAGTGTTAGTGTGTATACACCCCACTGTTCACAATGTGATAGGTGCAATATGCACAAACATATGTACATATACTGGTGGAATTTCTTTTGAAATAAGCTTTGTAAGATTGGTCCAAAAAGGACCCCATCGATTCGAGTAGCCATGACCCTAGAAGACACAATATTGATTCGATCTTACCCAGAGAAAAAAACCGTTAAAAAAACAATATTTTTGTGAAAGAGAGTTATGCTTAGGGTAGACATATTTCATATGAAGGAAGAACCTTGTTCGTCTTGAGGATAAGTTCAGTCATTCTTCTTCGGTTGTGGCTAAAGACATATCGCTCATTTACTTCAATAATGTCACAATTCAAAATTCACGTTTTATTATGCTGCTCGCTAAAAAGCTGTAAATCTCTTATTTAAGTTGAACTTTGTTCTGCGTGTATTATACATACATATTTCAGCGATCTAGATTATTCGGGATTCTATGATTTGTTACCTATATTTGCTAAGTTAGGCGCACGAAAAAAAACGTATTTTGAGTTGTGACACTATTGAAGTAAATGAGCGATATGATGGCCCCATAAAGCAATTTCAACATCACCATTAGCACCCATTTCGCTTCGACTTCCAATGATATAATCAGTGTGAGCAATTTCTATTGTTTTATTTCATAGGTGTTTCATAACTTCTAGTAAAGCTAAGGGATATTTAAAATGCATTTTGTTAAACGTGGCTTTTTTATATAAATCCGTAGCTGTAACCCGATGCTCTTCCCTGCAACCAAACATTAATTTGGAAAAATAGAAATATGTGCCATATTTATTTGAATTTCTTATTGATTATTGTAATTTTTATTGTACTGCTCTGGGATAAATGTATATTAGTTCCCAAGAAAGTTTTTTCCCGGTTTTTAAAGTTCCACTGTCATATATACAAAATCTCATACCACGCTCAATTATGACGAAATACCTATCATATCATAATGTAAATAAAAAAACTAATCAAACCAAATCTTATCATCATTCCTCTAACATTTCATGAGACATGGTGGTTCAAAATTGCAACGTGTTTGGCGGTGCCACGTACATTTGCCCGACTATAACCTAACAGGACCTATGACAATTTCAAGGGCCACAGTAAAATACTGTGAAAATTCCATGACGATCAAAACAGTTGTATATGTATAACAAATTATAAATAAAAATTAAAAATATAAAAACTGTATAAAAAAATAGTAAATTATCAGCTCTATAATAGTGACGAATCCGGATTGTTTTGGAAATTGTTACCCCAAAAGACATACGTGTCTTCAGGATCTCATCCACTTAAACTTCGTGTAGTTGGAAAGGCTAAAAAGCCCCGATGTTTTCAGAATTCAAATTGCCCTGTTCATTTTACACATTCTAAGTCAGCATGAATGACAGGTGCCATTTTTAAAGATTGCTTTCATCGTTTATTTGTTCCTGAGGTTAAATTTATTGACTTTGGTTAATTATGTACATATAATCTCGCAAGATCTTTTGAACAATTTAGATAAAACAACAAAGGTTTTCTGTTAATAGGCAACAACGCTCCATCTTATCCATTTGAGGACGAACTAAAAATTGAAGGCGGCTGTATTTTTGCACTTTATGCCAGCAAATGTAACCCCGCTTATACATGGTCAAAACGATCATGGATCAGGATTAGAACGCTTTATTACCGGAACAGTCTTCCAGCCATAGTTGCTGCAAAAGGGCCTACGAAGCTAGAGTCTACGAAGCAAGCTTCACCAAAAGAAGCCACAACGATTTTAGAAGCTGCATGGAGAAATGTGTTATCTAAATGTTGGAATAATAAATTCGGTTGATTTAGAAAAAAAACTGCAACTAATATTTTAGATATAAGCGCCCCGGTAGGCGAGTTGGTAGCGTGCTTGTCTATCAGCGTGGGGGTTGTGGGTTTGATTCCCACCAGAGGCTTTGGTCTGTCGCTGCAAAAATCTAGCCAAATGGTCTGTGTCACCCAGTTTAGCCTTGGTCCCAAAATTAGAATATAAATTTACTTTATATTCTAATTAATAAAATAAAATAAAAAATTTTAGATATTCTGCTACCTAAGGTTTTTGTTTTGAAAAATGTGCACTAATACAAATTTCACTACACTACAGGTTAAATTTACAACTTCGAACATTAAAGAATGGAACGAGGATAACATAGCGTGTAATAAGAATAAAATGGAGAAAGAGCTATGCGATTAACATGACTATGTGGAGGAGCCAAAAACATACATATATTAAATTCATGGATGCTGTCGAACTCTTTAATAAAAGCAAAATGGTTGATCAACGAGATTTAAGTGTGATGAGACAGTAAAGAGAGCGTGCCGTTTAGAAGACTCGTCTAAAGAAAATCACCGAGTTTTTCGCAATAAAATCCAATAAATGACAAATTTACCATTAGAAACTCTTATTTTTATGGGAAAACCGTTTTTATAGGGAAATTAGATGCCATTCGCAATAATGAAAAATCTTGCAAAAGTGAACTGGCTTGGTTTTAATTAGTTCATATTATCGCAAGTCCAATGTAGAGGACTGATTGGGTTGCCGTAACCGAGTCAGGTACCGGGAACGCCGATTATATCCTCCAGACAGTCTCAACAGTATTTGTTTAGGTTATACCGTCTTTGTCGATCGTTAGCGAGACAGGAAGTACCAAGTTCAATGAGAACAGCCTGACCGACAGATAACGAATGAAGATGTGCTTTTAAGTCGATAGCTACACTTAAAGTGTAGAAAAAGCATATGGGCGATTCCACGTAAAAAGACCCACCCCTGTGCCCATTTAAATTTGTATTAGTTTTTAACAAATTAGCACAGATTAGGCTGATAAAAAAATATGGCTTTGATGCGCATTGTGACCAGCCGTTCGTTCACTGGTGTGAAACCGTCGACCAGATGACCTGGTGTTTGCTTACATGGCAGCTGTAATATACTCGTATATCGCAGTTCTTAATTGTATTCACGCAATCGTATTTCCTGGATGATAGTGATATCAGTCTTGGAGTCGTCGAGGACATCCGCCAGTTGGACAGAGGTACCTGGACTATGGAGTGTTCGTACATTCCAAGTGCGTATCCGTAAATCGTGGTCCTTTAAACGTTTGCAGTGGTCGTCAGTATTATGGGTTTCAGATTTAAGTAAAGTTACGGTAGCACTCGTTAAGATAATAAAGAACCCATTTGTTGGCACCAATAAAAAGAGGGTGGCGAATTTAAAAACGCTTAATGTTAGAATTGGAATTTATTTCTGTAGATACAGGGAAATGTGTTAATGACAATTTAAGAAATATTTAAAAATGCCTTACCGCAGTTTTTCACTCCTCTTTGTTCAAGCTTCAAATTATTTGTGGCAAAATGTGAGCAAAGCCGAATGCAGGAACAAGAAGGAATGCAAACTGCAGTGATACCAATAGGCGAACAAATTGATTTTATAAACAATGATACATTTAATAGGGCTGTTCACAACACCTTATATTTTGGCTTATAATATTGTTTAATATTGATGTATGTACGTTGGCATATAATACTTTACTCTGTCTACCTAAACTACCATTAATAGTGTATTATGATTTCATAATGACTGATTACACTGTACAACACAAAAAAAAATTACAAGGTCCGACCTATAAATTTTGATAGAGGAGACAAAAAAAAAAGACACGTGTATCGGCGTTTTGAAAGTTTACATCTGGGTGTCATTTTAGGGGGAGGTAAAGTTTCCCCCCAAATGCAAATTTTGTATTGTCAATCGGCATAGAAAATCGAGTAAAGCTTACGTTTAAAGTATAAGGTGTGTTCAGCAAATTTATGCCAAATGTTGCGGAGAACAATTTTGTAGAATATGTTAACCCTCTAACTGCTCAAGGCATGGGTCTTTTTTGTACTTCTTTTAAAAAAGAGCAAAAAACACCATTAAAACAGGTATTTAAGGGGTTAAAATGTTCCGCAAAAATATTCGCCGTGAAATTTTACTATAAGTCCCTAAATACACCAAAACGGAAAATTCAACCAGAAAGTCAGAAATAAGACACAACACTAGAGAGCTTAGGGTTAATTTTGCATTTAGTAAGAATTTTATTTTAAAGTACCCCAAAAATTTAGCACTTGTCCAGCATATTTAATTTTTCTAGAATATGTTAACCCTGTAACTCCTCTTCCCATCTGTTCTTTGGCTAATTAGATCCGTTACATTACAACAAAAACAAAAAAATCAAAACAAAAATCAATAGCTATATTTCTTATTGTACTGGATTTTTGGGGTACTTTAAAATAAAATTCTTACTAAATGCAAAATTAACCCTAAGCTCTCTAGTGTTGTGTCTTATTTCTGACTTTCTGCTTGAATTTTCCGTTTTGGTGTATTTAGGGACTTATAGTAAAATTTCACGGCGAATATTTTTGCAGAACATTTTAACCCCTTAAATACCTGTTTTAATGGTGTTTTTTGCTCTTTTTTAAAAGAAGGACAAAAAAGACCCATGCCTTGAGCAGTTAGAGGGTTAACATATTCTACAAAATTGTTCTCCGCAACATTTGGCATAAATTTGCTGAACACACCTTATACTTTAAACGTAAGCTTTACTCGATTTTCTATGCCGATTGACAATACAAAATTTGCATTTGGGGGAAACTTTACCTCCCCCTAAAATGACACCCAGATGTAAACTTTCAAAACGCCGATACACGTGTCTTTTTTTTTTGTCTCCTCTATCAAAATTTATAGGTCGGACCTTGTAATTTTGGAAAAAAATTGATTTTGTTGTACAGTGTTATCAATTAATTTTTATCGTTATCGAACATATGCTTAGTAACAATGGAATCACTCATATGCCTTTCGAAAAACTAAACTTACTTACAGTGTCCTATTAAGTGGTGTAGGATATAAACACTTGCAAACGCCTAAATTTGGTAATAAATAAAAACTTGATATAAATAGTGTATAGTTTACAATACAAATGGATCAACTACCGCTGCAACAAATGTAAGGTATTTAACAGAACCATGCACGGGAAAGACAGCTCTGTGATCCCACAGAGTCAATAAAGTCTGAATAAAAATACACATTGCCAAAGTTGAGGTACTTTTTCTAAACAGGGATATCATTTGAATTCCTTTTGTCATAAAATGTGATTACCTCGAAGTGATTCTAACCCAGAAATAGTCAGAAAGCACTGGCGAAGAAGCTCTGGAACATACCCAAGAACAAGAGATGTACAGCCTGTTTTTTATAAAACGAATGGGTCTTTTGTTTCGTTAAAATAACGAACAGAAATTCTGTTTCGTCGGTTTGGGTTTTTGTAACACGAAAGTCTCTGTTAAATTCTAATTGAAATTTTGTTCTTATGCATTTTTGTGTGTATTGTCTAATTGGATTCGTTGGAGTTGTAGAAACACAATTCAGTTTCGTTTCGGCTACAGACGTTTCTGTTCGTCTCAGACGTATTCGTTTTATAAAAACCGGCTGGTTGAATTGAACGGTGACTTTCGTGTTACAAAACTGACGAAACAGAATTTCAGTTCGTTATTTTAGCGAAACGAAAACTCCATTCGATTTATAAAAACAGGCTGTTAAACACCGACACCGACTACACGGTATGAAGTAAACCTGCGGAAATTTCCACAACATGTTACCTTCTTAAAAATATCCTAATCCCTTGACCGTGCTACACCTTTGTTACCACTTGATAGCTTTTCCAAATTCAATTTGCATCTAAAAGGGTATTTTTTTTCATTTGTGTGCTGAATGCAACTCGTTAAATATTCATGCAATAAAGACATGGCCAAAAGTCGTCTTCATGCAAATTTCATATTCTCGTCCAACCACACAAAAAAAAACCGCAAAATAATTCTGTAGGCGAACCAACTAAACGGAAAATAAAGAAATCATGAACATTTTACGGCTGTTACACTACCTTTGCGCGCGCTCTCTCTTTTTCTCTTTCTGTCTATGTGTGTGTTTAGCATCTGGTTGGGTCTAACTGACTGACTGACACGTGCCCAACAACCAATTTTTCGGTGAAACTATAAACAAGACTAAGTGCAGTTAGATTTCATTATAACCTGAATATGCGAATAGCAAGTGGATGTTGGTTGATGCGGCGGTGGACGGACTGGATTCATGGCTGTTTGGATGTTGATTCGTCTGTTTTTTGTTTCTTTCTTTCTTGTCACAAATAAGAAACCAGAAAACGAGAGATCTTTCCAAGTCTCAGTCGCCACTCAGAGGTTCAGCACATAAAAATATTTGGAGTACAAATACATAAATGTTTTTACGAGTTCAGAAACATGTTGTAGATCTTGGTAATGGATGGAATTACAAATGTAACACACGGACGCGATAGGCAAAGGTAACAACTAAATTATGATTAGAGACGAATCCGCTTCGAACGGGTGAGTGAGTGAGTGCTGGATGATGACAAAATAGTTCAAATGTCGAAAGTGCGACAATTGTGCGTGACGTACTTTTGCCTACAACGACTCTAATCGACCACGAGTGTGACATTATGCGCGTCACATTTAAACAGTCGTAAAATTGCCCAACGAACGTTCATATGTGCCCAAATGGTGCTAAAGTGAGATGTGTCCACTGGCAACCCCAACAAACAACAACAGTCCAGTTCTAAAGAAGTCATAAAAACCAGGTTAACATCACAGTTACAATTACCGACTACGGGCACATACCTACACACACACACACACACACAGAGGTACTTGTGCTTCCACTTACTACTTGATGTAGTTACAAATTATGATGGATTTTGACCTCCGCGCGCCAACCGGTTTGTCACACTTTTGAGGCTAGGCACGTCTCACGTCTGCAACAAGAGGTCAATTCGTTACGAGTACACAGAGAATTGGATTAACCGAATAAACGACCGAAGATGGGACATACATACGTATGTACATGTAGAATCAACAGGTTTGCCCTGTTTCCTAAGGCTGTGGACCCACAGTTCCACATCGTGTTTTACGAGTAGCGTTAATTGTTGTGTGGTTTGGTTTTGGGGTTCTGCTCTACGCAGAATTGCAATAAAAATGGCTTAAATCACCGATGTTTTCATTTTAATTGTCATGGGTTTCTTTCTCTGTTACATGGTTTTTGGAACATGTTGCCGTTTGTGAGTCTCACTGACCACCAGTTTTATAACATGCGATGACAATTTCCATTCAATTTCTTGGAATATACGATTTATGATCGTTGCATACATTAGACACACCCTTACTTTCTGAAGATATGTGTTCAAGTCCTTGGGGGTTTTTGATCCAGAAAAGAAGAGGCGAGGCATGTTTTTTTAGATATTTGTCGTCTAAAGCATTTTTAGCTACATAGAGCATCACGGTCCATTTGACGTCTACACGTTTAACTTGTAACTGTCCTGAGAAAAATGTGTTGAATGTTCCAACAGTCGAATCTGCGTAACTTCCTTACATATTTCCATTAACATGAACAATGATTTACGGCCTTTCCAGGTTTCGAACTTGGGTTTACTGTGTCATAGTCACACACACTACCAAAAACCTGCTTAACTAAAAACGTTAAATACGTGAAATATTAAATTGAAATCTGTTTACATTAAACAATCCTATTGCAATTCGAATAATTGAGAAAGTTTCAGTCGGGTAAACCGTCATTTCTATACCCCCACCCTCAGTAAAAACATATAATTTTCCGAATTCCAGAAGTCGAAGTAATGGTATGTTTGTATGTGGGTTACCAGAAAGGGCAAGACCGACACCTTTGGATCCGGAAACACTCCAGCACTTCCTCGGTAAATGTCCAATAATCAATGCGTTTAGAAGAAGTTTTCTTTTTCGGAAATGTGGATCTAACGCACTCCGAAATTCTATATATCTTTGGTTCAATGTTTAAAAGCTGCATACCGATATCGAAAACGTATATTAAATAAATTTAAATAATTATTTTAATAACCTTAATATAATGAAATTGCTTTGTGCAGACTAAGTGAAATTGTTTTAGTCACAGTCTGACGACATACTTGTCATAGCCGTACAATCTTAGTATCAATCAAACGGATAGTAAATACGCATTTAGATTTTGGTCATTAGAAAGACACGGCATGTAAATCAATTGTTTGAAAATAAAGATTACTTACTACAACAACAGATGACCGGATTTGTAAATTTATATAAGAGGTACTAAATTGGAAATGCTACTCCTACAAGTTTTTCTCAAAAACTTTATCTAGTGAAATCTTTACTAAATACTGAATTTGGATACGATTATATTGGGCGTAGTAAAATTTGTATTTCCAAAGTGAACATAATGGTACGGAAGGAGCGTGGCAATATAGCCCATGCACAATCAAATGCGTACACTGATACAAATTAATCCGTACTGGAATTAAGCCGTAGCGGTGTCAAAAGTATGGTAAGCACGGTTTTCCCTGAACCAAGATAATAAATCTTGATTTCAGTACGGATTTTTTTTAGCTCGGAATTCTTAATTTTATCCATAGTTGAGCCCGAAAGGGCTTGATTTTTAGGATAGATTTAAGTTCATTATAGGATAGAAGTAAGTTTGAAATGAACTTATGTGTAGACCGCTTGAATTAATTTAAGCCCGAATAAATACTTGAAATTATCGGAAACTGGGATTGATTTAAAATTAATTTCACAATATTTTTCTTCTAAGAATATTAAATTCATAATGAGATGAGTTCAAAATGAATTTAAAGAGAGTATATATTTTTATCCGGTCTCAGATTCGTCTCTCCAAAAATAGTTCTGAGAATTTTTACTCTTACCTCACTGCAAATTGGACTTATTTATTCCTAATAAATATTTAAGTACACTTAGACGACATTTGCAATGATTTCTTCTCTAATCATTGTTTTATTATGTGCTATAGTCTTCCGTAATTAGGTAAACGAGAATTACAAATATAATTAAACGAGAAAGCAAACAATTTTTTTTTAAATAAATCAATTATTATACACTCCATCATAGGATGGAGTATATACTAAGTTTGTCATTCCGTTTGCAACACCTCGAAAGAGTGATCTGCGACCCTATAAAGTATATATATTATCGGTCAGTGTAACATTCTAAGACATTCTAGCGATGTCCGTCTGTCCGTCTGTTGTCTGTTGAAATCACGATAGAGTGCGAACGACCAACGCTAAGAAGCTGAAATTTTGTAGGAAGATGTTTTATGCCCATAAGCAGGTTAAGTTCGAGAATGGGCAATAACGGACCAAAGGGGAAAAAGTTCCCCTTTACGGGACTAAATATATCCCGGCCATAATCAAATTTTTCAAATATTTTTTTTCACTACATCTACACTAAGTTTATATAATTTATAGATGGGGAAAAAATTCCGTGGACCCTTGGGGCCCAAAAAAGGGCCCATGATAAACATGCGCATATGGGTATCGAAGTGCAACGAAATTTACTCACGAACCCAAATATGCCTTTATTTTCATGATTTGCCTAAATTTTTTGATCCGGTTTCTGGGACTATCGGGTCACCAACGGCCCAAAAACCGTCCCTTGACAAACATGGACATATGGGTATCGAAATGCAACGAAATTTTCTCGCGAACCCAAATATGCATTTATTTTCTTGATTTGGATAAAATTTGTGATCGGGTTCCTGGGACTATCGGGTCACGAGCGGCCCAAAAACCGGCCCCTGACAAACATGGACATATGGGTATCGAAATGCAACGAATCCATGATGGAGGGTATATAAGATTCGGCCCGGCCGAACTTACTATTTGTCCACTTGTTTCTTATTAAAAGAATTTTTGTACTTGATTTTAAAACTATCCCATTTATACTTGTTTTAAGAATAGCTAACTACCAATCACACGATTTTAGTTCAAATTAAGAGTATTCGGCTTGAATTTAGAATGTCATTTTTCTGTCTGTGTAGGTTTGGGAAACAATTCACCCATGTCAAGTTTCAAAGATATTGGTTAATTCTACCGAAAGTTATCGGGCGAACTAGCCAGACATATTAGACACATTTGAAAGTCATAAATCGAATTTGGTGAAAACATATCTATGGTCAATCCATCATAACCGTATTTTGAGGATATAGGGACCAGAATTATTGTACCAAAACGTGCATATTTTCTATAAAGTGGCTGCAAAATGAAAAGGTCCATAACTCTTTCAGAGATTTTCTTCAAATATTTACAATATACGATAGAACTGTTAATCGGGCACAGTTAAGCTGACATAGAACTGTTGTTTATTGTCAAACTTGTGCCGATTTGTGGCACCCTTAAACATCTTTAATGTTCAAGAAAAAATTCTAGATATAACTTTTGGTCATTAAAATTCGTTTTCATATTTCTTAAAAGATTTTCTATCAACAGCACCACGGACGGCCTCATCTGCTTTTGCAAGTACCGTACTTCTGACAAATTGTCTGGGGGAAGTTACCAAAGACCTCGTCCAGGCAGATCTAATGAATCTTGGTGTGACCAACTAATACCCACGCACATACGACAGACGCGCATAAAGTTTATTGTGTCACACTGAAAATGTCACACTTTTTGTGCTAAGAAAAAAACACATTGAGGCATACAACTTAAAGCGTCACATTTTGAATATACGCGTTTAATCTGGTTTGGGTGTTTTGGAAATAAGAACACAGTAGGTGTTACATTCTGCAGCTCCCACTGGAGAGAGTGGAAACAGTGCGACATTCTCCCATTCATTGCAGGCAACACGTTGACAAACCAACTCGAAATCTGTAAGAAAAGAACACTATGCACAAAAAAAGTTTAAATTTTTTTTATCATGTTTTGCGCCCTGTTTTTGAAGATCGCATTATCAGCCGCAGAGCTGATGTCGTTAGGCTACTGCATGGCCAGTCATTTGAATGAAATTATTTTCCATTATTAACCGGAAGGTTAATTTGGGAAAATATCCAGTAGTTTTTTTTAATAGAATTTAAAAAAAAAAGTTATTTGGCGGACCCTGTATATCGAATAATATTTGGACTTTGGAAAATTCTCTTAAAACGTACACTTTTTTCTTGCTGAATAAATGGTCACTGTAACAATTGGTCAATGGATGTTGTGAAATAAGTACACCGAGCGAAAAAACAATATCAAATTGATATTTTCGTTAACGAATTGATATTAAACGTAAACAAAATGGGGCTAAGTGCGAAAAATATCAATATGATATCGTTCAATATCAAATGCCTCGGTCGCTATTTTCTCTTGGAATAAATAAATAATAAATTATATGCACAAAAATATCATTTTGTGCAATATCAAATCAATATTTCAAAATATCAATATGATATTGCTATTTTTCGCTCGGTGTACGTTAACAAATTAAATAGATTCGATGACAAATATCGAACATTGTCTTCTCAGTTCAATTTTCTTAATTTCCGAACATATGCATCCTCGTTATAGATTGGTGAAAACAATCAGCCATGGTTTTGATTTTCCCGAAATTGTATTCACGGGCACAAGTGTGACGTATTTTCACCGGTCAAGAAGTAAATAATTTGTAGGATGTTCAGTATTGTTATCGCATTGAATAATTTGAATAAATCTACTTAAAATCAAATCCTATTTTCACATTCACTGAAAACTAAAATAAAATATACTAAACAGGAGAATAATAGTAGGTCGTGCGAAAAACTGTAGACATGCACATAGAAAAAACGTGTAGCAAATCGACTAAAGAAATCTCATCATTATATTACTTCACCCTGGTACAGATAAGTCGAAAACCCGTTTGGTCTTTGGCACTTTCGCTGTGATAACTGAGTTGTTGTTCTGGCAATCAAATATCTTAAGAAACCCTTTATGTGTGTAATAGGGGTAATGAACCCACAAGAGGTCCGAGACGTAACACTTGCTTCATAGGACACCTACGAAAAAATTAAGAGAATTCCTAAAATTGAGCACTGACATTTGGCAGAAAGATATTAAGCCCCAAAGACAGTACGAAGTATCTGGGGGTCATTTTTGACAGGAAACATACTTGTAAACCTAACATTATGGATAGGATCAACAAAACCACTCTCTACGCATGTAAAATGACCATAGGAAAGCGCTGTGGTCTATCCCCGAAAATAGTATACTGGATTTACACCATTGTTGTCAACTTTCGCATGATTCCATCAGAACATAGGGTGGATTAGAATATAAATAGTTATGTAAGAATCTATGTTTCTTTTGTAATAAACTAGCTGACCCGGTAGACTTCGTCCGACCCAGAAAAATGTTGACTTAGCTGACACGGCCCGGATGGCTGATCCTCGCGTAGCTGTACTTTTAGACCTGTAGCTGTGGATATATCCTTATACATGTTTGCATACGAAAAGTAGTTACGTGCATTCAATCGAAACAAATTGGAATTTCTAATTTTGAAAAAAATTTGCATATGATTTAATGCACTCATCGCAAAGATTGCTGATAAACAAACTTGTTTGTCTCTTCTGCAGGAGCAACGTGAAAAGCGCCGATGATTTACCGGCTGTCGAGCATGTCCATGGGAAAAACAGGGAAATTCTAGGTTTATTCCACAGTCTTTCAATGATTGTCCTTGCGATTTATTAATCGTCATTACGAATTCAAGGCGAACTGAAAACTGGACGCGCTTGAATTGGAATGCCAAGCTGGTTGAAATCATTGTTATCCTTAGAATCAGTTTCTTTATCTGTTTTTTTAACAGCTAGTCCTGTTCCATTGCAAATACTTGGTTTGTTCAGATTGGGTAACCGACCCTACTTTGAACTGCAAATTGTACTGCGGCAATCCTGGAAAATCCCGTGAGTTAAAGAATTCAGTTGGATCTGTAATAGAATCGATCGACTGAAATAAATACAATTGATCACCGATTTGAATTGACATTTTTGTTTTAATAATTTGCTTCAATACAGGGGAAATGTCGCTACTAAATCTTCTGTTGACGTTGTGAATTGCAAAAAAAAAATGTAGGTGGAAGCGACAACTGAAATTTCCCCATTCTCAATGTCCAACAATTGTTTCGAAAACACATCCGCTGATTGACAATTTAGATACTCGACCAGTAACTAAATCTTTGGCAGCAGACTCCCAAAGATACATCGGAACCTACACCTGCACCCGCATGTAAAAGAATCCGCTCTCCACAGGAGGAATCTGCCGAAGCTGCAACAGCGAAGAGAAAGAGCTTCTTGACATCAGGTAGGACAAAATCTTCCAATCCGAAATCAAAAGAAGTCTCTAAGCAGAATTCTGGCGTTAGTAAGAAGGAAGGTCGAAATCCTACCACGACGTCGGACAACTTGCCGCCTCAAGGAAAGGCGACCTATATCTCGTATATCTCTACAAATTCGATGACGCGTTTCTGGCAAAATGGTAAGTCGGACGACATTGTTTGTATTTCCTCCTGCAGAACGCATTTTTTTCGAATTTCCGAATAGCGAATAGATAAATAATTTGCGACATTTCAACATATGATTGTCCTCGTTTTGACGAATCACCAAACAAATTCATATAGATGACATTTGTGTTAGTTTCCTTTACATATATATTGATGACGACACTGATTGATTTTATCATTAGAGTTTTCAAGGAAGGAAATATCAAGAAACTTCTGGTCAGCATTCACTGGTGGCAGCAATGTTCCTGCACGATGGTAAATTTGTCCTTGAATCTGTAAATTTAATAACAAATTCTCGAACAATATCCTCGAAGGTAGACATTATTTCGTAGCGGAGAAACGTTATGAATCCTAGATGTGGATTTGTACGAGGTGTTTGTGAGTGGCAGAAATAAGTTACTTAATAGGCAAAATATCGCGTTTAAAACAATTATTTTTGACAAATGTTGTTTTGTTATTATATAAAGTTGCCCCAAACTATGAATCTTAAAGTCACACATTGTCATTTGTTCTAGTCAAGAGTATTATTGTGATGTAAATTTTTCAAAAACCGCGCAAAGCTTACGAAGTTTATTCGCGTTAAACATGATTCGTTTTTTGAATTGTCTCAGTTTTTCACTACGATTTTGTAATTTTTCAATTTGAAACGTCATTCTCACAAAAGAAATGACATTGACATGAAAAAAAATTTAAAACATTCGAAATATTATTTGGTATTGTTAAACTAACAAAAAAAAAAAGAGTAAAATTTTAGTTAAAATCTTCCAGGATTTTATATTTTTCTGGAAATTGTCCAACATCCTATGTCCTTCCTTGGGCCAACACGAATTCATCAAGCCCAAAATCGTGAAAATCGGACGATCCGTTATAAAGTTATGCGTGTTCACACGGACGGCATTCTCTTTTATAAATATAGATACCCTCTTTAATGAAACTGATCATAAGCAGTGCTACCACTTTGAGGCGAAGAAAATGTAGCAAATCTGCTACATTTTTTGTTAAAATGTAGCAGATTTTCAAACACTGGGAAATAGTGTATTGTGGAAAACTGTGCCTTGGAAGGATACATTATGTTTAAAAAAAATCAAATCAGATTCAATTAGTTGATTTTTTAAATAAAAAATAATTTATTTTATTTAAATCGATTGGGACACTTTTATGAAATTCATAAACTGAAAAATACCGGCGGCAACCCGCCGCACAAAATATATCGACAACGGCAGCAATTCGGTCTGTGCTATGCAATCTTCTTCGGCGCTGGTGTTTGTTTTGTGGTTGTCAAATATTTCCAGCCTGTTGTCAAAAATTTACCTAGCCCTAATTCATAACGGGATTTTTTTTTTGTTATTTCACGAATGTACACAAAATGTAGCAAAATCAAAATGTACGTACATAAATTTAAGGATGAAGAAAAAGTAGTAGATCTACTACAATTGTAGTAAAGTGGTAGCGCTGATCATAAGTGATTCTCTTCACCGGATACTCTATTGAAATGCAAAACACTATCGCAAACGATGCCTTTTCCACCGCCGTTGGTCAAATTTAGTCGGCTCCATTTTCAAGTAACCGAAACCAATGATGTCAACTTCACGCTATAGTCTTGTGCTTTTCGTTTTCGAAAATATGTTGTGAATGTGCATGGATGGCCAAACTGGTAGCCGTGAGACAAGTGCTAAAATGACCCACCGAGGGTATTTGGTGAATCAGTGCGGATACATTATCCATGTATGGCGGTAGTGTCGTTGTTTGATTTTATCCGACATTTATTTGATTTCAAAATAATTATTTAACAGAATCACATACGAGTACCGACACAATATTCTGCAATTCTTGCTGAATATGCTTCTGAGAGTGAAAGTCATTTTCCAAATTTACAAATTGTGACACAACACGTGAGCATGCTCACTTCGGTTAAGCGATCAGGTTTTCCAAATATCCTATCAAATCGGAGATATTTATCTGCGTCGTGCTCCATATCCGTAATTTTGACTTTAACTAAGAATGGTTTACTTCAAAAATAAGCATTCGTGACAAAATTATGCAATGGAGAGAAGGCAATGTTTCGATTGTGGATCGGTGAGTGGAGATATTTATTCATCTCAATAAAGCCGATGGCGAATTCAAAGAAATGGCCACGTTCGTTGAATATATTTTATGTTTGCCAGGAACTTCACCATCAGTGGAACGAATCTTCACTGCAGTGAACAAAACTTGGACGTCAGATAAAACCCGATTAGATGTGCTAACATTGAAAGCGATTCTGACCGTCAAATGTTAGGTTAGGTTGAATGGAGGATCGGTCATGTACCATGGCCGTCTCATGCCGCTGACATACACCTAGGCCAGCAATTCGGCCTGTTGTGCGCTCCTGGTTTCTTCTACAAATTCCCTTCCCCTTTTTCCTACGTTAGGAATTCGGTCCCCTCTCTAAAGTTCCTTAAATTCCTTATGTCTATTGCTTTACCGACCGACAGATCATCTAAGGTGTCCTCTCCTAACTGGACCTCTCTCCTGACCTGCGAGAAAGCAGGGCACTGGCACAGGAATTGTTCCGCCGTCTCGGCGTCCTCTCCGCATGCCCTGCATTCGTCGCTCTGGGAACATCCTATTCTAAATAGGTGTGCCCTTGGGCTAGTGTGTCCTGTGATGACCCCAACTACCTTACTCAGTTAATTTTTGTTAAACCCGAGAATTCTCTTCTTTTTTCTTGTAATCGAGGTTTCCCCAGGTTTCCTTTGTGGTTCTTCCCACCTGTTCTTCTTGTCACCTTAAGGCATGGGTCGTCTTCATCCATTCCCTCAACTCCTTTTTTGTCTCTAGAAAAGGTTTAGACAGTTGCAGAGAATTTTTTTTTTTCAAGAAAATTTTTTTTTTTCAAGAAAAATTTTTTTTTTCAACAAAATTTTTTTTTTCAACAAAAATTTTTTTTTTCAGCAAACATTTTTTTTTTAACAAAAATTTTTTTTTCAACAAATTTTTTTTTTTCCGAAAAAATTTTTTTTTTCAACAAAATTTTTTTTTCCACAAATTTTATTTTTTTTCGAAATTTTTTTTTACAAAATAGTTTTCTCAAAATATTTTTTACAAAATTTTTAAAATTAAGTAACAAATACTTTCTCAAGCAAATTAACGGGCGCCATAAGCGCATTACAACTTACTAGTTTAGAAATATAGAGCAACATTTTGGTTTATTCAACTCAAACCCATAACAAATAAGTCGGTACATTACATCTTTGTCCAATTTTGATTTGTCATGTACGGAACGGTCGACCACAAGTAAGTAAATATTAAAAGTTTATATATATTTTGAAAAGATATATAGTAGTAAGTTGTTGCATTTGGGTGAACGTGACGAAGAAATTCGCTGAATCCCTACCGAATGACGTTTCTCTGTATTTTATTTGTTGTGGTGTAGCAAATAATTAACAAGTCATACAACTCTCATTTGCTACGCAGGGTATTGTAAAACATTACAAAATAAAATGGTTACCATATAACGAATTAGTTCGTTCGTTATGAATCGTCGAAAATAAAATGCAATTGTCCAATTTCTAGGCCTAAAAAGCTCTCTAAATTAATTGCACATTTAATAACTTTATAAAACAAGAATAAAGTCAAATTCGCTAAATTAAATTCCCAGGAAACTTTTAATTGTTGCGTTAGAGATTAAAATCAAACAACGACAAAAAATCCGTATTATCCGATTATAAATAAAAATATGTGGCGTTTTTACACTAATACATGTGGGGCAAATGCGAGAAATCTATTTTATTAGCATGGCAATCATGGCGCACTGAAATGGATAAACAGCTGATTGGTATCAGAAACATGTCAACTATATATATACATACATACATTATTAACAGCTGTTACTGAAAACATATGATTACTAGAACAAACACTATCATTTCTAATGTTTGCAAAGAAAAAGGGCTTCGACTGTTGAACATACTAAAACTGTCCAGCGCTGACATACTAAGGATTGCGTTGGTGTGGCTAAATTGCTAAATATAGATTGTCCAGACGAGTATATTTGATAGATCTAAAAATAAATGGATTATCCCACAGACGACTACATGATGGACTGGTCACCGAACTACGGAAATTTGCCCATCGAGGTATGTATGTTGTATGTACGAACAAAAGAAGCAATTGTACTTGGTATTGTTAGCACCTTTAAACATACACAATGTTAAAAAAGTCTACATACGATAACTAATTTTTCCAGTTTCCAAATAAAAATATTGACTACGATATTTGTTATTTTACTTATAAAAGACACATCCATATCGATTCCAACATATCGAATCTTCACTAGTCAATAAGGAGTCAACACACTTTCGATGTCTATTTGACGGTTTAAGAAATATATATGCTAAATAAAAATATGAGAGCAGGATTAATTGGCCCAATTTCATATCGTATGTAGAATTTTGTAATACGGTGTAAAATATTTTCACGTGATACTGACGTTGTATTGGTGATTGATCACTGCTTTGTTGTTCTGCCACTAATTCTCATTTTTATCTTTGCTTTTACTAATACGCTTTTAAGTGGTCGACAACTATAAACATTTACGTATTTTTTAATGAAAATTATGGTCAGTCATCAGACCACAGCCAGTAACCGGAAGAAGAACCTGAGTTGTAATGAAAGTATTTCAGATTGATAAGTGTACTTTTCTGAGCGGGATCCCGTCTTTTTTTTAAAAAAAAATCAGTTCGCTTTTTGATTGGAAATGCTTATGTGGGGATTATGGGCCATACATACCTATGTATGTGCAACATGGACACATATCAGGAACAACTCTTTTGTAGGACAACTATAAGATCTTGGGTGTTATTGGATTAATATATCAGGAAACTCTTATGAACGACTAGGGTTTAGGTTATTTTTTTCGCCAACAAATCTTTCAATTCTGGCTTTTAACTGGGGTACGGAACCTACTCGTTACACATTGTATACGGTGAATCAATCTTATACAACTTTTTTTTAATTTAAATTCAAATTTAGTTGTATTTCTTTTTTTTTAGACTCTGACAGACTCATTAACCATTGGAATGAAGTAGTAAAGTTTGTACCACCTGATACCCTGTCCTGGTAAGAGAATTTGTTGCTAAAGATAGACCAAGACAAACTAATTTCGAATCTTTCTTATATTTAACTAGTTTTGTATGTGAATGCAATTTTCTAGTTTTAACCGAAACATGGATTAAGTATAATATTCTCAACTCTTAAGTGGTCTGTAACGAATATGAGATCTATGAAAGGGATCGGTCTATTCGTAGAATTGATGGTGTTTTCATGGCAGTACATTGTTCAATCACGTCTTCTTTAATTGTATTTTCTGTTATAAAAGACATTGAGGTAATATGTATTATCGTAAATACACATTTATCATCAGTTGTTATATCCCTCACAAATATTGAATTATGAATTTCATGGAAACCATCTCTAGATAAGATTATTTGTTCGATATTGTTATAGTGTTTCGGGGTTTCAATATGCGTGATGTATTTTAGACTTCCTGCTCTAATACTGGTCATATTGTTTCGTCTTCTTTTTTTCCTTTTGATGGTTTTTCATCATGGTAAGCCTCAATCAGTTTAATAATTTTGTTTGCCCTGATGATAACTAACATCCAACGTTGGATATTTCTCGTCATCCTAAAACTCTAATAAGTAACACTGCTACTTATTTTATCTTTAGAGATGCAGACTTTTCTTCTCTGCGAGCACTATATCTAGCATAGTTTTACTCTAACCTATTGCTGATGTTTGTTTATCTGTACTAACTGCCTGTTTCCATAAAACGAATTTGTTCGTTCGTCACAAATAGTCAAAATTGAAAGCGCATTAAAATGGATTCATATCAGCAATAAGAGCTTATTCTTTTGGTATTGTGTTCCATATGTCGATATCTAACATATATCTGAAAAATCTGAATTAAATAATGCCTAAAACCCATTTTATAATGCTTTCAATATTGACGATTTGTAACGAACGAACAAATTCGTTTTATGGAAACAGGCAGTAATAGTTTTTAAGAATAACATAGACTCGGGTCCGCCATGGTTTACTAAATAACTGCATAGCTTCAGGAATTGTAAAAATATGCTTTTTTTAAGAAATGTAGAAGTAATTATAGGGCTCGGATTATGTCAATTACACGAATGAAATCGCATACAGGCGTTGTAAATAAATCGTAATAACCAAACTCACTATTGAACAGAAGTTGAATATCAATAAAAAGCAAATTTTATTATTATTCGGTAAATTATTACTCGGTAACCTGTCGAACAGATCTCTCACAAAAATAATAGTAAGCAACTACCCAAGTACTGAACCCGGAGTGAGCCCACATCGCAACGGTTGGATGCCAGAAACATATACTATGGTTTGGCATTTGAAGAACTCGAGGTCATCCCAAGAATGTATACAAGTCGCTGCGGTAATAGTTGATGGGCCAATATTAAACTGACCTATAGGCAACATTGCACTTATATGCTTCTAAGTCCCGCTATTTTGATTTGTTTGACCTGCGGTTTTCCCATTTTGTAGCATTATGGGTTGTGCAAGCTTACAGCTCTCTGTTCTATTGTAATATGTGCACGCGTTCTTTCACTAGCCGTTCTCAGTAAAATGAACTTGTCGAAATCGTTTCGCGAAAAAATTATTTATACAAAAAGTGTTGAAACGTTTTAAAATAATTGTCAGAGAATTATTAAAAAAAAAAGTAATCATGAGATAAGTCATTAGTTTGTTTGTAAAATGTAACTCTACTGTCACAGTCAACATCCTGTAACTGACGAACCAAGAACTTTGAATAGCATAGCAGGCATACAGAAATGTTTTTTCGGCCTAGACAAACCAAAAATGCTGGTAATGAAGTGATGCACAAACTAGGTCGAGGTTAAATTGCTTACCGATTAAAAAAATTTTACACAATTCTCAAATGTCCTTCTGTCTGGAATTTGTACAACTCATTTTTGTTCGCAACTTCATCCATCCTCAGGTATTATGTTTGTAATATTTTTCACAGAAACCACTAAAGTAACTTATTTATAAAAAATGATTTATTCGTTTTCTACTTCAATATTATATTCCAGATAATTCTACATATATTTCGTTTTCTACACCACTCAGACCGGCAGGCTGCCGGGGCTACGTGTATTCGTTGGCGCGAAGCTCTCTTTGTTGGAGAGTTTAATCGAAACATTCGAGTTCATTTTGCCAAAGTATGTCTATCAGATCGTCTGGCACCAGCGAAATTCTTTCTCAAATGTCAAAGACCATATCGCTTGTTTTGTTTAGAGGAGGTGACATTCGGTCAAGCGCATGAGATAATGGAACTTATTGGGAAGACAGCAGTAGACATAATATTTGACAATGCAGACATTGGTGATAAGCAGTTTTACGCCATTATGCGTCAACTAACGGAATTGGAGTCGTTGACTGTGACACGTTGTTCGCCACTGTTTATGTCGGGATCTTTTTTGGACGGCAACAGCGATGTGGGTGCCGCCTTTGCAAAGGTTCGTCGATTATCGTTGAAGCATAATCAGTATTTATCAGATGCAATACTGCTGCGATTAACATCTCTTATAGGAGGAATCGAAACATTGGATATGTCCGGATGTCACATAGCTTATCACAACGCCATCCATAGGCGTTTTTATCCCAACGACAGTACATCATCTCATCCCAGTGAGTCGGTATTAACATTCAAATTTATAGCCAAAGTAGCAAATCTCCATAGAAAGCACTTGAAGGAACTGAATCTAAGTCATACTATGCTTAGCGGGCCGGCGTTGCAGTCGTTGGCAATTGGTGAAAATGATGAGTCAGGCCTTAACTTGCAGAAATTGTTTTTAACCGGATGTCAACAATTGAATACGAGTGGAGTGAAAGGTTTCTTACAAACGCAATCCCATTTAGTTTTGTTGGACTTGGGCGATACACTGTGTGTGAACGATGATTGTGTGGGCTGTATTGTAAGCTCGCTGCCCCTATTGAGAAATCTAAATGTTTCTGGTTGTAGTGGCATTACAAACACTGGGGCAGCGCTGCTTGGGAACTTAAAATACCTACAAGTTTTAAATGTATCCCGATGTGATGGTATAACCACAGATGGAATAACCCAGGGAATTGCCCGGATTCCAAATACTGTCTTACACAATTTGTACATGTCTAATTTGAACGTGTGTGAGGAATGTATTAAGGCCATAGCGAGAAATTGTACAGAACTGCGTGTACTTAATGTGGGCCATTGTGTTAATGGTGTGACTGATGTGTCCGTCCAATGCATTGTGGAAAATTTACGCTGGTTGAGGGAGCTATCAGTAGAAGACTGCTTCCGCCTCACAGATGCTGCACTCACCGGTATCAATGTTTCGAAACTAGAGATGAATAGCTCCGCCAACACAACGTCCGGCGCCTTGGAAAACTTCCACCCTACAACTCCATCATCTATGCTCGAACGTGATGCAATGCGTTCATTATCCCCGCAATTTATGAAAATATCATTGCGAAGTAAAGCCGAAGAAGATATTGTACGAGATGCCAATCGTAAACGAGCTCTTTTTGCTGCATACGAACTTAATCTCGTTGACGATGCCACAGTGGTAGACGGTTTCAGTATACAACAGCTCAAAGGTCTTCGATCGCTCAACCTGAAAGGTTGCAATAAAATCACAGATGTCTCCCTCAAATATGGTCTTAAATTTGTTGAATTGCAACGGTTGTACTTATCCCATTGTCAGCAAATATCATCGATTGGTATGGAGGCGTTAGTGCTAAATTGTACTTCTATTGAGGAGCTGGATTTATCCGATTGTTACAACATCAACGACAAGACAATACAGTTGGTCACAGCAAAATTAAGTCGTTTGCGTGCGTTGCACATAAGTGGATGCTCTCAATTGACCGAGCACAGCGTCGACGCAATTCTAATAAATTGCAAATGTCTACATGTAAGTTCACATTCATCCAGATATTAAACATCTCTTCAGACGGCTTCTCTGCCAACTCTGCCCCAAAATACGGAAAAAAATACGTTAAAGGTCCAGAATTCAAATCAAAAAACAAGCATACATAGACTAGCCAGTGGATCTCTAAAATTACCATTAATACTGTTAATGTATTTAAAAAAAGATATTAATGGTTAAAATCCAACAAATGCAAAAATGTTACCCTACCTTTTTTTTTTATAAAAGTCGTGTGGTATCGACGTATGTAGCGGGGATCATAAAGCAAACTAATTTTTTCAATACAATACATATAAAGGAATACTAATTAAAAAGTTAATTGGAGACGTCGAAAGTCCGGTTTACGTTTTCAATAGTTTTCATGCCACTGTAGCGCTCACCATTAACCGATATTGTGTTTCCAATTGTGCGAAATCCACTGATGTACTTAATGGTTCTATTAATTTGTTTATACAACTCAGGCGCTGCGAGTATTTTCCTAATTGTTGTCCACCTACGCCAAGCGTAACGACTAGGAAAATGAGCACTACGTCCATTTTTTAAAAATTTCACCAGATTAGAATATGTGTTTTGTGATTGTTGACAGAGAAGCTTTTTCGTATGTATGTGTCCCACTTGTATTCAATATTATTTGTCTTATATCTATTGTAGACACTTTCAGTTTATCGATGTCGATGCATGTACGGCAATATTGAAGACCGTTTGGCCGATTTGCCCACGTTACGTAACCTGAACATGGACAACGCCGGAAGTTTGGATAATGCCGATATCTTTCGCTTGAAGAAACGTCTCGATTACTGATATTTTGCAGCTATTTTTATTGTTTCTATACTCTATTATTTTCAATTGTACAATTTTCATTAACAGCAGAGATCTCTGTGGCTCTACCATTGGATTGTAGATTTGGATAGATCTCAAAGGTGTACCACAATATGGACGCAATTTGTGCTGTGTATGCTCTCAACACGATATCTTAACATCGAAACAAAAACACATTATTTTATTCTACATGCACGATTGATTCATTCATGTATCAGACACAATCGAATACCGGCAGTTCAAGTTTCTGTTACCCACTGTTCATACACTGTAGTTGTTTAGGAGTAAAAAGTAAAACCGCTCCTACTGTAAGAGAAAATTCAACTGTCGATATATAATATTCACTGGCATGTGTTTGTATCAAAAAGATTTTGGTCGATTATAAATCATTAATTTCTAACTGTGATCAAAAAAAAAAAATTGTAAGCATAATTAATCAATTGCATATATTTACATATATAAAGAATTTTGATTTTTTCATCGTTATTGTTGTTGTTTAAATTTGCATTATCTAATGTCACCATACTCAAACAAACATAACGAGACCTAAACGTGAAAAGACTTAAGCGCCAAAAATAATATTAACAGAAGAGGGTTTTTTGTAGTTAAGTTTGGGATACAATTGAATTTGCTATATCTTTGTAAATATAAATTTTTAATATTTTGGGATTAGGAAATAGTCTAATTTTTTTATGGAATTTCATTAAAAAAGCGAGTTTCGAAAAAATGGCGCTTACGTCTTTTTCGAGGTAAGGGCTCGATTAGATCTATAGAGAATCTATGGAGTAAGATTTAATCATTCTATTGCCAATCACTGCGACGTTGGACATGTGACGCAATGACAGATTTATTAAATAGTATCCATTCTGATTAATATCTGTGCATATAATCGTTACAAATATACAATTGCTGGAAATTATGTTTAAATTATTGGTGTCAAATAAAACATAGTACATTTAAAACCAAATTAATTTGACTGCGTTATTTACTTTTGTTAATGGAATTTTTTTACTCGAATTCGGTCAGGATTTGGATGTTGGATTCGACTTCACACAAACGAATTTTAGAAAATAATAAGAGTATGTCCGTACTCTTAATGTTGGTCCCTCCCTACATGCTTTGTACAAATTGTAAGGAAGTGTATAGCATTGCCACTGGTATGATTTATTTGGAAGTCTTTATAATTACGTGTATGCATATATGTTAATTTATTTATAAAAAAAAATGGCCATTGATACGAAACAAAGTAATAGAATTGTAAGAGTTTATAATAAAATTAAATACTTTATGATTATTAAGTAGGGAAATATATGGTAATAAATACTTTGTGGATAGAGTAGAAGGGGATATAAAGTGGGGTTAAAAATGTCATGTGCATTAAAAACAGCAAGATATACATCGAATGTAGATTGCATATACAAATTACTCGGGTGGCGATTTGTGTGTACCCCAACCGTGAAAGCATTTCGTAAAACGTTTCGACTCTTTATTCTTGAGGGTTAGGAATAGTTTGCGAGGACGCTCGGATTGTTTGATACGCATGTGCTGAATGTAAACCTAGGAGCAAGAAAAATGTTCTATAAATTCTGACAAATGCATACATTATATAAATTACTTGTGCGGATTTGTAGGCAAGTTTTATCTCCACTTCACTGCAGCGAGACCCCAGCCAGAGGAACACTTGGTCGCCATTGTCCAGAATCATAATGTCGTCGTCGGCTAAATCATCTTGGCAGAAGTCGGTACATTTTTCCGCCACTGTAAAATAGCCCTTTTCATTGGAACATCTAAACAAGCGAGTAAAATTCATGTATTCGGCATTTGTGTCGTAAGATTTACGTCCACCCAATGCGACCCAGAAAAAGTTTTCCGGTTCTTCTCCTTCATTGAGAATCTGCAAACTGACCCATGGGCTACTAAACATCTCTTCGGCAATATCTTGAATTAGCTTTGCTTCCTCTGGGCAACTTTTTGAGCCAAGCCAAACATAAACTATGCCCGATTGCGATTCATCATCGCTTTCGAATGGCACATACAAAATGTAACTGTGAATGTCAAGAGTTTCAGTATTAAATTGTGACTAAATTGGTGAGTGCATACATACCAAAATGACGAATTCAGATAAGTGGCGTCCGGTTGGATTTGTATTAGACGGGTAGTTAGGGCACCACCATTTGAACGCAGATGGAAAAACTCTACGATTGGTTTACAATCAGGTGTCTTTATTTTGTCCTTACGTTTGCCAGAGTGTATGATGAATTTGCGCTTAAAGTGTGCTAAAAATTTCAGATTTTCTTGTTGTTGGTGTATTCGTACCACCTCCAGTTCTTCGCCGAACATTGTTTTGAATTTTTTTTGTAAGGTAAACGTAAAAGTTAACCAACCCATGTTGCCGGCATTACGTCCCTGCCAAAAGTATACAATACATTGTATTTCATCATCTGGCGGCGGTTTACTGTCATCGAGCTCGGTGCCCTCTTCCTCGTCGTCTACGGGTATGCAGTAGCGACAAAGGAAAACGTAACATTCTCCAGTGTAAAAATGACCCAACTCCTCTTCGGGTAGTCTCACAAACTTTTTGCCTTCCAGAACAAATGCCTCCATAGCTTCTAAATCATAGTTCCAATCCTCCTCCAACTGTTCCGCTTCACAAAGCGGCATAGGATTTTGTCGGGGCATGAACAATGCAGCCAAATCCGCTCGAGTTTCTTGCTGCCTGGCCCACTTTGTCAAATCTGCCCCTGTCTTCGCCACTGAATTGGCTGTACGGGTAAAATCAACAGCCATAACTTCATCCCAGCCAATAAATTTCGATTTGAACATCTGAGTTTCTGAACCTTCCTGTAATCGTGTCACTAGTGCATAGCTCGGTCTTAAAATCATGTTAAATAATTCACGTGATAACTTTATTGCTGCTGCTCTAACCAAGCGTGTTGACTTCTTTCCAAACCACACAAACAAATCGGTGAAGCAATCAAGAATATAAACATTTTTGCTGACGAGTAAATCGTTGACTAGTTTTTGCTCGGGTACTTCCACTTGAGGCAACTCCAAGTAGCCCATTCCCAACTGTACTTGATAAAGTCTAGGTATTGATGGTGTAAAATTATCTTCAACATGTTGCACAACTTTTTGCTTTGGCGCATCTTCTGGATCAGTTTTCAAATAACGCCACAATTCTTCACTTTCGTTACCTGTAACAGATACGATATGGAAATTGGAATGACAACACTTCGACTATAATTTCGGGGTTTGAACTACCTTGCATTTCCACGATAATTTCACATTTATTCTTCCTTTCGGTTTTGTTGATTTTTTCCGCCATTAGACGCGTTTTCGAGTTGAGTGTGTTCTTCGAACAACGTCCCAACCATATGTACATTTTGACGCCACAGTCCAACACGAATGAATAACGGGGATCCAGAGATTCAAAACTCACGGCAACTGGTTCCATGTGTACCGATGCACCCGCAGCATGTACTCGATATAATCGTATGGTATACAGCATGTCTTCGACCGTATAGAATCCAGTGGCTGTCCGACCACCTTCAATGTATGTTAACTCGGTATCGAATAGTCCCAAAAATTCCTCAGATTCGTCATCTGTAAAGAAGAGCCATTTATAAAGAAGGTTATTATTATGAATTAGACGGGTCAAAAGAGGGGAAATCACCATTTTAAATAAACATGAACGAACAAAAACAACAAAATTTGAAGTGAGTAAAAGTTAAAAAAGAACACGAGTATAATATAAAAAAGTAGGAATATATTTATTTTGTCTAGTTGTGCTAACTCTGGCTGATATCATTATTTTTATTAAACGGGTAATTAGCTGATCCTGTTTGTGATAGCATTCCCTCCATTCCGAGACGGCCCATAATGAGTAACAAAAAAATGTATAATCCTTCTATAGTTAGAGACATCCAATAGACTAGTAGACCAGGAATATGAATCAATGTAAATAAAGAATTAAATAATAGGGGCAATCACAAGACAAGATATTCCGTACAACGTTTTGGGAACAAATTACTATATCGAAAGAACAAGGTAGTTTCTGTTATCTTTATTCCACGCAAATTCACACATTTTTTTAGAAATAAATTTGAATTATTAACATTAAAGCCTGCTATTTTATTTATATGATGTTGGTCAAAGAGTATATATTGAAAGAGATTCCATCAACTTCGAAAGTATTTTTTCGGTTGAAAAAACTCCGTCTGCAATTAGAGGTGGGAATAGTTTTTGGGAAATTTTATTTTGGGAAATTGTATTTAAATGAGAAATTTGGAATTGGACATTTTTTGAGAGAAATTAAAACCAATTATGAGTCCGATGACTTGCAGGGAAATAGTGGCGGTGGGGGAGGGGGTTGTAGATCACAACTACAGCAGACGAGCAAACATACGATTCAAATTTTGAAGTATGAGGCTCGCAGAATATTATGAAAGCAATTCTTCCTTTTTTTTGTTGAAATGTATGCACATACAAATACAAAAATATGAAGCCAATAGAGAACGGCAGAAGTATGTAGTAGTTGTATTTGTAAGGGACTAGCTCTGCGCGCACATACGACAAAAAAGGGTTGTATGTGCGCAGAGGAATCAATGAGAGACGGAAGGAAAACACTTCAATAAAAGTGTTTTTTCTTATTGGTTTCTTAATATTTTGAATATTAATTTATCTTCACGCACATCGAAATTGGAACATTTCAGGACATGTTTTAATATAATCCACATGCTCAAGTCTCTTCCGCAAACGGTCACTTTAACTAGATCTATATAGTCTTATGATACTTACTCTGTTCCTCTCGGATTGTACGACACCGAGCACCCAAAAAGTTTCTCAAGTTTACTGCATGTATTGCAGCACAAGCTCTCTTGTCCAATGTTGCAGCATTCCCAATCCAGAAGTAAATTTCCCAATTAAGTTGTCCCATATCATCGAAACTGGTCTTCAAAACAATATAACAATCGCCTTCATAGAATTTGCCGTGGGCCACTTCTTCAATTTTATTGGGCAGAAAATTTTCAATTTCCCATATTGATACACCGGGCAATTGACCATCTTCCTTCTCAAAGAATTTGGAATAATCTAACTGAGGTTTCTCTAAAGATTCGTCCCAACGTTTGGGCTTCAAGGATTCAGGCCGTGCCTCATCAGAGTCATTGCACCATGATCGATTAGCTGCTTCTGCGTCATCCTTGTCCTTTGCTACATCTTTCATGCCTTTAAGTATCTTGGCAGAGTCCTGTGCGGAATCAGTGCGAGGACCTCGGCGTAATCGAATCTTACGAGCTGTCGAGTCCTTTGGCGTAGAAGTTACGGGCACAGAAGGCGGCACAGCAGCCCCAGCCAGTCGTAGTTGCGTTTGTAAGGAGAAATCGATGTTATAAAATTCTACGCCAGAACCCTTAGTGGCCTCCGTTGGTTTTGGAGGCATTATTAAATCAGGGTTATTACGCAAGTCCAACTGATCCAAACCATCTAAGAGATGTATGGCATCGGGTAGGGTAATTAGTCGATTGGATGAAAGATTAAGACGCTTCAAAGATCCGCATCGACATAGTCCTTCGGGTACCATTTCCAATAAATTGTTTGAAGCTGAGAAAACCTCTAAACAGCACAGTTTACCAATACCCGAGGGAATTCCTTCAAAGTCAAGACGATTATCATTGAGGTAAAGTCTGCGCAACAGTGTAAGCTTACACAATGCAGCTGGTAGTAAGGTCAATTCATTGCGGGACAGATTGAGAACCTCTAGGCGCTGCCAGAACTCAACATTGGAACTTAGTTCCGTTATGACATTTTCACTCAGATTTAGTCTCTTCAAATTGGGCAAATTGTAGACGCAATCCGGAACTTTAGGAAGATTATTTTGGGACAAATCCAACTCGGCTAAATTTGACAAAGTATCCAGCGTAGTTGGAAAATTCAAAAGTGTGCGTTGTGTATTTCGCATATTAAGCACTTCCAGATTCTGCAATGATGGAAGTTGTCTAAGTTGGAATAGTTCCAAGGGATTGTCGGCTAAGATGAGCGTTTGCAAATTGGCCAGTCTTCTAGTTTGTGGTGGCAAAGTCTCCAGCTTGTTGTGTGACAAGTCGAGAAATAGCAAGTCAGTTAGGTGTATGAACAAGGCTGTAGGGATGGCTTCAATGTTATTGTGACTTAAATTCAATACCAGCAGACTCTTGGCTTTTTCCAGGCCTTCGGGCACTTCCTTCAATTTGTTGTGCGATAAATCCAGCGTAGTCAACTCTTCCAAATGAAACAATTCTGGTGGAACTCCGCTGCTTTTGATGCAATTTCTCCTTAAGTTCAGCGATCGCAAGCAGGTCAACTCTGTGAGTTCACCGAACAGTTTCTCCAATTCATTGTTCTTAAGACTCAGATGTTCAAGTTTAAGCAAGTTTCCCATTTCTTCGGGAATTTCGTTCAATTGTGTTTTGTCCAAATTTAGCCATTGCACACGGGTCATCAATTTCACCGCTGGCGGAAATTTATTTTCCTAAAACACACAAAGTATAAATATAATTTAAAAAAGTGGTATACGATTTTTAATTATATAGCTCAGATATAAATCGATTTTTATATAAATTCATTAAAATTATAATGACTCTTGTGCACGTGACCTCCAGTTCTTTACAAGAAGAGTAATAGGATATCCCTGTTTTGCGATCCCGTCAATCTCCCCATCCAAACAGTAGAATCATTGTAGTTTGATGGGATCAACTACATATGTCGATTTCGATAGCCAACACCGAACATATGTCATTGCAAATGTTTTCATTTCCAACCATTACAATTAATGGTCATCGTTAACTACTAGACCACTTTTAACATTCCGATGTCTTTTGTGTACTCCCCCTGTGTCGTTGGATAATTTTTCAACATTTCTTTGAACCAGTATCTTTCTGAGTGAGTAGATGTAGCAATGGTTTCAAACCCCACTCCGTCAAAGCGGCTTTATAATCAAATTTGGCGAAATATGAAGATCTGGTCAGTTGCATATTTACCAGTCTGTCCAGTAAAAACATTGCGTTGGTGCATTTAGTCTCCTTTGCTGGAGATGGTTGATAGCCAAAGCCTCCATCGCGCCAGGAATGTAATCTCTGAGGTCGGTATCCACAAAAAACATGAAATAAACATTGTTTGTAAACAAGCCATAAACAGCGCCGTACACTGCTAAACACACACACACAGACACAACAGCTGATGACAAATTTCGATATAGCATCAAATTTTTCAGTGAATTTCATCTGCACTTTTTGATGCATTTTAATCGAAATGTCCGGGCCACTTTTCGACCGGATTTCATTAGTCCCGTATTGTTGAGGAGCTTAATATTGAAATTAACACAAATCTATTTAGTATTTTACTTACACTAAAGTCATTATTCGTAAAATCCACTCCACGTATGAAAGGCAGTATACTCGGTTCAGCCATAATTTTTGGTTTGTTTAACCTAAATGACGCACAACCATGACAAGTTATTTGGAGTTCAGACGGATAATGACATTACGCATTACGTTTAAACTTCATTTAGGTTTGAATGGTTTAGGGTTTCAAGTAATAATCGATTATTAACACCGATTGTTATTGTAATAAATTTTACAGTCAATTTGGTAATATCGCAGGGTTGCTAATGTCACAAAAAATATTTGCCTTGTGTCATTACTCCAAAGAACTATTAAATAGTTGTACGTTTTAGTGGACCTGTGCTTTATTTACATATGAAATACTTAAGTCAGTGTTCCAAATAATATACGGTTTAAGGAAAAACGTATCCCATAAAGTTTGTGTAACTAAGGAACGTATTATTTGGAAACATAACAACGAAAACTAGAAAAGATGTTTAGAAGGTCCAATAAATGAGATCGCAGATATGTAAAACTTCAAATAGTCACAATCATATGACTAACATACGGTAGCTTAAACGCCAAATTTTGGACTTTTAAACTTCAGTTACACTTTGACTAAAAAAATTAATTTTAAGTTTAACTTCTGTTAAAACGAAGATCATCCGTGACTCATTTATTGGGCCTGTTTATTTTTAGTGGCACTTAACTTAAATTCGTTTAACTGCCTCAAATTTGCAGCTATCGAATTCGCTCACCCGACTGTTAACTCCAACTGTTGAATGAAGCAAATAAAATACAGTTTAGAAAAATATGTTACATTTATCCTGCACATTGCAGTAGCCCGAATTTTTGTGTTCGTTTGTCAAAATGTCGTACATTTTCCACTCTCGCTAGTCGAGGGTGAAGAATATTACACCAAAGAACAGCTGATGTCAACTATGTTACCATTTCCAAAAAAATCCACACCAAATTAAACGCGTGCATTGAAAGTTAGTGCACAATCGACGTCTCTATTGTTTAGGTTAGTTGCTGCGCATTTTCCACTTTCGCCAGTAGTAGAGGGCCGAATGAACCGCAAATCAGCTGATGTCAACAGTGTTGCCATTCCAATACACCCAAAATAAATTAAACGCGTTCATTCATAATGCGAGCACAAGCAACGTCGAAATTGTATTGTACGTTTTTAAAGACATGGTATTTTTAAATTAAGGTATTTTTTGATTGTATATTATTTGTATTTTCAAAAAAAACATTCCAAAAAACACTGTCTAATAGCATGTGTGTCGTGTATGTCGGAAATGTATTTGGTTTCCAACATTTTTGGATTTTCTGATCTCTGTCGCATACCAACATAGTCGTCTAATAACGTGTCTGTCATACTTCATATACAAATTCTGTACGCTTTGTGACGTTGATATTTCGGTAATCTTCAGGAGCGGTTGCTTCTAAATTGGCATGGAAAAATCCTTTCTTATTTTCTATCATTCCTTTACCCAAATTTTCGTTTTTCTTTTTCCTCCTCTTGTAACAATATTTCGTTGATAACAATAGCCCCTACAACTTTCATTGTCATGCTTTCGCTTCATTCATGTACGCCTGTGTAATAGACGCTTTACAAATTGCCCGTTTTATTCCACTTAAATGAAATTGCAAATGTTATTTAACAATTTTAACAATTTCAAGTCATGTATTTGGTAAATATTAAACACTATTTTAAAATTCGTAACCGTTGAACAGCATCATTGACGTACTCATCAGCTCATGATTACAACACTGTGCTTATTTTGAATAAACAGCTGACGTCAATGAATGGTGATTGAATTGATATGACGCCAAAAGGCGACACAATAAAATAAAGTCATAGCGAATTAATTTTTATTATTCAATAGTTTTGCTAACAATAATAAAATTGTCTCGGAAACTGTTCACCTTTGACTTCAAATACATCACGACGGTTAAAAAAGTGTGAAACTTACGGGTACGTTTGAATTTCATATGATTTTCCCTTTTGAATTGCAATGTTGGCAATACATGTGCTCTCATTATATGAATCCGGCCGCCGGATGCTCCCTGCCGATCTATTAGGATTACTTTTTGTAGTTGCGTTTATGAGTTTACTATATGATGTTTTGTTCATCGTTACAGTTCATATAGGCAGCTGGCCAAGATAATACGAATGGAATCGGTAAGATGCTACTTGTGTGACCATGAATTCGTTGATGGTGAAGAACCATGGTTAATGTTCGAACAACGGCTAACGGAGGATGGCCAAATCGAGTGTTCTCTGGCCGAACTGTTGGCATCAATATTGGATAAGAATTTGGAAGAAGCCGTTACCCACTCCACAGTAAGCAATTTTTCTAAAATGCCAAGGTGTTGGAAGTTTTGTCTTACTTCCATACTTCTTCCAGCTTCTGTGTGACTCTTGTAATGCCGATGTCTTGGAATACGAGAGTTTAGAGAAACGTTTCTCTCAACTGAGGGATCGTATTCTAAATTCCTACAGGGAAAATGCCACTATACAAAACATGGATACCATAAATGAAATTATCCATAACGAAAACAGTGCGACATCACCACTGCAAGATGAAACACTGAAATTTGGTGATTTCGTAAAAGAAGAAACACCAGACGCTATTGGAATTTGCGATGCCGATTTGGTTGAAGAAGTTCATGAGGATGATATCGGCGACCTGGGTATAATTCATAATCTGGAAACATCAAAAGATATCGATATCGAGCATAAGGTTATAAGTGAAAATTTCGACTTTGCTGCATTTAATGAGCATGTTGCCCAGAACTCATTGCCGCCAGGAGTTTTGAACTTGTCAGACGGTCTAGTAAATTTAACAGTTTCCGATACGGCATTGGATGTACAGAATATACCAATGGACGGTCAAGGTTAGTGTTTGATATTTCGGACACCACGTAAAATAACGCCATTTACTTTTAGATATTATAATTTATGATGTGACAACTAAACAAATTCTAGAAAGAAACTTGATTCATCAACAAGATACTACAGATGAAGACTTGGTGCAATACAACAATGATGAAGGTAAGTAGGATCGTTATTTGTCTCCATTTATAAAAGATGGCACGTTAGGAATAAAGGTTTTTGTGGCATGATTTAGATCTTTTGAATTTGTTAGATTTTTTAGTTGTTTCCAATTCGTTTATAAAAAACAAATCTCAAACATTCGTAATATGTGTGAATGAACAGATTATATTGCCAATATTTTAGAGGCATTATGAAGCATTGGAAATACATACAATAGGAGATATTCTCACTAATCAGTGAGCACACAACAAATGACGCCTGGGTCGGGTCGTCTTCTGAACTAACTGTAAGATAACTTATCTAGTTTACTTCTTAAGTACAACTATCGGTACTTTACGATAAAATTGATCGATCCAATTTTATAACATAAAAACAAGTGCTAATTTTTACGAGCAGTCCCAGTTTTGTATACTAGAAAGACGCAAGTTTGACAACTATGACTTTTCAGATAAAGATAAAAATAGTATATGTCCATCGTTTTTCCAGTTTTTGTATTTCTTTCAAATAATAGATCTCCCAAACATTTTACGTAACTTTCTCACTGTCGGCCCATTCGGAAAATGGTTAAAACGATTGGTTTATTCCTTGGCTGCTACGACCTGGAACTCCGTAAACCAATTTTAACCATTGAAATGTATGGCGTACAGCATATGTTCTACGAACGACGGAAGTTTAAATAGCCACGGAGTTCTAAAGCTGCTCTCGTATATCTAGAATTATATGTAAAAGATTGATAATTCCTCTTTATTTACACGCATTATTAGAACTCGTATTGTAACTGGTATCGTCCCGGTATCGTATTCATTCTGGAACAGATCTTCCATCAGAAATCTTTCTTTTCTTATATTTCAATCCAATGGATTATTAAAAAATGAATTCATGTTAACAAAACAAGGTGTTTTAGTGAATAGGAACGCTATACAATAGTTAACCTTTAACTGTGGAGATGGTGGTACATTTTACACTTCTCATCCACAGTTAAGATTTAAAATGACCGCTCAATGAAATGGCATAAATCATTGTGAGTGAGGCACCCAGAAGCATCTTTCGACTCAATAAGTAATAATAAGCCGGTTAAGAAATGCCTTAGAGGAATTCATGGGTAGGAGTCAGTAAGTTGCACTAGGGTTGGGTAGTCTTTACCGATGGATCCAAAATGGGCATAGGCACAGGTGCCGGTGTCTTCATAGAAAATTAGGAAAATTAGGAACATTAGGAAACATTAGGAAATCCCTCAGATTACCGGATGAATGTAGAGTCTTTCATGTAGAAATTCTAGCGGTATTGCGGCTAATATATTAGATAAATAATCAATTCGCAAAAGCATAAATAAATATTAAAGACATGAGATTAAAAAAGTAATCTCTTGGTTTAGAAAATAATTTTTCAATGTCGCGTTTATTGAATCCTATGTTACCGTAAACTTTCGTTCACTCTCTACAGAATTTGGTCGACAGTTAAAAGTGAGTTTAACAATTACCGAATGTTCTTTGGAGCATACGTTTACGCTCATTCATCCATTCTTCATTTAAAACCTCTCCAAATGTTTTCTCTTCTACACCAGTTCTTTCACATGGAATTTTATTGTTATTATTACTTACTTATTGCCCCTAACATTGGAGCATAGGGTTCACAATTGTACATTTTTTTGTCGCTTCTCTCGTAGCAGTAGAACCTGAAGTTGCTAGCCAAGTAGTCGAAGGAGTCGATTGCATTTCTGCAAATAGAGTGTTTAAATGTCAACGGACGATTCAATTGATATTAATATTTGAAGTTTAAGGAAGCTGTATATATTTTCTCAATCATGCTTAAAAGCAGAAACCTATCAAACATTGGTACTATCGAATTCCAACGAGTTACAATATCTAATTCAAGAAATACTTTTTTTATATTCCTTAACTACGTGTTTAGAAATAAATTGTTTCTTGTAGCACTATTTTTAAAAACTTAATTTGCCACATCATTTGAAAATCCCGGGATCTCATATAAAAAAACCGGAAAATCGGGAAACTGAAACAACTCCCATAAACAATGTATGGGAATAAATGAGATGTAAATAACAAAATAAGTGAAATTATTCGTAGAACAAAACAGAACTTCGGAATAGTATTACCTCTAATCAGATTCGAGTGGATTTTTTAAATAATGTATAAAATTTTTCTTCCATTAGAGACAACAAATGAAGCAAATGATGAAGGGATGATCGTATGTGATACAACTATTTGATTAGTTTTGATTTATATATTTTCTCAGATAACTAAATAATACCGTTACGTTATTGGTTTCCACCTTGAATACTGCTGTCAATATACCTATTCGCGGTGGTGTGGGTGATATGACAGCAAGCCCAAGATCGTTTATTTAAGAGGCAAATGTTCCTACAAATGTGAAATCTAGTGGATATGTCCAGAAAATAAATTGCAGCGTTTTTTTTATTTTGCCACTTTCATGCATCTGTTTGGTCAAATTATGGGATTTTTGTACTCTTTAGTTCAAAATGATTTCCGATTGTTTTCTTTTAAGTTAACAATTTGTTAATGGAATTTTTTAAGTTTAAAATAGAAGCTGTTATGATTCGGGCAAAAGACATAATAATATAGACAAGATAAGGACCAAATCATAAGTAAAGAATTACATTTTTTATTTGTGTACCACCATCGTTTATAATTCTCATTTCATTAAATCACAAATATATAATATTCGTAGTCACATAGTTGAGAGAAATACAAAAAGACATAAATTACACTGAAAAAAGGATGAGGTCGAAATACCTGGGATACTATTTTTATGTTGGGAGTTGCTGTTTTCCCAAACACCTCCAAAATCTTGAGTTACGGGTTAAAAACCCGGGTTTCGTACTTTTGCGACTATTAACGTGGTTGTTAATCCACCGATTGTAAGTTTCTCAGCAGATTTGGAAAGAAGAGACTGGCACATTTCGAATGGTGTGTATGCGTTTTAAAATAACCTTTGGAAGTCTGTGAGAGTTTTTCCTGCAAATCCTTTTCTTAAATTTGATTGTCGTTTTTAAATATAGATATGTTTTTACAAAGTATTTAATATAGGAACCGTACAATATTGGATTTGAGTAATAAAATGTTGAGTAAAATGTTGCATTGTTTTTTAAAATCCGTTATTAATTGTTTGAGTTATTAGACTTTTATTGGTGGTTATGTTTCAAATATAGCAGATCTGTTGTTGGATAAAACCGCCCAAGCTAGAATTTTTGAGTTGAATGACCAAATTTGTTTTCATGATTACTTAAATAACTTAGTCAATTACTAACAGATTTTAGAAAACAACGATGCTATTTAATGAATTCACTGTTTTCTCACAAAATAATGTACTACCAAGTTGAGAAGAAAAATTTTCAAAAAAATTGTTTGCTGTATGGTTTCGCAGATACAGTTTTTGTACATAAATTGTATATTGTACCAAAGGTCTACGTCTCATTTTTTAAAATCTGGTAGGTTGAAAACTAGATAGGTTGCAGGCTTAAAAGTGCGCAAAATACGGTTTTTACCCGTAACTCAAGTTTTTTAAGGTGTTTGGGAAATTTCAAAAACAGATTCCTAATGCATTCAGCAACAACATTTTGGCTTTGATTGTTTTTTTGCGTGGTTTACGGAAATGCCAAATCTAAATCAAATTGAAAATATAATTTCAGAAATTAATCAGATTTTACTGATATGTATGTACAATTTCTTAACTTCTTTTGCAGATGCAGATCTGGATTTCATAATATCATCTAATGTATTTGACAAGCATGATGACGAAGAAGAGTTAATCTCGGAGCTGGTTATACAAAATGACAACGAAATAAATTCAGCTGAAGAAATTAGTCATCCCAAGCCTGTTTGCAAACAGGAGGGTCTGGAGTGCATATGTCTTTTGTGCGAAGTTTCACCTAAGTATACCGTGGATACTCTGAAGGAACACTTTCAAACATTTCACAACACAAAAATATACATGTGTGAACGGTGCCACGAGGGGTTTAGTCGAAGGCAAGATCTAAAACAGCATACCGAGGTCGGGCATACGATAGAGTGCGAGTTGTGTCACCGAACATTTACCAGTAATCGACTATATCGCATACACAAACGTATGCATTACAGCAGTGCCAAACCGTACGAGTGCAGTGTTTGTCTGAAGAAGTATGGCTCAAAGGGAATGTTGGATGAACACATGAATACACACACCGGCGTTCGGCCATACAAATGTCCGGAGTGCCCAAAGGATTTTGCCTCCAAGTACACACTGCAGATACACGTGAAAATTCACAAAGAACGGCCCCGACCTTTTCACTGTGACCAGTGTGGTAAACAGTTTTTAAATATGCAAAATCTGAGCCAACATAAAAAGCTTCATGTCTCTGTGAAAGCTTTCGGATGTGACGTCTGTAGTAAGACATTTACTACGCAGCACAGTTTACAGGTCCACCAAGTAGTGCATTCAGGCCAGAGACCATTTATTTGTCGTATTTGTGGAAAATCGTTCGCTAGGCGACCTGAAATTAAGGACCATGAACGCACACACACTGGTGAGAAACCATACAAATGTGATTTATGCCCTCTGGCGTTTGCGCAACGTTCCAATTTGACCAGCCATAAGAAGTCCACTCACTTTAATGAGAAACTGCACAAATGTGATCACTGCCTCCGTTCGTTTAAGCGCAAACGACTTCTTGAGTACCATATTCAGGCTATTCATACCGGAGAACGCCCACACAAATGTGAAATCTGTGGGGCTGGTTTTGTTTATCCGGAACACTTCAAGAAGCATATGCTTATACACAGTGGTAAGAAGCCTTTTGCTTGTGAGGTGTGTGGAAAACAATTCAATAGTCGTGACAATCGGAATGCTCATCGTTTCGTCCATAGTGATAAAAAACCCTACGAATGTATGGAATGCGGTGCCGGTTTCATGCGAAAACCTTTACTCTTGACGCACATGAAGCAAACGAAACATGCCAACGATAAAATAATTGTAAACCAACCCCAATTCACGCATCAGCTTTCGATGGAAAATCAGATTGCAAGCGTGGAATCCAATTCTATGGAAGATGGAGATGAAGTCGACAATGATTTACAGGTTGAATGCTCCGGGGAATCTCTACAGAGATACGAAGATCTATTAGCTGAAGATCCATCTGTTTCAAACGTTGAAGACGAGGCCGATGATGGTGCGATAACCGTTGAAAGTCATCTAATAAAAGACGAGCTGGGTGTTGTTAAATATTTACAATTTGAAGATTTGGAACGAGATGGTAATGAGACTTTGACATGGGTAGATATTGGTGATAGTAAACTATAAAATCGACATTTTTCTGCAAAGAAAATTTGTTCTATGTATATTATGAAATTTAAATAAAGATATGATTTTTTTAAATACTGTGGAACAGTTTTGGTGAAGATGGGTCTGTGTATTTTTAGGAGACAAAGATCTAGCACGAGCAGCCTCAGCCATTATAACTACTGTCTAATGATCCAAGTCCGTCTGATGCATAAATATCAGCTATACAAATTAAAATTTGTTTTTGAAATATCTACTAATCTATTCCTTTTTTACATTGGAGCAATGACGAAGTAAATTATAAATTAGTATTTAAATCATTAATAAATAGTACAGCGTATTTAACAGAACCGGACTGACGGCCTGATCTTAAACAAAGAAAGCGAAAATTCAAAATGTGCACAACCAATCAACAAAATTATAATGTAAGATTCAGATAAAGGTCTGGGTTGAGAAAAAAACTTCAGTTCTGTTATTCGACAGTATATCGAGAGAAAAAGAAAACTAATGACGCCACAATTTATATTATTCTGCTAATAATGTGTTGATCACTAATAATCTGCGTGAAATGGGTCAAATAAAATGATTAAATTATTAGATCACATATTTGGAAAAAACTCCTATAAAAAGTGAATATTTAAAAAAAATTAAATCAATAAGGAAATAACAAAAGAACTCATATACCCAATAAATTTAGTAACACAAACAAATAAATAACGAATCTCCCTTCTTTAACCGATTATTTTCATTTTACAAGCAAGTTTCATGAACAAACCTTCAATTGTGACGATGCAGAGGGAGGATAAAAGTTGAATATTTCTTTACCTAACCTATATTTTATCAATCGTGGGTGCAGGTTGTATATTGTTACGAGTTCCTGCGGCAGTTCGTAGTACTTTCACTCCACGCCAAAGGAATCGTCAGTAAGTATTTAACGTACGAATATTTATACCTTAGTGCAGAAACGTGGTAGTCACATTTTTTTTTTTAAAAAAAAACTGATTTTTTGACACTTACCAAGTGAGAACATTTTTCTTTTCTCAGATAATTACTTTTTCTCGTGAAATAATTTGAAATATGAATAGATCAATTCTACATACAAGATGAAGATGGCATTTATTGATTTGTAGACAAAAAACTGAGCAGCAGACGGTTTAGTACAAACACTGATGAGGCCGGTGTTTCCATACAATAGAAAAACTCGACCAGTTTGTCGAAAATCAAACCCAAACCCTTAATAGTAGGGCGGGGTATGGAGAACAAATACCACTCATTTCAAATGTTGACAAAACGAATTTCGCAAATTCCTCCTTTAATTTTAATAAAAGAGATATGTAGTTTTATTAATTTCGTTCCTTCTCCTCTAAAAGGTATTTTTACGTGGTAGGTAGTGTGAGCGACTATCATACAGCATAGAACAACTTCGAAACCTAGTAAGACCATCAAACATTTTCATCAGCTTTCGCCTCGTACAGAGTAATGTCCAGTTTTATCACTAGAAAACATTTTTGCGAGACCAAAATCTTTAACAGTCGACCAACTTTTGTAACGAATACACTTGTAGCAATTTTAAATCACTTAGGAATTGTCGAACATTCCAATGCACTTTTTGTTGCAAAATAAGTACCATCATACTTGACCACGATTATCTACTTTGATTTTGTAATCCTTTTTGCCATTAGAAATCCAATGAAAAAGACAGAGAAGAGCAACTACGGTGAAATAAGTGCAATCGCAGTTAAACCCCAGATTTGTAAAACTCTGTTTCTAATAAAACTTAGATTATACTTCAAATACTGCTTCAATCTTTTGGCTGTAAATGTGGCAACACATCTGTTTTAAAAAACAGTTTTTGAGAAGATGCATCAGAAATGATCGGACAAGTTGTAAAGAAAAAAGTCCTGGAAACAAAATTCAGAGAGAGTTCAGATTGCAGCCCAAAACTGCGTTTGGTCACACAAGTTCTTTTTTTTAACGAAATATAAGAATTAAAAAAAAAAACATTTGTATGGATGGAAGGTAAAGTAAATCTCAATGACATAAGTCCCAATAAAAGTGAAACACCTCCCAACTTTAAAAAATGGGCCTTAACAGCCTGTTTTTATAAAACGAAAGGGTTTATGTTTAGGGGTTCTAATACAAAATATACTCCATTTCACTCAGGTACAGTTGGCACCATTATTCATACCCATTCCTAGTCGATGTTCCGTTAGGTAACGGGTTCGATGATCCTCATAGATGTTTTAAATAAAGTTCGACCAATGTCGTAAAATAATTAAAATGTATTTATTTAATTCGTACAAGTTTAATTAACAATATGTAGGTGTGTTTACAAATAATCGAATTTTCTGATTTCGATCTGATGGCTTTGGTGTTCATATCTTTTTGACGCCCCAAAGGCGGCTTCAGAATTTAGTGGTGTAACAAGATTAGTTTCACAGTAACGGTAATAAAAATATGTTTGTCGGACTGTCTGCAGGTATTGGTGTTTGTTTGGTTGAGTTCTTTGGTATTTATTAGAATTGACTATTAGTTGAATAAAGTTTAACTTATGTAAATATGTAATATGTTTGTTTGTATATGTACATATATAGTGTATATATGCATGTATGTATTTAATAAAAATTGATTGTATTTACGTTTCAATTTTAAAATTTCAGTTAGATAAAAAAAACAGTATAAAAATTGTCTAAAAATTGTAGTTGCAGTTGGTGTTTGATCGACTGACTGATCCGGTCCCTCAACAAGTAGTTTTGGTGGCGATTGTTGTGTTAGCGCATGCGGCATACGGAATTAGCCACCACCGCCACCGCCGGACAATTCATCTTCATATTGTTTACGGAAACAGTCACCGACGGGGAAGAAGTCCCAACTACGCTGTTGATACATGTTCCAGACATAGGTCTCTTGACCGGTGTATTCGGTGTCGGGTTTGTTAATCAAATGCATGAGGAAGAACATGTAGTTCGCCAGATTGTGCTCTTTCTGGACGTGGGTATCGAAGCCATGTGGTACTATGTCAAAGAAGTCCTTGCCCATGCCGCATATGAAACAATTCGATTCCATATTCTCTTTCACCGATTCCAATTGATCACGAAGCTCACCGAAGGCGTCAATGATCAAACCTTGAATGATGGCCAGGAGAATGACAATGACGAAGAAGAAGAAGGTTATGTCGAAGATGATGCGATAGACTTCGTAGTCGTCGCCGTCGGGGTCACCGATTTCATCACCAATACCACCGCCTGCTCTTACACCCTTGTAGAGATGGAATACGAAACAGGTCAACATATCGTGACATTTCTTATCGACTTCGTCGTCCTCTTCTTGTATGTAGAATTTGCGGAAGAAATTGAATGCGATGACTGTGTAAATGTAGACGATAATTGTGAGCAACATTACCGTGAGCACCAATTGTTTGCCGTTGTGCGTTACGGATTGTAAGATGGTACGCAGGGTTTTGAAACCGACAGCAACATCGAGCAAGTGAGCGGCAAAGAAGAAGTTATTGAAGTTGCCCATCACAGAGAAGGAGAAGTACCACAGCGAGTAGAGGAAGGCGTTGTCCGTAAACGTGACTCCGGCCTTCCATACCTGATAGCGCCAATCGATGGTCATGATGTATTTCACGAAGCCGCCTTCTTCGCTTTCTTGAGCCATAAACGAGCTCTTCTCCATGCCCAACAGATTGGAAATGGAGTCGAAATCGTATGTTTCGCTGTACTTTTGGCGTACTTTCTTCTTGACGAATTTGTCCCAATAATTGACCGGGAACGATTTGGCTGATATTACCAGTTTGTCCCAATGTGACTTGAAGTCGTCATCTTCCGGTTGTTCAGCTATAAAGAGACCATCGAATTCCAAACGTCTGGCAATCTCCTTTTCCCGTTTAAAGATGGCAAGTGGGACTTTCAGGTGGTAGTAGGCGATCAGCATAGCCAAAGACACTAAACTGTGCAACAGTGCTGCTATACGTAGAACGTGCTCCATGTAGAAGAAGTCTTCATCCACGTGAACCAACTCCGGTATTTCGTCTTCTTCATCTGCACCGTCGCCCGAACCATCTCCCGATCCCAAACCAGAGCCTGCCATGCCAGCACCTGAGCCAGAACCCAATATCAGTACATCATCTCCGGAAGATTCTTCGTCGTCGGTGAAAGATGTTACTTTGTAGAAGAGCAACATGAAATTGATGCTGAAAGCTAAGACTAGAGCGACATACTTCAAATTGTAGAAGTTACGAGCTAAGAAGCTGACAGCACGATGAGCATATTGAGAGAAATCGATTTGGTTGACTGCCGGCGTTTCTTGAGGAGCGGCAGACGACTTTTTGGCTTCAGCTTCGATGGAGGCCATCGCGGCTTCTTGGGCCTTCTGAGCCTCTTGCCGTTCTTGAGCAGCTTTCTTGGCAGCATCTCCACCGAGAAGATCAACAATGGATATGGGTTCAGCGTGATGGAGTTCCCCTTCTGCGGCTGCTTCTCCTGGAATACCGCCATCTTCGGGGCTAGATTCGCCAGTTTCTTCAATCGACGTTGTTGGACTGCCGCCAGATGATTCGTGTACCGTTACCTTATACTGACCGTTCTCTTCCTTGTTGATATCCAAACCAAATGCCTGCACCGTACCGGGCGGTTCTTCAACGGGCAGTGGCGGTAACGCTCGCCCAAATGGTTCTTCTTCGACCGGAGGTGCTTCAACTTCTTCGGGGGCCGGGCCACGCATAAGGTTCATCAATATACCGAAAACATAACGTACCACCGCGTAGTGTGCAAAGCCAGTGTAGTAGAACATATAGAAGATAATCTTAAAGAATCCAATGATCAATTCCGGAACAGATTTCGTTTGCATGACACCAATTTGATGTTTAATATTAGCAGGACTCAACATATGGACGCCGAATTTCAAGCCATCCTTCACAGCCGTAATGGTACGTCTGATGGGGTCTCTTGCAGCTCGCTCTTCTTCCTCCTCACTCATGTAGGAAGTATAGGATGTATCACGTTTAATATTGCCGCCACCATCATCAGTAGCCATGAGACCTGACGCATGAGTCATTTCAAAAATGGCATCTTCACAGAAGTTTACGAATGCTTCAAGTTTTTCCTTGTCGCCACCTTCTGTCACAATGGAATAGAAGAAGGCCCGTTTCGATTCCTTGATCTGGGGCTTCTCCCATTGTTCGATGTTCGAGTCCTTGATTTCGAAGTACACACGTTCGATTTTCTTCGAGCTGCCCAGGATTTCAATGCGACCCAAGAATGGTTCGAAATAGTTCAATACCGAACCGGCAGTTTCTAGGAAGCGGGCTAATCGCGGTTCATTCGGCATGTGCTCACTTAAGTTGGTCAATAGTACAGCCAAATTGAAGCCAATTTCCGTGGACGGTTCATGGAAACGATCCACAAACGCCACATAATCAATTTTTCCCTCGTGGTTGCGTTCGCAACACGCCAACAAAAAGTCTATTTCCTCTCTAAAAATGCAGGGAATTGTGTACGTGGTTAAAAAAATGGGTAACAATGTGTGAGATTAAAGGAAAAAACTTACGGCGTGTAGTTCTTGGACTGTTCCATTTTATCTCTGAAATCCTTTGGTGTGACCCAGCCTTCGCTCTTGATATCGATTTCCTGGAAACTGGGGGATTCTATAAGATCCTTCAATTTCAAGAACATATCGAAATATTTCAAGATCAATTCTACATTGCCGGCTGATTCCACCAAAGTGTCCACCATCTGTTTACCGATTGTTCCTTTAAGTACAAACTATTTAGTAACAAGTTCCGTAGCCTGATATAGGGAGTACCTACCGTTAACGACGTTGCCTTCCAACATGGAGAGCATCATTGTAATCATATCCTTCTGCAGGTTCAACAATTCCTTCAGCAAGTCCACTTGACTGGAGTGTTTCGACAATTTCTCCTGCATGTGGGAGAACAGGAAGAGGAAACCGCCTACGGCATCCCACAATCTGGAGTGTGCCAATGCCTGCTGATTCAGAGTACATGGACCTTGGATGACCTCAGTGAGGGTGTTGAAAACTTGGCTAGCAACGCCAATGGCCTTAAAGAAGTTCGCTTTACCCGCTGGATCAATGATCTCCTTGCTCGAATAGTGCCAGTAAAAGTCCATAATGGATTCCTGCAGGCGCAGCAGGTAATCGACCGTACAGATGACCACATTTACCGTTGTGGTGTTGCCAGCCTGAGTGCGCAAATAATTCTGCCAGTCTGCAATGGAACAGTAACATCACACGGGGGCCCAGGAAGAAAGCTGCCCGAAGTACTTACCCAAATTGTGGCCTTCACAAGTAAGTTGGATGAAACGGAAGAGCGCACAAGTGAATTCGGCGTCATGCATATTCTTCTCGCCAGCAGCACCCTCCGAGCCGACACCAAGACCTGCACCCGCACTTGGAATGTATTCTTTGTTTGCAAAGTTTACAGTATTGTGTGGGGGACAACAGGATAGTTCATGCGGAGTGGTTGGTGGTGGGTGGTGGGTGTTGGGGGTACAGTGCAATTTAACAACAAAATCGGAAGGTATGCGGAAATTTGGAAAAACAAAAGCGTGCAAGGACAATGGTGAAGTTTTCAAAATTAAAACGAATTGAAATCAAATAATAATACTACACACAAAAGAAGGAAATTAAAAAACAAATACAACGACAACCAGAGGATTGTGGGTAGGACGGGACGAGGATTGTGTATATTTGTAATTGTAGAGAACATTACCTTCTGCTTTGGTGTTTCTCTCAAAGGCGTCCAAGTCCAAGACACTGCACGAGTTCATCAGACCGGCAATCGAGGTGAAGAAACCAACGTCCTTTTTCTCCTTCAGATGGTTCAGCATGCCCATTTGAATGTCGATGTTGCCACCACGCAAGATCGCTATGCCCAGGTTGAGAGTGGTCATAACCATTTCCGAGGGTACACCTTTGGAGGCAGATATGTGGAGCAGCACCATTTCGGCCACACCACGGTTCGACAATCGCGCTTGATGGAAGAGTAATTTTTGTTTTTCCATTTCTTGTTCCTGAGATGAAATTGGAAAATGTCATTAGTCTGCTAATGTCACGGATGGCCGCCATTCCACATGAATGGGATGCCGAACGATTCTCGCAAAATATTCGTTAAGTATATCCAGAATAATCGGGGATTCAAAGTTATTGTTACCGCGCCTGTATGCCATGTATCCCCGGAAGTGTACTCGGGGATAAGATGGTTTCGTAAAATGTAAATGGAACTTCCACTATTTGTACTGGGAGGGCATACGGACATGGACTGACATGGCTTCCAGTTACCCGACTTACATAGACTCAGACGACGTACGCTGTCGCATTCATTGTGTTCATGTCAACTTAAGCTAATGTAACGAAGTGTTGAAGAATCAATGATGAATTATAATGAAACTGAAGTTAAAACTTGGATTGATACGATTGGGGGAAAACTAAAAAGACAATAACACAAGTTACAGACAATCGCCGGAGATGTAAGAACAACTCCCGTTAAGAGTGCATTGGTGGTTAATCCTGAAGACCGGTGCCGGAGAGAAAGGAAGACAAAGCTTCAACTAGTAATAGTATAACGCGTTCGCGGAGTGTCTGGCGGGAAACATATCGTATGCGAGATTTCTCTATAAAGAACGTCATCTTTCTTTCATCCTGGGCATAGAGGCACAAACCGACTTCCGTGTACATAAATCCGGGGTCGATCATGTGAACAGCCTGCGCGTGATCATTTATCAGTATGTAGAATGAAGATCACCTTTTGTACCTAACCTTTATCGGTTTTGAGAAGCCTTTTGACTCTAAATCACGCAGCCATATGGATACTACACTGTAAAGGGGTTCCGGGCAACCTAATAAGACTCATCAAGTGTCTGTATGAAAACGCTACCTGTCGGATTCTTCACGAAAAAAAAAACTGAACAACAAGGTGAACCTAAACTCCCATGTTCATCAAGGGTGTGTACACTACATCCTCTTGGGGTCTCCAAGGTAGACCTTGCATTCGATTTCCTCTATGTCGAATCCAAACATTTGTGTAAGGGCAAGGAATGGAAGGAATACTCATTTATATCGAAATTGCGGCCGCGTTATTCTTGTTAAGGATAATCTAATCTTAAGACTATAGTTAAAGAAATTGTTATGCGTTACCACAAGTTTACCCATGGTATTCTATGTTAGCATGTAAATGAAATAGAACTTGTTTACTGTTGTCGATGTCGGTGTTTGAGGAATTGACTTACATGAATACTGGTGCCTTCGGCTTCTTCCTCGCCGCCGCCGCCGCCACCTTCTTCTTCACCACCCTCCTCCTCCTCTTCGCCACACGATTTGGCTGCTATCTGGGCATACGACATGTACAGAAGATCCTCTTGCAGAGCACCACTTCTCTCTGTCATGGCACCACGGCAGAAGGTGGTCACCAACTGAGTCAGTGGGTCCGGTTTGACCTCCGTTTCGTCCTCATCCTTCTTCGACTTTTCGAAATCTTCGAAGGTCTGGGTCAGATCTTCGATCATAATCTCTTGGCCCACATTTTCCTCTTGCAGCCACTGTTCATAATAGGTGCGCGCGAATATATTGCAGGCACGATGTCTAAAGGAGTACAGAAAATCCGATAAGAGTTAGGATATGCAGTTGGAGAAGCTAATGGAAAATCCAATGTTTTGATTTGTTATCTTCAATACGAGATCATGCATTCATTAGTTTAAGGTTAGTTTGCAAAACATACGTAAGTGAGGGCGCATACAAAACAATGATCTCTGGCAAAATCATCCTTGTAGTGCGCGATCATTGAAGCTGACAAACCAAACATGCCCCACCTGCTAACGCGATAGAGATGTATGGCGCGCAAGCTGGAAATGACCGCTTGTCGGCGAGCCAATGTAATTTTTGAAGACCGGCTTTTAGATTTGGGCTTAGAGCGTGATGCCTAAAGGAATCGAGGACACAAAATACAAAAAAATCAGCCATAAGCTTAACAGTTAGTGGTTTAGCTGGTTAAAATCTCTACAGTTGGTGAAAGAAGGAAATTGTACAAAACAAAAAAAAAAAAAAAAGTAAGGAACATAGAACGATGATGATGATGATGACTATGATGTGTACAAAATCCGAAAGACATGGACGGATGAAGGGATGGGTTATTATTTACAAGAGCCGGAAACGATTGCATTTGCGCACGCACTACGAGTACCAAAGAGCATAACACAGGTTCATAACATTTCAATCAAACAAGGAGCTTTTAACAAACAACCAGAGAACACTTAACGACAATACACAAAAATGCATTCCTTTACAGCTCTGTTACTCAGAGAGACATCGTATAGGACAAGGGGAGAAAGAACGAACGAGAGATATAGACAGACAGAGAGAGAGAGAGAGATATAAAGATGGAGACAGATCGAGCGAAATGTTAGTTAAGAGAGTTTTTTGTTGCACAATTAAAAATGAGTATCGTTTAAAAACCTTGGAAGAGAATGTAACGATGTCTGACGGAAACACGCGATAACAGCGCGCTTCCTTTGTATAGAAACAACGCTCCTGTAGACATTTTTGCTTTGCTGTTGGGGATGATCGATCTGTAATTGTTGGTGTAATTCGATGAAAATAAATGCGAGAAAAATAAGGTAAAATCAATCGTAAGTATATGAAATAAAAACAGTTAAAAAGAGTTTGAAAATAAATGAAACCTCTTATCCAAATTAAGACTGGGAGAGAGATATATAGACAGAAAGAGAAAGTGTGTACGAGTAGATAAGAAAGAGAAAGAGAGAAGTTTTCAGGCCTGACAAGGAAAGTACCCGAATAGTTCAAATTTAATAAAAGTTGGTAAGTTTTGAAAACTAATCTCGGGAAGAACCCTTAATTTATCGAACGTGTTCTTTAAAAAGAATTTTAAATATTCGGCTCAAAGTACTTCCCTCCTCAGACACCTGATGACTTACCATATGCAAACCGAATAGGACTTTAGCCATCGCGACGATACGATCAACGGTTTCTTGGGTTTTATCTTTGCCTTTGTCATTTTGATTAGCCGCCTTTTCCACGGCAGTCTGTTCTTCGGTGGATTCTTCCTTTTTGCCCAGCTTCGAGTACAAATAGTGCTGCCATGACATTTCGTCTGACGGATCCAATTTATCGGGCAATGTTAACTGGTTGCGAGCAAACTCGATAACATCGTATTCGTTCATTTTCTTGAGGTAGCGATCCTTGCAGTGCTGAACCAGTTCTTGTTCGCGCCCAGCAAACAGATTGAGACCAACGGGCAGTAGACGCTTAAGACAAGCCACCATCAAACTTGCTTGGATTTCCTTGTCCTTGTCGCGCTTCTTGTCACGGTTCTTTTTCTTCTTTTTCACCTTTCCTCCCGTGACGGGCGCTCCCTCAGAAATCGCCGATCTCCTAGTAGCGGTGGGCATGATCAAAGCCATGTTATCGATTTCATTGGCCGATATAAAGTTTTGCTCTTCCTTGAGGAAATACTGACTCTTTGACCAAATATTGAAAATTTCCGCCACATGATTATATAGTTCCTCGGCTTCGGGTATGTTGTCCTTTAGCCAGTGATTGCGTTGCAGATCGACATATTTTATAAGAAGCGGATAGAAGGAGTAAATGTCGCGTACCAGCAGCTGCCAATCCTCCTGCAACTGTGTTTCGACCTGAGATGTGTCATCAGTTGCTGATTTTATGAAGCCACGCATGCTCTCTTCCTTGTGGAACATATTCTCTGTGCGCTTCTTAACCCTCTCCGCCAATGGCAAGAAGGGATCCTTCAGGAGTTCTTCGGATGTATTGATGATGATCTGTTGAGTGTACGCCGCGATTCGAGTCATCCAAGGTGCATTATCGTTGCCAATATTCTTTTTGATCATTTTGAGAACGTTGCGCAGTAACGAATTCATGTGGTCGGCAGTTACCATGGTGACATGATTGCCACTGGTTGGGCTGACGTTGTCCGGACCCTGAGACCACCAGAATGGAAGATATGAACACAGTAGTGGCAGAACAACGTCTATGATGTGAGAAGCATCGTTGTATGTCTTGTCTGATTCGACGAATTGATCAACCTCGCCCAAGATAGTTTCCAGGTTCGGCATGCAGCTCTCCATTTTGACCATAATATCTTGAGCCTCCAGTGAATGGTCGGCTATTCGATTCAACAGAGAAAACTGATTGTGCTTATTTAAGTGGGGCTCAAAGAATGCCACTGGAAAGCAGGAACTGAAAGCTCCCAAACACGAGCCTAACGCTGGGCGATGTCTATCAATCTCAGTTTTTAAGTACTTGCGATCATGTGTTAACGTGGCGTCAGTTCCCAAATGGAAGAGGGCAGCCAATATTTTATAGGAGGCTACTTGGATTTCGTCCAATAACAAGTCGCTGCCGTAGTCGCAGGCAGCCAAGTGATCAAACATGGCTGTCAGGACGGGCATCACAACTTGATTTATGTAACCTAATGACGTGGACGTCTTCAGATGTGTTCCCCTCAAATGACTGTATTTGCCATCCTGAAGGTTCAGAATCGTATTGCCTAAATCGTCGGCCGTTTGATTGAAGAACGTTAACATTGAGGTTCGAATGAACTCAGGACAATTTTTGACCAAGGTACGAGCGTCTATGCCCTTGACAAGGACCTGAAGACAGCGCACCGTAATACGTACGTCTGGGCCGAAAGCGGTCAATCGATTGCGCAGCAATGAGGCCAATTTACAGAAGATCGCAGCCACCATTTCCTTCTCCTTCAGGGAAGCGGCACCAACATTGTTGGTAGCTGTGGCTACCGCAATGAAATAATTGCGATGGGTGGAGAAATACTTTTCCATTAGAGGCAATACCACTTTGGAGAAGAACTTGATGTCTCGGGAAGCAGTCTTAAATGAAGTACGCCTGCTGAAAGTGGTTGATGGCTTCAACAATTTCATGTTAATGGATGCACGATCCAAATACTGGATTAATTTCTCCAATAGCGAGTAGGAGAATCGCAGTTCTGCTGCAGTCTGTGTGGCACCACCTTCACCTTCGAGTAGACCTCCCTTGAATGGTCTACAAAAAAAAAAAAAACGAAATAGAGCTCATTATATCGTTCCACGATTCCCACAATAACGTGTCCAAGCATGTCGATCACGTTAGCTATGGGATTTCTCCGTACTCACTTGTGCAATTTGTAGCCTTGATATTGCATGTATTTCAAAAACTCCTGGGACCTCTCGCGATCCTTGCGTTTCTCTTTGTCGGTCAACAGATCATAGGGAACGAGCTGCGGATGGATGACACCTCCGCATGAGGTGAGTTCTTCCATCTTCTTCTTTGCCCAAATGTCGTGAGAGTTTTCAGCTAGCCGCTCGGCCATATTCTGCATTTCCCTGCTGAGTGTGAGATTTGTCATATCCACGGGATGTGGGTTATAGTTGAACGCGCTGCCTTCATTCTGTAAGTCATTCTAAGTGGTCAAAAAATGCGCACACAAAAGGGAAGAAGAACGCCGGAGGGGAAGAACAACATAATTTTGACGAGTGGATTGAGAGACATGCAATTTTAAAAGGAAAAACACAATGTTGTACAAAACAAGGAAGGGTTTGTTGCCAAATGGGGACAATTCTAAAGATAAATACATACAATCTGGGGCTTCGATTGGCGTCTGGTTGAACCGCGATGATTTTGGGGCACTTCGATTTCGGAATGCTCAATAGTCCAACCGAGAGCCAACAAAGCTTTAAGGCACTCTCGGACCGGGTCTTTGTACCGTTCGCATTCCTGTGAAGAAAGATAAGGTGGACAAGTTAAAAGGTTTCACTTTGAGTACATACATAGTTCATATCGGACGACATGGTGGAATGTGTGAACACTGTACTGGCCGATTTTGGATTTGACATTCCACTATGTGGTCGCTAAGAATCGAAGGAACATACATATTCGCTTAGCATGTTATATGGCTTGAGCCTGGGATGTTTGCGATCGCTATCCGACCGTATATCACCATAGCTCCAACCACTTTCCAAACGACGACTGGCCCACGCATCGTGGTAGTGTTCACTGAATTTCTGGACTAGAGAATTGTAGTCATGTGTCAAATTAACGCTTATAGTTTCGATGGGATTGGGGTCATATTGGGGCTGGTCGGGGGCGCCGGATTGGCGACCGTAGAAGTCCTCATCGCTGTTCTTAGATAAACTGTAGTCGGGCGGTAAAGCACAACCGATTGCAATCAAACATGGCAAAGCTTTGCCAAACAACTCTGGGTCATAGTCCATGTTGCTGAGTGAGTCAAAAATGTTGGAGAACAATAGCATAGTAAGACGTTTTTCTTCGTCAGACGATGCTCCGTACGAGCCTTGACCTTGACTGGAGCCATAGTATTTGGCGCAACGATCGAAGTGTAATGTAAGGAGCTGAAATGACATGAGGGTAAGTAAATGAAATGAAATGCCGAAGTCGACAGATTGATTGGATTGGATTGGGACGGTGGAAACTTACTCTTAAAGCCACAGTCGTGTATTCGGATAGTTTGGAGACATCAACGGTCAACTTGCGCAAAAGTTTCAATAACATTGCAGGTTGCATTTGAGATGTCAGTGCCACCAAAAAGTCGGATACGGCTTCTCTTTGGCCCTTTGTGAGCATACGGTTCTTAGACAATCTGTAGACCGTGTGCAATGTTGCATCTAATAGACTGGCGTAGTTTTCTGCCTCGTTGTAGAATTTCGAGTGCTTAATTAGCAGAGGCAAAATCGAATTGCCAATGTATCGATTCATCGAAAGGGCCATGTCACTTTCGGAGCCATCACTCTTATCGAGGATGGTGGCTGTTCTAAGATCGGGCAGGAATGCGTCTTCGAGCAAACGATAGAAGAGCTCCTGCGTTTCAATGCCGTATACACGTTCCAAGAATAGGACAATACTTTGTTTGTTATTGGGCAATAGGCCCGATGGCATATCGGACTTAGGCTTTTCTTCTCCCGGAGCGGTTTGTATGAGTGGGAACTTTAAGCTGAGGACGCCCTGAAGATCCTCCAGTGGCACAAGAGATCTCAAAATAGCTCTAGCTCTGAGTGATTCGTTTTTACCTTGTTCTATTACCGAAGCGTCAGGCGCACATCTACCGAGAAGATCTACAAGTGTACAATAGAAGTTCAGGATAGCGGCGCCGGTATCAATATAATCCTCGTCTTCGTCGCCCTCTGGCAGAGGATGTGTAAAGTTAAGGCCAGCAATAGTGCCTTCGGCTTCGTCTTGCATTTTGCATCGATCGGTGATGCGTTCAGACATACGATTGGCCTCAACTATAGCTCGGAATAGACCTTCTCCTTCTCCTCTTAGAGCCGGCCCTAAACATTCTGGACGACGGATAAGAAGACGAATGACAAGGTTGGCGTTCTCCTCGACACTTTCGCCATTCACCCATACGCAATAGCGTAAAAAGTCTAAATAACGTTCACCTTCCACAGGATCCCAACCTAGATCGGGATAACCTTTTTCAACCAATTCAGAGTTGCTCTGCAGACCACAACGTGATAGATAAACAGCAATCTTTTCCAAATAGTGTTCTCGCAAGGCCAGAGCTAGTTCTGTGTTCTCCATCAAACTCGAGTATGCCACATCTAGAGGAGTAGATCCGCGCAAACTGGGTCTCGCTAACAGAATATTTGAGTTATCCAGCAAAAAGTCAAAGTGATCAAACATGGCTTTTTGATTCTGTCGTCCAGTCCTGCAGAAATAGCAGAGGAAACGGCAACAGCCCACCACCATCTCATGCGATGTGTCCTTCTCTTTCGGTGGTGCTCCCTCCATTCCCTCCGGCTGAGCTGGAGCATCACTTTGGGCTTGAGCTCGTCTCCCAAGAGTATTCATCATAACTGCCATCACATTCTCGTGAATTCGGAGAATGCGTATCAAATCGGGATGTTGGAAGAATGTAGCATTGTTAACTAATTTCCATAATCGCTTCCTCATCAACTCTTCCTCTTCTTGGCTCATCTGAACGGGAAGCAATGCACGGATTTGGCTCAAACCAACCCACATTTCAGCCACATCGTCGCGGGCCTTGTTATTGATAACGTACGTTTTTTCAAGAGCTCTCACCAATTCACCCACCGTATCGTATTGCCTAACAAGCAGGCTGAACATTTCCCGCACCAGTTTCGGGGTTTCAATTTGTGATTCCTCCGCCCAACTCACTATCGTCTTAATCAAAACTTTGCGGAACACTTCTTCGGGAGTCTTCTTCTCAGGTTCCTCAACTTCTTTGGGACCCTCCTCAAGTTCCTTCACTGTATTAATAAAGTTGTATATCTTCGTTATCGGTCCCGTCTTGATTTCTTCGATCGCATTGCTCTCGGGCTCGTCCGGCTCCTGCAAGGCATTCAAAGACACTTTCTTCATGAGATTGTCATGAAAATCGTACAAACTTCCACGCAACTCCAGACCGCAAGTGCAATTTTCATGATCATCCACTTCTAAATTCTTAAAGCAAAGGATCTGGTTCATTTGTTCTCTAGGAGGACAACGAAACTCTTTTGTCTTTTTGGCTGCTACAGCACTTGGAAGGTCAGATTGTTTGATTTCAATATAACGACGCAGCTGATCCGATTGCAGATCGCCCACAAAGTCATGTGAGAATGCAATAATGCTTTCGACACGATGTCTCAACTGGATATCATACAAATGATGCAACAGATAACACATTTGCAGCTTTGCACCCTCCGCCATTTTCATTGTCAGCAAACCCTTGCGATGTTCATCCTTTCCATCTGAAAAATCAATTCTCCCATTTAATAAATCGCTGACAAATACCTAGGTAACCGTACCCTTCTCAAAGTTGGGATCCCATGTTTCTGGATCGATCATTACCAACAGCTTCTGAACGTCATCATCGGTGAGAACACCCACCAACAGCAAACGGTCTGTAAGCTTCAACAAGGGCCTAAGAGAGGGACATAAGACACATAAGACACACACACATCTACCGTCATAAGGTCAATCAACTCACAGGAATAGATTCTCATTCGTCCAACCAATCGGGTCCCTGTTGTGTACCTGGTTGATTTCGACCGCCTCCTGTAGGGCTTCCATCACAAACTGACGCACTACTTCTAGGGGGAACTTCGGGGAATATAGCTGGTCGATGCCCGGTATTGGTTCACTGGAAACATTGGCTTGGATACTCATAGGTTGTCTACGACAATGATGCGCATACGATATGGAAGGGTGAGAAATGCGTGGTGCGTGCATTTGTGTAGGTCGGTCGTAATAGAGTTAAAGAGGTTGTGTGGTGAGAGGCATGCAAGAGGGAGAGAGAACATAAAAGAGAAAAGTTGGCCATTGGATATCGAACTGGAGATCATATCGAAGATTCACATGTGTGTATTTGAATGATGTCTGTAAGACGATGATCAGCTGAGACTAAAAATCGCGATGTGGCGATCGAATGTGTACTGGTTGGAATGTAGCAAGCCGGGACACATGATCTTGATCAATTGTTTACACTTGGCTTGGATCACATACATACGTCACTTGAGTTTCGTGAGCTCGTGAGTAGGTATGCGCTACAGGCCGAAAGTGATTGTAAATACTCACGTAATTTCCGTCATGCGCATGTGAGGACGAACGGATTCGGTAACGAGAGACCTCAACGAATGACGCATTTCCTCATCATCATACAGGAACTTGAGTTCTGGCCCTAAAGGAATAATGTACTCCAGTTTACAAACCTCCATTGTCGTCGCATGAGATTCCAAATGCAAAGCGATCAAGAGATCATAGAATCCTTGACGCAGTGGGCCACTCATATACTCCGAACGTATGGCATACAGAAGTTGTTTTTGGTCGACATGTTGGCACAGGGCATGGGCAGCCCTGTAGTTCGACTGGTAGCAGAGGGCCGCATACAGCGTGAGTGAATGGGCGTGGAAGGATAGCAGCTTATCCATTTCGATCAGTTCCAGAATGTCGATACAACGATCTTCCTCTGGTATGTGCAGAGCCAGCATTGAGACGGGATCTTCACATAGCATCGACCAGCCGCGAATATCGGAAAGTTTAAGGGCGTGAACTTGGAGTGAAGTATTGGGCACACGTGCCCATTGGTGCGGTCGAAGACATTGCACCTTTAGGCGAGGTGGTGACTGAGGATTGATATGTTTGTCACTGGTGGGCAATACTGCAGCAGAGAGTGGCAGAGTTGTAGGGGTGCGACCTAATTCAATTTGTAAAATTTCCTTGCTCGTGGCTTCGACAAAAATTGCTGGGAAGAGTTTTGTGTCCGGCTCCATCTTCCAACGGTGCGAAGTTTGCTTGCCCTCACATGTGAAACTTATCATGCCGGTAGCGGTATCGACGAAGCAACCGACGAACATGCCCTGTGAGGCCCCTTTGCCGGAGGCATCCTGTGTCACCTCATTGAACAGTTCGTCAGCACGTACGACGTAGCAACTTTGGCGATTAATGCGCTCAATAGGCATTTCGTAGTCATCCTCGACAATTACAGAGCCACGGCGTACCTTCTCCTTGTTGAACTCCTTACTGTGCAAATGATATTGGGTGGTGACCCACCCGACATAAACATGTGTGGGATCTTGACCCGGGAAAATGCGAACACCGTAAAAGTATTCGTTAATTAGTTTCAAGCAATCAGCATCGAATATCTCATCGCCCGACGATTCCACATTCGGCTGTCCCAAATTTCCGCCACTCAAGGCCTTAGGTCCCTGTGTGGGTGTTTGGGGCATATCCGTCTAGAATAAAGTCGACATTTTGATCTGGAGTTAACTGGTGATATTTGAATAACTACTTACATTGTTCAAGCGCAATGTGGGCGTTTTGGAGGCCATTTGAGAAGCAACAACTTGACGACCATGAGTGACGGTATTGCGTCTATCCGGACTTACCTCCGGAGCTCTTCCTGGTGTTTTGTCCTTACTTTGGTCTCGCGACTTCTTCGAGAAAAACTTAAACGGACTACGACCACGCTTTTTCTTATCGTCCATCATGCCATCATCCATGCCATTCATGCCATTCATATCAAGCGCAGACGTGGAACGTTGAAGTTCCTCTGACATGCCCACATCCGATTCGAAGGTGATGTTTCGAGTCATCGAACTCCTACGCGGTGGCCTGGACGGACCTCTGCCCATATTCTCATCGGCCTCCGCCGTGTCGTCATAATTGCGATTTAAGCCTTTTATATCGGTCATTGAGAAGCCACTCTTCAGCATATGATCCATATGCGCCGACGTCTGTTGCTGAGCCATTTCCTGAGCCTCGCGCATCAGCCGGTACTGGCGTATTTTGATCTCCTCCCAACGTCTGGCCTTCTCCATTTCACTAATGAATTCGCTCATACATGTGACTGGCAAAGACAAACGCAAAAATTCCCAATTGGCCTTTTCCATTGTCTCAAATGTGTTGTGCGAAATCTTCAAGTGCGGCGGTGTATCCGCGCCACCGGGAATGCGAGTGACATCAATTCGACAGTCGGGCATCTCCTCGGTATTTTCAAATATGGGCTGATCCTTAGTATACCAGTGAGTGACAGGGCGACGCATGTTCCTGGAAAATAAAAATACAAGATCCTTTATGTAGCAAACACCACTCAATGTGTTGTTAAAAGAAGAAAAACAACTTACACGCAGAAGGGCTCGTAACCCTCCTGTAAACCACAAGTGGTGAAGAATTTCAAGGAATCCACATCTTGGCCGTAAATCAGACGGGCTTTCTGACCCACTCCCAATGTGCAGGCCGGAACAAAACCCACTCCCTCGGCAGTGACCTCGGCGAAGGTCGTCTCACCGCCCAGTGCATCCATCAACAGTTCGCCATTGAGTGAGAAACCTACGATTACCCAATTCCGTTAGTCTCAGTCCACAAGACGCTAGGTCTGTGTATAGCTATCTAGATATGTACGAGTATAAGTGAACAGTTAACGAAGCAGTGGATGCCGTTAGTTTTTGATCATGCTCATGTTTAATGGCATTGACAGTATTTATTTGTCGTGATGTTTGTTTTGGTTTCTAGATACAAGTATGTGTGATATTTTTATAATTGTTTCGTTTGATTTTTTCGTTCTGTTTTTGTTAGGTAGCACTAGGTAGAAATTGCATGCTGTAGCCAAAAAAATAATTAAAGCTTAAATGATGTTAATGCTGGTGAATTGAATTATGATTAGTTGAACATTGTTAGCTATTCGGAAAATGTACGGTCTTTGACAGGCGTCATGTCATCATCATGATCATCATCATCATCATTATGGGACTGGCATTACGCTTCAGTGGCGCAGGGGATACTTGAGTCTAGAAAACACCACCAGATCTTAGCTGTGTTTCTGTGTAAATTCGAATATTAGGCGGTGTTCAGGTGAAGGCAATCGTTCTGGGTGACTCTGTCACAATGTGAGCTACAATGTCATGCGCAGTGTTAAAACAAGAGTGACGTATGTACGCTATTTGGGATCGAATCGGAAAAACATTGTTGCAACAAGTTAGTAAGTGGACTAAATAGGGTGAAAGGATTATGACTGAAGAATCGACCCCTCTTCTAAGGATCGCTTTGAACAAGGTGGCTGTTGCGTGGCATATGCTATCGGGTGGCGGTGGAGTGGGATAATCGATTTAGTACATATCAAAAGCAGATAGGGTGGGGTGTGTGGGAGAAGGAGTAAAAGACACGGTTGCTACACTTTGTTGGTTTACGGAAATGGTTCTTACTGATTGTATGATCGGCAAGATCTAAGAAAACGCCAACAATGTCACCGGGACCGCACTGTTTACCAAATGATTCACTTACGCCGCCAAAAACTTTCTCTTCCTACATACAGAAAAACAAGTTCGCTCTCTTTAGAAGTGCTGATCAATAAACAAGATCTGATAATAATTGTAAAGTAAGTAAGTAAGTAAGTAATTAAATAAGTGAGTAAATCATAAATCACAGACGTATCAATACTATGTATGCCAAATAAAAGCTATCAAATTCCGATACAAGTACTTGGTTCCATTGCCACCAGCACCAGCACCAGTACCAGTTCGATATTTTGTAAAATTGCTTAAGAAAGTCGCGCGCAAAACCAGTTAAATTCCAACGGAAGATTAATTTAAAAAGAATAACGAAATAACATAAATTAGTCAAACGCATTTGTATCGAAATTAAATAAACGTTCGCAGCAAAAAGTCGATAGTGCTTGGATGAATCCTTACTGATGGTTTGCTCCTTGACATCGATGAAACAACCGATGACATCTCCTGCCTCGTAGCGAACACCGAAGTGTTCAACGGATCCGGCGTGCATTTTGGTTACCTGTATTTGATCGAGCATAAATTCGTGTTCTTTCGTAAGGAAAACAAAACAAAGAAACTATCTGAGCCATTATGAAGGGACTATAAACCGGAGATCTCGCGAACATAAACCACACATTCCGATTTGGTTCGTTTCATGTGAATAGTAAACGTATCAGCGATTGTGTTGGGATGTCGACATGTCGATTGAATGGTCCAGACCCGCCAGGTAATCCGGTGCAAAGTCCAGTGGAAAGAGAAAGAGATTACGAACTGGAGACAGCAACCAGAAGCTCGAAGTGCTGTGAGACGACCAACAACAAAGTCCGCCACAGGAGTACGATATCTTGAACATCCCCATTTTGTGGGAAAATTGAGTGCCTAGCAGGCGTATTGTCTTGCAGCGGCCTATTATTTATATCAGTCCTAATTAATACGTAGGTTTTCGAAAGAAACGAAGTGAGTTGTCTTCCTTTCAGATCTGCCAATTATGAGTCACGTCTCCAATAATCCTTTGTGATATGAACGATATAATTTAAAGAGTCACTGACCGGGACATACTGTTCAATACTTTTTCCAGAGATGTTTTACATTACGTATCGACTACTTTTATTTTGGTAAAGTCATCAGCATTTTCAGATTGAACAACGGCCGGAGAAAAAGGTGACCACAATACGAACCTGAGTTTGCACCTATTACAAATATTTCGGTCATTGAAAGATTCAATACGATTAGAGGCATGTATTTCGTCTCCCTCAGTCAAATCCGTAGTCCAAGCGGAGTATAGTCCCTTCATACGGCTTTAGAATATCATTGGAGAATATACGTATCGGAGAAATCCAATTTAAAGAATGTTGTCCACAAAACCAAGTGAATTACAAGTGATTCGGAACTACTGGCGCATACTTACGTTGTGACCATCAAATGCCCAACTGGTGTCCTCACTACCCAGCATGGAACCGGGATTGCAATCGGCTCTGGCCCAACCAACTCGCATTGGCCCAGAGGTGAGAACTTCAAATTCAAAATACCATTTACCCGATGTGACCGCATAATTACGTTCCACGCGATAGGTTCGGAAGGCGGCAAACTTCAGACGCAGGGCTTCGGCCAACAGAGCTTCGTTGCCCTCCCCGGTGGGTGGATCTAAAACATAACCGTACACCAACAGAGTGCGTACAGTTTCCGAAGCGGTATCACGATTGGCCTTCTTAATGGCTTCGTCCACTTTGGAATAGGGTACCAAATGGGGACTGCGTAGATTTTCAGAGTCTTCGTTGAGTCCATAGGTCCAGCCTTGTTGAATGCGTTCCCTGGCCCAGAGATTGTGTGTGTTTTCAGCCAATTGATCTACGAGCTCTTCGAGTTTGGGCGTCAAGGTGACGGCACTCAGGTCCAGGGGCGCTGGCTTATAACCATTGCCCTGCATGAAGATCTCATTCGGCAAACGAATGGGTCGTATACGTGCCGGGGGCTTGTCCATGGTTATGTAATAGCCCAATGCAATGATGGTCCTGTAATTAAGTTAGTTGGTTATATTTACTGGACCTGCGGTGGTTTGCAAGTCTGACTCACTTTAGGGTTTGTACGGCCAATTGGTTGTCGTAGCGTTTCTCTGCTGCTGGCAATTTCTCAAATTGCGTCAAACATGGATGAATGCGATGATAGTCATCTCTATGTTCGCCCCAACACCAGCCGGCCTCTATTTTGTTCAGTGCCCACATTTCGTGAATATTTTCAGCAAGCTTCTCTTTGATTTGATCCACCGACGAGGGGAGTGAGACGCCCGACGTATCCACTGGATTCGGCACAAAAGCGTTATCATCTTCGATCATCCACGGGCCTGCCAGGACGTTTTTGTTCAAATTTCCGAAATAAAAGCACGGATCCAAACTCAAAATCTGATGAGGCATCAGACACTGTACCAATGGCGAGAATCCGAGAGGAGGTGCAAATTTCAAGCGACCGTGATCACCTCCGAACAGAAATCGACAACTGGAATGTGAAAGGGATGATGAGAGATAAAAGCTGACATTTCAATTATTACGCTAAAGCTCATGATTACCTTAATTTAGAAGAGCAGCTCATCACTGGGAAGAACATGCCATCCAAGTTGAAGTCTCGGAAACAGCCCTTTACCTTCAGACCGTTGAAGGTGAATGTAATGATCGGAACGGACAAGTCAATAGTTACACCGACCACATCGCCCTTGCGAATGTAGGGCTCTTCGGGTACCATGTCGGCGACTAGGGTTCTACGACCGCCTGTCCACAAATAGCCGCCATCGAAGCCAAATGAATACAAGTCATCGCCAACGCCATTACCACCCCATTTTTTGCCACCACCGGGATACGGTACATAGCTGCAAACGTTTGATTAGATGAGCGATTAGATTGACGGCGGCAAACATCATGTGCTACTTACCCGGAAGTGTTGGCCCAACCAATGCGCAAGTGCGGCATCATATGGGTGGTTTGCTCGATGTGATCCATGGTCACCTCAAAGTACCACTTCTGGTACATCGCCGAACTCTCCACACGTCCGACGAAAATATTCGGCCGTATACTGGCCACATGATCGACCAGTTGAGTTTGCAGCAACAGATTCTTTCCGGGCAAAAGGAAATCACAAATGTTGTTTTGCGACGAGCGTACGGCTACACCATTACCCACACAGAGTGAGCAAAGGACATCCAAGACTTTGGGATCTCGCCCGTGTTTTTCCAGCAGCGAGATAATAACTTTAATGTGTTCGTCTCTCATCATGTTCAGGGCTTCGGGCGAGTCTATCAGAACGCAGTGCAATACATCCAACATGCCCGAACCTTCACTGGAAGCCTGAGAGCCCAAGCGTGAGAAGAGCCAATTCAAACGATTGCTGTTGGCAAACTGGGCGCAATTCGTGTGGTTGCCCTGGATTATGGCAGCCAGCAGCTGGTAGAGGTATGTGGAAATCAAATCCCAACTTTGTCCGGTTTCATCGCCAGCCAGGAAGCTGGCCAAAAAGCCCTGCGAAGTGATGATGTTTATTTTATCAATGGCCTCCAGAATAAGATTCAAAACGCCCTCCTCCTGGAAGAGATCTTGACGGTTGCGCAAGGCACGGAAACGGTTCTGTTTTTCTTCATGTTCTGTTTCATAAAAATCATAAACAAGTTGATCACATATAAATACATATGTAACTCTGTAGTCTAGGAGCGATGCAACCTACCCATATCATCCGGCGGTTGAGAGAAGTAGTTGATCAAATCTTCAAGGCACATAACCATTTCATTAAGATTTACTTTTTGGAAAAAGATCGAGTGACGGCGATTCGATTGTAAAGTTTCCAAGGCACTGCACGATGAATGAATTTGGGAAGAAAGAGAAAATGTGTTCAAATATTCAAAACAGAAAACATTGGTCTACAATCGTTTATGGAACAAGGCTGTAAGGCTGTAACTCAATGAAACCAAAATCGGACAAATGCATGCCTGTGTACTACAAAACCACCATATCCGTGGTTTCATCTATCGACCCCGGGCTAAAAACTAAATATTTTTCAATTCTACTTTCATCTGGTGAACTTTGATGGGAACTCGTAAACGGAGTTTTCAATGTGAAATTTAAAGTTTAAGTGAGTCATTCAGCCGATATTGGTTACAATGAACAGCAATCGAGAGTGATACATTTGGCGGCAATTAGAGATAGTCAGTTATATGACTCTTAATTCCGGTTCAATTGTACCCCCTCTGACCTGACCATTTGCATTGACGTACTTTATGAATTGAGTAAATAGACTGCTGCATTTACGAATTACACGAGCAGTTTTTGATTCTTCCTCCTGGGAACGCGAGAAATCAAGGCAATCGTCCATTTTGCCTTCTTCGTGCAGAATGGCTTGCTTCTCCTCGACTTTGCCAACACCCTTTTTCTTTGTCTCGTAGCTCTTGTAACTGAGCCACAGGCATGTCTCGCAGTGTTGCACAATGACGGTGGTATCACCGTACTTGATGATCGGCGAACCGATTACTTCTAAATCCTTATCTTCGAGTACTTTTTTCTCGTCGTCCTTTTCCTGTCTGAGACAGAAAGTCGTTGTAGCAATGGATGCTTCTTCCTTTTTGACCTGGAACAGAGATTACGCTGTTAGTCGGCACTACAATGGAACAGCCGCTGCTGAAATTGCATAAATACCAAAATCAATTCGTTATTATCGTTGACGCCCAAATAGCGTCCAGTTGTGATGTGTCGAATTCGCATGGGATGGAACCAATTGATGAAACCGCCAGTCCACTTGGTGCGCGCCAATTCCAATCGCCACAGTGAACGTGCCTGCGACATGACTGAGCCGCCTTCGTATACGACAATGCTGAAATTATATTACAAGGTAATTTTTTATTATATGTATTTATATTTGTACGAGACTGATAATAAATATTTGTAAATATTCCATCAAAATGGTTAGAAAGTGATTACGAGTTAACCATCGGGTCTATCTTTTAGTGTTTTAGGTGTTTTAAACTCAATCACAAAAGTCCTTGGAATTGATGAAATTTAAAAAAAAAAAATGTGTGACTGATTGTTAGGAGATAAACCACAAGAAATGAGTTTGCGCCAAATACCGCGGAGTAATTCTTTTATCCATCGCATTCAAGCCCAAAATCGCAGTGATTCAGTCTTATCAGTGTGACTTCAGGCAGCATAAATCAACTATTGACCAAATCATTAAACTTCCCCATATCATGGAAAATACTCGAGAAAACCGAATCCATACCATACCTTCGACATGGCGTTAAGAGAATAATTGTTTGGAACTATGTCAGCGTATGAAACTTGCACGCCTTTGTAGAATGGCACTAGATCCTCAGTAAAAATAAGAAGTGACCTCTCAGAACAATTCACCTTTGCAAGAGGTTCTTCGACAGGGTGATAGCTTATCGTGCAACTTTTTTAACATACTAATGGAGAAAATCTTGGAAAACCCAGAAGTTAATAATCTTAAGTTTTTATGTAAATTCTACACACATGCCTACGACTATTTAGAGTGTAGAATTTTGTAGATGCCGGCACAGTGAAATACCTCGATAATCCATCAAAAACGCATGTTATGTGTTGGGATTCGATAGTCTACTAATTATACCAGGAATACTTAAGGCAGTTACTTACTTTTGTCCCGCTTCTCGTCCCCACGTACTTGGAATGGTTAAACACTCGTCGCCGCCGTGAAAGAAACGCAAAACGTCGCCACCGAATACGTAGCCCACATACTTCATGCGGGAGATGCCGGTGCCGTAGGGTTGCACCGACCAGTGTGTAACATGAAAACTGGCGTTCACAATTGATTGCTCGTTCTCCTTGGTCGTATGCTGCACTCACACAGACGTCAAAGAAATGAGAAATTTAATAAAGCACATGGCTTGACTTACACGTAATCCCAACGAGCTTAGCTTACCAAGTAACGTTCAGTTGCCACAGAGACTAAAATCAAGTCGTCACCCACACGCACCTTCTCACCCTCGGAACGCTGCTTGCTGGCCGGATGCACAGTCCACCAACATGCCTCACCTTGACTGTGCTCCTGCAGACCGACATCGAAGGATAATTTGTCGTTCGACGACGATGTCGAAAGGCAAGCTAGATACTGTTGGTGTTGTTATTGTATTGTACAACAACGCACCCAGGAACAACCACGAGAAACAAACGACCCAAAAGATAAGGTATCAATTCAATTGTCAAGGATTACGTTAAATTGTCTCGGCATATGTATGTGTGTGTGTGTGTGTGGGTCTGTGTCGGTATGTCTCTGTGTGCGTGCGTCAGAATGTGTTGTTGTTGATCTTACCATGTCGCTGTTGTTGTGACGCAACAGTATAGCATTGCCATAGAGCAGAGTTCTGTGACCGGATCCAGTACCTTTGCCCTGCACCAAATAAATTTCAAAAGTAAAACGAAAAAAAAAAGGAAGAGAAATAGAAAAGTTCAATGTTATTACTGTTCACATTGTCCTGTGAGTATTTTACTAAAGGAATTTCAATTTCAATCTCATTCATTCGACGGCGTTCTGTGTAACGACAAACATTTTACATAAAAAAGTAGATAGAAACACAACAACTGAGAGGAGTACTGCGAGTGTCAATGCGTGGTTGTGTGTGTGTGTGAAAGTCAATCAATGGTGGTGGTTGGCGTATACACCAGCACAATGACATCTCGGTTAGTCGTCGTTTTCTATCTCTACTCTATGTGTGTACCTCATTTGGGGGTTAGAAAAGGGTTAATGGTTCCTGGGTTATCAACTTGAATGCTTGTTAAACAATTTATCTTAAGCGTCGATTCAGTTAATAGAAAGTAAACGAAAGAAAACGCAAAAGAAAAAAGAAAGCAAGTGCATTTCCACTCTGGTCGCCAATGATGTTTTGGAGACTCTGACGATAGTGAAATTAGAATTTATTAGAAACATTCTCATTGCGAAATGAGAACGAGAGAGAGAGAGGGGGATTGTACGGAAATCTAAATGTTATTAGCTTTATAGGCAGTTCGGTGTCAGACGGCTGTCGTGTACGTCAGAGTCCGTGTCCACGTCAGACGTCAGTGTAAAACCCTCTCTTAATGCACCCAAGTAAAGTAGTTGTAAGTTGGAGGAATATTAGTGGTATTTATGTGGTGTGACATAAGAAACTGTAGATTAACGACACCAAAGATATACAGAAAGTTATAGAGAAGACGTCACAATTACAATTACATACATACATCAAAGATTGATTAGATTCAAATTTATTTACAAATAGTTCGTTAACATCAAAGCAATGAAATGCACCGAATTACTAAAGAAAGAGAGACAGACAGACAGACAGACACACTGAGAGAGAAGTTACACGCGATAGACAGACAGTCACGGTTAAACGAAAAGTAGAACAGAAGTTAGCCAAAATCAAAGTAAGCGGAGTAATTGCGAATCAGTGCGTGATTCTGTAGAACCTTTCTGTATACTTACAAATTGAGGATCCTGGTGAGACACAACACATGTTTCGTTTGGGTTTTTGGTTTGGGAATGCGTTTGATTGATTTTGAAAATAGTTTATGGTTTTTGGTTTCGGTTTAAATATGTTTGTTTGGTTGGCAATATTTCAAAATAGAGAGAAGGGAAATATTGAATAGAATACAGTCGACACGATTACAATATAAATATTCGATGATGACGTTAAACAAATGCAGCAGTTTTAGTAGTGAAGAAGGATGATGCGGCGAAGGCGATGACGATGGGGGAAGGGTGGTGCCCATAGGATGGGAGGATGAGACGAGACGGTTATTGACATAAATTTTGAATTGAATTTGGTTTCAGTTGTTGTGGCGTTTTTCGTTGTTCAGTTTTTGTTATTAGTTGCCGCCAATTTCAAGTCCAAAATGATTACAATTGCAGATGAATGTGGATCGTTTATGGGGAAGTTGGTTGTTTGGTTGGTTGGTTGGTTTGTGGTTTAAGCGCCAAAGGATATGCAAGGATACATAATTTGTATGGAAATAAAGAAAAGAGAGAAAAAAGTAAACACGTTAAACTGGGTAAGTAAAGGAGGAATAATGTAAACAAACACACTGGAAAAAGTGTACACACACACTCAGCAACAAGACGGACAAAAAGAAACTGTTAAAAAGGATTAAATTTAATTGTGCGGCATAAAAGGATTGTTTTCGTTATTTTTTGTTTGTTATTTTTGCCTCAGACGCGGAAAATCGGTTCAAGTGGAGTGAAGTGTCGGCCTGGACGAAAACATCTACTGGCTTTATATTTTAATATGATTTAACGAAAACCACATTACCGGCACGCACCACATACAAACACACTCTCGTCTCTACATATGCGTGTATGTGTGTATGTATGTGTGGACATGAGTGAGTATGCAGGGCGGACATGTAGGATGCAGTTGGACATGCGAGTATCGATGTGCTGCTCGGGCATACTGTCCGTGTGTGTGTGTGTGTCTATGCACGTATGTACAAGTTTATGCGGCAGACATGTTTATGCATGAGCCACCACTACGCGCCACTTGCACAAACCATTAAACAACACCCAAGATTGTTGGATTATTGTGGTGTAGCAACATTTTTGCCATTATCCCATATGAGGGGAGGTATCCTCATACAACCACTGGACGCACACAACGTACATACATATGCCTGTATACAGATACATATGTACATATGTGTGTCTACTCTTTCACTGGTGGAAATGGGCGTACATGCCCATGGAATGTAAAGTCTTCGTCATTCATATACAACTTTTTAAAGATGTTCAAACATTACGCGCATTTTGTGCAAGACCATCATAACTCAGAAAACGTCACCCACATTTGTCATTTTATGTGGTGAGCAGAGTGGATATTCAAAACCAAAGATAATCGAAATTGCACTACACAACGGAATTATTTGAAAGAGTAATCTGAATTGTGACAGTCTTGTACGAAATGAGCGATATATTGTTAGCTGAAATACAAACTCCCAAAAACAAATGCAATCTAGACGGCGGGCGACCTAAATGGGTCACATGCGGATTTTTCCAACAGAAAGCAGCTATACGAGACTGGTTATTTCCTTTGCCTTTTTTTTTTTAAAAAATTCTGTTTCATTTGTTAGCTTTATCCCGAAAAAGGTCCCGAAAAGTTCTAAAGGGTGTTTTTTATTGGGGTATAGAACTTTAAGTTGGCATCACTTTTTTAACTGGCGGCCATTTTGTCAGCTGTCAAGTGATTAATATTTAGTTTGGTTTGCCATTTCATCATGAACAGGTTGACAAAAGAACAACGCTTGCAAATCGTGCAAATTTATTTCGAAAGTCATGGTTCAGTTCGCGAAGTTCACCGCAAGCTCCGTCCATTTTATGCCATTACATCCACAAAAACTGACTGTTTGGTGTGCTCTATGGGCTGGTGGAGTCATTGGGCCATACTTCTTCCGAAATAATGCTGGAGAGTCAGTTACCGTTAATGGAGACCGGTATAGAGCCATGATAACCGACTATTTTGTTCCCGAATTGGATGGCATGAATGTGGATGAGTTGTGGTTCCAACAAGTGGTTGAAAATTGGACCTGTAGAATTGGCTTTATTCGAGCCAGCCGCGGCGGCCACATGCCCGAAATCATATTTAAACATTAATGGCATAAAATTATCCTTCCAATAAAGCCAAATTGATGGACATAAAAAAACGATTTTCTTCTGTTTTATTTCAATTCGAAGTTCTATACCTCAATAAAAAACACCCTTTACAATAAATGATCCAACATTAGCAGATCGCCAAAAACTTCGAATACAACATGTTCATCCGAAAACCAAACAAATGGATCGGTAAGACTGGAATTTTTAAATAAATATATTGGCAACCAGAGGAATTTTGGAAAAGTGTTCCTCCACCAGAACACCTTCGTTTTTGAAAGTGATTTCGCCGAAGCTCTTAATATGTTATTAAGCAGTGTCTGATTTTAGCACATAAATCTCCAGAAGGCTATGTGGTTCCCAATCAAGTTGACCATGTCGTCTCTGAAAGAAGACATGATACCAATGTCTTAATTATGTGTACAATTTTAAGAGCCATAGATTCGGAACGCATTGATCGTATTTTTCCTTAATATTAATTTAATTGAACAAATTGAATGACTTTTAATATGTTTTAATAGTTAATCATTGTTTTTAATTAAAATTTCATACCTGTATTTAACCCTCCGATTAGTGAGTCTCCGTTTTACCTTGAAGTTTGCAGATCAATAAGGTCCCCAGGAACCTACTCACAGAAGGGTTAAATATTATCTTTATTTTAATGCCGTTGGAGAGATTTGCTGTTTCTAGATCAAATTTACAGCCTAAATAGTCGAAGAAACTCTGAATTACAAATAACAAATATTTGTTTGAGTAACTGGCAAAAATACACTTTAAAGAAGCTGCGATATGAAGTCCTCAACGCTGTGAACTTCCTTTTTAAGCTGCTCGTGTTGGCATGACTGCCAACAATGCCAGAATATTCACAACCGAGTTAAAAATATTGCCCCACTTAGAAGCGGAAAATGTGTTTTATATTTTGTTCCTGCAAATTATTTCCCTCCACCGAATCAAAATATTTCACCTGAATGGAATGAAATATGCGAAACATATGAAAACACTGTTGCAAATACAATGTGTTCACATATAAGTATATTTTTTTTTTTTTGGGGAAGCCTGTATCGAAACGTATTTCTTTGATGACCTGTCAGTGGGATACCTCCCCTCATACTTACGGAATTGCTGGCAATAGTAGATAGCATTGGGGATAACTGGGACACACTGGGGGACTGGGTCTCTTAACGTTTTTTTTTTTTTTTGTTTTTTTAGGCATGGATGTATGTGGTTGATTTGCAAAAGCCCATACATTCCATGTGACGGTCAATACTTACAGTCTCTGATCCGGCGGCCGTCACCAACTCCTGCAGGGCACGCACTGACAATGCCTGCTCAATGACAAACACACATTGCGATAGGTCGGGTGGTATATTCTTATCGGCGATATTTTCGAGGAAACAGTGACGATTGCCGAAACCTTCAGCGGCCAGACAGACGCGCTCTCCCGTTGCCGTGCACGAGAGGCACACCATGTCCTCCTGCAAATGGAAGAAGAAAATTGATAAGAAACACACATACACACATATTTTACAAAGCTGTACAGATAGATTGTAATCGGTCGTCATCAGTATCATAGTAGTTAATCGATTGTTATCGAATGCAATTGTACCACTCGCACTTACGGTTGACGCCAACACTTTACTTACAAATTACCCGCAACGCTCGCGTATCCGGACGGAAATTACACGTACACATACACGCATATGTCCAATACTTGTGGTCTTTGGTTGATTGATCGATTGATTTAACGGTTTTGCTTTTGGCCATCCGCTTTTATGTCCTGCCCACCTTACCATTGTCCACCCAACAATAAAAGTGGTGTGATGATGTGGTTTCTGGTCAGGTCAGGTGTATTGAGCAACTGTACTGCAATTGAGTTGGACACTTCCATGTAAACATTGTCCCGCTGGTAAATTGTATAATTGCACAGTTGTTGAACACTTTACGATAGCGAAGGCAGACTCACAATCCATGCACATGAATAACGCTGACAGTAAAGAATTTTTTGATCGACGGACATTCCTATGCCTTGGATGTATTACCACTGGCCGCTGGGAGGGCCATCATAAGAGTACTTGCATCCAGCAAATGTACAGTCTGACGCTTTGCGAAATATTTCTGTAGTTTGGAAAATATGGGCCTAATTTTAAAACTTCTCAAAAGATAAAATTTGTGGAAAAAAACACATTCAAAATTATATTCCTATATATTTTAATCTTACTCGAGTGATACTTTGTACTCGAATGACCATATGAACCCAGAATGAGAGGGTGGATTTCTTTTTTGATCTGCCCTTTTAAGAAATGCTTATTTACATTCCCAAAGTCACTTTTTTAAATATTCTTTTGAAATTGTTTATTCATTTTTATGAAAGTTTTTTGTGTTTTTATGACACTGTGATAAATATTTTTCATGATATATTTGTCAACGTCTATTTTAAGTGTTAAATATTCCGGTATGAACATATTTCGTAAATGTGATTAAAATTTCAAGAACATTGTAATTATTTTCGTACTTTTACTATATGAAAATGAATAAAAAAGCTTTTTCTACGAAACCAATTCTTGAAATAGCGAAATGCTCGAAAATCTCCTAAAGTAGGAGAGCAAATCATGAAAAATCATTCGTAATTTTGGACGAATGACAATTTGTTCAATATGTTAAAAGTAAAGACTATACGGAATTAAAGCGAAAAATACCGAATTGCCTTTAGCCTATTTTCCAATATTTCAATTTATTTAGGAGAAACGCACCACTAAAAGCTAAAATTGTTCTAGCTGGTATTTTTGATATTGAAAATCATTATAAAATATCATCAACTGTTTATTGCGACCCACTCTAATGTACAACCGGTTGTTTCGGCATTTGATATGACGGACGAAATTCGTGTTGTTAAACGACGACGTTGTGGTCTTTTCGGCCGTGATTGTAAATGAAAACATCTGTGGCGGCATTGACGCTGCAATTGCAGTTGCGGTTGCTAACATGCAATTGATTCGGTCAGTCGGTTGAGACTTGTTTTTTTCGTTCCTTTGGTTCGTAAAGATGTACATAATATGTACATAATGTATCTGATCTTAAATTTGACTATTTAAATACTAATTTAGCGACAAAAACCATTAAAGAAAAGACCAGCGATAGGAAAAGCGAGGAAAAGCCTTCCTGCGTATGAAATCTTACTTAGTGATTCTAGATCATTAACCTCTACAAACCATTCCAACTACTTCAACTTTTATTTTGAAGGAATAAGAACTTAACTTGGAAGGTCCCACATTCTACGCGTTATTTTTGTATTTTCAAATTAACAGGATTTATATCAAAATTTGTAATCAAATGATTACCAACAAAAGGTTATAGGATTAGGAATCACCAAATCTATTTTATATACTGATCATATATTTTTCCAGTTGTTCCTACTACTTTATTGACAGATTTGTGACAAATGGCTGCACTTAAAAGAAGTACGATTTTTGCATCTTAAAGTAATTCTCGATGGAGTACTTTGCAAGACCTTTAAGGCTTATGACATTTGATTTCCATTTGACTGCAATAACATGTTTCTAGTTCGATCTCCGACTAATCTTTTCCTTAGGCGCAGTGATAACGCTGGCTAGGGCCTTCCAGTCGTCGAAATAATACACATTCTCTGTATTGGGAGTAAAACGCGTTCGTAAAAAGTCAATCAATTAATATTCATTAAATTGATGTACAATTGTATTAGGTTAGCGTGATAGTCTGAAAAATAATGATTTCCCTTTTTACACCACGGAATCTAGCGAAAATCGTATACCTGGTTCCTCCCATTGGACCGTCCCGAGCAGGGCCGGACTTACCCTTGAAGAGGCCATAACCTACAAATTTTTGGGGCCCCTTTTTATTTTGTTTAAATAAAAATTTTGGTTATAGATCAATTTAAATAATATATAATATTGCATTTATTCAAATTGTAGATATAAAATAGATCGCAGATCCCTAAAGAAATAAGAGCCCCTTTCGGTAGTTACCAGGAAAGTGAGTAACTCAGGGAGTAACTCCAATGATGCCTCACTGTATGTGTTGTCCAATCATCCTGCGGTTTCTTAAGATAACCTACCGTGCACTGTGTGAAGGCCAGTACGGTCCTTAACTCACACTATGGTTTATTATGAGCCTTCCTCAATACACTCTTGTATTAAGACCTAGATTAAGATTCGAATACTTATTGTCATTATTTCATAATGAAAGATTCAATAAATAACTTTAAAGTTTGAAAAAAAAAACTCTTGTATTGTCTATGTTTTTCGTTTTAATTATCCCAGTGGACTTAGATCTGTAAATAATTTCCTACAGTGTTACCGGAGATTTACTAGTTTATAAAGATGATTACATTACAGATTTGAGATACGATCCCCGCTGGATGCTTCATTAAATGAAAAGGGAAATAACGAAGAAATATGTGTGACAGTTGCATGACGTATGACAGGCCAACAACCTGCACTTTCAGAAGCCAACCTTCCTGTACTTCAACAACAACACATTACCGAAAAAATATTGGTGTTGTTGACAATGGTTCACAATTGATTTAGAACAACCACCGGAGTTATGCGGCAATTTTATCGTATATACAAAAAATACAGTTCATAAAAATGCAATGGAGTCGTTTCAGCTATGGTTGGAAACGAGACACCGTCCACATTAAAACATGATTTGATAGGTCTCTACTGACACTACATCCATATAAAGGCGGTCTGAATGTCAAATATGGAGAATGTTTAAAAGTTGCCTGAGAACCTTCCAGCAAAGTATGAGTTCTGGTGACGGAGGTTTAACTAACGTAGGATGTAAAATAAACGTATAAAAAAGGATGAGTTCAAATCGGACAAGTCGGTTAAAAATGCTAAATTTGTTTCCAATAAATTACCTAATTCCTCCACTGTGCGCTATGCTTATTAGACGAGCATAGACGTCACAAACAGGGTCTCGACGATGGAGGGGGATTTCAATGTAAGAGTTTACCAGTTTTTGGTTACCAACACTCATAGGAATTATTCTGCAAGCATGACATAGTTATTGTAAACATTTTGCCCGAATTGGAGATCATGGAGAACACTTCTCACATTGTTTTTTTTTTACTGTCAATTGTGAAAGTGAACAAAGGCCTGCCCGACAATAGCACCAATTTGTAAATGATGCACTAATGAATTCCCCGCAGAGTTATGATGTTACACCTTTCACAAGCGTCGCTTGACTGTGGATGTGATGTCCGTGCAGTATTTGCCGAGTCCGTTCCATCCCACCCCACTGTAGCTGTGTGACTTCTGTTTAGGCCAAACGACAGACGGCGATATTAAAATCAAGTCCCTAATACGAATTTATTTGCAGTCACCCCGAACATGCTCGTCCTGGCACATTTTTGTGCTGTCGTTTGGCAACTTTGATGGGTAATAAATTGTAGCCACCGAATTGGATTTATGAGCTATAATTCATAATACATTTGTCGTACCTATTTAATGCGCCACAGCCCAAATTGATGCTGGTGGTTGAAGGTGAACTTGGGAAGGTGTCACACTGTCTACGCGTCGTCGACTTTGCAGTCCTTGGGTTGCGGCTGAATTCCGTTGACTTGTGCTCGGGCGTACGCTGTGTGTGGCGGGTGCGAGTAACGGACTGTGTCTGTGTAAGTGGATACTGATGACATTAACAATAAATTCTGGTATGCCTTTGAATGCCATTCTTATTGCTGCTGCTGCCAGCGAACATGACATGCGGTGCTAAGGAATTTGTGATGACCTCCCCCACCCCCACCCACTCCACTTTGAAATGGTGAAACCAGTAGGTGGAGTTGTTTTTAGCTTTCAGTCTGCCGCGGTGGGTCATCGTATTGCTGTTGTTGTTGCTGTCGCCCAACTAATATCGTCGCCATTTGTGGTCATTATGCCGGTATACGCTGCCGCCGACTCTGAGGTGGTGCCAGTGGAAGCCATGGCTCCACGGATGCAGGCTGCTGTTACACAAATTGTTTTTGTCGACGAGAGTTTCAATAAAGTTGTTATAACATAATTGGCACGTTAAGCAGTTAATGGCTCTTGTACGTACTCGTTGTACTTGTTTCGTCGGTATCTCTATTGGCGGCAACGATGGCAGCGCGATGCGACTGCCAACGTCTAACTATTTACTGCCAATATGTGGAGCATCTTTTATTTGGATTCACCTCAGGAGTACATATTAATATCCTGCCATGGCCATAGCACTACCACCACCAACAACAACAACAGCATCTGCTGGGCAAGCACGAAATTAGTTGTGGCCTTAAGGCTGTTATCACAATGCGTATAAAATGAATTATGTGTTGATGCGAACAGTATTCGAGAGTAGCTAATGAAAAAAATGAAACGAGCCACAGAGCTATGTAGCTGTTGGAATATTTATTTCCATTTAAACCAAAGTGAGACCGGGCAAATCGTGGCAATCGCATGCTGTTGCATATTTTCGTATTTTCTGTATGGTCAGATCAGCCGACATTTGTAGTTCTTATGGGCTTGGCGAGGGCGTGTCGTTCCTTAATTCTAACAATCAACAATTTCCTGCAAATTGCAAATAACTCAAATACCTTGAGTATATGCAGTAAACTAAAGAAGTGGACATTAAGTCGGAAAAAAATACAAATCTAAGTAAGCTATAACTACTGTGACAATGGTGATGATAATAGGGTTTTCCACGCCCTTCTGCATCGCCCGAACGCCGGATGAGCGATATTTCCAAAGCGGCGATCCAGTCACCGTGATTGAAAAAACGTTCTTTTATATTTTTTGCAACTCTGATATTTTTACATTTCACTGTTATCGGCAATACAGAGCGATTTTCGGTAACCGTGGTGAAAATAAAATATTATTATCTCGTCTCGTTTTATCGCATTGATATAACGATGTTATTTAACACTGCAAATTCTTCTGTTTCATTCATTTGTTGCATTCTCATTTTACTCTTTTTGAGCAGCAATCTTGGAATTTCCCGGTTGCAGGTGGTAAAACAATAAAGGCAAAGAAACCAAGTGAAATGTGGCAGTTTTTCAAGTCTTCCGATAATTTGTATGCAACATGTAATATTTGCAAAACAAAAATCCAATCTACAAAACATCCAACAGTGCCTCTTCCAGGAACTCGTCGCAGATATCTAAGTCAAACTTCCATAACTCGAAGCACCTGTAGAAAAGTTCGTCTTACGGCGACTTTGCGTTATGGAATTACTTCTTTAATTGTTTAAGGGAATTTGTCTCCTTAAATGCCATTAGAATGGCTTCGACTTATTGAAGTTTCACTGTATGTAAATTTTGCTGAAAATTATTATAATTTCTTTACGATAGAATCAAATTAATTTAGATCAGGATGGGGAAATTGTTGTTTCACAATTGTGTCTAAACAAACTCGTTTCAGTGAAAACGAATAGCAATTTCCGGACTAAGAAGCTTATGCTAATTATCTGCAATATATTCAAACCCTTGATAGCGGTCGCTGTTCAAAAGAACAGTGATTTAGAAATCACAGTCGCTAAGAACTAAGTTTATTTAAAAATGACTGGATCGCTCATCACTAGTCGGATGTGTATCGCTACTATATAGATACTAGTAAGTTGTAATGCGCCTAAGGCGCCCGTTGAAATATGGAAAAAAAAATTTTGTGGAAAAAAAAATTTTTTTGTTGAAATATGGAAAAAAAATTTTCTTGAAAAAAAAAATTTTGTTGAAAAAAAAATTTTGTAAAAAAAAAATTTTGTATTTTAATTTTTTTTATTATTATTATTTATATAGAATGCCTATTTAAATTCCTACGTACTGCGTGACAGTCAGTGAATCAGTGTCGAGGGTAAATATATATTAAGATTTTAACGGTATCAGTTCGTCAGACATCAGGGACAAACAGGGACTCTCATCCGTTCATTGCCAAATGACCGGTTGATCGGACGATGGAGAATCCGTTCTTAAGCCGAACTGTCAGTGTGACATGGCAGCTGCGACATTCTCAAATTTAAAGTAAATATAAACCAACACTTATCTCTCTTTTCTTCTTCCAATACTCTAATTTACTATCGCTAAGAATTGTAATGTCACTGAGACAGTTTGTATGTATCAAAGTGAAGATTGCAGTAAGCAGTCCTATAAATATTCTAAGGTGGTCACAGTTGTACCGCAAAGTGGTACACTACCGAACAACGCTTGGAAAATATTAAAATTTGGTCATTGGTGAGAAAGTGATCCAGGACAGTATGAAGGGGCTCTATTGCATTCGGTGAATCGAACAGTTTGGTGTAAATTTTGGTCAGGGACGGCATTGGATCACACATCCTTCGAAACGAAAATTAACAGGCGGAGACTGCCAATTGCGAATGGATTAGGAGCAAAATCGGGTAACCACATGCCACACATTTCTCGTTCCACTGGCCCAAGGTCATTTGCTTGTTTATACCATCAAAAACCTCCAGCAACACCCTTAACTTTTTAAGGTTAATTTTTAGAATAAAAAAACCGATTAATTTGTATGGGGAACTCAAATTAAAAAAAAACCAAGCGATTTGGATATGAAATTATGTCTATTTTATTCATGTGTTTTAGTTTTACATTATAGTTCTTTAAAATAACTTGGCTACTTTAAATCGTTTACAATGCATAATTATGGGGGTGTTTTGTTTTAACTGTCCGTTTCGTTTCCTGCGTACATTGTAGTTGGCAACGAATATGTAAAGTTTGTATTAGCAAATTATTTGGAATCGCAACCTTGTTGTACGAAATAATTTGATTTTTTTTATGTGGCTAGTCAGATTCGTGGAATTATATTAGTTGGATTCTCGAGGCAATAATACAACATCAGTCAATTCATTGATGATATCCATTTTATTGCGCGGACACGTTAAATGAAACCCCCCCCCCCCCCCCCAAAAAAAATTCATTAATCGATCTGATGAAATCGTATATTCTTACATTCATCACATTACTCTTCAACCTACAACACATCGCATTGCTTTAATGTCGAATATTTCATACATTTTCCATCATTGATTCAATCATAACAAGTAGGATAACAAGTAAAGACTGAGAAAGACAAATTAATATTTGTAGCGCTGCTGGTATTTTCCCAGAAGCTGCCGATAGCAAGTCTTACAGTGGTATTGTGTCCCAGTTGGCTGAATTGTTGACGGACCAGGAATTCACAATTGTTTTATGCATAACAATAATTTTGTTTAAATTGGTCAGAATAGTTCCCTTTGAGAACACACGGCCATGCCCATGTCCATGAAACACGAAAGCACTACAATGACCATTGGAAAGGCGTTCGAAATATATATATATTTTCGGGCAATTTTACCTATTACATCTGTCTGCCGGCGCTTGTTTTGCGTGTGAAACAGTAAAAGCATCCGGAAGTGTCCTGTGCGAGGAATTATTCATGAACGTTCGCATTCATTAGATGGACATCTGCACGTATCAGCAGCCGTTGCATGTCCCTGAATTGAATGGATGGACGGCAATGAGGCCCTGGGTGCCTGGTTGCTGTAGACTTCTAATTTTGGTAATTATGTAACTTCTTTGTTGCGTTAAAACACATTTGCATCTGATTTACTGAAACAACAAATGGATTCTAGTTGGATGTATGCATGTTAAGGCGGGTTGGTTAAAATGAATCCGCATCTCAGCATCGGCGACTAAGTATGACGACGTACTCACTATCTCAAAGCTAAAGCTTTTGTTTGCTTTAGGGATATCCCCAAATATATTCCGGATATAAGCTCCCCGGTAGGCGAGTTGATAGCGTGCTTGCCCATCCTACATAACCTCTTGAAATCGGATTGGCCCTTCTTTTGAAATACTTACGGATACATGTGATGTAAGTGGCAAGACTAACAAGTGAACTATTCGCATCTTAATAAAAAACAAATGCGCTTGATTTAGTTCATTTGTAGTTCAGTCAAAACATAGACCTCAAAACATGTATCAATTTAATAACACAAAATTGCGATTGACCTCCAAATGTGCCGTACCATTTGGTGTCCAATTGCCCTAAGATCGGGAAATTAAACAGATTTTATTAAAGATTACCTAGGAAGTTTTCTATGCAGTGAATGTTGGAAATTTGCTCAAAACTGCAAAACAGTAAAAAAAAGTGAAAAAACATCCCTGTTCCAAATTGATGTAGAACAAGCATTTTCAACACTTGAATTTGTACTCTCTGATCTTACAGGGGATATTGATGAGTCCTTATTGGAAGATTTATGTACTTCTTCTGAATTTTATGAATTTATGTTTTGATGTACTTAATATTGAATTTAATTTTATTTAATTAATTTAGTAGAAAATCGAAAGCTTTATTGAAAGTAAAGATAAATTACTTTTATGTTCAATATTTTGTATCAGACTTTTTCAATTATATTGAATTTAGAATTTCTCAATCAGTTCATCTCGAACTTGAAGTCGTTAAAAAATTCTAAATTCCAAAATAAATTACTTCAAAAAATATATATGATTTATGAATTGTGAAACACTGAATCGAACCCGAAACACGTTTCAAAAGTACCTAAAAATCATTTTAAATCATGTTAAAAACCGAACCAGCGATTTTTTACATCTCTGAATCACTAAAACGAACCAACTCGAATATTGAAATGTTTTTGGAGCGCATCACGTTTTTCCTTTTTATAGTGCGATCCACTTTAATGTAAATGGAATTTCACACACATATTCACGATGAACGATGATGCATTTATATGTGTTCCTGTACATTAGGGTTACGATTGTTGCAAGAATCTAAATCTGCTGCTACGAGGTAACACGCTGTAGATCCCGCAAAAGTATGAAGAATCAAAACAAAGGTTATGTTCAGCATTGACGAACCAAAGGACAACTTTCGAACTATCTGGGAATAAATTGTATTCAATCAGCCTTTACGGATCCGTGAGGAAATTTCCTGTTATTTTGGGACAATTGTGGTTTCGTTTTCGGTCCCATGAAATCTTACCCAAATTTTAGCTGAATCTTAAGAAGATATTTAAAAGTAGTTTCATATTTGTCCATGATTACAATATGCCCATTTTTCCACTATTTTGTCTTAAATATAAAATGATATTAAGATTTGCGATGAAATCCCTTTTATTCGATTACCCATATGTCAATTTTACTATTGAGCTAATTATGGGTCATATCTTGGGTTGTCATTTAAAAAACATCTGGAAAATGGTTATGAGTTCGCGTATTATGTTGGCCACACTAAATAGAAATGAGTCAAATCTAATTTCGAGATCCCATCAACGAAAACTTTATCCCTCTGTGAAGATATTATACTAGTATATCCCACACAGCGTTAAATTCATGGGTGATACCTGGGGAGTGGACCTGGTTATGTCCATGCTGTAGACAATTTTATCAGCTTTATTCAATTTGGAAACCGTAGAGTTGATTTCTGTGACTTCTCTCTGGGTGACACTGCGGCGGTCAAATGTTATTGTTCAAAATGACTCCACGCTAACAAAAAAAAAACATTTCTAGTATGAGAATACTCAGGCGCACCCTAGTGTACATGTTGTCAGTTGGAGACATGAAGGTAACAACTCTAAAGACCATCTGCAGCTGTTCATCACCAACAAAGTCGTTGTTGTTGTGGCGGTAGTGGCGTTGAGTTGAGTGGTGTGGTCTGGTCTCGTCTGGTCCAGTGGCTGGATTGTTGGAAAAGGCCATTTGTGTTTACGAAATTGAATTTGGCCGGTATTGTCTTTTACGCTGTGGTTTTTAGAATTTTGATAAGCACATCGACTGGCAGTGCCACTGCCAGAGCAGACGAGCAGAGGGAATGGGTTTTTAGAATTTTGGATTTGTATACTCGTCGTTTATTATTTTCGTGCTTAACATTTCAAATGACGGAGTGAATTTTGTCCTTTAGTGGTGATTTCGGATCTGAACTGCGTATGTGTCATGTATCCAACTAATGGGATTCTTCGTTTGTTTTGACATTGAGTGAGCATGTGTGTATGAACAGATGCATGTGTGTGTGTGTGTGTGTGTGTGTAATATGGACATTTTGAGGGGGAACCGGATGTTCAGACGTGCACATGAAACATAATTAAATGGCTTTTCAACATAATCCTTGAGAATACTAAACAATACCAAACAATGGCTTCGCCACAGAATTCGCACAAAAAGCTGTGAATATTTTCATGTAGAGTTGTGCGCGTGATTGCATTTTTACTCACGATCTAGCAAAGTGAGTCATGAATGAGAATTTGTCGGTCACCAAAGTCAGGCCCACTATAAACCACTCAAAGACACGACGTTGTTGATGATCGGCCGGCTTGAGTTCTTGTGTTAACTGAACTGACGTTTGTGAAATGCCCAATTCCAAAGAACGACGAGGAATGGACAAACCTGGGTTTTCTTTAACACTTTGGGCTACAGCAGCAATATTCTCAGTTGTTTTTGAGCCACGTACACGGGTTTTTTTTCTTCACATCACTAACTTGTCCCAACAGCTCGAATTTTACCAGCTCGAAACCATGTATATGGACACCGTTAGTAAGAATATCCATATGAACCGAACTGGAATGCTAAATGACGTGCCTTCACTATCACATAATTGGTTTTCACACGGATCACAACCATGCGTGATGCAATATTTTTGTGTCACGAGCACATCTCTATTATCAAGATGTTTAAATTTATTGAAACTAAAGTTGTTGAAGATTGTATAGCAGAAATATTTGTATAAAGTCTTTAGAACGATGAAACTTCTAAATATTTAATTTCTGGACTGTTTGTGTACTCAGTCAGTTATTCCCATTACATACATGTGTATCTTCTCAGGTCATAAACATTGCATATATGCAGATGAGTATTGTGTACGCATATTTGCTGAAAACTAATTGTTTTAAGGAAAATCATCCTTTCCTCTTGATTATATTTTCCTTTTACCTCGACGCTCTTTTGATGAACTCCGCATAACAACTTTTTTTTGCCAGCCATAATTTGGAGAGTGACAGACACGATATCTTTTTTAGAAATTAAAAAGCAGTAATTTGAAATGAATTTAATTCCAAAAAAGCATGTTAATTATCATTTTATATGAACTGTAATAGACATGGTATGAAGCTGGGGAAAATATGGAAACCGCTTAAGGTTTTAATAGAAATTTATAAATTTCCACCCCTCATTAACTAAGAATAATTCCACAAAATCGGATCGCTGCAATAGAAGTAAAGAATGCCAAACAAAAGAAAGACTTGCGGGCATGAACAAAGAAGTATCTTTGGATCACTTCGCTTCATTTCTTCAACCATTCGGAATAAACATAAACACAAAAATGCAAACATTCAGTGTTATGTAGAGTTGCTGGTATGCTAAAGGGTCCGCCATCTAACGTCTCATGTCTGATGTGACAGATAATTTGTGTTATCCTTCCGCTGAACGAATATGGTTGTGTATACGCTTGAACAACGCTGGGAAATATTGCGACATTACTTGGAAAATCATGGTAATGTTGCAGAACATGTGCGAAAATTGCGTACGGGTTTTGAAAGAATAGAAGCACCGTCAGCTCCGTATATTCGTTATCTTGTGAAAAAAGTGAAATAAACTGGCATCCTCATTCTCGATAAACCAAAGCGTGAAAAGACAAAAACAGTGCGTACACCCGAGAATGTTGCTGCTGTGGCAGAAAGTGTGAGTGAAGCGCCATCACATCATTTGACCGTCCTTCTCAACAATTGAACATTTCGGAGACATCATTGGCTGGCCGAGACAGCCATTTGAATGAAATTATTTTCCATTATTAACCGGAAGGATTGTACTTTCAAAAAAAAAAATTTGAGAAAATAATATAGAATTTTTAAAAAAAAAAAAAAAAAAATTGGCTGACCCTGTATAAAACAAAAACTATGAACGCGCCATTTTCTAATCGGAGCGTAGTGCTTAAACAAAACCTCATACACATACACTCACTAGAAAAAGTCTGCGTACAAGTAGAGAAATCAAAGAAAGATACAAAACCCACATACAAAAACTGATTTTCAGATAATGAATTCCGTTGTTATTGTAAAAGTAATAGTGTCATCAAATTGAAGAAGAACCCAAAAAAATAAACGAACTTTTAAAGTAAAAAAACGTTTGAAAAAGTCGGCGTACAAAATGTATATTCATAATGAGGATGCAGTGGTCGCCATTTTTTTGTTGAACTTTAGTAGCTACCATGGGGTAGCCTTTCATTGGAGAACCTCTGCTAATCACTTCGGCATGGATTGGACAAGTTTTGTGGTTTTCTCTGATGTTATATTTCCCCAATTTACTTGGCAATACTTCGTTCAGTATACTTTTTGATGAAATTGAATGCTGTTGAATATTTCTTTCAAAAAAATGCCACAGATGCACGATGGGGTTCAGATCAGGGGACTGCGGATGTGTAAGTAACTGGTGTGGACCAGTATAGAGAAACCAGGGCTCCTCAATGTCGGCTGTATGCTTCGTGTCGTTATCTTACTATAATTAATAGTGGTCCTAAAGTCTCAATTTCACTTTCAAAATATCTCGGTAACCACGTTGACTGCATTTTTACTACACCATTAGCTACAATTCACACCCACAAAATACTCCACCTCCCCCATGCTTAACTGTACCTGATACATTTTCTTTATCAAGTGCAGTACATGGTTTTCTCCACATCATTTCACGTCCTTTTACTCCAAATATACAAAATATATTCTTATCGGAGAATATAATTTTTTTTCCAGAACTCTTGTGGCATATTGTCAGTTTTGTTGTGAATTAAAAGGTTTTAAAAGCCTTTTTAATGATTTTCCGCAGAGAGTCGTCGCAAATTGTTTCCTTAAAGAGTCCGTTAACACTTGTAGCCAATTTGATGCAGGAATTCACGGGTTCTGTAGGACAAACTGGACTTCTTTCTTTTTCGGTTAATATGAAAGTTCGGCCAGAGCGAGAGTTAGATAAGTAATTTGCTGTTTCCATATAAGTATTACCTACTCTGTGAACAGAAGAATGTGCCCCTTCAACTATTTTACAAATTTCTCTCAAGGTTTTACATTGTTTCCACAAATATACAATAATTTCCTTTCGGTAGCGTTAATTTCCTTCCCAATACGATTTATTGCGAATAAATTTTTTAAAATATTGGAAACGGTTCTTTGGTCGGTTTGACAAACGAGTATAATTGAAAATGGTAAAAAATTGATGTTTAAAGTGAAATAAAAACCATGGGAACCAATGTCTAATTTTTGTACGCAGACTTCTTCTTTGTTAATTATGGGACTTTTGTAAATGTCATCTATAACTAGGAGCGTTATTATTCACATTTTTTGGCGAAATAACCATTCTTATGTCAAATAAATGTATGTACGCAGACTTTTTCTATGATGTGGACATACATTCCCCTACTCGACTTTAAGTCACAGAAAACAACCAACAGAATTTGGTTTTGTATTTTTGAGTAATTTAAGGTAAAAAACATTTTGAGTTTGTACCGCATTTTAAAAATATATGTATTCGATTCCAGCACTGGTGTCCGTCCCTTATTGTTCTGTTGAATTGAATTGATTTTCGGACCATAGTTTAATATTATGACTATACATATTGTCCGATTCTATCAATTGTTCATACAAAAGTCCAATCAAGTCTGATTAATCTCACAAGACAGAGCTTGTTACATGGATGCGTGTAGCGCCATCGGCACCAGTCTTGCTTTAAACAAAACGATTTCTTCGCGTAAGTTCCATTTACTGACTCTTTTTCCAAAGGTGCTTTCCCAATATTCTTTGGTGTCTAAGTCTCCATGTGATAACAAGTCCATTCAATAGGTTCGGATTCCGTTTGAGTTTTCTTGAATATGTTCGATTGCGAGCTTAGAAAAATTGCATTGGACATTTAATTACAAAGACCTTCACAATTTTACATCTAAACTTTTTGAATTGTTCAAAAAATAGTTGGTTCCCATTGGATTGACAATGTTGTGAAAATATTCCGAAGGGCACAAACAAAATCCCATACAAGCCCTCTGCCATTTATTAATGTCTAACCTCGGGCTCTGGGATGTAAGAACGGCCCACTTGTCATAATGAAAAATAACTCTCTCTTCTTCCTCCTTAGTTAATACGCATAAAATTGATATCGTAAAAGAGTCAACACACACAAACACACCTATACGCATACATGTACACATGTATATGATGGTCGGCCCCTCAATAAAGAAAGGCAATACAGGCGCAAACACAAACGAGACCATATAAAATCAATTACACACGGACGATAAAATATTATGAGATATTTCCCTGTGTTTGTTTTTTTATAAAAAAAAAAGGAAAATGAAATGAATATCACAATAAAAGTGCCTAAGACAGATGGCAGCGAACACATAGGAGGGGGATACGATAGGGCTACAGTAATGGCACAATAAGAAGCATATCCTCCCATTCCGTTAGCCAGGCCAATATACAAAATGGAATCACATTTATCATAGTCCTCTATGTTATTGGGATTTCTGTGCATGCTTAGCATTGTTCTTTATATTTCTATTTAATTATAATTTAAAGTCAGTGCTAGAGTTTCTAGGCAAGGACCGGTTTGCGAATAAAACGACACTGGTGTGCGGTAAATGGGTGACAACTGTAATTCTGTTGTAGTCATTTAAAACTACTCCCAATTGAGGTATTTCTGGAAAACTGTAATTTAAGGATACATTCGGAACTGTAGTCCAGGATAAGTTCCTATAATAATTATTCATTCCACTGATCCATAGTATCGGTATCATGCCATGCCTTTGACAGCCAAAATTCGTAGCGATATCGTGTTCCAAAAAAAAAAAACTTCAGTTTTGGAATTTTGAATGGATAAATTACATTTTGCTGGGGGAGCGAGGGCACCCATTTGCTGTGTCAACACTGTTGGGCTGACCCTCTATGTTAGTTGTGTTGGAAATTGTTTTTGAAAAAGGAACAAAGAAATTAAATCATGAAATTTAAAGTTTCACAACATCATCATGTTGAAGTGAAGACAAGTGGGTATGCATGTATGTATGTGTGTGTGCAAACACACACATATGAATGTTAGAGGAAAGCAGAATCAATTCAATTAACTTTTTCCTTTTGACCTCAACAACATTCACATTAGGGTGTTCTGAAAAGCGTTGTTTTTTTTTACAAAAGCACAGTGCATTGGAAATTAGGGTTTTAGAACGGGGGGGGGGGGGGGGGGGCGTAGTGTTTGTAGACATCTGTCTGGAATTTGAGAATGTCATAGCTGGTAAGAAAGCTAGTTTGGTATTCCTCAACATACGTACAGTTCAGTTAGATAAGAATCCTTGGCGTAGATTTCGTAACATCAGGAACTAGACGGCGCAACAGATACCGTTAAAATGTACGTAGAAATAACAATTTCTCCCGCATGTATTCAAGCAGGGCCTCTCTGAAAGAAATAGTCCACTCCTGTCCTCAATTCCACCCTACATTCTAAAACAGTAGTTTTCAACTGGTGATCGTCGCGGTCGTCTGGAAACTATTAACTATCCGGAATATGTGAACGTGAGTGTTGGAGAAGTCATATAATCAACCCGTTTCATAAACTACTTATGAGGCATGATCGATAATAGTCAGAAGACCACTTTGACAACGTGGGAAACGTCGGAGATACCCGATAGTGAATTCAGTGACGATATACACGTCCCCGGTATGGGTGTCTTAGATTGTGAAATGCTCTAGAAGAAAGTTGACGTCACTTACTGACTCAGCACATTAAGAACGATACCGTAAGAGGCAGCTGGAGTTGCCGGAGGTCTTATACCCATAGACTTGTTGGCAACTGAGTTTTATAGAACATATGATCGAAACGTAGATTCCAAAGATAAAAAATTCCTAGAGAAGAGCGTTTAACTACACTCCCCATCTGGCAGTCACGCTGGAGCTCGGTGACGAAAGGAAGATTGAGAACATACGGAAACACGAACTACTAGCTTACACCCTCACAGATTTGGGCCTGATAGCTCGTCTATGTGCCCTAGCTGTGTGGAGAAAGAGGAGGATGCGAACACGTGGTCTTCCAAATGACCTCGATTTAAGCAGAATTGGGAAACCGTCAATTCATTGATAAGAACTATTGTATCAGAGCTTAAACCCATGAAAAAAAAACGGTCTGTGAAAAGCACACCAGAATGAATACATGTAGATAGCACGATTGCTAATCAGCCCCCCACCTGATGATAGTTCCATAGGGGTGAGTGGTTGAAGGGTGAGGGGTTGTGGTTTAGCACGTCGATGCCAGTATGATGAATCGTGCATACCAATGGCACGGTCTACTGGCGTCTGTCAAGATTCCACGTCTTAGGTAAGCAAAAAAAAAAACAAAAACATAGTTCTACGGGTTTTTTTCTAGGGCGGTAGTTCTTATTCTAATGTAGAAACCAAATACCTCGACATTTTGAGGCCAATTTCCAATATACCGGAAGGGATATTCATAAAAGTACTGCTGACTATTTTTGTCATGAGCCAATTGTGTGAAATACGAATCAGAGATGATTGTCATTCCAGCAATGAGATCCTTCCTATATAAATATGCATTTAGTGCTATTGCAGAAGAACCATTCATCAGTACATCCTAATACACATACGGACATGGTAATAGATAGGGACACAGAGACAAGACCCCGCACGCACGCACACACTCACAGCAAGGACATAAGTACCGTGTGTGTTTGTGTGACACTGATGCCTCCGATAAAACTTAAAGCAACAGGATGTGGTCGCAATAGGATACTCTTTGAACTGCCCTTCCACTTGAGTTTCTGTCTCTGGCTTTGCTTTTCTATTTTCTTTACTCTGTTCTCTGTGTACATGCCGTACATGTGCCCATGTGTGTGTGCCACATACATAAGTGTAAAGCGAAATGGCAAGAAATCAAGGCCATTCAAGCCGCAGGACAGTAAAAAATTAATAAATATCCAGCGTGTGTATGTGGCAATAGCAGGACAAGCCATTCGTTATTCTTAAATTTACACTGGGTTAGATGAAGGAACAAGCGGTTTTATTCTCACTTTTATGGACAGGCCTTCGGGAAGACCACAATACGGTCCACAATACATTTCTGAAGGCCTACAAGAGAAAGGTTTCTGAAAGAATTGGGAAATTCTGAACAGATATTCGTACTATCAATTTAAATTAAATTATTTCTTTCTCGCCAAAAGCGTAACGTAAGACAGGAAAACAATCACGAAACTAAAACAAATGTATCGAAATATTTAAAATTTCGTGTCATGGGGTCCGGCGGAATTTGACCTTATCTAGTTAAACAAATCTTCTGATCGCCTGTGCTACCCTCTCGCCCACACAACTACACAACTGAAATGTTTGTTAACCCTTAAATGCGCAGAGTCTACTATGAGTTTCAACATGTGACATTTGCCTCTGTTTTGTTGAATATTCCAATTCAAATCTAAAAGTTAAATGTAGGAAATTCAAGATGAATGGGGTAACATTAATGGTAAAATAACGTCTGATGAGTATTGCTCCGTCGACAGTTTTCCTTGGCTTGGCTGACCCATCATTTCTCTCCATTTGACAATAAGGAGCCCCAATCGAAACGGTTTCATTCGAGTAACAACTTAATCTCAACAAAACACATGGTATAGAATTTCAACTTGAGCTTTCAGTGTACCCCTGGGGCAGAGCTTTATTGTATTTACAGTATCAATGTATCGAAAGGCAATGCCATCACAAACGTTTAATTTTGTACCGATTTAAGTTCCATTAATCCATCCGGACTCAATCCTTATCAGAATAAAAGTGTCCGGTCGTTCAGCCTAGTCCAAACGCAGATAATAGTACAGCGTTAATCGAAATGTTGTCATTTGCATTTGACTAAGATCAACGACTTCATTTGAAAATATATTTCAACTTTTCTATTTGAAAATTTCACTGACTGATTGAAATCTATTGAAATATCGAGCAACTGTTGATGTGAAAGGAAAGTGAAATGGAATGGAGACGGCGACTGCGGATACGCTTTCCCACAATGCCGGTGCATACAAATAAATCAATTTTTATTTACGAGATGAGATTTTTTTGTTGTCAATTCAGACAATTGATTTCATCTACAATGCGATGGTTTTGATCTACACATACATACACCCACACACATGTGTGCGAATACACATCAAGCTTTTTGCCCACCAAGTGTGTGTGTGTGTGTGCGTGTGTGAGTACGGGGGGCAGTGCAGTATTAGGCAAACAAATCGCACTCATACGTTTTAATATCAAATGTGACCATGATCGTTGGAGGCAATCGGCTGTAAATCAATGTTTCCACACAAATAAACAATTCGCACAGTTTGCACACACACTCATTCACACAAGCATATTTTCTTTTTTAAATTTAAATGTGTGAGTGTGTGCATTGAAACTGTATTTCATGCACACGATACGACAACGAATCGCACACGTTCATTCCACTCACAGGTCAAATGCAAATGGAGGTATGACCAACGACGTGCATATGTATGTTGTATGTATGATGTGCACACACATATGCATTTGAAATTTGGCTTTAGCGCAACAGAATAAAAATACACACACGCACACACACACACACCGACGACGAACAACATGCAGTTTGTGGCATGTTGCTCCCTTTGATTTTAAAATGCTTATCTAAACGTATTAAATGGGATTATTCAATTTACTTTAGATTTATTTTCATTTAAAGGTAAATTCGACACAAATCATACCCGGATTTGTACTGTGGATATCCATTCAATACTCGTGTACATGTGTGCGTATGTGTGTGTGTGTGTGAACACGTTTGCCTGCTCAACACTCACATTCAGGTATGAAACTGCATTTGACTTTCATTCATAATAAATAGTTTAGAAAAAGGACATATGTCAATAATTATTAACACCACATCAGCAGGAGGAATTTATTTGTTAAAATGGCCATTGAACTCGTAGACTACAGTGGTCGGAGCACTGGGTGGTGCGTATCCCTATGCCTGTTAGTACGTTTTGGGCAGCAAAATGACAATAAACCTCTATTGATTTTATTTTCATCAAGTCGGCAAGAAGTTGTAAGTTTCAAACAAGTTTCAACAAAATTTAAATGCAGGATATTCATTTCAGTGAATATAAATGTAGGATCCCGGTTTTCGACAAACGGTTAATATGATTATGGTGTTTGTTAGTAAATATGTAAAAGTTTGCAATTATAATGAAAGTAACATAAACTATGTACAGCCGGAATTCACTGTACTGCAACAGTGAGATCCTAGATTTCATGTTAACTCAATGAGTTCTAAACGGCCTGTTGTTGTTATATTTCTTGCGTAAGTATCGAGTTTTCAATCCTTTTGGCGATTTAAATTTGGACTTGGCTTTGATTTTGTGACGTTTGGCTTTGCAGCGATGGAGCGAATACCCCAGCTAGCTCTTCGACCTCCTGGAGATCTCTTGAAAAAGGGAAAGATGACATTCTCCACAGCCCTTCTCTGACATGGTCTCGCAGCGATCCTTCAGTATAGCGTGACCTGATTATAAGAGACGAACAGCTAAAAAGCTTGAACTCATCCGCACTGCGGTCTGTTTGCATTTTTCTTAATAAGAAATGTTAAAAACAGGCTACCTTATGTGTTATTCGTAATGCTCGTAAATATAATCTGAAATAGACTTAAAAAAAATAATAAAAAAATAAACTATATACCCAAACCCCTTTCTCTGAGTCGAAAAATGAATGATTGTAACGGAACTGACCCGTTGAGTTCTATCCCCCCATAAGGTGAAAAACACGTCGTTACAATGCGGTGTGGTTTAGTTCGTAGGCGTCAAGTTGACTTGACGAATCGTAAGGGCCGAAGACATCTTTTAAAGATTCCACACCACCAGGGCGATAAAAAACCTTATGTAAATAAAAAAAATAATTAAAACTGACTACAAATACATACATACATATAAACTCAAAGTACTTACCACCGTATTGACAAAAATTTAAAATAGCTTTACATAGCACTTTTAAGTAAAATATATGAAAATACAAAATCTTTTTTAACTCATTTTTCCTTAGAAGGTTTGTAAAGCTTTTTTTTTTTTTTTTTATGAATGCGGGGTTTTATGTTTTCTTAAATCTTCCGAAAATACATTGAATGTAATTCATGGATTTATATATTTTGTCCCTATTTTTCTCGCTAACTACACTTTGTTTCCTCTTAGTTCCTTAGTTATCAGTTCTTCGATTGCCTTAATTGGAAAATCATAGGCCTTTAAATCTTTTTACGTATGTTTAAAACTCGACTATATAATTTGTCGCCGTATTGATTATTATTCGCTTATGATGTTTTGAGTAAAAGTTGATAAGTCTTCCTGAAGAAGTTGGTTTTTTTTTGGTACCAATCCAACTTTAGCAATTTACGTTGTCTGTGTAGAGTGGACGGCCGTGGTGTGGTCGGTAGTGTGTGCGACTATCGAGAAGAAGTTTCCTGTCTGTTCCTTCATGTTATCGAGTCGAGATATGTACATTTATAGTTTTCCGCCATATCCATTCTGATTTGGATTTGTCTGCCAAAGGAATTACGAATTGGAAAAAATCACACTTTACGCGTCTTCGACATGGTTGCTTACATTTTGGAACAAGGTTGTTTGCCACAATCCCATAACAAAACCCTGGTTCGTATCCTGGTTTGAATACTTTTTGGATTAATCACTAATTATTCCTAATTTTATGAGAATCCACCAATCCACATTTTGTCAATTATTTATTGTAATGTATTTCGATTTCCAGCACATGCCAATTTCCATATTAGCAGAGACCACTACGTCATATCAACACTAATAATGTGCTGAATGTAGAAATAATAATGCGTTTAACAGAGTGCGATTTATTTAAATTGTCACTCTATCTATGTATGTATGTATCTCCCTGGGTGCCTGGGTAGTCGGCCCAAAACGGGCGACATGGACCCAAGTAGAAAATAGTTTTATTGTTATGTTCCAGCACATCCAATTCAATTTCAGATGAAAAATCAATTGGCCCATTAATATTTAAACTCTTCACACTTCTGTCATGTAATTGGGTGGGTTGTGCTGTGGGTTTGGCTGGAAACTATTTTTTTCACTCGTTAGACTGAGTAAACAAAAGGCAAAAGGCAAGTGGCAAGGCAACCGATCAAATGTATCGAAGGATTTCAACCAACACTTGTTTGCCATAAATCAGACAATGAAGGGCAGAGTGATATTTAATAAATCCGACATCATAAAATCCACATGGCCGCCAACGAAGGAATGGTCGACCCGTCGGGTCAGTCTACTTAAGTGACGGTATATTCATATCTGTTCGTGCGCTTGTTCACATTTGAATTCATATTGCTTTTCAGATGTTAATAAATTGTCGTGCGAATGTACACACACACACACACACACATACAGAGACACAGGACAAGTCAATGCAATAGAAATAAATATTGGAATATTTCATATCCAATGAAAGTGTACACATGTTCGTACGTGCGTGGCTGTGTTTGTGTGTACGGTAGCCAAAATCAACGAAAGGACTACTACTTTAATGCACACACACACACACAGAGAGAGGTACGTGTTTGCGTATGCGGGTCCACAATATTTCAGAGGTTGTTGTTTAAACACAATTCGTTATTGTGCCTTTGGATTCGGTTTTTGTTTTTGTCGGATCCTTCAGCGTCAACATATGTGAGGCATTCGTGCACGTTTCCTCCGCTCCCCAAGCACTGGCCTAAATCCAGGCACACTTCTTTCTGTACGTGAACACACACACATACACATGTAGAATGGGACATTCGCATGTATGCGAATGTATGTTTTCTTTTGCATATATAATATTTACTATGTTATAGCCACTTAATTCCCTGTGTTTTGTCGAGTGGAAAATTCGTTTTACAATAAAATTTTATTTTGCATGTCCTTGGTACTGAGGAGTACCGAAAGTCTACACACATAGTCACCTTTCGTATATCCGCTCATCCCAGATGGGCGTGCATGTGTTGGTCCTTATAGCCGCACAGACGTTTGTACACACGGAGGTACTACAACGGAGCTGGAGCATTTTTTCTCTTGTTTTTCGTAAGCGCCTTTTTAACAGTACATTATTCAAAAAGCATAAGCAGCGCCGCGCCCTCAGGCAATTCCTGCGACCAAATAATAAACAGCAGCAACAACAACAACAAACATCCTTAAAATTTTATGACACAGCCATCTCCGCCCTTGCCTCCCACATTGGCACACAGTTGTTCGATGTCCTTTTTTTTTGCATACGTTGTGTGTTTGGGTGTACGTGTCTACGTGTGTACATACATATGTGAGGGTTCATACGTTGGTTTTTGTCGCTAGGCTCGCTTGCTCGCATATGTCAGTCAAATGTCGAAATCTCGATTCCTTTGGGTGGGTTTAAAATGTCGAGAGGGGATTTTGTATGGTTGTCCTTGTTGTTGTTGTTGTTTTGGTTTGATGGCCGTTTCGTTTATAGTTTTTATTGATTTCCATAAACACGTTGCTATTGCTAATAGAACATTTCGAAAGAAAGTTTCGATAGTGAATGTTATCAACAACAACAAAAAAATATATCCAAACACGCTTATGTCGGTTGATATGCTCGTGAAATTGGATGCTATCGAATTTGAATGAATTTTCCATTAGATTGTCAAATCTCGTTTGAATGCAATCGTAAATCGAGGCTACGAGTGCCAGCAAGAGGAATACTGCCGATATGAACAATTTGTGCTTTCGGCAGATTTTGAATCGGAAATCGAATAGTCTCGTTTCATATGTTGGGGTTGCACCCATCGATCATAAAATTGAATTGTCAATTGGCGAACGTTTTTTTTTTTTGTCAAGATCTGTTCAGTTGTCGGGGAATGTCTAATATAAATGAATCGTGCAACGGCAGGAGTGGTCGTAAGTTTTCGATGATGCGATTCTCTACAATTTAATGATTAACATAAACTACATGAGACGTTCCGGGTAGACATTTCGTTTGTGTTGTGAAATTATATTTGCAGTTGGTCGAAAATGGGCAAAGAAACATCGCCAAAGAAAAGGCTTCATAAATACTATGAGGAACCTGGTTCACTGAACTCTGTTGTCGTCGTAGCAGCATTAATTTCCACCAGGAGCCAAGATTTTATAATTTTTGAACTGAGTTTAATAAATGCTCTCCAGAGGGAGAGAGAGAGAGAGAGAGACCTTTAAAAACTGATTACATACTTGATGTAGAATATTATTTGAAGTTAAGTGGTTCGAATCAATGTTTCGATAGATGACCCAATTTTAGCTACAGCTCGAAAATTATAGTTTTCTTCTGCATAAAAAAAACAGTAACAATTGACGAAATCTAATAGCCGATGAACTGAAGAAAAACAAAACGCTGTGAGCAGCTTCGTTACGCGCAGCTGAAAAAAATCGATTGGTAAACAAACCCGCAGCCAAAACAAATCTATGGCTACAATGTCGCAGCCATAGCTGCATGAAGTGGTAGCTAATGAATTTTTGGCTTTCATTTCAGTGTAGCCAACATGTGTTTCAAATATTCGCTTGCTGTAAAGTCAGAGAAATAAAGAAAGGAACTGATGTTTTGGTTTACTATTTTCATGTTCCAAAGGTTGTCACCACTGCCTGCTGTGGCCTTGGAAATTATTTTGTGTTGATGTTGTTTTTGGGCTGCGTAAATCGCTAAATGGCAGCCAACAACAATTTTTTGCAGCTATAGAAAGACAGGCCAAGTCCAACAAATATTGTTTAGTTTTTACGGGCTGAATCAGCTAAAGCTAATGAATATACCGTGTACTCTCTCTAATGTGTCCGCTGATGAGAACTGTCCGCTTAAGAGAGAAGTGTGTATAAGTTAATTAGATGTGTCTTCTTCGAGTTTTATTTGGAAACTAATCACTTAAAACTAAGTTTCTTAATATTAAACCTTAAAGATAAGCCGCCACCGGATAAACCGCTGGATCCCACGAATCATGCACTGGTCATCCGACACCCGAAAGTAAACAACTTTGTATTTCATCTCACAGATGCTGTGCACTGCGATCATATTTGCAAAGTAAACAATTACTTTGTTTTGCTTCTCATTGTTGCAGTCCACTGCCAGCATATTTGCATCGTAAGCAAACATGGCACAGTGGTCCGAAGCTTACATCGCATTGCAGTTAGTGGTTGGTGTTAACTGCCCCTCTACTTAAGTTAAGACCGTCCTCGGTCTTTTTTAGTACGCTTTCCACGGCCGATTTTATCTTTAAATCTTGTTGTTTTCTCATACACCGTTTTATGAATAGTATGATAATGTAGAAAATCAAACACGACAAAAAGGTGATGCACCCAGTTATTATGGACCGTAGTTTTGTTTTCTCCTCCAGGTTACCAATATAATTCAGGTTATCCACGCTCATTTCGTGCAGTAACGGCAATGTCAGAATTTTCTGGTGTTCTGTCAAGTTGACTATTGGAGACGTTGGAGTGCCTGGGCTCACTTTAACAATCTTCTTTCTGTTGAAATATAACGTGTCATTGACGGAAATATTTCCCTCGAAGGTTGCCAAATATGTCCCAACGATCTTCTTCTCTGGCTTTGTCAGCTCCTTTATGATTACAGTGACGTCGTTTATAATAATGAATCCATCATCAACAACCGTTATCGGATCCAGATCATTGAATTTTGTTTTACAATGTGCCATGGCTCCAGATACGAGTTGTTGAGCACAGGTTGTATTTGTCGTTATTTTGCAAAACGTCGTTGTCGTAGAGGAATTACACATATTTGTAGCATATGTCATGTCATTGCATTCGGCTACGATGTTGTCGCCGTTGAAGTTTATTATTTTTCCAGAGTGCGGAACAGGGTAAACGGTGATTTTCCTGCATGATGCTTTGCATAGCGGGTACTTAATTATAAAATGTAACAATTCTGTGTTTAATAAAACCTTAACACTGGAAATGCTTAAGATATCGCTTACACTAACGTTGGTAGAGTGCAAATCATTCATTATGAGTTTTATGTCATCTTTGTCCAAAATCATAGGACTGACAATGCTAATCTTTGCAAGCGTTACAGCCATTACTAAATTTTGCAAATCGATTATAATCATTCGATTCCTTGACATTAAAAGTTCAAATAAATTATTGTTATCAATTCGACCCGGTTTTGTGCTTTCTAAAATTGTATTCACAGTTTCTGTTAATTTTGCTATCTGAATTTGTATTTTTGTGTTTATTTGAATTTGCCGGTTATTGGCATTTATCAGTTGATCTTGTTTTATACGGGATTGTTCAAAATCGTCAAAGTCTGGTGTGCCTGCAATTACTTTCAACGCAGTTCCCAGAAAGTTTAGGCTTCTAGCATTTCTATGGTGGACATTTATAGCTGACAGAAGAGTTTCAATATGGTCTGCATCTGAAGTTAGCATTCTCTTTATTTCCGTCTGTTGGAACCTGGCGACTAGCATTCGTATTTCTTCAATGACATCATAATAGGCAGTTAGATTTGTACTATGCCTTAAGTATCCGTATTCACGGTAAATTATGATTTCACCGTTCAGTACAGGAATATATTGAGAGTGGGAGTAATCGATTAGTTCGATCCCACTGAGCTAATCAAAACGAGAATTACCAGGCGCAACCTACAACAAATAAGAGTCATAATTACTATCTTAAGTTGTCTTTGTGAACCACCCTCCCTTTTATAAGAACGGTAGTCCCCCGATCGGCCTCGATAGTGGCCTCTTCATAAAGCGGTGTCAGCTTATTGCCTAACCTCCGGTTTTTTTTTACAAACACCTTCTCTCCTACATTAAAAGTCCTGTTTTGTCGTGCTTTGTTGAAGCGTTCCAATTGGAGAGTCTGTGCCTTTAAAATTCTGTCCTTGATTTCTGCCCTGAGTTCCGACGGTGCAGAATGGATCACATCAACAGGCTTTTTACCGGTTGTAGAATGAATAGTCCTATTGTATTCAACAGTGGCTTGTAGTATCAAATCAGTGGTGTCACTGATGTTTCTCTCTAATTTTAGGCATCTAGCGATTTCGCCTAAAGTACTATGCAGGCGCTCAACCTGGCCGTTGGATGTGCTATGTAATGGTGGTGCATTCGATATTTCTACATTAAATTGGTCACGTAAAATCGATTTTATAGTTTCCGAGTTTAGAGATTTTTCATTGTCACAAAAAATTGTCTTTGTTTCGTGAAAAATACTCATTAATTGTAAAATTGGTATTTTTACGTCATTAATAGTCCGTGATGGTATAGGTTGCACCACTGCAAATTTTGAAAATTTGTCTAAGCAGGTTAGAAAGTATTTCCGATCGGTCGAGTAGATATCTATGTGAAGAATCTCTCCAGCGTACGATGGAATTACTGTTTCGGCTATTACGTGTTGCTTCGGATGCCTTTGATATTTTGATCGCGTACAAATTTTACAATTTGTGACTACCTCATTTGCCAATTTCGCCATTTTTGGGAAATAATAGTCTTGCAGGATATGTTTAACATTTTCCTGCGCGGCTCTGTGTGCTCGATTGTGTTCTGTAACCACAATTTCTGTTTGGTCATTACTATTAAATATGTCGCTTACTAGTTTTCTAGCGTGACAGAATTTTGTCGCTGGGAATAGTTCCACCAGTCTATGCTGAATGTGTGCCAATATTGGCAAATCACACATAATTGCGTTTACTACCCCTACATTTACGACGTCTTGTATCTGTTCTATAATGTTATCATTGTTTGAAAAATTGATTAAATGCCGAACCTTCTTGCCGAAAAGTATCAGCCTACGGGTTGATGGGTATTCTGCCTCTTCTATAACTATTTGGTTTCTATAACAGTTTAGTGGCTTGTCTGTACCCTCTATAGTGTATGTTAGCGACTGTTCACTATGAACTGTGGCTATGTCTGAAAACTGATCGTTTTCCAACACATGAATTTGTTGCCTTGAAAGAGCATCAGCAACATGGTTCTCTTTCCCTGGCTTATAGAATAGACGCGCATTGTGCTCGTCAATAAAGGCTTTCCATCTTTTTATCTTTGCATTTGGGTTTTTGTCGGAAACCGCAAATGTTAGTGGCTGATGGTCAGTAAAGATGTTAAGTGTTTTCACACCATAAAGATAATTCCGGAGACTTTTTAGTGCCCATACTATTGCTAAGAGTTCCCTTTCGTTCGTCGCAAAGTGTGACTCTTTGTCTTTCAAAGTTCTTGAAATCATGGTTATTGGTTTGCCACCTTGTGAAAGGACAGCACCAAGCCCATGTGCTGAAGCATCCGTCGTAAGATCGAATGGCTTCTTAAAATCCGGGTACATTAGCATTACTTCCTCAGATGCCAAAACATCCTTTAATTTATTGAAGGCATTGAGTTGTCCCTCATCCAGTTCTAAAGAAATTTTTTTAGACTGAGTAGCCCTAACTTTTCCGTTGTCTCCTTTAAGGATATTCGTCAAAGGTTTTGCTATTTTTGCATAGTCTTTTATGAAACATCGATAGTAACTTGCTAAGCCTAGGAATGACCTCACTCCAAATAGTGTGGTTGGTATCGGATAGTTTTTTATTGTGTTTACCTTCTCAGGAGAAGTTTTTATACCTCCCCTGGACACAACAAAACCAAGGTACTCCAATTCTGTTTTGAAGAAATTTGACTTTTCTACCGATACTCTCATATTTGCCTCATACAGACTCTTAAGAACCCAGTCAATGTGTTTGACATGGTCTTCTTTGCTTTCCGAGAATATTATTACGTCGTCAACGTAGACGTAACATGTCTTTCCAATTTCTTCTCGCAGGACGTCGTCGATAGCTCTTTGGAAAATGCTTGATGCATTTTTCAATCCAAATGGGAGTCTGCAGAATTCATACTTCCCGTTGTTGACGGAAAAGGCTGTCTTTTCTCTATCTCTTTCAGCAAGTTCTATTTGGTGGAACCCTGACTTCAAATCAAGGGTCGTGAAATAATTTGCTTTGCGCAAATTTGACAGTATCATCATTACGTTGGGCATGGGATACTTATCGTCTATTGTTTTAGAGTTGAGTTTCCGAAAGTCTATTACTAGACGTTTCTTCCTATTTCCCAACTCGTCAGTACCTTTTTTATCAACTACCCAAACGGGACTGTTGAAGGGCGACCTTGATGGTCTAATAATACCGTTTGCCAAGAGCTCTTTGACCTCGGAATTAACGAAATCTGCTACACCCATCGGGTAAGGGTATAGCTTTGAATAAATGGGTTCATTGTCCTCCGTGCGAACGGTAGCGACAATATTAGTATTGTATGGTAATGACTCTTTAGGATCAGCGAATGCATTCCTACGGGTCCTTAACATTTTGTGAAATTTATCCTTTATGGGAAAAGGAATATCCAAGGCATCAAGTTGCACAAAATTAACGTTTTTACATTCCAGAAATTTTATTCCTTCCTTTCCATGATCAAAGTGGATTTCTCCGTTCTTTAAATCAATCTTGGCGTTGACTCGATTTAGTAAATCTAAGCCAACAATTCCGTCAAACGTTGATAGATTTTGAAGGATAAAAAAACTGGAATTTACACCGAAAAGATTGATGAAACATTTTTTATTTATGGTATTTTTACCGTGAATTGAATGGATGTTGAATGGGTTGTTCACCGGAATTATACCATTCAATTCTTTTAAAGGTTTTACATAGTTCTTGGATGCCCCTGTGTCAATCAAAAAACGTATGGTCCTCCCCGCTATGATTCGTTCTATGAACGGTAGCAGGGAGCTTTCATTAAAAAATGTAAATATTGGTCGGACTCAGAATTTTCATTGTCGACGTCTCGAATCTCAGATTCTGCAACGACTTGATATTCATCTTGACCTCGATCCGATTGTGGACCCTGACCTATATGGTTTACTCTCTGAAACTTGGGTCCTGTGTCCCTGCCAGAATTTGCATGACGTTTGAATTTTGGCGACAGATGATTCCTATCACTTTTTTGATTATAGGCATCACCCCTTTGCTGGTAGTAAGTACGTTGTCTATATCGAGACGAAGATGGATCGATGTCCATAGGTTCAGATGGATCCCGTCTGATCCCGGATGAATTACCTTTCTCTTTACTGAAATAGGGATTCTTGTGGCGAAAACCATTTTCTTGTTTATCAAGAACATTTGGTTGATCCTTCCTATTTCTTATGTCCGGTTTTTGTTTTATTTCACCCCTGTTCGCAAACGCTGTAGCGAAGATATATCGCTCATGGTTGGCTTCAACTTCTTGCGCTAAAGCCAAAGCAGTTGGTAAATCATTGGGACGTGCCGCGAATAGTATGTCACATAGGGGTTTTCTAAGACCCGATATAAAAATGCGAAGAGTGTCCTTCCTATATTTTTCATTGATTGATGAAGCGATTGTGCTGTCGTAAGACATTAGTGTCTTATTGGTCAGCAAGCTGAGTTTCCTTTCAACCTGATCGTAAAACTGTAGAACTGTCCCGGTACCCTGTCTCAATGTACTGAGCTCTTGCTCAATGAGATGTATGGGATGCTTGTCGGCGTATGTCATATCTAATCTGGTAATAATTGCCGAAAAATTTAGTACTGTATTGAATGATGCAAGGACGGAGTCCGCTGAGCCCCTTATCTTGTTTCTAATAATGGCGATTGCCTGGTAGTGCTTGGAACTACCATTATATTTTTCAAATACCCTGTATGCAGTATGTGCTGCTTGTCTCCAAGAGACATAGGTATCTAATTTTCCGTCGAACTCTGGTAACGATTTTACTACATCCAGTGATTCATTACAAACGACTGTGTCTAAAATTTTTGCCTCTTCGTAGGCTTTAATTTCAATGTTATGACTTGAAAGAGACGTTAGTCTTGCCGTTATGTCGGATAGCTTCTGGTCAAACTCTACTCTTTGAGCTTCTATAGATGTTCGTATGACACCTTCTAACATGCCTACTATCTGTTCTGGATTCATGTTTGGATTCACCGTTTCACTACCGATGTTTAATTTATTGAATAGTTTTTCTAATAACTCTATACTCATAAATTACACGACACTGGGTTTGCACTCTACTTACATGTTTTTTAAGATTATATTAGAATTAGGTAAGTTCTACTAGTAGCTGCTTTTTTCTTTATTTGTTGCTGCTGTACTGTTGCTGCTTTATCTGTTGCTGCTGTATCTGTTCCTGCTGTATCTGTTCCTGCTGTATCTGTTGCTGCTGTATCTGTTGCTGCTGAATCTGTTCCTGCTGTATCTGTTCCTGCTGTATCTGTTGCTGCTGTATCTGTTGCTGCTTTATTTCTTGCTGGGGTTGTTCGTGGTTCGCACCACTTGTTGGGAGCCAGTTAATTAGATGTGTCTTCTTCGAGTTTTATTTGGAAACTAATCACTTAAAACTAAGTTTCTTAATATTAAACCTTAAAGATAAGCCGCCACCGGATAAACCGCTGGATCCCACGAATCATGCACTGGTCATCCGACACCCGAAAGTAAACAACTTTGTATTTCATCTCACAGATGCTGTGCACTGCGATCATATTTGCAAAGTAAACAATTACTTTGTTTTGCTTCTCATTGTTGCAGTCCACTGCCAGCATATTTGCATCGTAAGCAAACATGGCACAGTGGTCCGAAGCTTACATCGCATTGCAGTTAGTGGTTGGTGTTAACTTATATAAGTGAACCAAAGCGGACCGGTACTGAAAAAAGTATTTGTTTTTGGGAGGTGTCCGGTTAAGAGAGGTGTCCGTTAACAGAGTGTACACTGTTCTTAAATGACGGAATGAAATTTTTTTGTATGGCATCATTTTAGAAATATGAAATTTAATAGGTAAAGCTAAAGGGAGACGGAGACGGCTTTATAAACACTGGTTCGAATCGATAGTTAACGCAAAATGTTCCCCATATACATTTGGGCCACTGTGCATAACAAATTATAGCGACAAAACTGGCAATTACCAGAAATCGCCACACAATTACAATCGAGTACTCGAGTTCCGATGAGGGCAACCAGGTGGGTGGGATAGCAACACAATACATACGATACTGGGAGGGAGAGCGATGATGGGAACAATCGGTAGGAGTAATCACAAATGTTGAGCACGCATACTATTAGTGACAGACAGGACGACGGGCGGTCCGATTATTCACAAGAACTGAATAAACGAATAATAAATACTAAATACTTAGTTATGTATGCATTGAATGAAGCTCAGAAATACCAAATAGGTTTGTTTGGCGAAACTCTCACACACATGCACATACACCTACATAATGGTCCTTTTTTGTTGCGTGTGTGTTAGCGAGTGTTTTAAGGAAGTCAAATTACCTATACATTAAAATATATCCGTTGGGTGAGTCGGGTGGAAAATGTTAACATATCCTCGATGAAAATAAAAATTAATGAACCAACAAATATCGTATCAGCATTAACATTTAGAATTACAATCACAATCAAAATCGTATAAAACAAAAGGAAAACAGGGACCCTTCTCGTGTTGCGTCGCCAGTCCAGAGGTCCAAGGGTCGGGCTAATCGGCACTGTCGTGTACGTACACTCATGTGTGTGTGTGTGTGTGTACGAGAGAAGAGAAGAAAAACAATAACAACACGTTTAAGTTAACATCAAATATCATTAGTATTCAATGTAATAGATATCCAACGGACAGACAGACAGACAGTCGGTCGGACGGACGGACGGACGGAGAGTGTGTGCAATCGACATACTAAAACACACGCACACACACAAGTATCCACTTTCCCATTCACACCCACGCCGTTTGCATGTGCACGTGTGGGTGTGTGTGTGTTTCTATCCTTTGGCAATTATCCATTTTTCAGGGCAGCATCCAAGCACATACACACCCAAACACCAAATCGAGCTTTAAAAATTCAAAACATGCCAAAATGCTTAAGCTTTTTCCAATTAATTGGCCCATAACAAACAGCCATATTGAGGGGACACCCAATAATCGTACGAATGGCATCGGGAGCAACGGCAGGCATTAGGACAACGACCAAAGGCATCAGAGATGATGATAACACACCAGTACGATGTTTGTTTAACCATTTGTCCCGACCGGGTCGTGTGTGTTTGGAGCGAGGGCACATTAAAGGACACGACCAACAACCGTCAACCGTCCATTCTCCAAATCAACGGCATCCAATAGGGGGCACGTCTGAGATATGAAAGCAGGTCTGCCAAACACGCATACACAGTAGATAATATATGCGATAGCTATAGGCATACACTGTCAACCCGGGTTCATAACCTGACAAGATGTGTTCGTCTACACGTTCCCTTTGATTCCTTGAGAAGCTCAACAAAGAGGTGTACAATTGTAAGTACAAAAAAAAGAGTCGTGCCCCAAACACACTTATACTGTCGAGAAAATATGGCAGCAACTAATGTCAGTATCCAAGAATAGAATGATAGGACAAAACAATCAAAAATGATTTTACACCAAATCGGAAAATTATACGAAAAGAAATTATGTTCGAACGGGACAAATCTGTCAAAAGCCTCTACAATAAGATTTCATAAAATAAGATTTACAGCAAGATTTCAGTGAAAACAGGGTACGGCAAGCTCCTCAGATATCAGTCGTCTTTTCCCTGATGTTAGAACATTTAGCCGGAATTCGCGACTTTTCAGGGACTCTCATTTGTTCGTTGTAAAGTGACCGGTTGATCATCAGCCGAACCGTTCGTATGTGGAATAATCTTCCAGCAAATGTGTTTCCTGCTAGTTGTGACATTCTGAAATTCAAAAGAAATGTCAACAAACACTACTCCGTCTTCCCTTCATCCGATACCTTAATTTCCTTCCGCTAACACAATGCATTGCATTTAAAGGGGGAATCACCTGAGTGTTGGACTTCAAACAAAAAATTCCGTCCTCGACTTGATAGTGAGAAAAGGCCGTAGATGCGAGCTGAGGTATTTGTTGAGGCTTGACGGAAAGATCTCGACCACGCCGATGATATTTGCCTTCGAAGCCACACCTTTTCCGGCATGAACTGATAGATAAACATAGCAAAAACTAAATCCAATGCTGAACAAAAATTCTACCTACAGAACCAACAAATAGACGATGTGCACACTGGGATAAATCTGGCGGCTCAACAGCCCCATACAAACTCATAGGCACACAAATTCGAAAACATCAATGGTATGTCATACGATGAGCAAATCATCAGACGATGTAGCCGAACAGGCCATAGATTGGAACTAGGGTACCCAATTAATCGGGTTTTTGGATTAATCGGTTAATCGTTAATCGTACATTTCAATCTGACAATTAACCGAACAAAACGCAATCAAATTATTCGATTAATCGATTAATCGAATAAAATAAAACAAAATAAAAAGAAAGCAGTGTTCAAACATTGTACTTGGTACATTTATTAAAACAAAACAAAACGTAACAAAAACAACTTCAATATATAAAATAAAGGTACAATTCAGAAATCGTTGTAATAATACAACAAATATATAATATATATATATTATATATATATCAAATACATAATATGTTAAGAGATCATATAAGCACTTTATTTAAGATTTAATAATTGTATGTACTAGCACAAATTTTTATTGTGATCTTAAAAAATAATCTTTTAAAAATAAAACGTTGTTTAGATTTTGGGCTTTTAAACGGTTTTTTTCCTTAGTTTTTATAAAAGAAGATTTTGAAAAAGCTCTTTCGCTCATTGTAGAAGTAGGTGAAATTGTTAAAAGTGCATTAAAAAGCCACTCTAATTTGCCATATGAGTTGCCACATTGTAGGGGTTTTTCAAGATGGACTGCTTGCCATAAACACGTATGTTTAGCGATTAATCGATTAATCGCACTGGTTTGTTCGATTAATCGTTATTCGAAAAAATGAATTATTAAATTGTTCGATTAATTTTTTAACACGATTAATCGATTAATCGAATAATGATTAATTGAATGGTTACCCTAATTGGAACCCTCAGGGTGGTCGTTGCACTGGACGACCTGCGCCAAATTCGGACGGAGTTGTCCAACTTACACCTCCGATGGAATAAAGTCAAACATAGAACGAAAGATAGTTAATATTGGATTAACCTTGTAATGGCACTGTGCTTTTTGCAGGTGTAAAAGGAGCACATATAAAGGGTCCGCCATCTAACGTTTTTTTTTCAACTAGTGCTTATTTCTATTTCGTTATTTTCGTTATCGGGCCATGTTGAACGAATTGTTGTTTACAAAAATTGAAGAGGAGGATATTGGCAACAGCCGAAGCTACACTCGATGTTTTGCGCCCTGATTTTGAAGATCGCATTATCAGCCACAGAGCTGATGTCGTTAGGGAACTGCATGACGAGCCGAGGCAGCCATTTGAATGAATGTATTTTCCATTATTAACCGGAAGAATTGTACTTTCAAATAAAAAACCAAATTTGAGAAAATATCCAGTATTTTTTTTTATAAAATTTTCCAAAAAAAAAAAATTTATATGGCGGACCCTGTACATATATACAGGGGTTTCCAACAAGATGTGTTATTTTGGTATTCCAAGAATAATGGCATTTTTTTGAGATAAATGGTCGAATGTTTATTTCGCAATAAAGAGGAAGTTATGCCGTACAATAATGAAAAACAACATTAGCCAAATGGCCACCACGACCACGTTTACAGGACCATATCCTTTTCATGAAATTGTCCATAACAAAATCGCAAATTGGCTGCCCTATGTCCTCGCCTCACGAAATCTATATTTGAGGTCTTGAACCGACGCTGGACTGTTGGCATAGACCTTATCTTTCACTTGGGCCCAAAGGAAACAGTCTCAAGGTGTTAAATCACAAGATATCGGCGGTCAATTGTGATCAACTCTTCAAGAGATAACACGGAAACTTTTTAGTTTTGCAAGATTTTCCCCATTTTTGTAGTGAATTTTTATAATTTCAATGCGTTTTTGAAGCGTGTATCGTTCCAGTTTTAGTAATAGCGTAGTTTCTACTTATCAGATGTCAAAAAATAAAAGCTTCAAAAGTGACAGCTACCGAAATACCGGGTGATTCCAAATAACATCTCTTGTTGAAGAAGCCTGTATGTTTCCAGTTTCTGTTCCGCAAAAACGGATTAAGACTTTCAAACTCAATGTTCGAATAGATGTACTAAAATACGATACGCGTACCTTCGTTTATGGAGAGGATTGCACATCTCTATGGGTACGATAATGACGACCTTTTTATGGGCAGCGAATGTTTCACGTACGCACGTGAACAGTTTAGTTGTACTAACCACCTGTATCACTCCGTGCATACTCGAATATTCGTCCATAATGTGTTTATGGGGGACAATACGCATGTTCGCATGTTAGTGTGTGCGGTACAGTAGTGATCATAAATATAGATGTGTGGCGATGTAAAGCAATGAAATCCTAAGCACAATGCACGAAAGTCTATTTAAATTATTAAGATCTGCGGAGGAGTATGATTTGAAAAACATAAGCGTTTCAAAATCCCAAGCCTTCACAGCTTCTACCGTAGTCATCGAAACACATTAGACTGTGTCATTGTGATATCGGACTACATGATTTCATGATGATACTACACATTTCCCTTAACATTGTATTGCGGAATAGAGAACAAGTTCTCTCAAGTCAGTGATCTGCGTACGACTCTAGACCAACTGTCGATCACGTACTCAAGATCATCTATCTTAGAATTCACCTTATATTCTACGATGGAGTTGTGTTCCACTTTCTTCAAATCTTGTGAAACATACATTGTCGTCCCTTGTTTGACAGTTCTTCGGCATTATTGTTTCCTGTGCGGTTCTGTGTCCTTATCCCCCTGTATTTTAAAGTGCTCATTATAAAACGGACGGCAACTGCGGGCAGTTCTTAATTGAAGAAATACACATTTTTCAATGTTTTTCCCAAACTATAGTTAGCAATATGTCAAAAAAAAGTGCTTTTCCAATTTAAGGATATATGTACCAAATTATATGTACTGATTTGGGGATACATTCGGCTATCTGAAATGCTCATTAGGGTGGCCCTCAATTACATGATATGTGAATTATAGGGTGTTCTTGTTGTCATTGATTTTTCAACTGATTACGAATTTTTTTCTGTAATTTTATTAATATCCGAAAAACTGGAATTTTTTAATTTTTTACAATAAACTGGGTTAGTAGCCTTTCATTTAAGATGAATATTTCATCCGTACACTGAGAGAAAAAAAATTATTATAATAATAAGTGTTAAAGGTAGATTTACGACTTTTTTTTATTTAAAATGGCACAAAAACGGCTAAAGATTTTTGGCCAAAATTTTCTATTTCTCGTTTAGAACCTTAAAATCTTAAATTCTACCAAGGCGCTTCGCAGTACAATGTTTCGTTTGGAAAAAAAATTGAAAAAACTTGAAGAAAAATGGAAAAAATCCAAAATTTTTAGCTTTTTTACCTTCCTCAACTCATAACGTCCAAACTAAGCTTTGTGACGTGAAGCGCCTTGGTGGAATTTTAGATACTAAAGTTTTTTCGAAGTATGTGCAATTTTGGACAAAAATCTTTAGCCGTATTTGTGCCATTTAAAAAACAATTGACCCTCTTTCTTGCAAATTTCACAATTTCAATGAAAATTAAGAAAGTACTCGTTTATTATACATGGTATAATGAGAAAGGTAAAGTCACTAGTACTCTTTGATACAACTCTACTTGGTTTACTCTTTGATACAACTCTAGTTCGTACAATTGTCAAATAAGCTATTGTACACGCATACATACGTGTGTATTTACAAGTGTTCACAACAACAAAATATCAAGAAACATGCAGTTAGCTCTAATAAATTGTCAATCGTCAATTAAGTTGAAACGGACAACGAAAGAAAATAAAATTGAGTTCGTTTTTTTATCAACGGAAAGAACAAATTGTTTTTAAACCGCCGCGTCGAACTCAACAACTCAAGTCTAACTCAACAATCAGTTAAAAGTTAAATAAAACATAATTAAAACTGTGTTTTAAGAGAAATCGCAAAAAAATCCTAATTAAGTAAACAATGCTTGAAATTGTTCGGGCCAGCTTAAACTGTTTTTTTTTTTTACAGATTATATTTCTTTATAGAATTGAATAATGTAAAATAAAGAGTGCAATTTTTATTTGCCTATTTTTCAGTATAAAAAAATCGTTGATGTATTTCACTTAAATATAAACATTTTACTATTATTGACCATTCTATAACCTGCAATCATTTATTTTAAGCCCATGAAAATGGTTAAACTGTGTTATATTTTGAAATACAACTAATTTTTAAAAAAAAGTCCGTCTACTTTTAAACACTTTAGTCTATATTTTTCGTACTTTACTCCCGATTTTTATCACTGATACCTCTGTGGACGCGTTCTGAGCTAAGCTTGTTTTATATTTCAAAAAATGTTGCAAAATGTTGCCGCAAGATGGCGCGATTTACATGTTTATTAAAAAAGTATAAAAATGTACCGTTATTTGAGATTTTTCACAGTTGACACATTCAACAAAAATTATGGTCTAAGATTTTTCGACAAAATTGCAGAACATTGTCAAATGAAATTTTCAGGTTTTAAGGGTCAAATAAGCGATTATCGTGAGTAACCTAAAATAACGGTACTTTTGCAGAAAAGCCAAGTTTGAAAAACTTGTGGAATAAAAATTTTTTCTGAGCCCCCAAAGAATCATATTCAACAATAAAAAAATTCTTTTTCGAAAAAAGGCGTTTTTGACATATTGCGATTTAATAGAAACCTTAGAATGTTCGGTAACCGGTTACAGTGTAATAAGTAGAATCACATGGTTCCGTGCAAGACCTCGATATATTGAGAACATTGGTTTAAAAGCTTCAGCTCTTTCACGAGCAAAAACCTCGCAAAGTTTTTCCAAAGAACAAAATTTCAAAGACAAAGCACACATTTGTTCTGAAAGTTTGACTAAGTTCTCCTACTTTTGCAAATAGGTCGATATAGTCTGCCCTCTGGATTGGTTTTTAGCAATTTGACGTTGGGAGTTGGCATTCCATTTTGGTGAGCAGGAAATCCCCGCTCTTGCAATGTGCAGCACTGTCAATGCGTATACATGCGTGTACACGTCTGTTTTCGTGTGTGTGTGTGTGCGAGTCTGTGAACTCAGCCAAATGACCATTTTGTGTTGTGTTTTGTTGAACGAATGTACAATGTTCTGGGTGAGTATTTGACTTTGCCATTGGAAACCTATTGGCCAAAATCATACCATGGCCATCCACATACGCACATACATAAGCGATGTGTTGGCGAAACATTGGCATGCCCTTTTTATTCAGAGCACAACATTATCATTCGTTTGAATGTCGCAGTTGCCAAAAGCCAAATATGAGGATTTTATTGGCATTTTACGTTTTGTCAATAAAAAGATCACAGCATAGTAAGTAAGCCGGGCTAATATAGCACTCCTCCCCCACCCTCCCGCCGTGATAATGAGGATGGACATGGCGGTGGCTGCCATGGTGATAATGACAACGCTTAACAACATTTGCATGAGTTCATATTTGCAATATTTCCACTGAAATGTGTTCATTCCGATTCTCCGAAATATTTAAATTTTATTAATAAACTCCAAACTAAAAAAAAAAAAATATCCTAGCCGTTGGCAGAATTGACGCTGTTGTTGTCGTCCCAATATTAAACGATAAAAGCATATCAAATTCGTATGGTAAATTAAGCACAAATGGGCGGTCCAGCGGCGGAATTTGCAGGATTTCTCATGGACCCCGCATTAAGGCCTTCGATTCTTTAACAATTGAAATGAAACTATGAAGGCCGAGAAGGGGCTAATGAATTATTTCTATTTCAAAGAATTTCGCTGAATTAAGAAAGGGGAGTAGTTTCGTGTCAATTCAATGAAAAAATCCAAGAATTGTTGCACTTTGTAATTTGCAACCGCAAATATGACGAATTGTAAAAAAGTGGGCAATTTGAAAAATTGCGACCAAAGGTAAACCGGTTCAAGTTAGCCATTATGTATCGAACCGGACTGTGGAGTTTGCGGCACACATCAAATAGTGCGAAATAAAAAAAAAAAAAAAAAACAGAAAATAGCTTTTTCGGTGTGCTGTCAGAAGACCATTTATCAGCAAAAAAAATAAGGATTCTGGAAAAGTGTCATTTTTTATTAGTCCAAACCTATCGGCCCGGCAGAAGTCATAGGCTGTCTTAGGTCTTGATCAGACAAAGGGGCATGGCACCGTTCATACACCTTAACATTTTTGAACCCTCATATCACATGAACTATTGGAGAAGATGAGATTTGATACATGTACCATTGCTACAGAAATAAATACAAAGTGAGGAAAAGTGATCGGTGTCACGTTCCTTAATATAAAAATCTCTATACACATCTGTCGTAATGATCGTCATGAACGATTCACAGTGTATTACTGGCGATCGGGCCATAGAAGGTCGTCATCCGACAAAGGGACACGTCCATTCGGTCCATAAACCGTACACTTTCGAACCATCATATCTCCTGAACTATTAGAGGTATGAATATGACATTTGGTACATATGCTATTAGTTGTAGCAATAACTACTTCGTAAAGAAGAATATATCGGCCGTAATGAAAGGTTATGATGAGTAGTGCATGAAGTTTATTTGTGACTTAGGATACCTATATTTATTTTTTAATCCAAATAGCCTCTGCCGACTAGTAAAATCTTGTGTATGAACTCAGGCATCGGAATACGACTACGATTATCGTATATCCATGGGGAACGCTCAGAACAATTGGATTTCAATGTCAACGGAAGTGACAATTGAAACTGCAATCCGCTCCTGCGATACATAACCAAAGTATACACAAATACATGTGTACTAAAGGGTCCGCCATTTAACGTTTTTTTTCAACTAGTGCTTATTTCGTTTTCGGGCCATGTTGAACGAATTTTGGTTTACAAAAATTGAAGAGGAGGATATTGGCAACAGTAGGTTTCAACAGGACGGCACTATGTGCCACACAGCCGAAGCTACACTCGATGTTTTGCGCCCTGTTCTTGAAGATCGCATTATCAGCCGCAGATCTGATGTCGTTGGGCTACTGCATGGCCAGCCGAGGCCGCCATTTGAATGAAATTTCCATTATTAACCGGAAGGATTGTACTTTCAAATAAAAAAAAAGAAATTTGAGAAAATATCCAGTAGTTTTTTTTTATAGAATTTTCAAAAAAATAAAAGTTATTTGGCGGACCCTGTATATGGAGTCGTATTGTGGCCGACAATAATAGAATTTTAAACAATTGTCAACAACAACAACAACAACTGCCACAGCTACTGCTGTCGGCCAGGCCAGTTCATGGTGTAGCTGTCGCATTCGGGAGAAAGCCTCCACTTTCGGTGCATTCAACAAAATATTGTTGTGCTTAATGAAGTGTTTTATTCGAATCAATGTGGTTTTGTTGTTCTCTGTTCCATTGTGTTAAAGTTGCTGCTGTTTTGGCCAAAGGGTAGACAATGCATTTGATTTTTGTTCCCATACTCATAAAAAAGAAATCGAAAACAATTACTTAATTCGAGTGCAATTTCACTTGAATCAAATATCGACATTGCTTCATTAAAGACGGCAGAGAGTGACATAAATCGTGTGGATGATAAGACACTCCATATTCACTGAATTTATCTGGAATTTAGCAGTGGGAAAATGTTCTAATTATGAATTGCAAAAGGAGTAATTTTAATGGTGAGACATTTACCAGCCTGGCATGAACATAACACGAGTACTTTGCGTTTGCAATACCGAACCATAAACACGAAATGTAATTCTCGTTAATGCATATGGGATTATTGTAAAAGTGCTTTGGTTAGAGATTAAGCGCCCACTACAATGAAACTGTCGAGGTTATTAATCAACTTTATTTATAAAGTGCGACTGTCACTCATAATGCGCTCACCAAAAGTTTTCTTCAATAAATTGATTGTTTCATTGGCTGTATGGCATGCAGCGCCGTCTTGTTGGAACCAAAGGTCGCCCACACCTACATCCTCCAATTCAGACACGAAAAAGTCAATAATCGTGTTCCCCATTGACTGTAACATTATGGCCAGCTTCATTATTGAAGAAATATGGGCCTATGATTCCCTCTGCCCATAGAACGGTGACTTTTTGATGATGTAACGGTGTCTCAACAATTGCTTGTAGATTTTCATTACTCCACAGGCGACAATTTGGTTTATTAACATACCAATTCAAACAAAAGGAAGCTTCATCGCTGAACAAAATTTCCTTGTGAAAACCAGAATCGGTGGCCATTATTTTGGTAATGAATTTGTACGATTTGCAAACGTTGTTCCGGTGTAAGTGACAGCTGTCAAAAAGATCAACTCGGAAAAAAAGTGTGGCCAGTTTGAAAACCACAGGTCTAAATAAAATTGCATTCACAAACAGACGATAAAAACATAACAAAACAAGGGATCAAGAACAGACTTTTAAATGAAGTCAATTTCTTAACACCGTGTTACACACATTCTGTCCTATGAACCAAATTTACTTTTTCGGAAAGGGGATAAAAAATAAAAATACACGTGTATCGGCGATTTTCATGTACACGTCAGAATTTTTTTTTTTAAGTTTGAAGTATGAAGCTCGTAGTGGCCTGTGGTTATCGTTTTTTTAAGGTTTCCGTCCAAAAAACATTTTTTTTTCGTAACGCTTAAATAGTTTAAAAATTTGGAGTGTCTTCAAGTTAGGCTAAGAAAAGTGAAAAAAATATTTTTTTTCAAAACTAATATAAAAAAATTGGGGAAAATCTGAGAATTGATAAAATTTGTTTTTAAAAAATTTGACGTGATACAGACATTTCCACGAGTCTGCCTGCCGAAAATCAGCTCGATTGGATCACTGAAAAAGGGTTAAAAATCGGTCCAAAGGCTTTCACACAGGCCACTACGAGCTTTATACTTCAAACTTAAAAAAAAAAATTCTGATGTGTACATGAAAATCGCCGATACACGTGTATTTTTATTTTTTCCCCTCTTTCCGAATATGTGCATTTGGTTCATAGGACAGAAAAAATCTATTTTTTGTAACACGGTGTAATTGTTGGACACATATATTTGGAGTTTTTGTTTATATTATTTGTTTCAATTATATTTTGTTGTGAAGTACTTGTTGGATTGTTGCACGTACACGTATTTCCTGAACAAATATATTTTTCCTTAAAACTGGACTAGAAAAAAGCTTACAAAAAAGTCAATTTGACAGGAGACACATTCAAAATGTATGTGTAACTCGATTTATAGGAACTCGATTTTTTCGGAACATGGATAAAAATGGCTTCGACAACTTTAGAATGTCCAAAAATGTCTGCGTTGTTCCTCTAAGTTGATTTAAATACTCACACATGTGTGCCAAGTAGACATTGATAGCTGGACAAAAATAAATGTCCCTTCCAAAGAATGCTATGTGCTACTTACTGCCTGTTTCCATAAAACGAATTTGTACGTTCGTTACAAATCGTCAGTATTGGAAGCGTTATAAAATGGGTTTCAGACATTATTCAGTTCTGGTTTTTAGATATATGTTAGATATCGACATACGGAACATGATCCCAATAGAATAAGCTCTCATTACTGTAATAAAACCAATTGGTAACGAATAAAGAAATTCGTTTTATGGAAACAGGCAGTTAGTAAATCAATAGCTAGACAAAGTTTGAAATGAACGTTTTTTTTAAACTTCTATCATATGCTAAGTACAATTTTAAGCATAAATTGTGATAGGATTGTGGGATAAATTCAAGCTTTTGGTAGGATTTAAATTGATATTATCCGAATTATGAAAACATTCTCTGGAATCAAGCCAGGTCTGACAACTTGTAGATAACAATTTATACTACCCCAAGTGGAGTGGATTATCGTATTGTTGAAGACTTCTCGAAGATGTAATTGTAAGAATAAAACAAATTAAAGATCGATAAACGTATTAATATTATCCATTTCCGAATACAATACCGACATGATCGAACGAACTCTGCAGAAGATCACTTTGCATGGTACAGTACAATTCGCTTAGCTGTACTGAATTTCGGTGCACACATTTTTGCGCACTAAAGCGAAATGTGCACTTATTCCAGAATTGCCCTCAAGATAAATTCTTTTACGTTGTTTGCACAGACTCTATAATTTTTAACTTCTTTTTTTTACACATTAAGAAAGCCAGAAATGTTTTACATTTAAATTTGTTTGAATGATGTGATTTTATCGATTACTTACACAATAATACATTCGATAAACATGTGATTATAAGATATCAATTTTGAATGTGTTGGTAAACGAAACTTTTTCCATAGGAAATTGAATTATAAAACTCAATTATCGCGGCTGCTAGGGCGAAAGTGCAGCTAAGCAAAATGCAATTAAATGAGATAATTTCATACAATAAATTGCAGTCATAACGAGTTTAAGTGCTCTTATCCGGAATGTGATGCTAAGCGAATTTTACTGTAGTAATTGCCGGGCATCACTTAACGACATGTGGTTTAAAATTTAAATTGTGGTAAAATCCGAGTTTATGTTGTCCACTTTCTTTTTTTCATGGCCTTCGACAAATATTAACAAAACTGGTCCTCCGATCGAGTCGTTTCAATTTTAAATCCAAAATGTAGGCATCGGGTTTTGTAATTTGTTCTTTGGTTATAGAATCATCCATAATTGAACTGCCTCCTTGTTCATTTCATTTCAAGTCATTTTATTGTGTGACAGCTGACTGTGGTTAATTTATTCGTCGAGTATAATCGGGAGTGGTACAACGTATCGTCAGTCGGATATGTAGTATGTAGTATACGTCTATAATATGTAGTACGAAACATAGAAGAGAAAAAGAAAGGCATTACTTACCGTCCTTAAGAATGAAACATCATCCTGCTCCGAACCTCCTTCAGCTTCAGCCATTTTTGCTCAATACCACAAAATGACGTCAGCTTCAGCAACAATTGCAAATCCAAAATTAAGTCGTCTTTTCTAGTTTGGCTTGAAGTTCACTTCAAATAAAATCCACTCAAATATAAATAATAATTAAATGACGTTAATGTTCAAGATAACCAACAAATTGTCCAGGTATTCATGCAACAAACTCTGCGTGTAAACGCACGCAGTCAGTTTGTTGACCTCGTTTGTTTTTTGTTAGCTATGCGCCGCAAATTTCCTTTGTTGGCTACAGAATGGATGTCAATGAAAAAAATAATCTAAAAATAAAAAAACAGAAACAGAATTAAGAATTATTAAATGTCGTCGTCTCCGCAGAGGGATGTGGTGAAGGGTGCAAAATCTACACGCGATAATATCCCGCGCATTCGATCCGGAAGTGCAGTGTTCACTTTGTCCACATGGCATTCGTGGCATGGTGCTCCCCCCATCCCCCCCTCCCCATCTAACCACAACCTGTTATGTGAAAACGTCACACAGTGTCGATTGAGTGGCTAAAAATAATAACAAGACACACACACAACCAAATAAATGAGACATTGGCAGACGTTTGTCTGACTGGTGATTCAGGGTTTTGTTGGTGGCAGACGACAGCCATGCGACAGCATCGCCATCACAGTTTGAAAGTCATCGCTGATGGCCGTCACACACCGCAATGTGGGGCAACGACCACGGAGGAATGCGACAGAACATATGTTTTCACTTGTGCGTTGCGAGCCAACGGCGAATGTAAACATGCCGAACAGCGGCAAAGCTTTCCGAACGGCGACGATTCTCTCCGATGCGCATGTCCGGCGGAGAGAAGATGGTAAATTTCGTTCTCGTTAGTTTTCATTTTGTTTTGATTTGCATTTTCGTGCCAATCGCTCGTTGACACACAGCTGTGTGTTGGCCAGTGGCACAAATTCGCCGAATTCTCGTGTCGTCGGAATGTCACTATATTCTCTTCTCTAAATACGCAAAGAGAATTTTCTTTGCATTACGTGTGTTTTGTTAATGAATGCATTTTGAATGAAACGTCTGTGATGGAACATTAAATTTTTACTTGGGAAAGCGGAATGAAAAACATTGTCTGGCATTTGGCCAACTGAACGAGCCACAACAAACCTGAGTCATTGTATGGGGTTTGGTTTAGTGTGTTTCATATGACTACCCGTCTGACTACTGACTACTCACAGTCGTCGTACAGCCGACTACTTGATGTTTGACACGGACTATTAATCGAGTGTAATTCCTTGCAAAGAGGTCAAAGGCCAAAAGCTAAAGTTCAATTGATTTTGAAATTTGCATTAGGTTCACTTATTGTCAGAGTGCAAGTGATTTATTTGAAATGACATGGGAATGATGAAAACATCATCGTCTCAAGTGTCAACCACATTCTTAACCCTCTAACACGCAAAAGATCGCCTCAAGGCGTTTATAGATTTTAAAAATTTGGGGGTTAGAGGGTCGAGTTTAAAGCTGGAAAAGTGAAATCTTCCCAACATTGACTGAAGCGGGAAACTGTAATCACGTGATATGAAAAATTTGATTTATGGAATAGATTCGGTGCTGGAACTAGGGTGACAATAACATTGACAGCTATTTTTTAAAACGAAATCTTTCAAGACGAACACAACACCACGAATAGTCAATTTGAATTCTGAATGATGTTGAGGAGTTCTTATTCTGTATTGGAACGAAAGGAACGAGTATTCGTTTTATAAAAGCAGGCTGTCAAGTTCATGAAGAAATCACTTCAATGCTAAATTATTTTAAAAAAACATGACTTAACTGTCTATATCTCGAAATCAACTCAAAATTTGTCATTTTCGTGTTTATCTACTAAAGGGGATCATCATCCACATATCTACCAGTTCAAGAGATATCAACTTATCTGTCTCTTCATGTTGTATTGGAAACCACAAGCTGCAGAATAGATTTTTGAGTTCTGCCTTTTAGTGGAATGTGTGTGATAAGATCACCAGACGTGATCTTTGTTGGATTGTTGGATTATTTCCAGTAATACAGGCCGGACTTAATTCCATTTTTACTTATGTGACGATTCAGTTAAATATTTTTTTGGACCAGAAACTGGTAAAATTCAAACAGCCCAGCAATTGATTAAAATAGTCGGACGTATTGTTTGCATTCCCTCTATCGTCTTCAGGGAAAACATGGAAATGGAAATGTAATTGCGGGAAACGAACATTTTGGAAATCCATTGATTTTCGTTCGGTTTCGTGTAATACCCACACTTCCGCTTACTAGCTGACCCGAGAAACTGTTCTTTGGTTTTGCATTCTAACCGTTTCGGATCGACGTGTTCAATGCAAATCCGTCCCCTTACAGTTCAGTTTGTGGTGTCAACAGTCTGATTGACTAGAATTCCAGATGTTGGTCGAAAATAATAATAATTAAAAGGATTTTTTTGATATCGTGCATTAGTCGGTTTAAAACGGAAAAGGTGATTTTTAACTTGGACTATCGGCTCACAGTACGTGGCTAGAGCTTTTCTTTTTTTGAATGCATTCATCTTCTTTTTGATACAAATGCCTTCCCGGTGAGGGTTTAATTTCGCCCTCATTCTTTCAGTTTGCCCATCATCACTTGGTTATGTTTGTTCCAGTTTAATTCGGCCACCGCCACCGTATCAACTCAATCACTGGTTTTTCAATTTGTTTGTTGCCAATCACGTCCACCGACGAATGTGAAGTATTTGAGACACTTCTCTATGCTGTTTGATGTTTACACCTTTGAGGCCAACTTTTACAAATGCTTTTCACGTTTATGTTACTTTTAGGAGCAACCAAAACTTGGCACAAACACTTTCCACAACAGGGCTCATATTCAGAAGCATTCTCGTGGAGTATGAATATTAAACCACTTGCAAACTAAACTATTGCCACTGTATCTGCCGTAGCATTTGGTTAATACCGACGTGTCAGTATCGTGGTCAACACTCCAAACACACAAACTGCTACTAATTGACAGACATCCACCGAAACAAGTCAACTCCAATAGAAGCGGTGGATGACGTGTGGACGAGTGGGGGTGGCGGCGGCCGCGAAGCAACGGAGAAAAACGCAATGCGGCTTAAACTCACACATGCCCGCACACACCTACACACACGTGCATATTTATGTGTGCAACATAGTTGCACTATTCTGCGGTCCATGTGTATGAATTGAGGATGTTTTTTTTTCCGTCAGAGATTCGCCACTGGTGAAAGCCTTTAATACCACTGATGATGTTGCCTTGGTAAGCTTCACGTTTTTGGCATTTTGGTGTCTCATGCGGACAAAAAACAAAAAAAAGAGAAAAACGCAAAATGGTCCAGGCCGACATGTTTGAGGTTGGTGAACATAATAATTTTCGGTGCTGAAATTCCAACAGAGTCTGCATATTTCTAATGAAATTTATAAATTAAATGAAAAACCCGAAACAACTATTTACCACAAACTAGGTATGCATCGGCTCTGTGTGGCACCAACGAGGGCTCGGTCCAAAGTCAATTATGACAAAGGAGACTCCCAACAGGCTGAGATCTCTTCAAACGAAGTATTACCGATAGTGCTATTGACTCTCCATCACCGAAGGACTCTCAACGAAGTCTTCGTATATTTGTGCACACACACACACACACATTTACTATAATTGGACAATATTTTGAAGTGAATAAATACCACATGTGAGTGGAGTTGCCCAGTAACTCGGACTGCAGTGGGTGCTCGCAGTAGTTATGATTTGTTGCATGCCAGGACTTGCCGGTTTGAGATGGGGGTGTTGTTTTGCATGGGTGCTTGTGAGGTCATTTTCGGTCAACATATAAAATGTGACATGTTTCCTTTGACCACTGTCAGAAACCACTACAACTAGACTGGTGCAGTAACGTGCCCCAAACTGGGAACTGGGATACTTTGGTTGCATTTGTCTGTTTGTGAATGTTTTGTTGAATTTGTGGACAGTACGAAAAATGCCCGATAAATGTAAGTGAAAGTAAATGAGTGCTCGTAATTGCGAAGGACATGTTGTCTGGTCGTAGGATAAAATGCGGTTGCATACGAAATGGAATGAGTTTCACTTGCCAACAATTCCAATACAGGGAAGCTGTCAAAGTGGGCAAGTCCATAGAGTTTTTGTTGCATTTTTTGTTTTTACTGCAATATGTAGAAATCGAGGATCTTCCGATACTCTTAACGTTGTAGATCTCATCACATACCAACGGTGAAGGCTACTCATATATTGAGCTGTAGATTCCCGAAAAAAATACGTTTGTTGTTCTCCAATGGAGCAGGCCAAGCGAAGCATTTTCGGAAACTAATTGAAACGAATAAATTTGTTCGTGACCAATAAAGGGCGGCCACTTGTTTGTTTGTTGTATTGATGTGTTTAATATTCACAATCCGACATAAGAGACGGAGCACCCGTTATTGAAAATCAAAACGACGTTCAAATTAGCCAAATGGCCACCACGACCACCCTTACGGTCCGGAAACTTTTCCCATAAAAGAGCGTTGCTTGTGTGGCACGGAGCGCCGTCTTGTTGAAAGTAAATGTTGTCCAGATCAATATCATCCCACACCGACCATAAAAAATCATTAATCATCTCTCGATAGCGCAATTCATTTACTGTTGATCCAACTTTATTGTCAAAACAGTAAGGTCCAATGACCCCGCCGGACCATAAACCGCACCAAACAGTCACACGTTGAGGATGGAGAGGCTTCTCAACAATAACTTTTGGGTTTTCCGAGCCCCAGATTCGACAATTTTGTTGACATACCCACCGAGGTGGAAATGGGCCTCATCAGCCAAGATGATTTTTCGATGGAATTCCGGATCATTTTCATGCATTTCAAGAACCCAATCAGCAAAGACACGACGTTGCTGATGATCGGCCGGCTTGAGTTCTTGTGTTAACTGAACTTTTTAAGTTAAGACCCAAGTCTTTATGCAAAAGACGGTTTAATGATGTTTGTGGAATGTCCAATTCCAAAGAACGACTAGGAATGGACAAACCTGGATTTTCTTCAACACTTTGGGCTACAGCAATATTCTCAGTTGTTTTTGAGCGAGGTGCACGGGTTTTTTTTCTTCACATCACTAACTTGTCCCAACAGCTCGAATTTTTCCACCAATTTCTGTATTTTGGTTGGACAAGGTGCTTTAGTTTTGCGAAATGTGACTGCAAGATTTTCACCATTTTTGTAGTGAATTTTAATAATTGCAATTGAAGCTTGTATCGTTCCATTTTTGAATGTGGAAGAATAAAAGATTCAAAAGTGACAGCTACCGAAATACCGGGTGATTCTAAATAACACCTCTTGTTGGAAAATCCTTTACATCTGGCTAATGTGAGCGGTGCAGGTGGCCGTGGTCCCACTGGACCAAATGTGTGTTATGACTAACAAATATGCCAACGTACATGACTTTATCTACATTCCTCGAATTTATGCCAAATAAAATGGAGTTTGACCTCTCTTACCTATCCAGCTAAACTACAGCATTGACTCTAATCAGACTCGAATTTCCAGTAGTCCCGTTGATCACGGTATTTTATTGTTACTCAGTTGGGCTGAGTCTCAGAGGGCTGGCATTCAGTGAGTATTTTATTCATACTCATTTGTCATGCGATAGCTCTGGAATATTTATACGGGAATATTATCGATTACATTGGAATTGTTCTTACAAAGGCAGATAGCAACCGTTCTAGTGTGTCGGAGTGAGCGGGTCGTTGCTCTTATCATCGGTACTTTTCAGCCTGTGGGTGCGTGCATTTGAATGAATCCATTCAGAAATGCAAGCTCCAGGAATCATAACCCAACACACACAATAGAAACTACGATTTCATCCGTGGAAGGAAAATCGAATCGACTGATCGATTGGCACTTTATGTGGACGAGACAATTGTTAGATTGTGTCCGCGTGATAAAGGGGACAACATGGCTGGTCATCACCGACTCTCAAATTAACTCAACATTTTTAAGAGGTGGGGGGGGGAGGGAGGATAACACCTTGAAGGACATTTCTGTTAATCTGTGACATGTTAGAATCAATCGGGCCGGGTGAATGTGTGCCTATATGGCAACGTATGTATGTACTACAAGTTGGCATGCACATACATATGTATGTATGTGTATGATGGGATGTGAATGCGAGTGTTACATTTGGTCCAAGTTGTTCCAAAACTGTCTCTTGTCTCTGCTCTCGTATTGTTTTACAGGCAACAAAGTCAGCAATCGTTCGTGCATTGCTCGTCGTCATTCCAATGTGTGGTCAGTGGTTGTTTACATAGTGTTGTTGCCATTGTTGATGCTGCCTGCTGCCTTCTGCTGTTGCTGTGCCCAACACGGAGCCGTCTGGTCCTTTTTATATTACAAAGGGATTTGCATGGCTCGTTTAATCTTTTAACAGTATGCACTGACATTTTTCTGACTCGTACTAACTCAACGCTGTCGTGTTGTGCTGCGTGGTACACTGATTGTTGTCTTCTCTTTCATGTTTGTTCGTCATCTACGTCATGTGTTGCAGTTGCACGAGAAAGCGACTAACAGACACACACACACACACACACACATTGTTGTCATTGTTCTGGTAGACTTTCCATGGAAAATATTCTGATGGTTTTCATACAATAATAATTCGTGCATATTGTGTCATTTTCGCCGGTTTCTTTTTGTAGCCGTTTGTTTGCAACTCACACACACACACACACATGTACACACACGTGCATGCATGGTTTGCACATAAGTGAGTCCATTTATGTGTGGCGTTGGTTGACTCCAGCAATTTTTAAGCGCTGATAGTGCTCCTCACTCGCAGTAATTCTTTTGTTAAGTTGCTCTGGTTTTAAGCAGAAATCTTTGTGCTCCTCTTCCACATATCCTTAGCATGCATGTGTTTGTCTGTGTGTGTGTGTGTGTGTGTTTGTGTACGTATTTGCATTTAATTCGACAACAACAACGAGCAGATGCCATAATAGATGTACACGATGTTTTAGTTGGAAATGCTGAGAAGATTTTGGTCCGAGCATGAGAAGTTCTCAACACTTGAGTTAACACAGCAAATATTGTTTCAACAAATAGCACAGATGTCCGGTCCGTCGGTCGGTCGGACAGTCGCACTGTCGACTGACTGACTGACTGACTGGATAGATGGCTGTGTGAATCTGAATGTGTACATGGTTAAATGCGCTTTTCACTCTACATCTGTTTGCATGGGGTTTCTGGTATTTGTTTTGCTTTGTAGTTGTGTTGGCCTGTATCCGTCATTCGCTTCTATCATCGCCGTATCGTGGCGCTCACGTTTGCTTTGAGCTACCACTTACACTGCCGTTTCGTCCGTAGTCGCAACGATTTGAAATCACTGCCACAAATATTATGTTAACATTTTTCACAAATCAAACATATCGCATGTGCCATCCGATGGAGTGAATGGTGGTGGTGATTTCATGCAGATGACCAAATCTAGGCCACAAAGTCGGACAAAGAGTGAAAATTCCATTTCTTGTGTTGTTGGCCACTCGGATTTATGCAAACGACTCACATATCTTATGTTCTCAATAATCCAATCGCTCGGAAATAGGACGAAAAGGAGCAGCAAAATCAGTTGAGATTAAATCGCTCAAGAAAATTCGATAGTAAAATATCCAGTATGTGAAACAAACTGTTTTTCTGAAGTCCGGATTGAAAGGGCAAAACTCAGGGTTTCCCATCTTTGAATACCAGCAGTGCGACATATTGGTAATTGTAATTAAGTGGAGGCCAAAATTGCAACTACAAAGCTTGGGTTATACTGAAAACCAGACTCTAAGGCGTTTGTGATACCACGGAAACGAGCAAACAGAACAATGTTCGCTTCAGTGAAAAGTATGAACCTAAAATAGCAGTACAGGTGCAGAGGAGATGGTTCATGGACTTCTCCTCCTAGGATTACCAGTTTCTGCAACAGTCGCTGGTCCTAACCATATGGCTCCAGACAATGATCTTTCGTGATGGCATCCAATCTTGAATACTGGACGTAAATAAATAGACGTAAATATTGGAGGTTGTCTATTTGTATTTGCTCTGGGGCAACTTCAATCAGTCTCTCCAGTGTTTCAGAAGATTTGATAGTCATACAAACTTATTAAGCAAACAAAGTCAAAATTTATAAAGAGGTTTCCTACACGCCGAAAAATACGTCTTTTTTTTTGTTTACACACGCGTGTTTGTAGCAAGTAAAGCTTATTTCCATCTACACAAAGCTTATTTGGATGTAAATATAAATCGTTTGTTATTAGTATGACATATTTGTGTATAAGCAATAGCGTGTTTGGGAAAAACAGACAACGAACTTATTAAATTCAACAAAGCACAACATTTGGATGCGAATAAGTGTGTATTTGCAACTGTTTTCGAAATTTTTTTTTTTGCATTTTCGCTCTTTTAAATAAAAGCAATACCGAGAGAATGAGATGGATTGTTATATAGACATTCACAAATTGAAAAAAAATAAAAAGTAAGACAAAAATGCATACATATAAATTTGATATTTATCACCTACAAACAAGTTTATATTTGTGGTATGGAAAAATATATATATGTTTGATGCGAACTTGTTTGCTGAAATTTGTTAAAATGGCCATTTTTTTTCAGCGTGTAGTCTAGTAAACTGAAGGCATCAGATGTTTGCATTGCAGCGCGCACAGCAACATAACAACTTTTTTCTGGATTATTTATAAATCAAAGCCGTCAAACCATGGACGATTGTATCGATTTATGTTTGAGAAATAATCTCCCCCATTATAAGCCTGACTCCACTACGTTCTACTGACCAGTTGAGTCTTAGGCTATTCCTATTGTAGAGGAACGTGGCTGTTATTCACCACCCATGTGGCCTGACACATTTTCTACATCCAACACTGAATACAATTAAATTTGAGGAGTCCTTCACTCACATGTGCTTTTACACTTGATATGCTTTCGACCAAATAACGTAAACAATTAAGCAATTCCCTTATAATTCGGTATTATTTTTAATAGGATTAGTTATAGCCAGTCCTTCTGGTGTTGAGGTTGTTTAATTCGAAAATCTTTTAAAGAATCGGATTATATTTATATCAGTGAACTCAATCATCAAGTGTGGTGTGGTCCGTCAAAGGAATATTCCAAATTGCCAATGACAGTGGACAACTATTAAATTCGACAAGGAGGATTTCTCACATTTTGACACAATTTTGATATGAATAGCCATTGAATAGACTGAGAGTCCTTATTCGGGTTGTGTTGAACGAACACATGTAAACTAATAACGTGTGTCTCTCTATGTGCGTTAACATGAATGGGTCCGATTAGAAGCATGTAAGCTGGGCCAACCCAGCAACATTGACAGTTTCCTACATATGGCCACTGCCCATTTGTCAGACTCAGAGTTGAGAAGCGGTAGCAGGATCTTGAGGTTGCGGGCGGGCACACAGCACAACTTGTCGTTCTTTATGTCCTTTCGGCCCATAATGACGCACGGCCACTTGTGGTCAATAACTAATGTTACACGTCATGCACACACACAGACGCAGCCTTTACTTTACTTAACACTCTACAGTGTTTAGTGCAACATGGATGTTTGGAACTCTTTCGAATTCTTGATTTATTATAAATATACATGTATGCATAGCGTATATCCTTAATAAGTATATCCACCTACATATTCGTACGGAATATGTAATGATTTCACACATCGAAATGAATATGACGAAGGAAATCTGATGAGTATTTTTCTAGACTTATGTACACAACAAAGAAATTATCAATTCCGAATAAGAACATTTATTTTAAAAACGCTGCGGCACTACTAAATTGTGCAAGGATAGCAAAGAGATTAAACACACTGGCAGAAGAAAACAGTTCAACCGATAACCGGATACAACAGCATAAGCCATATAATGGGACGTGAGTATTGAAATAAGTGAACTCGATTTTCACAACAACTTTTTGCCTGACTTTAAAGTCATGATTATCCAGTTTATAGGCGAAAGGTGTTGAGAAGTTTGCGGGGTAGAAAAAAAGAGTCACAAATCATTGTTATTTCTATTCGACTTCATACATTTCCCTTTTCGACATTGTTACGAATCAACAAGATTCAAATATGCTCGTCAACAGCAAAAAGTCAATATGGAAATTCATATGTCTTTTGGAAGGAAATCCAAAAGAGAATTAAAAACAAAGTCAGGCCAAAAAGTCATCGTATAAATTGAGACCAACAATATATGCCATTGCATCGATTATAGCGATTTCAATTTAGAACTATTTATTCCTGATTAATAAAAGACAAAGGGCGACTTTCCGTCTCCTAGTTCTCCATATTATATTCTGAAACCCATAGCAGGCCACTGATGGCGAACAATTGCAGAACTGATAACATCCTTGTAGACGTTTTCTTTATCAAGTAATTATTTTTCAATATGTATTTTGTCATTAAGACAGAGACATTAAGACACTGTGCAGCTGGCGTTAAGTCTATATATCTCAGGGTAGGTTAATTTGACCGTTGCCCGTAGCGTATCTCATTTGGGTCCATCAGGATGTTCCCTTGTTTTATCGTGAATTCGTCGCCTAGAATATGTCATTGGTTTCTGTGTTCCGGTTGCCTTTTTTCAGTCAACCCATAGCCGAAATGAAGAACTGGATTCAGAGTTGGTAGACCAGACATTAGGGTGGAGTGAAATTCAAAAAAAAAAAGTTAACCTCGGAAAGAGATGTAGTCTGGGGTCCTAATGAGGGGAAAAATAAAGAAAAAAATTTTAAAAAATTTTTAGGGCTCGCGCCACTCCCTCGAAATTTGGAAATTATCGCTATTTTGGCGTTGATTTTAGAAAAAATCCTAAAAAGTTTTATGTCAGTAAATGTTTGCAATAGCGTAAACAATGAAATAAGGGCATGAAAAAATTTAAAAAAAATTTTCTCATTGTTCAAAAATTTCAAAAAGTAAAATAAGTCAAATCGTCCCTTCTTCAGAAAATTGACTGAACAATGAAATCGCCACCAAAGCTACAAATATTAGTCGATTATCCTCATATTTGCCTCAAATACTTTTGTTTGGGCACTGAACAAGCTCAAACTTTTAAATTTCGAATAAGTTAAGTCGTTAATTTTTAGGATTTTTCTAAAATCAACGCCAAAATAGCGATAATTTCCAAATTTCGAGGGAGCGGCGCGACCCCTAAAAATTTTTTAAAATTTTTTTCTTTATTTTTCCCCTCATTAGGGCCCCAGACTACTTTTTCAAATTAAAAAAAAGCATGTTTTCACTCCACCCTACCAGACATATTGCGTTTCAAATCCACAAAAGCCAGGAAATGTCAGAGAAGGTGTTCGCTAGTCTCCTACTCCTCCTGTTCATCGTTGCAGCTTCTACAGAAGTCGTTGTATGGGATGTACAATCTTCAAGCGTGTGAGCAAGCGACTAAGAGACATGCACAGTTGTCAAATCTGTCAGCTATGCGGTCACAGATCGATCAATATTTCCGGAGCTTCATAAAGACAATATTACAATATATTCTTGATTCTACGGTCAAGGGTATAATGTAGTATAAGCTAAAAGTCGAGGTTCCGATACGCAGAGTCGACTTAACAATCTCTGGTCGACTCATGCAGTTCAATTGAATTTGGCATTGTTGCAATGGATGGGGTGATTTAAATCTCTTTAGGATAATCGTCCTGATGAAAGACATCACTCACATTCTGTGTGTGTGTCTGTGTATCTATGTAAATATGTGTGCTGCAGAGTTTCAATTTGCATTAATTAACGCCCACGCCAGTGTGACTGCTTAATTACACACGTGATTTTACCGAAGCGGGCATACACGCATAAACGTACGCCAGCACATGTATTCATAATACAAATCCTAATTAATGATGCAATTGTTTCCTATTTAACACACACACACACACTCCTTCACACACACATACACATACTCGCTCATAAACATCAAGGCTACCGACAGAACGAGCTGATTGCTAATATCGCACACATGTATGTGCATAACAGTTTATGCGCCACTCTCACTACATACTTGGTCTTCCGGTGCATTAGTATGTGCACTGTTGATCTCCGGAGTAAGGAATTGCATTTACAAAATTTCCAAGAAATATCGCATATTTTTATTCTCTTTGAATCTCGTACACGCTTCGATGAAATGCTCAAAATCAAAAGAAATAACCAAACGATGTAATTTAAATACAAGGGTTTGCGCCGCGAGGTAAGGCCTCATTTCAAAGAAGTAACTTGTTGTTCAAAGTCTTTTTTGTGTTTAACAAACTTGTCGACTCCTTAAAGACTTGGTCTATCATCTGACTTTGTTCGAATGTAACCGAGTTATCATCTCATAAATTTTATTAAACGATCAATGAGACGCCTACATGTCATACAATATTAATTTAAGAATTATAGACACAATAAATGTCTATTTAAATGTTGGTTCAAGGGCAGGACGGGCGACAATGACCTTTAAGACATATTCCCTTGAGAAAATCTCTTGAAATTGATCTGACCCAGAAATCGTTGTAAAAGTGTTGACATCAGTGTACCCGAATACTTGACATAACCTCAAAATCGGCTGTGAGAAATGTTAAAACAAATATGCTTCCGATGTTCGTTGTTAGATCGAATGGAAATATTTCTAAAATTCTACGTTGATGAACATCATTAAGAGCAAATTAGGAATAACTTGAAAACTTTTGTCTACCACACCAGAAAGCAAACTTCGCACAGTTTAGAACGCTCGTGATTACCGGTGAACTTTTAACTAAGGAGAGAAATGCTATGTCAAATGTTCATTATGGTGCATAGCTAACAAATTTAATAGAATGTGATGAAAAATATGTCCGCTTCGATATGAATGCCAGTATTCTCGGAGAAGGGGAGGTTAATGTAGTTAGTTGGCAGTATACGACATTGGGAGAGGAGGCCAGCATGTCAGAGTCAATCGTAACGTAACAGTGTTATAAGTGATTAAATGTAGTGTAGTAATTTTGTGAAGTGTCCTTTTTCGTTACGATCCTCGTAGATTGGCCTCAATAGATCCCAACATACATAACATAGGTATGATAATCTAACAAATGTTATTGAATATTCGAAAATCTTCTATCTTGTATGTGTGGAGATTAATAAGAATGCTCATAGCCTGAAGTATTAGCTTTACGACCAATTTGGGGAAACGAAGAAACATTTATTGTCATTAATATTGTTTAAAAGAAGTTGAAAGGTTTTGATTTGTCAGAGCCTTATTAGACATATACGATTTTCCCAGAGCACATATTAACGGAGACATTTAATTCAGTATGATCAGTAATTGGTGTCCTTCTTCCTGGCATTCTTTCAAACTGCGACTCAGTTGTGATAGGACAAATGTGTGTGAAAATTAAGTGTTCGAAGTGGTGCTGCTACTGTTATTTTCAATTTTATATTAGCCAGTCTGACACTCATACCCCTGTGAATATCCTTAATGGCCACATACATACACACACACACACACACATACAGACATATTCGCTATGTATTAATTCGCTTCCTTTAAATGCGTGCGTACGCAATACAATGTACGTGTTCAATTACACCACTTACAAGTTCAAATTACATTATACGAGTGTTTTACATTGCCACACACAATTACACACTCACACACACACGGACACCTACACCCACTTATAATCACACACACTCTCACACGTTGGCTGATGTGTGTGTGTGTATGTGTGCGTGTATTGGAAAAAAGGGGACATGAAACACGTGCTTTTTAATAAAACCACACATTCATTCGACCCAATATTACATAAATGCACACATATGTATTTACCCGTACATTTGTATGTGTGTATGTATGGATATGCGGAAATATCGCTCAAATACTGTATGATTATAAATGAATTGGAATGTACGTACGTATGTATGTATGTTTGTGTGGTGCGGATGTCATTTGCTTCGTCGGCATGAGTCTTCGAAACAACTGTTGCCGCCATATTGCTTTGCTTGCTCGCTTGTAAAGCAGCAGACTATTTGCGCAAGTATGTGTGGGTTTTGTTTCATTGTTGTTGTTTTTGCACAATTTGAACCTAATAAAATACACACACACACACTCACACATTTGTGTATTTCATGAATGAATGAATGCATCCATAATTACAGATATTTCATTGGTTTATTAGTTCCACCATAATGGCAAAGAAGGCCAATTAAATTAGAATGGCACCTAATTAGTGATATTATTCACACTAACATTCACTCTTCTTTTTTTTTTGCTGTCGCGCTGCTGCTGCTGCTGCTACGGTTGCTGGCGTTGTTGTGCATTCCAGCTAATTACACCATTCCATGAACATGTCCATGAACTTGTGTGACATTCGATTTTTTGAACATTTTACATACGGCTGCGCTCCTCTGTCTTTGTAATCGGATCCGTTAAATTGTCCATATTTCTGTCCGTTTGTCGATTTATATCCTTTATGGAATGAGTTTCACCAGGATATTCGAATATGTCCGATGAAATGGAATCGATTCGTATTTTCATAAGAAATGCATTGTGCCGCAATCAGTCTACTTGAAGAGTTGGTCGAACTACCGTCAATTCGATGAAATCCCTGTAACTCCTTTGATACAATTTAGTGAAATGGACAATGAAAACAAATGATCTACATTTTCCTGCTACGAGGGCGATAAGTCAATAACCGATCTCTGAACCTAGAGGGCACTTAACGAATTGATTTTAATATTGCCAATGCGATCCAATGAATTCACACCTGATTCAGGGAAACAACAGAAAAATATGTTAATATAGGTGTCTGCTGAAATATCAGCATACCGGATATGGAAGCGAAAGGCGAATAATTTTGAAAATAATTCCCAATATAAATATTTTTTCGCTTCAAGATATTGGTTTCAAATACTCCAAAAAAAAAAATGTTCCCACAAAAAAAAAACTCAAATCGAGGCCAGAAATATATTCAATTCTAGTACGTTTGTACTAATTGGGGAATATAACACTCAGCTGTAGCACATTCTACACTTATCCCCTCGATTTGCACAATACTTTTCTATTACACGATTTCACATTTACACGACTTTTTTGGGTTTCATGTAAATTTATAAAATTCATCGATTTAAACGACGTTTTAAGAGTTTTATTGTACATATGTACAATATTCATTCGACAATCGAATGTGGTCTCACACTAAGTTTAAAAAAAAATCTAAAATACAATTTCTATGATTCGTCTGTCTGAAATTTGCAATAATAAGGGAATACCCCATCTTGCAAACAAACACTCTGGAGGCAGCAAACTTGGTATGTGGGTAGGATCGCATAGCTGATATAGCGCCTTATCAAAATCTCATATCTCTCTCATGAAACAAAGCAGAAACATGAGATTGGCCTCCATAACAGATGCGGGGAATAGCAATTAGGTTTGTGGTGTGTAGAGCCACATATGCTAAAAATCAGAGTTCGAAAGAAAAACAGTAGATTCAATGACAACATACCCTATTTATTTTTCTAGTGTTTGTGTATGTGTAAACTACCAGACACCATCACGATTGAGACAAATACATTTGGTTTATGTGAAACACGAGGATGGTGGCCAACAAATCCGGCAAACCCTAGTGCTGCTCCAAGATCACGTGGAGTTTGCCTACTGCTATCGTGGGATCTCCGAGAGAGCCATCCCTATTTAATGAAGAACACGTGAGCGCAATGTCTCCTGCGTCAGAAGGCAGAGTTGTACAGTATGATATCCTTTTCCTAACTGTGAACTTTAATGAGCAAGGATGCCAGAATTTTGCAACCCTATTTCATTTTGTATTATTTTTTGTTCAAAAACTGTGCAAATTCTACATTTTGGTCGGGATGATTTTTTTTTCATTTCTTGCTGACTTGAAAGTCAAACCAACAAAAAACTTAATGTATTCGTTACAAAACTACAACAACGTATTGTTGTTTCTTATCGTATTGTTGTTTCAATATATTTGCGTACTGAATTCAAAGTAGTTCCGTAAAGAACATTAAATTACCGTATCTCAATGCATTTTTCGAAATCTGTTAAAAATAAAAAAAAATAGGCTGTTTTATTTCGCAGAATTCAGAAAACATACATATGTCGTTTCATCGAAATAAGACTGAGATTTTTAAATAACTTTCTATTTTTGTTTAACTTCAGGTCTCATTTAACCCAATTTACTTCTCTCGAATCAGTGAGCTCACTGTATACTCACTGAGCGGGACCTACTGTTTAAAGCCGGCCAACCTAAACTGGAAAATAATTGCTGAGACATTAGTCAGAATCATACGCGTTCTTCATTTAAAAAAAAAAAAAAAAATCCAATTAATATCGTGATAAAAAAGAAAGTAAAAAGTGTCAAATTAAGTTGACTAATTAAATTAAATTGTTCACCCAATTGGTCCCACAAACTTTTCTACGGGAAATCCGCTTTACAAAAACAAACTATTGGAAAACAAATTTCATAAATCGTTTAATCTGAATAGCTGTTTAGACAGAATGTGTGCTAGCAAATAATGAACTGAAAAAAGACAACCTATCATGAAGAGAATTTATCGTTCGAAGAAGATTTCAATTAACCTTTTATTATCCCTATTTTTTTCGACTGCATTAATATTTCACTTACAATACATTGTTACAAGGTAGTTGGTCCAATATTGTTACAAGGTCATATTGGTATTTGCAATTTCAGAGATATGAGTATATTCTGTAAGATACTTTGATAGGGTTTCTCACTGAATTTCGGGAGCACCCATGGTAATTGTTGTGACAACTATGCTTCCAGTTTGGCTGACCTTGGTATGCTGCTACAGCGAACCCTCTCCTTGCAGACACCCCTCATAAACGGACACTTTTTTCAGTACCAATCCACTTCAGTCCTCTTTTGTCTCTCTCTCTTATAAGCCCGACCAAATTCTCAGTCCCTTAGGTGTCCGGTACATACACAATTGAGGTGTGACGATACAACGTATAGGGTGTTTTTTATTGGGGTATAGAACTTTAAGTTGGCATCACTTTATTAACTGGCGGCCATTTTGTCAGCTGTAAAGTGATTAATATTTAGTTTGGTTTGCCATTTCATCATGAACAGGTTGACAAAAGAACAACGCTTGCAAATCGTGCAAATTTATTTCGAAAGTAATGGTTCAGTTCGCGAAGTTCACCGCAAGCTCCGTCCATTTTATGCCATTACATCCACAAAAACTGACTGTTTGGTGTGCTCTATGGGCTGGTGGAGTCATTGGGCCATACTTCTTCCGAAATAATGCTGGAGAGTCAGTTACCGTTAATGGAGACCGGTATAGAGCCATGATAACCGACTATTTTGTTCCCGAATTGGATGGCATGAATGTGGATGAGTTGTGGTTCCAACAAGTGGTTGAAAATTGGACCTGTAGAATTGGCTTTATTCGAGCCAGCCGCGGCGGCCACATGCCCGAAATCATATTTAAACATTAATGGCATAAAATTATCCTTCCAATAAAGCCAAATTGATGGACATTAAAACGATTTTCTTGTGTTTTATTTCAATTCGAAGTTCTATACCTCAATAAAAAACGCCCTTTATTTCAACAGATTTGAGGAAAATCAGACTTATGCGAGTGTTCTTAAGGGATTTCAAACAAAAAGATTAAACTATTTCTTTTGTGTAATGATAATAAAAACACGTTTTTTTTTGTGTTGTAGCTCAGAGTGTGACCATGACGAATATGTGGAGGTGAAGTATAATTAATTATTCATATTAACACACATTAGACTAAAACTCATGGCATACCCACACCATAATTGGATACGCACACCTACTCACATACACTTGACCCTTTGCTGGTGATTTTGTGAATGTGCCCTTTAATTAACTTCTTTATGTGGTTAACAAATCGATTGGAAATCATTTGGTTGTTGTTTAATCTAAAGCAATATCAAAAGCTTCTTTCTGATTTCGGTTGTGTTACTGGTCACATTAACATCGTTGACTACGCCATGCACGCATACTCCACGCACACACACACACATATGTCATACACTCCGTCACACATTCCGTTGCCTTTGGTGTAGACTTAAGTGTGTGTGTGTGTGTGTGAGCACGCTCATACATGTGTAGTTGGAACGTACGTCCGTATGTAAACATCGTCGAAGCATCCATGGACCTTTAAGAGCTAATTAAGCGGAATATATAAATACTTGTCCTCACGAGCTATTCGCACGATAAGCACTCCAAGTTATTTGTGAGGCTACGTGAACAATGAGATGAGATCAAACATTCGATTGGATGTAGGCTCGCCTAGATGAGCGGATAAGTTAATGTCTAATTAGCAACAAAATGCTGGTGGACTGAGCCGTGCGGGAACTTTAATGGGCTTGCAAATACAGGTGTCCAATGCGATACACATACAAGTGCCATGAGAAGGTGGGATATTGAAATGAAATCACCAGTTCCTTTGGTCTACAGATATAATTTGGGGCTACAAATTGTTATCGGGCGTGGCACTCAATAAAGTCGAATGTTGTTCTTTGTCTCGTTTTTTCGTAATGTTCATTATTCACCGACAGAACTAAGTAGTCCGTTTGAAATCCTGAGATTATCCAGACATGTCGGTGGAAAATTGCAACCAATTGTTCCCATCTAAAAGTTGGTACAAATCCATCATAGGATGGAACAAACGTATTTTTAAATAGAATATATGTATGACTATAACTGCACCAAAACCCAATTGCTCTGAATTAGAATGTGACTGATAGAAAGGTTTCCAATAAAAGACACACGCCAACAATAGGCATATAACTAATTTTGTGGAAAATATTGTACAAGTAATGAATATCACTTTTTTAGGTGATTTCGGTTCAAAAACGTTCCGCGCAAAAATGGATTTCTAAAAAAAGTAAGATTTTTTTTTTAAATATTTTTTAATTTTTTTTAATATTTTTATTTTTAAATTTTTGTCAATTGTTATATGAAATAAGTTTTAAGTTTAAAGTATCTGATGATTTACACAATGGTAAAATGTCTTGCACAATTTTAATTGCACGCTCTGCGCAGATGTTACTTCGCTGAACTTCCTCAATAGCTGATGGTTTATTTACCCAATGTCTGAGAAAACATTCATTTGCTTTTGTATAGCCGGCCAATGATTTCTGTAGTGTGGCGAAATTATTTTTGTTGAAAGTATGATCGGAAAACCAGATTTCGCTCCAAGCACCGCACACAAACTTACAAATAGGATATAATTGCAAACGATATTCAGGAATAAGTATAAAGGCTAAAAGTGCCAAAATAGCTCTAGAATTCCAACGGGCATTACTGAGTGCTGGTATTGCTTTAAATTTTATGTAGGGAAAACGTTCATTTTTCTCGAAGTATTTAAAAGCTTCGACCAATTCATATAAGTATTGCATGTCATTTCGCCATTTAATGCTTTTAACCTTAATACACTCTTTATTTTGTTCATACTCTTTTTTTAGATCATCGTAATTTTCTATTAAATTTGGAATAAAAAAGTAATTTGATAAAAAAAGTAATTTCGTTTTGCGCGGAAACTTTTTTGCAATTTCGCCAAAAAAAAATAATGGGGGTTCATACTTTTTTATGCTCTATTCGACTATGGTATGCCGTTTTTCGTATTTGCAAAAATTGTAAAAAGTTATATGCCTAGCCAACAACTATTTGATACCCTGCATCTCTAAAATTAACTTTTTTCGGGTAACACCATTTAAACGCATTGTTGGTGCGTGGATTGTGTTAAATTTGTATAACGATTGAATCCATCCCAAAATGGAAATTGCTGTTCGAAATGAGTTATTTTAAATAAGTATGACTTATTTTGTTGCTAGCAACTATAAGTTTCAGCGTTAAAAATATCTAGAAAATTCTTATTTTATTAAGGGTCCGTCATCTCAAGTTTTTTTTTCAACTAGTGCTTATTTCGTTGAACGAATTTTTGTTTACAAAAATTGAAGAGGAGGATATTGACAACATTTGGTTTCAACAGGACGGCGCAACGTGCCACACTGCCGAAGCTACACTCGATGTTTTGCGCCCTGTTCTTGAAGATCGCATTATCAGCCGCAGAGCTGATGTCGTTAGACAACTGCATGACCAGCCGAGGCAGCCATTTGAATGAAATTATTTTCCATTATTAACCGGAAGGATTGTACTTTCAAATAAAAAAAAGAAATTTGAGAAAATATCCAGTAGTTTTTCTTATAGAATTTTCAAAAAAAAAAAGTTATTTGGCGGACCCTGTATATAGCACTAAGTTCCTTCATGCAATGCAAGGAGTGCCGCCCGGAAATTTTTTACACTTCTGAATCTTAATCTTAAATGCTAGAAATTTGAAATTGGACAATGTTAACATGTGCCGCTTCCAGGTCAAAGGCCAAACTACGGTTAATTTTGTACGGTAAACAACTGAAATGGTTTTTGTTTGCGGTGGATTTGAACGGAACTTGTTGAGCTCTGTATACGTCTATTGGTATAAACAATAAATACTGAAAATTTGACAATGCTAACATGGCATTCTTGGAGGTTAGAGTTGACAAGATAATGATAAGGATATATTGGTATACAAATTAAATGAAGTTTTCTCACTGTTTCAAATTTGTTATTAATATGAATTTTCAAAACCGGGTTTTCCACACGCTGAAAAAAAATGGCCATTTTAACAAATTTCAGCAAACAAGTTCGCATCAAACATATATATATTTTTCCATACCACAAATATAAACTTGTTTGTAGGTGATAAATATCAAATTTATATGTATGCATTTTTGACTTACTTTTTATTTTTTTTCAATTTGTGAATTTCTATATAACAATCCATCTCATTCTCTCGGTATTGCTTTTATTTTAAAGAGCGAAAATGCAAAAAAAAAAAAAAAATCGAAAACAGTTGCAAATACACACTTATTCTCACTCAAATGTTGTACTTTGTTGAATTTAATAAATTCGTTGTCTGTTTTTCCCAAACACGTTATTGCTTATACACAAATACGTAATATTAATATCAAATGAGTTATATTTATGTCCAAATAAGCTTTGTGTAGAAGGACGTTTTACTTGTGTGTAAACAAAAAAAAAAGACGTATTTTTTAGGTTGCACCTCGTAAATGCTGGCTACTTTATGAGTAAGAGAGTAATCTCTACGCCATGTAAAACTGCTCTAGAAAAGCATAAGACGTTCGGAGCCTTTAAATAGTGGGTCCTGCTCAGTAAATGTACACCATTATATCGCGCACAGCTCACTGATTCGAGAGAAGTTCGCCGCACGTTCCTTCATGCAATGTTAAGGGAAATAAGTAAGTACTTTTGTTTTTGTGGATTAAAACTGAACCGAACAACAATGCCTGAAAACAATATTCTTATTATTCTTAACGATCAATTGCTTTGACGCAGCTAAATTATAATAGACCGCCGTTTAGAGGGTTCAGTTGCCGACCGTCCTGAAAATTATGCGTCATATGTGACGAGAACAGCATTGCAGAGAATTCTAAAGTTGGATCTTAAGCTGTTCAAATACAAAATTCAAAACTCCCAGCAACGGCATCAAACTCCCGCTGAAAAATCTGTTTTTTTTTGTTAAATGTTTACACACAATTAATCGCGTGTTTGGAGGCTGTACCAAGTAAAGCTTATTTGCTTCGAAATAATGTTTATTTGGCTGCAAAGAAAACGCATTTGCTATTATTGAGCAGAAGCATGTGTTTGTGAAAAACACACAACAAACTTATTAAACTCAACAAAGTACAACATTTGAGTGCGAATAAGTATGAATTTGGTGTTGTATTTGTATTTTTTTTGTCTCTATGCTCTTTCAGATAATAACAATCCGAGAGAATAAGATGAAATTGCGATACCTCAATTGAAAAACATAAATAATTCACAAATTGAAAACATAAATAAAAAGTAACACAAAAATGTATATTGATATATTTGATATTTATAATCTACAAAAGAGTTAATATGACATTTTTTTCAGCGCATAGGTCCCATTTGGACCAACCTGCATTACCACTCCTATTCCCCCTAAATTCTACATTATGCAGCTGGCTGCCTCCATTTGAAAATGGCATTAACAATAACTATAGCCGATTTAATATTATTGCAAAACAATGCATCTGGGTCGGATTGATTTCACATTGCATATATGAGGGCATGGTCGGATCTTGAAAAATTAAAACGAACAAAAGATTGCTCTTTAACAATGAGACGATACTGTGATATATCTTGAACATTGTATGAACAAGCTCGGACCAAGAAAGACATTGTTTTTATATTTCCAAAATAGGAAATTGGATTCGGTGCGAACGACTTTTGTTTCCAATTGATCTGTGAACATAATTGTTGTATTCAATGCAACATCCACCACGACAGGTGGCGCAAACGAAGTGACTATGGCTAATGACCATGTACTGTCAATTGTTAGTGTTTATACGGTTCCCACTGTATTGGCTCACATTGACATTATTCATTTGAGGCTCATTGTATTTTCGTGTAGGATGATGCCGCTGATGTACACACCTACAGACGTTTGTACGTTCCGAATTTACTGTGAACACTTTGTTAAAAGGTATTAAATAATAAATCTGTACGGATCGGACCACACCGGACCGGACGGGACCGGTCGGGTACGAATGCATGGTTCTATTATTTTAAGCGAAATCTCAGCTGGTGACAGCGAGTGAAAAACGTTGACAAACAATGATGGGAAGACGGAACAAGAGGAGAATGACGTTTGTGAATAAAAATAAATGTTAGCACTTGAAATGTACACATTTCATTAGCAGGGCATTGCGTTTAGCCAAGAGGTAAGAGAAGGCAAACAACAACATTGTAGACTACCGTTTTGTAGGGGCAGGGTTCAGATTTCTATTTATGCACACGTGTCCGTGTATGTGCTAGGAGTAAGCACAAATATTTGACAGCAGGAACTTTCAAACTGTGAACGACAGGCAGAACGGTTTGCCTGGAATGAAGAAAGCTCTTTCAATCCTTTACACCATTCGTAAGCTTCATATTCTCTCTCTCTGTCTCTCTCTCTCTTTTTCTGTTGGTGTTTGTCAATAAATACATGTAAACGAGTAAGCCAAGTTTATTTTCGTTTGTATACCCACAGAAGTTTTTCGTTTCCGTTGTACGGTTTTGTTTGTCCTTTTTGGTGGTGTTATTCGTAACACAAGATGCGAATACGTGAACAAAACACAAACCAAATAATTTCTAAATTCATTGTCACATCCTCGTCAATTGTGATGATTTCACTTTTCCTGTGACAAACTTCCACAAAGAACCAGTAATCCAGGGGTCCGATTCTTTGCAGAAAGTTCATCACTGCGATGAGGGGGAGCCAAACACATTTTTAACGCCAGCCAGTGCCCAAACCCCCGCTCCTGTTGCGTTTGTTGGACGGCACACACACACACTCACAGATCTTTCATTATTTTAGATTTTTTTTCTTATGTGTATTTCGTTTCGAATAGTATTGAACGTTTTTCAACAAGTTTTTCACAAAATATTCTTAGCGACGAGGAAAATCTACTTCAGCGCGAGCTATTCGTGTGTTTATATTTAGACACTCCGACCGCCGAATGCTGCCGATCAGCTCGCACCATGCCAAAAATAACACTCGCACTGGCCTGGGCTGATGAAAATTTTCTAATTTCACATAATTTTTGATAGAAATTTTGAAAATTTCGTTTTGGTCCAGAGGAAAAAGGGATTTTTACACCTTTGCACACCGAAATTCATCGGAATTTTTAGCACACGTGTTTCACAATCGCACTACACTCCGGTTTGTGTGGTTTTTTCTATGGATTTTCCACGTTTTCCATGAATTCGAGGGATACATATAGATTTTGCTCCATTGGAATTCACACAGACACCCGTTTCGCTACGGCCCACAAGGAGGCGACTTACTTTTCGTGTCGATATTTCTCTTTAGACTAATGCGCCGTGTACTCGCTGCCATTTGAAAAAGTTGTTCGGCAAACAGTTGAAACTATTGGCGATGATGGCTGGGTGTTCTTTCGTTCTCAATTCTCTATGTGCGTCCGTATGGATGTGTTGGTTTGTGTGTGTGTGTGTGTGTTTTTTATGTGGCTCTTTTTGGTCGTTGTTGTCGCCACTTCCATCGTCAGGAGAACCGAGAACGGAGAACGAGGTGAATGCGAGTGAGTGGGTGAGATGGGCAGGGGGAGTATTGGTGTGACCGGTTGTTTTGATATTGGCTTGTTTTGGTTTTTCTCACATCAGCTGTTTAGCCGCCCCAATAGAGACGACCGACCGACAGACATACACACATATGTGGCAAAGTAAAGTAAATGTTTTATGGTGGTGGGTGGAACGGCGTTCTGTTTGTTCGTCGTCGCATTCCGTTCAGAACTGAATGTTTAGAAAATGCTTAAATATGTTGAATATCGGGTATCCGGTGTTTGCATTGCGCTGTAAAGAGAGCATTTCTCGGATAGTACTCGCACACATGAAAATGTAGGGTGTCTTTCTGTAAACGCAGCTACAGTAATCTCTCGATTAGTGTAATTTCATTTTATTCTTTGAAATAAATTGGAATTGCTTGCAATATTTTCCTAACACTTGTGTATAGAGACATTCAAACTTCAAATTCTACACTGAAAGAAACAATTGAGAAATCCTGCAAGAGTGGAAAGTATTGTTAGGACGGATTTACTTAAACCAAGTTGAAAAAATTTGATTACGAATATTAATAGATCGGAATTCTAACCATGAGTTTCCGGTCCCAGTTTTCTCTATAATATCTAATAATTATAATTTTTCTCTTACTTCGAGTCAAATTTTTTTTCTTTATAAGAACGGTATATGGGCATTTCCGCCGATCCGTACGTTCGCGACCACATGTTTATTGCTATTATTATGAAAACTAAAACTCGATGAAAGCCATCTTTTGTACTAAATATAGAGCTACCAAAATATTATCGAATCACAAAAAAAAAATCGAGAAAAAAGATGTGTTCTATATTTTTTGTACATCAAAAGCGTACGAACGTACGTTCGCGACCCACGGAAATGACCATATCTCAGTTAAATACTGCACATTTAATTACTCTTATATATATAGGAAGCTACTACACGTCTTTATCGGTACCCATTTGCAATGATTTCAAATATTTTATTAGTGGTGGTGTCAAAAGTATGGTAAGTACTGGTTTCGTTACACCAAGTTAAAAAAACTTGTTTTAAGTTCGAGTTTTTATAGCTCGGAATGCTTAATTTTATTCATAATTTTTAGCCGAAGCAAATAGAATAGCTTTTGGATTGTAATAGGATAGAAATAAGTTCAAAATGGACTTATGTGTAGACCGCTGGAATTAATTGAAACCAATTTTTTGCTGAAAATGTTTAATGGTATTACCATTTTGAACCTGGGTTCTGCTGTGTGGTAGTCGCACACATTACCCACCAAACCAATGCCGTCCAGTAAAAAGATGACATTTATTTTAATTTAATTACAATACAAAGTAAATATATATTCTAATTTTGGGTTCAAGGGTAAACCGTGTGACACAGACTATATTGCTGGCTTTTTGCAGCGACAGACCAAAGCCTCTGGTTGGAATCGGACCCACAAACCCACGGCTTTAATTTGGAGCGTTATTTTTCTGTCTATGTAGTGTAACGAGTGTACTTAGGTAGACTTCTTATTACGTCGGCGTTGCTATACAAACAACAATATTTATTATTATATTTCTAGCTAAGTCAGCCCAATAAATAGTTCAGATGTTGTACACCAATAGTGAATCTGTAACATATCCTTCCCAATATTTCCTGATGGAACCACATACAAAACAAACAAATAACCCATTTGGGCCTCTTCTATGTTTATGCAAGTAGGAATAAAATATATGTACATTAGAATTCGGTTAAGCGGAAATGAAAATAATGAAGACATTTTTTTTCACTTATGCGGGATTTTCTCAACAAAGGAATACGGATAATTGAACCTTCTTTTATTTAAACGAACTGAGTATGTACTATATGAAATGCAAATATAAACTTGTGTCACAACTATTAAAATACACGTTCGTAAAATATAAATTCAATATTAATGAGCTTGAATGAAAATAGTCACTTATTTACATTTGCTTAGGTTGTGTTAAATATGGTTGACACTAGAGGTCAGCACAAATCCATTTGTATGTGGAGCATACACGTGTATTGCATGTAAACTTACTGGAAGTGCCATCAAAAAAATGGCACACGTTTATAGGAACAACAAAATCTTCGAAAACTATATGTTGTTACTCGGCTGTGGTCGCTGCCAACGATTAATATAAACTGCTTAATAAAATAAAATCTTTCTTAAATAAGGCATAAACATCGAATTTACTCCCGATTAAAAAAATTTAAACAGCCAAGCCACTATTAGATGGTAGCATTACTTCATGCTTTGTTCACTTCTCGATGTACAACGTGAAGTGAACATCACATTTGTAGTACTTTTTCTTTGTTGTACACATGTGTATATGAACACTTTTTTCGGAACACATTTTGCTTCTGATACTCACTCTTCCGTATTTGACAAACAACCAATCTCTACACTACACTAATTGTGATCTGAGAGAGAGAGAGTGAGAGTGAGTAATGTACCACTGACTATGACCATATTCGAATTATAACTCCATACGGGCGACGAAAAGTTATTCAGTGCAGACCTCTAGTTGACATTATTATACCCTCACCCTACGGATAGGAGGGTATATATCATTTGATAGGACCCAAAAGTGTAACACATAGACATTTTCACATTAGACCCTAGGTGTCTTTGAACCAAATTCGATTCATGACTTTCTAAGACGTTTGGGCCATGTCCGTTTGTCCGTTCATCTGTCCTGCTGGTACGCACGATAACTTTCGAAACAGTTAAACAATCGCTTTGAATGGGTTAATATTTTCCCAAAACTGCTTATGGGATTCGCATATGGGCTTTATGGCCACACCCCTTCGTTTACCTCCCATACAAATCATCTAGAAATCGTGTAATAATCCTGCTGGGAGTATTGATCTCGACCAAATTCTCTATTTAGTAAAGATATAACTGGACAAAGAAACCGACAAAAACTTGGAGGTCTGGCCACGACCCTTCTGGTACCTCCCATACAAATGTAATAATATAACTAAGCGCAAACCAAAATTCCGAATTTGATAAATCTGTAAACAGATAAAGATCTCCAGAAAAAATTTAACCCCCAGTCGGTCCCCTTCTGGTACCTCCCATACAAATGTACCATTTTGCCCACTTTAGAAGTGTAATAATAATTATACGCTAAACGCAACCTTGCCAAAATTCTGTGTTTAGTAAAGTTTTAACCAGATACAGTTTTCGAGACAAAAATTTTAAACTCGACTCTATATTCCGCCCACTTTGTAAAACTTGTTATACAATATTTTTCTATAAAATTCGGTATTTTGAGGTTGCTATTATGACTTTTCATCAGATGTTACATCAAATGATGGTGGCCACGGCCACTTTTGACTTTCCGACACTTTGGAATATGAGACTTGTATGTTTTTACTAAGTCGATTAACCCGACTGCAACTTTTTCACTGGTTTTTGTTGCCGTTACATTCATTATATTTGTCTTAAGCGGTGTTTCGTATCATATGAGTTTTTGTCTTTGAATTAAAAATGTGTTTCACATAATGGTTTTCGTTTAAACGAAGTACAGTGCTGGGAAAATCATCCAGAATAATATTTACTCACAATTAAGCGATTTTTTTTAAATTAAAAGGTGTGCACTTATCCGAATTCGACTGTATATAACAAATTGCGATGAATTCCCATCCTAACAAAAATCCACGAGTTGACCTCCCACATTTCGAGTGAATTATTGATATAATTCTGTATTCACTGCCTGTTCTTAAACCCAAGTCCCATTAACTTCCATAAATATGTAGTTCCATGGATGACGGGTCCGAATGGAATGGAAATGCATCGACAGCTCGTCCAACTGGAGCTGAAGAAGCTAAAGGCGTATTAATTGCCAAATCTCAACAGCACTTGAATTATCATTTAAATTGTTTCAGAACTGATTATTGTGGATTGTCTTAATTCTCTCAGGGGACGTGAGAACTTCAGGTGATTCGTTAAAAGGGGTAAGAGCCAATCTTCTATCCCAACTCTCGTTAACAATGTCCAGATACTCACAGACCTGGTTGACAAAGCTAGCCTTCTGCCTAAAATATTTGCAAAGAATTCATCTTTCCCAGAAACATTTAGCCCGAATACTCGTTTTCGTTACTAGAAAAAATTCGTTCTTCAGCCCAAATTATCGTATGTGGAATAATCATCCTGCCTGTTATGACATTATCAAGTCTAAGGCAAACATCCACAAACACTTGTCCGTCTTTCCTATTGCTACACAGTGCATTCCATTTATAGGGGGCATCCCCTGAGTGTTAGTCCAAAAAAAAATAAAAAAAACGAGAGATGATTTTATAACATTTGGTAAAATGTGGCAACGAAGTTGTGTTGCTGTAAGTCCTGCATTTAAAAACAATTTCTCAGGCGGGACAGAAGTGGCCTCAGAAGTGAATTTTTTTGACAAGCTTTTAAATGAATTTGTTTTACATAGCCCGCCATAATATAAACCGGGTTCTGTTTGAGTTTCGACAAACTGGTCAAGTCTTTATATAATGGCGCAACTGTATTCTATTTAATGCTATGACAAGTCCAAGTAACCTTTGTTTTACAGAGAACATCGACATGTGAACAAGTAAAATCAAATTTAATGTCAGATCGGCCCTTTGGACCCATTAGCCATGGCGTCGAAGTAATATTACGATTAGATTCACACTTTTTTACGATGAGTATAAGTATCTTTGAAAAACAGAATGCCTTATTTTCTAATTTCCGTAGTGAAATTTATAAAAAATCTTGCAAATTGTGGAACTACGATGAGTACTTGGCGAGTATTTAAAAAGAACGTCGTTTTCTTTGAATTCTTTTTTCGCGTCCGTCAGCAAGTCAGTCGTCGTCAAACATTATTCCCGCAATCGTTCACTATGACACGAAGTTATCGATCTAATGTTTACATTGGACCTGATTAAATCACTGCAAATGTCTACTTACCAGTTATCCATTAAATTATAGGAAAATTAGCTCACAAAAGAAATATAAAAACACATGTGTTAATGTATGAAGAGATTTCGTTGTTGTTATGTTCATATATGATATATATATATTGTGTTGTGTTGACATTACAAACTATAATCGTCGATTTTACTGAATTGGATTAGTAAATTAAAAATGTAATCATCTCGATATCGAGAATGAACTGAGTTTCACTTGTGGTGTTTATATAATAAATATTTATATAACATAAAGACTTCTATTAAATGTTATCCACTTGGAACCTTCCGACTTCCGACCAATTGCACTAATTAAGAGGTGCATGAAAATGCCGTCTGCGACCATGAGGAAGAGACCAATGCCAATACCCAAAACAAACAAAAAAAAAATACCAATTCACCAGAAAGCACCACGCCAAGAATTTCATCGTAAGAGTAAATAATAATTTTCGGCCGAAACGAAATGTTTTGTGAAAACCATAATTTATGAATAGAAAACACGAATGCAATCAAAATTCTAAATGCAAACACACACACTTATACATCTACATACATATATATGTATATAGAGGCACTGAGAACCGGCACCGCATCGGGATTGTGTTAGAGGGGTGGCCGTTGTGGCGGCAGCGGTGGTGGTCTATTGCCCGTAAATAAATCGACAGAACCGGCGGCACCGGAGGTCTTCAGCATGTCGTCCGTCGATGTGTATCTGTGCGACTATTTTTAAACAGTTCATAGACGATATCTGCTGAGCATTGACATTGTAAGACTAACATTCATCCTACTCTGCGTATGCACGGGTGTGGGTGTGCTGACCGACCGAGAGAGATGGAGAGAGAACGGTGTGTTGAGAAGATAACTTGTGCTCGCAATGGCGGCATTTGCCAAATGCCTCTGTTGTGAGAATTATTTAAATTGAATGAATTTTCAAATAAATCGTTAACCCTCTATCTGCCGTACACTTTACAAAGGGGCGAGTTCTTGAGGTGGCCATTAAACGAAAATACGGAAATATGGCCAAAGTGACGACTGAATACAAAACCTGAATACAACTGTTTTGGAGCCGTCTTCATTGTGGACAGACATATATATCTCCTAATTTCAAAAGATTTACTTAAACCAAGGTAAAAAAACGTGATTAAAGTACGGATTTCTGTAGAACGAAATTCTTTATAGTAGGATAGAAATGAGTTCGAACTAGATTTAAAGAGAGTAGATTTGTATCCGCTCCCAGTTTTCTCTCACTCAAAGATAGTTATAAGAATTTGTTTTCTTTCTTTAAGTCAAATTTTATTTACTTTTCGTAATAAGAAGTTTTTACTTCACTTAAATACAGATAAATAAATAAAAGACGGATCCCTTTTCTGAAGCCACCATCTTCTTCATCGATACTGTTGGACCCATGGACCCCACACAGGTTATACGGTATGAGGTTAGTTAGTACCCTAACATTGTGTGCTCGAGCATCGAGAGATATAGTCAGATATTTTGTGTATCATTTGAATAGATTAGACGCTATCAAACCATCCTGAGCTGTGCAGGAAACCACAGAGATTCTTTATTGTGATCTCCCGTATTCCTGCGAGGTCCGAGAAGAAGTTTACTCCTCAATACTTAAATATCCTCAAACAAAGACCCAGACGCGAGCATATGAGATGGTCGTCCTCTTTCTCGTCCGCTCAGCTTCTACAATAGCCAGAAGCCACGACTCCCGGTGTGGCTGCACGTCTTCCCATAAAACAGAGATCAAATACAACTCTGAAAAAAGTGTGTCCAGATTGCAAACCACACGTGTAAACAAAACACCCGTTAATTATTTATTTCATTTTTATTAAACTAATTATTTCATTACTATATGGAATAGGACTTTTAATAGGAACTTTAATTTAAAATAAATTGTTCTCAATACATTCTGTGTAATTGTCTTTTGGAAACGTTGATGGTTACCAACCCCCAAAACCAAGCTTGAAACCGGCGGCGTAATATTGTAAACCAAATCGACTCATTTCCCTTGCCATTTTACCAATGGCAGAAATTTTGATTTCTGAGAATCATTTACTTGCATTGTAACCGAAAACTGGCTTCGCAATATACTTTCAATCGATTCAAAATATTAACTTTTCATTGAAAACAATAATATTTTCATTTTAGAGTCAACACTAACACACACACATCTCTTATTATATGACTCTTCCACACATAACATTGTAACGGGTGTTTTTTAATTTCAAATGATAATACAAGACCGAAATATTGTTTTTATTACAATCTGGTAGATAATTTCATTGTATTTATTTTTCAAATACGATTTCCGGCATATGTCCGCTGCGGATAAGAGTTACATTGTCTATTCGATCATTCCAATTGTTGACTAGTTTTTCCAATAAAAAATATAGGTTAGCCTTTGATTTAAAAAAAAGTGTGAAAAAGTGAATTGCTTTATGTTTCAAATATTTTTGCCCAATAAAAAAAAAACATTTTTCTCAAATCCACAAAAATGTTTCGTGCAATGAACAAAATAGACGAATATTATCGTAGAATTTAGAAACAAATTTGTAAAATTGTACAAATATTTTTGTAATATTTCCAAAAGGTTTTGTGAAACTACAAAACTAATCTCGTAAACTTACAAAATAATTTTCGTGCTTTTACGAAAGTTTTGTAAATAGTACAAAATAATATTTACATATTAGTACGAAAGTGTTTCGTACATTGTACGAAATATTGGATTGGTTCAAAACCACGAATATTTTTCTTCAATGTACTACGATTTTCGTGTATTTTACCCATGAGACATTTTGAGTGTGGGCTGTATGACAAATTGGACCGTATTGGTGGAACCAAATGTCGTTGATGTTTAGCTAAGTGATTTATGGAAACAAAAAATCAGTTCACGTAACGGCAGCTCCTTCCTCATTTCGAAAGAATTTTTTACATTTTGCAAGCCTTGTTCTGGTTCTCGTTTTGTATTTGAGGTGTATTATTTCGGGAGGGCAAAATTTTTAATTCTAGAATCTAAGATTTTTAGTATTAAAAAGAAGTAAAATAATTCGAAAAGTAGTCATTCCAAAAAACTTCAAATTTCAGATTTTTATTCTTAAAACAATAGCAACATGTCCATTTCAATTTACATACGTTTATAGTTATTTGTCGCTATCTCATACAGTATATTACTTTATTTTATTTTTTACCAAAACCTCATGTTTCTGTGATCGCAATAACCGCACAGATGAGCAATTTTTATGTGAATACGACATCTTTTTTGTTTCTCCCCTGTACCCGATATGCAGAAATAATATAATATCCAACAAAAATATTTACAAAACAATATTTGATGCAAACAAAAAACATGTCAATAAATTCATAATTTAAAATACAATTGTGTGGAATTGTGTAATTTATGAATGCAATATGAATTTATTCTAATGCCAATACTTGGTTTCTGCACTAAATTATAGTGCTGGAAAGCTTGGAGTCATTTAAGTAATCAATAAATGTCAATGACAGATATCTTCGAAATTTACTGAAAATTATGTGCCTCCTCAAATGTACAGTTCGTTGCACTTTTCATATGTTTTGTAGATTTGTATCCAAAACAATACAAAGTTGTGGGGTAAGAGTTTGTTTCGTTATTAAATTTTCTGTTGTAGTTGGTTTACGAGAAAGAATACTAATAGTTTCACCGTGAAGGACAGACATCTGCCGAGGTGACCTGATTGGTTTTTGAATGCTTCATACTGGAGAATCCCAACATTCCAACGTCCATATGTCAAGACCCCTTTTGCGTCCGCTGAACTAACGGAGCTGGTGCATGGCATCAAGGCAGGGCTAAAGCTCGCCGGGGGTCATGGTTCTTGTCAGCTTACTTATTCACCACATTATTGTTTTCATCCTCATTAAAATACACAGAGAGAAAAATTAACCCTAAAATTAATTAACCCCAAAAATTAACTTAACCATAAATAAACATGATTTGGAGTCTACGTTATATATGGTTAATTTGAACATCTTCTTGTTGACTGGTATTTAACAATAATAATAGTTAATTTAACTACTCCCTGGTTGAATTTTTTAACCATGAAACTGGTTGATATACAAATAATTATCGTTGTTTTAACAATGCATTGTTGAATTTTTTAACCATGAAAATTGTTAATATAAAAATTTCATTGTTAATTTATTGAAGCAATGCATGCTCAATTTAACAACGAAATCGTTAATATTAATAAATACTACGGTGTTTGTTTCTGTTGTTTGAGATCGTTGATTTATTTCTATTTCTTTGCAGAAATATAAATTTTCCAAAAAAGCTTCACGAATTGTGTTTGCTTTCAGTCAAGGTTTCGGAAGCTGTTACAGTTCTTCATCGTTACCCATTTGCAATGATTTCTGCAGCAATTTTTGGTATAATAAGTGTCCTAACTCTATGCGAGTGAACGAGAACTACTGTTTAGTAGCGCATATCCCCAAAAAATCAAGCAGTAAAGGAAACACGTGCATTACAAAGCAACAGCTCAACAAGCAGTGAAGATAGCACTTGGTGGCAGTGCTACCACTTTGAGGCGAAGAAAATGTAGCAAATCTGCTACATTTTTTTTGTTAAAATGTAGCAGATTTTTAAACATTGGGAAATAGTGTATTGTGGAAAACTGTGCCTTGGAAGGATACATTATGTTTAAAAAAACCAAATCAGATTCAATTAGTTGATTTTTTAAATAAAAACAATAATACACATATTATATACATACATACATACATGTATGAACTTCATTAGAAACTATAATAATAAAAAATAAACATGACAAGAATTCACACTTAACTCTATTAAAAGTATATCACAAAAAAAATAACATTAACATTAAAAATACCTTCTTAGGTAATAAAATAACATTAACAATGAAAATACCTTTTTGGTACAGCCTTTATTCATGGCTTTACAAAAACACCAACCGTAAAAATAAATTTGGCAGCGAATTTGCAAAGACTTTCGTCAGGAACATAAATATCATCATTCATTTTATATAATAATGTTCTACAAAACATAATGTTTTGAATTGTTTTATTACAAAGACTATTTGTTTTTTTATTTTTAATTAAATTTAAAACTGAAAACGCCCTTTCAGCAGCAGCACTGCTGTGTGGCAACGAAAGCAGGCATAGCATATAGTCAGCCAATTCGGCAAACATAGTTTCATTTAAATTGTTTTTAATGTTCTTAATATCTAACCATGTTTGCACAATATCATCGGAATTAATAAGTAAATCTTTGCTGCCGATCATAGCACGCCACTAATTATTTAAAGTTTCCATATTCACCTCGCGTTTTTGAAACGGATACTTTAGTAAAAGTGGACGAATAGACGACATACTGCCAGAAACTATTTCAGATACTTGACAATATTTAAGCATTTCTAATTTCTTATCTTCGAGGTGAAAAAGCTTTTTAATTTGAGAACATAACTCAACATAAAACAAAATTAATTTTTTTTTACCATAAGTTCTTAAGATATTAATTATCATATAAAATAAAGTTAATTTTGTACACACTTACCCATTTTTATTTACAACACTAAAAAATCTTTTCATTTCTTTTCAAACGCTGCACAAATGAAATTTTGTTGGCACTTGGTAAGAATATAAGTAAGGGCCTGTGCCAAAGCGAATCTTTTTCCTATGGTGAAACAAAATTGTGTTGTGGTGAGAATATTGTAAACAAGCCGACATAAAAAGTTGGCGACGGCGGCGGCCATAAAGTTCGAACTGCGTTGGGTAAAGTTAACAATGAAATAAAGTTTTTTAACACAAAATTATGATGTTAAAAATAAAAATATTCGTGTAACTGAGGGAAAATATTAATAATTTATTTTATTTAAATCGATTGGGACTCTTTTATGAAATTCATAAACTGAAAAATACCGGCGGCAACCCGCCGCACAAAATATATCGACAACGGCAGCAATTCGGTCTGTGCTATGCAATCTTCTTCGGCGCTGGTGTTTGTTTTGTGGTTGTCAAATATTTCCAGCCTGTTGTCAAAAATTTACCTAGCCCTAATTCATAACGGGATTTTTTTTTGTTATTTCACGAATGTACACAAAATGTAGCAAAATCAAAATGTACGTACATAAATTTAAGGATGAAGAAAAAGTAGTAGATCTACTACAATTGTAGTAAAGTGGTAGCGCTGCTTGGTGGTGGTTTTTTTGAAAGAGCGAGATTAAGTGCTCACATTTTGAGAGAAAAGGAAGAGTGGGGGAGATAATCGCATTTGTTGCAACTTCATGTAACATAATACTGAACTTCGTCTAACACAAAGCAGTTCAAGAACTTCGACACAACACAATAAACGAATTGAGTTTTGGACTCAACTGCTTTCCTCGGTCTTGATCCGTTAAAAATGCTTAGCGATTATTTTTATATATATATAGATATTCTGTCTAAGGTGCTGACATACAGGTTCGCCCTTTTGTTTCTTTACACATATCCATGTGTGGGTGTTATGTAAATAGACATAACTTCCAAATATTTTGCGTGGAAAAATATGGAGCAGGTTTTCAGGTTCCTGAACTGGCGTGTTGCGTGGTGGTTGTATTCCGAAAAAGAATCAGGCTTCTCGCAGGCGTGTTGCGTGATGGTAAGGTTTAGTTAATAAGAATCAGGTCGTACTGGGCCGTTGACCATGTGATTTTGGGTTATTGTTGATCTTCAGTAAGTCGTAAAAAAAGGGGCTAAACGGACCTCACGGACCATCGATTCTGTCAATGAAACATCCAGATTTAGGCGAATTTTATCCAAAGACCCTAAGTTACCTGAATGTATTCACAAATCGGACGGTACATGGACAGAGTCCAGCTCTGAAACTCTCTCTTTACTTATGGAAACTCACTTTCCAGGGTGTAGTGATACAGGAGATGAGGTCACGGACTGGACCAGCATCTTGGTATCCACCACGCAGCTAGAGAAGCATATAATCAGAGATATTGTTTCATTGGACAGAGAAGCATGTGCAATTTGTACCTTCAAACCGTACAAATCAGCAGGGCCAGATGGTATCTTCCCAGCATTGCTGCAGCACTGTCCAAAAGTAGTGCTATCAATTTTAATTGATATCTATAGTGAGTGCCTACTGATCAGGTATGTACAAAAAATGAGGAGGGAAGTCAGGGTGGTTCTCATACCGAAGGCCGGCAAGACTAGCCACGTTACTCCTAAGGATTTCAGGCCTATCAGTCTATCGTCTTTTCTATTGAAAACACTGGAATGACTGCTAGATCTGTATATTAGGAACACAATTAATACGCGCTTCATAAGTGGGGCTCAACATTAGGGCGTACCTAAAAAAAAAAGTTCGCCGTACACCTTCGAATATGAAGTATTATTGAAAGGTAGTTTCAAAAATTTTTTTTTATTTTTTTATGCCGAACGTAGGGGTCGCGCTTTTACATTTTTCTATATAATTTCTCCATTTATAAACGGATTTTAAAGTGTGATACATCGATGTTTTTGTCTCGACGAGGCCGATTTTTTTGTCTTTGAAGTCATTGAGTTCAAGCACCCCCTTCTGGTACTTACCCATCATATCTCATTTGCTACTACCCTAATGTACGTTCGGCATAAAAAAATAAAAAAATTTTTTTTGAAACTACCTTTCAATAATACTTCATATTCGAAGGTGTACGGCGAACTTTTTTTTTTTTACTTGTAACCTGGTACGCTCTACTCAACATGCCTACCTCAAGGATAAATCTGTTGAGAGTGCACGTCATGAAGTTGTGGGTTGTATAGAAAGAAACTTAGCTAGCAAGGAATACACGCTCGCAGCTTTCTTAGATTTTTGGGTGGTCAAATACTCGATAAAAACAAAACACAATATGAAAACCAAAAAAACAATCTAAAATATTTATGGACTTATTAAGTCACACCAAAAAAACTGCAATTTTAAGTTTAATAAAATTAAAACGTATTCAAATTTATTTCATATTCAGCCCTTTTCAGCCAATGTCACATTCCAAAACAATGAAAAAGGCATGCGAACATAATTGTCGTTATATGGCTGACAGTTGCATTAATGTTAACCAACAAACTGATTAAAATATAGCAGCTTTAATATGAATCTAAAAGCGTTTTTACCCTGTTCACATTGATCTACCCAGATTCGTATCTGTACTGTTTTTCGACATCAAAAACTGCGTACTGCTTGTCTCCCTCAGTATACTGTTTTTTTCGATACATAATACTTTTATTTACTTCAAAAATAAGCATTCGTGACAAAATTATACAATAGAGAGAGGGCAATGTTTCGATTGTCGATCGGTGGGTGGAGATATTTATTCATCTCTATCAAGCTGATTATGAATTCAAAGAAATGACCACGATCGTTGAATATATTTTATGTTTGCCAGGAACTTCAGCAACGAATTTTCTCTGCAGTGAACAAAAATTGGACGTCAGACAAAACCCGATTAGATGTGCAAACATTGAAGGCGTTGATTTCGACACATACCTCAAAACGAAGCCAGAATTGCTTCAAACGACAAATACAAAACAACCACAGAAGCTGATTCTGATGGAAATAATTCAGATGATGGAAATTATTATTAATATTTTTTTATATATTGCATAAAAAAAAAATATACTGCGAAAAGTACTGCTACACCAAAATTATTTTTGTTGTGACTCTCTGAACTTCTTCGAAAAGATTTTATTTTTTTGTTTCGAATATTTTGTATTGACTGCTGTCTAATTCCGTTATTCGGGAAAAATATATGTATGTTGTGAACATGTCAACAGTTGGAGTAAAATTTCTAAAATTAAATTTCCATTAATCGTTGTACCACTGATAGCACTTGTTGCTTCCCAAAAGAGACAATTAATGGTGCTCCTCATATTTCAAAACTCGCGTACCACGTGTACATGAACAGATAGGGACATTTTTAATTGTTCATTTTTGAAACACAGGCGAAAAATTTTTATATTCTGGTGAAATTTAATACAATACATTGAGCCATATTTACAAAGAATTCATATCGATTTTTATTGTTTTTTCGTTGAAGTTTCCAAGGCCAAAACAAACGAAGAAAGCTGGTCATGGTTAGGTTAGATAAATTTGTGTTGCTTCGCAAGAATATCTATTGCTTCCGCAAAAAAAAAAACAAAAAATTCAAAGACACGAGAGATCATATGGACGGTCTTGGTTAGTTAGTATGTGCAATTAGCACACATATCCTCGTAATAAAGTCAAAATATTTTTCTGCAGCCTTGTTCACCTCGTAAGGGAATAACATTTAATGATGCGTAGTCTCTGTCTTTGGATGACAAATACACCAAAACTACCTGTGTAATCTTGCTGGTTTTAAGCAATTCATGTGTGGTATTTAATTGATTACCGATTTCCTCTATAGATAGTAAAACAGTTTAAATTAATAAAAATAATTGGGCTAAGCGGGCATTTATTTATTTCGTAAAAAGTAGTAATGATTATGTCGTAAATGTTTCATTGCCTAGGGCTTCCCACATACGTATCTGGCAAAATGGTAAGTCGGCCGTAGTCTTTAAATGTTTTATTAATATTAGCCACTGTTTCAAATGAAGACTCAAAAAAATCAAGTGGGATATTCTCCTCCATGACAAGGCATTCGTTGTTGTTCGTTGTGGTGCCAATTTTCACAAATCCTGCTAAATCAGTTTGCAATTGTAAATGATTTTACACTGACATTCCACACTTTGCTTATGTTGCGTATGGAGAATACTTGTATGTAAATAATAACGAAAAATTATTTCAATAAATTTGTTATATAGAGATAATTATACACTCAAAGTAGAACCAAATCACAGCGTTCTTATAATTGCTTCGTAATAAAGACAACTTCGTTACATAGGAGTTCGTTGTAGAGATTTTCGACACCAAACACAAGAACTTAAGTCACATACTGAGCAAAATATGGCATTTAAAATAATTATTTTTGACAAAATGTTGTGTAGTTGTTAGATAAAGTTGTCCCCAACTGTGAAACTTTAAGTCACACATTGTCATATGTTCAATTCCAGACTCAATTTTTTGTGATGGAAATTTTTCAAAAAACGCATGAAGTTTACGAAGTTTATTCGCGTTTGTTAAACTTGATTCGTTTTTGGAATTGTCTGAGCTTTCCACTGCGATTTTCCCATTTTTCTCTTTGACACATCATTAAGAAATGAAAATATGTAAAATTTTACACTAAAATAACATAGAAAATCATCAGTTGAATTTTTTGTGCTTATCCGAGAGTTTTTTTTTAAAAGTTATGTTTCACACAAACCTTGTATTGTTGGATTGTTGCGAATAGATTGTACGTTGGATTGTACGAATAGAACGAACAAGAAATTAGCCAAATCGCTGCTGCCGTTCTCAAGTTGTGAAGAGTTAGAGTTAGATGCGTCAATTCATTTTTATTCCTATAAGATTTCATTATCTCTATCAAATCTGAATGTCTGATTGCCAACGAATGCCTGATTAAGGCCTTAATGGCTTTAAATGATATTGGATATTTATCGAGTCTATTGATTAAATTTAAGTCTAAAGGGTTCAGTTGTGCAGTGTTACCGTTGTGCTACTAAAGTTGCAATTGGCAACGGCCTTTTCAACGGCCTTCAACTTTATGTGCGAGTTTTTTATACCAAAAACTATGTGACGAACTATTGTCAAGGATAAACCGAACCGAAGTGTCGAACTTTTGTCGCTTATAGCTCATCTCGGGTTAGATCCACTAGATCCATTTTCCAGACTTAATCTGGAAACACTTTAGCTAGTTCGGGGTAAAAAAAAAATAAAGAATCTGTATAAAAAGTTGGCTCATGATTTTAGTTTGTTACATATACAGCGTACTCTCTTATAAACGGACAATCCACTTCAGTCCTCTTCTGCACTTCTCTCATAAGGTGTCCTTATAAGCGAGCAAAATAATCAGTCCCTTAGGTGACCGCTTATAAGAGAGTACAATGTACATAGAATTCAGATATAGCGACCCCTACGCTTACAACGATAATCCGGTTATAGCGACGACATTTCAAGAAAAGGGTAACAAATGGTCTGGAGGTAAAATGTCGAAGGGCAGAGTCACAATAGCAGTTGCAGCCGATATGGGCGGATCCATTAACCACAACATATCTTAATATATATTTACCCTCGACACTGATTCACTGATTCCCTGATTCACTGACTCTGTCACGCAGTACGTAGGAATTTAAATAGGCATTCTATAATAACTAGTAAGTTGTAATGCGCCTATGGCGCCCGTTAATTTGCTTGAGAAAGTATTTGTTACCTAATTTTAAAAATTTTTGCTGAAAAAAAATTTTTGTTGAAAAAAAAAATGTTTGTTGAAAAAAAAATTTTTGTTAAAAAAAAAATGTTTGCTGAAAAAAAAAAATTTTGTTGAAAAAAAAAATTTTGTTGAAAAAAAAAAATTTCTGTGGAAAAAAAAATTTTGTTGAATAAAAAAAATTTTGTGGAAAAAAAAAATTTTGTTGAAAAAAAAAATTTGTTGAAAAAAAAAATTTTGGGAAAAAAAAATTTTTGTAAAAAAAAAAAATTTGTAAAAAAAAAAATTTTGTAAAAAAAAAATTTGGGGAAAACACAATTTCTGTACAAAAAAAAATATTATTTTTTTTATTATTATTATTTATAGAATTATTATTATTATAGAATGCCTATTTAAATTCCTACGTACTGCGTGACAGAGTCAGTGAATCAGTGAATCAGGGAATCAGTGAATCAGTGTCGAGGGTAAATATATATTAAGATTCTATAAATAATAATAATAAAAAAAAAAATTTTTTTTTTGTACAGAAATTGTGTTTCCCCCAAATTTTTTTTTACCAAAATTTTTTTTCTTACAAAATTTTTTTTTACAAAAATTTTTTTTTACAAAAATTTTTTTTTTCCACAAAATATTTTTTTTTCAACAAAATTTTTTTTTTCAACGAAAATTTTTTTTCCAGCAAAAATTTTTTTTTCCACAAAAATTTTTTTTTTCAACAAAATTTTTTTTTTTCAACAAAAATTTTTTTTTTCAACGAAAATTTTTTTTTCCACAAATTTTATTTTTTTTCCACAAATTTTATTTTTTTTCGAAATTTTTTTTTACAAAATAGTTTTCTCAAAATATTTTTTACAAAATTTTTAAAATTAAGTAACAAATACTTTCTCAAGCAAATTAACGGGCGCCATAGGCGCATTACAACTTACTAGTTGGTAATAGTAAGAGTACCACGTTGCTTAAAAAAAAGTTCTGGGTGAAAACTATTTGGCAGAGTGGTACATAGAATTGAAAATATGAAATAAAAACTTGTATTGTTGGTCGAAAACTGTCCAGCACATCTAACTGTGATCGTCAACAAAACGTAATAACAAATACTGATCAACATTTTTTAAACAGCAACGTTACATGTAAATGTGAGTAGCCATAAATATTGTTTAGGAAAAAAATGGTTGTTGCCATTTTAATATTTTTTTATAAAAAATTTCGGTTATAACGGCATTCGGATATAACGACGAAACTCTTCGATGCCCTCAATGGTTCAAATTGTTTAATTTTTTGTTGTGGCTGGCTGTCTTTCAAAATTTAAGACATTCTGCTTATGAATACTGTGTAAGAATGGGGAAAATCTATAGTTCGTCCTTCGGCTATCCGCCACACATGTTCTTTATTTGTATGTGTGGCCGACAAAATGTGCACTCACACCTTCCCGAAGCAGAAGAATTCGAAGTGCAGTGTTATTTTTGGAAATTGTTGACCACAGAGCTTCTGTTTTAGTGGACATTGAACACGGAAAAAGATACGAATATTTAATCAAAAAGCTGGTAGAAATTTTTGAGAATGATATCTGGCCTACATCAGGAATCCATGACTTATAATTCGGCAAATTCACAGGAAGGAGACTCATATGTAAAATATAATAAGTCCTGCATTAATATTTTTTTTTTTAATTTTTAAAACAACAACATTGTTTAAGGATTTGTAAGTTAAAATGAAAAAGTCAGAACTTTTAGGAAATGTACACTTTTTTTTGTACTAGTTATTGACGAATACTGGGGGCACAGGGGCACTGTCGTATCTCTCCTATTTTAATAAAATTTAAAAAAATGCAGGCCGTAAACCAAATATAACAAACCTTTGTTCACATAAGTCAAGAATTGTATTCTAATTATAATGAGTTCCAATTTATACGATGACTTTTTCCCCAGAGTTTTTCTTGACATTTTCCTTTAGCATCCCTTTGTAAAGTCATAAGTATTTACACGATGACTGTTTCAACAATATAAAATTTACAATGTAAAAATTACAATTAATTATTATTTTTTTTTTTAAATTTTCAATAAAAATTCAAATTTCCCCACAATTTCCATTTCGTGACTGTTTTGCTACCCCCCCTTGCTTCTTCAACTTGGGCGTAAAGTCAACCGGGTCGAATTTTCCAACTTAATTTTCTAGAACAATCCCATTTAGACTTGTTTTTAGAATAATTAAGTATGAATTTAAGTAAAATGTTTGTAAAAATTTAGAACGTAACTCTTCTTCCTGTGTATGGAGAATAACAGGGCTGCCTCGAGACAACTTCAGTGACAATGACAATCGAAGAGACCGATAAAAACAGTTATGTTTTCCCGGAAAATCTGCCCAGATGAAAACATAGGAATGTAATTATGTTTGCCTTTCGCGTCGCAAAGATATCGATAAATTTAAATGCTGTTTGCGACAGTTGTACGTTCTTACGTTGCGTTGAAGATTGGGTCATGCATGGCCGTATGAATGCTCCCGAACCATGAAGCAATAGAAATGCTAATGATTTTCCAAACATTAGAGAATGAATGAAGCTGCTGTTCTCATATGAACAACGCTCATTAAGCCAAAGCTTAACTAGAACAATTAAAATATTTATTTCATTTGCAGTAAATGCTTACAGCGAACTACTGCATGCTCGTACGGAAATGTACTACACAACTACTCGCATGTGTATGTATGTGTGTACCATGTTGTTAGGAATGCCATTGGGGAATTCTGTAAATGTCGGTAAGAATTTAAGAAATGTTTTGTCCCAAATTTGGCTACGGCATCGCTTTAGTTTTGTTTATTGTCGAGACATGGTTTTGTTGTTTCCACGGGTGTTATCCGTAAAAAGAATTTGATCGTTCGTTATGAATCGTAAAAATTGACGGCGTTCAAAAAGGGATATTACTCAGTAAGGAAACCTTGTACGCTCAATATGTCATTCTCTAACATATATCTAAAATCCACATTTGAATAAATTCTATAAATATCATTTATAATGCTTTCATTTTATGCCTATCGGATAATTAGAATACGAGGACTGTTCAATAAGTAGATCTGTTCCCATTTCAAATGCTCTTAGAATGATAAATTCAAAATTTACGGTCGATATGTGACCTATCACACCAAACCGTAAAATGGTCGGCCTTGGTATGATAAATAGTCTGGGGGAATATCATACTGCAAATCCAGCTTAGTATCATGGTCATAACATCAGTAACACTTTTTCCGCGATCGTTATCACCTCGTAAATTCCGGCGACTCTAGGGAAAATAGAGTAATCCCTAAGCCATGCAAAACTTCTCAACAACCTCTACAACGAGGCGGCAACCAAAGAAATTAATAAACAAACCCGTGATATCATTTCGAAGATCACCTAATGAAAGCGAGTAATATATTTGAAGTCTAAACATCCTAACTGGCGGTTTACATACATATATGGGGGTCTGTGATTTTATTTGTTCTCCCAATTAATGAATACATTTTTACACACACATATGAAGATGCTTACAGCAAAATGATTGGCTAAACCAAGGGTGTCAAACGTCTCAAAAGTGTAACACCTCGAAATATTCACATTAGAACCCAGGTGTCTTTGAACCAAACTCGATTCATGACTTTCTAAATCGATTGAGCCATGTCCGTCCGTCAGTCTGTCCTGCTGGTACGCACGATAACTTTCGAAAGAGTTATACAATCGCTTTGAAATTTGGCATGAGTTAATATTTTCCCAAAACTGCTTATGGGATTGCATATGTGCTATATGGCCACACCCCTTCGGTTACCTCCCATACAAATTATCTAGAAATCGTGTAACAATTATGCTGGGCGTATTGATCTCGGCCAAATTCTGTATTTAGTAAAACTATAACTGGACAAAGATTCCGACAAAAACTTGGAAGTCTCGCCACGACCCTTCGGGTACCTCCCATACAAATCGTCTATTTCGCCCACTTTAGAAATCGTGTAATAATATCAATATGTCCAATGCAATCTTGCCCAAATTCTGTATTTAGTAAAGCTATAGCTAGACAAAGTTTCGTCCAAAACTTGGAAGTCTGGCAACTCCCCATCTGGTATCTCCCATACAAATGTACCATTCCACCAACTTTTGAAATCGTGTAATTATAGAAATTCGCTCATCGAATCTGTCCGAAATTCTGTATTTAGTAAAGCTTTAACTACATACAAATTTCAAGAAAAGACTCTGATTTCCGTCCAATTGTAAAAACGTGTAATAAAATATTTTTCTATAACATTCGGTATGTTAGGTTGCAATTATGACATTTCATCAGAGGTTACATCCAATGATGGCCCAGGCCCAGTAAATGAGATCGTAGTTAAACCACGATTGTTGGTGTGGCAACCCCAACACTTTGATCAAAAAACATATGTTTCCGATGAATAATTAAAATAATATCAAAACTTTTGTAGTGGATTTTGGACATACATGATTTTTTAAAAAAATAATAGTATACAAAAACTTTGCTAAATGAATATTGGCGCGGGCAAAAGACTTATGTATGGAACTGGTGTTGGTCGGAAACCGATTCCAGCATCAACAAAATTACACATTGGTTAGTTTAAATGACCAATATTGGACTTTAAACTGCATTCAATTTGATGTTTAACTTCGGTTTAAACGAAGAACAACCTCGACTCATTTATTGGTCATTCAGCAACCTAACTCAAACAAACCATAATAAATACGTTTTCATCGTTGAACAATCCCAGAACTAGGATATTGCAAGGAAGAAAATATTAAGCATCTCTCGGTTTAATGAAATACCAGAAGTACCGACAGTTTCAATGCAGTTTTTGTGTTGTGCCCTTTCAACAGTTTTGGTATTTTTACAGATTCCTATATTCTAAGAAGAGCTAGTTTTCTTGGTAATCAACTGTGATTTCATTGACTTCAGCCTGTACGTTGCCCCCGACACAAGACATGTTGTTGTATTTCTCCTGCCCAAGGCAGGAGGTCTTTACTAAAAATTTTGTGCGACTCAGGCCGACAAGTGCACATTTTGAAATTCTGAGAAATGTACGAATAATCGTAACTAAAACCGTCACCAAACAAAAGCAGCTATTTCATTTAAACTCACAAACGTATTGCTCCCATTTTCTTTGCTTTACAGACGATTTATTGAATATTTTTTTGGAAAGCGAAATTCCGACACATTTTCACCGTATTTTCTCATGTCGAAGGCGTCATCAAGTGTTGTGATCCCAGTGGAACAGAACTGCAGGATATAAAATATAAAGTTACCTTTTGATGGGACAATGGCTAATAACCATTAGGAGCTCGGAGAATATCCACAGTTCCATTCAGATCAGTCTCAGACCCGTACATTAATTACAAATATAAATGGCCGAACAGAAAGTCAAACATTATCCTGCATTACATATTAACCAGTTCCACAATGAGGCCCCAGATGAACGGTGGCCAATCAGTGCCTATCCCCTGTTTATTTGTAAGGCATCGCTTCTCTTTGGGATCTTCTTCGGGGAGGTATTGTTTTTTGCAATGTATCTGCATTCGAATTCTAAGCCACATTGTTGGGTGTTTCTCTTGTTCACATTTTCCACGTTGGACCAACACTTTTCTTAAGATTTGGTAAAAATTGCAAATAATTTATTTCTTTATTGTATATTTTTATTAGTTAATTTTTTAACATTTAATTTTTATTAGTTGGGCTCGAGGTCAATATCCGATAATAAGTTATCGTAACGATATACTGCCGGTTAAAAATTTTTAATTTACTCCATAGGGACTTTAGAATTTAAGCTGATCTTAACCCATTTTGTACCAGACTACAAAAATGTTTTTATATCTTTAGAAAATTGTCGTGGCTAGTAAAAACAGGTCAACAATATTTTTGATATTTTTTTGATAATATTGTGGGACATGGCTTGTTTTATGATAGCAATTCCATAGTGAACCAAATGTTCGGAAAGTAGACTGGAGAAGGTATAGGGAGACATTTGGAGGGTACCTTATATAAATGTCCAAAACATGACAGAGATTTAGCAGTCGGTAGTACAGGTTACAAAGGCTCTCAATGACTCGCTGCAAGACTCATGTCCAAAGTCAAAGCCAGAATAAGCAATGAAGGAAATTCTTCAACAAGATCTTCAGAGGATTGTGACAATTACAAAGAAAAGCTTAGACAGTACTAGAATGCATTGAGGAAGGCTCAGAATCAATCCTGGTATAAATTCTGTAGATCAGTTGAAGACACAAGGTTAACTAAAATGCAACAAACCACAGGGTAATTGGAAACCATCCAGTGAGATAACATTGGAGTTGCTCCTGGACACCCACTTTTCTGGTAACTATCGAAATGAGACCAACCTTCGGCTGTTACCAGAGAAATTGTAACCGAATCCAAAAAAGCATGGGCGGTTAAAAACTTTCAAAACAAACCTTTCAAGTCACCCGAACCGAACACGGTCTCACCAGGTGAACTACAAGCGCTGTTTCCATAGCTCAAGGAGGTTCATATCGGATGTATTGACATAAGATATGTCGCAACTATGTGGAGGGAGACCAAGGTAGCCTTTATTCCCAAAGTGGGAATGTCATCGTTACTTCTGCAAACACTGGAGAGACTCATTGACAGTTACCTTTGGGCATCCATAGACCGATAGCGGTTGTCTGACTAGGAGCATGCATACTGCAAGGGTAAGTCCACTGAGACATCCTTGTATGACTTGGTTGTTTAATTGAAAGGGCGTTTAGTAACATAACTACAGACATAATAGTCACGGAACTGTCAAACCTGGGGCTGGACTTCATTATCAAGAGGTTTGTGCACGTTCTTCCTACAAAAAGACGTATGAAGGCCAAATTAATTGGTAGGAGAAGCTACGAAAGTGCATTTTCACATACTTATCCTTCATTTACTTCAAAAGTGTAACAATTCAAAATTCAATTTTTATTTTTTCCCCCAGAAAAAGCTGCAGATCGCTCATTTAAATTGACTTTTGTTCTGCAGTATATTATACAAACATATATCAGTCTTCTAGTTTATTCGGTAACCCTATGGTGGGTTTCCTATATTTGCTAAGTATATATGTTAGAGTTATGGGACTATTGAGCGATATGATCTCTATGGCATCTCTCTCTCTCTTGGCTTAACGCCTTGTCATTATTATTGGTGCCTGGGAAGTGACTCAATCTGCATTGTCACACCATAAGGAATAGAGGTTTGATCAGACTCAATGCAAAGTACAACTTTAGTGGTTGGTGTAAACTAATATTCGGTTCAAGTGATCTTAGCACTCAATTAAATACATTCTCCAATATTGTAAAATCAACTCGGCAGAATTTAAAGAAAAAGATAACTTCCTCGTCTGGCATCTCTAACAGACATATCAACATACACGAACATGTGTATACATACATACATAAATTCAAACTACATTGAGTTAACCCTGCAGGCTGCAGTTGTTCGGAGTATTCAAAGTCAGTGTGTTCCTCGACAGTGCAGAGTTGCAGCACAGTCTTAACGTGGCCGTAGGATAAGAGGCATGTAAGAAATGTTTCCCACCCAACACAAGAGCACATGGGGCGTCGTGTATGTACACGGCTGAGGCACGAGTTAAGAGCGCAAAGTTACTTGCATTCATTTCATTACTGGCATTCTCGCAAGTGTGTAAACAGCCAACACCGAGAGAAAAAAAAGTTTAAACAATGAAGCATGGCATTAGTTATGCTGTTGTTAGTTTTAGCTGTTATGTTGCTGATATCATTTACACATACACACTGGCGCATGCAGCCAAGCACATACACACACACACACACACATCTACTTACGTATGTTTGTATGTTTATAGTCACGAGTAGATTTGTAACCGAACCAAGAAAGCTTGTGGAAGCATTTCTAAGCATAGTTGCGCACAGTTTCCCCACAGACAGAGTTGCATTTGTTATCTTTGAATGGGCGCACGAGTGTGGGTAGGTGGCTGTGTGTCTGTGTGAGTGTGTCCAGGAGTGGTAGTGGAAGTCAAAGTCGGTTGTGTTGGCGTGGTTATTGTGCAGTCAGACGCATTTTGCGCATTCATTGTTTATTGTTATTCATAAATTTATTTAAAATGCTTTTCATTTAATTTTGTTTTGTTACTTTATCGTTTATTGCCATAACCTTATATAAACCTTAAAACAAACTCACTAGCACTCAGCAACTGTCTCTGTCTCACTACAATCTCCGAACACACACACTCACACTTGTGCAAAGTAATGCATTCTTGGCTTGACTTGGCAATTTCCGTTGCAGTGGGAGGGGCAATGCAGAAGGGTCGGTCATCTTCGTTTGCATTAGCTTCCATTTGAAATGAAGCAAATGAATGATGTTCTCAAGATTATGGCGCAGAAGAAGACGAGGATGCAGTGGCAACTTGTGCTTGTGCATTTACTTTTCATCCGAGATACGCTCAAGTTTGTTGAGCATTTTGTAAAGCTTATCCGCTCGGAATAAAGTTTAGCGCATTAATGCATCACTTTATTGCCGCAACACGCCCCGTGCGTACCAAAGAGGTTGGACGTACGTTGCAACAAAGCAACAATTTCAATGCAAGACCATCCGGCGAGGATGAAAATCGAGTGATAAAATCTTCACATTCACCATGGAAGCAGAAAGATTGCTGATGGACAAACAGTTCCCAGAAAATTGTCAACCCACTAAGACAAGAAGACGAATTTGGAATAATGCTGGAACCGAAATTTTATGTTCGGCGAATGCGGTTTAGGATCAACCTTAGAACCAACAGGCCTTAAGCAACAGGGTTAAACAAGTATTTTTCACTTTGTTTATATTCCATCGCATGTTTATTGTGTTGTGTTTAATGTTCGTTTTTCAGAATTCAATATTAATTCAGTTGCCATCCCTCGGCTCGTGGACTATTAGAGCCACTTCGAGTTGATGTCGTGCTCTACATAGCTGTTTCGGCTTTCGGCAAAGGTTGACTTATCTTAGTCATTTTCGAAAATGAAGAACAATGTAGTCCTCGCTCGGAATTTCTGAAGTTTCTATATAATTTTCAAACCATAAATAATAATATTTCAAAAAATCGAAAATATTAAGCTTTTACTTTATATTTAAAAATATTTTCATCATGTCGTACTGTACTGGTATTTACGTTGGAAAATTGCCAATGTTCAGCCGATCCCCAAGAAAGGTGATTACAATATGTTCTGCGCTCTCGAAGGTTATGAAGAGTGGTGGTTAACCACCATCTTGTTAAATATTTAGAGTCTAACGGCCTTCTTAATGATCGACAGTATGGCTTCCGTAGAAATCGATCTTCTGGAGCGATGGAGTCGATCCATTCACCGCCTTGGTGAAAGCAAGGTCGTTGCTCTGGATATTTCCTAGGCGTTCGATATGGCCTGGCACGGATCACTCATACCTTCCCTCGATTTATATCTAGTTTTTTCACAGATCGCTTTATACGAGTTGTTATAGATGGGGTCTCATCCAACGAGCATAGGTTGACCGCAGTAGTACCACAAGGTTCTGTCCTCTCTCCTTATCTATTTCTTATTCTCATTGACGACCTGTTGGGTCAGACTGTGAACCCGATCTACTCTTTTGCGAATGACAACAACATCTGTCATTCATACTCATTGCATCATCGGCCAGGTCCTCTGGACGTCGAAAACAAATGGCGAACGATGAATGATTCACTTAACCGCGATTTGGCAACTATTTGAGATTGGTGCCAAATGAGCAGAGTAGATGTTCATGCACAAAATAGGCAGCGCAGACAAATGTTCCACTGATCCGGTTCCGTCGGGTGGTGTGGATATCGACGTATCAGTTACTCTTGATGATCTGGTCATGAAGATATAGGGTGATGCTCGCTGGACTAGACATATATTTGAACTGTCGAAAGAAGCATTCGAGTGTTTAGGCTTTTTAAAGCAGTGCAAGAAATACTTCACCCCATCTGATCTCGTAGATATTTACACCACTTACATCCGGCCTAAAATGGAATACAGAGGAGAGAAGGACTCACGAAAAGTCGATTAATCGACTTTTTCCTAAAAAAAATTGTGAAAAATGAAGTCGAATTTTGATTACGAAAAAGTCGGGAAAATCGACTTTTTGTTGTCGACTTTTTTAGTTGAAATGATAATATTGAAAAATGTATGATACAAAAGTATTAACATACATATTCTAATACACATTAATTTTACTACGTCCAGTTGCTCTTTAGACAATCGCCGTCACCAATCGTTCATCACCAATTTTTTACAATGTTTCGCTCCAAAAGTAACCCTTTTTCGCAGCCACCATTTGCCATCGGCTGAACTTTAGCCACCTTAAACTGTTTTTTTTATCATTTTACTCCTCATACAAAAAATCTGTACTTTTATGAAACTAAGCGTAGAAAATATGCTGGTTTCTTTGATCGATTGAACAGGATATCTAGCCCTATCCGAGAAAAATATATAATCAAAAATAATTTTGTTATTTTTAATTAAAAATAAGGGTATTTTTGGCAAAATAACGTTTGCTGGGTCAGCTAGATCTTATTATAAGAATTTGATTGATACTTGATTTTAAAACTTCCCATTTACACTTCTTTAAGAATAACTAAGTACGAATCGTACTTCTTTTTCTAAGTATGATTTTAGTTAAAATTAGGAAAAATTTGGGCAAGATATAGTTGGTCATACTGATATTATTAGACGGTTTATAAGGGGCGGGATGGTACATTTGTATGGGAGGTATCAGAAGCAGAGTTGCCAGACTTCCAAGTTTTTATCCAAAACTTTATCTAGCTATAGCTTTAGGTTAGGTTTGGTTAGGTTGAATGGAGGATCGGTCATGCACCATGACCGTCTCATGTCATTGACATACACGTAGGCCAGCAATTCGGCCTGTTGTGCGCTCCTGATTTCGTCTACGAATTTCCTTCCCCCTTATCCTACGTTAGGAATTTGGTCCCCTCTATAAAGTTACTTAAATTCCTTATGTCTATTGCTTTGACGGCCGATAGGTCATCTAAAGTGTCCTCTCCTAATTGGACTTTCCTGACCTGCGAGAAAGCAGGGCAATGGCACAGGAAGTGTTCCGCCGTCTCGGCGTCCTCTCCGCATGCCCTGCATTCGTCGCTCTGGGAACATCCTATTCTAAATAGGTGTGCCCTTAGACTAGTGTGCCCTGTGATGACCCCAACTAGCTTACTTAGTTCATTTTTGTTAAACCCGAGAATTCTCTTTGTTTTATTGTAATCGAGGCTTCCCCAGGTTTCTTTTGTGGTTCTTCCCACCTGTTCCTCTAGCCACTTTACGGCATGGGTCGTCCTCATCCATTCCCTCAACTCCTTTTTTGTCTCAAGAAAAGGTTTAGACAGTTGCAGAGTATTTTGGTCGGATTCCCTTCCTATTTTAGCCAGTTCGTCAGCCTTGACATTGCCTGGAAACCCTTTGTGGCCTGGTATCCAGTTTATAACTATGTCGTTATTTCTCGATACGTCATTTATTGTTTCCTTACAGTACATGAGTGTCCTTGATTTGACATTATCATCTCTGAGGGATCTAATTGCGTTTTGACTGTCTGTGAAAATACAGATAGTTTTTCCTGTGATTCTGCTCCGCAGCCATTCTAGGCATTCTGTTATCGCCTTGATCTCTGCTTGTAGAATCGTTGAGTACTTAGGTAATTGGTATACTAATTCAGTCCTCGGATTGTGGATGTAGATCCCTATGCCTACTCCTAACTCGGATTTGGATGCGTCTGTGTAACACTCCACTATTCCCCCATCTTGGGTGTATGTGTCGTGTTCTTGTCCGCGTCTATCTTCTATTCTTGTCGTGCAGTTCGCAACCACGTGTGTTTCTGAGATGCGGTCTGTCTGACAGTCTGTTGTCAGGAACCCTCCTAGATGTTCCAATATTCTCTGATGTTGTGTTTGAGGTGCATCCTCAATCCACTCATTCAATGCCCTTAGTCTCCTTTCTGAGATCGCTGCCTCAGATTTGATTTGGATATCTATTGGGTGGATGTATAGCAGAATTTCGAGGGCGCTCGTCGGCGCGGTCCTCATTGCTCCGCATATTCCTACGCAGCAAATTCTTTGAATCCCTTGTAGTATCTTCACGTTACATTTCTTTGTCATTGCCGTCCACCATACTATTGACGAATAAGTTATAATCGGCCTTATTACGCTTTTGTATAGCCAGTGCGACATGCTTGGGCGGATGCCCCATGTGGAGCCAATTGCTCTACGGCATATTGACCAGCATCTGAGGGCTTTTTCGGCTCTGCTGTTGATGTGATCTTTCCAGTTTAGTTTCCTGTCCAGAATTACTCCCAGATATTTAACGTTCGTGTTTATTTCTATGTTCTTGTTCCTGAAGCAAGGTTTGACGTATTGTGCAATTTTTGTCTTCCTTGTGAACAGACATAGTTCTGTTTTGTCCGGGTTGACGTTTAGTCCCCTAGGCTTCGCCCAGTTGTATGCCAGAGTTAGCACTTTTTCGGCTTCTCTGCATAATTTGTTCGGATCTTTTCCCTTCAAAAGTATCGCGACGTCGTCTGCATAGCAGACTGGCTTGAATCCTTCATCAGTCAGCATCCTTAGGAGATCGTTTATTGTAGTCACCCACAGGAGTGGTGATAAAATACCTCCCTGTGGTGTCCCTCTGTGTACTCTCTCCCTTATATTTATGCCGTGGGATCCGCAATTAATCCATCTATGCCTTAGCATATAGCTGACCTAAATACAATATATAGCTTTACTAAATACAAAATTTGGGCAGGATCGCGTTAGGCATATTGATATAATTACACGATTTCTAAGGTAGGCGGGATGGTACATTTGTATGGGAGGTACCAGAAGGGGAGTTGCCAGACTTTCAATCTTGTGCTGCAGTTGAACGCAGGCCTCTGGTTGTCTCAAACTCAGTTTTATTTAGAACTGAGTTTCACATAATCGTGGTTAACTTATGCGATTGTTAAATTTTGGGCGCCCCAGCTATTACCTTGTAATGTACTCAGAATTGACTCAGAATTTTGAGCTGGTGCCTACGCAGATGTTGTAAATAAGTACAGGTCGCAATTAGTATTTGATATTAATGAAACTTGGTTCAACCTAATTTGTAGGTCTAAGAACTGATCCTAGTGTATCTACATAAATGTATATCCAAAAGTGGGTCACTACAATTAAATTTAGCATGGAGAAGTTTTTGTTGCCAAATGTCACTTGCGGTCGCAAGCTGTCAATGTTTGCATATAGTCTACTGATTTTGGACACTGGGGAAACCCCGATTTTTGTGTCCGATTACCAAATCTTTTTATATTTAATAGGTGTTCTTTATAGTTGGGAGTTGTAGGCTATAATCTGCAGTGTACAAAAAGCGTAAATAATAATTTGTCTTTAAAGAGTTTTATTTTCAAACCCAGAACATGCAAATATTATTCAAATTCGCCTTTCGACAAGTTGTCCTTCACAGTTTCATTATTAATGAAGACTTCATTATTTCGACTTCAACTTGGATTTCGCTCTGAACTCGTTTAGTAGTATTGGAGAACTGAGAGCATGTGCTTATCTTCTGCTGTACAACCGTTATCGTCATTGGGGATATCTGTTTATCCGAAACCAAAAGTGCCTGTGTCCTATTCGGGGAGAGTTGTCCGCTCCAGAGGGAAACACTTCAAAAAGTCTTCAGGATCTTTTGGGAGGTTTACACATCGTATTGTCCATAACCGACCAAGTTTCTTCAAATTTGTTGACCTCTCTTCGAATGGTTGACCCATTAGCTGAACTTTCACGACAGAAAATTCTTTGAACTTTCCAAATTTTTGTAATACCTTTTCAGAATTATCATTGCATCTGTAAAATTTCAGAGTTGCCACTTGCACAAAACAACTAACACTTAATTTAGATGTTGTCTAAAATTTTTCTGACGTGCACAAGTTTCAGCGTTGTAAAGATGCTCGGGTTAAGTAAGAGTGTTGTACAATTCTGTTGTGTTCAATTCTTACCGAATTCTTGCCGTAATCCCCGAGCTTGACAAAACTTGTCCACTACAAACAGCAGAACCATATACAGAATTTACATGGACCTTTTATTTGGGTATCGAAGGCGGTACGAGATGCAGTGGGGTGATAGGTAGTGTGTGTGTGTGTATTTATTATGCAGCAAACCCAGATTAACGGCCAATTCGCACAATCGGCGAGAACTTTCTTGTCTGTTCCTTCATTGAATGTTAATGAAATAACTCGCAGGCGCGTTGTCCATTCTATTTAAATCATATGTTATTTGGTTTTTAGAGATCGAAATTTTCACAGATTAGTATCATAACAGCGAACGAATTAATCTACTTTACGTTGGGAAATACCCCAACAATGTGTTTATTGGAAAGAAGTTTTGTGCGAAATGAGCACCAAAAGGCGCATGTGACAGCCTTTGCCGAGAGTCCTTCCTTCAACATTGAGTTACCCACCAGCCTGATGCGAGCTTTACACAAGGACATTGCAATATTCGTTCACAAGACAAAATTGACTCACCCCCATCCGCTATGTTATTGATCGTTGTTTCATCCAATAAAGTGCAAATGTATTTTCTGCCGCTGACAATTCAATAAAAGTTAAAAAAAAGTTGGAATAATTGAAATCACTAAATAATGTGCTGAATTTACTTTAATGTATAGAAAAATCGCTTCAAACTTTTCCTTAAAAAAATATAATATAATATTACGCTATATTTTCGGGTGTCTTAGTGAAATTTATTCACGCGAACGGCTTTTACATGCAGCAACATCACACAAGTTATGGCCAAAGGGAAACCAATGTCAGGTTAAAAAAAGGTTCAGGAGTTTTTCTAACCCGAATCTTGAATTTGGAATTCGCCATATACCCTGCCAGACAGATGGGTGACGGTATACATGAGCCAATATTAATTAGTTCATAATATTAATTAGTTAATTATGAGGCCACATTAACTTGTATTCCGGAGCAGGGAACTATTCATAGTTATGAATATTAATCTCATTGTTGTATTACCACGCAATAGTTTGTTTTATTGAATTCACCATATCGTGATGTATTCGACGAATCTTAAGAATATGTTTTTTCAACAATATGTGAAACTTTTATGGGAGTATTTAGACTCTCGCTATATATTCGAATTAACATGTACGGCAGCTGTAGAACGAAGTTGTTTCTCTTTTAGCGTTTGTGTGGCACATGGAACAATTTTGGAGCAATTGAAAATGGAATACGTTTAGCGAGTACTGGTGATGGTGGTGGTGGTGGCTATAAAACAGTTAATTTTTAATTTACGACTTACGTATACAAATTTGAAGCCATTCGCATGAATTTGTTCGGGGGAATTGTGGGGAGTTTGTGACAAACTGTTACTCGTGCTAGCACCTCGGAGACTGTTGACACTTTAAGTCTTTTGTGGTTGTTTGCGTGATAATAATTACTTTGTGGTACACTAATGTTGAGAAGGACGACAGATAAGAGTATGGCGGACGGACGGACGGACTCACTGTCGGACTGTCGGAGGACTGGATGGGGGCAGAAGTGGAATGCGAGGTAATGAGGTGCTTCTAAATTGCTCAACTTGTACAAATTTAATAGATTTTATGATTATTGTTATTTCGGGTTACCTGTTTGAATTTGCCAGCGTGAGAGTTGGTGCGTGTGCCTGTCATTAAAAGGAAAACCACAAGTCCTTAATGTTACGGGTTTCACTTTCAGGACAAATAAAACACTTGCCAAGGTTTATTTTCGAAACAGCAATTAAAGATTAATTTCTGCCTTCTTTGTTCCTTTTTAAATTTACATCAACTCGATGATACCAAGTTTCATGTCCCCTCCCTTCCCGGCCGGCGACGACGACTGCGAGCTCCCGTTGTAATCACAAAAACTCATCATCTCTTGAAGGGAATGCGAACATCTTTGGTTTGAACGCCGACTTCTGTGGGACCCCCCGCAGCCGGAACATCAGCAGCTGACAGTGTTTGTGGCGGAGATGGAGTTTGCTCGGTCCACACCCACTCTCACTCCAGGATGTTGGGAGCGCAGTGTTTAGTCTGTTTGTTTCTTGAAGTAAATTATTATCTTTGGCTGCGTTGTTTTATGTCGGTTTTTTGTGTGTTGTTTTATAACCGTTTCGCGGGGTTTTCAAAATATTGTTTTTAGGTTTTAATGCTGTGTACTTTTGGTTGGCTTTCTTTCATTTGTGCTTGTGTTGGCTGGATGTGTGTGTGTGTGTGTTTGTCCGTCTATGAGAGAAAATAAACGAATGTATGTATATTTGCCGCACTTCTGGGTTGACGGTGACTTCATTATCATCACAGTTGTTCATGGCATTACGGAACTGTTGATTTTAACTGAAATCGTTTCGTTTGCTGCTACTGCTGCTGCTGTTGTTGTTGTTGTTGTTGTTGTTACACCACCCCCTCCCCGGCCCAACAATAACAACAAGAACAATATCAGAGACAACAACAAGAGTAGCGACAACAAATACATTCGTTGTCCTGGTATTACAACCGAGCGAACATTGTTGTGGTGTCCCCACCCGAAGATTGGTTCGTTGGTGGAGTCGTCGTTGCTGTTTCTATTTGCTCCAGTTTCTTCATTTATACTCTAACAATTAGATAAGTATATATGTATGTATATGCAGCGTATGTACGAGTGTGTGTGTAGGTAAATGAAATCTTTCTCTAATGTTCTCGTACACAGCCAGGATCATGAAAGAATGAACTCTCCGATGCGTCTAACGTCCTACGCATGGAAAAATCACCAGACAAGTACGCGTACACGCGGACAATAAACTTGGGCCAAGTGTTATATGTGCATTTTTACACACGTTTATGTTTTAGCATTTCCACGATCAAAGTATAAATGGTATACATACATACAGTCGAATTCGGATAAGGGCACACATTTTAATTGAAAAATTGAAAATTAATATTAGTAACGATTGGTCTGGATTGTTCTGTAGCCCGCTTAAACGAAAATCCGCTTTATTAAAAAACCTTTTTGAGTGAAACACATTTTTAATGCAAAGACACAAACTTTTATGATACGAAGACCGCTGAAGTGAAACATTATGAATGCAACGGCAACAAAAAATGATGCTGTGTCGTCTCATTTCTATACTACTTCATGCAACCCAATAAAGTAGATACACACTATTCCAACAATGTTATGTTTGCTTGTCAGGTTATGGAATTGAATTGTAAAAATTTCCACAGAGAACGTTTATTTTATATCAATTCATTGAAATATTTTGTAATTTTAGATATTTTATTCCAGAGATTGTGAAACAAACATACCTTTCTTACCATTCTGAACAAAATTGACAATTTACAAAAACTAAAGTCTGACATTCCCAGAAATGAAATTTGCAATCGATTCATGTGCAGTCCATTAACCATCATAGGAATTACAAAGAATAAGGATGTTCTTACACACATCGCACCAACAACAAAACAAAAATATTGCTGAAAAGCGAATGAGAGTTGGTGCCACTATAGAAGTTTTCAATTGAAATTTTTCATATCTTCGTTTCATAGAACAATTTCAAATATATCCAGTTGTTTAAATGAAAATAGGTTCAATTATCCGAAGTTCTTTTTAAAGAAATTCCTGCATAAGTGAAAAAAAAATATTTGTTTCATTCTCGCTGTATAAACTTTAGTATGTAAGAAGACAATCTTTAATTTGTTGGTTGAAATATTACCCAATGAATTTTTTTTTCACCAAAATCGTAAGTTGGCGCATCATTGCGTTAAGAGAAGTGACTCGTAGACGGCCTAATACGGTCTTTTCAATTCTATTTAAATCAATTTAGATTTAATGAAAGTTAAAAAAAAAAGTTGAAATAATTGAAATCGCTAAATAATGTGTTTATTTTAACGAACAGAAAAGTCGCTATAAAAATAAGAAAACGTTATTTTGTCGGGTATATTAGTGAAATTTATTCACGCCAACGGCTTTGACATGGAGAAATGAAAGAAGGTTAAATTATCTGAAGTAATTTTTACTTGTTTCTTTTTTTTATTTCCGCTTAAACGTATACGACTGTATACAATTTCGTATAAGAATACAACATTAAATTTGTTGGGTGAAAAATCCCACATTGCAATATTTTCAATTTATATAATGGCTCACCTTAGTTTTTTGGAAATCAAAAAAAAAAAAATTCAAACAAGTTGAAGTCGAGCATTTTGTTTGAGCTTTTATTGTTGAAAAAAATTCGAATATGACAAATTTCAGTTTATCATACTCACAAATCTTACATTTAAAATAAGGTGAAGTCAATGGAGAATTTTCGCTTTTATTAACAATTTACTACCACCTGTTATCTTGGTTTCGGTCTTCTGCTTGCCTTCTCCAGTTCGTTATACCAAGGATTTGCAAGACTTCCTCCACTTGGTCCTTCCACCGGAATCTCGGTCTTCCCTGGCTGTCTTTTCCGTGGTAGATGTCATTCAACGCCTTTTTAGCAAACAACGTATGATTCGTTCGACGTTAATTCTCCTCGTTAACACAGATCTCGCTCTTTTGTGAATATTTTTAAATATTTTTTTTATTTTTATGTATATTTCACCAGCTTTGGACTCTTTAGTCCCCTATACACTACTACCAATTTTTAGCTCATTCCCCTCGATTATTTTTTTTCACACATTGTGTTTTTTCCCCTTTTGTACCTTTTTTATCCCGTTTTGGTACTTCTTGGCCAGCCCTTTAATCCCTTCTCTAAATATTTCTCACAAGTTGTTACCAAAACTGTGTTTCACCTTCTATTTTTTCCCCTTTTTAAATCGCTTTTATCCCGTCTTGGCCTCTTTTTCATTCCATCTCTAACACTTTTCTAGCTGTTGTTGCCAATCTTAGCTGAGTACTAACTTTCCAACAAAAAATGAATATTTGACATTTTTTTGGGGACACATTTTTCCAGGTTTTCCTCCATCCAAATCCGAATTTATTAAATTCCATCTTAGCAGATGTCTAGGTTACATACTCCCCAAATTCTTTTCCAGAATTTGGCCTAGTGAGAATATTTTGCCGATTGTTGATATATTTGGCCTAAAGCCACATCGTCGAGATTTGGATTAAATCTTTCAAACGCCTTATGAAAGTATCTAGTATGACTTATTCAGCAAACAGTCTTGTCTACTTTTTTGCGAATCGCACATATCATAAATAAACATCCAAAAAAAGGAATATACCCGGTACTTACCCACACATCGGATAAATATCCACACATCGGATAAATACCGGGTAGAATCCCATCTCTACACATATGGCATACTTTCATTTACCCGGTTTGTGGCAAGTATCTGATGCATGCTCTGTATCAGCTCGTCTCCTCCGGTCGACATCTGCGGCTTTATCATTAATTTTTTGTTTTTACCTCATCGTGGGTAGAGGGTGGACATTCCATTCTTCGGCTGTTTCTTTGGCCGCTTCCGATAACAAATTTCTTCATCAGCGGCATATGGGAGGGAGTCTGTCTGTATGTGTTTCCACTGATCGGAGATGTCATCAGGAGTGGGAGTTTTGGCGAGGAGCAGTTGGCTTAGCTTCATGGAGTATACAGGGGATGTATGTTGTAAGATGAGCTTCTCGACGTCCAGCTGTCTCTTGTTGTTGCTAAGTACGTATTTCGCGGCACTTGGTTTACTGCGCAACTTTGCTAACACAAGGTAATGATCTGAATCGATGTTTGCAGATCGAAATGTATGATGCACGCCATCCGTCTGTCACAACTTGATCATGGAAGCTATCAAATACGTCGTGTACCTTCCATCGTTTGTATTTTTCAAGGACATACGCCAGTTGGGTACATCCCGTAGGTTATTCCATTGTGGAACTTAATTTTTAAAATAGAACCATTGTCCACTTGTATGTGTGCAGCGACTGATATTTGAATTCCTTTCAACGTCTGACTTCGAATCCGGGTCCCTATTATGATTTTCAAGTTTTCCAAGTTGGTTTGTTTAATTACTGGCTGCACCGTTGAAACATTTGTTGATTTGTATGTGTGTGTGTTTGCTTCGTTGGTTCTGTTTTTTTTTATTGCTGTACTGCCGTTCATTTGCTCTAATACGTAATTTGATTTTATTATTTTTGTTCTACTAGCAGTTTTTATTTCTTTTTCTTAGTTTTTTTTTATCATGTTTTCAGTTCGCCGTATGGAGTCGTGTGCTCCTTTTTTATTGCCATCCGTTTCATGTGGCTGCAGTAGACATGAGGCCCATTCCACTGCGGGCGGAGAACTGTTCCATCTATTTAATTACGCGCATCAGCAGTAGCAGGAGGAGCAGCAGCGGATACAGCGGCGACCACAGCAAAAGACAATGAATATTTTGCGTTAATGAATTGCAAACTTTCTTGTTGGGATTTGTTTTATGCCATTTTATAAGGCTCTGATGCGTATAAATTTCGTCCTTGTGGAGATTGCATGAAATGTTTTTTAGGCTTCGACGCAACCAACAAATAACGCGAGACAAATGAACAGGCGAGAAGACTAAAGTTCCTTAACTCACAACACGGTTCATTAGATTTAAAAGTGAGTGTGATTGTAAAGTCATCATTAAAATAATAATAACAAAATTAATTTTCCACAAATAAATCGTAAATTATATGCCCCGTGAATGGAAGCAGGAACAAGTATTCCGTTTCCGTTTTCGGCAATAAAAAATGTATTTACGAACGCACATAAATGTTTAATTGCCTAAACTTTTCACATAATTCAAAGACACAAATTGATTTACTGTTGCTCCTGACTTAACCCTTCAACTCTGATCCTCCAGTACAACTACGCGGAGAACTCTAAGCACTTATTCGCGAGATATCTGCATGTGACGGTTGTGGCGATGGCTGAAAAAGTATCAGAAACGAATTCTCTGCACAAAGATTTTATGAAAACCGGCAACGCGTCTGCCAGCACTGTACAGGGTGGTATGAGCACAGGAAAGCGTCAGATTTCTGAAACACCCAGTGCGTTCCGAATGGTAACAGTGATCGTCGGTATTTCATTGCAATGTCTTGGATATTCGGGAAAGTTCAGTGTTTTGTACTTTTTTGTGTTTTTTTCTCATTTTCGAATACACATTTTCGAAACACATAGTGACAACCATTTCTCGTGGTTGACGATGATTGGTAAAAACGGAGGTAAATTGAAATATTTATTTAGATGTCTTTTAATTCTCTAGGTTAGGTTAGGTTAGGTTGAATGGAGGATCGGTCATGCACCATGACCGTCTCATGTCATTGACATACACCTAGGCCAGCAATTCGGCCTGTTGTGCGCTCCTGATTTCGTCTACGAATTCCCTTCCCCTTTATCCTACGTTAGGAATTCAGTCCCCTCTATAAAGTTACTTAAATTCCTTATGTCTATTGCTTTGACGGCCGATAGGCCATCTAAACTGTCCTCTCCTAAATGGACTTTCCTGACCTGCGAGAAAGCAGGGCAATGGCACAGGAAGTGTTCCGCCGTCTCGGCGTCCTCTCCGCATGCCCTGCATTCGTCGCTCTGGGAACATCCTATTCTAAATAGGTGTGCCCTTAGACTAGTGTGCCCTGTGATGACCCCAACTAGCTTACTTAGTTCATTTTTGTTAAACCCGAGTATTCTCTTTGTTTTATTGTAATCGAGGTTTCCCCAGGTTTCTTTTGTGGTTCTTCCCACCTGTTCCTCTAGCCACCTTAAGGCATGGGTCGTCTTCATCCATTCCCTCAACTCCTTTTTTGTCTCAAGAAAAGGTTTAGACAGTTGCAGAGTATTTTGGTCGGATTCCCTTCCGATTTTAGCCAGTTCGTCAGCCTTGACATTGCCTGGAAACCCTTGGTGTCCTGGTATCCAGTTTATAACTACGTCGTTATTTCTCGATACTTCATTTATTGTTTCCTTACAGTACATGAGTGTCCTTGATTTGACATTATCATCTCTGAGGGATCTAATTGCGTTTTGACTATCTGTGAAAATACAGATAGTTTTTCCTGTGATTCTGTTCCGCAGCCATTCTAGGCATTCTGTGATGGCCTTGATCTCTGCTTGTAGAATCGTTGAGTACTTAGGTAATTGGTATACTAACTCAGTCCTCGGATTGTGGATGTAGATCCCTATGCCTACTCCTAACTCGGATTTGGATGCGTCTGTGTAGCACTCCACTATTCCCTCGTCTTGGGTGTATGTGTCGTGTTCTTGTCCGCGTCTATCTTCTATTCTTGTCGTGCAGTTCGCAACCACGTGTGTTTCTGAGATGCGGTCTGTCTGACAGTTTGTTGTCAGGAACCCTCCTAGGTGTTCCGATATTCTCTGATGTTGTGTTTGAGGTGCATCCTCAATCCACTCATTCAATGCCCTTAGTCTCCTTTCTGAGATCGCTGCCTCGGATTTGATTTGGATATCTATTGGGTGGATGTATAGCAGAATTTCGAGGGCGCTCGTCGGCGCAGTCCTCATTGCTCCGCATATTCCTACGCAGCAAATTCTTTGAATCCCTTGTAGTTTCTTCACGTTACATTTCTTTGTCATTGCCGTCCACCATACTATTGACGAATAAGTTATAATCGGCCTTATTACGCTTTTGTATAGCCAGTGCGACATGCTTGGGCGGATGCCCCATGTGGAGCCAATTGCTCTACGGCATATTGACCAGCATCTGAGGGCTTTTTCGGCTCTGCTGTTGATGTGATCTTTCCAGTTTAGTTTCCTGTCCAGAATTACTCCCAGATATTTAACGTTCGTGTTTATTTCTATGTTCTTGTTCCTGAAGCAAGGTTTGACGTATTGTGCAATTTTTGTCTTCCTTGTGAACAGACATAGTTCTGTTTTGTCCGGGTTGACGTTCAGTCCCCTGGGCTTCGCCCAGTTGTATGCCAGAGTTAGCACCTTTTCGGCATCTCTGCATAATTTGTTTGGATCTTTCCCCTTCAGAAGTATCGCGACGTCGTCTGCATAGCAGACTGGCTTGAATCCTTCATCAGTCAGCATCCTTAGGAGATTGTTTATTGTAGTCACCCACAGGAGTGGTGATAATATACCTCCCTGTGGTGTCCCTCTGTGTACTCTCTCCCTTATATTTATGCCGTGGGATTCGCAATTAATCCATCTATGCCTTAGCATATAGCTGACCCAGTCGATTATCGACCTGTTCACTCTAAACTGGTCTAAGGAGTGGATTAACGTCTGCGTGCTCACGTTGTTGAAGGCCCCCTCTATGTCGATAAAAACACCAAGTGTATATATTTTATCGTCGAAAGAGCTTTCTATGAGATGCACTACCTCATGCAGGGCTGTCTCTACTGATCTTCCCTTGACATAGGCGTGTTGTTGAAATTTTAGTTGATCGCTCGGGATCTGTCTTTTAATCATAGAGTCTATCAATCTCTCATTAGTTTTTAATAAGAATGATGTGAGGCTTATGGGTCTATAAGCCTTACACATCGCGTAGCTTTCCTTCCCCGGTTTTGGTATGAAAACAACTCGTGCTTCTTGCCAGTTTCTGGGGATATAGGCTAGTCTGAGGCAGGATGCAAAGATGCCTGCCAGGTGTTTTCCCACTATATCTATGCTCTTTTGTAGAAGCGCCGGGAATATGCCATCCGGTCCAGCCGCCTTAAACGGAGAAAAGCTTTTAACTGCTTCTCTAACCATTTCTGGCGTGATGTTCTCAGGTGTATGTTGTACTTCCCTGGTCGGACTGAGTTCCTCTATTGGGTCCTCTGTACCTGTGGGGAAATGTGTGTTTATTAACAATTTTATTGATTGTTCTAACGTTTCTGTTTTATTCCCGTCTTTGTCCACTAAGGCTTCCACCTGTGTGTGTGTCTTAGATAGAAATTTCTTTATTTTAGACATGTCGTTAACGGTGTCGACCTGTTCGCAGAACAGTCTCCACGACCTTCGTTTCGCCGTTCTTAGTACTTTGTTGTACAATCTATGTTTGGACTTGTGTTCGTCCCAGTATACTTGCAGTTTTTTACGTCTAGCTCTGTTGTAAGATCTACGGACTTCTTTGCTTAGGTTTCTAATCTGCCCCGTTATCCAGGGTTTCTCCTGAGCAGACCTCCTTTCTCTGAGTGGGCAACACTCTTCGAAGGACCTCACTAGTACTGACGTCACTCTTTCGACCTCCTCTTCGATTTCCTCTTCGTTTTGGAGAATTTCTTTGGAAGTCCCTATATCTTTGCTCACTAGATCTCTGAAACGGTGCCAATTGGTTTTGGTCTTGTTCCTGAAACTTAGCGGTTCTGGTGGTGGTTTCATTAAACTAAAAATTATGTATCGGTGATCTGAAAAGGAATGCTTGTCAGAGACATGCCATCCTTGGATCTCTTCTACTATCTCCTCAGAACCGAAAGTGATATCTAATACCTCCTCTCTGATTCGATTTATAAAGGTGGCTTTGTTGCCCGTATTTATTGTAATAAGATCATGCTTATTAAGGAATTCTAATAAGGCTATTCCTCTTTTGTTGCAATTCGAACTACCCCAGGTGATGTGGTGTGCGTTCGCGTCGCAACCTACTAGTAATTTCTTACCTTTTGTCTTGGCTTCTCTCACCAGATGTTGTAGCTCAGCCGTTGGTGGAAGTGTCGGCGAGTCGAATGGAAGGTACATCGACGCAAGGTACAGGCTACCATCCCCAAGTCTAAGTACCGTCGCATCCGCAGTTGACAACTCTGGGAAGAAAAAGAAGCTTAAGTTTTTATGTGTGAGTATGCAAGTTCTGGGTCGTCCCCCAGATCTTGCGTAGAATAGTTGGTAAAGCGGGTTGTTTAAACCAATAACCTTGTTCTTGTGTGTCCATGGTTCTTGGATTAAAGCTATATGAACTATTGTCCATCAGCGCGGTAGTTGCCGTTTCGCTCCGATGGAGGTTGATCTGGATGACCTTGATGCCGGTCATGCCAGAAGTCGATCTTCTTGGGAGCTGGTTATATGGTCCCCAGCCTCCTCTCCTGCTCTTTGCGGTGCACCACTGCTCTCTGTTTTCGGTTCCTCGTTGGCAGCGTCGTGCTTATCTGCCGTCCTGCCAATGGGTACCTTGCCGATTTTTATGTACACGGCTGTTGAAACGAAGAAGGCCCTCCCCTTCATCTCCTTTAGTCGTTGGAGGGACCCGTGGTCGATTCCCACAACGAAGAGGGTGCCGTCTTGGCTCTCTTCCCTGTGGAAGATCTCCCATTTGCCCGTCTCCAGACCCTTATTCTGCTTACCTAGGACGTCGAGGACTTTCCCGGGTGGGAGTTTGCTGCCCCAACCCTTCAGGAAGAAGGACGCCTTTGTAAGTTCCGGAATGTCCCTTTTCCTAATGAGGTCGAGCTTGCCGCCCTCCCAAGGGGTAGGAACATCCTTCACTAAGCGTGCCAAGGTGTTTACGCATTTGTTTGATGCGAGTTGCATCATCAAGATGCCCTTGGCGTAGGAGCAGCTCAGGATCTCAATCTCGTCGCAATCGTCTCCCTTCCCGAGGACGTGCTCCAAGATTTTCGTGTTTATCAGCTCTTCTATTGCTGACCTATGCTCTTCCGGGATTTTTCCCGTGGCACTTTTTGTGTCAATCACGCCAAAACATAGTTCGTCCCATTTTTGACGTTTTGCCACTTTGGCGTAAGATGGCGGCTTCTTACCACTTACAACATTTGCCTTCCTCTTAAGTGACGGGCGTTCCTTTGGTAGGTCGCCTTTCCTTGAGGTGGAAGGCAAGTTGTCCGACGTCGTGGTAGGATTTCGACCTTCCTTCTTACTATCGCCAGAATTCTGCGTAGAGACTTCTATTGGTTTCGGATGGGAAGATTTAGTCCTACCTGATGTCAGGAAGCTCTTTCTCTTCTTCGTTGCAGCTTCGGCAGATTCCTCCTGTGGAGATCGGATTCTTTTACCTACTGGCGCAGGTGTAGGCTCCGACGCGTCTTCGGGAGTTTGCTGCAGAGTTGCTTTTTCGTTTGTCAGTCGCATTCTTCGGAGCTTTTTCCTCTGAGCTCCTGACAACTTTTTCTTTTTAGCAAGGCTCTTGCCTGCTTCATCCTTCCGGTCTTTGCTAGCCGCTAATGGACCTGCAAGGATTGTGACGTTTCCGTCCCCGGAGGAGTCAGATTCCTCGGCTCCTGAAGTTAGTCTACGACTCCCTTCGCTTGCCAATTCATCTGGTGTTTTTATTCTTGCTGCGTCTTCGAACAAGGCAGCCAAGTCTCCCACTGCATTGTTCGTCGTATTTGTATTTGTGTTCGTATTCGTATCCGTTTCAGTGTTAGTTTTAGTAGTTGTAGGGGCTGATGAGTTTGGGGCCTGCAGATATTCTGCCCCGGCCGAAGAATCCCCCGAGGGAGATTCTTCGTGTGGATTTCCAGGTTCTATCTGGGTACCACCTGCAGAGTTTATGAATAGTTTGCTCATCTTGGTTGGGGGGGGTGTTGCCTTTTATACCTACGGCCAGGTGTGGTAAATACTGCCGCTCCTATGGAGACAGACGCAGACCATCCAGCCGCCCAATATGGGAAGAAACAGACGCTGGATGGATTTGTTGACATGAGAGTCGGGGATGGGGAACTCTTAGTTGTGTCGAGCGCCCTTCTGACATGGTTGGACCTGAGGGAGTTTCCGTTAAGGATTATCCATTTCTGGAAGAGGACTCCCGTCAGCATGGCCAGCTCGTCTGACACGTAGGCCCTCGCATCGCGTCCAGATGGTTACCCCTGCGCGAGGGTTTAATTCTCTAAGTTCAATACATATCTAGATGATGTGGGAAGCGTACGCAAGAGTTCTCAGTAGTAATTTCCTAAAAAAAGTTCAAAATCTCCAGAAAATGTAATAGTAAAAAACATTTTTTTTTAATATTTCTACAATATCAGGGGATACCAATGAAGGATATTTGTTGTCGCCTTTTAATGATTGCAAGACAATAACTTTAAAGGTAAAGGGTAACTAGATAGCCGAGATATTTTCGAGTTTATCTGGGAAATGTAATGCTTCCCAAATAAAACATGTGTCACATAGCATGCGTCACAATGGGTCCTCAGCTGTTGAGGAAAACCGACAACAATTTTTGGCTGCATATAAGTTATTTTCGAATTCTCTCATCTTTCTTTTAGGTATTATATTTTGTGTAAAATTTCAAAAAATTACGAAAACATACTTCAACTTGCGAAGTTAAATAATTATGTTTTCCTTTTTCAGTAAAGAAGACTGAGAATTTCTGACCAAATTTGGTCCCAATTATATTTTGGGTATTTTTGCGCGCTAATTATTTCCAACTTTATTTGTTACATATATTTGTGGTCGTTCGAAAACTTTTTATGGTCCAGTCTGTAACTTTTGAGTTCTGTAAAAAATATATAAACAAGGAGTGGCGAATAATATATTTTAAAAATATTTCCAAAGTTGATTATTTTTAGGATGAAACAAATTGTTTAGATTTTTGGCTTTTAGTTTTTTTTTAAATTTTTTCATATTGCGAAGAAAAACAATATTTTTTTTTCATTTCTTCAAAATGTTCGAACTTTGAAAATACATTTTTTTGTAATATTGTCTTTAGAGTGACGTTTCTATTTTGGTTGTAGTAACTATTTCAAAAATATAGATTTTTTAAAAATCATTTTGATGAATGCAATACGAATTTGGAAGATGGGTAAATTTTGCTCGTCCAAAATTGCTCAATAGGCAAAATGAAAATTTGTAGTTCCAAAACGCTGATTGATTACATTTTTAATTAACTTTTAAAAATGAGGTACGATGCCGAAAAGTTGAGCAATTCGTCTTTATGCTAATGCTAAATTTTATTCCTAAATAGAATATAAAGTGACAAATATTGAAATAATTGACATTGAAAATAATCTTGCAAATATTCTGAATACGGAGGATGTTGATGAGCAAATGTTTTGGAAATACAACTGAAATTGGTACTTGGCCTGTTCGATTTGAAATTCAGAAATTGATTTGAAAGGCGAAATCCTAGATTTTTTTCTCATTAAAAATATTGTTTTAGGATTTTTAACATAATTCTGTTTTCAATCTAACCAAGTCCAATGAAATCGGACTTCAAATATTTTAGTTATAAGAACTAAACTGAAGTGGACGTTATAATTACCTAAGTTCTCCTTCAAAACGTTATTCGCGGTTATGTTTCAATTGTATTTAATGTTTACACTTACTATGTAGAGGACTGCCTATCATTTCTATTTATAGAGATTCCATTTATTAAAACAACAAATGATTCCGACATCATTGTTATCCAGAATATTTGCCTTCTTACAACAATGAATTGCATATTTCAATTCTACAATTCAACCACAAAATATTCGGAAATTGTGTGCGTGTGTGGAAATTTTCAAGTCAAATGAGTTCACTTTTAAATTATTTACTTGTGATTTTGACAAGTAAGATTTAATGATTTAGACGAATATTTTTACCTGTTACATTTTTGGAAAGATATGAAATAATTTTATTTTTATAAGTTTTATTTATTAGATACAAAAACAATCCAAAGTTAATGCCACGGATTTTAAATGACGTTTGTAGATTTTTCCAAAATTATTCCAGTCAGCACTTACCGACTTGTATGTACGATGTTCCCTCCTAAAAATTAACCTTGGACATTTTTAAGGTGACATCTAAAATATTTTGGCTCCAGCTTTGATCTCTCGTGAGCTGGACCCTTTTTCAAAATGGTCCAGCTCACGAGAGATCAAAGCTGGAGCCAAAATATTTTAGATGTCACCTTAAAAAATACCAATGTTCATTTTGGAGGGGGTACACCTTGCACGAATTTTGCTTCCACATAACTTGAGTCGCTCTAATGTACATAAGTTATTGGTAATGTCGGCCATGGTGTGATAGGTAGTGCAAACCCTTGTCTCTATCCTGGTAGTAGTTGGATAAATTCAGCCAAGTTGTAGTGATAGAAAATCAGACAAGATGCCGAATTGATGGCTGGTAATTTCAGTGTAGATTGCAAAATAATAATGTGGAATTTTGAAGGAAATGTAACTTTATAATACCAGTGGATAATTTCAGTTGATACATAATGTGAAGTTTTTTGCCAGATGATGAAGATGATTGCATATATCTATTGCCACCCTTTTAGGTAAACGTGTATTTGTACTCCAACCGTGACTATTTTAGACTATAGAATATATGGATCTTGACAACGTTTACTTTAAACAAGGTGGTTATGGAAAATTTCATGAACAGGATATGGTCCTGTAAGCGTGGTAGTGGTGATCATTTGGCTGATGTTGTTTTTCATTATTAACGGCATACTTTCCTCTTTATTATGAAACAAACATCCGATCATTTATCTCAAAAAAATTTAATTTTTCATTGAATACCTAAATAACACCTCTTGTTGGAAACCCCTTTACATTTGATATTTATAACCTACAAACAAGTTAATCAAGTTTGTGGTACGGGCAAATATATACATATACAGTTCAACCTCGATATAACGGCCCTCAATATAACGATTTCCTCGATTTAACGAATTTTTTGAAATCCCCAACAGCGCTCCATAATATCTAATACAAAATAAACCTCTCTATTACGAATACTTTTGTCAAAAACCTCGTTATAACGAATTATCAACCATTGCAGTGACACAGACACACACGAAACTATTGTGTTTTTTTTTGGCTTAAGCAAAGTTTTCCAAGTTTTTCGATAGAAAATCATATTTGTTTGATGCTTAGTAAAATAAGCACTGATAGTTGGCGTTGCTGTTAGCTGTAAAGTTCTAATGTCAGGGAAAAAAAGAGATGTTCAAATTTGCTTTAATTTATTAGCGGAAATCGTTCGCTATAACACGGTATGTAGATGATGATTAATAAACAAGGTTTATTTATCTCTTTATAACGAATGGAAGTGCAACTTCACCTCGATGTAACGAACCTCATTTTAACGAATTATTCAATATAACGTGTTTTTTTCTGATCCCCTTGAGATTCGTTATATCGAGGTTAGACTGTATATATATATCTATATATATATAAAAAAATTACGTGTATGTTCGTGATCGCTAAACTCAAAAACTACTGCACCGATTTTGACCAAACTTTATGTACATGCTCTATGGGGCGTGAGGCGCAATATTTAGTTTTTCAAAATAAAAGAAAAATTTGGGGCCAGCAACGCGGACCGGGCCCAGCTATCAAAAATAAATAAATTTATTATTTCTGCTTCAGTAAACGGTATTTGAAAAATAATTGCTATGTCGATTTAGTGCACCTTTCATTCTTCTTCGAAATATAAATCTGCCATGACTTTGCAACGGAACCAGACTCAGCTAATATATATATATATATGTTTGATATTTGTTAAAATGACCATTTTTTCAGCGTGTGGCAGAGTGAATTTTACACTACAGTTAAAAATTCTAAGTTTAGTCTTTTCCGTATATTTTTGATGGGCACCAGACTCGTTTCAAGTGCTCCATCGCTCTGTTGATCCCATTGGATGTATCATCCGATGAGCCACCTGATTTAGCCTGGCCGAGGATATTGAATCCACGCTCTGTATTACAATTGAACCGCACTGATTTTGTTTGGCTATATTTACTTTCAAACCGGATAATTGCGCAACTTTCTGTGCGGCGTTTAGCTTTGCTTGTATTTTGAAGAATGAGCGGCTCCACAGGCAAATGTCATCTGCGTAGTCTAGGTCCTGCGGACGACATTGTATTCTCTACACGATTCCTCTCCGTTGGGCTAGACACCGCTACATCAAGGACGCAGTTGTACAGTAGGGCCGGTAATACACAGTTCACTCCTTTCTCGACTGCAATGCTCTTGCTCTTGATAAGGCTGTTTACATGGCCAATGCAGGAGAATTGTTGTGGACAATCTTTTGTTAATGATTTGGGCGATTGTCTTGTTCATTGGAAAGACAGTGCCCTCATTGAGCTCCGCGGTTAAATGTTCAGATGATATAACAGGATGTGGTAGTTGAGCGAGTCCATACATTCATACAGATATCGGTAGATAAAAACTGTTAAATTGTTATGACGTCATTGAATGCTCATTCACAACTTTATGCAAATATAAGGAAACCTATCGAGTAAGCACATCCATTATATTTCGTCCGTTTTTTTTTTGTATATTTATATATGCGTACATTAAACTGGGTAGCGCCCTTAAAATAATTTTAAGATGGTTATCATTTAAGATGGTAAACATGTTTGAAACAGCCTCTAAAAATCATATTTTTAATAGAAAATCGATGGAAATATTTACCTAATCCTGTTTTGCACGGTACATAATCAGCAGCACATACAGCGTGCCACAATTGAAAGTTAACATAATATTTATGTTTTTCTTACTTAAATAATTACACAGTGCAACAACCAAAATGCGAATGGGATGAGATCCTTGCAAATGAAAGTTGGCATTATCCATAACAAAACCTTTTTAATTAGTTCCGATAATTAGAGTTTCAGGATTTATTATGGAGAATTGTAAGCAGTTCAGCAAATTAAATATTTTAATAATAATAATCTGTAAGACAACCGGATTGTTTGAATTTGTTGTTCATTTTTTTAAAAGCGGACTGACAGGATGCTATCGATCTTCTGGCCCTTAAACCGGACATAGCTTTCTGAAATTTCATGAACGAAAGCTAAATCCAATAAAAGTTATAGCTAGCGCCGAATTATAATTGTAATTTAACGAAAACTTGTGTCCTTCTTAAGATTATATACTATATTAGAAACACTGCCAACCCACTCTATGGTATATACAAAGTGAATATTTTCAAATACGCACAAATGGTCTCACCTTCCTCGGCAAAATAAATACGAAAAACTATGGTTATGAGATTTTTAATGTGACTTCATTGAATATTTTAACAGGCTTTAACTGCCTTTCCACCCATAAAATGCCACTGAATTGGTTATAATCATTTTCGGATATTCGTGGAATATTTTAAGGGGAATCATAAATGTATGCCACTGTTATGGCTTCCACACCAGCCAGCCGACTCTTCCACCCTCCCCGGCCATAACCTCAAGTGAGATGCTTTGAGTTTAGAGGAAATACCACACCACCCACCCCCATCCCCCTTTTCGCAAAACTACTTTAGAAATACCTGTGCGTGCTTAAAACTAAAAGCTCTCGATTAACACCGCCAGCCAGAGTAGAAAACAAGATGACGAGGAGCAGCGGAGCTACCGCAGTAATGCCGGATGTCGTACTCAACACTCTCGTTCTACTTAATATTTTGTGTTTCCTTCGCCGGAAGTTCGAACTTTCTTATGGTATCAGTGTACATTAATCTTATGCAACAGAAACTACCTTGGACGAGGTGTGAATTTGGAAAAGGCGATCTTCTGGCTGGTAGACCAACACTTCTGTATGGTGATTAAAAATTGCTCATCGTCGATTATTAACTACCAGACAAACAGAACAAGAGACTAAATAAAACCCATCAGAAACTTATTGACTTTATATTCAAGGTCCTGAGACATGCAATTACTGAACCCTTCACGTGCGTATGCTAATTTGTGGTGGTGTACATTATCTCCCTTGCAACAAGTTAGCGAGAGTGGCATCCACTAAATACAAAAGGTCCAGTTAAATTGTAGTAGTAAAATACATTGCACCAACGACAACGTAAATTATTAATTACGGCATGATTTTAAAATTGGCGAAAGGACTCGTCCTGCACCAAGTTAGTGCTAATAGTAAATTTTCCAATAATTGCCAATTCTGGTCAATTTGTATTCCATTCGTGTTGATTTTAAAGAGTTTGGGAAGCTTTTACAAATTTCGCACTGGTACAAATGTTGTGTATTGGGTAGTGGCAAGAAAAAGAATGTTTGTTTGTGATGAATAATCACTGTACAATTTAGTAAAGTTTTAAAGTAGGTCAAGTTCTCGAGAAAAAAGTGGACCTTCGGGTACTTCCCATTCAAATGCATCATTCAATAAGTCTACACGACTTATTATTACTTATTACTACTACCAACACAAAAACTTGGCAGTCTGGCAACTCCCATTCTGGTACCTCCCATACATATGTACCATTGCACCCACTTTATAAATCGTGTAATTATATAAACTCGCTCAACGAATCTTTCCGAAATTCTATATTTAGTAAAGTTTTAACTACATAAAATTTTCTAGTAAAAACTCTTTTTTTGTAAAAAACGTGTAATACAATATTTTTCTATAACATTCGGTACTTTGAGGTTGCTATTATGACATTTCATCAGATGTTACATCCAATAATGGTAGCCACGCTCACTTTTTACTTTCTGATACTTTGGAATATGAGACTTGTATGTTGTTACTGAGGGTGAGGGTATATATAAGTCGGTTTACCCGACTGCAACTTTTCCACTGGTTTAAAGTTATCTAATGGATTACTAATCGTAATCGAAATTTGACAGATATGTTAGGAATGGACATACGTGGGGTACAAGTTCTCAATTCGAAAGGCAATTCTACGGTAACAAAATAGGAGATGTCGTTAACATTACTTTTGTCAATCAACGTCAATATGGCATATCATCTCGAGTTATTGATGTTTTTAACGTATAATGACAATTTATCGATTACTAATGCAATTTATCGATTGGGTGCATTCTTTTCTAATTGCAAAGGTTAGCATTTAATTTTCTGTATTAAATTGTTTGCTGTTAAACCGGATTCATCAGTGCCGTCATTTGAGCAGGCAGATCATATGAAGAAGATTCCGTGACTTCTACAGCACCTTCCTTGGACCGCTGTCAATAAGAACTCAAGGCACAAAAATCCATCCAAAAGGGCATGTTCTTAAGTCATCGTTCCACCTTCAAAACCTTCCGATGAGCTCACGGAACAAGACAAGACTTCTATCCAAATGCAAGATACTTCCTGATCGAGCGTTCAAAACGGGATCCTCCTCCAACAAAACATGGTACGCCTAAACGGCCACCATCCGATGTTCCAGGGACGGAACGTACAGACCGGCAACAGATGAGATCGTACAAGGGGTGGCAAAACGCCATATCATCTGGGACATTTCCCCCAGAAAACTGAAGGATGGTCACAATGGCTCTTCTGGGGCGTTCTTTGAATTTGTCCGGGATACCCCTGGACCACTGCCCCAATGTTATGTTGCTGGCTGTATTCAAGTCCACATCAAATTAATGACGTGCGCAGATGATCGGTGCTGATGTTCAAGAGTGTGATCGAGTCCCTTGGGACAGTCTGTATCTTAGACGAAGTTTCGCAGAGACCGAGATCTATCGCCAAGATTCCAGCCAAACCAGCTGACCGGCAGGAGATTCTGAAGATCCTTGCCCTAAGGACTGGAAAATAGTCGAGTTTACTGACGCGGAAGAGGGTTTCAGGAAGCTCCCTGTCGTGCTAAACAGTAACGGGGTAAAGGGTTTTTCGGAGCCACCTTCCTCGGAGTCTACAAGGGTGACAACAGGGATCAGCCTCATGCTCCGGACAATACGGTCGCAACAAGCCGTGATGCAGAAACCACTTCTTCATCTGCCAATGACGGACCCAATCAGTCACCGAGCTGATATGTGACTTCTTTGGCAAGAAGGAGGTGGCGGTTGATGAAGACACCGTTTTGGAATCTGATGAAGATCACGACGATGCCTCGTGATTAGGATATCTGATACGATACGATGGGAAGCTTTAGAATTAGAGGCTTTCAGCCCCACACATCTCCTGGCCCGGATGTCATTATCCCAGCGCGCTTCAGCGGTCTTACGGGAGAACATCGACATTTTAATGCCACGATTACTAATAGTTATTCAGAGCCTGCTTACGAATATGTCAACCCAGCTAAAACGAAATTGTTTGTGTTCAAAAGGAGATACTTACGTACTTTCTTAAAATAAGTATTTGATTTCCCTCAAATAATACATACACACAGCTGGAAATACTTTGAATACTTACATGCAATTTTTCCTGTATTTAATAAAATTAAACAGTTGCAACTAAAAATACAACCTGCCTAAAATAAACTTTTATTATTAGAACAATACTACTCTTTATAGGAAAAAAAAAAAATTATTTGTTAAGGCCAATCACTTCAAATAACTCAAAATAATTTTGTTTTCTTGATTCACAGAAATAAACCATTTCAGCTGCAAAAAGGTCACAACATGTAATTTTTATTAAGAAAGAGTAGTCAGAACTATGGGAATTTTTAACCAGACGTAAGTGTTATGTATTGTTTTTTGTTTTTTGCCAAAAAGATAAAATAAACAAATTTTGAGTTAATACAGTATTGTTGAACGAGTGCGATGTATACACAGAGAAACCCACCAACCAAATACAAACAAAAATGTCAATACGACTTCAGAATTTTTCCAATTTATTCATTGTGAATTTTGTAGACAAAATTGTTGAACAGCCTTTTAGTGTTAAAGCCATTTTGTGTGCCATTTTTAGTGTTAAAGGCATTTTTTTTTTCCGGTGGTATTGAATTGCCAAGTGGTAAGTAAATCTGATTTATTTGCATAATTGCGCTAATTTAGTATCGGATTTCGTTTAAATTTCTTGAAATCGAAGATGCAAAAATACATTTTTTTCACTTAACAGATTTTGAGAGAGGGAGAGAGAGATAGAGAGAGAGAGATAGATAGATAGAGAGAGAGAGAGAGAGGGGGAAAGCTGAATAATAATTCCGAAGGCAGCAGATGTAAGTAAAGGCGATGTTGAACGCAGCTTATTTTTGAGAAGGATGATGCATCGTTCAATCAGTATTTGTATGAGAATATCGAGGTGGTATTATCGTATTAGGCTGACAAACAATTCAGCTTTTCTCTAATTTTTTTAACTACAAAATAAAGATGATTTCTTCTTTGAAAAATCTTAATTGTTACAACATTTCTGTTGATGTAAAATATTTATTAATTTATTAATTACAATACAAAGTAAATTCATAATCGAATTTGTGGGTTCCAGGGGTAAACCGGGTGACACAGATCATTTGCCTAAATTTTTGCGGCGACAGACCAACGCCTCTGATGCGAATTGAACCCACAACCCCACGCTGATAGGCAATCACGCTACCAACTCGCCTACAGGAGCGCCGTCAATAAAATAATTTTAAGTTTGAGCGTTTGAATAATAACTCTGATTATCCTTTTTATTGCATAGTTAGCTGTAAGGTTCGGTAATTTATATTCGGTCGTTGAACTTGAGGTACTAAGGTAATGTGATTTTTTAGTTACAACAATATTGAATAAAATGTAACACAACACATAAGGCGCGCGGTACTACGCTACATTCGCCGTCTTACTTACCCGACCATTCTAAGAATTCAACGTTTCAAAAGTTGCGTAGGAAAATGATAAATATTCGATAGTATTAACTAGCAGTGAAAGAATAGGATGAGCCACAGTTTATTAACCGGTCGGAAACCTGAAGTACATCTTCTAATTGTTTTATTTGTTGGCGAATTTTAATTTTCAACTGAGGACGCTTTTTATTAATGAAATAATCGCAGATGAAAATCAATTTCAATTTTGGAAGTGTATCAAAAAAAGTAGAAAATGAAGGGAAATGCGATCTTTAAAATTCACGAACTTGAACACACATTGCATCACTTAATATCGGTTGGACTGAACTGAAGTTGTTTGGAACTATAGGGTTATCCATTTCCTGGTTTCAAAAGTATTGGGCTTGAGTTCGACATCTGTCAAACTTAGTTATTAAACCAATTTTTTTCTTTTCTTTTGGAAATCTGACATTGACGAAAATAGATCGCTTAACTATCAAACAACGCGTAAAAATTATTAAAACCTAAAAACAACAAAAATGATGATTCTGGCACAGACACATATCGTGCTTTAAGAGGAGATTATGGTTTTTGGATATGAAGCACAATTCTCACTCGATGGGTATGTTAATAAACAAAATTGTCGGATTTGGGGTTCTGAGAATCCTCAAGTAATTGAAGAGGCGTCATTACATCCATAAAATGTTACTGTTTGGTGGTCTTTTTGGTCCGAAGGTGTGATTGGACCTTACTTCTTCGAAAACGACGAGGGAACGACTGTCACCGTCATTTCGGAGCGTTATGGTCGTATGATAACCGACTCTTTTTGCCTGCTATTGATGAATACGACTTGAAGAATATGTGGTTTCAACAAGACGGTGCCACACAACTTGAGCGAATATGACTTTATTGCATGACACATTTCCTGGCCGCGTAATTTTTCGTCGTGATGACATCAACTGGCCACCAAGATCATGCGATTTGACACCATTAGCCTTTTTTGTGTGGGGCTACTCGAAAGTCTGTGTGTATGCAGATAAAACTTTAACTCTTGAGCACTTAAGAACCAACATTCGTCCAGCTGAGATACCGCCCAATATGCGACAAAAAGTGGTCCAAAATTATCTCAAAACAATCAATGCTGGCAACACTTCTCGTGGTGGTCATTTAAATGACGTAGAGTTTCACACATAATGTCAACATACAAACTTTATAATAAAAAATATTAGATATGTGTTTTAGTTATGTTTACTTTTAAAAAGCAAAATGGATAACATTCATTTTTTTTTTATACCTACACGCTGAAAAATACGTATTTTTTTTGTTTACACACAAGTAAAACGCGTGTTTGGTGTTTGTAGCAAGTAAAGCTTATTTCCTTCTACACAAAGCTTAGTTGGATGTAAATATAAATCGTTTGCTATTAGTATTACATATTTGTGTATAAGCAATAGCGTGTTTGGGAAAAACAGACAACGAACTTATTAAATTCAAGAAAGTACAACATAAGTGTGTATTTGCAATTGTTTTCATAATTTTTTTTCTGCATTTACGCTCTTTAAAAAAGAGCAATACCGAGAGAATGAGATGAAATGTTATATAGAAATTCACAAATTGAAAAAAAATAAAAAGTAAGTCAAAAATGCATACATATAAATTTGATATTTATCACCTACAAACAAGTTTATATTTGTGGTATGTAAAAATATATACATACAGTGAGTCCCAAAAGTATTTTGCCTTCATTGAATATTATGTTTTTTTTTTAGAAATACACTGTAGAGATTGATTAATATTTTCAAAAACAAAAATTATTTATTTATAACGTAATAAGGGAAACTTAAAGATTGAATTCATAAAAAAAATACTCAAAATAACTTCGTTATTATGGGAGATATGGGAGATTTTATAAACTTGTTAGTTTTTTTCAAGATCACAAAAGTATTTTGCTTTTAAATTATAATATGGTATTTCCGTCATACTGAAGTTGAAAAGTGGAAATCAATATTTTGTGGCATATCCATTGTTATGAATCACAGCTTCTAATAGTCGTGGCATAGACTCCACCAAATTTCGACACCTTTCTATGGGTATTTTGTCCCATTCTTCTTGTGAAACTTGTTTTAATGTAGTTTTCGAAGAAATTTGGTGTTGCCGCACTTTTTCCTCCAGATACGCCCACAAATTTTATATTGGATTTATGTCCGGGCTTTGAGGAGGTGTTGGCAAGTGTTTTGTGTTATACAACATCCATAATTTAACGTCCAAAGCTGTGTGTGTGGGATCGTTATCATGTTGGAAATAATAACCGTTTCTTGGAAGCCCCATCTTGTCACAGCTAGCATTCAGATTTTGTTTAAGAATGGACAAATACACATGCTTGTCCATAATTCCATCGATAAATACTAAGTTTCCAACTCCTAGGGCGGACATACAGCCCCATACCATTATAGAACCACCTCCGTGTTTTACTGTTGGTTTGAGATTTTTAATATTAAGCGCTTCGTTTAGCTTTCTCCACACCATGAGTCGTCCATCAGAGCCGAAAATATTATATTTACTCTCATCGCTAAATATTACTGACTGCCAAAATTCCAAACCTTTGTTTTTGTGGAGATTTGCGAATGATAATCTCTTGTGACGATTTATTTCAGAAATGAAAGGTTTTTTTCTTACTACTCGTCCATGAATATTGTTGGATCTGAGTACTCTGCGTACTGTTTCGTTGCTTACATTGTTGCGTAGGGTTCCTCTTAATTTATCATTCAGTTTTGGAGCCGATAAATGTGGATTCTCCCGAATTTCTTTCAGTATTTTCCTCTCATTTCTGTTTGACAACGATTTCGGACGTCCTGTACGAGCTATATTTTCTATATTTCCGCGCTCATTTGCTCGCTTTATCACATTTTCGATCGTTTGACGACATATTTCAAACATTTGTGATATATAAGCAATAGGTTTACCTTGTTTATAAAGGTATAAGATGATTTTCCTTTGAGAAACATTTAATTCGGTTCCTTTTGGCATTTTAATGAATTAAAACGCAACAAACAACAATAAAAATGACCGAATTGTGAAAAATTTGAATGGAAATACACATAAGTCGTGTAAACAAAGCAAAAAAGTTGAACACGAAAAAACAGTGACAATAATATCAAGGACTACTACCAGTATTTTTAAAAAAGCAAAATACTTTTGTGAGTACTAATTTCGTTGGCAACACGTTTTCAATGACCCAAAAACTTATCAGATTTACATTTTTTTTGTACATTTTCTAGTATTTGTATTCGGAAGCATATTATTTATGCTGTTATTTAAGAATATATAGTAATATTAAAAAAAATCAGCAAAATTTTAACGAAAATTCCAAATTATTACGGCAAAAAGTGGAAGCAAAATACTTTTGAGACACACTGTATATGTTTGATGCGAACTTGTTTGCTGAAATTTGTTAAAATGGCCATTTTTTTCAGCGTGTAGAATTTAGGTCACCTTTTCAAAACTATCAAACTGGGTAGCAGAAAACGATGAGGTACTGTGAATTTTGTTGGTAAAGTATTTGCTTTTGAATAACGTTCTAATACTCTTATCCAATTCAGTATAACAACAGGATATAACCAACTCGAGAGCAAATATATTAAACGTATAGCAGTGTGTACACTATTTATTACCACATGTTTACGTTAATTTTTTTTTGTACGTGTTTTCGTTATATTTTGTTTTATACTTATTATTATTAAACTAATCAGCATCATAGTGTATTTGATACTGTTCGACTGTAAACGTAATAGTAATAATATTTTCTATTTCAATGCCAGTCTTGTATCATTTTAAGTATGAAATGGGCCCAAATGTATGCCAGCTTTTCCTCATTTTACTAAGTTATTCGAAATGATAACGGAACGTATTGAAATTATTTCTCGATTTGATATAAAATGTTCTAAATTTAAGTAGATTAACATATAGTTCTAAAATCAAATACGTACCTATTTCATGGAAAATTTCGGTCTTAAATTGAGTACGAAGATACTTGGAGCCATATGCAGATCAATTTTAGTTGTTGTACATTTTTCCTTAAATTTACTATTTTTTTTCTTGAGTGTAGACAACTAACCTGGATCTTGACCACCGATGCGAGGACTAATACGGAGGCACTTGCATTATACTGATTACGATAACTACGTGAATTACTTCCCTCTTTCTGGAGATGTCATCCATATTTACTGACGAATATTGGATTGTCTTCTTTGTAGTTTATTTAAATTCGATTCTCTTGCTGTACACCAGAGTTGGACCACAAGATTTTGCTTTCTCCAATTATTAACTTTCTCCATACTCCCTGTTTTGTGTCACTAATTGTAAACTGTGATATTTAGAACTAAATGATTTTATTTTCATACTGCATACATTGTCTGGATACGAGGGCCGGCTTTTGAAAATCAAAGAACACTTAGAAGAGGAAACCAGGGCCAACGAAATTGACAGCCAACGACGACTTCTATCGCACGCGGCTAGAATTCGAAATGGGATTTGACCAAAGTTCGGGAGTACTTTGTATCGAACTAGACAAACTGATCAACTCCACATGAATAGTTCTGGAGGATTGGGAAAACGAACGACGTTATGACACATGTATGCACATTTTAGGTGTAGTTTCTTTAGAAAGGTAGAATACAAGGAATTTTGTACTCGATTCGCCAATAATTTCATTTGATCTCAGCCATTATTGACGACATTTTTTTGTCAAAATAATTTGGTTATTAAATAACTCAGCTTATCTTTTCCAGATGTTATGGACCACGTACAGCATTTCTATATCGGAATGTACTTCCTGACAGATCAATTATGAGCCATTCAAAACTTGCTCTACATTTCTTGCTGCTGCAAATGTCATGTTTTTTTCCTCGCCCGGCCGTGCGAAGTTCACGGAAAAGTATTCAAGTAACTAAGTCCCATAGGAATAATAAAGAAGACCGTTGTTTGTCAGGACACTGCAATCTGTTCTAAATGAGCCTTATGAATTGTGTATGTCGGTATGTGTACAAATAGAAGAAGCATTCTAATGCGACAAAATGGTCCCGGCAATTGGCCCGTCACACCCACCCATACATAGACTCTATCGGGAAATAGCATTCTTGTGAATGTTTTTTCATACCCGTATAAAATGATCTCATTAATTTCAGACTTTGGCAATTATGTATACACTCTCCACATCCCCTGTTTTTCCGTAAGACGTGTAATCACATTAACTTAAATTGTTGTAAATAGAATTTATTTTGTTATTTTAAACGGCTCTTTTGCCCAAATATTTTTTTGTGTACGTATGTCTGTAGATACGTAGGCATGTATATAAAATGAATACATACAGCCAGCATCTGATGTATAGGTTCATAGAAATGTTGCACACATTCAGATGTAAAACTGTTAAACGATATTTATAACTAGTAAGTTGTAATGCGCCTATGGCGCCCGTTAATTTGCTTGAGAAAGTATTTGTTACTTAATTTTAAAAATTTTGTAAAAAATATTTTGAGAAAACTATTTTGTAAAAAAAAATTTCGAAAAAAAATAAAATTGGTAAAAAAAAATATTTGTGGAAAAAAAATTTTTGTTGAAAAAAAAATTTTTGTTGAAAAAAAAATTTTTGCTGAAAAAAAAAATTTTGTTGAAAAAAAAAATTTTTGTGGAAAAAAAAAATTTTTGTTGAAAAAAAAAAATTTGTTGAAAAAAACAATTTTTGTTGAAAAAAAAAATTTTGTGGAAAAAAAAAATTTTGTGGAAAAAATAATTTTGGTAAAAAAAAATTTGGGAAAAACACAATTTCTGTACCAAAAAAAATATTATTTTTTTTATTATTATTATTTATAGAATTATTATAGAATGCCTATTTAAATTCCTACGTACTGCGTGACAGAGTCAGTGAATCAGGGAATCAGTGTATCAGTGAATCAGTGTCGAGGGTAAATATATATTAAGATAACAATTTGTTAATTTTTGAACTCATTTTATACAAGGAAAAAAATGTCTACCCGACGATACATTTCGAAAGAGTTAACCAATTGCTTAGAAACATGAAATGGGTTAATATTTTCTTAAAATTACATATGGAAGTGGTCGAATAATAATACTACGCAAAATTCTGTATATCGTAAAACATTTACTAGATAAAGTTTTCGAGAAAAAATTTAACTCTAGCGACACGTTTTTTGGTATCTCCCATACAAACCGCTTACTCTGGGAAACGTCTAAATAAATTATTTTTTAAGCGCCCCGGTAGGCGAGTTGGTAGCGTGCTTGCCTATCTGGGTGAGGATTGTGGGTTCGTTTGCTACCAGAGGCTTTGGTCTGTCGCTGCAAAAATCTAGCCAATTGGTCTGTGTCACCCGGTTTAACCTATGGTGGCCACGGCGTTTTTTTTAGATACTTAGGTATATGTCGATTAACCCGCCAGAAACTTTCTTACTTGTTTTGTTTACATGTACTTATATGAAGATTAGGAACATTTTCTAGACGTTCACTGGAGCTACCGATCCAAAGGAGTTACACCTATTAAATGATTGCTTTCTCACATTTTGGAAAAATTTTCATTCACAAAACTACACAGAGCCTAAAATACAATGATTTTTTTAACCATGTGTCTGGTTAAATGTTTCATGGCAAATGTTTGATTACGAAGACAATTGTTATTTTAAAGTCAACTATTGTTCATGTATAGTTGAGTTAACATTAGATAAGGTTGGGTTTTCCGAGAGAGTGACAGAAAATTCTAAGATCATTCGGCTCTGTTGTGTCGAAATTTTTGAACTGCTTTGAGTAAGACGAAGTGCCGTATTATGTTACACGAAATTGCAACGAATGCGATTGTCTTCCCCCCAATCTTTTTTCAGTGTTCTTTTACGCTCAACATGTGAGCACTTTATCTCGCTCTTTCAAATGGGTACCGATGAAGAAGAGTGACAGCTTCCGAAACCTTGCCTGCAATCAAAGCAAACACAATGTTTGAGGCATTTTTGGAACATTTCTATTTCTGCAAAGAAACAGAAATAACTCAATGACAGCAACCCAAACTGTATTATTTAATAATATTAACAATTTTCATGGTTAAACGATTTTACAGTTCATTGTTAAAACACCAATTATTATTGTATTTATTAACAATCACTAACAATGATTAAAAAATTAATCCATGGTTAACTATTCGACGGATTAACTATTTTTATTGTTAAAAACCAGACAGAAAGAAAATGTTAAAATTAATAACATTATTTTATTGTCCTTCTATTTTTTGCCAACATATGTATGAAACCACTGAGCGTTGTACCAATCACTGTCTGTGGACATCTGTTGGCATCGCTGCATTCTCAGGGTCACCGATAACGAGTTTTAATATTTGTGTACCTATCCAGGTGCCGAGCACTGTGTGACAGCCTAATACGCCATGCTTGCGTGCATGTGTGGGTGTGTCTGTGTCTGTGGAGGTGAGCTGGTAATAATAAAAGTCAATTATTGTTTAGGCAGTTCATTGCTGTAGTAGCACTTACGGCTGTGTCTTGTATGTCTGTATGGATGGATCAGTGCCGGTATTGTTCATGTGTTGTTATTATTGTCGTTTTTATTTACCTTAATATTGTACAATTGCTACCGAAAGTGTATTGTGTAAGCGTGTAATCCAATTAACAGTTTCAACTTTGCTACTACGTTCAGATGCGGGAGGGAGGAGCAGCAGATGCATGACACCATCTTCATCTCCACCTCCACATCCACATCCTCTCACCGCCGCCATCTGAAACTTTGTAATGTGACATGATTTCGACCTGTGTTCTGCGAGTACTGAGTACTGGATGCTTGAGATACTTTCCTTCAGTATGTGATAATTTGTTAATAGAAACTTTGGCAAAGAGCAACAGCAACGCAACAAAGCGAAGATGGCCAACAAAAAACGCCAACAACAGAATAAGTTCAAGTAAACAATACCGCCATTAGACTATGAATAGCCTTCCGAACAGCATTTGTGTCTGAGTGAGAATGTAATATTCGGTCCTTTCTCTTGCCTCCCCGTTTGAGCACAATATCGGTTTATTAAATGTGTTACGAAACTTTTTGTCCTTCGATCTGAATGCACGAAATATGAATGTACATCTCATTACTCGAAGATTGCACAGTGTTATTGGCAGGGTCCTGCGGCAGTGGGTGTAGATTTTAAGCTCATCACACCGTTTGTGACACATTCAGGCTAATTATGAATTAACATATCATGTTCGTATCAACTGCATTTGGCATTGTGTTTCTCAGTTTATACAGAGATCAACCTGAAGGCAATAGGTTCATTTATTGGAAAAGTGTCATAACTCAAAACGGAATTTCTTCAGGAGAGCCGTTAAGGTATCAATTGCGTTTTACTTGGCAAATATAGTAAAAAGAAGTTATAGGTTTTGTCCAATAATAAAGAGACGTGACATATGTATAATACTCTGGAGAAAAAGAGTCAATTTAAATTGGAGATTTACAGCTTTTTCTAGAGCAAAGAAATACAAAGTGAATTTTGAATTGTGACACTATTCAAGTAAATGAGCGATATGCAGTTAACATGATTGTAACCGACCACCACCACTGTAAAGGGTGGTCCCATAGACAGTAACGTTTTTAAAAATACAATAAACAAAACTCGGCTTATTTTACTATGTGAGACTGAACAAAATTCCCGTCAATAAATATATGAGGGTGTATTGGCGGAAGTGCATCCTGTATACTCAATATTCTAAGAACTTGACCAATTGTCCTCAATATGAAAAATGGTGATTAATTAAAAAATCAAACTTAAGATATTCCAATACTTTCGGGTGTATTGTAAACATTTTATTGAGTTATGTAAGTTGTGTAAATCCCCATAATCAAAACTAATTCGACTACATTCAAAAATTAAATTCGATTATTGTTTCATTAAAAGTCTCAAATCAAAAGTATTCTTTTTTGTAACAAATATTCACAGACTTACATTTAATAACACAAACATGTTTTTGTGCGGTCTATTTAAAATTAAAATGGGGTTTTGTACTTTTAATAGGAAGACGGTAGACTTATGACGCCTACTGCATGCCAGTTACGAAACAAAAAATAACTTAAATCGTACTTTGTTAATGACATTTAAAAGATGTGACCGCCATTAACATTGAAAATAATGAAAAAAACTCAAAATTAATTATAGCCTCACCCTACGGTTAGGAGGGTATACATCATTTGATACGGCTCAAAAGTGTAACACCTAGAAATATTCACATTAGAACCCAAGTGTCTTTGAACCAAATTCGATTCATGACTTTCTGAATCGTTTGAGCCATGTCCGTCTGTCCTGCTGGTACGCACGATAACTTTCGCTTTCGAATTTGGTATGGGTTAATATTTTTCCAAAACTACTTATGGGATTGCATAAGGCCAATACAATACCAATATGCCCAACGCGATCTTGCCCAAATTCTGTATTTAGTAAATCTATAGCTAGACAACGTTTTGTACAAAAACATGGAAGTCTGGCAACTCCCCTTCTGGAACTTACATAAAATTTTCGAGAAAAAACTGTATAATATTTTTCTATAACATGCGGTACTTTGAGGTTGTTATTATGGAATATGAGACTTGTTTACTGATAAGTCGGTTTACCCGACTGCATCTTTTCCATTGGTTATTATAAAGTTTGAACGTTGGCGTTATGTGTGAAACACTACATCATTTAAATGACAACCACGCGATGTGTTGCAAGCATTGATCTCCGCCATAACTGGACAAATGTTGGTTTTTAAGTGCTCAGGAGTTAAAGGTTTATCTGCAAACACACGGTCTTTCGCGTAGGCCCACAAAAAAACTCTAATGGTGTCAAATCGCATGATCTTAGTGGCCAGTTGATGTCGCCACGACGAGAAATTACGCGGCCAGGAAATGTCTCTTGCAATAAGCGCACCAAGCAGTGACTTTTTATAGATGTAATGGCCCCTCTTCAATTACTTGAGAATTCTCAGAACCCCAAATACGACAATTTTATTTATTAATATACCCACCGAGTGAGAATTGTGCTTCATATCCAAAAACCATAATCTCCTCTTAAAGCACGATATGTGGCTGTGCCAGAATCACCATTTTTGTGGTAGGTTTTAATAATTCTTACCCGTTATGTTATGTCTTGGACAGAAAACTAAATTGGAAGTACCACATGGAAGAACGAGCAAACAAAGCTCACAGATGCTGGTCTTTATGTAGAAGAGCTATAGGCTCAAAATGGGGCCTCAATCCAACGATGACTCACTGGCTCTACAAAAGCGTAATTAGACCTGTTCTAACTTATGCATCAGTAGTATGGTGGACATCGATGGAAAAGAAGTGCAACATAAAAATATTACAAAAGGTGCAACGTATGTGTTGCCTCGGCATAAGCGGAGCAATGAGGACCACATCTAATAGGGCTTTAGAGACTATCTTAAATGTCCCACCAATAGAAATACAGATTAAATATGAAGCCGCCCTCACAGCAATGAGACTCAAAGCAATGGGCGAATGGATCGAAACTGATCACAGGTCATATCATCAAAAAATAGTTGAGGTAGTGGAAGGGAATTTAACTGACATAACATCAGTACCCGATAGAATACCCGAAACGTCAATAGTTGTTGAGTGTGAGACCCTAATACCAGACAGACAATCTTGGATTGATGGAACCCTAGCGCAGACACCAACTGGAAACTGCGGTTATACAGATGGTTCGAAACTAGGGGAAAGGACGGGGCTGGGACTTTATATCGAAGAACCGGAAACCGAACTTTTATTCCGCCTACCAGACCATAACACGGTCCTACAGGCGGAAATCCGAGCAATTACAGAGTGTGTGATCTGGTTTAGCGCTAACACAAGACCAACAAACGTAAATATTAGGGTGGAGTGAAATTCAAAAAAAAAAAGTTAACCTCGGAAAGAGATGTAGTCTGGGGTCCTAATGAGGGGAAAAATAAAGAAAAAAATTTTAAAAAAATTTTAGGGGTCGCGCCACTCCCTCGAAATTTGGAAATTATCGCTATTTTGGCGTTGATTTTAGAAAAATCCTAAAAAGTTTTATGTCAATAAATGTTTGCAATAGCGTAAACAATGAAATAAGGGCATGAAAAAATTTAAAAAAAATGTTCTCATTGTTCAAAAATTTCAAAAAGTAAAATAAGTCAAATCGTCCCTTCTTCAGAAAATTGACTGAACAATGAAATCGCCACCAAAGCTACAAATATTAGTCGTTAATTTTTAGGATTTTTCTAAAATCAACGCCAAAATAGCGATAATTTCCAAATTTCGAGGGAGTGGCGCGACCCCTAAAATTTTTTTAAAATTTTTTTCTTTATTTTTCCCCTCATTAGGACCCCAGACTACATCTCTTTCCGAGGTTAACTTTTTCAAATTAAAAAAAAAGCATGTTTTCACTCCACCCTAGTAAATATCTTTACAGATAGCCAATTGGCTATCAAGGCAATAACGACTAAAACGGTTAAATCAAGAACAGTTTTAGATTGTAAAATGGCTATTAACTCTTACTCCAGACATGGCACAATACGCCTCATATGGGTGCCTGGTCATCACGGGGTAAGAGGAAACGAGAAAGCCAATACCTTGGCTCAACGAGCCAGGGAGTTGCAAACAATAAATTTAGAGAACGCGAAACCATTTTGAGCTACGCGTTCTGAGCTAAAAAGATGGGCAACAGACGCCCATATCACACTATGGAATAGTGAAACTATTGGGAAAACGACAAGAATCTTGTGGGGTGAACCAAACGAGGATAAAACCAAAACATTGCTGAAACTGAGCAAAACAGAAACTAGTAAGATCATGGGCATTCTAACAGGGCACATAGGCTTACAATCGCATCTACACAAAATAGGAGTTGTAGACAATAGCGTATGTAGGGCATGCGGAGAGGATGACGAAACTTTGGAGCATTTCCTCTGTCATTGTCCAGCGTTCGCAAACAATAGATCCCGTTTCTTGGGAAATGACACTTTAACAGACTTGACCCATCTCAGGGGCGCAGACTGGAAAACAATTAAAGATTATGTCAATAGTACAGAGTTCTTAAAATAACTTCTCAAGACCTTTCCACGCACAGTTTAGAGCGCACAACAAGCCGAATACTGGCTTAGGTGTATGTCTAAGGACATGAGGCGGAGAAAAACCGCCTCCTCTTCTCAACCTAACCTAACCTAACCTACCCGTTATGTGATAGTTAAGCGGTCCATTTTCGTCAATGCCAGACTTTCAACTGAAAAGAAAAAAAATGGTTTAATAACTAAGTTTGACAGATGTGGAATTCCAGCCCAATACTTTTGAAACCACGAAATGGACAACTATGTCCGCATCTGTGCCTACCCAAATGGGAAGATATTTAAAATATGACATCGGATCCATCAATTGATGGGCACATTTTTGTCCAATTTATTCTAAAATCATACAGAAAAACGGAATTGCCTGCACTAACAATTTATCACGTTGGTGGAGGCTATACGCGGAGTACCGTTCGACTCGGTCAAAATTTTAATATGTTTCACATTTCAGTGTGATTCGTTCGACTGTGCGTGTCTAATGTCTAATGAATGAAGTGTCATGCCAACAACACACGACATGGGGTTATCAAAACTTGTTTCTCTTCAACTTCCGTAATGCTCGACTACTTACCAAACTTTTCACGCATTGCATAGCGGCGCTATTGTTGCCGTTAATGTTGTTGGCATTGTTATTGTTGTGGACAGTGTGTTAATGTTGCTCCGTACTTCGCGCGCGCAAAGCGGTAAGCCATGAATATTATGAAGTCCTTCTGCCGCTTGTGCCGACATTGGCATTTTTTTGCTCGTTGCGTTGGAAGGGTCATGTCCCTTCCTTAGGAGTTTTAAAACAAAACGAAACGTAGTACGACTTACCAACAGCGGCATTAATACTCGCACCCGTAACTTAGCCATTTGTTTGTCTTTCCCTAATGAAAATCGTAAAAAGTTTTACTCAAATCGTAGAGCTCCACTCCTGTTCTGTTTTGGTATTCAGTTACAGTGAATGCTGCTTCTTCTGCAGGTGTGATTGTGTTATTTTTTTTTATGAGTTTCGTATTCAAAGCATACAAATTCACCGACCAGGATGGCTTTAGTAGAACAAAACAAACAACAAAATGGGAGAGAAAGACCAACTAGAAAATCTTGGCTAAACTTCCTTAAGCCCAAATTCAGTTAAATTTTTACATTGGTCTGAATGGCTTAACAGTTTTCACTTTGTTTCGGTGTTTCTGTGTCGTTTTTTTTGTTGCTTTTGCTGGCTGCCATTGCTTGCCAGTCATTCCTTCGACGGTGGTTATTCGGTTAATGTACCATCGAACTAATTGAAAGGCCTTTTTTTTGCGTTGGCAACTTTACTGACTTACGGACAAGACAATCCTTGAGTTGCTTTGATATCTCTTTTTATTCGAAGCTTATTTCAGGCCACTATAAGGACAACAACAAACCCAAGAAGAATTCAACAAAAGAGGAATATTTCTATTTATTTTGGTTGGTGTAAAAGTTATTTCGAAATTGTAAAGTTTTAATGTAGGAGTTTTCAACAAACTCGCCGGCATATTTCGCCCCTGTAAAATCAACTTAAGTACCATCCAGGGAACCACTACTTCTGCCATTCACTTCAAATGGATTTGTTACTTGGGCAAACTTAAGCCTTAAGTGAGCGCACTCTTCCCCTGCCATCGACCTCACCTCTTGGCCAGCATCGGCCAATAATGCCGCTACCACTACAACAACAACGACATCCATTGTATTGACTACTTATTGCAAAGTTGTGGTAGGTTAAAGAAAAATTTACATAATGTAATATTATTTTATGTCCTGCCAACTAAATTACGAAACTTCCAATTAAAGGATACTTTTTATTTCTCTCCTTCCGACGTGCCGGCAGATTTTCTCATTTACACCGACATAGAATGCGGAAACAGTTAATGAAGATTTAAGGGAGTCTGGTAAAACGAGAATAAACTGAAGCATCTTCAACGAATATCTTTGTTATTCACTGCAAGATTCACTGACTGAAATATGTTGGCCCAATCAAAGCCGCCGCATTTGCCATGAACTGAGAGGATTCTTTACACTCCGATGCCATTAGAGGCACTTTCGGTAAATGTGTAGTTTCCGTTCATAATCGATACAAACGTATACATTGGACAATGTAATTCCAGGCAGAGGCTATTGTGATTTCTGTGTGTCAGTATTTGTGAATATGTAAGATAGCCATATTCCATAAATAATGGGCGTACAGCTCTGCCGTTTAAATCTCTCTCGGTTCCGAAGAGTTAAATTTAAATTGTTATCAATAAATGCTACACGCTGCTCATAGAGCACACCAAGCAGTGACTTTTTGAGGATGTAACGGCGTCTCAACAATGGCTTGTTGATTTTTAATCCTAATGCAACAGTTTTGTTTATTAACCACCCATTCAACCAAACGTGAGCTTCTTTGCTGAACAATTTTTTTTTGTGAAAATCGTGATCGCTTGCCATTATTTTGGCAATAAATTTGCACGATTTGCAACGTTGTTCTGGAGTAATTGACAAAGGCCAACTGCGAAAAAAGTGTGGCCAGATTGAAAACCGCACATGTGATGCAATGTGTTATGGATTTATTTAAATTATGTTTGTGGTGATAATAAGCGATATTGCAATGCTTTTAAAACGTTACTTCTTGAATTTGCATATGCACGTCTAAGAAAAGGTTGGTAAGTCATGTCATCAGAAATTTGGAAATGTCAATGTCACAGACATATGACTCACGTGGATATCACGCCAAAGCATCCGGTTTTAATATTATTTCTTTTCCATTGTGAACGTTGTGGTATAAAGATCAAATTGTGCAAGTGATAAAAATAAAATTATTAAAAAGGCACCACACTAAACTAAAGACAACTTTATGTCTTGTAAAAGGAGCATTGTCTATTAAATTTGATTTAATTCATAAAGTCGGATTTGCCTTGTAATTACACTGGCAGTCGTCTCAGATTAATACTACATTCACTGGAGAAGAAATAAAGGAATTCACGAAACTCCAGCATTTGGAAATAGATTTTGTGGTTGTAACTGAACAATTATAGAAACCGAAACAGACACTATTCTGCCGAATAATACTTTTGTGCCTACCCTACGTTGGCGAATAAATGGGATTACAAATTTACCATACACACAACAACATGCAGGTACTCGTACACACATTCTATTGTAGCTGAAAATAAACGAGCTCTGTCAGAGACAACAAGTTCCAAAAAAATATTTAGTCAACGAATGTTGTAATTCATAACTTTGTTTCCACTGATTTCACTGGAGTGCTCCTTATCTCTCCCTCTCACATTGTTGTTTTGTTTTTTGTCTTCTTTAACCGTATCGTTCAATTCATCAAATTTAATTTTTTTTCATTGATCATTGACAATGTCATAAAGTCGCAGAGACAATGAAGATCACATAAAGAAGATCACAAATCAAAACTCCTTCATCGTAGAGAATATGAAAACATACTAAGAACAACTAACCTATTATACTGCCAAAATTATAGCAAGTAAGACTATAACCAAAAGTGAAAGCAATTAGAAAATATGAAATCACTGAACGTACTCCTTGATTTTTGTTTGTATTCAATACCATTTATAATTGCTTAGTTTCTATACATCATACATCTCATAAGTAATTTAGTCATAAGAGCTCATGTACCATGTTATGTTTTTTTTTTTTTTGTGAATAATGTGTAATTTTATAATAATGCATTGGTAAATTTCCGAAATATAAGAGGTTGTATTGTAAAAATGAAATGCCTTAGAGTCTGATCGGTGATGTAGATTTTAAAGGAGTTATCAGAGAAAAATCCGGAGTGCTAAGATTACCAAGGCGTAATGGGAATGACACTCAATTGTGACAATGCAGCTGGTCACAAGTCACTGTTTTATGTAAGTATTTGGAAGATATTGCTTTAACCAGTTATAATGCTCGGATTAAGAATTTTTTTTGATGGTTAATTTTCACGGCCTGAAGATTCTTTTCTATTATTATGTGCTCCAAATACAGTGGTGTAAGAATCACGCCATCCGGCCAGAGCTAGCCAATGTAAACCCAGCATGCCACCCTGTGGTTGGATCCAATTTCACGTAACAAATGTTTTGGGTGAAAAGAATACAAATACTTTGCAAATAAACCCAATTAAAAATGTAGTTGATCCGATTACTTCTTTCATAGGTTCTTCAATTTTTTGCTATGCATAAAAGGGAGGAAAAAAAATCAATAAAGAGTATAGCAAACACGATTTAAACAAAAATGCCTTAAAGTAATCCCTCACTCCTTGCCTATAACCAGTCTTTTATAGAACTCAAAATAAATTACTAGATTACAAAGTTTTGGCCGATGAAATTTGTTTCTGGACCACTGCCCGTCGGTTTGTATTGGTTTTCTTTTCGCCAGAATTCAATATTATTTTTTTTTTTTTGTAAAATGTGACTAAAGTTGTTAGTGTCTTTGTAAAATATTCTTAGAAGTTCCTGTAGTTGTCGTTTTTTTTCTCTCCCATACAAATCAACCAATTCCAACTGCGCGAGCTAGAGATTTATTTTAGACCCATGGTTTCTGTGTGAAATATTCTTAGAATTACCTGTAGATTATTGCGCGAACAAAAATTGACCCGCTCTAATGTATATAGTACAAAAAATACGCACGTCTGATTATATATTCACCTGCAAGTCAAATCGGTCTATAAACTCATATTGCGACTAAAAATTGTCAATCCGAAGATTATCCTGTGTTTTTCATGGAAAAAACATAGACAAGGTCCTTCTAAATCGAGTTTATTTTTTCATTTGACAGGTGTTAAATTTACTAAAATATTTTCAATTCCTCATGACAGTCATACAAATGTAATTAAAATCTATGGAAATGGCGGATCTGTGAAAATTACATTTAGCGTTCAACTGAACGCATTGGGCATTGCACAGTGGCGTAGAATAGCCTCATCTAATAGGAAATTTTTCAACAATTTCAAGTATGAAATCCTGAATAACATCAGATTTTTAGTTTAGAATATATAACCTTTAAAATTTGGCCGATTTTCGGTTATAAAAAGAACACTCCATTTTTTACCAACACTCCACCATACCCATGCACCGTATGTTAGTATTGGTCTTATGATCGCTGTATACATCCAGTGTATTATTTTGGGGTTTAACACCCATTTCTTCCCGAACAGTTTCCTCCTCGGTATTCTTTTTCCAAGAATGTTTCGAATCAAGGATAACGCCTAGGTACTTCGCTTCGCTCGATAACTGCAGTGGTGTGGGGAGTCTGAAGTCCGTTTAGTGTGGGGAGTCGGAAGTCGGGAATTTTGTATTTTCTGGTGAACAATATTAGTTCTGTTTTCGTCGGGTTGACACCCAGCCCATTCTGTGTTGCCCATTCTGATCTGATCCATGATCTCTAACTTTTACCTTAGTTGAAGAACAAATCTGGAGTCAACCTATGCATTGATAGAATCCATTTTTGGATAAGGTGCACATAACCAGAGTGTTATATCAAAATATAGTCCTCTATGGACCGGTTTCACATTTTCAAAACGAAGTTTGGAATATTTGTATGGGATTTATTGTATTTTTTTTTTTATAAAAACATATTAAAGTAAATATTGACATATTGCTATGTTTAATAAAATTACAGCTGCTAGGCGGAGCATAGGGCGGAAAGGAAACTAGTACATCGTTGTCTATCTTGGACCATTTGTTTCATCTGCCATCATGACCCCACGATCCGTGTTCTGCATGAACTGATTTTATTCTCGTATTCCCGGGTCTACCGCTGCGGCTTCCACTCAAATGACATTTTAGCGATATCTTTATCAACTCTACGAAGAGTCTGGCTAATCCACCGCCATTTACGTGTCTTTATTACCGAAAAATTTCGGTTCGTTATTGCTGATCATGTGTGGATCCACATTGGATATTGTGGACAGCCAAAAATTCATGAATACTTGGAGTTTGTGGTACACAGAATCGATTACTATCTGGGTTGCAGAAACGTATAGCAGTACTAGCGTAACGCTGATATTGAAGATTCGATATGAATTATGAATTCAGTGGAATGTACTTAAATGCCAATGGCGATCGTAAACCTAAAAGGCATCCAACGTTTTAAAATAATCATTGCAATCAATGCCAATTAATTGACGTCAGCTCCTTGATAATCCTCCATGTGGCACCTACAATCAGTTCTGCCAGCAGCCAAGCGACTTCACTTTCAAATAAATCCTTGGGTTTCTCTTTATGCGCCAATAGCGATAAAAGTGCTTAACGCCATGACGTAGCTACATGTGTGTGTGTGTTTAAGTGTGAATGGCTGTGTGTGCGCTATGCTGTAGTGCAGAAAGATATGTGCTCATAAGTGTGTGAGCGTGTGTAAGTGATTGTACGTGAGCATGAGTGTGTGTGGGGGGCCATAGTCGCGCCTTCAATCAATGATCCGTTAAAAGAATTAGTTTAGCGTGAATTATGTGAGTGATGTGTGTGTGTGTCCTTTAGAAAACTAAATATGGATATAAAAAATATTGATAGGATTTAGTCGAACACACGAGTGCGTGGCACACAACCATGCACACACTCAAACACATACACATACAGACTCGTGTCCGTAGCGGCTGAGACTGACAAAAGGTATCCTCATAACACTGTTGTCATTCTTAAGTGAACCCAGTGGAGTTGTTAAATTAATGGGATCCCATAAGTTTAAAGAGAAATTCAATTTCTCGCCGAATACCAACATATGCGGGCAGCCAATATCTGTGTCTATACGACACACACACTCGCACTTACATGTGTATCGATGTACATCCTATGACTCTGTCCGGACGTAAACTTACAGACCGACACACATACACACGCGCGCACTCCGCTTACACTGACATCTAACTGCACTCCTGAGAGTCTATAATTTGAGTTTTTAGTTTAAAAAGGCATTGTAAAAGTTACACACTTTTAAGGTAAAAGAAGATGAAGTAAAGATTTGTTAGATACTCGTACTGCAAGAAAGGGAAGAATATACACACACAAACACATGCAACAGAAAAGAGCATGGGACCAACGGAAAGCGTCCATACACTTATGTATGTACATACAAGAAAGACGCTGCGAAAGTATCGTGAGAATTGAATATTACCAAATTGACAGTGGGCAGAGTATCTGTCAACGTTGGCTGATGGGGTCGTACGATGAAGTTATGGACCGACAGCGGACAGAAATTTACAGTGATCTAGGGATTTCGGTATATACGTGTCGTTTTAATGGGTCGATTTCAGTTATTGACGAATATTAGATTAGTGGTCTGTAGATTACGTTTAGTGGTCTGCAAAACAAGCATCGACGTGGACAATGGCCCATGCAGATGAAACTGTCCTGGGTTGGGGAACACACTCAAGGAAGAAAATAATTTGGTAAAAAAAAGAAAAAAACTTATTGAGGACTTAAGTAACACAGTTTATGAAACAACCATTACTTACTCATAGATCCTTGAATCACTGTGCACTTAAACGAGTTAATTAAATATCACTACCGATACACTGTAGGGCCAATGAGGATTGTAAGGAATTATTACTAACAAATAATTCTGGTGGCCACTCACAAACCTCAAAATAAGGACTGCATTGTACGAAATCGATGTCCTTAAAGAAACTAAAACCGTGGACGCTATCGAATATTTCTAAAAATTTGGTCATGTTCAGTTAAATCAATAAATACGATTTAAATTCACTAATACTGTAGAAACTCCTCAATTGCATCATCAAATTGAGTATTTCTTTACTACTAATCGAAATCGTTATCGAGGATTTGGTTGCTATGATTGATTGATGACCTTCGAGAACTTGTGCACGAAGGAAAGCGAACTAGTTGAAATCGAGATAAAGGATGAAGACTTATTGTCTGGGGGCAATGTGATCTGGTGGCAATTCAAGGAAAAATGTGCTCCAGTTAAGTAAAATTGGTCTTCATATGACACCCCGAATCCCCATATTTTTGAATGTTTCTTACGTATTTTTTCATCTTTTCTCCTACGCGGGCTCTCCACATACTTAGTGAATAATTGTTTATCTTGATATACCAGCAAAGAGGAAGATATCGTTCGCAATGGTAGTTTACTGTACTTTGACTTCAATCAAGGTCAATATTACGTTCTGTAGTTCTACTACCATGTTTTATTTGTGTATTAGTAATTTGATGAATAGGGTGTATTCGTATAGTTTTATGTGTAATTTCATCTCCTGAACGTTTTTCTATTTACTATTTATTTTGAAATTTGCCTATACGTACATTATCGCTTGTTTGATACCCTCGTCTTCTTTTGTGATAACTTTTACTTCTTTTTATCGACATCATAAATTCACTTGCGAGAACTATGCGTATATTAGACCAATAATTTGCAGCAGAAAATTTTGCAAATGGGTACCGATGAAGAAGAGTAGCAGCTTCCGAAACGGATCCGTATACCTTGCCTGCAATCACAGCAAACACAATGCTTGAAATATTTTTAAACATTTACATTTTAGCAACAACAACAAAATTGAAATAATCAATTATCTCGAACTCGACTAACAGAATCAAAACTGTATGAAGAATATAGATCAAGAATATATAAACAAAATTATTTTTAATTTAGTAATTTTTCTGTTTGTTTATTTGCTGCTGTTCTTCTGTATTTTATTCTTCGCTTTGCGAAACCCATTTTGACAAAAGCCAAGTGTTCTCTTCTTCTCATAGATATTCTTGAATTCTTACTTTTGAAAGTTTTTAATCCATATCACAAAACTCTTGAGATTTTTGCGATATCCTCTATTATTACCAACTAGTAAGTTGTAATGCGCCTATGGCGCCCGTTAATTTGCTTGAGAAAGTACTTGTTACTTAATTTTAAAAATTTTGTAAAAAATATTTTGAGAAAACTAATTTGTAAAAAAAAATTTCGAAAAAAAATAAAATTTGTGGAAAAAAATTTTTGTGGAAAAAAAAAAAATTTGTTGAAAAAAAAATTTTTGTTGAAAAAAAAATTTTTGCTGAAAAAAAAAATTTTGTTGAAAAAAAAAATTTTGTGGAAAAAAAAGAATTTCTTGAAAAAAAAAATTTTGTGGAAAAAAAAATTTAGAAAAAAAAAATTTCTTGAAAAAAAAAATTTAGAAAAAAAAAATTTCTTGAAAAAAAAAAATTTGTAAGAAAAAAAAATTTTGGAAAAAAAAAAATTTGGTAAAAAAAAATTTGGGGAAAACACAATTTCTGTACAAAAAAAATATTATTTTTTTTATTATTGTTATTTATAGAATTATTATAGAATGCCTATTTAAATTCCTACGTACTGCGTGACAGAGTCAGTGAATCAGGGAATCAGTGTATCAGTGTATCAGTGTATCAGTGAATCAGTGAATCAGTGTCGAGGGTAAATATATATTAAGATTATCGCCCATTTCCTGCGATCGGAATACCACAGTATGTGGCGATATTGTCTATTGCATGCATCCAACCAGGTGAACTCATTTGTTTGTCTTCCTTTTTTTTTTGTAAATATCCCAAAAACTTATAGAATTGAATATGTCTTCATTCAATTCGATAATAAAAAATACATGTTTTGAAAATTGTTTATTAGAAACATATAATTGATTTGTTGTAATGTTCTGTTCCGTTTTTTGTGCAAAAGTTATATTTTTATAAAATTGCGCCAAGTAACTAAACGCATGAACTGTAGGACAGGGCGAAGACATCTATGCATTTTGCAAATCGCAGGGGATTTGGCAACCGCATTTTTGTCAGAAGATGGGCGTATCTCACTCTGTGTGTTCTGTGTAATCAATTACACAATTAAAGCAACTCCTCCGATAAACTCTGAAGAAAACTGCGCGAGCTCCATTTAGGCCCACTGTGCCCAATCGCAAGTCATCGTTATAGAGCTGCTGTAAGTGCTGCGTTCTGATTTCATATCGGGTACTCACAGATTGGTGTCCTTGGCTTACGGTTGTACTCGGTGGCTGAAATAGGGTGGACTGTGGGAGTGAATTTTTCGGCACAATTCCCACTACGTTTGAAACTTTTTAAAACTTCAACATTGCCAAGGTTGGCAATATTCGAGGGTTATTGGCGAATTCGTAAAAAAGATTTTAGATCTTTCACTTGTCACGGCATTAAAAATTCACTACGCTGTCGTGCAAGTGTTTGCTCTAGAATGCCATTATTGGTTCTATGGTGCGTGTGTGTGGGTGTGTGTGTGTATGTAAAAGTGCTAAGGTACCTTTGATGTGGTAGGCGGTGGTTGGCGGAATGGTGTTCGTTTGTTTGTTTGCATGCTGGCGAACTTCCGGTGAAAATTGATTTGTAAGTTTTGCCATTAACTTGTCTTTTGTTGTGTTTGTTTTGTTCTTTTCTTTTGCCTTTCCAATTGTTTATTTGCTCTTTCTGTCCGATGTCGCTGTGGCTCGTCTTCGTCCTCGACCAATGTCCTTGACGTTATTCGCAACATGCGTTGTCTGGCTCCTGTGCGTACATGTACTCGTGTGGGTGTGTGTGTGTGTGTGTGTGCACTCGTGGGACCATTTACAGTGTGATACCATTTCGTGCTAATATCGAGTTTTGCGTTTTGCTTTCGTGCTGCCACTTGCCTTTCCGGGCATCTCAATAATGGTCACACTGATATATTTCGAGACAATAAATATGTCCACCTGTCGTCTGATGGTGGCAACCATTTGTTATGTACCAGCGCCCCCACCCACGCCACCTCTTCGGCATCGGTGATGTTTTTATCACATAACTTTGTGCACCTTTTGCACAAATTCTGTTAAGAATTTTCGCATGTGTGGAGTGTGTTCAAGTGTGCGTGTGTGAATAAGTTGTTGCCTTTTTTTCCTGTGAGCGACGGCATGGTTGGTTTGCTCGCAGGCGTTATGTGTGGGGGGGTTTAGTCGGTTTATGGCCCTTTTCGGTAATAAATTTTCCAACTTCCTCAATTTGTTTCCAATAAATTTCGTTATTACATCAAATAAAATCTAATTTGATTAGACCTGGCTGGCATTCTCTGAAACAGGACATATGGTGCTTACAACGTCTCTCAGTCTGTGTGTGTGTGTGTGTCTAGGCTTGTTTGTGACTCAATGAATGTTTGTCTGTGTGTGTGCCTGACTGTGTATGCGAATTTAGTAAATAAAAATCACAACTGAAATGTAGAAAACTCCTGTTACTTGCCGTATTTTCACGAAATGAAATGAAACAACATAATTTCCATAAATTTGTTGTTGCTGCCTTTGCACACCTTCACTTTTGCGGCCTGAATCACAGTGACTGCCGTTGTTGTGTCGCAATAAAACTCGCATAAAATGAACAATTTAATGGCGTCCATTATTCATATTTTATGGCGTTCAAATTTGGGTAAAAGTGACACTTGGAGGTCCATTATAATGGAATGTATTACGATTGAGTAGTCACTGGACGACTGCAAATGCCCACTCTAAGGATTTTCTTGGCTCTGCAATACATTGACATACCACAGGTTCGTTCTCGACTACATGATGTGACAGACAGAGTTAATAGATTCGATATTTACGGGAGTTCGTCTATGTGGTCGAACCAGTGTACGCTACATCATTGTCCACTGTACCCTGTGCAAGAAATGGTGTGTGAATTCCAATTGTGTTGTAGGCATTTATTGTAATGCCAACAAAAGAGGTGTGACTTAAACACCGTTAACATTATGGGGCAAACCAAAGGTCAAAATATACTAAATGCAACTAATTGTTTATGTTTATTTTATTCTACCCGAGTTATGGTCAATGCCTTGACGTCTGTTAAATAAATAACAATTAATTGAAATTAAATTTTAAATTTCATTAAATTTCACCATAAAAATAGAAAACTAAGTGCAGTTTGATTTAAAAAGTAACCCTAATTTGTGTTGTCGTTTTTTGTCTTGAATTCAGGCACAGCGAGTTTGACTTTTCTTTTGCATGCGACAATGAACGGATGAGAGTCTCTGGATAGATGAAGGTTATACGAAGCAATACCGTTAAAATATATATAGATATATATACTCTGTATACGTCCCAGGATCAGTGGAACGTTCGTGTGACAACAAACAGCACTGGGTCTTTTGTGCATTAAAATCTAGTCTGTTCATTTGGTCCCACTGACAAATCGTCGCCAAATCGCGGTTGAGTAAGTCATTTATCGATCGGCTTTTGTACCCAACCTCCAGAGGACTTGGCCGATGATAAAATGACTATGAATGACAGAGGTTGCTGTCATCCGCAAAAGAGTAGATCCGGTTTACAGTCTGACTGTTTGTCAATGAAAATAAGAAGTAGGGAAGCAGAGAGAACAGAACATTGTGACACTCCTGCGGTTAAACAACTCGTATAGAGCGATCTTTGAAAAAAATAAATATGAATCGAGAGAACGTATTACCGATACCAAATGTCATAAGTTTAGAGTAGTTACATTTCAGTTATTGGATTGAGTGGTGTTATCTAAAAAGGGTCGCTAATTGTTTGAGCGCGGGTTTGAAAAGTAAATCTGATTTTAGAAGAAAAACATTGACCCCATTATATTAATATGGATTTTTAGATTATTTCCGAATGTAGAAAAGTTTAGAACATCTTCCAGATGAATGCATTTTTTAGTGCAGCCAACTGAACAGCCGATTTTGGGTCTAAGCCAACAAACATTGTTAAAAGTGAATCGAATGAAAAAACATTTAATAATTTATAAAATAATATTAAAAAATATACATACCGACCGGCTTGTGTTCTTGTGACCCAAGTCTTTATGGAAAACGCGGTGTAACGACGTTTGTGGAATGCGCAATTCCAAAGAACGACGAGGAATGGACAAACCTTGGTTTTCTTCAACACTTTGGGTTAGAGCAGCAATATTCTCAGTTGTTCTTGAGCATTTTTCATAATGTTTGGGAGATTTTGCATTGAGTAATTGGGCTTTTTGGGGGATTTTTCATTTATTTTGGGAAATCTTTTTTTTTTGTGCATTTTTCATAGAGCCACACATTTGGCCAATTGCAGTATTAGAACTCATGCTCCTAACCTCCTTAATGTTATTTTCATTAAGGAGGTTTACACAGAATGGAATGTGGAAAATGTGTGGATGTTTAATAATCGAGGCTTTAGAAAGGGCACGAGTTTCTAAGAAAGTTTTCAATATTTTTATTCAGAAATGAGAGCGGAAAGAAAGAGCAGCAAGTAAGAATTTTTTATGAAAAATTTAGCCACTTTTTAACTATTTCTAATGAGCATTTCTATACTCGGAGTGGAAGCTCTTACAAAGAAAACTGACAAAATTAGTATTGCATATTTTTAAGATATTTAAATATATCTCAAGAAACTATGGTAACATTTTCGTAATTTCGCATTTTGAAAAATTTCAACAAAAAAAAGAATTGACCAAAATGAAGAAATATGATCCAAGTTTTGGGTAATATTTCATATGGAATTTTAATCAAACTTACATTTGCATACGACTTATGTCCCCTTCTAGGGCAAAAACTTTAACCAATAATTCAAACTGTTGTGCCCTCTCCTTGTGTTTTCGTTAAGAATACTCCAGCCTATTTTGCATGAGTTATCCGCAGTACATCTGAGATATATTGGAGTTTGGTGAGTGGCCAGTTCAGACACCCCTGAGTTCAGTTGCCATTGGTTTGCTCTGCCTTACCAGCTTTGCTGTCCTAGTTTCATTCGGGTAGTTCAATAGAATCTTTGTGGTTTCACCCGTATTGAATTAGAGACGCAGATTAATGCAAACAGCTTTTCTGTTCGCAAAATAGTTTTTAGGATCTCATGATTTATGGTATGAGCTGTGAGTTTTTGGTGTGAAATTCATATTTTCAGACTGGTGCTTGAAATGTTGTGATTGGTGTCGAGTCTATGTTCCAGGACAGGATACAGTCTCGCCCGACCTCAACGTACGACGACGAAGGCGTCAGTAAGCATTTTCCACTAGCTTACCAGACTCACGAAGTTTTTGTAGAAACATGTGTATAACTGGCGCGGTGGGTTTCCCATTTCGGATGCAACTTCTATTCAATAAACGCATTCTGTGTGCTATGAGAAATAAGTTTGCATTATTTTCCAACGTTATTAACGCGTTGCTCATTAACCAGATTAACTGAGTGCAACGTGAGTGGAATGTACGAACTCAGCAAATTCATTAAAAACTGAAATATTTCTTTCAGTAATCGATGGTCATTAATCTTAGATACATAACGGTTGTCGTAGAGACGTTGCAGACTACAATAATTTAAAATTGTCATCTTACGACGTTTTTAATTATGTAATTCTTTTCTCCTATTTAACATTTTGATAAGTTCGATTTTATTATACATATTACTGAATACGGATTACGGATTTGCAGGACATCCTAATAGTAAAAAATACAAAACTATTTTTGCGAAATGAAATAAGAACAAGATAATTGAAGTTTAATTGTGACGCATCAAGTGAAGTTAGACATAACAAATTTTCCTCAATGGGGGTTTTGCGTAAAAGGAAGACAAACCCATTTTAAATTGATGCAATCGGAATTGCAACACTGCACTGCATGTACTGGGCAACGCATTCGTAATTGATATCATTTAAAAAAGCGCGAAGATCAATTTTCTGAAAAAATATGTTTATAACTACAAACAAAATTTTTTAATTTATTTCTTTCGTGCCGTTTATCGATTATTTGAAAAAAAGTCATTTCCCAAAGCTGGTAAGTTCGTTGCCACAAAAAAAAATATGGAAACTTTCCGACATATGGTCTTTGGAAATTTCGGAAAATTCATATTTAACGAAAAAAAACACGATCTTTTCAATTAGGAAACTAAGAAGAAAGTGGCCATTTGGTCGAGTTGGGATATATTCCAAAGGAGGGGGAGGGGGAAGGATGCGAAACAAAGATAGGTTCACTCTAAATTGAACATAAAATATAAATAAATTCATAAAATATTCAAAACTGGATTCGAATATCGTTATTTATATTGCCTCCCTTGCTTTTCATTCACCAAGTTTTCCAATACTTTTACGGGAATTTCGGACCATGCACTTCTTAGCGTATTTTCAGCTCAAAACCACTTTGATGTTTCTTTCCTTGGCTTTACTTTTTCTATTTTTCGCCAAAATCCATATGATTTTTTGCCTAAGTTAGCCGTTTTTCTTTATGGACTTTGGTTAGTGCAGGGCTCGCCTTCCCTTTCGTGAAAATTGCGTTTTCTGAACATTGCAAAATTTGCTGCACTGGAATGTCAATTCGATCCTCTATTTGTGACGAAACAACATTTTCACGTGATGCAGTTCGATTTATCAGCGATTTTTTGGTGTGAGGACAGCTTCGGTGTTCGGCCCGGGCTTATTTTAGTGCCATAATTTGAAATTCATTTTAGAAAATTATTAACAGCATTTAAAGATCTACCAACTTTTTTTTTTGCTATTGCGCAGTGAGATAGCTTTTTTTTTATTTGGAAGCAAACCAGAAATGTAACGGGATCATATACAGTTTCTCAAAAAAAAAAAAAAGATGCGTATCAGATATCAAATAAAAAACGCTGAATTATTATATGAACCTATATTTATTTCGTGCATGGATGTATGGCGTCACTCACATATCCGGTGTTCAAGGGGTCAATTGGGTGCATGGTGATGCTTGAGGTGACTGATACAATAAAAGTGTACCTTTAAAATTAATTATTATTCCTAAAAGTTTCATGAAAAGTGTTAAATTTTGGAACTGCCGCCCGATGGGTTAATATATGCCGACTAATTATAAAAATGTTGTTAAAAAAGTTATTTTCTTTGGCTCGCCAACGACAATTTTGTCCGGATGATGTGCAACGAAGACATATATCACAAGCTTTGGCTTCTGGAGGAAAAAAAACTCTCCACTGGCGGAATATTTAATAAATAATAATAATCCCTCATTCCTTGCCGACATCCAACATTTTTCACAAATGTTTACTAGATCAACAGTTACAGACATTTTCGGTCGAAGCGTCGATTGGCTTGTGGACCCTTGTGCGATGGCGATTACTAATGACTTGACAGAGTGTGGTGTACGGGACAGTGGGCCCGGCTTCTGACACAACAGCTCCCCATTGGCAGTACATCCCAAATACATACGTTCATACTTACACAGCACAAGATGCCGCACACGCCTGACGCTGTGCCGCAACTAAAAAGTAAGGCATTTTGTTAATATTATTAAATTCATTTATTAAACATTTCTCTTGTTTTCTTAAAATTCAGTCTAACCAATGTTTAGGCTTAAGCTGGACAGTTAACATCCTATACATTTGTTAACAAACAAAAACCCATAAAATGAGAACCAATAGAATTAAATATTAAATATATTCGTATAATTATTTATAAACAAAGAAACATTTTCATGTGTCTCCTTTTTTTTGTGTGGTTTTCTTTTCTTTTTTTCTTTTTTGGGTTTGTTTTGGATTTTTCGAATTATCTTAATTGTATTTTGTTGTTGTTATTAATTATAATTACATAAATAGGTTTTGGTTGTTGGTTTACAGATAAGAAAAGAACAAAAAAAAAAAAAAAAACAAATTGTTAAAACAAAAACACTCTCTTTGGTAAAATGTAACAATACATAATTAAATTAATAAAGTTTGTTGTTGTTGCTGTTGTTGTTTCGTTTTGTCTTTATTTTAATGTTGATTACAGTTATTTTACATACATTGCTGTTGTTGTTTTTATTGTTTGTATTAATTAAGGCTGATATTTGGTAAATGATTAATGCAAACAAAATTCAAATCAGGACAAGAATAATTAATTTATACATCTAAAACTAGAAACGAAACCAAAATACATAATAATTAGGCATGTACGTACATGTGTATGTTCTATGTATGTTCTTAATAAAATAATTATTCAAAATATAGGGAAGACATTAAACCAAGTGCTCGAAACAAAAATCCGAAAAGTAAAGGGGACATTCGAAGGCGGCCACTTCGATTCGGTACGGTTCGGTTCGATTCAATTCGGTTTAGATTTAACTACGAGTACAATTATACATTTGCATAGAAATACAATGGATGTTTATCAATATTTTATATTCCATAAACATAAACATTAATTTATTATTTATTCAATTATTCACTAAAATTGGCATCTTTCGAATCTTTCACGTTTTATGTGTATGTGTATGTGTGTGAGTGTCTGAGTGTGTGTGTGTGTGTTTGTTTGTATGGGTGTATTTGAGTACAGCCAATAAAAATTATTGTTAATACAATGAACATTTTATTTTCAAATATATTCGAGTTCGTTATCATCGTCGTAAGTAAATAAAAAGTGAAGTTTCTTTGTATTCGTATTTTTTTTTTTGTTACACCACACACTGTGTACATACATCTGCATGTGTACATATGTATTTACATACTTGCTATCATTACAAATACTTACAGAGACACACTTGCCATAAACTAGTGTGGGGTGGAGTAGGAAGCGGATGTCGAAAGAATTACCCCACAAATCGCAACAAAAATACTCAGAACAAAAAAAAAAAACAATGAAATTAACCAAGAAAAAAGTAAAGAAAACATATTGTCATATACATGTGTATGTATGAGTGTTGAGTATATATAGTTTATATGTATGTACTTACAAAGACAAATACCGAGATCTAGTTATATATATATATATATATGTATATATAGAGGCATATATATAGAGAGAGAGAGAAATATATAAATTGAGAGAGTATTGTTGTTTTCCTTTTTGGTTTTCGTGTCAAGCCATTTTGTCTATACACGGACTAATGTTAGATTTTTTCCCCCCCGTTTACACTAAATGTTACAAATCGACACAAACACAGACTTATGTACATGAGTGTGTGTGTGTGTGCGTATGTGTCTGTATGGGCATGTGTGTCCTGTATCTGAGTGTGTGTGTGTATGTGTATTTGTCCTGGATTAACCATTGGGCAAGTGGCTAGGGCCCTCCATTTTTGGGGAGAAGACATTGAAACACTTTGAAAGCGGTGACAAGAATTCTCCCGAACCAATTGTGTTCCGCTCTTAAATATTTGCCTGCTGCAATTTACTCCGGCCCTGTGTGTCCTTGGGACGGAGGCCATAGTTTGTGGTCGTTTTGAGGAAATCTCCTAGGTTGGTTTTATTTAGATTTTATTTCGTTTGCAATTTGTTTTTTTAACTTTGTTCTACTTGAATATTAGCCGGTAATATATGTGGGCACGTTTTTTCGTTGTCCGTATAAATTGAATTGGATTCTGTGAAAATAGTGCAACGAAAAAGTTCCAAAGCTAATTTCTGTCAGATACAAATCAAAACGATAACAGAAAAAATAAGTTCATGTCTTTTTCATTTCTTTCACTAAACCACAAACGGATCCGACAGCAGCTCACCAAATGGAGTACACCGAAGAAGCAATAATATTTAATAAATTTAATGAACTTTACTATCCCACTGTGTAGTTTTATCACATTCTGAGGGGTTTTGCTTTTTTTTGGCAAGGGGGGCCCAATTGTATGTCAGTGTCAGTATTTGGAGTCAATTCATGTGTTTTCCATTGCCCACATATGATTTCTGTGTATGTGTGTGTGTTTGTTTGTGTATGCAGTGATGAGTTTTTGTTGTTGCTATAATTAAAACTTAATTGAAATGATGTTTTATTCTCTTTATAGTATAGTAGTTTTAGTATTACATATTTTTCGTCTCTGTTTTTTTTTTTTGGAAGATTTAATTGTTTTATAAAATTTTATTTACGTTTTGTTTTTCGTTCGATTTGATAAAATGTGTGTGTGTGTGTGTTTTTTTTTGGCAGTTCGCTTTACAGAAATTGAAGAAATAAAATTTAATTAAAAAATGATGACGATGAGCATATTTTATTTACATTATTTCTGCTTCATTAGGAGTTACATGACTTTTTTCGTTTGTTGCTGTTGTTCACAATTTGCATATTTCGTTTTTTTTGTTTGTTTTTGGAGTGGGGGAAGTGGGGATTTTTGTTATTGTTTTGTTAATTTATCTACTTGTTTAAATTGTATTTATTTGAATTTTATTTAAATGCTAAAAACTTAACAATCTCATTTCAATTATTTTGGGTTCGTTACACCTATTATTTGTTTTGCTTTCATTATATTAATTTTATTATTATTAAGTACTATTTCTATATGAAAAATTGAAATCACTCGTCTGAATAGAAGAATTACACTAAATTTATTTACATTTGCAGTTGAATGCATTTAAATACACTTGTTGTCTTGCTGGGTGGGGCATCGATCTGGGCCATTGTATTGCGTAGATTGATGCCACTCACATCATTCGTTTGATATTGACTTTACACATTTGTTGTTTGTGTACTTCTTGCCACTTCTTTTATTGTTTTTTCTTCATCTTTGTTTATTTACTCTTTACTCTTTAATTAATATTTTGTTGTGTGTATGTGTGTGTGTGTGTTGTTTGGATTCGTTTATTATAAGTTATCCCTAAACCGTTGCCTGTCTGTAGCCAACCACAAGCAGCAGGATGAATGGAGGTGGGTGTGTTGGTGTTTAGTCCACAGAGACGTTCGTGCATGTGTGTAATAATTGTTGAGTGGAGTCGGTGTGTTTCCTTTCGAGTGTGTTCGTTTTTATTATCGTGTTCTTATTTTCCTGTTCATTTAACATTTATCTCCTGGCCGCAATCACAATCGCAATTATTCAATAGCGGATATCCTCCCTCCTGCTCATATCTCATATTACCGACATGCAGCGAAACACAGAGCACGGCACAGTGCAGCAAAAACAAACAAAAAAAGAAACAGCTGAGCAAAAATCAATTAATGGCTTATGGTCATTAGTCGTTCTGCCTGGAGACTGGCCAAAGCCTGTCAAAACTCTGGCTGTAGTCGAAGTCGACTTTCCAGGTGAAAAAAAAAGAACTCAACAATAGAGTTGTAAAGTTAAGCACAGGCATAGCTAATTCCAACCACGGTGCCTAGTCATGGTTTGATGGCTTTGTGCTGCAGGATATGTGGATTAATTCGCAATTAAACTCATTAAAAGAAATAGTATATTTTGTGATTTGATTTTCGTGGGTTTTTATGGCACAAAAGCCAATTAAGGATATGATTTGAGCTTCCTGTAAGCGGAAAGTTTAATATCTGTTGAAGTCCAACTTAATGGACTTGCTCAGAGCTTAAGCCATTTAAGAAGAAATGGGTTACCCTCAAACATTAGGGTAAGTTTTGGTTCATTTTTACATTTAATTCATACGTTAAATCCCAAGAGGATCTGCTAGCTGCAAATCGTATTTTGTAATCGTTTCGAAAAGGGAGAAAAAAAAACATGCAGGAATCATTATCCCAGTTCAATTGGCAATGTACATTTTTCCACATACATCCCATTACAAAAAAAGCACAAAGTCGACTTCAAATGTGTAAAAAGACTAGACAGAGAGAATATAGAAAACAAACGATATACTTTAGAGAGTCTGTGAATTCAGCAGAGAATCTGTAAATCAATAAAAAAAAAACACCAAAGTAGACAAGGACAACACAAAGCTCAAGAACTCCATGACAACACTTTGACGCGAAAAGTTCTTTTGAATACCCGCAATAAGTTCCAACACTGTGACTATTTATGTTATGAGTTAGTTAAGTTTTTTTTTTATTCAGAGTATAAATAATTGTATGATGCCAATTGGTTTTATGAACCCAATAATTTATGTATTTTTATACACCACACTGTGATGTTGGATCTTAACACTTGGCGCTGCTGTTCGTGATATATGAGACGTGCCAGAGAATTACTATCTGAATCGATTGATGTTCTATATCCGCATGTCCAGCAAAGGATCGAGAGTATTTGTGAACTAGCTTACTGTTGTCAAACGTACAGGTACCGATTTACGATGTACGCCACTATTTTCTACATCACAATAATGCAAATGGTAATGAGTAATCGTGATTGGACATTGTTCCTTATTACCAGATACCATGCAAATAGCTCTTAAATCCTTTCCAGAATTACGTTAATTACGTCTGATGTGCAGTCAAAGCAAATCGTTTAAATTTCAACTGTGTTTGCAAGTATTTGCCAGAATTCCAAATGTTGCCTCTGTTCAGGGATGGCATTCGGAATGTCCTCACAATTACATTAGCCACACATTTTAATTACATCGCCGGAAACATATTCCCATTTGAGTTTTGTATTGTAATCTCTGCGGAGATCCACAAGTGGTGAATAACATTCGTTATTCCCACAAAATAAAGTCACAGAACACTTCCACTTCGTATGCCGTTCATTTGCATGCATCGTAATCGTAATCCTGACTTTAAGACATGGCCCGTTCGTTCATTGGTTCGGTGACAATGCTTTGCATAAGTCTTGCACTCATACGCTGGCATTCATCTTGAGAAGAGCACACATACACACAGACACGTCTGTGGAACCAAGTGTATCATCAAATGAAATATTGTGTTTGTGTGTGTTTGTGATAATGGCCAATGGCAGCTGTATTAGTTTGAAGTGTGAGTGCGAGTGTGAATGTGTATGTGGATGTCGACGCAAGAATGAAGCAGTGACTAGAAGCACTAAGTTACCCGTGCAACGAGCAGTGGTAGAGTTCATGATTGTTGGTGGTAATTACATTTAAATGCATATTAAAGTGCTTACTTCACTTGATTACACACACACACACACAGAAACACACGTACACACTCCCAGACGCACATCTAGTCATACACTTGTCTGACAAGATTAACTTGCACACACACACACACACAGATACAGAGTGATGTTGCTAAAGTGTAAGAATTTAAAAGACATTAACGTTTGAATTCGATTGTACGGCATGCGAGTTTTTGTGTGAATCCTTAGACCTTTTTACCATCCTGACCTTATGACTAGTTAAATTTTAATTTGTTTTATCCTTTCGACATTGCCCATGTGTCGCTGTATGTGTGCCACAGAGAACGTTCGGCTGTCGGTCCATCCGTTTGTCTGTATGAGTGTTAAGTTTTACTTGTTCGAATGATAATAGCATGTAAATTAAAACATTTTTTGTGTCCTTTTTGCATATCATCTCCCTCTCTCTCTCTCTCACTTCCCCTCCCCTCTCTCTGCCTCACCCACCATGCTGCTGATTCTCTTTAAAATTTAAATGTTTCTTTTCATTATCTGTTCAAATTTGTCCGAACATATATTTCATTGCGTGCCAGTGTATGTGTGTGTGTGAGTGAGAGATAGAAGGGATTTACCAAAAGCATTTACTACTACTACTTGGTAAATTCTTGTACTTTTTTTCTGGGGGGCTTTGTTATCGTGCTACATTTGCAAAGGAAGTTATTACAAGTTTTAATAAAATATCATTTGATCTTTGGCAATTGCTGGCTGCTGAGCAGACATAGAGACTAGCCCAGAATGCCGTATCACTACGCAAGTGAGGCAACATATGTATGTACAGACAATTGCGAATGGTTGTCGGTATCAGGGTGGTGTGCACATTCCATGTTTGTTCGAAGGAACATGGATTGCATTGCAGGTATGGGCCCGGAAAGCCATAAAAATATGGTCTGATCCAGCTTCGAGAAGTCTCTCGGTGTGTATGGGCAAATTAAATGTGAACATTGTAATTACCGATTGCCGGGAAAGTACATGAACTATTGAATAAACAAACTTAAATACATAGAGTATCTATGTGTACATTATGGGACACTATAGGCAATTGCGGGCTGGTGTTGGCTCCAGTGAGACTTTTGTCGTGAGGGCTGTGTCCTGCCAGTGGACGAGTATTTCCCACTTGACATCACAATAGTGCCTTATCCGAAGAGCGTTGTGCAAACATTTTGTATTCATTTTTTCTCGAACATCTAAGATCATCATCAATGACTGCAGATGTTTGAAGGAGTTCATTGGTTGCCATTTTTGGCACCACAAACAGGACTTACGTAATGAAAAGTACTCAATACTAGTACCTCACCAACTTTCATTTGCTGAGAAACCTCCAGATCCCAGAAACCTCTGGTCCTGATATTGTCCTAATGTGTTCGAAATCTCTTGAGGTCATGATCTTTATAAAAACAAACATCACAATGTAAAGCAAGAGATTCCATAAACCTCTGCCAAATGACTGCACACTCTTGCTCGCTCTTTTGGACTTTCATTTTCCTTAAATATTGGAAATGTACACAACATGGAAAATATGGTCAAGAGAGAGAGAGAGAGGTCCCATTTTGTGATCCAACTACTCGATTCACTCACGATGTCTTACATGGGTATATATCTTGAATTGATTTTGTCTACTCGCAACAAACCCAACTGGGAATCGAACAAGTGTGTGGACTTTGAAAAAATACATTCCTTTATCCCACAACTGCACGTTGGAGGGGGAGCTTTTATGTACTTCTGTGGTCTGTTTAGTTGAATATCGAACCCAGTTCAGTCTCATTTAGGAAAGTGCATTCATCCACATAAGTATAGTTGAAAGTCGAAATAACAAAAAGAAAACTATACTCTGCTGCCAACGTTTCGGGCGACTCCTCGTACTGTGCAAATCATCATTGAAATCAGTTGGTGTCTGGGCCAATGCACTTCCTTGCCGTAGCAGAAACAAAGGAATCCCCTTGCAAATATGCAATATCAACAAATTTGCATTTGCTGCCGTAGCATGCATGCAATTATAGCTCCATGCCACATCCGGACACTGGGCACTGGGCAGTGACTGTGCCAGTTAGTTGTCTCTTCATTGTGTCGTCGTAGAGTACAGAGGCGATACTTTAATTTGTTGTAACTATTAATACATTTATAAAAGGAAATTGATACGTTCTGTGTACTTTTGTTCATTCGGAACTTGCAACAGAGATTACACTTGCAATTTGTTGCCCGAAACTTATTTCGACATCAGCCCACAACAAAAATGTTCGCCTCCTTTCACATTCATAACTTGTGGACGGGGAATTTGTGCATATTTCTATTGCATGAAAGTGTTGCACACAAACATTTGCTGTTAAGTTCAAATGCATTTATCCACACATAAATCTGACAAAATTCTTCCAGATAACTGCAACAGAATGAATAATGCAGTTTTGTAAATTTCTAAAAATGCATGTTGCATTTGCATTTGGTCATGGACTTGGAGTTGTCTATTGAAAAATATACAGGACTTTTAGTAAAACCACATGCATTAAAGATTCCGACTGTATCACATGCAATGCATTGTCTAAGGACGAAATGTAAACAATCGAAGGTGGGAAGTTCCCCCGCGTAGACTCAAATTATCCTGTAGGATTACACCCACAGCAGTTTTCAGCAAATGCACTTCATGTCACCCCGAGAACTCGTCCGTGTTGAAATGAGTGCACATCAATTTCTCTAATTACAGTTCATTAAATATTTATTGCAACAGCCGGCCTACAAATTTACAGCATTAAGTCACACACAGGACTCACACATTAGTGTCTCTGTATTTTGTAGCGTTTAATAGTCTCAAGTGTGAATGTCCTTGTGTAAAACATGCACGTTGACCAACGCTCACTTATACATGCAAATTCATGTATGTGATTTCACAAAAAAAAAAAAACCAAATGCAGAGAGTGAAGTTCTGTAGAGAAAATGAAAAACTGCACTCCACTGCAAAAAGTCGAAAATATGTATTATTCTGTTGAGGTGACCATAGATCGAACATATTATTTCATTAAATTTTCACTTTCAGTTTCGTAAAAGTAGGAAGACTTTTACAAGACACTGTACCCTACTTAGGGTGACTAAGTTGGGAACAACGATAAATATCGGAAAAATTGTTTCGTAGGTTGTCGGTAACTAAAGATTGTCTATGAGTCTGATAACTGGAACTGATACTGGAAGTACAAGTTCACTGAGTCGGCTTCGCAAATGTGCTGTATAAATGTTAGCCTTCCATGGCTGCCCTCAATGACATCAAACCGGACACAAAATCTGCGCCGATCTTACAAGATTTGTTGATAGGGGATCAACTCAAAGACGATTAACGGCTGTAAAAAATAATCTGCTCTCTCTAGAGTTGGATGGTGCTGAGGTTTGCTCATACTCGGGCGGTCTCTTATCACAATTAAAATGCTCTGCTCTTATCATAATTGAAAAAACAAAGTCTTTCGGTAGTTTCTTCTTACTAAAAAATACCAAACAAAATTAATACTCAAATAGAAATGACAAACAAAAATTAAGCAGAAACTTAATTACCTTTAGAGATACTCCCTATTGTAATGAGGGCGGGTGAGATTGGTCTTGGTGTAACACCAGGCAAACTTCAATTCAATTGCAGTGTCCACAACCGCCTGACATTGTTAACCAGTTGTTTTGTTCTATTTCAAGATAAAAACCTCGAACTATAAGTTCACCTATGACAATTTCCGTTATCATAATCGAAATTCGGTTATGAGATTTAAGCAAATCTTCTTTAACAATTGCCAAGATTATTGTTAAAGTGTAGGGGCATTGCCCCCACTGAGAGATGGGCATCATTTTAATTTACAATCTGGCCACAACTTAACACTGATTCGCTCTCTTGGTGTATGCGAATGTTTTTGTTAGTTGTCGAAGAGAAACCTCCCAACGAAAAGCCAACAACTTTTCGAATTTTAATTATTGCAAAACCGAAATAAAAATAAAAGAGAGAACAAAGAATATGAATAACGAACAGTGCAATAACATTGGGCTGGCATAAATGGAAGTTGGCCCAGTGACGTTGATATTAAAACTGATGCAGTCGAATTGGAATTTAAGAACAAACAAAGGAATGGAAATTATTTAGAAATGTAATAAAACAACAAATGGGTGCTGTAATTTCGCATACACTCGCAGTCTGGTTGCGTGTGAGTTCTGCATGTTTTTATACACACACACTCACACATGCTGCACCTTTTGTTAGTGGCCTGGTAGGGGAGTTATTAAAATACAGCTTTTGCTGCAAAGGATATGAAGACCGGATTCACAATGGTTTGCATTCGACACCAGAAGGCTCACACACACTTACGCTACCGAAGCTGTGAAAAATGTTTATCACTGTGACTAGAACATGTGAGAATGTCTTTCTGGCTGTGTGTAGGTGGGGCTGTGTGTTGTTTGTTTGCTGACTTAGGTAACAGATGTTGGCTTCTTCAAGTCGTTTGAGTGTTAAGATTGATAACATTTTTATCATTTCAACAGTGCATTCATCCATCCATCCACCCATCCGTCCTTACGACCGACCAACCAACCAACCAACCAACCCAGCCAGGCAGCCATCGTTGTATTCTTTTGTTGGGAGACTTTGAGAGCTCAGCGCTTTAGTCAAAGTTGTCCATGTAATGCTGCTGCATGAAAATAGATAAATAATGTGCCAACCAGCCAACAAAATAAAAGGGAGTAACTTTGCTTTATTCCGCTTGTCCGTCTTCTATTCATTTGTGCTTAGTAAGTACTCCAGTGCAGGGATTCTGTTGCTCACATCCTAAGGACACTATCAGATTTCTTTCGATTTTCCTCCCTACTTTGTCGACAGTTTGGCAAAAATTTTAATGTTTTGCCATCTACTTTTTTGTGTGTGTTTCAGTTTCTCTCTTTCTCTCTGCCCATCCACAAGCTAAGTGATGATTTGGCAGGTTTTGCTGATGTGGAGGCGAATGATAACTCGCTCTGAAGAAGAGTTCAATTCATTCCCTTTTCAAATTCACTGTCGATAAATATGAAATTTTCATTAGAACGGAATGACTTTCGTGTGTGCGGGTGTATTTTTTTTTTTTTTTTTGAGAAAATTCATTAAAATCCATATCCGGCAATCTTTTTGTGAAATTTAAAAAAAAAAAACGTTGTTGTTTGTGAATGAAATGAGCTTGAAAGTATTTAAGATAAATTCATACAATAAGGACTGTTGTATTTAGAATGCCATTAAAACCCTGAGCACTACCACGCATGTAGCTGAGGATGCTGGTGATATATACATATGCATGTATTAAAATTCGATACGCTTCGCAAACTTCCTAAAGGAAAATTGTTGTTTTCAGAGTTGATCGATTTAATCGTCATGCGAAATCATCGCACGTGACTCAAACGAAAATCATTACAGACAACCTGAGTTTGATGTGATCACTGGATGAAGACACTTGAAATACATTCCTAATCGATTTATATGGGACATCTAGGAAAGGCATACACATTGTCCATAACAATTTACATGGTCTTTCAAACATAACTTCTCTTAGTCTATTCTGAACAGTCTTGACCCATTATTACAGAATCAAAGCTTGGGCCAAACTAGTGCCGACCATTGGATGAATGTATCCTTTTGGGTGAATTCGAGGATTCTCGATCATATTAAGACACATTGAAATGATATCAGTGGAAAATAAAGGTGCTGCCAATGAGACACACCTCTCACAGAGTTCTACAGATGTGAAGGTGGACAAACATTTGTCAGGAGACAGACATACGATAGATATCAATGGCAAAAGTCATCTAGTCGCATTTGTAAGGAGACCACAATATGACTAAGGGTCACAGACACATCCGTCTCTTACAGTTTTGTTTACTGACACTGTAGACGGCTTTTCTCTGCTTGCTTCGTCTGTGGTCTTAGCTCGGACTATGTCCACTGGAGACTGTAGGTAGACATCGTCTTCTATAACGCCAAAAACATCTATTCAAGCTATTGTAGTGCTGCACTTTTCAAAAGTATGAAATTTAACAGGAGATACAAATACATTCGTAATGTTTTAACATACGCACGCGTGTGAGTGTGTGAGGGGCATGGAATATAAATGTTTGCTTTATTTCACAGTCACGCTCACTTTGCCTGTCACTCACATGTGTGTCCCGATGTAATTTCCAGATGTCAATGATACCGTTGCGTTGTCACTTTAAGTTCCCAGATCTCAAACGTACGATATTCTCCAAACAAGTGCCGTGCGTTTCCCCGTATAGGTCTTAAAAATTTTATTTTAATAGACTTCCATTTGGAGAAAAATCAACAACAATCTTATACTATTGCCTCTACAACATTCTTATTATTATTATTATCATCGCCATCAACGCTGTTATTATCTTTTCAGACAATGGCAAAGTACTGCGTGGCGGCAGGGGTACGGGTCTATTTTTATTCACACATCCACACACACACATAAGTACATTCGTACATGTACGAGTTTACCTACTATAGATTCCTAGTGCTGACGACAATGAGACAGGCACGAAAAAAGGGCGAAGAAAAAGAGAGAAAAAAACAATAACCACCATCGACCCCATTATCATCATCTTTTGTATTTAATGTTTTAAAGGATACGCACACATACGCACCCATACGCACATTAAATGGAAAGTGTTTTTATTTAAATTTCATTTTATGGTATTTTTTGCTTTGTTAGCATAATTTTCAATATTCCCTGGCACAAGTGGATACCCCAGCCACCAGCTGATACACACATAGTATACCCGCACCCATGAACCCACCCATGTCTGCCTGTATGTGTAGAATGAAATTTATATACAAAACCAATTTCCATCATTGGTTGTGCTCGGTGTTGCTTTCTTCGCTCTTTCAGATTTGTTTCTGTTAATCTTAACGGAAAACAAAAGACCAAGACAAAAAAAACATAACTTTGACATTTCGTTTAAGTAAGTGTGCGTGAGTGCGTGTTTGTGTGTGTGCGTGCATGTATTTGCCATTGCCAGAGTTATTATCATTTTGTTGTGTGAGTCGTTTTCATTAATATCGCATAAAGTGCCAAAAAGAAGATCGTAAAGTTTTATTTTGTCTGTGTGTGCATACATAAATTTATGAAAAATTGATAAGCATTTTAATTTATTTCTCAATTTCGAGAACAAACAGAACGGCACAAGACAACAACACAAATCGCCTTTACTCGCTTCGCATTCATGATGATGTTTGCATTACGAAATTTTTATTACATCGATTTTTATCATTTTCGCATATTCACATTCACATTCGAAGTCAGAGTCGGTGATGGTTATCTAGACCACACAGCCACTTTGATGAAGTGTGGTTTCTGGCAACTCCCACGGAATGACAACATTTTGATTAACTTTAAGATATTGACTCTTGGTAGGCAATGTGAATCGGAAGGTGCCTATGAAAGTCTACGGGCCTCTCAGTTTTCCATCTCGATTTAGGCAAATCTATTGTAACATGAAACGGATTTTATTAGCAGCACTTGGATCAACTCTAGATCATTTAGTAATGTAAGGGCTCTGAATACAGTTCAAATAGATCTCCCTTCTTTTTGGAGATTTATTTGCAGTCGAGAAAACTGCTCTTTTCCGAAGTTATAAAAAATTAAGGAAAATTGAACCAACAGGTTTAAAGATATGCTAACTGGTAGATGGAGTTTGCAGAGAATACTGGACCGCAGAATGTAGACTCGAAATGTGATATTGGCTGATGCCACCACGAGTTCTTGTTGACTCGCTGGTTAATGCGATAGCATCCGAAATTAAGAAATGGAATTCCTTGGGGCTGGACATGGTTTCTGCAAATAATATAAATGGTCAACCACATACGAATGAAATGTGCATTTTCAAAATGGAAAACATTTCATGCTATGGAATTGGTTGAACAATCAGTGTGGCCTTAAAATAGTTGGCTATTCTATTGTACACTCACCATTTCGTTCAAACTGAATATTTTAAGTGATCCTTCCCGCCTACCCATTCGACCCTTATAAACTGTGCAGTGACGAAATTTATAACTACCAACTGTTGTCTTTGATATCTTCCAATTTCAGCATTGACAATCAAACAAAATACCACATTCGATATTTGAAACTCATTCCAGGTGGCGAACTCCTTCGCCCACCTTTTGCAGCTCAGCTCAATTTACATGGATTTTATATGCGCAACTCTTTAAATGATATCATCATTCGTCCAGCATAAACTTAAAAAACAATTTAGGGGATTTTCACGTACTTTTTCTGGTGAGGTTTTTCTTTTTTGCGTTCACTTTAATTGCATTTTAATTTTGCACTTTTTAATGTTGAACGTTTTAACTTTAGCCAGTCTTATTGTTTACAGGAAAAAGTTTACAGTGTGTATTGCTGTTGTTGTCGGTGCACTTTGTACGTTTAAAGTTTACACAAACAAACATGCATGTGTACATACATTTGTATGTATATACACTTGCGTACGTATGTATGAGTAGTGCATTACAGGCGAGTAATTAAACATCGAATTAAAGTAGCATTTTTGGTTTAAATTGAAGAGTAATCAGAAATGGATTTGCCCTCGTTTGTACAACAATTTGTTTGTAATATATGAGATTGGCACTGGCACATAAAGTCTGATTGCATTTCACCCTACAACGGAAGTATTCGACCGGTCGAAAGTGTGTTTTTCTCCATCGATTGCAAGAAGTTTAGCCGCTCCATAATGGCAGCATTCTACCGAGGATACGGTAGGAGCAGTAATGCTCCATGGCATGACTCTCGATCAGTGAATCCCACTCAAGACATTAAGCATATCTACTAGAAGGATGGCAAACTTAAACAGAATCTAGGGCTTGACCTGTGCTTGTAATTTGGCATAGGGTCCGTTGAGCTGACACCGCGTCTCGTGAACTGATATGCAGTCCATGGATGCAGTTTGAGTGGTTATTCCACATAGATTGACAGAACTAAAGGTGTGTTACATTGTCTTTCAGATTATTTTTAATTCAAATAATTCCGACAAGAATCACACACACACACAAAACATCTTGTCAAGTTTTGAGACTCGTATGGGTACCGCCTCACCATTTTCTTCAGTCAAAATCTATATTTTTTTCCTCTCAGCCCAAAATGAATCCCTTTGGACCGTTCATTTGTTGTGACAATCCATCAGTTTTGGTAATGGAGTTTTGAACTCATTTATTTCGACATAATCGCTCAATTTCCCTTTTCGATGTCGAAAGTATTATCCTTGAATTTTGAATTTCTTGAGCTCCTTAAAACAGAGCACGTGTTGGTGGAGGGCTCACATCTTACCATGGAACCGTCGACTGAACTCACATATGGTTATGCCAAACGGGTTTTCATTGGACAGCAGAAACTGCAATAGCTGAGGATCCTTCATCCACAATTCGTATGGCGTCTGTACATGTAATGTTTGTTCTACGTGCGTGTCAAATTTACTCAATTTCGGATACTTTGCAGCTGTTACATGCAACAAAGCAAATATTCCATAGTTTCGTCTTCTTTTGACGACATTTTCAAAGTGTGGCATGCCATGCCGAAAGGATCCATTATGAGCACAAGTACGTATAGGAATTTAAGCACTTTAAAACATTTAATGAAATGTTTCCTGTGGAATTCACATAATATAATATTTTGTAAGTGATTTTTTTTTCACGTGAGTTTTCCTTAACGCCTCCTTGAGCACTCATTGAGGCGTAGCAATTGTTGTTTTCATTACCGGGGAACAGTCGGGCAGGGGAGCGGGGCCACAATCACATCTACTCATTCATACACACACACACAGACACACTCACCCACATGCAACTAAATATGAAAAAAAAGGGGGGCTAATTGTTTCATATACGCATAATCATATTATAGGGATCCCGGGTTGGATTACATGGACTGCCTGGTGTTAGGGGTGGGCAGTGGGTTGGAGGTCTTTAGATGTGGCGTTACGCCAAGTGTTACACAGAAAAATGTCGCAATGTTGCCTGGGCAAAGAAAAGGTAAAAGCATCCGGCATTGGCAAACTTTAACAATGACACAAACAACAACAACAACAAAACGAGAAACAAAGAAAAAAATGAAGAAAAAAAAGTACGGAACAGAGTAAACGATGTATGAATTAAATGGTTGAGTGTACAACTAGTTTTGTTTTGTTGTGATATTCCATGTTTCGGGGCTCGACTTTGGCCAGTCGAGCATGCGGCGGAGAATAGTCTCGCTTGACGTGATGGCGTTGATGATGTTTAACGGGGCGATGCTGCAGCAGAAGCCGCTTCTTTAGTGGCACGCTTAAAGTCACCAGCCAGAACAAGCTGATGTTTTATGTGTGTGTGTGTGTGTGTATGGGTGTGTGTGTATTTGTCTAAGTACGCAATTTTTCGCAAATCCCTTGGGTGCAAGTTCATTGGTATCTCTAGGAGGGGGTAAGTGTTTAAAACGCTTTTCTCAAAGAAATTAAAGGACAAAGTAGTCTTCGTCGTCGGCACAGTTGCTTCGGTTTCCGTTACCATCAGAATGTCCCCGGGACGGCAGATAGAAAGGACACTGCGACTCCTGTTATTGATGTTTGCTGTAATTGTGGCGGCCGGTACGCTCTCCTACTGAAAATGTTGGCAGTGAACTTATTGTGGTGCTATGTGTCGGTGAAATGTGGGTCTGGGTCTGTGTATTTTGTGTGTGTGTGTGTGTGTGTGTTGCTGTTGGTGCGTTTGGAGATCAATTTCACTTGTTAGTTGTTGTGGACTTTTGAAGTCCTTGTTACAATCCAATTAGTGTTCAAATTTCGGCTAAATTTACATTTTGTTTCTTTGTTGTTCGCTTGTTTGGCTATGTGGGTGTGTGAGTGTGTCTGTATGCAGTGTATTTGCTGTTGTTGTTGTAGTATGTTACGCCATGTTGAATGTGTCAAATTTGAATTCAAACGTGTTGTTCGTTTTGTTGGGCTGTTGTCCGAAACGAAAATTACGTTGCACGCATTAATTTCAGTGCCGGCATCGGCCTTGGTGGCCTTAAGGAAGAGTCCTTCAGTCGGAATACTCCGTAAATGCTTACGTACTTGTATTCTTGTTTTTATCATGACGTTGTTGCTTTTTGTTTGTCCGCGTCTTTTGGCCGTGTTTGGGGTTTCGACTAGAGCGCATAAATCTTTTACGCTTTGTTTCTTTTCGTTAAGTTGGTCATTCGTGAAGCAATCAGTGACGTGGGCGGTGGGCGGTGGGCGCAAGTACCCCACCGACAAAACGGCGGCCGCGATGCGTTTATTGTTTAACAATTCCCATCAAGAATTATCTGAATTTTAATTTGTCCTCTACCACCCACTTCGAAACATTGTCACTGCATGTTAGCAGCCTTTTCCTTTTCCTTCTCCTTCTTCTCACTCGAATGTCGCTGTCAGTTGACTGAGTGTGAGTGACTAAATTTATTTACATAAAAACTAATTTGTAACTTATCAGAGTGTACACTGTACAAACTGTGCTTTGGTTTTTCGGTACGTTGTGCCTGATCAAACGCGATGCATAACAACGAAATATCCCGTCTTGATGTCCCAGAAGCAAAATCAACAATTTAGAAATACCAGTATGGGAAAGAATTAATCCCGACGCTGAGGCGACGACAGATTTCTATATCGTAAAGTAGGAAGGAGTAAAGTGGGTGTATAAAGGAAGGCAAATTTACCTAGTCCACCTAGGCAATGGTCCCACAGAATGAAAAGCTACATAAACTAATTGAAATGGTCTATTGTTAACTAAACACATTGAAAATGTTTAGGCTCAAAGTGGATAGACGATGAACTCGGCGAAGGTTAGACCATGGAGCTTAGGATTCAAGAGAGAGGGTGGCCTCTTTTCAACATTACCCAAGCGAGTCTTAAATGATTTGGTACGACTATAAATTGTGACACTCACACAACACATACAATTAGGTCACAGGACATAATAAGGTCACCTGACTGACCGACACGGTTGATCAGGGACATCGTGTTTACTACAGAGAACTTGTGTAGTAACCAAAGAGAACTTCCCACCTTCGAATTAGTTAAAAAAAAAAAAATAAACCAAAGCCGGGTTGGCGAAAAAGAACTTTTCGTTTATACTGAAAAATAACTGTTTTGTGGGCACAATTTAGATGTGACTTGTAGGCGATGCCTCTCCTTGAGCAGGAGGTTTATTTAATATTAGCGAATTTTCTTAACATTAAAAGTCATGAAAAAATCAATAAATCAATACGTTCTGCAGTCACTTTTCCGATTAGAAACTTTGCTTGATGGATTCTGAGGAAGGCAGTTTGGAAAGAGTTTCTGTGCTGGTCGAAAAATAGCAACCAGTTTGGATTAGCACACACTTCATAGATTCCAAATCCGAAGGTAGGCTTCGTTCGCAATTGTACTTGAGTGGCTGGCTCTTTGTTTTGCGGAAACCGATGCAGACAATCTGTCCTAACTTGCGGATAAATCACCGGTGAGTGCTACTAGTGGCTAAAGGATGCCACTGGAGGATAGAACATGTTTGGCTTGGCCAAATATTATTTTGTTTGTGGGCTCATTCGTTGTGTTGTTGTATTTTGGCTTTGTTAATTCTAAGTAAACTTGGTGTCACCTCACAGAGATTTGTTTCTTTTGTGTAGGTATGTGTAGCTGCCGAGATTTTCTTTTTTTTCGTTTTGTACTCGTATTTGCTTTGTTTTAAGTGGGAAATCTGCTAAACATTCATACATTCGTCTACACGTACACTCACACATACTCGTGTATAGTATACATATATGTATGCGTGTGTGAGTAGCCGTTAATGTTTACATTTGGCTGTTCACTAGGGGGAATCGAGCTTAAGATTAATTTTGACTTATACTTATCCGACGAAGAAATGCATGCCTCATTCTCAGTAGCGGGGCGGTGGTGGCGGTGTAGTTTCCGTGATTACCGTCAACATGGCCCCCTGTGAGGCATCCTACAGCTATACGAGGTGACCGTCGGCATCGGTGAATGCTACGGTAGCACCGCCAGCATTGAATGTGGTCAGACTGTGAGGATTTGTGGGATCGTAGGCTGCACTGGCGGTCATAAGCAGGTTATTACTAATGCCAGCTGATGTGGGTATGTTTAGCATTTGCAAACTGCCAGGAGGTCCGGGCATTGTCACCATTCCCGTATTTATCAGTGCAGGCTGCTGTTGGAGCTGGTGTTGGTGCTGGTGCTGGTGTTGATGTTGGTGCTGGTGCTGTTGTTTGTTGCGATTGGGATCCTTTAGGATGCTCTGCGGTTGTTTGGGCGTTGAGCTGGGCACCGACATCAGACTTCCATTGCCCACACTAGAGGTTGTAGTCAGGGTAGACGAGGTAGATGATATATTCAGGGGGTGCAGGTCATGCAGCAAATGCACCCCACCCATATTGGTGGTGGTGTGGTGGGTGACGTCCGGCTGTGGTACATTGGACACACCCTTGAGGATGCCACGCCTTAATGTGCCGGTGCCACCGTTGCCCATGGGAGGACCTGCCGCCAGTATGGTGCCACTTATCATAGAGGCCTGCGACACCGGCTGCAGATGGGCCATTGGCATCGGTTGGGTGAAATCGATTTGAGCCGCATAATCCTGCGAAAGAAACGACAAGAACATAATTAAAAACAAACAATCAAAACATGACAAAACTAATTTCTATTGCGAGAGGATACGCCGCCATCCACATTCATTCAAAAGTATCCAAAACAAAATGAAAACTCTAATAAAACACACAGTTACACTTGAATATCTGCGTACAGTTCTGTGTCCCATTTTCATAGCAATTTATCCCCAAGTCCTTTTTGTTCGCTATTTTCTTGGGAAAATTTATACTAACCGACATTTTAATGGGAAAACTTTTACATGTGATGAGCTTCTCCCTCCACAATTTTACCAGAAAACAAAATACGACAAAACAAAAACCACCAGCAAAGAGAAACAGAAAAGGAAGAGCCAACAAAAGACCAGAACGTCATATCCAGTTCTCCCAACAACCTCTAAATTGTTTATTTGTTGATGCTGGAGTTCATGCCAAAGTTAGTTTTCTCCTTCCTTATCCTTTAGTTTTGTATGCTTGTTTTTCTAACTGGAAGATAAGTCAGAGAAGACAGAGCTTCGTGTTTGTTTCACAGTTGATGAAAAGAAGTAAATACTTTTGGTGTATTCTTTGGTCATCTCACAAATTTGAATATGACAAACTAAATTCTAGTCTCCGGAAGAAAAAGAATAATAAAGTTGAAGGCCATTGCAACCGATCATGTGGCCTCAAAGTATGTCACATCATATTAGTGTCATGCCCTTAGGCAACGAAATTATATCATGGCAGAGGAACAATCGGACTAAAAAATAAGGAAAGTAGAATTTCTGACACTGTTCCGTTTAGAAATCCCTGCTGGGGATTCATGTGTAGGAGTCAGTAACTTGCACAGGGTTTTGGAACAGGTGTCTACATAGAAAAACCAGACATTAGGGAATCCTTCAGATTACCGGATGAATGTAGCGTCTTTCAAGCAGACATTCTAGCGGTATTGCGGGCTGTGGAGGGAATTTCCGTTAGCATAATACCGGAAGGAGATAACATTCCTTTCTACGCAAACCGTCAGCCATCATTGAAGGGTACAACAAGCCATCAGGTTTCGTCTAACTCTCAAACGAGAGTGGATTGCAATGTATCGAAGGCCATGTGGCCTAGGTTAGATATAACAAGTACAAGTGGGACTGGATAGAAGTGCTCAATAAGAGCGATGACCAGCAGATGGGATAACAGATCTGCAGATTTCTACAGGATGTGCAGGGCAAGAGGAGGAATGGGAGACAGTAGAACACATTGCGATTGTCCAACTTTGCAACGCCACAGACAAAATTGTCTAGGCGATCGATTCTTGGCTGAATTTGGGGACATCACACGGATAAGTGTTGGAAACATAAGTGTTGAAAAGCTAGCGACTTAATACCAAATAGTACTCCAGTCACTAGTAGACAAAAGCGTCTGTAGGGCATGCAGACAGGATGACGCAACATTAGAGCCTTTCCTCTGCCATTGCCCAGCATTCGCAAACAATAAATCCCATTTCTTGGGAAATGACTATTTAACAGACTTGACCCAACTCAGAGGCGCAGACGGGACAACAATTAAGGATTATGTCAACAGTACAGAGTTCCTAAAATAACTTTTCATAGAACAGTTAGAGCGCACAACAAGCCGAATACTGGCTTATGTGTGTGTCTAAGGACATGAGGCGGAGAAAATCTACCCCCTCTTCGCAACCTAACCTAACCTTCTCTTCTTAAGCTTACTTTCCTCCATGAAGAAGGGATCCTGTGGGTCTACGAGTGGAGATGCGTCTTCGGATGTATCACCCTTCCTAAACTAACCGTTATGTGAATATATAAGTAAGAATGCTTGTCAATGACTCATGTATGCATTCTTTGAATGCCAGGTCTATCAGGTAGTATTATTATGTCTCCCCTTTTTTTCAGTGAAATACGTTTTTCACTAAGGAGATTTTGTAAATAATAAATGTAATTTGAAATATTTCCAAAATGATCAGTTATTGCAAAGAAGTAATATTTTTGTTCAAAATTTCAACATTGCATTGCTGGCCCATCTAACGGGATGGCATGTCCAGTTTATAATTTCACAGCGTTTGCTCTTTAGTGTTTTTCAGAAAATAGTAAATTCAAGAAAATGCCTCTCCCTTTGAAATTCGTAATGTTCGTATTTATGCAATTATAAAACGCACACTAAAGGTTCAATTGTTTGTTGTTATGAATTAAATTGGCTTAAATTTGACTATTTCATTTATTTGCAATGTTTCTTTGTTTCGGGGGCTATTAAGCAGTTTGTGCGTTTGCGGACGAACCTTTTTGGAAATTATTGCCATTACGCGGGGTCAAATCACCGGGGTCCGTCCAGTGGCCGCCATGTATCCATGTGTACATTTGTACATATGTGCGTCTGTATGTGTACATGTTTTCCATTGAGTATATTTATTGTATGTATAGTTTAAATATGCACATATAGGTAGATATTGTCCTTTTATAAACTACAATTTATTAAAATTGATGTATGTATACCGTTATAAATTGTAAACACACCAGTTAACGAAATAAAATGGATTGGACGCGGTTAAGGGGACCCCCACAATTCTCCCTGTAGACCTGATGGACACACACACACGCACACACACATAGAAGCCTGGCAAATATGATTTTTGGTTACTATTTTTTGGTTATATTCTCTACAGCCTACATGCTGCATAAAGCACCAACCAGTGGTCTACGATTACGATTTATATGAAACCAGTGTCAGACCACCAGCACCAGCACCAGGACCATCAACCATGACATCGACGACTACCGCCGGTTGACATGCGTCAATATTTAAAGTGGGTGGAGCGAAAAACAAAAAAAAAAAAACAAAAAGCGCCGTAATCCTCATGAGTAGGAAAATGTAATGCAGTCAAGAGTAAAGTTTCTGATCCTGAACCACCAACAGGATTAAGCCCCAAAAGTTGATAACGCAGCAAGGCGGCATATGTATAATAAAGTGGGTCGAACAGTAATCAAGGTTCGTTAGCCAACATATCAGCGATCTCGTGGGTCCGCTCTGCAAATCGTTCAAATTCGGAACTTTTACTGGAATTTGTTGTCTAACACCTTTGTGAATGGAGCATTTGGATTGATTTGACCCAGCAAATGCAATTAATGTATTTTGATGTGGTTAGCCTACAGATTTTCGAATATACCTCGAATATACACGCACATAACCCGTGTTTGAGTGCTAGAAATAAGTTGGGGTAAAAAAAAAACAGTTTGAAAAAGTTACACCAGCATGAATCGTTTAAAAATTCGATGCCGGTCGTGATAAACGTCTACTAACACGCACAATCATTTGGTTTTCTTCTATCGTGACGTTTTTCGGTTACAAACCCAAGCTCTGGTCTAGTCCACATTTGTCGACGATGTCGATGTAATCTGCATATGCGAGGAGTTCTATTTTCTGAGTGCTTTTTCGAAATATTTTGATGGATTTGCACGACGTTGGGAGAAGTCGCTTCCTATTTTTCCTAAAGCCCTTTTCAGGCGTCTTGTATTCAGCTATTGTTTCACAAAGTAGTAGTTTAAAATAACGACCCACTCTAATGTACATACAGGAAACACATTCATGCATATGCTCTGCCTTTCATATTGTTATTTTTGCATAAATATCCAAATTGTCAGACTATACAAAAACACCATATGAGCTATTCCATATGCAATGAGCGGATACATAAATTCTTCACAATTTTGGTACAAAAGTTCATTTATGCCTGATGTAAACTTCCATTAAACATACTCGATAACGTATTTTCGTTTTGCGGTAGATTTTGAATACACTTTGACGAATTATTGTCTATTCTAGCATTGGGCATTTTGATACGCCCTTTGGGAAGTTACGATTTGTAATGGCAAAGGAGTGCTTAGCCAAATATTCACTCATGTATGTAAGTAGCTGAATTTATACAACTCGGTTAATCGCATTACTCATAGTAAACGATCCATGCAGTGGCCTGTAGTGTTTATAAATAAACTAGCCGCCAAAAGAAAAAAAAAAACTTTCAAATGAACTTGCTGTTGCGCCACTAATCTGGGCAATTAACAATGATTTCCATTGTCAGTATGGGGACTGGAAATGTTCGAAAAGCTAATTCGGATGGACACTCACATTAGCAGAGGTTTAGACATTGAAATTTTGTAATATGTTGTTGTTCAAAGTGAAAGGAAAACAATATACGAGAAGACTTTTAACACATGAACACACCGAGGCCAAATTTGGTAACAATTCTATGTCATTTTGTCAAGAATTGATAAACTACGTGATTCACTAATGCTGATACCATCAATACCCCAAAAGCTTACCAAGTAAACGCAGTAAACCAACCTAGTAAACCCGGTATGCCTGGGGGGCTAATTCGAGAATTCGCCTCTGCTACCTAATGAGTCGTATCACCCGGTGGAGATAACAACTCGACGTCGAGTCTACCTCTCCCCATGATTTTGGTCATAAATCACAGCCACCGCTAAGACAAAAACCCCAAGGGGCTCCTGAACAGCGGTACGAGAAACTTTGTTTCTATTCGTTTACCATAATTTATATCAGCCCATATTTCGAATACCATTTGCATAACTCATTGGTTCTGTCAACTGTGTTCACTTCATTCAGTAGAATATTGAAAGTACTCGTATTGCAAGCGACATTGTCACCTTGTCCTGGGTCTGGTATTGTATTGTAATGAAAGAAGCAGATTTGTCCTTCGCAGATCTGTCAGCACAAATAAATTGGTTTTATGAGTATGTGAAAGATATTTTTTCAAACAACTTCGATCGGCAGCTGGATTTGATAGATAGAGATGACCAATTCTCTCTTCGTTAAAACTTTGCACGATTTGTTCCAATGTGAACATCTGCACACAGATATAGATTCCCTGGAACGTTTCAATGATTACGTTTGCATGGGGTTTCAGTCGTATTCTGACCGACAACTTGAAAGGGAAAACTTTAAATCGCCCAGTAAACTCCTACGTACACAGCACCCACTGTTTTGTGGGATTCCAATCGCTGCATGTGTTTTTATTAGTTTCTTACGCTGCACCAAGCAACAGCCTCCAGATGGTGCATTTTATTGCTGCATGATGGGGACATACGATTTAATATGAGTCCCCATCCTTTTAGCGTTTCATTACGTATATCCCTTTGCCTGGAAATAGTTTTCAAAGAATTTCAAGCGCATTTCTCTACTTCTCCTGTTTTTTTTTTGCTGATCGTAGTCGTATTTATTTGAGGTTTTCTATTTTCACTGCGTATGCCAGTCGGGGTTTCTTTTCGTTCAGTTCTGCTTTGGAAGCACAACCTTAATGTTGTTGTTGTTGCAAACATAAACTTCATGTCATCGTTTAAAGTTGTTCAGTTTTATAAATGTTGCCATTTTAATATACTGACAGAGGCAACTTGGCAAACATGGGCTTGAACGACAACAGCAAAAGGCAGCAGCATAAAAAGCGAACAACATAAAATATTATGGAGGAACGCAGACTGTGGCTTCCGAACGAGTTCAACTCGATTGCCTTCGCTGCAGCTGTTCCTCGTTACCCCAACGTCTGCCTGCGTGTAGTGAGGAGTGAAAATTGTTTTGTTGTTTGCTAATACAGTTGCTGGGTTGAAGTAGTAAATATGTCATGGGAGTCAGACTGAATGCTGATAGAGGGAGTGCTGAGTGGTGGTGGTGGTAGGGGGAATCGGTTCCTCGTTGCTGAAGGAAACGGAAGGTGCGGTTGATTCGCATGCAGTTCGGTGCTAACAAATGTTGTATAATTTTTCACTTGTTTTCCGTAGTCTAGCATCAGCCGTTGCACCGGTGGTAGAAGCGCATGCTAATGTTGCTGATGCCCCCATATCGGTCGTTGTTGCTGTTGCTGCTGGTGTTGGTACTGGTATTGGTATTGGTATTGTTCGTACCTTACTGTTGCCGCTGTGGCGTCGTTGTGGCTGCCGTTGCTGGTATTTCTGTCAGCAAGCGTGACTGGAATCGTCGATTATTGTCAATGTTGTCTTGTTCTGGTTGGTTCTGACTGCGTTTGACACAGACTCGATTTGTAACTTCAAAAGAAACAAAATACACATTTTGCATACTGATAATTTTTAATATTTGTCTGTTGCATGCCTCGAATCGTCCTACCATTACGCAATATATGTCGGCGAAACAATGTAAACTTTCCAATTTAAAAAAATTGCAACACTTTTGAAAGTACAGTCGATGTTGTTGCGACACTCGTAACTCTGGACAAATTCGAATGAAGATTTTCGATTCCACTATCAGACAGATCTAACAATTCCAAAACAATCGGCTACTAATCCATATTCGTGTTGTCTATTAGCATATTGTAACAGACGAAGTTGATTGCTTAATTTTGATATCGCTTCGTTTTTGGGTGTAATTAATAATTTGAGAAAATGCGTAGGATTAGTTCGACTAAATCCTACCTCAACTACAATTTGTCATTGAACCATGAATGGAGTTTTTTTTACTCCACACACATTCTACTAAAGAGGCACAACTCAAAATGTCTCCAGTACAACTTGGAGACAGACAGCAAAGACAAATGGATCCCTTTGGAGCTGATAGATATGATTGTGTACCGATGAACCGCTTTAACATGACCATTTTTGAGTTGTACCTCTTTGGTAGAATGTGTGCGACATGTGAAATATTGTTGCAACAAGCCGTATGAATCAAGGCTGATCAGTTTGCATTGCCTACGATTTTCGTTCAAAACTACCTCCGCATCGTGTGAAAGTTGTACATCAATTGCGCTTTTCAAAATTGTCTTTCATTTGTCACACTTAACCGAACGATTCGTTGCCCTCTCCGTCGAGTCCAACGATAAAAAAGCAACGTTACACAAACTGATTACTATGGTTTGAGCGAATACACACGTTAATCAAGCTGTTAAAAGATAAGTAAAAAATTGGAACGAATTCAGGAGTCAGGACAGTAACGAACCGGCGACCAAGCAAGTAAACATGCCCACATGTACCAGTGTGTGGAGTGTCACTACCACTGCCAGCGACAGTTCGAGCCCCAGCGCCAGTGGACGCTAGATGATGTAATTCTCATGACTTTGGTGCTCTCATTATAATGGAAATGAAGTCTGTCCGTATAATGACGGGTTGGGTCCGAACGGAAGCAGCAATTAACTGAACTGAAAGGACGACAGTAACATAATTGTGTTGCTGAGTCAACAAATGTACACAAGACATGTGCTCAAACTGTGCTTGTGTTGTTGTGCCTGTGTTGTGCTGGAGAGAGCGAGAGGGCGAACCTTTTTCAGACAGACCATATTACGCACATACCAACCTACACCGTATATCCGTGTGACATGTGTGGATCTTTTGTTTCGACTGCTGCTCTATGGACTTTTTTTCACCCTGCTTTTGGCATTTTCATCATTATTGACTGTATGTGTGTATGCAGGCTATGTTTATTGGGGTGTACTGGAAAGTAGCGGTTCTTTGATTGATCGGAAACGATGATTTTTGAACAGGTGATTACGGAAATGTGGAACTCTTTTTTTTTTTTGTCGATTTGTAGTCTCAGTTATTGGAATAAAAGTAATTGTGCTTGTTCAGTGAGAGCGATCATATTTAAGTCCTGCAGACAAGCCGTTTAGGGTTCGTGGAATTAGCGATAAGATAAAGCATATCAATAGCATACTCAATAAAAGTGAATTCTAAAAAAGAAAATGAGACCATTGCACTCTCAGAGGCATATGAAAACAATGTCTGTAGACTGTACAGTAGGCAAATCAAATGTGATGTAAAACACGTATATATGTGATTATGTTGATTATATTAGAGGAATTATTGTCATTGTCGGGCTCATAAGGGTTATGACAATATACGACAAATTAAATTTTTCTAAGCAGATTAGTTTCGAACCTATGGCCATGGCCAAAACGTCTCAAAATGTCTTGTAATGGATTACAAGAGTGTTGGTATAGATTTACGGCTTATTATCTTTTTTGATAATTTAAGCAGATTATTTAAATGCAGAATTCCAAAAAAATTTCATTTAATTCCACAGAGAAAACGATCTCCACACAAACATTTCAGTGGAACCCAATGTGCTGCTGTATGTAAACATAAAGTTTACTAACATTTCCGACGTAACGTTTAAAATAAATTAAAATGTGGAAAGTATCTGAATTATTACATACACACAGGGCTACACATACTACTCCATCTGCAAGCATGCACGTACACATATGCACATGTATGTGTGTATTTGGTTTGTAGTTACGAAAAACCAAAGGAAACTTGCCACCACTGTCATTGATTGGTGCAATCGATTGTATCATGTCGAGATCAAATGAAACGAAACAACTTACGCATGGGAGATGTTTTCTACTTTAACCAGATGGATTCTTTATTCAAATAAGTTAAGAGGTAAAAAATACCCTGAGTTTTTGATTTACTTTCGTAAACTGATTGTAAGTTTGTTTGTACACTGGCGTTAAATTGTCCTAGCAATAGTAAGTTCGATAGTAAGTTAGTTGGTAAGCTTAGATTTACTTTACTATTTAGACAAAAATGGTTCTTTTTAATTCTGTGTCAAGCCGAACGCACTCTTTGGTGACAAATACGATTTACAGACCTGGAGAGCTGCCATTTATATTCATACTCTTATATTAGTACCGATGATTTGCCGCTTGTGGGGGGACGATCTAAAAAACTATTGAGCTTGAAAGAGGATTCGTTTCATTATTTATATTTTGGAAACAGTATGCGTTTTCGTTTCGCCCAATGGGCTGACGATTTTGTGGCAGGAGATGAAGAATTTTAACGAAAAATCCTGTTTTCAGGTGAAGCTCATTTTTATCTCGGTGGTTCGGTGTCAATAAGCAAAATTGCTGCATAGGTGTTCAGAGAACCCACACGTGACTATTTAGAAGCCAATGCATTTACAATGAGTCACTGTTTCGTGTGGATTTGGGGCTAGCGGCATCATTGGCCCACTTTTCTTCGAAAATGACTAAGCAGCCGTCGTTAAAGTCAACTGTGAGCGTTACCCCGCCATGATCAACGAATTGTTGTTTCTCAAACTTAAAGAGAATGACATGGACGACATGTTTGGTTTCAACAAGACGGGGCCAGAAATGTCACAGTGAACTCTTTTTGTAAATCGAATAATCAGCAAAAATTGTGATCTCAATTGACCAGCTGTCATTTGAATCCGTAAAGCATCCAGAGACAATTGAAGCGTTGAAACAATGAATCGGAGTTGTCAGTGAAGAGATTCGACCCGAAACAATCGGGAATGTACTGAAAAATTGGGTTGATTGGATGAGGTACTGTGTTGTATTATTAAATGACAAAGTTCAAACCAGAAGTTTTAAAAAATCCTTTTATTTATAGCCGATTCAAATTTAAAATGTTAAATGGCCCACCCAGTACAACCATACGACAATAAGAACACATTTTGAAGTGATAATAAAGTTAAGAAACTACACTTTATATCAATACATTGTGTGAGAAGCAGTTCGTCGAAGGGTATGCCAAAAAAAAAATTCATTTCAAAATCTGTAAAATGTTGTTTTTATGCGCAATACGTCAAAATGTGTGAAAAACCTAAATTTTTTGTAAATTTCCTCAATATTACACATTCCTGATTAAAACGTTGTTGTGGCTTGAAAAAATGGCGTCTGAGGCCCGTGAGAGAAATGATCAGAAATTTCATTAGGGATCTGATTCAAACAAAAATACAATAAAATACAATGCGGTCCACTTTAATCATGGACAAACTGTCATAAAATAAAATTCCCTTACAAATCTGATCCAAGACGTAATAATAAAGACAATGGGTCCACGGTAGTCATGCCAATACTCCCATAAAATGAAATTTTATTTCGTAAAACTGACTTTTTTTGTTCATCTCAATGGACAAAATATCAGAATGTGCCGTATCCGTAATAGCAGGCAAATATTTCGTTTTTGGAAATAAGAGAACAACCAAAATGTTTACGATTTAAATTAATATAACGTGTGAAAAATATTCACATTTCAATTATGATACTCGTATGTATGTATGTATGTATTTTTTTGAATGGAATGTTTAGTTATTAATTTGTTTCGCTAAACGTCTATTATGAGCTGTTATTACAAATTAAAATTTAATATAAAACACATCGTAAAATTTCAATGAAATCACAATAAACATTATTTCGTTGAACGCACACATGAATGGATCGCCATAACAATTTAATTTTATATCCTCCCCCGTATACACTCAAATAGTCACAACAAATTTCATTTTATTTTGTAAAAAAAATGCTAATTAAATGAATAACTTTTAATCAAACGCATGATCCGAATATGGCATTAATATGAAATAAATAAATCGGTCAGTTGGATTACAGGGACGCCTGGGGGGCAGCAGGGCGCCAGCTAAACCGACGATGCATTTACATGTTGTGTACAACATCCGCATACAACATTTAATTACAACAATGAATTAATTTACATGGATTCATTTTACAGAAGTCGTGTCTTTTGCATTTGCAAAAATTCCCGCACATGGGTTTTGGTTATCGCGGCGCATTCTTCCGTGCTAGTTGGTATTTAATATTCTTAATACCTATTCAGTCCATGTTATTGTGGGTAGAGATACAACTTATTGCCAGTATTCAGAATGAGATTACATTGATGTGAACTAACATTCCATCTAATAGCAGTTTGCATCCATCGGTCATCCCACAACATATCGAGCCCTAATCGCGAAACAGAATATTTTACAGGAGATTTTTGTAGGCCAGCAAAAATGCGTGTGGCGTTTATAATACAATTGAATTTGCTATATCTTTATTAATATATATTTTTATTTTTTAATGTTTTGGGACAATTTTCAATATCGTTATCATTAAAAAGCGAGTTTCGAAAACAAAGGCGCTTACGCCTTCTTCGCTGTCAGTGCTCGATTTGTCAGAAAATCGTTGCTTTCGCATGCAAACCTGCCTGATTGGCATGTACGTTTATTAACGGATATTAGCAGGAATCCGCCAACACAGCACTGGGTACATGGTCATTGACATACACGAACATATTTGCTCTTCTATCAAAATATATCCCAGCTACGTATGTGAAATTTTCATATCTGTGGTAAGGTGGCGTATGAGTGCTGTATTTTGTGAACACTGGTCATAAATTACGCATACGTGGGCTGAAATTTTTCAGCATGACTTTGTCATGTGGCAAAATATGCCCACTGGCAAAATAAAACTGCGGCCGGGACAAATATTTACTTTCGTATTCCGATTGATTTGTTTTGGAAGTTTTTCAAGTTTTGTAATTTGTTGTTCGTACATTAATGTTTTCCAATGCAATGCATATTTGCACTTTGCAAATATTGACAATAATTTCAGGGGGACGACGAAACTCAAATAAACATAAACAAAACTGCGACAAATAGTAATTTGTGAATGGTCGAGAGCAACAGAGGAAAAAGCACACACACAGTCACACACCCAGAGCACAATGTAAATATTGCTGTTGTCCTTTGGCGGTGTTAACAACACCAATAAATGTTGCCATGTTTCCTATGTCCATGACAGCATCTCAAAACTGTCACAATGATATTTCATTTCATTAGGCACAGCACTTGAATATGTTGTACGGATGTAGTCAAACCGACATACCTACACGAACATTGGGCCGTCTCGTATACAAATGTATACAACAGCACTCTGAAATCGTTTTCACTGTTATTCATATCCAGTTCATCGGATTGAGGAATTGAATAAGGTTACTCAGATCGATATTCGATGTGTTGGTGATATCATTCTGGACCCATGAGTGAAATCGGTTTATCAGAGCAGGGCATACGTAGATGAAGTGTTCCACTAAATCCTCTTGTCTGCATCGGACCTGCTACGGCATTGGTCCTTGTTTGAAGATTAATGCGTTGCCCGTGTTTTCCGATCAAACGGTGTCCTGTAAGTACGAATGCCCATTCTGTTGTAGGTGACAATAGAAATGGATTGGGACCATGTTTCCTTAAGGTACGGCATGAATCTGAAACTTCCCATTTGGAGTTGGCTTGTGATCGATAGTATTGGAGAAGCTCCTCTTAATAGACCCCAGCAGTATTGTGTCAAATCCAAGGGATACAGATCCCGTCCTTCGTCTGCTCGTTCGTTCCCGTAGAATGTCCTGTGACCAAGTATGCAGACCAAGGTTACCATTGAGAGGCTCCGGCCCGCCAAAAACTCCTTACATTCTTTCACTAAAGCTACATGAATGCAGGCATTGTTGCCAGCATCCCCTAGAGCGACACATTTTAAACTTCCAGCATAAAACAATTATAAGAAGACACCATTCGCGATCTAAATTTTAAGGCGTTATGACATTAGGCCCCTCGAAAATACACCTCAAATCAAAATGTTGTTTTGTTGTTCATAAGCTATATAATATTCAATGAAAAACCAAGGCATTTATCTTCGCCGAAGTTAATTAGACCCAAAACTTATATCAACAGAGAAGTCACCGTAAAAACAGACATAAAGAATTCTTGGGTGGAAATATCGCTGGATTAACCTTATGTCGTTGTATTGTTCTCTGGAGGAGATGTTATATCGATAAACAGGGGACTTACTCATTATGGATATTATTCTATTATAACATAAAATTAAAACATGTATAGTATTTATGATTTGTATACTCTGTTTAATGAAATGAAATGAACGACAAGAATTGGCATGTACTTTTCGGAAAACCTTAAAAATGACTTTTGGATTTGCCTCTAACCCATTGAGGACAATTGTTCGGATAGAGAGGCAGAGACTTGGTTGTCCTTACTTCAGTCATTCCTCTTCGTAGATACGACCTAATGTACCTGCATGAGTATGAGGGTACAGGCATGTGTTTCACGTTATGAATACATTTAAATTTTTTTTGTGGTCAATTTGCCAGCCATAAAAGTGTAGTGAAAATTGAAACCCTATCCCAAAATAACAAGAAAAAAAAAACGAATGAAAGTCTGCTGTCGGTTGTTGGTTGTAGTTCTATGAAATTGTATTAAGACCATTTTCAGCTCGGTCAGAAGCAGAGAACAGAGTGTGTCTACAGGAGGATGTTAGGGGCGCATGGCAGGAAGAGGTGAATAGAACCGGAAAATATAATTAATGGTTTAGCTTGGTGGTCTTGTAAACACGCCGCACATGTTCGGCCACAAACAAAAAAAAACGAGAAGCTCTGTGATCATTTGCGACTGAGGGTTACCCATCGTAACCCTTTGCTGGCGCATTGCGAAACAAATTGTCTTTGCTGCAAGTTCCTTTAGGGGGTTAACTACAGAAGGTGGTTGTGCTTGGAGAAGTACACGTGGAACTATTTTCAAATACAAATAAACTAAAAAATAGTTTTAACACCACAAACTTTTTATTTTCATACAGACAGGCAGACAAACAAACAAACAAACTTTTCATTTACCTTACAGAGGAGAAATGGCCAAAGAATGTACACACACACACACACAAAGTGTGACATTCGGCAACACTAAAATCTTTCCATTTTCAATTTAAACGATACCAACTGGTAGGAAAATGACTTTAAAACAATTTGTTACAAGTTTAGCTAAACTTTCAACTCCTTCGTGTCGGCCTCCCTCACACAAAAAGTTTCCACCCAACGCTGCCACCAGTAGGAGTAGCTAAGCAATAACAGCAACAGCAACAACAACAACAACAACAGCGGCAGTAGCAGAGCGACAAAACTTAAAGCCTTTGGCGTAATAAAAGTTTAGTCATGTCTTATTCACTTTCGTGCAGGGGGTGAGGAGGAACCGTGTGTTCATGAAGTACCAATGGCAGCGCCCGGCCTAAGCAGACGACTGTATTGTCTAACTGCGGGGAGGAACAGAACTTTTAAGACTTTTTGTAACAGTGGTTGGCTAAGAACATTATAAAAATAATAAAACTTTCTAAGGCCCAAAACTCGTAAGAATATTAAGCTGGCTTTAAATGCCTACGTATGCATTGTTTGATCAACTTAAGACGAAATAATTTGAAGATATGTTTGTTCAAAGTTGCCACTTAGAAGGGTTCCCTTAATCTCTGGGCTTTGCGAAGGAAACAGGGGTTGGCCACCCGCCTCCACTGAGATTTTCGTCAATAATCAACTGTTGTCCTATGAAAAAAGTATTCTCCCTCACTGGGCTAATGGTGATTATGATTGTCACACATTCACCCAATCCAAGTTGTCAACTATTGTGACAGAAAGGTATTTCGTTCATCAAGTGATGACACTTTATCCGTATGCAAAGAGAGGAGAAGGAGTTTTAGTAAAAAAAAAAAAAATGAAGCAATCGAAACTTCGGCAGTGTGCAAGGTAAGTCGATACCAGTCAATTTGATGGTCTAGACATGGAGAATTTGCATTGCCAGAAGGACAAATACCATGGAACGAAGAATAGTTTACCAACATTCTAAAATTGAGTTGGGATGTTCTCCAGATAACAGATACAGATAACTTGTTTAAATTAACTCACAGTGCACTGGGACGCCGCACAGAAATGGCTGACGCAATAAAGATCCCGTTTGGCGACTCAGAAGAAAACAAAAGAGAAATGGTGATGGCAGCGAAAAAGCCTGGGCACTCGCAATGCCGAGTTTAACCTTTAAGGGTTCCTACTTCAAATTCGGAATACCTCAAAGTGAGACCTTTTTTTTTTTTTTTTTTTTTTTTTTTTTGACTAACGTTCAGGGGATGCCCCCTATAAATGCAATGCACTGTGTTAGCGATGGGAAATAAGGGTATTGGAGGGAGGAAAGAGGGAGTAGTGTTTGTTGACGTTGGCCTTGAATTTGGTAATGTCATAGCAGGCAGGAAAAACACTTGCAGGAAGATTATTCCACAAACGAACAGTCCGGCTGAAGAACGAATTTTCTCTATAGTGCGTCGTCCGGTCAACCGGCCATTTGACAATGAACGGATGAGAGACCCTGGATAGCCGAGTATTCACAACATCTACCACAGAAACGAGAGTTGACAACAGGTTGACTGGGCATGCGTGTTCTTAGTTTTCTTTAAAAAGAATGGTAAAAATTCGTTCAAAGTTTAAATAGAAATGCCTACAGTCGTTGCTTCGGCGTTAGACTCATTTGTACATAGCTGTATTCTATAACCTTTCGCTGTTTCATTTTTGGTTTCATTACTTGCCGAAAGTCGTCATCCAAACATGGAAACGAAAGAGATCTCGATTACAAATGCATGGCATTCTTTCCAGAGAGAGCGAGGGAGAGAAGTCTCAATATTTGGTGTATTTGTGTGTGTGTGTGTTTATTGATTATGATGTTTATGAAACACCCTGTATTTGTATGGGAAACTAAGCTGGATACTTGAGATGTGAATCCCCTTATCACCGCAGTTTCTCTCCGTTCTCGCAGAACCCATCGTCAACGTTGTCTCCATCAGTGAAAACGGTAATTCGTTTTTTAATGGATTAATTTCCTTTATACTCAATCAAAAGTTTTCGTACACCCCTTCAATGCCACCGTCACCATCACCATCATCACAAACAACGAGCGAGGCTGATACCAAAAAAATGAACTAAGAAATGTACTTCCACTGAAATCCTCTAAAGCTTAAGCCATTGTGTTACTCCGGCTACAGAAAGATATCAGTTTGTAACAGAACAGTACAACAACAACAACAATAGCAACTACAAAAAGAAGAAGAAGCGACGATGAAGAAGAACAGCAACAACTACAACAACATCAATAATGAAAGGAACAAACAACCATCATCCATTGTGCGGCAATACTCGATTTGAACTTTATAAAATACAGAAATATACAATAGACCAAACCAAATAAACTGACTCTGATCGACGCGTCGCCGGCAAGAGGAGAAGGTTATGGGGGCACTCGGTGGGTTCATGTCGCACAATGTACTAACACCAGCACATGCCAATGTGAGTGGGTTTGGCTATGTGTGTGTATTGGAATGACGACGATACCGTCAAACAATTTAAAGCTTTTCTATGGCATCATTTAACCGTAAGTATTTTATAAAATAATAACAACAGCAATACAACCAAAACTTTATGTACACAATAGCGCACAGCATCTGCAGTTGTTGTTGTACAAGAAGTAATTGTAGATATGTATGTGTGTGTGTGTGTGCGTGCGTGTGTGTGTGTTAGACAATACCCTCGATATCACATAGATTTGATTTGTGTCGAATCATACGAAAAACAGTTAGAAATTAAAACGACTAAACGAACGTTGCCAGAACAAACACATACTGGAGATTGGGAACAAAGTCAACAGTGTGGAAATCCTTTCAACAATCGGAACGATTACTTTTCTTGTGGCTGCTTCCGTTCACTCAATGCGATCCGTTCGATGTGGACATAATTATGTCCATCCAATATCTGAAATTGTGTCGCAACGAAGTGCATAGAAATCCCGAAACAGCTGGCGGTATCTGCAACAGAAAGGCGAGAAAAGAGAACACAGCAATGGAATATGATTTATGGCGTTCGTATAGTGTAGTGCGCCATCTTAGGAGTGCTGCACCGTGAGTCTTTCTCAATATTTCAAAGTGTGGGAAATCGAATTGAATTTGAATATCAATCTCCCCGTATAGCCTACACAAAGCGATAAATCCTGGAAAGAAAATGCATCCATCTCATCTTTTCATTGATTGTTAAGACGCCTTTCATATGGCGATAAAGGAAAATCCGCCTGAAAGTATCTCCGCGTATAAGAATCCTGCTGCATCGATGGCCACAAAAATCTCCAGAAACAGAGGTAACAGCTTCTGCAATGGTGAGCTGTATACGAAAGTGAGGCTTAGGAAAATCCATGACCCTTATCGGTGTTAACGAGGTCTATAGACGAGGAACGATGGAGTATTCACTGGGTAAGAGATATCAGTCTCGTGGACAACTATTACCACAAACAGCGGAACTAGAAAGACGATTTCATGGAACTTTACGATGTATTAGAATACCTTTAAGTACTTTTGAAAATCAGAAATACTGGATATTTTCATGTCAGCCGCCACATTCAAATAATATAATTCAAACAATTTATTTGTAATATAAGGACGTTTCCCGAGAAAGATTTTTCTCAGTTTTATCCGAAATGCAGCTGCCATTGTTTTGCGCGGGCAATAACAAATTTTGACGTCCTCTGATTGTGCTTTATGTTGCTGCCAAATATTTTTTCCATTTAATGTCGATTAAAATATATTTATATTTTTTTTAAATTAAAATAACCACGCACTGTCTGTCATATCACTATCTCGGTGCCAGATAAAGCATCAATCTCACACCTAATATTGGTCGTCTTTGTTTTATTTGTGGACAAAATGTTCTTCCTTTTTGTTTTTTGTTTTTTTTTTTATCGAAAATGATGTGTTTAAGAGAAATGGATGAAGTTTAATGAAAATAATCGACGTATTGAGACATTCTCACTTCATAAAGTGCCACATTCGGTGTTAACCGTTGTCACACTACCCCAAACACGTGTGACCAGCTGCCGGACAGTGTGTCAGCGTGTCAGAGCTGGTATCGGGAAATGGTCCGAGTGTGTCCAGCGTGAAGTCGTGAATAAAATGTTATGTTATGGCGAAAAACTATATGAGAAAATATTGTATAAATGAACCTCCCACCCCCCATGCAAATGTTAAAGTTCACACAAAGCGGGGCGGACCCTAAACAGTGAAATACAATAAAAACGGAAACTTGAAAAAACTACTCGCCTGCAAAGGATCATAAACCACGTCTCGATAGCAGTGTTCAGACTGCGTGTGCGTGTGTGTATATGTATGGGTAGTTGAAAATTTAATTTATTAGAAACATAAAATTGTGTTTTTTTTTCACATCATCGTAAAAGAGATACAAGTCTCGTCGAACATAATACTTACGATACGATACGACACGATACATATTCGACAATATACATTTTGTTATTTATGTTTGTTTGAATGACTGAATATATCTATTTGAGTGTTCATACACATGCTCATATACGGGGTCCGGGACCGGGACAGAGTTAGAGACACATTATTGTGAGTGTATACGTATCTGCGTAATTTTTGGAAATTTTCAACACATTCGTTAGATGGTACTTAGTTTATGGCTGGAAATAAAAATGGACGATGTCACCATGCTCCATCCCAAACGGACACACACACTCACAGTTTCTGGCCTTTGAATTGTGACACATCTGAAAATGTTTGACATTTCATATTCGACTTCAAACAACAAATGTGCAATAAGTTCATGGGAAACTATCGAAGATGTACGTATTAGCCGAAAAACCACCGGCCATGTGAGTTTGTATGCTTTCTTCAAGTGCCGTAGCTACATCGCAACTCTTCAAGATTGAATATTTCTTGGCTGTAGGGGCATTGGCATTGACATTTCTGCAAGAAACATTTTATATGCGTATATTTATCTGTATGAGATCTACCGAACCCTACATTAACCCACGTCTTGAAGCAAAATTGTGTATTTAAGTTGTCGGTCAGCATAGTTAATGCTGTTTTTGGTTACGATTAATTAAACAAACTAATTTAATCCTCTCTGTTCATATTTTTTTTTTTGGCTTTGGCCCTTTAAAAATTACATTTGGGAACCGCCAGCCCGATTCATCATAAATGACACATAGGAACTAAAATAGTGTAGAAGCTGGAACAACTGTAATAGTGAATAATTCCATGGAACTCGTTCCCAACACTCATGTCGTTCTACTTGTCTGAACAATTTGAAATATTTATCAGAAGCTCTTTAGCAGCACAAAGTAAATCCACTGACAGGCAGCACCACACAATTATAATTGAATAGTAGATTTTAAAATAAAATATTTTAAATCATTTTTAAGAATATTACATTTCAACAGAAGATATAATTTTTGTGGTACGGCCAGGTTTCCAATGGAATCTATTTACTCGGCCAAGGAGAATGTTGAATTTTTGTGAAAAGCAAATTGTGTACATATTTGTATCGCTCTGTTGTTAGCAATAATAACTTGGTATTCATTCCATTTTTCATAGTTCGTAGTAGCTCTGACAATAACCTCAATACACCCACAACTATAAAATATAGTTTTGCCGAGTAAAAAGTTTCTATTTCACACAATTAATTACATTTCAAAAACAATATTATATTTTAATTGATTTATTGTCTGTATAAAGCTTTCTTTTTGGGATCGAATTATGTTATTCAAAATATTTTCGAGATTGGCAGCAGCAGCTTTGGGTTGAAATTCGCCATAGGAAGGGGTCGTCAAAAAGAGTATGTATGTATATCTACATATGCGTAAGAGAGAACTTCGGGTCATTGCAATTGCATTGAATGTTTAAGCATTCTATTTTTTTCGATTTGTAAATAAATGGCGGATCAAGTGATTTATTGACACCGGCGTTTGCGTTGCCCAACTTTAGTTGACATCCACTGAGACATTTTGTCGGTGTATCTACCGAGCGCATTTCCTTGGCTGGAAGCTGTACGCCAAACGTATGCATGCACGTGTATATCAATGTCGTACTTTGAAGCATTTACAATTCATATAGACAACATAAAAAGTTGAAACAAAATACATATCGTATGTATGTGTGTAGTCGTCGTCCTTCTACGCCGCTACTGCAGCAAGTTGAAAACAAAATATAATGTTAATTTACATAAAATATTGAGACGCATAAAGGAGCCTTCGACCACAAAATATTGGTCACCTAACCAAGGATAAAAGTGGCATCATAACAAACCGAATTTATTGCCAGTGCCCGTTTCGGTGAGAGCGGGCAGGGATTTTCGCGTGCGTGATAGAGTGAGACAGGGAGCTGACAAGGGGTTCGGTGGAGCGGTGGTAGGGATTTGGATGAATGACATTTGCACAAAAAGGAATTCGCACTGGGTTGTCCCAGAAGGCCGAAATGGGTTGAAAAAAGGCTGTCGTAATTTTCACCAAATGATGTTTATCAAATAATTCAATTTCAGTTGTACGTATTTGTATGGGACGCCACTACGAAAACACCGCCAACAACTCCATCAACAGCAACAAATAATAATATGTGTCTGGGTTTATTGTACAATACATAGACGTCGACGTCGTCGTCGACATCGGCTTTGCTGTGTTTCTGTTTATGAACACCGAACATACGCCAAACACGAGTCATCCAACAAAAGGTTCAAATTTCTAAGCCACAATGGATTTGACCAAACAAAACAGAAAAAAAAAACGAAAAAGTCGCCCTAAAAATGAAATTGAATTTTTTATTAAGTTTTCCACAACCCACCCACCCTTCGTCTAGCGTTTCACGGAACACGACTATAACAAAAGGATTGAAATGATGAGTTTATTTTATTTATTTGTGTTCGGGGTTTTCTTATTCGGCTTTTTTTTCCGGGTTTCTTGTGGGGGCAAATATAAAATTTATAAATTTCAAATCAGACTTTATTATTTATGGCCGTACATGTTGAGTACACGAGAATGAAGATTGTCATAATAATTCTTAATAAATTTATGCATTTCGACAATGTTTTCTTCGGAATATACCGCACACAGCTTTTGGGCTTTGCAGATAATTTATGACAAACATGGACCGAAAAACAATTTGGTGAAAGGACACGAAGCGGCAAACTGAAAACCGAACAGAAAGCCAAACCAAGGTGTAGGTGTCTGGCAGGGAATGAAACTACTGCTAACCACAGTTCATGCTCCAGTTCACATGCTGTCATCAGAGAATGCGTCTGTTGGAACCTTTAGCCAGTGCAGTGGCTGGAATCATGCAGGTCCCCTCTTGAAGGAGCCCACTAGTCTTTGTTATGTTAATTAGACTCGTTGGCTTTGTAAGTTGAAAAAATATGTTCTAAAGTTGTTTTCAGTTCCTTAACGACTGCCATGCGCTAAACTATCAAAGGTGCAAGCCTAATTTCGACAAAGTGATGTACGAAAGGATGAGCATGTTTCAGGATAATGCACCGCTTTGCTTGGTTACTAGCCATTAACAGTAGCCCTTTGTATCCAAGTCTGAATTTGTCACGGCCGAAAAGTATTAGGGACAAATAAAAATAATAAAAACCGGTATCGGTTTCGGTTGAGCCACACTGAATGTCATCAAAGATGCACTCAAACTCACGTCGTTAGTGTGAGCCGGACGTTTAGCTCCCATTTCTGCTATGATTGCAGACACTCACACTTCAATCGGATTTGTTAATTATTTATTTTAGTCTGTGCGAGATGACGACTAATGTCAATATACGAAACATACTCACATCTCAACATGCAGTCCTTCGGCCGAGGACCATCTTCCTTTGTGTGATTTAAGGAAAGTGTCGTCTGTGACAGATTCGTGTGAAGTCACTTTCTTTTACCGACATCCTTTAAAAAAAAAAAAACTCATACGAGCTCTTCACAATGTTATGTGTTCACGAATCCTTTCATTCGGAGAGAGTTCAAAAGGTAACGTTGTCGCTGTGAGTTGCTATGCATGGCAGTGACTACTGGTTTTTCCCCCTGTGATTCAGGGCTTTTTTTTCTTGACTGTGTTTCTTGTAATTTGGCTTATGAATACTGCAAATAATTAGAACACCTACGCAAGGCCTGAATCAGACATGACATCGTGAAGTTTTCAATGTCATTTATAGATTTTGATCCGAAACCCGGGATTGACTTTTTACCAATCAAGCGGAGCTTAGACGACAAAGGTATGCCGTTAGACGTTCCAATGCCATATAATCGGCAACTAAAGGGCAGTACACAAAAAAAAACCCCAAGGTATTTATAGTGTCTACAATAATTGGTGTCAATAGATAACGAACAACGGATGATAGACTAGAACTCTTCAGATAGAAAGAACGTTTTGGTTATTTAATTTTCCTTCAAATTTTTATTTTATGTTTCCAATGTGATAATAAAACATCATTCAAAATGAACAATGTAGAAAAGATAAAAATTATCTGGCCTCTTAATACTTAAGAAAAACTACATCTGTATACAAAATATTACGAAATAAAGTGAACATTTATAAAAAATAAAAAAAAGCCGTTGGACGTCAACACAACTAAAAGCGAAGAAACGCAGATACGCAGACCAAGTTGAAGATGACTTAAATATGACAGACCCAATGCTTGGATGAGCCCAAGTCAACAACAGGTTGCATATCGAACATTGGTAAGTTTCTAAGTAATGACAAGGGATTTCAGTGCTGGCCATACTAAATCTATGCCGTCTTCGATGGAGCTTATTTTTGCTTTCACTCCACTCCATTCCTACTGTTTCTCCTTAATTATTGGCATTGTTTAAATACTTCCGCACAGCTTTACATGCAATGTGGAGAAATGGCTATCCAATTACAGAACTCATGCAAATTAAAACCATCTAAATTAAAGTGGGAGAAATGTCGAAAAAAAACCCCCAGAAGTTTCAACATCCATTGACTTGGAATGGAAGAGCAATTACACTCACCAACCAACCAACCAACCAAAAAAAAAAAGGGCAATAAAAACTTTGATGTTCATCACATTTTCCCCATTCAAATATTTCCAGCAATTTGATTTTATTATCTCGAAGGACTCCACTTCACTGCACTCCACTTCTACTCCAAGTCGCTCTAGACGAACCCCCCTCCGCCCACCCTCTAGCCAATTGCGTGAGGAGTAAATGTTCGTTGTTATTTTATTTATTGTTAATCATGGTTTCGGATTATATCGTGCAATTAGTTAAGTTCCCTTGTTTTTTTTTCTTTTTGGAAGCACACATTTTTAAATTGTTCTCCATTTTTTTTTTTCTGATGAAATTTTGTGTTAAGCTGTTGGTCGCATTCTCTGTTTCCGCCCGCCAACACTCCGGGCTCTTCTCGGGCATATCGTTTGGCAGCAGTGTTGCAATTGAAGTTGCAACTCGAGCGGCTGCTGCTGCTGCATGCCACGTAATGAGGGTGAACTATTGCAAAGTTTTGGCATAAATTAAATTCCGCTTTCTTTGTATAATTTTATTAATTTTAACTTGAAATGATGCTGGGTGGAGCTGGTGCTACAAGCTGCAGCTGCAGCTGCATCTGTTTTATGCTCATGCATGTGGCACGCAATAGCAGTGGCAGTGGCACTGGCATTGGGAACGGGAACGGGAATGGGATCGGGATGTCTATGCACTGGTACAGTTTGCAATTTGTTGCTACCACAACCATTGAGTGAAAACTTTGAAATGAAAATTAATTTCATTTGGAAATGTTCATAATTAATTTGCATACTTTTGCTGCAGACAGCCACTGCTTGCCATGGTCGGTCGGTGCTAAGAAATGAAACTCGCAAACAACGACCTTGCGTCTAATCGGTGAGCTGTAAACTTCACAGTTTCGATTACGCCCACGTGTCAATTGCCAGTTGACGGGATGTGTTCGAGGTCATTACACGGATTGCGCACGAGTTTACCTGGAAGCGATGGAGTCACATGCATGTACTGGTTAAACTGGCTACTTACCATGGGCGGGTACGAGAGATATCTGTCACTGTTCATGTTGTAGTAGGAGCCATCCGGTGGGGGCGCTGGCGATGGGGACGGAATATAAACAGCCTTGTTAATTAGCATCTGATCATCGCGTGCTCTGTGATCCATAATGTTGGCCGCATTATTGTGCCGTGGATGTGGCAGTGTCCGCGCATTAACTGTGAAATAAAAGCAACAAACGGAAATACACAATCTGAGTAAGTGAACATGGACATGAAATAATTGCGAATTTAATAAGCATTTCATAAACGCAATCAAACCCGTTTCCCCTGAACCCACAAATGCTTCAATTAAATGTGGCAACAACTCCCATTACGGCTGCAACGAAATGAAGTACTAAAAGTATACGTGCATATGTACAACTGTCTGTGTAACTGTGTGTGTGTGTGTGTGTGTTTGTGTTCTTCGTTCAATGCCATGGAATTGCTGCCATTTGCAATCGAGAATTGAAAGTAAATGCATTAATTATAAAACCACATTGTTTTCACCCGTCCACCCACTGCTCGCATAACGTTTTATTACCAACAGCCAGCTGGAGGACGAAACGAAGAATCAAAAAGGAAACAAAATTACACTTAGGTAAAGGACGAACGAAAAGGCACACGGACCAGCAAAACAAAAACGTAATTATTTTCTTTGGCTCAACGGACGAGTTAATGAAATTTTAGTTTCAGTCCTGCAACACCCTCAAGATAGCATCCACCGCCAGCAAGGAGCAAAGAACTGGATATCCTTGCAGCGTCACAACGACAACGGCAATCACAACAACAGCGGCCGCACCATGTCGCAGCAGACATACAAATGCCGGGAGATAAAGTGTTTGGCCGTTGCTAATGGCGTTGTCATTGTCGTTGCTGACGTCGTCGTCTTTGTTGCACTGCAATTGAATAAAATATAATTTGCAATGAATGCAATTAAATGGAAACACTTTTCAAATGAGCGCAAACCATTCAAACGAAACGGAAATCCAACTAGAAACCGGCAAACCTAATCGCATGACTACAGCGTTTGCTGCCTCTTGCCAACTAGCGAACGCCCGCCCACCCTCATCTAGTCCTGCACTATGCAATATTATCACATCGAGATGAACACACTGTCTGCTACAAATAACTGCACACACACACACACACACAGCAACAATAACCTGAATGAATGTGTGTCCCAGTGAATTGTTGAGTGAATTCTTTTTTAAGTAGCCTTTTATTTATGATTTTTATGCAGCAACCCACAGAAAGGCATTGGACATCCGCCGGAAATACACGCACACACACACACGCATACACTTTCACACCATCTCATGGAAGTAGAATGTATGATATACGATTATAAAAATTCCGTTTTTACTGTCTCTACAAGTTCAAGCGTTATTGTTTTCCTCTTTCAGAAATATTACGAAGCGTTCATGCAGATGGTAGCGCAATTATGACATGAATTAAGCTATTAAAGTTCATTTGTTGGCCGTGACTGTTGGAATATCAATTAAATATTTAAAAGCTAATTAGGAATTACTCGAATATCAAATTCGATCACATTTACCATTCATGTATCCGAGCATTAAGTTTGTGTCACATCAAATTGTACTCAGTGTTATGGTACAGTGGTTTCACGAGCATTTATCTCATATTTTTGTATTTGAGAAGTGGTTGTTCTAAAACCAGCGTGTTCTGAATGATTTTCAAAATTATAGCTACGATGCAAAAAACCACAAGAGCCGTCTTCAGATTTCGCATGTAATATGTGGCTTCTCGAGCTTAAGTATATTAAAACGGAACGGAACGTTGCTATGGGGGCAATGGAAATACATATATGTTCCACTTCAAAACGGAATGAAACATCGTATGTGGTGTCGTTGAACCTGATATTCTGTCTATGTCAAAACAGAGACTTAAAGTGTCCTACTTCACAAATTTTCTTCGTTGGGCAGAAGTGAAGAGGGGCACTGTCAGACGAATGTGTGTACCTAAATCGTTCCCGACTAGGTCGGTATTGTAAATGCATGTCATACAGATGTATGTCCTTCCAATACGTTCATTGTTCTTTGGTTGCTTATAGTATACGTTCTATAAAATATTCACTAAATATTAATCATACGCCACATCGTCATGTATTGAAGAGGGTGCTTTGCTGCTTTGTTTTACAAAATTTCATGAACATTTTTTTAAAAACATCACTGTCTACAGAAAAACCTTCAATGTATGCGTGTCTATAGAAACGACTGTCTGAAGGTGTATTACAAAGCGTATTTGCGGGTCTGTGAAATATATATGTACGCACACACATCCATACACATCCAAACAATACACAGACGAGTGTAAAACTTTCGCATAAAATTAAAAATTATATAAAGTTTCATGTTTTTTTCTGGTACTTTATGACATTGAGAATGGAAGTGAAATACAAAAAAAAAAATTGATCTCATTAAAAAGTTGTGCCTTTGCCGCAAAAATTAAACGTGAATAAATAATGTATCTGGTGCCAACAAAAAATCGTGCTACCCGATACACGTAACATCAAATGAGTTTCCCCAGGGACGCCTCAATCGAGTTGAATAAAGCGGACGGGACCGAAGCGCTAAAATCGCTGAGAATATAAGATGATTTATGCCAGAATATAGACCAGCTGTTATATTCGAAATGTTTTTGGGGTCCTTAAATTCATATATTCCAAGTGTGGAAAGAAACGGTCAAGTGTTTTGGCTTTTTTAAGCCGCGCAATAAATAGTTCACCCCATTTGATCTGGTAAATATTTACACCACCTACACCCGGCCAAAAATGGAATATAACTACCATATATGGGCAGGGACTCCAAAGACATTATTGCAGCTTCTGGACCGTGTACAGAGAAGAGCGATAATGATGATAGGAGCTAGTGAGGTATCCCACGCTATGGTCTCACTTTTGCATTGCCGGTATGTGCTCCTCAGATATACGTGGTCTGGTCTCTGATGTTAGAACATTAAACCGGAATACGTTGCTGTCCAGGGACTCTCATCCGATCGGAAAATTCGGTCGTCAGCCATATCGTTTATCTGTGGAATAGCCTTCCAGCAAGAGTGTTTCCTGCCAACTGTGACATTCTCAAATGCCAACTACTTCCTCTTTCCTCATTCCGATACCGTATTATCCTTCAGCTAGCACAATGCACTGCATTCATATGGGGCATCCACTGAGAGTGGGTTTTCATACAAATATTCTCAGTTTGAACCTAATGGCAATACATTAAGGCAAGATATCGAGACCAAGGCACACTAAAAATGTATAATCCCTCATACTCACGAGCTTTGCTATTCCATCAAAAGAGATGTATCGGAGTTGCGGTGAATTCAACATACGTTTATTTCTTTCAGTCGCATGTCGATAAATAACAACGATTACGTTGTGTACTTAACATAATCACAGCCAAAAACATTGTTAAATCGAATGAAGAGGAATATGAAAAGTAATTTGCTGAAAAACAAATAAGTCACAGTTTCAAATTGTTTTTCATAATTTACATTTTTGGCATTTCGTTGAATAGGCAGCTGCAATCTAATACCGTTCAGACTTAATTACACCTGCCATTATTGTCTGGAAACTTCTAAACGAAAAAAAAAAACAAAAATCTGAATTAGCAATTTTTTTCATTATTCCAATATTTGACGTTTATCAAACTTTATGGACAATCTGCGTTCATTGTGGAACGATAGATGGGAGTGTGATGCGGCCTTTTTTTGTATGATAGGTTTTCATAAATACGTAAACGAAATATTCGCGAACAGATGAGTGAAAATTAAATCATGGCCAACTGTTGTAACTAGAATTTGTAGCGGGCTGGAAATCTAGGAAATAAAGGCGGAGAAAGTCTGAAAGAGTAAAGGAGAAACAGGAATATGCGACACTACGTCGAATTTACAGACAGTGTGATGACATTGTAAATTGGACAACAACTTTTCATACGAAATATGGAAATGGTGAACATAATGAACCCGATGACTTGAAATCTCTGGCACATTGCAATTTCATATCCACCTCGCGTGACAATGCTTTAAAACATGTCGTCTCCCCGGCAACCTTGTCACGTCTGCTACCCTGCCCTAGCTTAATTTCGGATAAACTGTCAATTACGACAAATGGTCGTCAACGCGACGGTGCACTGTGGGATCGCTTCATACATTTTTGTGCAAAAAATAGAAGGAGTAGTCCGGGATCATTGAAAGTTGGCACCGAGCATTATATTGACTAAATTAAGAAAAAAATGGAATTTCATCAAAATCGGCCACGCCCACCGTCCACCGCCCATACAATCCAAATGGATTTTTCGCATAAAATTTTTCCTATCCGGTCAAAATTTGTTCAAATTTGGTACATACAGTTTCTAGAATTAAGAAAAGATGCGTGCCAAGTTTCATCAAAATCGGCCACGCCCACCGCCCATACAGATTATAGATATGAATTTTTTTTAATATTTTGTTTATTATTCCACAAAAAACTTTATTTATTCTTCATCTATCATTTCTTTGACTACATCATCACATTCCAAATCCTGTTTGGATGGCTTATGTTTTAGGCTGGTTATAAAAGGGTCTGATGAAACCAGTAAGCGATGAAAAATATCAGTGTTTGTCGCAACTCTAATGCATTTCCTAGAAAACATTAACCTATACTTCCTGTAGTCCTTATTTCTTGCTTCTTCCGCTTCTTCATTTAGCATACCAATAGGAAGAATTGCTGCATTCATGATGTCTTTTCCATGTATAAGTATTTTATGCACGGTGATCGGCATGAAATACCAACCATATTTTTCAACGAATAGTTTTGCCGTATCCCAAGTATAGTTTTTGAACTTTTCCGAATTGATTTTGTGGCCACACGTTATTATTTGTAATATTATTTGTAATTAATTCTAAAAATCATATGGTTTTGTTTTTATTTATCTCTATGCACTGTTTCGCCCCAAATTGTTAATTGTTGTTGTTATATTCAGTATTCAATAAATAGCTGTCCTAAAATTATGCAATATTTTTTTTTGCAAAAATTTAATGAAAATTTTCATGACTTTTACCAGAAATTTCTAGTTTTCTTCCACTTCCGGAAGTTTCCTAAAAATATTTGTTGGTTTAATCGAAAGAAGACATTCCCACCTTTCATTTTGATAAAAGAACGGCTTGGAGGAGAGTGGAGCTACATTTTTTTGTGTCCATTGAAAATCCAAAAAAAAATTTTTTAGCGGCTTACAGATTTGGACATATCTTCCTAACGGTTTATGATATCCCCATGATTTTTTTTTTTAATTTATAGAGAAATACTATATTTTTAAAGTATATTAAAGTCAAATGGTATTATCAAGAAAATTTTACATATATGCACCACTGCATTGCATGAAAATATAAGTCATTTCTTGCTTAGCACCGTTGCAGGGACTTTCCCTCAATTTTTCACAAATAGAATACAATTTTTCGAAAAAACCATAAATGCACATTTCGTATTTAAACAGTTCTCTTCAAAACTGCATCTTTAAATTTTTGAAATTTAGTAGTTGAAAAATTGATTTATTGACACCAAAATCCCACAGTGCGGTGTATCCATCTAATCTAGCATCACCACACGATGCTATCTATTGTTCATCGTATACGAGGAGTGGTATGACAATCTTGGTAATATTTAAATTTGCCAAATACCACATGAAACCTGTAACAGGTAAAGGGACAAAGTTTAGACAACAAGCTAAGTGTTGATTTTGGTTTAATTTCCAATCATATTTTGATGAAGTACAACGGGATCTCACTGTAGGATATTGGTGGGTGGTTCTGTGTTTAGTTTTCACCTCTCTTATTATATTTTATACCATTTACATGGTATGTATGTGTAGAGTATATACATACGCATATCTACATATTCATATAACAGCCATTGGCAATTGTTTGCTTGCTCTGGCGTAAAATGTTCAGTTATTAACTAATTTACGACGGTAACATTTTTGCAATATTTATTAGTTTAAAACAAAAGCAAACGTGGCAGATAGTTTCCATTTTTCCCGTGTTTTTTCTTCTTTTGTTGTTCTGCTTAGCTAAGTGTTTCAGCTAATGGCTATTGCAACACGTACCTACATGTGTACGTTCGTAGGATTGTCCGTCCACATGTGGCATTCTGCTGGTAATAACTTTAATGTTTGAAACATTTGGAAAATATGTTGGAGCATTGGCACATATGGCCTGATTAAATTCTGTTCATAGAATTTGTATATTTTTATTGCGATTGTGCTGCAGACACAGGCTCCGTTGCAGCACCGGCATCGGCACCGGTGTGTTGGTGTGGCGCTGCATCCACATTAAGACGGCTCGATCTTTATGACAGCGTGCCGCTGTTGTCACCCCAAATTAAGGCTTTGTCAGGCTTTCATTGTATATGTTGTAAAATTTGAAATTGGGTACAAAATCAATTTATTCATTCCATTAGTTGGGTCAAGAACTACCGTCAACATTACTGCTTCGGATTTGCCACATTTACTGCCGAAAAAAGGGGAATTATTGTTGGAAGCCACCTTAACGTACGCGTACGTGTATGAGTGAGCATAGTTGTAAAAGTGAATTTTATTGTTTGCTGTTATACAGCATACACAACCTCAACTACCGTTATGGATGCTTCTGCTTCTGCTTCTGGGTAGTAATGATGATGGCAAGCACGGCGGAAGCGGAAATGCTTGTTCAATGCCATTTCCTTCCCATTGTGTAAGACTCATACTCGGTGTTTTTTTCCCCCCTTTTAAACATTCGCTCACTTACATTTCAATAAAACCCTACTCATAATTGTTGGATTTTTTTGTTGTTGGCCGCCTGGCGTTATTGGCTGCTCTCGTAGTACCTGTGTCCAAGTGCATCCCTGTAATGGCACAAGCCATAGCAGCAACATCTAAAGATGGTGCACATTAATTTTTGTTGTTCGTTGTTTGTTCGGTATGGGCTGCTTTGCTTTGGGTAGCACCGTTATTCGGCTGCTCTGGGTGATAGCCTGTGTTTGAATTGTTGGCGTTTGATTTTTATTCGACTACTCTATAAGCCGTGACCAACTCTTGGGCCCGGACAGATTGTAGTTGTAACTGCCTTTTGTTAGCCGCCCTTTCAATTGCATTGCCTGCAGTTCGTTTTTCTCTCGTGCGGCTCCACAATTGATGTTTTACTTAGTGTGTTTGTCTGGATTTTATTGTCGTTTATAGTCTGTCCGTGCACTTTACAATGGTTTTCCATTGGCAATATCTTGAACCGTTTTTTGTTTGCCTTTGCCACATTATCTGCGGTGCGATGGTGCGGTCTTAATCTCTCGTCCAGAAGGGGCAACTGAAAGCACACGCTATTGAAGGATTTAAATTTACTGGCACAAGACGACTGGAAGATGTGCTGAAGTGCTTGCATCACTTAAATCATCCACACATATCGGATCCATTAGAATCATTTGATGTGTTTGTGTTGATTTTTAATTTTCAGCAAATGGCAAACAAACCGAGGTGGCAGTCATCATGTTAAATAATTAAACATAGAACACCTTTTGCCGGGATAAGTTTCGTGGTGCAGCCAAGCGAACAAAGAAGCCTGATACCCCCCACAACAATATCAGGAATCCTTTGCATTTTACCCATTCCCGTCCGCATGACAAGTGGCAGCAGCGAGTATAAATTGTGAAGAGACAGACGTACGGGCGGACGGACGAGAATATGTTTACCACAAACGCAACATGTAACTTGTCGGCCGGGGTGGGGGCAGGCGGCATGTGAAGACGCGTTACAAGCTCGACTAATACGTAGAAATTCTAACAGCAGGTGCTTGTAAACCGCAACAAATAGCAACAGCGCATAGACAGCGACAAATTGTTGTTACAAACAAATTAAATTTTTTTTTCTCCATTTCACTCTGTATACATAGGAGACGTGCAGGTGCTACATGTGGCAAGTTCCACCTGCCAACACTTTTCTACCCATCAACATCTGAGGCAAACATCTAAATATTCAAAAACATAATATACGAGGATACCGTGTTGATGATGCTGGCTCGCCCACCCTGGCCCACACCCGTTGTCTCTGTAGTTCCCCATACAATGGATCCGGTATAAAAGTAAAATGTTAAGATATTTCGGTTTTTAGTTAATGCGAGGCATTCGCCGACAGCCAAGAGGAGCATGAGACGGCTTGCATGTTGTGCAGAGCCTGTCTTCGGCACCGGCAACGAACGACAGACGACCGATGTGCTTGTGATTTATTTGCGTAAACTTTTAAGCTGTCCTGTACGTATAACTCAAACATTTATGTATTAGACAGGGTCGAATTTGATTCGACAATACAGATAGAGCCATGTATTGCGGATGTCTCACCCGAGTCTGGTATTGGGAGCCGCAGTGTAAACTCCTCGTGTATCGTGTAATTTGCCAATTGTCCTATTGCCTTGTCTCATGTAATTGCATATTCGAATCAGTCGAATGTACGTTCCGCAATAGTCACGCAAGGATACCGGATCCCACTCACTAGCACACGAAGGGGCGCTTTTGTGTATGTGTGCGTGTGTTGTTACACATACGTGTGTATAAACAAGCATATCAATTGCATGTCTTAAGAAACTTTAATAAAGAATTCCTTTGTTGTTCTTGCTGCTCCTGCTGCTGCTGCTGCTGCTGCTGCTTTCCCCTGTTGTGTTCCATTTGCCGTTGTGTTGTTGTTATTGTGTTTGATATGCCTCGTCCTCATTATCTCTCCAACCCCCACCCATCAACCTTGTTATTTGTGCCACATCTCTTTATTACAACACTTTCATTGCCGTAACCGACGGTGAAGTGTTTCAGCATAAAATTTGTGTATGATACAAATTTGTCTGTCTCTGTCTCTGCGTGTGAGTGTGTGCGTGAGTGCATGTATGTATTACATTTCTAAACTTGTGTTGTTTTCTTAGACTTTTATAGCTTGTTGCTTTTATTTGAAGTTACTGCCGACGCTTCGCTGTTGCTGTTATTGCTTACCTCCCACATGTGTGTCTTCAATTAAACACACACACAACCACACACTGGCACATTCGTATGTATGGGCATGTTTGCTGTATCCATGTTCATGTTTATGTGTCTTAATTTATACTAAATTAATAACATGCTTCAGGGTACTTTTCAGTCTCTGATTATATTTTTTGTAGCTTCCATTTCATGTTCGCTTCCGTTGCCATTGCTTTCATCTTTATTCGCAGTGACAGTTTTACGTGTGAAATTTATTATATTTCCCCGAATAGAATTAATTTGGTTCATTCAATTCCACCAAATGCTAAACAAATGTATGCCAATGTTGAAGGTGTACAACAGTATCTGCAAGTCCACGACGAATGTGAATGGTTTGCGAATTTCCAGGGACATCACGCAAAGAGATGTAAAGCTATTACTACGGCAGACAAGTTTTAGGGCTTCCGACTTATGTCGGACTTACAGGTCTCGAATACATTTGCTATAGAACATTTATAAAGTATAGGTGGGACATTACACAAAAGTCCAATCCGCATAGATGGACCTTATTTGTTTTGATACCATTTCGCCTACGGCATGTTTTTGTCTTCGTTAAATGTATCGGAAATCACAACCCTTAAACTCGCAATGGACAGTAAAATGATATTCTTTTTAAACTCATTAATATAACGAAAAATCTGACAGAATTGACCGAATTTCGAATGTCATTAAGTTGGCTCTATTTAAGGTGTCTCAGTAAGCACATGGAATTACCCAAACCGAAATATGAATGGAATAGGGAAAAGCTAATAATTGCAGGGAATATCTTGGTTTTAAACGGTCTGAAGAGACAATATTCGATTGATGTAGGTTGACCCGATTATAGATTTTTTTTTATGGGCGGATCCACAAAACATGCTCCCCGACAAAAAATTAGTTGGAAATGGCTATGACAGATTTATTGTTCTGTCTTCTCTTACGCCACAATTATCAATCAATGACAATATGAGGAACGTTGCTTTTCAAAAGAAAGTACTGATTTTTGGATTCACACACAACGATAACCAACTGTAGTAACATTTTTTTTTTCACGCTATGAACTATGACAACTGTTGTCAATACATGTTCATGTATTTGTGTCTGTCAACATGACAACTTAGAATATATCACCTTTACTTTTTGCACAAGAAATGAAAAATATGAGAGAAATTAGTAATGAAATACTTAAGAAGACATTTTATGCAAAAAATGTCTCCATTTGTTTTCAGAACGTTTCACGGAGACAGGAATGGAATGGAAAAAAATGGAAGACAGAAATAAACACACATAAAACCAGAATATACACAATAATAACAGAATTGCGGCAACATTACAATAAAATCTCATTTTCGAGAGCAGTCAACGAAAAACATTACAAGATTCCCAGATTCCGTGCAACATTTACACATGAAGTATTTGGCTCAAATGTACAAACACACTTATGTACATTAAATGCCGGCAAACACAGAATATATAAGGTGGGTTCCCACATCACCGCCTTAAGGGAATCGCGAGACAAGATTTGATTGTACAGGCGAAGTTCGGCATTTGCAGATGTAAATCATAACTGAAATTCCATTAACATGATTCAGCAAACTCGGGCAATCAATTGAGTTTCTTCAAAGAGAAGGAATTTTTACATGTCAACGTAATGGGAAAATTAACTCTGACCGATTCACATAGTAACTGATGAATACGTTTTATACAAAGGTATGTCCCACAGTCCATAGGTACAGCGTAGGGGAATTGAAATATGTGAATGGCCTAATTTCAAAGAACTTGCACAGATATTTCGATAGGCTGTCTTAGAAGTTGGGCCGATGGGACCAAATCAGATCTGAGTCCCAGCAATTTTTAATATTTTTGCACTTTTGAAAACTTCCTAGGCAAAATTTATAGTCGTCTGTACAAGCTTCATATTTGGAAGAAGTAAACTAATTTGTATGTCCGCAACAAAGCGACGAAGTGGATTATAAATACCGGATGATATGTAGGCTTCCAATTTTCATTAGTTTTACTAACATATTCATTAAGAACTTTGGAAGCTTATTAAGTGAATTGTACATAGTGGACTTTTCTGATCAGTTCATTGGGAGGTAGCATCATTGGGGAGTAATTTTCCGCTGATGAAAAACATTGGAAATTGATAAATACCGACAATAAACTATAGCTCCGCCATTTGTGTTGGATAGATCAGAAGGGGCGTGGTTCGCGCCGTATATTCCGTCATCACCACACATATATCTGTAAGATTGTCTAAACGCAAAAATGATATTTGAATTCCACAAAAGCCAAAGGCCCGGAATGAAGTTGCCGGAGGCTGTCCCATTCATTTTCAATTCCATATGTAGTTTCGGAAGAATATTATCCCGCGATTATGCACAATTCTACAAACATAAGAAAACATTAAATGGATTTGCACCAAACCGATATATGGTCTTACTTAACAATTGCCTTATTCATTTATTAGTCTTCAATTTCAATATAGTAAAACAATTTTTTATGGAATTTTCCATTTCTGTTAAAATGTGTACGGTCGATTAAAATATTCCAGATATCGTGACCTATGAAGAATTTCATATAAAATGATTACTTGTAAAATTAATTGTTTGTTTGTTGATATCAAATCAAATGGTATGCGTTTCAATGTTGTCTAATTGCGATACGATTACTAGACATCAACCCGGCCTTTAACCACTATTTACAGTTTCTACTGCTACTCCGAGACAGCTGCAGATCTGTCAGAGGCAAACGTTCACTCCGATTTTTGGAAGGATCAAAATGACGCACTCATGCCGGAACACACCCATTACGGCCTTTCCATTAAAGTGGAGTGTGTCATAAAAATCAAAAAAAAAAAAACAAAGAAACAAAAGGATGAACAATGAGAGAATATGACACACATATACTGTAGAAAATACCAAGAAGAAGGAAAAAAAGAACGTCATGAACTCCTCTCGTATTGTTCGATTGCTGTACTATGGAAAGGATGAAATGCTAGGATAAAACTATGAACCTTTCAATGCTTCCCAACTACCCTTTGCAATGTCTTCCTAATGGCACGTGGAGGCAACCGGGAGATCTTGCAATATGAATGTGCCCGTTATGGGTGTGTATGTGTGTGGCTGCCTGTGTGTATGTATGTGTGTTTGATATTTTGACTGGTTCGGATGGGTTGTTTCGTTTGCAGTGCTTTTAGGGAATATGATGATGTTTGTGCTTGAGTCCTTGCGAATTTGTTTTTTACTCCGGCGCTCGCTTACTCGCTGCTGTGCTGTTTGCTAACGAGCACCTCAGGTTTTACTGTAAATATGTATTATGCATAACGTAGAGAATTATGTATGTAGGAAAATGTGTGTCGCAAGGCGCATTTCTTGTTAGTCAAACTGTTTTGCTGGTACAGTTCTTGATGCTGCTGCTGCTGCTGGTGCTGTTGCCTGTTTGTTGGATTGGATTGCTAGAGCATATTTCGAATTGAACATAGGAAATATGTACAAACACACACACACACAGCACCGACACACACGCCTAGACAGATGGCAGCATACAAATGTACATGAAGTACTTGTAGACGTTGTTGTTGTTGTTGTTGATGATGCTGTTCTCCTTCTTCTTGTTCTTCTTCTGTTTCTCCTTGTCATCATTTCTTTGAGCATTATTTGTTGTGCTGCTGCTGCTGTTGTTGTAGTTGTTTTTCTGTGAAACATTAATGTAAAAAGTATCCTCCGGGTAATGGATGACAAGATGACAACTCCCGTTGAGTATTTAGAATATATATGTATATATTTCTATCTATCTGTGTGTGTGTGTTGGTGTGTAGTATGTACACATTTCATGTTTAAAGGAAATCAACAATATTCTGTTAACAAAAATTATCTCTTGTAATGGAGGAAAAGACAAACAAGTAACAGAGAACAAAGAACAAGAAATATGTTGATGGATTCAAAATGATGTTCGTTCGACTTGTTACTCATTCGCTCGCTTGCACGGTCGCTCACTCGTTCCACCAAAGCCCCCAAACAGCCATAGCACACCAATGGAGAAAATGGACCAGAAATAACATGCAGGGCCATCAATGTGAACGTGTGCACGTTGGCCTGACTGTGAGTGTGTGTGTCTCTTCAGTGAACGCTATTAAGACAACACAATTTTGCCATTTTCGGGGAGAGCAGAATTTATGTCATGCCAAAAATAAATGACCCGCATTTTACGGATATCCATTTATGGAAAATAATAGACATTCGTGCAATCACCGCTTGCAATCACCCAAAGTGACGCAGATTCATCAGCATGCAAATATTTTATTCGATTTAATGACGTTGAAACATTTCGGCCTTCTCTCATTAGGACACTGCAGGACACTGGGAAGTGAAATTTCCAAAAGACAAAGGAAAAACCTTCAAGCCAAATTGAAAGAACATTTGAAGCTGCACACAAAGCGTTATTTCATTTCAACAAACAGCCTATGCCTGTTTAAGTCTCAACCAAATTTATTGTAGGTCATTTCAGCTCCGCTTCTAACATATTCAGTTTCCTTTTGGACCGAAAGACAATTTGGTGAACTTCAGAAGGAAAACTACATCTCACAAAGAAAAATAATCGAAGCAATGATTTGACGTACATACATATGAACGAAACACATGGGCTATGTCTCGTCGTTGTTCACATAAATATATCCGATGAAATGGTATATATTCATAAATGTTATTTGTGGACATTGTGGAGTTCGATGTACACGGCCGAATGGATATTCTATATCATTTAAAATTATATTTCAACTGATGTATATTTTCTTGTAATCCTTGACCATACGAATACATCGACGTGCCTCCCTGGCCTTTGGATAAGTCCTCATCTTTTGTCTTCATCGGTATTGCGCTTTGATCAAAGTTAATCACACTTTAACCAAAAGATGTTGAAAATTTATTCGATTTCTGCGCTCCTATCGAATTGGAGGCTTCACAGAATTTCATTGCGCTCAACCCATTCCATCCGAAGGATTTTTCCATTGAGCCATGCATGCTTACATTGTTATCCATTACAGTGTGGATATGCATCTGGAGAAGATTACTTGCATCAAATATTCATCAACGCCGGCAACATCTTGCCAGCCTTGTTGCTTTTCATTTGATGGGATTTTCCGAAGGTAGATGGCGTGCTGGCGACGACTCGTATGAGTTCTTCTCATACATGGCAGGCAGTGAGCCCGCTGTTCATTTCCACGGAGTCCCTGGTGGTTGACTGCATCGGGATCAACGACAAATGTATAGACACATGACGGTGAGCATGTACCACACAACATCGGCAACATGTGGTAGCTTCCGTTGATGTGCGAATAATACGAAACAAATTGCAGCACACCAAAGTGGCAGCATTTCCCGATGCTCGTTTGTTGACTCTGTCGTCATGTATATGATGCGTCTGTCTGAAATTGCATTTACTCCTTGGCTCTTTGTTTAACAAGCATACGTCGTCTCTAACTAACTTGTATGTTATGTGGATTGTTGTTCCTTGACAGGCTGTGTCGGTATGTCGGTCGGTCTGTCTTTCTGCCAGTCTGCCTGTCTGCTTGCGTGTTGAAGTCTGTTGTGTTACTGTCGCCGCTTCATCATTTTGTAGTATTCCACGAGGAATGCGCTGAGTACCGAAAGGATCACACACCTTACTTGAAATTGAAGTAAGCTTTCCGGACATCTCATTTAAAACACATTAAATTTGTTTATGCAAATTTCCGTTATTTTCAGCAACAATGAGAAAATGTTATATCCATCAAAAGACTGCCAGTGTCTAGGGTAACCTAACATTGTGTTTTCACATTGTGCATTGCACATTTTAAATACGTGACTGCCGTCCTTTATACATTTTGTAAAACTTATCCCGACTAGTATGAGAGTTCATAAATTGTACGAAATGCTTCATAGAAAGAAGATTGTTAGACTTATGAAATATTTGTCTACACGAATGCAATATCACAATTAATAATTTAGTATAACACTGTGATCGTCAGTGGAATTTAAGGTAATTTAATAATTTAATAATTTTGTAAGTTGCTCTGTTTCCATTCAAATTGGATAAAACTCAGCCACAAAATTCTTTTCATTTTCGAGATAAGCGCGGTTGACAATGTACACAATTTGCAATGTCACAAGATGTAGGCTACTTGATTCTGCTCCCATTAACAAATTTGATATCACAGGGAAAGAAATAGGTATAGACTTATGTATTACAACTACTTTGGTTTCGAACTTCTTGTCAATCAGATATGAACTAAATAAATACTACACAAAACTTCAGACACAGATGCAGGAAATTATTTGAAATCACATAACTTAACTTTATCGGTATATAGAAGTCAACCAACGATTTTAATTATATTTTTGCTCATGTTAACATGTCTAGGGAAATGCAAATCATCCTTTCAACTTTTATTGAGGTATAGAACTTCGAATTGAAATAAAACACAAGAAAATCGTTTTAATGTCCATCAATTTGGCTTTATTGGAAGGATAATTTTATGCCATTAATGTTTAAATATGATTTCGGGCATGTGGCTGCCGCGGCTGGCTCGAATTAAGCCAATTCTACAGGTCCAATTTTCAACCACTTTTTCGAGCATATGGGGCCGTATGTTGGCAATAACGCCACGAATGTTGGCTTCCAAGTCCCCTAACGTTTCTGGTTTGTTGGCGTAGACGAGCGACTTCACATATCCCCAAAGAAAATAATCCAATGGTGTCAAATCACACGATCTTGGTGGCCAATTGACAGGTCCATTCCGCGAAATTGCTCTGATGGACGATTATGTCGACCATAAAATGGACGGAGCTTGCGGTGAACTTCGCGAACTGAACCATTACTTTCGAAATACATTTGCACGATTTGCAAGCGTTGTTCTTTTGTCAACCTGTTCATGATGAAATGGCAAATCAAACTAAATATTAATCACTTGACAGCTGACAAAATGGCCGCCAGTTAAAAAAGTGATGCCAACTTAAAGTTCTATACCCCAATAAAAAACACCCTTTAGCTGCCCTAAAATGGCCCATAACACAAAAGCTGCCTGGGTTGTTCACAGTTTGGAACGATACACTCTTAATTGTCCGCATGGTGTGCTGCAGGACAATGGCAATCACTAACCACAGACTTCGTTCTTCTTTGGCTGGGTCTCCGCTCAACCGACGACCGGTTTTGATCGCTTGCTCGGCTCAGGTATTCACTGGAGACTCTTTAGTTCGGAAAATTTGGCAAACGATCTTCTAAGAATGTACGTGTGTTGCGCGTGTAGATAGATCAACATTTAAAGTATACGCATGTGCAGACAAATAAGAGCACTGTCCCCTTCTCCCTTACTCTTTAATACTTTGCCTGTGACGAAATAACTAAGGAAATAACATAAGGAAAATGCAACAACCAAAATAAAGGCAAGCATATTTACTGACCCTCAGTAGCCGAGCGACGATCGGTTCTGTTCATATCGAGCGGTCAGTAAGATACCAACTCTTGTGTTTGTGTTCAACCCGCAACCCGAGGCCGAGAATACAAACGAAACGAAATAGAGGGTTGCTTTTCCGACACTGAGCGATTCCATTTATTGTTTTTTTCGGTCTTTTCAGTTAGGAGACCGCAGAGAGAAATTAGCTTGAGCATATTTTGCGAGCTCTGATTAAAAGTAAAGATTATGAATGACCAAATTCAGTTCTGTACTAGGGTTTACGACAAACCTCAGTACATAATTTATACAGCCCCTATTGAGGTGTATTGGAATGAAATAAAAGAAATAATTCTCAAATAAATAGTAGTTTTGAGAACATACATAATTACGATAGAGCATTCACAGGAATAATTTGTACTCTGGCTTATAAATAAGACCATTCGTCTTTTCAGCTTATGAGCGAGCTAAACTATGAGAGGGTAGGCGAGAGAGAGAGCTCGAAGTGTCGCTTTAAAGTTGTTAATTGTAAGAAGTTTAGACCCGTTTTTTAAGTAAAGGGTGTTTTTTATTGGGGTATAGAACTTTAAGTTGGCATCGATAACCGACTATTTTGTTCCCGAATTGGATGGCATGAATGTGGATGAGTTGTGGTTCCAACAAGTGGTTGCAAATTGGACCTGTAGAATTGGCTTTATTCGAGCCAGCCGCGGCGGCCACATGCCCGAAATCATATTTAAACATTAATGGCATAAAATTATCCTTCCAATAAAGCCAAATTGATGGACATTAAAACGATTTTCTTGTGTTTTATTTCAATTCGAAGTTCTATACCTCAATAAAAAACACCCTTTATTTATGACAATTTCCCAAATCTGTGGCGCATACAAATATTTGCACCTATTCGATATTTTAGAAACATTTCTATATATATGTATATATTTAAACCAAGCCAAAGCGATTGTCACTTTTCGCAGAAGTCAATCTATTCATGTTTACTGAAAGATAAATAGTAGTTAATTTCTATTCTTCTCCGTAACTCCATTTAAGGTTCAAATCGAGAAAATGACAATTACATACAAACTATTTAAAAAGTTAGTATCTCGAGAATAATAAAAACATCGGTAGCCTTTGTTTGGAGTCGCTAATGAATTGAAGGAACTTGTCCATGCTCCATTTGTGAAATTTCCAAGCAAACTGATGGTAAAAGAGCTTCGATATTGGTAATGTAAATGTGATGCAACCTCCTGTAACAGTCGTTGACCCCACAGAGATAAACGACAGATATCTAGAAGGCGACTTTACGAAAAGGAACTCAATCACTCAGAAGCAATATAAAAGTCTCCTAGAAAAATATTTGTCGAACAGCTTTAATGCTTACAAATGCTTTGTGCACACACATAGCTTACATATACATACATACATTGTATATACATATGTCTGAGGAAAGTTCGCGCTAATACGTTCCTTAATTGAATGCTGGGGAGGGGGATACGCCTGGATGCAGGTACAAAACATTGAAACCCACTTAATCGCTGTAGAACGAACGTATTAATTGCAATTGAATTGAAAAGGAATTTAATTTAATGCGGCGGAATCTTAAAGGCAAGTGTCCTTAGCCAATTAAGTGCGATACTGAGACGCATCACACGCACAGCCTTCAGATAACCAATGAGATGATAAGTCCATCATATCATACGGCGCGAAATATTTGCTAAGTGAGATCGCATTAATGGAATGAAAGGGAAAACAATTTGCACATCATCTCATTGGCGATGAATACAATTAAATATTCAATCGGATTGGAAAATTGCATTTAAAAGGAAATCAAGTGAAGGACGAGGGTAGCCGAAGAGCTCTTCATTCTGCACAGCCAAATCATCTCAGTGCAGGCGAAGCAACATGAATTTGAAAACTCTCAGCATAATAAACAGCAGCAGCAATAACAAAGTTCTTTGGCAATGAAAAGAATAAAAAAAAAAACAAAAACAACAAGCAACAAGAGCGAACAAGTTAATTAACTCAAATGGATGCCTTGGCTGCTCGGTTGCGCTACGTTCTCCCCAGCTGCTTTTTCATTTCGTGCATTCAGCGGTCTTCACCCATTTGAATGATGCAAGTGGGCTCTGATTAATTTTCCATCGAGCGCTAAAGATGCAGACACTCATTCGAACATTAATCATTAAATATTTCATCTAAAACTCCCATGTCACACATATGGCGGGAAAACAAGGATATGGAGAGGGGTGGGTGGGTGCCTTGGTCCTGATAGTACGTATACTCGTACTCGTAATGAATTGGCCAGTTGATTATTGTTTGTGCAATGATAATTTGTAGCCATCACCCTTCCAGTGGCGAGGAGGGGATCATTGCTGTTTGGACTGTCGTTGGCCACGACACGCAGGACGAGTGAGAGAGGAGCGACCACACAATGGAAAATTTAGGGCAATAAACTACTGTCATAACTCGTATGGTCGAAGACCCAAAACGGCCTCAGAATTATACCACAACACAATGCATGCATGTGTGTTTCCACCACTTTGTTGGCTGGAGCAACTGCTGCATTCCATCCATCCGTACAACCGACCAAACAATCAAGCGACCGACCGACCGACCGACCGGCCGGCCAGCTAGCCGACCGACATTTAAGCCATGATTTTTCCCTCTTTGTAGCCAAAGAAGCAAACAAGGTAGAAACTTTGTAATGTTTGGTTTGTATGGATGGATGGATGGATGAATGAATGTATGGACTACGTTGGTACGTCGGTTTATGTGTTCTTTGTGTACTTACCCATATTATTAGGATATAGAGCTGGCATCGTGCCATCCTGCTGGTAACGGGGTGGCGGCAAGTCTGTATTGTCGACCAGATATGTGGAGGCTGCTTTTTTACGAGCCTCATCCTGCAAGAAGAGAAGACCGAACAAGACAAAATATTATTTCCAAATATTAGCTTTCCGTATTTAAAGAACCCAGCAAGAAGTTCTACTTAAATTGCTACACCGCACAGCCGCCGCACCACCACGCCGAGGGGGTGGCTGGAGCCACTGACTTCTATAAATATTAAAGTCAATAGAAAACTTTGTTTCATTTCGTCCGGATGAGCGAGTAGTGTGCCGAGCTGGTTGTATGCATTCATAAGCGCCTTAAGTTGACTCTTCCGAATATTGACTAACGTCATTGATAAATCTTAATTATTCCTATAGTTGGTAAGTAGTTGTTGGTCTTTGTTGTTGTGCGGTCTGTTTGTGTGAAATGATTAATTATGAGCAGTTGTTCGGTCTGTCGGTCGGTCGGTCGTATGTTCATGTCGCCCTTACCACTTAACATAGTTTCTCGTTTATATTCACACAATTTTAATGAATTTTGTTCTCCTTGTGCCGCCCCTCCCCCCGGATATACCAAAGTATTATCCTTTTCTTTCATCGCCCTTTGAAGCTTTTCCATTTCTTCACAAATCCATTCATTGAATGGATGATGTCTTTTTTTTATTTCTTCTTAATTTTGGAGCATATTTGCCTTGACGTTGTTTTTTCTTGTCTTGTCTTGTCTTTTCATTTATTTCTCGTTGTCGTTGTTATTATTCATAATCATTTTCGTCATTATGTTTTCTGTTGTCCGTTGCTACTATCTAACATTTAATATTCTTTCGGATTTGTTGTTGCTTTTTTTTCTCCTCTTCTCGACTTTAAAACATAATACACTTGTCAAAAGTTTAGATCGTCCAGTTTTCTTGTGCTGCTGTCCGTGTGACAGACAGACAGAGAGAGAGAGAGAGAGAGATAGACCGTCCGCAGTTGCTGTAAAACATGACTGAAATATGGAGTACGGAGTCATGGAAAAGTCCAAATGTCAATATCGGACTATATGGTCTGTATGAGGTTCGACGTTGTTGTTTTTCTTTTATGAAAATATAAAAAAATTGCAGTTGGATACGGTCGAGTGAGCTTAGGAAAATACTGAATATTCACATACACACTCAGACGCAGAGATGTGCAGCGTTATGTTTTTTTTTGTTATTCTTCTGTGGCTTCTTTTAATTTTTTGGAATCATCAACAAATTTTAATTATTTTTCAACAGAAAAGACTGATTGTTTGTGGTTTTATTCTCAGTATTTGAATGAGTTTTGCAACACAAAGAGTTCATCGCCAGTGCGCCCGTCTCTGGCAACATTGCAATGTTCTGGTCACCACAAAAGAACTTTTTCACTTAAAACGCGGCAGATCCAAATTCTAGACGGGAAGAATCAAAGTATACGTTGGCTACGACATGTTTTACGAGAAATTTGCCTAATTCTGTACAATCTAAGAAAGTCCAGTACCGAACATAAAAATCCGCAATTAATATCTGGCTATGGAGGTCTCAGTCTCTACTTCACGAGGTTTAACACAAATCTGGTTTAAAATTCTCTAATTTGTGAACAATAGTCTACATTATTTTTAAGTTTTGAACACACCAAACGGACCACAACGGGAAATAGTTTGAAGACGTCAATTCAAATGCAGTCAATCCTAATGCAGAGAACATTAGAACAAAAAATGCATATCTGGAATTTATTGAATTTATTTTTAAGATTCATATACTTATTGTTAAGCTCCGATGGAGCAAATCCAATAATAACTAATAATGCATAATAAAACCCCGGCCCACTACGCTCGAAGTCACAGGATTTGACTTTGCTGGTAGTGTTCTATAGAATCGTTATTCGTGATGGAAGCTGGTAGGACCCGCTTTGAGTTGCGAATAGTGCACTTGCGAATTTTTTTTTAAATAATTAATTACAATTTCTTATTAAAATAATTCTAAATGTAATTGCAACTACTTCAACTGACGCTTAGTGGGAGAATTCGAAAACATTTAGGCGATAAGCCTGGCATATCTATCTGATTGATTCCAAGTATTGTTTGCACCAAAAGTCCTTAGTAACTTCTTGTGGCACACCCAAACAGAATAGCTATTCGTCTGAAGTTTTTGCACTTCTTATGCCAGATGTTTTGCCCGCATCCTTTGCCGTTTAGTGATTGGTTTTTTTTTGCGGACTTATGCTTTCACTGTCTGTCGTAAACAAGTTATTAGCTGTGTGTCCTTCCTTGTAAATGAGCAGATATTGACATAATTGCCGAAGATTATTGGCTGGATGTGACACAGTGACAGGCATAACAACAACAACAACAACGAGGGGAACCTCGACAACAGAACTCGAACTCATTTACAACTCCAAATCAGATTTGAAATAGTGAAAAATTATTCATCAATAGCTGGATTTAAACACCACATCATATTCCATACAGAGCGACAGAGAGAGAGAGAGAGAGGGAGAGAGAGAGAGAGCGAGAAATTACTGATGGATGATGGAAGATGTGGGGTTTAACAACAGCAGACACGACTATCTACAGCTCATTCATTTGTCATTGTTACCAAACAAAAATTAATTTCGACTGGTACATGGAACATGTTGTCATGGTTTGTGGATGCCGCATCTCGGAATGTGAGTGGATCCTACTCATGCTACCTCCCCAATTAATGTTCCTCCTACGTTCACTGTGGGATGGCGGTATGGGTGGGACAACAGCAAAAAAAATCCATATCCAATTACAAAACAATGACTGGCTGAGGGATGAAGTAATGGGGAGAATCGTTAAAATGATGTAATCAACTATGCAGCATTCAGTCGGCAGCCACTCATCAACGTTTTAAAGGAGGACTGTCGACAAAAAAAAAATCGGCAGCAACCAGAAGAACAGACGAATGGGCCAAATATCAACAAAATGATAGTAAAGCTTCATCTGCCATCATTTAAAATGAACTGAACGCTCTTCGGAATTCTATAGGCAGTCAGCCAGTCAGTCAGACGAAAGGAATGGACGATGCCAGGGCGGTCGGATGGTGATTTGATTTGGTTGCAGGAAAATTTATGGATCTTAACGGCAACAGCGTTAGACGGAAGAGCACAACAAACCAAATAAACCGACAAAGCACAGCAACAAAAACTAAAACAAATGAACATTTCAACGTCGCTTGTAATTAATCACCAGCCACCGCTTATCCAGCATGATTTAGAACTAACAAATCGTTTCGAATTATTATAATAATTTATTATTTTAATCTGGAATTTCCTGTGTATGTCTCTAAGTCTGTATGGGTGTATGTGTGCACTCACGGAACTAAACTACACACTCACGTCTCTACGCTGCCACATTTGTAGGTATTTGTGTGCGTGTCTGTACATGTAAAATTCGTTGAGACGGGGCAGACATCTCGCAATCATCGCAACTGTGCGGAGGTATCGCAGCCAACTCCACCGGTTCGCATTAAAGAATTTGCGTTATCGAAATGAAATATATTTGCATTATTTGCGCTTTATGGGATACAAATCAATCTTTATGTAAATTCCTTAACGCAATCCACCAAAAAGGGGGGCGGAAGGGCACTCACAGTTCCTCCTGGCACTCCACACTTCCGGCCATGGGCAGATACAGTGGCGAGAGTGCTCGGCATGATAATTAATGTGTGCATGAATATTTGCACAGACACAGCACTAACACACACGCACTAGCGTACGAGTACTTTACTTTTTGTTGTTGATTTATATTAATTTATTTTACAAAGAATCCTACAGAAAGACACACTCTCGGCCAACTCCCTACCATTGCATCGTGTTTCATGCTGTAAATGTTCAGCTCTGTCTCTGATATTTAGACGGAGTCGGCCGGCGAGTACCAATCTGACAGCCGGTGCTAACAGTTTTATTTCGTCGGCGCTATGCCTCTTTTTCGTTATATTCTTGTGAGTGTGTGTGTGTCTATGATAATCTCAAGGATACGTTTGAGACTGATAACATTCACCAGAAAAAGTTATGACGTGCAATTAATCTATTGCGATATTTATACCAAAATATTTGATGTTGGTTAAAGATCTTCATGAAAGACTTCCCGTGTGAATCTTGTTGGGAACATGTGTTGCAAGAATTAACGAATTTTAAACCGCTACTGCAAAGGGGAACACTGACTGGAATATTCAGGGTTCTCCAACAAGAGGTGTTATTTTGGTATTCAAATTTGAGGTAAATGATCGGATGTTTATTTCATAATAAAGAGGAAGGTATGCCGTTAATAATGAAAAACAACATCAGCCAAATGGCCACCACGATCACGCTTACAGGTCCATATCATTTGCATGCAATTTTCCATAACTAAATCGTAAAGTGGCTGTCCTATGTCCTCGCTAGCCTCACGAATTCTATGTTTGAGGTCTTGAATAGACGCTGGACTGTTGGCGTAGACCTTATCTTTCACGTGGCCCTAAAGGAGGAAGTCGCAAGATCTCGGTGGCCAATTGTGATGACCTCTTCGAGAGATAACACGGTCCGGAAACTGTTTAGTTTTGCGAACTGTGACTGCAAGATTTCCACCATTGTTGTAGTGAATGGCGTAGTTTCTACTTTCAAATGTCAAAGAACAAAAACTTCAAAAGTAACAGCTACCAAACCCTGTATGTAGAAGAATAATTAACGAATGAAACGGATATAACAAATGGTAAAGTGCATGTAAGGCTCGCACAAATCTTATCGAATGGCATAACCTTCCGGTTGATGCAAAGGTTTTTCCTTCTTATAGTCTAAAGACCTTCTGGAAATTGTTTACTATTTTATATTACGTGTACGAGATGTACTACTATCTCCAAACTGTTAAGAACATAAATAAAAAACAGTGCAGCATAATTTCATAAATGTATGAAAATATGACCCAGAAAACTGTGTAAAATTGGGGCTTGCGGTGTAAGTTGCAAAAAGATGACGCAATTCGTATGTAAAACCCAAAATAATCCCCCAAAAATGGAACTCATTGTCGCACAATCAGGCGGGGGTCTAATTTTGATCATGAAAATAAGCCCCTGTATAAATATGAAATTAAGCCCGAAAAAAATTATATACGTTCGTGTTGTTGTTCCACATATGATATTGTAGGGCCAAATTTAATTTTCGATTTGCGGTGTATGTTCCTGTGGTCCAAAGACTGAATATTTCATGGGTGGGAACATTTGCTTGCGGTTAGTTTCCAATCAAAAAATGGACAAATTGGGATTCACGAAATGCCATTTGGAGATTTAGAGACTCCATTAATAGATTATTAAAATAAAGTGTATTCACTCTCAAGAAAATATAATTTTGTACCGAAACTTTGCATGATTCGTTAATAATATAGAGATACTGACTATTTTGAATTGTAAATTTTTTTTGTTTATTCTCCAATGCCATCGGCATCTGGGGAAAATGTCAGGTTTAACAAACTGGTATTAGAAAATACGCAAACCGACTGTCACTACTTACAATGATTTATTTCTACATTTCTTTTCATATCCTAACCTTTTTACACTTCATACAGATACTGTACAACTTCTGTTGTTTGTTAACTAGTGTTCCCTAATATATTTATCTAATATTTCAGGCGAACAAAATTTGGTTCAAGGCTGATTACACCGTGCGATACAACTTTTCACCCAAATGAAACTAGAGACGACACGTAGTAGAACTGCTTACTCAGTTTTTCATTTGGCCATTACTTGTCCTTTTTAAAGGAATTTTTCAAAAGATATACTAATTAAAACAAATTATTTGTGGACTTACGTCAGACCTACAACGTATCAAATGAAAGAGAGAAATCTCAGCAGTTAGATAAAATTTTTTTGTTTTTTTTTATCAGGATGAAAAAATGAGAAAAATGTCCTGTGAAACTTTGATCCTCTCAGACTTTTACATAACAATAGAACAAGAGTGGATAATTTGGAACTATGATTCATCCACGTTGAAACATAACCAAGCAATGAAATAACCGCATAATTGTATTTCTGATCGGTATTCACCAAACTCGGTCTGGTTGTCTGTTATTTCATATGTATATATTGATTTATTCCACCCACACTGCATGTAGAGACGTTGCCGATGTCAGCTACATCACACACACACTCTCGCAGGTCTATCCGATCGATTGCAAAAAAACCGTGCATATGTATATAAAAAAGAGTAAATTCGATTGTCGATGTCCTGATATATATGTATGTATTATATACGCACGATGCAGATACACGTTATACTATACGGTTAAGAACAAAAATATATTTTAGTTTTTAGTACGTTGTTGCAAATACTTACAATGTAATCTCCTTGGCTGCCATCATTGGAATATGATTCACTTTTTTCGGAAACGCTCGACAAAGTCTCACCCGTAACGGTGTCGTTGTACGAACTGGGTGCATACATTTCTATGGTTGCAGTTTTCCCAGGTTGATTTGCTGTTTCAGCTGTTTATTGTTCCAATCCAAGCCACACCGAGAAGCACGCACGCATTCGATCCATAGACGGAAGACAATGTGAAAAAGTGGCACGAAGTTCAAATATTGAAAAGGTTGTAATTGCAAATGACAGCCCAAGTAACGAGTATTGATTTGTACATTTTTATTAACACACACAGCCACACAAACAGAGAGATGCCGTTAGAAACCGCAAGATAAACATGATAACCGAGTGTGTACGGATTGCGCCAAGTACAGTCGAGGGGCGAGTGGTGCAGATAACATTGAAGCGGTGACGTAAAAATCCACAGCGGATTTCGGAATTCAGTTTGTCGATGTTTTTTTTTATATACGCGTTGGCATTTTGTGTGCACCCAAACGGCGAATGGTGAACGCCGAACAGAGAATATAAACGGCGTCAGAAGGACGCAATCATTTAGGTTGGTGTAAGGTGGGGGGGCAATCGATGACATGGCATGTATAAATAACAAAAAAAAAAAAGGAAGAAGAGAACAGTACAACACGATAGCAGTTGTAGCAGCAACAAATAAATGCCACCAACCACACACAACAAAAAGCGGTAACGACCAAAAAATGAACATCCGCGCAAAAATTGAGTAAAAATGCACATTCAATTATTTAAGGATGACAGAGAACAGTGAATGGACCCGAATGTGAGTGTGAGTGCGTTGTTCGTAAGTCAGTAAGGTTTAAAATAAGACGAAAAAATGGGGGAAACAAACAAAACGGTCCCAGGAGATATCATCGTCAATGGTGGTCATCCAGGCAGGTATTTGGGTTGTTTAAACACAAATGTCATAAATAAAAGTGCAATATTGTTGTTGGTTGCAACAGCAACATCAACAGCATCAGCATCAGCAGGGCATATGCATGTGTATATGTGTGTGAGTGTGAGAGCGAGCGTGTGTAGTATGTATGAGATGAAATTTATGTCATTTCAACCATTTCCCATGGCATAAATTTGAATTCCGGTCGGTTGTTCCAAGTAATTTGTCATTTTTTCATTTGATGTTAATATTATTGTCATTTCATTTGTACGTGTGTGTGTATGTGTGCATTCAGTTAAATGCAATAAAGCGTGAACACACACACACAAAAACACACAGCCATCCAACCGTTCCAAAGCCAGCAAATCCGCGTATACAACGAATCCAAATGCAAAAGCAAAAATATACGAGTACGCCATATTTTTGAATGTACATGTTTGTGAGAGTGCGAGTGTTAGTGTGTGGAGCATGTTTTTAATGTTTTTATTAATATAAATGCATTAACACATGGCGATAGTGTTGATGGTAATGATGATGGCAACCATGACGACGATAATGACGAGGACGATGAGTAAAAAGCGATGGATAGATTTGTTTTGTTTTTGCCACACAGCAACAGCAACAACAACGACACCAACAGAAAGCAACGCATGTCCCATGTTGAAGCCACAAATCGTTGCAGCGATGATGTCGATGGTGCGACGATATCGCAGCCACGATATAGAAGAAGATCATGACGATGGTGACGATAACATCATCGCGCGGCACATTCAATATTGCGGTGATTATTAACAGTTGTCATCACAGTGATATAGTATTTTCATTCGACCATTTTGATTTTTAGCATTGTTGGATATTTTTTTTTTTTTGGTTTTTGGTTTCGTTTTATTTTATGACAGCAATCATCATTCATGGATCCAGCCGCCCAGCGGGAAAGAAGTCCGAGAAAAGATAGGGAGAGAAAACAAATACATGAGCAATGTTTATTTAAAATATGTGAATGTATTTTTTTTTTTTGGAAAATAAACTATTTGATACTGCACATTCGGTTTGCCAATTACCAAAAATTATACCATAAATTACAATATGACAAATACATACACTGCAATTAACTTCGAGTACATTTGTGCAACTTGCAAAAACAGTAACTGCCAACTACCAATATTACTAATACATGCATTTATCATAACTTAAAACAGAAAAACTACCATAAATTCTACAATACATTTATTTATCTACGCAAGTATAACAGGTTTGTGTTTTGAGAGCTGCATTACACATTCGAACTGCCCACTCGGAGAGGAGCAACAGAAAACAAAAACCAACCAATGAAACGTAATAAATTGATTTCAAATACAGCATTTTTTCACTTTAATGAATTTCTACGAAATAAATAAAAATTCACCATATAGAAGATAGAAGATTGGTAATGCGACATTGAAAGTGATAGAGTAGCAGGGAGATACAGAGAGGGAGAAGGAGGGTGGGGACGTGTTTCCATATCAATTTAATTTAATCAAATAATTCGTTAAGAGCAAATATTCGGTCGTTTCCTTTGTAACATCCATCACATTGTATTAAAAAGCAGCTTCCAAGTGTTCGTTTTACTCCACGACCAACAACAGCGAACAAAAGGGAAATCAATCAATTTAAAATTGTTCACTCACACACACTCGCAAACGCATACACACACACACAGAGCCATACACAGCCACTGGCACACACCGAACTTCCCTTTAGCGGCTGTTATTGTTGTTGCTGTAGTTTAGATAAATTAGTTGAACTGAAAGTACGTAAAGCCGACACAAGTTTTTCCCACACCGACACACAGAATACGAATTCAAAAGATGTTTTTTTCTTCTCAGTAATAAATTAAATAGACATTTATCTTATAAGTTTCGATATCTGTTTCTTGGAAATCTCGCATATGTGTGTGTGTGTGCGTGTTTCGGCAACAATATAAATCGATGCTTTAAAAAAAATGTATTTAATCTGTTAGCAATCAGCGATATAATAAAATTGAGCTTGATGAAACGACCACTTCAAATCTGGACGTTGACAGTGCCAATTTTTTGATTACACTGATAGACACAAAAAAAGAACGACAACGTGCTGGGAAAATGTAGTAGAAATTGGTCCGAAACACAAAACCACTGCACCGCTTTTGATAAAGTTGTGAGAACATCTTCTACACTGATAAAACAATTAAATTATCCGTACTTGAATTAAGCCATAGCGGTGTCAAAAGTAGTGTAGAACAGTTTTCCTTAAAGCAAGTTCAAGAAAATTGATTTAAGTACGGATTTTTGTTGCTCGGAATTCATAATTGAGCCGTAATTAGTCAATAATAGAAATAAGTTCGTAATGAACTTATGTCTAGACCGTTTGGATTAATTTAATTAACTGGTCGGAAACAGCTATTGATTTATGGAAAATTTAGATTGAATTGATATCGCAATATTCTAATCACAATCCTAGAAATTCAAAATAGGATGAGTTCGAAAGTTTTGTTTCTTAAAAATAAAGGGTGTTTTTTTATTGGGGTATAGAACTTTAAGTTGGCATCACTTTTTTAACTGGCGGCCATTTTGTCAGCTGTCAAGTGATTAATATTTAGTTTGGTTTGCCATTTCATCATGAACAGGTTGACAAAAGAACAACGCTTGCAAATCGTGCAAATGTATTTCGAAAGTAATGGTTCAGTTCGCGAAGTTCACCGCAAGCTCCGTCCATTTTATGCCATTACATCCACAAATCTGACTGTTTGGTGTGCTCTATGGGCTGGTGGAGTCATTGGGCCATACTTCTTCCGAAATAATGCTGGAGAGTCAGTTACCGTTAATGGAGACCGGTATAGAGCCATGATAACCGACTATTTTGTTCCCGAATTGGATGGCATGAATGTGGATGAGTTGTGGTTCCAACAAGTGGTTGAAAATTGGACCTGTAGAATTGGCTTTATTCGAGCCAGCCGCGGCGGCCACATGCCCGAAATCATTTTTAAACATTAATGGCATAAAATTATCCTTCCAATAAAGCCAAATTGATGGACTTTAAAACGACTTTACCTCACTTCAAATTGGACTTATTTTTCCTATTACATCGTCACCCATTTTCAATGATTTCTTCGCCAATCATTGGTTTATTATGTGTTATAGTCTTCAGTAATTGAACGAGAACTACTGTTTACCAACTCATAGTCCGAAAAACCACAAGCAATAAAGCAAACAAGTTTTTAATAAATCCAGTATTTTATCGTTATTGTGAGAATTTTCGTACTTGATTTTAAAACAATCCCATTTATACTTGTTTTAAGAACAACTTATTTTTTTAAATAAGATTTAAGTTCAAATTAAGAATATTCACCTTGAATTTAGAATGCCATTTTTCTTTCTGCGTATGGACTGTTGCCAGATTGATAGAAACTGAACTGATTTAGAAACACGATCCTGTTTACCACAAAAGAAAATGGGAAAGAATAACGTAATTTCGGTAACACTTTACATTCAACCACACTGCAATGAAACTAAATTGATCTGTGCCGCTTTACTAACGAAAGCGGCGTAACGGACTTAATTCCTAAGAATGATGGTCTGTACACTGAAAGAAAAAGCTTCGTAGCATGAACGAATTTGTACATTGTATCAACGAAATCTGTCGTTAAAAGTCAACCAACGTTGGGCTTCGTTGATGCAACGAATAAAGTTTCGTTGAAGTAAAAAGTTTCGTTCATATAACGTAAATTGAAAAATTGATCAAATCGTTGATACAACAATTTTGTTTCCTTGATACCACAATCTTCTTTCGTTGATACAACAACCTTGGTTCGTTGATACAACAATCACGTTTCGTTAATAGAACAATCTTTTTTCGTTGATACGAAAAAATTGTGCGCTGGAAGGAGCAGAAGGTAGGAACTTCTTTCGAATCAGTGAGCTGTACACTAGGATGGCAAACAAATTTATTTTTTTCGAATTCCATAGGAGCTTATCAGTTTTTCGAAAGCATATGCGGTTAAGTATTTTTGCATTTTTTTTTACAGATTATTTGGAAAACATTTAGAGGTGCCACAAACCGGTTTTTACGAAAAATTCGTGTTTTCTGAGTATTTCCGTATTAAAAGCACAAGTTGGTCAAGCTATCAAAATCAGGTTGAGCCAAAAACAATATTTTACATGTTATAATTTTTCTACACACTAACTAGGACTTTAAGTTTAAAAGCCGGTTTGATGGTCTTACAAGATTTCGCACCTTGATTTACTGATTGCACTCCAACTTAACTGAATACTATACGGTGAACAGCAAGTGAAGAGTGCAGTGATAGCATTTGCACAGATTTTTCGTACTTTAGTTCAAATAATCTGGGCGATAGTCTCAAAGACAGCGTTGCGAAATGTACACATGTGGTTTTGTGGAAATATTCTCCTGGTGCGGTTACTTCAAGTTGTCCGTAGCTTGACAACCGCATTATTTTGTTTGTTTAAATACCGTTCTTCGCAGATATCGATCTTGTTAGGTTTCCAAGCGTAGTTTTGTAAGTATCCCTTACCCTTGGGTTAGATATTCCGATAGCCACATTCAGCATCCAAACACTTCGTTTGGAATTTATTTTTTAACAGATGGACAATAAAACAGGACTAAGTCAAATCGATGACATTTTTCAAGAAATTTCAAGGAAATCATGTCGTCAATTTTTTCAAAATCCCAATTTTCTTAGAAATTTGTTTAACCACAACAGATAATTTTTCCAGTTTTAATAGCCAGCCAAACACGATTGCAAAGTTTTATTGATATGAGCAACTTCGGCTTGTTTACGAGAACATATAAAATGTCATTTAGATTGTATTCTGGGCAAACAATTTTGTCCAAGGCGTTCTGGTGCAATGTTTCAAATTAGGAAACACACCATATAGTGTGCAAAAATATCCTTTTTTTTTCTTGAAATTGAGACAAAATAGCTGAATTTGGCTGGAGAAGAAAACTACGTCAGATATTTGCAAAAATCCAATGCATCAAAATACATTTGTAGACAATACGAGATGGTGGTGGTTCTTCAAAGTCTCCACATCTTAAAAAATAGCAAAAGGCGAGTTGGCGGATAAAAGGTCGGTCGACCAATGTATGCGTTACTACGCACCCACGTCACTCTGAGTCTGCATTGGACGGCTTTTGCTTGTGCTCCTAATTAAAAAATGTAATTACTAAAACAACTAAAACGCTTTCTCTCGTCGCGAATCTATTTGTAACAAAATTATGAAGTATAGGTAATGATTACACAGGCAAAAACAACAAACATGAAATGATCGTATGGCTGTGTGTGTGAGATTTAATTAAATATGCATTATTTACTATTTGAATTGTTGTTGTTTGTACATTTGTATTTGTATTTGTTTGTGAGTTGTTGTTATTGTCGCTTAAAAGCGCGTTGAAAACATGTAAATATTTTAAAATTAATAAATCAACAACCATACGGGACATTCCATACTTCACTCCGATTTGCTTCTACATTTGATTTTATTTTATTGGAATTCATCGTTCATGAACTGAATCTGAATCTGTACCCTGTAATCAGCGTTGACATATGTGTTTTTGAGAAATCTGCAAATTTCAAAACAGGGCACTGCTTTTAGTTTAAAAAATTGTTCTTCTATAGACCATTTACCTCACGTCGAAACTTATTGTTCCAGCTATTCAACATGTATGATGCCAGTGTGTATGGGTTTGAACACCGGCAAGAGGCTGTTGGCAATGCTTTGCCTTGTTATTTATTTGTGGTAAATAATACCAGAAAATACGTTTTGATATTTGTCTCCCTAACTGCAATCCAATCCATTAATTTAATTAGTTTCTATTTAAGGCGAAAAGGTGTACAGAAGAGATAACAGCATATATGGCAACACTGGTTAGAGAGAGTATATCAGTTGGTACGGCCTACAAGTGGAACCCATCGAAATATTCACTTAAGGCACTAAGTGTCGTTGTGTAAAATTAATATAAGAATTCGTTTGATTGAAGTTTGCCCACGCCCTCTTTTGAGATGTTCCACACAATCCTACGAAAAATCTGTCATTGAGAGAACTACTTTCAGAAACTCAGCCGTGCAAAACTTCATACGCAGATAAGTTTTTCACGAATATTTTCCTCCTACTGTATAAAAATAAGCCCTTCCAATTAAATGTGATTTTCTCGGGCTATGACCCCGACGTGATTTAGCCGATGTGGTCCAATTTCATCTAGATGTTTTACTGCTCCATCACAATATACACACTCTGTTGAATTATATTCAGATGTGAAGTCACATATGTATCCATGTACGAACCAAGAGCAATGAACGCACACATATGCACATGCATATGTATTGACACACAAACACATCCATCACGCACATCCTGATAACTGTATTAACGAATGGCGCATTTGAATATTTGTGGACATTCACTCATACTCGGTAACGATAACTCACCCCAAACTCATGCTGTTCCAACGAGTAAATAACCAAATAATAACATCCAAAATGATAAAAACAAAAACAAGAACGAAAAATAGCAAAACATTAAGACCCGCCAGCCTCGCATTGCTGATAATTTATGGGGCTTTTTTGTGTTGGTCTGGAAAATAATTATTTGTATTCAAAATTGTAAAATATAATAAATTCAGGACAATTCAATAAAACGAGGACATTTCGATGAAAGGCAAAAGGGATGGCACAGAATGAACTATTGATAAGTAGGGTATACAGATACATCCCTCGACACATCCCCCCTCATATTCACGAACACATAAATACAGATCTTAATAGTTCAAAAGATTCCCTTTCCCCCTCCCCCCATTACTATGGATTTACTTGTTAGAACGAAGTAAGAAAGAGGAGCGGAAAAGCGAAAGGGAGGGGAAAAAACCTTTCAATAAAAGTAATTTGTGGGGAAAAAAATGTTTTCGTTTGCGCCACTTTTTGTTGTTACCTTAAGCTGGGCTGGGGGAAGCACAAAAAAAGGACACAAGTTGGTCATAATGAGCGTGAGCCACATAAAGTCAAAAGGACGAAAGTGGTAGGTTTATAAAAACGAAATAAATAATGATGACGATGATAATGATAATGATGAAAACCCACAACAACACGTTGCTATTTTCAGCTGTGCCGAAGTTGGCCTCAACCACAGTCGGATGCGGGCAGGGGATATTTAGAGCATATGACATTTAAATTTAAAGACATTTTACTAAGGACATTTTTGTTGTTCGTATGTTTTTTTTTTTTAATAAATAATAGCTGGAAAAAAGGTCTCCAACAAATAGCCCAATAAAGACACACACACACACATGCATAGCACGATGAAAAGAAGAAAGCTGCCATTTTGCCTAAAAATGTTATTAAGAAACCATTTGTAGGCATTTTCCCCGGTAATCGTTTTGCATATGACAAACACAATATGAACCCAAATAAATGGACAAAGTATGAAACTTAAAAATATTTAGGTATGCTACTTAACAAACCCACCCACCCTCACCACACCACACCACATCACATTTGTACTGACCCAACAACGGCCCAACACCAAAAAAAAAATAAGAAAAACTACTCACACTCGCTCGTCCGAACTCAATGGATTTATTTTCCTTCAGATGTTCGTACACAAACAAACATTGGACGAATTTGAGGTTTACCTCTTAGACCGACCGGCTAAGACGACCCAAAAGAATATCAACCATTTTCCATATACTTTTCTCGGCGTTGCTTCTGTTTTCCCCCAGAAACTCTTATAAATAATTTAAACGAAAGAAGATGAAAAAAAAACCTTCCAAACACAAATACTGACATACACTCACGCACTCGTTTGCACACATACATAGAAAAACGTACAAGAAAATGTGTATGTGTGTCTCATTGCCCTGATAAGAGGTGGGGAGGGTGTACAACAGAAAAGTGGCAGGGAAGAAAAGTTGAAAGTAAAGAAAGAACTAAGTCTATTCAGGGACAAACATGTACCAAAAAACAAATATGAGCAAAAAAAAACACACATAGAGAATGAAAACCATAAGAGTCAATAAATACCTAGCACGAGACACCCTACGGCTTTGCCCTGACATCCTTTTAAGGGATTGGCCGGCCGACCGAGAAAGGAAATATGGAGTGTAGGAACACTATGTGGTTCTCAAGATGGAAAATTCATCAAAGTCTGAACATCACTTTAATGTGTTTAATGAGTGAATTTGGAATTTAAATATTATTAGTGTTTCAAATTGTCACAACGTGTGTTGTACAATCTGATAACCGGCAGTAGAGTGTCTGAGTGACATCCCCGCCTTTAACTGGCAACGACGAGAAAACATACGCTCACACACACACATACATAGATATACCGAGAACTAAACGACAACTTTGAATAAGAAAAAGGATGCCTGGCAGAAGAAAAACGAAACGTCAAGAACAAGCAGCAGCAACAACATCAGGAAAAGGAAATGCGAGGTTGCTCCGGCTGCTGCTCTGGCTGTGGCGTACATTCGTTTTGGCAAAGTCTATACGAGTTGTAGTTGTACTATTTGGCGTTGGCATTGGAGACGTAACAGGATGTTACTTTCCAAATGGCATCATTATCATTCGGACGATGTGTCATGCATAAAATATTAACACATTCTTCGTTCGGTCATTACTAATACAAATACATGTATTGGTTATTGGTCAATTACGGCAGGAGATCCGATCGCATCGCCCACAAAAGACTTGGACCAGAAGGGACTGTATGAAACTAAACATAACTCGAAGAAGGAGTTACCAGGCAAGGGCCCGCTTGACACGTCCTAGGCGAGAAAAAATTTATTATGTGTTTTTTCGATTTCATAGCAAATACTTGCGGTTGAGGAGTATTCGGCCATGTCCCATATAGAGGATATACAAGACGTTGATTTTCTATTGAACACTCTGGCCGCGGGTGTTCGTTCAACACGTACACAGATTATATTCTGCATATCTCTTTGGTTTGAGAAAATTGCGCCGGTGGATTCAACTCTCTGATTTCAATAAAAAATAGATATCTCATTTTGGATTGAAACTTTCGACGACTATTAATATGTATTTTATGAAACAGCACTAAAGTGATGAATAGAAATCTGTTGTACTACACTCAACGTTTGTTTGAGATACTAGTGTACTCGATTGAAAGTGGAAAACCACCATGCGTCTGAAGAATTTGGTCCTGTAGATTTCAAAAATGTTTTTTTTTCCAACAATGACTTTGAAGTTTAGTACAATGAATTGACAGACGAACTAGTATAAAATATTTCATATGTAATAATATGATTACATATGAAAGTTTTCATAGATCTCCGTCTACATTTCCATTGTATTTGTATAGAGTTGGTTCCAGATACTTATTCTGGGGCATTTTCTTACAAATTTCCAAACGGATCACTTGTTTGTAATGACTGAATTTACTAACCTCTGCCTGATGATAAATCGAAAACTAAACAAAACTTGCTTTTTTTTAAATTTTCAGGACCTCGAAATCCATTAAGTTCATTTGAATTCAGTAAAGAAAATTGTTCTCAATGGCTCACAATAACGACTCATAAACTTAAAAATTCTCCAGGGATTTTAAGTGTCAATGGAAGTTCGAGTATCACTTGAATGTCTTAATACAATTCCATTGTCAAAATTTGATGTCTTTGCTTTGTCCAACGCAAGAACAATGCCACGGGCAACAACATCGACAAAAACAACAAAAACGCCACAAATAAAAGAAGAAGAGCAATACAACAACAACGGGCACAGGCACAAGGAAGAATGAACTTATCTGCATTATCTGCACGTTTGGCGCAAAAATCAGTAATTTTTACTTCAAGTAAGCGAGTGGGTGGGTGAGTGTTTTCGTAGCCCTGAACCAAAACCACACAGAGCCGAAAGCAGCTCCGCAGACGAAAAATACATTTCTAGGAAAATATACATATAACATATGCACATACATATCCATGTGAACGCGTGTGTGTGTCTGTGTGCAATAGAAGACGACAGCCAACTTATTCTTGGGTTGCTGTATTTGTACTTCCTTAAAATTCAATTGAAGCACGGACTAGGGACGTGTTTTCTCCGAATTACAGCCCATAACCACAACAGCCATGATTACCAATGTGTGCCGTACATCGAGAAGCTTTCCGAGATCTGGCATGGCGTTCTGGCACCTACTACAATCGGAGTACACACTTCACAATCTCAGGGCAGATACGTCTGTGCGTGTGACTGTACAAGCGGATATGTCAAGATGCCATTGTTATTTTCCAAGAAATCATTGAAAATTGTAATTTTCTCTTTGTATTTGCGAATCAATAAAATAAAAATAACAGTAAAAGAATAACCGAATCATATTAAAGCTCTAATGGTTATGGTCGACGTTTACAGCATTCTCACCCACACACACACACACACACGTAAAGTATGTGTTCGACGTCAGGGTAATGCAATTACATTTGGTAGGGTTTCCCAAGGCGCCCTAATAGAAAATCGATTATTTGGTGAATATTTTTGAACCTATACATTCTTGGTTAGTCCAGTGTAGGTTATGGTGAGTGGGCCGCCATCATCCGACGGTCAAAATTTCAATATTTTTCAAAAAGCTGTATTCCTGTGACAGATTATATTTGTTGGCATTTCTGTTATGCAACAGAGTGTAGAAAGTTCGAATTTAAATTGCCCATGAGACATGATACAACGATGTACGGTTAAGAACTTCTAAAACCCACCAAGTGTCAACCGATCTTACAATAACACACAGCTAAGAATATGACGAACTACTGTCAAAATCAAATACATTTGCTGGAGAAGTTTGTTATGACGCACCTGGGTTTGTTGTGCGGCACTCTCATATGTGAATGTACGATCGAAGAACTTCATTAGAGATCAACTCAACTTTTATTTGCAGTAGATGTTAACAAGAAGAAAAAAAAACACATGAGATTTGATTGATCCTTATAATCCACAAATACCGTCTACCGAGTAGTAGTAAGTTATCTCGGAGCCCCCAAAAAATATCTGAAATTACATTTTCTTGGAATGACCCAAATCTACAGAATTGCACAGCGGCGATTTGATATTTCTGTAAGAAATGTCACCAATGCCGATTGGAATTCGCACTCAGAAATATCGTGAAATGCTGTAGTCATGGCTAAGTGAGTGACAATTCGAGTGGCAGCGTCTCATTGCTAACAAATATTAAAAGTTAATCATGTTCGCATGTTATTTGCAGTAATCCACTTGGCCGCAGAAAAGTCTCCGCAAAGCGAGTACGTTCACATGGAGGTGTCTGGCTATATATGAACTCAATGAAAAGTTAGTTTGGCAATAAATATTCACGGACTGCGAGTGCTGCCACCGAGAATAAGATGACGTTGTGGGGGTCGAACCTAACGGGAAACTGCTGTGGAACATTTCCTGTTGCATATCATAAAAGAATCCGGAAAACATTTCGCATATTTTGTAATACTGAACTGAACTGTTTGTTGCAAGTGTCTACAGCCATACACAATATGTGTGTGTGTGGATGGGTTTATGTGTGTTGCAAGTGAGTCTTTCGATCTATCTCTCTTTCTTTCATTGTGGAATACCGAGTGCTGAATGGAGCGGTGTGGAATGTCTGGAATGCTGTCACTGTTCAGATGAAAACATTTCATTTTTGTTTTCTTCGTTGTTCCGTTCGTCCCTCGTCTTCAATGTAATCATAAAAGAAACTTCGTCAAACAAAGCATCTGAATATTTGATATAGACGCAACGACACACGTATAGTTTTCATGGCGTTGCCACTGTGGTGCGTAGCAACAACTGAGTCCTATACACAAACACATGCACATACATATGTATATTAGACATCTTTCGACCGAATGCCGGACGTTGAACAGTAAAAGAAAAAGCAGGGATATTATAAAAAAAAAATAGAAGAAGAAGAAGAAAGATGGACTTTAATGTCGGAATAGAAGCGCAGTGGAAAAAAACGTTATATCCTCCCGATACTGAACTGGAATTATTTGCAGTTAAATGCTGAATGTTCCATTGTTCTGGTCCGGGCATCAAAGAATTTCCGAACATATGAATTACCATATCTTCTGTTTGTTTAAAGTATGCATATACATATATATGTATATATATATATAAATGCCACTCTTTAAAATTGAATGGGGAACATGCACTGCACTCAAGGTCCTGCTCGATATACATGGTGTGTGCAAGGATCTGTATGTAGTACGTCGGTGTTGTCTTGGAATCACACACACACACACGCACACGTACATGCGTATGTATGGACTTACGAAAAAGCTCGTTATGTGATACGAGTGTTGGAATGATAATAATTCTCATGAAATATTGGAGTAAATCACTATCACGGACAGCTGCACGCGCTCGGTTCTGGTCAAAATACAACGAATTGAATTATGAATCACAGGCAGATTAGGAATACATTCACTCACTCACTCACATACACACACATGCACAAACTCACGCCATAGCATCGTTGAATATTATGCTGTCGAGAATTAAAGTCCGATCATAGGGCAGACATTCGAGGACGACGAAAGACAATGGCAACGAAAATAACAACAAAAGCAGAAAAACCGATGAAGAACGGTGGCAAATAAAAACAGAGCGGACGGATGTGAGCGGACAAAGCTGAAAGTTAGTGGTTGAATGGCGTATGTGGATGTGTGCTCGAAGCCTGTTCGATGCCACTTACACTCCAAATAAGTTATTGATGATTTACAGCCAGACGAGAGGCAAGCGTTTGGTCTACCGTTCTAACGCCTACAATATGGAGCAGAGTGGACACCAACCGCCACAAACTACTGGCATTAGACCCTCATCCGCTTGACTCACACACGCTCACACGCACACACTCGTCAACCATGGTCCATGGAACAATATGAGGTTCGTATGGAGTGGTTATCAATTTCGATGTCTGAAATTGATTGAGAGCATATTTTTTTTTTTAAACGGCCATACATCTTTGACTTTGGTCATTGTTCGATTGTAACAATATTCCATTTGGAATGTCCATTCTAACCAGTTTCGTTATCTTATGTCTGTGGCACACAAAGGGAAGCAAATCAAATGATTTTTATTTCCTTCTTCCTCACAATGAAATGATGCTGATGATGATGATACTACTTCTCTCAATCAACCGTGGACAAAAGTCACCGACGCACAGGTCCGTTGCCAAGAGGGGTTAAGGGGGTGCCATACTGTAACTCATATGTTATCGTACCTATGTAAAAGTGTCCACATTGCAAAGAGTTTCGATTTCGATAGGAATATACTTTTCACGTGTCTTCAGTGTTCGGCGTCCTCAAAAGGTTCGAAGGGAGAATTCGTAAACATATTATTTTTCTCTGGCAGTTTTTATTTAAAAGAGTGTTTCGCTGTCTAAATATAAAAGGCCCTAACTCATGAAAAACGCTTCTTACAATAAAAGTAAAAAAACTTACTAGAACTAGAATAAACTTTTTATTAAAATAAATCTTGGAATTCAGATTTATCCATTTTTTTTTTGTAAGTATGAAAAATATAGGACCTTGTGAGATGGTGTTTTTTTTTGTGTTGCTTGTAAATTTGTAAGAACTGTTAAAGAATCAATCAAAAATGAATTTCGAAATATAATGACTTGGGTCATTTCTGTATTACCGATATAGACATATGAAATGTGTTTTATTGAAACATCGAATGCGTATTGAACTCGACATGCAAAACAACTTATCATGTACCTGAACTTTTTGTATTTTTGTCCACTTTTTATACAAAATTTTAAATTCAAAAGACTTTTCGCCATATGGTTCCATTCTGCTTAAAATCATTGTCCTCACAAAATACGATGACAGTTTGTATTGCAGGATTATGAGAAACCCCCCCACCACACTCCTCCCGGAGCAAATCCTGAACACGGCCCTGCTGAGCGACATTCTTACCCCAAACTCAAGAACATATCATTGCAAGCATCCACACTTTACAAGACTGTGTATGTTCCATTGTCCATTTCATTCAAGGTATCCTTTTAACCACATCCTTCCATATCAGAACGACTGCAACTTCCTTTTCAGCTTGTAATATCTCGTTTCCGTTTAAAGTTCTTATTTTTTCTTTTGCTCTATCCTGTGTGTCGCTGTTATTGCTTCAATCTATATGATTTCCTTAATTTCTCCCTAGATTTCCTTGCTGCTGGAATAGCAGGGGACGACGATTGACACGACTTCAGATGAATGATGCAAACGGAGTTCGGTCATGTGGTCGTCATCCAAATAAAATGGGTAGAAATGTTTCAAATGTCAACAATAATGATGGTCATGTGATTGCAAATATTTGTAAATCTTCAAAAGAGGACACACACAAAATCCCATGAAAGAAAGAAACGATATACAGATATATTGACAACTTAAGAGAGACGTATACATGTACTTGCACACATCATGGCCGGTAAAATTGGGCAGGCCTTGGACAAGGAATTTCTAAGGGACATTCGTTGAGAAAATTGACGCAACATCTAAATGAAAAATCTTCTGATATTTCGGGCCGTTCTGCCAAATGAAATATCACCCTTACTTGAGGAGAGAAATATCATCCCAAATAAGTCTGAAAAACAACATTAACAATTGCCGTAAAGATTTTTTTGATTGAAATGTGGCCAAAATTTTTGTTTTTTGTTGTTCATAATTTTTTTTACGCCAAATAAAAAACGAATGTATTTCCTTTTAAGATTTCTTTTAATTGACATTTACTTATATCCGGCCAAAAATTAAATATAACTCCCACATATGGGTCGGGTATCCAAAGGCGTCTTTGCAATTTCTGGACCGTGTACAGAGGGGAGCTGTGGTGATGATAAGTGATTGTAGGGTATCCAACTCTAGCGCCTGCCTTCATCAACGCCGAAGCGTGGGTTGTTCGCCAGATATCCGTCGTCAGATCGCTGACGTTATCCGGTGATAGTCGTTCATTGTCAAAATCGGACTACGCACTATAGAGAAAATTAGTTGTTCATCCGGACTGTTGATATGTATGTGGAATAATCATCCTGCTAATGTTTTTCTTTCCTGCTATGACATTCGTTTTATAATACAAAATTCGAAATGAATGATTCCCGCCGGAATATATGAAGAATCACCCAAAATGTATTTATTGTTGTAATCAATATCACATATTGGGACCCGAAAACACATTCTCGAATGCCTTGGATCCTGAACCCATTCTCATGTCACTAAGAATACCGTATTTATGTTTTCCGAAAATGAATGCCAAATTGTCCGGGCCTTCTTCGACGAAGGAACAGCAAAGGCAACTTCAAATTGAAAATTAAATTGAAGTATTTTTTTAAATCACCTCTTGCGTCGAAAGCGCTATTCTATGCAACTCTTTTAGAAGATCCTCAATGCAATTGAGAGCAGATACATTGGTTTCCCAATCGAAGGCCCGATAGAAGGCCAGGGGTGGGCACATTATCGGCACATGCTCTTAAAGAATCATTCTTCATTCGAGTATTGAAATATTGAGTGTCCTGCATAAGAGTGAAACATGTTTCACTTTGATGATTTTCACAGTGAACCGATTTAAAGTTAAGCACAGGGCAAAAAGGGCTCCACACTTGAGGAAGCTATCAAAATGAATTGAATGGTTTATTGTCATAATTGTATTCGTAAAATGAAATAACAAAATCCAGACAGTATGCGTTTTTTTTTTGTGAAATATCAAATATCCACAGATCATTAATTTCATAAATTGATTGTTTCAGAACGAGGTAACCGAGTTTCGAAATTTCCCATTGGGCAAAGATCAAGTAAATGTTCATATTTGACCTAGTCGATTTTCATTTGTTTAATTTGAGTCGTACTTATCTGCAAGTGTCACTTTACTTGCTTCTAACACTTGGCGGTGGTGTACCCAAAAATATTGTCATGCAAATGCGTTGTAATATTATCGTATGTATTTACCTTAACATTCCATGAATTAACACACGGCGAACTTCTCTCAACTCAGTTTTAAATACTCAGTGACCGGGACCTACTCCTTCAAAGTCGCCTTTCGTATTCGTAAAGTCGCCGGAATGTACGAGTCAGCAGCAACCGCTGACAAATTGTTTGCTGGTGTTACAGGAATACGAACCGGGGTTTGCTGTGTGCTAGTCGTACACTCTACGGCCGTCCAAATGCAACCAATTAACATCATCCTATTTTGTAGACTTTTAACGCAAAAATAGCGTAACGGGGGAAAATTCACCCAAAAACCACTACAGGTAATAAATATTTTTTTCTTTCGAAATTAAAATTTATTTGTTACGGCAATTTGTAGATTTGGAGACGCCCAAATTTTTGGAAAAGAAGAAAGTGCAGTGGTGACCCTTTTCTCCAACGTCCTGACGTGGTTCTACACCTTTTGCCTTGCCAAGCTATAATCATGGTTGACATGATTAAATTGTTACCCTTCATGCTTGGACGAGGTACGCTTTTATGAGATTTAATGGTTTCGAAAACGTTTTCGTTTTTCACATTTCTCGTGTGTATGTGTTAACAAACATTATTGTGCTGGAAGACAAACAAAAACGGCAATAGATGTTTTACGGCGACAAAGTCAACACTTGACACAGTCCGTTTTCGGCCTTGTGGGGAAGCGAACCTCTGTGCGTGAGGATATCTCGAACCGAAACACGCAAACACTTTAATTTGACTCTTCTTTTTTTCTACTCGGCTTTGCTTTCACTTCAGTGAGTTTTCCAATCAAATAGTTTTTCTAGTGAGTTTTCATCAATGCCTTTCAAAGACTTTATTATTGTGTTTGTGCGTGCTTGTGTGTGTGGGTATTTGTGTTCGGGACAGCTAAAGATATCCTTTTTCACAGCTCGAGTTGGAACTTTCATCAAAGTGACGATAAGAAAAATATGAAAATGTCTCTTTCTGTGAAATGTATACCGTGTCGTTGGATGTTTATTAAAGGCTGAAATGAATAAAACATTTTCAACTGTGTGCAAAATCAAGGCCGACAGATACTTCAATATTGACTTGAATCTATTGAATTTAAAACACGCACACTCGCATATATGTGTATGCGTATGTATGTGTTGTATATATACACACAGCTCTCAGGATTATGTCAACAGTGGCGAACCTAGGTAGGCCTTTAGTTCTGGTGGAACTGGTAAATCCAGATATGGTTTAATGGTGTCGTCAGTTAATAAAAATACAAATGTGCTGGAATCAACTGAATCAGCAAATTTCGCAGGATCGATTCAATGTGAGATATTTATTCTTTTGTTATAACTGAGATTTTGAAAGAATTGCATTTTGTCTAATTTGTAGTTAAAAAAGTGAAAAAGTTATTACAGTTTCTAGTGCCATATTAACAAAAATCCAGAGAGCTAAGAAATGAGAAAAATACCTAAAAATCTGGTAGATGAAATCGTTCGACTTGAATGGTGATTCATGTCGTAGTATAGGGAAAAAAGTAAATTTGTGCCACCGTACTATCAACCTAGTCAGAAAACGGCGAAATGTGGTAATGGCTGCTAATAAGGGAGGTAGGCCAAGATTGCTCTCTAATGGAGATGCTCGTTTGGTGGAACGAAATCTGGTAACTAAGTACGCCAGAACACCAAGAATCTCTGGGTAAAACGGCACAGCAATTTCTGCTGTAAAAAGAAGAAAAATGCACTCTCGGAGAAGAATGTGAAGGCTCGATTACAATTCTGTAAAATACAGAATATACAATACTGTTGGAAAAGACTCAATGAACCCGTTCAGAGGCACCATGTCAAGCAAACGGTCAAACATGGTGGTGGTCATCTAATGGTCTGGGGATGTTTCACATGGTGGGTCATTGACCCTTTGGTTAAAATCGAATTCCGTCGATGAATAAAGACTACTAGTTAAGTATTTTGCAAGAAAAAACTTACCAGATTTTATCGATAAATGCGCCAACTTGGAGAGATCCCAATGGAGATCCCAAGCACACAGCTAAAATTGTGCAAAAGTGGCTTGCTGAACAAAAATTTAAAACACTGAAGTGGCCAGCACAAAGCTATTGTAAAAAGAAGACTGTCTCAATACGATCGAGCTCCAACTAATTTATACGAACTTTAGTCACCAACTTCTATGGAATGGTTTGCCCATTCCACCACAGACTATTGAAAATCTAGTGGAAAGCATGCCTAAGCGTATAAAATGAGTCATGAAGAATAAAGACCTTTGGACCAAATAATTGTCGTCCATGCCGATTATTTCGCATTGAACATCAGTATTAAAGGGTTTATAGCGGTGTCTTCGGGCCTCACCACAACAATTTTCATTGTTGTCTAATCGATAATCCGGCCATGGGCACACAAGGATATTTTCCTCGTGTATTTTTATTAAGATTTAAAACATCAATGTGATTTTCGAAATCTCACCGCAAGCCTATTCTTGTAACGAACGTCAAATGAATCCTATTGAATGTTTTTTCCATAATCCCTTCGTTATTTCTCCGAATACTGTGAACACACACACACGCACACAGACATACACACATATGTACATGGGAAACTTCATTGATGTTTTGGTTGGAAGTCAAAAGTTAATCAACTCATAAGTCAAACGTTGCATGCATCAATATAACCGAATATGCAAAGCAACAACAACAACAAAACATTTCCAAGTGGGTATTTTCGTAAAAGTTGGTGCTGTACCACACGAATCGTGTGAGTTTTTCTTCTCCATGTTGGCATGGGTGTATGGATACTGTAACAACCAAAGAATAGTCTACAGAATGAATTTTCGTTATAAAATTCTGTTGCAGGTTCAACTGTGATCTGAAAATAATTTTCATTTCAATTTGGCACATAAGTTATGTACAATTAAAATTGGAGACCAAGCAGAGGTTTGATTCGATTCCGACCTCATGGTATACACTTTTTTTTGACGATCTCCATATATACAGACGTACATACACATACATATGCAAGTACTCAACGACTTTTGACAACAGCATGGCAAGACACTTTTTTTTGTTCCAGTCGTCCGTCATACATACTGACATTTACACTGACACATGCACACGATACATCCATACAAACACACACACACATACATGTGCTTGTGCTTGTGCATGTGAAAAAGTTGTGTATGAACTCTTGAAAAACTCATGGTCACAATAAGCTTTTTCACAACTTACTAACTCATCACCATTATTTACATGCAATTTTAAAGTTTAGCAAGTAGCTGTGCATGGAAGTGTGTGTGTGTGTTTTCTTTAAAGTACGCCATGTTCAAACACACAGGCACACACACGCTCACATATACTCTTGTTTTTCGGAAAAAATATGAATGTGCAAATTTAGTACACAACTTATGTACTTAAGATTGTGTTGAATCTGAAATTTAATACATGTGTCGATGTGTGTATGATTCTCTGTTGATTTTCTTACTTCCCCCTCCTCAAGTCTTCTTATTTGTTGGTTTTTGTTGCTGTTATTTAACACATTCGTCTTTACGTCGAAACTAAGGCACTACGCATGGTTTTATGTAAATTGAGACTGAAGGCCAGGAAGAAAGGAGCCAGGAGTCAATGGGTACACGCAGAGTAATGGAGAAAAACTGGACAAGTTTTGTTGACTTTTCGAGTGTGGAAAACTTTGATGCCGATATTGTCAATATGTCTGTGAAGTATTCAATCAGGGTCCATTATTTCTCTTTATCTTTGTGCATGCTTAATTAATTTTATGGGTAATAAAAGAACAACACCAAACATTCTAGGTTCTTTACATTAGGGCGGTTCTAATTTTTCGTATTTGGAAAAGTGATGTTCTAAAATTTCGGATATCAGCACATAGGCAGATCAATATCATCCAAATCCGATCACAAATCATCAATCCATTCAGCGTAACTGTTAATCCAACATCATTTTCGAAAAACTAAGGTCCAATGAAACTGCCGGACTATAAACCGCATCAAACAGTCACACGTTGCGGATGGAGAGGCTTCTCAACAATATCTCTTGGGTTTACGGAGCCATCAGTCAAGATGATTTCTCGATGGTATTCCGGATCATTTACAAGCATTTCAAGGACCCAATCAGCAAAGACACGACGTTTTGGCTTGAGTTCTTGTGTTAACTCAACTGTGATTGCAAGATTTTCACCATTTTTGTAGTGAATTTTAATAATTTTAATGAGTTGTTGAAGATGTATCGTTCCATTTTTAATATATCAGAGAATAAAAGCTTCAAAAGTGATAGCAACAGAAATACCGGGTGATTGAAAATAACACTTCTTATTGGAAAACCCTTTACTTAAAGCAATGTAGAAATATCTATCCGTTTTTTTAATGTGGTCTTTCTTATGTATCACTGACGATCTTCACTATATGTCACCAATGAGTTTTCCACATTTCAGACACGATATTCTCAAATGTGTATCGAAAACGTATTTGGATTATTTGGTTTTTGGCCGACTTTTTGTGAGGGATGTGACACACATAACTGAGGAAGAGTGTTAACACACTCAACTCACTTCAACGTAAAAGCCCACAAAATTAGCTGATGACGTGTGCATATGTCTTACAGAGGCTTTATACACAAAAAATAAGTTCTGCTGGAAGTACTAAATCTCTTTAATATTTCAGAATCAATTTAAGTACAGACAATGCTTCAGTAATGCGGTGCATTCAATACATGCACTACAGCGGAGAGAGTCAACCGAAGGGAGTACACACATTTATTTGAGAGAAAACATTCGCTTTCTGTTATCAATTAGCTCATACTATGAACATGAATAAAGTTAATTGAATGGGCAAGGGAATAATTGGTTTTGGAATGACTGTCTTCTTTGTGTACTAAAGAACGGCCGAATACTTCTTTGGGTTTGCAACACTGGCAGAAGGATTATTTATTAAGCGTCCTCTCGCGTATTCACTAAAATTGTTGGGTCATCGAACTCGATTCTCTCAATAGAGTTACTCATATATTTAAGCTGGTCATCAGGTTACAGTTCACTTAGATGCACTATGGTTTTTGAATTCATTGAAACATTTTTTAGTATTTAATGATTTTCAAGTTTGCCTGAAACAGATTGCTATTATCAGGGACTCCAACTACAAAATGCAATTTTAAATATTTGAAATGTAATACACAGACATGTGTGCAGAATACGCCAATTGTCAATCCATTCATCACTGTTATTCTGCTCACTCCACCCCACCCCACCCCTCACATGGCACACATGCCACTCATAGTTCATCAGGTTCGCAACACTTCAATAGCTGCATTCCGATACAAAGTTATGATGTACGCGTATAATTGGTGGAAAATAACAAAGATGGGGGGGGTGGGGAGTGTAATCCAATTGAATCTATCGACAATTGTTGAAAAACATCCCGTTTGCTAGCATTGTTCAACCACAGATAAATCTTCAATCACACACAGACACACACACACATACGCATATGTTGGTTTCGCCATCTCGTGCAGGTCGCTACGGAAAAGGAAGGAATGCGTTTCATCTCTTAACTGCACCCATACCCGCTTACCACTTGTCTGTGCAGCTCTAGACATTTTTTTTTTCTATTCTCCTCGAACCGAGTAAAACATACGATTTATAAGCATTTTTTGCATCCGGCTTTTATGAGAGTTTTGAAACTTCCTCGGCCATATTTTATTACAGATTTTCCCTCGCCCAACCTTCACAATGTTGTGAACTCCCATCGTCGCTGCCACCCGGCCGCTCCGTGGTGATGCAGTAAAAAATCGTATTACGAGAGGTTTCGCTTGGAATTCTTTAATTGAAATAACAATCATAAAAACCAACCAACTTTGACCAGCATGAAGGCTGTCGAGGCTGTAACTCAGTCCACAGCAAATTGACACAGAGCAAAGAGTAAAATATTGAGATGGAATAGGAGTGCAATATAAACTACTTCTGTATCCCTCTCACATTTGTGGCCGGTTATGACTCGAACACCATCCTCTCAATGGGCTGAGGGGGGGCACTGCAAAAACTTTTCTCCGAACTTCTAATAACAACAACAACATTGACAATAGAGGAAAAGCAGCAACTTTTACATGGTGGACTTTTGTAAATGCTCAGCCTCTACCTTCTTCTCTTTGGTTGGAGCTGACGCCGACGCTGGCGCTGACGATGATAGTGCTGATAATAAAATAGAACAATTTTTAATTTCATTAGAGCTGATTGTCTTCTCCTAATTGAATAATTGTACTTTCTTTAAGTTATTGCAGTGTGGAATCTAGGTCATTCTCCCAAGAGATTGAGTTTAAAATGAAGGAAATTCGGTTAGGCTCCCTTGTCTCGGTCTCGGTCTTGGTCTCACTTCCCGCTTTCCCGCCACGATTGACATTAATGAAAGACAGCTAAAACAAATATGTATTTGTTATTGCCTGTGCTGTTGTAAATTTTTCATTTCAAACCAGCGTTCGCATTTCTCGGCCACAATTCTTATTTACCCACATATTGGAATTTTGTCAATTATTAAGAAAAGACAACAACCATGAAAACCTCAAGCAAATCAGTCCGTATTAGATATGGCTCACTGAAATATTGTACGTTTTGTGCTGTTGTTGTTGTTGGCGCAGCTTGCCACTGCTGCTGTATTCACTCTTAATTTTCAATCATTTGAGTGCGGTCAGTTTAAGTAAAAAAAAGAACAAACTATCATACAAACTTTGTAAAATTTTAATTAAGAGTCTTCTGTAAATACCCACAAAAAAACAACAACAAAAACAAACGATGAAAATCAATAAAAATCACATGGCCACAGACAGAGCCAAACCTATATACGTGTGTATACTGATTCTAAATGTACATATATTATATCTGGACATGTGTGTGTGTGTATGGCTTTGTGTATGTGTTATCAAAATACGGAAAATTGTCGTTTACACAATTCCGGTTTCACCGGAGGAAGAAAACCTAATTTGTAGTTGAAACGAAAATGCCATGGACAGGCAGAAATCGAATGGAAAAATCCAAACATCTGCTGGACCTGGTCGGTGGAAACATATGTTAACGAGGGTGGTTGGAAAACTCTCCGATCACAAAATGAACCGCAGTGTGCTTACTGGTTTATACATGTGGACTCGACATCGAATCTATCATTGTGAGTACCCCAAAGCCACTCAATTAGTGTTTGCAGACATTTAGCAGCGAATATACACGTGTAATATTTCTTAATTCATTTTTTGATTTGGACTAATAGCAGAAAATTAGAAGTTTCCAAGTATTTTCAAACATTGCTTGGAAATAGTCAGCGGATGATTCGCTTAGATTACCATTGATGTATTAGGCGGAAGGGGTTGCCCTTGGAGTTCAGCGAAATATGACATTATTTCACAGAACTTCTCTTTAAGGAATAAGCGGGAAACTTGTTTCAAACCTGTGATATGAGCGTAATATATTTTATATACTAACTTCCCCGGAACTGCTGTTTACTATGCCTACAGTTGCAATATACTTCTTCTTTCTCTATTTCCACAAAACTCCTTGTGACCTCTACAAAATGTTTCCAATCTTATCTATTATTCGTTTTTTTTTCATGCCAGCTTTTCCGTAATTCTCAATAATAATTATTCTCTTTTATATGTGGTCTTTGGCAGACCGTTTCTTCTATTTCCTAGGGGAATTCCAACCCAGGGCTTGACATATATTTCTTCTGGTTGTTTCCCAAGTGTATGTGGGTGGGAATTGGATCTATTAGGCATTTTTAAAGCCTTGAAGTTAATGTATATAATTTTCTCTTTCAATCGCCTCTTTCATTTGCCATACTTCGTATTTCACTCCAACTGTAGTCTGAAGTTCTGGTTTCGAAGTAGATCTGCCTTCTACATGTATGGGCCGGTCTACCCATACGACTCTGGTGGTTCCAATCGATGGTCATTCTAGTAATGTCGTCTGTTGATGTCCTGAGTGTGTGACCGACCCAACACCATCTCCGCCTATGAATCTCTGTCTGAATGGGTTTTTGATGGGTGGTGTCCTCAAGATCAACGTTTCTAATTCTTTTGGGCAAAAATATACGCATGATTTTACGAAGGCAACTGTTGACAAAGACTTGGATGCTGTTTTTGCATTACTCCAAGTCGTGTTAGGAATCGTTTGGCATACACGAGTGTGGTGAGACATATGTCTGTAAACATTAAACGGGACTTAGAGTGCTGCAAATATTATTTGCCCTCGTAACTATTGTCTCCTTTTCTATCTCGGTGTTCTTCACTTATTGCCGACATTTCTGCCTTTGCGATAAAGAGAACTGAGCAATATGTAGCATCGTATTGTTAAATAATGGCAAAAGTTTTTACAGTGAACACAACCGAAGGTTGCCGCTATTTATTTCGTAGTTTCTCGAATGACTTCTGTACGAAAATTCGGAATGTCGAATAAAATGTTATTTCAACTCACGCCGAGCGAAAAGAAAAGCAATCGTCCCAAAACAAACACACAGCATTTAATGATCAGCACTTTTTAAGTAGTGTCGCATGTACTGTCTGCTTATGTAAGAAAAAAAAACCTTAAACAAGTGTGAAATCAAATCATTATTTTGTACGGGCGGTGTGACGGCAGACAGGAAAAAAACGTCAACGATATACTTTTTCAAGAGAGTGACACAAAGACAAAAGTTTGAGAACTTGTTCTCATTCCCACATGTACAGCAACGGGTGACTGCATACAAATCTGATGAAATTCCTAAGCCCTGCATTGCATTCATGAGATGTCCGCCCATTTTCCGTTGTCCTTAGTTCGGCGACCAAAACCAAAAGCACCGAAAAACTTTTTCCTGGCTATTGGTACTGCCTGTGGTGGTGGTGGTGATGGTATTGATGCAGGTCGCTGCTGTGATTGTGTGCAACATGTTTACTGCTACAAATAGTTTTGCACATAAGAAGTTTCCGGTCAGTCTCTCAAATGGTCTTTTCCTTAAAGTTGTAAGGTCAAAAGTCTATCGTTGCATCATTACACATACTCAAATACTCATTACAAACAGTTTGTGTCCAACATCTGGATGAGCTTGTTCCAACTCCTTTTTCCCAAACAGATAGTCGAGAAAGTGCAGGTACCGATGAGTACTATCATATATGGAGATAGTAGTGACACAGAAGCAGCTTCTATCCCGATTGGACATACAATCTACACACAGAACACAGTGCTCTACAATACTCGTATTGATTCTGTAGCTGGTGGTCGTTTAACTCTAATATAAAGAATCGAAGTGATGGCAATTACAGGCCGCAAAACAGCGTATCGATCACGTCCGTAACTTTACAGTACACATGTTTACTATCTGTCATCATTTTGTCTTCAGCATCAGCCTGTTTTCCGCAGATATATCGACAGATGGGCATGTTCAGATTGCCCAAACACGAACAGTAAGAAAATATGAATATTTTCTCAGATTAAGAGAATTTTCTCACAGTGCTATCAAAATGCTCTCTCGTTTATATCAAATGACAACATCGATAATCGCTAGCTTGTTACGAAAACACGACCGATATCATCACATAATCAAACTGAAACAGCTTGGTCATTACAAGTATACACTGGAGCGTATGAGTAATAAATATATGGACAATAGAATTCGTTACATGTACGCTCTAATATCCCATATATGTATTAGTTCGACAAAATGTAGTCTTAAATATCACCGATATTCATCTTTCAAAGATACGTCTACATTTCACTGATCGTCCACCTCCATTTTAAGTAACCAACACTCATTATTGTAGTTTAACTTCGAGTTTCACTGAAGAATTAAATCGTTACTTCTAAGGTTTTTTTTAAATATTTTTATTTGAGGTCATCCTATGCTGTAACTACTGAACTTCATTACCCCCCCAAATACAGCACAAACCTGGCATAGGCTCGAGACTAACTGTACTTCCCTAAATGGGACTGAAAATAGTGTACCTACACATTTTCGCTTGACTGTCGACACATACATTTCTGGCTGTTATCTTTGGCTTACATTCCAGAACATTTGTATAGCAAAATCTTCACACATTTTTTACGTTGTCGACGTCGTCTTATGTTTTCTTTTGCTTTGCCGCCATAAAACTTACATGACATTTTATAAAGTTTTTGCGATTTGTTTTTTGTTCGGTGTCCTGGCATTTTGTTACTCTGCCATTCGCATTCATGCAGTGTCGTGTTTTTTAAGGAGTGAAAATTCCAAACAATTTGGCATTTGATAAACTTGATATTTGTCTCGTGGATTCCTAGATCCGCTCTACCAAACGGGCTAGTGTTGCCCGACGACACACTCGCAGCGACAAGCATGAGCCCCAACTTTTTCAGATAGCCTTTGTTTTGGCATTATTATTAAGAAAGGCAAACAATATCGTACGATAGGAGTTATTTAGGAATTCGCAAAAGTTTATTCGATTAAAATGTAAAGTGAAGCCGCTGTGGAAGTTTTTCAATCACATGAGCCAGATACCAACGTAAAAAGTATGTGTGTGTGTGTGAGCACAGTCTGTGGTAGTTGTACGTGCGTATGTATGCGTGGAACTGGAATTGAACATTTTTCATAAATATTAAAGTTTATTGCTTACGGAAATAACTTCTCGTTAGCGGTTTAAAAAAAATGCGTTGAAACCAGTAAATTATGCTTTGTATGTGTCCTTTGTGTAACAGAACCTGTTGTCTTGAACGCACGCACACACACCCACACACTCAAACTCATGCAAATACACTCATCTCCAACGTTTTTCCCACCAACGCAATTGCTGGAGATATCGAAAAACGCTTCTATCTGAAAACCGAGTTATTCGTTTACTGTGACTGTTTGTGTATTTGTAAATCATGTAATGTCGTCCTCAAACATTTTCGAAACCGGTTAAAATATTTCGATACGGTTAAAGCTATGATGACAACAGGCATTATGAGTTACCAAGAATATGTGTTAAATAGGAATCGCAATGATGAGTCTAGGTTTTACGAGACCTAAATCTAGAGGACGCGACTATAACACAAATATACTGAATATACTCAATGTATTGCATTCACAGGTAAATTCAATTTTTTAAAAAATTTAATATTGCGTATCGACGGGAAGCGAACGACACTTTCGCCTCCTTGGCCACAACACGGTGTTTCAGGCGGAGGTCAAGGTCCTCATTGAAATACGTTATGTGCACAGTATGTCGACATATTCTGTGACCTAGGTCAGAGTATCGAGACGATAAACTGTGCACGATATACTTCTGTGTACCCACTGACCGGGTCCTACAGTTTAAATCCGGCTTCGAACGGCTAATGCTTTTTCTAGAAAAGTTTTAACCCCAACAAGGAAGATCACACAGTCATAGGCATGAGCAAAAATTCCTTATCCGGTTGATAATGAGCAACTCAATAGTCGCATTTGAGCTGCGATGAAACATGAATATTTGAGCTATTCCACGTATCCTTTACACATTAGATGTTCACTTGACTAGACTCCATTGAATGAAGTCGCAAAGTCCTTACATTTTGACATTTGAACTAAATATGGCATAGCTAACAGTTCTTCTATTTCTCCTGCTATTTTATTACAGTTATTCTATCTTACATAGCTAACAGTTATTCTATTTCCCCCAAAATGTTCCGCATAAATGTCACACTATTTCGTTCTTTAACTGAAAACATTTCAACATATCCCTATAATGAGACGATTTCTGATAATGAGTTCTGATTTGTTCTAAAGCAGTTGGAGTAAATCCCCATGTGGACATAATTTCCATATATTTCTGAGAACTTATGGTTGAATAATAACCGTCAATCGTATTATATCATGTCCGGTTCTCAAATAAACAACTTTGCCGCTCTTTGTTTGTTTTTGTTTTTAAGTATTCTTCTCGATTATCCGGTATTTGCAATGAAAAAGTATCGGATCGGTTTCAATGTATTGTGCAACATGTTATCGTCATATGCATGCAAATGCGCCTTAAAGTGCAATGCAAATCCAAGGAAGGAACAAACGCCGGCAAGTCTGATGTTGCAATATCCTGTGTGAAAATCAAACACACACAACTGCACAAAAAGTAAGAAGTCGAAAAGTAAGACGCACTAATACACAGTTGCACATGTCCGTGTGGAAATCTACCATGGAGTGGTGCAACGAAAGATACTCTTGCGAGGTGACTTGATTCAAACACACACATGTGAACAGGGGTTAGCATGAGTTGCGAGCGACTCGGGACGAAGAAGCTTTTCCATACGAAGGAAGCGTAATATAATGCAGGGTCGGTTATTCAATTGAGTTTGTATTGGATATAAACATTTCATGGTTTTAAAGTTACAAATGCTCCCTGTTTTGTTAACAAATACGGAATACACCGGATACGAGTGAGATATGTACGTGTGATGGTGTGTGTGTGTCTGTGTGCATGTAGTTGTGATCCGCTGTTGCTGTAGATCCTTATCAGCTTAAATTCAAACAAAAGGATAAGTATGTACATAAGTCTGTGTGTGTAGTAAGTAATAATGGCTGCTAAAAACACACACACATTGAAAATGAATGAAGAAAGTCGCCGAGGGTTGGTGGTGGGGGGGGGGGGGGGGGGTTTGGCAAGTGTTCTGGAGAATAAATGTAAAGATATTCTTCGTTATTGTGCATAAACTAGAGATTATAACTTTTTTCCTCTTTTTTATTTGTTGTGGTTGCTGTTTGTTGGCATTGTATGCCGACATGTATTCACCGACGCGATGTACTCACGGCAAGGGAGTGAAGTGGCTTTTAATACGTTCGCAAAATATGTTTTGTGTTTGTCGAGTTTTTCGTCATCCTCAGCAGATGGAAATGGGCGGGCATGCAGAAAACCTAGCCGATTGTCGCAACCACTCATGGAGGGACGGGAGGTGCAGTGGGGGATAAGATTAAATTCCTTAGCTTTACAAAATGTATTTATGCTAGGATGATGATGACATAAGTGAAAAATGATAATCTTGCCACAACATTATGGGCAAAAACGCGAGACAACCAAGCAACCAACGAACGGCGCTGAGAACGCCAATGAACAGTAGACAGCGAACGTATTGCTGCAGCATGTGAGAGGACCAGAACTCAGAACTATAAACCACAACGAATGGCATCGACTCGCATAAAAACAGCATTTCCCGTGGAACCACAAAAAGGCTGGTTGGCTGGCAAAACTAGTCGGCAGTTCCCGACTTGCCTATGGGGATTACAGTGAACCAGCAACACGGCGAGCGTTGAACGAATGGCACGGCCATCATCGGTAGTAGGTTCCATATTGCGGTGGATTTTATAGAGCCTGTCGCTATGAAATCTCCGCCTGTTCTTTATTCCTCTCCTGTAGTTATATACATACATAGGTGACTCTGTTTCTGTGTGTGTGTGTGTATAGAGGCTCTTGTCGTATCTCGTCGTGGTGTATGTACACAGTTTTTGTTGTAGGTAGTAGTGGCCTGTATAGCGGTAGTTCTATGAACACACACACACAAACAACCATGCAGAGCTGGTGTTTGCATGTGTTTGTCTGTTTTGAGTAACCATCGTGTCATGCGGCAGTGTTGTGTGGTAAGCCCTGTCGTCATTACACACGGTCTCTTTTTTTTCATTTTTAATTTTCTTTAAATTCTTTCGCTTTTTGCTGGTCACAAATGCTGTTTTCATTTGCAAAGCTGTACTCGTATCAACACAAACCAACAAGCAGACAAAATCAACGCCACACAGTGTCGCGGTACTGCAAGTTGGAAAACATGTTACCCAGATGCACTGAAAGTGCTTTAAACCACCCACGGTGGAAATTTGTTGTAGAAGTTTTCGAAAAAATCTTTTCAAGTCTTCTGTGATCGCAAAAAATTCTCTCATAAAATCACAATTTCAAGAATTATTTTAAAATCGCGGACATATCGTCTGACAAAGTCATTGCAGTAGAACAATTTAAATGAATGCTTCAACTTTTCAATAGGGCTTTGTGAGAAACACTCCTATCATCCCTAAGAATTCCTGTATTAATTCACTTGACTACTTGCGTTATTTTGTTCGCATTAGCCTTAACTACGTTGTGTATACTACGACGTGGTATGATTAATTAAGACATTTTTTAAATAAGTTTCCTAAAATAGGTCTAGCACTAAGCTCTGTTTAATTCTTGTTAAGTTCTATACCCAAAGAAAACCTATTTATTTTCGCTCTTTTGTTAAAGTGTTAACGTTTTTTTTTTTTTTTGTACAATAAACCAACCTGTTTCTGAGATGAGTTATTGGCTCTGGATTACAACGGGTTACAAGAATTTTTGAAATGTTGAACAAATTATTACTTTGGCTGCGTTGGAGTGGTATCCCATGGTTTGGCAAACGTATAATAAATGTTGCACCATTTTCTGAAAGAGCTGTTTTTTGCATTTATATACTAGACCAAGTCAAGGTAGTAAAGGATTTTTGGAATATATATTGTTATGTCATATATCAGTTTTAAATGAATTTGACTAGAAGTATAAACGCTTAGCACAGTTTTCTGCATTTCATTCATTTATGACATCGGGTTTCACTGAACCAAAATCATTGGAAAGAATTGATTTTAATAAAACTTTGCATTTATATTGTACAGTTGTACAGTTTGGAACACTGTGCGCTATCGCCGCGTGGTGGTGTTTTTGTCGCTGCCGCAATATTGCGAGCAGTTGTAATCCTGCTTAGAGTCCATGGGAGATAAAACTATTTTCTATTGTAAATATCAACAGCTCACACAGAAAACAGAAATAATAAATGGACCGACGGGCAGACAGACGGTGAAATACACAAATTTCCACGCGCCCCTGACTTAGGGCAGTGAATGAATGACTCTTCCCCCAGTCCCATTGACAACGAGTTGCTCGTTGTTTGGGTTGTGTCCTCCTCCCGCTCAAGTGCTGGTAAATACACAGAATTCATGTTAAACCAACAACAGCAATAACAAGTACAACAAGCACTTTAGATAGCAGGCTTTATTTAGTTTTCCCATATTTTTCCTGATGATTTTCCCAACTCAAAGTTCAAGTCACTGGTTGTATGTATTCGTATTATTAATGCTGTAGCAAGAAATCAATACAATGGTCCCGTCCTGCCAGACAACTGGCTGCACAGGCACCAGCAGAGGGTTTTGAGCAGAGCGAGGGATTTCTGTTCTAAATAAACACATTAGTGTACGTAAATAACTAAAGCCGGACGGAGTTTGGACGTGTATGGGTGTGCCGATGAATGTTGTGTTGTATCTTTAAAGTGTGAATGTATGGGTGTAACATCTTGTGTATAAAGTTGATGTTTTGTTTGCTTGGTTTATATAGCAAAGGATATTTAATTTCCGTATCATAGAACAAAAAAAAAAAACGAAGAGGCAGGCCAAAACTAGAGAATAGTAAGTAGTGCGAGAGAATGAAAGTAATGCACATCAAGAACGCTCGAAAAACCCAGTCCGTGTTATCGCCCAAGTGAAATGAACTCTAGTTTTATTTCCTGAATATCCCCGAGATATTTCGGCGGTCTCTAACACCAACCGTGATCTAGAGCAAATCTGCATAGATGAAAACAAATTGTATTAGACTGCACTGTATGCACTGCAGAATATGCGGAAATAGATTTAATTATAATAATATAATTTGCATTATCCGATTTCTTAAATTTCCACAATCCTCTGTTTGCACGAAGAGCAATAAAATTCTGCTCCACGTACACTTTTAAAATCATAGCGAGAGATTAACTCTGGTTCAACCAAAACGTCATCAGAAAAGGCAATAGTTTTGCCCAGATCTGGACAAAACTTTGTGAAATTGAGGAATTAGATCCACAAATTAAATACTGAGATCTTAAAGAACATTTGACAGTAAATACCCGCACTTCATACCGTCGAGCAGTCATAACTCACAGTAGTGTGGTATTGTCTAATTATTCGCAAACTCGTAAAGGAAAGGAATCCGTAAACTTCTGAGTGAGTCTCATGGTTTGTACTTTACTCAGTTTGCAGGGGTCCTGCCCTATATCAGTGAATCAGTAAAGATGGAGTAATTGGTGATTTTCGCGAAATCGTAACGATTACAGAATATTAAATGGTAAAACACATCAATAAATACTGTGCTAAATCGTTTTATTTTGCATCCTTAAAAGATCCATTTTGCCAATTAAAATAAACTCATTTAGCATCTTAGCAGACTTGCAATATGACCATTGCAGCCGGATGAAAAGGAAACCTGGTCTCATTCATTATTTTAATTGAATCTGGCATCTGAAGGGCAACAACAAATTCCGATGGCAAGCCTTAGAACACTTCAATTCCTAATTGAGACAATAGTGGGATGTGCACGATGGAAGGATTAAATTACGAAACACGCGAATATTTCTCGTGAATGGCATTAATGTTAAATTAAACTCGAATGGTGTTATTCACTTACCTTTCTTGTCTTCTAATTAGTTTTGTTAGGAGTTGTGTTTGTTTTGAAATTTGAATTAGAGCACAGATAATTACCTGACCTACATTCTAAACAACACAAACGCAATTATATGATACAACCAAAAAAAAAAAATTTAAATGAAAATGGACGAACATCATCCGAGTAAGTCATAAACTAATAAACAACAAAATGATAAATACCAACAAAACAACATAAAAACGTAAAAAAATGGAAATGAAATAAAAAAACGACAAACCTTTTTTACGCCTTTGATGAACGAAAAACCAGCCGACTAAAGCGGCATTAACCAAAAGAAAGCCAAAAGCTGCCAGTGAAATGCCAATTATAACCAGATTTGGTGTATTTGAATTTTCAGTTAATTCAGCTGGTAGCAATTCGAGACCTTCTTCAGGGATTTCCAGAAACACCCACCAAAAGCCCGCCATACCCGCAGTGGAAGACACACACACACACAAATGGTGTACACGCGATGAATGGACGGAATGAGAAATGATAATAAAAAAAATGCGATGAAAATAAAAAGAGGAAGAAACAAAAAATAAAATAGAATGGTAAGTAAACGGAGGATGAACAATCGAAATGATAGCATTGGGGAGGACACACAAAAAATATGTTCTCTCCAATAGCAAAACAATCAATCGAAGGAACAGCTGATTCTTTTTCCGCGGCAAAGTTGAAAATAATGAAGCAAAAGTGCACAGGACCAGCTTAAAGACCCGTGGGAGAGCACAGTACACCGATACTGTGACAACCTTCCACACCGTAATCGCTCAAAGTTGGGGTTAAGGTGATGCGGAGCGCACCACGTCTAGAGGTGGTGATGAACATATTCAAATGTGTTTCCGCTCGTTTTCACTCCAAACAAAAGGAGCAGCGGGAAAAAAAGGAAAATTCCCCAATAAAAAAAGGCGAAAATGAAATTAACTAAACAAAATAATAAGGATTACAACGAAATGAAATTGTCGTTTATTCCATATCAGAAAAAAGCAAAACAAGAAGAAAAAAGAAACTGAGATGCACGCACACACACACACAAAAGAAAAGGTTTGAAATGAAAATCTCCTCGAATAGACGGAAGGAAGTAATGCAGACTTCAAATTTGATGGTAAAAACCCTGTTATACTGCTACAGCTACGACACACAGACATCTATATATGTATGTATGTATGTATGGAAATGTGTAGACCTTATGGGCAAATAGAGATTCATACAGAGCATTTGTACAGTACCTCGTTTGAGACGTTTCTGATTGCGTTTGTGCAGACAGCAACCTATGATGAGGATGTTCAGAGCCACAATTGTTATGCCAGATGCTACGCCAACCAGCAGCAGTAAGCCGGAGGTGCCACCCAGTGGTGTGGCACTGGTTGTGGGTGGTCCGCCCAGTGATGATGCTGGCTGCGATGGTGGCGGTGCTTCTGTGGCATTATTAAAAATTCACCAGAGTAACGTAACCCCAACGCAAATGCAGCATAAAAGACAAAATTAAAAAAAGACAGACATACAAATAAACATATGTATACATTAACGAGAATATGCACACACACACGCACAGACGAGCATACACACATACACACAACTAGTATGTACCATGTACGAGCAGTATTGCTACTACAATACATATGTCTATATGTATATGTTTGTACATAGATACTAGATGTACACCAGTATGTGTGTATGCTCATTTTATTAAATGAACTCCTAACTATTGTCTGTGTGTGTGTGTGTGTGTGGGTGGGTGCTAGGAGGAGGCATCTCATGCTTTCCCAGTGAAAGGGGAACGAACGACAAAGAGGATAGCCGCCACCCCCGCACAGTGCAAGAGGAAGCTCGTAAAATGCAGATGACGCGACCAATAAATCAATGTCCTTACAGCGTTGCTACACTCCGTTCGCAGTTGGCCCCTCTCTGCATAGATTTCATGGACGTGGCTAATTTGTGCACTTTGCTTTTTCACATTCCAACCCGAACTGGCGTCTCGCCTGTTCCCTGATCCCAGTTCCAGTTGCAAGTCCCCGTTGCCGGTTAATTGAGTTCGCTGTGTGTTTGCACTTACCTTTGGTATGGGCCTTTTGCAGGTCGGGCAAGTATTTGCTGTCGCCTAAGTCATTGTACGCCATCACCGAGAACAGATACAGCGTATTCATGCGGAGGCCATTTATGGTCAGCTTATGACTGTTGGGCAGGCCATCGATGTACTTGTACTGCTCACGGCTCGCCTCCCTGTATGCGTGGACGATGAATGAGACAGAAGAAGAAGAAGACGAAAAAAACAGAATGAAATTTGAACATTAGTCGCAGTTATGGAAATGATTTTTCTGACAATTATTCAGCATTGATTTTGCCGTTGATGTCCCTTTCGTATCTCTTGCTATCATTGGCAACAATGTTGTCAAGTGGATGGCAATTCCAACATTAGCCACAGATGTGGCCATATGTACATGTGCCCGGCACGAAGGCCCAAACTCTCAACGACATGTCATGCCAAGAGTCACAAGGCAATAAGCTCATCACCGCCTCCATTTTAAGTAGAACGAATACAGAAATCAGAAAATGTACAAAGGAGTTAAATTTCATTCAATGAATGTAATTTCATAAACATATCCGTTAGTTGTTGTTTCGTCAGAGACGTTCTTCGGGAGCCTAGTGCGGTATTTACTTGAGATTGATCATTTGACACTCTCCGAATCATTGACAGGATATACTTGTCGATGAGATAATAATCAGAAAGGAAGATATAATACAGGTCCAGAAATAAGTTAGTTCTACGAACATTTACAATTATTTCAGCATTCAGCTGTAAAACTACAAGGGAAGATACCGATTCGTCTAGCCCGCACTGCACTTGCAAAAAGGCCGCTGTGAGTCGCTCAAGACAAATATTCCGCCAACGGAAAATGTAGAGACGCAAGTAGTCGACTAAATCTTAAACCACAAGTGTGATCAATACTTACCGAAAGCGAACTCTATATGAAGCCTTGAGGCCTCCATCGAAGCCCGGTGTCCATGCCACTGTCACCGAGTCATGGGTGACATTCAGTATATTCAAACTCAGCGGAGTGTCCGGCGGTGAGGTGATGTCCAAACGGACTGGTTCAATGTCCTGGCCTAGTTCATTCTTGGCCACACACTCGTAGGCACCATAGTCGGCGGGCGCCACCTTCTCAATGATCAGTATGGATTCGTACGTAAGTGAATCGATTTTCTTCTCTTCGACTTCGTATTTATAGGAACGATTAACCGGCAAATCCTTGCCCTCCTGACGCCAAATGAACTTTGGCTTAGGCGATGCCTGAGCGCGACAGGGCAAACGGCCGCGCTCACCAGTGCCGCTGGCAGCTCTCAGCAGTGTGGGCGACTTATCAATTTCCGGAGCAACTGCAGACGATGGCGAATAGAAAGAAAAAAACACACACACACACACACACTGTTTATATTTATGAACCCAATGGCGGCTTGGTTACACTTACATTTGACTATCAGCAGAACATCACGACTTGTGGGATTGGCAACACGATTGTCGGCAATGCAACGGAAATTGCCGACATCTTCACGTTGAGCGTCCTTGATGTGTAGGTACGAGGTGCCATTGGCAAATGTCGATGACGTCTTTATTGTCATATCATAGCCCAAACGTTCCCATTTGACGTGATCTTCGGTCAGGGGTTTGCCCTCCACGGTGCACGACAGCATGGCGTCTTCGCCGGGATTCACAATCACATTCTCGGAAACCGTTTTAATGGTTGTCCCATCTACCCACACATAAACAAACACAAACACAAACAGAACAATTCAACAATTGCGAAGGGGGTAAACGCGGTAAACGTGTACTTACATTCCACCACAACGGTGACATTGATGCGAGCAGACCCTTGCGAATTGCGAGCCTCGCACACATACACGCCGGCATCGCTACGGTGTAATTTGGTGAAATTCAGCTTGGACGCTTCGGCGAAGATACGTGGCTCCACGCCATTGGCTGTGCTGGGCAGCATCTGACCGTCCTTTGACCAGGTGTAGGTAATTGACATCGGATTGGCGTTCGCCTGCAGAGCCACCAGCAACGATTCGCCCTCCACACCGACAGCTGTCGACGAGGGTGGCGGCACGAATTTGGGCCGGTCTACAGAACAGCATCAACGTGACACGAGATAAGAATTAAATACAATTTATACATTTCCCTGATGGTTTAGATGTCTCGTCATGTGGATCTCTCCGAATACTTACACAGCACATCCAAGCTTACGGCTTCGTGCACACTGCGCTGCAGTGCCTCGTTGGCACTTTGACATGTGTAAACTACGCCGTTCATTTCCTGTGTTATGTTTACTTTGAATTCCAACGTTGAGACGGTACCACCCCACAGACCGGGCTTAGATGTATTATTTATACCTAAAGAAAAGGCATGTTGTGTGAGACGGCCGAGGCAGAGGGATGCCCAACAAGTAAAAGGCATGTTAACGGTGATTGCCACATGGAAATAGTGCAGACGATGAGCGAGCCGAAGTGGCCAGCGGGGAGTTGGTTCGGTGGGGGGGGGGGAGGGGGTGTTCGTTTGCAAGCCGGAAGTTTGCGTAAGTACATATTTCACATTTTTGTACTCAACTTGGAAAATGCAGCAAACATCCTCCTTTGCAAAACTATGCTCCTGACACATTCACATTCACATTCGCATGCACACACTCGCACTCACACACAGAGTGAAGCGGACGAGCTAAAGGAATGTTGTTAGCCTCAGCCAAACGAATGAGAACAAGAACAGATATAGCAGAACCACACAAACAATGCACGTTTAGGTTTACGCCTTTGCCGACCAGCAACCATCGAGGCATTCAGGCATTCAGACAGCCAAACATTCAGCCAACCTACAAGTTTGGCCGGCGCCACTTCGTGCAACACTAGAATACGGTGTCGAGCGGCAATAGAACCAGTACGACTCGTACGGACTACTCCAACTTGTGTGGCATGTGGCCACACCACTGGTTTTTCTGTTGTCCTCGTGTTTTTGTTTGTGTGCTCCTTTTGACAACAATGACAATCCTTTGAACAACCCAATAATTTGGGCACTTTTCCAGCTTAACAACAAACCTTGCTTGCTCTGGGGTTTTTGACTTCTTTAACAATTTGTTGGCTTCATAATGGCTTCATCCTCCACCCAACTACCCGAACAAGCCACCCACCCCCCCCCCCCCATCACCACCCCTCATCGCCATACTTACCCAGAATTGATATGCCATCCTTCCACCAGGACAGTTTCGCAGGTGGATTGCTGGAGCTAGAATCGCACACAATGGTCGCCTCTATGCCTGGTTTCAATTCTTCCGGTTCGATGCGTATCTTAACGGTTTCGGGAGCAACTGCAATTGGTCGTGTGTTAACAATAAACTACTAATACTTATGCAAATTATGATCGCAGATCCTTGATCCACTACTCACAGTGTACACTCAGGGTGGTTGACTCGAACAGCGGAATCTCGGTGGCAGTGTTGGCCGCCTCGCACCGATACTGCGCCTGGTTATCCGTGACATTTGCCAGAATTGTAATTTCGGCCGAGACAGACTTGTCGGCAGTGCGTATTACCGAGTTTATCTGGAATTAAAAGAAAACGCATAAATTGTGAACAAGTGATTTTTATGGTTATACGACTTGGCAAATGATTAAATCGCTTTTTAGCACGGCACAACAGACAGTGCGCACACGACAGTCCCTGTTTTTCAGTCTTCTTCTACTTCTGTATATGTTTGCCCTATGTATATGTATACGTGTGTAGTTATTACTACGGAAATACGAACGTACTGAAGCTAACAAGACAGCGATGTGGGCATGTGTGTTAAGAATACATTTCAGGAACGCAGGCATGAGTGAATAATTATTGGCAGAGATTGCCGGCAAATGTGCCGACAGTATTCCAAGAACTGGACCAGCTCTTAAGTGAGGTTATATTGTGGATTTTGACATTACGTCAAATATTTCCGATGTCAATCAGACCGACAATAGACCTTGTTCCTGTATAATCTCATACAATTCTACGGTGATCATTGTCCGTCGAGTACCGCGCAAATATCTAGCTAATGCTTCTTGAAGGTTTAAACGGCATAAGGCATTGGAAACCCGATGGGGCTGTGCCGTAAACCAGTTAATATTTCCTCAAAAACCGTAAAAAATAAACGGTAGAAGTTTTGTTATATGCAGCATTGCCACAACTAGATAACCCGACTAAAAATATAGTGAGAGGCATTAATTGAGTTATGAATGAGGTGAACAGCGTCGATTGATTACAATCCTGGAAAAAAAACGCAGCTATCTACATCAATTATTATTATTAAAACCCCACTGACCTAGGACAAACAGTTATTTAATTTCAGCTACATATCTATAGTATTGTGGCATACAGTCGATCATCTTAGGATTGCCCTCTGATCAAGAATGTAAATCTGATAGGGTCACACATCGAGGTGTTTGCAAACGGTATGACAAAGTGAATATTTTGAATATTAAATAAAATGAAAACAGTCTGCAAATTTTACAAAAGTTTCTGTGACACATGTTAGAAGAACGATTATAGAATCTATGTGACTATGCGAGCTACAAAAACTGGTCGTCATTTCTGTCCATTTTAGTTCACACACTTTTAGGGATTCTTAAGATCGGTCAAGGGCCAGCCACACATAGCGAAGGAGAACTTCACTGAGTCCGACCGACAACCAGCAACACATAAATACTTTTAAGGCTTTACACGTAACCGAGGTGAAGAAGCCTTAACGGATACTCAATGTCTAGGGGGAAATTATTGTCGCCAACTGCGTCGTAGAGTAAATGCAGTAAGGAGAGTATAAGGTCAAGATTTTACTTTACTTATTTCCCTTAACATTCCATGAAGGAAGAGACTGGGAACTTCACTCGAAGAAATGTCACAATTGTGAAAAACATTTCAATGTCATAAATGATCGCCGGGGTGGCCAACGTGGTGTGAAAATAACTGTTTTGTTATTTTGTTTTGTTATAATTTCCTTTTATCTTTTAGCATAGTACGGAAAATCTCGCTTCGCGAAAGGTATTTTCATTTTTATCTCTCGTTTTGTTACTCACACTCAGACAAAAAAAAAAATAATTCTCGTGAAAGTAATTTTTATCTACGAAAGTTATCTTTTTTATCTTTCATGAGTGATCAATACATGCTTTAAAAGTATTGCTCTCTCTAACGAAAGAGAAGAAAAGATAACACTCACTCATAAAAATAACTTTCACGAGAGTTTTTTTTTACATTCTGAGTGCGAATGTAAAATAAAGATAAATATTAAAGAGAGCACGCGTGAGACAAGAAATATAAAAATACTTGTGTTTGGAAATTGACGCAGGTCAGTTTCTTCTATTGTTTTGTTTGAAGCAGTTATCCGCTGAAAGTTTACTTATTTGTTATACATATTTTCGTCCCATTTCGCCGTTGTAAAGGGATTTCCTAAAAATGCAGTTGATGACGAATATTTTTTCTAATGATTAAACTCATGAATGAGAATTAATTTCTAATGAGTAGATATAACTCTCGCGCGAGTGCTCGGTAGATAAATCTCGTGAGTGAAAAAAATAATTGTTCTCTTCATATTTTAAATTACTTTCACGAGAAAAAAATATTTATCTTGAGAAAAATTTATATTTATCTTTGAGGAGAACAATTTGTTTCTCATAAGGTATTTTTCTCTTGTGAAGAGAATAAAAATTGAGTACTCTCCGTACTATGTCTTTTAGCAGATTACAACTGAACTCTTGGAAATCTAAAATGAATACAGTACATAAGAACGCATTAAAACTACCGAATATTTCAATTTTTCTCAACGATCAATTGTTCTGACACAACGAAATTATCGCCGCTACATCAACTCAAGATCAGCACCCACATCTATCATTGGAAGTCAAATTTATGATTTGAGAGTAAACATTATTTCCACATTTGCATGTATACACTAAACGTTGCTTCGAAAATAGTGTCCCTGGGTAGTCGGAATTTGAGAGCAATGAAGAATATAAATACGAGTAGTAGTAGTGGATTCAATGTGTCCAGGCCATCCACACTAGAATAACTTATTTCAAAATCAATATTTTATGTAGTTGGTTTTGTCTTATAGGGGGATACTTTTTCCCCGTAGCTTCGATTGCAATATCCATCTGCAGTCAGTGGGACACTGTGACTATTTGGATGTTCGCTACGTTCAAAATTATTAAATCAGGAAGAGAGAAGCCGGCCAATTGTGCACGGTATAATTTTCTACAGCCATTCCAAAGAGATAATTGCTAATTTTATAGAAGCTGTAGCTTGAGATGTCCCGGCGTTTCTGAGATGGCATCGCCACTAAAAAATGTGACATGTTCTAAGCCGGATTTGAACATGGCTTTCTTTTATTTTATTTTTATTTATTTATTATTAATTACAATACACAGTCAATGTATATTCTAATTTTTGGGTCCAAGGGTAAACCGGGTGACACAGACCATATGTTTTAGATTTTTGCAGCGACCGACCAAAGCCTCTGGTGGAAATCGAACCCACAACCCCCACGCTGATAGGCAAGTACGCTACCAACTCGCCTACCGGGGCGCTTCATGGCTAAATGTACTAAATGTACCACCAAGGTCGGAACAAATAGTTGGAAAGTCATTTCCGATTCTCAATTATCTACATATATCACTACTTTTGCAAGATATAACTCTGGCGGAAATCTAATAATGTCGGAATTTGAAGACCGATATCAGTAGTCGCTTGTCGGCAGAATTGTCGAAAATTTCCATAAGACCACAAAAGACCTTACCCACAATTACCAAGATACATTTGTGTTTGTATGAGGGTAGGTACAACATACATACATGTCATTAACAAAGATAAAGAATTTCAATAAAAACTCCGTTATAAATATTAAGAAAACTGAAATTCCACTATACAGGTAATACTCGTAGGATTTCCCCGGCATACTCTTATCCCAGACACTCATTCATGTGTACACACACACACACATATATTTGTGTAGATACATATATACACATGTATGGACAGCATGCAGCTACATGTTGTCTGTATTCATGGAAATGGATATGTGGAGTGTGGAAATGGAAACTATCTAAATTATGCCAAAGTTTTGTTAGGTTACTAAGAATGTTTATACAAAGCTTAATATGTTTGGAAACATATGTAAGTACATTCATGTGCATGTGAGTGTGAGTGCGAATCTACATATGTACATGCATATACACGATGTGTGGTAGAGCGACATGTCGGTGCGTGTGTCTATGTGCTCCGACGTGTGCCAGTATGTGCGTAGTAAATAAACAAAGTATGTGTGCTCTAAGTATATAAGACTAAGTAAGACATAAAATGCTATAACTAAAAGCTTCAAAGGCAACACACACACACACAAATACACATAGCCGTACACCTATTATGAATGTAGAACTGTGTAGCTGTGGCTGAACGTGTGTGAGTGTGCGTTTAAATCGTACCTGCTGTCTGTATGTAAATACATACACACGTGTATGTATGTGCATGAGCGTGTGGTTTTCTACAACTTGTTGTAATTTTATATGGGTGTGCAGCGGAGAGTGCGTGTAATATTTACCAAAGTGAATACACATACATACATACAAACAGATACATATGTGTACTCATAACAGCAATGAGTACGGTTCGGTGTCAACTGTGCTTGAACTTAATTGTCATTCGTGTTATTGTCCGACATTCTCGTACAACATGTCGTTCGCCTTGTCTCAGTTAGTTGAGGTTGCTTGACTGCTAGCCGAGGACATTCGACTACTCGCACTCCGGCAACAAAGAGAATAACAGAGTGTGTCCCTCCCTACTCGCACACCGCTACATACCTCCATACGGTGTCCACTAAGTTACGTCCGTCGACATGCATTTTCATGCTGGTGTGGACTTTATAAATTTCGAAATTTCGCTTGTAAAATAGCACAAAAAAAAAACGGCCCAAATTAAGGGTGACATCCTGGCGAGTCTACCACTTCAACCAGGTAAAATATTGTTAAACAAGGACGACGAGGACATTGTCCTCTTCAGTTTTTCACTTTGTCATCGGGAGTAAGTAAGCACCGTAATAGTTGTTTGAAATTTGTGTTTTTATCGCTTTATCATACAAACAAAGAGCATTTTAATTGTGCATTTAAAAAATCATTACGTTCTTATTACTTAAGAGTGTGTGGTAGGACCGTGTGGCTACCGTCCAGTCCCATGTGTTCATGTGCGTGTATCTGTGTGAGTCTGAGTGTGCAGAAGTGGAGCAGTAAAAAAACCACAGGTTAACTACAGATGTTGTGACCAAAGTTTTTCATTAAGGCAACTTTATGTCCGAACATAAAATTACGACGTACCATCGTCCGTGTTGTTGCCGTCGCCCACATAAATAAGCACTCTTGAGAGGGACACGTTTTTGGGCATTTATCACACACACACACATGCAAACTTTTGGATGTTTAATGTAAGTTTACTCGACAAGAGGACATTGGGGCTCCAGTTTTTATTTTAATTTAACTGGAAAACAATTTCGCATCTTTGCGTGATTGTTTTTATATTTAAACCTTTTAACCGGCAATCAGTAGGATGTGCACGCTGTAATGTGTTTACAACCAGGTCGGAAAATATCGGTTAAAGCTGAATTGGACTGCACCGTGGGCCGTACGAGGACAATTCCATAATATTAAGGTCAGATATATAATAATGCATCATGTCTGTTATCTTCAAAAGACTCTTCCCTGCAAAATTAATTTCAGTTCGTCAAAACCAATTGTGGTCGTTTCAGGCTCGTATACAGACTGGTACACAGTCGGACTATGGTGACTCTTTTTCCCAGCGAATTTTAGTTTTTATTGTTTTTTCCCCTTGTAGTTCACGTTGAATGCTTACCCTTTTATCGTTTTTGAACCATGTGAGTGTGGCCAGTGGATTGCCTCCGGATGAAACACACAATAGTTTTTGCACCGAACCAGCTGGTATTATTTGTCCTTCCATGTAACCCGATATTATTGGCGGCGATGGTGGATCTATAAACAAACGAAGAGGAAAAATGGTTTAGTTTTCTATATACATATACTTCTTTTTTTTTGTTGTTTCAATATCGGTGACACAAATTAAAAATATGGCAATGCACGACCATAACAACGAAATTTCAAATAAAAAACTACATATATATACAACATAATGAAATTGTCTGTAGCGGGAATCATGCCAGAGAAAATGCAACAACAAAAACGGCAAATCCTTTCAAAGTCAGAATATGTAATATCACGTTGATGGCATTCCAAACCTATTTAGGGTTATTCAATCACAAGGAAATACTGCGTTTGTGACACAACGAACAAAAACGTTGCATGGGAAAGTTCTCCGAAATCAGGTCACACACAGTTTGAATAGAATTTGATAAAGTCGAAATATGCCATAACTTTTTTTGGCATAATTATGGAGACCGTATTAAATATACTCCCCCAAAGCATGGACGGACGTGGTCTGGGTAAGCTGATCTTGTAGAGACGTTTAAATTGACCCATAGCTAGAAATCGAATTGAATTGTTTCACCAGCTAACGAATCATCATCAGCGTAGTGTAAGTGGACCCTTTTCAAGGAAGAATTCTCTTCTACTACCTCATGCCATTGAGCTGATCATTAGCTTCATTCTTACAATGACTTTGACTTTCATGCTTCATACCCAAAAGTTTCAACCCCAAAGTGTCGTCTTTGAAAATGTTACCCTTTTTTTGGTTGCCTACCATGCATGTACTAAATATTATAAGCTCTTCTCATTTCCCCATATCTCCCCTTTGTCGGAGAGCTTAGTTTTTTGCTAAGACCTTCTAGCATAGGGAAATGCGTAAATTACGACTCACTCATATCTTAAGTTTAATTACAAGTATTTGGTCAATTACTGATAAATACGGTCGTAATCATCCTTTGACCGGCTTTTTCCAAACGTGAATCGCCACCTAAATTATCACTCGCCCATAAAGAACACGAGCGTCGAGGAAGTTTAGACAAAAGCTGTTGGCCTTCCCCACACACAAAGTTAAAAAAAATGCAAAAGGGAATCAAAAAAATGTTAAGTACCAGCGTATGGATCATATTTTAGGAGCAGTCGTTTTCAGGAAAAAGTTCGTTCGCCATAACGTCCTTGAATTATGTGCTTATCGCATCCTCTTCTATGACCACCACACTTTTTATGAAGGTAAAAATTATAATTCACACAATTACAGTTTATGAGCTCATCACCGAATGGATAGAGATACGAACGAGTGAACATACAGCGAGGCACAGCCTCTCTCTCTCACACACACACACACTCACTCAAAGGTTTGCACCTACAGCGCACCATGACCGAAACATAAAAGTGGATTTGAGCATACAGCCATACACATATACCAGACCCGAAACAACCAGAAAAGTTGTAAAAATTAAAAAAATTATAATAAGAATGCCGCAAGTGAATATTACCCCCCCACATATACAAAGCCACTCACACAGTCACCTAAACACCGGCACACCGATACAGAACGCCAGATGGAGCATATCAAAGAGTCTTATAGTGATTAAGAAGGATTCAAGCATATTATCTGTTATTTTTCATACAGCCGACACATACACATACACATACACACTAACACTACATAAAAGCATAATGTACAACAGTATACATACATACATACAAACATACGTACATTCTTGTACAATGTAAAATGTAACATGAGGACAAAGAGGATCAGCCTGCATGCCAGAGACCGAGGGAGAGAGAACGCAGGAGCAGTTGTTGCCGGCGGAGACGCTTATGCCGAAATTATAATTTTAATTAGTGCTCTTGTAGCTGAATGAAAACATTACAAACGAAGTACACACTGAAGAACTCTCGCTTTTAAAGCTTGTCATAAAAATATTCGCATTCGTTCTTATCTATTTATAATTATCAAGGTTACAATACCAGAGTACATAACAAATGTATGTTCACGACACGGAACATCGCTACCCGCCCGCCCCACCCATCTTATCTGTGGGATTAATCACTCGTATACAGACCCAAACCAATGCCGAAAAACCAGTAACTCAAATGGCCAGACTGTCTCATTCAGAGACAGACCATAAAGTTGACTAATCGGCATCCACCCACAAATACGGACTATCGCACACTCATTGCCCCGGAAACATCAGAGACGAAGGCGACATCTCCAAAGAGAAAAGTTTTCAAACATTTCACACACATCTTCATTCAGAATAATCCATTCTGATATTGTGCAAAGTAGGGGCTAGAGTCCGGTTAGCAGGCAAACTATGTGAGCCTTGTGCCACAGGACGCACATTTCAATAATCATATTTTAGCATCCGAATCAGAGGATCTTTTCGGCATTCGGAGACAAGCAAAATACAATCAGAAATCGGAAGTTTTAATTTGAGAAGACGATGTCCATGTGTATGGCTCGATCTTTATGGAAGTCGACTGAGCAACAGATGTGAAAAGACGCTGGAAATTGCTAAAGCTAACGAGTGTCGTAGATCAATTCATACCGGATACAGCTTCAAACGAAAACACATCGTGTCAGAATGCAATGAATAATGGGATATTTTGAGTGCCGATTCGTAAAACAGGTGCGATCTTTTGTAAAAACTAAAATCTTCCCGATATTCAATATCCATTTACAGTACCTGACTGCCACGGCATTTGTGACTGTACAGACCCAGTTGTTTCCTCCGATGTTTGGGGTGGCTCCAGCGATGACGCGGTCAGCTTCTGCTGGAGCGCTTTACACGTGGCACACAACTTTGTGGTCTTATGTTTTATTAAAAAGAATACACGTTTTAACAAATTAGTGGCCTTTGGTGATATGATATTTTAAATTAAGTTTCCTTGCTGGTGATCGTGTAAGTTATGATGTAAAAACAACACGAGCAGACACACACATCAATGTCAGTGATGCTGAAGCCCTGTTCATCACAGACTATCAATTATACCCGCGATAACCTATTCGGTACTGGGTATTCATCGCCTAAACCACAGCCCACACAATGACGTCGCCGCCCGTAAATTGCGTCCTTTTCTTGGAATTTATTCACGTGAGATCTCAAACATTAGACGACAAGAAAGGTTAAAACTAAAGAGACATTCCCCATTTCTCTAAAATATATATTAAATGGAGCATTGTATTGTTGTTAGATAACCGGGTTTTGCCGGATGTTATCTCATTGTCGATACCAGTTTCTGCTGTGTATTCATCGGATGCGAGTAGTTGACGGTTTTAGGATTCCCTTTTGTCTTGATTGATTTTGAATGTGGCAGTTGAGGTCGAGTGCGTGTGGTATTATGTTCTCTAAGGTTTTCCTATAGACCGACATAAACGTAAATTGACAACTCATAAGTCACTGTTGGTTCAATTGTGGCTTTCAAATATCCGTTACTTATGTGTGGGCGGTGGAGAAGGAGGACGTGGAGGAAACAGTGTGTGCGTTTGTCAGCCACACATCAACAAATGTTGGAAGCAACACCACCGCTGCCGGGGGCAGATTGGCATCACCTTCGTCAAAGTCAATGGCATTGCTGGAGCGAACTTACTACATGTTGGATACAAACAACCATAACCGGTATGAGAGTATGTGTATACGAATAAATACGTATGTATTTGTGTGTGTGTGTATGTTCATTTGTCCTTTAACTACTGCAGCAACTATACACGGTAACAAGTCAGTGGCAACATGCTGCAAATATGTATTTGCTACAAATGAAGAGTGACACGAAACAGGATAATTCAGTTAAACGCGCTTGCCATGTACAACTCTTTCCAATTGTCGAGTTACGTATTTGATTTCTGTCCATGTCTATGGCCATATGTGTGTGTGTCTGTGTGCATGAGTATGCGTAAGATAACTTAATGTATGCATGCGATACTGTTCACACTTAAATCACTGTAACTCGAAATTCCAAGTGACGTATTTTAAAAATTAAGACTTTAGCACATAGTAATCACAAAAAATTTAAAACACTATATTTCCGATCGTTGTAGGTCTGGCCTATTTGAGCACTCAAAAGCAGTCGAAAAGAATGTCGAAACGAACCAAAAACTGCAAAAAAAAAATAAAGAATACAGTAGTTTGGTAAGCTAGAGCAAAATGAGTCTGAGTTTTGGGAGAAACATCATAATGTTGAATTAAATAAAATTCCATGTAAGCCCCGGAAGCAGATTTCCCTTTATTTTTGTACCAACTATATGTCATGGTTATTGTTAAAGCTTCGTCTCATTTCTTTGGAACGTTACATTGCAGTCTGAAGTTCTTGTTATTATGTTAGCATTGTTTTCTATTAAAAAAGTTATTCAAAAAGTCTCAATAAAAATAAATTAAACTGATGACGGGAAAAAATTGCTGAAGTTTTTTTTTTGTTGTTCCTTTGATACAAGTTTCTGTTGAACAAATTACATCAAAAAATATTTCTGTTTCAACTTTGAACAAAACAAACTCGAATTCTGCGGTTTGCATCCCTGATTTCTAGTGACTCGGTGGCGTATGTTTAATATATTCTGCATTCCAATACTCATCATACGCCCAGACAAATTTTACAATAAAGGGACGTATTCCGAAATTTTTTAACGAAAGGACCTGAAGCATTTATGCCACCAAAATTTCCTTCGTAGAGGGCAACCAATGCCCGTTAGATGGAACCCCATCAATAATAACTCGTATACAACGATCTCTGATATGAATCGAGAGACGGTTACACCAAATCCTATAATAGGTTTATGTAGATTTTCGTAAGAAGAATTCATAGATTATTGAGTTTGCCAGAGTCGCGATCAGTCGGATAACTTATCAACGACTTACATTCGAAAAAAGATCTCAATGAAACTCTGTCACGCTTGATATACTGTGAAATTAAAATAAACTCTTATGTATGCAGAGAAAAAGAAGACAACAAATTATTAGTAAAATTATTTAAAATTGAAGAATGGTGGTATCTTCTGGTTTTTTTTTTCAATTCGTGTCTTCTTCTCCCATTGTTTTTGCTACACTTATCTGCTGACCTCGTGATCCAATTCTCCTTTAAAATATCAAATATGTTGGCCAAGAACCAGTCATCTTTAGCATCTAATGTGAACCAGATTGGGATTTTAATAAGAAACAAAGTTACAATGGACACAACTTGTCTTTGTCATGGAACATCAAAATTCCATCCATATGATCTTTCCAATGGCACAATTGTTTTGGTCTGAGAGAGTAAATGTAAGATAACTTAACCCAGATTTGCACGACGCCTTGCACACTCGATTTGAGTTGTGGACTTACAAAGGTGACAAACGAATAATGGGTCTTAACAGTTTTTGTTTTTAATAAAATCCGCCCCCACCGTTTCGCGGCACAAAGCCGAATGCACGTTTATGCCAACTGTTAGATGTGCCCCCGCCCCCACTTCGAGGTAACGGAAACACCATAACCATCCGTGTTTCTTTGTTTGTGATTTTTAATTGATGCCACAAGTCGGGCGTTTTAAATACAATTCACCTATTTCACGGCATCACATGTCATCTTCCCCCACCCCCTACACACCAACCACAGCCCCTTGCCAACTGACACTTGGCAGATCATCATCGCCACAATTGGGATGTGTACGAATGGTGGAAATGCATTCTGCATTCACTTCGCTACACTTTAGCGTCATTCACAGCATACACATACATCCGAACACACAAATACACATACACATACAGATACTTTGCAAGGCTATTGTAACACTTTCTTGTTTGTCTGTTCCACATATCTACTACATACATACATATACATAAACTCAGAGGCAGAGGTGCATGTGTGTGTATGCCTAGAGTAGGCATTGTGTGTGTATGTGTGCCCTTAAATGAGAGTGTGTCGGTGTGTGTCGGTGTGTGTACGTCGGTATACAATTTCAATAGTTACAGTGTATTTTGTGGCCGATATTGCAGAGTATTTATGAAAAACACACTGAAACACTTTTTAGTTACAGCTTTTCTATTGTGAAGCAGGAAAAATAATAAAAACAAAGCCCCTTGCAACACAGAAACACACACACATAGACTGAGAGACACGCACTTACACACATGCACAGAGCATATACATATACATGTGTTGGTATGTATTTGTAAAAAAAAAAAGAAACACAACAGATGGATGAAGGGGCGTATGTGTGCATGAGTGGGAGTGTTGGTAGGAGAAATGTAAACAGTGCATTCCATTTAAGCTTAAACCGCATACATTTTGAGCAAACATTGAACTGGGTGGGGAGGGGGAGGGGGAGGGAGCTATCCATCCATTGAAAGCGGACAAGTACGTATGTATGTGTACGTACTTGAGCACATTTGTGTACATGTGTGTATGCCAGTGTGTCTGTGAACAAGGTAAGTCGATAGGTATGTCTGCCGGTATGTGTATCCAAATCCCAGTACACATTATGTTTTCAGTCCTTCTCGTTTTGTTTCCTCTTTTCCTACACAAAAAAAATGGAGATTTTAGGGTGCATAGAGCGGATGCATGTCAGTGGTATCCAAAAAGACAGTCATAACTCACAATTCCTCATATTCGAGGGCTTTGATAGGAAGATGACAATAACACCAGATTGAAATCATTTCGTTTTTTCTACTGCAGAAATCACTGTGACACCGAACAATTGACCCGGCAATGGGAAACGTGGATCGATCGATTGGCTAACAGCCGGAAGGAAGATCAACTAATTCGAGCTCAAAATGTTTTTATAGTTCTTTGAATAATTTCTCTCTTTCAAATTGAAACAATTGAAGTCATAAACAACACAATGTCCAGTAATTTATTCAGGTTTCGGTACAGAAACATTCCAATGGCACAGGTCAACCGAAAATACTCCATGACAGTGTTCTTCGCTGTGCTTTGGCTGCAAGAAATGGCTCATCAGTTGGCATTCGCTGAAGGCGATGTACAGCAATGACGCGGAGAGTACTTCGGGTACATTCCGATCCAAATTAAACAGCGGCAATGTAATGCAGCACGAAAGAAGGTCCAGGCCTGAAACATTCAGTAAAGAATAAATTTTCATTCACAGATAGATGGATTCGACAGTGCAAGCTGTTTGGCAGTCTTCAGAAATCGTTACATAGGACCTCTGACAGTTTTAACCACAAAACTTGTTTAATTTTGAGTTACGACTATTTTCGGTTTTACTCGAAGCGACATTTTTGGAGTTGAGGCAGTCCCCTTCGCAAATGGGTAGATAAACAACATAACAGCAACTATGAAATGAGTATCTTCTCGCTGTGTCCCTATCATCCAAATGGTTTGTAAGTCTGCCTGGTGTTGTTCATTCGAATCGTGCGTCGGTTGGTGAGTCCTTTCATACAGATGTTGATGCAGCTTTCGGTTTTTATGAACTTTTTAAATGAGAATTTGAAAATGTTAACAAATAACTGCGTTGCCATAAAATTCCCCCGTTTGCCTGTTTCCTTTATTGCAGTTTCTTGTTTTTATTTCTATTTTGGAGCATTCGACGCTGTCAATTTGTGTTTTTTCTTAAAGTTGGCTCTTGGATAAACAATGGAAATGACCTTGTTGCTTAGATGGATGGATGGATAGATGGTTAGGGCGATTGTTTTTTTTTTGTGGATATGAAAGAAGATATTAGGGCATATTTTTGTATTATCAAAATTGAAGGTAGATAACCGGGTCAGAATCAGTGGCCCAGTCATCATCGATCAATGTTTTTGAATGTTTTGAATAGTAAATTTAAAGTCTTCCCGCCATATTACCACCATGACATTTTCGATAGAGGTTTCACTTTGCAAATGCCGGTGGCTTTGCCAGTTTGCGATTCATCTCCTCTAGCTTAAGCCCCTTGGGCCGGTTCTAAATATTTGGTCCAGATTAGTGAGTTTACAAATAATATCGTGCACTTAGAGGGGAGTTTCACGTTAGCTGCCAAATTACTTTTTAAATGTTGAAAAATATGTTCTCGCGGACAGACTCTATAAAGTGACCACCCAACTTATTTGTGTTACTTTAGGTTAAATTACAATACAACATTTCTATCGTCTCCTTGTAATTCATTTGAGATCCTGTTGTGTTGGGTTTTTCGAAGATTTACTCATCATATCCTTTTCAATGTCCTAAGTGTTGTTGTGTGGTTCTTTTAATTAAGAGAAATGGACTCCAAAAACGCCGACCTGCAATTGTGTCCTCTTTCAGTTTTAATGAATTTTATTTTGTCTCTGACGAAATGAAAAGCGTCAGCACATCAGAAAATTGCAAACAAAAACAGAAAAATGTCTTATGGCGACTTTTCTATTTCAATTGAAACTGTTCCTTGGGAAAATATTTTTGTAGAGATTAGGCTTAAAATTTGTATTCCATTATCTTCAATAATGCTTACAATGAGAGCAACAACATAGACCGACAGCAGAATAATCCAAAGTGGAGCATTTGAAATGCAAGCAACAGATTTACTTTACTCACTGCCAAGGAACACTGGAAACACTTTGGCATTAAGAAATACTCGTACATCATTATACAGGGCTCTATCCTTCTTCTCCTATGGGCCATGGTATCCTGTGCCATTTCCTTCTCGTGTTTCCCTTTTGTTGTTGTTGTTTATCTAACATTATTTCATTGGAGAGGATTGCTTAACATATTCGGGCATACATTACCGAATTGTTTCTTGTCTTGTATCTGCCTGCGTCGTTTGTTTCGTGTCCTTTTTTTTTTGCATCTGTTCTGTTGTGTCGTTCCTCGTCTTTCGGCTGGTGTATGAGTGTGTGTGTGTGTGTGTAGTTTTGTACTTTAAACAGGATTAAATTCTAAGCGCAACTCAAGCAAACAACGACAACAGCAAAACATTACATTACAATTGCACACAACTAGGAGAGATTGTTTCGTATCGTTTCTTTTCTGATTTCCCCTTTTTTATTCATTCGTATAATGCTAATGTTCGTCTTGCGTCTTATTCGCCTGCCTCAACTACTCGGGCCTGTGTGAGTGTGTTGGTATGTGTCTTTTAAAGAATAACATTTTGAAAAGATTTCGGATACAGAATATGCATATGTATGTATATTGTATGTGTCGCTACTTAGGATTTGTGACCGTGTGCAAAAAAATAGCACATATTCAGTTGAACGAATAAACCGGGTATTGTTATTCCATTCACATTGTCATCTGTGGCGTTATCCCACTGTTTTCTGGAGGTGTAGTGGATCTGTCTATTCCGTTTGGATCGTTAGCCAATAGTTTTTCTTTAATGACCATTCCCTCTCATAGACAGAATAGTCGAAAATCTCAACTACCTTTTTAAGATATTTAATAAAATTTATGTTTCACAGAAAAACGAAAATTGATCAATAATGTCCTAAATATATTATATGAAATAATCAGGCTGTACCTACTTTCTAACTTGGTTTTTAAAAGAAAAAAATTATTAGCAAAACTTCCATCACTTCTGGTATTGTGATATTTAGCTTTTCGACGGCCCCAAAAAAGGTTTTTGTCATTATGCGATATTGACATTAGGCATTATGACATTGTACCTAATGGCGCTGCTCCATGGACTTATAATTTGCGGATAGTCCGAGTATTCCTGACAAGTTAAAAATGGGCGACCAATAAATCTGTAGCTGGGGATTCTGACTTCTGTACTCCCGGTATTTTGACCCAAGTACTGCCATCCTAGTCATTCACAACTGTATTTGCAGTGCTCTTGTGGAGGATGTGTGTATGTGTCTGTGTTTGTGCATGTGTAACAATTGTACATCTACGAGGAATATTAAATAATACCCAAGATTTGTTTGTTCAAGTATGTATTTCGTATTTCAAGATGCTTAGAATATTGTTAGGGCCTAAACAAAGTGGAATAACGTTATTTTCATTTTAAGTGGCATTAAGCACAAATTTACAACACACTCGAATGTGTTCCCCATTCGCAAGAATAGTAGCAGCAACAGCGAGATAGGGAAAAACTCAATTATAATGAAAAACAATACAAAGTTATTCAGCACACCAAAAAATACGTTTTGTTTTGGAAATATAAGGAGAGAATGTTACATTTGTACATTTCCGACAAAGACAAATAAGTAGTGAATAATTCACAGGATTCGTTCGACATCTAACTTCTTTTGTTGGCTGTAACTAAAGTGTATTTTAGGTAGTGCAACATTCAGAAGCAGAAGGTTATGGAAATGTTGAGGCATTCAGCATGAAAAGATATATCTGGGAATAGGCTTTCCTCAAAAGACATTCAAAGGCACCCCAGCAGACTAAACAGGCTAAACAGTACTGAACTCGTCTTAAAGTATACCCACCAGACAATTGGTATACGTGTGCGTTCAAAACATTCGAAATAGATGCACAGTTGGCCGTACCTAAAAAAAAGTTCGCCGATCACCTACGAATATAAAATATTTTTCTTTATTCTTCAGCATTTACAGACGGATGCATTTTTGTCTCAAAGAGACCAATTTTATTGTTTTTGAGGTCATTGACCTCAAGTACCTCAAAGTTATGCCCCAAAGGCCTACTGGAAGGCCAGCTAACAGAAGTAAGTGTGATATTTCTGAGATCTAATTAAGATGGCTCTTTATTGCGAATGCAATGACCTGAAACCCTTGTTATTTGGATTTTTAATCATAAAGTCTTTGGCTCGCACAATGCTACGATTAATAGTGAGAATATTTTTAAGGAAATCGGAAAGAAATATCACCGGTCGCAGTGAGGCTAAATACGAATAAGTTAGTTCAGGGATGGAGGGCTTAAAAATGCACCAGCACTCGGAGTGCCTATGGGTCTCCATTGTGAATTCTTTCTTCACTTAAAAGTTTTAGGAGAACATTTGAAGAATGATAGCACAGTTGAGAGAGAGGTAAGGAAACTAAACTGAAAATGGAAAAATCTTTTGATTATTAAGCGGGCACTTCCCCTGTCGTTGAGCCATCTCGTGTCACAAATGAGGCTAATTACGCCTTCAACACTGATCTTTGCCCGCTCGTTGTTAGAGGAACCAATCCCCTAGACACTTTTGTCTTTGACGTTGTAAACAAGGACAACGGCATAGAACATGATCCACTGTCCCCAGCTCCCCTTGGCACATCGTGCAGAACTCTGGATGTCTGTTATCACATTTACTGGCCCCTGATGACTCATATTACAAGTCTGAGACCCCTTCTGTTTGGTCCAATCAGTACACTTGTCTTTGCTATATCTTACCTGGGCCATATGGCCATTGATTTATATTAGATAAATCGGAGAAGATACTGTATTTTGTGCCCGAAGACCGTGTGGTTTGTCTAGAAAAAACCGTGATATACATTTAACAAATGTAAATATTTCTCAATGTATAGTTCAATACGAAAGTTGAAGTCGTGTTATCTCTCATAAGCATGGCCTACAGTCACGTTAGCAATAAGTGGAAGTAGTTACGTATTTCCCTTTAAATTTCATGAACAACTTGCAGGAAACAGGAAACATGTATTATGTCTGTGAACTGTAGCTTTTTCTCAAAAATAGATTCATGGATAATAGATTAATATCCTACTCGTAAAGTTGCCGGCATGTTTCAGGTTTATGAGGTAGAAATGGCCGGGATAGCCGGACAATCTACCGACCACACCACGGTCGCCAACTAGACTCGTACAAACCATCAAATCACATTTCAATGCCCAACACATTCTCACTTTATGATAGAAATCCTGAATGGAGTTACCGTCAGAGAAGCTTTTCGATAATCCTCAGACCACTTAATTCGCATTCCGAATTCCCATTTCAGTTTAGTATCGCACTCTTCAGCGCAGTCCCAAGCCGCAAGGAAACTGCACACCAGTGCAATTGTCTCATTGGTGTGGCACTAAATAAACTTAATAAATAATTCGCATTATTATTACTTTATTACTCAATTTATACAACATTTAAATTCATTTATTTATTGCTTCATTAAAATGCGACCTTTTACCATTTGCCTGACTCGTACTTAACGCAACTGCATAAGGATGGACCGCAGATGGATGGACTGGCGGACGAATGGATGCGAGGATTCAACATTTTCAAAAGGGAGCACACAACCTCTCGCACATACACACACATATACACTCGCTTCACCAGCATTTATGTAAATGATTTTTAAAAATAATAAGATACTTGACCTCAAGGATATGCCGAGGAACTCACTTCCACTTCAGTCCACTCACTCTCTCCACTTGTGTCGAGGGTGTGAGAGGCAGCAAGTGGGAGTGTGATGAAAACCCGTCTGAATGTTGGAAAAACAAACAAAGTGTTTTATTCATTCATTTATTTCCCATTCGCATTTTTTATTTTCTGCTACATTTATTATAGATTTCTTCTTCCACATTTTTCTGTTTTATTTGGTGATTTCTTATTGCTTTTATTTTCGCTTTAATGAACTTATGCCGCATCGTGTTTTATTTGAGAACGAAGTTCGCATCAATTTAAATGTTATCGAATGGACGGCGCGATATGTAAACGCTACATAAAATTAAATTCATCTTCGCCAGCACTCGGAATAATTTAAAGAGAATTATTCGGTGGGTTCGAGTCATGTGTCAGGAAGTATACACAGTCATCCACCAACAATGGCGTTCCAAGTCTTTAGTTTTTCCCCAGCAATATATTGGATTCGTAAAAATGATTACAGAACCTGTCCGCCTCTCATTTCTACAATCGATGATTTTTGTCCATTCATCTTATAGAGAAGATGACTCAAGATTGACATTTACAACATTCACTGTAGTTTTAAGGAGATATTTAGAGCACTTAAAACCCAACAAGTTTATATTCCTTTCTGTTTTCGCTATCACTTTTCTTTATGGGGAACATGAAGAAGATACTTTCCAGACGACTGCTGAAAATTGGCCAAGATCACCTTTAACTTATTATACCTCCCACGTATCTTCATGGGTATTGCAAAGCTTCTATCAGAAATATGACATATCTTCAATTAGTTCTTCAATCGGCATCGACCATTAATTTTGCTGATTTATATTTTACTGGTTGCCACAAAAGTCTCATCTGTAATATAGAGCACGTGGCATTAAATTATTAAAGGCCGCAAGTATTTGTCATCTCTTTTTCACACTTCATTTGCATGACGGAGATTGACATGTAATCATTTTGAAGTTGCACTTGTACAATTATTCTGACAATTGTCAAATGGAAGGATTTCGGTGTTTGAATGCTGCTGGCAGTGTGGCCAATGCTGAATAACGGGATTTCCACAAGATCCGTGCGTTGTGTTAATATTATTAACTGTCATCTTTCATTACTCCAAGTGTAAACTGGCCAATTGAGTAGAGGAGAGAATTGCCATTTCTATCAGTTGAAAGGTGTGGTTTGGGAACATCCAATTCATTCATACGATCCATTTATATTTGTGGCAACACATTAAAACATCATATGTCTACTTGAGAGCCTACGACTTTTATTTGTTCCTTCTGCATAGCCTTGACATACACATACATACAAACTCCTTGGTCATCATAAGAATGTGATTCAATGTAGTTCCGAGTTTTTAAGTGAAAATTCGTTTTAAACGATTTAACCCATTTTTAATTACGTCATACGATTTTTTTTATGAATGGTTACTAAAAATAGTACATTTGCATTCATTTGAATTTTTCTGAATTAATAGCAAATTGTTTGCTACTTTTATGACAATTGAACAAATACACGTTTCATTTACTGGCACGGAAAATATTCCCAGGTTTCCTTTTAAGGCCTTGACGTTTGCAAAAGCCTGGTGAAAGTATTAAAACATAGCCTAGGGATGTCGTTGTAGACACGATGGGAAGAGGTTAAGTTCTCTAAATCGGCAAAGTGCTCTCAATGTTACTCACTCTCAATGAACGCCAAAGCTTCCTTGTAGATAATCTATTCTACCAAAACTGAAAAAAAAAAACTCTAAGGGGAAAATATCCACCATGGTTCTGTTGCGGCATCCCTAGTACTCGTACCTACTACGTATTGCGAAGACACAGACACAGATAAGCATTTGCGAATGTGTGTCTTCGCAATAAAGACACTTTGTTTTTCTGCGAAAAGAAATGTATTTGCTTTAAAATGTGATCTGGGCAGAATCTTGTTTGGTTGCCTGCTAAAGAGTAATTTGCCAAAAATATACTTCGTTCATTCGAATATTCGTACGTTTCCCTGTGTATTTATTTAGGTTACGCTCATAACATCTTGTACTTTTATTTCATTATACTTTTTTTTTAACTTCTTGTTTATGACGCAGCGTTGCCTTTCATTTCCGCCAGTGATTTCGCTCGACAAAAAGTCAGCTTTGCCCAGAGAACGAGATGGAACAGGTCTGAGGAGGCGGGATGCAAAGTCAAAGAACGGCAGGTTATAATGCCGACATAAAATATTATACTCGTACATGTAAATAAATACTGACAATAAATGTTTTAAATTACTTGACATGTTTAAAAGGGTATTAGACAGCGGGAGACCGACTTCAGTCTGTGAATGAACAGTGGCGGCCCGGCCCAGCCCAGCCCGCCTCACCTCAGTCCTCCTGTCATGGTGCCATCCCTCCGGCTGTTACGGAATAAATCTGCGAAATTTAATTTGGCATATTTTTCATTCGGTTATAAAGTGCACCGAAGCCATCGCAGGAACACGCACGCACACGTGTGTACAAATGATTTTTGCTATTTTTATTGGGTGTTATTCGTTTTCCACGCTCGTATATTTCTGCCTTCGTCGAGGCCAAAGGTGTTTGCTTTTTTATGAAGTTAAGCACGGGAAACACACAGAGACGTGTGTGTGTGTGTGCCGTTTGAAGGCTTACCGAACAGAGCAGTGGGAACAGTTAAATACAGTCGCCGACAGAAATAAAAAAATGGGGAAAATCCTCATGTAAGCCACGATGTCAATTGGCAAAATAACATTTGCGTAAAAATACTTCTAATGACAGTTTAATTGAATTTTTATTTGCTGATAAAAATATCATCTATTCGCTGGCGCAAGCAATAACTGTGATTTATACTCGTCGGTTGACATGGGAATTCAATCTGGAGCTGATCATTTATTTATCTCAGTCTAGTATTATTTACGATATGGCGGTGGAGGATATCATGCGTATTGAAAATATTGTAAAGCAAACAACTTAAGAGCCTATCAAACCAAATGCTGTATTATTCATATATGTGGATTCTAATTTGAGAAATACTTTTAAAGTTGATAAGCACTTAATTGTGGGATTGTGACATAAACTCGTATGAGTTCAATACACATCACAGCAATTTCGCGGAAAAAAAAGGACATTGTTCAGTACGCCGCATACCGAACATACTCTTAATCAACGAACCGATAAAAAATAGATTCTCTAAAGGGAGTGTGAAATATCTCGACCTTGGTTAGTTGTCCATGTCTAATAGAAGACGATTTGAACATAATCTTATTAAACACTCAAATTGTTCGTAGCAAAACTGCGAAAATCGTCACCATTTAGTAAACCAGCTCATGTGTAGAACGTATAGAACAGAATGAATGTAAATCAAATAATAGTCAACTTTTTAAAATAGCACTTCAGTGTAATTTGGATTTCGAAGTTAGAGTCGACTCCGGAGTCAGAGTAGAGCTATTTAAAAATGCAGGAGTTGTAGTGGAGCAATTTAGGTTCGACTCAGCAGACCTGATTTCAACAGCTGCTAGGTGAATGGTACCCGGCTATATTAAGTAATTCTATCTAAGTATTCTATCGGTAAGAAGATGAGATTAGACTACTTTTAAAAATAATTGTATTCATTATATATATACTTTTAAAAATAATTGTATTCATTATATAATCCTCTATTAAACAATTTATAATAAACAATTGAATATAATTATAAATAATATAAAAGTAATTAAGATTACTTCAAATTACAGTAAAATCCCGAAAATTCGTAATGTCAAGGGACCGACCGTTTTCTTCGAATTAGCGGGGTTTTCGAATTAGCGGGGGGAAGAAAGAAAAAATACGAATTACCGAGGTTTTTATTCAATAATGAATATATGTACATACGTACATATTTATATGTATGTATGTATAAAGTTTTATTTTTTAAAAACAAAGCAACTTAAAATCAATTCATTTTCAACAAAAAAACAAAAACTTAATTCATAAAGTACTTAAAGCGACCGTTTTTGTGACATTTTAATGGCCTTCGGACAAACCGCACACATTTTTACGGAGTAAAATCATCACTTAATTCACTGAGCTGCAGAAAAATGTGAATATGCCCGATCAATGCCAGTTTACAGCAACGTAAGAACAATGAGAGTTAAAGAAAGACACACACATAAACAACAACAAATGCTTCGCCACTTGAGAAGCATTTGTTGTTTTTCCTCCAAAGAACGCGTCGCCTCCGCTACATAAAAAAGCACGAAAGAAGTGAAAGAGAGAATAGCAAAATAGTTGAAGTTTGCGAATTATCGAGGTTTTTAACGAAAAATTACGAATTATAAGAGGTTTTTAGGCATTTCGCTGGAAAAATTTTACGATTTATCGAGGGGACCGAAATGTATGGGGTTTTTACGAATTATCGCGATTTTTTCAAGGGACCGGGATTTTGTTACGAATAAGCGCGGTTTACGAATTAGCGTGGTACGAATTATCGGGATTATACTGTACTATAAATAATCAAAAAAAAACACCAAAAACCCCCCAAACAATTTATGAGAAAAAATCACCCTAAATTTACGTGTTGTTAAAAATGTGAAAAATCACCCTAAATTTACATGTTGTGATGGTGTGATGTAACAATTTGAGGAGATTTTTCTTTAAAATTTTTCACATTTGTTATGAAAATATACGAAAAATTTCCCAAAATTAATAAATTGAGAAATTTTTCATAATAAAAATTACATTTTACCCAAAAATTATGAAAACTCCCCCAATTTTGTATGAGATTTTTTGGGGAATTTTTCATTTCTTGGGCATTTATTTTAATATTAGTGGTGCATTTCCTATCGATTGTGTAACAGTAGTAGTAAGGACTACTGTGAAAACTGTCCAGATGCGGATGAGGAAGTATAGGTGCAACGTTTGGCATGTCACCTACCATCCAGGTATGAGGAATAACTCAGGTACCTTTGAAGCAGGTTATTTGACTCATTGACTGGACCTGATGGTTATAATCATTTAGTTATATCAACAATTTGTCTTTCTTCTATGTTAAGGTTACAATATCACAATACCCCTATTCGTGAAGTGAATCACCAATTTCGAACGGACTTGCTCACTTTTACCTAACATTGATGGTGATGGTGAGCTTGTGAACTTGGGTCCCACTTTCAAAGCTAAACGAAAAGTTGACAACTGCATACGCATGGCGTTGTAAACTTTCCTCATTAATGACAGGCACTCTCGTACAATATATGATTAGTTTGAGCTTGACACTACCTACATATCGTATGACGTCATAAAGTCTAAATTCAGTTGAAATTTAACAAAGAAGCAAAGGCACAATATGTACCTCACTAGAAAAGACTTTAATTCGCTACAAACGTGGCTAAAACAGTGATAAGGACATTTGCGAACATGAGCAATTTATGGGGATGTGCAATAAACCGCTTTTAAAACATTTCAATGTGTTGTGCTCCATAAAGGGCTTCACCGTCATGCCTCCTACGATGCAAGTTGGCAAAGTAAGTACGCACATATAATACAAATTGTGTGCGTTGCAAGCATTTATTTCCCCCTTCACACAGCAGCATTTGATGAAAGCGCCATAAACTAAAATAATCAAAATGTTGTCAATGTGACAACAGCAGCATCGCCAGCTGGCAACGCCGACATTCTCGACAATGGCAATAGTTGTGGCTCTTGTTGTTGTTGTTGGACAGAACATTGTTGCAAAACAAGATACACACACACACACACACAGACACATTGACAAAGGCACTGTATCTGCTGTACTCGAGGGACAAGCATTGTAATGGAGCTGAATGAAGAGTAGGAAAAATGGCAACATTGTAGCCGATATTATGACAACTGTGTCATTTATGATACAAATATTGCTTATTGCTACCAGAGATCCTGCTGTGATAATTTGCTCTTGTTTTATTACTGGATTTTCTATTCATTTACTTCACCAGGCCACACACCGTCACACTCACCCCACTCACACCACCTCCCTCTGTCGTAACGATTGTTGTTACACTGACGAACATAAGTACGCACATACACACTGCTGGCGCACCGACACTTAAAACGCTGTATTTAATAAGCAAACAATGGAAGTATGAATGTTGTGGGGGGGGACTGACAATCGTCAAGACGAAAACAACTCAACCCTTTGCGCACCCGAAAAAAAAAGCAAAAAAGAATCAGCAGAACCCACTGCCTGTGTACACATTTAAGCCTTATTATGAACGGCTTTCTGTGTCGTTTGTTATTTGGCATAAGAGCACAAGAGGATGTGTGACAAAATTTTCTACGCCTAATCAACGTTGGAACTTCATTAGAGCCGTCGAAAAAAGCAATAGAAAAAAACCCGAAAATAACACAAAACACAAATGGGGGCTTAAGTGTTTAGGAGATGTGATAATAAAAAAAAGGCACAGCAAAAAAAAAATTAGAAAAAAACGAAACCTGCAAATTGTGATGGAAGCATTCCAAAATGAAAAAGGGGTAGATATTGTTGTAATGATTTTATTTGAGTACACGGCTATGTAGTGGGAGGGCAGTAAGGGGGGTTGGGTTGGGGAATGCTGCCTGCTGGCAGGGTGGTTTGCACACAACTCATCTCATTTACAGACATTTTGATAGACATGGCAGCAATTAGCTTCAGCAATTTTACCCTCCTCCAGTAAGTGGAGCAGAGACAATGGTTTGTGAACTCAATGGTCGTTCGGTTGGATGGATGGATGGAACTGCTTTCACTGCAATTATATCTAAACATCAAAAAACGTTAACTTGTTCTACGTCTCCCTGTCTTCCACCCCCTCCATCGCAAGACAGTGGACAACTATCAGCCATTGAGTAGGGAGATACAAGCGAAATTTTTGAATCTTAAAATTCGGACAAAAATCTATGTGGATATTTACATTCGCAATGTATGACTTTTGCAAAAAGTGATTAATTCCATTTCAATGACAGTAGACGTTTCAAACGGTCAATCTCCCGTTTAGATATGTTTTCAGATTTACAGGAGACATAAAGACAACTTGTTGTTTTATAAGGAACTTTAATTGCTAATTAAAGGATGCCATCTCTTCGCAAGTACTGTTTGGAATGCAAACCAGACAGAAACAAGTATGTAATTCGAATTACGTATTCTGACGATTTTCTTTTTGGCGCTATTCAATGTTATGAATAATTGTAGAAAGAAACCCCTGAATAGCATGTAGTCCCTGTCGACGACCTGTTAAAACACTTAATGTATTTAAGTTTGGAGCCGAGCCGTTATAACATGCAGAATTGGTTTCACGCATCTACACATCGCCTACACGGACGGTGTACAAACATAAAAACAACTCGTTTGTATGAAGTAAGCAAAAAAAACCTCTCTTTAGAATGTGTAAGTAAAAACCTAATCATCATTTTCAAACTTCTCTCCGAAAATCTTTATTATGTGGAAGAACGGTGATTTGCAAATCACTTTCACTACGAACGACGTTCAGTAATCATTCTGGTAGACGAAATGATAACATTGTGCCAATGACGTTACTACAGATCGCCTAGGAATGACTATTCCCCTGCCCTTCAGTGTACATAAAGTCTCCTCAGCTGTAACCAAATGTCTGAATCAAGACATTCATTTCAGTGTCTACAGTACTGCACTCGCTTCAGTGAACCCTGATTTATGCACCCGCGAATATAACTGAATGATCGATGCACATAGATACAAGCAAATACTGCCAGTAGCGTTGGTAAAGACTGACAATAGCTTCGCACTAGTCAGAGTGATGGATATGGTGCAATTTGTTTTAGTCGGTCACTTACTCTCTGTGTCTGCAAACACCAAATTACGAGAACGCAAATTCTTGTTGTTAGTAAGTGTGAAAAGTAAAAGTGAAAATTGTGTTAAAAAGTTCTAGAACCAAAAGAACTAAAAAGGAATATCCCATTCTTATTTCAAAACACTTTTCTACGAACATAATAAATTAAAAATGCTAGTCAATTCCATTGTCACTGGGTAGGCGGGTAAGTACTGGTGGTCTGTGTTACGTAGTCAGAACCCCAATCATTCACCACTTACACCGATTGCAGGGTTGTTTTATTTCTGAAACCAAACCATGTACTCTGTTTATTTGTTTCGAGCATTCGGTTTATTCATTTGACTTCGTCCAAATGAAGTGAAAATATATTGCCGAAACAGTGAGTGCAGTGTGTTCATTGTTGTTATTGTTTTGTCAACATGTGTGCGCTTTGCCAGGAAACACACAAGAGCATTGTCTTCATCTGAAATAACACCGAGTACAGTAGTGAAGAATGCAATAGTCTTAGCATTTTTATATTTTGTTTTATCACTTCAAACATTCAAATGTTTTGCCAACATTGAATGAATGCACTGAAGTTTCGCTGTTCACCTGAATGTCTAGAATGTCGTTTCACGACATTCATTGCAGATGTTTGGTCGGTATTTGTGAAATGGACATTAATCCATAAAACCGGTACTTTAATATCAATTAACGACCAACGGATTTCAAAGCGAGTTCGGTACTGTCCGTTTGTCTATCAAACCCAGGTTCAAATATTCCAACAAAATACCATGTTGTGCTTGCTGTCAGCTATCGTAATAAACCACTCCTAGCTCCCACCTCCTCTTGTTCAGTTTATTCTGCGCTCGCTTGCCAATATAAAATTATCATCATCATCGTTTGTTACCCACTGTTCGCATCTGTTGACATTAACAATGACAATAGATATCAAAAGGATAACTACCGACGAATACAGCCAAAACGGCGAACGAAGTCAGCAGCAGCACGAGCCAAACAACAACAACAACAACAGCCTTAGCAATATACCACTTTCTCTTATCAAAGACAATAATTACGAAACGAAATTATGTGGGAATTATGAAATAATCATCTCTGTGTGACAACAGCAGCAATGGCCGTCATCATGACGATGGCTCTAGAGACGATGATGGAGTTGTTTGGACGTTTTGCACCATTTTGGTTTTATTTTCTTGTCATGTACGGGGTGCGGCAATTGTAAGTGGCCGACTTAAGGTACACATAATCGCGGTATGCTTTATATATATCTTCATGTTTAAGTTTAGAGAATTAACATAATTCCATGCTCGAGGCGCGAATGATATCAAATAATAGATATTCGAAAACAGTTGACTGGTATTCCAAGTCCTATATTCTTTGGGTCGAATAAATGCCAACTACATTAAAGTTTTGTCTAATAATAAATCGGTTACATAATTTAGTAACGACATCGGTTGAATTCGCTAACCTTCGAGAGAATAACTAGGAATTTGGAGGATTAGGAGATTTCTCAGAGTAGAACTTACATTTACAGGAAACGACAAAACACTTGGTACTTTTGTCACACCCTGTATGTTGTACACAGAAGGTTCGTACAAAACGCGAATGACAAACCAATCAACTGTAATGTATATACTAACATTTTCACACACACATAGCAATTATCTGCGAGTACGGAGAAATGTGGAGGACAAGTGGGAGTGGTGTGTTAGCAGGTGGCTATAGACCTAAATAAGTCTGCATCTGCCCGATTCAAAGTATCCCCACATACCCCCCACTCGCCATACCACAAAAATGGGGGGCAGTATGAATGATACCTACTGCGAGTGTGTACGCGGGCGTGCATCCATCAGACTGTGATTATTACTTAAGTATTTGGCAACTGTGCAGTGCACGTTACACGGATGAATGGATTACAAATTAATTATGCGCATACATGCAAAAGACTTACGCTGAGCACACAGTAAATGCTCGCCGCCGTATGCGCGTAAGCCGTGGTGCACAGCGGATTCGGTGGGTACGGCCCCTCTGTCACCGCCCATGATTCTATTTATATATACATACCTACATATACATATGTATGTAGCAATGTGGAGCGATAGAAAGCAGTAGACACTCACAGTAATTGAAATTTCACAAAAAAAAAAAAGAAGAAAGAATGAAAGATTCCTTTGGCTGCCTTCATCCTTCAGCCGTTTGCTACCCGCGTACATTATGTAAATGTGGAAATTTTAAGATAAATAAAATATCGCATTGTGTTGTTGCGTCTTGATTGTTCTTGTTCGTCTACTTTTACTTGTTTGTACTTACATAAAACATTAACTGTATGCGTGGAGACAACATTCTCGGTAAGCTGCATGTTGAGGCCGTGACAGATGACAACCAGCGAGCGTTTGTTGGGCTCAATGACAGCCGTTATGTTTGAAATGGTAATCCAGCCACCTGAAGTAGCGCACACAGTGACATGTGCAGAGAACGGCAGCAAAAAGAAACGAAACAGCCATGGGAGAAGAAAAAAAAAAGTACAAACGTAATTTATATAATTAGAAAATGTAATCAAATATGCATATTCGACAGTGCCGTCGTCATCGGCAGCAGAAGTGGCCACAACAGGAGAGGTACTCACCTTCGGGGCTGACGGTTGTGCGTGACGTCGCATTTCGTATCTGGCGACCACCAACCATCCATTTGATTTCCGCCGGCGGATTAGAGGGAGCCGTTGTACATGTGAGCGGCACCACATCGCCCACTCGTGCCTCGTTGGTGCCCGATATGGAGACGTGTGTTGGAGCAACTGCAAAAGAAAGCACGATTAAGAAGACAGCTTAAATAAAACGTTTCCTATACACATGCATACGTAAGTAAAATAACACGTGATAAATTTGTATTTTTTTCTTATAATTTATATTTCATAAATTCATTAATATTTTAACAGCATCATAAAGTTGGCCAGCTGCTTTGTTTATTCAAAATACAGGCACGTCGCACGTCCCACGCCCACCCCTTCGCCCATCCCCTTGATGCAACAGTGGGTGGCAAAAGTGTTGCCATCAATTGCACCACACTACGTACGCTACAAATGGATTGGTATTCCTTTTGTGTAGAGTCATTACTTTGATTTATGATGAACACCAACACACACAATCTGTTGAATTTAGTAGGCAACTGGGCTTTGCCTTTGTTGACTTAATAAAAATGATTACGCCAAAACAATTTAGTATCGGATACGATTAACTCAGTATTCATGAGATGTGGCTCCCCATAGCATCTGGGTATGGGATTACGAGTAAGTTATGCATGCGGATCACTAGACAATGTCAGGCACAACTGATGGAATAGTTTGCCGTTCTGACATTTGTTTATTGCCGTAGTATTAGTTTGTTTGATGGGTCAGTTTTGTAACGCCTTAAGGCCATCAGCAAATTACTGGTTTTTGTTCTTGTTCTCTTTGTTGTTTTCCGTTCAAAGGCGGGTGCGATTGAAATCGGTTCAGAATTGCATATAGCTCCTATTCAAAGGTAACTCTCAACTTCAGGCAAATCAAATGCTACATTCCCTAGTTTCTGGAATAGTCTCGAAATATTGTTTGGATAGAATTGGTAGGATGGATATACATATAAAGTGACCCAAAATTTGCACACAATATTTGAAAAGAGAGCACTGTCAACTGTGAACATTGCACAAACGGCGAGAATTAGATATGACACATATATTTCGGAACACCCTTTGTAAAGATGCAACACACTCAGCTCGAAACTGAGGGAAATTATTTCCAATCTCATTGAACGACTTCGGGTTGGAGGTCAACAATATATTCGTTAGATGCCATTTCATCTTCTGGGGAAACAACTTTATTCTATTTCGGATATTTTGTCCTCCTACGTCCTTATTGTGTATATTATGTGAATCAATCGAATGGGGGTGCGATACGGAAGGGCACAGTATGAACACAGAAATGATGTGTACTTTTGTTACCCACTGTTGTATTCGTATAAAACAACTGGCAGGAGGATTTACAAGGAACTCATGACAGCAGTTATTCCAATTACACACACCAGAGACCATTGACTAACGAGAGTGGAAGTTTCTCCCACACACTGTTAAGAGACGAGGTGCGATTGATATGTTGATGTCCACCATAAGTATTCTAAAATCATGGATGGAGTTGTTTAGTTAGGAACTGAACTATTCTTCAGTTGTAAAACTTATTGAAGTATTGTTTTTTTTTATTGGTTACAGTGGTCATCATCTCCTGCCACTGTAGGTGGTGAGTAGTACATTTACACACACACACACACACATATCCACAGACATCAGATCAGCAATGTAAAAGATATAAAACAGCAACAGCTTTGAATTAAATTTTTCTAATAACCTTTTGATGTTTGAGAATTATAAGTCATACAGATGATACGTATGTATGTAATTACACAGAGTATATATGTATGTGTACCTTGGCCTCCCCTATACACACCCCCGGACACAAGTGACAGATACTTGGCTATGTATGTGTGACATCCTAACATTATCCTTTTTAATATTTCAATAAGTTGCGAACGTGGAGTGTGGAGGACGAACTCAAGAGATGAGGGCGAAAAGGAACGGAAAAAAAACACCACACACACAAAATAAATAAAACTAAAAGCAATATGTACCGCATTTCATATAAAAGTAACATACATAAATCTATATGTGTCTGTATGGGGGCTGTGTGCTGGTGTATGTGTGAATATTCTGCGAAAGAAATAACGCACATATGTATGTGTGTGTGTGTGAAGTATTGGATTTACGTGTTGCAAATGCGGCATAAAATAGACAACCACACACACACACGTTCACACATCCACACACACTAACACGCACACAACCGAACACCATTTTTGATGGATAAGTAATATGCAGCATAAGTAGCATTAGAGCGAATTTCACTTTGTTGTCGTTGCTGTTTCTGATGTTGTTGTTTATGTTATTGGGTAGAGCGTATGGTGAGTGGGGGTGTGTGGTGTTCGGCATATGTACAAGGTCTTGAATTTATAATACTCATATAAATGTTATAAAAGAAACAGAAGCACACACGGAAACAGAAGTGGCTGCTCCAGACCTGTACCAGTGTGCCGAAGTGTGTGAGTGGTGTGTGAGTGTGTGTGTCTATTCTGCGAATATTTATTTATATTTTATTTTTCTGTTGTTTTCCACACATCTTCGGTTGTTGTCGTCTTTGTGGCTGTCTTTTTTGTTTTATTTCCTATTTTTTGCTGCTAAGACAGCAAATCATTCTTCTTCCGTTTTAACTATTGTCGCATTTTCGCTGATGGAGGAGTGGGATGGGTTGGTTGTAAAAGAGAAATGAAAGTGAAACTTTCATTCAAAACACCGCCCGTATGAATTCGCACGTATTGTGCTGATAATGTGAGTTTTAATACAAGTATGTGTTGGGTGTTAATAATGTTTATATTACACAGTATGTACATTCACGTGGGTCGCCCCAAAATCCTACCGAAAATTATCATTGTCAGCAGAAAAGCCACACAGGATAGACATGATGTATCGATTATGTTGTTGTTGAAGGTCTCAGAGCTGGGCACGATATTATTACGAGCTCTTCTTCGTTTATATACTCTTTGTGAGAAACGTAAAATAAATTCTTTATGTGGTTCCTCGTCCATTTGAAAATGGATAAAGCTGTTTCTTATCTGTTTTGAGAATATGAATTACTACAGAAACAATTTCACTGGTGTTGTGTCGAATTTAAAAAAAAGCTAATGAGGACGCAGTTGTAAATGTGACTTTGTCTTCTGTCCTCTAGTAAACTGCGACATACGTTTGGACTAATCTTTTATGTTCGTCCAATGATTCCATTGTATCTCGTCCTATATGATGAATCTATCGGTTTATGTTTTATTTGTGAGTTAAAATCCATGTGATTTTACAAATACCCCAGGGTTAGCCAGATATTGTAGTCATTCGAATTTTGACGATTTGAACTCCTTCACACATCAACATAACGTTTTCCTTCATAACGAATGAGCTATGAACTCAGCAAGTTTAGAATATTTTGGTCTAAGGGGAACACGTTTTGAGACGACAACTTTATCGTCCGGATGCTGCTTTCTGCGTATAGTTCTTTCTAGTTCAGTAATATTCATTTTTTATGGACATTTTTTATATGGGTTGGCATTTTAGGCGACATAACGATAAATCACAATGGGGTATAAGCTTATCTGTCTTACTCGTATAAAGTAATAATTTTTCGTAAAACCACTATAATTTCTAAACCCATTCAAACTTTTTCATATCGTGGAAAGACAATATTTTGATGTAATACAAAAAAAAATGCATTGTCAAGATATCAAAGGATTAAGGACAGTTTTAAGTTTTGGAGTCCTTGAACCACTATGACATGATAAATAGAAGGTCATGACCTTTCATACAACCCCATCGATATTTCAATCTGAGATCGCGTTCTGAAGTTTTTCTCTCTGTCTCTCTGGATGCTGTTTCTTCACAAAAACGTCCGAGGTCAACCACTTTGGATGCTATAGAATCACGAACAACTTCAATCTAAGACAACCCATTTATTACCTGCTAGAACTATTAGAATTAAGCTGCAGCATTTTATTAAAATCGGAGGGCATGAATATTTCAAAGCACGGTTTCGCTAATATTCAAAGTAATTGCACAGTTTTGTAGGTCTTCATTGAAGATCAAATCAAAATCGTGCAAATTATGAATTGATAACTTCGCTATTTATAGAGCGTGACCCAGCTTACTGTACGTATATGAGAGTGCCCCTGTTACTGCAACCGTGTCCGTGTCGGTATGTGTTAGATTGTTTATTTATTATTTGTTTGTGTGCGATTATCAAGCCAACAAATACATTTGCGCTTCATCAAGAATAAACATCATCATAAAATATGTAAACGCAATTTTGTGCTTTCTTTTTATGTTTGCGTTGTTTTCCTTTTGCCATTTGCAATTGCTGCTGTTGTTTTTCTTCCCTGTAAATTTTGTTGGCAGCAAGCAACAGGAAATACGCTCCGCAAAACCACAAACACAACTCTCTCACTCACATACACACACACTTACTTCACTAACACAAACAACAACGTAAGTTCCCTGTCGACACAAGGCACAAACAAACATACGAATACCAGCTGCGTAACCTCAAAAAATTGTGAAGAGTTTTGTGCAAAACAAATCATCAACTCTACCGTCAACAACATACACAACGCCAACACAATCGCATTCTTGGAAATGAACACCGCATACATATAGAATGGTCGGTATAATTGTAATTCAAAAATAAGCAAACACCGCATAAACTTCGGCAGAGTCGAATCTTCGTTATGCTACATCAAGCGAGAGGCTAACCCCAATCAAATACGACGGATTCGCCAAAAGACAAGCGGCTGGCCATACAACGTACGAATAGAAAGATCGGCTTTTAATAGTGCAGAAAGTGAAATGGAATCTGCACTCAGAAACATTTCCGTGTTAGTAATCTGCTCGGCCATTCCGCCATTTTCCTGTTTTGTTTAAATGCAAGCGATGTAATGCAGTATCAGTAATTTATAGTTATTGAAAATAGTTAACCCCCTCAAACAAGACAATTGTGACAATTTGTGTTGATGTACGACAATTTATCGACAGCCCCAGCTCCTCTTTGTAGGACACATTTATGTGAACTTGAAGACACCTCTACCGATAGTCTCATTCAGTCTGTTGGTGAATATTTGCAAGACGTTGCAAACAACAGATCAAATTCAATATACACTCCAACTGCTACGGAAGAGGTTATGAAAAATGAATTCATTTAATGTTTTTCCCACAGCTTCCTTCATGTGTACTGAACACAGAGTATGTGTGTCTGTGAGACAGAAATTTCCATATACACATACACACATGTCTACTTCCAAGCGATAAGAACAATACACCGAAAAGACTCGCACGTATTTGTACATCATGCATTAACTACGCTCAGCAGTAGAAATAAATGTTGTCTTTGATTTCGTCAAAAGATTGTCATAAATCACAGATATTTGGTGGTTCTTTAAGCGGCACACGACAAACCGGGCGAATTAGACCGGATATACATTTGCGGTATCAGTAATTTTGTGTTGATTCGGAACAATCTGTAACATGTTTTCATTCTCATTTACAAATGTCCAAAACATGATTTCGGCCTACTGTCAGTAGATGAGTTCATGATTCATGATCGCCAACATCCAACTACAATAAAAGGCCGGTAGTATTTGTCAGTTTTGACAATCCTATTAAACAAATCCATCTTCAGCTTTGGAAATATGACGACCAATGACATAGGCCACATGTCAAATGTAAACCATATGAAGGTTTAAAATATACGGGGTGGATACATATGAGTGTTCTATGAGCACGGATAACAATTTCACTCACAACTCCAATGTTTGAAACGAATACAATTATGCTTGATAAGCGTTGTGAAATAGTAGGCGTGTTTGATTAGAAGCTCACCAACTCAGGGAGCAAGTGATTAACAAGTCAGTACTTTCAGAAAACGAATGCTTGGAAATGTAAAAATGTAGTCGAATCAATTACTTTCACATTTTGGTGGAATTTGAGAAATTCGAATGGCAGCCATGTTAGGCTTTAAAAGCCTACTTATCTTCACGAAACTATAGGAAGCAGAGTCCCACAGTATAAACAGGGTTATTTTGATCAGTTCTTTAAGCTGCTTGGTTTCTTAAAATTTCCAATTAGGTAAATGCAAATACAACCAATATCCAGGCATGATCCGATTTGTTAGTCACCCTGAATCTACCCGACATCAACGTGAGCACAAATACCGGCAGACAGGCAAACAGCCATCTCCAGTAATCACACCTTAAAGAAAAGGTAGAACGCTTAAAATGATGTTTTCGCAAATGCTTTTATTGTGGAGAGTGGAACTTTTGGCTTCCAATTAAGTAAATGTCCACATCGATTAGCATTCCTTTTAAATGAAATAAAAACTGAATTTTAATTAAACTAATTAACCCATTTCACCTGGCGTTATTTGACGCAAGTGTGAAAATGAGAATGAATTAACTGTACTTACACTAAAATTAAATTTTCACTTTAGTTCCGATATTAGGAATGATTGCCCCATAAAAACTCCTTGTACACGTAAGGTGCGGTATAATGAAGACAGTCGAGGCTAATATCATATAAGAATGAATGGAAATGTCTGGTCTCATTAAGGCAATTCCGTCTTCCAATAGAATGGAAACCCACCTTACTGAAGGGTTCCTCACTTGGATTATTAGATAACCATTTAAGGGGTTCGGTTTGACGGCCAACGTCACAGAATATAAATATGAACGGTTCCATTTGAAGTTTGTCCAAAAGTTCTGCAGCTTAAAGTCGACTCCAGACGGAGATGTCATCCTTGGTTTTCCACTAGGAAACCTGAAATATTGCAGTCGGTCTTATCCGGCATTTAAACTGCTGCCTTTAAAGACTGAGACGAGTAGAGGCAGTTTTTGGTCATCGAGGTCCAGCCAGGAATTTGGTTTTCATGTTCTGTTAGTGTCTGATCTTTGCAACTGAAAAAACTATAAACCTTGGAAGTATCTTTTGTAGGCATTGCTAAGTTACGAAATTAAAAACTTTATACAGGAAAAGTACAGTTTCTCCATTCTCCAAGGTATTGAAATTTTCAACAACAAAAATTGTTCTCGAAAAAAATTGTTCTAAAAAAATACAATAAAATTAAATTTCGTTTTGTTATTTTTTTTAATTGAAAAGCGGAAAAACATATTTTATGTAACCAATGGTCGTTATTTCTTTAACCTGCTTCATGAAGGTATAGGGCCTGTCAATAGTTGCAGAGGTTCCGAGTGTTTCGATTAGTCCGGTTTCAAATAGTATGGAAAAATGGTGGAACTTACAATGCGAGGCATTCCTGTATTTCAAAAATTTAGAGCTATACAAACTATCTATAATTTTGTTACAATTTACACATGTTCAACTCTTCGGAATATGTGTTTCAAAACTCTCCCCTCATGTCATTTTTCAGGCTTGTACCCCAAAAACAGACCCTGTAGTATCGTGGATAAGGGAATAATTCATATCTGTAATCGTTTGTGTGTTGTCTTCCAAATGCATTGTTGTTCAGTTGGATAAATTGACAATTATCTTGCTTAACTGAGATTGTAAATCAAAATCCCTTTTGAAACTTGTAATGGACACAATTAAACTCAGGAAAATATACATATTGCCCATGGTGTGACTACGACGAAAAACAGTGACAGACTAAATGCACCGATTTATACTTAAATGACTAAATATTAGGCTATTAAAACCAGTTGCATCGGTTTAGGGCTTCTCAGATGATACAGTCACGCTAACTGTATTATACTTATAGGGGCCAGCTATTCCGCTCTCATTTGTACTCAGAGTCTTCGAAAATGCCAGGATCCAAAAGGATTCCAGAATTGATTTTAAATTAAACTACTTTTTATTTATTACCATACGGTGTTGTCTTTCTCCTTTGCTATTATGAAAGAAGATTCATTCAATAATAGTTTTCTTAAATAGATCTTCCCAATGAAGTATATTTCTTGTACAATTGTTTGTTCTTCAGATTGAGCAGTGGTCAAAAGCATGGTCAACGATGCATGCACTCGCCAGATACGGTCACATAGGAATCACATATGAATTCTTATTGGATTCATAGAATTGGGATGTTTGTAACTGATAATAAGAAGACCTACAAGAGAAAGCCGGTCAGGAATTTGTCTTTTTGTCTTTTCTTTCTTCTATCGTGAGATAAATAATAATATTATTACTTATATGTGACAAGAAGAATTTCCAGGTCATCGGAAGAGGAGGTCCAGAATATACAGCCACCTCATACGTCTGGCTTCAGAGCTGTCATCTAGCAGACAGTTTGCCAGCAAATCGGAATGGTTTCTCAGTGACGATTTGGGATTTGCAAAATCTGCCGGACTCTCCTCGAGTAGATGCATAAGAATGTTAGCGGCCTTTAATAATATATTCTCGTTCTGAGAATCCGCCTACCTATTTTTATCCTGGAACCATGTGAGGCTTTCAAAAATAATATTAACTGACACAGTGTTACGTTTTAATGAAGTTTGCCCATACGTTATTCATATTTGTGATTCTCAATTGTCATATTACACAAATATTTGTGACATTTCACATGGCAACACCTGTTCCAAGTCATTATCAGTCAGTTACAGTTTAGCAAAATTTCCCGTTGTCTGTTGTGACAACAAGGATTCCCCCAGGAGTTGCATTCATGTCGATAGCGCATCCTCAAATGCCGTACTGAGCCGTGTGTATGTATGAATTATAGAATTTTAATAGTGTCTATTATCGCTTGTCTATTAAAATGAAATTATTCGCATTTTGGAGTATTCAAAACAGATTCAAGGCATTCAGGTCCTGGTGGAATCATTTTGCTATCAATTGTCTGCTCGTGCATGTAGAGCGGCGATATGTGAATATTTAAAAGGTTATTAAATGCACATGAATGGCCCATAAAGATACACATCTACGTATGCTCGTTCGTACATGTGTAATTGCGAGCGCGCGCGTTTGTATGTGTGTGTGTGTGTATATTCTATCTGTAAAACTGTGTGTGTGTGTTACATAGTCATAGTCGAATAGAGACACGACTACACTAGTGTGCACTTAGATGTACAAACATACAGAGCCAGGGCCGGAACAGGCATTGTTAACTCGTTTTCTTTGGGGATTTTATTACACACACTTCCGCTGCCTAATGATATCTTTTTGTTGTTGTTGCTGCTTTGTTTGTGTTTTATTATTGCTGTTGTTGTTGGTGGTGGTGGTGGTGCTGCTGGTGTCGGCAGTCTCTGCTGGAAATTTGCTCGTACAAACATACAAAGTTGTTTGCAGGATTTCTGTAGAACGTCAAGTTTAACAAACTTAACACAAACAAAACCAATTGAGTCGAAACTATGATACTAAGTAACAACTGAAGGAAACAACTTGCAATAGTTGATTTGACGAAAACAACAACGGCTGGCAGCTGTAACAATAGTCGGGGCATGGAACACCACCCACACTCACATACACACACACACATACTTACATAGCCACTACAAATTTGCAGCTGCAAAGCACAGTGCTCTAAGTTATGCCGGAATTACATATTTGTTGACAGTCATTATGAAAAGCGTTTGTATGTTAATATTTTTCAGCACTCGTAAAGTAAACTCTCGACAAAACACAACGCAACGCAGCCCCACACGGAACACAGCAGCACAACACAATTAATATCAAGTGTTTTTTCAAAAGCTGTATGCGTAAGCAGTGCATGTGTCTGTGTCTGTGAGTTCGGGTGCTGGTACCGGTGCGCGGGTGTGTGTGTATATGTGAGTATGCAAGAACAGGACAAGCGAAAAACAAACAAGCAACATTCAGTGGAATTTTTATATCCTTAAAGTTATAAAACACAAGTTGTTTTCGCGTTGTTGTTACGCGATGAGAATCGGTAGTTGTTGGCGGCGATGTTGATGATGCATATTTGCGCAGTTACTATTCTGCAACAGTGCACAGTGTTGCATCTAGCCGACCAAAAAGAGAGCAAAAGCAGTCCTTGGATAGGTTCTTCTAGATGATCGACAAAGCGAACTAAGCATTACCACCATCTAGGAATTTAGGGGACATGTTGCATTTTCACCTGTCGTTCACAACTTCTATGGAAATATTTGAAACAATCGATAATTTTAAGTAACTGTAACTAGCAATTACTGGCGGTCGATCAAATAGTAAAGAACGGCAAAGAAGTATATTTTCTCTTTTCGATCAATGATATTCCCCACCTTGGCTCTGATGAAAAATATTAAAAATCCACGTCAATTAAGACAGCGTGGTTCTGAAAAATTGAAAAGATTCCTTGCATAACATGGGGGGCATAAAAGAGACTTTTTTTCATATTTATTCTACATTTCACTATCGGAGATCGTAATCAGACCAAACCTTTGGATCTGTTGAGCGATGGGATAAAATGATGTGAGAAATGAGTTTGGAATGCAGTTACTTAAAAAGTGGAATGATTCATTTCTTCATTTCTTTGTCCTTAAATTTAGGTAAATTAAAGGAAATAATTATCATTGGGCACTTCATGCACTAAGAACAACTCCCGTGAAGAAAAAAATAATGTGGAGGACCTGTACTTTATACAAATTATTTTTGAAATCATATTGAACTCGGGAAAAGTGGATAAGCAACTACTTTGCAATATGTCCTGCAATAATTAGCTAGTTTCCGAAATGCAGATTTCTACTGTTAACATTTTAAAACAGAATCGATCGGAGGATGTATTCCAAAATTCATCCACATACCCACGGCTGTGGAGTCTGATGCGTAGGGGTCTTGTCGCGTAGTCTGATACATTCGCCCGGAGACGGAGTCCGACACCGAGTTTTAGTTACTGTTAATGTTTTTAATATTTGTCATATTGTCGAATATGTATCGGAATAGTGGACAGAATTACAATTTTCAAAATTTTGTTATAGATCAGCTGAAGTCATAGTCGAGCTATTTAAAAATGTTGAAATTGGAGATAAAGGCGAGAAATTACAGCTCGACGCCACAGTACTACTCGTAACACCAATTAGGCAAAAGATAGTATCCTTTAAAATTTGTATTTGTATGGGTATCCAGACAACAATTCCTCGTACTACAACAAATGAAAATCTCAAAGTTGTTTTCCACTCCTATTATATGGAAAAGTGGAAAAAAGACTCATATATCTTCAGCGATTTAGTCTCTTGTTCGTTCTCCACCGATAAACACACAGGAAGGTATCCAGATCATCTTACAATTGTACACAGATACAGGTGAAAGGTTGAAGATCAAGACTTCGCGGTGATCAAAGTGAATACAACCGTCGTATGGTGGAACAACCACAACCACCCATTATATTTTTTTGTTTACAATAATTTGTGCCACTGTGCCGGTGGTTGGTGCGTGTGTGTGCCGTCGCTGTTTTTGGAGTTGGTTCTGTTGTCGCAATGCTGGAATAGATGGATGGATATGAAAGTAAACTTACACAAAACAGTGAGATCAACTTCAGCCTTAAGTGGTGTCTGTGACATAACGTTACTCGCTTCACACCTAAATCGGGCCTTATTGTCGTTCGCCTCCGCTGTGAATTTGTAAACATTTTCCGACAAACGTCCTACCGTTCTGCAAAAGAGAAAGAGAGAGAGAGAGATAGAAACAAACACATACACAACGGTGAGAAAAGTCAAAATAGAGTGCGCGCGTAACAGAGATAGACAGTGATGGAGTGGAAGAGTTTCAAATGGAAAGGGTGGGGGTGGGGTTAGGCAACACAAGTTGAAACACAAATGTTGACTTTGACGTTGACGTTCGTTGATGATTCGCTTCCTTTTGTACGCTGCGGAAAATGGGGACTTTGTTTGTGCAAATTTTCATTATTAAACTTTCATACTCGCGTACTTTCTGTCGGCGCTGGAGCTGCGATCCTTGTCGCTGTGTATCTTTTAATATGCATCACTATTTATAACGCAATATTAACACAACTTTAGAGTTGAAATTAAAATCCGTATTACTTTTCAAATAACTGTTAATGTGAAACTTTCCGAGTCACACAAAGAGTTCATTAATGAATTTGAGTATTATGTACGTCGAGTATTTGCAAATATTGCCGTAATGAAAATTTGCTCCAGAAGGGTTTTAAGAATTGTTAGCAACACAAATATGAAAGCTCTTCGCAAGTCTGAACAATCCCCATTTAGTCATCGTTAGGTTCCACCTGCCCCCCCTCCTTGACGGGAGGAATGGCTACATCAACATTTGTACTTCGTCTTGGTTTCGAATAGCTGAGAAATATTCTGTGCACAACTATGTACCTGTATGCCATGCGTATCTGGGATCCGTTTTTGTACCATATCAGTTGTGCCGGTGGATTGCCACCTCTGCTGCGACAAATCAATTCTACTGTCTGACCTCGTCGCAATGTCTCACCCTGTGTGTATCCTTCGATGTATGGTGGTCCAGGTGGATCTGAAATAAAAGAGCACAGAATTAATAACGAAGAATACCGTATGGGGAAATTGTGGATAACATGAGAGAATCTATGTCAAACGTTTGGAAATCTCACAGAACTACGGCAGGAACAGTGATTGGGTGGATGATGGCAAATTACACCACATGGGGGATGAACGCATGTGGTCTTGCCCATCTTGAAAATGTTATTAAAAATATCTTTTTGAAATTTGAATTTAGGAAGCGGTCGCAACTTTCAGGCTCATGGTAGCTCTTCATCGCAAGCCAGAGATTCACTGGTGCAACACTCTACCTATCCAAGTTGCCACCACATCTTTGTATAACAACGGCAAATCTTCTCGCACACTGTGGCGATTGAACGGCCCAAGATCAGTCCCCGTATTCAGAAAAATGTATAGCAGTTTCAAAAACCTTTGTCAACAAAAATGTGTGAAAACAAAAACAATTTTCACACATTTTTCTTAGCGAATGTTTAAGCTGTTATAAATTTGTCTGAATACGTCCACAAGTGTTTACTCAAGACATTCATTTGGTAATAAAATAGATGGACATCTTAAAAATTACTCTTTTTAGTGGATTGGCCAACATCATGTGTATTCTTCCCGCTGAGATATAACCGGGTGTAAAGGAGTTATTAAATGGGAATTTAATAATACCTTTACAAGTACGGGGACCTCTGAAAATGCATAATTAATAACATGCCTACATTTAAATATGCATAAACCATATGTTTTGGCGTGTATCTGCATTAGACGGACAAGTTTATCTCCAAATACACACATACGCATGCAAATACATGTACATATGAATAAATTAATATATGCGGCAGTTTCGCACAAATTCACCACACACACACACGCACTTGGGCCAAGGATGCTTTTGAAACGCCCGCAATAAATACAATTAGTATTTAATTAGGTTTTAATCTATTTTCATTTGGCCGGGATATAAACACACGACCACACATCAAACGGGCACACAAAACAAGCGCCCGTTTATCGAAAAGTATTAAATGACCATTAATAGTCCTTTCTTTCACAGGACGACAGTACTTCCATGTAGGACAAATGGGTTGTATGTGTATTTGCGTTTTAGTTGGCGGTGTTCCACATCCCAGTACACCTGGAACGAAACGTATGCGGATAAAATAATATTCGCAATATTTTCGTTGCGTGGGACTTCTGCGAGGGAGATGCCACAGAAGCATAAATTTACAAATATTATGCTTTGCTGGGGGGTTCAAATAAACGCTGCGTGTGTGTATGTGTGTGTATGTTCTTTGCTGCCACTGCGTACATACGATACCAAAACCAAACATATGTACATACAACTGTAGCTATGTAGCAACAAACGAGCGAATGTGCCAGGCTTTGAAAACATTCATTTGTATGTATTCGCATTGGCCACATGTTTTACACGGTTCTATTTAGATTGGCATACGAGGGCAGGGCGATCCACAGCGCCAGTTCAATTGGAGAGCATTGGTCGAATTAATAACTGTTTGCAGTTACTTTCAAGTTGACAGACTCTCACACAATAATGCGATAAATGCAGACGCGACAATTCGTCTCCTCTAATGTGACTGTACGCAAAAAAGTAGGATAAGGTACGGAAAATCTTGTTGGGCCTCGAAGCCCTAACCTCTTATGCAGAGCTCGCAAAATATGCTCAACCAAATTTGTCGGTGCGGTCTCCTCACTGAAAAGACCGGAAAAATTAAACGGAATCGCTCAGTCTCTGAGCAGCAACAATCTTTTTCGTTTCGTTTGTGTTCTCTGTCTCGGATTGAGCATATCACACTAATCGGTTTCTTACTGACCGATCGAAACGAACAAATGCATTCGACGCTCATCTACTGAGGGTCAGCAAGTGAGAAAAGCAAGCAAACAGTCCACAAAAAAGGTCTTTATTTTTTGTTGTTCCATTTGCCTTATGTTCGTTACAGGCAATGCATTCAAGAGGAAGGGAGAAGAGGAGCCGGTATCCATTTGTATGCTCATGCTTATCAACAAGCGCAACACCCATACATTCTCAGAAGACCTTTTGCCAAATTTTTTCGAAGTAAAGTGTATCGAGTGAACACATGAGCCGAACAAACGATCAAAAACGATTGTCTGTTGAGCGAAGACCAAACCAAAAAAGAACGAATATCGAGGGTTTGTTTTTGCGAAAGTTTCGCATCGTGTCATGGAGTGTCCGACAATGACAGAGACCTATTTTTATGAGCTCTTATTTTATGTCTTGGTAATCACAAACAAATTTTCAAATTGTCGGATTAATGACATGGAACCACGTCAACTGGCCGATAACCACAAATATTTTCACTGAATATAAAAACCTGCTTGTGGACGGTCGTAGTGTGGTAGGTAGTGTGTGTGCGACTATCACTCAAGTAAACCCAGGTTATAAACCGGGTAAGATCATCAAACATTTTTCAGCGGCTATTTTCCATCTGGTATATGCTGGCGACTTTACGAGTAAGAGAGTAATCTCTGAGCCATGTAAAACTTGTCTGGAAAAGCATTAGCTATTCGGAGCCGGCTTTTAACAGTAGGTAACGGTCAGTGAGTATACAAATTATATCGTACACAGCTCACTGATTCGAGAGAAGTTCCCCGTCTGTTCCTGTAATGTTAAGGGAAACAAGTAAGTAAGTCAAACCTGCAAAGTTGCAACTAGCCGTTGAACTGACTCATTTTTCTAGCTGTTTGGTATTTATCCGCATTAAATTCGTCTCACTTACAGTCAAATGTGTTCGAAAAGCTTATAAAGAATAATATTCACTGTTTCTTCCGACAAGGTCGTTGTCGTGTAAACTTTAACAATATTGCATGATACTCTGGAGAGAATATGGAGAAAACCTCGCAGTACCTCAACAATGTCACAGGTTCATTAAAATAGTAAGAGATGAGTTTGAAAACGAACAGTACGACATAGTGAGCAATTTATAGAAATTATATATTTTCCATATCTCATATCTCTACGTTATTCAGATCAGATATATCGATAAAAGTTTTAATATATGCGCCCACCGAATAACTTTCAGTGATGTGTACCGCACGTATCGATTCGGGAATGGTGAACAACTTAAAGTTCAACTAAGGTGCAGACAAGAGGATACATATTTGCCCTTATAAATTATATCTGTACATGATATAATTGGAATATTCTTGGATGAAACCTACTGCCGAATACGAATGGCTTCTAGAAAGTATTAGATTTACACTCGTCGGTCATTGTGATGAAAGGAACCCCGGAAATATATTCAATGTTGTTTCAAGCATATGCACATGGGATTGAACATCAAAGAACATGTTTTCCAATAAATATTATAAATAATATAAATAATATAAAACCAGAGGGTTTTTTTTTAATTTTCCCTTACGCTTTTGTACCGCATATTATTCATCGTCTCCAGACTGAGTCATTCCAGAACTAATTTTTAATTGTCTGCATGACGAGTTAAATCTCTATCTTAGTAAAGAGAACTCCAAGTAAACTGAATGTTGGTCCCACTTAATTGGACTCTCCCAACGACCCTCGTACAAAATACCAAAAACTGTTGGAGAACAAAAAGTAAACACCAACAAGAAAAAAAAAACACATAATACATGTAAGCGAGACACATACATACATGCACGCATACTTAGGCAACAACATGTGTGCGGTGGTAGATGTGTATCTCCACAATTTAATGGAACATACAAGTGTGTGAGTAAGTGTTTTTATTTTTATTTAAAAGTTTCAATTCAATTAGTCTTAAAAAAATGTACGGCACACACACAGACATAATTATGATCTCATTTATAGCCATATGATACCCACAAACATTAACACACATGCAATCGCACAGGCATACTCGTACGTCCACATTTTGCTGCAGCACACAACATACAACTTGATCGGCCGTACTATGAATGTGTGTGTGTGTGTATGTGTGGACTACCACAAAACTACCACAATTAGAGAATTTCCGACCATTTGAGAATGTACCATTAAAAAAATTTTTAAATTTCCATAATTTTTCCCCGTTTTTGTGGTCGTCATGTGACTTGAAGCCCTTTCGCCCGGACCGGCCCGGTCCGCCCCGGTATGTTTCTCATATTTATTGCCATGGACCAGCATTCATCGAGTTCCAGTGTTGGTTTGTGTGTAACAGCCTACGGTCAGGTGTTCTCGGCATAAACGGATGATGGGTGGTGGGATTGGGTTTGAGAGCCGTTGGAAATTTATTATAATTGAATTTATCTGTCGCATGCTGCCACATTATTTGCCGCCGTTTTAAATTGAATTTGTTGCATATTCATAAGGTACTCTCCAGCCTACATCGCAGTTATGGCAGGTATGCAGCGGCACACAAAACACACGCAAACGCACACCTCCACCTACACTGTGGTGCATCCACAATTTAGTGGTTGTCCTTTTCCATTTGCAAGTACATAGAAGCCTATGTGTGGCCGTCTATTTGCATTTGTAAAGGGCGTAGTAGCAATTCAGGTGCATGTACATGCATGTATGTGACAAGATATTGCAAAAACGCAAATGAATAAAATGTTCACACATTATTGCCCGAGGACTACTCGCTTAACTGTTGCAAAATATTGATAAACAATTCGCATCATATAAAGGTTTGGCATGTGGTTACCCGGTGATTCCCCACCACCGTCCACGTAGACGCACACATGCACAGCAAACAAAGTTTGTCTGAATATTATGGCGCATTTTCCCCTAACATCCATAATTGTGGAAGGGGAATCTATGAAAAATCCGGGCTCATCGATGAAAAAGGACGAAGGTGAAATATCCGGCATTTGCTATTCCAATTTCTGTCAACTTTAGGCACTCTACAAAAAAAAAAAAAATTCGACAGCACATTTGGCTGTAATAGCTTCGAAAATAGTTCCATTGCAAGAGCCCGACACACACATATTGGCCATTATGCCAAATAATGCACATTTTCCATTATTGCCGGACTTACGTAATTAATTTTCAATCATTTGCGATTACTTTTTATGCAAATCTTGTATGCCACATCATCAACTGCATTTTAAGCAATATTCAGAAAGCAACCAAACGATAGACGATAGAGCACATTTTGTAAAGGTTTGAGTGTGTTGCACCACTCAGGACACATGAAGGTCAACAAACAACTGTGTTTGGGAATCTTTTGAAATTTATTAAATTTGTATAAACTGATCAAATATTCAATCAAAATCAACTGTCATCAGTTCCAAATCATGATTTTTTGAATAGCCGTCCATATCTTTGGCATTTTAGAGGTTTTCTGGCTAGCGGAAGATATCAGCAACTCACACCAGGTTCCGTCTAAAAGAATTTATAAAAATGGCGTTTTAATCGGCCAGGACGCGTCTCAGGTGCCACCAAAATTGCATGTGGGACACACCCATGATTCATCCAACTAACACCCATCAATCGTTGGTGAAATACTGGTCAATAGTAATGGCTTTACTCAAATCTGTAACAATTAAATCATCAACAAGTCCTGCATACAATTTACGTCTACCAACATATTCTGAAATCTGTTCTCAGCAATCGATGAAATCTCGTTCACACAATGACCGAGTTGTGGCTCAGAGGTAAACAAACAAACTGTTGAGGATCGGACGAATCCTCGCGAAGACAATCTGCATTTCATCGATCTCAACAATTGGTGTCATCTCTGGCATTGGAATCAGTGGATGACTGCTGCACTACACAAACATAATTAAATCTTCTTCTTCGATCAAGAGTATAAAAGTTACTTTGGTGCCGCCAATAAAAGCTTATTTATACCGAAGAAATATCCGGTAATTCCAATTGTACTAAACACAAGTAAGTGCACGGCACCCCTGTTTTGTATACAATTCTTGGACAACGTCCCTTTTTCATTAATTCGTTTGTCTGTTACATCTACGTGCAACAACAAACCTACAGGCTTCTCCCAAGGCTTCGTCTTTGAGAACCCAACAAGTCCACCTTCCGGGTAGGATCTTCTTCACAAACAAATCGAAAGAATTTATGAAAATTTTGGATTTTGGAAAAAGTTTTGTGTAATTTATAAACTACTAGCTGACCCGGCAAACGTTGTTTTGCCTTCAAATTTTATTTATGTAGCTAGCGGACCCCGGCGTGCTTCGCTACGCATGAATATTAACTTTGAATCAAATTCGTTGAGGGTTTTTTAGTTATTTTTTATTTGGAAGTAATGAAAAAAACTAAATCAATTTAATACAATAGTGTATACAATATTTTTTGTTTGATTGTGTGGTGCATGAATAAATAAATTAGTTGGTGCTCCCACTCTGGAACATGCGACGTATAATTGTCCGTGAGAAAAGCACAGTTCCACCAAATTCACACCACACACTTGAAGCGTTTGTCCTTGAGCTTTATTTATGGTTATAGCAAATGATAAACTCACGGGAAATTGAAGACGTCTGAATTGAAATGGGAAGTCGTTTGGTAATAATGGTATCCGTGGTATTAGTACAACTTCTCCTTTTGCTTTGCCAGTGAGAATTGTTGCTTCAATCGAATTGGGCATTAATTTCTTCACGGAAAGTCTCGTTCCATTGCAGAGTTTTGGTGTATTGAGATTTCGAAGAAGTATGATCGATGAACCTATTTTCAAATTCAAAAGATGCGGTGGCATACCGGGTGGTTCCAAAGAATTCAAAATTTAACCGGATAATTTACTGCGTCCTCTTCATTCGTAGCAGTATCAATAGATTTGTATGATACCAAGTCTCCTGGCAATTTTTGTTGAATTTGAAAATTTATTTCATTAACATTGGAATTTGTTGGTGCTAAAATTGCACGTTCTCTTAACCAATCATGATTTTTATAGTTTTGAACAATGTTTGGAAAAACGCGATCAATTAGTTCTTCTTTTGATGGCATAATTGTGCAAAAGTTGTTTGGTAACGTGATAAAGCCATTTAAATCACTTGCAATTTTGCCATCGCCAATCTGCAGCAGATGTTTCGAAAACTCACGTGCTGATGGATTATTTTGAAGATGCACACGCATATTTATGTTAAGCGATAACTTCTGTACATTTCCCCAAAGAAACGAACTTTTCAAACATGCATTAATTTCATCAGCTGGAGTCGATCTGGGAATGACGGGCAACGTTTGTCGAAAATCACCAGATAGCAATATTAATGCACCTCCGAACAACTGTTGATTTCCACGTAGATCCTGTAATGTTCGATTCAATGCTTCCAAAGATTTTTTATGGGCCATCGGACATTCATCCCATAAAATAATTGCTGCAAAACTTTGGCCATTCCAGAATTTCTTGAAATATTACACGTTGGAATCTCAACCGGATGATAAATCCATCGGATGATAAATCATCCGATGACATGTAGCTCCGCCTGGCATGTGTTGTGCTGGTGGGAAAGTTAAGTTGCCTGTATTAGAACCTCCACCAGACCCTTTGCAGATGATGGATTTATCATCATCCTGATTTTGCCTGTATTAGAACCTCCACCAGACCCTTTGCAGATGACAGGTGGAGGTGCGTTGACATCTTTCGGAGCTACAAAGATGTCAACGCGTTCGCGAGTCAAAATCAGGATGTCAAAATCACATGTTGACATGTATATGGACAAAATCACATGTTGACATGAAAAGTCATAACTCGCGAACGCGTTGACCGATTTCGTGCAAACTTACATATAAACCATCTGCACGACCATCCGAACAAACACTTAAAATTTAAGCGAATTCGGTTCGACCGTTCTTGAGTTATAAAGTCACAACGCACTTGCAACAATTTTTTATATATATAGATAAAACTTAGTACTGTGGTAACTGTTCTTAGAGACTCGCCAATGAAGGATTCCATATTTCAAAATAAATATCGAGTTCTTCCGGCCAAAAGTCTATCAAACCATGTTGCTAGTTTCTAGAATCTGGAATCTGTTTTACAACCCCTTCTGGGTGATATACACAAAAACAGATATTCAATGAATATGCGAAGTAATCGCTCCGTTCGATTTCCCGCATTTCTATAGTCAATCGAAATTTTGATTACCTTATTCTCATGTCAAATTGTTCATTTGACTCTGCACGGGAGAACTCACACCAGCCAAACAGAAACCTCAAACCTGGGAAATGTCGCCGGACTGCGTGATCGACAACAGTTTCACACATTTTGATTTTGCTGTTCCCCCAGCCATTACATCGAACACAAACTGAGACGGATTTGATGTAAGTCACTATTGCCAGCTCCGGCTACCAGCTGAGTGGTCTGATCGTGTGTGCTCTCCCCCCCTCAATTTTTTTTTCTACAAATTTCAGAACAAATACCAACGCCCACATAAATAAGATTAAATCGATACTTATACGGCCGGACATATAGCAAAAATATATAAACTCAAATATTTGCTCGGCAAGAGAATTGTGCGAAATTTATCTGTCATTAAGGAAAACCAACAGCGACCCTCCAATTAAATCAATTCCCTCTGTTCGGCGGTGGTAACGACCAATGCAGACAGCACAATTTTAATGATGATTAAGTATTCATATTAATATGGCGTTGTTGTTGTCGCTGTTGGTTTTCTCCGCTGCTCTCTGTTTTGCTGGCGATTATTATTTACAAGCGAAAATTAAGCAAATGTTTATTAATTTCCGCAGCTTCTCGTCTTCTCTGGATCTCCTTATGGCCGCTGATTTATGCGTGTGAATGCTGTGTCCATTGTTGCATTTGCATCGCTCTCTTTGTTTTGTTGCCATTTTGCATTATCGCAGTGGACATTGATGCGTTGCATAGCTGTTGGTGTGTGTGTGTTTTCGCTTATTTTTTGTTGTTGGAAATTTGCATATTTATTTCAGCATAAACGAAGACCAATTAAGGGGGATTAACATAAATTGTACACCGGACATATCATACAGCGGTGCAAACGAAATGACATTCAAAATATGAGTATCTCGCAAATATTAAAAGTATTTATTACAATCGTATAAATTCGCAACAAGAGCAGCAACTGCGCCGATGGCAGCAGCGACAAACGCGCCCAGCAGTATCAGCAACTCGGCGGAGCAAACGCGGGAATCGAGTTCCGGCCCACAAATGAGGGCCAGCGAGTGCAGAGCGCCCGGCGAAAGTTCTAGTGTGCAAATTATGCAAAATTATTTTTAATGAGCCAAAATTTCAAACGCGGACTGCGACACACCCACACAAAGACATGCATAAACGTTGTAATCTACATCACCTTTGTTGATGCTATGTGTGTCGGTGTGTGTCGGTGTGTGTGAAATGGTGGAGTTTCGGCATCATTTTTGTGAAATACAGACTCATTTGAATTATGCAGATTTCCAAACGTTAAATCCTCAGAAAATTAAGAGAGGCCGTGCCCGACTCCCCCTACCGCGCACAGCAATTTAACGGAATTCTTGAAGCACAGGGAGGGGCAGGGCAGGGTTACTGACTCCGATATGCACAAACATGAGCACAGTAATGTCTAAATTAAAATTCACTTACATAGAACGGACAGTTGTACGGTGGCTCGCATCGGCATATCTGGCGCCAACGCCTTATGCTTCGCTTGGCATGTGTACTCCGTGTAATCGTCATCGGATGAGGGCTTCAGTTTCAGGCTGGATGTGGTGGTGAAACGCTTCGGTGTGCCTTCCTCCACTTTATCGTTGCGATTTTCTGCAAAAGAATAACAAACATTTAACAACATCGAATGATTTATAAGCGGTAATAACCCACACACACACACACACACTGCGTACAAACATGCAAATAAAGGCAAAATGTAAAATTTGAAAATTTGAAAATTTATGAAATTATAATAAACCCCAAAGCAGTTGGCGCTTTTAAATCATGGCCGGTCGGTAGGCGGCCTGCCAGTTAATTGCGGCAAATGTAAAACAAAACATTATTTTCTACTTAATTTTCGGTTCATAAATTATAACTACTCAACACAGTGGTGGCTGCGGCGTCGGGGAATATCTCTCCTGGGAATGTATCTTTTTTGGACGGGATATTGTGGTGCGCTTGGCTGTCGAAACGTCGATTGGATTTAACAAATGCTCTCGTAGGCAAGAAGTTCTATACAAAACCTCCATGTTTTGTTTGCGTTCGACTTTCGCAGCCACAATCGACATTTTGACAATTTCCACAAATGATATACTTGCGACAAGTTTCACCAAACAATTTCTCCAGGCACTCAATCAGCAGACTGTTACACTTAAGTTATAAATAATTCAGATTCATCAGCATTCATTCGGCGACAACTAATGATACAAAAGTTTCGCCATCCGCCCCCACACTCGACCACTCGCGCCGCCGCATCTTTTGTTGTACGGAAGTGTTCATGCGCTGACAACAAACAAGAGCCCGACTTGAGCTGATAATTCGTTAACTTGAAGGTATGAGTGTGTGTATGTGTGCGTGGTCTCTCAACACTGTGTGAAAAGTTGAGGCCAAAGTACAAAGAAACTACAAAAGTTTTGTAGTTTTTGGGCGAAAAACGAATTTCTAAAATGGGCACGCTCGTTGGTTTCTTTACGGGGGGGGGGCTTCAATGGTGTGGCACGACCGTGGACACCCTGGCGTATGAGTAAGCCAATGTAATTTACACGCTGGCATTCAAAACGTATACGCACCGGGCAAACGAAGACACAGAATATACGTGCAATGACTACCGCCCATAACGACAAGCCAGTCATAACTCAAAAGTCATCATTTCTCTACCAAATTAAAATTACGTCCACTTAGAATACTTCTTAGCCGTGATGCTTTTGTCGCAAATGGTTGAAATTGGCAACGATAACCGCAGCCAAAGTTTAAGTGGACGGAATTTAGATTTTAAATATATAATTCACAAAAATCGTGTAACTTAAAAAAAGAGTTACTTTTAATTCTTATGGACTTGGAGAGATCACGACGCTTTTAGAGGATTCTATAGTAATCAGCATTCTTTCCATTGTTGAATTGGGTTTTCTAATAGACTTTTAGTTCGATTCTTTTACGATATGACTCGTATCCTCCAGTACGATACTCTACTGTTTCCACTAAAACCGACACTTAAGGTGATCAAATTTTTGTAGGGATTTTTAACGAATTCCAAGAACTTTTCCATTTAAAAAATTCTACAAGCAAGAAATACAAATATACTCGTCCAGAGTCAAAATTCAGGTTTGTCACAAACGCAAGTAGGAGAAGTTGAAAATCAGATTAGTTAGTTATTGTAGGCTGACAACAACTCACTCCCGAAATGTTAGATTACTCGGAGAGTTCAGAAAATTCCACACTGCTGGTAGTATCCAATCGGTGGGATTACTTTTGTAATCCCAGGGCTTTTAAGTTACCGATTTGCAATGTAAATTTTTCTTAAATTGTAAAGTTTTTTTGCCTTTGACGGCCTTTCGCTCTTTGTTATTAGAAATAGTAAGAGATTGAAAACTGTGTACAATTAATACAAATGAAATTGTGTTTTTAGTAGATCGGCGGTATAACTCATAGTTCGTAATATCATTTCTGATATATTCCGGTCTATCTGGTTGGCAATCGATTGTTTACGTCAGTATAACGAAATATGTGTCTTTGGAAAGTGTCTACAGCGGTCTTCTTCGGGTTTCATTAAGTTTACTCAAAATCAAGTTAACTTTTTGCTAGCTCATTTAAAACTGACTTCCAGCTAACTCAATAATTATGCAGACTTTAAACATTTGGTTTTTATAAATCGAACTTCTTTTCCATAAGTAATGGTTTTGATCACTCGAAGTAAACATTATGCCAAAGGAAAAAACTTACTCATAGTAAACTAACTTGTGGTTAACTGAAACGTATGCAGAATAAGTGAGTACTGACACACTCTGATGACAACACATATAAAAACTGAATTGGATTAAACATAGAGTTAGCCATTGAGCCACCTGTAACTCAACTTTGACGAACCATTTGTTAGCTTAAAGTTAACTCAATTCCCGGTAGGTATATTGACCATATGTTAAGACAGTAGTAACTCTGGTCATGACAGTGTACGTAACCACTGACGTGCCGAACAAATTACCTACAAATGTATCAACATTTTCAAATACACACAAATAAAAATCGATTATAAAAGTGTATAACAATTTTATTTGACAAAACCCTACTGGCACGAAATACAAAATAGATGAGCAGCCGATGTTGCTCTTGGCCTCGCAACAAGTTAGAGATCATTGTCTGGCACGCAACCGAAAGAGACACGCAAACTACTTGATCTTTGTTTGGTTGTGCCGCGACATTATGACATTAACACTCGCACTTCATAATTCAAAAGCATTTACCAGAGCGAGAGCTCGCTGAAGACTCAATTCAAACATTGGGATGTATGAAAACTGTTCATATTCTTCTGGTCAGGGTAAAACGTAAACGATCTCGTTATTCCCACCTAGTACAGATATGTTTCTCAAGTTGTAGATCGGTTGGTAGCGAACATTGTCCAAAGTGCCAAACCACCTGTGAACGAATTTCACATAAGAAGATTTTTATTTCCGGAGCAAATTAGATTGGATTGCATTAGATGTGGACATGGTAGTTGCCTTCTAAATAAACACTTAATTTTATGACTGGATTACAGGCAGAAATCTGCCCTTGGAAATAGGCTCTAGAAGGAAACACATATGCTTACAACTAACGACATTTTGTCTCGAATTCTACGCTCCATTGGAACATACCCCATGATCGCGAGCAAGACTTAACTTAACACCGTTTGTACTGACCAATCGACCACTTGTTTATTCTTCAAATTCATGCCGTTTCCAAATATTTGATCATCATAGATCAGGATTAAAGTAAATCTTTCGAAACTTCAATGTAAAAACTGTGCCCCCCTATAAAGCAAAACAATCCAATATTTATTACTTTATTGCCGTTGCTATTTTTTTCTCTCTTACCCACTGAAATTGTCATCGCACAGAAACAAATTTTTAGTAAACAAGAATACAATTATCAAAAATAATACTAAAGTCTTCTTCGACCTGACAAATTAGATCATAATAGTCCAAAATTCTTTGAAATTTTGCATCACTTTCAGTTCAAAGAAATGTTCAAAAAAAGACTAACTGATTCTTAGAATTTCTATATCACCCCAAATATGAAAAACATTTCATTGAATGTTTTATTTTTTTTTTATTTGAAATTTCTATTATTGTCAATGATATAGTAGAACTTAAGAGAGATTATAGTAACAGAGTTGTGCAAGCTCAACGACCAACAAGTTTACAAGAACTTTTTATATTCTCCAGGTTTACACCAAACAGCACACAAATGTTTTTAAATCCAATTTGCTTCTCATCCTTGTTTAGTGCAAATACAAAGTAATAGGACATGATCTACAAAGTGTAAGCCCTAATACCTACAGAGTCTCTCAAAATAGGATTTTCTATTTTAACCAGTGCAGGACATATCTCGAAGGACAACAATTCAAATTGAACTCTGTTCGCCGTGATACAATGCCAAGTATTATTGATTAAATTTATTAAAACAAAAATAACTTTCAACACATTTTATTTATCTCACGTTTGGCAACATGAAACGCACGATTTTGACTTCTCTTCCACTTTCAAAGTTGTTGTACATAAAACGAATAATGTACATTAGGGTTGCCCACCAATATCTGAACTAACTTTAAGTAGTTTAAAATTTCATCCCCTTAATTATTATGGAGGGCAAATGTTAAATTTGTACTGCTTGGCTTCAGTCAATTGATGTTCTCCATTCCGAGGGTATTTGAAATAATCATAATTCGTCCACAATGAAATGACAAACGTACTGTTGTCGGTAACATTCACCTGTATTACGTACGTACGTACGTATTTCCCTTAACATATCACGATGGAACTCCAGAACATTTTTTCAATAATCACATCAGACCCACGGGGATTGTGATCTTCTGGAAACGTACACGGCTTACAGATTACTCTGTTAGCCGTAAAGTCATTGTCATTTACAAGGCTACTCACAAATGTTTTTAATGTCCTTACCAGGATACGAGCCTGCGCTCGTTGTTTAGGCCATTGATACGCCACACAAAATTGCCCATATTTGACTAAAGTGTCCAGTGATTGGTTTTCTTTTGACCAATTTCGTACCTTGGAGTTTTGGTATACCCTAATGTACACAGATTCGTATATATGAAAGTGTATATATGTACATACAAACATACATACATACGTACGCATTTGGCAATCCTTTATAAACAAAGTGGAAATAATAAGTTTAAACTTTTATGTGTCTGTGTGCGTGCGTGTCTAGCACCATCGGTTGGAAACTAGTGGATGGGGGAGGAGGGGTGTCGGAGCAAGAATGACGCTGGCAAAAGTTTCTCCAAAGTTCAGGCCAAGGATGCATGGCTCGTGCCACGTTTTCCAAGGAGAGATAAATGAGATAAATTTACGTCACAACTACGACAACTTAACATGAGAGAAATTATTTAAAACTTGCAACTTTTCTATTGCCATTTCAAAGGATCGGAATGTGTTTGTGACTGCATTGGAAAATGAAAGTGGGCCGACAATGAAAGGGAAATTAACTTCGAAACAAGCCACACGATTATGATTGCTACACCATTTGTGTTCCCGAATTAATGCAAACAGTCCGTTGTGGTGGCATTAATTAGGTGCACAAGCTCGCGATAGTGGGCAGTGGGTACACTGCAGACCATTTCCAAGCATGCAGTCGAATTGACATGATGGCTTCAATCACCGTTCGCCACAAGACAGGACACATTAATAATCCGTTGCGTGAGCGACGACTGTTGGAAGTAGCTCTGCCAGTTTCCCCATCAACACGAGTGTGGGTAACGGCAACGATGAAGTTGCAACCGCTACCACGACCAGAAGCGGAGGCCTTTTCAGCCGGTTGGATGAACTTTGGCTTGACTTGTGGTGCCTCCTGTGCGCACCATAATCACAACTCATCATTTTGTGCTGTTGTTGTAGCTGGTGGAGATTTTTTTTTTTGTGTCCATTTAAATATCCTGTGCGTGTGTGTACGCCTTGGACTTTTTGTTCGCATTGCCTTTCGCATACAATATTTTTACACTTTTCTCTCGGTCGGTGTAGGGTTCCAACGTCCATTGTTCCACATCATGGCAGCTGTGTCTAAATGGTTTCGTTATCCGCACAAATGACAGAAAAAATTGTTACATTACCATGATGGTGATGCTGATGCTGATGAGGAGACACCGCACACATGCACACACGCCGACACACCCGAATGTGCGGAGGGGGTGAGTCCTGAAATCGGTATGACTATGACTGTGGTGATGACGATGATGAGTACGATGACGATGACGATGTTGACAATGGTGCTTGTGGTGTGGTGGCCACAAAATATGTGTGTCTGCCATTGTGGTGTAACAGAAGAAGAACGACGGCCTTAATATGAATTTACATCGGATGACATGCTTAAAAGCAGAATTATTTTCCATAAAAATCATGATTATCGCTTTAAATATAATTCTTACTTTATCGTGTCCCTCACACACACACACGCATACTCTCATCTCTTTCACTTTAGCGACAATGACAATGTGTACCTTAACACACGCTCACATCACAATCCAGCTGATTAGAGTCTGTGCGTGTTTTTGTGTGGGGAGACTAGAAATGAATAAACTTATGATGGTCTTCATTGACATTAACATTTTTCATACATACAGCACAGCCATTTTCCATTCTCGCACACATCGCCATTCGTAACCATAATATACATAAGGTTTAATCTTGTCTGTCTTTGTCTCGTCCTCGTCGTCCTCCGAGGCCCGGTTGTTGTTTTGGTTTTCTGTTTTTTGCAAAATGTCCAAAAATCATCATTTAAGCACCGTCATCAAATGTGGCCCTTGAACACCCTCACACTCGCACAGAGGCACACACATCGATGTATAAACACACACATACACACACAGATATTACTAAGATTAAGACAACACAGACAAACCCATATAGGCTCTCGTGTACGTTTAAGCATTTAACTCATCAGCCAAAATGTTTACGATTTGCTTTTAACATTAAACTTTGTTAACTTGACTTATATTCGTGTGTACGTGCACAGCCACCGTTCGTTGAATTGTGACCGAAAGCATTTCTAGTTATTATTATTGTAATACCCAACCCGGAGTTCACTTAAATATTAATGTACCTTGTACTGCCAATCGATCACGTGTCAGTCAGGTCTTCGAAAGAATTGCAGTCGAAGGAAACTCACAGTGTCTGAATGTAGTCTGCGTTCTAGGCAACTGAGGTAATGAAATAAACTCCAACCCAACGATACGGACAATGTTAAGGTTAAGTGTTTTTAAGTCTTCGTGGGTGGCTGATACGGGACATTGTCCAGAGTTGTATTCACTTCTACTAGATGACAACCTGTTATTGGACAGCCCTCTTTTTAGTCTCAGGAATAAATCTAGGGCAGTGACACCTTTCAAAATTGTATCAGCACACCCATTTTGTCGCCGCGATTAAAAAAGGTCGAGGCCTCAATAAAATAATATTTCAGTCTGATGCTGTACATTTACTTGTGTCATACTCGTACCCCCTTCGTTGCGGCTAATCGCATGCTGGGTCACCCTCGCTGTGCGACCGTATGTGAGATAGTCGGTAGGTCGTGTTTTCGTCGGTTTCCCAAACTTTCTTTTCGATTATAATCTGACGCCCTTTGCTGCCACCAACAACCGAAATGAAGAGAAAAAAAACAAAGATTTTTGATGAGTTTCGAGGACATTTACGTTATTAATAACGAGGTCCGTCAGCAGGCCGGAATGGCAGCGTTGTCTGGGTATTCTATGTGTGTGTGTGTGTAAGATTGAATGTATGTTTGTTTTGCTCGTTTTCATTTTCGGCGGCTCCTCTCTTTTAGTCGATGTTTTTATTCGGGATATAAAATAAATTAATGTTTATCTTTGCCTTTTAAAATTCTGTCTACTATTCAGTTTGCCCGTTGCTGCCACCGTAGCTACAGCCACTGCCGCCGTTATCGCCGATTGGCTCTCCCACTGTCTCCTGTAAAGCTGTTGCGGTGTATGGGGATATCGTTTCGTTCGCATTCGTATGCCCGCGCGAATATCTGTGCGAGTGTGAGTGTGCGGTTGTTGGTCTTTGCCAACTTTCAAAACAATTACTAACATGAGTTATGATGACTTTGCTATCAACGTGTACAAAAACAAAGCAAAGCAATCCAAAACAAAACCGAAACAGAAACAGAAATGGTAAAAGCGACAAGGATATCGAGTGGGCACAGGGGCCACCGGGAAGCGTCACAGCAAGCAGCGAAAAGTTGTTCACTTAACAAGTTGACTTGCACTAGATAAAGGTAAACTTTTCTGTGTGAGAACATTTTATTTAATGGTTTTCAATTATGATGATAATTTGTATATTTTTTCATATTTTTCCTTCTACCTTTTCGCCCTCTCTTGCGTCTTGCGTTTTGGTCGTTGTCGTTTGCTCGTCCGTCGACGGTGCCGTTGTGGCTGAGCTTTATGATCACTGTCACCGTGATGTGATTAAATGTTATGGGTGCAATAGACAAGGAAATACTTTCTTTATTAATAAATTTACATGCCTAGAGGGCTGAGGGTACGATTGCAGGCACAAGAGCAAATCTCTAGATTAGGAAAACTGATTTAGTGCGTAATTGTCGCAACGTCATTAACTAAGCAAACACACTGACGGCAGAAAGGAATCAGCGACTAGAGCAAACTATTATTGCTAACATTCAGCCGGTAAAAGCAATGAAACAATGATGGAAACTTATGGATGTCGATTTCTTGAAATGATTTCCACATTTCAACATCAAAAGTGGACAAACTGAAACAATAGTCGAACATGGGCTAGAGATTCAAATCTCAGTCTCAGAAACTTATAAATATGTATGTAGTGCATTCTGTGCCTGAAAGTAGTAACTACGAGTTCAAGTCGGACAACATTAGAGCAAAATTTGGAAACTTCCTACCAGTTTAATGGCATCGCCAAATTTCGTTGCGACTGAGGTTCGTCTTGAAGAGAACGCACAAAGCGGTCACACAGAGAAAGTTTATATTCTACTGGGACGTTTCCAAAACATTATAAGAAATGGGAAACCATATGTTTTATAATAATATCAGTGGGACACATTGTATGCGTGTTTATCCCAAATGCAACAAGAGAAAAAATAGACGGCAGAGCTCTGTGTCAGGTAGGACTAGGAATCTCTGGGCAAGCGGCAAAGCTCTAGCGTGTCTAATGTGGACAAACGTAGTTACAGTTTACTCTCTCACAAGCGGACACCTAAGGGACTGAGAATTTTGTCCGCAAGGAGATAGTACACTGTATATCGGCAATTCCACGGTGTCGAACGTGACCGTTGTACACATTCAAAGTGCAAAAAAGGTCAGAATAAAATATATTTTAGATTCATCTTATACATATTCGTACAGGTCCATAGTAGTACTATCACCGGTGGTTTAGTTTTTTTCAGGCGAAATAGTGATAACAAAATAAGGACAAAACAGGGAGCGGGTCGAACGCGACAAAAACAGAAGTAGTTTCCGTGAACATCTTTGAAAACATGAGAATCAGCGAAATCAAACAGAATATGTTATCGATGAAAATTGTAAAATGTTAAAAAATGACAAAGCTTTCGTGTCCTCTTTATTTCATAGAAATATCATGGATAGTTTTTTTAAATTTAATTTTTAGGTTGGTTCGAACGTGACATGTCGAACGTGACATTTTTTCTATGACTATCATATAGACAAATTAGACCAAAAAGTACCGTTATTCTTCATTCCTTTTGATTCGTCTCTTCAATTTAAGATTTCTTATGCTCTTAGAAAGATTATTTATAATAAGCCTCTTTTTACATAAGCCTCTTTTTACAAAGGAAATTTTAAAAAAATGTGCATTTAAAAATCTGAAAATGATCCAAAACTACAATTTTCCACTTTGCAATTGTTTTTCGTAAATTTTTGAGTAAATACACGTGAAATTCTTTAATTTCATTAAAATTTGAATATTTTTGTATAGTAATATATTACATTAATGTGATTTTAATAACTTTTAATTTTTTCATCACGGTAGACCTTTTGGTGGAATTACCCATATGTATCTCGAAGGGCGCCGAGTACTGTAGATGCGTCATCGACCGTGTGGCATAGCTACTCTTCATATGTAAAATTACTTATGTTTGGTAATTTTGGGAATCTTATCTACAGTCTGTGATTGGAATTCACCTCATTACGAATTTCCCGCCCAGCTCTTCTTGCACATTCATTTCCCAGACTGATGATTCCCAGTAACTATTTAGAAACACAATTCCTATTTCCACCGACCCATTTCTTTACACCCATTTTCGTATTTTTATTTTGGGAATTTTCCCTGATTATGGTGGCTTCATAGCACATGTGGAATAGATCTGACCTTTGGTTATTACTTTTCATCTTGCTAATGCTAATAATTTAAAATTATTCCTTTAATTCATTTCCTAACTTATTTTTTTAATTTCTGCACTTTTCCCAGTTCTTAACTTTCACATGTTGTACATTTTTGGAACTCCTTGGTTTATCCATTGTCAGTATTGTCTGTCCTTCCTACACATCTTGCTTCATTTTAATAAGAAATATCTCCTTACGACTGCCACGTACCAGGACAATGAAAATCAGTTAATGGTTTATGATCCTTTTCGGTATAAACGATGGGCACAGATTGTGTGGTCCACATATTAAACCACTGAAGTCTGTGTGGACTGACCGATTGAGTGCTTGCGAATTAAAAAATGTTACTAACTCATTTCCAACAGTGTCAATTAATAACATTAAACGTTATTCCCAAAACCACTTTAAATATGTACGAATAATTAATAAATAAATCGAATAAAACTTACCCGGTTTGTACTCGACATTTCCGCGATACCAAACGATCTGAGCGGCAGGCTTGGAATTCGACACTATACATTTGAGAGACAAATCCTGATTCTCTCGAACTTCCACTTTGGCATTGTTCGCATAACCCTGTATTTCAATAGAAGAAGGTGGGGCTGGAATAGAAGAAAGAAAGGAAAAACACATCATATAACGACATCAGAGAGTATGGTACACAATTAATTAGAAAACAATGTTCGGATTGAATGAACACAAGCTGGTATATGTGTGTGTGCGCATGTGTGTGTGTGTGTGAAAGTATAGTCATCATCTCAAGGAAAAGCAAACAATTAAACAATTTACTTCAATCAATGAATATTACACAGTTTCTAATAAGAGGCCGTAGCATCAACAATACGACGAGGAAAGAAAAACTAAAAAGAACCGAAGAACAAGCAGCAACCATCCAAGAGGAAGAGGAAACATGGTATCCTGGCTGACGGCAAATTGTTAACACCATCACAATTAAACGCACACAGCACCGTGTTCTCACACACACATCAACATGGGTGCATTGAGTAGAAATGGTGGTGGTGGTTGGTGTGTGTGTATAAACACTTGGAAAGAACAGAAATAGGCTGAAAAGGTGTAAGTGAAAATCATGTTTGTTTTTTTTTGCATAAGCAGACGGTTCCCAGGCTCGGATACTGCACACATGCATACGTATACACCGGAAAGGAAGAGAATCCGCACAACCATAACACTTCAGATGCAAATGTTGCAGGTAACAAATGCTGAATGGCTCTACGGCTGCTTGCCATGCTTTTCGAATGAATGATTGTTTGTTTGACTGTGCCTGTGTGTGTGTGTGTATGTGTACTGTTCAACATAGGAAGTAGGCATGCAACAGTCTCTTATCATTGACTTGAAACCGATAGCAGCATTTGCATGCATAATGGTAACATTTGAAACATTTTCTCGGGTAAAGCGAACAGTTAGCTTGGGCAAATATTTAATCTATCCCAAAGAGCCTCAGAACATTCCATGTTCGTTGGGACATACTCCACACTAGCCGTTTACATTGAAAACTTGATTTTTATCTTTTGACTACAAGTGGTTCCAAAAAACAAAGAACCAAAACCAAATAAAGGGAATATCAGCGAAAGCAGTACAGCTTTAAATGGATTTTAGAATACATCGGTGTAGCTTTAGATGTAGGTAGCTTGTGGACATTAATCAAAGCGTATCATATCGGTTTTACTTTTAACATTGAGTACAGACAGATATAGATCCAACAAATATCAGCAGATCGTATTGCAGATCCTATTTTCAGTGAGACGGCCTGAATCATATTTGATGTTTATGCTTGGATTTTAAATGTATTCACCCCGTGTTGAATACATTTTGAATATCACTTCATCTGGTTTGTATAGACCGGATTTCTCGTCCAATGAAGAGATCTTTGCAGGAGCTGCCTTGGAAAGAACCCAGATTTGATCGACCAAACCAAACGTACATTAAATGAAATGCCATTCCCATTGAGAAGATGCGATCGTATTTCCTAGAAATCAATTTACATTATTTTCACATTTTGCTTGTTCATTTTTCGCAAAACTCTTCATTTTTCCATTAAAAATTGAAAAAAAAAACCCTAAACCGGTCACAATTCGGATGCCCGTTGCTGTCTGTCAATTGTACATGTGTTGTATATGAATGCAAAAGCCTCTTTTATGAGCTCCTCACCACAGCTGTGACTCTGTGCACTTGTTTGCGCGTGTGTGTGTATGTGTGTATGTAAATCCAAGGAATACAGCCGGTTATTATATTCGAATATGCATGCAATGAATTCGTATGCAATGCATTTTTATTTTCTGCTTTTGCGTTTCTAAAAATGTTTATTTATACAAGTATATGTGTGTGGGTGTGTGTGAGTGTGTGTGTGTGCAAAAGTGTTTAATATTAATGTTGGCTTTATATCTTCTTCCCCTTTCCGATGGTGTTGTTGGTTGCTGTATGTTTTCAAAAGATTTTCAACAATTGCCGTTTCAACACAAACATCGGCGCACTCCCACACCAACACACAGACACACAGGGACAGATTTCATTTTTGTGGAGAGCATTTTTCGTTTGTTTTATTTCATCGTTTGCTTAAATGCATTACAGTCGAAACAAAAACACAAAGACGAAGAAAAACAATCATACATTGCATTCGACACAAGAACTGTATGAATATGTGAAGGATATGCCAATGGCGGCATAAAGGATACGTGAGCACTGAAGACATGGCGACGGTGGAGGGGGGGAGGGGCGAAACCAACTACAAACAGGACAAGTAGAGAAGCGCGCCGAAAAGTGGAAACTCCTTGAGGTGGCATTAAAATAATGCACGTGTACTTAGCTTTATCGCTGTGTTGCCAGTATTCGACAGCATTTGCTTTCGCTGGAAACCCAACAAAGAAAGTTTCAAGTTTTCGCGTTTATTTTCATCCCAGCAGTAACGACAAATTGCCTACGAACTCTGCACAGTCTGTATTCGGATTAAAAACCACTAAACCGATTTATTGAAGTTTGCTAAGCAGATACATGAAGCTATGTGAAAGTGATGCTAGCTTGGCAACCCTGGTAATTGGCTCTAGGAGCTTACGAAGTTACAGTTGCTTCCAACTGCATACACCCAATTTGGAAATGAAGAGGCAATGCAGACGGATCGAATGGTAACGTCGTTCGTTAGTCTCCTAATATCCTTTCCTTCACTCCCACATTTATATTGTGTCTACAAGACAAGCGTACATTCCCTAATCGTGACCCAATACATATTGAAACGGTAATGGCAACAGTTTAGACCGTTATGACACTCAAATTCACCTTTCGCGAGTCTTCACAGAGAATCCTGGAGTTCAATTTTGATGACGAGCATCCCGGGCGTCCGGAAGTTGACAGAGCCCATCAAATTGTATGCCACGAGTGAAGATGCGGAAGGAACGAAGCAGCGAACTGAACAAAGCTCCCAGCGCACGCTTCATGTACCAGTGCACTGTAGACGCCGAAAAGTATGCTTGGTCTAACTCTCACTTGTCGCCACAACCGTATCCGTACACAAACACACACATGCGGAGATAACTATTTGTGCATATGTACACGCATGAGTGTGCAATATTTAAAGGTTTCTTTGTGTGGGTGCACATTTATCAAGTGCTTATGCTTCTCGATTTCTTTTTGGTTGATTATTCATTTGTTATGTTCGTGTTTTGTTTCATATTCACATTTCCATTGGCAGCGTACGAGCGTACGAGTTGAAGCCAGTGAAAGGTTAACATTCTAAAGATAAATGCAGCTGCATTTATTATTATTTGTGCTTCACAATACGCCACACACACGCACGCACACGCGGTATGTTTGCACATCGGCCGTGTGGGGTGGTAGCGTCCTACAGGACATTCAACCTGTTTGTTGTGAGATTACTTCTTGTGTTTGTTTTCGAGTGTGCGTCTAAATTTGAATATGGGTAAGAAGACGAGTGCCCCTCCGTTTATAATGAATCGCAGATTCATGCATAAATCTGAATGCAAGAATTTATTGTTGTGCCGTGAGTCGTGGCAGAAATCTTTGGCGCAGCCCAAGGCCCGGGACTGGTTTCTTGGCATGCGAGTAGTCGTCGCCCGTAGTCGGATTTGAATACCCATTACGGTGTGCTTTACATACATATTGTCGCACTCACTCGCATGTGTTCGTCTGACGGAGGAGTGACGTAGATTTGAATCATCTGCCGGCAAACGAGCTGTCGTTGTCGTGCACTGAATGTGTGCTTATCATTATCATGTTTCGAGTACATTGAAGTGATGCTGGCTCCTTTCGCCACCCCCCAAAACCCTCCCCCACCACAGATGTTGTTCTTGGCTCGAAATTATTTTTTTTGTTTTTTTTTTGCCGTTTTGATATGACACTTTTGCCATTATTTGCCAAGTAATTTGTTCATGGTGTACTTGAAACAAACAAATACAAATACATTACGAAGCCATTACTCCTACCTTGGTCTACCGAAACTGTCATTCTCGTCCTCGTCGTCGCCCGACCCCGACCAACCGCCATTCGCAGTGTAGGCTTTTTGTGAATACTTTGCACCTTTGTTTGCCACTCGTCTAATGTACTGTTGCTGGCCATGTCCGTCTGTCTGCCCGTCTGTTTGTCTATTGGACGGTCGGTACGTGAGTGAGAGTTTCGCTTTATGTCTGACAACAAGTGTTGATTGTTTATTATCGTGTACTTTTTTCTCTCCATTCTGCCGAACTTTTCTTCACAACTTATGTTGTAAGTTTTCATAGAAGTTATTCTTTGTTATTCACGCTGAGCAGAATAACAACAACAACAACAACAATAACAAAAAAGCCAGAAATTAACACAAAACTTCTCAATGTTTTTGTTTCTTTTGTGTATTTTGAGAAGAGACTTTTTGTTGCAGGTGTGCATAAGTTGAGCCAAACTGTTGCCGTAAGGTGTTGCCGGTGGCGTTACTTGTAAGTATGTACATTTTTGTACAACAACAAAAAAATATGTAAAATATTTGTAAGCGGGAATGTTGTGAATAATATTTCTGAACGAGGACACAAATCTAACCGCTCTTGAGCGCAGGCTGTCAATGGAATTGCATTTTCAATGAATTCCTGTGCTCTCTAAACAGTGTTCGAAATATACTTAAGCTAGGAGCGAAAGAGAGAGAGAGAGACTAGTGGATTAATCCACCAAAATTGAATGTTTCGTTCAGTGTTACTTTCTCCAGTATGCATTTTGTCACAGATCAACTGTGTGAGATTTCGTCTCGCAAAGATTGAGCGACCGAACTGCAATTCTTTCGTCTTTCATTTTTTTGAACCTACGTAATGTACACGAATGGGACGGTAACGAACAAAGGAATTGCACTCCATCATTACAAGCATCCTCCATCTACGCGTTATCGAAAATAGTAACCTCAAACAGCTAAACTTGCTTGAAAGGACCTGCTAACTGTCATTTAAATGGGTGTTTTCCAAAGCGTGTTATCATATACGAGCCCCGACCACTATTAATTCGTACGGCAAGCATTTTTACCCGTATGCAATGTTTAACAGGTGATATTTTCAATACTAATGTAGTCAGCGCATGCAAACCTATTTTTTTCTGAAAGAGCATTTTGTTCTATTGATTTAAAAAAAAAAAAAATTTATTGTACCTCAACAACAACAACAACAATATTTATTTCTTTGAATGCTTCGCAAAACTATTAAAAAGAATGTGACCAGTATTAATTCGTACGGTGGGTTAAATAGTTGCTATTTTATAAAAACTTTAATTTATCTTTAAATATTAATATTGGGTAACATCGCCTTTTGCCTCTACAACACATTTACATCGCTTTGGCATAGATTCATATAAATTCTGGCACTGTTCTGTTTTGCGAAGCATTCAAAGAAATAAATATTGTTGTTGTTGTTGTTGAGGTTCAATCAATTTTTTTTTTTTTTAAATCAAGAGAACAAAATGCTCTTTCAGAAAAAAATAGGTTTGCATGCGCTGACTACATTAGTATTGAAAATATCACCTGTTAAACATTGCATACGGGTAAAAATGCTTGCCGTACGAATTAATAGTGGTCGGGGCTCGTAGGACTATATGTACATATATGTTTGATCATAGAGCTATATTGCAACAGTTTGAAACAATTGTTTACTAGTTCGGATCTAACAGGCGATAAATTCAAAGATTGGACACATTTTGGGATACAGTTTAAGTTACCCCAATGATGCAGGCGATCTTCAAACCAAGATAAAATCCATAACGCTCTAAGCTTTGTGTGGAAGTGGTGAAGAATGAGATATAAGACCATCAACTACGAATGGGTAATCATTTTTTTTTGTTGAGTAGCTTTTTTAGGATTTTTTTTTTCAACCTACGCTCTATCGTTGTTTCGTACTCATCGGAATTGGATTATACTTGTATGTCATACAGATTAGTAACCAAATAAGGAAGTCCATTAAATGGGTGCTCCATTCAATTCTTAATGTGGCTGTAAAAAAATCAAAATGTATTCAAATAGAAGGCAAAATTTCGTCTTAGGTTAGATGGACCCCCACAAATCGACCTATAATATTTGGATGTTAACGGCAAACACACAAACAGTGATTGTTATCTGGATGATATAGAGTATAACAACGGAGTTAAAGCCGACAACTTAGATGGTCCACCCCTTAGTTTTTAACTGATTGTATGAAAGAAAACATATTTTAAAATACAATAAACCGGATAGATCTGCTATCGAAACCCTGTTGGACACGAAGGTGAAATTGAAATACTTAAAATATTGAAATTTTTAAAACATTTAAAAAGGAATGGATTTTATCTAGATTATTCTCTTGAGGTAATTATTTCAAGTGAAGTTTTGCCTCGAAACGAGGTAAGTGAAAGGAATTAGACGGATATTTCTCCTCAACAGGATTTTGCTAATTAATGAATTGTTTGTGCGGAAGAAACAATAAACTCATAGTTTAGGACAAGATCAGACACTCTAATTTTAGTTCAAGACGAGAAATGGCTTACTGTGCTCAGTAGATGAACTCATACATAAATTTAATTTAGGTAATAACAAAAATCTCTGTAAATGGCAGCATTTTATTTGGAAACACCATACCCCCAGTCTATGCCAGAGATCAAATTAAAAGTGTTGGCACATACATATCGTTCGTTTCGTGCAAATCCGTCACAAGTCTTAAACCCATTTCTTTAGTGTGAAGGTCTTGGAGTATCAATTTTGTGTGGCCTACGATGAAAAATGAGCCCACATAGGTGAAAAAATTGCCTGTGATTAATATTTCAAAAATTGTGACATGTGATGGTCTTGCAGCATGGGACGAGCAACATCTATTTATGTAGGTAATCGGGTTGAATTGAATCAGAACGAACTAAATTGATAAAATTTTGTCGTTCACTAAACAACAGCAGCTACGAAAAACTACAATGACACCATACAATGTGCCGGCACACACACGTACAGACTCACACAGAGATAGGAAGCGAGAGAGAAAGAGGGATAGCTGCACATTCGGCCATACTTCCATATTGCATATATGCATGTGAGTGTATACATGTTCTGTCAACAAATCCAATTTTATGAACATTTGTTCAGGACAAATGTTAGTGATGAGTGCTGGGAGCGTGATATAACTATGATGACACATAAACGGACTCACTCACACACACATACACATTCCCATATGCGAGCATGCACATGCACATATTTTGTAGTAACTACTATTATTGTTGTCCTTGAGTAAACAGTTCAAAAAAAGGAAACGAGCGTAGCATTAATTGCCAAAAGGATTTTACTGCACACACACACACATCCACATTCAGCCCCCCCCAAAAAAAGTGCATACACACCGAAAACGAAACTACACAGCATTGATAGCAAGCCAGCGGTGAAAATCCTTAACGACATGGCCCGATGGCAGGCCTTATTTAGGAATCATTAGGCCCTTCGTCCTGCTTTTTTGGACAAATATCCTAGCCAGACGAAACAATTGTGTGCCAGTATTGGATTTCAACCTTCTAATTGTCTAAAAATCGAGATAACCAGGAATCCTGTCAGTCTTTAGCCAGTCTCGCAATATAATTGATTTTGCAGGGAATTTACATCGTGAGTGTTTCTAACAAATCGTGGGAAGTGTCTGTGCTTAATTATAGTGAATTGGGAGTTTCTAAATCTAGAAATGATATGCCGAGCGATGCATGATTGACAATGCAATTTTTATTGATAAATTTTGGTTCCACATGCTGAAAATCTGTTTTTAATTGTTTACAGACAAGTACATCGCATGTTTGGAGGTTATATCAAGTAAAAATAATTTGCTTCCAAACAAAGTTTGTTATGGCTGAAGAAAAATAACACATTTGCCATTATTACATATTTGGGCAGAAGCATTGAAGTGTTTGGGAAAAAGTACGCAATAAACATAATAAATTCAACAAAGGACAATATTTGACAGCGAATAACTGTGTATTTGCAGATGTTTTGTACGTAAACATAAATATACATTTGATACTTATAACCTACAAACAAGTTAATGTTTGTGGTACGGGAAAATATATATAAAGGGTCCGCCAAATAACTTTTTTTTGAAACAGGGCGCAAAACATCGAGTTTAGCTTCGGCTGTGTGGCACGTAGCGCCGTCCTGTTGAAACCAAATGTTGCCAATATCCTCCTCTTCAATTTTTGTTAACAAAAACTCGTTCAACGTGGCCCGATAACGATCGCCATTGACTGTAACGGCCACTCTTTGCTCATTTTCGAAGAACAATTGCCCAATTATGAATCTGGACCAAAATACGCACCAAACAGTGACTCGTTTTGGATGCATCGGCTTTTCAATGTATGCGTTCGGGTTTTCTGTGCCCCAAATGCGACAATTTTGCTTGTTTACATACCCGCCAAGATCAAAATGAGCTTCATCTGAAAAGATGATTTTTTTTTTTGGCAAAATCGGCATCTTCTTTAAGTCGATCGCAGGCCCACTTAGCGAAGCAAAAACGCATTGGATGGTCAGTTGGCTACAACTCCTGAACCAATTGGACATTGTTTGGCGTCATACCAAGGTCTTTATGCAAAATTTGTCTCAATGATGTCTCCGAAATGTTAAATTCTTGAGAATGACGGTGAATTGAGGTTGCTGAAATTTGTTAAAATTTTTCAGCATGCAATTATGCCTAATCCTCACTTCCCTAATATAAATTGTGTCTTATGCAGCTGGTACGCCTCAAGGGTTCGAGCTAGTGGAGGAAAAAAAGGTTCTGTTACCAATTTGGCAGGTAACATAAAACATATTATGTTTGGGCTAGCAGCAATGTTCCCAAACATATATGGATTTGTATGTAATCATATATATACTTATGTTCGAATTGGAGCACCACACGCGTAACCCTGGCAATGGGACAATGATGTTATATGGTCATACATTTTTCATGTTCCGTCACTGATTTTCCACTGCCATTCTAAAAACTATTGAATGTTCTACGAAGGCCTTTCAGAAGGTTTTTCTTTTTTGCAGGCCTGCCAGGTCGCTGCTTGGATGCATTTCATCCGAATGGTTAGAAGACATACCGAAACACCCCCTACAAACTTATTTCAATGGATGTCTGCGTGTGTGTGTGAGTGAGTCCCTTTACTGTTTGGTTTCCATATATCGCAACTGCACACATGTGTGTGTCTAATATTTTTGTATGTTTGCATGAGAAAATACTGCTACTAACAGCAACTTTAGCTGCCACGTTACTGTCGGCGCTGATGTTTTTCTCACTCACAGTCTCACCGATTTTGTTGAAATTATTTTCATGTTGCCTTTTTATGTTGCACTCACTACAAGCACACATACAAAACTCACGGCACACGACTATTAAGCTAAAGGCAAATAACACAACACAATTTTGAACTGAAGTTTGCCAAATATTAAAATTAAAAACTAAAAAACATGAACATCTACATGAAATTCCACATAAAAATATACATATACATAATAAAATGTATCTGAAAATTGTATTTATATTTACTTTTTTTTGACAAGACAAAGTTCTGGAGTTTTCAAAGAGCCCAAACTACGAACTAAGTAGGACACAATTCTCAGGAAATATTATTAAGGTTTTTTTTTTAATTTTGCAGGAGCCCCAAAGCCCAGAGCAATTGCAGAGACAATTTCGAGAAATCACTTGAGATGGAAATGTCATGCTCTAACTGTACGAATATAAATTGGAATAATTAAGTCTTTTGAAATGATGCGAAGATTTGACAGGCAATTAACACAATAAGTACATCCCCAAGCCGAAAATTGCCGTTTTATTTGATCCAAAAATACAAATATTTTGGAAATGTTACTGAATTCCGCTTAAGTTTCTGCGGTTTTCATAATAAAACCAATGGAATTGTTGTCGTCATACAACCGTGGTTTAAAAATCAACATTGTTTGGCACTTTCTTCGAAAATCTCTTACAAATCCCATTTGGTGGATGTGTTTTCTGATTTTGAACGGATATTTCTTTAAAATCTAAAGTTTTCTGCCAAAATAGCTGCCTGGGAAGCCATCAGTCGTCACTTTTAGGGGATTCGGATTCCAATCTTAGAGTACAGTTGGGTAAGTATTTTTGTATTGTGGCAAATATTAAAGACCATTTGCAGATAAATCTAAAAAAAGAGTTAGTGGAGATGTTAATTTGCCCCCACGATCATGAGATTTGAATTAGGTCTCAGAACCATTGAAAATATGGACCATGGCGAGCATTTGGCCGATATTTTGTTTCACACATAATTGTCATAGATCTATCACAGTAAAAAATATTAAGATAATTCTCTGAAAACTTTTATTTACCAATAACATCGTGAGTTTATAGATCGACCGACTATGAAACTGTGGAACTCAAAAGGTAGTTGGAGGTTTCATTTCATTGTATTATGACAATATAAAAAAGCCAGTCTGGCCAATAAGCTTATATTACATATGTACACAAGTGTCTAGGTCTTCAGAGATATTTAACACTAGAATGAAACATTTTTCACAAATGTCAGTACAGTGTAGTGTATACGCAATTCGGAAAAATAACATCATAGTTCCAAGTTTGCTTTAAACTGAATACCATTCTATCTTTTAAATACTTATATAAGTCTCAGTAAATCAAGTGATGAATTTTGCATATATACGCAATTCGTTCCTGGCCGATGTTTCTATTTATTTTGCTTTTAAAATTTGTAAAGAATTCATTTCGTTTGTGGCATTTTGTTCCGCCATAGCGATTTATGTGAAATTGCAAAACAACGAACTTTAGTAACGTTATTATGTTTATGGCTTGCCTATACAAACAAACGCACACGCACGCACACATACACACACACACACATATATCGGTGTGTTAACTACAAAGTAATAGAAGGTAATTCAGTTCCATTTGGGACCACAAGGAACTCATACATACATGCAGGGAAACATCATAATGAGGAACAACACACACCCACCCACACTCACTAACACGCATTTTAATAAACGCACACACACTCAGCCAAAGTCACACGCACGGTAATGCTACCTTATGAATAATTCCTTTAAAGAAAATTGCATAACAGAGTATACATTTGAGGTACATAATGTCTAAGCAAACAAGTCAGCTGGGAATATCACACACACACACACACACACAAATACACCCGCACACTTGTAAAATAAATTGGCAACTGATTTAATGTCGTACACGTTGTTTGTCACACTTGTTGTCAAACTCAGACACGTCCACAGACTAACAGATACTCGCCTTCGCATTTGAACATGTTCATCCAGACTGTGTCATAAAGGTACACAAGTGGGGCCGAATTGATTTACGGGTGCCCAGATTTGCCAGTCCTCCACTATAACAGTATTCGTGTCTGCCATCATATGTACGCACGTACATACATATGCATGTACACACATACCAAGCTTCTGCGACTTTGAAAATAATGAGAGTTGTGCAAAACTGAACGTTGAAAATATAAAATGTTGCCGTATATTGGAATGTTTGAAGGATGTATTTTTATTAGATTCACTGAACGTTATGCTCGGAAACAGGATCACACCTGCCACCAGGATCCTGGTCGAGTTCGCCTTGGGAATTCCCGACATGTGCTCACATGGTGAATAAAAGATAAAGCCTGAAGTCTGATTACTCTGGAATATGACACTGCTCAACAGGATATTTGGAAACAAAGTTCCATTCTTGTATTCCACCAATTCGGTGAACTTTACGCTTATAATTAAATCAAGACAAACAAAGTGGATTTTATTCAAAGAAATGTCACCGGAGAAATGGGTCGTAGTGGGTACGTCACATCTGTCATAAACTCAATGAAAGGCTTTCACTTTGGCCACCAAATATGGAAGCAGTGATTGTGAGACAAGTTTTAATCGCTGGTTTTATGATATAATGGATTGCCCTACAAACGAGATCGATTTTTACATACCCTCAGCATTGGTGTATGTTGAATGGTCCTCAATTGATCTTTATTATTACGATTATGAAGTCAATTAACAGACATTTTTACTTCATTGTCAAATTCTGAATCAGGCAATACAATACAAATGACATTTTTGTATTGGCTGATTCAGCAAAAGCTAAAGATTAAACTAAAAACAAAGCTAATGAATGAAAATAAAAGGAGCCAAAGCCAATGGCTGCCATGTCTTGTTATTTACCAAAGCTGAACTTATGCTTAGGCTTCATTTTTGAAAATATGAATATCAATAGCTAAAGCTAATGAGGGACTAGGGTTTTCCAGAAATTGAAAATCGATTTTTAGACTTTTCGAGTTTTCGATTTAAGTCGACTTTTTAATTGAAAATAATACAATTTTGTTCAAACTTATACAAATTCAAGTTTAAAACGTAACAAATGTTAAAAAAAAAATATCAATTCAGTTCCACTTTATGTTGTGTAAAACAAATGAGGGACTAGGGTTATATAATTGTAGCTAAAAGACGACCTTTTGACTTTTTCAGAAATTTAAAATCGATTTTTAGACTTTTCGAGGTTTTGTGAATTACAATTTAAGTCGACTTTTTAATTGAAAATAATACAATTTTATTTAAACTTATACAAATTCAAGTTTAAAACGTAACAAATGGTAAAAAAAGTGATATCAATTCAGTTCCACTTTATGTTATGTAAAACAAAAAGTCTATGTGGATTTGAACCACATCTACTGTTCATATCATTACTGACTTATGAAGGAACAGACATTTACCATTGGAATAAGAGTTACATTATTTTCTGTATAAAAGTTATCACAATGTCTGTTACTCCATTTCATCTCCTGTAAGCACTTGGAGAAGAATCCTGGTTAACTTTTCGCAACAGTCCGGACTTTAAGCTATAATGGTTGTTTATCGTTGATTGTCTTTGAAGATCTTTGAATTCTTCAGTGGGCACCTCACTGTTCCTAAAGAAGCGAACCATATTACAGCACTAGTATAGCCTCAATACCAAAAAGTAGATTTTGTCGACTTTTTTGTAATCAATCGACTTCATTTTTCACAATTTTTTTTACTAAAAAGTCGATTAATCGACGTTTCTTGAGTCGACTTATACAACCCTATGAGGGACCGTATGAGGGACCGTAAATAATTTATAATTTTATTTTTTTAAATCAAAAAATTAATCACTTAGGACATACATAAATGGAAACTAATTTCATCATAATGAATGTTTTTGGAAAATCTTTGCATTTCCGTCACGATTTTAAAATTTTATATTTTTACAATGTTCTTCAATAGTTATGATTAATTTTGAGTAATATTAAAAAAAATCAGACCATTATTTTTGAGGAAAACAATTAAAAATAAAAATTATTTATGATCTTTAGTTGTTTCGCTCAAAATAAATCTCACTTTCACTTTGCGACTTTTTTAAATTGATTGGTGTTCTTAACAATAATTGCCTATCATATAAAGTGCATGGGAACTTTATCCTGATGTCTTGAATTGCATTTTTAAATAAAGGTATATTCAATTCTTTGGACTTGGATTTTGTGTAACAACATCAAATATGTTGGCCATTTACAATTTTCGTTGCGTATATGAAAGTTTGGTATTTCGTATTGTTTTCCAGAAGGAAAATTTTGCACCAGCTGGAAATAAAATTAGCTTGTTGTCCATCCTAATAGTTAAGTGCCTTTTGCAAACTTTTTTGTTCCTTCAGGCAGTCTAAGTCTAGCCCCAGTTCATCTGTTTCTCCATAATTCACGAGGTAACTTCTTTTTCTCATTTACTAAACTCTCCAACACCATATTTGGGATATGTATCTAGTTTTTCGATTACATTGAATGAAAACTAATGGCAATGCCTCAGGAAAATACCTTAATCAAGATGACTGCTTAGGTACATCGTGCAGTAGAATTTGGCGATGATAGGTAAGATCGTCTAATGGTACGGATTCCTTGAGGGAAAGCTATCAGAGAGATCTGAGAGGGATAAGTCGTGGCCAGTAGTCATGTTTTTCTTAATATTAGAAGGCCTGTCCAAATCCTTCAGACATTTATGTCACTGAATTCCTTGAGATTTCGACAGGCGAGAAGCCCAGAGCGTATGTTAGGCATTGTAGTTGCCTACCGCAAGACTTTTATGTCCGAGGCCATTGAGGAAGATTTTAAATATATCTTCCAATATCGCGTAGGAAATTATACTGCTGAACGTGTAAGAGGGCCATATAGACTGTGGATACAACTTGATATCGCTACAAAAAAGCGTTTTCGGTTGACCAGTAATTATTGTACTTCTAGGTAGGCAATTTACTTACTTACTTATTTCGCCCAACATTCTGAGAAGCGACAGATGGGGAACTTCTCTCAAATCAGTGAACTGTGCACGATATTATTTGCATACCCACTAATCGGGATGTACCCATCTTGTAAGCTGACTCCGAACGGCTAATCCCTTTTTCCAGAGAAGTTTTACTTGGCTTCGAGATTACTCTCTTAGTCTTAAAGTCGCCAGCGTTTAGTAGGTGGTAATAGAAGCTAGAAATGTCTTAACAGAGTGCGAACCTGGATTTACTGATTAATAGTCGCCCACACACTACCTATCACACCACTGGCGTTGGCAGGTAAAAGTCGGCAATTTAGATAATCGAAAAGTGCAGTTTCTGCTTGCCTATGATCTAATACGTGCTGCTGTTTCAAAATTCATATTCAAAATACTGAATCTAATCATATAGGACAAAGTCATCTCCATGCGATGGTGAATTATTAAAACAACATGAGGTAATTCTTTTGTATGCCACTCAGATGTAAAGTTCCGCTATGATTTAAAAGCAAGCTGCACAACAGAGAAATCATGCCTACCGCCTCAAAGAGATGGGCATACGTTCGTCACTACATAGATGCATTTATAAAAAGTTAACAACCACAAAGGCGAAATGTGGAATATGGAATTATCAAATAATAACACGTATCCAGACCCGAAACTTCAGTGCCGAACACATACACAGGCTTATTATCGGCATATGTACACATGTAAGTACTAGCGGAAAGCTAAAAGGTTTTTTACTTTCCCTTCTCCCTACTGTTCACCGACATAAGACGCGTTTGACAGACAAGTGGTCGGTACGGCGATAACTTCATACTACTGCCACAAATTAACCATTTGCATCATCCACATTTGAGAGTACACACATTATTCAAGAGCACAGGTAGAGTTTCAGCCAATACATTTTTCATAAATGAAAATATGAAAAATACATTTTAATATTATTTTGTAAACAATTCGCCTCTCAAACACGCCCATTATTTCCTCACACGCACAGAAGTGCTGAAGCGGATATACATACATATGCATGTTCTTATATCAATGATAAATATCTTAAGAGGGAAGCAAAACAACAACAACTGAATAAAATCAGTAATAAAATATGAGAGATTCTGCCATCTCGCATCAGCCGTCGCCCATCGCCATCACCATTATCATCATCATCGTCAGCGCCATCGTTGTCCTTGTCATCGTCGTGCCGGAGAACAACAACATCAGTAAGTAGCATTTGGTACCCTATTTTATTATGCCAGCTTGTGACATAAAAAGCCAATTTTTAGGCGCATATAATGCGATGAACGAATCACCAAAGCGAGAAAAAAACAAAACAGAAAACCAAACACATTTTCAAACGATTGAGAAAAATGTAAACGCGTTAGCAATGTCACGCGTTGTGTCTTTGCGAGTGTGTATGTGTGTGCTATATGTGAAATTGAAAGTACACATTGTCACATCTGTACACACACGCATACGCAGACACTTATTTACTGTACGCCATTGTGTATGCAAACTTTTTCCAGGGCACAACATCCTGAGTGTGCGTGTGGATGTGAGCGTGCCACATGTACCACACAACATAACGATGGTGCATTAAAGACAGCAATGATGTCAATGGTAGCGCACGCCGGTTGCCTGGCTGCCAGTTGTTGCTGTTGTTCGTACTCCAAGGGGCTCAGTTGTGACTCCGAAATCGTCAAAATGTCACGAAGCAAGTCTTATAAAGTGGTAATGTTCACTTATGTGCGTCCATCCCCCCACACACATACATCTTAATATATATTTACCCTCGACACTGATTCACTGATTCCCTGATTCACTGATTCCCTGATTCACTGATTCACTGACTCTGTCACGCAGTACGTAGGAATTTAAATAGGCATTCTATAATAAATAATAAAAAAAATAATATTTTTTTTTTGTACAGAAATTCTGTTTTCCCCAAATTTTTTTTTACCAATATTTTTTTTACAAATTTTTTTTTTGCAAATTTTTTTTTTACAAAATTTTTTTTTCCAATTTTTTTTTTTTCAACAAAATTTTTTTTTTCCACAATATTTTTTTTTCCAACAAAATTTTTTTTTTCCACAAAAATTTTTTTTTTCAAGAAATTTTTTTTTTGAACAAAATTTTTTTTTTCAACAAAAATTTTTTTTTTAAGAAAATTTTTTTTTTTCATCAAATTTTTTTTTTCCTCAAAAATTTTTTTTTCAACAAAAATTTTTTTTTTAAGAAAATTTTTTTTTTTCAACAAAATTTTTTTTTTTCAACAAAATTTTTTTTTCCACAAAATTTTTTTTTTTCCATATTTCAACGGGCGCCATAGGCGCATTACAACTTACTAGTATTTACATATACATATATGTTGTATAGGAATCAGCTTAAATAAATATACATACACACATACAGACATATGTAAGTGTACGAGTTGTGCCCCTCACAACAGTTTGCAGTCATTCGGAGTCAGCGTCACAAAAATGAAAATTTTATCGATTTCAGGCACAATCCCGTAAAAATTGTTGGAGGTCAGTGCCGGAGGCGAGCACAGTCAGAATCACAAGTGGAAATTCACTTCCATTTGATTTTAAATAACGAAAGCTTAGTTGGTTCCGTAAATATTTTACTTAAGTCTGCCACAATAAAATGGTGCGTACATGCACAGCCATCTAGGAACCAGTAGCTGGGAAATGCAGCAAACTGACAACATCCTAGGAAAAATAAACAACAACAAAAACTCAGTCTGAGGAATCGACTTAGGAGAACTCATTTGAATTTGTATTTTCATTTTTTTAACACTTCGAACGTCCCTAATGGAGGCTTATAAACAAACTATTTTTCCAGTGCGCCAACGAATGGGAAGAACATTTTGATAAAAATGAATCGAAACTATAAAATTGAATCCGGTTGTTGGGTAAACAAAGTTTATCTATAACACACATGGATTTTAAATGACCAAAATTGATGGTTGGTAATTGGTTCAATACGACGGTTTAAAATGAAATGTTTCTGTTGTTCACACCTAAACTTGGTTTGATCCCTAAATATCACCACAGTATTTCGGCTTTATCTATTGCCGGAGCTATCGCAGTATCGTCAGAATCTTACAGTTTCTGAGCAATCCATGATATTAAAATATCCTGTGACATCAACAAATTTATATTTAAGTCGAATTCAAATATATCACATATAACCTTTTTAAAATGACTTCCATTCGCAAAATTATTATTATTATTATTGCAAAACAAGTGATTGTGAAAGACATACTGGCTGCTTTCATAAAACAAATTGAGTCCATATTGTAAGCGTTATTACTCAATTCTGGTTTCGAGATATATGTTTGATATCGACATTTGGGACACAATCCCAAAAGAATAAGCTCTCATAACTGATGCAACTTAATTTTATTGCGTCTTCAATTTTGATAACGAACAAATTCGTTTTATGGAAACAGACAGATAAGCTATGGTATTATTATGATACTAACTGTAGTTTTCTCCAAATTCAAAGAGATGCATCGACAGAAGAATATACGTTTATCCCTCAATATGTAAAAAAAATTATAATACCTTTTTATTAAAATCTGAACAAATATTCTTGATAAGTAAGTGTTGTGAACAAATATTACAAATCTAAACTATATTCGAATCATATTTATTTTCTTCTTCTTCTGTATTAGTTCACAAATAACTAACATTGGGCACAGTTAGCACCATTAATATTGACATTTTGTTATTTTTATCCTGGCAATGCTCTACAATCTCATGATTTTTAGAATAGATTTAAGTTCATAACAGGATAGAAAATGGTTTGAAATGGTCTTATGTGTACACCGCTCGGATTCATTTAATAATAAACACTTAAAATATCGGAAACTGCTATTGATTTAATGAATTTGAAGAGAGTAAAAGGTGATCAGTCTTTAGCTGCTAAAGAATATCTAAAAACAGTTTCCCATTCCTAAACACATGAATTGGAAGACGCCCAAAATCTACTATTGGCTATAAAACTGCTAAAGATCGCATAACAACTCTTTTTTATTACAACGACTCCGCGCATTTAACACTTATTAAAAATACTTATTTAAATTATTAATGAAAATAATTTGTTTGACCGATTACATCTGTATTTTCGATTTACACGATTTTTCGTACAAGAATTTCAAATTTCAATTTACACGATTTTACGCTCAGGTCTGTGGAGACGAGCTAAAATTGATCGACACCGACTCCAACATTTTTAAACAGCTCGACTCCGACTTTTGCTGTTCAATAACAAAATTTCGTATACTGTATTTCCGTCCAAATTTCGGATACTGTATATTACACTGAGGTGCATTTGTACCATAAAGATAAAAAAAGTTCATATACAAAATGTTTATTTTACCGGAAATGGAAGTAAATAAAATTCGGAGTCAAAGTCGATCAAATTGTCCAGACTCCGACAACGGGCAAATTTGTGAAACTCCGACTCCGCAGCCCGGGTTTAAATCGACGGATGGGTGTACTCTAGTTGCTTATGGTTCATCAAATTGGTCGTTGTTGTGTTCCCTAATTTTCTGCATTTCCCCCACTTGTTGCAGCATTAACTTTCTCATGTTTCTACACAAGCTGCTACACAATAAGCCAGCAAAATGTGTCGCAATTGAATATTCGGATGAATGTCCGAATCATCGAATCATTTGACATTTTGAACTCACGTGATGTCGGCTTCCAGTCACTCTCAACGCACTGAAAAGTACACACAAAACACTCAAGTAGCGACCAATGGCAGCCTGCTCCAATAGATAGTGTGAAGTAGAAAACCGTTCTCATGGAGGGTGCATCGATTGATCTGCCCATTTCATTCCTTCCGCAGGACATTGGCCTTACTTGATTGCCTTTTCTATAGCACTGAAAAGTCATGTTGTTCAGTCAGCCACCGACCCACTTGTGGGTATGTGGGTGGTATTAACAATGCAATACAAACTCGTTCAACTTCATTCTTCCCCTAAAAACCAACGATTGGGTTGAGAGTTGCAGAGAATGCACACACACACACGACGATAGCCAGGAAGCCTTCAATTGCAAACAATAAAAGTATCCAACATTTCACACGACTCCAGGCATATGCAATATCAAGTATCCTACACCATGCTCGCCACTCTATACCATGGCTTCCTGGACATGCCACGCAATGGGAAAGCCAGACGTTGTAAGCTGGACCAGTTAAAATGCCCGGCTAACAGTCAACGACTAAACCGAAACCTCTACTAAATCCCAGCACACCAAACAAACGTCTCATTAAAGTTTTATACGAATCCATAGTAACCCCAAATCGTACAAAGATGTGTCTCTGTCTGTGTTTCCCACTCTCTTCGAGCAACACGAAAAATACCCAAACGCCACTCACAGTGCATCCATTTATAAATGACAGCGATGATATCTTTCGAAAGAATAGTGACTTTGAGGTGGCCACCCCTCTACATTGGTCGATTGTTTGAACTAACAAAATAATAAAAAAAAAATATATTTCAATTTCGTATTTGTTGTTACATTCATATCGTAAGACCGAGTTGGAATCATGGACCGGGTTTGAAGCAACGACCCCCCTATCAAAGGGACACATATCACACGTCTTGTCATTGCAGCAAATACGAATTTGTTTTGCATACAAACAACTTAGCTGTCTAGTTTTGAACAAGAGAACATATTCGGGAAAAGTCTATTTGAAGGGATTTTTATGCTTTCCCGATTTCTCCTAAGACTTTGGCGAACAAACCAAAGAATGCCGAGGACACATGACTGCATAAGGGTGCTGGTGAACTTTCCTCATGTACGGGTTTGTCGAATTTGACTTGGGATCTGCCATACGGAAAATAAATGACGTCAGGAAATTCCACCAAACAGAGGACTCCCTACTAACATCAGGATCGTAGACTTCTGACACATCTGCCGTTTGCATTAGATCGTCTATGCAATTGGAAAGTGTGAATGCATCTCTCGCGAAGGGACGTCAACTATCCAGCGGGTCCAGCGTTACATTACAAGAACGACCAATTCGTAGAACGTGTCTGTCTAGGTCCTTGGCATTTCAATCTGAAAGCAGCATGTATATGACCTTGTGATTATGATATACATAGGGAGAGGTAAGTCAAGTCTAATAGATCTACAGATCTGATAATACATCCCCAGATGGGACTTTGTGTGCCCTCAAATCCTTTAGTATGAGGTTGGAAACTTAACATCATAAGGGATTGGGTGGGACATCTCTGGTACTGGGATGACAACAAAGGCGCCTTTGTCGCAATCGTTGAAATGTTCGAAAATCACATTATTGCGGGAGTTTTGTGGTGGTGGTGGCGTTGAATTGAAATGGAAAATGTACCTTTTAAATTAAATGATGCCGATGTTGCAGCCACCATAGATGGAGCGACTGCTCCTGTTGCAACTGGAATTGAATTCCACAAAGTGCCACATAACAATGGGTTTAAATTTTCTTTTTATTATGTTTCATTGCTGCTGACAACTCGACAGCGTCTCCATTCATATGTGTGTATGTGTGTCTGTGTGTGTGATTCGCGTTTGTCCACATACATATACAAACGGTAACAATGCAGTGTCTCCATGGTGCGAGCACAGGAATAGACACTCATACATATTCACACAGACATACACAGAACTAAGTATGTCACTGGTGTGGTTGTTGTACAAGTGTTATTGGCTGGAAAAGAGTTTCCTTTTCAATTTCTTTTCCGCTCAAATTGCGACGAATGGTAACTTTTTGTTGAATATTTCACGTGTATATTCACACACAAACCGAAAGTTTCAGTTTCACAAAATATTTGGTCATACACACTCACACACAGTCAGAGACAGAGCAATGCAAATTTTCCAATTTTTTGCATAAATACCGGAGAACACACACACATGCACATGCAAAGATATATAGGTGTGTGTATAGTTCGATTTAGAAACACATCCGTTTTGTTTGGGAATTCGCATTGAAGTTTCCCGAGGTGTTTATGTTCAAAACTCAGCCACCTGAGTGACTGTGCGTCTGTCTACATGTTTATAACCGCCAGCTGTTTTAATTTTGATGCTGTTGATATTCCAAAAATTCCCTTTGTGCTCGCAAACACCCTACCCAGTCATTTCAATACCCTCACTAACTTTGTGTGTATATGCACATATACATGTACAAGGACACCCACCCACACATACAGACATTGTTGTGGTAGAACTTTCACGAATCATATTATCGTAAGCGTATTATTTATCTTATCTTTCCCCACCCACGAATTGATTCTGTCCAAGAGGAAAAAAAAAGAACATGCTCATCGCGAGAGTAGGTGAATGCCTAGAAATAAACAACAACATGAATGACATAATGAATGCTGTTGTTGTCGTGTTTGGTTCGCATGTGTTCGCTTGTTGTGATTCCAAGGAAATTAGTGGCGGGGCGGTGAGAAGGGTGAGACAGGGATAAGGACCCAAGGAAGAACGGAGAAAAGCGTTCAAGATGATTTTGGCGAATAACGATTAAAGTTGACAGGCTCTGGGGTACTCGTTAAAATGTTACCCTAAAGTCATATTTATGCTTTTATTGCTTTACATTTATTGCATTTTCTTTTGCTCGTCGTCGTTGTCGTCGTCCTCGACGACGTTATTCTCTTCGGCGTTTTTCCGTTTAAATATTCGTTTATTTTCATTCGTTTTTGGCCTTTTTATTGGCAAAACAAAGTAAGCGCCTTTCGTTTGCTGCGGCTCACCCACACCCCACTCTCTCCCACTTTCCTTGCTGTTCCTGTATTTTGTACGTTTTTGGGTCAATTTCCTGATGTTGTTTGCGAAAGGAAATTTGACCATTTTCATAAAACAAAGAGTGAAACGAAATGAAAACAACAAAATAAACGAAACAAGGAAATCAAAGATGCAAAAGAACAACAACGAAAACGGTTCATTCCTTCATTCAGGCTCCTCCTTTCTTGTATTCTCCTCTGTGTGTGTGTGTGTTCTTGTATGCGAATCGCAGTTGAGGGCACTGTGGGTTTGTTCGAGGCATTTAAATTTTCAATTAGATTGCGATACGTTGATGATGTTGATTTTATTACATTTGCCATTGCCATTGTTTTTGTGTTACCCGTTATTTTTGGGGCGGTTCGCCGGTGCAAGACGAAATTGACCCTTTTTAAAGAGTACAAACAAAATCAGATTTCCGCGCAACAAATTGTGTTGCTTTAAGTACGGGTGTACTCCAAAACTATGATCACCCTTAAGTTCAATGATAACATACGAAGACATTCACCGCTAATTCAAAGGAAATCACACTCCTTAACGTCATTACGTCTGAAGACAAATGCAATTAAAACAGTGGACAACAACTGCAAGAACGAATCGAAGTGTTGTTTTACAATTGCATATGAGATAACCAAAATAATGCAACCCAGGCAAAGAGGCAATGAAATGGTGACGAATCAAAGGGCCCAGTATAGAATGCCTTGGGCTAAAGTTTTCAAAATGAGGACGTGCCATCTTTCCGATACCCCAATTTCCTTCCGCTAACATAATGCATTGCCTTCAAAAAAAAAATCGAAAGCAATGGCCGACTTGTAAAAAAATATAAATGATGCCACATACTCCCGAAACTTGGAGTATAAACTAAATCGATATCGATTTGCGAGTGTCATCAGTATTTTTTCAGCGACATTTGTGAGGTCAGTGAGACTTTTACCACATGCATCATGTCTTTCTTGCCCCATCTGCACAAAATTGACATTATGCCAAAGTAAAGCAAGGAAGTGTCTCGGTTATTATCAATTAGCAAATCTGGGAAAGAGATTTGTCTCACGCTCTATCTCTCAACAAGAGAACAACAACTATTATTGTTTTACAAATAACATTCAAAATACATACATTGGCGAAGTCGTCAGTATAAACAAAAGTAAAATATCTTATACTGGAAAAAAAGAGTCGGCCAAATGGTAGAGTTGTTGTTGGTCAGCGTTCCTGTTCGTTGCCAATTCTCATATGTAATTTCATATTGGACACTAATAATAAAGACAGCAGAAAAAGTGCACTAAAAATATTGATAAGTCGCTCAACCAACGACGAAATGCTTCAACCAGGGGTTGTGTCTCAATTTGACAACAACTGTGGCTTGGTGCTGAAAGTGTCAATGTGAAAATGTTGTCTTTTGAGAAATTTGCAACAGAAGACTTTACAAAAAATTATTTCAATTACAGTTGACAAAAATTACATTAACACTGCATTTAAAAAGCAGCTCTGTGTTAAATTTGGCATTGGTAAGAAATAAATAAAAAACAAATATTGACTCAAAACAGAAAAATTTTAACATTGGTCCTTTTAGCACTAGGCCACAGATAAATAGATTCAGATAAATATTGGCCGTGTGGAAGGCCGTGGTGCTGTAGGTAGTATGTGCGACTATCACACAAGTAAACCCAGGTTCAAAAAGGGGTAAGATCATCAAACATTTTTCAGCGGCTGTTTTCCATCTCGTAAATGCTGGCGACTTTACGAGTAAGAGAGTAATCTCTAAGCCATGTAAAATTTCTCCATAAAATCATTAGCCGTTCGGAGCCGGCTTTAAACAGTAGGTCCCGGTCAGTGAGTATACGCGGTTATATCGTGCACAGCTCACTGATTCGAGAGATGTACCCCGTTTGTACCTTCATGGAATGTTAAGGGAAATACGTAAGTGTAAATATTGTTTTGATTTGGTCTATACAAGCTCAACTTTACCTTTTTTGACAAGTCAGTTGTTCTAAAGGGACACTTGATGTCCGATTTGTTTTCAGTGTATTGGCATCGAGTCCTGCCGTTCATAACTATTACTGGATTGGTTCTGTCGGACATGGTTGGTCCGTGTAAAAAAACAAACGCACATACTAAATAGAGAAAATACTGCTGTTCACAATTAAAATCAATCTAAACATTGCGTAACTAGTTCAGATTAGATACAGTTTCTGTAAATTTGCATCAAAACATATCTGTGTGTTTCATCAAGTTTTTTAGTTAAAAAAAAAATCTGCAATTGTTTTACAATATAAAGCATGTACGCCTGGGTGTGTGTTAACGGAATTCAAGGGTTTGTGGTCGATTGACCGACTGACCATATGAAACAATCGATAATTGAATTTGTTAGAAATACAATTTTCAGTTTTCGATTCTTATCAAATTGTCTGAATGAGCATTTCCAATTAAATTATTGCCATAAAACACCGAATCATCATGTCGCGACGTGAGAACCAGAGGGTTCTATCTGGCTTTTTCAAAAATGTTCAGGAGAGCATTTTTAAAGTTCGGAGTTATTTCTATACTATTTAAATAATAAATATGAAAAAGAGAACACAAGAAATCACAAACTAGTGCAGTTATTTATTGGAATATAAAATTTGTTTCATCAAAAGTTAAAATAAAACACAAGAAAAATTAACTTTTTTAATTACAGATTTCAGATAGAACCTTTCGGAACTCAAACTAAAAACTTTGACAATAATTGTACATATATATATTTTTTGTTTATGCGATTAAAAAATTTTAAAATAAATATAAGTTACATAAGAATTATTCAGTTCCTTAATGCAACATAAAAGAACATGTTTAAAAAAGTTTAAAAAAAAAACCAAAAATTAATATTTTTTAATGTGACCCTGCACATAGAACCTTCTGGTTCTTAAAAATTCAATTTTTTTTTTTCAAATGAGTTTATCTAATTAAAAAGTGTGTTATAAAAATCTACGTCTATGGAAGGCATCCACTTAAACATACTCTTTAAATCATTTTCTTTGTCTTCAGTAAGTTTTGGCACACATTTTGATTTGTTTACAGCTGGAAATGTAGTATTCGAAGTGTGGCGTGTGCCTTTTTTTTTTTGTATTGAAACATTTTCCCATTCTTTGGAACCATGGCTGAGCTTATAACCTACATCGAATATATCAGATCTCTTTAAAGTAAGCTGAGAAACTTTGGTAAATGGTACATTACTGTAGCTTAATGTTTTTGCTGGCGATTGAAAATCAAAAAAGTCACTGGAGCTCATCTGTATAATACGGTAAGGTTGTTTTCTGTTGGCTACCAGTAAAACTCGTAACAAAGACACAGGTGACCAAACTTCTGTCAATTTAAGTTTTTTTTCAATGTTTGAATGAATATTGTCGACTTCCTGAATGCATGAATGGCCAGGGGTAGAATATTTTAAAGTTATAGTCTGAACAAATGAGTTGTTTTCAAGAAAGGATGAAATGGCAAAGGAAATTACAGAATTTCTATTTTGCGGCACGCAGCTGTCACTCCATAAAATTAAATCATTCGCATTTGAGTAGTCCAAACATATTTTAGAGAGAATCTTTACTAAAGCACTGGCCATATCGTTTCCTGTTCGACCACTCAATCCCTCATGCCAAACTGCACAGTAACCATTTTTAACATTTCCGTCTGAAGCATGGGCAGTTAGGTTGTAAACGTTTAATTTACGTTTATAGTAAAAACAACTTACATTTCCTCTTGGTAATGATATTATGTTTTGGAGATCAAAGCATATAGTCAAAGTCTTGCTTTCTCTATCTGATTTTCTTTCTGTTCTCATAAACGATTTTTCAACCACATGGCGTTGATATTTTTCATTCAATTTCTCTGATAATATGCTTTCCTTCACAGCCATATTATATTCCTCGCACAAGTCGCATCTATCAGATTTAGGAGCCAAAAAGTCAATATTATATTCTGTATTAAAAATCCATCTGTACATTGATTGCTTAAGAGGAGCAATACTTTGCTCTTCACATTTCTCAACATATAGATCGTACATCATTGCTAAGTTAAGACTACTGCATAGATACTCTTTATTTGTCTTAGCTCGACAATAGTGGGACTCAGCTTTAGGAAATGATTCTATATGTTTTCTAACGATGTCCTTTTCATTTTTGTCAATGCGTTCTCTGGTTTTTTTACCTCGTTCATCGCTTTTAGGTACGCCTGTCGTTGTATCTTTTTTTAAGTGTATATTATATAACGTTTTTTGACTTATTAAAAGAGTTTTAAGGAAATATTTGTATTGTAGTAATCATTTAGTTTTATAGTTATTTTAGTTATTTTATAGTTATTTAGTTGTTATTTAACATTTTTCAATTTTTAGAAAAACTAACTCAATCAATTTATTATATTTTTGGAACACCATTGAAATTTATTGCACATAGAACCTTTTGGAACTAAGTGCGTCCACTTTTTTTGCATATAGAACTAAATGGCTCTGTTATTATTACTACAATTATAAGTGAAAATACAAGAGGGTTTCATTAAAAGATAAAAACCATTACAAAAAATAAAATCCAATCAAAAAACGCAAAAGTGAAAAAATGCCAGATAGAACCCTCTGGTTCTCACGTCGCGATGTGTTACGACCTATTTCACCAAACTCCCACCCACTCTCCTCTCCGCCCCTACACACACTGGCATAGCAACACCAACGACATGTATACATCCGACAAAAAAAAAAAGAAGCCATAAACTCATCCAATCAATTTGATTACATTTCATTTCGAATCGCATCGAACGCTTCATCGGCGAAACATAAGGACACTGATAATGACAACGATGTTTTATTCCAAGAATACAATGAATCCATCTACGGTGGCACGCTGACACGGGTGCACGGGTGCAGCGTTTACGTTTGGAACGGTTATTTTTCGCTGAGCATCTAAACAAAATGAATCGAGTGCATATTCTGCAGCAATGGATCGATGCCAGCGACAATAAAAACTACAAATGTCGGAAGCAATAACGATAATGACATCAGCGCAAGCAATCGATTTAAATACACCTGTCGCAATTAATTAAATTTCGTAAGTACTTACAGATGACGGTGAGCTTTGCATTCGCTCGTATGGCCGAATTCAGGCGGGCTGGACCCACTTGACACTGGTACTCGGCGTCGTCGTTGATGGAGGCATTCGAGATTCGTAGATGGTAGGCGCCCTGCTTTTTATCGCCCAGCACGGAGTAGCGCGGGAATCCGGGTATCACCGCTGAAAACCCCAAAGCAAAGCCGTCTTTGGTCCACTGTACAGCACCGGCTAAATTGGTCACCTCACAGCGCAGCATGGCCTCGGCCCCCTCCAGCACCTGCAGGTCGTGCGGTGTCACGCGGAATTTCTGCTGCTGACCAGAACAAAACGCGGGCAAATGTGCGGCTAACAGTAGAGATATCACTGCAATAAAATAATAATAAAATATTTATGAAAATTAATTAAATATTAATTTTTAAAATACATTCTACAAATATTTACACACACACACTTCAATATGTCCGTCTGTACATATGCATCGGAATAGTTATACGATTAGATGTCCTTGGTGGACAGAGGGATTTGCAATCTGACGGACTGTGAACCAAATCATTTTATATTTATTTTTTATTTCAACCATGGAATTTACTATCAAACGAAAAAAAAAATGAGACGTATCGACAGTTGTGTGTACGTATGTTTGGTGTGTGGTGTTTTTTTTTTGTTTGGTTTCTAAATTCAAACTGTTGGCGATTTACGTTTCACTTGATAACTTAATTAATTTTTACGTCAACATGACTACCAATCGGAGGAATGGAACCCACCGAAGTCAGGTGGCGGAAATGGATTGAAATGATGTTAACAGGAAACGTTAGCCACGTTGTCCACATCAAATTCCATAGGTACTTTAAATTCCTTGAAGTACAGTTCATGTGTAAATGAATGGTATGAAATTAATAACTGAGCTGTGTGTGGTTTCCTGCAATTAATGTGGAAAATACGCTGTTAAGTTTGACTGCATGAGAAGGGTTCCCCTAGTACACACTCTGAGCATTGTAGCAGCAATTGGAACCCGGTGTGGCAGAGAAAGCAAAAAACAAACCAACCCACCAACCAACCGACCGTCTGACATCGATGTATTTTTAAATAAAAACCAATGGAAAAGATTAGAACTGCATCAGCTTTGGTGTAAAAACTACAAACGTGATTTTCGTACCTTGCCGTTCAGGTGGTGGACGGAGCGCGAACGGGGAACGGTTTTAGCCATTGGCACGAATGCAGCAGGTCATGTCAAGAGGACGAAATTTATTTTTGTTCGAATACAATTTAATTAAGAATTCCATGGCAAATGTTCGTACGTCCAACCCAAAAACGAAACAAAGCAAATGGAAATTTCACTTAAATGTTTAAAAGTTGTCTGTTTCTGTTTCTGAACACATTTGTTAAGCAAATGTTCATAGTGCCTGGTAATGTTTTCAGTTCTTTTTGATCTTCTTTGGGTTTTTGTTTTTTATTTTGTTTTGGCAAAATTTTGCACATGCCGGCCATTAACACCGACCGACAGGACGATGACCATATTTAGTAGAAGGAGGATGCCGTTGGTAGCTTGGTCGTTTAGTTGGTTATTTGCTTCTCCATACAACAAGAATATGGCCCGAAAAACATGAAACAATACACAATAGAAATCCTGTGAGGAAAATGGCAAACCAAAGTGGATATGGAAAAACTGAGCACAAACAAACATAAAAAGCGCATTTTTCGACTTTGCTTAAAAAAAAAACTCCATTCCTGGACTTTTCTTCCTCTGACGATGATGATGGCGATAGAACAAAAGCAAATGTTTTAATGAAAAGCAAACATATCACAAGGAGTTTTTTTTTTCGGAGAAAACTCCCCGTTTATACAAAAACATATTCCAGACAAAACTCCGCGACAGCACAGGATATACACTTCCACTGAACCAGGCCAGGCTATCTGGTCACCAGCTCTGCTCGACAGCACAAGGGGATGAATACAACTTCGCAAAGCGTGAAGCAAAAGAAGCGCCGTATGAAACTTTAACACCAATTTTAAAGCACCGACTGTGTTGCAGCTTTCGCGCCAGCCCTCTCACATCACATATATACGATTTCAAAGATTCTGTCTGAGAGGAGGAGGAGATTGTTTCGCCCTGGCCAGGATCGCAGATAATTTTTTAAAACAATTTCACTGATTTTGGGTTGTGCTTTTCTCCTTTGATAAGCGTCATATTTCAATGCATGTCCGTCCATCGGACTGAAGCGCTGATGTTCGGCATACCAATGGAGTTGTTGCCCCATCCCACCACGGACTTTGGCATGTATACGAATGTGTGTAAATGCTGCCGTATGCTTGAAAGTTTGCAATACAATATTTGGCATTAGTTTTTGCAACCCGCATTTTAATCCCCATTCATTTTAGAGCTCCTTCTTCTTACGTGTGCTTTGTTCATATCATTTAGCAACCATTTCATTTTAGTCGAATGTGTAGGGCTTTATGTCTGAATATGGAATTCTTCGAATCTCTGCAAACCATTTAGGAAGACAATGCTACAGAGAAACCCGTTAAAATATAAACACAATTTCAGATGGACCATTGGAAATTAAAGAATCATCATGTGACTACTAAAAATTATAATTCTATAAAAACTGTAAACTCTGCGGCAATCTGAGAACGTTGATTGAGTTCAACATTAAAATCAAGGCAGCATTTTCCAGTAACAAAAAGTTCTTAAAGGAAATAATATATTTTAATCGTACTGTTTTGTTTCTGTTAGTCGAGTTTGAGATCATTGATTATTTCAATTTCTTAGCAAAAATAGAAATGTTCAAAAAAGGCTTCAGGCATTGTGTTGGCTTTGATTGCAGGCAAGGTATACAGATCCATTTCGGAAGCTATGATTTCGCGCAAGTGAACGAGAGTTACTGTTTAGAAGCGAATATCCTAAAAAAAAACCCGTAGCAGTGAACCTAGCAATGCAAATACATGAAGTGAAAACCTTGCCTGCAATATACAATAAAACTTTGTAAATTATCTAAGACATAATTCGGAGTTTTGGAAAATTTAAAGTATGTACCAGCGGAATGTATGGAACACTTCTAAGCTTTAACAAATTTTCTTAACAATCGAAATGGGTCTGACTGAGACATTACTGATGATGTTGACATTTTGGAAACCAAACGTCACTCTGTTCAACAATGCTGGCTTTGAACCAAATTGTGATGAATACTTAGTGCCGAATTGTCTAAACAAAGGGATTTCATCTAAATACTGGCCAGTACATTATTTACCTACATCCAAACCCGCTTTTTCGCGGCGACTGATTTAAATTTGACTCGTGACAACTCACCTAGATTTCGGACAAATCTTTCACTAGGCCATATTTTACCAAAATCACACTTTTTCAGAAGTCTTCGAGTCCATAGTTGCCCAAACACATGTTTGACTCCACCTCAACTCCATGTCTGTGTTTGTAAAGGGCAGTGATCGAGTATTATTGGTTCTGAAGTGAAGTTTGTGCGTTTCGCTTTTCATTTCATTATCCTTCTTCAGTCGTATAAAAACATGTGTATGTAGTCTGGATATGTGTGTGCGTGTGTATGTTTTCGGCGGATAAGGCCTTCACAAATCAAACGGTCTGGGAGGCCCTCCTCATAAGAACAGATCCTGTGCTGTTAGATCTTATAAAAAATCCCGAGCACATTAGTCGACCTGGTTCAGGAAGTAATTTGTGGGGCCGTACAGGTTGGAATTTAAAATACAGAAATGCATTTCTAATTCCGGTCTTTGAGAAGGCAAAATATCGTGCATTTCAGTGAAACAGCAACTTCGAAAACCGTTTGCTTCGCAAAGATTGCAGTTGCCCATTGCAGGCCTTATCTTCCGACAACACCAGAACATCCCTGGAAAAAATTGTTTCGATGAACAATGTACATATGTACATATCTCTGTGACATACATATCATGGGACGCCATTCACCGCCCCATGCCCGATAATTCATCCGAGAAGCAACACATGTAGAAACAACAACTTGAGCAAATTAAAGTCTATTTAAAGTTATAATTATTATCAGTTGCTACTGGTCTGCAATTACAGTTTGTTATTCGCGTCTGAATTTTGCGAACGAGTGGACAAACAAACTAAAGTTGCATACAGTTTTTTTTTCACCGTAATTGTTGTCATCCTCAAATGACAGTGATGCGATAAGTGGCACAGCGATAGAAGGGTGAAGTGGCGGGCAGCCTTGTTAAGAAACGGTTCGTAAAACAGAACAACAACAAAAAAATCATTAAGTTGTGCAGCCAAGTGATGTCCTTTGGACATACTGCATGAAGCTGACTCCTAGTAAGGGGTGGCGCAGTGGAAAGTTCTTGTCACAGCAGCTGACGAATGATTGATAATGAGATTTTCCAACGTAATATGTAAATGAAAAGTTGGTTTATGGTTAATTTTTTATTTTTTTTTTTTTTGGAAAGAAATCTATGTACCCTTTCTAAAAAAGAAGATGAAAACCATAGACGTGTTATCTGTTGTAATTTATCAGCAACAACTCCCACAATTAACAATTTATATCACAGCCGCAACTTTCAGAAAAGACTGACGGGAAAATGCGTGCCACCAATTCTAAATGCCGCATCCACGAACAAACGAGCATGATGTTATATAAAATAGGACACAAAATTCCTAGTAATCGGCTTACTGCACAGTGAAAAAAATTAACCTTATATAAGGTTAAATTAACCATAAATAAACATGATTAGGAGTCACCGCATTCGTTACAACTTTGTGTAACATGATAGTGAACTTCGTCTAACACAAAGCCGTTCAAGAACTTCGACAGATCTTAGAATTTTCTGAATCTCTCTCTCTCGAAAAACCCAACCTTATTTAATGTTAACTCCACTATTTTCCATGTTCATTTGACTTTATATAACGTTATTTAGCTAACATTTACCAGACTTATGGTTAAAAAAAAAATCATTGTATTCTTGGCTGTCTGTGTAGGTGTGATTGGAGTTCCATCATTGGACTATAGAAAATTCCTGATCGTGTATTTTTCCACCGGTCCCATTGCACAACTACCCTTAAGGTGTATAAGCAACCTAAGGTGGGCATCCCGTAAACAGATATCTCACTTGGACCATTTCAGCACTAGCTAACTTTTTGCGCTGTTGTCGTTTTGTTCCAAGTGCAATCATCTCACAACAGTTGACTATGTCTCCGTTCATAATGACATTTTTCAGTTTCTGTATCGCATTAGAAAGAAGCCCCACAAAATTCGACATTTACGCGTTAATATTAAGACAATTTTTATTATTCTGTTTGTTTATTTAGTCATTATTCTGATCCAATCTGTTGGTTCATAGTGCAAATAAATGAAAATGTGAAATTTCTTCACTTTTGAACATGAAAGCAATCTGAGTGGGCATATTTTGAAATTGTTAGGGATCGACCACACAAGAACACCCAGAAACGATAGCATCCTTACAATATGATACGAGAGAGGTCATCGGTGGATTTAAAAGCCATCATTTGTTCCAGATTAAGCGAAAAAGAAAATAATAACTAAATCCTCCTTTGAGGAAGTTCTATTTACTTTGACGGCATTTTTGCCATCATTTTGAATGGAAATTGACATTTTTAATGAGCCATTTAAAACTTGGAATAGACTTTAGCCCAGCAGGACTAAACTAAACAAGAATAGATGTTTATCAATCCGAAAGGTTTATCGGCAAAGGGCAATGGCATAAAGGCATCACACGTTGCCAAAAATGAATTTTCCATTGTTCGATGTACCCGCTGCTCTAATCTTCTCCCACTGAGAAATGAAATACACACATACACATACATTCATGTACACAACTCTACTGCCATCTATCTATCTACTCGCAATGATTCCATGGAACTCATTACAAATTCTCTTCTATTGCTGCGTTGATTATTTATAAATTTACAAAAATATGATTTCACAGGGAAAAACAAGAAAGAAAGAAAGTCAAACAAACAAATGCGGTAAATGAAGACAGAATTATTAATGGCATTAATGGGCTAAAACTTTTAAATACAAATTACCACAAGCACGATTCCAGACTCCTGCTCCTCCTACACTATACTCAATACACAGATACACACAATAGACTCCCTCCGATAACGAAAACTTACAGTCGCCCAACAAAAATAACAACAACAACAACGATAAAGAGATGAGAGGCCACACTACGAGTACAAATTGGAAATGCATCGCATGTGATACATTGCATGCTCCGAGTTGGTCTCGTAGCTTGTGTGCGGGACGGCACAAGAGCAGAGCAAAAAAAAAGCAGGACAATTTATGTCTGATATTTTGGGAAACACACCAATTTCCCCAAAACAAAGTGAGCACAAATAAAAATAATGCCTATGAGAGAGATTAAACGGCAGCATACCATCACCACTACAAACATGCAACATGTATGCATTTCTATACGTCCGTGTGTGTGTGTATGGAATACTACAATTTATTTTTTCCACATACATATATTTATGTATGTGAACAATGTACATGTTATTGTTAAAGACTGAATTGAAGAAGAAGAAGAAGAGGGAGAAAAACGAGCCAAAAATAAATGTACCCTATGTTGTGGCCAACAACTCCCGCATTGAACAACAACAAACAGCAAAAACTTGAAGTCAGACTCCACAGACTATTTAACACACCGAGAGCGACAGCCAGAGCAAAAGAGATAGAGAGAGAGAGCAAACACTGTAAAACTTACTGCCAGCAAAGTTTAATGCCATAAATTAAGTGTTTGTTTTTGTTGCTCCGCCACCATAACTCCAGCGTTTTTGTTGCTGTAGATGCCTCCTTCTACAGGCCGCCAAATATCGGCATTGTCCCACAGTGGTACAGATGAGGACGAGAACATTTTGTAATTTATACTGCAAAATTAGTCAGCAGAACTTTAATAGATGACGAAAGAAAGACGGTGCCAGATTTCGAGGACGCTAACATTAGTACAATGTATTAGTGAAAGGCAGGTACTGGACGATTGGTTCCGGCAAAGGGTGACAACTGCAGTTAGCACATCATCTGAAAAGCGAGGCCCAAATAGTGTCTTTCTCACAATGTACAATCACAAAAATTATCACAATACAATTCCGTATTTTTCAAAGAAGAGTTATTCAAGTTAGTTTGAACAACCCAAGGAGCACTTGCCAAGACTGCACAGGAAAAAAATAGTGCACGGTTTCAGGCTTACAACTATTTTTGTACGAGAAGAAATAATGTCGTTAATATAACCACGATCGGCCAGTATTTATTCACAAATATGGAGTATCAGCACAAAGTGCGTGAACGAATCGTTGACATTTTTTCTCGAAAATGACGAAAAGATCTAATAAAATAATAGCTTGGAAATTAGGTGTATTCAGAAATGCTGTTAAAACATTTATAAAAAAAATACATGTAGCTGATGGAAGCAGCAGAAAAATTGTGGTTTCCAATCCCAGTGGTAAAAGGAGCAACTCTTACAATGACACAATAAATACTGAAGTGTACATTGTAAAATACTTAAAAAGGCGACTTTTTCTATTTTTAAGAAAACATAAAGTTTCCACATGGCATCAAAAGAATAATGTAGCATTTGCTCCTAAGGAGTCTAATCCACCTTACTGGCCCAAACTCCGTCGAATCGAACGACATTAGGTTCTTATTAAAAGCTGTTTAAAGGCCAACAACAAAAATAGTCATAACTATACTCGAATACACAAATTCCGGAGAATGTGCGCGAACAGTCCCGAAAAAATTAAAAGCTGTACAAAAAAAAAAATACCTATAAAACTATTCATGCAATGAAATATAACAAAATTTATTTAAACAGATTTTTATTACGAGAAATGTGTGCATAATTTTTTTCGTAAGCAGGCCTTATTTTATATGTCCGTAATGTGGTTTGTACAAAACATTGGCCGGTATGGTTCAACTGGTTTAGAAATTTCAGTTCAGTGTGCAATAATTCACCAATGGCGCTAGATATTTTCCACCAGTACGTTGAATAGAATAGACGGGCAGACATCGGACATGATTTTGATTTGATCGGTATAATAAACATCTGTCCTCCTTTCAATTGATGCTAATGTCAGCCCTAAGTTACAATAACCTGTACTCTGCGGTATAAAGAGAATTTAAGCTATTTTTAAAGAATAAATTATAGTTTCCATGTTTTTTCTCCCAACTATGTCAGTCTCAAGCATCTGAAGGGTTTGGCGGATAGAAATTTCCAGATTACACCCATACTGCAAGAGGCAAAAAAATCTCTGAAAAATTTTAGGATGTTACCTAACTTATAGACACATCTTGGCTGATGAGATAAACCTAGGATCGGAAATCATTGACCGTCTTCCTTATCTGAGAGATCGATTTGCTCTGCAGGATGACAGAACAATTTATACGAAACCACTGTACGTTGGCGCAGCAGTTTAGAATTTCCTCCAATTGTTTCTTCCGACAAGAACATTAGGGTTTTTTGTTTGTTTTCATTTGCCATCCCGCTTGTTGTTTTTGTTGTTTATTGTGCTTAACTCCCCCACCGATTTGAATTGTTGTTCTTGCTGATGATGTCGGTGGGTTTTGTCTGTAAGTTTGCTGCCTCTACTACTGTTCAGTGTTTTTTTTTTTTTGCAAAATGTTCGGTCTTTAAGTATGTAAATACAAATGGATGTGTGAGTATGAAATTGTTTTGTGTTTGAAAAATATTTGCCTAAATGATAATAAATTTTCTTTTTCGAATTTTCGAGTGGGGGATAAAATGTACTTAACCATCAATGTACGAGTATGTGTGTGTGTGTGTGTGTCTATCTATTTGTAAGTGGGTATGTGCACAGAACAGGATGAGGACGTTGATTTCGTTTTCTTCATTTGCAGCTAAATTAAAAAGGAATAGCTAAGAGACGCGAGCGGAAGATGTCATTTTGAGTTCCGGCAAATTTGCCTATTTCCACAAAAATTATGTGACTACGTAAAAATGTGAAATATTTTCCAGTCACATTCACTCACACACACAAACACAGGCAAAACAACAGCATTTGCGGCTGAATTGTAAATGTGTGATGCTTAAACAATGCCGCCATATTCCCTTTAAATTTACATCTGGGCTTCTGTGGGTGTCGAGTCTCGAACTCAAAACCAAATATAGCGAAATGTATTTATTATCAGATCATCTTCCCCTCACACTTCATAATGGAACAGATGGGGAAATTCTCTCAAATCAATGAACTGATGAATAATGATACAGACAGTAGGGAATTGTGTCTGCAGCCGAACCAACGGTGTCTAGAACTTGAATCAATCACACCATGCTTTATGTCTAGTACCTGAGATCCCTCGGAAGTTGTTATGGCTTGACTCCAAAGAAGCAGGTCTTCGTGACTGGTTCATATCCAAATCCCAGGTAAACTTTCGTCTTACAATGGAGTGTCAGAGAAATCGATTGATACGATGCATAGATCATCATAGGTGTGAAATAGACCTTGTTCGTGTATCACCGGGGAAGTAAGGTTCATATGTTCTTCACGCAACGGTCGTGGAGCAGAACTTAACATGCACATTATGAGTGTCTGGGTTAAATTGTCCAATCGAGTTAAAATTACCCCAATTAGACATTAAATAACATCCAGACAATTGTTAATTGGTTCAAGTGATATTTTAATTCAATCGATTTCCTTAAATAAAAACAACTTCTGAATATCCGTTTACAATTATTAAAAAATGGAATGTATTTATAAACATTTGGAATACTGTTTGTAATCCGAATCGGTCCGAATTAAATATACCAATTCGCAGTAATTTTCTCCACCTTGAAAAAAGGCATCTGCACACTTTCCAAGTCGGCAAAATAGACCTAGGCGCAATCTTATCAACTGGAAGAGAATACGAAAGAACAATACGAGAAGCTGCAACTCTAAAAACGAAAAACGAAAGGAATAGCGATAAGAAAAGCGCCCCGTGTCCTTAGAAAATCCTTGTCAAACGCTCCACTCTCATCAAACGTTCTTGTTCGTTTCTTCTTAAATAGGTTCGATTTTTTTCTTACTTTCACTTTCGCTTGCCTTCAAGTACGAAAATACGTGCGTATGGCTGGATGGGTGGCAGATACGTGTGTGTATTACTCAACGCTCGCACACACACACACACACACACACACACATGCGCATAGTCGCATACACTTACAACATGAATGGAATGTGTGTGAAATTATACGTCGGAATATTTGCCGGTTATGTTTTTGTTGTTGCTGTTTCTGCTGCCGCAGCAGAGGAGGTGGGCCTTCTTGAGATGTCAAACGTAAAAAATGCAATTGAAATTTCAAAGAATTTCCTTTCGTTCGTTTTTGCGTAGATGTTGTTGTTGTATTTTAAAGCTTTTGATGCTAAGAATTGACATAAATTCCTTTTGCCAAAGAGACAATAGGACTCACAACTTACCTACACTCACACACACACACGCGCGCGAACGTACATTTATTTGTTAGTCTGCTATGACTTTGGAGTTGTACGATACCGAATGAAATGAAATTCAAGGGGTGTAAACTGAATGTGAATGAAGCACGCTGGGGTACAGTACCCCGCCAAGCAATTGTAAACGACGTTGTAGTTACTGAAGCGCACCTGGTGAGGTCTTTTTCGAATACATCGCAAGTCATATTCAGACTTGTATGTGTTAACACAACAGTACCCCGGATTCGTACAGCTAGACACCGAAACACGGATTTAAATTTATTGAAACCAATTCTGCCCATATCCATTCTCCCCATGTATTCTATTTGTTTTCAATGGGCCTATTAATGGTCCCGTTTGAACTCGGTACACTGATTGGCTAACTGAGTAATACAAATCTTATATCCGGCACTACGCTTTGAGATTCAACAGATTTGAGTTGTTCGGTTACATATTTAATACACCGGTATTTACAACAAGAGCATTTATTCAATTCCCCGATAAGATCCGCCACTAGAATCCAGTCCGACCGGTTCCCTTATTTTTCGGAAATAAATTCTATTGCCATTTGAACTGGGCGGGCCACTGTACCAAATGTATGTGTGGTGGGAGCAGTTTCGTACGCTTGTTAAGCGTGAAATTTGTTAAAAATTTGCACTATCAGCATCTTGGCGAATTTAGCTTTCTTTGCTATTTTTGATTGTTTTCAAAACAGAGATCTGCCCCAGCACCAATACCAACACAAACAACACCACCACCATCTCACCGAGACATTCCGATGGAAGGTTCAATGGTCGTTTCACTTCGATTCGTAAACGTGTATGTGTGTGTGGCTTTTTCTCTTCTGTACCTTAACATATACATACACATATATCACACATACATGCTCGTACTTATGGATGTATATGTAGCACTAAACACTTGATGAGCTTTCCATACAAATGCCAACTGGAGCTCTTCTAGCCAAGACTGACTTCCTTAACCGAGGCCCCCGGCCCCAACCAAAGAACAGCACTAGCAAAAAGGGCGAATATGTGTTTGAGGAATTCTTAAGTAGTTGCTGGTCGCATTGACCCACATCTGTGTGAATGCTCGAATATTTCGAGGGTGGCTGCCACCCACACGAGCATGAGCATTTGCTAATTCGTACATACAAATACACATATGCGTATCTTATGGATATTATGTATTTGTTGTTGTGGCCACAAACTTTCATCGATTTCCCGTAGACGGACCGACCTACCGACCGACCGCCTGCTACCGTAGAGTCCATATGTATATGTAGTATATTTCTTAGCAAATATGATATTGTATACATGGCACAGAGAAGAAATATTTTAACAATCACTTTTGATTTGCTTGCAAACTTGCAAAAAAGTTTCCATATTTTTTTCTTATTTTGTGTTGTTTTTTTCGTTCCTTTTTTTGTTTCATGTCTACCAACACAGTCGTCGTCGTCATCGTCCTCGTCGTCGGAGTGAGGGCTGAGAGGAGAGTGATGGCAAAAGTTATTTGTAAATCTATTTTCTAAACAATATTGAACAAATTGCTTGTGTCTTGCCTTACCCACACGCACACCCCTACAGAGCTCCTGAATGGGAGAAATCAAAGGAAAAAAAGTTACAATAATATTTTTATGGCCTATGGCAAAGTCATTGTAATCATAATATGATTAAGACTTTAATATTTCATATTAGAGCGATGAGATTCCATAATACTTCGAGAGCCCCCACCACCAAGCTGCTGCCAAACCGCAAAAAGAATTTTATCGGGGCTAATTTGTCAATATGGACTGGGGATAATGAATGTTAAAAATCAAAACAAAAATTGTTGGAAACTTTTAAGGTATCCGGCAATTGAACTGCTCTCTGCCAATCAACCAGACCTCATGGTCAAATGAGTTTATTGGCCATTACACAGGCCGGCAATGTTGACCCAGTAAAGCTGTGCAGATTTTTGTGGTATGTTATTTGTTAAATTCGAGCCAATGGAAATATAAAATATGGACAGTTTTTTTTTAAATGCAATTTTACAAAACCTAATTGTCTCTGCCTTTAGTGACTTTTAATCGGAATGACAGTTGCAGAATTATAAAGAAATTTATGGCGAATAAATAATTTCTCTAAATTTTTCTTTTCTAAAAATTTATAAAAATTCGAAAATTACGAAAGCTGTCAATTTTCAATCTTTTAACATAAAGCTCCATATCGTACAATTCAACTGAGGTATAAATCATTAACATCGACGAAGTATTTCTAGAATTTAGTTAAGGCCGCTTGTGGAATCTCCCATACACATAATTGGTTATGTATAATTTATCCAAAAAAGGACATTTCCATGGGAGATTTTAGAAGGGGCTTAAATTGTGAATAAAAGTAATCATTATTAATGTGACATTTTTTTTCTGATGTATCGAAATAGAACAGTTTTCCTTTTCATGGATCACCCGTTCAAGCATTAGGATATGTTTACAATGTTGAGTAGAATTTCGAATGGTTACACTGGAATATCCCCGGTGAAATTGTAAGCCTTTAGTCATATCGGTCAGTTACTTCAATAGTGTCACAATTCAACTCACTTTTCATTTTTTTTTTGCCCAAGAAAAAGCTGTAAATCTCAAGTTGATTTTTGTTCAGCAGTGTTCTATACAAACATGTGTCAGGCCTCTAGTTTATTCGGCAATCCTACACAGAAAAAAATACGGGCCAAAAATATTCAATTACTGTCGTAATTGAAATTAAGCTCGGATATCAATTAATGTTGTAATTGAACTTAGAAATTCTTGGTGAAATCAATGTAAAAAATAGTTTAAAAATCAATTAATTATTTAAAATTTGAGTAATTGAATTCGCAACTTTTGTAATTGGAAGAAAATCAATTAAAAAAGTAATTGAATTGACGAATTCCATACAAACTTCGTAATTGATTTCAAAAATATGTTTTTTCTGTGTATGGTTTTTCCCATATTTGCTGGTCAAACGCAATTGAGAACTTTAAATGACTCTCGTGTTTTGAGTTATGACACTATTGAAGTAAATGAGCGATATGGAATTCTCAGCAAATTACGCAATTTGCCCATTCTAATCTAAGTTCCAAGATGGCAGGGGATTGATTTGGTTTTTCTTTTAAGAAATCAGTGCTCTTCAGCTGAAATTCTAACACTGAAATTGAAAATTACCGATCACATCTAAATCCATAATATTGTTGTGTTTTTTTTAACCGCATGTTAATATTGAACTGCCATTTAAATGTTTATTACGGTCCCTGGTTAATTTTTTGGGTCTCTGTTGCTCATAATTCGACTATGAATACGAATATATCACATTATCATTACATGAGGTCTATCGTATTTAGTTTCTACAATTAACCGCCGAAAATTATTCAGAGTTTCCCGTAATGCTTCAGTAAACTCTTTAACGGAAACCATGTTACGGTCTCCTAGTTAGGTGTGAATTATTCCGCAACGTATCAATAAGAGAAAGTTTCAACTCAGTGGGTGGCGAAAGGAACGAGGGGTTTCCATTACATATAAAGCTTCTTTCTTTTCTCACCGTCAACAACAACAACAAGTTGTCCTTATTTAATCGTGTAATTCTTCATACTTGTTATTCATGATGCAGAGACAACCGAAAACATTTTCTGAAAATGTTTTATTAGCATATGACAACTTGTAAAACACTGTCCTTTATGACATTGTCAAGGAGTCTGGATTCCAGCAGCTACCCGAGCATAAGCCCACATGCACGCACGTACACAATTATAACCACATCCGGAAAAGGGTCACACACACACTATGGCCAAAGTTTTGGTTGAGCATAATTCAAATACGGCACAAATATTCATTTCATTGATGTTTGATGGCATTCAACACAACATAATAATCGTAAGTAGACATCAGCAGACAGCAACAACTGCTGTAAGTCATAGGAAAACATTTGGAATTCAAATCTTTCATTTTTCCACATAAAATCATGTAAATTTGGGATTCGTTAAGACAAGTAGATGTTTTTAAGACAGTCGACACATTGACATGAACTTTTAGTGGCCAAAAGCTATCAATGTCAACAGTATCGCTGATCTGCCAAAGTAGTCGATACCTTAGCAATTTTTGCATAGTCGGTTTGCGACACACACCCTGTGAATAGGAGACACTCAGAAAAGCATCATCATCGCATTGCACATGTCGAACACACATTAGAGTGTCGCTTAGTTATTTTTTTTTTTATCAAATCACAGTTTTAGTTTAAAAAAAAAATGGTACATCGAACTTATGCGAGATATGCAACACATTTTGTTGGCCCAATTGGTCAAGTGAAATGGGAACATCAAATTGGTTAAAATGATTCGATATAAGCGCCTCGGTTCTCTTGTTTAAACAAGGGCCTCCCTGATGTGCATACATATGTACATGTAATCAAGATTGTTATGGATTGCGATAAGCTTAAGTGTTTCCACAACTCTAGACTATGTAGAGTCTTATCAAGATGGGTGAAAAAAAGGACTTTGTCTTTTAGAATACCAACACACACACACACCAGAACAGATGTATAAAATATATATATATATATATACCTCTCATGTGGAAGGCTACAAACGACAGTGCCGCAGTTTGGCAAGGGTTAAGAACAGTTCATTAGTTCACGTCTTTTATAAACTCGCTTCACTTTCTAAAATTCGATTATGCCAAATGATATCGACGAAGCGGGCCAAAGATTGAATTGTCACTTAGTGCTCTATGTATGTTTTGACCAAATCGATTTCATCGCACGTTAGTTCACGAATGGTGCGACTAATTCAATTTTCAAATTGTTTTATACAAAACTACTAAGGGGATTGACATTCTGCCACAATGACATTATTAACATTTTGCCACATTGACATTACATATGTGCTAGGAAGGGGCACGGTGAGATCGTGGAAATGTCACCAAAACAAGTATCACTTTGAACAACAAATAATTTACTAGGAGTTAACCCAACGAAAACAAAACTGATCCTACAAAAAGTAATAAAATTGTGAACTTACAAGGTAGGGTACTTCAACTGTCGAAAGCATCACTCTAAACTCCAAGCTGTCCTGGAAAAGGAATATAGTGTAAAGGGGAAAGGGGAAAGAAAACGATTTGCCCCTTTTTGGACACACAGAGGATTTCAACCGAAAATCATACACTGGCCAAAGCAATTATAAGACCGATACTCTCATATGGATCAGTGGGAAGGTGGAACTCGGTATAGAAGAAATCACATTCCTGATACCTAGCCCATGCCCAGAGACTGATATGCGCCGGTATAATTAGAGGCGATGCTGAACCTTCAGCCAACCGATGTATACACTGCACATGGACATGGTTCAATCCGGGAAAACATAGACACAGAAAACAGAAAAAAAGAACAGTCCAACAGACTCCATGAATAAGCGTCATGAAACGGGCACGAAATCTCCACAAGTCTCCCAGACGAATGTACGGTCTACCAGGAAGAGATCAATGCCACCAAAATCGCCTCAAAGCTAATTTTGGAACTGGATATATCTCCTCCTGAATCGAAGTTCTGAAAGACCAAGTCTCAAGAACTATCAAATTACTTTCTTCTTCTTCAAAAAGCAATTTGATGTGGTGAGAGCAGCATTCGAGGTGGGTAACAGTACCAAACTGCAGGGTAGCTCGATCTCTCTGCCCACTTATTGATATGAACTGCTTTTCCTCGGAAATAACTCACATAGTTTTCTCACAGGAATTATCAGTGGGCATTGCTAGTACAAAGCTTCCCTACGACGACGTCGGTAGAAGCTGTGTAGATGGAGAATAAGTGGAGTCAGTGCTGCACCTGCTACGTTTATGTAAAGGACTGCAAGAGTATCGTCCAGCCTATTTAGAGCACAGACTCTTCGACTACCTCAATGATGTAGAGGACGCTCCGCTTAAACCCGTCATCAAAGAGCAGCAAATAACTACTAAACTCTTTCTTATTCGCTTATCTTCTCTACTAGAATCTTTCTCTAATATTTTCTCCTTCACATTTATTTAAGGAAACCGATTCGTCGGCCTCGAGTGAACTTGTTAGTGGTATATATTTTAACTGCCTATATTTAATATCACAAATCATGGGTTTTGGGCTTTATTTTTCTTTTTCTTTCAAATTGACCGAAAGAAGTTCCCCGTAAATTCCTTAAAGTAATGGAATGTTAAGAGTATTATGTAAGTAAAATCTAGTTTAACCAAAAGCAGATATTCCCTAGAACGAATAACAATCAGCATTTACACACACATGTACGGATCAGTTGCAGTCGCTGGCAGCAGTATTATCCAGTAATGAAGGGGAATACCTAGAAGAAGAGAAACAGCTCCTGTCCCTCGCTCTATTTAAATCTGGACTTATCGGATACTTGCGTTAAGGCGATCGAAGCTATCGTTTACTAATTCCCAGCACACATTTATCAAACATTCTGTATGAATTCAATAAGGCTAAGAATGGAATAATCATGTATTAGCCCATTTCCTCGGCAGTTGTTGATGGTGCGGTGCTGTCGTTGTTGTGCTCGTCGCTTGCCAACGAGCGAACTCGAGACTTAATTGCATTTGTTAGTGGATAACGGCAACTCATGTATGTGTGAGGCGCGACAAAAGAAAAAGTTAAGCTTTTAATCATTTCATATCGTCATGTCTGGCCAGCGGAAATCAGTGCAAATAGCATATTGGCCAATCATTAATGCCAACAATCGCCAGTACTGGCCAGACAAACGCTGCCATCCGAGGCGATGCGCTATTAACAACAAATGCTTAAGACAAACACCAGTCGCTGAATTTGTATTACCAGATACCGGCAGACACAGACGCAGACAACACCGAGTGTTTGAATTAATGTTGCAATACCCGGAATGATTTGTAATGCCTGCATGACGAGCGCTTAGAATCGTATTAGCTGGAAACTCCAAGGCTGTATCGCTGTATCGTTACGAGGGGAATATAGCGAATGCGAAACACGTATCGATGATAGCAGCGTCGAGTGTGTATGCGCATTCGTTCATTCGTATTATTGATGTATGCAACATGACGCCAAGAGATGTTAATGCCTCGGCTGCAGGAGTCGAATGGAGATGATGGAACTTCAAAGGCACATCACGACACCGCAGCTGCCACAGAGCAGAACAGAGCAGAGCAGAAGAGAATGTGCCACGACTATCGTTAATAGGCCATTTAAGCGCGTGCTAAATGTGTAAGCTCACGAACATGGCGTGCAATCTAATTGGAGCCGTATCTCAAACTGTGACAGATGCCAGTTTTGGCATGTACCGCTGTCGCCCTGTCTCCAAATCTGTCTGCGGCACACCAAACTACAAAATATGCCAGCGAATCAGGTTATTGGAATTATTGGAAACCGCCAAAGCCTACAGAAGGGTTGATCGTCAAATTTATGAAGTACGAGACATTCATCTGCGAAGGATGTTCATAAGGCAAGCAAACGTGTGCTGTGTTGTTGTGGCACCACCTGCCCCGTACACCTTTTTCTGGCATCCTTCTGAACAGGACTGTTGAAATCCTTTACGCTCGTATTTGTTGTGGAGCATAACGTTTAATTGGTTGTTGTATGTCGGTATTGTGGTTGGCAGGAGCATTTCAAAACGCAGCCATTGCTGTCATGGCAGCAAATGATTACAGTTTGCACCTGCTTAATATTTTGTTGACGTTGTCGTTTTCATTGTCGTTGTCGTTGGCCTGCACTGGCCACAAATAAAATGAATACAACTGCTGTTGCTATTTGTGTTGGTATGCGAATGGAAACGAATGTGTAACCAGCCGCAGGATAATTGCTTTTATGATTATTAATTTCGTTGTTGTTGTCGGTGGTGATGGTGGTGGTGTCTGGATGCAACAGCCGCCATCTAGGGGAGTGCCGCTGACCAAGTTCCACTTGAAGAAGGAGCCAGCCATGCAGATACTTACATATGCACAAGTGCACTTTGTTGTTGTTGTTGTTGGGCCCCATTTAAATTAAAACCCAGCCAAACATTAATATCCAACATTATGACCACTTATATGACGTCGCTGACGATTATGACCTGCCGGCTGACCTCGCACTCGCACTCGCATTCGCTGTCCCGCCATTAAATCCGGCAACAGGCAACTACTCTGCTGGCCCGGTTTAGCAAACCAACAGCCAAATGTGTGTGTGTTGACCGGCCCTACACACACAAGTCACCGTGAATCATCCGTCCCCATTGTAAGAGTGAGTGCCGGTGCAGCGTGTGAACATTTTAAACCTTTACGCCGGACTAAAGTGAGGCACGCTTCAGTAATTTCACTTAAAAGTCACAAACGACGATCCGACAAACATACACACACACACAGCACAACTCCCCTACTTAAGCCGTACCTGGCCGTGGCCGCGGTCGGTGTGTGTGAGAATTTAATGGTTGAATGGTGCAAGTGGAACTCGACGATGAATACCCCAACATCGCCACCATAGCAACAACAACGACAACAACAACTGTAAGAAACTATCATCCATCGTTTGTTTAATGCTTGGCTGCATTTGTCTTCTTTTGTTGTCGTTGTAGTTGGCATTGTCTTTACGCCGATGATCAGTACGCCGTGGTGCTGTGTGCAATGGTGGCGTTGAGGAAGAAGCTCATGTTGCAGGTTGTCTTTGTTGTGCTCTGATGTTTATGTTTACCTCTCACAGCTCCGTCCCTCCTTTGTGCGCTTCCGATTTTGATGAATTGTAATAAGTTTTTAATTGTTTCTGACTCTTGAGAAACTTTCACATTGCAAATGAGAAAAAAAAAATAAAGACGCAAATAAAATCTTGTTCGCGTTGATCCTTTGCCAACCTGAGAATTTCCCCTTACGTACTGATTTTTTTTTCGTTCGTTAGGGGGAAATGGAAGATTTGAGTTGCGTTTTCATTTATGAAGTGTGTGTGTTTTTTTTTTTCGTCTACTACATCAAAAGGTGAAGTTTCTTGTGTTGTCCGCAGTTTTCGAGGTCTTCCCCGTGGGAAGCAACTCTCATGTAGATGACCAGTATTTATCACTTTATGTTCCACGAAGATTGCGTGCTTCTTCGATTTATTCGTTTTATTTTCCCAGTATTAGAACTACTTGTTGATTCACTAGCCGCTGCGTTCATTAAAATGTTGTGGTTAAAAGTCGTCTGTCAATCAAAAATATGTTGTACAATTACGGCCGAAAAACGCTTTCGTGTAGCCATCGTTAACTCACATACATATTTCTTGAATAACCACAGACGGTAGAAGCTAGAATTAATAAAGAAGTAAGTAAACACAGCTTATTTGTCGCTAATTACTAGGTTGGCTGTAGGATAACTCTACGTAGAACTAAATGAAATAATAGCAGACCTAAGAAACTTGAAAGCGGTCGGTGACTTTCAAGCGGTTATAGTTATCAACATTTTACCAAATAACATTAGCCGCAAGTTGATCGACGCCGAAGTTAACTCTGCTGCTGTGACTACAAAAGGCATCCAGAATCCTTGGATCGCAACGGCATCATATACAACACACAAGCATATGTCCATCCGCATGGACAGATGGTCCGACTGAGCAGAAAGCCAACAGAAGAGCTCTCGGTAGAGCTCTCGGAACAAGAGGTCTCATTCCTCGAATGGGCCAAACCTCTTACTCAATCATCCAATAAAGGGTCGTCGTGGCCAATATAACCGTTTAGCGAGGTGGCTAGACATCTTTTTGGTCAGAGCGGTGATGATCGTGCCATTTCCCCTTGAAACTGGCACATAGTCATAAGTGCTTAGATTGCACGTTACTTTGTGGTTCTACAGGAAAACACTGGCCCTCACCTGCAGTGCGATGATGCTGATTGGTTTAAGGGTCATGTGAAGCTTAAATCCTACAAGAAGCTCTGACCTGGAGCTAAGCTCATCATAGTACCTGCGGAATAGGAGGATGCCATCTGCGATTCAGATGATCCACATGCAACATCTTAAGGTTTGCAGCACACAAGGGCCTACCAGGGATTGGAGGGTGGTGAAAGTGTCTGAACATTAAGGAGAGACAAGACGAGCAGTCGTCGTTTTTACAAATGACTCCTTGGAGGTATTGTGATGGACTCCTGTAAAAGTGTACTATGACATTGGTGCAATTAACCTGCATGTCCACAGCAAGAAGGACAATGAAAGGCCAGCAATTTGCGACCATAAACCGGATACAGCCGGTGGAAATGCGGACACAGCGTCAGTAAAAATCAAAGATGACGCTATGAGGTGATTATGCCATTTGTATGTCCAATCCAGCACTTGATGGCAAGTCATGGACATAAATGAGGTGTATACGGTGGACGAGGACGAACTTTTGCATAGAGATTTGAAGGAAACCGAAGTAAGCGTGTTACCTAAAGATAACCAATGTGAAAGTCTGTCAGAGTTTACCTTCGCTGTGCTAGAGCTGCTTTAAATTGTTTTCCGCAAGGAAGCAATCCCATATGACCTCTTGAAATATAGCTAAGAGTAAGGCTATGCCTTAACATAACCATTTGACCCAAAACAATGGGTAATGGTAGGGGTATTACAGGACCCATATGAATGATCAGAAAAGAACGGGAAGCAAAGAGACTTAAATTAGATTTTAAATAGGTTTGAGTTATTTTCTTAACATGTTTTGTGTTTGGCCACAATTTTTTTTTGATAAATGTTCTCAATGGCTCTTGGGTTTGAAAAAAGTAAATAGAGCTTCTTGAAAATATTGCGTGTTTGAAATCCTCAAATAATATTTTAAACCTTAAATTGAATTAAGTGACGAATCTTTGCTACAGAACAACAAAACATTTTCTGTTCAAATTCAATTCAATTCAAAACTGTTTATCAGCAACCAATTGATGTTTGCTGTCCAATTGCTGGCTGCTGTCATCTGTCATATTCGCGTACAATCATTTGTATATCAATTTTTCACGAATGATAAAATATTGACTGGTTTTTGATTTCCAATCACACACTGTACGGTTCTTCTCCATTTGCAGTGACTATTGAAGGTGCAGCGAACGGAATCGTATCGTGCATCATTGAATCAGAGACATGGACGAATTCATACCGACCAACAACATGGACGGAACAGTAAGGGCACGGGGGTAACGGTGGAGACTGGGCAATTTTGCCAAGAGCAGCCAACAAATAAGACTATGAAATCGTGTTGTGTATCGAATTCATTGATATTGGGTCCGAGGTCTTTGCTTAACCTGGGGAGCCTCTGGCCAGTTGGAACTGTACTCCGACACTGGAGTACGACCACAACATAACAGCGGCGACAGCAGCCTCCAAAAATTTTGTTTTCAATTATTATTATAAATTGCATGCAACTAGGGGTTGACAGCAACACGAACAACAGTGGCAGCAACAACAACTCATATTGACAGACAATGTGTACTGCCCTCTAAACGCGTGTCAATCAACAATTGTTTTGATTTACTACGAGTGTCTGTGCGCGCGTGTGTGTGTGTGTGTGTCTATGTAACAGCAACAATACCCACAACAACGAACGTGAACATTAATTGTTGTTGGATGTGTTGTTTGTTTTTTAGAGATCCTTGTTTGTTTGTTTGTTTTATTTCTATCCCTTAATTGGCGACATGTAATACAGAAGGTCCTTTTGTTCTCTGGGTTGCGGGCGGTTGCCAAAGACGACAGAGAGTGTTGTGCATCATGAACCTCGTGTGTATGTACCTACTTGCAACATGATACCTCTTGAAGATGGCTGTAGCGTTTGAATCGCTGTAATCCGAGTGTGAGTGTGGCTGCGTGTGTCCATGTGCGACGCACATGTGGGAAAACAATGCCGGTGCTGAGCTACCGTGGCCCACTACCCAGCCACATACGAGTGCTGTCGTTTGTCGGAGTAACACAAGTCACCCTTGACGTTGGCCATTGTACTCTCATCCAAGATGAACTGACTGACGAACACAAAGACTCAAAGGTTTCATCAGCTATTCACGTATCCCACCATCGTTCTTATTCTTGTGCCTTTTCTTTTTCCACTTCGACGCCGTCCACTTGGTTTCATCTTCATTTTCCTTGTATGATCATTCTTGGAGGAGGGCCCCAAGCGGGGTGGGGCCATGTCAAATCTCTAGAGTACATTACACAATACGAGTGCACAATAAACAAATGGCAGTTTTATTTAACACAGATTTTAGCATTTTATCACTGAGATTAATTTCTTGTACGAGTGTATGATGTCGCTGTCTGATGGTGTGTCATCTTTTGATCCGTTGCCATTGTTCGCTTCTCTATTCGTTTAATCATTTTCAATTCGTTTACAAATTAATCACACATGTCTTCTGAACACTGGAATGTGGTCTATTACGGACAGTTCGACTTGATTGAAAGTGTGTGTCCAAGCACATGCTAGGAAGTTGTCCACAAATGTTTCTGCTTCGGATAGCTGGGAAATTCATAATGCAGCATCGAAACGTATATTATCCTAGATGCAGGGACATTAGACATATAAATTAATAACAGCCATCAACAGAGCATTTTTCAAGGAAATTTATCTAAAGAATATTCTGCAAGATGACACTCAGTGGTCTCCAGGTCTGCTAATGATTTTGCTAGATAAGTTTTACATGGCTTAGAGATTACTCTCTTACTCGAAAAGTCGCCAGCATTTACGAGGTGGAAACAACCGCTAAAAATCGTTGATGGCCTTACCAGTTTTCGAACCTGAGTTTACATGCCACCAATTAATTCACATTCAATGAGAATTACTTCTCACGCTTTCTAGTCTCTTCGAATTTTGTGTATTTAATCAAAAATAAATAACTCTGTTAAAAGATTACCACCGCAGAGGGAGCTCAATGAGAAGAGCCACAGGTTCAATGAATTGACGATGGCGTCTTGTTGCTATTGTGTTGGCCCAATGAAGTGATATTCTCTCAGTGTACTAAAAGGGTAACGAATCGGTACGCAAAAGTTCGTATTAACGAACGGACTATGAGTGTGTTACAAATTCTACACACCATCACCAACATCAAATATTGCCGTAAAACCTCTCTGCCAAAATGTAAACGAAAGAGTTGCCATAAATTTAAAGCTGAAAAGCAAAACACTGTTGGCTGTCACATTTTATTTATATTTTTTTATTTATGCAGTGGAGAGTAGAGATTTGCTCGTATTTATGCCTTCAAAACAGAAATTGAAAGTACAGTATTTTACAGCAAATGTTTGAGAAGACTGAATATAACGTCTGTTGTGGGAGGTCATTTCATTATCTCGGAAATCAGAAAAAATATGTACGCACTTTGAGGAACTGTATGTGTGTGTGTGTGTTTGTTGCTCTGTATTCAGTCGGTCTGTACAAGTGCATAAACATGCAGACAACATAAAAATACATGCATATGTGTGAGTATGCAACATGGACATGCATGGAACTTCACTCATACACCCCCACAAGCACTTACACACACATGCCGAGTCATTGTATGAAAATGGACGGACGGACATATAGACATTGGATGGTATGCATATATTTTAGGTTATGCACTTTAATGTTATCATGTGTTGATGTTCTCTGTATATGTGTGTGTGTGTGTGTGTGGAGGGATGCCTACCAGTTTAAAAATATACGCACACACACACACACATCAATGCCGGCACATGCACTTGTAGTGCACAGAGAAACTACGACGGGGAGGCAGCATTAGTTATTTTTGGTTGAATATTTTGTTGGGATCTCCTACTGTGATTGCAAGGCATATTTATGTTCAAAAGATATCCGTATGTGGTGTCTATGCCCACACACTCACACATGCATGGCGCACGGATGTTTGTATTTGCATGTGTTTTTGTATACATATGTATTTTTATACATTTATATATAGATGTGTATGCATGAGTGTGTGTGTGTGCACATAGAAAAACATTAAACATTTTGTTTAAGAGGGGTTCAGCAGCAATCGTACGTAGAATTTCCATTCTCTGCATTTCAGCTATTTCTCCATAGAAACAACAACGACAATGCCAGCAACGACCAAAAATAGCAGAGAGCAATGAAAATTGCTATAATAAATTCATTTAATGAAACGAACGAGTACTGGGGAAAGTCTATTGGTGTGACTGAAAATAAAGTTTATTTTTTTTTTATTTCAAACTTAATTTGTACGGCCATTGAACTTTTAATAGGACTTTGTGTACGTAATTTCCTCAATTATGTCCAATTTTCAGTGTATGTATGTGTGTGTGTGTGTGATTGGGGTCATTCAAATGGGGGTTCGCTGCCAGTTGATGCAAAGGATCATAAGGACTCTGGAAATATCGGAAACACAAGTTGCAGCAAAAATTTAAATTTGAAACTTAAATCTATCTTCTTTTGTTGTTGGTATCACCATCAAATATTTCCCCCCCCCCCCCCCAAAGCAACTGAACGACAATCTATTTCAGAAGGTGACTTTTGGTTGTATTAACAATTCAAAAAAAATATTTCCACCATCCCTTCAATTAGGAATCAGTGGCCTGGTACAAACAAATTAAATTTTAAATATGTAAATAACGAACTGGTGGACAGATTTGACTCATCCCAAATAGCATTCAATTGGAAGGCATTGATCTGTCTAATATCATCAGATATTAAACCGACATAAGCACTGGCGCACTATTGTTGTGCGATAATCCACAAGTGAAATGTGACAACTTCCAAGAAACAAATATTTATGAACTCCATTGCCAACAACTTCATTATTGTTTAATAATACTTTATGAAGGGCAAAACAAAAGAAGGATATCCCAGAGTTATTCATAGGACTACGAATGTCATTTTGTTATTTGACTGTATTGTTTCAAACAATTCTGAAATAGATTGCATACAATGTTTTTTAAAAATTTAGGACAGACCTATATATTCGAAACACCAACATCTGTAGACATTTCGAAGACTGATTCACACTGGATGTCGGCAACATATACCCGTAATGTCAGTCGAAAATCAGAGAAACTCTTGTTTACGGTGGTTTCCGATTTCCGAGCAATCTGATGATTTAGATTAAACGCATATAAGCCATCTTTTCATTTCCCAACCAATCTGCTATTCATTCTACATACATACATACGTATATATGTGAGTGTTCCCCCGTAGACAATTGAACAAATTTATGCATCATTATGCTGAGCGATCAATTCATTTCGCTGCGAGAAATGCCAAACACTTTTATTGTCATTGAATTCATTGACCAATACAGTCACAGTGCCACCCTCAACACCCTCAAACACACACACACATTTATAGTCATTCAGTCGAAAATGTTGTATCCACATCACGTGCTTAAATTATTCGAACTTTTTGTTTGGTAGCAATTTGTAAATGTCTTAATTTTGTGGTCTGTGCCGCAACAAGACATTGTCACTCTCTGGCCTGACGGATCGGCCGACCAACCGACCGTATGGCCATTGTTGAAATACGCAGCGGACGTGGCCAAAGTCGAATGACATCGAATCGAAAAAGATGCTTAAGCATTTCCATGTTGTTGTCTTTTTGTTTTGTTTCGTTCGGTTTCTGTATCTATCGAAATTTGCATTAGAATTCAATTTATTTGTTCAGCTTCACTACCACCAGCACAACACCGTCACTACCACTGTCAATGCGAACCCAATACGGCAGCGACACAACGAGACAATGGCAACAGCAATAAAATGTCAATTTCACTTTGTTAAAGGTACAACAAATTTCCATATTCCACATCAATAATGGAACCTGCGAATAGGGTGGAGTCTGGTGCTGGCGATGTCGATGTCGATGGCCAGTTTCGTTATTGATGATACCAATGATAATTAAGCTTCGCCAAGGAAAGCTCCGAGAAGGAATATTTGATTGATTTTCCATGTCTCTGTCGGTTGGATGTGAAATGCTTTAAACTCGTCAATGGCGTTCGAGGGCCTTGCTGTTTCCGTTTCCTTTAATATCAATTGATTCTGTTATAAACCTCCATTCCGAGTGCATGCCCGCCCATATGCCTCGCTTCTTCATGATTTTCGCAACATTTACTTTTAGTTTCTCCATTTCTCTTCACTAAGCGCCACTTAACAACTTCATTTATGTTCCTCTTTGTAGCGTAATAGGTTTTTGGGCAAAATTTGCCTAAAAGAAAAGATGGCATAATTTCGGGGGGTGTCCCAAATAACGTCTTCTTTCCTTTTCTTCGGCTGAGTTTGTGAAGGGTGACGGTTAGCCCAGATACATGTGTACATACACACGCACACATGTATTTTTTGAATTTATGAATTTTTTATACGCTCCATAACATGGAAGAAAATTTCCGAGTAATGTAATCAATTGGAAGTTATTGCTTTCATGCCTTTTCTTTTAGTTTAAAAAAATACATTTATTATAAATAAAAGCATCGTAGTGTGACTGTGTGCGACTGCAATATATCCGTGAGTAGAATTGTTTTTACCCCTCGGAAGATTTGGCGAAAACTTTAACAACTTTTTGAGTTTACATTACTCACACCGTTACACGAAATAATCTCTAGAAGGTAATCAAAATGTGCGGATTTGTATGTGAAGCGCACTCACACACCCGCATACTAACGCAGACACAGACAGATACAATTGGCGGTACACTGTGCTATTCATGTGGAATCAATAACTTTATTGTTGCCTATTTTTTCCTGCCATCCATACATCTCAATAAATACTAACGTAGGCGTTTGCTTGTCTGTGTGCCTGGTACTATACATATATACACCAACTATATATGTAAATATGAGTATATATGTAATACACAGAACGGGCAAATCGATGCCTTGGCAAGGCCTTCCATCAGGCCCTGCACAGGAGTTACAAGATATGCCTCCTCCAATCAATTATCACAGCGTGACCAGTCACCCTCTATCCAGAAGTCATCAGAACAGTTTACATAGCATGAAAAGTTTTAAACACTTTATGACGGTAAATGTTGTTGTACATGACCAACATGACATGATACACTGAATGCAGTAGGCCACAGCAATGGCTCAGCGATTGGTATGTTCGCCGATTTGGGGTATATAATCCGGCGAGAATATAATGAAATTTGTACTTTTTAATTTGCTTCCGCTGGAATTTAACCGGTGATCGTGCGATGATCGTGATCTAGTGAATAAAATTCAGGAAGAAGACTTTTGGGAACTATCATAGAGAAACAACTTTGGCTTGTACATATGGAATTCAAAGTGCTTAAAGATCTTCCTTTATGGAAAGGCCTTGCAAATTTGCCCGCTGTGGTGTTTATATCTCCGTATGCCTGTGTATGTGTGCATAATAGTGTATTCATTGACTAAATATAAAGCATATGCTGGTGGTGGTATTCATGGACGTACTGTAGATGTGTCTGCATTTCTCTTTCCCACTCTCTCTCTCTCACGCTCTCTTCCTATCACTGAATGTGTGCGTGTGTGTGTGCGCTTCTACGTTATCCATGGTTGCCTAGGTTGAGCTCTCGCATATCAGAAATTCTAAAGAGGATGTTGTGTTGTCTCTGATTGATGACCGAATTGGGTGGCGTTCGAAGCAGCAGGCAGTTGGGGAACAGTCACTTCCTTTTGCACAATGCTTGTTATTGTTATTGTACTAATAAGACACAGGATTCGAACGAGTATACACACATGCGAATGTACGCACACGCACATGCATACATACATATGTATTGTTATTGATTCATGGAATTATTTATTGTTTACCCATTTTGATTGAATATTGTTAGGAAGCCTTACTTCTCCACATGCTAATTGAGGCACATGATTATAAAGCTGTTAAGATGACAACATTTCCATTTATTTTGTAAAAGACGTAATTGGAATCCAGTTTGACAAATCGTGGAGTTGACAATGGTTGGTTTGAAGTCACTGCAACTAAAGACATTAAAATTCTGTTTGTGTTAATAAAACAGCTGGCAAGCGTTATGTTTTCGTGTAGGTAGATAGATAGATCGTATAGATCAGAAGTAAAATTCTTGTCTGTGCCAGTAATCAATACACGGCCACTTATAGACATTGAGCTGTAGGGTATGAAATTCCCCACTGAACTGATTTGTTTTTCGGCCGATACTATGGGCCGTTGAACCAACGTCTTGGTTAGTGCAATTGGCAATATTTGGGTCTCAGCTTCTACGAGCAACTTAAGCTTTGGTCGATCAAGTATTTTCCAAGAACTTTTTGAAAACCTTGCCACCACCGAATCACAGCTGAAAATGCCCTACTGAAACTCCCACCATAGTGGAGAGTAACAAGATTCGGCCAGGACCGAACAATGTCTTTTGATGACAAATTGCCAAATTGTTTCTTGTCAAACAGTTAAATATATTCCTATCACATGGACTACTTTGTCAATTGATTAACCGGTTACTTAGAAATAAAAGGACAATTGGACAAATGATCAACTTGTCCGATTATCTTTTTGTCCAATAAATTGTCAGCCGTACAACAACAGAAAACAAGACACTTATTGATAACTATAATCATTCGTGTTGAGATTTGGCGGAACGCAAATTACAGTCTCCAATGTGCTTTGTATTCCAAGAGCAGCAATTTATTAATAAACCTAACCCGCAACCTGATTTTCCTCTCCCTCATTTCTTTCTTTCACCAAGCAAAGACATAAAATAATCACTTTTTGTGGCTTTTAACCTTTAAGAGCCATCATTTACCAAGAAGAACAACACTACTCATCACTAATGACAGCGTCATTTTTCCACAGGGATGGTGCAGACATTTTCCCCCCCATTCGTTCCATCGCTCACAACATTTGCTCATTTCCACCATCGTCATGCATGCACGCTGAAACTGGTAAAAGAAGACCGGTAGCTCTCAGCGTCTGAAGCCGATACGAAATTATCGGCGTCGCTGCTGTTTTCGATGGACGGCAGCGTCGGCTCAAACGTCAAAGTTTTACAACTGTGCAGAAATATACGAATTTCAACAAAAAATTATATAATTTCCCCAAAAACATAAAAAAATGTTGGCACAAGTTTAAATAATGTTTACAACATTATTAGTTAGTTACAAGTTGAGCGGTAGCTTTCGCGGGCATATTTTTGCCGCCTCAACCGGAGCGGACGATTTAAACCGAATAGGCTTTGAACTCTGCACTCACACGAATAGCCGACGACTATATTTATTTTAACAGAATGACAAACAATAACAGTCTGCCTTATTAAATTTATTCTGTTGTTGTCATTGTTTTATTTGTCATTTTGGTCTTTTTCATTATTTCTAAGACAAATTGCGTAAAATTATTGAATTTCTTTGTAAATGTTGTTTTGCTGATGTGGTTGTTGTTGTTGTTGTTGTGGGCTTTACATAGTTTGTCATTTGCTGTCTCTTGGACAAAATTGCAACCCACACACACCAAAACACTTGTTGTAAACATACAACAGCACACGTTGAGAGAGATACAGCGTACAACACCACCGCCAACTTTTCAGTTATGGGAGATACACACAACCAAAAACAGCATAAACTCGTAATAATAATAATGCTCCGTATACAGAATAAAGAGCAAACAACAGAAAGAAAAAACCACACCAACAACATTGTCGACGACGGCGAGGATGTCAGTGATGTTTGAGAGTAACCGAGCTACGAACAGCATCCACAGCAGCTGTAGAGAGTGTCAAACAACATGGCATGTAGGAGGTGCTGTCTGGTTTTTTCTTATTTACGAGTGAATGCTCACACATCCATCCATCTATGGATGTGCGTGTATGTGTGTGTGCTCAAGTTAGAATGTGTAGTTGAAAGCCAACGAATAGATAATCCAGCAAACGGAGTGGAGTCTGAAACTAACACTGGGCCATAACAAACAGATAACAACTAACGATGGCAGCAGCGTCAGTGGAGGTTGTTGTTGCCGCTTGGCAGCCTACACGCCCCACAAAAGCAGAATTACGCTCGACAAAAACTCACAAAGATTGCTTAACTCATTCAAACAGAAATCAAAGACAGACACTCACACACACACACACACTCCATTGAAAACTAAACTGGTCAGCGTTGATAATATATTTAAAGAAAAGAAAAAAACACGTCTAAAAAAGCAAAAAACTTTTATTTGATCCAATTGTGCATGGGTATGTTTGAATGTGCATTAGGGGTGTCAATCGCGGAATTTTGATCTGTTCCACTGTTGGTCAAGGCGATTGGTAAGTTTTAAGAATATTAAAAAACTAGAACTTCAGCCAGATGGAATCATATACACCCTCCACCGTGGATTCAAAATGTCATTGTCAGTGTAGGGTGTTTCGGGGGATGTTAGAAGGTCATGAATCAAAATCTTACAAGGTTTGTCGAAAGGTTTCACAAGTCGAAGAGACCACTCAAGCCTCATGGATACGAGGCTGAATTTGTTGGAAAAGGTTTATAAATACAGTGAAACTTCCATAACTCGAAGCACTTCTAGTGCCAGTCAAGGAGACATATTCCCTTAAACAGTTTTATAAGTAATAACCATAACTAAAAGTCTCCTTAAGCCGAACTTTTCTACGGGTTAATGGTGGTTCGAGTTAAGGAAGTTTGACTGTACCAAAGGAAGTTTCTATTCGGTCCTTATAGATCGTGAAAATACATATTTGAATACTTGAGGGAATTCTTCCTCACCATTTTTTTTTCTGTTTTGTTTAGAAAATCTTCTCATGACTTTTTACTCGTAGAGTCGCCTTCATTTGCGAGGCTAATAGCCGCTGGTCTTGCCCATGTTTCATGTACACAAATGCTCTCCAACAATCTTATTGAAATTCCGTCTTTTGGTTTTAAACCAAGTATAAAATGGCTGGAATTCGCAATCGACAGCCCTTGCCTGGCTGTCCGTCTGTACGTACGTCTGTTTATATTTGGTGTTTTCGCCAAAGAAACTGAAAGTAATTTACAATATTTCAAGTGGGCTGCTGCAGCAGCTTTGAGCGGTTTTTGGTCTGTTTTCGTTTCAGTTATTGCGACTTCTCTGAAAATGTAACACAGTGAAATCTTTTGTTTGCACTGCGAGCGCGTCTGTGTTCGGGCAAAAATAAACAGTAATTAAACATGTTTCCACAGCTTAGTACATGCCCGGACACGAGCGATAACAGTAGCAAGTGGGGGATAATGCGGTGCGTGAGTGTGTGTGTGTGTGTCACCACACCGACATTGCGGTAACCTACATGTGAATCTGGATCAGAGTTAAGTCAAAGGTGGCAAGGACCACAGTGGCATACACACTATGCTCGCATACAATTCTTGTAAGGCATTCTCATGCATAATTAAAACACCTCTGCAGCAGAGTTAAGCATTTCGTTTTCTCACAAAACGAATATTTCGCTTGAAATTTTATAATTTATCCATTAGCTTTCAGAAGGCAAATAAAAAAAGGATAACGTTGTAAATGTCTTACGGTTGCCAGAATATCCTTGCGAATCGAATTGAAATACAAATCGTATTAAAAGGTTTTGTTGTGGATCGTCCACCTATTTGTTATTTACCAAAAACCATAAACTATTTGCAATTTTTGAGAACTGTAATTCGGAAAATATGAATTCAACTTCAAACTTTCATTTTTAGTTATCAGTTTCCATTCAGGAGACATTTATTGACATCAAATGATTTCAAAACATAACCTGAGCAAACTAGTTAATATTTTCAGATATTTTTCTTTATTTGATTTTACACAACGTAGGATTGATATTGTTTGGTTCTATTGTACATCCGAACAAATTAAATAATCCCATAATCAAATACGAGGTATACATCAAAGTTTATTACTGTGTAAGGTATTACTTTGTTCAAATTGATGTTTCTCCGATAGCAAAATGTTACGATTACAAACTAAATTTCAGTTATCCATAGCAAAATAAACTGAAATCGCATCTGGCGAACACTTTTTGTATTAAAATTGGTGAAGTGAAAATGATAATAACATCAAACATTTTTAGCGGCCGTTTCCACCTAACAAAAGACGACATTACGAGACGCGAGTGTCCTCAAGGCCAAGTGAGCAGTGTCTGAAAAAGCATTAGGTCCCCAACTTAGACTGTGGACTCCGATCAGTGAATATACGGACTATATAGTTGCGTCATGGACTGTTAAATGAAATACTTACTTATGTACTTCATCCAATTAGTGGAAGAAATTCATCATTGTTATTTGAAAATTTGCAACTTTGGTTGCTGTAGAAAATCACAAATAAATCTCTGCCAACATCTTAAAACGTCCTCAGTTTAGTGTCGTGTTTATGTGTGATTAGTACTTGACTTCATCCAGATACATTTCAAAGTTAGTTTTCATAAAAAAAAAAATATTAACGTTCAAAATTTGGTTGGCTAAGTGAAACTGTTATCATTTGAAAGCTATAGTAAAACTTAAAGATTTACGAAAACATTTGAGTTAAGGGAAAACAAAGGAGATTGTCTATCTTGGAATCATTGTGTATTTGAGTTCCGAAGCGGGTCCACCAAATCGTAACACAGTATGAGTAAATCAAATCCAACATCAAGATATATGAAAACTATATTTCCCTGAACGCCGGTCATATTTATTGCATCCTTTGAAGTTTTCAATTGATGTTGACTTCGAGTGTTTGTGTTACGCACAATTTCAACTGGGTTTTCTGAATCTGTTTCGAAATCGACGTCAATGCTCTCTTTGCGAACCGATTGTAGCGTAACCCCAACTGCTTAAGACACAAATGACGCCAAACGAACACACCCAATACGATTTCTGCATTGAAGTCGGATTTATTAAAAATGCCAACACTTTAACAGACATTCATTAAATTACGTTTAATTAACAAGTGATAAGGCCGTAATAGATTTGGATTATGGCAACACCAAGAGGAGAGAGAGAAAAACGCCAAGTAACGACCAGGAGTAAAACTGTATGTGTGTGTGTGTATGAGTTTTTGCATGGGCACATGTTCCGGATGACGTGTGTGTGTGTATTAAGTTTCAAATCAACTAAACATATGTGGTCTTATCTCCCTATGATTTGACGTCTGACAACAGAATTTTTTGTCTGTCATTCACATCTACGATTTCTTCTTGATGTGGTGCTGACATCGATGGCAGGGCCCACAACGTCCCACTAGGCTGCTGCCATCCATACCAACCGGAGAGTAGAGAGTGCAACAACTACGGCGAATCTGACAAATTCGTAGTTCATGTGATTGTACGAACGCCCATACGTTGGAAATTTAAATGACAGTCTCAGCCTCTATGAAAGGGCGTCGTAAGTTAGTATGTGTGTGTGTGTGTGTTGGTGAGGACCTTTTCGCAGCAGCCTAAACGTTGCCACAATTATGTGACAATGGCTTGGTATAATTTGACACATGCTCGCAATTGCACATGTGTACGCATCATTCCTACGCTTGACACATGGCGTACAGATTACATTTTGTATGGCATCTTTGTGATTTCTTGCCCTCTGCTTCGTCCTTCCTCTTCCTTTGGCGCGGAATGCCTATGACACAAAACAAAGTTTAAGTAGTTTTTGGAAAAGTTTCCAGGGGCGCCGCACATTTCGCTCATCAAATACGAAGACGATGACGATGACGACGACTACGATTGTTCGCATTTATCTGAAGAACAAAGATACACTCATTAATTATTTAATAGGTTTTAATACTACAAAAGTGCAGTGCACGCAGGATGGTCGGAAGGATAAGGAGCAGAAATGAAACTTGTGACACTTTCCTTTTGTTTCTTCTGCTGCAATGTTAAACTATTGCGAATCCTTTTGCAAACTTGTCTCTCTCCACTCCTTTGATGCGTTGTTTTTGTTGTAGTTTGTGGTGGCACAGAATACGTATTTTGGTGTTCTTTTTTTTTTTGTGGGCTGTGCACGAGTATGTGTGTATTTTCAGTGTAAGTGACAAATTGTGCTGCGTAATGGGTAATGTCACATTCTCTTCATGTTCTGTTGTTGTGTTTCTGGGGGGGGGGGGGGGGGAATTTCCATGCTGCTTTGAATGGCTGCGACTTTGCCGGAATGGCTCGAAGAAGTTGGCATTTGGTGGTTGGTTGAATGTGTCGGTGTGGCCTGGTCTGAAGTGAACTGAACTGAACTGATCTGGTATGCGTACAACATGCAATAAGCAACAATTGACAATAAAACTTCCGGCAAAACTTTTGACATTCGACAAGCATTGCATTGTTGACAGCCAACCTCAAAGGATAATGGAGAAAAATTAGAATTACAAGAATTTCTCGGCACGGAATTCTTGTTATTTGTTTGTTTCGACTCAATGCCGGCACTCACCACACAGATGGCTAAAAAAAAGCGATGGAGTAAATGGGGCAATTTCATTGTACATGGGTGAATTCTTCAGTTGCGACACACAACCATGTAGTTCCCCTTTTGCAGTAGTTCCCCTGTATGTCCTTTTAAGAAACAGTAAACCTAAAATCACCTTTATTGATTGGATGTATAGGTTAAGTGATATCTTTCCATTAAATAAATTATTTCAAGCGCCCCGGTAGGCGAGTTGGTAGCGTGCTTGCCTATCAGCTTGGGGGTTGTGGGTTCGATTCCCACCAGAGGCTTTGGTCTGTCGCTGCAAAAATCTAAACATATGGTCTGTGTCACCCGGTTTACCCTTGGACCCAAAAATTAGAATATAAATTTACTTTGTATTGTAATTAATAATAAATAAATAAATAAATTATTTTAAAATTAACACTGTCAACTCTCATGCGAAGTTGTTAGATAGGAGGGTGGAAATATATATAGAGAGAGAGAGAAAAGTAGGTGATCGGAAGCAGGTCACAACTGGTTGGTAAGGAATAATCCAAAGATTAAGTGATATATATATAGATATACTTTATATATCTATGCAATATATCACCTATATAAATCCTTTGACCCCATAGAAACCTACAAAATTAACCTCTACTGGGTCGTATCATCCAACTGAGTCTGTAACTCCACACTGAGGTGAAAACTCATTGCGATTTGAACGGTAAACACCGGCCACCGCTAACTAAAACGAAGGACATCTCCCAATTAAACAGGACAAACATTCAACGGGCTCCTAGTCAGTGCCCATTGACCATTTGTTACGATGTATTGCTTACGATTCTTTCTCAACTATGAATTCCACATGAATGTTCCAATGCCTGCATTACCAATGACCAACTTATTACACAGGCAATTGGTACTCGATATTAGAAGAATGTTGGTATGGTCCTTTATACTTCAATAACTCGTAATTGTAACAGATTCTTCCGATCATGAAGTATAGAAATCGCGAACCGCAATAATCAACTCTCACATATATCGTATATGTTCACATACGTGTATATTGTACATATGTATATAAGTATGTTTGATGAAATTGCAAATCCAAATTGTTCATACAACTTTGATTTATGAACGGATTTGTTGGCAGCGAGGGCAACAGCGCTGCATGAACATAAATCAAAATCGCAAATGACCAATTAATATATTATTAAAATGTCCAAATACAAAATGAAATTTAATTTTCTAATGACACCGGAGAAACCCGATTAAATGACACATAGCACATCATTTGATCCCCAGCAATTTTATGTTGTTTGTGAAACCACAACGTAAACCGACTAAAGCTTCCCATTCCCCAAATAAATACACACTTGCACAAATAACTAACAGGGTATGTGTGTGTGTGTGGGTGTGAGTGTATGACTGAGTGTGTGGTAATGTATAATAAAAAAAAAAAGGAGAGCACAGTATAAAATGTGTCAAACGGGGCACAGATGCACCCTATTTCAATTTAATAACATTTCAGTTCGTAGTACGACAACCGCAACATATTTAAAACGCAACCGCTTTTATGCACTCACATATTAACCCATTCAACCGCAACATAATTTTCACGATTGGCATATATTATGCCACCACCAGCACCACCACATGTACAGAAGCACACATACACACTGAATGCGTATGTGAAAAGTAAATGACCGACCGAAATACAAAGGAGCCGAGTCCACTGACTTGAATGAGCCCAAAAAAAAAAAAAAAAAAAAAAAACCTACAAACACGATGCTATGTCTTTGTATTCCGGTATACGAAACCAGGAATGGTCGGTGGTTTAAAAGTGTCACAGTCTTTTGTTTGTAACTTATGTGACATGTATGGTTACTCACACACATACACACACCCACTCACACTCATGTCCATACACCTAAATGAAATGTGAAAAGGACGCAAGTGAAGTCCTTTCCGCCCACATATTCACAACTATCTACAGTTTGTTTTGATAAGGATTTTCGATAAACTGTTTCCCCCACAGCTCCACATTTATGTAGGTAATGGTAAAAAAAAAACAGAAACCGAAATCCATCAAATAGAATTTTGACTTTTCTGGGCCATTTGGAAGCTGTTCATAATTACTGCTACGCAGTAAATGGACATACACACACCATGGAGCACTTATTTACCAGTTCATCACTTGACCAATTTGTCCACTTCAAGGGTGACACAACTCGAAATTTTCATTTTTTTAGAAAATGCGAAAAAACTGTTCTTTTGATGACTTCTGCACGGTATTAACACAAAAATTCGATATTTTAACAACATATGAGCCTTGTGATGCTTTCGTTTCCACATTTATACGTGTATGTACGTATCCCAAGACAATATGAGGGAGCCACATATGTGTTCGCTAATTCCTCCCGAGTGGGAAACAACTCTCAAATTGTTCCAAAGTCGAAGCAAGTATCGTAAAATATTATGTATATAGGGAGTAATGAGAAATACTTTGGACAACTCCACAGCCGACTACAATCACACTTGAGAGCCGTGATCAGTGTGCCTGTTTCCTCCTCACAAAAAATGGATGTGGCAATCTGTTGCATGGCCACCACCTACATCGCCTGGCTTGCCGAAAATAGTATGGTCGAATGATGAGAAGAAGTATGTGCAGTTTATAAAAATCACTTCAAATAATATAAAACAAAATGATTTTTGAATAGACTCGCAGCGACTTGTTGGTCTTCCAATGAGTACAAGTTTAAAGAGCTGAATATTTTAAAGATGTAAGGGATGAACACACAATACAGCAGTACTGTATATCTGTGGTCGAATTTTATTATCACTTTACATCACATACACGTACGAGCTGAACGGTGTATCTTTACTATTGTGGCATGAAATGCACAGGCAGACGGACATGTTTCACATAGGGCCAGCGAACAATATTACCATTTAGAGGTCTTAGAGGACAAGCCCACTACATTCCATGGTATTGCAGAATATCTGTTTAACAATGCTTATGAAATATACACGAATTAATTGGGAATTCTCTTGGTTCCAAGAAACATAAGCTAAGCATTGATTCAGCTACTTGGGATCTTCCATTTCACAGATTTGTATGTACATCAACAATTTTCCAATTAGTTTAAACTGCCACTGAATGGAGGAATCACTGAAATTACGTGAATTCATGTGGTACCACAATGAAACCAGTTAAACGAGTCCGGTACGAAAAAAAAGTATGCCCGCTCTTGGTTGATTGAGGGAATATTTTACTTCCGTTAATCATATTCGGATACGTTTAAATAATCTACTCGTATACAGTCACACATCTGTACATACATGTACACATAAGCCATGAATGGCACAACACTTCCATTCACTTTGCAGGCGCTACGACACATTGCGGTCGGTTGTACTTATTCTGTTCTGGTCACTTTTTCCTTGGGCGGAAAGAAAGTCACCATGTTTGTAGTGGCACGTAACGCATAACAACCAGTTTTCCCTGTTGAATCCCCTGACTTGTTACACAAACATGAGTTCCCGGACCTAAGAATTCCACATGACGGTGGTGACGAAGTCGACGGCAAGTCGGACAATGATGATGTCGATTATTATTGAAAGCAGCGATGACCCAACATGAGCGGCGACAACCAATCAAAAAAACATTATTACTAACAAATAGCGGATATCGGTATCTCATTGTCCGACCGTCCGTCCAACCGCCCGTCTGTTCCTGTTTGAGCTGCTTCCATTGATTTTCTAATCATTATGACTTTGTTGTGTATATGACATAAGCGACAATGGGAACAACACTGGCAGTTACATCAACTAAATAGCCATTTAGTTGGTGTTGTATTCCAATACGACAACATGGACAAAGACAACACAAGGAAGCAACCCAAATCAATTCCATGGCACATTACGCCCCACAAAAGACCGAAACAGACATGGCAGACACACAAACAAACAAACGCACAGTGTAGCTCAGCACAAGACGCAGCAATCACATTCATTTTCGGTGTTCTGTTCTCGAATTAAGTGCGGCCTTAGATTCAATTCCCCAACTACAAATCACAAATCTGTCGGTTATCTTTGCCGTCACCGACACAGCAGCGGTGGTGGTGGCGGTGGCGGCAGCGGCAGTGCCCTGCATTTGGCTTTAATTTGTAGGCCGTTTCTTGTCAATTTCAAATGGTCTGTTTAATGTACACTGTTCGAGTGTTCAAGCGACATCGTAAATTTTAAAACGAATACACTCTCGTGTATATTTTGCAAATAAAATAAAATTGAAATGTTTCCACTGAAAGAGCAAGAGACGCAGCTCCGCCGGCTCTTTGGTCTGCCACAATTTTTTTACGACCCCGACAACTCCGTCACGACACGTGGGCGGGCAGCGGACTGACTTCGGCAATGACAGTCTCGTTTCTCCGAATTTATTCTTCTTCATTACTGTGCCTGTGAACGCCTCTAAAAACGCAAAGTGAAATAAATGGTCAATAAACTATAGGCCCCAAGAGTAATAGTGGCATGTTTAACGGCGCCTGTTTGTGTAATAAAATTGAATTATAATGAAATATTCACATAAATACAAGAGGCAGAGACTGAGAGAGAGAGAGAACTGTAAGCAGTCGGACAATTTTTGATAAGTGGATGTCACCGGAAATGAAGCTGTGTTTCGTTTGGTAGAAACAGATATGACAAAAGCTAAGGTGACCAACCAGCGGATGTCAACAGATCGAAGTGATAAAAAACGGTGTAATCGGAATCATAAACGATGACTTCTGATAGCATGAACTAGGAATACCAGTATTTATGTTAAAGCACAATTCACTTAGACCAAATCTTAATTGGTGAAAACTCGGTAAATTTATATCAATAACCGTGTTACGAATTGTAATTAAACTTGGCAATCTTCAATCGAAGGTAACTGAAAGAAGCTCCGACCATCAGGACAGGCTATAAACACAGTTTATAGCTGCAGACACACTAAGGTTAAGGCTGGGTTAAACTGAATCAACAGGAACAGTTATTAGATCCTGCCAATGTACGTGAGGTTCTCAATATGACTGGCATGTTCAGTGAGACCGCGATAGGGTGTTTTCTAAGCTTCACGAAAACTATCATTATCGATAACTGTGTTGTGACAGCTGATACTGTAAGACTGTGATGATATTTCTGCTCAGTATGGTTTGGCAAGTCATCATGAATCGTTGAACGCCAGAAGAACGAAATCTGTTTGCCAAAGTCATAGAGCACTTCTTCCATTGTACGGTCAAGGTCAACACAATCGGGTAGCAAGGTACGTCAATAAGCCAAATTGCAGTATTTGGAGTGAAGACAATTCTCAAACCGTTAACAAATCACCATTACATCCATTAAAATTGACTCTGCAGAACGGTTTAAACGCTGGCGGCATAATCGATGAAGTTTCAGCTTGAAGAGTATGTAGTTGATAATCGGTTGAGACTCTATGACCCATAGGATGGGTCCCAACCCCACATATCATATAGCTGGTCGTCGTATTGTGACGTGCCCTAGTGCAATGCTACAACGTCGTTAAGACCATCTGGAATCACATTAAATTTCGACATTGATGTGAAATATATCCGAACAATTGACCCTTTTGTCCAGGTGGTTGGATGCATTTTCCATCTCGTCTTGTGTGAAAAGGGCCTGCACATATATCGGACATACCTCAGCCAATAAGTTTCCTTGTTTTCTACAAATTTATGACTAACCGCAGGTCAACAATGAGGGGATTTCTGGCATTCCCTGGTGTTCGCGATTATCACACATGGAAGCCATGATCAATCCCAGGTAAGAACGTGTGGTATTTCTCAGTGCTTGTTTCACATCCCGAAGCGGAGATATTTCAATCGCTCACATCTCACCGATTTGATAAAAAATGTACAGTTTCTTCCTTAAAGGATGAAGACATATGGAAGACACATGTCAGATGGCGTAACAACATATTAGTCATACGAAACTGATTTTCATCGGAACACTATTTGAATGGACATCGTTAATGAGACTCGATAATTCGAATCCGTAGCTCTGTTATTTCGATCGACAAGCACACATGAGTTGCGGCCGAACACCCACGTATTTCAATTGCATTCACGGCTGATTGTTGCAGACACAACAACCAATCAACATTTCTGCAGCAATAAATAATTAATTTAACAAATGGAACTTAACAAGTGCAACATTAGCCGATTTTTTTCTTGTCATTTTCAATTGAACTTTGCTTTGAAGTGCAGTGACCTTTGCAACAAAAACGACAACATCAGCCAACAAACAAAAAAAATGAAGTTGGTTGCAAAATAGAAAAGCCCGCAGACCGAGCAAGGGAAACAGGTGCAGACTTGTGGATGATGCAGGCATTAAAAACAGACGCATGCATGGAATGGAATTGTTTTAGTACATCATCCATTCACAACAACAGCCAAACACGAACATCAACACACTGTTGTTGTTGATTTGCATAAACAAATGTTGAAATCGTTGTTGCTGCTGCTGCTGCTGCTGTGCAGCATACAACATGCCAAGCCATTCATGCTCGTTGCAGTCTTTAGTCTTTGCTGATTGCTCTGACAGAGTCGCTCTGCATTCTCTGCTATGCTGGGAATAATCAGACACACACACATAACACAAGAAATGGGAAAAATAATTATTTTAATGTATGGCAGGGCCTGGACGGCCAACTAGCGGAGGGCAGGAGAGAGATGGAGGAAGGTAGGGATGGAAGGAAAGAAAGAAAGCAGGACAGGAGGACGAAATGAAAAATTGAAATTATGCATTCCAAATGTTGCACTTACCAAAGCAGACGAAATGATGATTTTTAATCCAATGCAGCGCATGCTGATGATGTTGTCGACGGCGAGAGTGCTGATGTTCCTCCGGTTGCTGCTCGTGATGATGACTGTGGTAATGTTGTTGCTGCTGTTGTTGTTGTTGTTGATAACGTTTCTCCTGATAGAGACGATGACAATGCTGACATGCATTGCTCGAAGCTGCAGCTGCAGCTCCAGTTCTATTTGTTGGTAACGCAAAAGGCGTCTGCACAGTATCTGACGATGAGTCCATGTTGCTCGACAGTAACAACCAACAGCTGGACTTAGAGTGGGGAGATCTTCTTTGGAATAAGTTTTCTGTTGCTCTTCCTGAAATGGTGTGCAAGAGCAGTTTTTGTTTTGGTTTTTGTTATTTTTGTTTTTTGTGTTCTTTTCTTAATGCGACCGAAGTATAATTGTTTTGTCGATGTACTGACAAGTGAGCAGTACTCGCAGCAGTAGTTAGTGGCGACAGTGGCAGAGTGACAGAGTGGTAGTGGTTGAGTTGTTGGCTGAAGCAGTAGCAGTAGCAGTTTGTGGCTTGATTGGTAATAGCTCTTATGCTGTTTTTGTTTTTGCTTTTAACGTTTTGAACGCTTTGGTTTTTGTTGGTGTCTTTGGTAGAAGAAATGCTAGGAGCGACATGTGATGATGATTTGCGATGATGAGAACATCATTATTCACGCACATACACACAGTGGCAAAAGGAAATAAGAAACGTTTTAATTCCGTTTTCGGGCTGCCGCTGCCGCACTTGTAATCCTCGTGAAGCTGAAATAACAAAGTTTGTTTTTGTTTTGCTTTTGTGTTTGTCGGGTCGGTTGGTTGGTTATCTTTGGTTGTAGATGGGGATGTCGTCTTTTTGTTGCCTCCGGGGGGAGGGGAACACATTTAAAATTGAAATGTCGATGCTGTTGGCATTTCTGACATTTTATTAAGAATTCCTTTTGGTTTTATTTTTAGGATTTGCATTACCGCCTGTCCATTTTCGACGTGCTTAAGCATCGACGATGTGCTGCTGAGTCACAGCATAAAGCAGAGCCATAGGGCAGTTACAGTTCTTTGCACTACCGGCACGGCCATTGACCGACCAACTTTTCGGTTACTCCGTTTTTCACTTTTTCTGCTCTTCAGTTCTTCTTCAGTTTTGTGTCGTACTTCAGTTCAGTTGAGCTCAACTCTTCTCAGTTTAGTTCTGTTCCGTTCCGTTCAGTACAGTTCGTTTGTGTTTTATTGTTTACGGTCATAAAAAACGCCTTTTTATAGACATTTCAATATGATGCTGTGATGCCTTTGCCTCTGCTAGATGCTATCCTTGGCAACGCGTAAATCCGAAACCCATCAAAATATACGAAATCATCGACTCATGTGGGGGTCGTCGGCGAGACCTCAGCAGCACTCACTCCTCCGTACGGGCATGTATGTATGTGTAACATACGAACAACATATGGATGACTGTGTTGGTGTCCAGAACGGGGCTTATGTTTATTTCAACTTGTGTTTATTTTTATGCCACAATTTGTACTTGTGTTTGTGCCCGCCACCAGCTCCGTTTGTATACGAGTGTGGGTCGGAGTGCGTGCGTGTTGGTGGGTGTTCGGCTCTAGGATCCCTTTTGATTTAATGCTTACATCAGCTGAAACTATCCGAGTTGCTAATTAAGACCCATAAACGTGCCACAGCCTACAATCTAATATAAAACATTACCGACACACTTGTGTTGCACAGTTAATTTGTTAGCGCGTTGTTGTTATTCCTTTGTAATTCTTTGTTTTTTTTTTTTTTTTTGTTAGGTTTCTTTCCATACAGCGTTAGGGACAAAAAGGACTCGTTTCTATTTTAATAAATGCTAAGCAAGTACGCAAACTTTTTGTATCCTTTGTGTGTTTCGTTTACGTGTTTTTCTTTTTGTTATATTGTACTATCATCATTATATTTACCCCACAAAAAAAAGGGGAAAACAAATAAGGAAAATGCGAAAATTTTCACTGTTTCACATACTTCCTATTCGTTGCTACTTTTCTTTTTTGCTCTACGCATTTGTTTCTTCTCACAAAAGTTGCAGGATTAGCGCGACCGTACACAACGACTACGACCACAATAATCGCATAGGACGACCAAGAAGGCGACACATCACATCATCCCAGTCTTGGTACGTACACAAAAAGCTCTGAAACTCACATGGAAACGTCGTACCGACCAGACCGCATCACTAACGAACGTTTAATAGCCTCATTCACATCATCCAAATACCAAGAATTTGTTCGATTTTGCACCGAAAAACAACACTCACTATATTTTGGCTGTGGTGCTCTTAAACAATCATTTCCATGAACTTTTTTGCATTTATTTTTCACTTGATTTTTTGCGTATTTTATCACGTTTCTTTTGCTTATCACTTTCGAAGTTTTCCTCTTCCTTGCGGGGGGAGGAATTTTTTGTAGTCGAATCTTTTTGAAGGAAGAAGTTGTGATGGTTGGTGTAATTTTTTTTTTTTTGTTTTTCCCACTTGGATATTGAAAGCAAAACGAAATGAATGCGCGTAGCTCAGTTGAAATGACCGTCAATACCGATTCAGAGCTAAAACCGAACTAACGGCAATTTCCGCATAGGCATTCTCAAAACTCGAAACTGCAGCGCAACAGCTAAAACACACTTGTACGGCTCTCACTTACCATATCGAAGGCACTCACAGCACACCAACACAGCGACGAAGTCGCACTCAAAAGAGTTTCAACGTGTAAACGCACGCATTAAAACACTTGACAAGAGTTACAACGAACAACGGGAGGCTGTGGATAGCATTGAGAGCGAGAGTAAGAGCGCGTGAGACGCATATGCGTCCAATAAGTGGTAACTGAGGAGAGAACAGCCTACCCGAACAGCACACGCTACTGAGAGCACGAGAAACGTATACAACTGGAGAGGTGAGAGCAACAAAGCACATGTGTTGGTCTACCTCACCGATATATGGCACATTCGCCATGTCAGCCATGTGCAATCCATAGCAATTTCACTTTCGAACGAGTCAAACTGGAAATGTTCTCTGTTTACACTCTCTCACATATTCAGCCCAGTGACCAGTGTTTGCTGGCGCTCGCAGACAATGCACACCAGTGCGCAATGTCCGGATGAAGCTGGAATTCAGCCGACCATCACAAGTGTGTGTATATAAACAAATATTGAAAAAACCATTTGTATGTAGGTGAACTGATACTCCACTGAAAAGTTTTCGCGTACACACACATATGTATGGCTGTGCTTCCCGTGAGCAAATGGAGTTAGGAGGATATTAATGAAATTCGAATCCAATCTCGATTGCTTTTTCCGCATCCCTTGTGACAGCTCTACCAGTTAATTGACAAATATGTCACTACATACCTGACCTCTCCCTCCAATTTCGTGTGCCAGAGTTTCTCTCCGCGGATAGGATGTCTTTCGACTGTGTTTGGTCAGTTCTCTCACAAAGAGTCGCACAAGACTCGCGGGCACACCGTCCACAGTTCTGGGCATCAAAATATTGTTTGGCGAATCTTTTAATCCTCCCGACCATTATTATTTCAATTATCGCATACTATTTATTACGGTGGACATATGTTGCGTATCGTGTAGAGAGCTCTTGTTAGTCATCTATTATGAATTACGCTTCTCCGCACACACTCTCGAATGTACACATATTCGCCGAAGCACACACGCACGCACTCGAGAATTGCGAGTATGTGGCGTCGTAGTGAGGAGCAAATACTCCAAATGTGTAGAACTTCTTCAGATGCGAGTTGCGAGTGTTTAATGTTGCGTTGGTCATGTGCACGTGAGGGTAAATAGATGAATGTTTGTGTGTACAACAATGTTCATGTACATGCAAATGTACGCACGCAAGCTACTTGTCCGTAATATTCAAACGTAAACATTGCTTTTGGTCCCAACAACAACAACAACAACAAAAAACAAGAAATAATGTTGAATTCCCAGCTATTTATGTTCGTGCATATGATGTGTGCGTGTGTGTTTGTTACGTATAATTTATTTTCACATTTGTCGCAAGCGGCAGAGGCAAAGGAGATGTCGTGCGAACAGCCACCCGTACACATCTCAATAACGGCATAATGTTCATCGTATTGAGCTACGGATTTCAGACATGTGTATGTGAGAATGTACAAATGTCTTTCGATTGTACATACGAGGGCGGTCTGAAGTATAATCGGTCAAATCGATACTAATTATCCCAGATGTCCTTCCTCAAATGGTGACTTCGGTCAACAATTTCTGTTTGACAGCCAGGTAAACGGCGTTACATGCTTTAGTTAGTCATATAGAGAAACCTATATGGGTGTTTCCAAAGTAACGGTCGTTACCGATTTTCGGTGATTTTTTAAATAAAATTCCAACCTAAGAATATATGTCAGGAGGATTGCTTAATTTTGGACCTTCGAAAGTTCAAGCATCGGTAGCAGCCAAAAGAATTCATAAAAAATCTAATTTCAATACTTTTTTTGACCATTAAAAAAGTAACGGTCGTTACTTTATAAATGTGCTGTTTTCAAATTTCGGAAACAAATATCATGTATTGTAAAATTTTGCACAGGATGTGTCAAGTAAAAAATCTCATTAAATTCTTTGTATGTTTTCTTTAAGTAATAGGTTTATTTTCAAATCAAAGAAAATTAGTTCCCAAAAAAAAATGTTTTTAAAAAGTAACGGTCGTTACAATATAAAAAAATATACGATTTTTGTGTTTGAATTCATTTATTGTGGGTAACAAAAAAAACATATATTTTTGTTAGTATAAAGAAAATTTAAGTTCATCCTTCGGAAAATGACAGATACATTTGTTTTGTGTAATATTAGCGGAAAAATACATAACAAATAATAATTTTATTTTTGAGCTGTAAGGGGTCATTTTTTTTTGGAATTACCCATATACCACAAGGAATACACTCTTATTCCAGCAGGATGGATAAAAGCGGAATTTTAACTTTCGCTAAGGCGTATAACCTTCACCCTGGTCATTGGTCATGGAACGATTTTACGGAACCTGCAGCAATACACACGAGATGTGGACCCACTGCAAGTTTTGTAAAGAACTTCGCCACACATATCCTCGACCGGCAGGACTAGAAGGACCGTATTCCAGATTAAAGAAATGATATTAGCTTTAAACAGACAGTTCTAAACCAAATGGTCGAGTAGGCTTCGGAAACTACTCAAAGGTATTGTCGCTATAACCAGGGCTGTGGAGTCGGAGTTTTAACAACAAGTTAATCTGTTAATATTTTTTTTATATTAGAATTTTTTTCGATAATATGAAAAAACGATGTTTTGTTATAGAAACGCTTAAGTCGGAGTCGACACGGGAGTCGGACTCGGCCACAGACCTGCTTAGGCCCATCGATTAAACTGGCAGATCATTGTAGCGCTTTTCAGAGAGAAATCATACCATCGGAGAACTAACTCAGTGGCTGGGGCATAACGTCATAACCGTATAACTTCCACATGTGTTAATAAGTTCTACAGGAAACGGCATCCCGTGGCTTTGAACTAAGTGTCTCTAAAAGAACAGCTACATATAGTTAACGTAACCATGTAATTCAGACACTGATTCTGAATTGATCGGTAAAATAAAATGTTGTTTTTTTTTAATTGGATCTTTAGTCTAAATGTTGATAAACCCGGAAATTTATTTGTTTCTGCCGTAAATAGATTATATCATTAATTTCCATTAGAAAATATGGATTTAAAAAAAAACAATTGACTCAATTTAACAATTCAGAATATATAGCAGACTTCCATTAATTAAGATGGGCGCAAAATGGGGCGCCGGGGTGTTAATGAAATAAAAAACTGTTTACTGCAGCTGTCATGAAAGCAAGTATCAGTCTGATACGACCAGTACGGATGAGTATTTGTTGTAAATAAACGAATACGTACCTGGTCGCTGGTTTTACACACGTAGACGAACAAATGGCCACAAACCTCATCCTCTTGTATCAGCCAAATTTGTGGTCATGCCGGACAGAGAAGAGGGGCGAAGATATCAATGATAAGTTTTACGAGTGCCAGCAGCCGTCCTGGGTTGACAGGGAAAACATATATGGTCCGACCGTCGCACAGAGATCCTGAATCCAATTCTGTATAAAATAGGTTGTAGGCAAAGAGTGGTGGTCAGATATATTTTAGAGATATTCAAAGTTTATTACATTTAGTAATTTTCGATTTTAGGATGAAAGACATTTTTTACACATTTTGACGTAATTGTTCCTCTTTCGTATTAAAAATTATTTCTTTGCATATCAAAAATGTTCACCTGTTTCTATTGCGAACAACAGTATGACTTTGGACCAACAGAATTTGTTTGACTCAAACGGATTTTAAGAAAGGAATACCAATTTTTGCTGGGTAACTTTTTCCCGCCCGATTCCATAATGTATGCAATTCTACACACTTCTATAACTCGAATCACTATTAACCCGTAGAAAAGTTGGATTTCCGGAGACTTTGGAATCTCCTTAACTGTCACTGAAAGTTCCACTGTAATCCCTCTGTCCTAGCCTACAACCTTTTTTTTACAGAACTCAAAAATGTTATAGACTTTTGGACGATGGGATTGGATGCTGGACCATTGTTCATTGGGTCGCGAGACCCATAAGCCACCATGGCTGTTACCTGATGGAAAGACGATAAACAGAATAGATCACATTGTGGTAGACGGAAGACATGCATCCAGACTGGCGGACTACCGCCTCGTAACAGTCAAAGTACCCTCTCGGTTAAGTGCAGCAAAACACCAAAAGAAAGTTCGAAGCTGCAATTGCAACCGCCAGCCCAAGCCTACTCCATGACGTTATCTCACATTCACCTATAAAAACTCTCCTCCACCATACGATGATATCAGCGAACAATTAAAACGCGTATGCCCAATAACATGATGAAGATCTTTAAGGTGACAAGAGCTGTGTTGGAGCGATACAGAGATTTAAAAAGGCCGGAGATTCGTACATTCTGGAGAAAGACGAGAAATAGGCTGAAAGCAATATGGGTAGATTGAGGTATGTGGAAACAGAAATTCCTATAGAAAATTATACCAACGAGTGAAACATTAATCGAAATACTTGGCTAATGGCCTAATTTAAAATAGAGATGGAAATGGAAATCTGTTGATAGGCACTCCGAGTGTGCTGAGGATTTAGAAACAACTTTCCTCCAGCTTGTTAGCAACCGAAACATCTGGTAATGACAACAACCCGTCACTAACCATAAACGATGATGTTGAAGGTCCAACCTAACTCAGATGAGGACGAAGCAGTAATTAACTTAGAACAACGAGGCCGCAGTTGCTGATGGAATACCTATAGAGCTGTATACAACCGGAGGAGATGTGCAAATAAGGTGTATGTATCAGCTAGTCTGCACCCTCTGGAAGAATACATCCAAATGTTAAGAAAAAGACAGTTGCAACATCGGCATTGCCATGCATACGGCCGAACCCATCAAGTAAAAGTTACTAAAATCGTTAAGATTTCTGTATTATTTTCTCTACAAACAACCGATTTTGGTACCGAATTCTGTCAGACTTCTTTACGAAAACGCAGAGGGTTGTCAGAATTTATAAAGATTTGTCGGCGGAAATTAGATTACGCAAATTCTTCAGTCCTATTCTGCGACATTATTTGATGAGGGAACATTTTGTTTAAGTATAGATTTTAATATTGTTTTGTGGCTTGGAGATTGCTCTTATACTCGTAAAGTCGCTAGCATTTACATAGGTTTATTACCAGGTTTCAATCCAGAGTTTACGGTCGCCCACAATATAAATCAAAACCAAAACTCAAAATCATACGGATGCGTTGCTTTCTGAACAATTTTAGAAGTCCTAGATATTTGGTAGCTAATAATTTGGAAATTTTTGGTGACTGGGAAGTGTTTGCCAATCAAGTGTGTATATGAAAGTTCTTAGTCGTTGTTCTTACTTGTTGAATATCCTCTCACAATTAAATAATCAAACATTTTAAACTATTTTTCCGTGCAAAACTATTGAACGTGACGTTGCCCGATGCGTTTTACAAAATATAGCGATGGGTCCAAAATGAATCGATGTATTAAAAGTATAGCGAACATCGTAATGTCGAGCGTAGCCTTAAAGCAAAGACAAACAACTCGACAAAGCTCAGCGACGACTGTATGTGCAATAGTGTTTGTGTATGTGACACGTGTGTGTTTGCCGGGATCGGTCTGAGTGCCATTTTATTGGTATGGTTTTCAGTTGTGTCATTTTATTATTATTTTTTTTTATGAAAGCGTGACCAACGAAAGTCTTTCTACAACTACAATTTGTGTGTGCGTGTGTTCACGCGTAATACACATGCATTCGCAAGCAGGCATGCAATGGACTTCCGTAGGCCTTGCCACAACATATGAAACGGATGCCTTCATTCTCCCTTACAAAGTCCCTCCAAGGATCCTTGTCTTTTATGTTTTGTTTGCCATCAACCAAAATAGATCAGCAAGAAAGAAACTTCAAATCCCAATTCTCCTTATTTTGACATGATCTTTGAAAATGGATTATTTCACTAGATTATATCTTACATTCAAACTTTCCAGCTGGCTTGCAGACTAGTATTCGAAAAAGAAGTAAGCTTTTTGTTTGTTTATTAAAAACTGTCGATTTTGAAATTGATCAATTGTATTGCATAAACAGAACTTAGGCACTGACACTCCGGCAACCACATACTAAATCCCATGTTAATTTATTCTGAAAGAGTACATTGTAATCGACCAAGAAGAACTCAGGAAAAATGGGACCATATTGGACCATCCATTACAATGTAGCTCCCATACATCACCGTTGAATTGGTAATTTGGTAATTTGTATACTCACAGACCGGGACCTACTGTTTAAAGCCGGCTTCGAACGGCTAATGCTTATTTAGAGAAGTTTTACTTGGCTTAGAGATTACTCTCTTACTCGTAAAGTCGCCAACATACACGAGGTAGAAAAGCAGCCGCTGAAAAATGTTTGATGGTCTTACCAGGTTTCGAACTCGGGTTCTTCTGTGTGATAGTCGTACACACTGGTCTATGTTTTGAATTAAACCTCTTACAAATGTATAGGGTGTTTTTTGAGCTCCCTGAGATATTGTGTAGACATTTCGGTTCAGTGTGGTTTGGCAAGTCATCGTGGATCGTTAAATGTCTGGAAAACGCTTCCGAATTGTGCAACTTTACTTTCAAAAAACAAAAATTAATCTTTTCTCGAGCATCTTTTCTCATTTCGAGCATTTTACATAATCGCTCTACTGAGCAAGCAAGCAAGCTACGTCCATAGGCTAAATTGCCATATTTGGAGCGAAGACAACTCGGAAGCAATTAACCAATTCATTGTTTGGTTTGGTTAACACGCTGGTGGTATCATCGATCCTTATTTCTTATAGAACACACGATTACCGATTGCAATACCAATATTGATGACACATTACAAGCAAACCAGGAATTGCAATTAAAAAACATGTATACTTGATAACAAAAATGATCGATTTTCTTTCAAATATTCATTCAAAAAAATATTTGTTTGATTACAAAATTTATTGATTTTTCTGAAATGTTTGTTATCCGCATTTGGGTAGGATTGTGTTTCGAGTAGTAATATTAGTAAACGGTTTATAAAGTGGCTGGGATAGTGCATTTGTGTGGCAAGTAGGAGAAGGGATGTCATATAGCCCATAAGCAATCCCAAAGTAGTTTGGGGAATATATTAACCCATGCCACGTTTCAAAGCCATTGGTTAATTCTTTCGAAAGTTATCGGGCGATCCATTGGAAAGTCGGACGGACATGACACAAAGAACCTAAAAAACTCGTGAATCGAATTTGCTTCACAGACACCTGGGGTCTATGTGTTACACTTTTGGGTCGTATCTACTCTCCCACGCATCGAGTGCGGGTATTAATGTGAAGGAAACACAATTTCATGTGTTTCATAATAATCGCTTAAACCTTTTTCTTTTGAATAAAACGCCCCAAGTGAAAGTTATTCCCGCGAACGAATGTGACTGCAGAATCAGCAAACAATCCATTGATAAAGGAAAGCCGATGTTACTTTAATAAAATATTTACGACTTTTTTTAAATCGATTGAGCCGTGAACCAAATCTTATATAGTTCATGGGATATGTGTTAACAGTTCATGAAATGTGGTAGCTCTTCGCTACTTCGTTAGATCATGACCACATTTTTCCAGGACGTGTTGCTATATGTATCATTAGCTTAAGTACCAAACCTCATATTCACACCGTAAATAGTTCATGAGATATGTACTTCCAAATGTTGAGGTATATGAGCAGGGCCACGTCCTCTTGATATATCAACTATTCAAGTAGGCTTGGGAACCAAGGGATTCATCTACATTCTGTTTAAACTGCAAGAAAAGTAATGGTTAAATTACTTTCTTCGCTATACAATTTTGGACGTCAGCGCTTACGAACACGTCTCCTTTATACATAGGAATAGAAATACAGATAAGCCTTTCAGGCAGACATTCGCAAAGATGGAAAATTTTAATGAGTTTTGGATCTCAGCAAAGCCTGCTGGCTGGTAGTAGCGCTCAGGGACTCCGTCCCTGGACAAATATGTTTGTACTCATTTTTGTTTGTACGTAACTGACATTTGTGTCATTTCAATAGCATCAGTAAACAAAACTAAAGCCATTTCATGTGGTTATGGTTATAGAACTGTACATTTCCGGTCATATTTTCCAGAAAAAGGAAACGCGCCAACAGCCGCATGTTGTGGAGAGCGAGTGAATGTGTCCGCCTCTGCAAGTTTGTGTTAATGTTGCAACTGTTTTTTGTAGCGAATTTAATGCCCAAAGAGAGAACGTATGAATTTAATGCACAATTTTATTATGAATGCCTGTAATATATTGGATTTAGGCTTGACGTACACACATACATACATGAGAGCCCCGATACATATGTACGAACAGTATATAAACATACGTGCTGAAGACAGCAGCTACTCTAACACGGTGTTGGAATTGAGAAGAAGACGGAATAAATGATCGTAGTAAAGGGTGTTTTTTATTGAGGTATAGAACTTCGAATTGAAATAAAACACAAGAAAATCGTTTTAATGTCCATCAATTTGGCTTTATTGGAAGGATAATTTTATGCCATTAATGTTTAATAATGATTTCGCATCGAGATGAATCTCATTTTCGGCCCATACACCAAAATCACGACGCATTGCATGGTCTCGCAGCTTTAATTCTTGCACAAGCTGGATCTTGTAAGGTCGCAAGCCAAGATCTTTGCGCAAAATCTTCCATAAAGTTGATGGACAAAGCTCCAATTGCTGTGCACGGTGGCGAATCGATTCATTCGGACGGAGCTTGCGATGAACTTCGCGAACTGAACCATTACTTTCGAAATAAATTTGCACGATTTGCAAGCGTTGTTCTTTTGTCAACCTGTTCATGATGAAATGGCAAACCAAACTAAATATTAATCACTTGACAGCTGACAAAATGGCCGCCAGTTAAAAAAGTGATGCCAACTTAAAGTTCTATACCCCAATAAAAAACACCCTATAAAACTGAGTTTAAATTGGAAAATATAGATTTGAGTGATCTGGATGAATCTGACAACACCATCAGATGTATTATAACCCATGTCTTTCCGGCGAAAAAATCAACAATCAAATGTTATTGTAGTCCATTTCGGAGAAAGAAATTGTACATTCAGAACAAGAGAGAAAGTGTCAGTCGGGTAAACCTCAGTAAAAAAAACTTTCTTCAGATTAAATGTTGTTCTGTCCACAAGGAGATTGTGATACGCGCCAACGTAGGCACTTCTTTTAACACGAGCATGCAAGAGTAATTTTTTCATAGTCTGCTGATGCTGATTTTCGTCGACCCCATCCGGAGACACCCATATGGCCATATGACATGGTTTCTGCCGGAACAACGAACCACAGAAATGTATCATGAGTTCGAGTTCGTTACAGAAATTAATCAACTGGTTTTTCTTTTTTTTTCATCTTCTGAAAACGTTGACTGTCTTCTGCGTCAGGGTCTCCCATGACAATGAGAATATCTTCTCTGTATTTTATTTATAATAGATGTCAGTTAATCGTAAACGTCTTCTTCATTTCAACGCCTGCCTGTTCAGTTCTACGATGGTTAAATTGCGTAGTTCTTTTTTCTAGCAGAAAGCTCACTCCGCCGCTGCAATGGTCGTCTAGGCTTCTGCCGGTAAACAATCGGGTTGTTTATCTTCACCATCACCTTTCCATCTGCATTCAATCATAATGTAATGACACCTGTTGGAGTTTGCCGGCTTCGTTCAGGTAGCGGACCTTCCAGGCTCCAACCAGGGTTTTGCTTTTCATTTACAAGTCTATTAATTTCTAAACTGTACCTTCAAATTATATGTGCTTGCTATCGGGGTCTGAAGCGGGTGCATTTACTGCTTCATTGCAAAGAACACATTGCAATGAACAATTAGTTTGATTTAAAATCTTCTGTTGTTAGCAAGTAGGAGTTGTGGAAAAGACTGACTACCAACCATGTTCATAGTCGGCTTTGGCAGCCGCTCGCGAGGAGTCTAAACCGTGTTCCACGTTGTCCTCTGTGTTTTAAGGTAGGTAATGTCTGCGAGCAGTTTATTCGAAATTTAACAATTACACTCGGGATCAGACACAGGGATCAGCTAATAGTGGCGGACTTGAACACTCTAATTGTGCCTAATGAGTTGAATTTATTAGTAGTAGTATTATTAATTAAATTCTAATTAGCAAATCGTATGTCATACATTTCCCTTCTCTCGTCGTAGTTAATTGTAAATGTATTCCGCCCTCACCCACCGAACCACATGTTATCACAGCGCATTGTCTACGAAACAATGTCGTTTGAACGTCTTTCGGAGAATATGAATTAATTAGAAGAGGGAAGCGTGTGAAGGACCTTAATTATATTTGATCCAAACTTGAGGAGCGTGCTACAGTCATATGAATGACGTTTTGTTTTGGGTGTGTGTGTGTGTGTGTTGGTATGCGTATTAGGGTGTACTGAATAAAGAATTCGATTTGGGCTCAAACAATCAGCCTGCACTTACGGACGAGTCAGTTGTGTGTCCATCCTAATATTTACACATGTACATACGACATTTATATGTTTTAGAGATAATTTATACAAATGTGATTATAAGGAATGTCAACAAATTTCAACAGTTTCCTTTCATATGATGGAGATCATTGATTATGACAACAGTCCTTCAACACTTTCAAACAATTATTTTGATCTATGACGGAATGCTAAAATCTTGCCATAAACTCTGTTTCCTTTTTCTCTGTCCTCACTCACTCACTCACTTACTATAAAATCAACAAAATAAAAACCACAGAAAGGAGCTAAACATCCTTCTTAATACATGTAATTATGAAAATATCCAAACAGACAAGTGTGTGGCTAAGTGTCTATGACGGAGTTTCCAGTGTGTGCATGCGTATCTCAGGTTATCATCAATCCCAAAGTGTCATAAATATTCTGGCACAGACAATTGGTTAAATGAATATTTTACCTTGAGGTTTTGTAGATTGTGTTTAAAATTGCTGTTAAACTGTGCTGTGGATGTGATGTTGAACATTTCAAAAGTAGTTTATCACGCACACACACACTCACTCGCACGAATTTGTGTACACACACTGCAAGAACCCAGCGGTGCTGAGAAGGGTTTTAATACGCCTTCCAGCATCCGTTCACGTGCAGTCTACCGTATGTAGGCAAGTCAGCCTATTTTAACATCCTTTCAGTTCGATGCATAGTCCTTCCATGACATGGTCTTACAGAAGAGACAGACAAAATTAGGCCTGATAAGCAATTTTAAAATATTTCGTGATTAATAAGAAAATTTTGAAAATGCTGTTTATTTGAAACATCTACTGATCTAAAGTATGTCTGCATTCCAGTTCATTTATTCATTCGACATTCCGTGACGAGGTGGGGGAACCATTGTTTCATAGCCGGCTACGAACAGCGAACACTTTTTCTACACGCTGAAAAATACGTCTTTTTATACACTCCATCATAGGATGGAGTATATACTAAGTTTGTCATTCCGTTTGCAACACCTCGAAAGAGTGATCTGCGACCCTATAAAGTATATATATTATCGGTCAGTGTAACATTCTAAGACATTCTAGCGATGTCCGTCTGTTGTCTGTTGAAATCACGATAGAGTGCGAACGACCAACGCTAAGAAGCTGAAATTTTGTAGGAAGATGTTTTTTGCCCATAAGCAGGTTAAGTTCGAGAATGGGCAATATCGGACCAAAGGGGAAAAAGTTCCCTTTTACGGGACTAAATATATCCCGGCCATAATCAAATTTTTCAAATATTTTTTTTCACTACATCTGATTTTTTTTGGTAAAATTGTTCTAAGTTTATATAATTTATAGATGGGGAAAAAATCCCAAAAATGGGCGTGCTCATGGGTTCCGTGGACCCTTGGGGCCCAAAAAAGGGCCCATGATAAACATGCTCATATGGGTATCGAAGTGCAACGAAATTTACTCACGAACCCAAATATGCCTTTATTTTCATGATTTGGATAAAAGTTGTGATCGGGTTCCTGGGACTATCGGGTCACGAGCGGCCCAAAAACCGGCCCCTGACAAACATGGACATATGGGTATCGAAATGCAACGAATCCATGATGGAGGGTATATAAGATTCGGCCCGGCCGAACTTACTATTAAATTAAATTCAACAAAGTACAACATTTGAGTGCGAATAAGTGTGTATTTGCAACTGTTTTAGTAATTTTTTTTCTGCATTTACGAAAAATTTATATGTGTTTGAGGCGAACTTGTTTGCTGAAATTTGTTAAAATTAAATTTTTTGTATAATATACATACATACATGCATATTATAGGCGAGTTGGTAGCATGCTAGCCTATCAGCGAGGGGGTTGTGGGTTTACCCTTGATCACAATAGTAGAATATAAATTAACTTTGTTTTGTAATTATTATAAACGTCGTCAGCTCCAACTATTGAATGAATGAAACTATTTAATGAAACAAATAAAATACAAGTTTTATATGAGAGTAAATTTTGTTGGTACAGTATATAGTATAGTATATAAATAGTACATAGTTCATGCAATACCATTAACATTGTATTAGACCGAATAATATTGCCATTCTCTTCGGAGTTTTCCTTTTTCAGTAACTAGCGCCTTAATGTCCCTTTGACTGTTTATGGATTCACGAGTTTCGCGATTGTTCTTTGCCGTTGCGTTTTCTGCTGTGTTGAGAAATTTTGTTAAAAAATTAGGAAAATGGCTTTGAAAAGACAAGCTGGAAAAAAAGAAAGGTTTTTCACAGCACTTTTAATGTAAGTGCAACCTCTGTAAAAAGTTTACATAGTACGAGTATTCTTGTCAAGAATTTGATGTTTTCAGCTTGGAAGTCCAAAAAGATGAGATCGAACCAAACATAAATGAAATGAAATGTACTAACTGCCTGTTTTCATAAAACGAATTGGTTCATTCGTTTCAAATTGTCAAAATTGAGGGCTCAATAAAATGGTTTTGTAACAGTAATGAGAGCTTATTCTACTGGGATCGTGTTCCGTATGTCGGTATCTAACATATATCTGAAAACCAGAATTAAATAATGTCTGAAATCAATTTTATAACGCTTCCAATACTAACGATTTGTAACGAACGTACAAATTCGTTTTATGGAAACAGGCAGTATTTTTCAATCATATTGACTTCGGAATGAGTAAAATTATGCAGACATCTGAACTCTTCATATTGACATTCATATGAAAAAAAATATATGTTTTTAGCTGAAATTAAGTAAAAAGAAAAAATAATAGATGCGCATGCAAGTGTACTTTAATTACGGTTAATGAGAAAAAAATTGATCTTATTTTTCGGCTAGAAAATGTCATTAGCCAAAGTTTCAACTCAATTTGATAATATTAAAAAGTGACGCATTGAGGTTAAAGTTACGAAAAAATTAGGTTTCTGTCAAAAAATCTTAGTTTTTCTTAAAATCGAAACAATGATAGGAGTTTTTATTCTTATCAGACACTCAATTGCATACTAGATTAGTTTTAATCTATATATCTATGAATATAAAACAATTCGGTTATTAAGAGAGTAAAAACGTAACTGTTAAAAATAGGTTTGGGCTTTACGTACATTATTTAGTTGTGTAACAAAAAGTGCAGAATTCTTAAAGATATAATCTATCGTACATGATTCATTCACTTGGAAAATTATTAATAATGTCCCTTATATTAGAAATAAGTCTCATATACGAAATTGGTAAGTGAAAAATGCATGTTTAAATTTGAAATTATTAGGATTTCCCTTACTACATGTACATTTCACCTAAAAATTGGTTTGGTAAACTTTTATTGCTGCAATGACTGTTTTAAGTTTTTTGAACAGCTAAAAATGTATTTTTCTAAATCTGTCAAGAATTTGATAAATGGTGAAACATTATTATTATTATAAATTTGGATCTACCATCAACTTCCACAGTTTAAAGGGGTATGAGTTTACTTACAACAAATGCGATTCTTATTTTTTTTTTTTTGGGAGAAAGCTAAACTGCCAACCACAAATTTATAACAATAGGCGTGTATTCGTTACAAGCTAACTATTATCGCTTGTTTAATTCTAAAGAAAACGGCAAACAAGCGATATTGTCATATGACACAAACTAGGCAGCATTCTGCGAACGCTGTGAACAATTTTTAAAACATTTTCATGAAAATCTGAAAAAATAGTCGTGATGAGTAAGTGTTGTGGACCAATATATCAAATTCATTTGTCCGTCTTTTCTGTAGAATTTTGTATTAATTTTCTTCTTTTGTTAACGCTGAAAAAAATGGCCATTTTAACAAATTTCAGCAAACAAGTTCGCATCAAACATATATATATTTTTCCATACCACAAACATTAACTTGTTTGTAGGTGATAAATATCGAATATATATGTATGCAGTTTTGAGTCATTTTTTATTTTTTTTCAATTTGTGAATTTCTATATAACAATCCATCTCATTCTCTCGGTATTGATATTAATCTAATGAGAGTAAATGCAAAAAAAAAATACGAAACCAGTTGCAAATACACACTTATTCGCACCCAAATGTTGTGCTTTGTTGAATTTAATAAGTTCGTTGTCTGTTTTTCCCAAACACGCTATTGCTTATAAACAAATACGTAATATTAATAGCACATGAGTTATATTTATATCCAAATAAGCTTTGTGTAGATGGAAATAAGCTTTACTTGCTACAAACACGCGTTTTACTTGTGTGTAAACAAAAAAAAAGACGTATTTTTTAGCGTGTATTAAATCACAATCAATGATATCTTTGTACACTTGGCACCATTTAATATTGGCATTTTGTTATTTTTTATGCTGGCAATGCTCTGCCAACTTAAGACACAAAGTTAAGCGGTAATTTCTATCACTGCTTAATATCGCTTAACTCTCCATACAAATTATGCGATTATCTCAGCTAGCGGTGTAACGAAAACACGCCTTATATATCGCAAACCTGGAATAATTGTCAGCAAGCGTCATTTAAACTCAAAAATAGGAGGAATTAATGTCAAGCATTGACGACCTATTTGACGTTTCTCATCAGAATGTCCTTTCCTAGACCGCTGAAAAATACAGGCAAATCTTGTTACTTCAGAGGGAAAAGTTTAATGCAGAACTTCTAAAAGAATTGACACGAGCAGTTGACATTTGAAAAATCAAAAAAAAAAGATTCATATATTAAATAATAACACTTTTATTTTTAGAAGGTGAAATATATGTAGGGGTGGAATTTACAACAAGCTGCATATCAGAGGAACAGTAGCCGATGAAAGAGTTACGGACACAGATGCAGAAGCAGGACCAGAAATAAAAAACTGGAGGTACTGTAGAGGTACCGAAGAGATTATTACTGAAAAATTGACTGTACACAGTAAAAAGTTTTGGTTTAATTTTTAAACTTAGCGGAGTTAAATTTAAACTTCTTTGGAATTAAATTTAAAATTAATTCCAAAATAGTTTATATTTTAAACCATATGGTACAAATTTAAATACTTCAGGGAATTGTTTTAACACCATGAGAAATTTGAGAGTTTTTTAATGCTTACTGGGTATAAAAATAACACCAAAATTTGATTTAAATATTTCTATAAAAGAAAAAACAATTCCATTTGGTTTAAATATAACACCAAAAAAATTCATTAGAAATTTGATTCTCTTTAGTTTATTACTTTAAGTTTAAATATAACACCAAAAAAGGCATTAGAAATTTGTTTCTCTTTAATTTATTACTTTAAGTTTAATTTTAACACCAAAAAAGAATTAAATTTCTCTCATAGAAAAATTTTATTTCTTAAAGTTTAAAAACAACACCTTGTAAGGTATTAAAACAGCTGTTAAGTTGTGTCTCTCTCATGAGTTTACTTGTTTTGGTTTACAAATATAACAAGAAAAAGATTAGTCATACAAACAAAGTAAGAAAAAACGCATTATAATGTTCGTCAAAGTTAAAAGTGGTGGAAAATTTTACAAAATTAAGATTTCTGATCCAGAAAGTGAGGTTTTCACTCCGAAAGGAATACTACTTTCAAGTGAGTATTGCCTACAAGCGTTTACCAATTAAATACTTTGTTAATTAAAGTTTTTCAATGTTAGTTATAAACAAGCTGAATCTTAATGAAGAAGGCAGAGAACTTGTGTTAAATGATCGCGACGGTGCCGACATTGATTTTGAGGAGCTGGCAGGAATAATATCGAGAATATAAAACATTCCGAATAGTATTAATCAAATTCTTATTAAGAATAAAAATAACACTTAGTTCGGTGTATAACTTTTTCCACAGGGCATTAAATTAATTCCTAGTTAGGTATTAAATATAAATATTTTGGTTTTATTTTAACACCAAAAAGGTTTAAGCCGTAATACATATTGGTGTTATTTTAATGCTCTAAAAAAATAAGAAACAACTCTCTATCTCTCATTCTCTCTCTTTCAATCTCCTTAAAAGTATTCCATAATGGAATAGATTTAATACTTTTTTGGATTTGTTATATATAAACACCGGCTCGGCATTAAAATTAAACCAAAACTTTTTACTGTGTACTGTTGCATAGATGTACTATTTCCTATCGATATGCAGTGCGAATTATAACAGCTACATCCCGGTCAGTGATGTAATGGAGCACTGCTTATTGTTTCCTGTCTGTTCCTTGCGAAAGAAGTAATTTCCATAAATGTTCATTTTTAATATTGCCACAATACATGCTTCTTCTCTGACCCAGTAAGGACTAAACATCATAAGCGTTCCCAAGTCAATCGGTACTTTCTGTAGCATTTTATGATCTCTGGAATTGTCTGAGATGTGTGTGTGTGTGTTTGTGTGACTTTTTTCTCAGTAAAAGTAATTAATTTGCTGTGTACAACAGTTTACAAAAATAGCAACAGCAATAATAACAATAACCGAGACAACGGGAGCAGCGAAACTTCTTGACAAACAAAAACAATAAATTAAATTTGAAAAGTCTTTCCAACAAAAACAAACTGCCGAGTCAATGGTCTTTCAAATCTCTACAGCAACAGTAAAATGTCAGAAAAAGTGCTCAGTCCCCTCAGAACCCATACCCACGGCACGTACATACATTTTCATAATATTTTTAATTACTTAATTTTTGACTACTGTTCCTTAATGCGGATTATGTACCATCTAAAATGAGTCTTGACGGAGGCTCAGGTTAAGATAATTTTTGAAGCATGTATGTGGCGGCAATGGCAATCACGCGGCATACCGGCGAACAAATGGACTTTTATGCAGACAATTTTTACAAATTTATAACTACGAATTGCTGATCACTGTGTGACAAGTAGTTGACGAGACTACTGTAGGGGAAAACCATGTGACACTTTTTAGTGTCGACTCTACCCTTCGGGTACATCCAATACAAATGTAAAACTAAAAAAAAATAATAAAAGCACATACAACCAAAATGAGCCATTTTAAAAAAAATAGCCATTCACATTTAATCCGAGTTCAGGACACCAAAATACACCAGATAAGATTATGTTCGCTGTTGCGGTGTCATTGGTTATGGCAACATCAGTCTGTATTAATATTTACAATTTATTGGTTGTAATCTCTACAAAATCTAATTATGTTGTAAACTAATGTTGTTGTAAACACATCAGACAAGTAAATACGAGTGTGGTGCTTCTACCGGGTTCTCCAACAAGAGGTGTTATTTTGCTATTCAAAGAAAAATTAAATTTTTTCAGATAAATGATCGGCTGTTTATTTCATAATAAAAGGGAAGGTATGCCATTAATAATGAAAAACAACATGAGCCAAATGGCCACCACGACCACGCTTACAGGACCATATCCTTTTCATGAAATTGTCCATAATCAAATCGCAAAGTGGCTGCCCTATGTCCTCGATAGTCTAAAATTCTATCTTTGAGGTCTTGAATCGACGCTGGGATGTTGTCGTAGACCTTATCTTTCACGTGACCCTAAAAAAAGAAGTCGCAAGGTTTGCAATCACAAGATATCGATGGCCAATTGTGATCACATCTTCGAGAGATAACACGATACGGAAACTTTGTAGTTTTGCGAACTGTGACTGCAAGATTTTCACCATTTTTGTAGTGAATTTTTGTAATTGCAATGCGTTGTTAAGCGTGTTTCGTTCCATTTTTAGTAATGGCGTAGTTTCCAATTGTCAAATGTAAAAGAATGAAAGCTTCAAAAGTGACAGCTACCGGGTGATTCAAAATAACACCTTATGTTGGAAATCCCTTTGGCAAATATATTATACTAGTAAGTTGTAATGCGCCTATCGCGCCCGTTAATTTGCTTGAGAAAGTATTTGTTACTTAATTTTAAAAATTTTGGAAAAAAAAAAATTTGTGAAAAAAAAATGTTTGCTGAAAAAAAAATTTTTGTGGAAAAAAAAAATTTTGTGCAAAAAAAAAATTTTGTACAAAAAAAAAATTTTGGAAAAAAAAAATTTTGTAAAAAAAAAAATTTTGTAAAAAAAAATTTTGTAAAAAAAAAAATTTTGAAAAAAAAAAAATTTGGTAAAAAAAAAAAAATTTGTAAAAAAAAAATTTTTGTAAAAAAAAAATTTTGGAAAAAAAAATTTTGGTAAAAAAAAAATTGGGGAAAACACAATTTCTGTACAAAAAAAAAATATTATTTTTTAATTTTTTTAGTATTATTATTTATAGAATTATTATAGAATGCCTATTTAAATTCCTACGTACTGCGTGACAGAGTCAGTGAATCAGGGAATCAGTGTATCAGTGAATCAGTGTCGAGGGTAAATATATATTAAGATTTGCAGCCAAATGAACATTGTGTAGAAGCAAATAAGCGTTACTTCATACAAGCTCCAAACATTTAAAAAAGACAACATTTTCAGCGTGCACTTTCGTTCTTCTTTCGTAATGGACTGTGCTTTTATATTTTTGAAAATATACCTGGAGAAATTCAATATGATCTGCATTTGTTTTACAGATTTGTTTGTATTCACATATCAATTTTACCGCACAAACCACTGTGTGTGGCGAGAAAGCTTCAGCTTTCTGCGAGTATGGGCAGATCACGTATTCCTTAAAGAAAGCTAAATATGTATGTACATGAGTGATGTCATTTGAATTCCTGTTGTCCACAGAGGAATTTTCTATGATAAATTCCACTCTGGGGATGAATGAAATATCAAATGGCCGCAACAATGTTTCCTTGGGCTGCGCCTCTCAATGATGAGCGGAAATAATTTCTAAAAATTAATTTGCCATCAAAAGTAATAACGACGAGCACCTGCTATGGGGCACTTCACCTTTGACCGCCGCCCGTAATCAGTCTCCAAGACATCTTTTGTTGCCAGCACACACATAGCGTACGAACACTGCTGCGAGGAAGAAGGATTACACGAATGGACCATATTTCCAGTGTCTGTATTAGGACTTGTGCTCGTAAATATTGCAGAATTGGTGTTGGATTAACAACGTCACTTGGTAGGCTTCAACTGGAGGAACATTAGAATCTTCTCCGGAGCACCATCACTACTGCTACGGCGATGTCTGTACGCAATGCAGCAAAGCGTATTCATTGCTCATGAATTGTAGATTGTTCATATTGGGTGTGTGTGTGTACAATTGCTGTTAGTAGGAATCTAAGAGAACACAATAAATTTCCGTGTTTCAGAAAATGTACAATAACAAAATGTTGCTGCTGCTGAACAATGTGGCAAAAAGGATTTATGTTTATGCATTTTGTGTGCCACAACACAAAGTGGTGGCACAGCATAACAAAACGCGAAGATTTGCTCCGTCTCCCTCCCTCTCCATCTCACCCAGCTCATAGCGGTCCACAAACGGTAGTTTATAAAATGATACAAAATTGTTGTCGTTATTTCACTGTAGAGACGGCGTCCAAGCCACGAAATATGAGGTTAATTATTATTTTGAGGACCGAAAATACAATGGGAATGGAATGACATTTGTCACCACATTCAAGCCTTGTGCAACATGCAGCGACCACAACGCCGTCCCACCAACGTCTAAGCCTCCAAACTTTGTACACTGAATAAAAATACTCGTACCGAGTGACATCCATGCGAACATGCAGACATACATATGTACGTAGTCGCACAATTTGAGCGTGTTGGTGTGTTGTATGGGCAGTTCTTTAACACAGAAAATAAATTATTTTGTAACAAGGATTATACATTGAAGGAGACACAAAGAAACACAATAAAAATGTCCTTGTTGAAAATTTGTTGTGTTGCGCTCCATTTCGGCGATGATGTAGTCACCGATGCATTACGGGGACAACAAGATTTTTGCATTTCCTTTAACATTAGATCAAGTAGCCAAGACCCAGAAGCGGAGAACTAGAATGTAACAACGAAGAATGGCGAACGAGGGCCATAGGAACACAACAACGCCAATGTCTTCTTAGATGACCGTGCCATGGCGCACAGTGTTTCAATTCCAAATTGCCGTATGAATTTCGAAACTAAAAAATTATATGAGAAGTGACGGCCTCGGGAATATTAATTCGCAGTATTGAGATTTTGTGCAACGTTCCTAAAAAGAGTATAATTTTGTGCATCTTATTATTTTCAGAAAACTTAAAACTATAACGTGCTTTTTTAATTTTATGTAGTAAAATGAAACTAATATGTGTGGTGTAGATATAAGTTGCTTCCGACACTTACAGTATGTACAACGACCAGGCCGACCAATATCCTCTTTAGGAATGCGAATTTCAGACAAATAGTTAGTGTTGGGCCGGCTGTACAAGTCCTCACTTTTCAAAATGTCTGGCCTTGTGAATTTTGTAACATTCCTATTGTGGTATGGTTTTATTTTAAAATTGTTTGATTTTGGACTGAAAATTGTTCTCAATTCGCAATAGTGGGAGATAATTTGAAACAGAATTAACGATCTAATGTATACTTTATATACAAGTTGTTGCAACACCTAATTGAATGGATTTGGCTACTGGTGTGTCCCAACTATGATTCGATTTCAAACAATTTTTCACACAAAAAGAAGCCCTGTAGCTTCCGAAATGGATCGGCATTGGAATTTAGCAAAAAAAAGTAATGAAAATACTAAATGATCGGAAAATGAATAAGAGATATTAAACAATTTTTACAACGTATTTTAGATATTAGCTTTCTATCGAACACTGTCTATAATATTTTGCAATTCTAACAAACATTTAAACAATCGCTGGCCACGCTCACGACACTCCAGTGTTTTGTGTTTAACAAAAGGCCTGCAGAAATGTCATGGCCTTAATTGGCAACAATTTCAGTTTTACTTTTAACATAATCTTAATATATATTTACCCTCGACACTGATTCACTGATTCACTGATACACTGATTCACTGACTCTGTCACGCAGTACGTAGGAATTTAAATAGGCATTCTATAATTCTATAATAAATAATAAAAAAAATAATATTTTTTTTTGTACTGAAATTTTTCAACAAAATTTTTTTTTTCAGCAAATTTTTTTTCCATATTTCAACGGGCGCCGTAGGCGCATTACAACTTACTAGTTATTATATATTTTTATAAATATTAGGGTGTCCTAAAAACACAATGTATGGATAAACAGTGAAAAGAGAATTCGCGGTCTCACATGAAAGAGATAAACGATTAAAATAGTTACATGAGACCGTTGTATGTCCAAAATCATTGAGTTTTTAGCAAATATTGTACTAGGATGTTTTTTTTTATGGTGTTAACATATACCGCATTTAATTGGAATTCTGCATATGCAACGAAGAACTTTTAATTAGTCATTTTTTAAAGTTGAGTGTAAAAAAATTACCTATTTAAGAGGGCTAATTTAATGGCAGAGAATATTTTTTGCTACAAAAGTTTTGTATACCCTTCTTCATGATCGTATAAATGGCTGATATAATTTTTCTTTTGGGTTGTTGAAAACTAATAAGGCCGCGAGTACGAAATTTGGTATATGAAAGAGAACCCTACGGCGGTCTATATTATGTAGTCAAATTTAAATTTATAACAATAGTTTGCGTTTTGTTATCGGAAGTTATTCCAGAACTTCAGTCGGATAAACCGACATTATATACCCTCACCCTATGCCAAAACATAGAAGTCTCATATTCCAAAGTATCAGAAATCCAAAAGTGAAAATGTTATAATAGCAACACGTTTTCAAAAGTGAGCATTTTGTATGGGAGGTACCAGAAGAGGCGTAACTAGAGTTTCAATTCTAGTCTAGTACAGTCCAGCTAGAGAAAGCATTACCAAATATATAATTTGGATAAGAATAAGTTTGGAATAGTAATATTAATATTTTTTAAAGTGGGAGGTAATAGTAGGGGCGTGGCTAGAGTCCTCATTCGGGTAAGATTGGAAGGTACATTGGTAAGGGTGGTACTCGAATGCGCGACCTGAGACACTTCAAAAACATTGTTTTTGAACGCTTCAAAGCAGTTTCGGGCATCGGAAAACGTTGACCTCGCTGGTATTTCATGATCTGAGGCAATAAGAAGAAGTTATTGGGTACCAAATCAGTGCTTTACGGCGGATGATCCATAGATTCGACATCTTGATTGCTCAAATAGCCCATTGTTTCAGCTGATATGTGAGAGTTCGCATTGTCGTAATGCAAAGTGATCGCACTTCTCTTATTGTTTTTCTTTATTTCTTCGTATGCTGTTGGTAAACAGATGATTTGTAATCTTTAAACAAAATAGGAATGTTCTTTATAAATAAATTTAAAAAAAAAATTGTTATAGACAAGAACCTTCAAAGTGAATGGTTGTGATATAAAGGGTGGGCCATTTAAAATTTCAAATTTGAACTACCGATTACTTTGAAAGATGGAACAACATTCGTTTTTATTATTGTTTGCAGGTTTATGTTTGACATTAATTGGCAGGAGATAAAGAATTTTAGTAAAAACAATCGTCACTCAGAGGAAGGAGGACGGCTCAGGAGAAACCCTGGATAACGGGGCAGATTAGAAACCTTAGCACTGAAGTCCGTAGATCTCAAGTATACTGGGATGAATACAAGTCCAAACATAGATTGTACAAAAAAGCACTAAGAAAGGCGAAACGAGGATCGTGAGACTGTTCTGCGAACAGGTCGACGCCGTTAACGACGTGTCTAAAATACAGAAATTTCTATCTAAGAGACATACACAAGTAGAAGCCTTAGTGGACAAAGACGGAAATAAAACAGAAACGTTAGAACAATCAGTCAGTAAAAATCAACACAAAAAAAAAATGAAAGGGTCAATATACGACAGTGGAGGTCCACTGTCTCTGTATCACGGTGTGAACGAAACTCTATAAACAAAGATGTGATACACAGAAAGAAAAATGACATTCTAAATTCAAGTTGAATATACTTAATTTGAACTAAAATCGTATTTAAAAAATAATAACAAGTATAAATGGGATAGTTTTAAAATCAAGTACTAAAATTCTTATAATAAAAATAAAATACTTGATTTATTTAAAAAAAAAAGATTTGTTTGCTTTATATTCGGTAGTAGACAGTAGTTCTCGTTTAGTTCTCAACTATAGCACATAATAAACCAATGATTGGAGAAGAAATCATTGAAAATGGCTGCCGATGTATTTAAGTGTAGTTAAATATTTATTAGGAAAAGTAAGTCCAATTTGAAGTGAAGTGAGAGGAAAAATTCGTAGACATTTTTTTGAGAAAGAAAACTGAGACAGGTTAAAAATGTAATCTCTTTATATCCATTTCGAACTAATCCTATCATGAATTTATAGGATTGTGATAAGAATATTGTGATATCAATTTAATGTAAATTTTCCTTAAATCAATACCAGTTTCCGATAATTTCATGTATTTATTTGGTCTTAAATTAATCCAAGCGGTCTATACATAAGTCCATTTCGAACTTATTTCTATCCTATTATGAACTTAAATCTATCCTAAAAATCAAGCCCATCCTCAGCTACAAAAATCTGTACTTAAATCATGTTTTTAAATTGGTTTCAGTTAAACCATACTTACCACACTTTTCACACTGCTACGGCTTAATTCAACTAAGGATTACTTAATTTTTTTTTAATATTTATAAGCTCCTAAGAAGCAGATCCAGTAAAAGTTTTTAGTTTAAAAGCATCCACAAAGCCGTATTTTAAAATGTATCACTGGCGCTATTGGGGCCAATTGTCTTGAAATTGTCAAAGGCTACACAAGGAAATGATCTAACGAAGGGCGTGTTGCCGACCATACACGTTAATATAGTCCAATGCCGACCATACACGTTAATATAGTCAACCGCCATATCTCACAAACTATATGAGGTAAGATTGGGTACATGTGCCATTGGTCCAGATATGAACACATCCTGAAAAAGTGAAATATACCACACCCCTAAATAAAAACGCTATATCTGCCGTAATTATTACGATCGTCCTGGAATTTTCAAAGTATTTTACTGTGGCCCTGGTAATTGCCGTATGCCATAATCGGAAAATAGGACGTTCCACCATATCTCATGAACTATTAGAGGCATAAACATAGAATTTTGAACTTACTCTATTGGTGCAGTGACAGCACCACTTCTCTTTATAGGAACACCAAAAATTTGCCAGAATGATGTAACTATCGTCATTGAACTTTCCCAGTGTGTTAATGTCGACCGGAAAATTGTGATATGCTATATTTGGCTAAGGGGCGTTGCATCTGACAACTTTGGGCAACCATACCTCAAGAACTTTAAATGGTGTAAGTGTGGCATTTGTCACATACGGCAGTGGATCTTGCTTGGAAAATGCGAAAGAGTACTACAATAAAACAAAATTAGAAAAATCATAAAAAAAACTCGCACCGGGTTACAGCTAGTACTCTATATGTTGATAGAAATATGTATATGAATATCTTTGGGCAAACCAAGGTAACCTTGTACAATGTACATACATAGATATTTGCATTGATTTATTATTTAAATTCATTAACAAACACGACTTTCTTGAGAAGTATTCTCTTAGAAATATTCACATACACATATGTATATAAATAATCATTTACAGTACCGTCTCAGTAAAATATGCAACTTTTAACACAATTAGATCATATCGATCTGTTGAGTGTTTTAATAGTGTTTTAATGTCCCGAATGCATTTCATCCAACACATTCGAAGTAGAACTCAACTCAAATTGAACTATAAATAATTTGTCAACTCCTTATTTACATCAATTATGATGTTGTACATACATCGAAAAACAGCGAAATATCTATTCAGAGCCTTTGAAGTTTGCATTTATATGTCGGTTGGGAAATGTTCGGCAGTCCAATAGAATCCAAGATGTTTCAAAACATGATCACCGCAAAATTACTACGGCTATGCAAAAAAATGTAGGAAACACCTCTTCAAACCATTCGACGCGATTCTAGGCCTTAGACAAGGGGACAATCATTACACAGTGTTACAAAATCGAATATTTTGAATGCGAATGAGACTGATTATAAATGAAAGTTGACATATAAAGCACATGTTTCTCGTATAGTCACCTTGAAAACCAAAAACTTAGGCCACCATTTTCATATCACAGCATATACTCCTTTTACCGTTTTCATAATTCACTTATTCCAGTAAATATTGTACGGATTCATAGGTTTCTGTAGTGTTCAAATTGTATGCTATTGGAATTAGGGTTGCCATCTGTGAAAATATCCTGAATATAAAAAAATCCTTTTTGATAATTTTTGTTTAAATTATTTTTTGTTGAGGAGTATTTTTTTCCCTTAGTCAACATATACGTCTTTCCTAAAACAAACTGAAACATTCAGGCATATTCAGGACAACTGGCTAACCTAATTGGAATGTTTTTCTTGCTTTATGGTCTTGTTTTGAATTTGTGCGTTACTGAGTTATATTGTCTTGTTTTTTGCAGAAATTCTTCAAGGTTGGTAATATTAGCAGTGTTTACCTGTTCATTGATTTACCTATTGCCGTCCACATATCGTTACCTTAATATAAAAAGGCCCCAACTCGTAAAAAACCTTTTATCTTTAAAAGGGTGCAAATAAGCTATTTCCATATTCATTGCCGACGGACATATATTCTCACAGCTTCTGTGCTCGTAAATTTATTTAAATACACAATTCTCTTCTTTGGTAAAATACTACCAGTGTAACTATCATCGGAATACATTATTTTCCTTATGAAGAGGTTTCAAAATATCTTTTACCCAATTTCATCTCCTGTAAGCATATCTGGTGCTTTACATCGTGACCTTGTATCATTACGTTCTTGGAGAAAAACTTTGGTTAGCATTTCATAACAGCAATTACATCGGGTCCGGACTTCTTTAATTTAAGCTATATCGGCTGTTTATCGCTGATGGGCTTTTGGGAGATCCTTGAGTTCTTTAGTAGGCACCTTTCTAAACGAACTGTATTTACCTTCAGAGGGAGTTGCGGCTATGGTGTAGCCTCGATTTTGTCTGCTTACTCATTACAACGATTCTCTTTATCAGACTAATCAGGTAGCTGAGACACTCATATCCAGCCCCAGTTTCTGGGGCATTTTATTTCTATTTGACCGATTGTGGGAATGGTGTGCCCGAAATATGAAATGTGCTTACACTGTCCAAATTCTTCGCTTATATACCAGCTCTATATACCGACAGAACTGTGGATATTTTTTTATGTGTATTGGAATATTCAAGTTATTTCCCCATTTTTTTGTAGCTTAAATCGACTTTTCATGAGTCGACTATACAACCCTAGGAGGAAAACCACTTATGCGCTTTTGCAAGTACAGAAATAGAGTCGGAGTTGTTTTGTACAATCCAACCTAAGGCGCGGAGTAGACATTACCTTCCTGCAAAGTTGTCAATCAACCAAATTAGCATTATTTTCTCAAAATAAAAAACTTAAAAAAAAACTAAGCCGTTCCAACTGCACCAAGGTAGTTTTGAGAAAACTTAATATCAGTGTGTAATATATTACACTCTGCGACAAATGGTAAGGGTCAGTGATCGGTTTGGAATGAAACCACCGGGGAAAGTTATATTGGTAAAAAAAAGTCATACGTGTTCCAGCGTTTCGCTGGGTCTCATCTAGGAATCGAGATATATCGATTTGAAGTTAGTAAGTATCGTATAGGGGAATTTGTCACGTTTTTGGCTCTTTTGTTTGACATAACTTGAGAACCACTCGTCCGATTTAGCTGAAATAAATTTTAAAAAACCAAGAATTACAATTCCGTTTTGGATTTTTTATGAATTAAAAAAAAAAAAATAATAATTTTTAGGCAAAAATAATTTTTTTTTTCATACATTTATTTATAATTGCGAAACTGTTGCTTAAGTAGGAAAACGGTTTAAGAACAGATTAGAGGAATTGTAATTCTTAATTTTTCTAAATTTGTTTCAGCTAAATCGGACGAGTGGTTCTCGAGTTATGTCAAACAAAAGAGCCAAAAACGTGACAAATTCCCCTATACGATACTTACTAACTTCAAATCGATATATCTCGATTCCTAGATGAGACCCAGCGAAACGCTGGAACACGTATGACTTTTTTTTTACCAATATAACTTTCCCCGGTGGTTTCATCCCAAACCGATTGTGGCTGTCGCACAGTGTTATAGGTCCTATATATTTTTGTCAACCATTATTAATTAGTTTGTTTTAATTTAAACAGTTTAAATTTTAACAGTAATCGAAAGATATTACAAACTATAATACGATTTCATATACAGGTTGCAGTACCAAATACATATACACTTATTTGTAAGATTTGGTTTAAAATTATTCTCAGAACAATGGAATCTCCGGCCGAAATTTTCAAATGTTTTCCCTGAACTAAATAATCATATGTTTCACTTCTTTGTTCCATGTATGCACGCTGAAAAAATCATAATTTTCAGAGTAACCAAAGTGAAGACGATGGGAAAACAAATGTCCGTGGACATTCGTGAAACCATAATAGATTTGCATAAAAACCGCAAATCTTTGCGTAAAATAGGTCAGATTGTTGGAAGAAACCATTGTACAATAAAAAAGATAATAGGCAAGTATCACACAGTGGAGAATTTGCCTGGAGCAGAGCGACCAAAGCGTCTTACAGACACAGACATTAGAGCTATGGTCAGAGAGGTGAGAGCAAATCTAGCGTCTAGTGCTACAAAAATAGCCGAAAGAGTTACCCAGACCTCCGGAAAATCGCTACCACCATTAGAAGATCGCTGCACCAAAATGGTTTACCGGGACGAGTATCTCGTAAGAAACATTACATATACAAAGTGGATTTCTTAAAAATATATATAAAAATGATATACCACACTTTGGGAAACATATTTTACACAGACGAGAGCAAGTTTGAAATCTTTGGCATTAAAAAACCAACAAAAATCTGGACCAGCAAAAATGCAGCCTTTAACGATAAGATTGTGGTCAAAACAATTAAACATGGAGGAGGCTCCGTTATGGTCTGGGGGCGTCCTCAGGGGTTGGTAATCTAGTGTTGATAGACATTGCAAGACAATGTAGCCCCTGGTTTGCAAAAGTTGGGCTTACCGCAGAGATGGATATTGCAGCAGGACAACGATGCTTAACATTCGTCAAAAATTGTAAAGGAGTGGTTGCTTTATCGTACTCCCAAAACACTAGGTCATCCAACGCAGTCCACAGACCTTAACCCGATTGAGCACCTGTGGGAACATTGGGACAAAAAAATTAGAAAAAGACACACATCTGGTAGCGACGACCTCAAAATCGTATAGCAGGATGAATGGAGTAAAATGTTACTAAAACACTTGTTGATTGAACACCTAGAAGACTAGCTGAAGTTATAAAGTCAATGGAAAGCAAACCCAATATTAAATATGAATGTTTATCTTCTTTTTGCAACGTAAATTTATTTCTAATGTACATTTTGTTTTTGTCTAAAATTTTCTTGAATTTAATCCATATTTAAATACCAATGAATTTTGCATTATTGTTTTTTATGTATCATTTTTAATAAATTCTAGGATAATACACTCCTAAGATACTAAAGCCTTGGGAGCAAGGGCGAACACTCACTCATCAGATCCACACACAATTGAAACACATCTCACTACACAGAAAAGGCTTGGTGCCGCTATCTGTTCGTTATTGGTAATTTAGACAATACATTATAGTCATAAGCAATTTCATGTTCATAGATTTAGTATATGTCTTTCATTGTTTTTGAAAAAAGTCTCAATAAAATAAACTAACTAACTAACTATCATTTTTAATCTCAACATAACAATACAACGTTTAAAAGAATATTTTGTGTTTACTTTATTTTGACTCTCACTGTATATATTTGCCCTTACCATAACATTTATTTGTTTGTAGGTTATGTTTATGTATTTTCTATATACAATTCTGTGTTACTTTTTTGGTTTTCAGTTTGTGAATCTCCCTATATCAGTATATCTTATTCTCTCCGTTATTATTACTCAAACACACTATTACTTCTGCCCAAATATGTAATAATAATAGGAAATGAATTATATTTGCTGTCAAATCGACTTTGTTTAGAAGATGTTTACTTCATTCAAGTTCCAAACACGCGATCTACTTGTGTGGAAACATTTAAAAAATACAGATTTTTCAGCGTGTGTATAAGAGGTCCCAGGTGTTAAACACCACTTGGTGCAAAGCCCATTTGACGTTGCGGACACGAAACAATATCGCTCACAACATTTTGGCGGGGTACAGTACATATGCGGGTATCGACATACACATCTATTTATCTATCCATTCCAAAAATTATAACACATTATGATGATTTGCTCCTTAGAAATCAATTCATATGAAAACTCTAGGACGAACAAACAAACCAGCCCACAAAATACACTCTCACGAGCAGAACACGCACACACACACACAAGTTGGCACATTCGTTCGTTTCAAAGAATATGAATTCATGGGAAAACCAACATTGAAACTCATAAAAATTTCAGAAAACCGAAAAAAAATCACAAAGAAAATATAAAGAAAATTATACTATTATATTCAAATGGGATGGATATTTAAAGGATACATCTACTACTACTACTTCTGCTGCCGACTGTACCGAAAAAAAGGGTTCTCTGCCAACATCACCACAGACACACGGAACAAGGCAAGAGCAACATTAAAGCCATAACACGCCAACATATTCTGTCTCGCAAACGAGATGAGTTTTTGGCCCAACAACGAATTTAAGACAAAGAAAAACTCATAAATTAAACATTTTTAATAAAAAAGAAAAAGAAACCGGAAATTTTTCATGGATTTCGGCAACAAAACATATTGTACGGCGTTTAGTAGGTCTGTATGGTTCAGACCCAGTTACCCCTAAGCAAAGAGCTTTCTTGTGTACACACATACATACATACAGGCATATATACATGTATGTATGCATCTTGTATCGTTGCGGTGTTGAAGATCTAAAAGGGTAAAGGTTAAATATTATTGTTGGCCCGCAAAAGTGGACCAGCAGCCACAAACATACGCATGGCCATAAACAAATCCTTAAATCATATTATTGCCGAAATTATTCAAATATTCGCACAAAATATTATGTATTTATTAATATCGAAATATTTTAATACGGAACTGGCAACAAGCACGTCTCCTCTATGATGGCTGTCGATGTACACTCGGGAACAAAAGTCTGTAATCTTTTTCCACAAATTATTACATTATTTAATGTTCTGGCCGCATTGGGGGCCATGTCTTAGATCGATGCAGGAGCCCAAGACACAATCAGTTCATAAATAGAATAATTTAGTTGCACTAATATTTTATACGGTAATTGTTATTCGGTTTGCATTGACTAGTGTACACTAAAAGAAAAACGTGACATTATTCAGTTCACATAACTAATCACTTTTTGTATGAACAATTATATCAAAAGTTGTAAAAAAAAAACTAAAAACAATTATAAAAAATGTCCCCTCCAAAATAAAAAAAAATAGTGGATATATTTCTAAAATATAAAAACTTTTCCGGTTTTTGTTATTAATACCTCCCTCACTTGCCTCCTTGCCAGTTTTTTACAAAACTTAAAACTTTTGGCCGATAATTTGGTTTCTGAACCACTGTGCATCGGCGTATTCGTTTTTTTGTCAGAATTCAGTACTGAAAGTGTTTTTTTTTTTTGGTGAACAATTCTTAGACTTACTTGTGGATTATATTTTTGCAATATGCTTTGTGCGAAACAAACTGACCTTAGAACAACAATGTTCCAACTGCACCAAAACAGTTTTGAGAAAACTTAACATAAATGTTTAATATGTTATTGTTCTTGTATAGAGCTCTTACCGAGAAAAGAAAAAGCTCCATTTTTTCGAAACTTGATTTTTAATGAAATTCGATAGAAAAGTAAACAACGCCCTTCATCCGAAAATTTTAAAAATTAAAAATATTTACAAAGATATAGATATTGCATCGTAAGCGTCAGACTTCTTGTTTGCTAACCATTATTAATTATTTTATTTTAATTGTTTATGACACAATTGTAGCATATTGGAAAAACGTATGGTTGTGACCTAACATATTTTAACACGAAAACGCCCAGATTGCAACAATGATTAGACGTCGCGGCGGACAACGAATACAACTCACTCACTCCAGGGCCATATCACTCACATGCGTTCTCTATTAAGGGGTGTTTATTCTCCGACACGTGTGATACTTACACAAATGGCGACAGATGCACAGATAAATATTAGCTTGACGAAAATCGATTAGGGTAACACAGATAAGCACTACAAAACTAATTAAAATCCTATCTCACACACACATGAATGTTGTGAGATACAATTACAAACTCACAACATTCGAATAAACTTTTTCAGAAGAAGTGCAAGTACTCGAGTGTATGGCAAAATGTATGTTTTAATTATTAATTGGAATCTTTAAAAGGGGTACGACGTATTCGGCAGGGAAAGTCTGAAAATATTTTCAAACATTCGAAATCTTATCGAAATTAAACCATGAGATAATACACGCTGAAAAAAAGGGCCATTGTCTGTTAAATAAATGATAAATACGTCTTTTTTAATGTTTACACACAAGTAAAACGCGTGTTTGTTCTTTGAAGCAAGTAAAGCTTATTTCTTTCTATACAAAGCTAATTTGGATGTAAATATAGGGTTATCCATTTCGTGGTTTCAAAAGTATTGGGCTGGAATTCGACATCTTTCAAACTTAGTTATTAAACCAATTTTTTTTCGTTTTACTTGGAAGTCTGCCATTGACGAAAATGGATAGCACAACGCGTAAAAATTATTAAAACCTACTACAAAAATGGTGATTCTGGCACAGCCACATATCGTGCTTTAAGCGGAGATTATGGTTTATGGTTATGAAGCACATTTCTCACTTAGTGGGTATGTTAATAAACAAAATTGTCGTATTCAAGTAATTGAAGAGAAGCCATTAAAAAATTTATTTTATTTACATTTACTTTTAAAAAGCAAAAAGGATAACCCTTTATAACTAATTTGCTCTTAATATGTGTTTATAAGTACAACTTTTGAGTGCAAATAAGTGCGTATTTGCAGCTGTTTTCGTATTTTTTTTTATATCTAAGCTCATTAACATAAATGCAATAACCGAGAGAATAAGATGAATAAGTTATATAGAAATTCACAAATTGAAAAAAAAATAAAAAGTAACACAAAAATGTATATCACCTACAAACAAGCTAATGTTTGTGATGCGAATTTGTTAAAAAAGACCATTTTTTTCAGCGTGTATTAATATTGTTCATGGACAATTGTATTTGTAAAATTTTTCAATAACACTTACACTGATATTTTCAGATTTTCTTGAAAATGTATTAACATTTTTTCACAGCGTTCTCCGAATGCTGTCCAGTTTGTGTCAAATGACAATACGAGTATCGCTGGTACGGCGTTTTCTTTACAATAAGGCAAGCGATAATAGCTAGCTTGTAACGAACACACGCCTAATATGTATATTAATTTGACTGTATTGTGTTCCACATACGAACAGTTCGGCTGAAGAATGAATTTTCTCTACAGTACATCGTCCAGTCAACCTGTCATTTGACAATTAACAGATGACATTTCCTAGATATCTGCGGTTTAGTGAGTCATTCATCGTTTGAATTTTGTCCTCGATCTCGGGGGGACTTGGACGATGTTGAAATGAGCATGCATGACAGAGGTTGTTGTCATCCTGAAATGATGACAACAAAGTTCAACCCAACAGGTCGTCAATAATATAAAAATAAGAAATAGAGAATTATGGATAACAGAACATGGTGGCACTCCAGCGGTCAGCCTATGCTCGTTGGATGAGACCCCCTCTATATCAACTCATATAGGGGGATCTCCGAGAAAACTCGATATGAATCGAGAGAATATATTACCATCACCAACTGTAATAAGTTTTGATATGATTAATCATGATTCCCATAACTTTCGAGAGAACAGAAAATATTGCAATTGTTTGGTAATTTGCAGGAGTTGTACCTTTCTTGGGGATGGGCTGAACATTGGGTAACTTTCCAATGAGAAGGGTAAAGAGATTTCGCAATGGACGAAGAGCTGAAATGTCATCCGGACTCGGAGTTTAATTTATGTTGAGATTTTCACTAGAAGTGGTTGACTGATTTCTGACAAAGATGAATTCTTTACAAATATGTCAGCCCGAAGTTTAGCTTTGTCAATCGGGCCAGTGAATATCTGGTCATCGTTAACGAGAGTTGGGATAGAAGATGAAGAATTGTCCCCTGGCAGAAGAAAGTACGTTTTGTTTCGAGTACGTTGATACGTGATTGCAAGCTTGATGTTATTTTAATATTTTGTTCTCCTTTTTAACAAAAATCAAACACATAAATAATTCAGGTAAGTTAAAAATAAGAAAACATCGGGACATTTTCCGCAAATTGCCAGGTAACAATCCCTAATTACAATTGTAAAAAAGTTCGTGATTTTTTGTAGTATTCTAATTCCGAGATATTCTAATGCCCGGGAATCGGGAAGCGGGTTTCCTGTGGATCAATAATCATCGAATAATCATCACGTGAATACAGAACAAATTGTCTTGAGAAATTTGTCTTGAAATTTAAAAAGACGGTAAAGTACATTGAAAATACGAATACTGATTCAAACACAAGCGTCATTTCAAAATATACACAAGAGAAAAATGTACAAAAATTAATTTTGTTTTGTATAAAATTAACAAGCATTTCCATCATTCTGGACGAACTTCATTTATGCTACATCTTCGCAATGATGTATTCCAATATTGGCGGTTCCTTACGGTACGAACGGCTGTTGAATTTCAAAGCGACTCGAGTCAATCTGTAGATGTACTCCTATGACACCGACTGATAATCAAGATTTTGTATGAGAAAGAGATGCCAGCCACAATAACATATGATTCCAAAAGATCAATTCACTTATGTTTGAGCAGAAACTCGATATGTCAAAGAGCTTTGAAAATTTGACATTGGGCTTCGAAATGTTTTTAAAGCGAACGAAAATTTGTCAAAGTAAAGAAAAACCGAATGCTTCAAAAAACCAAATAGTGCTTGGTACTGCCAACACCACACGGAGTACCTTTTATCACAAACAAAAATTCGTTTAACGGTTTCAAAGGAATTTCAATATTGTTTGTGGTAGCCTGGCATATTTACCCGGTCATCTGCCATGATTTAGTTACCACAAAATGCGATGTGGGTTTGGGTGTGTGTGTTCCCTGTTCTGTGTTCCCTGCCACGACTATGCTTCATAATTTACGTGTTTACCCCTTTTGAAAGGCTGTAAGGCAACAAGGACAACAGCAACAACATCGGAAAATGTTTATTGGAACAAACAGTTGCCAAAGGCACATTTAGATTGTCGGTTTGGATCCTTCAGTCTTTCTTTCACAATTGTTGCGATTGTATTTGAGGAAAAAGCGCACATATTTTCAGCTTTTTTTCTGTTCCTTCGTGGCCTTCGTTTTGTTTGTTTGTTTTTTTTCTGTGGGAATTGTTGGAAATAGGACACGTCGACGTACAAATAAATACAATGCGGGAGGCACAGCACGGACACGCATACTAACATAAACATAACATCTTTTAGAATGTAGACAACATTTGTATTTTGTGTTATTGTTTTAGGCACTTTTTAATCAATTTAATTATACCGAATTTGTGTATTTACCATCATCCTTCAGCCGTCAACTCCCAACCGACGTTGGTCACCCTCCGGCCGCTAAAAGTTTTACCCACATCTCCAATCGAAGGACCATCTTCCATTCCACGGAGTTTGGCTTTTATTTAAAATGAACTTTTCTCCTTAAATTTATTTACATAAGAATATTGTTCTGTTGTATTGGTGAACCATTTAAGTTCGGTTTGTATTTTTGTTTGGTCGACGTTACATTTTCGCTGTGTTTCATTTTGACGTTTGACAGTGGGCTAGAGTTGAATTAAACACCGCAGGTGCATATATATTCTGTGCAAGTAGTACACCAATACCCTGGTTTGCGTCGATAATGAGGACTGGAGAAATGCGACGCCAACCGAAACACACTTTTCCATACATTTGCATTGAGTTCTGTTTGTTCGGTTCCATAATCTACAAATCATAATAAAAGTTGCAGTTTTAATTTAAAAAAATTTATTAAAACTGAAGGCTACAAATTCATTTGAAAAATTTGTTGTTCTGAGCTCGAATCATATAAATATGAAATTGTCTAAATGAAAGCTTCGGTGACATTTTTAGACACCTTCACCTTTTAGACACTTTCGTTCGGATCATTATTTTCAAAAATATCACTTGCCTGAAATATCAATTGCATCGCTTCAGAGATTTTAGCAGTGGTAAGCTTTTTATTTTCTGATTTATCCTCAAGCTTAAAAATTTCATAGTTAATATCAATTGCTATCAAACTTTCATTATTTATCAATTCGTCGTACAACAGGATCTGACTAAACTGAAAGAAAAAGCTTCGTAGCATGAACGAAATTGTACGTTGTATCAACGAAATCTGTCGTTAAAAGTCAACAAACGTTGGGATTCGTTGATCCTGAAATTTCTGTACAAATGTTCGAAAAGTCATTTATATAATCCAAGTTCCATTCATGCACGAATCCTTAACTTTCTTCCAAGATTGGTCTATATTTTCGATAGCCATCCTGATTTTTCCAGAAATCTTTCATTGTGGACATCCCATCCCAATAGGACATAAAGTTGGATATTAAATCTTGATCCATTGGTTGCATCACTGATGTGGTGTTTGGGGGCATGCCCAATACTAAGAGGAATTTAACCTCAATATTTTGTGACGAACACATGTGCTATAGATTTACGTGAGTACCTGGCTAGCCGGCCTAAACTCACGGCAGCGGTTGAATACAATGCGTCTATTTTATGACGAACACTAGACTTTACTAATCTGTAAATAAAGACCCAGTCGTCCAAGTCTTTTTTGTTTGCAAGCCAATGGACAGGAAGCTCGTTATTTTAAAATTTTTTTTAACTATCCCTGGTTTTCCGATTTGTAAACTAAAAACGGCTTGCTTTAAAAATCTCCCGCAGCATGTAATTTGTTATCGAATATAATTTGAAACACGACCTTAGCATAAACTAGACTAAAATGGGAAATTCCCGTTTTCTGTTAAAGTTTTGTAGTCGTTAAAGATTTTCGTATTACCCTGCGTTTACACTAGGCAATTGGCGAAAGAAAATGTCAAAAAAGGAAAACATTATTTGTGTGAAGTAGGCGTCCACATAATTATGAAGACAATACATTTGTCAGCAACCGTCATTCGTATCGTTTTTGGTTAGACCCTTTTATACACTGTTTTTAGGTTAGGGTGGGCCCAGAGGTATAGCGTGGGCCCAAGAAGTGTGTCAGGTATTGCTTTCCAGAGCATATGAAACCCAGCAGACTAGGAACAAAACCTGAAATTTCCAGAAGCGGTTTCGGTTTTGGCTTCACATAAAGGGAACTACAAGATCGAGATTGTAGCGCATCAGATAGTATTTCTAGTGTGGAATGGTGGTCCTCCTTCAACAAATAATGACATTGTATTAAATTCCAACCTTTGTAGAAGGATCGCTAGATTTTATCTGGTGTCACACTGTTCTCTGTAGTTCCACAGACAAATTACTTCCCTGTACGTTCGTATACACATACATACATATGGATATACGTATTCATTACTTTACCTGCGTAGTCGTTTTCATGGTTTGGCCTTTAAATTGACGCTGTTACTATTGCTGCTTCCGTCCTAGTTGCGGGCACGATGGGTTTGAGGTGCGGTGGCTATCTTAACATTAAAATCAAGGAATGTGCAAATCTTCAATTAACAAACAAACCGAAAAGAAAAGTGAACATTTAAAAGTGGAAAATAAATGTTAATTTCCATTTAAGCCAACTTACAATTACAAATTACAAATTAAAAGTACATTTACGATAAGATACTCAAACAACATTTCTCTTTTGGCACCAATAGAGATTGCCACACGAGGGGAGGTTCGGCCACCAACCACCAACGCCACCCACCCATCCGCCAGAGACCAACGTAACCAAACAAACTTTAAAAGTCCCTCCTTTTCATTCCCATGTTGCCGTTGTATTTGTTCCTGTTGTTGATGATAAGGCACTTTGTACGCTTTGTTGCACACTCAACCACCGACACGCACGCAAAGGCAGATGATGTGCCCGTGTACATAGCCGTACATACACACACACATACAGACCGATTGTAGATGAGGACAGAAAGTAAAGTGAATTATAGGTCAAGTTTTGTTTTTGTTTTGGCGTTATCACCCGTGTTTTTTTTTGTGTCTGTTCCTCGCACGGGCAATAATGAGTAAATCGAAAACAAGAAGTTTTAATTACAATCAATGAACTACTTGATATTTTCATATAGAATCCATGTGGACATAGAATATGAGATAACAAATAAACTCATTTGTATACCGATTTCATTGCAAAGTTAATCCAGTTAAGACTATCCGATTTTAGACATCGAGAGAAAAGTCTAATCAAATTCATTTTCATTCATTTAGTAAAAGTTTTCAACAATTTCTTCTAAATCTTGACCAAAATACATAGAAAACAAGTTGAAGTGAAGTGTACGATTTTCAAAAAACTGATATCGTTCAGAGTTTGTTTTACTTCTTAAAATAAATTCATAACAGCTTTCTTGTTTTTAATTGATTTTATTATCTCCATGTGGCATTTGTTTCTCACAGTGCCGATTGTGTCAATTTACTCTTGTCATAGGATCAAGTTAAATAATCGTTGGACCATTAAAGACTTTGGACCTTAGTGGTCCAATGAATGAGTCGAGATTGATCTGAAGTTAAACTTCAAATTCATTTTTGCAGTCAAAGTTTAACTGCAGTATAATCGACATTACGATAGCCATATGATTGTGACAGCACGCAACTAAAGAAGAAGAAGAATCTAAATTATTTTTGTTCAGACATGTACTCAGTTGAAAGAATCTCTTTTCTTGAATGTTGTTTTATTTGTATAGAATAAAATGCTGGTGATTGCAAAATTTTTAAAAATGTCAATAAAACAGAAAAGTGATATTCTTTGGAAATTAATGACTACCCAGGAAATTTATTTTAAAAATGTATAACTTAAATGTGAACAATTCGAGAATAGTGAGAAATTCGAGAATAGGAATAGTTGGTTATCTAAAACATACAACCTTAACAACAGTAATAAGAATACAGTCGAATTCGGATAAGCGCACACCATTTAATTGAAAAACAGAAACTTATATGATACGAACACCGCTTAAGAGAAATATGTTGAATGTAACGTCAAGAAAACAATACCCATTAAAGTAGATACACGTTTTTCCAACAACAATTAGTGCGAAAGAACATAAAATTCCTTTGCCTGTCAGGGTTTGGAATTAAATTGTAAAAACGTCAACAGAGAAGGTACATTTTATATCAATTCATTGAAATATTTTCGATTGTTTATTCCAGAGACTTGGAAACTAACATACCGAACCGAACAAAATTGACATTTTACAAAAACTGAACTCTGGCATTCCCAGAAATGAAATTTGCAATCAATTCAATGGCAGTCCATTAACCACAATAATTACACAAAAATAAGGATGCTCTTACAAACATCGCACAACCAAACAAAATAATTGCAAAAAAGCGAATGAGACTTGGAAGTTTTCAATTGAAATTGTATATACATATATTTCAATAGTTGTGCCACAAGTTTCAAAGAACAATTTCAAATGTACTCAGTTTGTCATTTTTACTGAAAATCTCTGATTTTCTTGATTTTTTTTTATTTCGGCTTCACCGAATTTCACTGTACCAGCATTTAAGTTATCTTTAGCGATAAAACCTACCGACGGTGGTAGTCACACTGCACTAGTTTAAGAATTTGTTTGTTCTCAATTAATACATCAATCCCCTCAAGAAGTAATCTCCTCTTCGCTATGATATTAGCGATGAAATGCCAACACGTACACAACTCCACGACAAATGCCGCCGAAGAAGAAATTTGTTACCGAAAGCGGCAAGAACGGAACCAATAGTGTGATGGGGAGTGTAAAGCCGGCACTGAATATAAAGAAGTGGCTGACAGTGTTGATTTTGTGGTCAGATTACGGCCAAATATTTGGACGTTATTGATTGTTCAAGGACCCGCGTTGCTCATCCCCTGCCGGAGCGAAAGTGAAAAGCGGCGAGAACTCAAGCCGTCCGATCATCAAAAATGTCGTGTCTTTGGTAATTGGGTCCTTGAAATGCATGAAAATGATCCGGAATTCCATTGAAAAATCATCTTGACTGATGAGGCCCATTTCCACCTCGGTGGCAACGTCAACAAGCAAAATTGTCGCATCTGGGGCTCGGAAAACCCAAGAGCTATTGTTGAAAAGCCTTCTTCTACGTGTGACTGTTTGGTGCGGAATTTGTGAGACTATCGAGGATATAGGCCTTTGCGAATTAGTTAAGGAAAATTTCATAAAAAGGATATGGTCCTATACCGTGGTGGTGGTGGCCATTTGGCTGATGTTGTTTTTGATTATTAACGGCATAACTTCTTCTTTATTGCGAAATAAACATTCGACCATTTACCTTTTTTCATTGAATACCAAACGCTGAATGTCAGCATCACATAGTCGAATAGGTTGCGCAATAATCTCTCGCTCCACTGCTCGATTGATGACACATCACTGATTGACTTTATCATTAGCATGTCCAAGGAAATAAATCTCAAGAAACTTCTGATCAGCATTCAGTAGTGGCAGCAATGTTCCTTCACGATGGAGAATTTGTCCTTGAATCTCTAAATTGAATAACAAATTCCCGATCAATATCCTCAAAGGTAGACATTATTTCCCAGCAGTAAAGCTTTATTAAGCAGTGATGTGTATTTGTACGAAGTGTTTGTGATTTGTGTGGGAGTGGCAGAAATAAGAAACCTTAAAAGTTGTGTTAAATCCCGCCCAACTGACAATATTCTGCACGAAATTTGGAAATCGAGGATCTCGTCGAGAAAGTAACAATGTTAACAGCTCTGGTGGCAGTGGACCTAGCTATAAGACCTCTCCAACAGCTCAGAACAGCAGGAGCATTTGGTGTCGACATTTTAAGGCATTGCACTATCGACTACTCTGAGTCGACAAATTCGGTGCACTTTTCCTTCGTCGGATTACTGAGCGTGTTCGCCGACCAGTATTTATACGCCTCACTGGTTTAGTTTCAAAAATGATGATGAGTTGTGTCAAAAATGTATTTCAATTAATTTTTATTTAAATTTGTTGTCACAGAATTCCTAATTAATTTTTTTGTTTGAATTTCTTAATTGAATCGGAATTTTTCTTTACTTTGCATATAAAATTTTTCTGGAACTACACAGACAAAGTAATTGGATTTTGTGAACTATCCAATAAAAAATTGTATCGAATGGAAAACTCATTGTAGGTGGAGACGCCAATTTGTAGGTTCCATGAAGGAAATGCAATTAACAGGTCGTTGTTTATGTTATTATCTCTGACAGATGCCTTATACAAATAAAATGAATAAATCTATAATTTAAAAATGTATTTATACCTTAATTCATAATCAAGTTTTTTTTACAGGTACTCTTTTCTATCTCAAAAGAAAAGTTTGGATATTTGGTTTGTACGATTTACGGAATGAATTTAGAGGATTTTCTACCGCCAACAAAGTTTTCTTTATTGATTTCCCGCATTGGCGTTCGTTTGCTCATTTGGATTTTCATCATTTTATTCTCATCGGCACATTTGGTGGTGATGGCGTTGCGCACTTCTTTTTCGGACACATTGCATTTTCGTGTTACCGCAAATATGATGTCTTGTATTATCAAAGGATCCAACATTTCCTTCAAAGGTTTGCCGCGATCCTTAAAGGCCGGTGATGGTTTGCCCGTCATGGAATGTGTTGCCAACGTTTTTCGCTCAAATATCGCCATGAGAAGTTTCCGAGTAGCAAGAGAAGCCGAATTCCAGATCATGCCCTCGTAGATCTTGGCCGATATTCGTGTATTATTAGGACCGATCGAGACCATAACATGGTCTGTATCTATATACTTTTCCATTCCAGCTACTCCGCTAGCGGTGTCAGTTCTATTAGTGTGTAATCCTGTGCTGCCGTCAAGCATTTTTCTTTTCACTGACTTTAGAATACATCTGTCACTGCGCCTCTTTGCGGGCGGGGCATGTTGGTACGTAAAACTATTGGAATCGTTTTGATATATTTCCAATTTGTTCCTCTGTGTGCAGTTATGATCTGTGGGGCCCGTCGACATGCTGTACGCTACTACATCAGTGTGAGTGGACATAGATTCCGATTCCGTTTTGATTTCTGTCTCCTCCGTAGCCAGGCAGATTTCCAGACGATCTGAATCTGCCGAACTATTTAAATTGAAAGCACCGTCGTCTTCGGCCAGTTCTATTTCGATGGGTTCGCCGTGAACATCACCTGCACCTTCAGCTAATATCGTGTACTTAACACTCTCCATGGATTCCGTTGGATACATCACTGAACTGGTGGGAGAAGTATAACGGCGTTTTTCCACAGGGCTCAGTTGTGACGTTTTCTCCACCGTTTCGGCCGGACTGGGTTTCATTCGATATTGCGGCTGCTGCTGTTGTTGTTGTTGTCCAAGAAGAGCGGTGGTTCTGGCAGACGTTGCATGTATTTGCGAGAGTAATTCGGTGTGTGCCTTTAGGTTCTCCTCCAGAACACGAACTTTTTCCAATAGCTCTTTTTCACGCTTGGACTGTTCTTCTTTGTTTTCGAACTCATATAGATCACAGAAATCATTCTGGGCAGTTTGAGCCCAGGCATCCACCATAAGTGGGCGTCTGAAATTATCGGCCGGTTCTGTCGTGCTTTTAAAATTGTGCCCAGATCCCACAATTAATCTTGTCGGCATGTTTTGCTGAGACTTAACGAGTATTTCTGACGATATCTGGAATGTACGAGAGTTTGAAATGGAACTCAGATTATTATAAACAAGGGCACCGATAATGACTTCCATCAACAATGTACTTTATAATACTTCAGAGAATTAGCACTGAAAGTCGCTTGAAGTCCGTCAATCAAAATTCACTTACAATCTTTGCTTGCATTAAAAACGTATCGTTGAAGAATATTTTAAGAAATCAAACCGAGATGGAAATTACAGTAAATGTAAACCAGAAACTAAGTACGCAACTGCACTGCAACTCGTTCTCTTCAGTACTGACAGACAATCCTATTGCAAATGTCCTTTAAATAGCCCTCTCAGTGGCAAGCGGGATTATTACGCTTGCCTGTTACGATTGCTGCACATGTCCTACCTAGAATTTATTGTTGTAGGAATGGATCATTACTTGTTCCAGGGTATCACAATCACCAAACCACCAAAATTCCAAGTATCGCCTTTCAATTGGATTATTGTCAACCAACATCAGGTACACACACGTTTACCTGGATCAAGACAGTTATTTTATACAATCCACCAGCTAGTCCTTATGGACGTTAAAATACTACCGTGTACTTTTTCGCCTGTGGCATCAGTGTTGGCAATTTAGCCATTTTCCGGCGGGATCTAGCCCTTTTTGCATCATGTTAGTTGGCAACACTGTGGGGTATTCATTCGACAAACCAATTTGGTTGGATTGCATTCAAATTAGAATTGTCATGCCAGGTGTTCATTTCAAACTAATAAAGTAAAATGCAAATTTCCAATGTAATTTTACAATCTTCAAATTTGAAATTCTTCGTACATTCGGAAAAGTTAGAAAATTACATAAAATGTGTAAAAGTTCTATACACGGGTAATGGATAAAAGGCTAAATTACCCGCAGAGAGGTAATTAGGAACATTTTTTTTCACATTTTTGGCAAAACATAACTTTGTATAAATTGACGTGTATTATGGACTGCACGCATTTGGGCATCTAATGAACGAGAATAATCTCAGCTGTTAGATACCATTTTTTTTTTATTTATGAGGACAAACAAATTAGAAAAATGTCCTTTGAAATTTCTATCTTTGAATATCCATGCAGATTTTCAACGAATATAGAACTTTTTATTTTTCTAAGTTCCTGTATTTAATATCTATTACATATTGTAGAAACTCCTTTTTTAAAAAAAGATTCTAATTAATTATTTATCAAAAAAAAAACATTGAATGTGAAACATTTGTATGAAACAAAACTATGGAACTTAAAATGTAATATTAAGCTAAAGTATATCTCTGTTTTATAAAATTAACACACGCTGAAAAAAAGGCCTTTTTAACAAATTTCAGCAAACAAGTTCGCATCAAACATATATATATATATATTTCCATACCGCAAATATAAACTTGTTTGTAGGTGATAAATATCAAATGTAGATGTATGCATTTTTGACTTACTTTTTATTTTTTTTTCAATTTGTGAATTTCTATATAACAATCCATCTCATTCTATCGTTATTGCCCTTTTTTAAAGAGCGTAAATGCAGAAAAAAAAATTACGAAAACAGTTGAAAATACACACTTATTCGCACCCAAATGTTGTACTTTGTTGAATTTAATAAGTTCGTTGTCTGTTTTTCCCAAACACGCTATTGCTTATACACAAATATGTATTACTAATGGCAATCGAGTAATATTTACATCCAAGTAAGCTTTGTGTAGAAGGAAATAAGCTTTACTTGCTACAAACACGCGTTTTACTTCTGTGTAAACAAAAAAAAGACGTATTTTTCAGCGTGCAGATATATATAAACTATGTGACCTCCATGATTTTTTTTTCTAAATTTTCTAATGCGAATAGTTGTTGAATTAATTATTTTTAGTTTTTACAATTTTGTAATTTACGTTTTTAAAGCTGTACCATATAATTATTTCCTATGAAATTAATTAATACAACGGTAAATCTTAAAGGCCCATAAGATAGCCAGATATGTTGTTCAATATACATTCGATGCAGCGTTGTAATACAAGTCTGGGAATGAATCCTCGTATTTTGGGATATTGCACAACTACACCAAAATTATTCGCGTAAAAAAGTTAAATAGACTTATACAAGGCCTCAGCAACAGACTACTTAATTTTGTATTTCCAGATGTTGCCCCCTTTTGCAACGACAATATAGTTTTATATATATATGTATACAAAATTTTGTATAATTGTGAAAAAAAAACAAGTAAATTTGCTTTGACATTTGGTTTACAAATTTTACATTTGTATACTTTCATGATTTATCATTAGAAGGTGTAATTTCAATAATCGATATATCGGACTATTTATTTTTAAAAATTTACCAAATTTCAAAATATTTGTTTTGTGAGCGTTGTATTACTTAGATCTGATAACTGTCTTGAGTTAGTGGAATTGATTAAACTAGAGTTTTATTGCCAACAAGCAGCGTTGCCATTTTGGGCCTTTTCTATCAAATTTGGTCGGATAGATTTTAAATTTGTTCGGATGGTCGGTCTAATTCGATTATGGTAGATTTATGAAGTAATCAAAAATTGTTTGGAATTTCAAAAATATATGATTAAAAAAATTAAGAAAAACCTATCCAAAGAAAGAAAATGTCGGCCAGGGAATAGTGAATAACATATACAGTTCCAGACTGCAATTCACGTTCAAGTACTTGTATTCGAATTGAACTTGAAACGAACTTGTCATTGGATTTTAATGTAAATTCTTTTTTGAAGACAATGGTTTCAATTAAAAATATTCTAAAGAATACCTTTTGTGGAACTTTCCAATTTAATTTTTTACCCAATCAGTTCTGCAGCTGCAGAACGTAACTTTTCGCCACTTTCTTTAATAAAAACTAAGCATAGAAATAAACTGAGGTAAATACTATCAATATTAAAACATATGTTATTAAATAGTACATATTTTAGTAATAGAAAACACTAAATTCTTAATATAATTTAGGTTTTGTCCTAATAAAACGTTTAGTTACAATACAATTAATGTTACAAGAACATTAAAGTGCATTTTGGTTTATTTTCAAATTTTGGTCGGCCTCAAGGGGTTTTGGTCGGTTTTTTTTTTGGAAATTTTCGGTAGCAAAAACATTTTTGTAGTGGCAACGATTTTATTGCTTTCCCATACCCTACTTTTGTTCGATTCCACCAACAGATAATGAGAAATATTATTTCTTGTAAGAACTGCTGACAATGTTCATAAGAAATTAATCGTATCTTAGAATAGTGGAATTCGGACACGTGTGCGGATTAGCAAGGTCCATAAAATGTGTATTTTATACAATTGTCTACCTACAAGTGTTCCGCGGATAATAAATCATTTAAATTGACCTTTTTAAAGTCTTAAGAAAAAATGTATGAAAATACAAAAACAATTTTCACACATTTCTTTAAGAAATCTGTTTTAAATTTTTATGAATACGGGCATGCTTCCAGATGCTACAGAATAACTGATGCATGCTCCTTATAAGCTCTTCTCCGCCAGCTCTGCTGGTATTCCGTCAACACCTGCGGTCTTGTTATTTTTAAGCCGGTCTATTTCCGCTTTGACCTCATCTGGGTTAGGGGTGGACATTCAACACGATCATCTATGATTGGTCGCGGGATGATTTCTTCCGACAAGCAGTAGAAATTATCCTTCTTTTCTTAGGATCCTCATCGTACTATTGGTTCCTTTGTTGCCGCTTTCGGTAAACAATTCCTTCTTCGGCTGCTTTTGTCATGGAGTTGTGTATGTGTTTCCATTGTTCGCTAATATCATCGGGAGGAGATGAGACAACGTCATGGAGTAGGCTTGAGCTGTCGGTTACAATTGCAGCTTTTCGACGGGTTTTGCTTTACTTAACCAATCAATGTTAGCAACACGCTCCACGCATGTCTTCCGTCTATCACAATGTGATCGATTTGATTCGTTGTTTTTCCGTCAGATGACAGCCATGTTGGGAATCGCGATGTTTTAATCTGGTGCTGATTATTACCATAGCGAAATCGATCAGCCTCTTTCCGTTATCGGAGGTGTCATCGTCGATGCTAAACCACCAATGATATTTTAACAAATCCGCATACGAACTGGTGTTTGCTTTCATGGCAGCTATAATAAAGATCATAGTTTCTCATTTCATTTACGCCGTGCGGTTTCCATTTTATTTCTTTGCGGTGATGTCAACTCTGTATTCTTCGAGGACATCCGCCAGTTGGATAGTCAACTGGTCTGAGGAATGTCCGTACATTCCAAGTGCATATCTGTAAGTCATGAATAACTTGGAAGGCAAAGCAATATTTTATGTCTACAATCAAATAATATAATGCCATGTTCCATTTTGTAAAATTCAGTTTTTTACAATAGATCTTCAAACATCAATTTCTTTTCTTGTAAAAACAGCTTTCGAATTGGCTGATTATATGGAATTAAGCGGCTCTTTACTCAAAAATATTATATAAAGGGGTTTTTTTTTTGAGGTATAGAACTTCGAATTGAAATAAAACACAAGAAAATCGTTTTAATGTCCATCAATTTGACTTTATTGGAAGGATATTTTTATGTCATTAATGTTTAAATATGATTTCGGGCATGTGGCCGCCACGGCTGGCTCGAATAAAGCCAATTCTACAGGTCCAATTTCACTGAACAAAATTTTGTGATGAAAATCTCATTTTCGGCCCATACACCAAAATCACGACGCATTGCATGGTCTCGCGGCTTTAATTCTTGCACAAGCTGGATCTTGTAAGGTCGCAAGCCAAGATCTTTGCGCAAAATCTTCCATAAAGTTGATGGACAAAGCTCCAATTGCTGTGCACGGTGGCGAATCGATTCATTCGGACGGAGCTTGCGGTGAACTTCGCGAACTGAACCATTACTTTCGAAATAAATTTGCACGATTTGCAAGCGTTGTTCTTTTGTCAACCTGTTCATGATGAAATGGCAAACCAAACTAAATATTAATCACTTGACAGCTGACAAAATGGCCGCCAGTTAAAAAACTGATGCCAACTTAAAGTTCTATACCCCAATAAAAAAACACCCTTTACAAAAGAAAACGTAAAATTAAAAATAAAGTCAGCCAGTTTTACTTACCATATTACCGACATTTCCCCCACAGTTTTGTATTTTAGTTTGTTTTTCACTTTCGCGGCTAGAAAAAGGTTTATCCCTAAAGAATCACAAATAAAAACAATGCACAAATTTGACAGATGTGGCGCATAAAAAAACTTACCATGCAATAATGAACTTGCGGCATTGCCAAAGTCACGTCTACTGCGATTATGAACACTAGCCATTGCAGTGTTGCATTCCCAAGTCAGCCATCAGTACAAAAATCTCAACATTGAACATCCAGACAGATGTGAAGCATTCTCGGGAATACACTCTGTTAAAATAAAAACTTTAAATGATAATACAGGGCAGAAATATTCTTGATAATTTTTCGAACACGACTATAGTGATCCAAAATGCAATGTTTACGATTGAGAACTGTCGATAACGGATGCCGTGATTAGGCCCCTGGTAGATAATTTCAGTTTAAATATGATTTCCGGCATAAGTTCGCCTCGGCTACGAGTTATAAGGTCATTCGATGTACATTCTTTAGAAGAGGAAATTTCTTAGCCCGGTTGAAGGCTGGCAATAGGATAAAATCCCTTAACTTAACTGAATTCTCGTTACAGACTTCCTCTTTGCATCGTATTGCTGCTTATTTCCGGAAAGCGGCGAACATACTCCTGAATGAACACCGAATGGTGTAAGTAAGTGTGACCGTACTACATTTATAGTGAAAGCTCCGGTAGGCGGACATCGATGGTCGCAGTGACCAGTGTTGACCATTGAATTGGACTTTATAATCGATTTAATTAAAATGGGACTTTTGAAATGTATTTAATAGCAAATGAAAATCGTTTATTCAAAAAACTTTTGCACGTTGCAAATGTTTCTCAAAATATTAAGTTGGTAGATTATATCTACGTCCACCCCGCTGAGCTTCCATAAATGTATGTGACAAAACATTCATAAATACTGTTCAAGTAGTCGCAGCCAATTTTAAGAAAGTGTTATTTTATACTTTTATTGAATCGTGACTTCACAGTGTTCTTGTGAAGTCCTGGTGCACATTGTGTTCTACAGATTTCTACAACGTAACCCGTTACACATCTTCACGACCTGTTAGACGTAGGTGTACATATTTGCTAATTACTCTGATAAACAGCGTTAACAAACTTGTAAGAAAAATTAAGAAAGTTGCTAGAAATAAAAAAATGAAAATATGCGTAAATCAGGCAAAAATTTTACTCACATTTCTGGTGATTAACTTTGATTTCGGTCACAATCACGCACGTTTCAGCTGCGCTTCGCCTTATCACTTGTGTGGAGCTACAACTTCATCATTCTGTACTTTAGTGCCACCGAAATACAAATGATTGATATGTCATTCCAGCACGTACCCGTTCATTCGTATTTGCATTTATTTCAATTTACAAATTAAATGTAATTTCGTTTAAGAGCATTTTAAATCTACTCGTGATTATGGTTTTGCATAAATCCTTTTTTTTAAATATATTTATGTTGATGTGGATGTAGGGTCATACATATATACATACATACTCGTATACACGATTTGCGGTTCGAAAAATGGGGAGTAAGTAACCGTTAAAACATTTTTATAGTGTGGTCGGACCGACTATTTTATTCCATTCCCTATTGCTCAATCAACCTGCCTTTTTTTTGCGTAGTCTTACAAAGCCTCGTAATGACGCCGCGGTGTCAGCATTCTTTTGAGTAAAAATGCCAGCAAGTCCCTTATCATCTGGGAGCCATTAAACGAATGCATAATAAAAGCGAGATTCTATTCTAGAAAGAAAAACATCACAAATATTCAGGTTTATGCTCTAAATCGGCACGGACGAAATGTTGATAGAATTTTACAGCTGATATCAAAAATATTAAATTTCAAACATCGACTTTGATTTCAGGAAGTGGCTAAAATCATGCTTGACGGTGAAGAAAATAGACGACATCGGCTCTGATCAACACTTAGTGACAGGCACGATACAGATTAAAGCAGCTGCAATAAATCCTATCACAAATGAAGCAGCGACAATATTTAACGTCAGTAAACTAGCGAAACACTTGCTAAACTTTAAGGCACTGTCTAGGATATCGATACAAGTCATGAGTAATCCCAGGCCAGAAAGAATGGACTGATTTTGAAGCTGAACGGAAAAACTACGTGAGAATGCTATACGACGTACCAAACTTCTGGTAATGGTACTTCGTATGGAACGCTACTCACTACGAGGAACGAACAGCTTACTATGTCGAGGAAGCTTTTTACTGAAATACCAGACCCTGCTTCCAATACAGAAGCAGACGAAAATGTTGCGCCGCAAACTCGCAACACCCAGCTGCAGACCCGAAAAAGAATAAGCTTTAAACCACCATCACTCTCGACAATCATCTGTGCAATAGTTCCGTATTCTTCACAGAGAAGATCCGAGAGAACTGGTTACAGACTATTTTTGTTGTTCTCATAATTAGGGGAGTTCCTAAGATGCTTATACAGGGTGAGCCATTTAAAATTTGAATCGGCTTTAATAATTTCAATTTTTTTTTTACATTTCTGGTTTTATTGGAAAGCTTGAACTTTGTCATGAAATATAGGAACACAATATCATTCATACGACTACACTGAAAAAAAAATTACTTATGATGAGTTCGAAATGGATTTAAAGAGACTTCATTTTTATCCGGTCTTAGTTTTGACTCTCAAAAAAAGTTCTACGATTTTTTCTCTTACCTCACTTCAAATTGAATTTACTTCGAAACTATCGAAAATGTACTGAAAAATTGGGTTGATCGGATGAGGTACTGAGCCAGTCGTGGTAGTCATATCAATGACATTGTGTTCCCTTTCGGCACAGCCTGTATCTTTAGTCAGAGCATGATAATCAGATTTCAAGAGCAGAGCACTCCATAATTGCGAGCTTTCAAACAGCATTACAACCAGCGAAGTTATGCCACAACTATATTTTCTATTTCCTCTCCTTTTGCTTATTGTTATTATTATTTCTATTTCCTATTGTAATGCACCGCGACATGCTAGCATAGTTCAACGATCAAGTAAGGTAGGCCTAAAAATCAACACCCACGAAATCAAGTCCATAAAAAATGAACACCAAAAACAACGACAATGCATGGCAAAAACATCGATAAATTCGAGGATTTTACGTATTTGGGCCCTATCCGCACAGAATAGTGCGGGAAAGGATATTCTCACCAGAATAAATACCGCAACGGACGTATATGTACAGCTGCACAAAATTTGGAATTCGACTCAAATATCATTCAATACATACGAGGATCGCGGATTTTTAATTTCCCCGGGCTACGTGTATTTGATTTTTGATATTTGTGGATTGTTATGTTGGTACTCATGTGCCTTAATTATGCTGACAAGGTCGACCATTTTGAGTGTTAATTAATTTTTGACAGCTGTTGTTCTTGGATGTCTTTTAACTTGTCTCCGATTTTTATCTATTTCAGAAAATGGATCGAAGAATATGCATCAAATTTTGTGTGAAAAACAAAATAAAGTGCGCTGACGCATTCCGAATGTTGACTGTGGCATATGGTGAAGCTACCTTGGACCAAAGCAACGTTTATCGCTGCTACAGAATGTTCTTAGAGGGCCGAGAAGATGCAAAGAACGAACAGCATGCCGGACGGCCGAGCACGTCAACAACAGACGAAAACATTGATAAAGTGAATAAAATAATATTGGCCAATAGACGAATTACCATTAGAGAAGTTGCTGAGGATCTAAACATGTCTATTGGCTCATGCCATTCAATTTTAACCAATGATTTGGGCTTAGTCTGGTCGCCGCTAAATTTGTGCCAAAATTTCTCAATTTGGACCAAAAACAGCATCGCGTTAAAATTGCTCAGCAGATGTTTAACTTGGTCCATGACGACCCAAATTTGCTCCAGAGGGTAATAACTGGTGACGAATCATGGGTTTATGGTTACGACGTGGAAACTAAAGCTCAATCATCCAAATGGAAGCTGCCGCATGAACCAAGACTGAAAAAAGCGCGCCAAGGATTTGTGGAAGAACAAAAACTGCACATTGTTGCTTGTGAGCGAATTTTTTGTCGAAAACAACACAGTAATGCTGCTTCAGCCACCGTATTCCCCTGACCTAGCTCCCTGTGACTATTTTTTGTTCCCAAAATTGAAAGGGCCCATGAAAGGACGACGCTACGCCATGATTGAGAAGATAAAGAGTGCATCGACGGAGGAGCAGAACAAGATCAGAAAAATTATTTGAAGTGCTTCGAGGATTGGAAAAAACGTTGGCATAAGTGTATTATATCCGAGGGGAATTACTTTGAAGGGGACAAAATAGATATTCATGAAGAAATAAATACTTTTGGAAGAAATACAAAATTTGCGATATTTTGTGAACATACCTCGTACATACATGTTATCAGTAACGACAATCTATATAAAAAGTGATACATAAAGCCAATTGCCAACTATATATATAAAAGTACGAAAATGGGGTTGGATTGAGCACACACTTTGACCTTCTACGGAGGTTTGTCGGCAAGCTCTAGGTTAGAAACCTTAAGGAACCTAAAAACATCGTGGATGAGATCGCTGCAAATGGAAATATATACAGTTGATTTCGAGAAAGCGCATGCCTTTATATTAAAAAAAAACATGGCATAATTGAAAAAAATATTGGTAACGACTGTTCTGGGTGATTTTTTTTTTGAAAAATAGATGAAGAAATAGGATATTTTACATACAGGAATTTTTATAGTTGCGCCACAAGTCCATTTGACAATATCTAAAGTACATACAGGCAATGTCCGTTATACAATATACGTTCCCCACAATGACATATTGGTCTTCTTGTTTATCCAAAATAAAAGATGTTAAACAATTGTTCACTAAAGAATTTCAAATACTCTCCAAATAAACTTTATTTACATGCCGCTATTGGCCAAAGTTTGTCTTTGTGCCTTTGGCTGCTTTAATTCAGAATTGCAGACCAATCCAGATTTTCCAAATTCACACGTGCCATTAGCATGACCACCGAAAAATACTTCTTGAAACTGCAAACGGCACGACAAACTTAATAAACTCACCTTTCTTTGGTGGCTACTTTATATGCGTACATGTGTGTACATAAAAAAATAAATGGGAAAAAGCTTAGTAAAAAAAATTGTAGTTTATTTTATTTTTTTTTTTTCGAAATATGCCGTCGTTTGCACACACACACGCGCGATTTTACTCCACAGGACGCCATTCAAATTCCCGTACGCTGAATTGGACTCACAAACATATTTCATTGTTAATTTCGGGATTAATCTGAGATTTGGTACGTACAATTTTCCGCCATTACTGTTTTTTGTTGTGCCTTTCGCTGGTACTGTTTTTTGTGCCAATATATGAATATGTATGTCTACGTATTGTGTGACTTTTAAACTCACGCACACTCAGCCGTACAAATGTGCATGCCCATATGTATGTATGTGTCAGTGTCTACAGTTTAAAGTAAATATATTTATATAGTTGAATGTTATAGGAATTCTACAATTCACCTTTTTATCCTGCAATTCAGTTCACTCACACTCTGCAACAGATTCTCACAGTCATCCAAATGTGCACATGTGAATGCGGCACATAGTTCATGTATATAAACACACATATACGTGTATCCGTATGAAAAAAATTTCGAACAAACGATGTATAAATTGAAATGAAGCCGAAATTAAATAGAATTATTTTATAGTGCATCCAAAGTCAGTTCCCCAGGATCCTTTTTGGTACACACGAATTGGTTGATTTGTTAAATGAAATGAGCTTGGTAATCGTTGCAACTGAATGTTTAACGCCAACTCTGACACCAACAATTATTTGCCCTATCCGGCATTATTTACATTTGTTAGTCTTTGTGTTTTCATTAATTGTTTCATATTTTCCAAACCAAAAATTCAATCGAGTATTCAATCGTGGAGCAGCTCCAAAACTGAGGATTTCGCATCCGACGAAGATGGCCGTGGGCATGAGAAACTAAAAGGTGCCTTAGACATGAGTTCAACGTAAGAAAACTGTATATGAATATTGAGCGTATCAAAGTCAATGATTACAATTTGTTTACCATAAATCCTTAGAGTATTTCATTATTCTCTTACTAATAATACAATAAGGAGCCATATAATTCCAAACAAATCGATAACACAAATTAATAATTACAAATTGAAATAGTGCCAGATTTTGAAGAAAACTCGAAAATTTGGCAAGAGCTTCCAATTCAGAGGTGTGATGCGATACCTAATTAGTTCTCTTAATATCCCATGAAGTGAGATCAGTGTGCGGTGTTTATATACTTACTAATTTTATACTCACTGACCGTGACCTACTGTTTAAAGCCGGCTTCGAATGCTTAATTCCAGTGAAAAACAATTTGAGGGAATTCTGAAGCCAACATCGACTAACTGAACGCATCTGAAGTATTTCCAAGGTGCCATCTAAAATGTAACGTTAGTTCAAATTAAAGGGTTGAATACAGCATTCGGAGTCGAGAGTATGGCGAAATTTTATCGACACAAGTACCGACATGTGCAGGATGCCATTTATCAAAAACCTTCTGCTTTTTAAAGAGTAGTGTTTGCTAAAACGAAATATGCTCCAAAATAAAAATCGATTTAGTGAAAAAACCAAAGTCCTAACAAATCTATTTCTGGTAAATAATGTAAACTGTTTTAAGAAATTTTCTTAAGTAGATATTGTTTAAATTAACCTGTAACATTTTTGCGGTGTTCATGTAGCATCATTAGTGTTTTACACTTTCATGACATTTTAAAAAGTTATGTTACGTTTCTTTTTTAGTTTATGTAAATTTTCCCAAAATATAATCGAACAAAAAAAAAAACCAACAGAGGTGTTATTTTGGTATTCAAAGAAAATGGATTTTTGTTAGATAAATGATCGGATGTTTATCTCATAATAAAGAGGAATGAATGCAGTTAATAACGGGAAACAACATCAGCCAAATGGCCACCACTCTTACAGGTCCATATCCTTTTCATGAAATTTTCCATAACCAAATCGCAAAGTGGCTGCCCTATAGCCTCACGAATTCTATCGTTGAGGTCTTGAATCGATGCTGGGCTGTTGGCGTAGACTCTATCTTTCACGTGGCCCCACAGGAAGAAGGCGCAAGATCTCGGCGGCCAATTGTTATCACCTTTTCGAGAGATAACACGGTCCGGGAACTTTATAGTTTTGCGAACTGTGACAACAGGATTTTCACCATTTTTGTAGTGAATTTAAATAATTTCAATGCGTTGTTGAAGTGTGTATCGTTCCATTTTTAGTAATGGCGTAGTTTCTACGCGTCAAATGTCAAAGAATATAAGCTTCAAAAGTGACTGCTTCCGAAATACAGGCTGATTTAAAATAACACCTCTTGTTGGAGAACCCTGTACATCAAATTAAAGCTCCAACATTTTTCTTTTGAAATGATGACTCAACGACGAAAATGCATTTTATTGACCAACTTCTGCTTTAAATACGGAAAAACTCGTAAAACCAGAATTTTTCGCGACAAAACTGGATTTTGGCACTTCTAAACCTTTTCCATAATCTATCAAAATCGGGTTGAGCCAAAAAAATATTTTACACCCTAATGTCCATCTGTTTACTTTCCAAATTCATTTGTAATTTCACACAAACTAGACAGCATTCTGAAAGCGCTGCAAAAAACGTTACGAATAATTCATGAAAATCGAAAAAAAAGTCGAACCGGGTATTGTCGGGAAGCCATATCCAATATGGAAAGATAAGGGTCACCCTCTCGACTATGAATCCAAATCTGGTGGGAAGCGATAGAGGTCCTGTGAGACGCAGGATCCTGAGGGGTTTCAAACGGGTTTCACATCAGCGTCTAAGCTACAACTCGCCATGTTAGCTTTTCAATGAGACTAAACTGACGGGCACCTGGGCCGCAAATACATCCTCTCTCAACGGTTTTAAAAACCTAACTAGGCCAAAGACAATCTGCGAGGAACTTTTGGAGTAGCGTGAGACTCTGAGACTAGTTGGATATGTAGGATTTTATGATCTACTCCAACTACACCGTTCTACATACAAAAAACGGATGGATGATTTACCACGAACAGACGAAATACCCTGGTGGTACACATGGAAACACACTTCACATGCTGTGAGAAATACAGCTCTCAGTCTGTGATATATTACACAGCCCAACAAAATTAAAAAAGATTTTTGCTTCTTTGAATTTATCAACTGATTCTAGTTAATTTGGGTGCGCTGAATTCAAATCTGTAATCAGTTTGTCTCTATCAGCTCTACTTTTCATGATATATATATCTACGGTTAGAAGCTTTTATCCCTTTCAATCTCTTGGACCGGATGGTATTATCCCAGCAGACTGGCGGAACAATATCGACACATTAATGTCATGGCTATAGCTAACATTCATTCGACTATCACAGTTGTGCAGTGGACGGCATACAATATAGTCTTCATCACTAAAAGAAGGAAGGCGTCTCACGCCACAGCTAATGACTAAGTGTCAATCAGCCTGTCGTCCACGTTGCTCAAACCACTGAAAATAATCATTGATACATATGTATGTATATTAGATAATTCATTGTGCACTCTGTAGGAGCTACAGAATGTTTACACGAAAGGCAGATCTACAGAAACAGCGCTAAACTCGCTTTGTCCTATAGAAATGTCGCTGCACTACAAGAAATGCGCGTTGTTTGCATTCCTAGATATAGAGGGAGCTTTTAGTAATGCCTACCCGGAATGGGCAATTAACGCCATTGGGCGTCTTAAGTGTTTCCAAACTGACAGTACGAGAATCACCTCATGGGAATGTACTTTGTCTACTGCTATGGAATCTTAACATCACCACTCTGCTCAAAGCCATGGAGAAAACGGGTTGCAAGACAATTGCATAGGTGGATGATAAAGCGGTTGCAACTACTGGCAAGAATTCTAACACACTTTCAGAATTGTTGGAGTCTGCTCTTGGATTATAATTGAAATGGTGCGAGTTTCGTGTCAACACAGCTAAAACGGAACTTTTACTGTTCACACGACAAGACACTTGGCACTATTCCAAACTTCCAAGTATCCTGGAATGATATTGGACAGCATACTAACAAGGATCTTGAATAATGAGATGAGGACCAACAAATCGCTAGTTACATTGTGGGAATGTGGGCAGTGTCAAACCTGGGGTAAAATCCACACAAATGTACATGTTGACTATGTAACAAAATATCTTCTTTGTGGAATCTACTCGGATCATATGAATTTGAAACAGTTCCTTAAAAAGGATAATGGCTTAGAAAGTGCCGCACGACTATAGGCGTAAATAGGCCCCCAGAGCAATTTTAGCCACCCCAGAAATCAGATCTGCCGGTTGCGAAGGATGTGCAATGCACCAGCAACGGGGGCTATAGCCCCCTAGGAAAATTGTCTAGTTACGCCGATGCGCAGGACAAATTTCGTATTATTGGATATCATGCAGGGATATTTTCATATTTAGTGACAGCAAAGCGATCATTATGTCGTATATCACTTAATGAATTGCTCGAGAATGTCGGGTGTCTCTTGAGGACATAGCGAGGCATTGGATGATGATGTTGGTCTACAAATTGTAGTAGACAAAACCTGTTTCTCCACAGTTGATGTGAGTAAAATTTCCAGAACTAGGAAACGTAGGATGTGCGACAAATACACGTTATCACAAGGAGACCTCATGATCGAAACAAGTGAGATATGCTAGTTAACCTAACCTAAGAACAACGATGTGGAGTACTAAAGTTAAATTTAAGAAGTTTCCTATAATGATGTACTCGCCAGTAGAAAAAAAAATAATGGAATGGGTAATGAGGCGACGGAATTTAGGACCATAATAAGTATATGAAATGTTAAACTGATGGATATAAAACGGACAAGAATCCTCCAAACCGACTGCTGTTGCTGGCACTCTGATGGCTCCCGCAGCCCTACATTTAACACCTGCTTAAATAGGGCAAAGGTTTGCTTTTTGAATACGTACTTTTAAATTCGCCTAAATACTTCTAGAATTTATTTAATCTTTCACCCTAATTAAACAGCAAAATGTAATACTTACCGGGGTCCCTGGTCACAATGCGAAACGTGACTGCAGACCAGCTATGTTCTAATTTCACTTCAAGCGTTTTGGCATATTCTCGATGTATTTTACATCCGGCACCTGGCAACTCTAATGTAGACTTAATTCTTTTTTTTTTTTTTTGTATACAAGAATGCCACCACATGCTCTGGGATGACTTTGCGAAGAACTCTCTAATCTGAGAATTGTGTCAACATGTTGATAAACCACACTTTACATGTTGGACTTTTACCAAAATCTAATTAAAGTTGTAACAAGTCGAATACTAATCTTCACTGCACTTTCCATGTTCTCGTATCCGGACTGGTATCTGGTTACGAACATACACATGTACATACGGAATCGAATAGGAGAACATATGTACATTTCACTATATACGTATGTATGTATGTGTGTATGTACATACGTTCGTATATGGACGCCATTTATTGTTGAAATTAATTGAATGTATTAAAAATAATTTAATTTATTTGTCAGTCTTTCTTGAAAACGAAACTCAAACGAGAGATAACAAAAAAAAAAGAAAATTAGTTTTGTACGGAATGAAATGCTGGAAAAATCTTAACGGCTTCTGTTATTGTCCAAGTGTGTACTAGGAATGACAATAACTACCCGAAATTCAGAATACAGAATTTGTTTGTTTCAAGGAAACGTCATAGTTATAATTCTGCAAAATCAGTTGTCAGTAATGTGGACTTTTCGGAATTTATTAGCTTATAGTCATATTAGGTTTGAACATAGGTTTCCGTAACAACTTGTATCGACCGGGACAATCACCTGCAATGTCTTTGTCGTGGACGTATTTATTTTTCTTTTTTTTCGACTTCTCCAAAAGACCAACATTATTTGCTGTACGTTGACAAAAAAGTAAAAATTTTAGTTATTGACACGTGCGGTACAACATTGTGATAGTAACTGGGAAACAGTTTTTTAAATATTTCTCAAAAAAAATGTATTAAAATATTCATTTCCGAATCCTTGAATCATTATCCAACTAAATAATTATCCGGAAAAAATCCATGAATTTGGATCTCCGTTTGTCGGTCCCATGATGTTTGCTTGATAAACGACCGGTATCGGCTAACTTACAGCATTGCCGTTTTCCAATATCTTTGGTGAAAATTTGTCGGATGTTCATCCCAATTATCGCATCAACAGTGAAGAAACGCAAAAAAGGCGAAAAAGTTAACGTCGGCATTCGAAAAGTTAAAGCCATTTTTCGCAATGAAATATTGGCGAGCAAACTGACACGCGCCGGGGGGTTGGTAAGAGATGCGTTTAAATAAAATCAATGACTGTGAAAACTTTAATTGAAAAACTATGAAAATCCGCTTTGTTTTTGTATGACTTAAAAAGCGGCAACCGAACGCTGAAGAAGAAAAACAAGTTTCTCTTTCGCCGCAACGCAAGTTGTGTTCCTCTTTTTTACTATTTTACCTGGCATTATATTTTCAAAAAAGTTTTTTAATCGAATGCTATAAAAAACAACGAAGTTGAGACTCCACATAAAGACCATTTTTATTTTTTGTAATGGTAACAGTGTGGAAAATGTGAATTGTCTGATTCCGTTCACAAACCAAACTATGGGACAGTGGTTCGAGGCAATATTTTTGGCGGGAAATGATAAATATACCGCAAAAAAAAGTTGGCGTTCCTACAAATCTTTCGAATTCGTATTTCCATATGATGGTGAATGTCCAATATGATCGTCTGAGGTACAGTTGATGACAGATATAAGAAAGTCAACATACTCCCAAAATGTCTTTCATATATGAGTTTTTTCTTGTGAGCAATTATTGTATATAAGAAAGTTATTTCTTATAAGCGTATGTACTGCAAAAAAATGCAATTGATAATGCATTTATTTTCTTACTTGGGTCCACAAGTAGTAAACAAAATACTGTGGTATGAAAAATATGAAACTAATTCAATGTTGCCATCACACAAAAAAAAAATCATATAGGGGCTATTTTTCGAAGGCGTCGTTTTTCTTTATGAGATTTTATTTATTTCATATTAATTGTAATACAAAGTCCAACCCACAACCCCTACGCTGATAGGCAAGCGCGCAGATTCAAATTTTTTTTGCCAGCACCATTCATTGCTTTATTTCGATGCTGACATTCACCATTCTATTAATTGCGGAGATGAGGAATATACATTTTTTTACAACCTCGACGTTTCAACTGCCAGCCTTAACTATGGCCACTCAACGATTGTCTTGCCGTTGCAAGTATAAGTATTGTCTTGGCATCTTTCATCATCATGCCCATCATCGCCGATTCCTTATCGTTCTAAAAAAAGGCGCCAGTTACATTTCGCTCTGTCCTTCCGGCGATGTCAATGACGTCAGCATATACGAGGAGAATGTCGCCCTTGGTTGCCAGAGTAAAATATATTTTACGAAATTTCATTTCGGTCCAAAACGAAACGTTATTTACGTTTGTTTAAATTCTGTATATCGTAATTGTTATTGTTTGATTTTGACAGTTTTTACATTGGAAAACGTGTGTTATTGTTTTATTAAATGTTCTGATGCTTAGATGAAACGAAGTTTACGCTTTGTTTAAATTTAGGTTGTGTGAAACGATTCTTTTTACAATATGAGGACATTGAACGAACAACTCACCACTCTGAAGTTTGGTTTGAACCACTGTGCAGTGCATATTACTGACACACACACACACACATATGTTTGCATTACTTATGCTAGTACCACGACAACTACATCTACTGGTGCAACTAGACACAGGGAAATGTTTATGGCCCACTTTGGTATGGGGAGAATAATGGAAAAAATACAACATTTTTGTGGTATTTCATTCGTTCAGTCATTCATGCGTTAAGTTTAAAATTTAACAACAAAAAATACAAAAACGATCCCAATAAAACTTGGCGAATTGAAATTGACAGGAATAGAAGACGAGTGGATACTTCATATAGTTCGTCCGAAACGTATGTTTTCAACATTCCACCATGGATCGCGTTAAATAAATCCATAGTCGGCACCTTCTCCCTACGTATGTGAATTCCCCATAATCAAACACCACTAATACATCAGAAGCTATGAAGTTTGGAATTGTGGTATGGGCTTTGTTATGCCACTTATGTTTAGGACAAATACCGGATTGACAATTTCTCTGAACATTGCATGACGGAACAGACGGAGAGCTTCTATCGAATCAGTGAGATGTGTACCATGTAATTTCCATACCCACTTAGTGGTACTGCTTTAAGCCGGCTCCGAGAGGATATGGATTTTTCAAGAGAAGTTTTTACATGGATCAGCGATTACTCACTTACTCGTAAAGCTCTAGTACTTATCATGGTCACCCCTAATCGGAAACGGATACAGACCTCGGAGATTAGCTCAGGTGTCGCCTGAGTAGCTACATTCAATGAACATTGGAGTAATGAGCTAACATGTCTAGCACTTTCACCTAAAGTATTCCGAAAGTACTGCTGACAACGAACAGGATAATTAGAAGATAAAAACAGAACCTGGAATATACGAAGCTGAATCAATCCCACTAGCGGGAAAAATGTTTAGGCATCTGCGATAGCAAGTGCCGGTTTTAGTGTGGGTTTGTGGTGGACATAGTATCTTTAGGTTTACACAAAGTATTTTCACATTAACCTAATTGCGTTAAATATCGTGTAAAACAAATTGACCAGACTTCAAAAGGATGGGTTACGTAACGAGGCTACCTGGTCAATATATTGCTACCAAAAAAAAAACAAAAAAAAACAGTCAGGACACCATGTGTTTATGTCGCGACAACATCCACGACACTGACTTTGGCGACTTCGACGTAGTGGATAAACTCGTACAAAACTGACGTCAGCCTCCAAATAAAACTCGTCCGTGATGAGTAAAAATATTTATTTTATTTTGTTATTAATTACAATACAAAGTAAATTTATAATCTAAATTTCGGACCAAGGGTAAACCGGGAGACACTGACCATATGACAGCAACAGACCAAAGCCTTTGTTTGGGAATCGAACCCACAACTCTCACGCTGATAGGCAAGCACTTTACCAACTCGCCTGCCCGAGCGATTATTTAAAAATATATATTGCCGTATTATTCAAATTGACCCAGTTTAGTGTGGATTATAATATGCTATTTTTTATGTTAGTCAAGATCAGATGGAACCAAACTAGGGTTTTTGATCCGACAATCGGGAGTTTTTCCCGGGACTTAATTATCTTAATAAAAATTACTATTTTTTAAAAATTGTAATGTATACTTAATCATGTAAATAATTCAGGTTTGTTAAAAACATTACATGATTAATAAAAATTTAGTTGATAAATCCTTGTCTAAAAAAAACATCCTTGACAATGAAATCAACCAGTTCAAGAAGTACAAAATCGTATAATTTCCCGCCTAAAAAACCATAATCAAATTGTCAAGTGCGTGTTATCTTACATAGTTGCATTTTTTTGTAGTATTTTATTCCCAGGAATCCTCTGTTAAAAATCCTGAACAAAACTCATGATCCGAAATAGACAAACATTTCTATTGTTTGATCATTCCTAACATATTGTGCAGAATTTTCTTATGCTGTATGACGGTCCTTTGTATAGGCGCTATATCAAACTTACTTATTTCCCCTAACATTCTATGAAGGAACAGACGGGGAACTTCTTTCCACTCAATGAGGTGTGCACGATATTATTTTGTATACTCAGAGACCAGCTCCTATTACGAGGCGGAAGAAGCCACTGAAAAATGTTTGATGACCTTCTCGGAAGGTTTCGAACCTGGGTTCTGCTGTGTGGTAGTCACACACACTACCTACCTAACCATAGCCGTCCACAAAGTATGTGCTGATATGTTCTAACTTTACATTTCTGGCAGATTTGCTCTGGTATGTAGATGCTTGAATGGATTGATCGACTAAGAGAGTGATTTGGAACATTGAATCTATCTTGAAACTCTTGAGAATCACCCCATATGGACCTAGACATATAGCTGATAATATGCATGTGCTCACATGTGAGAATGTTCGTTGGGATGCGTGTGAATGCGTCTGTGCTTTAAGGTATGCTTCCCTATTCGACGAGGATGCGACGCGATGTAATACTCCGATATGATCGTATCAAGGGTATCCATACCTCTTTTGTCTTCAATGTATTCACACACATATTCAGATATGAAAATATACGTTCAGTATATGTACTATAGTACCTAATATATGTGTATCACCACTACAACTGTAACCACATAACATAATTTAAGACAGACAGGTAACTAAGGCTTACACATAAAAATACCCACACATACAGTTAGATACACTGTAAGCATTCGTATTCCTGAGTATGAGACAGGGATTCTGATTTCCCGTGAACACGGGACAACCTCAATCTTTTTTAGGGAATGTTTGCCGTTCTGAAAAATCTGAAATTTGAATATTTTCTGCAGCTGCAGGGCCCAACACACACAACTAGCAGTGAACTGAATAACAACACTCCTACATTGTTATCAGGAATATAAAGCAAACAATTCGGTAAAATATCGAAAAGACTACCGCACACAGTTCCCGGGTTTTCGGGAATGCAAATGGCCCGAAACCCACAAGGGAAACTCTGTTCGTATCGCTAATATGAAGCGTTTGATTTTGTCTGTTCTTTTCGTCGTTATGGTTCGTCGCATTTTCAATTATCGTATTTAAAAACTTTTATATACATATGTATGTGTATTATTTGCAAGCGTCTGTGTGTGTGTTGATACATATAAGTTTGATTTTTATTTAATGGTTATTACAAAAGAGTATTCACGAGAAATATAAATAGTCTATATTGCAATTTATATTTAAATTTTCATCAATGTGAATCATTAGTACATTTTGCATATTTCGTTATTTTGTTGTACATATGGCCAACTGTCATAACTGACACTTTTTCCAAAACTAGAGTAAGACCACAAGTAGACTTCTGTTTGTACAAGGCATGTTGTGAGAACATTTTTTTTATAATTTGTTTACGTATCTGATACGGACATTGAATGAGAAAAGCATGTGCATAATTGGAATTGCGCTGAACATATACAGGGACTCAAAATTAAAATGATTATTAAATTTTAAAGAGCAAAAGCGGCTACTTTCTGTTTTCTATATATCTTTAAAATTGAATGAGCCATTCTCAATTTAAGAACAACAAACTTAAGGACATACGTTTTTTTTTCTTCAAAATTCCCAATTAAAAATCCACTTTGTTTTCGATACATGTGGTACTTAAACAATTCATCATATTGTGGTCAGCATTGTTGGGATATACAACGAAAAACATATTTCTAGTATTAGAATGTGTCGTCATGGACAAATTAAAACTCATTTTCCCACATAACTGTTAAATTTCGATTATTAATCAATGAGATTACTTTAAGAAATAATTGTATTGAGTATATAATACTCCATTAAACAATTTGTGATAAAAAAATGGATTACAATTACAAATAATCTAAATGTAATTACTATAAAATAATAAAAAGAAACGCTGCCCAATCACACGTTAAAAGACGTTATGAAACATACGTCAATTTTACATACGGACTGAAGAAAATAAAAAAAACGACAAACATGTGGAGTATAAGCTGTGTGAAACCACAATGAAGTGCTTTGTTTTCTGTAAAGTAAAGGAATGGTTAAGAGCATCAGCCGATAAATCTCGAGTTACTGTGACAATTCAGGACTGTGACGTCAAAAGATTTAGTTGTATGTATGTCTGTATATGATTTGCTGGTCTGTCCTGTATTTGGAATTCAGAAATATATCAAATTTATAAATTATGCTGGCAAAGAGGCTAACTTGTGAATTCCCTCTGGTGATGTTTTGAAACTTTGCATAACTTTGATATAAAATCATTGGACATATCTGGCATAGTTAATATGCAGGTTGAAAATATGAAGTACAAAACTAAAACAACTGATTTTAAACCAGATTATCAGATCATAGATTCACTCATGATCCTGGTATATTTTTTCACATCTCTGAGCTTGGGCCTACCTATATTCAGTTAAATTTAAAATTTATTGAGACTTATTAATTTTTTGATCAGAGTGTAACAATTTGTAATTTCTGATTACCAAAAACTAGTTATAATGTATTACTTTGGACGGCTGTGGTGTGGTAAGTGCGCGACTTCCACACCCCAGAACCCAGGTTCGAAACCTTGTAAGATCATCAAACATTTGTGAGCGTCTGCTTCCCCCTTGTAAATGCTGGTGGCTTTACGAGTAAGAGAGTTATCTATATGCCATGTAAAACTCCTCTAGAAAACACTTAAAGCCCATCGGTCACGGTCCGTGAGTATAGAATTTATTGTAGTACGCAGCTCACGGAGCCGAGAGAAATTCGCCATCTGTTCCTCCACTGAATGTTAGAAGAAATAAGTACGTTTTTTTCTGACCAACACTTAGGGGACTCCCCAATAAATGCAATGTATTGTGTTAGCGATAGGGAAGATAGATATTGGAGGGGGAAAGAGAGAGTAGTGTTTGTCGATTTGAATTTGACAATGTCATTGCTGGAAGATTATTCCAAATGCGAACAGTACGGCTGAAGAATGAATTTTATTATAGTGCATCGTCCGGTCAACTGGCCATTTGACAATGAACGGATCAGAGACTCGGGATAGCCGAGTATTCCGGTTAAATGTTCTAACTTCAGGGACCAGACGACGGATATCTGACGAACATATACCATTGAAATATCCAAAGAATTGCGATACACAAACCACATTCCGGCGATGCTGTGGGGAGACAATAGAGTTGGATACCCTACTATCCTCTATAATCATCACCGTTTTCCTCTGTACACGGTCCAGAAGCTGCAAAGATGTTTTTGGAGCCCCCTCCCATATATGGGAGTTATATTACGTCCGATGTAAGTGGTGTAAATATATACGAGATAAGATGGGGTGAAGTATTTCTTGCACCGCCGTAAAAAGCCGAATATATGGCTAGTCCAGTGATCATCATCCTGTAGAACATCAAGAGTGTATGACATTCACACCACCCATAAACGTTTTTTAGAAAAGAGTATTTGTGTTAACAATTTTAGGTTTTTAGGGGATTTTCGTATATCCAGGGAAGTTAGTCAAGAAGTCCCAATTCACACTAGGCAATTTTAATTGCCGCAATTCTAAGTTTGGTAAGGGAATAAAAATGTAAAATACTTGCTCGTACTGGCAATTCCTTTTGTGTTTTTCGTATTTTGATATTTTGAAATGAAAACAAAAATTGTCGAAAAAGAATTTCCTTGTTCCAGTTCAAAATGTTCCTTGTTCCAGTCGTAAAAATTGCCTAATGTGAAACGTGAGTTAAAAGCATATCTAAGACTTTGAGTAATCATTTCGAAAGAAAAATATTCGAACTTTAATTTTCTGTACATAAATCATAAGTTTTTGCAGTTTTTTTGCTCGCTTATCTGCCATAAATTAAATATTTGGAGAAACTTTCCGTAAACTGCGTTTCAAAGTTATGGTTTTCAAACCACAGTTGATTCGCTGGTTAATTTTTATGACATTTTAACTCATTGTCGAAACTTTGTAATCTAAAATTACTTAGAATTTGACATCTTTCAAACTGCATCGTTAGTTTGTTTTACAGTTTTATGCAATTTTTAAAATTGCCAAAACTTATGATATATAGACATCACATTTACATTGATGTAAAATGTAAAATGTAGTCGCAATATTAACTTCTCGCAACAATTGTTGCCGTCCACCGCAGTAAACAAAAACACAATGTTGCCCAACTCAAATTGTCAAATCATTTGGGGAATAGTGTGGACCAACAAATTTTGTTTTCATAAATACGTCAACATTCTGTTTTTTACTTCAAACACGTCCGAAGAATTCTTTAAGGACAATAATGCACAAAATTTAACTTTTTTTAATACGTCAAAACACAATTACACAACTAAATTATCGCGGAAATTGACACAGAAAAATTTGTTGGGGAACTCTAACATTCGTTACTAACGGCATGTTTCAAATTTTGCTGCCAATGAAATTTCGTTGGCAGTCGGCCTGCCTGCCTGTAGCAAAAATATGTGTGTAATGGCTGGGAGAGAAAGTGCTTTTTAATGACCATCTCGTGCTTGAAATACGCAAAACCTCTGAAAATCTCACTTTTTCACAAATAATCAAACTTTTAAACCTTTTCCAAAAAATCTGAAAAAATATATATCACAAAATAGGGTACCCTACTCTACTCCTCCATTTGTTGGTCTGCTTTATAAATGATTTCCAAGCACTTTGGTCTTGTGCATTCTTTCTACAGTTCGCCATACCAAGGATTTGCATGACTTTTTCCACTTGGTTCTTCCACCGGAATCACGGTCTTTCCTGCCTGCGCTTTCCGTGGAAGATGTCATCCACCGTCTTTCTGGCTGGAGCGTTTGTATTCATTCGTCCGGCATGGCCCAGCCAGAACAATCGCTATATTTTGATTCGCCTAACTACGTTCATGTCGGGATATAAATTGTACAACTCACAGTTCGTTCGACGTCAATACTCCATAGATTTTGCGAAGGATTTTTCTCTTAAAATCCACACTTCGGCGCCATAAAGAAGCACGCGTTGAATAAGCGTGTTGCTTTAGTTCGACGAGTGACGGCTCTGTTCTTGAATTGTTCTCCTTCGCTTTATATGCATACGTTTTGTATTATCCTCGTTTACCATTTGTTGGAATATGTCCTGTACGTATTTGGAAAAAATTCCAATCACTATACGTCAAATATGGGAAATTCGAATATATACAGTGAAAGTTCCGGTGGGCGGACAGCGACAGTCGCAGTGATTTTGTCCGTCCACGGAAGATGTTCGCCCAGCCGAGATTAAATTGCTCTAAAAATACCGCATGGGACCGAGAAATTTGTCCGTTTATGGGAGCTGTTCGCGAGTAGAGCTTTTACAATATACATGTAATTGCAGCGTAACGTAAAGTAAAACGTAAATTAACAACATTCCCCGGCATCAGCGTGATTTTTGATTCAACAATCGCAGTGTTGATTCCATATTTCGTCCCACTTAGGGTTTAATTTATCATCTACAATTTTGTGTGAGCATCAGAAACCCAAATCCACTTAAAATAACATCGTAACCGCATCAAAACCAACATAACACATTGCACACTCACTCGCACAACTAACTCCACATACACATACATATCATACATGTGGATATAGCAAAACTCAGCGGCGGCGATAGACTTTCACTCACAACATGGCCCCATAAGATCCGGTGACCTTTGCTCGTTCTTCTATGAGGTCTGAAATAGGCTGCTTTTAGGATGCGATAATTCTCTTCTTGGCCATGGCAGAAAAAACGACCAGTTAATCTTTTTGTTTATTTCAATTAGTTGGTGGAATAAAAAAATCAATATTATTAATATATTAATTGAGAATCTTCATTGGTTGAAAACTATTGAGTTAACTAGTTCTAAATAGATGTAGAATGTCTGCTGACTGATTTGAAAGGCCTTTCATGAGGCTCCACTGGACGCTGTGTAGGTCCATGTATATATATATTTGTCTGAATGAGTATGTGTGTGTGCCACAAACCCACATTCTAAAGGGAACACAGAACGAAAAATCACTCGAAATTTGAAAACTACAGTTTTTAAATTAGTTTTTTAATGCATTGTGGTAATGTCTAAAAAAAACCCCCCAGAAAAATGTTGGTGAAGCCGCTACCCTTTGGATACTCATAGGGGAAATATAACAAATAAAAGCGTACACATATTCCCGAACTCAAAGCTGACACGCATATCGTTACATGTGTATGCTCGTATGTATATATAACTTTTAGAGATTTGTCAGTCAAAAATTGATTAATTTGCCGCCATGCACGCTTTTGTCCAAACACTTTAAAATGGTATGAAATATTTCCTTTAGAAAATTTTAATACAATTAAGAAATATTTGACAGACGTGTACATGTATGCAACAAAGTTTAATAAAAAACTGTCCTAAGTCTGATTTTCACTGTCCACCGTATTGTTCTCTCAATAATGCGACACAATTTACCGCCGTTTTCATACAATTTAATGACAATAGCAGGGGATGCTGAACATCTGCGATTTGAAGTAATTTTGTAATTATTCTTCGGTATAAAGTTTTTTCGGCATCCGTCGATCAGTGTAATCTTAATTCATATTGTGACTTCCACACCATCTTATTATTTTCTCAGTGTAATAGCAACAGCCCACTAGCATTTTTCTCTGGACGCTAAACTCAAAGACGTCGCAACTTAAAATAAAGGGAAGTTTAACCTTTGATTGACAATAGATTGGCCATTGGAAAATTAAAAAAATTAAATTATGCATTCAAAAAACTTAAAGACATTTATATTTTCTCGAGGTCTTATTATACACAATCTATGTTTGGTATTAAACTCAACTTATGACATGGACATTTTCTTGAACGAAATTTTTGTGTATAATTTGCACTGGCTTTAATTTTGTGTACGGAATTACAATTACAAATTATTTCTAGATATTGAATATCTGAATATCTACGTCTATAATATTTAAAATTACACTATGTAACAAAATTTTTTTGTAATGCATTAACACTGTACACCTATATCAGGCATAATTTGTCAGTAAGTATCATTAATATTTACTATAGTGTGTTTTATACGGTTTTCTTGACCTTTTCTTAACCTAACACCATAAAAACTACAAGGTTAACATTTTATCTCCTCATGGTAATTGGGATCATTACCCCATTTCAGCATCCTTTTTGTTGCCCGATCTTCGATCTACGACATACATATGTGCATATTTGTAAAAGGCATGCTGGACTGAGCTCAACAATTTCCAATTTATAATTGGAAATTATAATACAAAGACAATAAGTCGATGCTTCTGCTGAAATAATTCTTCTTGATATAAACACGTTTATTTCCCAGAAAACTTACTTCGATTAAACCTTCAAACAAATTGTTGGTTTAATCAGACATGCAAAGAAGCTGTCAGATCGAAAGGCGAAGAGTTCAGAATTTGACGTTTAAATAAAAATATAAGCACTGAGCTGCTACGCAAGCAGGCAAGATCATCGCCAGAGTACTTAGACGTGAAAAACTTCTTCACGAACAACGTCTTCGTGCTAAATGTTCTCTTTTCCCAGGGGAAGTAAGAGCTTTTGGGAATTTGTTAAAAGAGTAAGGTAAAATTTTTCGTCTTCTTTCCCAACTCTCGTTAACGATGACCAGATATTCACTGACCCGGTTGACAAAGCTAACCTTCTGTCTGAAATATTTACAAACAATTTATCTTTGCCAGATAGCAGTCAACCACTCCCCGTGATCGAAAACGTATCTAGTTCGATGCCTCAGTTATTTTTTCGAACACATAGAGTTAAAAGGGTTCCGCAGATCTGAACGTAAATGTAACTTCGAGCCCGGATGTCTTATGTAAGGGCTCTTCGACGCTAGCTCGTACATTGCGCAATATTTTCAACATGTTGTATCGTGCTGGCATTTACCCATCACGTTGGAAAGTTACCAATGTTGAGCCGATCCCTATGAAAGGTGAGGCTCTCGAACCAAGATGGTGGTTAACCAAATAGCAAGTGGCTGTCGATAGATTCACAAATTCTATATTTTTGGCTCTTGGCGCAAGGTGGTAAATTACAAGATCTCGGTGCAAAGATAAAAAACATTACTTCTTTAATAAAAGTTCACAAATAATATCGTACACTCTATTTCAGACTCTCAACTAGTATATATTTTCAAAACTGTTCTATAGATTTAAACATCTATTTTGGCTGTGGACACACAATTCAAATGACATTCTTTTTTTCTTAACATTCGATTGAATTTTAGAAAATCAACATACTCAGAAGCTGTTGTTAATTGATTTCGTTAAACAACAATAAGTGTGAACCAGATAAAACCAACAACCGGAATTATCGCCTGACGGTTTACTAGAGTTGCCTGCCCTACATGTACTCCGTATATATGGATCTTCGAGAGAGGTTCTCTGGAAAAGTCGTCTTTGTTGAGGCGATGTCCTATCACTCACCACAAACGGGCCTCTTTGGTAGCTCAAACACTATTATGCCATTAACATTAATTGACACGTAGCAGAGACATTTGCAAAATATAATTTGTCATTTTTATTGGGACCGATTTGAGTGGAGGTGCGCATTTACACATAAATAAATGTACTCTACTTAAAATAAACTTAACAATTGCTTTGCCACAGCCACTGACAGCGACAGCGAAAAGGGTTTCTTGTGTTCGTCATGAGGAGGACTTCATTATCGTCCAGCCAACCACAACTGGATGAAATGAGCGTTTTGTGTTCAGATGCTCGTACTTTTTTGTTTTGTAATTCTCCCAACTTGATGTTGTTGTTTAATTTGGGCATAACTGTCAGTCTCGACCCCAAAACAAGTTAAGTGTGTTGTTTGTACTCGTCCTACAATTTGGTATTTGGGCTGTGTTTCTGTTCGTTTGTTTGTTTGTTTATTATTTGCTGAACAAAAAGTAGTTAAAACCGAAAGCGAAAAAAAAGTTATTCAGCACACTTTTAATTTGTCAAAAAGTTGAACATTCCAGACATTTCATGTTCTGCTGAAGTTGTGTTCCATTTTTTTACTGGGGCTGCTGCGGTTGTTGTTGGTGTGACGGTTAGTGCTCTGTGTTATTGTGTTGTCAGTGACGGCTACAGCAACATTGGCAACACTTCATATCAAGTACTATTTTGGTCATTCCATTTACTTGGTCATACACAAGCGAAAATATTTATATACATATTTAAAATAAGGATAATGAAATAAGTGCAGATGTGAATATTAGAATGGTCCTCATTTGTGGACCATTAACTCCGACAATTTTATAGATTGTTTATGCAGGAGATTTTTATTAGAATCGAATAGCTCTAATATGTGTCGACTTGGACGACCAACGCTCATTTGGTCTTTTAGCCTGAGGTGGGTTCTATTCCATAAAATATGTTGAAATGGAAAACATGTTTTTGTTTTCACCTAAATACAAATTGAAAGTAGCATTGGAATTAAAAAAAAATTTAAAAATTTGTTCAATAATTTAGTAGTTTGATGTCACGAAGCGACCTCATATGAGACAAAACTAAATTATAAGACAAGAACAATAGTAAACCCAAGTTCGAAACCTGTCAAAACCATCACATATATGCTGTCGAGCCACGTAAAAACTTCTCTAAAAAATGCATTAGACCTTCGGAGTTGATGCCGATCAGTGACTATACACAATTATATCGTGCACAGCTCCCCGATTCGTGACATATTCCCCGCTTGTTCCTTCATGAAATGTTCTGGACATGAATTCAGATATGCCTAATTTAGTGTACGTAGACGCTATGTCATTGCCATTTCTACTACCAGTATATTCAATATATGTATGTATTTGCTTTTTAGTGAACAAATGTTTCAAATTTTTGTTCATGTTGTGTCAGATTATTTAATATGTACAGCATTGGACAAAATATTTGCAACGAAGAACAGAAATTCAATTATTACTGCGAAATGTGGTTTTGATCTGATTTGAATGGGAGAATAGGAAGGTGAACTAGTGGAAGAACGTGCTTTTCAATGAAGAATCGAAATTTAATGTTATGACTAGTGATATCATAACTCATATAGGAAGGCCGAATGGGAAAACGACTTATTTTATATGACCAAATAACACAATTTGTGTGTTAGTTGCAAATGTTTTGTCCGATACTGTACCTACAATTTAGTTTTATTTCCCCGAAACCCCTTCTTCGCAATAGTATAAATGGCTGCTACATTTTTTTTTATATTTGGGTTCGGAATGGCATTACTAAGGCTTTACTAAAAATCGAAATTTTGGTGGTGTTTGGGAAATTTTAACCACGGATTCTTGTTGTACTCGACGAGATCTACAAAAAACAAATAGTATGACGCTTCCGGTGTTTCAATTCTCTTTTGTAGCAGTTTGTTATGGAAAATGTGCGTCCAAAGTATGCTGTGTGTACCGATCAACGACAGTGTTTTTTACCCATAAGTTCAAGCACTATGACGGTCTCAAAACTCGTATTACTGTTTTGAAAATTTGAAGAAAATTTACACCTAAAAAAAGTAAAAATTAAAAAAAAAATTAAGAAAAAGATGATAAATTAAATCATCTAATTTCGTACAGTTTTTTATGATAAAGTATAGCAACTTTCTGCCCACGGCACAGTGGTCGAAATGGGCCATCTAGCGCAATTTAATTCAAATTTTAAAATTCCAGTGATGTATAATTTGTTATTGATTAACAACACTCCACTGTACCCATTGACGTTTTCCCTTTCCTGTTTGTTTGTTTCATCAATATTCGGATAGTTGTTAGCTTTCAAACGGTATATTACGTAAGAGGCGTTTTTAAAAGGCGAATAGAAAACATGCCGTGCAAAGTCGTGCGACGCTGCAAACGGTTTATAGAATTGTCCTTCAGATAAACAAAACTTCGTAATATTCTCTTTTAGATTTTCCAAAACAGTCAAGAGAATTAAATTTTTTTTTCGCTTAAAAAAGGATCTACTACACGTTGCAAAAATAGTCATTTTATAAACAATATATAGTAAGAAGTTATTTTTTAATAAAAGTACACACTTTCAGCTTTTTTTTAACATATATAACCAATAAGTTAGAAAGACAAAAGGTTGCTCTCTAATGTACGATTTTTTGCAGACCAGAATTGACAAACAAGAACATTTGTAATTCAAGTTTAACGGCTAACTGTAGAATACATAAAATAAACCGTGGTTCAAAAGCTTTTTTTTTGCGTTACTGGACACTTTCCTATACCGATTATATCGAAATTACACTATGATAGTTTTTCGTCTAGCCTATATGAAACGATCCACTGTGCGCTGTGTCTAGTCTAGTCATGTTGAAATGGCAAGGTAAACTGGAAATTATTGACTTTGATCCACGCCACGAATCAGGCATGAACTGATAAAATCTTAACAGGTAGATGTTTTTTAGGTCATTTATTTACCTTTGTATCGCCAGAAGAAAATAAATTATATATTTTCTTTGGTTTATTATATAATTCTTATATTATTTCGTGTAAAACATAAAATAATATATTGCAATTTGTCGGTAAATTGTAGGATTGTAGCCTCACTTTTCTTGGAGATTTGCAAGAAACTGTCAACTTGCCAACCTTGAAGTGCACTTATATAGGACAAATGCTGAAATACCATCCGGGCCCGGAAGAACCCTTTTAACTTCACGGGTTCGAAAAATACCTGAGCCATCGAACTTGATAATTTATCGATTGCGGGGAGTTGTTGACTGCTTTCAGGCAAAGTCGAATTGTTTGCAAATATTTGAGCCAGAAGGTTAGCTTGATTCAGAAACTACCCTAATCTACCATTATGATGAATATATGTTTGGTAATTATTGAGCCAACACATATCATGAACTATTGTGTAAGGACGACATATTGTATACATGACATTGGAACTTTAACATTATGCATCCCGGAAGAAACAGTCGTGGGAAATAAAATGGAAAATATTAAATAGGAAAAAATCACATAAAATATTGTATGTACAACTTTTCAATTCTCATGGTCTACGGCATCGAAGAGCACCCTTTTACCGCTAGTCTTGTATAAAAATCCGTTTTACTCAAATGCGATAACATTTCAATTAATCTTTAATTCTATTGTAAAAACAGATGCGAGCACACACGAGTAGAAACGTGTGGTTATCTTTAGAGCAAATCAATTTAATGAGTTAATTAATACCAACGAGAGTATCTGCGTCGAGCTGTTGTTGCTGTAGACAACCACCCACCCACAAGTATGTGTGCGTATGCCAGTCGGTGACCGTGCACCCACACAATCACATCCAACACCTCGCACAGGGGTATTCAGTGAAGAATGCTTGTAAAACAAATACTACACGTGAATACTTGACATATCGTCATTCCTTCATGGCTGAAGACGAGGACGATGGTGGCGATGGCAATATCGAACGTTATCCTTCACTTTCGTGATATATGAACCTTGGTTTTTATTCATATACAGACAACTGTACTCATACATGTGTAACCTGTACAACGCCAATGGGGTTGCACCCTACGTTGAAACGATTAGACCGTGACAACGATTTGATTGCGTACACGGGTGGAGACAAGTATGCTATGGCGTATTCGTGTCCGACCCAAAATGATACAATACAGGGAAGAAACCCTTTACTCCACAATTGAGTTGTTGTGTTCGAAACACACTTGACATCGTCCAAGTTAATATATATCACTTTGTCGAAGCCAAATGTTGCTTCAATCAATTAAATTATAATACCGTGTTAGTAGATCCTATGAGAGAAGATGAACCAATACCAATTTTAATTAACCACCCAGGACGAAGTCAAGGCAGCAAATACCCAGCTTAAAAAAAAACAGGGGCCAACAAACTACCGGATGTGTTCTACGGATACTTCTTCCCGAGTTATACCAATACATTTAGGCATCTTGCCTATCGTACAGTGCCCTGTGATAACTTCTGTGGAAATGCTGAGTGTATTTTTGACTAACTTTGGACATAAAGAGCAGCTAATTCATAAAGAGCAGCTAATTCTAATTCAACAAAAGGCACACCCATCCATTCAGAGCCCTTCCTACCAAGTAGATCTGGTCCCGTTATGTCGCTATGCCCAGGGACCCAGGTATTAACTTATGTTGTTGAAGTTAGGTGAAATATTTATTAAATTGTAATAATTAAATACATCCTTTTTTTCGCTTTTGCATTGATTTTCCGATTTTTATCTTCGAGGGGGATATGTTCCGTTCCAAACTGTATTCGGCTGGCATTTCGATTGCAACTATCTCTGCCTGGGACACACTCCAAAAGTTAGGTAGTCTGCGCAATATACCAAGAGTTTCTGAGAAATTAAATTTAGTCTTGGGAGTGTGAAGGTCAGTATCTTATATTTATCCGTAAATATGTGTGTCCATCGTGTTACTAAATGTGTCCTGATATGCTCGGGTCGTTGCTCCAGTTCTTTGCAGTATTTCGATCAGGATTTTCTTTTCGCCTTTTTAGTGGCTTTTTTGAAGACCTTTATAAAGTTACATCGATAGTTGTCCCAATATTCATAAGTGTTTTCTCGTTTAGCCTTGTTAAAGCGTTTTCTGTACTCGGTACTGAGCTGTTCAATCTCTGAATGTCGTTACGTGGAGGTAGGAGATCCGGACACGAAGTTTACCGATCATTCAGTCTGATGGGCAAGTTAAATTTTACATAATTCTTGAAATTATTCCAGTTGGTGCTTTCTGTAAGGTTTACCTTTCTCTTTACCATTCTCTACTTCTTAGTTTATATTCTATATAATAAGAGCATTGTCCAGACCTCCGATGCAAGTATTAAGAAAGTCAACAGTTTTTTCATTACTAGATCCGACGATCTTGATGCCGCTTTACCATTTGTCACCGTAAAATTTAGTGAATGCGGCATCCTTACTGTTCTTGAGCGCTTTAAGTGGTGGTGATCGAAGTTTTTTTTCCTCGATCAGTAGCCATCTTCCCTTCCAGGCGACTTCGGTCTAAGATGACTACTTGTAGCTCAGGCGCTAATATCTAACTGGCCGTATTCTAACTGCTTGTATTCCACCACTCTTCTCTTCTGTTTTCTGATTCGTAATTGTAATATCGACGAGACACCAGCAATCTTTCCGTCAGACTTCTCACTTACCGACTGGGAGGATACCGTGCGGACATCTTCGTCGTCGGGTACATCTAAGAAGACATTTCGCAGACCTTACAGGTTGTCGCTGGTGTCATCGTCCAAAACCACATCTATGTTCGTCTGTCGTGCGACCTTCTCACGTGGACGGTTGCGACCTGCAGATTTCTTCCCTGTCAATGAGTCATCCCTAGAGTGGGTTTCCGGCCGTCAGCTGGCTACCACCTGCATAGTGATTGCTCATAGTTGCCTTTAGGGCTGCCTGTTCGCTTTATCTAGTTAAATAATTAATAAATACAGAATTAGGATAAGATTATGTCGGGCGTAGAAATTTTATTAAATAACTTCAAAAGTGGGCGGAAAAAAAAAATTCTTCTTGGGTGGTACAAAAATAGATGTGGCCATATATCCCGAATGCCCATATGTAGTTTTGGTCGAAATCTGCGTGATATAAAGGGTCCGCCAAATAACTTTTTTTTTTAAACAGGGCGCAAAACATACATGAAACCAAATGACGATTTTTCGGCAAAATTCTTCATCTCCTGCCAAAAAAATCTCCAGCCTATTGGGCGATGCGATAACGAGCGTTTTTCAAGCGTCTACACAACCATATTCGTTCAGCGGAAGGATAAAACTAATTATCTTTCAAATCAGACATGAGCTAAGTGTTACCATTCACGAAATAAGCACTAGATGAAAAAAAACGTTAGATCGCCGACCCTTTACAGGACAAAATGTGTATACTCACTTACTGACACCTACAATTTGAGGTCGGATCATTTTAGAGATGTCGCAGACAACATCTATGTTCCAGAATTGTCTGATATCAGACAAAGTCGGAAACTTAAAGTCCGGTCAAGAGTGAAATAAACACATGTATGGGAAAATATTTCCTGTCCAGATTTCATTCCTATATGATGTGCTTGGTCCCATTCACAACTACTTTACCGCTCTATCCTTCTGCACCCTATACCCACTTTTAAGGAACTTCAAAGCATAATATGATCCATATGAAAATGTAATTTTTCATTTCGTAGAAGTCTACTATTGCAAGTGTTTAGTGTGTTTAATAGTCGCCATGACTTTCGGAAATTTCCCTGTATTGAATATTTGCACAGGAAACTGGACAATTGGCAATTGTTTCACGAATGCCGTTTAATGTAATTAAAGTTCTCAATTTTACCAATTAATTAATTGATTTTGTAATGGTCGTCCTGAATCAGCTACCAGTACGTTCGCCGTATCGTAGTTGGTGCAGCAGTTGGCAAGGTAATTCCATACCCCCCTACTCACCTTCATAGGCGAGAACTGAACGCAGTTTGTTTTCGCCATTCCTCCCATGGTGGCAATAACGAATTCTCCGGATACTAAAGAATATTTTCACTTTGTCAGCAGTTCGCATCGTGCTTCCTCGTCCTCTCGGTTCGATGTAAATGAAATCAATTTTACAAAATTCACATTGTAAATGAGAGGGTAGCTAAAGAACAAATTACATTTGCAACAACAAAAATCTACATGTTGATTGGAGCTAATAAATCTCCAATTAAAAAAAAAAAAAACAAAAGTTAATGAACAAATTTTAAGTTTATTTTATGCACCCAAAGGTATTGAGTTAAACATTGAAAATTCTCTACTGAAATTGTATTATGCCATTACAATTATAACGTGTTTCCAGATAACCGCATACAGAAACTGCGCTGTTATGGATATCATAATCCAAGGATGGAAAAATGTTGACCGTATGCTGCAGCACAATCAAAAGGAGGCAATTTATTGTATTGGAAAGTACTCTGCGAGAATAGCGAAATATTTCATTTTTTTGCATTTGATACGCCTAAAAAGTGAAACACATACACGGGATCACTTCACGTCGTAGGTATGTTTTGACCAAATACGATTCATGAGTTTTTTAGGATGTCATGACCGTCTGGTTCGCTCGTTAACCTTCGAAAGATTCAAACAATTGCTTTGAAACTACTATATGGGTTAATATTTTCCCAAAACTACTTATGGAATTGCATATGGGCTATATTTCCACCTCCCTTCGAGTACCTCCCGATCCCTATATCATAGCGTCCACTTTTTAAACTGTCTAATTACATTACATACGTACTGTGTCGGCTCTTCAACCGATTGTTGGTCTTGGCCTGCTTATCATGATGTTTAGCTAATTAATTGTTGGAAACAAAAATTCAGTGTGCCTGGCTCGATAGCCCTTTTCAATCTCCGCAACGGCAACTCCTTCCTCATTTGGTACGAAGTAAGGACCGTTGATGCCGCCAGCGTGTAAACATCAACAGAAAGTCAATTTTAATGGATGTAATGGTGATTCGTTAACTGCATGCGGATTGTCTTCGATCCAAATATGGCAATTTTGCTAATTGGGCTTCATCAATAACTACAATTCTTCCGCCAGTGAGCCCAATCTTCTTCAATAGTTCAACAGTATTCTCACCGGTACGCGCATATCTTTGTTTTGTTGATTGTTTTGAATCGACAAGAGTGAAAGTAGTGCGAAAACGATCAATAACTGCACGAATTGCTGGCTCGCGATTATGTAGGCTGTAAAATTGTTCAAAGGCTGTAAAAGTGTTCGGTTTGTTTTTATGAAAATGTTTATTTTAATTTTATAAATCTCATTCTAGGTCATCATTTATATCGAGGCCTTATTTCTGCCGGTTTTGCTTGTTTTCAAGCTTATGCACCGGTGATGAAACTCGTGGCTCCTGACTTGCAAAGATGGAGTACATACTTTTTTTATTCCTCTTCACATTTTTGATATTAACTTCTTTGAAATGTATGGGCCGACTTTTACCAAAAACACGTATTTCTTTATAGGTTTAATTGTGTTCGTAATTGTACTCTATTATCACAACATGTTTAATCGTTTGGTATCTGAAAGATTTTACTTACACTTTTCCTCCGTTTCCTTCATGATTTTTATTTTTTATTATCTCCGGGCATAGACTATGACATTTTGGATACTTCCAGGGCATAGACTATGACATTTTTGATACTTCCGCACCATTTACAAAAAAATATGGACTTGAATTCTTTTTGCAGCACATCGACGATATACAGATTTAATTTTGAAATGCAAAGTACTGACAGTGAGCAAGCGTTGTCGGACAGAACGCATGTATAGTTCAACATGTTTTTCTACGGATTCAAAATTTCCGTTTGGGCACATACTACAAAAATAGACAGATAGATGCAAGTCGATGCGTTACAATAATGTTTAGTGAATTGTGTCCCCTCCAGCATATTTTTCTATAATTTCCAAATACATAACTCATAAATTGTTGAATTTTGTCTGTTTTTGCTGTAATTTATTTACAGGCGAATTATTCATGCCCAGCTAAAGTAAATCCATGAATATTGAATTTGCAAAAATTAAATTTCATTTATATTGTGCTTTTCTCCGCATATTCAATTGTAATTAAAAATCAAACATCGACATGTTATTGTTTTTTTTTTTTTGCCTTCTTCTAATTTATTGGGAAATATTTTAATCATATTTGCAAAAAAAAAAAAAGATCCAACACAGATATCCATAGCGATGGTAATAAATAATAATTAAATAGAATTAATTTCAAACACAGAATTGATTTTTGCCAACAACACCACACAGTTCGTTCTCAATGGTTTTTATGCGAACACTGTGAAATTGGTAGACCCTTTTAAAACATGTGTCGATGACAATTGCCTCAAAGGGAAACGTGTGGCGTGCGGCTAATGGCTTTGTCTTCTTACATCGAAAAACTATCATTGGGCCTTAGTTGAAGTGTGTGAGAGGGAGGACGATGGCTGGATTTACTCTTGGTCGGGTTATTGTTGTTTGGGCTCATGTGGATTATGAAATTAATACATTTTAATTGGTTTTAATTTATTTAAATTAATTCACCACATTAATAAGCCGATGTCAACCATGTCAACGGAAATAATATTTTCACTATTTTTATGTTCGTTGCGGACTAATTCTGAAAATGGTGTTAAAAAACAAACTTAATTCATTTCAAATAACACATGTACATTTACGTATATGACTACATGTACATCTGTATGTAGTATGTACAGACATGTGAACACATACAGTTATCCATTTACATGTTCATATACAGTTTGTATGTATGTAAAGCATATGCACATATAATCGCTGTAATAATGGTAAAATAAATTAGATACATTTTATCTGTGGTTATTGGTTAAACACCAACATACATACATACGTTACAGAAATGAAAACACACACTGAATACATACATACATATATGTATCTGTACATATCTACAATGTACTGAAAACGTTTAATGGAGGGGTAGGTCTGAAACGATGTTTATGGAAGTGCTCATTACGGAAATGTAAAGAAATTCACTTGTAAGTATTTATGAAACTGATATCTTCATATATTGATTTGGTGGCACATTTAATTATTTTTCAATTTACAATAGCTGTTGTTTGATGTTGATTTGAGTTTTTCATGAATTGGGTACAAACCTACTTGCGATATCTACGGTTTAAAAATTCTCAGGCAAATACTCGGTAGAATCTCATATCTATACATTGCACATATTGACGATTTTCAAGCCAACAACATTTATGGCAACACTTAAGGCAGCACGAACTATTTCCACCCCCTTAAAGAACAAATAGAAATAACTTTGGCATTAAATTGTTATTCTCAAGGAGTGCATCATGTCTCATGCCCTTTTATAGGGTGGTATGCCGTTAGGCCCCACGAAAATACACCCCACATCAGAAATGAAATAAGTCTCCACAAAAATATATGAAAACAACAACACGAAATGTTATGGTTTTTGGGGGCCTAATTTCACATTTTGATTTGGTTATATTTTCATAATGCCCCAAATGTCTGTGTGATAATAATAAAAATTAAAATGAATTGACGCATGTGGAATGTCGTCGCACAATTTGCATTTCAAAGTAGGATCGATTATAGTCATGTTAGGCAATCTGAACCAACCAAGAATTTGTAATACAACAAAACTAGCTGATATAAATCTGATGAAGCACCTGATTCAATGATTTCAACCGACTTGACGTTCCAATTCAAGCTTCTCCAGTTTACAGTTCGCCTTGAATTCGCAATGACGACCAATAAATAGCAAGACCAATCATTGCACGTCTGTGTGAGTAAATCTAGGCTTTCCCTGTTTTTCCCATGGACATTCTCGACAGTCAGTAAATCGTCGATGCTTTTCACTTTCGCTCCGGCAGGAAAGACAAAAAAAAGGTGATTTCCGATAAGTGCATTTAAATCATTAGCACATTAAAAAAAGAAGAAGTTTAAATTTCTATAATTCCAAGATTTTTATTGAATAAGGATATATCCACAGCTACAGGTTTAAATGTACAGCTACGCGGGCCGGGTCAGCTAAGTCAACATTTTCTAGGTAGGGCGAAGTCTACTGAGTCAGCTAGTAATTTCATAAAAATGTCAACTATTTTAAAAAAATCCTTAATTAAAAAAAATAGTAGCAATTTAAAAAATATCGCGCGCAATGTGTGGCCCTGAACTAATTGGGCGGTATGTCAGAACCTTTATTGTGATTTATGTCCCCTCCAGGGGCGGTCTTTGTTGTAACAGCTATGTTTCGTCATTTGAATTTTAATCTGTATCTTCTGAATCTGGGTTACCCGTGTATAAATTCAGGAATTTGGCCACGTCCGATGGATGTGTACAGAGTGAACTTGACACGAGCTGAGTGGGTTCACCTGGACAATCAAAAAGGTGTAGCGTGGTGTGAGGCCCTTGTCCACATGCAGGGCACGTGTTCGGCGTTGTGCCATCAATCCCTGCCCAATAAGAATTGAGGCGGCTAAACCATCCTGATCTCAGCTGAGCCAGAATCACTCTGGTTCGTCGCGGTATAGTTTCCTTCTCCGATGCCACTGCAGGAGGGTGGTTGAAGATCCTTCTTAATATTCCTTGGCGGGGGAAGCAGCTCCGTGAGACGGCGGTTGGGGGGACTCTCACGGTAGCACCCAAGTAAAAACTGCTCCGACAATATGTGGTTGTGATCCCGCACAGCTATGATCTTCGCTTCCTCATGCTGGTGCCCTATCGAAGTTATGTGGAGACAGCCCGTTGATGTTCTCTGGACTGCGTTTTGGCACGTCTGAATGTTTTTCCACTGAGTGTTGCTCACATTTAGCGACCACACTGGCGATGCATAGTTTTCCCCCAGCCTATCGCTTTATATGTAGCCAACAACGTTTCTTTGTGTGTTCCCCAAGTGCTGCCGGCGAGGGACTTGATGAAATGGTTCCTACTTCTCATCTTATCGCAGATAGCGGTGGCATGAGCCGAGAAGCAGAATTTGCTGTCGGAATATGACCCACAGTATTTTGGGGTGGTTCACCGCAGGGATTTGTGTGTCGTCGACTATTACATTCAGTGGCATTCTCATTTGCGCTGACCATGCATTGAAAAGGGTGGCCGAGGATTTTGAGGCGGATATTTTCATATTCTTCGTACTGAAAAATCAGTGAGATAACCGTTCAACCTATGGCAGAAGTTTTCAACCTAAGGACCTGATGCCAGAATTGTACAATCATCAGCGTATGATACGATTTTTACGCCATCAGGTGGATGTGGAATGCCAGAAAGGTAGAGATTAAACAGTGACGGAGTCATCACCCCTCCTTGGGGAACTCCCTGTTTAACTCTACGGGGCTTGGACTTTTTGTTTATCAATTCCACAAAAGACTAGCGACCACGCGACCGATCCAACGTTTCAAGCTAACCGGAAGTGACGTGTTGGCAATGTCCTCAAAGAGCATGGCATGGTTGACTTTATCGAATACCTTAGATAAGTCGAGCGCCACGAGGCCCGTCCTATCATGCGGCTTGCTCTGGTTCATCCCGCTGGACATAGGTGTGGATATGGCACGCAGTGTACTGTGCTGCTTACGGAACCCATGTCAATGGTCTGCAATTGGAAAATGTCCATTGAGGCTGGGTAGGAGTAGCGCCTCAAGTGTATTGGCTGCTGGCGAAAGTAGGGATATTGGTCTGTATGATTCCCCCTTCCTGGCTTCAGTAGCGGGACCACTCTGCTTATTTTCCAGACTTCGGGTACATCTAGAGTGGTCAGAGATAAGTTGAGGGCTTTTGTCAAGTACTCAACTCGCCGTTGCTTCAACATGAACAGAGAAATTCCGTCGGGTCTTAATGCCTTATATGTCTTGGCATTACGAATAACGCGAGCAACATCGCTTGACGCAAACTGTGGTGGTGTGTCTCGACTCGGAGTCCATGTATTCCACGCATGACTCTCCATTTCGCCTTGTCACTCTCGGGGTGCTCTATAAACTGCCGGTTAAAATAATACGCGCACCTCTTCGTATCAGTTACTGTTCTCAAAATGTGACGGCAATCCGATCATCACAGCTTGCTAATGTCGGACTTTAGGTTACATTGCTTCAAATGATCCAGCCACTTATTCCGCTTGTATTCGTCGACCAATCTGTTGATTTCCAGATTCAGTTCCCTGATCCTGGGATCGCCAGGACTAGACCGACGAATGTCGTCACGAGTGGGTTAATCAATGAAATGGCGATTGGTGAAATCTCTGAAACCTTCCCAATCCACCTTATTTTGATTGAGAATGGTTCGCTCTTCAGAGATGATGAAATCGGACGGTCGGTCGATGGAAATTATTATGGGAAGATGGTCTGTTGCCAATGAAACGACGGGTCGCCAGGTTGCGCCATTTATCAGACCTGCATATACAATTGTTAAATCAGGCGAGCTGCAGTCATCAATAATCCTAGTAGGCGCGTCCTTATTCACTGCGCAAAACGTAGAGCTATCGATCTGCTACGCCAACTCTGTGCCCATCTGGTTATTACCTAGAAGAGAATTCGAGGAGTCGTGATGTCCATTAAAGTCTCCTAGCACCATGCGGTTTTCACCCTGCAGTAACAGACTGATCTCTGGATGATACAGTCTGGCACAGCTAGCAACCGGTGGGATGTATACGTTGTATATTTCTTGTATATCGGCGGTTCCAGACTTGACCGCTACCCCCATACACTCCATGTGTCACTAGAGTCAAGCTCAGGCGTGGTAAACCTATACTGCACAGAATGATGTATCACGAACGCCAACCCACCACCTCCACTCGTGCGGTCCTTACGTAACAGGTTGTAGCGATTACAACTGTTGAGCCTACAGGTGTCGTTCAGCTTTGTCTCCTGGACCGCAGCGACCCTTACGTTGTGCCGTCCCATGAAGTCGGTTATCTCATTGATCTTGCGTCGAAGACCATTGCAATTAAATTGCAAGAACGATGTATTTTCTGCAATTGCTATAGCAATTTGTGGTGTCAGTTGATGTTGTTGTGCTGTACTTTGTCGTTGCTGTTGGGGAGATTGTGGTGGTGTCCCATAGATCGATGAAGATGACGACGATGACGTAGTCGTCGACAGCGACTCATGGGAAAGACTACGTTGTGACAGCATGACGCAACGTAGTCTGTTTCGCTATACTCCCTGGCCTGAGCAATTCCGGAAATGCACCCACTCCAGGCATCGATTACACCTCACAGATGTAAAGCGACGGTGTATTCTGTTTTGACAAACCGAGCAGATCCAACGTCCGGCGCGGACCAATAGGAGTCGGAGCAAACATTCCGGGTAGTGTTGCTCCCACGATGAAAAAATAAAACAATCCGAGATGACATCGTGGGTACCTTTTTGCTCACGTTCATACACGCACCAGTGGCAAGAGCAAACAATTACTAACGATCATGTCTTGAAACGTGTGATCATGCATGATTCGGTCAAATCGCATGTGTTGTGATTCCTTTTGATTATTTTATAGGAATTTGAAGTAATACTTTTAGATTATTTGTAATTGTAATCTGGTATTTATCACAAATTGTTTGCTAGAGGATTATACAATACGTTTTAAAAGTAATCTAAGTTACCATAGCCGCAGCGCCCATACCCGAGTAACAACATGTAGTTATTCGAAGATTTTGTTGTTCCTAAAACGTGTGCCATTTTTTTGATGGCACTTAGAGTAATTGTACATGCTTTGGAAGTACACGTGTATGCTACACATACAAATGGATTTGTGCAGACCTCTAATCTCGATTACTGTTACAGGATTCCTAATTAATTTTTTTTTTGATTTTTTGATTTTTTTGACTATCACACAGAAGAACCCGAGCTCGAAACCGGGTAGACCATCAAACATTTTTTTGCGGCTGTTTCCACCTCGTAAATGTTGGCGACTTTACGAGTAAGAGAGCCATCTCTAAGCGATGTAAAACTTCTCTAGAAAAGCGTTAGCCGTACGGAGCCGGCTTTAAACAGTAAATACCGGTCAGTGAGTATACACAATTATATCACGCACAGCTCACTAATTCGAGAGAAGTTCCCCGTCTGTTCGTTCATGGAATGTTAAGGGAAATAAGAAATTAAGTAAGTATTCGTTCTCATAGAAATTTTACACAAATGCGCAAATCGTAAAAAACATTTATCAGACCAAAACACAGGTTTTTGAGCCAACTAAAGACCGTATGTTTGTGCTCAAATAATGAGGGTATTCATGAACGTAAATTGAAAATGCAATATTGACATAAATGCAGTTTCAAATACGACCGGTTAATGGCCGGACAACGCACTATACAGAAAATTCATTCTTTAGCCGAACTGTTCTGACATTCAAGAAGAACGCCAACGAATACTACGTAATTTGTCTTCCCTCCAATTCCAATAGTTCATAGGGGAATCGTTTGTACAACCAGATCTTTGTTCTTTTGTTAAAAATGTGCAACCCTATTAAGAGATTTGAAGTAAGTTGTGTAAAAGTATTGCCTCCAATGAGTGGGAAAATGTCGCACTTTTTCCACTCTCTTCAGTGGACTATGTTACACTGTAAAACAGATAATGGCAACTATGTTATCATTTCCAAAACACCTACAAAACTTATCATTTATTTTGAAAATTAACAAAGTGAAGCCAAAATTTAAATACTCATGTGCATTTTTGTAGCCAGCAATAGCGTTGACTCATCATCATCGCGAATATTTTTTTCTTGAACTTGAATGTGCACTTATGTGTTACACTTAAATTTGTTTGTTTGTTAGCACACCTCCAGAGTGTTGATGCAACATAATCCTCTAATCCCCAAGTTATTAAATTCGATAAAAGATTGTGCCTCGAGGCACTCTTGCTGGTGAGATGATTAATTTATTCCCCAGACATTATTTCTTTCGAGACGACATGATCGACAAACTCCATTGATTGACTATTTTACAGATATGTTCATAGCCATTAAAATGTACTGTGATTTCGTCATTGCATTCGTATATATAAAGAGTGATTTGTTAAGAGCTTGATAACTTTTTTTTTAAAAAAAACGCATAAAATTTGCAAAATCTCATCGGTTCTTTATTTGAAACGTTAGATTGGTCCATGACATTTACTTTTTGAAGATAATTTCATTTAAATGTTGACCGCGGCTGCGGCTTAGGTGGTCCATTCGGAAAGTCCAATTTTGGGCAACTTTTTCGAGCATTTCGGCCGGAATAGCCCGAATTTCTTCGGAAATGTTGTCTTCCAAAGCTGGAATAGTTGCTGGCTTATTTCTTTAGACTTGACGTAGCCCCACAAAAAATAGTCTAAAGGCGTCAAATCGCATGATCTTGGTGGCCAACTTACCGGTCCATTTCTTGAGATGAATTGTTCTCCGAAGTTTTCCCTCAAAATGGCCATAGAATCGCGAGCTGTGTGGCATGTAGCGCCATCTTGTTGAAACCACATGTCAACCAAGTTCAGTTCTTCCATTTTTGGCAACAACAAGTTTGTTAGCATCGAACGATAGCGATCGCCATTCACCGTAACGTTGCGTCCAACAGCATCTTTGAAATAATACGGTCCAATGATTCCACCAGCGTACAAACCACACCAAACAGTGCATTTTTCGGGATGCATGGGCAGTTCTTGAACGGCTTCTGGTTGCTCTTCACTCCAAATGCGGCAATTTTGCTTATTTACGTAGCCATTCAACCAGAAATGAGCCTCATCGCTGAACAAAATTTGTCGATATAAAAGCGGATTTTCTGCCAACTTTTCTAGGGCCCATTCACTGAAAATTCGACGTTGTGGCAGATCGTTCGGCTTCAGTTCTTGCACGAGCTGTATTTTATACGGTTTTACACCAAGATCTTTGCGTAAAATCTTCCATGTGGTCGAATAACACAAACCCAATTGCTGCGAACGGCGACGAATCGACATTTCACGGTCTTCAGCAACACTCTCAGAAACAGACGCAATATTCTCTTCTGTACGCATTCGTGTGGTTGGTTTAATGTCCAATAAAGTAAACTGAGTGCGAAACTTGGTCACAATCGCATTAATTGTTTGCTCACTTGGTCGATTATGTAGACCATAAATCGGACGTAAAGCGCGAAACACATTTCGAACCGAACACTGATTTTGGTAATAAAATTCAATGATTTGCAAGCGTTGCTCGTTAGTAAGTCTATTCATGATGAAATGTCAAAGCATACTGAGCATCTTTCTCTTTGACACCATGTCGGAAATCCCACGTGATCTGTCAAATACTAATGCATGAAAATCCTAACCTCAAAAAAATCACCCTTTATATATATAAGTATGAGATTTTCATATTATCTCATTTGAGTATTTTATCGGTACATTCCTGTACAGTTGTACGGAATTTTCAAGCTGCGTAATTGTCGCCAATACATATTTAATACCATAATTGAGAAGGATTATGAATTGTCATAAACATGTAAATAATTAAAGTTTCGATTTCGTTTGTATCCTTTTTATCACGACGTCCAATAATGGATTATATGATGTTTTCAATCAGTTTTCATTATGACAACACACACACGTATTCTACTTTCCCAGCAAACCACATGTGCAGAGTAAAGACAGGAATATGAATAGTCCATCAGGAATAGAATATAAATGTGCCGTCAAATCGGAGCTCCGGAGTGGCTAATTCACATCGACAAGACGACTGATAACACGATTGCGGAGAGATGGATTATGGCGTGGGATGTGCAGCATGACTCTCTATACTGCTGAAGGAAAGTTATGCCAGTGCTACAGAAATCACCCACACAAGATACCGTTCCCTAGATGTAAGGAAATATGATATTTCGACAATATCGTTGTCCATTTTGCCCAATTATGGACAACGATTATCGCTTCTCAGTTATTTTCGGACGTTGTACAAGTGTAATACGATTCACGGGAGGAGCTGTCACTGTCATTATAACATATGATTCAAACATAAACCACTAGATGGAGGACCCGGTACATGGATGGGCAAATTAACGGGTTGATAACAATCTGACAAAGAATTCAAATTCTAGATCTCACAGGGTGCAGGCTTGATTGAAATCGGGCATTGATTTTGCTGGGTTGTGCGATCCGATACTGAATTGTGGTGTTTGCATTGGGACATCCTATAAGTAGGTACTTTGCGCAAAGAGATTAAAAATGTAATAAACGTAATTAAATACATATGTAGAAATCGTACGTACTGTTCGCACATATACACAGGACATTCTTTTAAATACTAACATATGTTAAATGATTTAACTGATATATGTATTTGTTTGAAAATTAATTATAATTGAATAGTTACACTGAGAGTTCTCCTAAATACGTTAGCAAACTCTTAGAGACTTCCACTGCCACATGTTTCAACAGTGAAATCTTTATTGTTTCTTCGTCCAATATTTTAATTAAATAATGAATGATGTAATAAACAAGGACACAATGTCAATAAGGGTTCAATGGATGCAGATAACTGTTGTAAAAAAGGGCTCCTATCTATGGGACGACATTGTACTGAGTAATAGTCTATTCCTAGTATCTGTATAACCGAGTACCGAGGCTGAATGTTCTAAAATCAGGGACCAGTAGACGTTCTATCTGTATTGTTATATCATGGAGGATTCTCTATCTACAAACATTATAAATCAAAGGAAACAAAGACAACAGAGTAGATTAAAATCATTAAGAACGTATATCTGACCAATGAGAAATTCTAGAACATTCTGAATATTCAGTCACAGGAAATGAGTTTTTTTCTTTACGTAAGAATATAAAACTAAATCGGAATCGATTAACAATTTTCGGGAGAACTTAATACAGAAACTTAAAATGTTGTGAAAAGCTTTAAGTCTTAAAATATGACAGAAGGCAACTGCTGGAGTTCTACTTTGACCCAATCATTCTTCACAATGTGAAGACGGTAGACCTTATTGGACAATTTAAGGAGAGAAATATTGTTTTCAAAATCTTCTATATAAATAAAATGAATTGACGCATGTGTGTTACTTCATCACTTGAGAACGGCTGAACCGATTTGGATAATATATTTTCTGTTGTATTAGCAATTTTCAGGACAGGGTTTTTATGAAATAAAATTTTTACAAAAACGACAAATCAAAAAAAGGCAAATGATGATTTTTAATGTTATTTTTGTATTGAATTTTATTCCTGAATGACATTTCAAGGAGAAAAATGGGAAAATCGTAGTGGAACACTTAGAAAATTCTGAAAATAAATTTTTGAAAAATTTGAAGTTCGCCTGACAGTAGCGTATTAATATCGAACATTTTAATGTATTGACCAATATAACTAAATTTCAGAATGTATGGTTGTTTGGTAATGCGAATAAATATTATGTGGCGGTGGACCCGGTAGGTGGCGCTGATGTTGAGTGGTTTCGAAAATTCTTATTTATAGTCCGATTTTACTCAAATTTAAAATTTATGTGTTGTGTGGACATGCGAAAATTGTGTATGTATTTTGTGGCGTTTGTGTTATGATAAACATAATTGTAAAAAAAATTTTAGTAATCATTCTCCAACAAAATTGTGTGAAGTTTTTGTTGCATGAACGTAATTTTTCGTTGCATGAACGTATGGATTTCAATGAAATGCATTCGTTCATACAACAACCGTTTATTCTTTCAGTGTAGGATGCATTGCAATCGCAGCTATTTTGCAGAGGAGTGGATGGATATCAATGTCCAATTAAAATGAGTAGTCTATTGACCGGTACCGCCTTTCTTTTCGATTCAAGAATTAAATAAACCTCAAGAAACTAACAAAAAGATCATCTATTTAATGATTCATAAAATTGAAATGTCGCAAATTATTTCATTACTTTGCTATTGATATGTATTTAAGAATGAGGAAAAATTGCGTTCTGAGCAATACATACATTTCTGCAATGTCTTACCATTTTGCCAACATCTTTTAGACATTGACAATGGGTAAATTCCAGTTGACGCTTCCACTGGTCTCATTTCGTTTCCACCTAATTTTTGTTACTTCACAACGTCAAAAGAAGATTTAATAGCCAGATTTCCCGAGTATTAAAGCAAATTATAAGAAAATATCAATTCAAATCTGAGGTCAATTGAATTTATTTCAGTCGATCGATTCTATTACAGATCCAAATAAAGTCGTCAACTATCCAACAGAATTCCTTAACTCACGGCATTTTCCATTTTCAATTTGCAGTTCAAATTAGGATCGGTTATACTCATGTTACGCAATCTGAACCAACCAAGAATTCGTAATGGAACTAGACTAGCTGTTAAAAATCTGATGAAGCACCTGATTCCAGGGCTACCAACGATTTCAACCCACTTGACATTCCACTTCAATCGTGTCCAGTTTACAGTTCGCCTGCAATGACGACTAATAAATTGTGAGGTCAATAATAAACCTCGGTTTTTACAGTTTTTCCCATGGGCGATTTTCACTTTCGCTCCGGCAGGAAAGAAATTTAATCATAGGCAATTTTTTTTTTTAAAATAATAAGTTCAAATTTGTTTCTTTCCAAGAAATGTATTATCGATTCAATGCACATACCTATTTTTCGTGCACTGCTCACTGACTCGAGAGAAGTTCCCTGTATGTTCTTTCATGGAATGTTAAGGAAAATAAGTAAGTAAGGTGCATATTCGGAGGTTCAGAATGGTATCTTATGAATCAGTTGGTCTCTTGGGAGCGACTAAATACCCAGTAAACATGAGGGTCAGTCTTGACGATGCCAATAATTTGGTCATATATCGTTTAATTGGAATCGAGAGTTCACATATCTGCAATGTGGTCACTCTCGTGCGTAGGATGACTGTGTGTAGATCCCAGTCTATGAGAGCCTTCTACTTTGTATAAATTGTGGAAAGAACGGGAAAAAATAACCACTAGTTTTGGTTCAATTCGAACGATCTAAATTTCATAAGTATTTCGGACACGCATCCGTCCCATCCCAGGTTAAGCCAGAGGCTCCATCAAATGGTCCCGTTCTGATACCGTCTATTCAAAAAATATGCTAGGTTTCTTGGTTCCGGTTGTCTTTTGATTCTGCCAACCCGTCTCCGGGTCTAAGTCCACAAAAGCCGGTCAATGACAGCGAATGTGTTCGGTTGTTTCATCAACTCTACATCTTGACAACTTCTACAGAAGTTGTTTTAAGCTTTCGAGTTTATGAGCGCAGTGAAATGCTGGTAGTTTAATCGCGATCCGTGTCCTCTGCTTGTCCATAATAGACCAGATTTTTCTAGTTTCCAGGCAGTTGGTTCCTTTCTTCACCTTTTGCTCTGCAATAAAATGAAGTTTCCGAGATATCTCAGAGAGAGGGATGCCAATATGGCTACACTCAGGGTAGCCATCCTGTCTCAGAAGTGCATCAGCCGTACAGTTACGTATGTTCTTATAATCGGGAACCCATGTATCGTTATATCTTCCAGACACACCTGTTATTATCCAGCAATTCATCAAGTGATGTACAAATTCTCCCGGAACTTAATTGTCGCTTTGCTGTCAGTAAATATGAAGACATCCCATAATACTCAACTTGTCATTGTATCGGCCTAAATTATACTGCAATGGTCCGGTAGTTTAAGGGACAGTTTTAATTTCGGCTGATCCGAGTAGATTCCCCAACCAACTCCTCTTACCGATTTGTATATGTATGGCATCCCCAGTGAAGAACCTTAAACGGAGACGTCGTAAGCGCACCCTATGTCATGATTCGCTGAAATCCATCCTGGTGATTGAACAGCTTCCAGTGCCGGAATTCCTGCATTCCACCGCCCTTCCTGATGGTTTTCATACAGCATTTAATTTTGGACAACTTTATTCTTTACAGGCCACCATAACCGGAACTATCCTGTTTTAAAACTTCCCAATTTTTGAATTTCTCTAAAACTGAGTTCGAAAATTGCTAACTTTGAAATAATGCGATCTTTTCGGACAGCATTTTTCGACACTGGTCGGAATGGTGAAATTAATTGAATGAATTAATTGAATATTCATTGACATAATATTTCAGTATAAGTAAAGGGTGTTTTTTATTGGGGTATAGAACTTTAAGTTGGCATCACTTTTTTAACTGGCGGCCATTTTGTCAGCTGTCAAGTGATTAATATTTAGTTTGGTTTGCCATTTCATCATGAACAGGTTGACAAAAGAACAACGCTTGCAAATCGTGCAAATTTATTTCGAAAGTAATGGTTCAGTTCGCGAAGTTCACCGCAAGCTCCGTCCATTTTATGCCATTACATCCACAAAAACTGACTGTTTGGTGTGCTCTATGGGCTGGTGGAGTCATTGGGCCATACTTCTTCCGAAATAATGCTGGAGAGTCAGTTACCGTTAATGGAGACCGGTATAGAGCCATGATAACCGACTATTTTGTTCCCGAATTGGATGGCATGAATGTGGATGAGTTGTGGTTCCAACAAGTGGTTGAAAATTGGACCTGTAGAATTGGCTTTATTCGAGCCAGCCGCGGCGGCCACATGTTCGAAATCATATTTAAACATTAATGAAATAAAATTATCCTTCCAATAAAGCCAAATTGATGGACATTAAAAAGATTTTCTTGTGTTTTATTTCAATTCGAAGTTCTATACCTCAATAAAAAACACCCTTTATATGAAGGCAAGCTGGTCCACAATACGATGACTTGTACTCTGTCAATCTAACTGAATTGCAATTTTAAACTTGGATGTAAGAGCAAAAAGCAACTAAAGTTGTATTACTGCAGCAGGCTTCAAATTAACGAATATGATTCACAACTGAAGAGCTGACGTATGGCTTAACACTTCTTTAGACTGATTTTTCGATATGTCCCAATTAAAGTTCACCCCATTGAATAACATATTTAATATTTTTTTTAATAATTCATGCCTTGAAGTGGCTTTTGATTGGACTCTATCACGTGAGTGTAAGTACAATTGGTTGTGAAACAGTAGAGCCCGTATAACTAGTACGTGGTTAGGTGAAGATCGTTGGCGACTGAAAAATATTTTCTGGTTCATGTCTGCATGAGGTTCGACTGTATTATGTGTATGCCTATAATTTGCCTATTACACAAACTGTTGTGTGAAGATTTTGTGTTTAAAGTTCAAAATTGGCTATTAGGCTCGTTGGTTTACATTTCCATGAAGTATTTTTGAATTATGTATTTGCCAACAAATTATCATCAAAATCCCTTTATCCTTTAAATCGAACAAACACAGCTCAACGCACATGCAACGTGCGAGAGTAAATACCATTTAAATACACAAAGGCTTAATTTTTTATACACACACACATACACACCCAAAGAGATAAAAATGTGTATGCGTGTGTGTGCGTTTGTTTGCATTGGGATATGTATGTTGGTAGTGTAAATAGATATTTGGCATTCCTTACGATCAGTGCTACCACTTTGAGGCGAAGAAAATGTAGCAAATCTGCTACATTTTTTTGTTAAAATGTAGCAGATTTTCAAACACTGGGAAATAGTGTATTGTGGAAAACTGTGCCTTGGAAGGATACATTATGTTTAAAAAAAATCAAATCAGATTCAATTAGTTGATTTTTTAAATTAAAAACAATAATACACATATTCAATTCATAAACTGAAAAATACCGGCGGCAACCCGCCGCACAAAATATATCGACAACGGCAGCAATTCGGTCTGTGCTATGCAATCTTCTTCGGCGCTGGTGTTTGTTTTGTGGTTGTCAAATATTTCCAGCCTGTTGTCAAAAATTTACCTAGCCCTAATTCATAACGGGATTTTTTTTTTGTTATTTCACGAATGTACACAAAATGTAGCAAAATCAAAATGTACGTACATAAATTTAAGGATGAAGAAAAAGTAGTAGATCTACTACAATTGTAGTAAAGTGGTAGCGCTGCTTACGATTTGTCCATTAACGAATTATTGCTAAAAATCACAACAACAGAAACATTTGCCAAAGTAATAATAACACAAGACAACTTAATTTGAATTTCTCCAAAAGGATCGATTAGCAATTTCGAAGGCGCACGACACACAAAGTATACCGTCCTCCATGGCCAGGCAATCATTGGCCCATTCAGGCATCCGTACGCCCAAACATCCGACCATTTAGCCATCCGGGCATCCCTCGCTCCCCCCGCCCCTCGCCATGACCATCATGCTAGCTACCACCAGCAAGGAAGTGGGATGCGAGCATTCGAGATACATTTGCATCATAAATGTTATTAAAACTTAAATGTTGTTGTTTTGTGTGTTTCATTTTGTACGCTGCTCCGATCTGCCAGAGACGAGCGTCGTACGTGAGGTAATTTTACGGTTGTAACGCCAAATTATGGAAGACAAACGCAGGCAGACACACATAAACACATGTACCGATAGTCGTATCAATATATATATATATATATATATAGATACGAATATATATGTATGTGGTGTGTGTGCGGATGTGTATTTGTCCATGAGAGTGTGTGAGCGTCACGGAGTGAATTCTTAAAAGGCGATGATGGAGAAAAAGAAGATGTAAAAGGGTTTTTTGTAACGCACGTACGTATGTTTTCTCTACGTGTCTATGGAAAATACTGTAGCCGTTACAACAACAAACATCTTATCAGGTGAAAACAGGAGGCGTTTGTTTAGATTTACGTGTTTGGGTCAACAACATGAATATTAAGTGACTCCGTTCAAAAGCATATTTAAAAGTAATATCCTCTTTTAGCCACTACTCACGCGCCCACACGAAGTCATCTTCCGCTCTTTGCGGAGTACTCTGTGAGTTTTTGACTTTTGTTGGGGGAAATGTCGGAAGTTTTCAAACCCAACAAAAAAAAATAGAGATCACATTTTCCAGCGTAAGGGTTTCTTGAAATTGACTGTGCAAACCGGGATAAAATCAGTGTTCAACCCATCTAAACCCATATAAGCAGGCCAAGACTAACAACAGGTTGTGGAGCCAACTTAACAATAAGATAGACTTACCACACGCATATATTTTTTTTATTCTGATCCTTTGGCGCTGTTTATTGCTCTCCACACAGATGCTAAAACTCCTTTTGCGTTCTGTCGATTTGTACGAAGCTGTTTATGCTTTCAATTTCTACATTGCCGTTAGCTAGAGCAGAGTTGTTTCTGCACTTTTGAAATACTACCTATATAAAGGGTTATCCATTTTGCGGTTTCAAAGTAAACGTATATAAAACACATAAAATATTTTTTTTCATGATCTTTCTTTTTTATTATAAAGTTTGAACGTTGACATTATGTGTGAATTTTTTGTCAAGATTATTTTATTTTATTATTATTCGCAAGTACATTTGTTTCAGCGCCATAAAGAAGCACGGGTAGAATAAGCCTGTTGTACAATCTTATTTTAGTTCCACAAGAGAGGGATCTGTTCTTGAATTGTTTGCTTAGTCCGAAACAACATAAATACTATACTAGATATCACGATATTTCGCTTTAATTCGATGCTGTCATCGGAATCTTGTATTCAAATTTTGTAGACTGATTGTAGACTAATTTAAAAAATTTACAAGCGAGAAAATACGCATCTGATGAATGTACATATGGCAAAAAGAATATAAAAATATAAATGCGTAAGACACAATATCCACAAACGACAACAAACTTTTTCAACAATAACAACGCTACTTTTAATATTGTGTAGCTAAACCGGGCTGAGTTTGACATCTGGCGCACAAAAAATATGTTTCTAAATTCAGATTAATTAAAGGGTGGCAAAAAGTGGCACCTAAATCAAAATCTTTAGTAATCTGGAGACTTGTTACTAGATTTTAAAAAAAATTTGGTCATTAGATTATTTTGGGATCACTACTAAAACTCCAAGTAAAGTTAGTGTAGTGGTACAAAAGAGACGGAAAAAGTTACTGGCGAGAATAATCACTTTATTATAACAACACCACATTTTCCGTAGACATAAATATTTAACAAATATTTTAATGCCATTAATTTTTTACTATATATAGTTTGAGCTTTTTTTTGCTATTGAAGTTTGTTTAAATTTTCACATCATTTTAATCCTCTTTTCACTCCAACGCACTTCTGTTGATTATTTTTTAGAAGTACCGTTAGAAATCAAAAAAAGAAACTTAACGTAGATAAATTCGATGCCTTTAGCAACTATTACTTACGTTCCAGGTCCAATATTTTAACATCATTTTTTTGTAATTACGTCGTATTTGATTGTCCACGTTTGGATAGTGTTCTACATACATATCAACCATTGGCTCTGCTTCCCGGTTGAATCATAACATCGAACGAAAGAAATATTTTTACCTTAGCCATTACTCGAGCTGTAATTATTCTTTCCGAAATAGAGTTCCAAGACGTCAATGATTTGCTAATGTTTTTTTTTTTTTTTGTTGTTGACAGGTACATTCGAATGTGAGGGAACACAGACCGCATTCGTCACAGCATCCAAGTTGAAGTACGAGCAGAACTAAACCCCCGTTAAAGATGAGAACACTATCTGTGCAGTCCTTTTTTTTTGTTTTACTCTTTTCGTGCCACTTACCCCATACAGAGCCAGATTTTTGTCGTTTACCATTCTTTTGTCATTAGCTTTGCTGTACTCGGAATGCTTGTAAACCACAATAACCTAGTCAAAAGTTGTCAACACATTGGAATAGTATGTGAGTGTAACCGAACATCCTTGAAATGAAAAACACAGCAACAACTAAAACTATTTTCTGACATTCACATCAAATTTTCATTTATTTGGGGAAAAGTGTAAAGTTGTAACTTAATTGGCAGCATCGTGTTTGACACATTCAAAACTGTGATTTTCAATTCCGGCAAACATCCGTGCATGAGAGCACGAGTGAATCACTTGCAACACACAACTTACAACAATTGTGTTGCCCCGGTTATCATAAAAACTTTTCCAGTGATAAAATAAATAATACTCGTCTGATGCAAAACGGAGCGAAATGAAATGTTTGTTGTTGTCATCTGGTTGTTGCTTATAGTATAGTTTCGCACACCCCCAAACGTGGGTTGCGTCAGGAGTAATGCTGGCATAACACATCAAAAAACACATACAGCGAACTCAATAAAGTTAACCGGCTAAATCCTCATGGTCTATTAAATAAAGAAATTCTACAATGCAAAGTGAATTCATATTTTTGATATCGGTGTACGAAAGATTCGATGGGCGATGAAGGTAAGATTTTATTTGCACAGCTTGGAACATAGGAACTTAAGGAACGTTTTTGATAAATACTTGTAAACAGTTTGAAATTGAACAGTATATTGAATACCGATAAAGGAACTAACTACCTTTTGTATATGTCCCGCCGATAAACAGTCTATAAATTATAGTTTTGTACCAGCCAGAATTTGCATGTGACTAGGGGGCTGGAACATGTGTGTGCCTGAAATCATAAATATGTTTGGGGACGAACTGAAGCATTTATGTATTTGTTTGTGTGTAAACATATTGAGTTTGGACACAAACTTATATATGTTATATAAAAAAAGCCATATAGGGGGCTGGAACATGTGTGTGCCTGAAATCATAAATATGTTTGGGGACGAACTGAAGCATTTAAGTATTTGTTTGGCTGTAAACATATTGAGTTTGGACACAAACTTATATATGTTATATTTAAAAGCCATATGATTATGTTAGGACAATATTTTTGGTAAAATAACATGTTAGAACATATTTTGCCGTGTTAGGGAAAATAAGCGAAATTAAATGATTTTCGCCCTTTTTTAATTAAAACAAGTGGACACATAGTAAGTTCGGCCGGGCCGAATCTTATATACCCTCCATCATGGATCCTTAAAAAGTCAATAAATAAGAAAACTAACTGAGTTTTTGGGCCGATCGTGACCCGATAGTAACAGGAACCCGATCACAAATTTTATCCAAATCATGAAAATAAATGCATATTTGGGTTCGCGAGACAATTTCGTTGCATTTCGATACCCATATGTCCATGTTTGTCAAGGGACGGTTTTTGGGCCGCTGGTGACCCGATAGTCCCAGAAACCGGATCAAAAAATTTAGGCAAATCATGAAAATAAAGGCATATTTGGGTTCGTGAGTAAATTTCGTTGCACTTCGATACCCATATGCGCATGTTTATCATGGGCCCTTTTTTGGGCACCAAGGGTCCACGGAACCCATGAGCACGCCCATTTTTGGGATTTTTTTCCCCATCTATAAATTATATAAACTTAGAACAATTTTACCAAAAAAAAATCAGATGTAGTGAAAAAAAATATTTGAAAAATTGGATTATGGCCGGGATATATTTAGTCCCGTAAAGGGGAACTTTTTCCCCTTTGGTCCGATATTGCCCATTCTCGAACTTAACCTGCTTATGGGCAAAAAACATCTTCCTACGTTCGCACTCTATCGTGATTTCAACAGACAACAGACGGACGGACGGACAGACGGACATCGCTAGAATGTCTTAGAATGTTACACTGAACGATAATATATATACTTTATAGGGTCGCATATCACTCTTTCAAGGTGTTGCAAACGGAATGACAAACTTAGTATATACTCCATCCTATGATGGAGTGTATAAAAAGATGTAGGGTAGATACACATATATCACATTAGTTTTCCAATAACGGATAAAACGAGCAGTGATAACATAACAATAATAATAGGTGCATAGACATAAAATGTACAGTGGCTGACGTTTAGGGCAGTCGCATGAAAACATTTCAAATCGCATTATTTTCGTTGTGATGAAAGGAAATTGAACAGAGATGATCACACTTTTCATCCTCACATTGACTTTCACTGGCCATCGTATGGAAAAATTATGTATAGTCCGTCTCAGAAGCATCTTTAACCACTGCACAGTGAACGATTTCCCAAAATTAGCTAGACAAATCCTAAAAACTGTCCTGAAATTATGAAAATCGATATGAGAAAGAAAAAAAAAATTTATCAGCATTAAAAAAAGACTCTAGGACCTTTCAAATTAGGCCGGTCCCCTTATTCAAGTGGGGGTACTCAAATTTCAGCAAATTCCACAAGGACGACACATGTATTTTTTTTTTTCAATAAAAGTGTACAAAGAAAAATATGAAGAAATTTATAATATTTTTGTATTAAGTCTATAGTCGTGCGCGTTTTTTTAAATTATGTAAATCTGGGTACTCAATTTTATTTTGTTACTAAAAAGCCGCTTGAATTTATCACAGTTTAAAGTTTTCTAGATAACAGTAAGTAATTTTTAACTTGCACGAAAAATACGTGCAAATCCATACTAATGAAAAATAACTTTTTTTTGTGCTTTTTGAAAAAGAATGTTTTTAAAATTATTATAACAAGAATATTGCGTTTTTTGGTTCAGCTGTAAGCAGAATTGTGTAAAAAAAACAGCAGATGAAGCAAATAAAAAAAAAATGTGGCGAAATTCCTTTCTAAAATAAAGTTGTCAACAAAAATGGTGCGTTTTGTTCAAATCGTTCACTCTGCACCGTAGTTAATTTTGGTGCAGATACATAGAAACGGCTTTTTCTTAACAGCATTCAAAACTAAACTTTCATCCCATAGTCCACCGGTGATTTTTTTTATTAACCAAATGCGCTCAGATTTTCCGTCTGTTAAATAAGATTTCTGCGCTCCGAGTTCCAAAATTTAACCGATGCAACTTCAAATCTTTATGTATTTTGTTAATACAAATTATTTTTTGGGTTTTCTCGCCATTCTTTATTGGTGTAACTTACTAATTTATTCGTGAAATATTTTAGGTTAGATTAGGCTCATGCCCTTCGATACACATGCCAGTATTCTGCCTGTTGTGCGTAGATGTATATGATCTTAAAAATTGTTCTGGCCGGTTATATTAAATAGAATAATTTGAGGCCACCACAGTTTCAGTATACTTTTAAGGCATCTGTTTATGAATACTTGCAGTTGGTTGATCCTAGTGGGGGTAATAAGCCATGTTTCGGAACCGTATAATAAATTATACTTCACAAATGCATTGAAGATGTTCATGTTTGTGGTGGTGACTATGGTTTCTGGTGACCAAATATTTTTAAGAGAAGCAAATTCACCTTGCGCTTAGTTTTTAATTTTATTGCTAGTGCAGACTATCGTATATTAAGCATTTAAACATGCAACTTTTGGGACGTTGAATTCTTCAAATAGGCCGCAAATGTAGCGTTGTGTGTTTTAGTATATTGTTTTTTTTTTTAATTTTTTCTATATTAAATATAACATTGCCTCGTTTATACCTCAAATTCAACCGAATATAAATATAAAAAGGATATACAGACTTATTATTATTTTTAAAAATACAGGGTTTTCCAATAAGAGGTGTTATTTTGAATCACCAGTATTTCGATAGCTGTCACTTCTGAAGCTTTTATTCTTTGACATTTGACAAGTAGAAACTACGCCATTACTAAAAATGGAACGATACACGCTTCAACAACGCATTAAAATTATTAAAGTAAGAGAGCAATCTCTTAGCCGTTCGGAGCCGGCTTTAAACAGTAGGTCCCGGTCAGTGAGTATACAAAATTATATCGTACACAGCTCACTGATTCGAGAGTAGTTCCCCGTATGTTCCTTCATGGAATGTTAAGGGACATAAGTAAGTATAAGATCACAATTGTCCACCGAGATCTTGTGATTTAACACCTTGCGACTTCTTCCTTTGGGGCCACGTGAATGATAAGAACTCAAAGATAGAATTCGTGGGGCTATCGAGAACATAGGGCAGCCACTTTGCGATTTGGTTATGGAAGATTTCATGAAAACGATATGGTATCGTGGTCGTGGTGGCCATTTGGCTGATTGGTTTTTTTCATTATTAACGGCACATCTTCCTCTTTATCTCTAAAAATGTAATTTGTCTTTGAATACCAAAATAACACCTCTTGTTGGAGAACCCTGTACTAGTTTTAGAACGTGCGTTTTGGAATAACACAAAATATTCTATAGGATCTGTTTATTATACTTTGGCGTTTTTATTGTGCTGTTAGTCTAGTAAAATACTATGCTGATTGTACTTTACTACCAAATTTCAAAAACGACGCCATCAACAACGCCTTCTCACAAATAAGATATATTCAACACCGCATTCACCAAAATCAGCTATCTTACAAATTGTTGTTCATGTTCCCTCGGTCTCTATTAATAAAGCAAATTAATCTAAAAAAACATATCATTTGCATATATTATGTACTTACTACTTTAAATAATTTGCACAAGAATTATACTAGAAAATCGATCTATTAATGTCTTCTCAAAATTCAATTCGTTCAATAGTTTTTCCTTTACAATTCACAATGATTAAAACGGAAAAATTCTGAATTGACATTTGCATTTTAATTTCTATTTTACTTTGATTCAAAGTATTTCAAATTATACAATTTTGTTGATACAACAAGAAAATATTTCCGGAAAATCTCTTTTAAATTACTTATTTTAAGTACGTACAATTTCCGAGCATACACAAGTCTAGTACAATTTACTACAGCTGAGTACTTTTTAAACCTTATAAGTAAAAATGCACTTGCATTGAGTATATTTTTTAGAATCAAATTTAGTACGAAGTTTTGTTTGCATACATGTGACCGAAGCATTTTGTTTAATGGAGCAGCAATTCTGGTCAGTATGACTTTGTTGAAAATTTGCCTCCCCAATTACCACATTTTGTTCTAGTCCATTGTTTGAGGCGTTTTATTATTATTGGCACTTTCCAGTCCTGTAGGATAGTTACCTCATTCCTTATTTGTTTAAAGAAAGGATACAGTTTATCAGTCATAATGTCGCTGCATGTCTCGAAACATTCTGTTGGTATCACCGACATTGCCAGAGGCATTGTCGTTTTTCAAGCCGTCAAATGCGCATCTGATTTCTTCATGAGATGGACTTTCAATTCATCAATGCTTTTTCCAAACTTTTAGTTGGTCGTCTTTTGAAGTAATATGACAACATATCTCGTCTTACACAGGTGTGCTGAAGTTCGAAGTATTTTTACCGCCAAATGCCTTATGGTTTTGTAAAGGTCTTTGGTATTTCTTTTGTTAGCATCAATCTGTCCTAAAGCCATTTATTTTATCTTTCTTAGTCTGCATCTTTAATTTGTTTATTTATGTACTTATACTTGATTTTATATCTACTTGGGGCACGGTTTGTTAGCAGAGCATTTCCAGCTGTGTGTCCTTTCATGGCTGGTCAGCACTCCGTGTGTTGTTATATCCGCTTGAATCTCAACCCCTTTTGCATGTATCCGTGATATTGTTCTTATCAATTTTTCTTCCAATTATGCTCATGTATTTGAGTTGAAATAAACTAAAAATCAGCGCAATAAAAAACATCTCTTCAGCAAAGCGAGAAGCTGCCACTTTTTTATATTGATACTAAATATTCCACTTTTTGGTATTTAGTGCCCCTTAGTTATAGGAGGAACACCTAGGAGGGTTCCTGACAACAAACTGTCAGACAGATCGCATCTCAGAAACACACGTGGTTGCGAACTGCACGACAAGAATAGAAGATAGACGCGGACAAGAGCACGACACACACACCCAAGATGGGAGAATAGTGGAGTGCTACACAGACGCATCCAAATCCGAGTTAGGAGTAGGCATAGGGATCTACATCCACAATCCGAGGACTGAGTTAGTATACCAATTACCTAAGTACTCAACGATTCTACAAGCAGAGATCAAGGCCATCCCAGAATGCCTAGAATGGCTGCGGAACAGAATCACAGGAAAAACTATCTGTATTTTCACAGATAGTCAAAACGCAATTAGATCCCTCAGAGATGATAATGTCAAATCAAGGACACTCATGTACTGTAAGGAAACAATAAATGAAGTATCGAGAAATAACGACATAGTTATAAACTGGATACCAGGCCACCAAGGGTTTCCAGGCAATGTCAAGGCTGACGAACTGGCTAAAATCGGAAGGGAATCCGACCAAAATACTCTGCAACTGTCTAAACCTTTTCTTGAGACAAAAAAGGAGTTGAGGGAATGGATGAAGACGACCCATGCCTTAAGGTGGCTAGAGGAACAGGTGGGAAGAACCACAAAAGAAACCTGGGGAAACCTCGATTACAATAAAACAAAGAGAATACTCGGGTTTAACAAAAATGAACTAAGTAAGCTAGTTGGGGTCATCACAGGACACACTAGTCTAAGGGCACACCTGTATAGAATAGGATGTTCCCAGAGCGACGAATGCAGGGCATGCGGAGAGGACGCCGAGACGGCGGAACACTTCCTGTGCCATTGCCCTGCTTTCTCGCAGGTCAGGAAAGTCCATTTAGGAGAGGACACTTTAGATGGCCTATCGGCCGTCAAAGCAATAGACATAAGGAATTTAAGTAACTTTATAGAGGGGACTGAATTCCTAACGTAGGATAAAGGGGAAGGGAATTCGTAGACGAAATCAGGAGCGCACAACAGGCCGAATTGCTGGCCTAGGTGTATGTCAATGACATGAGACGGTCATGGTGCATGACCGATCCTCCATTCAACCTAACCTAACCTAACCTAGTTATACTTTTGTTCCACTTTTCGCGATATAGATTAATCATCTTATTTATATTATTTTGACAACACTGATGAACATTGCAACATTGTGGGAAATTCCAAGTCTGGGTGAAAGTACTAGGTCAGTTTAGTAAAACACCCTAAGGGTTTGGCGTTCAAAGACCAATTTTGTTTTTATGACTTTTTACATTTTTTCCCTGTCTTGATGTTTCTTCCCTGAGTTTTATTTCTTTTTTTGCCAACAAATTAGTTTTGTCTAACTCGAGATGGACTTGTTCTATACTCATTCTCTACGTAATCAACAGTTTTGTAGTTATAAATAATTTTATGAAGAAAAAAGTTAAATTAAAAAATTAATCTCATTACAAAAGTCTTGAATTGCATTATGAAATTGTCCTTTTTTTTGTTAACTCTTTATTTTCTTGCTGTTGTTTTCTGAAAATAAAAACCAAAATGAATTACCCTTTTTGTGATACTTTCTGAAAATACTCGGCGGTAACACTGTACACATACCTTTAAGTCGAAATTCTTGAAAAAATCTATTTGCAACCCCCGTTGATATTGCGACATCCTGTTGATTTTTTATTCCAAGTTTCTTTTCATATCCATCATTGGGGCATTGAATTCACTGAAAAGTTATACTATATTTTTCTTTTTGGTAGCTGTGCTGCTCAGCTGACTGTAGAAAGTTTATTTATATGTTAATTCACTAACATCTGTGGGATCGTAACATTGTACTATTGTAATGATTTATAGTAGTTTGTTTTTAAGTGGGCGATAATAACTCTTTCCGACACTACCCTCCAGTCTATATGGATTTAGTAAGCTGATCTTCTGAATAAAACACCTACACGTCTACATAGACGTCGTCCTGATTCGGCATTCCAGATTGTAATAAGACATCGCCTTTTCTATTCTGCACTTCCCGCATCTTTTCCATCACACATCACTTAAGCGGCAGACAATAATATTGAATATATCGCACTCTCGATAATTCAGCAAATTTTCCAGATCTAGCCGTTTCGATCTAACGTATCGATTGTTCGTCATCAAATAACTAAATTCGTTGTTTTATTGGCAGATTAGACCAGCGATATCTATTTTGGAGACAGGTATCCGAACCTGCCATCATTGTGATGTGGCTCCATTTGTGCATATATTCAGTAAAAAGAAAACCAACTTTGAATGTAGAAAGTTAATTGTGGGACAACAAGTTCTAAAAAAAAAAAAAAACATGGACCAAAACGAGAAATTCATAGAAAAAGTTGTTTAACTTGGCTTGTAAAAGTACAGTAGTTTTGACTTAGCTGCCACATCCAGATTTGCAGAAATGCCACATAACTTAAATTTATTTAACAGTCACAAACTTGTTTACCTGCCATAGAAAGGCACACAAGTTAAATTCAGTAAGTGCAACCGTTTTGCCGATAACCAGTAAAATTCCGCTCCAGTTTAAAGGGAGAAAAACGTTTTTTTTTTTGACTGAATGAGCATTTTGCGAAATGTATGGCAGTTATCTAAAACTAAGCAAGTGGAACTTAAATACGTTATTTCAATAGAAAATACAGCCAATGTTTACTTTTTTGACATTTATTTTAATTTGTCACTTGAGTGGCAGCTAAAGCGAAACTACTGTATTTGTGAAATGACATCAAAAACCATTAAAACTCTTTTGAAGTCTGTATGGAGACTGATTCTCCCACCTTGTGGAGAACTAATTCGTTGACACTGTCACACACTCCGCTCAGAAAGCAGCAACGGTGTATCCGAACTTCATTCCCGATGCATCGACACACCTATTGTTTAACCTGCAGACTTGATACAGATAATCCGAATAATCGTCTAGTTCCTACTCCTGAAAATTATGCCCGTGAACATCATCTCTTTAAATACCCAAAATGACTGATCATAGCCAGCACTGGACCAATCGAACTCACGGGTATACTCCACTTAAAAAGTACTGAGTGGGCCATATAATGGTTTATTTTTGAATCATGTCATATTTTGTTATTGGCAGCTAGTTCCCACTAGAAATCGCTCACTGCTGTGTATTCACAACAGTGCCTTTATTTCAAACAAACTGTCCTGCAAACAATCCATTAAAGCAAATATCGAGCTTGTCATTCGCGACATAGAGTCTGAGGCAGTCACCAAATGAATGAAATCGTGTTTTGTTTATGAAAAACATAATGAAAATCATATTGACTGATTTGTTTATAGTTTTAATAATAATTATGCACCTTTTCATATAAAGAACATTACGTACATCGAAGGCCAATTACTCATGGAAGAACCCACGCAGACACATGAACAGAGGAGTTTTGGGAGGATAAATTGATTTTCAATTAATATTGGTAAAAGTTCAAATTGACAATAAATAACTAGACAAAACAACAATTATCACAATGCGATACATTACGATACGTATGTACCAGGGTTGTAACGAATATTCGCATATGTAACTATTCGCTTCATTTTGAACATTTGCAAACATATTTACTTTAATATTCGTTTTTGCATTCGCAAATATATCGTTTCCTCAAAACATTTTCCAAAAGATAACTATAACATTTGACAAAACGTTTACGCAGATGAAACGATTTGGCCAAGTTGTTTCTCTATTGAATTTCGTGGAAATCGGTTCCGATAAGGGTATTTTGATCCTAGAAGCTCAACAATCGTCTCATTAGCTTAAAGCACTCACTTTATACCGCACTCGGAGTTCAATGGGTTCATGTCCTCAAACAGCTCCAGTACAAATGACCATTTAGATTTTGGACCTTGACACTCCCCATTTTTGTTCGATATTGACAAAAGTTTCGCGAATAACATGTTTCGCAAAAAAAATCGGTTCAGGATGTTAGATATTCGCATTCGGCAAACCGACATTCGTTACATCCATAGTAAATACAGATACAGATGTACATGTATTTACGTTGCGTAGCACCCCAGCGGCGGAAATCATGGGCTGGAAGGCCTTCTATCAGGCCTGCTTATGGTGTCCGAAGGCCTTCCAACGCCATTGCCACTTCCTTTCCATTTAACATAGCGTGAGATTGGGAGGCAAGGCCTTCCATCCCCGCTTCCTACAAGAAGGCCTTCTAGAAGGCCTTCCACGAAAAGGCATGGCGCATGTTAGATAAAAGCAGGCCTTCCAGAAGGACTTAAAGAGAAGGTCTTCTGAAGGCATTTAAAGTACAAGCCTGCTGAAGGCCTGCATAAAGAAGGCACAAATCATATTCGCAAAAATCAGGCCTTCCACAAGGTCTTAAAATGGAGGCCTGCTTGAGGTCTGAAACCACATGCCCGTTAGAAGGCCTTCCCAAGTGAATCCAATGAAACGATATTTTTAAAAATACACATTGTGAATTCCCTAAATATAACACCTTAAAAAGTAGAAAACATAATGAAATTAATTGCAACAGAACTATTATGTTCTCTGAATTTAATATTTTAAGAAGTCCATTTACACTACTTCGCGTGGGATGAAACTGTTCGTACCATTTCACTAATTTTGCAGTCAGATTAATTTCCTCACTCTCTGCATTGCAAAAATATTACCTTTTTGGCACTGATACACTGGAATGACAACTGAATGAGCCAACGCATTAACAGAAACTGATATCAACTGATAGTGTTTTATGAGATCTGTTTTCGTTTTGTTTTCACTTGCTCTTTTCAGCCCCCTCTCTAAACTTCTGCGTTGGAATTTGTGTAACGGGATAATTCTTTTTTTTTTTTTGGTGCTCTTTCATTTGTGTTGTATTTAAGCACGCTGGACGACGAACACACGCTACTGCATTCCCTCTGCATTCATTTAGAAGGCCTGCATCATGCCGTCAAAAAGGAGGATTTATTAAAATAAAAAAGAAAGCAATGGCAAGGCCTTCTGGCAGGCCTTATATTGGCATGCCTGCAACTGATCGTAAATCATGCTTGTCGCAGGCCTTATATAAGACAGTCCTTGCCAAATAAGGCCTTCTGCATGCCGTATATATGGAAGGCCTCCTAATTTCCGCCGCTGGGACATACTGACTGACGTTGGTATGTTGTACATCATGACGTATAAGTAATCTTAATTGATTTGGCATATTGATGCCAAATTGATTTATTCAATCTCGCAAAACTAATGAAAAAGAAAATTATAAATAACAATTATGTAAATGTTTCCGCACACCGACACTCGAGTATGTTTGTCCATACAACATACTGCCTATGTATTGCAACCACATATGTATGGATGTATGTAGAATATATCTTTCTACACAAGGGTGGCATTATTATAAGAGGGCTAATGAAAAATCTCCCCCAAAGCCCAATATGATTCGAGATAAGTTCCCCGTCTGTTCCTTCCTGAAATGTTAAGGGAAATAAGTAAGTAAGTATATTATAACAAAAAAAAATTGAAACTATGAAGCGTCACCCCAAATTTGTGTTTATCCAATGTGAAGAAAACCCCAAATAAAAATTAAAAACATCGGGGAATTTTTGTCTGTTAAATTTTTTTATATGAAAATCTCTCCTATTTTTTTGAGGAATTTTTCAAAATGAATAAATCCCCAATTTTGTATGAGATTTTTTTTGGAAAATTCTCATTTTTTTCATTGAGCCGAAAAAATTAAGCGGTATGTCCGAAAATTCCTTGGGCTTTACGACCGCTCCAGAGGGTGTTGTCACAATGTCCATATGTCCTCATAAAAAGGAGTAATAAGTCCCAAAAACGTATGTTGCTGCAGCTCATACAAAGTTCTGAAACTTAATATGCAGGGCTTTCCAATATTGTATTAATGAATTGAGAACTATTTTAAGTCATATTTGTCATTTTTTGGGGTGTGTTTGCGTACCCCAGTATAATTTCGTGGTGTCTGTTTTCATGATTTATTAGACCCAATTGAATTTTTGACCATCCATTTCTACGATCAGTTAGGTTAGGGGTGCCCGTCAGTTGAAATATACAACTGACGAGTTCACTCGGGGCCAACGATTCGGTCCATTGTGGTTCCCTTAAGTCGATACGAAATTATTGGAGGAAGGTTGTAGAAGATAGGATGGGTAAAAAAGAGAGAGTTTTATATAAAGTTATAATTAGTTGGGGAGTTTTATATAAAGTTATAAAGTTAGATTTGTAGATGGTGCTGTACTGTTCTTCATCTAGAAAGCTTATACAGAAGTCCTCATATGGAAGCTCCATACGGGAAGCCAGTTGGCCAATCAAGCAGTTCCCCATTACGACTCCCGTGAGCATGCTTAATGTTTTCTTTCCGAGGGAAAACAGTTCTTTGGTGCGAGTCACATTAATATCTGGCGAAGACGTCGCGCTATCCTGCAGTTCTCGAAATGTTGCCACCTCGACCTGGTTGGTGCTGTTCCTATTTCATCGATAAGGGTTTTAAGTTCGTTATACGGAATTTGCACGTCAAATGTCGCAATTTCTCCTTCTGCGATCTGTTAGAGACATTTATTTAAGCAAAACAAAAACAATTCTTAGGTCGGTATTAAATATGTTGACCCTACAACAACTTGTAGTTGTATGCAGAAATACTGTGAAACTTCGATATATCGAATCTGAAATGTGATCGATAAATAAAACATTTTAGCCATTTTTTCGGCTCTATTAAAAATGCCCCAAAAAAATAAAGAATTACGAAAATCTATTGTTGCATTTTTGTGGTATTATTCATAATATTTCGTGGATGTGATAACGCGACTTTAAATGTTGACTTTTGGAATTCCCAATTAAATCAACACTATGTTATGTAGAGGCTTCGATATCGGGACATTTAATTTTGCTATTATTGCTTTATGCCAGAGAATTTCTTCGATAGCGAATTTTTGTATAAACAACTTTTTTTTAACCCTTCAGTGCGCCGTGATGCATATTTGAATCAACCACTTGTTTTCCATGTTACTCTTTTATTAGACATTACAGTGATTAAGTTTCAGCTGATTCTAACACGAATGCATGACATTTGTTGTTGTAAAACCATAGATGATTTGTAACGGATGTTTTGACAACAATTTGGTCAGTTGTCATTGCGATTTTTGCATTATAGTGGAGTTTTTGGATTTATAACTATTTTAAATTAAAATAATTCGCGATTGGTGATCAAGGTAAGTTTTATAAATTTTATTTTTATTCTGTAGTGTGTGTGCGTGACATTAGTGGAAAATAAAATGCAAAATGTGTAAATTCTCAAGTTGTAGATCGGAAAACTTGGTTGATTCAAATATGAATCATCACGCATTTTTTTATAAAAAATAAATGTAAAAATAAATAAAATAATTTTTTTGTTATTTTTTTCTAGTTTTAGAATACCTGTAGAATTCAAAAATATTTTTTAAAACAAAAAATAAAAAATCGCGCATTGAAGGGTTAAAGGACTCTACAAAGAATTAGGAATTTTTTAATTGTTCGTTATAACAAAGGTTGTCATATCGAAGTATGACTGTAGTTCTCCTTAAATATAAGTTCGTTTACTGAAATGTATTTCGATTATTTGTGAAACATTCTTCAGTAATAAGAAGTTTGCTTTCTTCCTGTGTGTTTTAAAACAGAGTCCACTACATTTGTCATTTGTCTGTTAACATGTCGGTCAGCTTCACCAATATTAAGTACTTTCCAAAGTCCATTTTTGGAGAGAAATTACCATATCGTTTTGTATTAACTGGCGCTTGTTGACACGAATGCCCGTCAATGCCACCCTAATATACACACATACATACGTACACTTCCATATGCATACTGGTATTTGTGATATACAATCGCAACAACAATAACGAAAACGTCGGGCGACATGAACAAAGCATGGCAATATGTTAGCATAACGTAGAAACATCTTTATTTATGGTATCAGCAGCACATCACCATTGACAAATACAAAAGGTTCACTTAACAGGTTTCATTTATTTTGCGGCATCGCATATTTATCAAAAAGCGCTCATTCATTGTTGCTGTGTATCGGCTGCTCTCTAAACGCTGCGCTGCTCATAGCGGGACTGGTGGCGTTGCTGATGTGTTCGCAGATTAAATGGCAATGGATTGATTCACCTTTGTGCACCTTTTGTTTCGCCTTTATCGCTTTTTGTTTCCAACGAGCATCCTTGGCGTTTATGTGCTTCTGTTTAGCTGAACAAATATTGCTAAAGTTTCCAATCTGTTCGGTTCGATTGTTTGCTCCATTCAAAGGAATCTCATTAAAAGTTTTCCGCAGCCAAGACATCCAAGCGTCCTTGTCAACGTCGTGCAATACGAGTACAATCGAAATTACTTTCATTTACCTAAACTTTAATTATCGAGATGGAATGAAATGTTTACTTGTCATATGTACTGTACCGGCAATGTAATATAATTATGTCAATGTACAGACCATATGTACGGAGTTTGGGACGTGTGCTGGTCCATATGGCTAAAGCAGACATTACCATTCAATGGTGGCGTCATCTGAAGGCGAATATTGCAGTCAGTTAATTTGATTTGATAGGATCAGTTTGAAAGTATTGGTATGACAACGTGTGAATTACATAGACGTTGTAAAGTTGAGGTGGTCTAGCTTTCATTGCCGGGTATACCATATACACCTTAAGAAGTGTTTTACAAAAAGGTGGAGGACGCATCCTTCTCATCGACAACAAAAGTCACAACACCTTCCGCTCGTCGAAGAGTTTTGGATCACAATAAAGAGTAGTATCGGTGTATGGTTCCTAAGCGGTAACAGGAGTTAATGGAAGTGTATGTCAATGATAGCGATTTGTTGGATCTAACGAAACCAGTGCCATTCTTATGGGATGTAAAGGGTGTTTTTTATTGGGGTATAGAACTTTAAGTTGGCATCACTTTTTTAACTGGCGGCCATTTTGTCAGCTGTCAAGTGATTAATATTTAGTTTGGTTTGCCATTTCATCATGAACAGGTTGACAAAAGAACAACGCTTGCAAATCGTGCAAATTTATTTCGAAAGTAATGGTTCAGTTCGCGAAGTTCACCGCAAGCTCCGTCCATTTTATGCCATTACATCCACAAAAACTGACTGTTTGGTGTGCTCTATGGGCTGGTGGAGTCATTGGGCCATACTTCTTCCGAAATAATGCTGGAGAGTCAGTTACCGTTAATGGAGACCGGTATAGAGCCATGATAACCGACTATTTTGTTCCCGAATTGGATGGCATGAATGTGGATGAGTTGTGGTTCCAACAAGTGGTTGAAAATTGGACCTGTAGAATTGGCTTTATTCGAGCCAGCCGCGGCGGCCACATGCCCGAAATCATATTTAAACATTAATGGCATAAAATTATCCTTCCAATAAAGCCAAATTGATTGACATTAAAACGATTTTCTTGTGTTTTATTTCAATTCGAAGTTCTATACCTCAATAAAAAACACCCTTTATTTGGAGTCGTCTCACAGACCTCCGCATGGTAAGTCCAGGACGGTGGTGTTTTTGGAATCCGTCAAACAGTGGCTAAATTATGGGAGGTGGCACAAGTCCTCATGTTAAGAGTTAAGAATAGTGGACGACCGTGATGTGATAGGTAGTGAATACGACTAGCACATAGTCAACCAAGGATATCATCGTTGTAAGACCATCTACAGTTTCTCAGCGTCTGTTATCTCCTCGTAAATACTGGCGACATTACTATTAGAGAGTAATCTCTGGCTCTGCTCTAGAAAAAACATTCGCCTTTCGGAGCGGACTTTAAAAAGCAGTTCTCAGTCAGTGGGTGTACAAATCATTATGTACAAGCAAAATGTATAACCCTATATCATGCACAGCTCACTTTTTCTAGAGAACTTCCCCCTACGATCCTTCATGGAATGTTAAGATCAATAAATAAGTAATTGAATTGATTGGATGGGAGTTCATGGGAGTGTATGTCATAAGGTAATGTTATTGTTCGGTTCATTGGTTATTGTTCGTGGTAACCCGTTTCACAGAATAACGCTACAATTAAAATTAAGATACTTGATAATAAACGGAAAATGCTGACGACCACCTATATTCATCTGGCGGATGTCCTCGAAGAATACAGAGCTGACATCACCAACACCTATGAAATAAGATTGAAAGGACACGTTGTAAATAAAATGAGAAACTGCGATGAATATTACAGCTGCCACAATCCGCATCAAGGCTAATTTTTTTCAGCAGCCTGTTTTGTGCTCTCTGATAACTTTAACGAGGTCCCACAACAGACATACGACCGCTGGTCTTGGGGATTTTAATGGCAAAATAGGTCGGAAGTACATCTTTAAGACGAACGACGCATCGGTATGCTCAGCCATCACGATGACACCTCCGATAACGGAATGAGGCTGATCGATTTCGCCGCCGCAAAGAATCTGGTTGCTGGCAGCACCAGGTTTAACCATCGCGAAACCCATAAGGCAACATGGCTGTCTCATGATCGCAAGACAAGAAACCAGATAGATCACGTGGTGATAGACTTTCCGTACAGCGTTTTGTCACATACGTTCCGTTTAGTCCAATGACATTTCTGCGATGCTCTGGCATTTCTTTATGTTTTCTCCACATAGTACCAATAACGTTAAAATGTGTGCAATAAATAAATCAGAATGTTAAAAAAAACCGTAAATTATTACATTTACATCAGTGATAAATAAGACTTTTTGTAATATTTATAATTGACCGCAGAACAACAAATAATTGTCACCACATTATGCGGCATAAGCCGATGATTAAACTTTTGTAAATCAAACTCTAGCCAATGAATGCGTGTGGCATCCCACACAAACACACCATCTCCAGCAACACAAATGCAGCCGAACAACTTCATGGCGCGCGCACACACAAACAAGCAATTGGGCGTGGGAGCGTGTATTTGCGGGCGTATGGGTGGACAATCACAAAAGACAACAATAAAACATAACAATTAGTGTTGCATTAACATTTTATTTAACCTTTTCGGCGGACGCACAAATACGAAAACCCCAGACAAAAGTCGTTGAGCCAACAACGCGTTTTTATTGCTATTGCCATTGCCGTTGTTGTAGTTTTTGTTCAGATCCATCGTCGGGTCGAAACGGTTGTTTATTTTAAATGTAATAACATAATTTATTTTCTAATAGCGGTCATTTGTTGCGACTTATGTGACGGCTTTAAATTGGCTTTTGTTTCGTTTTTAATGCACATGTGTTCATATTTCAGTTAACGAACTGAAAATGCCAGTGTCGCATACATATGGCCGCATGGGAAGAGTAGGGATGCCGAACCTGATTGTTCTTGCAGAATTCAAATATGGAGAATTTGTCGTCAATACGAGGGATGTGACGAATGTCGGTTTAGCGAATGCGAAAGCGAACGTTGCCCAATATCAGTGTGTGAATACGAAAGCGGAAATTTCAAAATGTCCTTTTGCGAAGCGGATGGTCGTAAGTTTGCATTATTTCCGAACATTGTTCAATCGTATATCGATTAATGTCGATCCATGGAGATATACAGGTATGTGCTGGACATCACTTTATTACCGAGGTGACTGTAGTTCCCAAAATTCTTGTGCTGGATTTAACAATTACGAATTTATTTGTGTTTCACAATCACTTTCAAACACCATGATGATTGAGAACAGATGTCAGTTTTGTTGTAGTAAACATGACCCAAAACATCAACTATACAATTCTAAAATTGTCTTTAATATGATCTGAACTGTTGTGTACTTAAAAAACCAGACTAAAGTATTAATTAACATTTATTAAATCCGTTTTAGAAATATGACACATTTATTTGTTTGACTCATGGCGGTTTGTTGGTCTTGATGAAAAGAGCTAAAGCGCAAAAAGAAACGCATTCTGGTGAAGTCCAGCACAACTAATTTCGCCTAAAATGATTTGACAAGTGATTGACAATCACTAGTGATACCCAGCACATTCCCGATAATATAGACAAAAGAGAAACCACTAGATGAAACACATTGTATTGTCCATTGTATAGGGGATGGTATACAAATCAATTGAGCCGGCAGAGAATTTAATTATTCGAATGCTCTTATTTACAGAGTAGCAGAGATTTCAAGTGATCCTTAATCAATATCTCCACACACCATACTCCACATGAGCACCTCCCAAAAACGTTCAATCAATAAGAATTAAAATATGCCACAACAATGGCTTTTAACTTTATGTTTTCAATATTTTTACTACAATTATTTTCAATCAATGTTGAGGTGTTTTTGGAAGCCTCCACACTTTTTCGTCGATACCCATTTGCAATGATATCTGCTCCAGTTATTGGTCGAATATGTTCTGTGGAACATACCCCAAAAAAAGACATGTTCTACATGTATTCTATATACACATGTGAGGGCTCTAGTTTATTCTGGAAACATGTGAAACTTTAAACGGCTCTCCTGAAAAAATTGTATTTTCAGTTGTGATACTCTTGAAGTAAATGAGCGATATGACAACCACAACTCGGTCACAGCGATCTGTTATTTGGACCCGATTTTTCACCACTCTTGCACACATTTCGACCGCAATTGGATGTTGTTTCTAAAGTTGTTGTCTTGTTGTCATAGACCAATGAGTCGATGTGGCCCCATTCGATGAAGTCCAAGAGCGTTAAATTGCATGAACGAATTTGCCTTTCATTAAATTGACTGATTTTGGCTCATATTAAACGGATACACTTACGTCTGCGACATTTTCGTCGCTTCAAGCGGTATGACATCTCTTTGGAACATCCATAAGGGAAAATTTCAATACAAATATATCCACTATAGCACGCACAGACTGTCGAGTGGGCGCTCTTAAAGTTGCGACCACCGACTCGGAATTTCGGTAGTGGTAAGGATCGGACGTATCCTCTCGATGACGATCTAGATTTCATCGATCTAAACAATTAGTGTCATCTGTGGTATTGGAATTAGTTGATGACAGCTGACAAACTTAATATAATTCTTCTAATTCTATCTTCTAGAAATAAAAATATATTATTATTACCAGAGAAGAGAAAAAAAAAACAATAAAGACTGAATAAAAACAAATAGAAGAAAAGAGGATTCAAATTTAGAAAAAAAGTGCAAAAAGCATACAATTTAGAAAAAAAAAGAAAACTAAACAAAAGCAAATTATTGGGAAAATAAACGAATTAAAATAAAAACTAATTTTTATAAAGGGTTATCCATTTCGTGGTTTCAAAAGTATAAACTAAGTTGTTAAACCAATTTATTTTTTTTTCATTTGGAAGTCTGACACTGACGAAAATATCGCTTAACTATCACACAACGCATAAGAATTATTAAAACCTACTACAAAAATGGTGATTCTGGCACAGCCACATATCGTGCTTTAAGAGGAGATTACGGTTTATGGTTATGAAGCACATTTCTCACTCGGTGTTTATTTTAATAAACTGAATTGTCGTATATGGGGTTCTGAGAATCTTCAAGTAATTGAAGAGAGGCCATTACATCACTGGTGCGCTCTTTGGTCCGAAGGTGTGATTGGACCTTACTTACTTATTTCCCTTAACATTCCATGAAGGAACAGACGGGGAATTTATCGAGAATCAGTGAGCTGTGCACGATATAATTGTGTATACTCACTGATCGGGACCTACTGCTTAAAGCCGGCTCCGAACGGCTAATTCTTTTCTAGAGAAATTTTACATGGCTTAGAGATTGCTCTCTTACTCGTAAAGACGCCAACAGTTAGTCGGGTTTTTCACTGCGACTATCACACACACTACCTACCACACCACGGCCGTCCTTACTTCTTCGAAAACTACGAGGGAACGACTATCACCGTCAATTCGGTGCGTTATGGTTGTATGATAACCGACTTTTTTTGTCTGCTATTGAAGAATACGATTTGGAGAATATGTGGTTTCATTAAGACGGTGCCACATGCCACACAACACGAGCGAATATGGCTTTATTGCAAGAGCCTTTTCCTGGCAGCGTAATTTCTCGTCGTGGCGACATCAACTGGCCAACAAGATTATGCTATTTGACACCATTAGACTTTTTTTGTAGGGCTACGCGAAAGGCCTTGTTTATGCAGATAAACCATTAACTCTTGAGCACTTAAGAACCAACATTCGTCCAGTTATGGCTGATATACCGCCCAATATATGCCAAAAAGTGGTCCAAAATTACCTCAAAAAAATCAATGCTTGCAACACTTCGCGTGGTGGTCATTTAAATGATGTAATGGTTCACACATAATGTCAACGTTCAAACTTTATGATAAAAAATAAATATCATGAAAACAATATTTTATATGTGTTTTATACGCTTTTAAAAACCAAAAATGGAGAATATTTATTATTAAAAAAGGGTCACTGACAAAATGTACTCTTATTCTCAGTGCAAAAAACTGTGATTTAAGGTTTTGTTAAATTTTAAAGACGCTAGTTTTTAAAATTGCATTGAATGAAAGTAACCTTTACAAAAATGCAACCCTTCTTCGATTTTTAAAACAAACCATTTGTTGAAAAAAAATATTCGATTTTTCTCACCACTATTATTTAATAAAAGTTTTTGACTGGCTGTGATGGTAATCGGTATTATATAAAAAAAAATGGACAAAAATAAAATTTTGGACAAAAAAACAAAACCTAGTAAAAAAATCAAAAACAAAATTTAAAAAAAGCATTTTTGTCTTCTCTGATTAAATTCAACGTATTTCTTATTCACTGAAACACAAGTAAGTACACGGACAACTCTGCTCACAAGAGCTCGCCTTTGAGAACCTAACAAGTCCACCTCACGGGTAGGATCTTGATCAGGTGGTAATTTTTAATGATTTACAAACATTGTTCGTAAGTGAACTTTACCATGATAAAATTTTGACTTCGACACTATCTTTATCATTCAGTGTATATATTTGTCGCGTCCGATTCATTGCATAATTGCTAATAATTTTGTACTGATTTGTAGTAAATTAAATATACAGATCGACTTTTTTCTATTTCATTCTTGTTTTTGCATGCGAATGTCGCGTCCCCTGCACTGGAGGCGCCCATTTTGGTAAACTCCAGAAAAAAATGTGGTGTTCGCAATGTAGCGATTCCGGTGGAATGGAGCACCAACTTATATACTTATGTCACATTGTAGTTTGTTCGGGTTGATTACACGATTTTATTGCAAATATGTTACTTTGCTGTACAAATTCCCCCCTTTCTCACACAAGATGAATACATACAACTTTTGGAATAATTTTCATCGTGCTATTCAATATCATCACTAGGAAACCTTTGAAAAGTGTTTTGCAATTGTTCACCAACATATCTCCAAAATATTTATCAAAGATTTCTGGGTGATGATAATAACTAATTACTGCGATTTAAGTCATTTCAAAAGTTGTAGGCTTTCCCCTTAAAACTTAAAATGTCTATACACGCTGAAAAAAATGGCCATTTTAACAAATTTCAGCATTAACTTATTTGTAGGTGATAAATATCAAATGTATTTATCTACATTTCTGTGTTACTTTTTATTTTTTTTTTCAATTTGTGAATTTCTATTTAACAGTTCATCTTATTCTCTCGGTTTACGAAAACAGCTGCAAATATACACATATTCTGAAATTTAATAAGTTCGTTGTCTGTTTTTCCCAAACACACTATTGCTTATACACAAATATTTAGTATTAATAGTAAATGAGTTATATTTAAATGCAAATATGCTTTGTGTAGAAAGAAATAAGCTTTACTTGCTACAAAGACCAAACACGCGTTTTACTTGTGTGTAACCATTTAAAAAAGACGTATTTTTCAGTGTGTACTAATGGATTTACGTCCAAGAATTTAGTATCGACTTCTCTAATAAATAAATATATCCATGTAAAGTTGTATAAAAATATATGTTCATGTGCGAATGCACATAAAAGCATTTATAAATATTTAATTTAGTAAGCGTATGTTAATTCGAATATTCGAGGATACTTTTTATACCATTTAGATTTAGCATGGTAATGCACACATGCAAACACACAAATTTGAGCCAATACATGTACAATTTGGTTGCTTCTACAAACTAAAATATGAGAAAATCGCCATTATTCTCGACCAGGCCGAGTCTTATAAATCCTCCCCAAGGAATGCGGTCTACAGCAGGGAGTGACTACGTCCTTGCTGTGGTCACATAATGTATTACATTAACAATGAAATGATTCCTGCTATAATTATTGGCCTCACAGTGATTAAACGAGAACTTCTGTTAGTAGAGCATATCCCCCCCAAAAAAACGGCAACCATCGGCAAAAGAAATGCACACAGTTGTAGTTGTTGTAACGGTTCCGCTACTGTTGCCGAAAGTTCTTTTCTGTAGAATATAAAAACTATTAAATTAAAGTGTGTCAATTGGGAAATGTGATGTTGGAAGGTGGAGGAATTATGCCAGCACTGTTGGACAAATCAATGGATTGGATGGAGAATTAAATAAACGATGGTTTTGTAGGCGGGGTCAGGACACCTGTTTAGAGTGGCTGGAACAATGTGTTATTTGTAGCAGTTGAGAATGATGTTGATTAAGGACTCTAACGCATCTGTAACCATGGTTTTCAGGTCATTCGATGTTGACAATCGGTTGACTTCCGCTGGAATGCCGTCTTGGAAGTCCTCTCATCCTTACAGATATGTATCTCCCATCATGTTCTGATTGTTAGGATGACTTAGCAGGTGACATGTGAACAGGAACTGTCTAGTCAGCAGAACACTGTGTTGTCTGACTGACAGCCTCCTGGTGTTCTCGTGTAGAAGATCGACATTTGGAGACAACCAGTAGCAATTCGGAGTGCATTAACGTTAACGAATGAGGTCCATATTGGATCAGCATGCGATTGTCGAAAGAACGAATGTACACAGTAGTTTTTGTTGTTGTTACAAGCAACAACAACGTTTTTAGAATGTAATTTAATTTGGAAAGTTTTCATAGGGAACTACTAGAGCGCCAGCCGTAGTGGGTTGATTGAATTCCGAAGTAAAATAACCGAAGACATGTCTGGCAAATCCAGCGAGAATAATTCCAATAATGCACTGTGCTCACTGAAAAGGGCGTTGAGTTCGCCTACGATTGAATTGAGGCCACTGTATCCGTGACATTCATTCACACGATTGATGTCATCACCGCCCATGAAGAATATCGCTACCTTTTTAAACGGAATGCCTTTTGTTATTCAAAGTGAAATAGAAGATGATAATGCATCGAATAGAAAAAAAAGTTATTGTTTTCTCGTTTACGGAGTGATGACCAAAAGTGTCAAGTCCATGGGTTGTCAAGAAACGAAGAACTTGGAACTTATTTGTTCTCGCATATTAAATGTATGTGGGTCGTTTGAAATTGTCGACGAAGAGCCTACTTCGTGGTACACTTGGCCTTTGAATTTGAACGTTGACCTTTTGCCGCGATATTGTAAACTATTTCTGTGTGAACAAGTTTGAATCTGGGTCCGTGCCGATAAGCGAGCCCTTGAATGGTTCTGGCGGTGTATCAATTTCTGGTAGTTGCACTTTTCCTGTTGCGCAACACATGCCGGCTGACCCATGTTTGAGTTTGAGCTCATGGCAATGGAGATATTCTTTGTCTATGCACCAGTAAGCACTTTCTGATGAGCGGAATAATTAATACATGGCTCGTACTCGAATACGAGATGAACGAAAGAAGCGAGTGCAAATGCTCGATGTACTTGTCTCCGTTTCAACTGTCGTTGTTTTCTTGTGATTGAGATGCACGCAATTGGCACATGTATTTTCGCTATCTTGTTGGACGCTGACATTGACCCGTTTTACACGATGACTTTTCACACAGTGTCAAAAGGCACAATGTTCGGCGAAGGGGGTTGAGAAGCAAGAGGGACAGTAAAACAGTCCCATTGATATACTAATAGAGAATTTTAAAAAAGTACATAGTTTCAAACAACTGATTCATTGTTTACAGTATGGGGTAATTCGTTACTTTGTGTATCGGTTAAGAAGTTTCTGCAATACGTTAAAAACCAACCGACGAATCATTTGTTACAATAGTTTGACACTCACAACTTTGAAAATTAAAATTTTTTTTTTCAAATTACTTAGAATTTTTCCGGCTTTAAAACTGCAGCATTAGTTTTTTACAGTTTTCTCAATTTTTGAAAGTTATGTAACGTTTCTTTTTTAGTTTATGTAAAATTTCCCAAAGAATTGTACAAGGTTTTCCAACAAGAGGTGTTAATTTGAACCACACGGTATTTTGATAGCTGTCACTTTTGAAGCTTTTATTCTTTGACATTTGACAAGTAGAAACTACGCCATTGCTAGAAATGGAACGATACACTTTTCAACAACGCAGTTAAATTATTAAAATTCACTACAAAAATGGAGAAAATCTTGCAGTGACAGTTCGCAAAACTAAAGCATTTTTGGGTCGTCGGACCGCCATACAGAAATTGGTGGAAAAATGCATGCTGTTGGGACAAGTTAGTGATGTGAAGAATACAACCCCATTTCCGCTTCGGTGGCTACGTCAACAACCCAGCTGCGAGGTCTCGGAAAACCTAAGAGTTATTGTTGAGAAGTCTCTTAATCCTCAACGTGTGACTGGTGCGGTTTATGGTCCAGCGGGGTCATTGGACCTTACTTTTTCGAAAATGAGGTTGGATCAACAGTTACGGTGAATGGATTGCGCTATCGAGAGATGACTAATGATTTTTTATGGTCGGAATGATATTGATCTGGACAACGTTTACTTTCAACAAGACGGCGCTACGGTCCACACAAGCCATGAAACCATTGTTGGAAAAACCTCTTGTTGGAAAACACTGCATTTTAAGAAACAGAAGAGATTATTCTGCATTATAATAAAATTATTATAATTATAACAAGTAGCGTTTCTCGAACTCACAAAACGACCACAAACATATTGATTAAACATAACGAAATGTCTTTGTCAGTAATACTGTCGAGTCAGTTGGAAAAAATGGTAAAAATAGAAGGAAGATGAAAGTGTAAAATGTAAGGAGTCACTTTATACCCTTTATAACCTTGCAAGTCCTGTACGTCCGGCGTTTCGACTACCATCACCCGTTGCAGGGCTATTACGTTTTTTTTTCTCGACATTTCACAAAATTAGAAGTCACTTTTTTTAGATTTTTAGTAGACGTTTTTTTTTTAAATATTTCTGACAATATCGATAGCAGTCTTTTCAGACGGTATGATTCAAGAATGTTAGAAGAAATACTACGCCATGCCCATGATTTCCCGTTAGATGACGTAGTTTGTGCCTTGTAAGGGTTGCCAAATCTATTTGTATGTACAACGACTGACTGAATTTATCTTCAATGCTTTTTTGCCCAACTCCATTTGGAGGTCCTATTGGAGGTTTATGTGAAATAGGCCATCGCCTGTATTTTGTAGAATTTCAGAGGCTGTAGTCAGTTCTCTCGGTCGGATCCAGATTTTACAAGCACTTTGGTAATCTTTTTCATTTATTTTTCAATTTCTCTATAGTGCGTCGTGCGGTCATTTAATAATGAACGGATGAGAGTCCCAGGGTAGCCGTGTATTCCAGACGACGGATATCTGACGAACTGATACCGTTAAAATAGCATAACCAACCCATGCTTAAGGGAGACAATAGAGTTGGATACCGTATAGGCTTTTTAAATGATTTAGAGATTACGCGCGTATTTATCTTTATGTCCGTTTACTTATCGCGTTTCTGGTTACAACTCTTAATCATTCTCAGTATAGATTATCTTGAACTTTTCGTATTTATCTGAAAAGGGGAAACAAAAGACAATCGATTGGATCCGAACAAATTTGTAAATGTAATTTGGTAATCAATGTTAAATGTAGGCTATGAAGTATTATAATTGTGGTGTAGTTTATTTTAAATATATTAAGATCTTTCTTACTGTTGCCAAAAAAAAGAATGAGCCCTAAGTCAAACTTCGCTGTTGTAAATTATTTCAATTATACACGCTACATAACATGGCAGATATGCAAAACCCGGTTAACCACCAATTGTAGTCCACCACACCGATGGCGAAAATATTAGAGCGAACCGGGAATGTACACTCAAATATCAGATGTTTAAAGTGGCCCATGAGAAAAGTTATAAACGAAACTAAAAGTATACGATTTTCGCACAAACATTTATGAGTCCTTCAATAAGTGGCTTCAATGCACCTGCGACAAACGTCGGAGCACATGTGTACACGTGAATACCAGATATTCGTACCGGAAGAGTCCCAGGAAAATATTGGAATAAAAGGAGTGAACATACGCCGACGGCGTTAAATATCGCAGCCTACATTATACGAAAACTTTTGAATTGATGTATATTGAAATGATATGGGTTTTTTTTTTGTTGAAGATGTCTGGTATTTGACTCGCTTCCCATGCTCCTGCTTCCTCTCCATTGTATTCGGGTCTTGTATCATTCGCATGATCCATTATTCTTTGTCGTTACATTTTGCGCGTAAAATTGCCTCGAGGAATATGTCAAATTTCACAAACAAAGCTTCTGCAAAGCCATACATGTAAACAGTCACATACATACATACATACAGGTGAGTGTATGAATGGATAAGTGTGTGTACATTTACGCTTACGTACATACATACGTATGCAGCAGCTCAACACTCCTTCAGGTGGCATTAAAATAATGCACGTGCACTTAACTTTATCCGGAGTTTGCGAAAGGAGCTTTTATTTCACTTCTGTGTCTTTGTAATAGTGTGTGTGTGAATGTGAATGTGGGCATGTATGTCGTATGTGTGGGTGAAAACGAGTTTTAATTTTGTTTTTACTTTTGCGTTCGCCACAGAAAAGTGGTTTATTTTTTCATGAAAGCCAAACCAAGTGTCGGCAAAGACACAACCGTAAGCAGTGATGCGAATATGAAGTAAGCGCCATACTCGCAACTACTACAGGACTCTGTCTGCTTCCTTACGTACACACGAGTACTACAGCTGCGAACACACTTCTCTCTGTAATGCACTCTTTCCATTTAGCGTCTGTCCTACATGTAGCAGATTTAAATTGAATCGCACTTGTGCTTAATAGAAATCGAGATTGTAGCACAAATGCATCTTTGGTACTAACTTCCTTAGTTTGGTACTAAACAAAAAAGCGAAACAACCCACCACGATCATATCTTTTGACAGCAGTTTTAAGAATAGACATGTCTATGTATGCCGCAGTGCTGATGTTTTTAACGTTCTGAGTTGACATAACGATGTCCGCCCTCAAAGTTCGGGTCGCTATTATGAATCGAATTCGATGACACTTTACATATTGAATTCCCGCCCCTATAGAGGCCACAATGTGATGTCAGATCATGAATGAAATCTGTTCAGTTTATTACGAAGGACAAATACTCAACACTGGATATGTTGAACTATTAACACGAGAAGTAAAAAACTTAATAAAACTAGTAATAAATGAAAATTTTTATTAAAATGAAAGAGGAATTCATACTATTGCAATGCCTATCATGTATGTTTCCGTAGGAAAGTATGAGTTAGGGTTTTTTACAGCCCAATTGAAGATGAAATTTGGCCCCAAAATGGAACAAGAGGTGAAACAACAACGCGAAATATTAAGTCCTTTTTGGGGGGATTAATTACATATTTTTACTGGGGCTTATTTTCATTGTGAAATTTGGATTTTTACATACGAACTGCGATAATTATTTGGAAATTACACTCCTATACATAGTGAAAAACTACCAGAACATTGCCTGTTTTGGGTTGTATTTCAATACCTTCAATAAAAAACATTAATGAAGTTAGGCCACACTGAAAATTGATGGGTCCTGTTCTCAATTTACTTTCTTCGCATTTTGTAATTTTCTGGGATCTTCTTTCATAATACAATGAGACCTCAAAACATGGGGCCTGATTTCATTTTCAATTTGGCGTTAATTACCAAAGACACGAACTCCAGGCATATTACGCTGTAATGTCCTGTATGTATATCGTGGAATAAGAAGGAGAAAGTCTGGTACATTAAAAAAGGAATGCAGGTAATACCTCGACATAATGTTAAGGAAAAAATTTCAAGAACAACTACATTCCTTTCTGATTGAAGTAATCGTGGACGCTTCATAGCATAATATAAAAGTTAAAGGCGCCCCGGTAGTCGAGTTGGTAGCGTGCTTGTCTATCAGCGTGGGGGTTGTGGGTTCGATTCCCACCAGAGGCTTTGGTCTGTCGCTGCAAAAATTTAGCCAAATGGTCTGTGTCACCCGGTGTACCCTTGGACCCAAAATTAGAATATAAATTTACTTTGTATTGTAATTAATAAATAAATAAATAAATAAATAAATAAATAAATAAATAAATAAATAAATAAATAAATAAATAAATAAATAAATAAATAAATAAATAAATAAATAAATAAATAAATAAATAAATAAATAAATAAATAAATAAATAAATAAATAAATAAATAAATAAATAAATAAATAAATAAATAAATAAATAAATAAATAAATAAATAAATAAATAAATAAATAAATAAATAAATAAATAAATAAATAAATAAATAAATAAATAAATAAATAAATAAATAAATAAATAAAAGTTAAACTTACTTTCAGAACTGGTTTTTCTACTCACTTCAAGTAATCAATTACACACTACTCCAATGTTATCCAGCAACGACCAATCGGTTAACCAATGTGACCTTCAAAGGTAATGCGTCTCTTGTGTGATGGTAATCCTGTTGGAATAACTCCACCCCTACTTTGGAATCGATTCAGAACTGATTCCATTCTCTAGTTGATGAATAATATATAACCACACCACCCCTACCACACCACCCCTGTGGTTACTACACGCTGAAAAAAAATGGGCATTTTAACAAATTTCAGCAAACAAATTCGAATCAAACATATAAATATTTTTCCATACCACAAACATTAACTTGTTTGCAGGTGATAAATATCAACTGTATATGTATGCATTTTTGTTTCACTTTTTTTTTTTTTTTCAATTTGTGAATTTCTATATAACACTTTTTATCTTATTCTCTTGGTTATTCATTTTATTTTTATTTTATTTTATTTATTAATTACAATACAAAGTAAATTTATATTCTAATTTTGGGTCCAAGGATAAACCGAGTGACAAAGACTATTTGGCTTGATTTTTGCAGCGACAGACCAAAGCCTCTGGTGGGAATCGAACCCACAACCCCCACGCTGATAGGCAAGCACGCTACCAACTCGTCTACCGGGGCGCTTAGGTTATTCATTTTATTTTAAAGATCGTGGATGCAAAAACAAAAATGATTAAAACAGCTGGAAATACACACTTATTCTCACTCAAATGTTGTACTTTGTTGAATTTAATAAGTTCGTTGTCTGTTTTTCCCAAACACGTTACTGCTTATACACAAATACGTAATATTAATAGCAAATGAGTTATATTTACACACAAACAAGCTTTGTGTAGAAGGAAATAAGCTCTACTTCCTACAAAGGCCAAACACTCGTATTAATTGTGTATACGTATTTTTCAGTGTGCAGCACTAAATTGTGCCATCAGACCCTGATGGCAGTATGGAGTAGCTCCAATATCAACTAAGCCGCTAGTCGGATCATGACCCATAACAATTTGGTTATGGCGATTTCTATCGTCAAAATTCCTCGTACTTCGTTTTAATAAAATTAAAAGAAGTGGAAACCGGAAATTGTGTTTACCCCTAAAAATATGCAATGGAAAACTACGAACTAAGAACAAAAACATCATTTCTAATACCTTTTTATGAAGAGAACATTTGGAGGGCTCAAGCTGTACAAAAAATTGAATTGCTTATAACGTGTCATCAATACTGGTATAGGCTGAACGAAATGCTTTCAATTGGTGGGGGATTCGATGAATTTCATTCCACGCCATGGGTGTAACTTTGCATAACGGTTTTCAAAATATTAAAACCTGCAATAAAATGACCAACTCTAAAATGTGTACAAGGTGTCATTGATATTCGTGCATTCTACTATGAATGCAATTTTCTCAACGAAATGTATCAGCTTCTTGTGTGTAGAACTGCCTCCAAACATGTAAAAGTACATTGAAATTGCTTTGAAAATCGACCTTTGCGAGTGATTTCTCAAGCTCCTGGAATTGCTACGAATACGTGACATGTTGCCCGCATGTTTTATTCCCAAAATACTTTGACGCTAATAAAATTGTACCGGATAATTGTACAGTATTTTCTTCCATGGAGGGTTTGTAGCACTGACAGCCAATTTTTATAACTTATTTTTTTCGTTTCGTTTGTAAAATGACGAAGGTTTTGGTTTTTTAAACATTATTTTGAGTGTAAACTTAAGAGAATTTTTGTTTCGTGGTACGTATAAGTCCAACATGAAGAAGATCGGACGATCAAAAAAATTTATTGGTATAAATGGATAAGATAAATTGTTTTTGTATTTTCATACAAAAGTTTTTTAAATTTTTTTTATAAACACGGGGGTTAGTTTTTAGAAACAATTGTTATAAAATATATTTCTTAAATCTAAATAATTTTTGCAGGAAAAAAAAACAATTTGTTGTATCATGGACATTTCTGCGGGTGAGATTCCAAATGGAGGTATTTCTTATTTGATATCCAATTAAATTTTGTTGTCGGGAGAAACAAACAATTTATATTTTGATTGTTTATTTTTGTAGGCCGTCAGCTCATATACAGTGTTACATTCAAGTCAGGTTTTTTTTATGAAAAAAGCTTTTAGTACTGTTAATAAAAACATGCAGGTAATACTGTTTTTAGATAGAAAACGACGACCGAAAAGAGCATTTCTTTCCGGACGACCAAATAAAATGAACTCAATTACAAACCTAATCGTTCGGCTGACAATCGCCAGCCTCAACACCAAAGAAAGTTTCATGCACATGCTGTAAGTCTCTTCTCAACATTTCATTTTTTCTTAGGACGAAAATGGAATGCCATTATAAAAATGTAGCTTTCGTCAAGCATTTTTTTAAGAATCTTACGCGAAAATTACTCAATATCGCCAAGGATATTATTGATTTAATTTTCTGTAAGTAAATAGAACGTAAATGTTGTTATCACTTTCAGTGAAACGCAACCTGTAGTGAAGTTTTACTTCTTAGATCTTCAAAATAAAATGGAAATAATTGATATACATACAACCCACGGCAAAGTATATGTAAAAAGTTCATATGTATTAAATGTAATAAGGTTCTGTGGGAGTATCCAATACGTTTCGAATATATGTCCCAGGTATGGACTCCTTTGTTCTGAACCTTGTAATGAGGACAAGTATTCCCATATGTACATTCACTGTCTGAAATCATCACTGTATTTATGTATGCTGATGTTTGGATAACAAAGCCGTTCACTCTTTTTCCTGAAATCTTTAAAAAAAAACAAAAAATAAAACATAGGATACATTTGAGAGCGGGAAACATTAGTCGCAACTTCATGCGATTTTCAAAGCGTGTTTTGCCATTCTCTACTGCTCCATTTTGTTTTGTTCCATTTTAGAGGACATTCAACCGCAAAACATTGCACTAACCACCCGAGCAACAACTTTATGTTCTCGCAATGTACACTCATGCATACATCCGCGTGTCTGCCGGAGTAAATCCACATGCTAATGTTGCCACTTTAGCTATTTCATGTCAAGGAATATCGCACTCAAGCTGTGCTATTTGTGGTGAGAGATAAAAGAAATGTTTGGAAACAAATTTGAAGTTTGGGTGATCAATAGTAACGTACTGTAAAACGTTGGTTCTTCGTCCTGGTAGTTTTGTAACGTAATGATCGAAACCAGTAATATGTTGCAAACAAAGTAGTGGATTTAGACTTGAAATACACATACATTTACCTCGAAGCTCATCGCTTCTGCAATCGCAGGAGTCTCGGCTTTTCTCTAGGACTTGCAAGATCAAGTTTCACTTTTTCTCATTCACCATAATTAAGTTTCTCTTGCTGAAAAACAGCAAGGGCATCGCGCTCTATTGGATTATACGAGATGGCATTGTAATGTTTCTCGTGGTTCAAATTGTGACAGTTTTCGTTTTTTTAGTTGTTTTGGTTCTAATGCCTTCCAAGCGACGGAGAAGATATATATCGCCATAATCGTAGAACCCGACTCAGTCTCAAGTTTTGTGTCGCTATCATCAGGCGATATTCCACTTATATATATTCTGAAGGAAAGCTGATGCCTGAGTTCTATCAGAACGTCTCCTCTGGCCTTTGATACCTTGGACACCTGCCGTGTTATTGTTCTTAAGTCGGTCTGTTGCTGTTTTGACATTATATTGGTTAGGAGCTGTGTATTGAGATTGAGGTTTAGTGCATATAAACAAAGTTGACTGAAAATGGAACTGTCTATAATCCAAAATATGGTTGCTTTTCAGTTAGCCAAGGGAGTCCTTACTACGACATCCGTTTCATAGCGGTTTTGTATCAGAAGCGGGTGCAAGAGTACAACCACGAATCCATCCATCATGCTGCCTAAAATGCTTACGATGCTCATCAACATTTAACGGAGTTCGTATCCCAACAGAAACCTGGTATGTGTCCCACATCGATTTCTGATGTTTCTGCCCCGTGAAAACTTCGCAATCTTACTGTGTGTTCATATTTATCTCGTATATTACGGAGAAATATTAAGAGACGCGTTTTTTGCGTTTGCTGGTTAGCAGCATTGGTGAGTGCGCTTGAATATTGTTGGCGCTTTGTGGGTAACCATGTAATGTATCCGGGTACATCTGAATGTGTGCACGGATATTATGTACCTCACTGTGTGCCATCCATGTTAACGGTTTCGTCTACAATGGCACCTCTTTCATGTATGGGCAGATAAAATACTCAGAATTATGGGATGCGGTATGCACTGCCTGTCAGCACCACGTGATTTGGCATCTTAGTTTAACCGGCTAAGCGTAACAATCGTAAAAAAGGTTTACATCTTCCTTCCCATGTCCTCATTTACAAAATATTCGGAAGAGTAGGTGTCTGCGACTATTACATGTAGGTGGGGTTAGTTTGTTGGTGCCCTAGTAACAAAACTTTGTCATCACTTACAAAAATATGATTTGCATGGTTCTATTATTTATCCCGTTATCTTTTTATTTTGGTGAACACTTCTGTTGCTCATCAACATTTGGGTTTGTTCGGTCACTGAGTGTGGTTGCGCTTTTGTCATCTAAGCGTCGCGCTATACGTCTTAATATTTCGACCCGTTCGATCACTGTGACTATTGTGAACATTCGGAACCGTTTGACTGATTCTGAATTGGACACCTCAGCAGTGGAGACTTGTAACTGGGTCCGACGAAACAAAAATTAATCGATTAGGATTTGTGTGGTCGTTGTAAAGTGTTCTCTAATAGGTACTTGACAACTTTGTAAATATTTAATTTGTGAGCGCACTATTTATTTATTTATTTATTATTAATTACAATACAAAGTAAATTTATATTCTAATTTTTGGGTCCAAGGGTAAACCGGGTGACCATATGTTTTTAGATTTTTGCAGCGACAGACCAAAGCCTCTGGTGGGAATCGAACCCACAACCCCCACGCTGATAGGCAAGCACGCTACCAACTCGCCTACCGGGGCGCTTTGTGAGCGCACTATTTCACGGATCATCTATCTGTTACTGTCCTTGTTTTCAGTAATCTCAACATTTTCATTATGGTAAAGTACACAAACGAAAAATGTATGGACATATGAAAATTTAATACTGAAATTCGTATATTGAATTTCATCGCAAAATCATTTTCAGTGACGAGATGATGTTTGGCTCAATGGGTTCGTCAATTAACAAAATATGCCTTACTGGGTGAGTTCCATTCATAAATGTTTTGATTGTATGTATTTCAAGTCGATCATAAAGTTCTGGGAATATCTGAAATGGTTTGCGTTCCCTTGTTGGAAAACCCTACATAACCCAAAAGATGGCTCACATCGCGTAATATTCAGCTAACCTTTAAATTTGGAGGAGGTTCTTTAATGATATCGTTATATTCACATTTTTCGGGACTCCTATCTACCTAGTCTGGCAGTTTTTTTGGGTGTGAAGCAGGCGATACTGTAAGAAAGCATAAAGCCAAATTAAATATTAAGTGGCTTCCAGATATCAATTTTGAATGCCTGGAGTTGCCCACAAAATCTCCAGACCTAAATCCAACCGAGAATCTATGGAATAATTTAAACAAGAAAAATGTACTGAGAAGTCCCATTCCTCCAAATCTAGAAGAGCTTTGTGCTGCGGTAAATGGGCCAAAATTGTTCAATAGTGTACCACATAAAATACTAAGACATATTTGTTTTAAATCTAAACCAGAAAGTGTTCCTAGTGTTACAAAAGTGTTCACATTTTTTTATTTCACTAGTTTAGTTGAGAAGAGGAGGAAGATTTACTCCGCCTCCTGTCCTTGGACATACACATAAACCAGTATTCGGTTTGTTTTGCGCCCTAAATGTTCCATGAATTGGTTTTGAGAAGTTATTTTTAGGAACTCTGTACTATTCCAGTCTCCACACCTGAAATGTTTCAAGTCTGTTAAAAAGTGGCAGAGGAATTGCTCATTTCGCGACTTTTGTATTTGTAAATATCGCGACTTTTGTATTTTTTCAAAAAGTATTTATTTATTTATGAATATCTATTTTGTCCCCTTCAAAGTAATTCCCCTCGGATATAATACACTTCTGCCAATCCTCGAAGCACTTCAAATAATTTTTTTTGTAATCTTGTTCAGCTCCTCCTTCGATGCCGTCTTTATCTTCTCAATCGTAGCGTAGCGTCGTCCTTTCATGGGCATTTTCAATTTTGGGAACAAAAAATAGTCACAGGTGGCTAGGTCAGAGGAATACGGTGGCTGAAGTAGCATTACTGTGTTGTTTTTGGACAAATATTCGCGCACAAGCAACGATGTGTGTGCAGGAGCGTTATCACGGTGCAAAAGCCAGTTTTTGTTCTTCCACAAATCCTTGGCGCGATTTTTTCGGTCTTGGTTCATGCGGCAGCTTCCATTTGGATGATTGAGCTTTAGTTTCACGTCGTAACCATAAACCCATGATTCGTCACCAGTTATGACCCTCTGGAGCAAATTTGGTTCGTCACGGACCGAGTTCAATATCTTCTGAGCAATTTGACCGTGATGCTGTTTTCGGTCCAAATTGAGCATTTTTGGCACGAATTTAGCTGCGACCAGACTCATGGTTAAAATCGAATGGCACGAGCAAATCGATATGTTTAGATCCTCAGCAACTTCTCTAATGGTAATTCGTCGATTGGTCAATATTATTTTATTCACTTTATCAATGCTTTCGTCAACATTCAACATTCGGAATGCGTCAGAGGACCTTAATTTGTTTTTCACACAAAACTTTATGCAGATTTTTTGATCCATTTTCTGAAATAGATAAAAATCGAAGACGAGTCAAAAAACATCCAGCATAAGAAAGGGATGAGTACCAACATTATACGCCTGTTACACGGTGTTCAGTGGAGTTTAAAAAAGCTATTTAGGATGACTTTTTAAGTTAAAACGGACCAAGACATGTCAACCAAGCTCATCTTCCAGAACTGAGTTAAAGTACAAAGCCGCAGCAAGAGATCTTAGTTTGTTATTTAAGGATTTGTCCGATTCAATATTCTCAGAATCAGTCACATAAATAACTTTGCACTGTATCTAAAATATAATTCAGTAAAAAAGAGAAAATCATTTCTGTATGTAAATTTATTGCAGATGTCAAGTATTTAAAGACGTCTAAACTTTTTACAATCTGCCATGTATTTGTTTGGAGGACATCAGTAGTAGGGTTCATTGTAAACGAGCCCCACTGAGGCGGCTCATACTTTAAACGTTGAGCAGAAGTCGTTCGGCTCTTATACATACATATATATCAATTTGTCCTCATGCATAAGCAATTTCCCGGTGTTTCCATGTATTTATTTATTACTACGCATAAGTTATCAGACCCGTCCGCCCCTAACAAAAGTCCCCTCCACCTGTCTGTCCCTTAATGCCATAATTAGTTGTTGTGTTTATCTTTCGAATAGAAGGAACAAAGAAAGCGCACAGGTCGTCCATTCGATTAACTTGACTCTTGTTCGCTTGAAAATGCGGCTGGAACAATACAAGTGCCATTTTCATTTTCACATTACTCGCTGGTACTTTGGCCAAGGCCAAGCGGCGGCGGCGTCTGTTGATTTGTTTGTGTTTTAATAAAGCGCAAAGTTTGCCATTGTTTAACCAAAGTTTGTTGTGAATTGTTCGGATGCACAAATGATACGTAGCCGTAGACAAATCGCTATCCCTTCGTCGCCCCGTTAGGAGGCGTTGGCCATTGTTTACCAGTACAGACATGACTGAAGGCCCAGCCCATCATGGAAGTGACAATGACCGCGGCGTACTCTGGAAAGTATCTGTAGAAGAGATGTGATAATAGAACATCTAAATTAGATTTTACAAAAAAAAAATGAACATAATACATAATGCCCACAGACATAATAGGCCCGTTCGGTTGGGAACACTAAACGTAAATTTGTACAGAGTTTGCATGTTTCCAAATCGAATATCTGCGGAATATGATCTTACCAGACCTCATTCTCCAAAAGAATGGTTTTGGTGAATATGGCAATATTTACGATTACGAGGGAAGTTTGTATGGACAGTCGAACATACCTAATATAAGTTTCACAACTTTGTCTGAAATCATATAACGCATATGTCGTCTATGGCTAGGGATAATTACCATATTCAGAGTTGGCCAAGTTTGTACATAAGGAACAAGTGAAAAAGTTGCAGTCGGGTAAACCGATTTATATATACCCTCACCCTCAGTAAAAATATACAAGTCTCATATTCCAAAGTATCGGAGAGTCAAAAGTAAGCGTGGCTACCACCATTGGATGAAACATCCGATGAAATGTCATAATAGCAACCTAAAATATCGAATGTTATAGACAAATATTGTACTACAAAGTTTTTACAAAAAGGACGGAATATAAAACCGAGTTTAGTCTTGAAAATTGTTTGTAGATTAAACTTTACTAAATATCGAATTTCGGAAAGATTCGTTAAGCAAATTTATACAATTACAAGATTTCTAAAGTGGGTTGTCATCGATCTAGCTCGGACGATAATTAAAAATAGTTTAAATCGATATTTTACAATAAGATAATCAAAGTACCAACGCATTATTGAAACAACTGCGTCTGATCAAAATCCAATGTTGCTATATCGCAAACATTGTTCGTAGTGACTGCAGAACAATAATACGGTACCGTTAGATAACAGTAAAAGCTCAATCTAGATATTTATACAAGTGGTGATACGTGGTTTTGCAATCGAAATTTTATAGTAAACATTCAGGGCGCCCAGTTCTGTTAAAAAGGAAAATATTTTTACACAAATTTCCCAGATTGGTGATAAAGGTATTCCAAACAAAAATTAATGAATATGATTTCCGAAATATGTAGGACCACATGAGAAAAAATCTTTTTGTGGCACGATATTAAAGTCAACTGATTGCACGTGAATTTATTCTGTCAAAATTCGCGGTAAATATCAATTGACTTTGAATGCTGGTGCGATGAAAAATGGAAGACAATTAAAAAGTATTATTATGGAAACTATTGGTAGAGGTTTATAAAATTATTAATTGATACCCCTTTGTCCATTATTGTGTGTTGTTGTCCGATTGTATAATGTTTTGTAAGTGTATAATTTTAGATTGAAATTAATCATTGACTTGTGTTTCGTGTACTGTAATTCTTGAATGGCACACCATTGCACAAAAGTGCAAATGGGAAGTTAATGACAAAAGTGTGTTGATTCACGAGAAACTTATAATTCTCGCTCCCAGTGAGGTATGTCGGGCTCGCCTATGTGGCATACCGACTAAAAACCTCCTTATCTGTCTTGGGAGATAGTACCACCTCGGCACCGCTTTCGCATTACTTCGAGGTGGCTCCCTACTTGGCTATCCAGCCATCAACTTTATTTGCCCTGCGTCCAGGCTCCCTCTATTTGTCCATTTCATGCTGCGTCCAGATCCTTTTTCTTTCTTCTTAAGATGTCTTCACAATACTTCGCAACACCGTTCCAACTTTCCTCATCAGCTGTCAGTTTTTCAATCATGTTCTCTATGGTGATTGTGCCTAGACTTCTCTCAAGGTCTCCACGATATTCTCTCCATCGAATACAGTTGAAAAAATTATGCTCTGCATCATCTTCAGTATATTCTCCTTCGTACAGGCAATAGTGTGACACACTTTCCCATTCTGTGTAGGTACTTTCTAAAGTATCCATGTCCTGATAACATTTGGGTTATGTAGTAATTTACTTCTCCATTTCGTCTTTTAACCCATTTCTGTATGTCAGGGATAAGCTTTGATGTCCATCTTCCGTGTTCATCGTTGTTCCAGCCTCTACCGAGTCGGAGCGGTTATTTTGTTTTAGCGCCCATATCTGCATACGCTCCTGAGCTTGAAGGTCTATAGGGGTCATTCCAGCTATTATTAGTACTGCGGACGCTGATACTGTGCGATATGCTGAAGTCACCCGTAGTGCTGCTATGCGTTGCACTGCCAAGAGACTACTGGCTCTCTGCTTTATGTTTAAAGTACCAGCCCAGATTTCACATCCATAAAGTAGGATACTGGTGCTGGCTTCCATCAGAAGTTTTCGTTTGTTTGGAAGCGGTCCTCCGATGTTAGCCATTAATCGGCTTAGTTGTGTGGTGATATTTGCGGCTTTATTAGTGGTATAGTGGATCTGGTTCGAGTATGTTAGCTTCGGGTCCAGTCTTATACCGAGGTAGTTAACTGACTCCTGGTCGGAATCCGTACTGCCTTTTCGAGAGCCCTCCTGCAATACGGATTGCTTCTTCAAGGCGGGGCTTGATGAGCCTCTCTAATAGTTTCCCTGCCGTATCTAGCATGCAGAGTGGTCTATATGACGATGGTGAGTCTGGTTCACCCTTTCCCTTATTGATGAGGACAAGTTGCTGTTTTTTCCATTCATCGGGAAACACACCTTCCCTTAGGCAGCTGTTATACATATTTAGTATCAGTTCGGGTCGTTCTTTTGCAATTTCCTTTATTACCTCTGCGGGTACTCCATCGGGACCGGGAGCCTTATTGTTTTTGAGGCTACGTGCAGCTGCTTTGAGTTCCTCTGTTGTGAATGGGATGAAGGTCGTGTTTTCTTCTGCGTCCAAGTTGTCTATCCTGATGGCATGTGTTGGGAAGAGCGACGTAACGATGTTTTGCATGGTTTTTTCGTCCATCTCTCGTACCGGGTTTCTAATCCCCAACTTCTTCATTAATATTTTGTACCCAAGCCCCCACGGGTTTCTGTTTATGTCCTCGCGTAATTCTTCCCATTGTTCGCGCTTGCTGTTCAATATGGCCCGACGAAGTCTTTTTCTTGCGTCTTTATATTCTGCTTGTTCAGCTTCAAAAGTTCCTCTTGCCCGTGCTCTTGTGTATCTGCGTCTACATCGGATACATGTTTGCCGTAGATCCTCGATTGTGTCGTTCCTCCAGTGAACTGCCTTCTTATTTCCGCATGGTCTTTTCACTTTAGGCATCGCTCTATTACATCCCTGCCTGATAATAATCATGACTTTTTTCACTACGGTTTTGGCATCCCCCTCGATTTCTGCTGCTTCTAATCTTCTGTCGATTTCTGTGATGAGTGCAGATGGATTTAGTTTGCCCACGTTCCATTTACGGGTACTGGTACTGCTCTTTGTTGCGGTTGTCGTTCTGCCTGTTTTGAGTGTGTATGAGATATACGAGCCCCGACCACTATTAATTCGTACGGCAAGCATTTTTACCCGTATGCAATGTTTAACAGGTGATATTTTCAATACTAATGTAGTCAGCGCATGCAAACCTATTTTTTTCTGAAAGAGCATTTTGTTCTCTTGATTTTAAAAAAAAAAATTTATTGTACCTCAACAACATTTATTTCTTTGAATGCTTCGCAAAACTATTAAAAAAAATGTGACCAGTATTAATTCGTACGGTGGGTTAAATAGTTGCTATTTTATAAAAACTTTAATTTATCTTTAAATATTAACATTGGGTAACATCGCCTTTTGCCTCTACAACACATTTACATCGCTTTGGCATAGGTTCATATAAATTCTGGCACTGTTTTGCGAAGCATTCAAAGAAATAAATATTGTTGTTGTTGTTGAGGTACAATAAAATTTTTTTTTTTAAAAATCAAGAGAACAAAATGCTCTTTCAGAAAAAACTAGGTTTGCATGCGCTGACTACATTAGTATTGAAAATATCACCTGTTAAACATTGCATACGGGTAAAAATGCTTGCCGTACGAATTAATAGTGGTCGGGGCTCGTACTGATGGTCGCTAACCGTATAGATTTCTAGTACTCTACAGTCTTCAATTTGGCATGCTATTCTCTCCGATACAAGGATTATGTCCGGTATTGTGCCTTCGCACCCGGGTCGCCTAAAGGTTGGCACGTTTCCAACATTTGAAACTGTCAGCCCAGTTCTGGCTGCCATTTGCATGACTTTCCTACCTCTTGAATTTGTGGTTTGCATACCCCATTCTGCAGCTCTGGAATTGAAGTCGCCCGCCACTATGAGGTGTCCACCGATGTATCTTATCTTCAATCCCATCCAGCTTTCTCTGGAACTCGCCGATGCTATCGCTTGGAGTAAGGTAGCAGCTGACAAGTGTGACGTTGTCAATCTGTACCCAGACGAAAGCATTTCCCTTGCCGTAGCTCTTGGGTTGTATCCTACTGGTATTTGGTATCCATATTGCTGCCGTTCCCGTTTCGTCTTCGAGCCAGTGTCCGCTTGTTTTATTGGTGTATTGTTCGCTGATTATTGCGATATCCGCTCCCTGTTCAATGACTATTTATGGCAATAATTCATCCGCCACTTTCCCTCTGTGCATGTTTAGTTGTAAAATTTTCACCGCGCCTTTTGCTTACTTGCTTTGCAGCTTCTTGATCCAGGCAGATGGTCCACCGGGTTTTGCTTATTATTTGAGCAAATACAACATTTAGGAGGATTTGTACATTCCACGAAGATCATATTGGTTTGGTATGAAAGCAGATTAATGATTTTATTTTATTATATTAAAAAACATATGACAAGTTACAACCGAACCTTGTCGCGAATTAAAAAAAAAAACACACAACGGCTTGCAACACACTGGACCATACCGCTCACCATACTCTTAAAATTCTAGAAAAGGTTTTTGAAATACAACAAAGGAAAGCTCTTTAAGGCAGAAGTCATCGCTCTTTTTAAAAACTAATAATACTATATACCAAGATGGTGATCTCTCAATGAGCTCTTGAGACCTAGATAATTATGAAGAGGCCGATTTTGAAATGTATAATATGTACAGAATTTGTAGAAAATTACAACAAAGTGCATTCCCAATCAGAAACAGTAATACTACAATTTTCAATAAAAAATTTAATACAAAGTTTTACTGAGTATTTTACAATGGGCGGGAAAATATGCTATCAGAAGGTGACTTTAGAAACCAAATTTCCTATCAATAGTAACAAAAACTTGGTGTATATCGACAATATTGGCTATATGGCGACTATATGATATTGTGGTCCGATCCGAACGACATATTTCAGGTTCTCTAAATGAACGTTTTAAAACTTTATGTCGTTATACACAGGACATTCAAATTATGGATAAAAACCAAATTCGGAAAAGTTTAAAAGCTATACAACCGTTAAACGGCGATAATGCCATTTGCGGACATATAATAACCTTGTTTTTAAATTTTCATTACTCTTTCTCACTGTGTTTAAAAAATATTTGTAGTGTTCATTTAGATTGGTCATCCGTCACACTGTGCGCTGTAAAGAACGCACTTCCAAGACAACATTCCCGGCTGTGCTCAGAGAAGTGCGTTGTGGCTCAAAAAAAACACATTGAAGTTGAGTAAATTCAATATGTGACAAGTGTTGTCGTTTTGGGTTTTCTGAGTAGAGTTTCATGCTAGTATTTTTCCCGGGAATCCCGGTCGCTCAACCGAAAAATACGGCGAACTAATTGTATTTTGCAGTATGTGTTTATAGGATTCCAAATCACTCTATGGTTGTTAGTTATTAATTATCAAATGAAGATCTCGCTAAAATCTCTTTAAGGATTAACTCTCAATTAGCGAAAAGGGAATCGTAGGTGCCGAAACACTTACAAATGAAATTTTCTGGTCATTCTCTACGATATCAATTCAACTGACAAAACCTTTAACTGATGTCATAAATGGAGAAAGAGAACAAATAATGTCTCGGGAATCCCGGATGAATTTCCAGGGAAACTGGGAATAAAAAATGACCGGGATTTCCCGGGAGAGAAACTCTATTTCCGACCCAAATTCCCTTCCAATTAACGTAAAGCGCGACACATTTGACGTTGGACGATTAAAAGAACTAGCAAATGTTGGGTGGATAGTGTCGTTTCGTGCTCAGATTTTGTGTTGTTTATACAAATATGTTTCGGCCAACAATCGAGAATAAAAGTTATTATTTTCATTTAGGAACTATATTTTGGCAATTCCCATCAAGGAGTACGATTTCGGGGCTACAAAAGTAGTAGAAACGCTCGTCCGCTTCCATTCGAGGGTATCGTGTACCAAACAGCAAATTAAATTCGACTGAAATATCAATATTCTTCAAATCATATAGTAGAAATATTTCTTTGTTAATGAGCAACTAGTCGCGTTACAGAAGATAAGCGATGGGGTTACATATTCGTCCAAATTAAAAGTAGCCAACAATATAGCAAAACGTATTCTCGGTAGGATTTGTAATAAATTAATTCAAAAAAAATGTCATAATAAAATATTACTATTAATGAATTAAATGTAGGTAAATATTATTTTGATATTAATATATATTTATGGGGTTGAGAGGGAAATGTACAAAAAATCTAAATTGACGTCGTAGACGTCGATGTTGAATGGGTGAAATACAGGCCATGTGAAAGCATAAATAACGATGTGCATGCTGTGTCGATCGGACATCATGACTACACATCATAAACTATTTGGTGGTGACCTATACTTTTTAAAATCGCTTTATGAATAGTGCTTCAAATTCCATATTTGTGGTCTTAAATCGAAGCTGGGCTGTTGGCGTAGACCTTATATTTCACGTGGCCCCAAAGGAAGAAGTCGCAAGGTGTTAAATCACAAGATCACTGTGGCCAATTTTGATAACCTCTTTGAAGGATAAGACGGAACGGAAACTTTTCCCTTAAAAGAGAAATGGTTTCGTTGCTTGTGGGGCAAGTAGCGTCATCATTGTCCAGATCAATGTACCGAAATACAGGGTGATTCAAAATAACACCTCTTGTTGGAGAAATTATACTGAAGAAAAAAAGTGGAAAAATGTAGTTCAAACCAAAATAAAAGGAACAACATTGTTTTTCTTTTCTATATAGCTAATTTTCTTAACTTGTTAACATGTCAATATTATCAGATCGAGCCAATCACCTGTTCTAGCCCATTGGCACACTTTTGGGTGAAAAATCCAAAATTGTAACAGCAGTCAAAGAAAGATGAAGAATAATTAGAATTAATTTGGATCACCAATTTCCAATGTCGCTTATCCCAAAGTTCAAAACCTTGTGTCGTGTATGTTAAACTCTCTCTTAACTTTCAGAACTCGTGCGATCAGCTTCTTTGGCATGTTGCATTTTTGTTAATGTAACTTTTTACCGTTGCCACACTATCTGCGAAAGTATGGACTATTTTGACTGATCTGGTAAAAACTTATCAGAAGTTTAAACTCACTTTCACCTGAAAATGAGTTTTACAAACCTTTACATTCATTGGACCTAAGCAATTCACAAAAATGAATATTCTGAATGTTACGCTTTTGTTTCGTTATACGTTAATAATAAACATAAAAATAAAATATATATACGACATACTTCTTATTCCATCTAGCACAATTTCTAATAAAGCATAAATAAAACCCCGTAAGTACAAAAGTATTTGAATTGGATAACTTTTCTGATGTCGATTTGAGTAGAATCAGATGTAGTACGAAGTTTTTTATGGGTGTAGCCGGATTGAGATGTAGAAATAATGTTATTCTGAGGACCCTTATGATTCGTCCAATTTACAGAGAATACAAATCTATTTTCTGAACTGAAGATTAGATTTGGATTTGGTACATTCATTGCTGCTGCATTAAAAAATATGTCACGTAAATTAAACAGGCGGTTTCAGTTACAAAAACATATTGGCCATACTATTGGTGCGGTCAGCAAATTTAGATTTGCAGCTATAACGATCTGGAAACTGTTATATACCATATTACAGTCAAACTTCCATAACTCGAACCACCACTATCCCGTAGAAAAGTACGACTTACGAATTCCTATCGTAGGAAAAAGGGGAAGGGAATTTGTAAAAGAAACCAGGAGCGCACAACAGGCCGAATTGCTGGCCTAGGTGTATGTCAGTGACATGAGACGGTCATGGTACATGACCGATCCTCCATTCAACCTAACCTAACCTACGACGGAAAAGCGCATGCCTTATAATTGAAAAAAAAATTTAATTGAAAATAAATTTTAGTAAGGATTCTTCTGAATGATTTTCCATGCTCTGTACTTCGCTTAAACGAAAATCCGCTTTATTGAAACACAAAGACACAAACTTATATTATACGAACACCGCTTAAGAGAAATGTTGTAAAAGTAACGGGCAAAACAAATCATCTCAAAAAATTATGAAAATAACTGACTATTTTCATACAAGCTCATTAATATTGAATTTAAATTTTACAGACATGTATTTTAATAGTTGTGCCTGTTTCTATCTTCGTTTCTTAGAACAATTTCGTTTAAATGAAATTAGATTCAATTATCCGAAGTCCTGTTTAGTGGAAATCCAGCATAAGTGAAAACAAATCTTCATTTTGGTCATTTCCGCTTAACCGAATTCGATTCTATACAGTTCTAACTACTTGAAAAGCTCTGCAATATCGGCATCCGCAATGTATTTTTTTTTTTTTTGGATCCATTTTAAATGTCAGAAAATTTCGATGGTATCACAACTTTTTTGTTTGGTTTATTTCTTAGAAAAGTTCGACTTATGGAAGTTTGTGCCATTATATTTCTAAGAGTTATAGAGAAATTCAAGTTATGGAAATTCGAGTTATAGAAGAACAATTAAAGAGAATTTGTCTTCTTAACGCTACTGCCTTTAGAAGTGCTTCGACTTAAATTCGACTCTTGGAAGTTCGAGTTATTGAAGTTCAACTGTACTTGATGCTGCTGGACGCACTCCATGGTGAAGACTATATACGATTTGGAAGACAAATTCTACAACAATTATTAACAAATGTAAATATTAAACTTTTTTTACGCAAATATACCTCAACTCGAACTTACTTTAAACCATTATTGGCGAGTCTTAAATGACGACAGAAGTCAGATACTCAATCTCTAAGTATCAATTACACGAAAACAGTCGACGTTACGTAGGTACTGCTACATAATGCGATAAAAAAAATCCGCTGATCTAATTTTCTTACTAATTTTGTCCGTCGAACAAAGACATCGAGAATAGTCGGCAATACTGCTGCTGTACCTGGTACAAGGCTGCTTTGCACCAGTCATACCCGCCTATACACTCTCAAACACATGTTATTATTGGACAACAATGTTTACATACGAATCATGTGCATTAATAATATATGAGCGATGCCTTCGTGTCTGGCATGCTGAACAAACTGCAAGGATGGGACAACAGCTATGCCACCAATATAAAGACCAGGGCGAACGGAGCACTCCTTTTTGCCACTTCTTGCCTTATTTTGGGTATTCATTGGGAGAGTATTTTACATTGGCATCGAAAGTTTGCATCGCCCTGTTTGCTGCAAATTTGTCGTGTCTGGAACAAAGGCCCACACTCCTGCACACCCACACACAGAGATACAAGTAACACCCATGCCAGCACATCGTTTGGTTTATTGTTGCATCGCTTGAAATTTAATCAACGGCTTGTTATACGCTTGTAAAGGCGGCAGCAGATCCATTTGAAAGTGTTGCACAAACACAAGGAATATTGCACTCCTTTGTTGCAATCTTGACAAGTTCTGTTGATAGATATTCCTTACAGGCGTCGAGGCGAGTAGAAGTTGTGCACGAAACACAAGACTTTTGCTCCACAAAAAAAAAAAATGAAGAAAAACAGCGGAACCCGTAACACTTGTACTGCTCCTGCTGCAGCATCATTCTTCATCGCGGCACATGAGTGGGGGTGCGCCGGAGGACGGGCTGTTTGTTGTTCAAAATTTGTTACGATTTCTGCCACTTTTCTTATGCTGGTACTTTATCACTTGTTGTTGTCGTCGACGCTTTCTTTCTCGCCTTGCTGCTGGCTGCTGCAACACCCTTATCAATATATTTAATGTTTTTGTGTCCTCGTTACATTTTGTTAGTCAGTTGCGATATTCAGTGCAGAGAGTCATACGAGTACGAATTCAACAAAGCATCTGTTACGGGTAATGTAACATAAGTTTGCATATAACGCGCCATCCTCCCGTTCGTAACACGTGCACTTGCGGAAAATGGAATAAGATGCAGTACTGCACCACCCTCATTCTCACCGTGTAATTTACTGAATGATGCACCATGGAATTAACAATTGAATGCATATACTTGTACACATAGACATATCCATCCGATACATACATACTTGCATATCGGCAATTCCAAGAAGAAAAAATTAGTTTCAATTATTAGAATTTTTGTACTTACTTACTAAAGTTAGCTCTACTACCGGCTGTTGGTCTTGGCCTGCTTAGGGAATGATTTCCAAGCACTTCGGCCTCATGCATGGTTTCTCCAGTTCGTAGTACCTGCCTGTCTTTTTCCAACTGGTTTCGAGTCTCGCTATTTCCTATCTGCCCCTACAGTGTTACATGTTTTCCAACACCATACTGACCGTTTGCAATCATTCGACTTAAGGCTTGCTCGACTCCACAGATTTTTAGAAAGATATTTCTTTCATAAACGCTGGCATAACTCAGCTAAGAATGCTTTTCCTCCTGTCTAATATAGCTCAGCCCGTATTCCGCCTAGCCGGGCCTCGTCTGGGATAGGGGGTGACTGCTGTACATAACCTATGAATGGTTGGGAGTTCATGGGCGGTTGGACTTGGCGAACCCAGTGCGATCCTTAGCGACTGCATCACAAGTCATCTCACAGACCTCCATGTGGTAACTCCTGGGCAACGGCGCTTAGGCTACCTCCAAGGCGACGGGTTGCTACATTTCTGTGGAAGGTGCCCGAAGGGGCGTGGCTAGAATACAATTTTTCGAAGAGTCAAATATAATTGTCTCAGCATTGTTTGGATTAACCTGTAGGTAAAGTATGGATACTTAAACGACAGTATCAGTCATCATAAGTGTGTGTGCTGTAGTGTTAAACTCAATGAACTCAAAAAACTTCGACTCGCCATCCACTTCAATATTTTATGCACGAATCTGATTAGAAGTTTAGTTCAAGTTCCAATTGAATAAGCAATAACACAGTGACACAAATTGCAATTTAATATAATATAGAGAATCAGCATAGTAATAGATTAAACGAATGGTAATGACAAGGTATGACAAATAAAAGACCATAAGATAACAAAACGGGAAGGGGTATCCCCTGGAAACGGGTACATCAAGAAATAAATCTTTTAGGCCATCGTCATCGTTTTGGATACACTAACGAACCGTCATAGTGGTGATAACACCACAATTCCACACTTACTTTGACAATCCCCGGTAGGCGAGTTGGAGGCGTGCTTGTCTATCAGCGTGGGGGTTGTGGTTTCGATTCCCACCAGAGGCTTCGGTCTGTCGCTGCAAAAATCTAGCCATATGGTCTGTGCCACCAGCTTTACCCTTGGACCCCAAATTAGAATATAAATTTACTTTTTATTGTAATTAATAACAAATAAATAAATAAAAAAATGTTTAATCCCTATAACATTATATTGTCCATCTCAAATAAATGAGATAAAAAGGAAACACTTTTAAATGCTATTTCTATTATCAGACAGCCCTTTATTATGTGTATCGGCTTCTGGCCATCTTTTATTCTCCTCTCTGGATCTCTTTGGAACTATTTTTTTATCATGGGATTGTTGCCGCATTGAGTTTGTGTTTAGTTTTTGACTATAGTTACCTTAATGTAAAACAGCCCTAACTCATGAAAATCGCTTTTGACGGGAGATAAAAAACGTAATAAAATTAGAAATAGATACACATTTTATAAAAATTATACGAGGAATTCAGATTTATTAAAATTTCTTGGTATGAAAAGTGTGAGTTAGTAATTTTTTTTTCAAAAAATGCAAAAATCTTAATTCGAAAAATGTATATTAAGGTAACAATACGTATGCTTTATTTGGTAGTCTAAACAAAATTTGAAGAATGTAATAAAAATTCATATAAATTATAAAATTTAAAGCAGTCACCAGAAAATTAACTTGGCGTACAAAAAAGTCAAATTGTGCTTTACAATTTTTACAATTCAACATCAAAATGTGTAACTGAATATTTCGTTAATTGGTTTTTTGCGCTACGATAAAACTAGAAATGTACGTACAAAACGTTTCAAAAAATGTCCACTTTAAATTGTTGTATTTCGTTTAAAAGCGGAAATGTCCTTCCATCAAAGCTACATCTCATTTTATAAAACAAAACAAATGTTTTCCAATGCAAGAAACTGTCAAAATCAAACAATAACAATTGCAATATACAGAATTTAAACAAACGTAAATTACTGTTTGTTTTTACAAAATGAGCACATAAAATATACAAATTCTTTGATGCCAACATTTATCCTGGATTTACTCATATATGTGTATTTTCGTTGACTTGTACGATGAACACGAAACAATTGCGTTACATTAAATATTTCCATACTATGCACCGACTGACACAGACATTCCCACATACATAACACCGGATGAATTCCGTGCATCAGTGCAACATTTATCATTAGATTTTTGTATTACGTGTTCCTTACGTGCATGGGCGTGATGCAATTTTTCAATTTATATTTACGAATAATAGTAACAAATATACAGAGTACCATCGGTACCACAAATTAGACTAAACACAGCTTTAATCGTGTTGATCACTTCGATATCGTAGGAATAGAGTATGTCTATTGTACTGTCCAAATTTCCATCAAGTTGTCTGTAAACGTTCCCATAGTTTCAGAAAAGCTATTATTATTGCCATAATTTATGTATTTGTTTATTATGACACCGACCTATCTAGATTTATCTAGATCTAGATCTATTTTCCGAGCACCTCTAAATTGAAAAACATATTTCAAATCGTTTCTTTTAAGTTCATACTTTGTATTTCCTAAGGCCCATTATATATTCTTAAAGGGTGGGACAGAGTTCATGTTGGGTCAAAAACAAGCAGGAAATTATAAACTTCAATGATGATTATTCTGAGCATATGGTGATATCGCCAAACCGACGAATTTATACACTTTAAAGGGGCTTCGTGAATATTGCAGTGCGACCATTCTAACATAGTAGATATAAACAGGTATTTTCGGATTAAATTAATTAAATCTTAAGTCTGAAAATAATAAATGTTGTCACCCTAAATTTGCAACCTTTTCCATTTGACAGACAGAGATATCTCATTGTCAAAGCATATATATCTTCTGTTTCAAATTTAATCTAATCTATAATGACAGATCTGATCTATTGCATTGAAATTATACACACCTCACTGATGCTGCCGACGACAATACCTTAAGTAATAGTAATCTCGAAAGTGATTCGTATCGATTACTGCACGCTGAAAAAAATGGCCATTTTAACAAATTTCAGCAAACAAGTTTGCATCAAACATATATATATTTTTTCATACCACAAACATTAACTTGTTTGTTGGTGATAAATATCAAATATATATGTATGCAGTTTTGTGTCACTTTTTATTTTTTTTTTAAATTTCTGAGTTTCTATATAACAATCCATCTCATTCTCTCGTCATTGCTTTTATTTTAAAGAGCGAAAATGCAAAAAAAAAAATTCGAAAACAGTTGTAAATACACGCTTATTCGCACTCAAATGTTGTACTTTGTTGAATTTAATAAGTTCGTTGTCTGTTTTTCCCAAACACGTTATTTGCTTATACACAAATATGTAATATTAATAGCTAATGACTTATATTTATATCCAAATAAGCTTTGTGTAGATGAAAATAAGCTTTACTTGCTACAAAGACCAAACAAGCGTTTTACTTGTGTGTAAACAAAAAAAAAGATGTATTTTTTAGCGTGTGGTCTTTCTTAGTCCATCCATACTGGAAGTAATCGTTGGCCCAAATAAAACACTCGGAATAATATAAACGATCTCAGATCGCAAGGATAACAAAAGTTTTTTTTTTTAAAAAAAAACAACAATAGGCGTATTTTCGTTACACCGCGATAGTCGCTTATTTTGTATGAAGAGTTAAGAGATATTACGGGTGATTGGAAATTATCGCTTAAATTACAGAAAAAATAACTACACGCTAATATCGGGTAAGATAATGTTTTTACTCGAAAATTATGTATTTTTCAATTAAAATAAGAAAACAAATTTTTTATAGGGTTTCAGGGTTTTATTCCCAGAAAAGTCCTTTGTTACATAAATGTTGCATTGCATAAAGACTGGAAAAAACTTAAAATGAATAAACTTTAGAAAGGTGATATGAGCGGAAACAATACGAGTAGTTGGTTTTTGTTAGAAGGTTTGCGAAAGCTCTTGGCAGTTCGGCGTTTTTTTTTATCTTATTCCTCCTATTTTGGCCGATGACCAATCTGGTTCTCACCAACGAATATGGTACTGATAAAATATTGGTGCTATATGGCAATGTGTTATAAATGTTAGAAACGTAAAAAAAACCGAAACAAACGTTTTTATCATATACTTCTCAATTACAAACGAGGTAAGAATTAGACAGTTCTATGCTTATGCACTATATCTTAAAAAAAAACTCCGTTAATTGCGATATTTAAACCTTAAGCTGAGCTAAACACACGCTTTATATAATGCACAGTTCATATCAGGTAATGGAGAAACTGAATCAATATTAGGGTTGTACCATAACTGTCACATGGCCCGTTAAAGGGTTAAATAGTGCCAAGTGAACATTGAAATCAAACGTTGTGAAGGAATACAGTAAATCTTAAAAAAAGTGGCACATTTTTTTTGGTTTTTATTTTGAGAAAATAACAGCAAAAAAAGAGATAACAAAAACAAATGAATTTTACCTTGTTTTTGTTATCTCTTTTTTTGCTGTTATTTTCTCAAAATAAAAACCAAAAAAAATGTGCCACTTTTTTTAAGATTTACTGTATTCCTTCACAACGTTTGATTTCAATGTTCACTTGGCACTTTCATTAAGACTATATATAATGATAATATAAAGGGTGTTTTTTATTGAGGTATAGAACTTCGAATTGAAATAAAACACAAGAAAATCGTTTTAATGTTCATCAATTTGGCTTTATTGGAAGGATAATTTTATGCCATTAATGTTTAAATATGATTTCGGGCATGTGGCCGCCGCGGCTGGCTCGAATAAAGCCAATTCTACAGGTCCAATTTTCAACCACTTGTTGGAACCACAACTCATCCACATTCATGCCATCCAAATCGGGAACAAAATAGTCGGTTATCATGGCTCTGTACCGGTCTCCATTAACGGACTCTCCAGCATTATTTCGGAAGAAGAATGGCCCAATGACTCCACCAGCCCATAGAGCACACCAAACAGTCAGTTTTTGTGGATGTAATGGCATAAAATGGACGGAGCTTGCGGTGAACTTCGCGAACTGAACCATTACTTTCGAAATAAATTTGCACGATTTGCAAGCGTTGTTCTTTTGTCAACCTGTTCATGATGAAATGGCAAACCAAACTAAATATTAATCACTTGACAGCTGACAAAATGGCCGCCAGTTAAAAAAGTGATGCCAACTTAAAGTTCTATACCCCAATAAAAAAAACCCTTTACAAATAGATGTATACATATTTGATTTTTAACAAAACGGTCATTGACATCAAACGTTGTGAAGGAATACAGAAGAAGAAGATATATACAAAAGTAGTATAGACGAACTGTAAACATTTTTCATTGCGACCAGTGTTACAGCCGAGAATTTTCAGAAAGTATCACAAAAGGGCAATTCTTAAAAAAAGTGGCACATTTTTTTTTTGGTTTTTATTTTAAGAAAATAACAACAAAAAAGTGATAACAGAAACAAGGTAATATTCATAAAGCTTTAATTAAGACTATAATAATATACAAATATATGTATACATATTTGATTTTTGACAAAACGATTTCAAATAATTTCTTTAAAAAAAGGAACTAATTTATGTTGCACAAATCATATGCACTAAACTAAAACAAAATAATTTAATTATATCACTTTACTACATTAAGTTACTTTCTTGTAACGCCTTTTCTATAATTATCGATGAGATCCTTACATGGGACCCAAACCTCAAGCTCCGCGTCAAGCAAATTAAGAGCTGAAAGCATCACAAGTTTCCACTTTAAGTCTATTCGTTAACTTATTCTTTAACAACGCCAGCTTCGAAAATACCCGTTCTGCGCAAGCACTGCTATGCGGCAAAGTAAAAACATATACAGCAAATTTATGTAAATTTTGGTATAAATGTTCATTTAAATTATTTTTCAAATTTCCCACTTTATGCTAGAAAACTTCAACATTCGTAATTTCGAATAACTGTTGATATGACTTTTCATTTGCCTAACTTTCTAATAATTTTAATTCGTTTATAAATGCCTCTGGTTGCTTTATCATACTTCTGAATTCAGTAACAATGTTTATATCTTCATTCGACTTTAAAACGAAAGGATCGAAGAATCTTAAATTAATCAGTTTTTTATCACTTATATCAATTCTTGAAAGTAGTTGATTTTGGTAAAATTGTAATATATTACTTTTAATAATAATAATATCTTGTTGTAATACATTTTCCAATATATACATTAGTCACATCCTTGATGTGTAACATATTTTTGTAATCAATTTTCCACAGTTCGGCAAGGTTTATATAATCCTTTTTTAAACAATTTCTAAAAAGTTTAATTAAAATCTCGATTGTCAACGAAATAAGATATATAATTTGATATGACTCACTTTGAAATGTTTTGTTTAGTGAATTCATGATTTCAAGAATATAAACTAAAAAAATTAAATATATCTTATTTGTGGTTGACAGTTTCATTTGAATTTTATGAATTGTTTCCAATTTGTTTGCACGTTTCTCTTCAAATTGATCCCTAATAAAATAATGTTGCAGTACAGACCATTGTTCCAGTATCCTACTTAAAGCGGACTTGAAGGAAAACAACCTAGTATCGCTCAGCCTTAAAAGTTGGTGCCAGGGACGTCAAATTTACTCTGCAGGTCTTTATAATCATACTGTCGTTATGCTCTTTAAAAGTAGTTAAAAATTTGTCTCAGTAACGGTTCCACATCATCGGCTATGCATTTTAAAGATGCGCTATTGATCAAGTTAATGGAGTGACAAACACATCCAATGTGAAAAAGGTGGTGTATTCTTTTTTTTTTTAATAAAGTAGCTACTCCACTCTTTCTTCCCGCCATAATGGAATTTTTAATATATATATATATATATATATATATGTATTGCAAATGCCTTCCCTGTTCCAATTTGATGGCTGCACTAATCGAAGAAAGTGTCTTGAGTTTTTCCTTTATGTATATCGAACTGCCTAGCGACTATAACGAGACATTTTTCTGTAGAAATGCCAGTAGTTTCGTCGATAACCAAGCTAAACACTTGTTTCTGCATCTTTTTAACGGTATGGAGGAAGCCTTCCCTTCCTAGGAACTGTGAGACTTATTTCGACTTAGTGCAGCCGCAAGTTACCTGCAACAAATACAGAAATCGTTACTTCATATACATATGTATGTATGTATATCTAATGTTATAAATTTACCAACCGATTTAGCTATAGATGAATCCGGATAAATCGAGGAATGAAATTTTGTCCATAGTTTTAAAGGACTGGTTTTTAAGAATCATGCGGACCACTAACTTAATCTCGGTTATTGCAACATTTCTTTGAAAATCTGTATTAGGTTGTGGTAAAAAGGCACTAACTGCATTTTCTCATTTTCAGACGCTTTCTTTAAGTTATCAATGTGTTTTTTTGTACTTGTATGCCGAACCAGATCGGTTTTTTGATTTATTAATATTTTTTTGCAAGCAATACAAATTGGTCGTTTTGTTTCTTCGTTTATATTGTGTCTCCCACTCCTTGCTATAACATCTGAAATTGTTTTGCCTTTTGGACGAATCTCTTGGTCTGCAGTCAACAATTTCCTCAAGCGAGTCTCCCGATTGGGAACTTGTTGTTTGCAACAGCGATTCAAGGCTTTTGTCAACAGGCCGGTTTGTTGTGTTAGGAGATTCATTTTCAGTGATTCTCTTTGACCGCACTAAAAACCTGAAAATTGTGGAATGATCTCAATAATATATAAATAACCCAAAGGAAACGTACTTACTTATCCATTTTTTAAGGATTATATTTGAGAAACAGTTTTTTTGTTCCGAATCGGTTGTTTAGCAAAATAACAAGTGTTTGTAATACTACGCTTTTACCCACATACATGTAACCCAGCCATTAGACTTGGCAGTAATTGTTCGAAAAACTCAACACACCCAATAAGCACATCGGATCCGAATCTGATCCGACTTCTCTGATTTGGTTTCGAGAACGGGTCCGATTTCGGTCCGAGGTCGGACAGAAGAACGGGAGCAATTCCCTCTTCGATATCGGACCGAGAATTGAGTCCGATTTCGAAATGATATCGGACCCGAACTCAAAACGATGTCGGATCCGAAAACGAAATGAATTCTGATCCGTTGCCGAAACAATTTTTGATCCTGCATAATTTAGCATAAAATAATAAGGCGGAACAAATTTAATTTTTACGCATTTATTTATAGCATAGGTAAGTATAAACGATTACTTTACGATAATATTTTTTCATTGTTATATTTTGTTTTTTTTTCGTAAATCTGTCCATTGCATATTGGAAGTATTTTTTGCTCCGCTGGTCCATTACTTCCAAGGGCTCGTGAGGATATTTCTCTTGAAATGCTCCTGAAATATACATAGAATTGATAAAATTATATAAAAATGTAAATTAAAGTTTAGGGAACTTGAACCTTACCTTTAATTGCGGCTGCCACTATCAGTTCCTTGGCCGCCCTTTTAGTTTTAGAGCCGCACCAGGTGAAGTGCTGGGAAACGTCGTCGGCAATGACATTGCGCCAGCAGTTGCGCATGTACTCGGCTGATGTGCCGCCTGTCAAAAACAGAAGATCCCGCACCTGTTTCAAAAAAGGTATTACATTTATTAAACTGATGATTTTTATAAGGGAAAAAATGTAACTCACCAAGATGTTGAAAGCATCAGCGTCCTTCAACTTCTCCTCTAACTCCGCAAGAGTTTCCATGCTGGTTATAGCTACTCGTGGCAGAAGTTGTCCTTCCTGAGTCCCTTGTAGTGTTTGCCGTTTTCGGGTCACTTCACGGCGGAGCGATATGATTTCCTCTGTCAACCGACTAAACGCATTATTCATCGTTTCTTCCAAGTCATTAATGCGGTTAAGCAGCGCACGATAATGTTTGTCGCCTGAACGTAATTGACAAAGAAATTTTTAAAGAAATAAACTTAATTTCTTTGTTTTCTATAACCTTACCGCTACTCGTGGTGTTTTCCTTGCACACTCGGCGTTGCTTTTTGTTTGTTCCAATATCGCTGCCTTCCGAAGATGGTGACGTTGACATCAAGCGCTTTCCGTTTTTCGGCATTGTTTTAATTAAATTAACTAAATTCTTCAGTTTAATTAATTTTAGAATTCCTTTTATTTTTTATTTCTGACACCTGTATGCAAACACTTAAACGAATGTCAATTATAGTTTTCAGCATTTGCAGCGTTGTATTTTGATGAATAACCAGCATTCATTTTAGTGTTTAAACACAACCACTGCAGCTAGCGGCTGGCAGCTTTTAATTCTCTAGCGCTGCAACGAAACAAAAGTAGTTTAAATTTTTCTGAAAAAGTAGCAGTTGGCAAACTATTGAAAAAAAAAAAACAATTGTAAAAAAATCGGAACAGAGAAAGCGGAGTCCGTCATATCGGACTCAAATCGGATTCGAATCGGATCCGAGTCCGACTTTGTGCTTATTGGGTACACACATTTTTGCTACTGGCCAACCCACTGGCAACGAAAATTCAATGGCTGTAAAATCTTGGCACATGCAGCAGAGACGAATGTTAGAGTTCCCCAACATATTTGTTGTCAGTTTATGGGATAATTTTATTGTGTAATTGCGTTTCGTCGTAATAAAAACAGTTACATTTTGTGAATTATTATCAACGAAGTATTCTTCAGACTTGTTTGAAGTACAAAAAACAAAATGACGTAGATGTATTTATGAAAACAAATTTGCTTGTCCATAGGTTCCCTAAATGCTTTGACAATTTGTGGTGTGGGGCAACATTGTGTTTTTGTTTGCTGCTGCGGACGGCAACAACACCTACAACACCTAATTGATAATAGTAACGTATGATGCATTTTCTTTTGGGATTTCGAATCATCAGTGTTGTCAAAATAATATAAACAAAAAGATTAATCTAAAAACCCGAAAAGTGGCACAAAAGTATGAAAAAGGGGCACTAAACTCCAAAAAGTGGCATACTTAGTATCAATATAAAAAAGTGACACAAAAGTATCATAGCTCAACTCTCACTTCTCATGAACTTTTTTTCACAGCTCTATCAGAATGCTGCCTAGATTGTGTCAAATATTCAAAGCAATTTAAACGGATTTTCAGTTAAACTTGTTTTTCTGCGGAACAAATCGACTGATCTAACTGAAATTCGGCATTTACATTTAAAACTAATACCTAATGTTCGTTATATACTGAGTTTCCTTTTTACATATTCTTTAAATCAATTGATTATATCGATATGCAAAAAAATGTGTTCTATATTATTTCCAGTTTTATTAAGTTGTTTTTTCTTCTCCTTTAAAATGTGTTTGGGAGTTTTAATATAAAGGTAAGGGCGTTATACAACATTTTTTGGGTTTCCTTACCCCTTATTAATTTTGATATTTTTAGAAAATAAACAAAGATATACTAATAATGACAACGACGACCACATTTATTTTAATACAACTGACAAGTTAATATCTGTGTAAGTAAGTCATGAATACTCGTTGTCATATAGTAATAATTAGTAATGTGTCAACAAAAAATTGAAACGTTGGGTGAAATGTAAATAATATTTGTATTTAATAAATCATAAAACATCAACATACATTTTAGTTATCGTAACCATTTATTTGTTTTGTTTAATGAATGCTCTGAATTCCGGGATCAATTTTACCATAGTAAAACCTTCGGTCGCAAAAAATCAATGAAATTAAGATTTGGATAAATATGCAATTAGTATAGTAATAATGTAATCTTTATTGTTTTACAAGTACAGAGATAAAACGAATATTTAATTTGATAATGTCATAGCAGGCAGGAAAAACACTTGCACGAAGATTATTCCACAAACGAACAGTCCGGCTGAAGAACGAATTTTCTCTATAGGGGTCAGACCACGAGAAGTGTGACATAGTGGGTCAGGGATTTTGATGTTTGGTCCATATATCGAAAGGTTATGTCAATATATAAAACTCCACAAAAAATAAAAGTAAAATTCCTGAAATTGTTGTTGTTGTTGCAATTTGAAAATTGCAAATTTCAGAAATTTTGTATTTTTGTGAAATACTCAAAATTGTATATCTTGAAAACGACTTGAGATATTTGAATTTTGTTTTTTTAGTTTTTTAAGGACAGTTAAGGTAAAAAATAAAAAATCTAAAATTAGTATTCACTCAAACAAAAATGTTCGGAAATTTTGTTTAAAGAAAACAATCGCATTTTAAGTATAGAGCCGGAGCAAGAAAAATAATGAATCATTCATTAGAATTTAGGAAATTTAGTTATCTTTCAGAAACAGAAAAAAAAAATTATTGCTCTCAAGTAGTTTCTGAGATACACCGTTTTTGGTGGACGACCTTTACGCTTGAACAGCCAAAATGCAATTTTAGACATAAATATGTGTGACGAAAAAGCGGAAGATTTTCTTTCCAGTTTTGTTTGCATGAATACATCTCCTCAATGTTATTTGTTGCAATGTGAAAATTGTCCAGGATTCGTTGTTGCTGAAAAAACTTTAATGAAACTGTTCAGACAATATGGTATCAACGATGTTACATTTAGTTTTTGGTGTAGTACTGACAGGTAACATAACAACGGATTCTTAATTCTTCTTCAATAAACTATTATGAATTCTAATTTTATAGGACCAAAATCGAGGAAAAAACGGAGCCAATCGTGGCGTTTTTGGCTGCATTTAAGAGCGAGTTAAAAACCCTTTTGACACATCATTTTATTGCTAAATCTCAGGCAGCTTATTTTAGGGATGCAAAAGTGTCTACTGCTGAGGGCGAATTCGTTGTGAGCCTTGATTTTTCTGAAAACTATAACTTTGAAATACAAGATGCCATTCAATCGCACCATTGGGCAAACACACAAGCCACTGTCCACCCATATGTTATATATTTTCGGAGCAACGGTGAATAAAAACATTTAAATTTTGTCGTAATATCTGAAAAGCTCACGCACGATGCCCATTCCGTTGACTTGTTCAACAAAAAATTGCACACATATTTATGTCTAAAATTGCATTTTGGCTGTTCAAGCGTAAAGGTCGTCCACCAAAAACGGTGTATCTCAGAAACTACTTGAGAGCAATAATTTTTTTTTTCTGTTTCTGAAAGATAACTAAATTTCCTAAATTCTAATGAATGATTCATTATTTTTCTTGCTCCGGCTCTATACTTAAAATGCGATTGTTTTCTTTAAACAAAATTTCCGAACATTTTTGTTTGAGTGTAGACTATTTTCAGATTTTTTATTTTTTACCTTAACTGTCCTTAAAAAACTAAAAAAAAACAAAATTCAAATACCTCAAGTCGTTTTCAAGATATAAAATTTTGAGTATTTAACAAAAATACTAAATTTCTGAAATTTGCAATTTTCAAATTGCAACAACAACTTCAGGAATTTTACTTTTATTTTTTGTGGAGTTTTATATATTGACATAGCCTTTCGATATATGGACCAAACATCAAAATCCCTGACCCACTATGTCACACTTCTCGTGGTCTGACCCATAGTGCGTCGTCCGGTCAACCGGCCATTTGACAATGAACGGATGAGAGACCCTGGATAGCCGTGTATTCCGCTTAAATGTTCCAACGTCAGGGACCAGACGACGGAAATCAAAGCAAAAATTTGCAGTTGTCATATTTTTTGAGAGAAAAAAGTTTTCCAGTACCGAAAACGTAAAAATATGGCCTTTTATTACGTTTTGGCTGATAGACCTACGACTTAACAGATCGTCATATCCTTTGATGGTGATTTGGCAAAACTCACCAAAGAAATGACAGCCAATTGGCAAATGTACCTTCAACAATATTGCCGATATCAACTGTCAAACTCTGAAGTCCATTTTGGAAGACCCGTTATTTTACAAATCACTAAACCTTTATGAATAAAAAAAGTTTATCTGGAGGTCATCAATACAAAAAAAGTATGTGGGTGATTCTGAGATTACCGGCTAATTTCGACACCATTTTTGTCATTAAAGATTTTTTTTGCAGAATTTGATATTTCAGTATTTGATATATGGTAACTTTATTAATTTTAAGCACAGATAATTAATTATGTCTTCTTCCACTTGGTCCTTCCACCGGAGTCTCGGTCTTTCCTGTCTGCATTTACAGTCGTAATTATCATCCAACGCCATTCGACCGACATGGCCCAGACAGCGCAATCGCTGTATTTTGATGCGCTTAACTACGTTAATGTCGGGGTACAGCTCGCGTTTCGTTCGACGCCTATACTCCTCGTAAACGCAGATCGGGCCATAGATTTTGCGAATATATTATCAAATACATCCAGCACAGCTTCATCTGTTTTCGCAAATACCCATGCTTCGGCGCCAATACGAAGCACAGGTAGAATAAGCGTGTTGTACAGTGTTATTTTAGTTCGACGAGAGAGGACTCTGTTCTTGAACTGCTTGTTAAGCCCGAAATAAAATATATGTGCCAGCTTCTTCGCTTTATTTGGTCATGTCCTCGTTCACCATTAGACCCATCTTTGTTGTTTCCTTCTCGATTCTGGAAAAAGCGACTGTTAAATCTAGCTCTGTATTTGACATACAGTCGATACGGGCATGAACTCCCAAAAAAACGTTTGAAATTTTTTAAGGGGATTTAAAAAAAATATAAATGCAAAATGTATTTTAGTGAATGCTTTATTGTAAAGTAAATAATGAAGTGAAATACATTTTTTTTGTCCCAGTTAAAATACACAAGAACATCAAATTAGCCAGTAATCTCAGAATCACCCATGTATACGAGTTCATCAGTTTGATTAACGTTTTCTTTCACAATATTAAAGATTTTTACAGAGTTTTGTGCTATAACTGCGGATTGTCTGGTATTGATGGGCCAAATTGGTAAAAAGGTAAAAATGTTCCTTCATGGACTGGTAAGGGAACTGAAACAAAAACCATTTTAAACATTAACATCGAGATACATTCGTTTTTATACATCGAAATTTTTCATTGCAAAAAATGTATTCTATGTATATGTTCCATTTTTTGCGTTCTTTTCATACAAAACCATCCCACTTGGGATTATTGCACCACAATGTCCACAGCATTGAAACAAAATAAATTTGTTTGTCAATCATCTCAAATTGTAGATTGTACTAAAAGAATATTTGTGCAAAATATTTTTGGCAGCACAACACAGAATGAAACCGCATGTTAATTCGATTTGTACATTTCGTTTATTCTTTCGATTCTGTTTCATATGGTCTGCTAACTTTTTTTTTGTTTGCGAATTTCCAATGTGTTGCATGCATAGGCAGTACTATTGTTAGAGTCAACCTAATTGAATTTATAGATCGCTTCTCTGCAAGCTCTAGACGTCACTACCACCTCTGATACATCGCATGCCAACTTGCACGCAAAACGATGTAGTATTCCTTGTGCCGCCTCCGCCTACCAATGTTTGCTCAGGTCATCTGTAAACATTTACATTTTTTTTGATACATGTCCACTTCGGATTTTCTATATATTTGCTTGGACAAAAACAATTGGTTCGTTAGCATGTAAATATAGGAAAAAGAACAAAAAATCATATGCAATTGAAAAATCAAATCGCGATCATGAAAACATACGGAAGGTTAAAACTTTACCGCCTCTTACAAAAATAAAAGATCACGTACCATGCGGACAAAAAAAAAATAATATGTCCATTCTAATGTATCCGTTCTCACATGCATTTTTTTTTCATTCCACTTGGGAACATAGGGCGTCTATAAGGTTATTCCAACTATAATAGTTTAATTTCTTGGAATGTTTTGTTTCCTTTTTTCAGTATATTTAGGACTGTTCTGCTCCACGTGTTGTTGATTCTATGCCTGGGTCATTGTTGATACACTGTTGCATGGCTTACGTATCGTGTGGAGTCTGCTAACATGATGGTTGGTTGGTCACTCCATTGGCAAGGAGCGTCTAGTGACACCGTTGTCACAGTGACTCATATCCAGTTCGTTGATTGATTGATTGAGGAATTTAATTAGACTACTCAGATCGATATTCGATACTTCGTTGATATCATCCAGGAACTAAGAGCGAAGTGAATTATACGGCCGGTTTACCAGTGTATGGCAACCGCAGTGGAAGTTTTCCATCGTCACTTCTTCGTCTGCATCGCCGCAACTACGGCAGTGGTCGTTGTAATGTAGATTTAGGCGTCGGACGTGGTTGCCGACCAGCCAGTGTCCTTTCACTACGGATATCAGTCTAGATATATGATTCCTGTTTTCCTTCACATTCGCCATGAATATTAAGATCTCCATCTGGAGTTGGCTTGTGAATAATACTGCTGGAGAACGCTGTCTTGATGGACCCAGCGGTACGGAGACGTGTACTGTGTCAAGTCCGAGGGAGGCGGATCCATCTTTGATAGGTCATCAGTCCGTTCATTCCCAAAGCAATTCCTGTAGCCAGGTACCTACATCAAGGTTAGAGACCCAGTCTTGCCAAGACCTCCTTACAATTTTTTACTGAAGAAGAGGAAGCCCGTTGCTGGAGACGGTAGTAGTATTCCAGGTTGGCTTCACTTGAAAATATTCAATTTTAAATTTTATAGCCATCCGTGAAGACTCTCACGTTGGAATCACAGAGAAGACCGCCCGGTTCCATTCCGCTCTGGATGGAAGGCGAACTTCGTAGATTCGGCCGAAGCCAATTTGGGGGTCCTGTAGTCTGTAGGTACGTTAAATGGTGACCATAATGCACATGTGTATCCTCATTCCACATGCCTGTTGAGCGTAAATGAATGGCATTGGGTGCCGCCATGCCCATAGTGTGTAAGTCAATTGGAATCTGGTATAGTATTGCATTCAGGGCATCTGTAGGGCATGTACCTATTGCTCCCGATTTGACGATTTTGGCGGTTATCTTGTTTAAAAGTATGTTATCATCGTCTGTCCACTTCGTAATTATGGAGATACATGAGCACACGCCAAAGATCGTCAAATATGTCTTTACCACAATCTGATTACAAAACAATTTTGAGTGTCACACAGCAAATTAGCTGATTTTGATCCAACAAAATGATTTGCTTGCAAACAGAAATTTTCCATATACGACCAGCTGGAAAAAGCTATTGTTTGACGAAATCTACTTTTTTTTATATTTTCAATCCATTTTCAGGAATGTGGTTAGTCTTACAAAAATATAACAGAAAAAAATTGTCTCCATAGAAGAAAATACTGTACATTTTATTAGCGTTGCATTGGAAATGCAACGTACGTGTCGTGATGCCAATAAACAAATTGCAATGTATCATGTGTGGGAGCTTTGGAAATCACTGGTACAGGCCGATTTTGAACACATGAACTTCCAAGAGATTTCTTTTGGGGGTCCAGATTACCGTGTGATTTTAGCTTTTTCCACTTTTACCTCGTTTCAGTAAAAAAAATCGTTTAAAAGTTAATTCTTGTACTACTGAAAATACAAACAATGCATTTCGATATTTTTTAATTGCTTACACATAAACTGTATCTGGTGGTGCATGCAACTAACCAATATATCAATATTGATGACGCGTTAAAGCAAATCAGGAATTTTAAATTATTAAGCCCTCCAATTCTGCCTTTCATACAAAGGAATTATAATTTCTTCCCACATTGTTTTTAAATCGTGAATATTGCATACTTTTAGGGGTAAAATCAATTTCAAAATTGGACCAATTTTATCGATTGGTCTAATAAACCGCTGTACAGTCGCTATAACTACCAAAACGACGAACAGAAAAAAAAAGTTTTTATCAGTGTTGTTATTAGTCATGAAGAACTATTAGTCATTCCTAAGTTGGTCCACACTATGAAAATGCTCGGTGCTACATCTATTAAAAATGTACCGAAACGCTTCAAAATTTTATTTTTAAACGGACCTTATGAAGGTTTTTCACGCGAACTGATTTGGCATGCAGAAGCATCACACAATTTAACCCAAATCTTCAAAATAAAACGGAATTTGCCATATACAGGGTACTCCAACAAGATGTTTTATGTTGGTATTTAAGGAAAAATCGAATTTTTATTTCATAATAAAGAGGAAGGTTTGCCGTTAATAATGAAAATCAATATGAGCCAAATGGCCACCAGGATGACGCTTATCCTTTTCGTGAAATTTTCCATAGCCAAATCGCAAAGTGGCTGCACTACGTCCTCGATAACCTCACGAATTCTATCTTTGAATCGACGCTTGGCAGTTGGGGTAGACCTTATCTTTCACGTGGAAAGAAGTCGCAAGGTGTTAAATCTCGGCGGCCAATTGTGATCACCTTTAGTTTTGCGAACTGAGACCTCAAGATTTTCACCATTTTTGTAGTGTATTTTAATAATTTCAATGCGTTGTTGAAGCGTGTATCGTTCCGTTTTTAGTAATAGCGTAGTATCTACTTGTCAAAGCTTCAAAAGTGAGAGCTACCGAAGTACCGGGTGATTCAAAATAACACCTCTTGTTGGAGAACCCTGTACACACGTGTTAACAGTATTTTGGATTTATATTTCCGGAACAGACTCAAAGTAGCGCTAACTTTTCTTTGAAATTATAAAAAGTAAAATAGTTTCTATGTAAACATAACTAGGTGATCCAGTAAAAATTCTATAACTTATAAAACAATGGCAACTCCACTCTGAAATTTTAACAGCTAGTATAATAAAGTAATATTAATTTTTCAGAAAAAGTTTTGGGAAAAAGATATATTTATTTTTAAAACAGGTAGGGATCAAGGATATATTCTTTATTTAGATATTTTGTCGAACAATGACGTACATTTTTATACCCATACTCCATGGGTTGGTGGGTATACACTTATACCCAAGTTTGCGTCGCTAATTAGGACCGAAGAACTGCGACGCAAATCCAAATGACGCAAACCGAAACAATATATTTGTATTGATTTTTATTTGTTGGGTTCCATGAAAAACTCGACTGCCTTCAACAATGGCTCATCTCTTTCTAATCTGGCTGTACGCGCGATACCACAAGAGGGTGTACTCTCTCCACTGGTGTGAAGTATTAACATCAACATTGAAACTAGTTAACGACATTGAGAGATCACCCAATTTGATCACGATTTTATTAAGGATTCTGTCGCATATATGATTTTATTATAATATTGTTTGATGACAGATGGACATTTTTTCTCAATCTTTCCCTACAGTTTTCCTTTCGAAAATTTCCATTTTCCCCCATAACAGTAGGATATATTGTAACACAAGAAGAAAGAAATGCATAGAGAAGAAACGGCCTAAGTTGCATGTCGACAGAAAGGATGACCCACCCTGTATGAAAACGTAAAACGTGTGCTGAGTATTGCACACCTTGTGTGATGATAAACGACATCACACTACAATGTCGTTTAGTGTATGCGAGGATTTATTACATCGGTCATTTTGCCGATTAATCGAGTAACATCTAAATAAACTTATGGGCAATATTAAATAAACACATAAACCCAAATGCTGTTAGCACGTATGTGTGTATGTGTGGGGACGGTATACATGCGCCTGTAGACGTTAGGACTGATATCCATACATATTGTATATAATTGCATACAAACGTTTAAAGCGATTATTGGAATTAGGCATTTACATTAACTTGGAATAAGGTCAACTCTTAATAATTCATGGTGCATAACGACTCGAACAACAACAACAACAACCAAGAGACATCCAATTTGTTTTGTATCTTCCGATCTATGCATATGTTTGTCTATGTCTGTACATACACACATATATTTACGATATTTACTTTTGTAAAACTATTCGACAAACCGATGACTTTCTCGAAGCCATCATTATTTGCCACTTATTGGGGTTTTCCTTTGGATGATTGTAGTCCAATGTTGTACGAGCAACTGCAAAATCGCTCAAACACAAGCACCAGCACACACGCCACAACAAGGATGAATGCTAAACTACATGGAATCCACACGAGTCTGTGACTGAGGCGCAGGGCAGGGAGAGGCATGATGTGCAGGACAAAAATAAAAATAGAAAATATGTCTTAACCATAATTGCAGAACATTTTTATTGTTCGTCAGCCATGATGGGCGTTAAAACCTTGTGTGACTTGTGGAAATTTGCCAGAGAGAGAGCAAAAAAAAAACTGTTTTGGCAAATTTTTGGCAATTTCGCAGGATTTCGGTCGTTTAAGTCAACTGGCGTACTCAGCCGCCATACATTGTCAGGAACTCGTACCACATCCACACTGGCACACATACAGATGAGTGTATTACTGGCAAATGTACATATTTACACAATACTCTCAAATATACATTAATACATACGAGAGTAGGTTCGTGTGTCTGTTCATACGTTTGTATGCCCTTTCACAAACAGTAAATCGGTCAGAGTGTGTCGGTACATCGATGCCGATGTCAGAATGGTACAACAGCGTAGAAACAACACTCCCAGAGGACATGTCCGAGAAATGTCGCGTCTATTGTTACGATTGGAAATAAACTGCAGTGAAATCAATAAAAAATTAGTTTACATTCAAATGCGACTGGAACTGCAATGCCAATTTGCTGCAATTTGTTGTAGTTGTGTTACTTTCTTACTCCACGACCACATACACACACACTTTTTGACTTTCTTCTCTACCCTGTATTCACTACAGAATATTGTCATTTCGTGAAGACGTTTGGAACACACGAGATGAAGTGACGTAAAACTCGTATATACTTTCTACAATGACGGTAGGAACCGGCGCACAGTGGAATTGGCTTGCCCGATTTAATGATGAAATTCCCACAGACCTAGCTGAAGAGTGTTCAAGCGCCAGTCCACAAATGGATGCATTTTGTCTGCCGAGAGATAAGATACCAGAGTCGAAATTTGAAAACCGCTGTTCTCGGAAAAATGTAAACCAAATTTTTGTTTTAGGTGGGGGTTAAAATTTATCAAAATATTTTTTTTGTTTTTTATATAAAGCGCCCGGGTAGGCGAGTTGGTAGCGTGCTTGCCTATCAGTGTGGGGGTTGTGGGTTCGATTCCCACCAGAGGCTTTGGTCTGTCGCTGCAAAAATCTAAACATATGGTCTGTGTCACCCGGTTTACCCTTGGACCCAAAAATTAGAATATAAATTTACTTTGTATTGTAATTAATAATAAATAAATAAATTTTTTTTTATATAATTATTTTGTATTCTAATTTGTTGGTTCAAATTAATTGACTGAAAAATGGGTACCAATATTCTTCTGTTTATAATTTTTGTTTATGAAAATAGCTTGCATTTTTGTAAATCACAACAAAACGCCAATGAATTGAAGAAGAAAAATATCCAGTGTTACCCCAATATTATTTCCCCAGCCGAAGTTGACCATTCTTTTGGACCACAATTTCTTGAATTGTTGTACATTGTTGGTACATGTGTAGAAGTTCTGTTACCATGCATTCAAAGTGCATGTGTACAAATAGGTGGAAGGGCTGACCCTTCCAAATTTCTACAAAATGTGACCCTTCAATTGTGATGAGACACATTTTCTAGAAATTTGTGTAACTGATGAAAATTTTTAAACTCTGCATATATGAATTTCTAAAATCATTACTAATTTTGATGCATAAAAGCAAGTTATGCATATAGCGAAATATATTACGGGTTTTTTAAGTTACAAAGTAAGATTGTTAAAGTTTGAGTGCGTGTAAGCGTTAAGAGCTTATAACCGGCATGCATATAAGCGGTAAATACTGTATTACCGGTTTATTTGATGGTTTGTGGTGAGTTCTCAACAATGTTCTCTTATCACCTCAGAGTCCGTCCGAAATTCTGGAATCCAAAGCAAATATAGTAAACAAAAATCCCAATTTTGGGAATTTTTCAAAACAGAATTTTAGGAATTGTAGGATTTCTAATGCCAAGCCCAACATGCATGAAAATTAAGTTCTCAACATTTTCCGGGAAACATAGAATACAATAAAACCGCGTAAAACGTTTCATAACTTTTAAATATTGCACGAAAGTGTTAAAGACTAATGATGAAGTTTGAAAGACGGTAAAATTCGAAATAGTTGAAGCATTGTAACAACTTGATTGGTTATTATGAACAAATTTCGGGAGAATTGATAGATTTCAGACATGACATATGACTTTTATTATCATCCGCTAAAACTACAGACGGCAACACGCTCATGGATATGGCGCCCAACTGCTGATGCCTGTAATCTCCGGTACAAACACGGTTAGGAAAAACAAAGGGTCTGAAAATGTATCCGTGTACGCGCCACACACAGAGGTGTAACACAATTGACTAACACCCACGAATGCTGCCTTCTGAGTGCTAAAAAATGATGACATTCAAACCATCTAAACCGAGCTGATTGGCTACTACAGCGGAAATGAAAACACTGGCCGCGACCGAATGTTTACTGCCGACTCCGAATGACTCCTGATTCTAGCAATCTCTAACGGTCGCTAAAGAAATTGTTGGTATTTTTTAATTTAATTTTACTTATTTGCCTTGTTTGATGATCTTTAATTTTAAAACATGTTCGGGCTTTTAGCGGTGCAAGAAATACTTCACCCCATCTACATCCGTCCTAAAATGGAATATAACTCCTATATATGGGCAGGGGATCCAATTATATCTTTGCAAATTCTCGACCGTGTACAGAGGAGAGCGGTGGTGATGATTGGGTATTGTAGGGTATCCAACTCTATTGTCTCCCTTCATCATCACCGATATTATCATCATCATTGATATTATAAATATCAAATTGATATTATAAATATCAAATTGATATTATAAATATCAAATTGATATTATAAATATCAAACACGACGCTTACGATTATTGGGAAATTCATTATAAGGACTAGTACCCACGAAAATTCGGTGAAATCGGAAATTTATGATATTCGAATGGACTGGTGAAAGAGGATCCTCCTGACAAGGCTCTTCCATGGCGGTTAACTAAAGTATCTTTTGTCAATTTTTTCCAATTTATTATTATTATTATATATTATTTTGTTCTTTCTTAACTAAATATTCTTTAATTTTCAATGAAGCATGAGGCTGCTAAAATTAATAATATCAAAAACAGGATAATTAGTAATTATAGCCCTCAATGTTTCAAAAGTATTGTAATTTCTAACTAAATTGTACTATTTTTAGGCTAAATAAAAAAAATTAAACTATTTTTCCATTACATTTTGTTTAAGAGTATGTTGCTGGGTCAGCGAAGAAACGCAACCATAGGAATACGCGTCGATTGTTTTTCCATAAAGTGCATAGAAATGTAATCTATATAAAAATTCTTAGGAAGGTTTGCCAAGAAAGCGTAGATCTAAAATAATTTCCAAACCCGCGCAAAGCGGTTTTCAATTTTCTATTTTTTCCTGCATTTAACTGTTGTTGCTATTTTGTTTACACAATCTTAGAAATAGCAAAACACAAGCTTGTGATAGGTTTAGAATAGGAAATAAGTTACTTCATTTTTGTCCACATCATTTTTCAGGGATATTGGATTTACGAAGTGAGCTAGAAATGGGCAGACATTCTCAACTACGCCGATGGATAGAAAAGTATTGAAGAATCATCACAAGCATCGTTCAACACTTTTGAATCTATCATTACAATACGCTCTTTGAGATGGGAGTTGCGGAGATAACGAAATGCCTTAAATGGTTTAATTTTAATAATAGACAGCGTTGTGTCAAAATACTCACTGGCAGTCAAGGGACAATCAATAGACGAATATGCAGTCTCTGACCTGTTGTTAATTCAAAGGGGAAATCGATAGCCTCTTAAGTCAAAGTAAGCCCAAGTACGGCTTCCAGGAAACTGTGACATCGGTCTCGAAGCCTCAGACAATGCTCAGGACAATTAATCTTATATGAACCGACTACATCTGAACTTAAATTTGGGACGAATTCCTCCATGTCACTTTGGTACTGTACAATGGGGACCAAAGATCAAGCGATGTATTATCTGAGAAATCTATTTCGTATGGACAAGCGAACAGGTGAGGACATCTCAACATTGGAACATATCCTCGATTTTGCCTTTTCCGAGGTGGAGAAACTTTACGCAATTCTTGGACATCACGAAACACAGCATCTTCCAACACAGCAGAGGGCATCACAGGTACAGGCTGAAAAAAATGGTAATTTTAACAAATTTCAGCAAACAAATTCGCATCAAACATATATATATTTTTTCATTCCACAAACATTAACTTGTTTGAAGGTGATAAATATCAAATGTATATTATTGTGTTACTTTTTATTTTTCTTCAATTTGTGTATTTCTATGTAACAGTTTATCTTATTCCTTTGATTATTTATTTTATTTTCAAGAGCGTAGATGCAAAAATGTTGTGCTCTGTTGAATTTAATAAGTTTGTCATCTGTTTTTTCCAAACACGCTTTTGCTTATACATGTAATATTAATTAAGCAAATACGTTATAGTTAAATCCAAATAAGCTTTGTGTAGAAAGAAATAAGCTTTACTTGCTACAAAAACCAAACACGCGTTTTACTTGTGTGTAAACATTTAAAAAAGACGTATTTTTCAGCGGTTAGCTTTGGAGTACGCCGCAGTACTTGTACATGGGTTGTTTTTACTACGACCCTTATGTTTCCATCCAACCTACTTGTTTATTTACATTTCGCAACGGAGGCGGAGTCATGTCTAACTAAACTGTAACGAGCTCCATTTAATTTATCTGTCACTTTATCCGATAATATTCTTCATTACTTTTCAAAATGACAAAATCCTAATCATATTCTCCATTCTGGTGGCATTATCATAATTCGTTACCCACATTATTTATAATATGTAGTAAATGCCATTCTTACACTAAATGCCGATATTTAAAGGAATACAAAAAAGCACTTATTCTACTCGTATTGTTGACATTGTGGCCTGCTACTCGAATTTATTGCCACAATCGCCTTAGGGCTTTATTACCATGCCAGTCTGTAGCTTTCCATATGGTCGACATAAACTATAGTTTCCTTATTTCCTATTTTGTTGTTGTTGTTATTGTTGTGCTCCTTTTGCAGACATAAATGAAGTCGAAACTGTAAGAAAACATGTACTTGTAACGACTTCATAACAACAACGGGCGATGTGTTGAAAATTTAAAAACATTTTTACTCTCAGCCGATTCTCATGAATGTCTTGACAGAAAAATAAGAGTATGAAAACTAACTAAAGTTACATGAGTATTACATCAAAAGTTCGCATGAGTATTACAGTAAAACCAAACAAACAGACAGACAAACAACATAATTATAAATTACATCAACAAAACAAATACGTAATACATGTGTATAAAGGTATGTATGTCTGTATTAACAACAAACAAAAAAAAACTCTAATCAAACATTGGTAGGGGAGCGATCTGCAGGTTGGGACATATTTTCAATACCTGTGAATGTGAGTCAGTTGGGCAGAGACCTGGTAAGAATGGATGTCAATAGTGACATTCGGTTATAGATCAATGAATCTCCGAGGGTGTACAGAAATAGTGTTTGTGCTGTGTTGTTACCTCGATCATTTACAAAGGAAAAAATAGAATTTCTATAGAAAATGTAGAATTTTTGTTTTCCCGGGAAAACGGGATGCCACAAGCTAAATAACGAACTAAGTTGTCAATGTTTCATTTATAAAGAATTCCCGTACATTAACAAACCTAACACATCGTTTAGAAAACGGGATAAACTCCATCGGGTCAAAACTAAACTTTTCTGTAAATCTGTAGTTCGAAATCTGTGACCGCTGGTAAAAATACCCTACATCTCTAGGTATACTTAAGGACAATTACAATGAAAATATGTCATTTCTGATTAATCTCTTACTTAATATCTTATTACTCAATAAGTATCTTATTATCATTCCAAGTGCAGACGTACATCAGAATCCTGCCAGGTTTACTGTATATTCCGGCTACTTCTTTAATTTTCTTGTGACGATTTAAATTGTCATACAGTTCTTTTAATTATTCGATCTCTTGGCATTGATTATTAATGTAATCATTGTTTGCAATGCGAATTGTCGTGTAAATTACCTTGTCTAACTCGTAGCGTAGCTCTTCATTTGAGTGTTGTTGCCTGCGGCTTTCACCCATTAGTTCTAATATTTCTTTTATCATCCAGTTCTACTTTTGAGATTGTTGCATGCTTCTCAGGTTATTGTCTGCCATTGATTTTGGTGCACTTTTTACACAGCTCAACCATGTTCACCTTCCATTTTATTAATTTTTTTTACTTTTGAGCTATTTCGGTTTCACTCTATCTGTTGGTTTACATATTTTTTCCATATCAAGTTTCTTAAATTTTTCCTGAGGTTCCCCCGTAATTTCGTTATCAGTGAATGGTGGACCGATGGGTTTTTCTTATAAAAGAAATGTAGCGCTTGTTAATCAGTTTCTAATCTATTCGATTGCTAATTGCGTTTGTTTTTCTGCCCTGGCAGGATTTACAGGTATAGAACCTTGTTATTCTCTCTCTCTCTCTTCTCGACCATATTGTCCTGTAATACCGGGCACATCCATCCTTCCCTACTTTTTCTTTGAAATCCGCTTGTATTATATGTTATTTCCTGACACTTTGTCATATTTATCAGGTCTTTAATCACCTCGTAAAAAGCCTCAATTTCTTCCATGTTCTATCAGTAACGGGAGCTTATACATTAGGCATATAACTAATTTTTACGAAAAATTTAGCATACCACCACGTGGTGGCAAATATTGTACAAGTAATGAATATCACTTTTTTAGGTGATTTCGGTTCAAAAACGTTCCGCGCAAAAATGGATTTCTAAAAAAATCAGATTTTTTTTAATATTTTTTAATATTTTTATTTTTAAATTTTTGTCAATTGTTATAAGAAATAAGTTTTAAGTTTAAAGTATCTGATGATTTACACAATGGTAAAATGTCTTGCACAATTTTAATTGCACGCTCTGCGCAGATGTTACTTCGCTGAACTTCCTCAATAGCTGATGGTTTATTTACCCAATGTCTGAGAAAACATTCATTTGCTTTTGTGAAGCCGGCCAATGATTTCTGTAGTGTGGCGAAATTATTTTTGTTGAAAATTGTATGAAATATTGGGCGATGATGTTTTTCCCTCTAAAAGCTCATCCATGACATGTTTTAACATCAAATCTAGGTTTGGTTTTTTCAGCAGTTCTGATAAAAAAGTAATTTCGTTTTGCGCGGAAACTTTTTTGCAATTTCGCAAAAAAAAAATAATGGGGGTTCATACTTTTTTATGCTCTATTCGACTATGGTATGCCGTTTTTCGTATATGCATTATCGGGCCACCATGTTGTACAAACACCACGTATCTCAATATTCTATTTATGAATTTCATTTATGTTCCATATTCCAATGCTTCGTACATTCCGGGTACAAAATAGGATCAAGAATAGGCATAATTAAGTTAAAATCCAATTATCTTGTTATAGTTTTCCAAACAGACAAGAAGATAAACCATTTTGCATTTTAAAAAATATTATATTAAGTAAACACACGTTGATTTTAAAGAAAATAAAAGAAAATACTTTTTCAGCCAGAATTTCGATGGACTTTCAAAAACTTTTGTCGTAGGTGAATTTTTGCAAGTGAAAATCCACATTTTGTCGTTGGCCCAATCGCCTTTAATTACAGGTTGTTAATTAGGTCCAAAATAAAATTGTCACTAAATAAACGTCTAATAAGGCCTTTGTGTGTATGTGTAAGGCGCTATCTCGAAATGATAACTTAGCTAGAGTTTCTCATTTGACCTTGATGTTGCTCATCAATGGACGTCCAATGGCTCATGAACTACATTTCAAGTAGCATTTTATGAGTTTCGTCACACCCTACAAACCATTCCCCTACATGTGCTCATATGTTTTTATGTATGGACACATGGACATATGTATCCGTTTTGTTAGCTGCGAACGAACAATAAACATATTAAAATGCGCTCACTCACAATCACCGACGCTAATCAGCTTAACTGGAAATCAAAATTTGGTCAAATCATGACCCATCCACACAAAGTCTTGTGGGAATCTTGCAGTTCCATAGCACAGATGACAACGCACTTTCCGATAGCAGCACGACCCCCATCATCGCAAACACCACCAACGTCACCACTGGGTCGTCGTTTTTTGGACGCTTGTTGTAATCAGTTTATTTATAAGCTTAATTGGCACATAAAACGAAATCGAAAACTGAACAATGTTTATGTACCACGGCCGGGCAGACGGACCACGTAAAGCACTTGAGTTCAACAACGTTGTCCAACGACCAACGTATGACAAAGTGTCATAAATCACAAAATGATGCCTTTTTTCCACACTTTATTTGTTGACAAACTGTGGCATCGTTCGTCTGTTGTCCGACTGGGTTTACTTGGGTTTTGTGTTCTGTGTTCGTATCTGCCGACTTACCTTCAGAAACACTTGTATTTTTAAGCGCCACACAGCGCAGTCATACCCCCATCGTGGGCTTCTGTTTGCATTTGATGGGAGTCGGTGGGGTACAAAGGGACAGATGAACGGATGGGCGGACGGACAGACACACAGAGAACCCATTGTGATAACTCCAATTCGCACAACTGTGTCAATGATATTGACAAATGTGGGTTCTCAATCCTTTGGCCCAGGCCGCAGCAGCAGCAGCAACCCTTCTTTTCACTTTCGTTTGACAACTCTCTGTCGCACACAACTGGCACAATATGATATCATAATAATACATAATTTGAAATGTCCTTGCCAGAGTAAAAACAGACGAAAAAGTTCGCATAACCTGTATGTACATCCGTGTGTAAACACCCGTCGTATCTGCTGGGTATTAGTTATGTGCGAACATTGACAACATGTTAATGCCGTTCCATTTGGTAATACTCGTCCCGAAAGCCCGACGACTTCCACAATGAGCTAAGTGTATTCATATGTATGTATGTATGTGTATTTAGATTCGGGTTGCCCAATTTCATAAATTATGACAAGGTTTTTAAAATACTCGGGCATGAGATTTGGAATTCAAGGGGTCACATTAGTCTATGTGTATTATAAGAGAAGATGCACCTCCAAAAATAGGAAGCACCTCAGTCAAATGATGCTGATGAGATAAAGAAATGTTTTTCACCCAATATAGTGTTTTTCGCCTCTTAACTTATGTGACGTACCGAAAAATGGATTCTTACCAAATGAAGAAAATATATCAATAACCCATTTATTTATGTGTAGTTACCAATGATATCTCATTTCATTTTCGATCTTCTCTCTTTCACGTAAGTGATGGGCAGGTGGACGAAAAATACTATATTGACTAAGAAATTCTATAAATGGCAATTTATATTTGCCAGAATTTTGGATCTAATCAATTGCATGTTCTGTATAGACGGAATAAGCAATTATGCACAGACGAACTAAATTTAAGCTTTGTTCGATCGGTCTGTCGAAAGTGATTTCACAGAAACTCTAGCTGGGTTTTGAATTATCAGCTAAGTTTTTTTTTTTTTTGATTTTAAATTTTTAGCTAAGGTTTTTTTAATTTAATTTTTGAATTTTTCGACTGGGGTTGGATTTTAGTACAATTTTTAGAAAACATGTACTGATTCTTAAGTCTATATCTCGTGAACTATTCGGCACATTTTTAGCTCTTAATTAGATCTACATCTTTTGCAACAACAAAACATTGACAATGCTATGCTTTTTTAAATGAAATAGGTATGAGCTAACAATTTGCCGAAGAGGGACAAGCAAAATTTCGAATAGTTGACGAGATTTCGACTTAAGAATCAGTACATGTTTTTTTTTTCAAAATTTTACTAAAATCCAACTCCAGTCGAAAACTTCAAAAAGTAATTAAAACCAGTGAAAAAGTTGCAGTCGGGTAAACCGACTTATATATACCCTCACCCTCAGTAAAAACATACAAGTCTCATATTCCAAAGTATCGGAAAGTCAAAAGTGAGCATAACATATGATGAAATGTCATAATAGCAACCTTTTTTTTTTTACAAAATTTTTTTTTTTACAAAATTTTTTTTTCAATAAAATTTTTTTTTTGAACAAAATTGTTTTTTCCCACAAATTTTTTTTTTTCAAGAAAAAATTTTTTTTTCAACAATATTTTTTTTTTCAAGAATAATTTTTTTTTAACAAAATTTTTTTTTTCCACCAAAATTTTTTTTTTTCAACAAAATTTTTTTTTTTTCCACAAAATTTTTTTGTTTTCAACAAATTTTTTTTTCCATATTTCAACAGGCGCCATAGGCGCATTACAACTTACTAGTACAAAAATATTGTATTACACATTTTTACAGAAAGGGCGGAATATAAAGCAGAGTTTTTTCTCGAAAATTGTGTGTTGTTAGAGCTTTACTAAATATAGAATTCGTTGAGCGAATTTATATAATTGCACGATTTCTAAAGTTGGTGGAATGGTAAATTTGTATGGGAGGTACCAGAAGGAGTCCGACTAGGGGTCCAATATTTTCTGGAGAGCTTTAGATGTTTATAGTTTTACCAAATACAGAATTTGGGCAAGATCGCGTTGGTCATATTGATCATATTACCTGATTTCAAAGGTAGGCGGGATGGTACATTTGTATGGGAGATACCAGATGGGGAGTTGCCAGACTTCCAAGTTTTTGTTCAAAACTTTGTCTTTTTATAGCTTTACTAAATACAGAATTTGGGCAAGATCGCATTGGGCATATTGGAATTATTACACGATTTCTGATGGGGTGGAATGGTACATTTGTGTGGGAGGTACCAGAAGGGGAGTTGCCCGACTTCCATTTTTTTGTGCAAACTTTGTCTAGCTACAGTTTTACTAAATACAGAATTTGGGCAAGATCGCGTTGGTCATATTGATATTATTACACGATTTCTAAAGTGGGCGAAATAGACGATTTGTATGGGAGGTACCCGAAGGGGTGTGGCCGTATAGCCCATATGCAATCCCATAAGCAGTTTTGGGAAAATATTAAGCCATGCCAAATTTCAGAGTTATTGCTTAACTCTTTCGAAAGTTATCGTGCTTACCAGCAGGACAGACAGACAGATGTACAGACGGATATGGCTCAAACGATTTAGAAAGTCATGAATCGAATTTGGTTCAAAGACACTTGAGTTCTAATGTGAATATTTCTAGGTGTTACACTTTTGATTCGTATCAAATGATATATACCCTCCTACCCGTAGGGTGAGGGTATAAAAAACCTAAGCTAATAATTCAAAACCCAGCTAGAGTTTTTCTTCTACCAGATTTTGGGCGTCCATTTATTCACTTTTGTGGAACATTTTGAAATGAAAAACTCGATTTTTGTTGGGGGAAAAATTGGCTAATTAGTTATTGTAGAATAGAAAATATTAACAAATTTGTAAAAGGAGTTATCGAGTATGTACAGAAATAGTGTTCAAAATTTCAAAAGGATCGGTGCTGATGTATTAAAATAATAATTGAAAACGTGAATTGTAAGAAAAGCCCTATAAACTTTTGAATACCAAGTCGGGTATGAGGCGCGGTTGCTTAACTCTATTCGCGCCAGGCAGTGACTTCGGGTCACTGCTGAAATTTATACTTGTATATATATTTTATGTCTAAATTTAGTTTAGACATATATTTTACTTTAAAAAAATGTGCATTCGATTTTTTTTAATTTTTGTTTTTATAAACCATTTTGGGTTTTCCGGCGTTACTTTACGTTACAAATTTAAAACTGCTGTATCTTCGTTAGGTTTGCTCCGATTTCTCTCCTTTTCCCACACTATTCTTCCACTGCGAAAATCGAGTATATCTAAAAATATATGCACAAAAAGTTAAAGTTTTAAACGGTGACTCACTCCGATTCATATTTTGAAATAACTCTCACACCAAGATTGCCACCTTAGCTGGATCGAATATATGAATGTCCTTGTGCATTTGTTCTTTCCAATTGCGATTTTGTATGAGAAACGTGGGCTTGATATTTCCATAAAACTGCTTGCGGTATTATAGACTGAAATTACAATCTGAAATGTTATAAAGAATTTCCTTAATAATTGCAGAAGTTCGCACAGGTGCACCAAACATTTACACAAAATGAAGTGGCTTACAGGAATTTTGCGCGGTAATGAGAGCCTCCACACACACACAGATGTATGTTTGCATGATAATGACTCCTACACATACTGATGCTTCTGATGACGCTGTAGGTGGTGGTGATGTTGATGATGACGATGATTATGAAACTGTTGCTAGTACATGGCAAATCCAGGGATTATAGACATGGTAATGATGTGGCTTAGGTTGAATGTACTATTTTCCTAACAGCGTCTGAATACATCCACCAGTCGGGCTACACACACCGCTCCACATATGCCCACTACCAACAGCCAACAGCGTGCACTTCATTTGAGAGTCGAGAAAAGTTTGCAAAGTGCAACCACAGCAACATTAAGATCAACAACATTACCAAAACACACACCCACACGCTCAGACACATAGCCAGTCAGACATGCACACACACACACACACAGTTAGTCATACATGCCTAAAAAGAACACTTTCACTGAAGCCGAGGTTGTTGCATTCCACATCACCTTCAAATGCACCATTACAACGCAGCCGCCCTTTTGGCATTTTTAGACAAGACCAGAACACAATGTTTTTGTTAAGCAAATTAGAGCCTTTCACCACTACAAGTGCAACCACAAGGGCGGTGGCGAGAAGCTGGGGAGATTGTTGGCGCTGTGGCACGAACGTATCTATTTCATTATTCTAAGCCCAAAGTATCGGTATTTGCAAAGACTTTAATTAAAATAGTTACAAGTGGGTACTCATCTACCTGGCCCATGAAATATATTCGGCCACCCATGCCACGTATGTATAAAGATAGAGATTATATCTTAACAAGTTAGTAAGAAAAAAATTCAATTTGAAATCTCATAAGGCCTGCAAACAATGGCCGGGGAACACATTTCTCATTCTGACGGCTTCGAGGTTAATTCTTTAAAACAATGGTGACAGTTGAAGTTAATGCGTATGCAAGAGTCTATGCTGAAGGATATTAGAGAGTCGGAAATAACAATGTGTTTGTACTGAGTCTAATGAAAGGGTTGACATACTCCTGTCTCTCTACTTCGATAATTTATATTTATGCATGATGAATCAAATGATGTAGGCCCATGTAATACATTAAAGTCAACTGATTGCACGTGAATTTATTCGCGATAAATATCAATTGACTTTGAATGCTGGTGCGTGGAAAAGTGGACGAAAATTAAAAAGTATTATTATGGAATCTATTGGAGGAGGTTTGTAAAATAAGGAATTGATACCACTTTCTCCATTATTGTGTAATGTTGTCCGATTGTGTAATGTTTCGAAAGTGTATAATTTTAGATTAAAAGTAATCATTGACTTGTGTTTCGTGGATTGTAACTCTTGAATGGCACACCATTGCAAAGAGTGTGCTGATTATCGAGAAACTTTTCATTCTTGGCCCTTTTTGTTCCATTTTGACAAAAACGCTATTTAGCAAAACAAGTAAATGCCAAAACACGTGTTTGGTAACAATCGCTCAAAAGAAACCTTAGTAGAAGATGTATTGGAGCCAATTAATAGGAAAAATTTAAACGACGATCATATGCGTTTGATGTGGAAGCAGATTAATGATTTTATTAATTATATTAAAAAAAATATGACAAGTTACAACCGAAACATGTCGCGATTTAAAAAAAAACACACAAGTAATAGGTTATTCAAATTGATGAACCCCACAAAATCGGCCGCCCGGCTAAAGTTTCATTACAAAAATTACATGCTCTTAAAATGCTGGAAAAGGTTTTTGAAATACAACAAAGGGAAACGCGTATCAGTAGAAGTGGTCGCTCATTTAGAATCTCCAAATATGTAGCTTAATAAATACGAAGATGGTGATTCCTCAATGAGCTCTTGCGATCAATATAATTAAGACGAGGGCAACTTTAAAAAATATACAGAATTTGTAGAAAATTGCAACAAAGTGAGCCGCATGCCCAAATCAGAAAAAGTTATCCTATAATTTATATTTGAATTTTCAATAAATATTTTAATACAAAGGTAATTGGCTGTGTTAAAGATATATAAAACTTACTTAATTACTTATTTCCCTTAACATACCATGAAGGAACAGACGGGGAACTTCTCTCGAGTCAGTGAACTGTGTACGATATAATTTGTATACTCACTGACCGGCACCTATTGTTTAAAGCCGGCTCCGAAGTTTTACATGGCTTAGAGATTGTTCTCTTTCTCGTAAAGTCCCAACATTTACAAGGTGGAAACAGCCGCCGAAAAACGTTTGATGGTCTTAACCGGTTTCGAACTCGGGTTCTTCTGTGTGATAGTCGCACACACTAACTACCACACTAATGGTTAAAAATCAGTGGGTGGTGTAACAGCCCAGGATTCTATCAGATTACGAATATACATATATCCGACTAACCCACTTATATTCTCAACTCATTTATTTATATCAAAACGTAACAAACACAACTTATTGCATCAGAAAAAAACTAAAATATATCAATTCATTTATGCGTTGCCGGATCAACTGGTTATTATCGTGGGATGTCATCTTGGGCGGGTTGCCACAGGTGGGAAATTAAATAATATTTGTAGTACAAATATAAATATTTTTTTTTTTTTTTTTTAAAAAAAAAAATGATTTTTGACACGGATCTGGAAAAAAAAATTAAACTATTCCTTCTAATACTTTCTAATAGCTGGCACCATGTTGAACAAACCACATTTGAAGAAACTCCATATTTATATGTGGAAGTTATAGCATTTTTTGTAGAAAAGCCACAATTTCCGTTGGGGTAATTCCAAAAAATTTCGACTCAGTCCGAATTTTGAGCATCTTCGATTTGAATGAAATTTGACACATGAATTCTGCAAGTTCTAGCGGGTCATACATACATCTTTTTGTCGAAATTTTTCGTGGTTCGCGTTTTTTATCTCTCTTTCAATTTGGTGACCTCCGGCGTTTTTTTTGTGAAGAGATAGCTTCCTGGAATCACTTTGGAAAGCGATTTCAAATTGAAATATTATTCGTGTCGTATGAAAGGTCACGACCTACTTTTTACGAATGTGAATGAAAAATATCATGGAAAGGTGGTTAAAGTACTCCAAAAATTAAAAATGTCCTTTATCCTTTGATATCTTGGATTGGGGTGACAACGGGTGCAGAAATTGTAGCAGTTTTCAGAAAATGATTGCTCTAGATAAAAGGCTAGTCCAAATCTTTGCAATAACCCCCAGCTTGTAAACGGAATGTAATATTTACTATTTAATAAAGAATTGAATTGAATTTTATTACCAGCAACAACTAGTGGAATGTATGTGCAAAATTTTATCGGAAAATTTCAAAATATGGTTTTTGGATCATTTTTGTTTGGAATTCTCAAGTAAAGCTTCTCTAGAAAAACATTAGACGTTCGGAGCCGGCTTTAAACTGTAGGTCCTGGTCAGTGAATATTGAATACGATAGAAGTTCTCCGCCTGTTCCTTCATGGGGCTTGTCTAGAATTGGTGCTCCTGTTGGAAAGATTGGAAATCATGGTTGCTGGTGGTCTGATAAATACAGTTAATTTAAAAACGCTGTAGGGAAATTAATTAATTTTCGATCAAATTTTCTGTAGATTTATATAGAATCGACTTTCAGAATATTTTGATATTATGTAATAATGATATGAGCATTTCAGCGACAAATAAAGTGCGAACACTCAACGGTTGATGATTTTGGTAAAAACATAGCTGAAATCTCCAGACAGTAAATAGAAAATGTACTCAGAAATTTTGCTGCTGTCTACATTTTAATGTTTTGTGTGGTAAGGACATATTTTGTCTCATTTTAAATGGTCATTCAATGAATGAATTGTGTTTTCTATTTAATAAATATTAGGCATTCGTGTGATGGCAAATGTACATTAAATCAGCATCAAAATACGCATTGAATCAATGAAGTGTATCATTGAAATAGTTCACACACCGATGTACCAGTGCTCTTCATTCTGTCGATAGTAGGAGCGTATTTTGGCAAAAATGTCAGCCATTGTTATTGGAGAACCGACGGCTGTACCTTGGGCGTGCAACTCCGCCTACTGAAATTTCACTCCAGCTATTCCCAATACATTAAGTTGGCCGGTTGGTTGGTGGATAATTATGTCACAGACATCAAAATAGAATGGAAGCGAAAAATATCACGTGTGCGAGTGTTCTCACTATAATTGAAACAGGACATGAGGAACATGTGTACACGTTCGTACGTGAACACCATTATATCCATTTACAATGTGTCCGGCCGTTCGTTCCATTAGAAAAGCATTATTTCTGTAATAGAGGCAAAGTGTACGAGTGCATATGAGCATTAAAAAGCTTTCAGTTCTTGTCCTGCAGAAACACTAGTGAACAAGCCACACCACCTACCCCACCCTTAATGTATCTGAAACAACCAAAGTGTGATTTCTATAGAATGTGCTCGTACATCTCCATGCCCGCCCCCCATCCCTACACCATTAACACGTACGGGTTCCTAGAAATCATATGATTGTGAGTGCGTTGATGTTGCTGGTGTGTTCATTTTACCAACAATGTTTGCCTTAATCGTATTTTGGGCAATTCCTCCGATTGGTGTCATCGAACTCGTGCTTTATTCAAATTCCCTTGAATACCAGACATAAAAATTCGATGACACAAAAGGATATACAGGTAAGAGGCTCCTTTTAGAATGGCATATGGATAAGTTAACTCTCAATAACAATTAAGTCACATTAAGATGTAAATTATTTGTTGAAGTGCCCTTCACCGGAAATTACAGCAAAATTGAAATGTAAGTTAACTGAGAAAATACAATTTAAAGTTTACAAAATGTTCTGGTCTCATTCATTTTGGGCACCTTTCACTGTTAATCACAGTTACATATCAATACAATATATATACATATATATATATATATATCCCTATGGTCCCAGGTTTGAACAAAGGGCCATGCATACGTACCTATGGCGATAGTTAGGAACCTATACAGTATTATGGTAATTGTCAGAGATAAGATAGAATAAAAACCCAAAATCAATTGAACCAGACTCATGAGAACCCACTAACATATAAACTCACGCACATGCTGATTTTTTGTAAAGCTCGTCCGGAAAATACCTGGAGATTAGTAAAACGAAGCTAACTGGATAGTTTGTGCGTAAGGTCAATGAAGGCATGTGACTATTGGTTGTGATGCTAAGACTTCAAACCCAAACATTGAAGAGCCCTGTCCACCACCCTCATCTTGCACTTGTCACAAATTTGAATGAAAGTAAAGCATACATTTTAGGCAAACTTCATTTGTCGGTTAATACGTTTTATAAACTTGGCGTTTACTTAATTATTTCCCTAAATCTTACATAAAGAAACTGACTGGGAATGTACAAAAACATCAAAATTAATGTGAATGCATGAATAACGTTGAATGCATGAATAACAGCATTGTTTCGATCGGACATCATGGCTACACAGCATTAAGTATTTGGTGGTGGTATTTAAAATCCATGTATCTTTGTTGTTTATGAATAAAAATTAATACTTCAAAAACCATAGTTTCATCAAAAATATATAGGAAAAAATTAAAACATATATTTGACATATGGCTATATGAACAATGAGCAATATTTTCGTGACAAGTAAATGTTCTTAACTGTCACTTTATTCGGACATTACGATAACACAGTACAACAGCCAATCTGGGGGGTGGGAAATTCCAAGTCAGGGTGATGGTACTAGGTCAGTATAGTAAAACCCTCAAAGGGTTTGGCGTTCGTATGTGTCAGTTTTTTTGTATGACCTTTTTAATTTTTTCCTTATCTTGATGTTTTTTCGCTTAGTTGTAACATTTTTGCAAAAACTTAGTTTAACATAACTCGAGAACCACTTGTACGATTTTGATGAAACAAATTTAGAAAAATTAAGAATTACAATTTCTCTAATCTGTTTTTATACCGCTTTCCTATATGTGTAACACTTTCGAAGTTAAAAATGAATGTATGAAGGGAAAAAAGTATTTTTTGCCTAAAAATTTAAATATTTTTTTTTTAAAATTCATAAAAAATCCAAAATGGAAAAAAATGCCAAAACTAATTACATTTGTTTATAGGTTATGTGACTTTACATGAAATTAATAACACTTGATCCTTTTTTGCCGTTTTGGATTTTTTATAAATTTAAAAAAAAAAAAATTTAATTTTTAGGCAAAAAAAATTTTTTTTCTCCACAAATTTATTTTTTATTATTTTATTTTTTTTTTTTGAGTTTGTTTCATCAAAATCGTACAAGTGGTTCTCGAGTTATGTTAAACTAAGTTTTTGCCAAAATGTTACAACTAAGCGAAAAAACATCAAGATAAGGAAAAAATTTAAAAGGTCATAAAAAAAAACTGACACATACGAACGCCAAACCCTTTGAGGGTTTTACTATACTGACCTAGTACCATCACCCTGACTTGGAATTTCCCACCCCCCAGAAAAAGTCCCTCGATTTGTTGCACAGTGTTATGGGCCATAAAGTCTGAATTGATATATATCCTCTTACTCAGCAGCCTAAGGGTTTGATCCATTGTCATTTGTTATTTTATTAATTTCGATTTACATACATTTCAAATGACATCAACGATAGAATGATTTTATTTTTAATACGGTTTTCAAATTTCTTTGTAAATATTATAAAATTAAAAACATCTTCAAGTATTTGACCAAAGAGTGGTCGTTTCGAACTAATTATGTTCGCTGTCAAGTTTCGACCAATTCTAATTGCATTTACAGTTTTAAATAGAAATCATTACTTTGAAGTGATTTGTCTTGGATTGTTTTAAGAGTGAAACCATTAAATTGAAATATTCTTTGGAATTTAAGTCAATTGTGAAAATGTATGTAACATTCTAATTAAATTTGTGGAAATGCAATGATAATTGTAATTAAATTAATTCATATGATAGATCTTTTTTCTTCAGTGCAAGGACGAGAACTATTACAAGTTGTTCAACATAGTCCCATGTTTTAATGCCACAAAATCCCACACAAATTATTGAAATACTCAAACCCAGAATTCAAAAATCTCATAAGGATTTTTTTTTGAGGCCATATACATTGTAGTTAATACTCAAGTCAATATATGTAGTGAATACTCAATTAGTCAATTTTTTGAACTTTCGGCATTTCAATAAATTTAAACGATCCATTTTTGGCTTTTTTTTAGCGAATGCGGATGCGAAAGCAAATTCGAAAGCCAATAGTAAAAATTACTTTTAGCTAATGTAAATATTACAAGGAATCGTTTAACGAATGCGAAAATCTTTGGGAATGTCAGAGTCAATTATGCAGTACTTATTTCCAGTAATATTTATTTCAAAGTAACAAAAATTTATTTCAAAGTAAAAAAAATTTAACAAAAAATTTTAATTCAATTCACAGAAAATTCAGTCTCATGGTAAAATATATTAAAGTTAACTTCAAAGTTAAACATTCCATATTTGGGTACATAAGGAATAAATTCTTGGCAAACCTTATAATTTCAGATTCAGTTCAATTTCTAGAGGAGTCTAATATCCAATCAATAAATTTTAAGTTTTTTGCGAATGCGAATGCGAGAGCGAATAATAAAATAATGTTTTTTGCGAGTGCGAATGCGGTTGCGAATGTCCAAAATGAAGCGAATAATTCGCATTCGCATATGCGAATGCGAATTTCGTTACAACCCTAATATATGCTACTTAGACAACATTAACCGTATATGTATATTATTTGTATATTATAATGCGGAATACAGAGATTTACATGTATATTTCGATGGGGGGCTGTATCGCAATCCAATTTCCGTTCCACTTTGGTGTTCGTAATATCGTTTAAATAAATCCACAATTTGTCATCAAAGTCCACTGAATTTTGTAGATGAACAATTACAAACAACTAATGTCTTTTTAGTTTACTTTTTAACCACCATCGGTATTTGTTGTTGTCATATGCGAGTGAATTAGGAATTTAGCTAGTGCGTAAGGCAATGCACGTCAGACATCCTTAGTCAGATTCTCCAAGCCAACTCACAGGTCAGTCCGCTGACGCCATGGATCATGCCGTGAACTCCACATAGTAGTTTTTGGATACCGCCGAAGGACGGTAACTAGTGTTAGCAACGGGCTGCAGGGGAAGAAGAATTCCTTAGATTTGAAGAGTATTGGATGTATCCTCAACTCCCTCATACGGAGACTTTTCGAATTGACTCACCGCAGGTGACTCTGTTACATTTGTTATCGCGTTAATAAAAATATAGAAGTTATTTATTTTGACTGAAATGCAATTTATGTCTGATATTCAGTTACAAATAAATATTTAAAATATCTCCAATAGAACCTCATTTCAATGGCTAAAATCTTACCTACCATCGAACCCAATTATGTATTCTACTCATGGAGGAGAACTACTTGGGCAAGTATCCATCGTATTTATTCGAATCGTATACAAAATTATAACATTAAAATAACAAATTATAATATTATGTATGTCCGAAACACAGCACCTTCAATTGTAATCAAGGTACATTCCAAATCGTATATTCAAACACATTATATATGATATTCTGATTATGTGTGTGTGTGTTTTTCAAAATACATTGAAGATGTACGAAACAGGGACAGAGTGAAGCCTCCTGCTGGGCCTGTTAATGCCCGGCATGTGGCAAATAGCATGTTCATGTATGTTTAATATGATTTTATTCCCATATTGAATGGCATGCACTCACACACACACACTTGCAGATATGGATGCATCAATTGCCAAAACGACTAACTCCATCTGATAATATTCATAACTATTTTAAAATTTAACTTTACTTAATTTTGTTTATGTTTCGTTGATTTATATTCTTCATTCAGTTTTGTTTCTGTTAGTCGAGTTTGAGATCATTTATTATGTCTATCTTTGCAAAAATAGAAATATTTAAAAAAAGGTTTCAAGCTTGTGTGTGCTTTGATTGCAGGCAAGGTATATACGGATCCGTTTCGGAAGCTACCACACTTCATCATCGGTACTTTACTACGCGATACAGATTTAAGAAACAGCACCAGCAGATCACTGTGCAGGGAGAAGACACATGCCAAAATTTGATAATGTGAAAATACTGCAGACAGAGATCTCATTATCTCTGAAAATGGTTTCATTGTTTTTCAAAATAATTTTAATATGAGACAACAAGAAGAAGCCATTGGGTGCCAAACATTACAATGGAAGCTTCAGATCAAAGAGAAGAGTGGAAGCTTAGAGTAATCATCTGAGAAAAGTTGAGTTAGGCGTTTGGGCATATGTAAGTCCAAGTACATATGTGCATACTTGTGGCGTTATAAAGTGACACATGTGCAAAAAACTCAAGTCAAATCCAACTACAGCACACCGTCACTGTCATTTGACATCCATGCATATGTACATTAAGGTGGAGCGAGAAAATCGATATCGTTTTTAGGAACAAGTGCATAAATGAAATGTTTGCTGACTGATGAACAAAGCTGCAGGTTGCACTACCGATAAAGATAATCCAGAGGATAGATCAACGATCCAACTCTTATCAGTAGCTATACAATGAGGAAAACAGATGCAGGACCTGATTTCATTATATGCTGATTATTACTGCAGTAAGATCTAAGTCACAGAACCAGGTTGCCGGCCAGAGATTACACACATCTGTGTATAGCGGTAGAGTTGAGTAGTCCAATCTATTCCTCTACATGTTTTTTACCTGTTTTTCTCAAAGAAATATTAAGACATGTCAGAGCCGTACAATAAACTACTTTTCTTATTAAAAATATTACGCAGTGGACGTGCACGTCGATGTGCACTTAGGTGGGACAAGTGCTGAATTACCATCTAGACTTGAAGTCTTGTATGCGTTGAGTTTTTTAAGTCGCTTATGATCACATCACATACATGGTAAGTTGATAAATATGTTGGCCCCTATGTCCGTTTCAATGAACAATTCCGCCCACTTTGGAAATTAAGACATTTTGTCGGGTATAAAATGCAAAGGTTGTGGGTGGCCTCGTCCTCCCTTGGATCATTACGCCCACTTTTGTAATTTAGCTAATGTGTTTGTTACTCACAATGCACTCTTACTAATCAATGCCCTCAGTAGACACTATTGTCGTTGTTTAGTAGGTAGTATGTGTGACTACCAGACAGCAGTATCCAGTTTCGAAACCTGGCAAGGCCAGGCTTCCACCTCGTAAATGCTGGTGACTTCACGTGTAATAGAGTGACCTCTAAGACATGTAAAACTTCTCTAGAAAAGCATTAGTCGTTCGGAGAGGGATCAATCTATCGAAGTTTGCCTTCAGTTCCCATATAAAAAAATGTATGTTCGTGTGTATGTATATAGGTTAGTCTCGACTAGGGTTTAACCCGGGAATTCCCGTCACGTATTTTCGCAGAAATTTGCCGATTTTTTACTTATCGATATTGCCGGGAATAAAATACTGCCACAAAAATTAAACTATGTACGATTTTACGCCATTTTTACAACTTTTAAGCGGAAAATTGTATGATTTTGTACATGCTGAAACATTTCTGAACTAGTTGATCTTATTACATTTAAATTATGCAGGGTATTTTTTGTCAAAATTAATTGTTAATGTTTATGTTTTGGGTAAAAAAACAATAAAATTAAGAGGTTTTTTCGGAAAAACAGTATTATTTAATTATTTTCATAAACAAAATCATGTCCCGGAAATTCCGGGGAAGACGTCGAAATAGTTCCCGATTCCCGAGTGTTGAAAAAAGTCCGGAAATTAAAAACCGAAGTCCCGACCCGACTAAAACTTTCTCACTTACCGCCTTTGTTATAATCTGTGACATAATTATTATAGAAGCCACATCTGTATAGTTCTCTGGTTCTCTCCATAAACGCTCTCGTATGCGTAGACAAGCCATTTTAAATAATAGCAGCATATTATATGTGCGCAGTTTGAATTTAAAAAATTATGTTCTAGTTATTCTTTAAATAATTTCAATAAAAAAAAACGTAATATCGTCAAATTTGATTAAATTTGGTCAATTGAAACAACCATTCGGCAGTATCGTAAACGTTTTGAATGCTATCTCATTTTCAGTCCATTAACATTTGAATCGAACCAGAACTTTAATCCGAATGGCGGGAGGAAATGAAACACATGCCGAGGATATTTTCCATATTACTTTAGTTTAATACACGTCCAGTTCGGCCAGATGCACCCAAGCTAATCTGAAACAGATTTCGGAAATTTTAGTCAATTGTGTCACTCCGCCTTACTGTACGTCCTCGTACGTACCTACATACATACATAGTACTTACACATAAATACCACATCTGTAGCATATGAACATATGAGCATTGTACGAAAGTATGTACTATGTCTTTATTTTTAAAAGTATTTCAACATGAGTGTGTGATATGTCCTCGGTATCTCTTAAATATTTTTCCACAATTTTAATTTGATTTATTAGGATGATTAGGTTTTCGATACTGTTTGACAAAGTCATGCTGGTCAATACTTGAAAATTGTTCATTTGGGGTTTCTTATCCTACGGTTTGGCCTTTTTATGTACAACTTTTTTGTGTTGAGTTTCCCCCTCTCATCCTCGTGTACATTTATACACATAGATGGACAGGCAAATATACGAGTATGTACATTTATCTAGAAGCGTGTAAACACAGTGGTCGGCATAAGTATTTCGACAAAACAAAATTGATTTTTTTTTTAATACAAAGCATTTCGTTAATTTCTCTGAACTTCATCAATAAACGGAATTAAGTTCTATGCATAGGACGTGCTAAAACCAAAATCGATTTAATTAAAACGGTGTATACAGCAACAGCGGTAAGATGTTTGATCATAGGGCTGGAATTCGACATTTGTCAAACTAAGTTATTAAACCAATTCTTTTTCTTTTCAGTTGGAAGTCAGTTGGATCGCTTAACTATCACTCAACGCGTAGAAATTCTTAAAACCTACACGCTGAAAAAAAATGGCCATTTTAACAAATTTCAGCAAACAAGTTCGCATCAAACATATATATATTTTTCCATACCACAAATATAAACTTGTTTGTAGGTGATAAATATCAAATTTAAATGTATGAATTTTTGACTTACTTTTTATTTTTTTTCAATTTGTGAATTTCTATATAACAAATCCATTTCATTCAATCGGTATTGCTTTTATTTTAAAGACCGTAAATGCAGAAAAAAAAATTACGAAAACAATTGCAAATACACACTTATTCGCACCCAAATGTTGTACTTTGTTGAATTTAATAAGTTCGTTGTCTGTTTTTCCCAAACACGCTATTGCTTATACACAAATATGTAATACTAATAGCAAACGAGTTATATTTCCATCCAAATAAGCTTTGTGTACAAGGAAATAAGCTTTACTTGCTACAAACACCAAACACACGTTTTACTTGTGTGTGAACATTAAAAAAAGACGTATTTTTCAGGGTGTACTACAAATGGTGATTCTGGCACAGCCACATATCGTGCTTTAAGAGGAGATTATGGTTTATGGTTATGAAGCACATTTCTCACTCAGTGGGTATGTTGATAAACAAAATTGTCGTATTTGGGGTTCTGAGAATCCTCAAGTAATTGAAAAGAGGCCATTACATCCAGCGTTATGGTCGTATGACTTTTTTTGCCTGCTATTGAAGAATACGACTTGGGGAATATGTGGTTTCAACAAGACGGTGCCACATGCCACACAACTCGAGCGAATATGCAAGAGACATTTTCTGGCCGCGTAATTTTTCGTCGTGGCGACATCAACTGGCCACCAAGATCATGTGATTTGACACCATTAGACGTTTTTTTGTTGGGCTACGCGATAGACCGTGTTTAACTTTTTAACTTTGACTCTTGAATGCAATACAGATATTTTGTTTTCCTTTGTATGCGTAGTGGCAGAATACTAACGGCGACCACTGTTTGCACATCTACACAGACATTTAAAAAAGCAATGTTGAGAAAAAATGCTGTAGATTCAAAAGCATTTTGTCAGTTCATTAACATTTTGGACGGATATATACATAAATTTGTTAAAAGACAATCAATCAAGAGTCCTTTAAGGACAACAAATATGTGAAAGCTATGCCAGACAGGCCATTAAACATTCGTGATGGGAATTTACAAATCAAATGTATCCGCAAAAAAGAATTTCTATTGATTTTATTAATATTGAAACTATTGCATGTTGACTAATTATCGAGACATTCAATCCGATCGCATGATTATTGTGATGGATGGTAATCGAGGGATTTTAACCCATTCATGCCCACAGTTACGAAAACGTAACGGGATTTTATTCCTTTTTGCAGTTGTTTTAGGTTTTTTTTTTGTGAAATGATAAGTTCGGAATTTTAGAAAACAACTCGGGCATGGGTTCGCACAAGATTTTTAAAACATTTTTGGTGTAAAGTGTTTTAGAAACAATTAAAGTTTATTGCAAAATTGAAACACATATACTCGTATATTAATAGGTGTAGTGAAGCGGACACATTTTATATGTGAAATACTGAGCCATTCCTACTTTACTGTCCACCTCGCTGCTAATGCAGAAGCCTGTATATTGCAAGCGAGGCTCTGAAGACCGACTCATTCTAGAATTTACAAGGAAAAACAACGAACGAAATAATTTGATGACGAACAATCGCACAAAGGAATGTTAGAACGTTTTATCGATCTGAGAAATGTGCTAAATTGTCACGAGAGTGCGATATATTAAGATTAGATGTGGAGAAGTGTAGAATAGAAAATGCGATGTCTTATTATACTCTGGAATTCCGAATCTGGACAACGCACATGTAGAGGCATAGTCATTTTATTCAGAAGATCAGCTTACTGAACATTTGCAGACTGTCGGAAAGAATTATTATCGTAAACTTAAAAACAATATACAATAACACAATGTTACGGTCCAACAGAGGTTAATTAAATTCACAGAGAAAGAAGCTTTCTCAGTGAATTTAATGCCCCAATTGGTTCAAATAATGATGGGTATGAGAAGAAACTGGGAAAAAAATGGAATTTTTCATGAATTTCGACTTAAAGACAGGTGGATTTTAACATAAACGGAAACTTAAAAATACATGGAAATGAGTGGCAAATACAACAACCAAATCGACCTTTCAAGAAATTTGTGCAACACACAATGCGATGTTCGAAACAAAAGAAATGCAGATATTATCTTATTTTAGCAGAGATAAAAATAAAATTATTTCCTAAGAAAAACAAGCAAATACATTCGATGTCGATAAACTAAAAATCAGCGCAATTAAAAACATATCTTCAGCAAAGCGAAAAATATAAACTTAAATAAATGAGCATAATTGGAAGAAAAATGGAGACTCTTTAAGAACAATGTCACGGATACATGCAAAACGGATTCAAGCGGAAACAACAACACACGGAGTGGATGACCCATTAATCCTGGCAACTTATAGAAGAAAGAAATAAGCTGAAAATGCTCAGTAATCAACTAAAAATACGTAAGCAAACAAATAAAAATCAGATGAAAAATTATATCACGAAAGACTGGGCTCAAACTGGTGCTAGCAAAATAAAACTTTACAAACCCATAAGACAAATAACCAAATAAAAGTTTGGAAAAGACATTTAGGGAAAACTCTACAGAATCTTCAAGAACTATTTCATACTGAACACAGTTGCTGATCCATTAAACAAAATACTGCGAAAAAAAAACTACGCTGGAAACTTAGCGGGTAATTCATGTTTGCATCACATATGTGAAGGTGTTTTTTTTTCAACGAACATAATTTTCTTGTGAAAATCGGTGTTGGTAGACTAGACTGGAGTGCCCTTTTATCAAGAGGAATACCCAATACAATTGTATCGGATAAGATAAAACATAATGTGGACACTATTTCAACTGACCTGGATTGGAAAATGTTTAAGAAATTCGGTGATCTAGGAGTACGCTGACGATGCGGCCCCTTTAACAATAAGACCAAGTTAATTAAACTATCACTCAAAATTGGCTTAAAGATAAACAGCAAAACAAAAATCATGAGGACTAACGCGAACAACGATAAGCTTTCTAAAATCAACACAACAGCGAAATAAATAACGTTGAATATCTTGGCAGCATCCTGTCAACGATTGGTGGTACGATGCAGGAAGTGGAAAACAGAATAAGGGAAGCGCCTTTGCGACTCTTAGAAGTAGATGGTCACCAGAAACCATAGTCCTCAATACAAAAATGAACATCTGCCATGTATTTCTGAAGTCTATTTTACTATACGGTTCCGAAATATGGCCTATTACCAGCACGAAAGAATGGCTGTGGAATATAACCGACCAATAGGAAAATGAAACGATATCATGAAATTAAAGTATAAACATGTCATAATAATAACATATGAAATAATGTATGCCACACTGTACTCTTTGTCTTACTTTTCTAATAATAAAGGGTGATTTCAAAAGCTTCCGAACTTAAAATGATAATACAAGGCAGAAATATTGTTGGAATGTAATTCTTTTAATATGATTGGTGGCTTGAGTATTGGCTTTCAATTCTTCAGGTAATCTCGACATAAACCAATGGCCTAACATAGCCCCATTAAAAGTAACCCAGAGGCGTCAAATCGTTCGAACAAGGGGGCCAGTAAACCGGACCACTTCTTTCCACCTAATTGATTATGCAATAAATCTATTGTTAGAGCGTAGGTGCTTCGTCTTATTGAAACCAAACCTCGTTGATGTTTAGCTGATTTCTGGAAACAAAAATTCAGTCAGCATGTCTCGATAGCGCTCATCATTCAACGGCAGCTTCTTCCTCATTTCGAAAGAAATTACGAGCGATGACGCCGCCAGCGTATAAAGTAAATTGCAATGTAATGGAGATTCGTTAACGGCTTGATATTGCTTTTAGCTCTAAATACGGAAATCTTGCTTATTGACGTAGTTTGATCGCAGCGTTGCTACTACAAAAAATGTTTCCCTACCAAAAATTTCCAAAAAACCGACCAAAACCCATTGAAGCCGGACATTTTAAAATAAATCAAAAACGTAAATATACTTTTTTATAGGACAAAACAAAAAATAAATTAAGAATTCAGTCTTTCCTATTACTAAAATATGTGATATTTAATAACACATATTTTAATATTAATAACAAAATATGAAATAGTTTAATTCAGTCTTATGTGTTGCGAGTATTGAGATCAGAAAAAATATATAAAAACAACTTAACTTGGCATATTTATGAAATTCCAAACAATTTACGATTGCGTCATAAATCTATCATAATCGAATTGGACCGATCATCCGACCAAATCTTAAAATGTTAAAACTATCCGACCAAACTTGGTATAAAAACTCCAAAACATCAAAGTAAATTTCCACAATTTTCCAGCAGTCTGCTTGCATGACCAGCAGTTATTTCATAGTTATCGAAATCGATAGTAATTATGCAACTTAAAAATGGCTCTGTGTAAAATACCCAAAAATAAACACGAAAGATATCTCATACAAAAATAAGGTCATTTTTCATTAACCCAAAATTTGGAGAATGAAGAAGTCCCAACATTTTTTTAAGAGTCCTTTAGGTATTCATGAAATCTCCAAAATCAGGTGGGAATCGGGAAAACAGGGATTGACCACAATTACAGCATATCCGAAACTATTCTTTAAAGATTTCATTTCTCAAACGACTTCTCGTTTTGTATATTTTATTAAGAAGTCGTTTTTGATATGATTAATGTGAACATTTCGGTTGAGGGCAGGAAATATCTAATTGGTCTTTTATGTTGAATACTTGGATGTGACGGTAGGTTAATATTCTGTAACGTTGCAATGTGTTCAGATTGTAAGGTCGATTTTAAATTTGGAGAATTTTGCATATATTATTTGGGGGATTTTTGAGAATATTTCATCGAATCGTTTAAGGAGTGTTTTGATAACACCTTAGGGTTTCTCTTCTATTTGTTGAAACGACCGTAAATGGATTTAATCATTAATAGAATAACATTTCGACATCTATCGAATATCTTTATACCTTTATAGGCACTCACTTTGTATAGATTTTGACGGATATTCCGTTCATATTTACAGCGGGGACCTAAGAGACGGAAACGGATTGGTACTGAAACAAATGTCCGTTTATGAGAGGTGTTCGCTTAAGAGAGAGTACTCGGTATATGTCTAGCGGCAACTTTAAATGAAGTTTAAAAACGCTTTTTGCAAAATACGCGAAAATCTAAGCAAACAAAAATGATAATGAAGTCGATAATTTGTGTGGCAAAGTATTTAACTCCTATTAAAAGTGGGAGATTTAAATTACGCATTCTATTCTTTAGAGAATAACTAAACTTCTTGAAATTATAAAATATTCCCTGAGCAAAGTGCCCACCTGAACTGTATGAACTGTCGTGGGACGCCTGGACTAGAGTTGAAACACGCCCTGCAATACCGCTGTGCACTATGTTGATTCGGTTGACTTAATTAGTCAATTAGGGTTAAACTTGAGAAATTCGTCCCAACTGTGTTCTCTGATCTTGGACTGTCGTACCTATTGGACAATTCAAAGTTTCACTTAGTTTTTTTAACTATGATCTGCTATCAAAACTGAAACACTTCACAATATCCTATTTGATTTGCAACAAACCAAAAAAAATGCCATCAAACTCTGAGGACGTTCCTTGTCCACCATTCGAATAACACTGAAAATTGTAGCCGTATTTTATTAACAACAACACGATGACAGTTGAGAAAAATTCCAACACTCAGCGGGAGAGTATGTTCTATTTGAAAAATACATTCGAACTCTCTACAAGATTTCGAATATATTCAGCCATATGCGATGTATCTCAGAGATTGTTTCTACATGTCGTGAAATAAAATGTTCTCTGGTGGAATTTGTGTACACTTTCCAGTCAAGGTTTTTCGAATATTTATTTTCGAAACTGCTGAATATGTTGGTTGACGCTAAATTATCTAAACCAACTTAGGGTAGTTCGGTGTGTCTCAGTGAATAATGATTATGCGAAGCCGGATTTCTCTTAAATTGTGTGATGTTGCATCAGTCGTTCAGAATGTTCGATATGTTGCGATGCAACATGCTGACAGCCAACTTGTTCGAATGCATGAGTTGTGTTCGACCGGCGACCAGGACCAGTTGAGAATCATCAAGTTGCTGCAGCATAATTCAAGTAAGAGTGTGCGGTGTGTGTTGCAAGGCGGCAAATGAAGAACGACTTGTAATGCTTAAGCTGTTGGCATACCCATAATTCTTCTAATAGGACTTGTCCGTTTAGACGTGTCTGTACGCCGTCATGTGTTTTTAGGAACGAATGCCGGGTTGTTGGTTCGCTACGAATCCAATGATTGAATCTTCAAGCAAATGCGATACTAATACGCGAACACTGACTGACTGCTACTGGTTTATGGGCATGCAACAACCAACCTGAGTGCCGCCACAATTAACTTTTTATGCACCACAGCATTGACAGCGGCAACAATGACTTTTATAAATTTCGTGTATTTTTATTCTTTCCCTCTTTTATCTTTTGAGTTCGTTTTTTTATTATTTTCAAATCGCTGCATATGGACAAGTACATACGCAATTTTATGCTCCACTCACTGCATTGCGTCACATTTGTAAAAAAAACAATATGCAATTTTGTTATTACATTCCAACCCCTCCGATATGCAGGAATGGGACTTTGTATTGCCGGACATTGATGAATTCTTATAAATATACCCAGTCAGATACAAGTAACTAAATAGTATGTAAAACATTATTTTGAATTTCCGAACTGAATTTCAAGTTGGGAAATAATAAAATATAAATAGAATTTTTGGTGCAACTACAATGTCAATAGTCTAAGTCGCGGTTCAATGGTACTAGGGCAGCCAGATGGGGAGACCAAATTGTATTGAAAATTAAAAGTCTTGTTATCATCATCATTTCTCTCCATTTGCGAACAACAAACGATGTTTTAAGTTGGTGACCAGCGTTGCCGTTTTGGAAATTTTCTAGCAAATTTGGTAGGATGTGTCTTTGAATTTTATGATTGGGTCGGGAGGTCGATCCAATTCGATTTTGGTAGATATAGGACGTAATGGTGAATTTAATTGATTTTCATACAATATTTGTTATACATACATGTATAAATTGTCATTAATTACACTTTTTTATAATAATAATAAGTTCGTGGCAACCAGATGGCTATCGCTTAAGGGCGTAACATTAAGAATTGTCGAGCAATGAGAAAGTTTAAAATTATATTTTATCTCTTGTTTTTATAAAGTTTAAGGACTGTCCACATTGCACATGAAATGATTAGTATTTTTTATTCTTATCATACAGTTTACCTATAATTAAAAATCTTAACAAAGACTTTCAGTCTGAAAGTTCACGTTTGACATTTTTGTATTGGAGCATAACATTTTTTTTATTGATTTTGAGTAATTTTATTAAAAAGGAGTTAACTGGTTCGAATATTGATTATAAAAACAACAAAATCAACTTCACATATCAACATTTTTAATTGGAACTTAATCAGAAGCGTGTACCACGAGTAACTTCTCATATTCGGAATTTATTGAAATATTTAAAACTACAAGGGGTTTTTGGTCTTTTTTTTGGAAATTTTTGGTAGGTAACGCTGTTGGTGATATATATTCATTTTGGAGAAAACAACTGATCGTGTTGCTGTCTAATCGTCAGTCCTCTATTCCTTTTAGATTAATGAATTTTAGAGCTTATTGTTTATATACCTGAGATAGCTGGTGTTCCCAAACATGCTTTCGTCGTACAGACAAGTAATGACATCACAGTCATCATTGATGCAGTCTTTGAATGTTGCATCAATATTAACAACTGTTTCAAATGAAAACTCCTACAAATTAAAGTGGGATAGTGGTAGGTAGTCTTCGTCATGCCAAGTCATACTGTTGTTCGTTGTGGTGCCAATTTTTACAAATTATGCTTTTCTAAAATGTTTAAGGAAAAATTCGCTATAGGGAAATTCGTTATATGGAGATCATAATACATTCAAAGTAGAACCAAAAGACAGTGTTCTTATAATTGCTTCGCATTAAAGAAAACTTCATTATATAGGAGTTCGTTATAGACAGTTTTGACTACATTTGGCGTCTCGCAGCATTTATTAAATTCAGCGTCACCCCATTAAGGCCATACCTCAGTTTTGTGGGACATCGCCAGTTAGGAATATGTTATATGTATGTAATCCACCAACTGGACGTACAATCTATCTTAACACCAATTGTCACCACTTCTGGTTAAAGTTATAGCTAACTCAATGTTAAAGATTTTTTATATATTTATTTATTTTATCTATCATAAGATAATAAGCAAATCAGATTAAAATTCAGTCACAACAATTATAGGATTTAGATTTTTACTTCATTAAGTAATATCTTTAACTTATATAGTCAGCAGTTACTGTTACAGATGTTAATATTTTTAAAATTGTTTATGTTTTTAATTTGTTAGCATCGTGCTATTATTGTCCAAAATAAGGACATATATATTATTCTTGATCTGAGGAGGTGTTGCCAACGCAAAAGTGCTTTCCCATTATTGTTAGGTGCTACACCAAGAGATGTTTATATTAACTGCATTTATCCGGATTAGTTATAATTAAAGGAAATCTGTTCAAATTTATCTGCCATTCAAATATTTGAGGGTTTTTTATTGACACTTTGACGCAGATGTTTAATAACATGGATTAAGATAATAAAGTTATTAGATGATCGTTGAAATATAAATGGAACGGTGTGACTTACTGAGTATTTTTAGACAGATAGTTTCTGGACTATCGAAAACAGGCTTGAAAGTATTGACAAAGAAGAACATTGGAGACAGTTCTTCGGTAGATGAAGATAGACGGATAAATCTAATGAGGCACCTGTAATTCAAAACATTACGTTATTACACCCATTCACTCGTTCAAAGTTTAAAACTTCATATGTTTCAATGTCATTAAAAGATTAGAAACCGGCGACAAAACTAGTATTGAGTTGTGTTCTTGAAATGTGGAGCGCATGTACTCGAATATACAAGTTACGGACTCACTATTTTATTAGTCCATATGGACAGGCTTGTGAACGTCAAAACTGCTACCTGTTACAAGTTCCAACAGACAAATTGTATCGCTCTTGCATCAAAACAGCGCTAGAATTTAAATTTTTAGTACTTTAGATAGAAGGATGTACTAAATAATAAGGCGTGTTTTTGTTACACCACTAGCTAATTAGATAATTGCTTAATTTGTAAGCAGAGCTAAGCAATATTAAGCGTGGGAGAGCTTAAGTTGGCAGCATAAAATATTTTCACATTCCATGGAATCTATGGAAGATTTCTGACATATTGGGTGATCTGATATTGGGCGTCACTTGTGCCACAAGCACACGAAAATAGCTTTCTTCCATTTTCGTTGAAATTAAGAGTTTATAGCCTAATCTATTTACAGATGTCAGTTGAAGGAATCAGCCTTTGTTTAACTAACGACAAAAGAAGTTCAGATCTTGTCGAAAGTAACAATATCACTGATCGCGACTAACAGTTTAAATTCGTCACTTGCCTATTAATTTCGAGAATAACCATATATAGTTCGATTGCGGATCCACAATCATCGTAATCGAAATGTTCAAAAGACATGATTGTTAAAAATGTCACTCTATATGGTGCTATTCTTCGAAAGATAAATCTGTTAATTTGTCTATGTATTTGTCTATTTGGGCAATTAATTGTATTATTGTCGTAGAGCTAAAAATAGAGGTCATTTATACATTAATTTCCATCTCTGCCGATCTGTGGTGAATGTTGTTGGCATTGACTGGGGTTTGGATACTCTGAAGTTCATGAAATGTTTTTTTTTTTCATTTTACTGCTGTTTTCTTTGATTTCCTTTCGCCAAAGTCGCTCATGAATGTGCGGGAGCAGAGCCATTCCCGTCGTTTTGTGTAACCAAAGCACTTGTCAGTCACAACGAAATTGTACAAAAGCTACGACGCACACACATGCATGTTTATCGACATTAATATCCTTCTGGAACTGATTCCGTATAACTCTGACTGACTGTCTGTGGGCCGGTCTGTTGTCCTGTGGTGGGGGAAGTGGTGCTGCAGAATTTGCTTGTGTGGGTTGTCAAGTGTGAATTTATTAAATAATATACAAACGTACGTATGCAAGGACCTGTGTGCGAGACACTTGCCCTCCCACTCCCACCACTTGTTGTGGCTCAGGATCTGTCTATTGCCAGTTGTTGTCTTTTTTCATGAGTTTTGTTTTTCTTGTTTCTACTATTTGTTTATGTTTGTGCGTACTTTGTTTGTTTGTACGAGCGTCTTTGTTGCTCGCATATTGCGTTTGTTATTCATCGCTTCGAGTACGTACACTGTTGGTCAAAAGTGTGTTTCGTTTGGTGTAGACATGATTATAGTTGAAATTGCATGTCTTTTAATTGGAATCAGCTATTTTTAATTTATGAACTTAGATCTTTGCCTTTTTGTACGTACTAGAGATACATAGACTTTTGTCTCCCAAAATAACGTTTTTATAATAAATTGTATATATTTTTTGAAATTTAAATTTTAGAATTGACTATTGGATAACTTTCGTTTCCAAGTCTACAGAAATATCGACTCACTCTACTTGTCGCTAGGTGCAATTTGTTGTAGAGGCAAGCATCATACTACACACCCGTCCTCCCCAAATCATCTACCTCTCCCGCTCCTCCACCAACTAAGGATATCAGAATGACCCAAGGCCTCCGAGTCAATCCAGTCTTAGGAGCAGGCAACCCATTCAACCTTCCATATGTGTTTTCGTCAACATTCGATGTAGGAGCAGGTGAATAACTTCTTCTAAATCAGTTTTATTGAGTTTTACTTTAACAAAAAAAATCAAGATAATATTTCGAAATGTTTACTAGTTCTAAAACCGAAGAAATATCCCGAAAACTACAAAATTTCAGATAATTTACAAAATCCTTTTTTTCGGTAGCGCTTCAGAAAGCTGTAAAAACTGATAAATCTTCAACACACGTTGTAGGACTTCGGCAATGAATCACTCAAAAAAAATAATATTAAATATTTCGAAAACTAGGAGAGATATGAAACAATTTCATTCAAATCTTTAATATATGTTGACTTTTATTAGACCGTGATTTCTGTGAATTCATACGCTCATTCGTAATATTTCCAGAAATAATTGCGTAACTTTGATCTGTGGTGCAAATGGAATTGTCCATTTTAAGTTGTATTGCTATCTACTGGGTGACATACTTATATCCTTCAGTGTATTTCGATTTCTTCGCACTTTCCGTTTTGTACATTTGTTGTGCACATACACACATGCCAACATTGTAGATTGTACACATATTCAAGCGACAAAATAACGTGTTTATGACAATCGTATTATGTTGGAGTATTTCATTCTTTTCAATTTCATTTCTTGCGACTGAACCAAGGAAAGGAAACAAACAAGATAAACATCGTAAATAGTGAAAAGATATGAATACCAACAGAAAATGATAAATACAAACAACAACACCAAGCACCAGCGAAACAGAAAAGAGGAACACAAAATAAATATTCAAAAGTTGATAAATCTCATCACACGGATAGACGGAAGCTTCAAACATACCGTGTGTCCCCTACAGTCCCCATCAGCGTTCAAGTACATTCTCATGTACTTCATAAGCTTCATTATCCGAGTGCGGGTATGAATGGAAATATTTTACTTGACAAAACAACAAAAACAACCTCCAACGAGTGTAGGTAAACTATACCTCATTATCATCAAGTACACTTCTCAGACTGACATCCACAAATACTAGTCCACACACATACACACACACACACAATTTTGATATGATGGAGAAGCTGTGAGTGATTCGGGGATAGCACTCTGTTTACAATTCTCTGTTTAATTTTGAAAAAAAAAATTATCTGCAGGTGTATATTCTCACATGCTTGCTCTGTGCTTAATTCCTTAGTCGTCTCCATCTTCTCCATTTTATGGCTCATAATAATATTAATTCATCACTTTGTTTCAGCGATACATACGTACGAGTGTGAATACGCCCAGCGGTGTACCCGAGGGGTGTGATTAGTAAGGCCCCAACTAGGCTGTATTGGATTACCTGCTCTGGTATCTGTCCTTGCATACCTACAAACTACCATGTGAGCTTTAGAGTAGCCAAACACTAATACTGTTGTGTTACAGCACATACACTCCTACGATGCTGGGTAGTTAGAATCCCTTTACATTCCTTCAAAGTTACTGCTCGGTGCCTTATAATACGAGTGTGGGTTCTTATCTTCGAAGTTCACAGCAAAACCATTACAATTGGCCCATGAATTATAAATAAAAGCTGCCTCAATTGTTAGAGGCAGGATAGATTACATAGGTAAGAACTGAAGGCAAATCATATATTCCTAAAAGTATGCAATACAAAAATGAACAAAATTATGCAAAATGAGAAAAGTTGATTAATTTCCTGTAATAGTTTGAACTAAAGGACTCGCACAGAAAACCCAATGCCTTTTTTGTAATCTTCACATATTTTTTTAAAGATTTTCAAGAACAGAGTTTACATTTGGCCTTAAGGGTATATCAAGCAGATAGGGTATATTGGAAATGGTTTCGAGGTTCTACAAAACGGAGATTCTTGAAATCCAACGCCTTTCCGGAGCTGGAGCGTTTGGCGGTACGAACTAAGTCCCCAATGAACTAAGTCCCCAAAACGAAAATGAACTAACCCCCCAAAATTGGGGATTTATTTCATAATGAAATAAATCCTCAATTTAGAAAATGAAATAAACCCCCAATGAAATGAAATAAATCCCCAAAATAAAAATGAACTAACTCCCCATTTTCTGGGGAGTTAGTTTATAATGAATTTATTCCGCATTTTTATGGAAAAGGTGAAGTAAGAATATAATCGGCGCCGATTATATTCTAACTTCACCTTTTTCCTTCTGTCCATGGAACCGCTGATTTTTTTTTCTAACTTCACCTCTTGCCTTCTGTACGTGGAACCCCACCTTTTTTGTGCAAATGAAATAGATACAAATAGAACATAATCGGTTACTTCTGTTACATGTTTGTTTCTCTTGTTTGTGAAGATTTTTTTCTAATCCTGTTCGATCCTCTTTACTTGTACATTGAACCACTTTAAGTTTTCCATTATGATTTTTCAGATCACACCTTCCGGATTTTCGGTACACCTGCAGAAAGTGCGAACTACTAGCTCTTTGGAAGGATTCAACTCCAAGCTCTCTAGCAAACTAGAGAAGCATGGTCGTTTTATTGAATTTTTGGAAATTATCCGCAATGAAGACTTCGCGGAATTTTTAATAATTTTGGTATTTAGTGAAAATGAACTAGCTCCCCAAAAATAGTTTTGGGGATCTATTTCGTTACTTGGAATTGGGGAGTTGGTTCATTATGAACTAACTCCCTAAATTTGAAACTGAAATAAATCCCCAAATAATGAACTAAGTCCCCAAAAATCGTTGTTGTTCCCTCCTGTATAAAATTTTGGGGGGTTAGTTCATTTTCGTTTTGGGGACTTAGTTCGTACCGCCGGAGCGTTTGGATTAATTTGACCGACATGACCAGCCAGGGCACTCGCTGTATTTTGATGCGCTTAACTACGGTCATGGAGTGTGGGACGCTTGTAATCCTTAACACAAAGCTCACCATAGATTTGGCAGAGGATTTTTCTGTCAACATCACACAGCACAGCTTCATCTTCTTTCGCAAGTACCTATTTTTCAGTGCCATAAAGACGTAGGGCTGAAATAAGAGTGTCGTAAAATGTGGTTTATGTTCGTCGTACACTGCCTGCTTGACTTCACGTAGCATTTATTTACCAGCACCATACTTTGCTTTATTTCAATGCTGACATCATTATTTCTATTGATGTCGGATCCGTGGTATATAAATTCTTCTACTACCTCGACGCTGTAATTGTGGGCCTTAGCAATGTCGCCTTTCTGTCGTCGCAACGTTTGCCTAGCACCACCAGACCCATCTTTGCAGATTCCTTCTCGATTTGGGAAAAGGCCGCTTAATTTTACCGACGAGGTCAATGCTGCCCGCATCCGTGAGGATGATGTGCCCTCAGGTGTTCGCTGTGCCGGTTATAAAATTGTTCAGCTTTTTCCAATATTTTCTCCATCAAAATGTTGTCGACGACCTGTTGTAGTGGCGAATTGCTCGGAGAGGTCGTTAGCTATTTGTACAGAAAGTCTAGTATCACTTAGAGTCACTCTACAAAGGCAAACGCATTTAATGGAATCTTATACGCAGATTTGATTTCCAACATTTTTTTCTCTTGTTGAAAAAAAGTAATGAATCGCATTGCTTTTCGTGGGTCTTTTCCACAATTTGTCGGAGTCAGAAGATCTGGTGAAGATTGTTTGTGACTTCTATGAAAACGTAAAAAATAAAAGCGGAAACCATGGCGCACCATCACAAAGGGACTACCTACGATGTGGTCGCAACACTCGGTTGATATCACAACTCCACGGGTAGGTAAAGTCTCCCTGCAATTTAGGTGATAAACCACAGCCACCACGAAACTCCGTTCCCAATTGTTCAGACTGTCACAGAACTGACCATCAGTTTATAATCTCCAGTTGGAGCCCAGAACACTTTGACTGGTAGCAAATTGTATGATTTCTGTACGTCATCTGCCAGACCATAGAGCCTTTAAGGTGATGTTTCCCATCTATTAACCTGTGAGTTATTATGTGGTCCAATTGATCAACAATGCAAACAATACAAATTATTGTCACTCAGTCGAGTTTGTAATGTATGCAAATTAACCGATACAACTATTTTGAATTTTACACGCCAACGCCTTTATTTAAAACATTTTCATCAAATCAATTCTCGATTCTCACGACTGGACAACAATTCAGCCAATAGTTACTGAGTCATGTATGTGTGTAGTATTTTGGCAAGTAATTTATCTTTGTCTACACTAAATGATTTAGTTTGCATACAAATTCAATTTATTTCAATCAATACCAGAGGCATAAATCATAGCAATGGGAAACTAAAGTTAAGCTGGTGCGAAAATAAATAAAACAGTTGCCGAAAGGCGTTATTAATGTACGCCTAAAGGTATTCACAAATCTATAAAAATAATAAGACTTAAGACTTTAAAACACTTTGAAGATGAAACTTGTGGAATAAAGTTTTTCGCGTTGCATCCACCCCATAGTTTCTAAAAAACGAAATTTTGTTCACTTCGCTCCTAAATGAGAATTCGAAAAGAAGCAGTTGTTTGTTTCACTATTTTCGTAAATAATTACCGTATCTATTCGACAGCAAAAAAAAATGGAACACATTGATATGAATTATGAAAAAAATGATGATTTACAAAAGAACCATTTTCAAAGAATGTAATTTCTTTGACAATAACAAATGTTAGGTACTTCAGGATGAATGTGTGAGGATATTAACCAGAATTCACGAGTTACGACTGTGGTTTTGACAGAACAATAGCAGGAAGACAGTTTGACATCTTCAAGATTTCCCAATTGAAAAAAAAACACTATTTGATCACCTTCATCAGAGTTAGTGTTTATTATTCACTCAGTTTGTCTGGGTGTTTGTTTGACACCCAGTGAGCATTTAATGAAACATCGAATCTAAAATTAAAAAATGTAATTATTGTCTTTCGATAAATTCTAAGATTGCACAGTGCAACTTTTTTGGGACATCGTCTCTGGCATACGTTTTGTCGATGACGGCTGAAAGTCCATCCCAATACTTGATTTTTCGCATAATATTTACATTTTGCCAATTTGACTCAAGTTTTGAGTTATCGCAACGTAAAATTTTTGGTTCAAAGTAGTTTTTTGGTACTTTCAAACGGTCTATTATATTCTACGTTACAGCTGAAAAACTTTCTATGAAGCACTAAAAGTAATTAACGAACATCAGTATCGCACTGACAACGTGGAAAAATGAAATTATAACAACGAAACATAGACGACGATGTGTAAACTCGTTAATATCCAATAAATCTGATATAATAAATATTTTTATCCAAAACGTCCTCAAAGTAATGCTGAAGGCAAGCATGCTACCAGAAAGGCTTAATTGAATTAATGAAGCTTCTTCCTTAATGGAAATATTCCAAAAATACCAAAACTATAGGTTCTTTTTAAATTTCTTATATAAGATAGCATTAATTTAAATTATATTTGCAGTTTGACAAAGCTTTCTGAGTTGTTTTCGAGACTCGTTTGGGAGTCCTTGCTGTTTGGCCGGAACATTTATGCCAAAAAATTATATTAAAGAAAGGGAATTGCAAGGATGTGTTGGAAATTTAGGTAATGTCGGGAAAATTTGTGCTAAAATTTATTGAATTATTTAAACTAACCAGTAACATTATTTTTTTTATTTAATATTTTTAGAAGCGTCTTAAGTTGAACTTATGTGGTTCATTCACATAAGGCAAATCCTTGTGCGGATAACAGGAGCAAAAATTGTATAATTAAACTAGCAAATTCCCGCTACTTCGTAAGCGTACATTTTCCTCCCCATGTTTTCAAAAAAGGCTTTATAGCGACTCACAAACTTTATCGCCCTTTTCAAATTTTTAGCGGTAGATATTAATTTGAAATACATGTCCACACTTTTTTAATTTTCCCTATTTTGGTACCTTTTTCTACTTTTTTTGTTCCCTTTTTTCATTCGTTCACTTTTTTTATTAGATTACTTCATTTATATTATATCAGTTTCGGAAGATTTTCCCTTTTTCATTACTTAAAATTTTTGTCTCATTTCTGCCGACAACAAATTTCACACACATTTATATTTTTTGCCTTTTGTACCTTTTTTATTCAGTTTTGGCCATTTTTTTGACCCTTCTCCACTTGTTTTTGCCTACAATCTGTTTCACTCGTTTTTAATGTTTTTCTCACTTTTAATCCCATCTTGGCCCCTTTTTCGTCCCCCCTCTAACTCATTTCCACCTATCTCATTTATATTATACCAGTTTTGGGCCTGTTTTGGCCACTTTTCCATTACATACAATTTTGGAGCAAATCCTATGGATTAAAATGTTTTTTCACAGATTTTTGTTTTTCCACTTCTGTACTTTTTTTTATCCCATTTTGGTACGTTTTTGTCACTTTTCGATGCTCATCTGCTGGTGTTAACCTCAACTCTGACACATTGACACATGCCTTATTCCACCCATCGCATTTACCGGACGGTTGTTTCAAGAAAATATACGACAGCTGGATAAAAACACTTTTCCAGTTGAGAATTCGGTCATGAATGAAAAAGAATTCCCATTTTAAAAAATTCCTGCCAAAAAATTTGCCCCAACCGCAAACATTAACTTATTTGTAGATTATGAATATATGTTTGTTTCCTATGAAATTAACATGTGATAATTTCATTGTTTGCCTCGAAAAATATTCTTCGTTGGAAGCACAATTTTCTTACTAACCCGGATGTATATTCGTGTTTCCCCCCAATCACGCTTACACTCACATAGGATCTCACAAATTCTTCCTTGCAAAAGTGGGTGAGGACAGGCGTAACAACAAATTTTGCAAAATTCTTGAAGTATTGGAATTGCAATTCTGTGTTGTTGGAGCATTTCAAAAGAAGGATTGATTCACTATTGAGCTTTGTGACACACACCATCGAAACAAATTCAACTGAATGGTGAATGAAAGGGCGGGCAGTCATCGAAATGTCGTTTGGAGAAATATCGTTTTCCAGTACGCAAATCCTTATTGGAATGGACTTCAATGAATTTAATTTTAGTACAACATCGACAATATACAATTCAGTTCATAAAAACACAATGTGTACAAGTATGATTTCTGACGTCGGAATAAACACGGCTTAAGTTTAGACCGGCTGAATTTTATTTCATTATGGTTGCGTGCGGAGTTTAAACCAATAATTTCCTTGGAATGTACATTTTCATGCAAGTAGGTGTTATTATGATTGATGATAACTAGATATGGATAAATATGGGTTTTCTTCAACACTTTGGGCTACAGCAGCAATATTCTCAGTTTTTCTTGAGCGACGTGCCCGGGTTTTAGTGTTCACATCACTAACTTGTTCCAACAGCTCGAATTTATCCTCCAATTTATGTATTGCAATCCGACAAGGTGCTTCACGACGACCCAAAAATGCTTTAGTTTTGCGAACTGTGTGTCTGCAAGATTTTCACCATTTTTGTAGTGAACTTTAATAATTTCAATGCGTTGTTGATGGGTGCATCGTTCCATTTTTAGTACTGGCGTAGTTTCTACTTGTTAAATATCAAAGAATAAATGTTTCAAAAGTGACAGCTACCGAAATACCGGGTGAATAAAAATCACACCTCTTGTTGGAAAACCCTTTACAATATGAATCCATGAGTGCTGATATTTCGGTGAAGGGGAGAACTCGAAACGAAGAGTTGGATCTGACATCTGACCATCGGCTGAGAATGCTGCTTTGTCTTGAAATTATTTTGTGAGTCAAGATATAAAATATATTAAAACCACACAATGGTTTCCATATATATGTCAACCTAATTCTTTCCATATTCTGAGTTTTTGTGATGAAATATTTTCTATTAAAAGAAGAGACGTTGATTCCTTCACAAACAAGAGATTGGAGGCAACGGTGTGTTTGTTTAACAAACCGTTTTAATGTTATTAAAATCAAACTAACACACACATATGCCGACTCACACATAGATACGCTGTCTTAGAATTTCCCAAAATCCAACAAGAACAATCAAAAATTTAATGAGTTTTTCGCTAAAATGAAATTTGCGGCGACGCAATAAATTGTGGGTCAATTTCATTTACATTATGTGCCAACACACAAAAATCTCTTATGTCTGAAATATGCAGAAAATACCAAAAAAAAATTTGACAAGCATTGTCTGGAATGGTTTTCCAGAAAATGTGTACAACGCTATTCTTTAGAGTACTTCCTAAAGGTTTGTGTTATAACCTTTAAAAATGAAAAATGCAGAAGGTGTAAGCTTGACAGGGCAGAAAGAAGAGCCTTTAGTAATTGGACGCTAGACCCCGAGCTTTAAGCAAATTCCTATCGCTATTTTACCAGTAGTTTAGAAGTCAATAAAAAGGCGTGGATGAACAGAGATTTGATAAATGAGTGGTTGAAACAATTGGATCAACAAATGGGGAGGGAAAAGAGAAAGATAGCTCTATTTTCAAAAAATTCAGCCTCTCAACTGTTTTCATAATGCTGGTTTTAATGAAAACATTGACAAATCTGTCGAGTTAGACGACGAAGACGATATATTAATTACTAATAGAAGACTATGGATCAATTTCTACTGAAGAATATCTCTGCATTGATCAAAGTGTTAATACCGAGGAAACCAGCATAACAGTTGAGATCGAAAATACGGACTGTGATATTCCGCCAGAAGATTGGATAGAAGTACCTAACAAAGTGACAACAATTTATGAAGCTTTAAAGTACCTCCATAATGTATAAAAAAATTTGAAATGAACTTATGTGTAGACCACTTGGATTAATTCGAGCCCGAATAAATACTTGAAATTATCGGAAACTGGGAGTGATTTAAGGAAAATTTAGATAAACGGTTGATATCACACCATTCTTGTTGTAAGAATTTTAAATTTATAATAGGATGAGTTCGAAATGGATTGGATTACATTTCCATCCGGTCTCAGTTTCCTCTCTCAAAAATAGTTCTACTTTTCCTAATAAATATTTAACTACACTCAAATACATCGGCAGCCATATTCAATGATTTATTCTCCAATCATTGGTTTATTATGTGCTTTTGTCTTCCGTAATTAAACGAGAACTGTTGTTTACTTGCGCAGAGTCCGAAAAACGACAAGCAGTGAAGCAAATATTATTTAACTAAATGAATTATTTTATTCTTATTATAAGAATTTTCGTACCTACTATCTAAACTATCCGATTTCTTCTTGTTATAAAAATAATAAACTACGAATCGTACTTATTTTTTTAACTGCCACAATTACAAAGCCATTTACAAGATCGTGTTGTTGTTAAAAATCAAACAAATTTGAGTGAAAAAACTGTACATAATTTTTTCTCCAAGAATAAAAATTAACCTACTCTAGTATTAATTGATTTTATATACTTTTTTTGTAAACGGTATGAATGGTTTTTGGTTTCGGACGTTAAATAAACTGCCACACGAAATGTACATAATTTTGTTTATTTCATCTCTCAAAAGTGGACACCTCCCTATAACGGACAAATGTAGGCCTACCGTGACTTTACACTGTTGAGAGATTTTACGATATTTGGATATTGGCAGTCTCAATTAATTTGAAAATGTTCCAGTCAGGATGTTAATATTTTCGGCATAACTCCGTGGTTGAAGATACGGTTCCCAACTTGGACATACGTATGGAGCAGGGAATGGCCTATAATGATGAGGCCTATTCTGGAATTGTTACGAATTTTTGGCAGTGATTTCGCAGGACCGATGAAAAGACGAAGTCTAAGAAGATCTATGGAAATTGTGTATACCGGACTAAAGGCTAAAACATAACACTGAAGTTTGTGGAATACTTCTTACGTGCAGTTAACCATCTACTATCTCAATGCATGACTGGATATATCAATATCAATCTGGACATGGATATACATATAGTCGAATAATTTAGAGGCACATTATGCCTGCTGCCGAGATTACACCTTAGGCCTGTTTTCCAATGTTTACTTTATTTACACTAAACTGCTCTAATTTTGTATGTACTGTCGGTATTCTTGGACACTTCTGTGGTTGTAATACAACTTCCTCCCTATTTATACATCGGTTCAGCGGCTTTCGACGTCACTTTAAAGCAGTTTTCTTCACAAAGAGAAGATCTCTCAAAACGAAAAATTAAAACGAAGCGTATGGATTCTTTTTATGAATGAACAATATGAACAATTTCTTTAGTTTTTGATAGGAAAATAAAACGAAAGTAGCTTTTCAGGAATTATAAAAGAAATAACAGTAATGCATAAACGATACTTAAATTAGAAGATAATGTAATAAAGATTAGCGATACAGTTGTTTTGGGAAAAAGAAATACCAGCTACATAAAATGCATTCTGACTGAGCTCGCGAATGGAACGACAAAAGTACGAACTCAAGGATGCCGTACTCGATGAGATGGGATTGTACAGCATTCCCAAGCTAGTTAATGAATAACATTCACTGTGTAAACCCAAAACACAACAATCACAATAGAACAGGTAATTATCACGAGTCTTCAAATAAATTTAACTAACATGCGCACACACATCTCAGTGAGGAATGACTCAAATCGGTAAGAATTCATGCAACTTCAGTCCATAGAATGAACCCCCACCAGTGGCTGAATGGAATTATGATGCTCATGTCGTGGCATTTGCATTCAATTCAAAATAAATAGTGGAGAAATAGATTAGAAAAAGTCACAACCTGTGTTTTCTACAAACAAAAAACTAAGACAAAACCAAACACAACATGGAAATGTGGGAAAATACGAAAACCCAAAAATGACACATCAGACGACCAAAGAATGACTCCGTCAACATCAGCATGTTCATCATAGATTCATAAAAGTGGAAAAAACAACAAATACACACACACAGTGGCAACAAATATTGTTCGTAGATAACACAATGTCACAGGGTACCGAACAGCGAGTCAGTACATCATGCACTGGCATTATGCACTGAAACACATACACACACATGCATGTGTATGGGTGTGGAAGAGAAGGAACGTGATGCGACATATGCGACATTCCTTTTGACGTCAAGAGAACATGATGATTGGCAAATTCCGAAATTCTCGAAACGCGTTAATTAACCAAAGTCGAAATCTCACACGTACCTCGAGACACCCCTCGATGATATGACCATTTAAGAAAAATAAATCGAAACTGAAGGAGGACGACAACAAGCGAGACGGACCGTCAAGATGGCAGTACACACCAGCCAAACGCATACACTCATACAGCACATGCAGCAGCAGTATATGCAGCATCATCGACATTGTCGTTATCATGGCCAAGAGCAGTAGCGACTTTCTTTCCTTATACAAAATGCTGCTTCTTCTTAAATTCTCTGTGTCTGACGTCAGCGATACACTGATGGGCATAAATATTTGGACAGCAATTATTTGATTAGGAGGCAGTGTTCAAAGTGGTTATCGCTCATCTGTTGCATAAACTAATTCAACACATTGTAAGGCACCAGATGAATTATGACAGAACTAGTGACAAATCACCCTATACAATGGCATATGTGTGCTTTATTGCGTGTTGGATTGATTCTGGCGAAATGTCCGAAAATTCATGTCTCTGCAAAAAACTACGTTACCACAAGTGTGTTTAGATGTTACAACGTCTCTTGCTCCTCCTGCGGAGATATGAAAATGCTAGGCAGGTCATTTTGGATTTCTTGTGGGATACTGGTACTCTACCAGTATCTGATACCAGGAACAATAGAAATTAAGTGTTGTGGAAATATTGCTTAAAAAAGGGAAGGTCCAATGCACCCAAGTCCCCTGTATGGTTATAAAAAGTGTTTCTTTAGATAAAAGGAGTTTCTTTAGATCCTATCGTCCAAATTATAAACTCCTTATTCCTATGCTACATTTAAGTAAATATTTAATAAAATTTCAAAGACATTAAATTAATTAACAGCCAGTTTTCATAAAACGCATTCCTCGGAGACGAATGAAAACGTCTGTAGACGAAAAGAAAACTAATAGGGTTATTGTAAATTAGACGAATTCGATTGCCAACGCATACAGAATGTATTACAACAAAACCACAAATTGTTTTTCGTTTGTTGTGTCAATCGTTTTATTATTTTATTTTTTATATTATAGCAAAAATGGAAAATTTTGTTTGAAAAATTTTCAATTCAATATTTTTTAAGTAAATGTCAGAATAAAACATTCTTATGAAATGGTTTTTCATTAACGCATTAAAACTTTTTGATTTATTTAATTTTAAAAAATTATTGATTTTCTCCAGAGACTGTCTAGCAAATATATATTTTTATTATTTATTTAATGCAAATATAATTTACAAAAAATAATAATTAATTAACATTAATTAATTAATTAATAATTAATTAATTAATTAACAGGATCCCCCGGTTTAATTTCACAGATCGTTTTCCAAAATTCTAATAAATACATTTTTCAATCCGTAAACATTTTTTAGGTTCAAATGTCAACTATATACAGTACATGCTATAATAATTTAAAAAATGTGAGCCCATACCTCCGTATGTTACAGTAACAAAATGCCATTTTTGGCATAAATCCATATCTACGGATATTTACAGTCCTTACATAAATATTCTTGCATAATTTGTGACTTCCAAATATCCACAAATAAAATATAATTTATTATTATAAATTTGTATCATCTTGTATACCAAAAGAAAGAAAAAAGACGTTGAAAAATCATCAACGCTTGTGATAAAATGTAATGAGTTGTGTTATCAACTTATCCGTGAACGCTCGTTAACAAAATAAGGGAAATTCAAGCAAACCGTGTTGACAAATTCGGAACATCTTTGACGATTTGGCCACATCCGTGCAATGATAGACTTTCGTGTCCATATGTTATCAGTTCATGACCGTTTGGACATACTTTTTCTATCACTGTATCGATTTTAATTCTCCCATTTACATCCTTTACAGACAGAACCACAATCAAAACCAGGTCCAAGTTGCCTTTCTCATTTAAAATGTGATCTATTCTTTCTTTTGCGTACTTAATTTTACGTGGTCTGCAAATTTTGATAGACTTTGGCGTGCGATTAAACCAAGTATCTTTGCCCAAACTGTCTGCTAATTTAAGTGAAATCAAAGATAAGACGAAGAACGATTGATCCAAGATATCTGATTCCCCTGTTTCGAATCTTTGCTTGTATAAATATGCTAATTGCACATGAGTAATATCTCGAAATTTATTAAAAACTGCCGGTTCCATTAAAATTATGCGCTCACTAAATTTTGTAACTGTACCTGGAAATTTCTTTCTGAAATAACTATTTCAGAAGGACTACACTCCAGTTTCGCCTCAAGTAATTTCTTAAATTTTTAATAAATGCTGCAGCTTTGGTTTTTATTCATCCGGCTTATTTTGCAATATTGTACAGGGTTTTCCAACAAGAGGTGTTATTTTGATATTCAAAGAAAAATGGAATTTATTGAGATAAATGTTCCGAAGTTTTGTTTCATAATAAAGAGGAGAAGGTATGCCGTTAATAATGAAAAACAACATCAGACAAATTTCCACCACCGCCACTCTTACAGGACCATTTCTATTTTATAAAATTTGAGTCTTGAATCGACGCTGGGCTGTTGGCGTAGACCTTATCTTTCACGTGGCCCCAAAGGAAGAAGTCGCAAAGTGTTAAATCTCAAGATCTCGGTGGCCAATTGTGATCACCTCTTCGAGAGATAACACAGTATGGAAACTTTATAGTTTTGCGAACTGCGACTGCAAGATTTTCACCATTTTTGTAGTGATTTTTTATTATTTTAATGCATTGTTGAAGAGTGTATCGTTCCATTTTTAGTAATAGCGTAGTATCTATTTGTTAAATGTCAAAGAATAAATGTTTCAAAGGTGACAGCTACCGAAATACCGGGTGATTCAAAATAAAACCTGTTGTTAGAGAACCCTGTACTTAACCCATATGCTTACAAAAACGGATGAGCCTCTATGGAATTCGAAAAAAAATGTTGGAGACCCTAAAATACATAGATGTAAAATACCACACCACGAATACACGAAATAACAGAGAAAACATAATACAATTATGCTTTTTGGTACACTTTTTTATAACTCTTTCCGGCGCGGTGGTATGAAAACTATACCACTTATCTAATTCATTTTCCTACATTCTGTGTGCAATGGTATATGGTGGTGGTATAAAAATCATACCACATCCTTGCGCGAAATCCTGTAAGGAAATATTTTTTTTTTTTAACATTTTTTTCAATAAATTACTTCTATAAATAAAAGCAAATAAAAATTTTCTTTAATTTTTGCCGATTTTATATAGTGCGCCGGAAAGAGATAAACTGCATACATTGGATTTCCATACTTTACAATTTTAATAAAATTTTCAATTCACAGATTGCCTGTAAAAGGTCTTGCCAATTTATACTTTACAAGAATTGCTTACAAACACGTGATTTCACTACTATCTTTGATCGCATGTCCAGTGTGCGGTTTGTTTACTAGATCATAAGTTGGAGGCTTTTGGTCAACTTAATATGATTATGGATCACTGTGCGTCGTACATTATTAATTGAAAGGAAATATATGAGTGATAACCCCCACATGACAATGAAACCATCGACCTTCTATTGATGTTGGATGCAGTTCCTTTGTCTATACGCGTAATATCTCAATCGAAATACTCGCATTCATTTCAGAGCTTGTTGCCGATGGAAATAAGTTTCTCAAGTTAGGTTAACGTAAAATACGCACCCAATGTCAATACTTATGTTTGCCAGTGTATGTACGATGGCGATGATGAGGACATTGGTGGTGGATGTGGAGGCTACAAAGGCCACTCGAGATTATGACAAAGTCAATGACGTTGTTTTTGTCATTATTATCACCAGTGGTCGTGCCGTCTACCTGTCGTGTCCCGTGCGTCAAAGCATCCGTTGGAGCAGAGCACACACATACACAAGGACATCTGTGATAATCATCAGCGTTAACAAAAGTCACCGCAGCAAAATAACCATCGATAAGCGTGTACCTTTGACTCTGTCGACGTATGTGTGTCCGTCGGCCTAATCGTTAGACAGAGTGGACAGTTGCCCAGGGGCCGCAATAATAGTGACCCTAAAAGCAATATTACAAACAACATTTAACACAAGAGTTTCGCTGAGATTTGAACCAATAATTTCTGTAAATCTGTGTTGATTTAGTTACTACAGAAATAATTCCGATTCTTAATCCCAATCAAGATTTAAAATTTGGGGCGCAGTCACATTTGGTATGAGGGGCCCGACGGATGTCTACTCCGACTCTGCACATGAGTGTGTGCGAATGAGGAAAGATTCCAGCGAGATGTGAAGTCAAAAATTGTTTGTTGTCTAGAGTTGAACACAATGGAAACGGGGAGCTTTTCAAGTCTACGGTGGCACTCTTATCTCTCGCACACATACACAAACAATAGGCGGTGTACATGTGGTTATGTGTCTAGTTGATAACCGAACATATGACAAAGAAACGTCTCAAAATTAATAAAGCAATTTTCAAAAGTCGTCGAAAGTATTTAAGAAATGCCTTTAATATAATTTCCCTGAAATATCTTTGACAGCATTCCACGTTACAATTATATGGCTATAATCCCTTATTGTGGTGTACTGAACACATGTTGACTTTGTCCTGTGGTTGTTTGCATTCCCAGGATTTTAAAGCCGACCTGAGTAACTTTGTGATGGTAGTGATATTTGTTCTGCCATCAACATAGACTATTTTCGTCCTACTGTCTGTCAGTCAGCGAGCTTGGTACACCTAACCGGTGTAAACAAATATATTTCGTTAAAACAGTGAAGGGGTGAAAATACCACCCACTTGAAGTACATAAATATGCTTATGTAGATAGATGCCGTCTGCCTGGGAATTGTCTCTGACGATGGTTATAAAATTGATTTATTTTTAATCTAACGACGTCCTTCGTGGAAAGGTCTCTATAAATTCGGCAAGACTTGCAGGTTTGATGTTATTTAGGTATCGTGTATTGTGATTTAATTCGGGTATGAATGGCTTTAATCGGACCATATATCGGACGCATGCACCTACACTAGAAAAATGTCCTTTGTAATATATTTTTTTTAATATAATGGCGTTATTCGTATATTACTTCGATATTATGAAAAAGTTTCATAAACATTTTTGGAATATACATATTTAATCAAATAGACGTGATCTTTTAATCTGTGTGACATTTTGTCATAAACATTTCTTCATTAACGTGGCGCATTTACAATGTTACAGACATAGATTTTAAAGGAAATTATATAAATCAGCGAACACGGTATTCACAAATAACTTCCGCAGTTGTAGTAGCAGCAGTGGCTGTGGAAGATATTGCTTAATGTTGTCGGCAGCCTTCGACGTTAGGATAGAGAGGACCTCTCTCGCTGATCGAATGTAAACAAGTTAGCAACGAGAGGGGTAAAGTACACTTGATAAATCTATTACTGTTCAATTTGGGGACGACAACAAGAGATCATTGCAGACGAAAAAGGCTATCAAGACACCGATGAGTTGAAAGCAGAAACAACTACTACTGACTTTCGAATACTCTCAAGATTATAACTTCTATTCGAAATCAATCATTAGATAAAATAAAAGTGGAGAAAAGAGATGCAATCTGTTCAATATTGAGCGGCAAGCAATTCACGTATCTTGTTGCAGCCACAAACACAAATAATGTGATTAGAAAAAAAAACAAAGAATAATATTAATATATATATATATATATATATCTTCTGAAAACTTATGATATAGTACAACTATTACAGGGTTCTCCAACAAGAGGTGTTATTTTGGTATTCAAAGAAATATGTAATTTTTGAGATAAATAATCGGATGTTTATTTCATAATAAAGAAGAAGGTGTGCCGTTAATAACGAAAAACAACTTAAGCCAAATGAAAACCACGCTTACAGGACCATATCCTTTTCATGAAATTTTCCATAACCAAATCCCAAAGTGGCTATCCTGTGTCCTCGATAGCCTCACTAATTCTATCTTCGAGGTCTTGAATCGAGCTGGGCTATTGGCTTAGACCTTATCCTTCACGTGACTCCAAAGGAAGAAGTCTACAGCAGCAATATTCTCAGTTGTGCTTGAGCGACGTGCACGGGTTTTATTCTTCACATCACTAACTTGTCCCAACAGCTCGACGACCCAAAAATGCTTTAGTTTTGCGAACTGTGACTGCAAGATTTTCACCATTTTTGTAGTGAATTGTGTATCGTTCCATTTGTAGTAATGGCGTAGTTTCTACTTGTCAGATGTCAAAGATTAAAAACTACCAAAATACCGGGTGATTCAAAGTACGATTTTTAACAAAAAGGGAAGACCTGTGAATACATCCTTAAATTAATTGAAAAAAAAGTACACAGAATTCATAAAACTACAGCCTTCTTCAACGCTGAGACCGAATTAGAACTTATACAAATTATTTAATGCAATATGTAACTTCTTAATAATTATTTCAATAAACTTGCAAAATCACTATAAACCTCATTATTTCAAACAAAATAACAAAACTTTTGATATTCAAAATAAAAAAAACATTGAATAAAATGTATGGAATAACTGGATAAGATACAATTTTTTTTGAGAATCGCTATTTTCGAAGTTTTCTGGGTATACAGCGACTGGTATGTGATAGAAGTCTTCCTGAAACACTAAATACATGTATATATATTTATGATTTCATCAAATCCCTATTTTCTGCATTTATTTCAAACTTCAATGGCTATTTTCTCAGTATTGCGATTTTGTGTCTTATCGTGTTTTTACAATAAGCCCTTCATATATTAAAGCAGAAAAGCCAGAATTGACTAAACTTCTCACTTCTCGTAGACATTTAAATTATTGTTAATTATTTATATTACTTTCACTGTTTCGCCAACAGAATTGTCGACATTGTTGGGTGCATCCAGGAAAATCATTTTTAGATCAATACTTGATTTGATACGGTTTACGGGTTTTATAATACATCTCACTTCAAAAGAAAATGTAAGGAATTTTTACATTAAAAAAAAAAAATTTATTACATTAAACTAAAGCAAACGACATTTTCTCCCTAACGTTTCCATTTGGAATTATCATTTATGGCCAAATGTCATTGCAGTTAGTTTTGCACGAAAACGAACAAAAGTCAACCTTATCTTTATTCCCAGAACAGATTTTACATTTTCAGAACTGCTCTACATTCATGCCTGTAACACCTGTTTCAATTAATGGTCCTTTTAAATTAAAATGGATACATTCTCCTGATGATTTAACCATTTGAACAACAAGCCGTTTTGGTCAGAGTTTGGTCGTGTTGTGACAACAATTTAGAAATATTCCACACATAATTCGATAGCGTTTAATATAATTTTAAAATGACAAAACTGGCTGAGCGTTGTCAACGCAAGTACATATGAATAAGTCTGTACGAATATATACTTCGTGATGCGACCAGACTGAAAATATTCTAGATACATACATATGTATGTATGTGTTTAGCACTCTTACTTGTTGCCTCTTACTTACTTTGCCGGAATGATAAGCCATTTTTTGTTGAGTATATGACAGCCAAATATACCAGTCATCGACATCGTCGATATTTTGGTAGCATTGGAACAGACATACTCGAACGCACCCACATATAATTGTAGCTAAGCACATATGACATACACTTTTTGCCCCGCCGTCACCTTTGCCCTCGCCAGCAAATGGGATTACTTCACAATTTAAGAAGAGTAGCATTGTGTCCCTTTTGCTGCTGTCATGTCGTGGCATGGATCCCTTCTGACAGAGTCATTCTCCACGTCACCGATAATACGGCTAATACAACAAATTTAATTTCAAATGGAATAGACACACACACACACAAAGACATCCGTGTGCACACATCTAGAACCACACACACACACACACATAGGGCAATATCTGTGGGCAACCATCTAAATGGAATGTAAAATCGATAAGAAGGGATATCTAAGCAAAACCGACAACAGAATGAACATAAGTATAAACAGAATATGAAACAATTGAATCCTAATAAATCTTGTTTGTGCACGTTTGCATACACTGAAGTCGTTCGCCCTCGGCCTCGTCCTCGCCATAATCGCCCCGTGTTCTGTTCGTCGGAAAAATGATGAATGTAAAATGGATCCATGGAGGAATTTCATAAAATTCATGTTTGAATGTTTCCACTTCACTTCACACCCGCCTCATCTGATGGTTTCAGTGGAATTTCAAAAGCGAAACATGTTTATGAATAAACGGCATTAGGAAGTAAGAAAAAGAAAATCCGAACGAATTTCGTCCATGTCGGAATATTCAATGTGTACAAGTTATTTTTAGTCTGTGGGAATTAAAGCGTATGACCTTTAAATTTACCCCCAAAAGGATAAGGTCGTCAGTAAGTGAAAATAAAAGTATTCGTCTAAGCTGGCACTAAGAGTGATTTTCCTGTTCTTAAAAAAAAACATCAACAGTAATTGGCTTAAAAAGAATTACCAGATTCCATTCCCGCCCAAACTTTGTTTTCTTCACTAGAGTTTTTCTAGAGATGGGACAATGAAAAACACTTACAAAATATCTCAAAACAGTTTGAACTAAAACATGGAATTTTCTGTTTATTTTATCAAATGTCCGACGTACTTTTTAGAGCCCACTCACACAACTATTGTGAGGAATGAAATATACACAGTAAGACGGATTATCCAAAGGTGTTCGCACCTAAAAGGAACCAGTATTTTGTCCCATTAACATTCCCTGTATCTTTTATCAATCCTTGGCCAGAGTCATTATTCTCGTAAATAACCTTTGTCACTGTTTAACACTCAGCCACACATTCTCTCTGTCTACTTAGTTCACGTGCTTGCCTCAATCTTTTTCAGATGGAACAAAATGCGGTTACTTGTTCTGAGCTTCCCGCTTGTTTCGCAATGGATGTTTAGTAAAATACGTAATTTGTAATTTTACACTTATTTGAATAATAGTGCAACTAGAATGTATCTGCTTAAATCATTACATTTTAAAATCTTTGTTCTCTTCATCAATAAATCGATTTACTTGTGTTAAGTCTTTGAATTTAAAATGTTTCATAAAAACTGCTCGCAACCAAACGTGCAGTTTTTTCAAATCGTGCCTTGGACATGAGCCAAGTTAGAGTTGCCAGCAATTTAGCTTTCCTTAATTTACATTTTCTATTTGGATTTAATACCAAACTTGTTCACAGGTACTTATACGAGCAAAAACTCATACAGATACTACAGAATTTTTCTAAATAGTAGAAACAAAAACCAACAATGGGAAACAAGTAATGACTTTTCATGCCTCTCAGAAGGACTTCTTGGTGCAAGTGATATGAGTAAGTCAAAACCCCACCGGATGTCACAATCAATATGCGGTGCACATTGGGACAAATATCGTCTGTGATATTAACTCTTTTGTTGGCGAGAAGGTCCCTGTGCAACTTTATGGTGTGAAAACTTTAAAACCCGCGAGAGAAACCATTTAACAGTCATTCCCAACATTAGGTCCAAAAAAATTGTGTACAGAAACGTCGTGAAAAATTCCAAAAGAAAAATCCTCCAGTTTCGTCTTCATCTTTCATTTTCTAGACGATTCCCATTCGTTCAACGTGATGCATCGCAGTCACATTTCTCTTGATTAAAAGACAGAATCTCCGAACGGGTAATCCGAATGCGTAGCCTCACAACTCTCCATTAACAATTCATAGATGTTGAAATGGCGAATCAATCAAATGTGTCGATCCAATAATCTATTTGTTTATATCAAACTGAGGAGGATATTGGAATCTTCATTAATAATTACACACAAATGTCGCTTTCTTCTAACCGCCTTCTGAATCCTCTTCAGCGTTCTACTGGAAACCTGATGACGTTCTTTTCAGAACAATGAAGTCTTGCCACTCACCGGATATTTCCAAGGCATCCGGCACTGTGCACTCATATCGAAACTTACTGCATTTGGTGTCGTGTCTCTATCATTTCGAGTTTTCTCAGCGACCTGCAATAAACATATATTGACCGGAGGAGTGCCACAAGTTTCTGTTCTCTCATTCTCTATTTCTTATTTTTACTGTGGATGATAGCAACCTCTGTCATTCACATTCATCTGATCGTCGGTCAAGTCCTCTGGAGGTCGGGGACAATAGGGGAACGATAATAGACTCAATCGACAGCAATTTGGCGAACATTTTTGAGTGGGGTCATATGAACTGAGTAGATTTTAATCTTGCGAGCATCCAGGACTGTTTATTGTTATACAAAACTTCCGCTCATCCAGAATTTTATGAATTATCTATTCAATTGTATTGAACATTTTAAAAATAGTTAGCGAAAACCCCACCTTTATTGGAGTAATATTTTGAACGATATTTCGAATTGTTCACCTAAATCTCAAATTGAAGAAACGCTTTGTGAAATATTTGTACTATGCCAGCGACATTTGTAGAGTGTTCCTCTCCCATTGTGCGGCGCTTTGGAAAAAATAGTCAAACTCAGTACGGTATCTTAAATTGGCATTTTGTGTGTTTTTGAAATCGACAAAGAATTGCGAATGTATTGATTTATGTTGAATAATTATTTACTTTTTTTTTTATTGGCAACGAACTTTTGCTACCAACTCAACTACTACTCAACAATCAGTAGCAGCAACAACAACAAGAGCGGTATGGAAAAAATACAAATCCCAATACATAAACAACAATCAATTTTTATATTCTCAAGTACCGAAAACAACAAACAGCTGTATGAGTGGAAGCTTAACTCCTTCGAACTAACAAAAAAAGATTGGAAGTGAGTGAGTCGATGGCGAAGATAGACGTAGGGTTAGAGACAGAGAGAGAGAGAGAGCGGGTACAGCAATTCCTGCCAAAGATTCAATTGTAAGCCATAAGCTTTTCCTGTTCTTTGAACTCCTTCATGCGCCCAATGCCGCAGTTGTGTTCCCCCATTTGTGCAAACAATTTCTACCTCTATTTGTTGGCTTTTTGTTTATTTGTATAAAGGCCAATCAAGAGCGGTCGGACGGACGGATGGACTGGCGGTCGGATCGAAGAGGCAATAGACAGACGAAACAAAAGAAAGCAAAAACCCATAAACACAACAAAAATATACACCAATATGGAACATAATAATCAATTGAAAAGCAGCCATAATCCGATTAAGGCTCCTTCAAAATCAATTATTTTACAATCTGAAAACACTTTGCAGCTTATTAAAAACTACCACCAGCTCCAACGGCTACACCAACGGCGGCACCGTCGTCATCCCTGCCGCCGCCGCCCGTGCATGATGCCCGTGCCTTTGCCTGAAAGATATGTTCTGGCCGGTTTAATGACTGCTCTGTAAACTTGTGAACTCGCATTGCACCATGGCTTCAGGTTGCCCACACCCTTTGCTTCGTGGCCTATTCACTTACGTTAAGGAAACCTTCAATGAAATATTTATTGAACAATTACAAGGCATGAAATGGTCAATGCATAGTTGAGTTTTTAATTGTGCAGTTGATTATGTAATTCATGCTTCGCTACGCGCATCTTGTTCTTTTTGCTACGCCGTAGTTTATATCCTCCTACATAGGGGCGGGCATCGTTTGCAACACCTCAAATTACCGTGTACCCTTGATGATTGAAAATTATATGATCACAAGAAAGCACGACAGCGGCCACAGAAAAAAATTGAGTAGGAACGTGAAATTTCGCATAATGACAGACATTACCAAATAGGAACAATCCGTAGGAAAAGAGTAAATGTATATAGGGTATAAATAGAGCGCACCTTTCTCTGGATACTCATCGATCATTATTTTTATTATTGATTGAGGCATGTTCATCTACAATAGTATTTAACTTAAACTACACTACAGAGATTTAGTTATGTACCAGATTTTACAGCCGTACATTTTGACGAATTTGACGCATGCTTCGAATAGGAGTATTTTTGTGGACAGCAGAAGCTTATTTGATTTCCGTACCCTGGGCATGGATGCGAGTGCTGCTTTCCACCAACATTGTTGATTTTCGTAATTGTCCCGGTTATCCATATCCATATCATTGATTACTAGTGACACAGACAGACCATTTGGCTGAATTTTTGGCAGCGACAGACAAAACCTGTGGTGGGAATCGAACCGACAACCCTACTCTGATAGCTACCAACTCGCCTACCAGCCGCTTACTTGAAGTTATTCTATGGCATTTTGTCTTCGTCGAGTTCACAATTAAAATTATGCATTTTTTTTTTTGGCAAGGATTGACATCTGGTTTTGCATGTCCATTGGCAATTTAGACGATGTCGTCGGTATAAGAGATATCAGCTAGTTTTCGATTCAGGTGTCAGTTAATCGCTATCGCATCCTCATTGACGGTTTGCAAGACGAAGTCGGGGGTTGCGATGAAGAGTAGTGGATAATGTGCACAGCCATGTTTCACTCCGCTATAGATAGAGAAGGAATCGCTTAATGTTCCCTAGTGTGACCCCTGGAAGCTGGTTTTTGCGATGAAAATTATCTTCTGCGGTTTTCCTACTGCTTTCAGGGCGAGCCAGATATATTCGCTTTTCGTTCATTGTGTACTGTGCAAAATGCGATTGAGAACGGAATTAATGTGTGGATTCTAGAACGGCGGAAATGGATCGATAGGCGATATATCAACACATGAAGTGATAAGGTCACAGTGTCTGTCGTGGTGTATGTCATGAAATATCTTTAAAAGCAAAAGTGGTAAACCGACTTCAAGTAACCTCACACAAACGCGTATATTTTAATTGCATAAGTAGTTCAGTATCAACATTAACCCATTCACTCCTTTCAAAATTTATCGAATGCCATACAGACCGAAGTACATGGCTTCAACACTGATTTGGTGCAAACTGATTCATTGGATATTTAGAAGTGTTACTTTGTTGGCCTTATTTATGGTCTTACCCCTTAGGGTTAGGGTATAAAACAAGACAAATTTGACCAAAGCGGGAATCGAATCGCTCGCACATGCTTCTGTCGACATCAAATTGCAAAGTATGTTCGGGTATTTTCTAGAACAAGTACTATAGACTTTGTCAAAGACCAATTTGTGCTCGAATTCTCAAAAGTGTCGAAAATAGAACAGTCAAGAATCTAAATGTATTCTCTAATGAATTCGTTCCGTTTGAAAATGTACTATCGTCAAATTGGGTTTCTGTAAAAAGAAATACTAACCCCCATATTCATAAAAATTTAAAAAACAGTTGATAAGAAAAATGTATGAAAATACAAAAACAATTTCCACACATTTTTCTTAACAAGGGTTTTTTAAATTTTTATGAATATGGGAGTCAAAATTCAAATTGAAATTTTTTTCTTCAAGTTTTCATAAAACGAATTCTTTAAAAATAGTAAAAATTGGATGCGTTATAATATGGGAATTAGGAATATCCTTCAGTTTTCTCTTATTTAAAAAAAAACAGAATGCCATTTGTTTTTTGTTGTTTATATGTATATTTCTTTCAATTGAACACATATACAACAAAAGTACTTAATTTCTTTGTTTAGTTTATTGCACATACTCAGTATAGTGATGTTTGTATTATTATTCTATCCGGAATTTTAGATATATGTTAGAGAATGGAGCCTACGGCCCTTCTTGGAAAACATCTTCTTTATGGCGCCGTCAATTTTAACGATTCATAACGAACGTTTTACGACAACCAGTCCAATAGTGAGATCTTATTCGTATAGGATTATGTTCTATATGTCGATATCTATAATATATCAAAAAATAAGAATTGAATAATGTCGGAAACCCATTTTATAACGATTCCAATATAGACGATTTGTAACGAACGACCAAATTCGTTTTATGACAACAGACGCTTAATTTATTTCCATCAACAAACGTTTTCGTTCGTTTAACAATTTAAAAAACATGTTAGTTAGTTAGTTAGTCTTTGCATTGCATATTGTTTTTTTTCGCAAATGGTACGCCGAAGGATATGCTATGATTCTCCTAAAGTTTCAATATAGTTGTATCCTTTTTGATGATGGTTTATTGTAAAGGGTGTTTTTTATTGAGGTATAGAACTTCGAATTGAAATAAAACACAAGAAAATCGTTTTAATGTCCATCAATTTGGCTTTATTGGAAGGATAATTTTATGCCATTAATGTTTAAATATGATTTCGGGCATGTGGCCGCCGCGGCTGGCTCGAATAAAGCCAATTCTACAGGTCCAATTTTCAACCACTTCTTGGAACCACAACTCATCCACATTCATGCCATCCGATTCGGGAACAAAATAGTCGGTTATCATGGCTCTATACCGGTCTCCATTAACGGTAACTGACTCTCCAGCATTATTTCGGAAGAAGTATGGCCCAATGACTCCACCAGCCCATAGAGCACACCAAACAGTCGGTTTTTGTGGATGTAATGGCATAAAATGGACGGAGCTTGCGGTGAACTTCGCGAACTGAACCATTACTTTCGAAATAAATTTGCACGATTTGCAAGCGTTGTTCTTTTGTCAACCTGTTCATGATGAAATGGCAAACCAAACTAAATATTAATCACTTGACAGCTGACAAAATGGCCGCCAGTTAAAAAAGTGATGCCAACTTAAAGTTCTATACCCCAATAAAAACACCCTTTATATGCTCAACTTCTTTCCAGTTGCGACCTGTAACATGGGCTCTGCTCTAGGGGAATGGGGTAGTGTTTTTGTATCCTTGGAGTCAAATACCTGCAATAAAAAAATGAATTTTTTTATGGATTACGTACACCGCTGTACGTATTCTAATAATAAACACAAATTTAATCTTTAATCATACAATTTTAAAACGACAATATTTGTAAGCAAAAACTTACCCTAATCTAACCCAACAAATAAGCGAAAAAATCTCAAAATCGATTAGTTTTGGAAACCTTTTGAAAGTAGTTTCCTTTAATCATATTTTCCTGTTTTGTAGGATTGTTCCGCTCGAGAAACATATCCAGACGTTTGAGATGAACAAGCTAAACATACAAATGTTGAATTAGTGAAGTTTGTATCCATATTTCGTTTCATTTCATCTGGATTCTGTTTCATGTATTTTACCTTCTTTCGTAAGTAGTTGGCCTATTCCAATAGAATTTTAAAATTGCTTTGTTCGCATTGCCTAACATGTCTGCATAACCTCATTTTCTGTTACTCAAGATAGATTGAGGGGATTGGGGCGAAGTCACCTCAGGTGATAATTATTCGGTAAATATTGTTGATTTCGTTGAGTGTTTTCGACGTGTAATGTACATACAAAATAGTGAAGCGTGAAGAACTATTCGTTCGTGGTTCTACCTTTTTGTTTGACGCCATCTGAAAAGTGTGCAATTATATTAAAGTCATAAACACACATCAAATACACTAAACTTCTATATCCTGCAGCTTCATAAACAGGTGGCCCAGAAAAACTCTGGGTGCTGCTCTACAAAGACCAATACAAAATCTCAATTTTATTGGACAGCATGCCGGTAATTCATTTTTGTAAAGGATGTACAATTAGTCATTTTGTTTTATTAATATCCGTCAAATGGCCCCCACGGCTCTGATGACAGGTCATTACTCTTTTCATGTAATTTTCACAGAGATGTTTGCGAGCGAACTTTTAAAATCTTTGGTAATAGTTTTCCCAATTATAACACGTTGATCATTCGTAAAGCGCTCCATTTTTAATTGTAAGAATAAACATATGTAATAGCTACAAAATATCAGAGATGTCATTTGCACAAAAAACACACCAAATGTAAAAAGTGCACTCTTTCCGAGACAGCCTTTATTGCGTTTGTATTATGATTACAAAAATAAAGTTTGCATTTTGTTTGTATTCATTTGTTGCACATTGATCAGATATTACAAACAAAAAGAATTAAAACTAGGGCATAAACAATAAATAGTGGAGTTATTAATTAAAAATAATTTGTAGAAAACCATTCCAGTGCATGTAAACTTGTTCTCCAAACATATCTACAGAAATGTAAAAATTAAATTTAATAGAAAATATTCCGACTATAATGTGTGGATTATAAGATTCCAAACTGGCAGAGTTTTGGCCACTTGCTCGTTACATGTCCTTGGCAACTGGTTTCCTTCTGCCGGAGAAATCAGACAAGTCAATTTTTTTACGAGTTGATTCCTTAAAGTTAGGTTGTTATTGATTCTAGTTTAACTTGGCGTTAAGTTTCCCACGTGCACGGCTTCTTAACCTGTAAGGACTTTGAAGATGTATTTCTCGAAAATTTAAGACCCAATGAATTAAAGCAAAAGCAACGAAACAAACAAACCACTTTTCGTTGTTGAATATATTGTGGTGGTGGTGCTCGTGCCTCCGCAGCTGGTGCTGGTGGTGGATGTAAAAATAATCGCATTCTGTTGCTGACAACCCCCGGCGATGGACCGGTATAGAATCTGAATTCGTATCCTTGGAACAGTAAATACGTACATACACATACACTCGTAGACTCGGCAACATCCTAACGTACATACATACACCGCCATAGAAATGGTTACTTGAGTGGCGGATATTGTTTAACTTTCATTATAATCGAAATCAATTGTAGCCAAAGGAATTTGTGACGCAGAAAAAAGATGCTGTACTGTAGCGAAGATATACGGTGTTCTCAATGAAATATTACCTTCAATAACTTCATATTTATTTTTGGCCAAATAAATTGTGTGTATACCTCTGCCCCAGTTTCGAGCAAACAACTATGACTGACACTTTTGGATTGAAGGAAAGCGATTTCTTCGTTCATGTCGAGTACCTCTGTGCAAAAGCCAAATGCCGAAAAATGTATGAGAAAAGTGATGTGGAAAAGAGCAATAGTCGTGTATTTGAAAACAACTGGAGGTAAATAATAAACAAAACCGGAAATATATTATCTTTAATTATATATATACAATTTATTCCCCGAAAGGTTGTTAGGTCCTTCAATAGCACATGAGTATTTCCAGGATTGCGAAAGTGGCTTTAAAGAAGACAAACATTATGTAAAGATATAATTTCCTTATGCTCTTTATAGAGTACAGTTGAACTTCGATTAACCGTGACTCTATTAACCTTGATTATCTATTAACTGTGATGCTGAGAGGTGATTTTTTACCTCTATTAACCGTGATTTACCTCTATTATCCGTGATGCACATGTCCATCTGACGCACAGAGGGGTATTTTAACGATCTGGGCGGCCAAAATTATTTGAAGTAAATTTATGAAGCAGAATGTTAAAAAATTGCTCGGTGAGGCGTAAAAAAATAATTGGATAACATTTGGGGGGTAGAGGGGATCTTTTACAGCATTTGGAAGATAATACCTCAAATTTTTCAAGTTGAAAATGCTGGATATGAAATAAATGTTTACTAAATGTATTATGTGTAATAAATGTATTTCGTTTATTTTAAACGTTATATATTTATTTATAAATAAGCCGCAAACTCGAAATTTCACTCTCTTCTAAGGATTCAAGTAATTCTTGAAGATACTGCAGAAGTTGAGTGGACGTGTGGTTCAAAAGATCCTGTATTTATTTATTTATTTATTATTTACAATACAAAGTAAATTTATATTATAATTTTGGGTCCAAGGGTAAACCGGGTGACAAAGACCATTTGGCTTGATTTTTGCAGCGACAGACCAAAGCCTCTGGTGGGAATCGAACCCACAACCCCCACACTGATAGGCAAGCACGCTACCAACTCGCCTACCGGGGCGCTTAAAAGATCCTGTAATCTTATCTCAGCACAGGTAGCAGTAATTTTGAAAGCCCCCGGTGGAGGGTAACAATCTTTCTTAGCCTCTTGGAGATAGCTGTAGCAAGGGTAGTACTTACCGTGGCTCATCCTAACTACCTCGTACTGTTTTCTTGTATGATTGCCTTCAACGAACATAGAAAGGGCTTTTAATACTGGCAACCGTCCCGTGCATTTCGAGTTAGATTGACTCTGTTGGTAAGCCACTTTATATTTGTGTGCGCGATTTGGCGACGAAGTTATGTTTTTCAGTATTTCAGCAGCATTTCTCTCTCAGTCTGTGTCCAACTTGATTTGCGTGGCTGCAACCAACATATGTGTGTCGTTGGATTTGCGTAAATCCTCTGTTTTGCGTCTTTGGGTTCTTGCGGAGGACTCTTCGAAACGTTTAACTGGGCGCCCAGCACAACTAACAGCACTCGGTATCGAAAAATATCCCGTGATCCATGAATGATTATTTTTCATAAAATCTTTGGGTTTTCTTTGGGCTTTAAGCCATTTTGCTTTAAATTCCCCTTTTAATTTCCCAAAACTACTGGTTACTAAAGCTCGCTTTTCTTTAGAAAAATTACCCAATTGCAGCTCACTATTTTTGCTATCGTCAATGTTAGCGTTTATTTCAGACAGATTGCTTTTATCGGTAATTTTCAGAACGTCTCCACGAACTATGTACTTGATTTTTGAAGGACTTAAATTTGGAATAAATGTTTTTTTCAATATACAAAACAATATACAGTAAAGTAGCAGAAATTATGATATATTTTTCCGCAGAAGGTAAATGGCTATAAAACACAAAACCGCAAAAACCCGCAATTTTTTTTTTCCCATGTGCCCAATACAATGTTTAAGATTACATTTAATCACAGATTGAAGTGGTGGTGAGTGGTGGGGCATAACTTTTTGACCAGAGTTCGCTTTTGGTACCCATTGAAATTTACTAAAATACCATATTTTTCAATGCTGCTTTACTAGTAGGAATTTAAATTATAATTTTATTTAGCTAATTGGATTAAATAATATTTACCTGCTTTACAATTTTCCATTTTACTTATATGTTTCAACTGAATACAGCCTTCGCACAGCCTGCTTAAACTTTTACTTTACTTGAACGCAACAAAATAGTAAATGCACAATTAGCAACTAGAAACTTTGAAAGCGTGTAGAAAACGAATGTACGCAAAAAGGAATGAAAAAATAACGGAATCTAGTTAAGCATTCTATTCTCTTTACCCTAGAAACGGTAATTATTAAAAACATCGATTTTTGAAAAATCGAATTTTGGCCGCCCAGATTGGTAAAATACCTGTCTGTGTGACGGCTTGTTTTTTTTCGTATAATGCACACACATCTCTCATATTAAAATTCGGTGATTCCCCTTTTTCATGAAAGTGTAATTTTCATATCAAATTTCATATGTATTCCTTACATCATGCCACCGTCAAAACCGCGAAAAGAGCAAGAAAGGTTCTTTCAATTAAAGAAAAAATAGAGCTGATTAATGAATACTCAAAACGTAAAGTACCTTTTTAAATATTGTCTGAAATATATGGAGTTGGCGTTCAAATTGTATCCGATTTAATAAAAAACAAAGATCGGATTTTAAAATTTTGCTCCGATACTGATTCAATGCTTGGCCTTAAACACAGATACACACTAAAAACATCCGAAAATCCAAAAGTTGATTTCGCAACATATGAATGATTTCGGCAAGAAAGATTTAAGGGAACTCCAATTTCAGGTAAGTTAACTGAAATCGAGATATTGTATGAACTTAAACTGAAATTTGCTTTTGAACTTCAGGCGAAATGATTGTCGAAAAGGCAAAAATGTTCCATTTGAAGTTAATCATGAATTCAGAGTGCACTTATTCATTTTGTTGGTTGGATAAATTCAAAAAACGTCATGGAATCCGTCGACTGAAATCTACGGGAGAAAAGGAGTGTGGTGATTATGAGTCTGCTACGATGTTTGTGGACGACTTGGATGAAATCATTAAAAACGAACCACTTACAACTGAACAGATCTACAATGCAGACCGAACGCCTACATTGGCTGAGGCAATAGAGGCTACACGCTAAAAAATACGTCTTTTTTTTTTTGTTTAAAAGTAAAGCTTATTTCCATCTACACAAAGCTTATTTGGATATAAATATAACTCATTTGCTATAATTATTACGTATTTCTGTATAAGCAATAACGTGTTTGGAAAAAACAGACAACGAACTTATTAAATTCAACAAATTCAACATTTGAGTGCGAATAAGTGTGTATTTGCAACTGTTTTCGAAAAATTTTTTTTTGGCATTTTCGCTCTTTAAAATATAAGCAATACCGAGAGAATGAGGTCGATTGTTGTATAGAAATTCACAAATTAAAATTGAGTGTGTAGTAGTATTTTGTTAGGTTTTTTAGAAAACTATAATTGTCCAAGTTGTATTTCAGAAACAGATAAAATGCAAATATATCGCATACAAACTCATTTGTTGGAAGAACAATCAAAAGCTAAAAACATAAGACAGACTTCTATAAAAGATTTTTTTAAATAAATGTATGTATTCCTAGAGATATGATAAGTTGTTTATAGACGCAGATTTACATGTTTTTGTTAAAAATAAATCAAATTAATAAAATGTATTCATGTACAATTTTACCTCTTTTAACCGTGATTTTCGGTTATCCATGATTAGCCCGGTCCCGAGCATCACGGTTAATCGAAGTTCAACTGTATTAATTTAATTTCAGCAGAACTATTTTTGGGTGCAAAATATAAATTTTAAAACTGAAGATAGACGTGAGATCACGAAGGGGATACAAAAATTACATTTTTAACATGTGCAAATTATTTTCGATTCATAATATAACACAACTATTTTTCGTATGTAAACATGTATAAGGATATATCCACAGTTACAGGTTTAAATGTTCAGCTACGCGAGGATCAGTAACGCGGACCGGGTCAGATAAGTCAACATTTTTCTAGGTAGGGCGAAGTCTACCGGGTCAGCTAGTGAGTAATAAAATTCATTCTGTAAACATTGTCAAACAATGCATTCTTTGGACACATTAAAATAATTATTCTTTTCCTATAACATCTCCCGTGTTGCGGATAATGTATTCTGGAATCAAAATATTGTACAAGCTCTAATACATAGCTTGTCGATTCCCTTTTTCTCTGGGTACCACAAACTACTGATGGACATGAGTTTCTACAGCTGTAATATGGTTCGCTTCTTTAGGAGCAGTGAGGTGCTTCTAAAGATCTTTAAAGACAATCAGCGATAAACAACCGTTATATCTTAAATTAAAGAAGTCCGGACCAGGTGTAATTGCTGTTACGAAATGTTAGCCAGGGGTATTCTCCAAATACTTACAGGAGATGACATTGAATTACAGAAATGTTGATAACTTTTATACTGAAAATAATGTAACTCGTATTCCGATGGTCTGTGCCTTCGTGGAATATTAAGAGAAATAAGTCATTAACGATATGAACAGTACATGTGGTTCAAATCGAAGCAGACTTTTTGTTTTACATACCATAAACTGAACGTTTTAAACTTGAATTTGTATAAGACTGAATAAAATTTTATTATTTTCAATAAAAAGCCGAGTTGTAATTCACAAAAACTCGAAAAGTCTAAAAATCGACTTTTTAAATTTCTGAAAAGTAAAAAGGTCGAAAAGTCCACTTTTGGTTGCAACTATATAAACCTATTTTGTGGTCAAGCCAGAAGGCATATGGCGCTTTGTTATATGTTTATATTTTTAATTTTTAATATTTTGGTTTTAAGAGCGTTGGAATTTTTTTTATCGAATTTTTATTAAAATACGAGATTCGAATAAACAGAGTTTTCTAACTAGAGGTGTTATTTTTGGTATTCAAAGAAAAATATAATTTTTTGAGATAAATGATCAAATCTTTATTTCAAAATAAACAGGAAGGTATACCGTTAATAATAAAAAAACAACATCAGCCATATGTCCACCACGACCACCTTACAGGACCATATCCTTTTTACGCAATTTTCCATAGCCAAATGGCAAAGTGGCTGCCCTATGTCCTCGATAGCCTCACGAATTCTATCTTTGAGGTCTTGAATCGACTCTGGGCTGTTGGCGTAGACCTTATCTTTCACGTGGTCCCAAAGGTAGAAGGTGTTATATCACAAGATCTCGGTGGCCAATAGTGATCACCTCTTCGAGAGATAACAAGGTCCGGAAACTTTTTCCGTAATAGAGCAATGGTTTCGTTGCTTGTGTGACACGTAGCGCCGTCTTGTTGAATGTAAACGTTGTCCAGATCAATATCATCCAACTGCGACCATAAAAACTTAATCATCTCTCGATAGCGCAATCCATTCACCGTAACTGTTGATCCAACCTCATTTTCGCAAAAGAAGGGTCCAATGACCCCGCCGGACTATAAAACAAACCAAACAGTCACACGTTGAGGATGGAGAGGCTTCTCAACAACAAACTCTTGGCTTTTCCGAGCCCCAGATGCAACAATTTCGCTGGTTGACGTAGCCAGGTGAGGTGGAAATGGAATATTTCAGTCAAGATGATTTTTCGATGGAATTCCGGATCATTTTCATGCATTTCCAGGACCCAATCTGCAAATACACGACGTAGTTTTGTTAACTGAACTTTATAAGCACAATACGGTGTAATGACATTTGTGGAATGCCCAATTCCAAATAACGACGAGTAATGGACAAATATGGGTTTTCTTCAACACTTTGGGCTACAGCAGCAATATTCTCAGTTGTTCTTGAGCGATGTGCACGGGATTTATTCTTCACATCACTAACTTGTCCCAACAGCTCGAATTTGTCCACCAATTTCTGTATTGCGGTCCGACGACCCAAAAATGCTTTAGTTTTGAGAACTGTCACTGCAAGATATTCTCCATTTTTGTAGTGATTTTTAATCATTTCAATGCGTTGTTTAGTAACAGCCTAGTTTCTACTTGTCAAATGTCTAAGAATAGAAGCTTCAAAAGTGACAGCTACCGAAAGACCTGGTGATTCAAAATAACACCTCTTGTTGGAAAACCCTCTATGTATAATACACGCAGAACAAAAGTCAACTTAAATATGATCGAATTTGGTTCAAATACACCTAATGTGTAAAGTTCTATCAATTTAATTATTGATTTTACTCTAGCCGTTTTAAAGTTATAGTCGTCAATCTTTGTAACAACTGATTCGTTGGTTGGTAATTCGTTACTTTGTGTATCGATTACGAAGTTGCAGAAATGTGTTTACATGTCCCAAAATCACATTAATTTTACCATGTTTAAACTGTTTTTTAAATTGTCTACGTAATAGCAAATACAATTTAATTTACATGACCATGGGAGAATTGGGATATTGGGCTGAATGACCCTTCTTTCTTGGACAATTCTAACTATTACACTCATAGATACTATCAATGCCCTTTTCGACTTTATTTTATGGCGGAGAGTGTACACGATTCGACACAGACAAAATGGTTTCTTGTTTTATTCATATTCGCATCCCCCGGGATGTATTCTAATACCTGCGTTTCATTTGTTCGTAAATGAGTTAAATTTACTATGTACCTTCAAATTATATGGTTTTCCATATTGAGAGATGAACAACACCATCGCTGATATCACACGCATACACCCACATGCTCCGTGCTGTCGTCAGTGACTACAAAGTGGAATCTGCGGATAATCCCTTACGTCTAATTAGAATGCAGTGAGCTAGCTATAAATTACAACCAGGGCCATGCCCCTGTAATCCAAATGAGTAAGTGAAGTTTGTTGGAGTTCATGCAGACGACCCTGCCCAATGATGTACTGGATGCAGACACACGCATATCTTCCCAAGACATCGCTCAGTGCTCGGTGGTGATGGTGGTTGTGTTGCTGTTGATGGTGATGATGTATATCAGAATGCACACTTCCGTTATGGCTGCAGAAGACGGCATCTTTAATTGTATCTACAGCAATTCATCTTTTATGGCAGCACCAATTGACTGTCCATGCACTGCTCGTGCCTCGAAATTGTAAAAGGAAAACACCGTACAAAATTCTTCTATAAGTAGTGCGCAAAGACTGATCCATGTGTTATCTCGCATGAGGCTACGAGAATGCGATGGTGAGGGCGATGTGCGGGGAAGAGTTGAAATTTAAGTTTAAACCTAAAATATTTAATAATGAATCAACAGCGGCGAACGCCGGAATATCATTCAATAAATAAATTTAAATTAATTCATTTGGTAAAATAGCCACACCATCATCCACTGCAGTACTTCGGGTTTGGATATGCAACTGCGGCGGACAGTTGCAAACCCATAAGCAAACCAACCAACGTACAGACAGACAGTTAAATGTACGCACACTGGAACATATTCTTGCTGTTGGCATTTATGTGTCCGTCCATGTGTATCAGGCCTTATGGGAGGGAGCTCACGAACCACCGAGTGCTGCAGAAGTTATGGGTCAATGGTCTCCATGCTGTCCATTTTCATGATTTTCATTTTAATTATTTTTAATTTAATTGTCGCGCCTTTGCGTGTGCACTTATTAAAAACAAAGCGTCCAAAATGAAAAATGTGTACGAGTGGGATACAGGCAGTGTCTGTGCGACCGGCCTAGGAGTGTGGTCTTTATGAAGCAGCAGCGTTTCTGTTCTGCTGCCATGTTTTCAATGCTTAATGTAAGAATAGAGACCATTAAAATTTAAATATATTTCAGTTTATTCAAATGGAAGCGTATTTGTTTTGCATGCCATGAAAGTGTCTACGCTGTTGCGGACAGCGGAGGAGATTATACAGCACTTGGAGAAATCTGTTGATTTTTCAACCTAAAAAAAGGTAAATGCACCGTTTTTTCTACAAATATCTACAAGAAAAACCACCAGCGCTTTCTAGCGTGAGTTATAGGTAAAAATAAATATCATAATGATTTCCTCGAATCCAAAGAACAACTTTCCAGGATAATGGAAATAAATAAGCATTACTTACACGCCGTCCTTACTTCTTCGAAAACGACGAGGAAACGACTGTTCTGTTTATTAAAATACCCACAGAGGGAGCAATGTGCTTCATCGCTGAAAAAAATTTTGTTCGAAAAATCGCCGTTCAATGTCTGTTGTTCATGCACCCATTTGACGTATCTACGACATTGTGAATAGTCAGCTGTCTTCAGTTGTTGTGTGAGCTGGACTTTATATGGATGTAGGTGTAGATAGACAGTCCTAATTCCTGAGTACGACGAGAAATCGACACATTCGGGTCTTCGGCAACACAATCACTTACAGAAGCGATATTTTCAGCGGAACGAGCGAAACGATGATGGCTTTACAATATCTGTAACCGCTCCACTCCGCTCCTTTTCTTCACAATTTTGCCAATTTCTTGAGTAGTTGGACGATTATGTAAACCATAATCTCCTCTTAAAGCACGATATGTGGCTGTGCCAGAATCAGCATTTTTGTAGTAGGTTTTAATAATTTTTACGCGTTATGTGATAGCTAAGCGATCCATTTTCGTTAATTTCAGACAACTGAAAAAAAATTGGTTTAACATTAGTTTGACAGATGTAGAATTCCAGCCCTGTATTTTTGAAACCACGAAATGGATAACCCTATGCTTTTTAAAATTGCTATAACTTCAAGAGCTTCAAGAGTGACAGCTACCGGGTGATTCAAAATAACATTCAAAATGTTGTTGGAGAACCCTTTACCCGTACGTATTTGTGAGACACATTATTACCGAATTATGTCCATATTTATTATTGGAAGCGGCTTTTCTCTACACTAGAATGCTTGAGTTACTCCTTAAATATACACATCGACCGAGAACCAGAATATTTTTTTATTTTTCACAAATTTCACAAGCTCTTGGTGAAAGTGTGTGTCTATTTTAATATATTTTTTTTTTGATTGAGTGCAATGCATCGAATTCGCCAAGTAATCCATGGCACAATAATAGAAAGTAGTGGCAATTAGAGTTGGGCTTCGGGAATTTCCCGAAGGGAATTCTCGAGAAATTTTCCAGATTTTTCCATCCCGAATCTCGAGAATTGAAATTTTTAACATTTCGGGAAATCCCGAATCTCGAGAATATGTCAAGATATCTCGAGAAATCCATTTTCTTTTAAAAAAATTTTTGTTGACAAATATTATTAGAAAAAACATTTCTTTCAAAAGTAGGAGTTTTACGTTTGCAAGTAATAGAATACACATACCATTAATCCCTGGAAACACCAAACTGTAACGGCCATTCTGTTACACAGAATCGCACTCTACATGACATAGCAGCAAACTAAAACGAGCGTACTGTTACGCAGAATTACATACCAATTCACACCAGTGTTTCAATTGCTATGCGAGAAGCGACAACAGTATAACTTTTCCATTTGTAGGCGATTGTCAGACGAAGCCATTAACACTCTATGTTTTTTAAAACACCATTTTGGTAAATAATTTGGTAGAATAATTTTGTAATTATTTTTGTTAAACAATTTTTTTTTAAATTATTGAAATTTATATTTTATTTATATTTACATAAAAAGAATATTTTATGAAATTCATTGCTTTTTCACTGATTTTAGATTTTCCCGATATTTCGAGAATTCTTGAGAATTGAAATTTTCGTTATTTCGGGAAATCCCGAATCTCGAGATTGGGATTTTTTCGGGAAATACCCAACTCTAGTGGCAATTGCCTAATATAAAAAATTCAGATACAACTCTGGGTATTTTGATTGCCAAATTCTGATATACAAATGACAGTTAGTTACAACTCGCTGCACAATTTTTGGCGAACGATATCACTATCTTTAATAGTTTTGAGAGCCCCAAGAACTCATTTGTAATTCCCATATCAATTTTGTTTTTAACAATCGTTGGAATCTCGTCGAGCAATCGTTACAATCGTTAGTTACAGAAAAAACTTGACTGTGAAACGATTTGATTCTACAATCGAAAGAGTTCGAAAATCCACGATCAGAGTGTTCGAGATCGTATAAATATCATTTGCTCTGAATCGACCTGTTGTCATGTGATGTGCCACCCAATCTACAAGACTTAACTCGAGGTGAATATTTCCTTTGAATTTAGAAATCGCTTCAACGATTGACGGTGGTTACAATAACAAGGCTATTGTTGCAGAACTCAACATTTTTAAACCTGATACCTTCTTACAGTTCGGAAGGTAAACACAAAATTCGATAAATAATGCACATACTAAATTACTACGTTGAAAAAAACAGAAAACGACCATCGACAACAATGTTTATATATAGAAATTAGTTATCCTGAATTTTAAATTTTTAGTAAAATCAAGCTTTAGATCATCAGATTTTTTAAATAATATTTTTTTTTTTCTTTTTATTTTTGATATTTCGTCCTTCTTTGAAGAACATCATCAGGGGAATATGCAACAAATAACGAATAAATAAACCACGCGCAATATGACGTAGATGTTATCTCCTTATCCAAATATCGGCAAAATTAATTTTAAAAAAGTAATTTACTATCGATGACTTCGTGCTTGATTTTACTCAAAAATTGAAAACTTAATATAATAGCAAAAAATGTCGATACCAACATAGAACATTAGAAATAAGTTATCTCAATTAACACAAATGATATTAGCAGCGGATTACAATTTTAATCAACTTAACAGTAAATTCATGGAATTCGGATGTGTCAATCGATTATCCCGACCATGAAATTCATCAGAAACATACTCTTGTTAAAGCAAAATCCTTGTTTTAATCAAAATTACAACAAAACGACACTTGCCATCAAATTACCAATACACAGGTAATAGTTATGTGGTTAAGAATGCTATCGTGTATTTATTTTAATGGTATAAATATTGGTCAAGAAGTGAGGTTAAGGTTAGATGTGCATAAAAAGGCGAAAATTACTTATTCCATGTTTTCGCGTACATATTTGTAGACCTGAATTTTATTTATTTGATCTGGGATAATGTGTTATGTTTTTCGTTCAAACGGCAGAAAAAACTGAATTAACCCTCGAACTGGCACATGGTTCTGGCCAGACATATTTCATTTTCATGCTTCAATTTAGCATACTTCTTTTAGGTACATGGCTGTAATTTCAGGTAATCTGTTGGCTTTCGATGTATAAATTAATAATTCAAAAAAAATCCTTGGAACAGGACAAAAAGCCGAATAAACGTTGAAAATCGCACCAATAATCCGCACATTGTGGCTCAACCAACAACTCGTATAGCATTTGAAGCGTACTTTGGGAGACCTCTCAATATAGCAAACCTTAATGTGGCTTCACGCAGTGGTCCAGACACATTAGCTGCCAAAAAAGATTGCAGAATTTGCCTGCAGCAAGGTGACAAAATACGCCGTAAGACACGCTTTTTTTGCTGCAAATGCAACAATCCTGTTTGTCAGCAACATTCAAAAGTAGATTATTTATGTTTTTATTGCCTTCCGCAAAATTCTGAATAAAAAAATTCAATATATTCTTCATAAATAATAATAATAAAGAGAAATATATATAGAACAAAAAAATTGTTGCCCTTTTCATTCCAAAGATTTTTTCAGGTCTATTTTTTCTTCCTCAGGTAGCTAATAACATAGTAAAAAGATATAGAAACACAAAATATAACAAATATTTTCCTATCTTAGTAAAAAATTTAACGGCAAACAGCCCTTATTTCCATAGGGGTTTGGCCAGACACCATGTGTCAGAACTAAGGGCTCAAAATATTTATTCTAACTTAAATTTAACAGTTACGGTTAATCTACAAGTTATCTACTATACTTGGCTAAAACAAAACAACGGGACCTCGGTTTCCCAGTTTATTCGGTTTGTTGGTATCATGACATTTCGTAGATTATTACCCAATTTCTTCGTATCTTCGAATGTATCTTTTTTGAGACACATTGGAATTCAATCCAATTGTTTAAAAGGTAATTTCAGGTGATTCAAATGTAGATTAGTAAAGGCGGATTTGAGTTTAAATTATCTGTAATTCTCTACTAAGATAATGAGTTTCCGTTATTCTCAAACCTCAGCTTATGTTGCCAGCAACGATATTTACACTACAACTATTTTATTCAAAATGGACTTGGATTGACATTGTCTAGAATGTTTATCGAGACATTTTTATGAGTAGCTGAAAGGCAGGCCACAATCCGCATCAATGTCAAATTGGAGGAGACTAAAGACACGTTCTATGAACATCTGGAACACACTTACGACGGATTTACGGGATTTTACTTAGGCAGGGGACATCTTTGGTCCTAATGTGGGAAAATTCAGCCTCCATGAAAATACTGAACACTGTTGTTAGCAGTACCAGTTTTAAGTATCGCCATTCCCACAAAGCTACGTGGCTGTAACCAGAGAGAAAAGCAAAAAATCAAATTGATAGACGGAAGACATGCGTCCAGCGTGTTGGACGTACGGATGTTTCGATCTGCATGGATTCAGATCACTATCTTGTAGCAGCAAAGATGCGCACTCGACTTAGTGTGAAAAAATAAAAAGCTAGACGTCAAGAGCTCCACTCACAACAGACAGCCCATGCCTACTCCACGAAACGAACCCAAAAGCTCCTCGCCAAAACCCCGTCCTCCGATGACATCTCCATTCAGTGGAAAAACAAACACATCCATCACAAAAGCCGCCAATTGGTTACCGAAAGCGATCTCAAAGAAACCAATTGTACCATCAAGAGTGTAAAAAGCCACTGAAGCTAAGAACGCAAGGCGATACTCGAGCCGGATGAAATACCGGCAACGCTTTATAAAACCGGAGGAGACGAGCTGATAAAGTGCATGCATCAGCTATGTTGCAGAATATGGATAGACGAAAACATGCCGGATGATGGAAACTTCTGTATATTACGAGGATCCTGGCAATACCAGTGTTGCCAGATGCAAACTGGAACTTCCATTGAAAAGTTTGACATTTTTTAGCATAACTAGATCGTTTTGTGATTTGAACGCAAATTGTTTTGTTAACAGTGTTATGGAAAATTCATCTCTGTCAAAAAATAGAATTAACCCATAAAGATTTGCGACACAAGAGTTTCGACTATTGATGATGAAGCACCAATGGAAACCATTGTTAATCGATGGTAACAAGAATTCAATCTCCAGGATGAATTTCGATCGTTTTGGCGGAAATCATCGATGCTGTGCGTGAACTTACAAAGAAAGACCGACATATGACATACCTTGAGATTGAGGTATCCTTGTGTCAAATATGAATACGATATTTATTGCATGTTCATTTGGCCGTGAAAAAGATTTGTTCTCGTTGGATCCCACATAATTTGGTGAATGCCCAAAGAAAATGCTCGTGTCGATTGGAGCAAAGAATTGCAGTATAATTACAATCACGGTAGCTCAAATACTGTGTATGACATCTTGACAGATGACGAATCATGGATCTATGCATTGCATGAGACCGAAACAAAATAGCCATCGACCGTATACGTCTTTCGATACGAGACAAATCCAACAAAAGTTGTTCATGGAAGGAGCTCATCTAAGCAAATAATCGCGAGCCTTTAGTGGATCGTAGGACGGCAGGTCGATTATGAGTGGTCTGTTTGCTAATAGAAGATATAAGGAAAAACAATCATCACCACCAGGGCTCCGATTTCAGCTGTTCAATAACAAAATTTCGAAAACTGTATTTTCGTCCACTATTTCTATACTCTTTATTACACTCAGGTGAGTTTGTATCTTAACGAGAAAAAAGTTTTAAATTTTTTAAAAAAAATTACAGATTAAATTGTTTTCAACATATTTTTTTTGTTTTTTTGGAATGTAAGGAAATAAAATTCGGACTCGAATTCGAACAATTTTTTCGATTCCAGACTCCGACTCCAGGCAAGTTTGTCAGACTTCGACTTCACAGCCATGATCATGACAATATGAGCTCTCAAACATCTACTAAAACAATGGGCTATTGGAGCACTCATGTTGTCGAATTGATGGGTCATGCGCCATACGCACCTGATTTGGCCACCAATGAATTCTTCTTATTGCCTCATATCAAGAAAAAAAAACTGCGTGGTCAACCATTCCAATGACAATTGATTGTTTGTTTTTAATGCGGGACCCAAATTCAATAATTCCGTGATAATAATTTTTCAACACAATCTCATTGTAGCTCAATACACTTAGTCCAACGTTTCTCCGATTTTTGTATCCCTTCAAAAAAATAAGATTTTTCGACGTCCACCAATAGGTATTTGTTTGATCAATTAGATCATCGTTGAAGCTGAATCTCTTTCTACCGAGCCATTTCTTTAGGCTCGGAAATAGAAAATTGAATATAGCGGATGAGGTACCAGTTCGGAACCCAATTCATGCAATTTTGCCATTGACACTGCACGCGTGGCACCCATGCATTAAGGTCAATTGAGAGCAAATGCGTTAGCCATCTTGCAGAGAGCATTCCTAAACCCAATTTATCATGTAAAATTGAAACCACACAGCCATATGAAATGAGCATGGCATCAACAGTTTCACACACCTTTATTCTTCGATCGGCCAACACTGGATTTTTTTTCGACATAGTAGTAGTCTACTAACAGTTGGTACTTGATTAGAAAAGTGTTGCATTTCATATAACTGCGAGGGAAGTTGGAAAAGTCACGGATTTATTGATCTGCCATTTTATGCATCTGAACCATTGTATGTCCGATTTACAAAAAGGTGACAAGACCGTTTGCTCAAACTTTATTTGTATGGGTTGTAGATCGCTGTTCTATAGATATTTCAACGGTATCTGTTCATCAGATATCCGTCGTCTGGTCCCTGACGTTAGAACATTTAGCCGGAATACGCGGCTATCCAGGGAATCCCTTCCGTCGTTGTCAAATAGCCGGTTGACCGGACGATGCACTATAGAGATAATTCGTTCTTCAGGCGAACTGTTCGCATGTGGAATAATCTTCCAACAAGTGTTTTCCTGCCTGCTATGACATTATCAAATTCAAGCAAACATCCACAAACACTACTCCCTCTTTCCTCCCTCCAAGTGTATTGCATTTATAGGGGGCATCCCCTGAGTGTTAGTCAAAAAAAAAAAAGAAAAAAAAAGGTATATCGTGTGAAAGATTGAAGCCAGAACTAGTCGAACAAATCCAGCCATATCAGTATGGCTTTAGGCCGAATAAATCAACAATCAAATCTTCTCAATGCAAAACATCCTGGAAAAGACCCATAATAACAGATCGATACATTCCATATTCGATAGTCCAATAAGAGACGAACGATGGCATTGAGTGATAATAGGTCTACAGTAAAAATAGGAAGTGACCTCTCCTAGTCATTTACTTCTACAAGAGGCTCCAGACAAAGCGACCCGTATCGTGCAACTTCTTTAACCTCCTGATTGAGAAGATATTGGAAAAACGTCTAACGGGAATACTCTTATACAACCAGTGATTCTTTGTGGGGCCGAAATATGGATAATAGCGAAAGCAAATAAAGCTGTGGTGTCTGTGAGAGAAAAATCCTTTGCAAAATCAGTGTTAAGGAGGAGTATAGGCGTTGAACGAACCGTGAGCTGTATCCCGAATTGAATACTGTTTAGTGTATCAAAATGCAGCTATTGCGCTGGCTAGTCCATGTCGGTAGACTGAATCCAAACGCTCCTGCCCGAAATGAATTGGACGACAACTACCAAGAAAGTTGCAGGCAGGTAAGACAGAGATGTGTAAGTAGACTTGTAAAGCACAAGACCAAATGCTTGGATATCCTTTTCAAAGCAGGCCAAGACCAACAACAGGTTGTAGAGCCAACCAAAGTAAGCATTGTGGTTAAAATCAATAGCGTGTTGACAACTTTTGTTATATGGTTTTTAATCGGAAAAACTAAAATGTTTGAGTTGAAATAGCAGATTGTACAATATGGTATTTACATGCAAATTAATTTTATAATTTTTAAAGATATATATGCTAAATTTTGTAATCGTTGGATATGGTTTTTTTTAAACAAGAATAAATTTAATGTGATATAAATTTTTTTTTCTGTACATGAATTCCATGGATATCAATTGAGGACACTTTTACATCAGCGTTTGTGAAAGCCTCATCCTGTGCAAGAACTTGGTCAATCCGACCTGATTTCAGACTCTTTTAGCTTGGACTTATTTATTTAGTGTTTCACTTTTTCACTGTAGATTTTTTACCGCGATCTCTGCTTTATTAATATATCTCTACTTTAAAACAAAATTTCTCGTGAAAATAATTCTGGATAAATAATTGTACTTGTTTTTGTTAATGAATGTTTTATATTCCTCCGTCTCGGCGTCAGCCTGAGCCTCTGTTGTTTTCGTTTAGAATTCTCAGAAATGCTCTCTAATGAAACAATTTTCACAGAATAATAATTATAATGCAAAGAGCGTTTTTTCGTTTTTATTACTGTTTTTTTTTTAATGGCCTGTGCGTATAGCTGCTTACGCACTTGGCAGAGCGAGTACATTTGTATGAAGCTTTGCAACCCTCTGTTGACTGTTGGACATGTTAATGTTGTACACTTGTAGCGGCTGGCCATTCCAGAGCTATGAAAAGTAATTTAACCTGAAAAGTGTTTGAACTCTCGTCGATATTCACTCGAGTCGGATTCACTGGAAACAGTCGGATGAACGTTGGGGTTTGGTCTGACCCATAATGTCTTTACAATTAGAAAACTTTTGAAAGCGACCAAGGATATTCGGTTGGTGTGGACGCGACACACTAGACACACACACTTCCACAGTCATCGTTCGCGTCACTGCAGCGTTGGCGACATCCTTGTGAAATGATATCTATTTTCAGTGACTGGCACCACAAAAAGATATCTGAGGTGTGTCCCAGCTCATTGTTCGGCGTGCCTTCGCTCGTTATTTGAATTTGCGGTGCAGGATGACGGGAGAGTTTATTAAAAATAACTTAACAACTTTTATTGCCGGCGTGGCTACCGTTGCCATCACCAGCGCGGTGTGGCGGGTGGCTGGCATTGTTCAAATATAATCCTTATAAAATACTGCAATTGATACTTTGACACTTGTTTAATGAAGACATAAACCAAGCACTCGCCCTGGAACAAGAACAGGCAATCCTCGATTTGTGTATATACAGATCTATATATATATTTGTGTGTGTTCGTGTGTATGTGTTGCGGGAACACCTTGAGTAACTTTGATATTGTCTCGAATTTCTTTTTATTGTTCTTTGGCAATTCGTTGTAAAATTATATTTTATCTTTATAACCTTTGTGTCACTTTGACTGGGGCGTGTTGTTATCAATGTTTTAACTCCTTTTGGGAATTAACAACGTCGTCATTGGATCCTTCGTCCTTAGACCACACACCACACCACCACACCGCTTCGCTTTCTCACTCTGCGTAAAATACTATCCTCATCATCACTTTACAAATTGCCAGCATTTTTATAACAAACAATAATTTGTTGTTGTGTGTGTTTCGGTATCCAGGACTTGTCCAATAGTCGTGTCTGTTGTTGTCGTTGGTGTGGTTGCCGTCGTTTTACACGTTGGCTTGGTTTGTTGGAGCATTTAAAAGTCATTTGCATAACATCTCCAGCAGCAGGAGACACTTCGTGACAGTTGTCTTGATAGACAGCAACACCCTCTTCCTAGTTGATAACCGGGCACCGGAGTCATGCACCATGGAGAGATTCACCAGCAGCCTTCTAAATTATATACATTTACAGCATTTTGAGGTGGTAACCTGTGGCAACACAACCACATGCACACACATACACACAGACGCATACGCATACGCCAATACAAATAGAAACACAAAATCTATGGAGGCATGAACATTATCATTTCGTTGGTTCGTTGGATCAGCCACAGGAGCAGCAGCAGCCGCAGCAGGTCGAGATGGGGCACTGTCCCAATGGCACATGTTCGGATTTGCAGCTGTTGCTCCTGTTTGAAAATGTGACGAGTGCCAACATAAAATTAAATTAATGTTCAACATTTATTATTATTTATTGCTCCATGGGTACACTTGTAGTTACTTAAAATGGGAGAAAGTGAAACAATATTGATAATAAATAAATAAAATATCGTATGGCTCCATGGGGCACAGATATATACGCGAACACTCGTACATATTCAACTGTGGCTGAATCCGAGAGAGTGTAATGGACACCAGCTTTGAGGCAATTGAAATCAAAGTAGCAATTTAAGGGAAATAAATTGATTTTGTTTTTGCTTTTCAAAGCAGATTGGGGGCAAACTCAATAAATTTCTGTTGGATGATTTCGTGTCTGTGATTTGTTTCGGTCTGAATAATGACAACTTCAAAATATTGAATTTTTGAAATATGGCCGAGTATATCAACTTGTCGAATAATTCATTCATAATTGTTTTCTTGTTTGTTTGCTTTCTTTACAAGTATTGATTGGGTAAGAAGTACTCCTACGTATGTACATGGACTATTTCGTTGTTCAAAGAGGGGCGGGTCAGTTGGTTGTACTTAAAATCTTGCAAATCTGGCTAAAGCGGCTCCGTCATTATCAGGTTTGTGATAACTTCTGCGATGTGGGTCTTGAACCCGCCTGGCGGGTCCCCACAAATAGAAGTCCGCAAAGTCAGATCTGGAGGTCAGGGTGTCCAGCCACGTCCACTAGACACTATTTCGATTACAAAAAATATTTAATATGAGATGCTGCAAAAATTCTAAGCCTTAGTCGCCGAACTCTGAAAAAGTAAAAATAGGAAGCGATCTCGTTATACGATTAACCGCTTCAAGAGGCCTCAGACAGACTGTCAGCCTATTGAGAAATTTCGTCATTTCTAATGGAGAAATTACTGGAAAATGCTGATGTTAATTAAGCCGTCATAATGAACCCAAAGATCGGATCCTCTTCGAATATGTGGGCAACATTGACATAGTCGGTAAGATAGAAATAGAATCAACAGAGAATCGTTGAAGATGGGTTTGATGGTGAACTCGGAGAGGACAAAACTTACGTTTGCAACTGGCCGAAAAACATCGCGGCGACATAAAGGCGACATAGTGCCGTCGATCAACAGAAATGTACTCCTACCCATAATTGGGGTGGACAATTCCTAAAGTCCGCCATTGTTACCTCTTCGCACAACATGTCCTAGACAAGGGAAATTGTCCAACCGGTAGACCATATATGTATGTACTAAACTCAGCGAAGAATCTATTTTTTTTTGAAAACTTTGACGTTTCAAATTATCTATACATCACTTTTATATAAATGTCAGCTGGTAACGTTTCTTACAAACTGTACACCAAAAGTTTTGTATGACATCAAACTTTTTGCTGCTCTGACAAGTTTAAAACACTCTGTTCTGCTAAAACTCCACGGAATTGTTTTGTGGTGCACATGGTTTGGATGCAGTGGGAGGTCAAATCCAATTGCGAGTTACAGTAATGTGACAATTGTAGTATTGTGTGCAGAAGCCTCACTGACTTATGGGAGATGTATCCGTTATTTCGATCGGTTGTTAATTGCAATCGTTACATAATTCTAACCGAATTAGGCAACTGCCGACAGAGCATTGAAGGACAAGTTTCATCATCGTCCGGACATACAAATGCATATTGCAAAGATTAGATGACGCAAGAAATTTCAAAGTTCATTTGCACATGTGTCCCAACGGATCATAGCCTCCTGCATGACGTCGTCAGACACGCGGACAACAGTTGCGAAGACAACGACCTCCGTCAACAGACATTCAACTGAAATGAATCCCACACGGATCCTATGTATGCACGTGTATTTGTATGTTTATTGTGCGGTTCACTTTAGGTTATTCGCCCTCCTTTTGTTTGCTCATTCATTCAGTTGTAGTCTGTCTGTTGCTGTTTCTGTTATGGCTCCGGACAAATGCCCCATTGTAACCAACTAACAAAACAATTTGCTTGCATAGAAATGCAGTGGGAATTCCGGGCGCATCACAGGTTAACCACAGCAAAGAATGGAAAAATAACACACAATAATAATCCATATTTTTGTGAGCATTTTTTCGCTTTTTTCTTGTTGCATAAACAAACAAACAAAAAACACCAAAAAAAAAGTACAAACCAAATACACCGAGGATTTGGGGGCACTTAAATGACAAAGAATGTGATGTGTTGGCAGGATGAACTGTGTTGTGTTTAGTAAAGTACTAGCAGTTTTTAATAGTGAACTTACAATTTGATAAACATACTTTAAATTGACCGAACAAGGTTTTAGGTTCGGCTTTAAACGCGCACTGGTGAATGGAAAACATTGTGAAAGTTCATATGATTTTTTTTTTTCTATACACATAATATGTTCAAAAACCATGGAACATGGGTTACTTATATATGTAGGTCGATAACATGCAATTTCCATTAATGGGTGTTCTGTGTTTACATTTTTAAGATCTATCGATCTGTTTACTCCCCAGGTCCGTATCTCTTAAGGTTTCTGAGATATTATGGATCAAGTTTCTTGTATATTCTTAATTACTTACTTGGCCTGCAACGTGGTAGTTGTCGTCCAACGCCTTTCTGGCTGGAGCGTATGTATTCGACCGACATGTCCCAGCCAGCGCAATCCCTATTTATTGATGCTACGTTCATGTCGGGATTTAGCTCATACTGCTCACGGTTCGTTCGACGTCTATACTCCTCCACAGATCGGGCCAATAGAATTTAAGAAGAAGTAAAGAAGTACAGGTCGAATAACACAAGAGAGTTCTCTGTTTTTGAATTGTTTGTTGAGCCCCAAATAACATATATTTGCCAGCACGATCCTTCGCTTTTTGTCCACTTCCACTAGCTCGACGTTGCAATTGACGGCCTTCACTATGTCGCCATTCTATCGTCGCGATGTTTGCGTAGCAGTGGCAAGCATAACTTTTGCTTTGTCCTCGTTCACCATTAATTCTCGCTCTATCTTACCGACGAAGTGAATGTCATCCACTTATGCGAGTAGAATGTGGCCTTTGGTGTTCACTGTGCCCGTTCTGTTAACTTCTGGTTTTTCCAATATTTTCTCCATCAGTATGTTGTAGAAGTGCCACGATAAGCTGTTACCTTGTCTAGTGTCACTCAGAGTCATTCTACAGAGGCACACAAGTTTCGATGGGTCTTTTCCGGGATCTAGCGAAGTGTGAAGATATGCTCAACGGTGGATTTATTCGGCCTGAAGCCACACAGATAGGGTTGGATCAGTTCGTCAAGTTGGCTCCAATCTTTCATACAATATGCTAGATAATATTTTATATGCGACGGATAAGAGACTTATTCCGCGGTAGTTGTTGCAAACTGTTTTGTCTCCTTTCTTGTGAATCGGACATAGTACGCTGATGTTCTAATCATCAGGCATGCTTTCATTCTCCCAGAAGATACAGACAAGTGTGTGCATGCACCTTATTGCCTGATCTCCTCCGGTCTTATACAGCTCTGCTGGAATTCTATCAGCACCTGCGGCCTTGTTGTTCTTAAGTCGGTCATTTGCTGATTTGACCTCATCTGGGTTAGGGGAGTGGACATTCAACACCATCACCTAAGATTGGTTGCGGAATGTTTTATTCGCCGGATTCTTCAGCCGCCAACAGACTGGCAAAATGTCTCTTCCAAATCCTCTGCACACTCGACGTGTCTTTCACCAGGTTCCCATTTTCATCTCTACACGAAGTTATGCCAGTAGACGAGTCTTGGCTTTGATTTTTTAATCGTTGATAGAATTTTCTGGCTTCATTTATATTTCCATAGAACTCAAACTGAGTTTGGTTTTACGAATTTAGCTAAATATATACAGAAATTTACATTACTAAATCCGAAAAGAATCTTATATCATTTTTCGGAAGGAAAATGTACAAATATGTTTCTTTTTCTGGTTTGTTTTCTCAAGCATGATGATAGCAACACTTGCAGACGTTTTATATTGTTTAAAAATAAAAAACAATTAATTCTTTGGCAATACATTTCAGTTTATTAAAAAAAAATACTTCGTTATTTTGTGCAAATACGTGAATATAATTCGAAGCAAAATGTGTTTTGGAGATAAAAATTGGCTATAACTCGAAATATTGTAGCCATGACTGTGGATATTTTTACACTAATCGATTTATTAAAAAAATATTGATCACTTTTTTCGCACCACTTTTTTTTATATAAACTAATGAAACTAAGTCAATTTAAGTGGAGATACGTGAAGATAACTTCGGATCGACAATATTATAATTTACACTTATAATAAGAATATGACAATATAATTATTTTTGTTTCATTTACCACGTATATAAATACATATATGTGGGATATCTCCAATGATTGTTAGAATCATGAATCATTTGTTTTGGATGACTTGCCGTGGTTTTAGGTGAAACTTGGCCGTTCTTGTGTACATACTGGAGCAACTAGTCAATTATCTCAGCTTATCGAACCTAACTTCAAAATTATTTTGTCTAGAAGTCCGATTCTAGTATACTATTTGATAGACAAGTTATTTCTCAACACTTTTTATCTTATTCATATATTTCCTAAGACTTATGGTCTCAGTAGTGTTAAACAATTATGGGTCAGATGACATATGAATATCCCTAAATGTAAATTTCCATGCGGTAGTCTGAAAACAATCAACTACATCAAATTTAAATATATTTCATTTATTAAAAAACACATACCATAAAATTTTAATTAGACAACAGTAAAATTAATCAGGTATAGGCATAGAATGAGGTACAGGCATACAAGGATACAACTTGTAAAAGAAACCGTTGTTGTTCTTCCTCTTTTGTTTGTGATGAATTATAGTCTTGTATTAGCTTTACTCCTCCATACTGCAGTATCTTTGACTTCTCTTTAGCCATTTACTATATTTTATGCGCTTAAATAACATTGATAATCACATCCTACATTGGGATCAATATTTAAAAATGCTGTATCTATTTCACATCTTAAAAAAAATGTAGGGTCCGTGGAGATACAAAAAAAAATCCACTTCCTTGTCTGAAAAATAATCTACTTCTTGAAAATTAATTTATGCGTTTACAACATGCTAAATAAAAAAGGTCTTTTTGTAAGAATTGCTCGAAGTTAAGAAATGTTCACCTTCGGAGTCCAGGATATACCGAAGTTGTATCAAAAAACATTGTTTGGGTTTTTATCTGGCTCCCCACTGCCGATAATGCAACATTTCCCTGAGATATTCGCGTAACATTTTCAAGAACTTGAACCCCTATTAGATGTTCTTCATGTCACAAGAAATTAGAATTGCTATCCTTTCTACACTTTCCTTACTCAACAAAACTGAAGCAATTTATCATCCCAGTTAAGAACAGCGCCATACACAGAGTTTTTGAATCTATGTTCTTCTTTGTTACCAAAATTACTGTTTGAGGAGTCATATGGGACTTCTACTTATGGCGAAATGTTGTAATGTCTGTTGTAATTCGAACAGCATCTTGGGCAATGACAAATTCCATATCAACCACTCCCCTACATCCAGGACGTACATTTCTTCTCAGAAGTAACAAAAATGTTTTGTCTTTTTCAAAGCCTTGGTTGATTTGAAATCTTCTAATTTTTCGATTTATGCTACGCTTGCTGATCTTGAAGTGTTTTTCTTTGTAGTTTCCCTTCACACTTCATGTAGTCTTTCCTGCTTTGCGATGCAACATTGAATATCCTTGGTTGGCATTTCTGATTTCTCCGATCAAAAAATAATCTCCTGTATTGTTGGGCTTCCCGTTTATTTAGTTTTACTTGGCGCATTTTTTTTTTTGATGATACATGTGAGCATTTTAATATAATTTTATCATTTTCCCTCATTGATTCTTTTGAAGTTTGCGGTCGACCCATACATGGTTTTTTAATTCCAAGTTAAATGTTAAACACCATTTTATTTTTATTGGAATATTTACACCGAAATACAATTTAAATCAATTGATAGCTAATATTTTACTTATTTCCCTTAACATTCCATGACGGAACAGATGGTGAACTAGAAATAGTGCGGAGTACGTGAAATAATTTGTAAACTCACTGACTGGGGCCTACTGAAACCGGCTCCGGGTTTTAGAGAAGTTTTACCTGGCTTAGAGATTACTCTTTAACTCGCAAAGCCGCCAGGACTTACGATGTGGAATCAGTTGCTGATGTTTGATGGTCTTACCAGGGTTCCGTTGGGTGGTAGTCCCACAGATATATATATATATATATATCCAACGATTATCGCATATTATTTGTTGTCATTCGGTGAATCAAAAACAAAGATCGGGCGACTGCCACGGTCTGATTTGTTTTTTTGTAAGTTAGATTCGAGTCACTCCGCTCTAGACTTACTTTAACCAAGTGTAGAGTATCACTGTACATCTATTCCACAGCTGATAGCTTCAGCTAATGACCGGGGTTTGTACTAACTTTCAAAAGCCCTGGAAATTTTCTGTTGCGGTTGGCATTTCTCCGTTGAACGTCTGTGCAAACCAAAAACACATTTCAGCTACGTTCGTTGTTGGTCGTCTTTGTAAAATATTTTATTTAGCCCGGTTATTTGTCAACTGGCGCTCAACAACATCAAATACACGCAGACATACATACATACATACCTAAATACATACATACATACATACGTCCGTGTATTAATTACTTGTGCATCAACAGCCGTGGCTGCGGTGATAAATACGGGTACCTTAAGTTTAGCTGAGTTCATGTTTTCTTCGCGGCTCGTTAATTTGTTTGAAGAGCATTATGGAAGGCCAACAAGTAGTCCATGCCCGAAGGAAGGCACAAATTTATGGAAAGCTTTCTGGCATCACGGCAAAAATTATAATAACAAAGCACTCAACACTCAAACAAATGTAAACATTGCTGGCTCCTGCTTGTTATTATTGTAGGAATAGTCACAAAGGATTTGTGGCCAACTGGCAGAAAGACGCCTTCCATACAATTTCCAAGTCATGCATAGCACGTCGTACGTACAACGGCTACGGACGGCTATGTTCATATATCCTTTTTAATTTATAAGCTTTTCTTGGTGGCACAGCATACACACCGCCACCCAGTCGCGGCCATATTTGAGGAAAAAATAAACAAGCATTCACTCACACACACACACACACATAAGTATACATATATACAAACACGTGCACCATTGCAGAAAAACAAGGAACTTGCACTCCATTAAACCAGACTTAAGTGCAACTGGCTCGCTCTGCTCCATTTCGTTTAACATAACAATGCTTTAGTTGGAGCGCTAAATATTCCTTCTTGTCCAGGAGTGTGCGCCTGTGTGTGTGAACATTTTTAGAGGAGTTTTTTTTTTTCGTTCATGTTGAAATGCACAAATAATGCAACAAACGGATACGGAAACAAAGATACGACTCCAACGTTAAATGCACCGAATACCCGTATGTTTGTTTGTGTGCGTGCCGTTCTGTTCCGTGCCCCCAACGCTACTCTTTCCTATCTTAGTCCAATGTTTGTTTTTAGTATTTGTGGGAATATGTGTGTCTGTTTGAGAGTGCGACTGTATGTGTATGCCCGTCGCCGCTGCTGTACATTCAGGTTACATTTCTTCCTTCAAGAGTAGTCAGCATTCCGACGAAGGAGCAAACGAACGACAGATGAACAACCAACAAATACTCGGTTGGTTTACGGAACAATGACGTCGGGCATTTATTTAAATTTAACTGAAAATGTAACCAAGCGAAATATCTTAATTACTAATGTTGTTGTTGATTATTATTGTTAATGTTTTTCTTCTTCTCCTCTTTGGGGTCTCCTCCTCCATAAGGCTTTTCAGTGGCAACTACTGACGGGCTAGAGCGTTCCACATACAGTGGGGAGACAGTGGATGCATTCAGGCAAGAGACTAGGTCGGCAGAGGTGAAATTTAAAAAAAAAAATAAAATCATGCGTCAGTATTTGCCAACTTTAAATGAACTTTATTCCCGGATGGCGATAGAAATGTTTTGCCGCGTCTCAATACCACCCGTTTACAATAACAATATTCAAACATATTTTCCGAACTTATTCAGTGTAACCAACATTTTATTTTAAATTCCTTAACAATTGTGGACTAACCTTTTCCCACTGTGCAGCGAATGGTGGGGTAATGCCTGCCTATATGAGTTTGTGTGTGTGCTCACGGGTGCGTTATCCTTTGTTGTATATTTACTCCGTTTACACTGTGTGCGCTCTGGCAACGAACAGGCAACGTTGTTTGTAGTGAGTGCATTGCTGCCGCTGCCGCTGCTGCTTTTGTTTTTGTTGTTGCACACTGTGTTATTGTTGTTGGGGGCATAATAAAATCATCACATTACTCACAGCGTTTTCATGTTAAGTAGCGTAATATTTTATTGTATGAGCACAGGCGTGTCTAATGGCTCAATTGTGGTTTAGCTGAAATATCACACGTCCACTGTGTAGTTATTGCGAGTTTTAATTAAATGCATTTGAAACCGCGTCGTACGAACTATTTTCAAACGGCTCTATCTGTGATAGTTGCAGTTGGTTGACTGCACGATTGTCTAGTGGAAATGTCGTCAAAGCATATAAATTAATTGCAACAATGTACGCTGCCAGCGTTTCAGACCAGCCCAATAATGTTCTCACAGTAGCCTAATTATTTCGAAACCGCCCTGAAAGTGTGCGTCAGCGTGTGAGTCAGTCCCGATCACTGGGAATAAAGCATACGTACATATATCGAGGACTCTTCTCTCCGTGGAGAAATATACTCGACTCATTCCGAAAGGAGATGTCGAGGCCTGAATGTATGTATGACATATACCGTACATACCGACGACAGAGTGCGCAAATGTGTATCGTGCACAGCTGATTTGAAGATCTCTTCTGTTATCATTAATTATCTGTGGAATATTACATTAGCAATCCATCGATAGATTAGATTGATGAAGTACTCTTATGTAAAACTAGCTGTTGCCCAAAACCTGATTTTAGAGCAGCAAACAGATGTTCCACGTTTTGTACGACTTTTTTATTTAAAATTTATACAATATTCCCAAAATGACCACCACGGGAAGTGTTGCAAGCATTGATTCTGTTGAGGTAATTTTGGACCACTTTTTGGCATATATTGGGCGGTATCTCAGCCATAACTCGACGAATTATGGATCTTAAGTGATCAGGATTTAAAGGTTTATCTACATAAACAAGGTCTTTCGCGTAGCCCTACAAAAAAAAGTCTAATGGTGTCAAATCGCATGATTTTGGTGGCCAGTGGATGTCGCCACGACGAGAAATTACGCGGCCAGGAAATGTCTCTTGCAATAAAGCCATATTCGCACGAGTTGTGTGGCATCGTCTTATTGAAATTACATATTCTCCAAGTCGTATTCTTCAATAGCAGGCAAAAAAAAGTCGGTTATCATACGACCATAATGGTGATAGTCGTTCCCTCGTCGTTTCGAAGGTCCAATCACACCTTCGGGCCAAAGAGCGCACCAAACAGTGACTTTTTGTGAATGTAATGGCCACTCTTCAATTACTTGAGGATTCTCAGAACCCAAAAATACGACAATTTTGTTTATCAACATACCCACCGAGTGAGAAATGTGCTTCATAACCATAAACCATAATCTCCTCTTAAAGCACGATATGTGGCTGTACCAGTATCACCATTTTTGTTGTAGGTTTTAACCCTAGGATAGGCGATAAGCTTTCGATCACTAAATTCACCTCTTGGTCTGGCCAGACCACATGACTATAATAGACAGATTTTTGGCTATAAACATACTGTATACCTAATTATGGGGTCTTAATTCATATGGAAATTGTTGATATGTGTTATACAGTCATTTAAAGCGAAACTGTATCTACATACTTCCAAAATAAGGTAAAAAGGTCACAAAAAATAATATACAAAAAAGGTAAAACATCCTCTTTTTTGATAAAATCAAATTTCATGTTTATTTTTCAAGAAGTAAATTCAAGTTCTTAACATAAGTATCAAATCAAATCAAAACAAAATCAAAAATAAAGAGAAAAACAAAGACAAAAGCAAAAACAAAACCAGACTTCTACCTTTCATGAGGGTTTCATGAGTAAACTCATAGCTGTGGTCTACTCAGACCAAGAGGTTAGTTTAGTGGTAATTTTTTTCCAACGGGAATTTCTCCCCATTAGCTTGCAATTTTCGAGTCAAAATTGAACTCGTCCGATTCAGCATACTTCCCTTATAGATATCAACAATTAATTTTTGCCTTTAAAAAAAATTATAAGCGCTCAAAGTCAAATTTGGTCTGGCCAGACCAAGTAGTCTATCCTAGGGTTAATAATTTTTATGCGTTGTGTGATAGCGATTCATATTTCACTTCTACACGACTTTTTTTATTTTCGTGCAAATTATGGGTTCTATAAAAAACCTCGATTTACACGATTTATTATAAGAAGTTTATTATACATTCGTATATGTATGTCTTCAAAAACACATTTATATAAAATTGAAGGCGCCCCGGTAGGCGAGTTGGTAGCGTGCTTGCCTATCAGCGTGGGGGTTGTGGGTTCGATTCCCACCAGAGGCTTTGGTCTGTCGCTGCAAAAATCTAAACATATGGTCTTTGTCACCCGGTTTACCCTTGGACCCAAAATTAGAATATAAATTTACTTTGTATTGTAATTAATAATAAATAAAAATAAATAAAATTGAATGTTTATACTCGTATCTATGTATCTTCACTGAAAAAAGGATTCATCAATTCGATGAACTCTTACATCATTTTGATGAATTTGGACATCATTTTTTAACCTATTACACTTTTCTTTAGTTTGGTGAAGAACTTTTCATTAATTCTTCTTCAATTCGTACACCAATTTGATGAACATTGTACTTCAATTTGATGAAAATTGTACATCGATTATAATTTCTATAAAAAATTAAACATTTCTATTTTGCAAAAATTTCTGAAAGAAATTCTATCTTGCAAAAATTTCTGAAAACAAAAAAACATTTCAAATTTACAAATAAACATGTTTTATTTGTTTTCTTTAAAGAATATCAAGCTATGTTTTTGGTACGATTGCAAGATATACTCCGAAACTACCTCACTTGTTCATTGTTACCCTTTCCAATTTTCCATACTACAATTATATATATAGGCAACGGTTCTTATCGCTTAAACGAGAAGTTGAACTATTTGAAAATGGTTTTCATTGATTTGATGTACAGTTTTTTTTCAGTGTATGTTCCTGTATGGTCCGATCATAATGAAATTTTCATAGTATGTTGCAGTCGGCCAAATAGCACTAATAGGCTGTATTAAAATGATACAGGGTTTTCCAACCGGAAAAGAAAAATGGATTTTTTTGAGATAAATGATCGGAGGTTTATTTCATAATAAAAAGGATGGTGTGTTGTTAATGATGAAAAACAACATCAGCCAAATGGCCACCACGACCTCATTTACAGGACCATATCCTTTTCATGAAATTTCCCATAACCAAATCGCAAAGTGGCTGCCCTATGTCCTCGATAGCCTCAAGAATTCTGTCTTTGTTGGCTGTTGGCGTAGACCTTATCTTTCACGTGGCCCCAAAGGAAGAATGCGCAAGGTGTTAAATCACAAGATTTCGGTGGCCAATAGTGATCACCTCATCGAGTGACAACACGGTGCGGAAACTTTTCTCGTAAAGAGCAATGGTTTCATTGCTTGTGTGACACTTAGCGCCGTCTTGTTGAAAGTAAACGTTGTCCAGATCAATATCATCCAACTCCGACCATAAGAAATCATTAATCATCTCTCGATAGCGCAATCCATTCACCGTTAATGTTGATCCAACCTCATTTTCCAAAAAGTAAGGTCCAATGATCCGCCGGACCATAAACCGCACCAAACAGTCACACGTTGAGGAGGTTTTCCGAGTCCCAGATGCAACAATTTTGTTTGTTGTCGTAGCCACCGAGGTGGAAATGGGCCCCTTATCAGTCAAGATGATTTTTCGATGGAATTCCGGATCATGCATTTCAAGGACCCAATCAGAAAGACACAATGTTGTTGATGATCGGCCGGTTTGAGTTCTTGTGTTTAATGAACTTTATAAGCCTTAAGACCCAAGTCTTTATGCAAAATACAGTGTAATGACGTTTGTGAATTCCCAATTCCAAAGAACGACGAGGAATGGACAGACTATGGTTTTTTCAACACTTTGGTCAGCAATATTCTCAGTTGTTCTTGAGCGACGTACACGGGTTTTTTTCTTCACATCACCAACTTCTCCCAACAGCTCGCATTTTTCGACCAATTTCTGTATTGCGGTCCGACAAGGTGCATCGCGACGACCCAAAAATATTTTAGTTTTGCTAGAGAATTTGTAGTGAATTTTTATAATTTCAATGCGTTGTTGAAGCGTGTATCGTTCCATTTGTAGTAATGGCGTAGTTTCTACCTGTCAAATGACAAGGAAGAAAAGCTTCAAAAGTGACAGCTACCGAAATACCGGGGGTTCAAAATAACACCTCTTGTTGGGAAACCCTTTACATGCATGTTTCACTTGCAGTCCATAAGTGATTTACCAAGTAAAAGCAGCAATGTTTGGCATTTCGCTTTTAAAGTATATTCATACCTAGGCTATTCAGTAGCTGTTATTTTGCCAGCTACTATTTCTCTACGCCATCATACGCCCCGTTCACGAATACCCCAACTATGTATTCACGTACTTTATTTGATAACCCATCGCTTGTACCCATTTCACAGAGCTCAAATTTAACAAAGAAATATTTTATTACACACAAATACCTTTACATGAAGAGTATGAGTAACATTCAAAAACAACAAAAAAAAACTCCTTCTAATAAAATACTCGAAAATGTGAGATGTGCACACACATACATGCAGCTTTACAGCGATGATGTATGTACGTGCGTACGCGCAAATTTATTATGCAGTTGTTTATGTAAATGTTAATAAATATACATAAGTTCGCAAAAAAAGAAACAAAAAACAAAAAAAAAGATTTTAACAACCATTAAATATAAATTTCAATATTTAACTAAGGGTTTGCAACAGCCACTGCGGCAGCAGCCATTAACTTCGCTCCTGCACATTGATGTGAACGTAAGTATTTTTGAGGGTCCGAAATTGTTCGGTACTGCGTTGTTGAAGCACGCCAGCCAACGCAAGAGTTCAATTCACAAAGGATCCGAAAGGAGTAGATGCCAAAACTTTGCAATACACACACACACACTCACACATACACAATGAGAGACAGACGGGCTGGTAGACGGTGGGGGAAGAAGACTGGATGCAGCCCGGAATACTCGCTCTGTGGGATGCTGTAAAACGTTTAAACCTTAATATTTGTTTTCAGCAGATTGTTTACATTAATGCTTCGTTGTATCTCTTTAAATATTTGTCCAAATTAAACAGCAGCATCAACGATCCACACACAATACCAGCAACAACGTTGGTGCGAATTTCAAAGGATCTCAACTGACCCGTACTGAACTGAACTGCCGTTGAACAAATCAAGGAAAACAAACTGAATGCTGAACAGCAATACAGCAACAACAACAACAGCATTTCGATAAAAACAAAACTGTCTCGAAACGCACATGCACACTCGCAAAACAGGAGCTGTTAACGTACAATTTACACGGAATGAGATGAACCCTAAATACGTTCGTATGTACCGACGATTGTGTATAAATGCGGGTATAATTATGTATCATTTGTTGGTCGAACACACGTACGCATACACATAGATATGATCCGAAGCATATACATATCTACACTCACACCCAGAGGTAGGTAATTGTGCGTGTGTGTGTTGTCTTCATACGTATGGATGTAGGAATGAAATAAGCATCCATGCCAGATGTTGCGTCCACATATAAATTAATCCGAAGGCATTGACACTCAACAAGATGAAGAATCGTGATAAATCTTCACTGGGTTGTCGTTTTTATTTTCGATATCATCGCTTGTTGGTTACGCTCTCTCTCTATCTCTCTCTTTTCCTCTCTCTCACTGTCTCTGACTCTTTAGCCATGCCCTTCGTCCTGTTGAACATGTCGTTGTTGCTGTGCTTGTCATTCCAGTGATGGTGTTGATATTGGAGAAGATAGTGACGATGGCGTTGTCTGCTTTTTGAGTGAGACTCATGTTTCATCGCATTTTTCGCACTAAATCATAAAGTGCGCTTTTGAAAAAGACTTTATATTCAATATTTACAAATTGCAATAGATTTGTCCACAAAAAAAAAAAAAGAAATCTGAACCAGTCGGGACATATCGATGGCGTTACGTTGGCACAACTACGGAGCCAAAGTTTTTAATTCTGTTCGAAATTATTGATTAACCCTTTTGTTTGTGAGAAGGTCCCTGGGAACGTTGTTGATGTGCAAATTTAAGAGTCAGCGGGGAGACTCACTTAACAAACGGATAATACAAATTGGATAGAAACATCATTATTTGGGGGAAAACTCCAAGCGGCTCATGTTTTATCAGAACTACAGGGTGGCGCAAATGTAACCTTGGTGATCGTTGTTGTATGTAATGTTGTTCCGGGTGTACCCCACAATGGCAACGAGTTGAGACAGTTGAATGATTTGCAACACTCTAGTGCACAGCCTTTACGTTGCCTTCAGTGGGAATAATTCGATTAGCTTCCAGGACGGTCGGCAACTGAACCGAGTTCCTCAAAACGACGGACTTAACATATAACCAAGGACGATGTGAACGATGCACTTAAGTGAAACCAAAGGCTGGGCCATATCAATTGATCGTTGAGATCGTTTACAGAGTTAGTTTTACAGAGTTGTTGTGTACGGTACGTATTCATTTGCAATTTCCAAAAGTTCGGTTATTATCTCCACATTACATGATCTCATTTGGGCAACCCTGTACATTATTAGTTACTATTCGCAAGCATATCGAATTTAAATGATAGAAAATGTATCCCGATGTCCTTATAACTCCGGCAAGTTCAAACATTCCAGAAATCATCATGATCCAGTACTAACCAACTGGTGGTGTCTCTGTTCATATGGACCCGATAGATAAATGTGTGTTTGCTGGGACTCGCTAAATGTTATAAGGAACTTGATAAGGTTGCACATTATCAGTATAAATAGTTCGTACATTCCCGATTCAGGGACAAGTTCCTACTACTAAGTTTTCTTCAGTCGATTTGCTGAAATTCCGAAATATTTACTTGCAATAAAATTGAACGTCCAAAGCGCGCAACAGTTCGACATCAACTGACAAGCCCTTGATACCTTGCTATCTGTAATCTCTGTCACTGGTGGTTAGTAGGAAGGGGTACATTCAAGAATAACTGGACGAGATGTGGAGGTCGTCACACATATGGAGATACCCAAAGATAAGACTGTTTAACTTAAACGTGAAATCAGTTCTTCTGCATGGCTGCGAATCGTGGAACGCTGCAACACGAGAAATCCAAACAATGCAGATATTCACAAACAGGTTATTAAGGAAGAATATTCTGTACAGCATCCATTTCTAACTCGAGCTTATGCGTTATCATGCAACAAGAGCCAATGCAAAGTCGAAAGTAGAAGTGGTTAGGCCATACTAGGAGAAAACCAGCGAACGACATCGCCAAAAATCGCTGGAACCCACGCGGAAGCCAAAGGAGAGACCTGAAATAAGTGGCTTAGATGTGTAGAATCAAAAGGCAACATAAGCCGGACATAGTAGGAGAGAATTAAAAGCATTACCATTAATTGGAAAATTTTTTAACAGCTTTGTTTCACTTGGGAAATTCTTGGAAAATATATAAATCAATCAAAGGTTAATGACTGTCGACTGCGAATAAATTTGAGCCTACATTTACCTTTACGACCTGGGGTACGTTCAGCGAAAAGATTCAAATCCTGGCAAAAGTGGGCGACCCAGACTTGGAGTGAAACCACAAGTCTTAATATAATTGTAAATCTCGTATATTTTTACGTTATCCACATAAAATCAAATATGGTGACAATACAAAAGAGGTAAATCTTTTCAACTATTTTTCGCATGCGGATCAGATTCTTACTTCGTTGCAATATTTCCTACATTTTTTGATGCTAAATCGGGAGCAACTAGTAAAAACCTTTACACCATTCAGCCGGTTAGTATGCAAAACACCCCAATCGTGTGCCTTATTTCGAGAATCGTAAGCTTTTTTGCGTCAGAACTTACATGTCAACCAATTTTTGTTTCCGAAAATTTACAGTATTTCCCTATGACTTCATCAAATCTCTCAGTTAATTAAAATTGAGTTGCTAAGATCAAAGAACAATGGTGTGGGTCTGAAGTCTGTTGGCCCTAACGAGAGTAGATTTGAGAGATGAGAGTAGATGGTTGTCATAGTTGAGTAAAGTTTTCCATTATAAAAATGTATAATGTACTACAACTTAATAATGAAAGCAGCTGAGGTGTCAGGACGTACCACGCGCCCTCACCTGGGACCACCACGATGAGTCCTATTCAAAACATTTTCAATTGCTGGCTGCTCCGACCACAATGGAAGGGCGGGCAATGCTCTTAAAGTGATGAAACAAATGGTAATCGATTTCGCTGGAAATATACGTGCATCCACATACACAACAACATGAAACACATATGCATTCAAGCATACACCCACACATACCCACTGACACCCACACTTGTACACACTCACGTATCCTAGTAAATTTGTACGTATTACGCCATTGTACATAAAACAACATCTAAAAGGAACTAAATTAATTTGTAGTCTCGTTTCATACAACGTACGAAATTTTGAAAGTGTTTGCTTTCACACATACACAACCGCACGTTTGTGGGAACGGGCATAAGGAGTGAGAGGGCGAATTAAATAAATTCACCAGCATATCTCCTCCACACGTAGGGAACACCAAAGTACGAGAACAGAACAAAGTCGCGGAGGAGGGAAAATTTATTACCTCGTTGTTGTTGTATCTTATTTAACTTTCAGCACATGTCTTTAATCAAAATCAGCAAGCGAATATATAACACATCGAAAATCAGGATAAAACACCAACATGGCTGGACATTAGGCCGGAATGATTTCAAGTCTCACATTTTCCGTTTTTTGCAAAATAAATTGGGGCATATAAAATGAATTGGCGCACTGATGGAAAGACATTATGCATCACCAATTGATGACAAATTGGGCAAAGAATGTGTTTATTCCACCACCTGAGTAGGTATGGGTGTCTGCAGTACATATTATTACCGATCTATCCGTCTACAATTTTCCGCTAGATGAGCTTATATTTTCGAAAACAGTCATTCTGTTGTTCAGGAAGTCTGGCAACGTTAACCTCTTCAGTATGTTTTGTTCATTGTTGCACAATATCCTTCGCATTAACATATTTCGTCGTAGTATTCAGTACACTCCACTATACCAGAGTACTAGTTCGGTTTGGTCAGGTTGACCCCTTGGTCATTTATATGGTCGGCATAGGTCTTCAAATTGGTGCCGCTTGCGTTGAGTTCAGTCAGTATTTAATTTATCACAAAATTCCAGAGAATAGGCGACATGTCACCCCCTTGCGGAGTTTCTCTTATGATCTCTCATCTTATTGCGACATTCATTGAATTATACTCGGATCTACACCAGTTTTGTTCAAAGCCTTAAGGATTGAGGGTATATTTACGTTATTAAACGCTCTGTCTACGTCCAGGTATGCAGATAAAGTGAATTCTTTGAAAGTGAGGCTTTCTGGAGCTTACCATGTTTACTGAACTACCATTCATGTAGGCATGTTGCGCCATGCTGAAATTCTCTGGTCTCCCTCACCAAAGGGTCTACTAGTCTTTCAAATAAACACGATGAGAGACTGCTAGACCTATAGACTTTGTCGTGTTATGGTTTAATTTTCCCGCCTTGGGGATAAAGACCACTCTGACTTGTTTCCATTGTTTCGGTATACACTCCAGTTCATTTAAATAACAACAGTTATAATCATTGTTAAAAATTTAAATTTCGGGAAAACTATCAACAACTGATCTAAATGTTCGTATATGTTAGATTAGGTGGCAACACTATTTTACGAAAATGTGCCAAAGAAGAATTAAAAAGTCCCCTTACAAAAGCTATGGACGCATTCCTACTGCAATAGCAAAAAATTTGATTTTAAAATAGTTCATATGAATAACAACAGTAGCTAGTTTTTGATGTTCTTGAGCTATTGTGTTACATTGAGTATTCAGAGTTAAATAGTTTGAAAAATTGCACATCATAAAATAATAATCGTTTAAAAATGGGACGAGGAAAGCCATTAAATTCAGAAGAAAAAGGAAAAATTGAGGCATATTTTGAACAAAAGTTTTCCTACAGAAAAATTGGAGAGAAAATCGGAAGAAGTGCTCGTGTTGTCTTCAATTACATCAAAAATAAGAATTCTTATGGTAAAAACATGAAAGGGACACCAGCAAGTGTCTTATCTCCAACAGATAAGCGGGCAATTTTAAGAACTGCATCAAATTCCTCTGATTCGATACCAAAAATAAAGGCGAAAGCCGGAGTTTCTGCCAGTATTTCCAAAGAATGAAACTTAAAAAGAAACCTATATTAAAACCCATTCACAAAGAAAAGCGATTGGATTTTGCAAAAGTTCACATGACGTGGAATACCAAATGGCACACGGTTGTCTTTTCTGATGAAAAAAAATTTAACCTGGATGGTCCTGACGGGTATAATTTCTATTACCATGATTTAAGAAAAGAGGAAGTCATTTTAAGCCGTCGGCACAGTCGGATTGGTTGAATCATGGTATGGGGAGCCATATCGTACTATGGCCAGATTAAGCTACAATTCAAGTCAATAAAACTGAATGCAGAACAATACAAAGGCATACTAGATAAAGCTTTTCCGGAATGCAGTAACATATTTGGACCTTTGCGTTGGATATTCCAGCAGGATAACGCTCCAACACACAATGCCAGAGTGCTAAAGGCCTGGATAAGTGACCAAAATGTTACTGTGATGGACTGGCCACCGTACTCGCCAGACTTAAATATAGTGGAAAACGTCTGGGGATGGCTTTCACGTAAAGTTTACGAAGGAGGTAGACAATTTGAAGACATTCCATTAACCAATGCAATCGAAACCGCCTGGGGTGAGATTTCCTTAAATTATCTTAAAACCCTCTACGATTCCATTTAAAATCGAATATTTGAGGTTATTAAGAACCAAGGAGGCAACACTCATTATTAAAAGTTAGTGAACACTTTTAAACAAATAGTTAAAAACAATAAAATTTAATTTATTGAATAATTTTGGATTTTTCCAAACTTTTCTTCGTCGTTGTTATTCAAATGAACTGTTTCTGTTTTTAATTTTTCAAGCCTTTTTTATGAAACTAATAAATACATTAAAAAAATAAACTTAAAAAAACAATATTATTGTCGATAATATTAAACAATAAAATAAAATATCTAAAAAAAATTATTTCAGCTTTTGTTTTTTGCTGTGTGTTCAAAAATTCCCAGTTAGCTACAATTGTTTTGCTGTTGTTATTCAAATGAACTGGAGTGTATATCGCCCCAGGCCAAGCCTAACGAAAGGGGCTTTCGAAAGGTCTCTACTGATTCTTGTAGCAACGCCGGGAATATACAGTGTGGTTCAGCCGATTTCTACACTTGAATGACTTTGATGAGCTCAATTGCATTTATTGTGAATGGAATGGTGTTTGGGTACTCATCTGTTTCCGCCGCCCCTCCTCAACTTGTAAAGTTCGTTCCATTCTTTCACGAATGCTCTGGGTGAATAGTCTATGTACTTTACTTTTTTTGCTCCAGTTCTTCGCAGTATTTCCTTTTCGCCATTCTAGTGGCTTTTTTAACTCTTTTAAGTTACATCACTAGTTGTCCTAATATTCTTTAGTGTTTTCTCACTCAGCCTTGTTAAAGCATTTCCTGCGGTCGTTGCTGAGCAGCTTAATCTCCGGTGTTCAGGTCCTTCTTGGAATTCTGTAGAGTTTACCTTTCTCTTTTAGCTGTTAGATTTCGAATATTAACCTCTGTGGTCCGAGAAGTATTACTCTTGGGATACCATCCAAACCAATACTGTAATTAAATATATAACCTGTCCCTCGATTCTATTGGCAAATATGCGATTATTACATTTGTTACAAATAATCAAATCAGTGGAAATTATGTACATAAACAATGACTAACCTATTTAGTTTATGTCTTTGCTTTAAAAGAGGGTGTTTTGTGCGTTGGCATCTCCCCCTAGTATCACCAGAGGACTATCGCGCATAAGAGGACTGGGGTTGGAGGTGGTCGACTTCGTCTGTTGGTAGATAAATTGAAGCCAGAACAAGTGTTGGCTTATTTTTGCGCTCCGATGTAGGCCTCTCCTCGCTACTATACAACTTATTATCTCAACTTCTTTCTTCCTAAGTCCTGCACCAAGGATACATCAATGTAGTTCTTACCCGTGCTGCTTCGTCCACCACAAAGAGAGGAGGATCCCACACTCTCGCCTTCCACCAGCAAAGGATCTGACAAATAGGGACGACAAGAGATTTCCCAGACCTAGCTCTGGACTTTCTTATTACCTGCACCCGACGATCTTGATGCCCTTTTGCCATTTGGTACCTCCTGATTCAGTGAAGGAGTCATCCTCACTGTTGTTGAGTGCTGCAAGTGTAGATTTAAGTATTTTTTTCTCCCAGATTGTGAGACCAGTTGCTCAGCAATGAGGTTTCTCCGATGGCGCCCTCTACTCGTCCATAACAGGTTGGACTTACTCAAAACGAACATAAGGGATCTAAAGCGACAGAACTCCAAATCTGTAGGGACTTTTTAAATAGGCTATTTCAAAATGTTCATTCTTACCCCGGACCTGTACCCTGATCTATCTTTCGCTAGAAAGACGCAAAAACAATATTATGAATAATTATTGTAACACGATGAAAATTGTATTTACTTTTCTTAACACCGATGATCATTACCACAGAGTATATATTTAAGTTCAAATAATTATAAGCACCTTTCAGGTTTTCGTAATCCATCGGCGTATTTCTAAAGACTGAAATATTTTCACATTCGGAAATGTGCCGTTTACTTAGTTGGGTCAAAAAACAAAATGTGATTTAAACGAGTGTGAACATCATTTTTAACTATCTCACTTAGAGTCGAATTCAAATTCGTTCCAGCCTAACGTACATGTACTAGCAAGGCACATGCCTATAGATCCATGTAAGTACATACTACCTTTCGTGCAAGTATATTTATGCAGACCCGAGTACATGTATGCATGAACTGTACATGAAACAGATTTTAACTGTTAAAAAAAAGCTGCTTATGCCAAAATCGCTTAGCTCCTTAGCGTAACAAATAATAATGTTCTTGGCAAATCGCATGAGTGTGCATGTGTATGTGTGTGTATGAATATTAATACATGCTAAAACACTTTTACACACACACGCCTTGTTTCTTCAATTCGTTAAGTTTCGAACAACTTTTTAAATTTTGAAAAAAAAAAGAAAAGTATTAATTTCACGTGGAACAAAACACAACATACGCAAAGGCAAAGTAGAGAAGAAGAATGAAAGTAAGTACTCGATCTCGGAAACTTTTCATTTTATTAGATAACCGTGCAAAAAGATTTCATATAACTTCATGTACACACTGACGCACACAAAAAACACATATATTCGAACAGAACGCTGGTAGTAGCCACACACCGCAGTACACAGCCAAACACGACGTCAAAACCGCGGAACATCCCCGCAGAACATTTTCATAAAAAGTTTGCGGTAATTTTGATAAAATATTACCATTTTTACGCGAAAAGTTTTCAAAAATCATGTTGAAACACTCGAATACATACAACTCTGGTGGAAGAGATAGGATAATGCCCACACACACACACGCACACATAGAGAGAGACATACAAATAAACGGACCGAGAGTCTGGCATGTGGACAATCAGACAGAGTTGCTGGATGTGAGCGACCAAAGGTAATGTGCAAATGTGCATCTAACATTTGGAAACACAGTTAATTGCAAATAATTTATTAGCTGCGTGATAATAATTTATTAGCTGGCACAGCCAAACTTTTAAAATCTCTTCAATTAACGAGAACGACAAAACGTCATACGACGACATTCGTTTGGAATTATAATTCGGAAATAACGATTACAGGAGCAACTGCAGTGAATGCGTGCAGCAGTAGCAGGCCCTCTTCATGGGATAGACCAGAGGACAAAAACAAGTGGACAATTCGGTAGTAAAAACGGGCTTATCATAGATCGGCCCGAATTTAATTTAGCCCTCAGTATGGAGCGTACTCATCGTGAGTATATCGACATGAGGTAGTATGACTTTGATGCAGGTAGGTTAAGTATTGGATCAGAGATAGTTTTAGTCCCTAAATGAGGCCAAAGATTTTTTTTTTTTAAATATGGCAGGGTAAACCCCACCTTTTTTTAAGAGATCACTTATGAACACATGGTTTCAAACAGGTTTTCTCTCATAGGAGTATCCAAGTTGACGAAAATATGATATGTGAGTAGGGTTTTTAGTCCGAACAATTTGCCGATTTCATAAGCGGTCCCTTAGGTGTCCGCTTAGGAAAGAGTACACTGTATTTAAGTTTTGGATAAAAAACAATATAATTTTTTTTAGAAAACTAGTATTTTTTTGTAATTTTATTAATTCCCTGGAATTCCAGGGAAGACGTCGAAAAATTTCCGATTACCGGGAACTGAAAAATGTCGGCAAAGTAAAATCTCTATAACTGATTGAATTTTTTTTCGTGAGTATTTTCCAATATTTGGCGTATTATGAGGATTTCTTTGATTTATTCGGCTCAATGGATTGCACCACACAATGTATTTGCAATGGTCCAAATGAGACCCGGTGAGTTTGTCCATAGTTTGCCGAGCGGTATGCGAAGTCGATCCATGTTGTTACAACCACAAATTCGGATGTTGCTCCGCCATTGGGCAGCAAAAAGTTGTCGATAATACTCATTCTCAAACAAATATAGGCCAATGATCTTTGTGGACATAACACCGCATCTAATAGAGCATCTAGTGAATCCGCATCTAATAGTGAATGCTGTGTATTTTGAGTGCCCTACAATCTACAGTTTGCCTTATTGATATATCCACACGCTGTGAAAAAATTGCCATTTTAACAAATTTCAACAAACAAGTTCGCATCAAACATATATATATGTAGGTGATAAATATCGAATGTATATGTATGCAATTTTGAGTCATTTTTTATTTTTTTTCAAATTGTGAATTTCTATATAACAATCCATCTCATTCTCTCGGTACTGATTATATTTTATTGACCGTAAATGCAAAAAAAAAATACGAAAATAGTTGCAAATACACACTTATTCGCACTCAAATGTTGTTCTTTGTTGAATTTAATAAGTTGTCTGTTTTTCCCAAACATGCTATTTCTTACACACAAATATGTAATATTAATAGCAAATGAGTGTGAACGAACCACCACTAAAACTTTCCCTTCTGGCTTCACTCGCAAGATCTATTATCATTTTCTCTGTACAATGGAACTCACACGTGTTTCATAGATCTTTTTAATTCAAAATATGAAGGGTTAAGTCATTTTCAGCCTACAACGCATTTCACAGAATATAACAGAACACAACAATGTTGACTATAAGAAAAGCATTTTCGATTTCAACTTGTGATTATTGGGGACTCAAAGAAACTCCATTACACTTTTCTTGGGCCTTTCTACCCACTTATATCATCTCTCATGGTAATGTAAAGTCGTTACACAAGGAAAGATACAAATTTACCATTTTTCCCCCTTTGAAATTTCCCCTTGTAGATCGTTTGTATTTATTTTGTATTTATACATAAGGCCCTAGATTAGCATCGGCTAATTGGGCCCGCACACTTAAGATGCCCATGTGAAGATTTATTCACACCCTTCGAATTCATCAGCAGCCGTACGACTTTGAAATGGGATTTCAAAGTGTGAGATTGGCGCCACCCCAAAAACAGTTTTTTTTGTTGTCGACAACTTCAAACAAGAGCACAGCAAAATTATAAACGTTAAACTTTTTAACCATAAAACAAAACAAAAGTTCAAGCTGAAGCTGAAGTTTGTTTGTTTGTTTGTATTCGCCTAAAGAGGATTCCACTTGACTTGGTGTAAACAATTGAACAGTATCGCAAAATAATGAATTTCAGTTCGGTTAAGACCGCTTGCCTAGTCTGGTGTTCCATTTAATGGGGACTGGGGCGATGTGTTGCGAGGGGATGGTGTTGCGTGTTGTTCCGAGTGTGGCGTTGCACAATACCACTGATGCTGCCATAAGCCATAAAATACATTAGTTTGACTTTGGAGAGTTGTGGCGGAAAAGAACACGGAAACGGCATAAAGGGAGCATTTATGTGAAAGCAATCCTACTCTACTGATAACAATTTGTTAGGGTACCACGCTAGAGATGCACTCATATCCATTCCATTCCATTCTATTCTAGTCCATTCTATTCATTTTCTACGTACTGTACATACATGGGGGAATCCACACTAATGCGCATTTCCGTCTCGTGGTCCCTTGAAATGTTTTCGCTTTTCTGTGCCACAAACAATTCCATTTTCACTTCACAGTCAACACTTTCCATAAACCGCCCTCCATATTCAAACAGTTGCGGAAGTATCACTCCTCCACCCTCCACCCCTCACCGCTCACACATCACATGTCCCACCAGCTCACTGCGGACCGCAGAAGAACTTTTATTTCGTTTCGTATTTTCTGCTGGGATTTTCCTTGCTTTCCGTTTTCTCTAGCAGCCGAGCTCTCACTATTTTAATTTATTATTTCGATCTATGGTCGCCATTTATTGCAAATAGATTATGTTACACAACGAAGAAAAAACAACATTTGTTAAAATAACAGCAGCAGCAACGACAGCAACAACCACAACGAGGCGAAAAACAATATCCCGTCGCACTAAAGTTTGAGCCATAACACAATCGCAATCGCTTGTCCTGCACATCCAGTGGTTCCCACTCTCTCGTCCCCACTTAAAGCCGTTTCCATTTAAACTAATTAATGGATTCGTTACAGATGGTCTGTGCATGTGCCAGAGAACACATGGATGATACACATACACGTACATCAAAGTGGCTTGCAAAATTGAATTTGTGTTATGGCTCGAAGTATCTTCCGGATGTGACAGAGAACTAAAGCGCTTAAAAATATTACTCCAGGCCATTTTGTCCAAAGTTATGTGTTAGTCTGGACCTGAAATATTTTCAACGGTGATGATGGAACTATTTCTGATCTCTTCGATCGTAAGCCATGCTAATATACCGATGGTACATGTGTGCATACATATGGATGTCGGTACGTTGGTGTTAGAGAGTGACTGTGCGTGTGTATGTGTGGGTGTGTGTCCTTGCTATTAAACCGAGCATGGAAAAATAATTACTTTACGTTTGAGCTGCGTTTATTATGAAAAGGTTTTAAATTTTATGCCACAAAACAAATGATGTGAGTACGATGAGAATTAGTAAAAGATACGGAATGGATGCACCGCATGGTAGTTCGGAATTCGTTCTGGCTTTGTTCGACCGATACTAATAATATTCTACCGATATGCAATTGATATAAATAGATCCCCAAATTATTAAATTATTACAGAGTTGAGAATATTAAACGTTCTTCATAGTGGATGAGATCGATATTGATGTAATCGCAGTAACTTACGATTGCGTTACTGAATGCTGTGATGTAGAGTAGAGAACTATAAGAATCCAGCGTAAGCGAGTTGTGATTTTTATATGAAATAGTGACAGTATTGGTTGCGAAAGTTCCGTTGATTACAAGTTCGTAAGAGCCGCCGCACAGTGTGATCGATCGCAAATCTTGAAGGACATTTGACCAAAATCTATGTCTCTAGATCGCAGAATATTTTTTGTAGAGGAATACAGAACTGATGTCCGACCTCGAATATGTATTAGACGGAAAATTATACGATACCGCTTTGTTACAGATACAGCTCTAACTAGATATTTATAAACGTGGCAATATGTGGTTTTACTATCAAATGTTTATAGCAAACATTTAGTCTACTGTTGACGAAGCTATTCCAATCAAGAATTAATGAAAGTGAATTGAGAAAGTGTTTGACCAAATATTGTCTTAAAATTGTAGACATAAGTGAAGTTATTCACATTCTTTGGTGAAAATTGCAAAATATTAAGAAAAAGTAAATTGTGGAAGACAGAGTAGTTTTGTGTAAAATCGATTTACGTTTACAAAAGTTACTCGTTTTCGTGGCATTTGGAAAAAAAATATTTGTGCTACAATGCTCAATGTTCTGTCGACACAAATAAATATTTCATAAATTTCTCTAAATTTTATATTTTTTTTATATCAAATCCGAAAGCTCTTAAAAAATCACGCGTTATTTGTAGCTGAATCAGGAGATTTGTATTTGCAAGAACATCCTGCCATTTTTGAATACCTAAGGTATTGTTTCCTAGATATGAAATAATAAAATAAACCCATAAAACTATTTATCCATTGTCCAATTATCCATAGGACACAATAATTAACCCGGCGATTTCCTGATCTGTTTACGCGTAAAACCAACCTTCTAACTGGCAACTGGAAGGTTGGAGATTTGGAGAATTCGTAAGGTCTTCGGTATCAGGTGATGCTAGTGATGAACATGGAAGCTCTTCCGTTTCTCTGCAAAACTGGAGGCGTAATATCGTACGGCTTCAGTCAGCTGCAACTTATGGTCTACAGGGCGACCAGGAAGCCAATCCTTGACCATCTGACGGACCAACCAAATAAGTTCATTGTTGATGGGATGGACCTGCAGAGCGTCAGCATCCGATTTCGACTATCTCAGGGGCTGTGGTAAGCACTTGGGAGATCCAGCGAAGAGTCTCCTGAAAGACTCCAAGAATGATCAGAATACTACAGATCAATTTCCACCATGCAAAATCAGCTACGGCTGCCCTACAGCTCATTCATCGAAATATCTAGCTGACAACGTTGGACAAATGGTGGCATTGTTTGTAGATTGAAGACTTCCGGATACAAACTACTCGTTGCGAAAACCGTGTATTCTTGCCAGGTATATTCCTAACGTCATTCTTTTACCTAATTGTAGTGGCAGAGACGTAGCCACGACCAACCTGGAGATAGAAACTTGACTGACATCAGCTTACATGCCCAGGGCCTCGGCCATTACATCTGCTCGGGAATGCAAATAGAAGTGGCGGAAAAGAATAGCACCGGTTAATGCTCATCATACAATATGCGGCAGCTCATATATAAATGGTACAATATGTTGTGTCCACTAACCATTTTGTTTGTTTCTATCAGGTGTAATGAACCCACATTTATTATCAAAAATATATAAGAATTCCTAGATGTAACATTTGCTTCACAGGACAAGTTAATGAATGGAAAGTATCGAACGAACACTTGTTCTTAGACCAACTCTATATAGAATTCATTCTCACACAAACTACTTCATCTTTGTCAGTTCCAAAGAATGTCAGATAGATACAAACAAACTCTAACAAGTAATATAAATACCATTCCCCAGAGACCCACGAACCAGAGACAAACCCTGAGATTGTTAACCCTACAAACAGTTTAACCTCATAATTTTAGATAGAAGTTCCGCATGCTCCAAAGATGCGCACAGAGCTAAAAATAAACCTCCATAAAAAGTCTTGCAGGAAACGCTTCAATAGTACTAAATCCACAAGGGTGGATCAAGACTGGGAGAGGTACAATTTGTACATGAAGAAACTAAGGTCCCATTTTTTTTTAGAATATCTGCAAGACCCTAACTGAGGCTGGGTATCATCAAGTAATGAATCGCTAGACCTCCTGCTCAATACACACTTTCCCAGGCAACTTGACAGACACACTGTCGGATGTACCGACTAATTTGGTCACGTCGAACATCGCATGGGACATAGTGACCACAGATGCTCTATCCTGAGTGGTGGGGAGCTTTAAACCCTTTACATCTCTATTAAACCTGGTCTATTAAACCTCCATGGTTCCTAAATCTATACACTGGCAGCATCAAGTTATCATACAATCCCGCCAAATGGAGGGAATCCGTTGTGGTTGTCATACCGAATACGGGAAAACCATCACACATACTTCATTTCAGATACATAGATTGCAGAAATAAGCATTATTTTCTCCTTATTTTAACAACGGTTATTGCCACTAAATTATACCACCCACAATTTTGTTGTGTCTTGGCGTTTTGATATGAACATGAACTAACACTGTTATCCATAAGTGACATCTGATTTATTTCCCTTAACATTTCATTTAGGAACAGACGAAATGAAAAAGTGGTGCACAATATATTTGTACACCCACTGACCGGGACTTACTATTTAAAGCCGGCTTCGAACGGTTTTACTACAGAAGTTTTTACATGGCTCCCACTTGTCTTACCATGTTTCGGACCTGAGTTAAACTGTGTGTCGCATACACATCAATTCTCACTAATACTATCATAATACTGTTCATGCTTTAATTCAGGAACTGCTGACATTACTCATACGCACCAAGCCGACGTTCGTTGTGTCGAGTCGTACGAAGACAAGAATCGCCAACATGACTGCGAATATTCTAAAGTATTTGTGCAATTATTTGCTTTAAGTAATACAAAACACCGGCAAGACGTTACTCGTGGGATAAGCGGCATTAAGACAGCTCAGTTTGCCAAGCCCAGGCTAATGTATGCATATGTACATTATAAACTACAGTGATGGGAATTCTAAGAGCACAACTGCTAATACACACAACTGAAACAGATAATATTCCACTGCAAAAGATGGATGTACAAATAAACATTTTATTTGAATGTCTGCTATTTGCATGACCACAAGTGTAGATGGTGTAAACGAAATGGAAGCACTGTTTATACGCACATTTATACGTAATTAAAAATACGAATTCAAGTGCTTCTGATTTAAATATTAATGTAAAATGTATTTAATGCAAATGAATTCTAATGGCACAATTAATGTTACGCACACTTCACCAGATACCAGATACCGACCCACGCGTACATTCACATGCAGACCCATTGGAACACATTCCCACGCCAAAGACCAAGCACGCTCAACTGCGCCATATTAAAGAGCAGTAAACTGTGCCAGTTGCTCATATTAAATAAGAAAATTTCATTTGTGCTGGTCTTGATCGTCTATAAGACCCACTACAGTAACCATTGTATTCGAGGTCCCGGACGTTTCAAACCATCGAGCCCACCTTTCACACCTGCATTGCATCATTCACACCGGATATTGAACAAATTGCAAAGATGCGGGGAATAACACATTTCTATTGAAGGATTATGGCCCGATTTCGATCTCATAAGTGGCTTTGTAAAATTGTCAAAGCGATTTCCCGGCCCTTCTAAAAGTTATAGTTCACAGCAACCTTACAGACACACTGGCGGACATTGCTCACACAAATTTAAAATTATTACATGGATTTGGTCCTGCGAGTGTTATAGATATTACATGACACAGGGTGGTCACAATAGGTGGTCACATTTTAAAGTTATATTTTATTTTGATACCGCTCGTGTTTCTCCGGACAAAATCTTCACTGTTAAGTATATGAGATCGTTTGCGTTTGAGTCACAAACTGATAATGTGTAGTGTGCGACTCAACACTGGATAAATTCCTTTTTTCTTTGCAATGGAAGATTAACGACGTCTCACTTCGTTACCGCTTGAGCCTGTGGGCCTTAAAGCCGCTCCAATTGGAAGTCACATTTGACCGAAAAATACGTTTTCTGCAATTGAAATATTATTCTTCTAAAATAAGTGAAAAGATTTCAGAAATTTCAAAAGGAGATGGTAAATCAAATATCGACCAATATTTTTTAAACAACAAACAGAAACATTGTGAGTAAATGCAGATACCAATAACATATTTTAGGAAAAATACGAAAAAAAATGTATAAAAAAATTTCGGTTACAATGAATTTTACTGTACTTATTTTATTCCTAAATTTTCTTGTTTTCTCCATAACAACTGTCCGAAACAAAATACAATTCTCTAGCGCCAGACTATTATCGAGACCAATCTGAAAGTAATACCTTACTTTACTTATTTCCCTTAACATTCCATGAAGGAACAGACGGGAAACTTCTCTCGAATCAGTGAGCTGTATACGATATAATTCTGTATACTCACTGACCGGGACCTACTGTTTTAAAGCCGGCTCCGAACGGCTAATGCTTTTCTAGAGAAGTTTTACATGGCTTAGAGATTACTCTCTTACTCGTGAAGTCGCCAACATTTACGAGGTGGAAACAGTCGCTGACAAAATGGGTTTTGAACTCGGGTTCTTCTGTGTGATAGTAGCACACACTACCAACCACACCACGGCCGTCCACGAAAATAATACTTTGCAAATGTAAAATCGTTATTGGAAGAGGATCTTTCAGCAGCGGATGTTAGAGTTTCCATGCATCTGTTCATAGTATTTCCGTCGGGTGATTCAGTATGATGAATCTCACATGGCTAATTCGTTAATAAGTTTGGAAATTGTATTCCATTTTGATTTCCATGTTTGTAGTGTGCCTAAGCCCCATGAAACCAGACTCAAAAGGATTCGCGAAGGGATTCCCTTCAATTGGACTAGCACATATTACTATCTGTAGAGGTCGTTTTTTAAAATGTTTCTAATTCAAGCAGATTTATTGCCAAGAGATCTGCAACTATAACACAACATATCTGATGAGTCATTTCTATATCATGTTGTGTTTGTTTCGCGGCCATAAACGTTTTTTATACGTTAAAAAATTGGTCAAACGTTATGCGTTACAATACATTGAGCGTTTACAACAATATAAAAGTGAAACATACGAGCCGGCATGATATTCATTACAGCTGAGATGATGACTATCGTCCAATTGAGAAGGTCACGTCACAAATGCTGAATAAACTCAACCAAATCGTATTAGATTGCAGCTTGTAATTTGGAATTGCAAAAGTTATACGCAACATGGCGTCCGCTTTTGAAAGGCACATTAATATTGGTGATATGTTCGAGTTAACTGTTATCGGCGGCCTGACCAACTGTAGCGTACCAACATCTAAATTTCTTTAATAAGATGAAAATTTGTTTGGTTTTTGGAATGTTTCCATAAAAATAAAGGCAAAAAGGTAACAGAAACAATAAATCCCTTCCATAACATCATCATCACACACACACACACGCATACACACTCGCACACACAAATACAGAGGCAGTACGTCGACATATTGATGCGGATCTATGAAAGAGAAATTGTACCCACATCAAATGTTGGAATGAAATATTATGTTTACCTGGTCAACGAGAGGAGAAGCGGGAGTAGAAAAGTTCGGCAACATCTCATAAAATAATTGAAAATGGCTAAATTTTAGAAGCCCGAGAGTCAAAATTGTTTGCCCGTGAGTGTTTGTGTGTGCATGCACTTGTACACACATACAGCCATTGTACACATACGTACAGTCGCTTGCTAGTATGTGTGTGTGTGTAAGTGTATGTATATGGGTATCATCTATTACTCTATCATCTGCTCATTTAGGTACACCAGCTCATGCATGATGATGACAATGATGGAGTACTGATGTCACCGTATCAACAACATACTTTTCTGACAAACAAACTAATGCGCTCCGGGATGTAACTCAGGTAACACAGACATATACACGCACCAGGCATCAGGCACACGATACTCGGGATGACACACACACACACATAGACACGCATCCACGCGAATACAGCGTGCGTAAGCATCGGTGTGAGGGTATGAATGTTAAGCTTTTAAGGATTTTAATAAAATTACATTTTGAGTCTCTACTTTTTCCCTATCGTTGCGGTAGGCACAGGAAAAGGGATACAAGAATAAAGTATTATTTTAACGACTTCCCTTTTCCCCGGCCATGCCAGTCTCTGTCCTTACTAAAGGGTTGCTCTCCACTCAAAGCAAGATAAAATATTAAACAGAAATACGTAATGGACCAATAACTTTTTTTTTCTGGTATACGACCGACTACGGGTAATAATGATATTTTCATCCATCCTGACGCAACGCCACCACTCCACACCTTTGTCCTTGGGCTGCTTTGATCAATACAATCTTACGCTTTCGGCGCTGGTTGCTCTATGGAAAAGTCATATTTAATGCCTGATGCTAATGGACTTTGTCGAAATGTAAATGTGGGCTCTTCCACAGTCATCATTTCGTGTTAATTTGGAACAGCAGAGAACACAAGTAACCCAAACAATGGACATTTACGACAACATCTGTGGTGTACTAACTCTCTATTAATGGAGGGATTTAATTGAACGCAAAGTGTAGAATGTGTGAAATAACAATGGATGTTCTTTGCAGTAGCATTTGAACTTGACGGAATCGAATTCAGCACATTAAGGGTACCAACTGGATATTACCGAGAAATGTCTGTAAATGGCTTTACCGCCAGGAGGAACTATCGGGCACTCCAATTTAAGTTTAGGAGGGTGACAGTTGTATAGAATCGGTCAGAATCCGAAAGTAAATCCATCTTGTGTTTTGGACATACGACTGTTCCAAAGTAAAAAGGAACGGTCCAGGCAACACTTACTGGTTGCACTGTACAGTACACGCACGCCACTCTGGCTTGGACGTGGGTAGATTTCAGGAAACACACCCGATTACCCAATGAGTAGAGAGTAACGAACTCCATGAAGAGAAAAACGTTACACGATTGGAACATGAAAACAAGAACAGATACTTCCATTTAAAATTGAATACAACATAACGTTCTGATCGTGTAAAAAATATTAACAGCCTTTCGCCAATAATGGGTGAATATCCTGAATCAAAACCTTTCAATATAAATAGATTAATTCAATAGCATTTCCCACAAGACACAAGTTCACAACAATTACAGATCTAAATTTTATGTTTCAATAAAGAACATGAAAATATTACAACTTTTAAGAACTTTTCTGTGATTTTATTTTTCTCATCTCTTGCAAATTGAAAAATGTACTGTAAACTGAATCATTTTATAATTATATAAATGATTTATAAATACTCTGGATATACCAGATCTCCTATGAATTCCAATGATATCAATAGATGCACCTCTTCGATTTAATAAGCGTTGTCTTACGTTAGTATACGTATACGTAATGTATACGTATACGTATGTAAGTATGAAAGCCTTCATTTGTCCAATTACAAAATTGTGTAGTACATGAAAATGCTGCTATCCTATCCGAAAATTAGAAGAACTAATGATTTTGATGGTGTTTTTGAATTGAAGATATCAAGTAGTCATCAAAACAAATCCTGCAATCTACACAAGGTTGTTTCTTATTTCAAGTTTTAAAAATACAATTTTTGTCTGTAATTTATTCAACAATGTCTAAACATTTTTGATTAATTTATTTCACCTGTTTTTGTTAATAACTAGCTGACGTGATAGACTTCGCTTTACCTAGAAAAATTTTGACCTTACTGACCCGGCTCGCGTTGCTGATCCTCGCATATATCCTTATATCCTTATGTAAACATGTTTACATTCGAAAAATAGTTATGTGCATTGCATAATAAATTCCATAGAAAGAATCAAATTGGAACTTCTTTTTATCAGGTTTATTCCACAGACTTCCAATAATTGACCTTGCGATTTATTAGTCGTTATTGCGAAATCTGAGCGAACTAAAAAATGGACACGAAAAACAGGCGCTTAATCAGATTTTTAACACCTTGTCTTGTTCTATTATAAATTCAGGCTGCGTAACAACTTTAACCGATCCTACTTTTAACTGCAAATTGTGCGGCGGCATTTCTGGATAATTCTATGAGTTCATTTCATTTGGATCCACTGAAATAAATAAAATTGGGAAGCGATTTCACTGTGAATAGATATTTTTTTATAATTTGCTTCAATACTCGGAAAATCTCGCTATTAAATCTTCTTTAGACGTTGTGAATTGACAGCAATTAGGCGGAAGCGAAATGAGATCAGTGGAAGCGTCAACTGGAATTTTCCCATTGTCAATGTCTAACAGTTAACTTCGTTGTTAACGTGATCGTTTTCACATATCTGTACAATTTCGATTACTTTAGGTAAGTGTTTATTTGATTTGAAATAATTGGCAGCGTTCGGCGAAAACCGCAAGCCAGCAGAATCATCGCACCTAGAACGTAGTTCTGATTATGGCGTAAATCGAATCGAATTGTCCGATCGATTCCAAATAATGATCTTGGTATCCTAAAGTACTTTCGCCATTGCAGATATTTTGGCAATGTTGCATGACGGTTCATCTATCGTTTCCAAATTCAGTGGCTATGTCAGAGCGATTTCTTGGTCATTTCGGCGCACGTAGGTCTTGCGCGTATTCATTCATTCCGAGCGAAAAATAGCAATATCATATTGATATTTTGAAATATTGATTTGATATTGCACAAAATGATATTTTTTGACGCTGGCGTAACCACTTTTTTCATATGGTTGTTGTTAATTTTATTTTTGATGCGACGTAAGCGTCGTGTTTGATATTTATAATATCAACTAGCTGACCCGGCAAACGTTGTTTTGCCATATAAATTCTTTCTAGATAGTTTCTAGTATTTAGAAAAAATTCAACGAAAATCAATCTATGGCTCCAGCTTTGCACGGGTAACACTTATTATCTGTGGCGGTAGAGTTGGGCTTCGGGAATTTCCCGACGGGAATTCTCGAGAAATTTTCCAGATTTTCCCATCCCGAATCTCGAGAATTGAAATTTTTAACATTTCGGGAAATCCCGAATCTCGAGATTATCTTAAGATTTCTCGAGAAATCCATTTTCTTTTAAAATTTCTTTTTTTGACAAATATTAATAGAAAAAACAATTCTTTCTCTTACTTTTGAAAGAATTGCTTACGTTTGCAAGTAAGAGAATACACATAGGTTAGGTTAGGAAGGGTGGTACATCCTAAGATGCACCTCCACTCGGAGACCCATAGAATCCATTGTGAATCCCTTCTGTGTAGTCGATTAAAGATATATATAAAGTAGAAAAATTGGTGAGAGTCACTGGAGTACTGTTTTATGTTAGGTAAGCAGTCTGTTCAGCCTATCGGGTACCCGCATCTCCCGTCGTTCATCCATCTAATACCCCTTATATAACTAATTAGGTTTTCTACACCTGTCTTCGAGATGTCCCCTAGTTCAGCAAAAAATCTATGCCCTAGACATTTTTGTCTATGGCGTTGCAAACTTAGACAATGACAAATGATGTGTCCTATTGTCTCTAATTCGTCCTCATCCTCGCACATCCTGCAGAAGTCTGGAGATCTGCTATCCCATCTGCTGGTCATAGCCCTAACTGAGCAGTGACCTGTGATGACTCCTATTGCAATTCTGAGACTTCTTCTATCCAGTCCCATCAGAGAATACACATATCGCTTATTTAATTCAATATTTAATTCAATAGTGTCAAAATTCAAAATTCACTTTTTATTTTTCTGCTCAAGAAAAAGCTGTAAATCTCTTCTTTAAGTTGACTTTTATTCTGCATGTGTTATACAAACATATCTCAGGGCTGCACTTTATTCGGGAAACCCATGAGGTTTTCCTATACTTGCTAAATAAGATCTGTTAACGGTTCTCCTCAAAAAATCGTATTTTGAGTTGTGACGCTATTGAAGTAAGTAATACAAATAATTAAAAGCGCACCGGTAGGCGAGTTGGTAGCGTGCTTGCCTATCAGCGTGGGGGTTGTGGGTTCGATTCCCACCAGAGGCTTTGGTCTGTCGCTGCAAAAATCTAAAGATATGGTCTGGTCACCCGGTTTAACCCTTGGACCCAAAAATTAGAATATAAATTTACTTTGTATTGTAATTAATAATAAATAAATAAATAAATAAAAACAAATAAATAAAAAGAATATTTATGAAATTCACTGCTTTTACACTGATTTTAGATTTTTAAGACTTTTTTTGAATTTACCCGATATTTCAAGAATTCTCGAGAATTGAAATTTTCGTTATTCGGAAAATCCCGTATCTCGAGAATTGAAATTTTCGTTATTTCGGGAAATCCCGAATCTCGAGATTGGGATTTTTTCGGAAAATACCCAACTCTATGTGGCGGTGATGTGACAAAGTTTAAGCAGATATCTATTGGTACAGTGCCTTGCTACTAAATAAAAACCAATGCATTTAAGGCAAATGGCATATTATATTTATTAATTCATCTTAAGGCCAGGGGATAAACAACGTTTTTTTTTTGTTTGGAATAAATAAATCGAATAAATTTTTCAGCGTGCCACATCGAGAGCAATCCACATACTGTTGGCCGTGTGAACAACAAATTTTTTCCAATCATCATACAAACATACATTCTGAATTTCACTTAAACTGGTCCATACATTTAGATTTTCCATATAAATCCACACCCGCGCCAAAACTTAATAAAAAAAAATGAAATTGTATGGGAACCACCCTAAGGGTTAAAGATAGAGGGTAGATATGTTCTGGGAAACTGTTGAGATTGCAAAAATATTGAGGGTCGGTCATACATTTGACTCCTCTAGGAGGCACCCTTATAATATAAAACGTTAAAATTTAAAATTTCGACAACAGCGCCACCTATCGGGTCCATGAAAAATAGATGTTGGCCGATTCTCAGACCTTCCCGATATGCACACAAAATTTCATACAAATCGGTCCAGCCGTTTCGGAGGAGTACGGTAACTAAAACTGTGACACGAGAATTTTATATATATAAAGATTTGATATTTATAATATCAATTTGATATTTATAATATCAATTTGATATTTATAATATCAATTTGATATTTATAATATCAATTTGATATTTATAATATCAATTTGATATTAATCAATATCAAAGCGCTCGGTCACCAAGTACAACAATTAAATGTTTGTTGTGATTGTAGGCAATTTTTTCGTATGGTTGTAGTAAAATTTCATTTTGAAAATTTATAATATCAATTTGATATTGATCAATATCAAAACGCTCGGTCACCCAAGTACGACAATTAAATGTTTGTTGGTTAAGCGCCCCGGTAGGCAAGTTGGTAGCGTGCTTGCCTATCAGCGTGGGGGTTGTGGGTTCGATTCCCACCAGAGGCTTTGGTCTGTCGCTGCAAAAATCTAAACATATGGTCTGTGTCACCCGGTTTACCCTTGGACCCAAAAATTAGAATATAAATTTACTTTGTATTGTAATTAATAATAAATAAAATAAATGTTTGTTGTGGTTGTAGGCAATTTTTTCGTATGGTTGTAGTAAAATTTCATTTTGAAAATTTATAATATCAATTTGATATTGATCAATATCAAATGGCTCGGTTGACTTTCAGAAAATAGCGACCGAGACATTTGATATTGAACGATATCATATTGATATTTTTCCCACTTAGCCCCATTTTGTTAACGTTTAATATCAATTCGTTAACGAAAATATCAATTTGATATTGTTTTTTCGCTCGGTGTAGGGCTTTAAACATACCTAGCTGGCAAAATGTCAAGTCAGCCGACATTGTCAACATTTCCTTCTACATTGGTGGAATTGCACAGATGCAGTTTTTTTTGCTGGTTTATGCGTATGTATGTACATATCAACACCGATGAAATAATTTGCGAAATTTCAAAATGTGGTTGACCTCGCTTAAACGAATCATCCGACGATAGGCATACACATTAGGGTGGAGTGAAATTCAAAAAAAAAAAGTTAACCTCGGAAAGAGATGTAGTCTGGGGTCCTAATGAGGGGAAAAATAAAGAAAAAAATTTTAAAAAAATTTTAGGGGTCGCGCCACTCACTCGAAATTTGGAAATTATCGCTATTTTGGCGTTAATTTTAGAAAAATCCTAAAAAGTTTTATGTCAATAAATGTTTGCAATAGCGTAAACAATGAAATAAGGGCATGAACAAATTTAAAAAAAATTTTCTCATTGTTCAAAAATTGCAAAAAGTAAAATAAGTCAAATCGTCCCTTCTTCAGAAAATTGACTGAACAATGAAATCGCCACCAAAGCTACAAATATTAGTCGATTATCCTCATATTTGCCTCAAATACTTTTGTTTGGGCACTGAACAAGCTCAAACTTTTAAATTTCGAATAAGTTAAGTCGTTAATTTTTAGGATTTTTCTAAAATCAACGCCAAAATAGCGATAATTTCCAAATTTCGAGTGAGTGGCGCGACCCCTAAAATTTTTTTAAAATTTTTTTCTTTATTTTTCCCCTCATTAGGACCCCAGACTACATCTCTTTCCGAGGTTAACTTTTTCAAATTAAAAAAAAAAGCATGTTTTCACTCCACCCTCTTCTTCTTCTCGACTCTTCTTCTCTTCTTCTCACCCTCTTCTTAACGACTTAAATTTCGAATAAGTTAAGTCGTTAATTTTTAGGATTTTTCTAAAATCAACGCCAAAATAGCGATAATTTCCAAATTTCGAGTGAGTGGCGCGACCCCTAAAATTTTTTTAAAATTTTTTTCTTTATTTTTCCCCTCATTAGGACCCCAGACTACATCTCTTTCCGAGGTTAACTTTTTCAAATTAAAAAAAAAGCATGTTTTCACTCCACCCTAATACACATTCATATATGTAGATGACCATTTTGTTAGTTTCTTGATCTTTATGTAAATGTTGATCTTTTAGTAGGAATCTAAATGAAAGACGGTTAACCACATTCTTACATATCGGTCGGTGGATTAATCATTTTAATTAGACATTGATATCCATGCTCTCCTCCTAAAAATTTGGATTAAACTCTCGTGCTTCAACAATCTTCGCTCCAAATGACGTCATTTGAAAGGCACTCTTTTACTTTTGAATATTCTCCAAGAAATACCCAAATCGAGGATCTTGTCAAGAAAGTAATAATGATGACAGTTCCAATATTTCTAGGATGGATTATGTTTTTATTTTCCTGAATCAATACGAGACGCAATAGAAGTACGACAAACCTTGAATCAACGATTGTGGCAATTTCTTTGAATTCGCTATCGGTTTTATTGAGATGAATAAATATCGCCACCCACCGATCCTCCGATCCACCATCCAAACATTGCCTTCTTTCTCTCCATTGCATAATTCTGTCACCAAAGCTTATTTCTGAATTAAATAAAAGTATTTTTATTATGTATTGAAAAACAGTATATTGAGGGAGAAAATAGTACAGATACGAGCCTTATGTATGGGGCCAATCGATGGTACATTTTCTCTGCATTCAGAGCAAGAAAATACATAAATTCTGAAAATATTCATTTATTAAACCATAGCGGCTCTATTTTACACTGACCTCCTAATCCAGTATGCCACTCATTAATATCTCTTCCATAAAAATTAGCTCCCTGCGTAGTTACCTTGTAGTCGAATGTCCTAAACATGTTGGAAGTTTTCGGTGAACAAGCAAATACATTTATTTTCCATGTATTCAGTGTAGAAACACATACGTACATACATACAATCATTCCTATGCGAATTCTGCATTGTTCAAACTCTTGATTTGAATCGTTTTTCAACGTAGTCGCATACCAAAACTATTAGTTTAACATTATTACCTCATTTAGCATTGTTGGACCACTCATTGGCCATGTAGTCGTATTCAGGGCCTCGGGACATGGCTAGTATGTACTTGTATATAGAAGAAGCATCCATTGTGCCACAGTGTTCAACGACGACAAATTGCTATCGGCCAATTTTCAATTACCATGAAATCATTTTTAATTAAAAACTTTATTGCACAATTAGAGAAGAAGAAGAAGAGGCCACGGGCCACAGGTTTCGTATCTCCAGCGCTGATTAAAAATGCCAACAAACAAGTCTTCAATTAAACACAAGAGAGTACGGAAAACTTCTTGTCGTAACGCCATCAAGATGCTGTGCAACAGCAAATAGCAAAGAAACACTTTGCAAAAACAAAAACAAAATTAAAAAGCCTACCGAATTAGACAAAAGAAAATGCAAATTTTCCCTCGCAAAGTTTCCAGAATTACCTTTAAGAAACAGCCTACGACATCGACAAGAGCGTTTCAATGAAGGTTAATGGCAAATGGATTGATGGGGCGGGCGGGGGTTAGAACAGTGTACAACATGGAATGTGATGAGGGTACAATAACGAAATGACTTCCGTTTTAATCTTCAACCTAACAATTGGATATTTGTTGGGTACGCAACCGTCATAACATTTTAAATCAAACAACGACGACTTTTCCAACATTCAACTCCACTCAGCTGAGCTCAACTCAACTCAACTGAACCAAACTGAACAGGACACAAGTGAACCGATGTGAAGTGAACTTCATTAACTGGATTCGAAGGGAATATGCGTGAGTGATAAGTGGGAAACATTGCGTACGCCAAACCCCGGGATGGGGAATGGGATGGGGCCGACTGAACGAACGCATGGAGCAAATGGAGGTCAGTATTATGTAAATGAAATTCCATTTAATGAATATTTCATGAGTCAGTTGTAGTGTTAATGACAATAAAATGAAATATTTAAAATGACAATGTGCTTTCATTACTCCTCCGAATACGGGCTCGGGCAAAACTTAAGCGCCAAGGCTGAACTTTCTTCCTCCTCCTCCTCCACCTCCCAGCTCCCACGCCATCACCAGCCCCTTCCCGTCTGTGCGATTGGCAAGTATAATTATAATAATCATAAAATCTTTACCTTTACATTGTATTGGAGTATCATAAAAGTGGAGCTGATATACATACCCGATATCATTTGAATATGAGTCCAAACTCAATGGCAAACAAACAAAACGAGTGTTGATTCACTCACTCACAAAACACCATTGCCAACGACGCCATCACACAATGGGCGATTTCGTTGGAATGTTGGTTTTGGGGGGTGTCTCCTAGCAAATAAACCCAAATTGTATTTTTTGGCTGATATGGAAGATCTTCTCACGTCTGTGGCTTTACGGAACCTGTACCAAAATGTCATTGTATCCGACCACATCCTACTTATTGCAAATGTGGGTGTTCCTTTAGAAAATGGTACATTTTCATTCTACGTATCTTTAGTTTTTATTCGCTTTAAGGCACTTTAAAGATTCGTATCCGGCAAGAGCCACTTTCATTACAAATTGAACATATATAGCGGGTTTAAGGACCGACCCTTGGTTGGGGCCATATCGAGGCATGAACCATACGGAATAAATGTGTGACTTCCAGATTGTCATGCCCTCAAATTAAAAAGACAGTTTGAAATATCCACATCCAAACCGATTTGCTTCAACTTCAATAACATCCGTTGTTGGACAATAAAAGCACTGCAGCAACTATTTGCGATGGACAGCAAACGGAAGTACTTTATGAAGTTTGTTTGGATGTGTTGTTGATCATTTTCGTTATTACGTTTGGTTAAGACTGCACAGAAAAAAAAGACAACCAACAAATTTCAATGAAAATATTTGTACAAGAATTTCATCACTTCTCAATGAAACTTTTCGTTAATATGCTAAAAAATTTGTCAAATATTGAAACGAAGTTTGATGAAATGTATGCATTTTTTTGTTGATCCCATTTATCAAATTTCGTTTTAATATTTGATACATTGTTGAAAGAAATTTGATAAATTAAATCGACAAAAAAATTTATATTTTTTATGATTTGTATTTTGGTTATCTAATTTATAAAATTTGTTTTAATATTACATATATTTTTTCGTAAATATGATAAGCTATTTACCAAATATTAAACAAAATCTAAAAAATTATAATATTTTTCGATCTATTTTATTAAATTTCGTTTCAATATTTAATAAAATTTATCATAAATATGCCAAAAAAAGAAATTTGATAATTGTTGATGAAAAAATGTATTGTTAATTTCAAAAATTGCACAATTCTAATTGATTGAACCGTTTTAACAATGAAATCATTTCTGAAAAAAATGTTAGAAAACCAGTGAAGAAGTTCACCCTCATTAAAAACATACAAGTCTCATATTCCAATATTCGAAAATATTTTCAATAAACGACCTACAATTTTTTTTGTAGATATGCGAATTTTTTCATCAAAAATATTTTTGATAAAAACCTACAAATTATTTTGTTGAATGGGAATGTTTTCATCAAAAATATTTTTAATGAACGACATAAAATTTTTTTTGTATATATGAAACTTTCTTCATCAAAGATATTTTTGATAAACAGTATACGAATATTTTCTTTAAGTTGAAAATTGTTTTATCACAGGATTTATCAATGAATTTTTTGTTTGAATTCGTGAATATTTTCATTGAATCGAAAAAAAAAAATTTCTGTGTGTGTTGTTACTCGAATGAAAGCTAATATGAGCAGGGCTTCGTTGCTGTTATCAGCATAGAAATGATGGGCCAGCGAAGATACTCAGCTAGCTGTTCATTGAAGGTTGAGAGACTCCATTTCAAACTCATCGTATTATGATTTAATATTCTTATATTAAGAATATTGTGATACCAATTTAATTTAAATTTTCCTTAAATTAATCTCAGTTTCCGATAATTTCAAGTATTTATTCGGGCTTAAATTAATCCAAGAAGTCTACACATAAGTCCATTTCGAACTTATTACTATCCTATTATGAATTTAAATCTATCCTAAAAATCAAGCCCATTCGGGTTCAACTATGGATAGCTACTACAAAAATCTGTACTTAATTCAAGTTTTTTTAACTTGGTTTAAGGAAAACCGTACTGGCCATACTTTTGACAACGCTACGGCTTAATTGAAGTACGAACTACTTAATTTATTTGTTATAAGTCCATTATCAACAAAAATACATAATTTTGATGAACAATTTGAAGTTGATGAAATACAATAAAGGAAATTAGCATCGCATCAATGAATATCTGATGAAACTGTTACTTTCAGGTAACCCATCCCCAAATATTTCTGGGAATCATATCTCCAGATTCGCCATAGCTTCGACTTATCAGCATTTCAGCCACGTCAGTAAATCTGAACGGCTGATTTATAATTTCTATGCTGTCCATTCCCAATCCCCCACTGTGCATGACCGACACTACCAATATGACTTCGTGTTTTTGACATAAAATCCTTTTGTTTGTTTGTATTCAACAAACCCACACCCTCACACAATACCCACCGGTTACAAGTACTTAGAGCGCAGACTACATTAAGATTTTCGCGGCGACCAAAACAAACAAAAAATACAAAAACGGTAACACAATATTGTTGTTGTTGGAAACGAACGGACCAGGATTGCCAAAAAAAAAATGAAGTATAAAACTGCGCAAAAATGTCTTCATAGAAAAACCTCAGAATTCCATTACGGACAAAATGTGAAAACAATAAAAATGGTTTAGAACACATGTACGCGGTACCCGGTACATATATACGCCAGGACTAAGTACACGGTGTACAAGGATACAAGACCAACCATCCAGCCAACCGACCGACCGTCGGTCCAACCACTTCACGTACGTATGTGTGTGTATGTGCGTGGCGATATCAGATTGTGTGCAAAGGAATTGCGAACCAGCGAACGAGCGATTCTTTGCCATCGATAAGGCAGCTGTTGGCACCGTCGATGATTGCCATTGAAATTGCACTTCCTGCTTGTTGTACATCCGACCGAGTGTTAAACTTCAACTGTACAATGGCTTGTTTCGCTTTGGCCTGGAGCAGGGCGGGGGGAGTGGTGTTACGACACACTTGCACGCTCACATCCACACGTACGCGGCTTGCGTATAAATATGTGTGCTCTCGCATTGTGCCATCGTGGCTTTTATTTTAATTTTGAAAAGCGTTAACACTTTAACCCTTTTCCTTCATTGCGAGTTCGCTTTGTTGGAATGTGTGCTCGGCGGTGGCGGAAATGCCTCCATTTAAAGAAGTGTTTATTCGACGATTTACTTTGAATACGCATTATTCGCAATTGTACCTACCTACGAGTACACATGACTGTGTACGTGTTTCGTGATTTGCATGCAGCATATTTGTTTGTGCGAAATGTTATGGTCACGTTCGAGTTCAAAAGAATTTCGATTTCGGAAGGCGCCATTTTGAATTGTTACCATATTTGCGGCAGCTTCCTTTTTTGCATATATGTAGTTTTTTAAACTCACTTGCAAATTTGAATATGCAAACGTTGGTATTTATTGTTGTAGGCGTCACAAGGCGTTGTTGTTTCAGTAGCATCTTGAACACATCCATCTTTTGTTTCAATTGGCTTTCAATGGACGAATTGGCAAGGCTTTCAACTACACTGCAAAAATATTCATAACACTGGACAACAACAACATTTTATAATTAACTACTATGCTACTCAGATGTACTATGATCCCCCTGAGTACAGTTTCTTTTTTTTTCAAATAAAAAGGGATTTTTTCAAAAAAAAAAAAATTAATACAAAAAGTTTAGACATATTTTGTCAAACCAGGGTTTATAACCCGACAATGTCAGGGACGCATTTTCCGGTTTTTATGTCCCGATTCCCAGGATTTTTGGTCGGGATTTTTTGGAAATAAAATACTTCCAAAAAGTGTTCATGATTTTACGCTCGCTCTCCAGTAGTCATCCATATTTGTCATCTTGCCTATCGTACAGTGTCCATGGACGACTACTACGAGAATGCTAAGTCTCTTTACTGACCATTAACCCTTCTGACGTCTTAAATTGGAGAAGACAAATTACTATTGCGTCAAGTGAACATTTTGGACGTTGTCGTTGCTGTACAACCCTGTGTAAATATTTCGATGATATAAGTGGTCTGATGTATCCATAGCTCCGCAAGATGGTTAGTGCGGCTGTTTTTTCGACTTTCGCCTTTGTAGAATTAATAACGTGTTTCTGCAGCAGTTTCTTCGAAAGAACCAACAGGTAGGACTTTGAATATCCTTTGAATGTATTAGAACCTTCTATACCGTAGCTGTCATTGGTAACCAAGGATATGGTTTCAGCTGTTTGTTTGAGTTTATTGGACTGACACGACAAACATATCAGTATAATTTTAATGCGAAACACTAAATTCACCAATGCCAGTAATTTTTATTAAAAAGTAGCATGTTCAGTAAAAGACCACTTTGCAAACATGTGATGCTTCTTTAGAACTTTCCTTCTGCCAAACTTCAAAGAATTCCGTTTTCTCTATAGCATTGTACCCTAGGAAAAACGCGGTTGTTCCCAATCCGCTCTTTTGCGCTGGTTGAAATAAAAATAAATGAACTCCTAAGGCTTTGGTTTATTCACTTCTTTTTACTCCTTCATTAACAAGTTTTGCCGAAGCTTTAAAAGTCTCCTTTCATTAAAGAAATATCAATTTTGTAGGTTATGTTAAAAAGCAAAGCAATACCGGTCATTTATCCTATTGAGCGTAGGAATTATGGCGCTGTTGATCCTTCACCGAAACTATACTTTCTCATTAGAGGATACAGAAAAACTCCAACACTCTATATTTATTTAAATTAAATAACAGCACTATTCGAGTATCCGATTAAATCTGCACATTACATAGACAATACTCAATAACGTTGTAATGCTTATACATCTCCAACAAGAGGTATTCTTTTGAATCACCCGGTATTTCGGTAGCTTCCACTTTTGAAGCTTTCATTCTTTGACATTTGACAAGTAGAAACTACGCCATTACTAAAAATGGAACAGCTTCAACAACGCATTAAAATTATTAAAATTCACTACAAAATGGTGAAAAATTTGCAGTCACAGTTCGCAAAACTAAAAAGTTTCCGGACCGTGTTATCTCTCGAAGGGATGATCACAATTGGCCTCCGAGATCTTGTGATTTAACAACTTGCGACTTCTTCCTTTGGGGCCACGTAAAAGATTAGGTATACGCCAAGATCCCAGCGTTGATTCAAGACCTCAAAGATAGAATTTGTGAGGCTATCGAGGACATAGGGTAGTCACTTTACGATTTGGTTATGGAAAATGTCATGAACAGGATATGGTCCTGTAAGCGTGGTCGTGAAGGCAATTTGACTGATGTTGTTTTTCATTATTAACGGCATAACTTCCTCTTTATTATGAAATAAACTTCCGATCATTTATCTCATCATAATATTCCATTATCCTTTGAATACCAAAACAACACCTCTTGTTGGAAAAACCTGTAATTACATGTGGAAGCCCATTACGAGATACAAGTAATGTATTCCAACTACGTGACATTATAAGAATATGTTTGCAGGAAGCCATTAAGCGGTTACGAGAAATCAGAAACCTATTTACTCCCCCTGGTCCATTAAACTATGTGCAGAGATTGTGGCTTACCTTTTCAAAGGATTGTGCCTTCTCAAGAATAAGTTCTTCAGTTTTACATATTGGATTCTTTTTAGATTTGATCGCAATCGGAGTGTTTGTTGTAGTTATTTATGCAATTTTGTCAACATTAGTTATCCCTGTCTGCGCCTTCCGTGGTAGTTGTCATCCAACGTCTAACCAGTTGGAAGGGTTGAATGCATTCGACCGACATGGTCCACACACAGAAAAAAATACGGGCCAAAAATATTCAATTACTGTCGTAATTGAAATTAAGCTTGGATATCAATTAATGTTGTAATTGAACTTAGAAATTCTTGGTGAAATCAATGTAAAAAATAGTAAAAAAATCAATTACTTATTTAAAATTTGAGTAATTGAATTCACAACTTTTGTAATTGGAAGAAAATCAATTAAAAAAGTAATTGAATTGACGAATTCCATACAAACTTCGTAATTGATTTCAAAAATATGTTTTTTCTGTGCAGCAGCGCAATCGCTGAAATTCGGTGCTCTTAACTCCGTTCATGTCGGCATATAGCTCATGCAGTTCACGTTTCGTTCGACGTCTACGCTCCTCGTTAACAAAGATCGGGCCATAGATTTTGCGAAGGGATTTTCTCTCAAAAACTCCCAGCACAGCTTAATCTGCTTTCGCATATACACATATTTCGGCACCATAAAGACGGGCTCGTTCACAATCAGACACAACATTGCCGAATTCCACTCGATTCTGGAAAAACCGCCAGATGCATCGCGCTCTATCCTTCCGACGATGTCAATGCCGTAAGGATATGCACGAAGAATTTGGCCATTGGTGGTGAGAGTATTAATTTCTACATTTTTCGATGGTGCAGTGTGAAGATTACGTCGATTATTGGTTTATTCGTCCTGAAACCTCACGGATAGGGCTGGATTTGGCTTCAATCTTTCACACAATATATTTGAAAGTATCCCATATGCGATGCATAAGAAACTCATTCCACAATAGTTGACGCAAACGGTTCTGTCACTTTTTTTGTGAATCGGACATAGTATGCTGAGGTTCCAATCAACAGGCATGCTTTCGTTTACCCAGATTGTGCATGCAAATTATCAGCTATTCTCCTCCGGTATTCCTTCGACACTTGCGAATCTATTGATCTCAAGTCGAGTTATTCCTGTTTTTATCTTATCGTGGGGGTGGACATTCCACATCCACGACTATGATTGCTTGCTACTTTCTGCTGGATCTTCGGACGCTAGTAATCTGTAGAAAAGTTTTTGGCAGACTCTCAGCGGCGTTTCAGTTAACAGATTCCTATTTTCATATCTACACGAAGTTATGCCAGTAACCGAGTCTTTCGCTTGGTGTTTCCCTAGCTGATTGGTGTTTCCCTCTGGCATCGTTTCCACTTCCATACACCTCAATCTCCTCACACTGTTGTCTATGTATTTCTCTTTTCTTTTTTTTTTTTGAATAGACGATTCTCCCCTACATATCTCACGTTGCCACAGGCTCGAGTATCGCCTTGTGTGCGGTCTTCTTATCTTCCATGGCAACTTCACACTCCTCATCATGCCCTTGGTCCCTTTTGTGGCGACTTTTGGTAACCAATTTCGTCTTCTGAGGCTTTTGTGAGTGTGGAGTATGTGTTTCCACATCAGTCTGATTTTTTTGTTTTTTCACGTAGTGTTATGTGTATCGCTATGATTAAATCTGGTACTGGCATCGTTTCCACTTCCATACACCGATTTCAATCTAGTGGCCAGGGCTGCGATAGTAAATTTGATCTAGACGCCCATATAAAGCGTCTTTAGCCTCTTCATCACAAGAGGTGCTGTCTAATTGTTAGCCTTTTTAGCGAAAACAAAAAACTCACACAGTGCATCGATAGAAACTAAAAACCGACCATAGTCAAGCCAAATCCTTTGATGGCACTAATGGACATCAAAGTGTCTCGAATAGTCGTATAATTTAGTTGTCATTAAAATTGTGCCGCTTCCGATGATACTCTATTCGCATACATTTTAAAGGTCTCCATGGAGTTGGGTTGGTTCGGTAGTCGGTTGCGTTTTATTACTTTTCGATTGCAGTGGGGCACCGGGAGCAGTGTTGTGTGTCAAACATTGTCACAGCAGTGTCAATTGTATGCATTCAAATGCAAATATGTCAGTCACACACACTCACACACACACACATATGTTGATACGTTTATTCGCTAATTGCGTATCAATTAAGTGCAATACATGTCTCTATAGACTTTTCATGTTCATGTTCCCCCCTCATCGACCAGCCAATGCACACGCCCTCTTCTGATGTAATGTGTGTGTATGTGTAGGTAGATTGGCACAAATGTGCAAATAATTAACAAAACTATTTTTCCAAAACAAATGCTTCAGCCAGCGACATCAATACCAGTCGTCGTCGCAGCCGTTTTGTTACAACTACACTTGTCGCGCAGTTCTACATGTGTAGCTACACACATACATACTAATACTCACATCACTCTTGTAATCATAGCAAATAGCGCGCACACACACACACATTCGTATATGCAGGCACATGTGCACGTAAAAGCCATTGCAACTTCAATTTGCAGTTGTAGCGACTTCGATGGAAAAGCGGCGTGTACGACATCCGCACTTGCTCCCACAAACGATTCATAATCCCACGAGTGCATGTGCGAGTGTGTATGCGTTTGGACAGATTTGTAATGATCGATGTTTTTTTAATGGCTTACTGTTGGAGAGCACCACCACCGCCCCCTGCATTTATGCCAGGGACACTCTCTCTCTGTTAACCATTACAATCGTGATTTTTAGGGAGCCTTTAACTGTGTTAGTGTGATGTCGCGTGTGTGTCACTTACAAATATTCGTTAGTTTTACATTCGCTGTTTCTGTTGTTGTCCCTCTGCGAGTTCATTTGTTTATTTATCTGGGTTGTTGTTTTTGTTTTTACGTTATCAGTAGATTGTAATTGATGTGGCTTTTGGAAAAAATTAAAAACAACATTATGAGCTACTGAAACAACACCGGGTATCGGGTGTTTTTAAGCCTGACAGAACTTTTAATATCATTAAAGCGAACAAACAATTAACTTTTAATGAAAATGTTTTCCTTTTCGTTTTGCATTTGTTTTCCTTATTTGAGAGATTAACGGTGAATATTTGTATACCAGGGTGCATTCGAGAAGGACAACGTTTATTCCACAGCCAAAAGATCATTCTACTGGTCACTCAAAATATTCGTACGAATCAGAATAATGCAATGGAAAATTTAGTTGAGGGTCTGTCATAACTTATAGATATTTTGTTTAATGCAGAATTTTGACAGTTCGCAAGGGGCGACGGAATCTGTTTAAGACCGGGTGAGGTGAGCTTTTAAAGTACATGCAGTCCAGAAGGTGTCTTCACTAAATTATTAATAAAAGCGAAAATACTCCATCGATTTTAATAACATATAGCTCATTTTAATTGTAAGATATGGGGCTTTATGTAAACAATTGAAAACGGACACAATGCATTTTCGATATGAAGATATTTCGCAACAGAAACGCTTTTTGTGGCTTAAATGGGAACGTAACTATCGATGCGTATCCCCCACAAGTCTGAGAACCAGTCCGGAAAACGATTACGCTAGCCCAATGATTAACCAAAGTCTATACGTCATAAGGTTACCAATCGCATAGAAGATGATGTATGTATGGTATGAACCAGGAACTCTCCCGTTATCATCCGGATCTGAGTTGGTGTGCTTGGAAAAGCCTGAGTTTGCCCCAAGGTCATACATGGTACGCTGGCTTCCAAGAAACGTTAGAAAGACAAACCGGTCTAAATAGAGAACTGCAACTTCCTTGAAAGACGCAAGGGTCAAGCAAGACCGGTTTTTATTCCAAACTGAAAAGAACTCGAAAAAATAGTGAACACCTTTGCAAATATATGGTGGCAGCATTGAAAACATTCATCCATCTAGCAGAGCGAGCGCCAACACTTGCCCAATGCAATCGTTCTAATTAAATCGTCTGCATTATAATTTCAATGATTATCTCCCAACACTAAATTTAAGGCCATACACGCGCCAACGTTTATACGCATCCATGGAAGTTCACGACGGCGTAAGGCCAAGTTGTGCAACTGCCACACATGCAGACGCTGCCACTGTGCCGTTCTTGTTGAAAACATTCCACAGCTTGGACTGCTACCACCACAGATGGAGACCCACCGACCGCATCTAAGTTCGTGCAAAAAGGGTGCAGCGGTCGAAAGTTAGCGCCGCGTGACTTATTTGCCAGCAATAAAGAGGCAATAACCAAATGGATGGATGGCTAACAAGTGCCACACACTTGCACACTTATCAACAAAGCATTTGAAAATGTCCATACTCATGTACGTGTGTGTGTGTGTGTTTGTTTACATGCCAGAAGACAAAATGAAGTAGCGAAACATGGACAAACATCGAAACGCCAACAAATAACAACACGACACAGCTCCACACCACAGTATGGCTAATTGTGCTAAGCGACTGGAAAAGCGAGAAAATCGTTGTAATGAAATAATAACACGACCTGGCATTGAGGGAGGGCGGTGGCACTTCACCATCAAACCTGAGTCATGATGTCACAGCAGGTATCTGAACATTTACCTTTGTCTGTTCGACCAAACTTGATTCCGCTTCAAAAAATGCATTTATTTGCCGGTCCCTCGAATTCATGTAAATGACCAGCAACTGGTACTTTATGGACAACTCAACAGATATTTTGCCGTAGGAATGTTGGTGGTCTAATTAAGAATGTTGTATATTGCCCAGGAATGATAAAAAAAATAACGCTTATCATTTGAAAGTCAAAACAAAATTAACACATTGACGATTTTCCGGAACTGTCCTTTCCCTCAGGCCATGTAAGCCCAAATGAGACTTTGAAAAGAAAAGAAAAGGTCCACACCCACTAACATTCCATTCCATGTGAACAGCGAGTACCACATTGTATATCCTCTGTCATTGGATGGAAATATATAAAAATTTACTCTTGTCAGGTTAGGTTAATGTGGCAGCTGCCCGCAGCTTATATAACCTGGCCCCATCAAGAGGTCCCGCTGTGATACAGTGAATTCGTCGCCCAAAATATATACTAGTTTATTGGTTCCGCTCGGCTTGTAACAGCCAATCCCTATACATTATCCAGAGATTGAAATTTCGTCTTGCTGTCAAGAAATAGGATGATATCCCCGATTGATATTACATGATATTGAATATGTCGCGCAGCATTTTCTTCACAATTCTTCTTCAATTCAGCTGAGCCGAGGTGATTACGTCGCTAAATATCTGAATGACATAACCAGAAAGGCGGATGCTATTCGCGAAGTCCGTGATCGAAAGAGAGTTCATGTGTTACATAGCCAAGAACGTTGCACCTATGTTTTAAATGTTGCCTTAATGATTCTTGCCAGAGTTTTGGGCAAAGAGAATCAAGACGCCTTCCCCTTTATCGAGGTACACCTCGATAAGACATGTGATAGTCGTAAGCAGCCTCTGAATATTATCAATAGCCATGGCATTAAGATGACGATCTTATCCCGTAAGTCCGTCCGTGGCAGTCATTAGGTTAAAATTTTACGCCAAGCTTGATGTTGGAGAATATTTTAACGAGACGCATGAGCGCATTATTTTTACCTTTTTTATGTTAGGTTGAAAAAAATTGTCTAACTCTGTCGCCAGCAACTGTACTGAAAATCGCCATTTCACCAAAGACATCTTTTAGTCTGGCAAACCCTGCTTGGTGGTACAGAACACCACATTTGTTTAACAAAAAAAAAAAAACTTAATAATCCAAAAAAAAAAACAGTAAAAAGCAGAACTCCCATGGAAATTATTGGCGAAATTATTCCCAAAAAATCACATCACATTCTCCGTTTTATTTACATTCATAATGCTTACATTTTCCTTGGGAAACGGTTTTCCCTTATTGCAGTTATTTTAGAATAATGGAAAAGAAAAAACTGTCTCGCAGAGATTTTAGGTAGAATTGGGGAACAGGGAATAGGGTAAAAATATATGAAGTCAACCAATGAGTTTCCCTCACCAATTCCGAATTGGCTGAAAGTTGGTACGAAGGGAGTGTTCAATATAACAATAGCATCTGTCAACTTTCAGTCTCCTAGCTTTTCTACTTTCAATTTTATGACGACTTTAATTTGAAAAAAATGATTAGAAATGTACTGAGATGCTTTAACACAATTTTTAATATCTCTGAAAGTATTATACGTACATAAATGATCAAAGGCTTATTTTGAAGCTAAAATTATGCACCGTTAAATAGAAATATTAAATAGATAATTTTCGGACAAGGATATCGTGGATAAAAAAGGACTAAAATTGCCGAAGGATATATCTCAAAAAGCGATATTTTTAAAAATTTCAAAAAAATATATGTTATTCCCTATTCTGTTTTGCACACGTCTTTCAACTTTTAGCCGTGGATCTTTATAATGGAATGAGTTATTAAGAAAATAGTTCGCAAAGGTTTACGTATTCATAAATTTTTGTATTTTTTAAACAATTTCAATTAGTATTTTAAAATAATATTTCATATCATACCAGTGAATTACAGTTATATTCATTCAGCTACTAGTAAATAATAAAAAATATCAAAAACCTAGATTATATTTACTTATTTGTAAAGACTTTCAATTACAAAATCGGTATCTGCCGAGTAACGCTTTACTTTAATGTTAGTTTTTCCCACAGGTACAAAAGAATGCAGTTTTTGCGTCCCAGGAATAGTACGCAATTGTTTAAAGCGTATTTGGAGGAATTGTACTTCTTCATCGTAATCTTTTACTGTTAAATACTCGAAGTTACAGTTCAAAAGATTACCCAGGCACCAGTCATATAAATGTCTTGGAGTAGTTATTTGACCTTGTAATGGACGCTGTAAACTGGCTCGTCGTGCTTCTCTCTTTACAGTACCTCCAAGACCGTCGCTGGGGCCTTTTCCATGACTTGTTTCAAAAAAATGCCATTCAGCATTACATCCAAAATCTTCCATATGATAACATAAATTGATAAAGTTCTTTTTATTTTTAAACTGGGCTGCACTGCCGTCTGAAAAATACGTAATTTTCTTCGGGATTGTTTTAAACTTGTTCCTCAAAAATACATTCAAGTGGCGATGAAACAGGTGAACAGCTACAGAGTCGTGTATAAGACAATCAGATATTATTATAAAGTTTGTATGTTGTGTTTTTCCGTCCGATTAATTGTTGTATTATTTCGGATTCTGGGCATATATGATAAGGTGATTGTGTTGAACCAGGGAAAATTGTATTTTTAATCGACTCACTTATTTTTTTGAATTTTGTATCTCTGTACAGTTTATGATGTAATTTTTTCTTTTTGATTGGAGTTTGTTTCAGATATGGTAAAGATTCGTTTAATTTGGAAATAGCAACATCTTCCGTGCCTGATGCAATTTCATCGAAAGTATCTAAATTTCCGCTTATGTCCGAACCTTCGTCTAAACTAGATTTGTTTAAATTGGAAAGCTTTTTTCTACATGCCGCACAAATTTTATTTGAGGTCGTGATGTTTTTATCCGTAATATACCGTAGCATCCATTCTTGAACTCGTATTAAACTTTTATCGCGCGTAGTGTGTCCGGATTTATTAAAAGGATTACAGCAAAATCTTGAATTGAATGGCATGTTTTCACGGTCACAGAGTTTGTTGAAACAGTTTTTAAAATACCGCACCCGAAGAATTCACAATTAAATGAAAAATGCAGCATTACCAAACTGACAATATTCTCATAGACTACTTTCTTAATATATTTTATATTGCATATATTAAAAAATACATTCAAAATTAAAGATTTTATGAAATATCATAACTTTTTCTTGGGAATTTAATTATAACTCATTCCATGATGACGATCCACGACCAAGAGTTTGCAGACGTGTAGAAAACAGAAAAAGGATTAATATACATTTTTTTTTAATTTTTAAAAATATCGCTTTTCGAGATATATCCTTTTGAAATTTTAGTCCTTTTTTATTTACATTATCCTTGATCGATTTTTTTTTTTAAAAAAATGTTTTTAATGGCTCATATTTTTATCTGTAAAATGAGCCTTTGATTATTTACAAACATTAAATACTTTTCGAGATATTTACAAATATGTTAAATTACCTCAGTGCATTTTTGTTGATTTTTTTCAAATTGAAATGGTCAGAAATCTGAAAGTACGAGGGCTATATGTCTGAAAGTTGGCAAGTATTATTGTTTTGTTCCATAGATCATGTATAAACAATATTATCAAATTCGCAGATGATGTGGTCAGAAATGTTAAATTTTCGGTTGATTTCATATGTTTTTACCCAATAGGGAAACAAATCCCAGGAAATTTTTATTCGGAATAGGGGTGATAGTTTATTTTACAGATTACGGAGCTTCTCTCGAATCAGTGAACTCTGTATAATCACAGATCGCACGCCAGAAAAAACTGTCCACAAGTAAATCTCGTGTTTGGAATATGAATCCAGTAAAACTTATTTGCTTCTAAACAAAGTTCATTTGGCTGCAAAGATAATTCATTTGCTATTATTATCATGTACTTGGGCAGAAGAAATAGCGTGCTTGAGAAAAAATACGAAATAAACTTATTAAATTCAACAAAATACAACATTTGTCTTTGCAGCTGTTTCGTGTTTTTGTTCTGCCTCTACGCTCTGTAAGAGAGTAAAAATAACGGAGAGGATATTTATTTATTTTTTATTTTTATTTTATTTTATTTAATTACAATACAAAGTAAATTTATATTCTAATTTTGGGTCCAAGGATAAACCGAGTGACAAAGACTATTTGGCTTGATTTTTTGCAGCGACAGACCAAAGCCTCTGGTGGGAATCGAACCTACAACCCCCACGCTGATAGGCAAGCACGCTACCAACTCGCCTACCGGGGCGCTTGAAACGGAGAGGATAAAAAAACTGAACAAATTAATAAAAAAAACCTACAAATGGTACGCGAAAATATATATTGCAAAATATATTAAAACTAGTAAGTTGTAATGCGCCTATGCGCCCGTTAATTTGCTTGAGAAAGTATTTGTTACTTAATTTTAAAAATTTTGTAAAAAATATTTTTGAGAAAACTATTTTGTAAAAAAAATTTCGGAAAAAAATAAAATTGGAAAAAAAAAAATTTGTGGAAAAAAAATTTTGCTGAAAAAAAATTTTTGTTGAAAAAATTTTTGCTGAACAAAAAATTTTTGTTGAAAAAAAAAATTTTGTTGAAAAAAAAAATTTTTTGTTGAAAAAAAAATTTGGGGAAAAAAAAATTTTTTGTAAAAAAAACAAATTTTAAAAAAAAAAATTTTGGAAAAAAAAAAATTTTTGGAAAAAAAAATTTGGGGAAAACACAATTTCTGTACAAAAAAAAAATATTATTTTTTTTATTATTATTATTTATAGAATGCCTATTTAAATTCCTACGTACTGCGTGACAGAGTCAGTGAATCAGGGAATCAGTGTATCAGTGAATCAGTGTCGAGGGTAAATATATATTAAGATGGTAAATTCAGCTCTGAACGGCTAATGCTTTTCTAGATAAGTTTCACAAGGCTTGCGTAGCTTAAAATAAGGTTGGAAAAATAATATAAACTTTTTCGAAAATGATGTTTAGTTTTAAATATCATTATTTCATATTATGGGATAAGTAACATTTTGAATATTTATTTGAATTTCCATTCACATCAACCACTGCTCAGCATATTCGTGCCATAGAATGAACAAGATTGAAGCAGATCCGTGAAGTTATTGAATTCCATGCATCCTGCATTTTTCCCACAGCTCATATTTTAAATGTTCGATCTATGCACTCAAGAAATGAGCTATGCTTTTGGTCATTATCCCGCAAAAATTCTCATCTAAGCGGCATTTCTTCCTCAGCAAACGGAAGTATTTGGTTCTGAAAAATGGCAATGTAATGTTGACGCATGGTGTCCATTATCCAACAAATAGGACCAACCCCAGATGATGAGAAACAACCCCAAATCGTAATAGACCCGCCTCCATGGTTTACCGCCTTTTCAATTTTCCATCCGCTCCAAACAAATTTAATTTAGTTTCATCGGGTCACAATTTTACCAGGTGGATTGCAGCATCCTAGCCTACTTTTAACATTTTTTTTATTAAATAGTGGTATTTTTCTTCGACTTCAACCCGTACGTCCTGCTTACTGAAGTCGATTTATTTTTGTTCGGGGTTTCACGTTGGTATTCAAATCATTATTTAGGGGGCTTGAGGACAGAAAGGGATTTTTGTCGAAGCAAAGGGGAGTTTTCCGCTTTCTTCCTCTAGTTTCTACAGATCAGGTGAAGTCCACTAAAAATATTGTTTTGGAACATTTCGGAATTCTAACAGTATCATCCATATTTTTTCTTCACTTTTTAATTTTTTTATTACTTTTCTTTCAGCTTCTGCTGTATGCACTTTTAAGACGGATCAAAGCAAACGCCCAAACCAGAGCTTTTTATAATTAAAAACTAAGTGGTTCCGCAAACCAGTTCTAACTATGTAACCATGCATTTTAAATAAATTTTACTTCAAATATCAGTGACGAGACATTTAAAGGCGCAAAAATCTACTACGCACAAATCATTTGATATTACAATTTCATAAGAAGAGAATATTTCGATAACCACCCAGCATCGATATATGGACGAGACAAATACCTACAACCTTCTGGCTCGGTGGCAAATTCACTGTTCAGTCAAAGTAGTTCCGTTTTATTCATACTTGAGCAAACCTAAAGCATTGAGAGCTGCCGGGAACGGGAAGGATGGGGAAAACCCAGTAATAACGAATCCAATTTGAATTTATGCTTGAATAATACACTCACAACTCAAGTGGATTAAACTTGGCCAATGAAATCGAAATAAATATCAATTTTATTAGTCAAATTTATTGTGTTGTTTTATTTGCTGTTAACTGAAACTGCGATTCAATGACCACAACACTGTCGCTGGAGACAAACTCACATTTTTCCACCTGAACGCTTTTCAACAGTCCCTGGTCCCTCCACTCATGTATCCATTCATCCAATCATTCTGTGGCTCCATTTGGTTGCTCCATTAAACAAACGATAAGAAAGTCTGTGCTGTGCGCCACCTGTTGTTTATGGAATCCGTTTATGTTTCACTTTTCCTTATTGAATGTCCGTCCATCCCCTCGCTCAGGTACAATTCATTCCATTCTGTGGTCTGCGGCTATTTCCACTGTAACAGCAAACATTTGCCGCCTGGGGTTGGGTGGGGGAATGGCGGGGAGACAGGACCTTTGATTTTCTTGGTATTTGGTATTTATGCATTAAAATCGTACTCGTGGCTTCTGATGCTACGGTCGTACATGTGTACATACTCGTATTTGCCCGTAAAGTGGAATTTGTTAAATAATGAATGCCACAAAGAATGACAATTCGAATAAATTATTATTACTTACTCTCGTAGTATTATTGGTTACACACGCAACAAGTTTAGAATATTTAATTAAAAATGCTTACAATGTTGGCTGGAGCCAGGAGCAGTTAACAACTTCTTCTAAACTTTGTTGGAGCAACTGCAAATATTTGTTGCAAGTGACGCTTGTTCGTATTTCCCTCAATATCCCATTAAGGAACAGGCGGGAAACATCTCTTGGATCTGTGAGCTGTGCACGATACAATTTGTATATTCACTGTTCAAAGCAGACTGCGAATGGTTGACTACGGTTAGCTGTTGCTGTTGATTATTGTCATCGACGAGTTCTGTATTTATAAATGATTATCACTTTTGTATCTTCCATTCCAGCTAAAGCATCTGTCAAAAAAAAAACAGAAAAGTGTTGCCATACACAGAAAAAAAAATCTAACTCAGTTATTGAAAATCGCCAGGAGTATGCCACTGGTTTCAGAATATCAAGAGACGTTTAAACTGCACTGAAAAAAAAACGTTAACCAATTGCCAACACAAATACATGCGGAAAATTCTTCAATGCGACCGACAAAAATGTTGTTGTTGTTAAAAAGCAACAGCCGTTTTAAAATGACCCACACTTTCATGGCGTTTATCGCCATGCGATACTTTATTGTAATAATTGTTATAGGTATGGAGTGCTTTGTGTGCAAAGGAAACTTTCTACATTTAAAAAGACTTTAAGTATTTGCCACAAAATTTACAATTATGGATGTGGAAGCAGCTCACAGAACAAGATATTACCATCGATTTCATAGGAATTTTAACAGCACTGGCAGTGGCAAAAGAGTAAAATTGTACAAGAAAATTTTGCAACAAAAGGAATCCTCTCATTTATAACTAGCAAATGTCCGCTACTTCGTAAAACTCAGAAAATATTTGTTTAATTGCATTGGTTTACACTACCGACTCAGCACTTTTCAAATTTTTGGCGGTAGATATTAGTTTTTAATACATGTTCACACTTTTTTAATTTTCCTCATTTTGGTGACTTTTTCTACTTATTGAAATTGCTGCTGTCAATCCCGGAACAATTTCCAAACATTTATTTTCTTTCGCCTTCTCGCCCTTTGTGATAATTTTTAAACGTTTTCCCACATCCTCTATATTTTACCCGTCTTAGACCATTTTTGTAGTCTTTTCAGTATCCTAAAAGTTTTTGGTCTCCTCAAATTATTTTTAATTTATATATTTCGCCAGTTTTGGAATAATTTTTTGTTCCCTCTTTCCATTTATTCCGGTCGATTAATTTTTTTCACACATTTTGTTTTGTACCTTTTTTATCCCGTTTTGGTACCTTTTTCGTACCATTCCTCACTATTATTAACATGTTGTTGCCAAATATTTGTTTCGCCTTTTTTTATTTTTTACCCATTTTTGTCAGTTTTAAAACTCTTGTCTAGCAGTTGTAGCAAAGTGTAGTTATGGTTTCTAAGGATTTTGGGGATATTTTTTTCCCGTTTTACCATTTGTATTACCGATTTGGTACAGTTTTGCCACTTTCTCGACCCTTCTCTAACTATTATCCACTTGTTTTTAACAAACATTTGTTTCACTCGTATTTTTGCACTTTTGCACATGTTTTGGCATTTTTTTAAACCGCCTTCTTCCCTTTCCCATCCCACCTCTAACTCATTTCCACATGATGTAGATTATTTTTTATTTATATTTCACCAGTTTTCGGCGCTTTTTATTCCTATTTTTCATTGTTTACATTTTTGGCCAATTCCTGCCGATTAAAACTGTTTTCACACATTTTTGTTTTTCCCCGTTTTATACTTTTTTTTTATACGTTTTCGCCACTTTTTCGTCCCTTCTCTAGCTATTATTCACTAGTTCCGGTTTTGGTCCACCTGTTGTTGATAAAAAAAAATGTTTTCCCCATTTTTTTATTTTTTCCCCTTTTTGGTTCCATTTTAATCCATTTTTGGTTTGATACATTATGGATAATTTTTTCCACTTTTTGGTACGTTTTGAAACTCATTTCCAATAGTTGGAAACGTATTTGAGGACGAATTTTCCAACAAAAATCACAATATTTGATTATTTTGTAGTTCGAGGAGAAGAGAGGACCCATTTTTTCCGTTCCCCCCATTTGTATCCCCTCAATCCGAATTTCCAGAAATCCCTTCTTACTACGTACTCCCCCAAATTTCATGATTTTAGCTTCAGCCGTTTAGTGAGGACAGAATAAATCAGTTAGTCATGCAGTCGATTACAATTTTTGTTTTTTCCCCTTTTGTACCGTTTTGAACACTTATTCGTCCCTTCTCTAACTATTATCTTTGCACCGCCATTTTTATTTTCGCATATCTCTTTCCAACTCTTTGCACCAGCAACAAATACATCAAATCTCAACCCAATACATCTATGAGTTTCTATTTAGGTACATATTGTGGTTCCCAGTCTTGATTTAAATGGATGGTATTAACTGGTATCGGTTTCCTCTACAATCTCATTCCAACCGACTGAGACAGCAACTCGAAGCAACCATTAAACCGGCATTATTTCTTTTCAGATAATCGCTTAACGGTAGGTCCATCGGAATTGAAAGGATTTAACTATAACTGTATTAAGTTATTATTATTATTAAGTTATATAACTTCTTACTGAGTTATAGATTTCTACACCGATAAAGAATATATACACTTTATATGATATTCGATCTGTATTATCCTAGGTGTTGTAAACGCTATGACATATTTAGTATACACTTCATCCCGTGGCGCAGTGCACAAATGAAAACCTAAATATTATTATCTCGTACATCCGGTCTGGATTAAAGGCTACTCGTTTATTCGCAATATTTACATCGTTATTTTTATTACTCCAAACATCTACATATGTTGGTGTGCATGTATGTACAAATCGCAAACATACTAATGTGTAAATATCAGACAGATGGTCAGACGAAGAGACAAGACTAGCAAAGAGACCTGTGCCCATATATTTGCAAAAATAGTTAATTTCATTATTCGCCTGAAAAACGAGTTCATCTGGAAGGGCACGGTTTTTTTATGCAGCTCTTTGTGACGTTGCTTCACTCATCTCATCTCATCTTCTCTATCTTTATTTGGTTTCCATTTTCTGTTTGTATTTCATTAGCTTCAGAATCACAGACACAAACATAAATACACACATCACACAGTGGCAACTAGTCTCTGTCTATCTACATACGCAGACGGAGTTCAAAGTTCACGCGAGACTGACTACGATTACACTTTGCGACATATTAACCCTAATTGAGCTAGCGACTTGGACAAGGATAATTATAAGGATATGGTGATGCAACATCTCATTCGTACCTCGTGAGTCAGGTCAGGTGGTCTGGTCGCACTCCCACGAAATCCCTATTAGTTCAATAATTACATCTCCACTGCTACATACATGAATAGATGGCAAGTCCAATAGTTTCATACAAACACAAGGAAATGTACACGGATACGGTCATACTGATGAGGTACGAATGTGACTAACGGAGGGTTAAATCCATGTAATTTTCTCATATTATTTAATCTGTTAATGAAGGACTATGTATATATTGAGAAAAATACATACGTAACTGCTAGATGTTATTAAAATCTCTATGAAGAGGGTAAGAAATAATGTGCTTATTGAAATATATTATCCGTGATTACTTTTTTGGATATTGACCAGTGCTTTCATGATATGATGATATTTCACCAAACCTGCAAAAATCTCAAACAAACAAAAATCAAAATTACCAAATTTCAGGAGACCACAGTACGGAAATGTTCGTAACTTTTTGTACCGTTAGGATTAATTTTTTTAAACTTGGAAACGATATGTGGTTCCCTGTGCTGTGTGTTCCTCTTAGATAGCGCAATTACATACAAAGTATTTTCATGTCCACTTACTACCTTTCATTTCAGGCTTTGTTGTGACTTGGATCCTAGTGGTCAATGCATCCTTTTCGTCTTTAAATTCACAGTGTTCTTGCTTCGATTTCATGTTCTCCTTCCATATCAGTTCAATGTAAAAACAAAACGAAAATACAAAGATCTGGGTGGATTTAATAAAGGATTGTAGCGCCACGTTCAAGCTAAGCTACGGCTTGTATTGGGTGCCATCTTTGTTTTATTTACAGCATAGGGTGACCCAAGTGATACCGTGGAGTTGTTGATGTGGTTCTTGAATTTTGTATTGATATATCAGAACATCCAACATTCAGAATCTCAGCAATTGGTCAGAAAGGCAACGAGTTGAGACAAATGCAAGATGTGGGCGTTGATCTTAAGATAAAATACTGGCGATAATTTTGAAGCTGCAAATATATCTTTGGAGCCGCTGCCCATATATATGGGAGTTATATTCCATTTTAGGCTGGATGTAAGTGCCGTTAATATTTACGAAATCAGATGCACCGCTTTAAATAGCCTAAATACTTAATGCTTCTTTCGTTAATGTTTTGCTTTGATGTTCATGCCCAGAACATCAAGAGTGGCTGATTCGTCGATATCTACAACTAGAGATAGACGACGATGCTGGGTCAGTGGAATGTTTGTGTGAAGAGAAAAATATATTATTAGAAAATAAAAAAGTTATTTGTGTTTCACATCATTTGGGTCACCCTGTAGTATGTTTTTTTCCCAAAACAATTAGGTTAGGTTAATTTGACAGAATTTGGTTTCGATCCTCTTTTTTAACCAACACGTGGCCAAAATAACTTTGGAGGAACAGGTTTTGTCTACTAGAGTTTGTAGACCAGACATCTTATGTCTTAAGTCCACAAAAGACGGACAATGGCAGTGAAGGTGTTCGGTAGTCTCCTACTCCCCTTCATACGTTGTCTCGGAGCGTATGAGACCAGATGGAATCTTGCTAGATTATTCGCGACCCGGTCGTACATAGCAGGCTAGATTTTTCTAGTTACCAGGCAGGTTGGTTGTTTTCCTCACCTATCGTCTGCAATAAGATGTAGTATCGGCATTCTCGAGTAATTAATCAAGTGGTGTACACATTATCTAGAGATTGAAAGACCGTCTTGCTGTCAGGAAATATGAACATATCCCTGCGAGATATGATATGATATTGAACTTGTCGTGCCGAAGTTTCTATAGACATTATTTCGGCCTGTAATATACTACAATGGTAGAAAAAGGACAGATTCAAATTCAGCTGATCCAAGTAGATTCCACATAAATATCTGGATGGCATCCCCAGGCAGTCGGATGCCATTCGCACATCTGGTATTCTCGTCACAAAACAGGAGACGAAATAGGGCTCGGGTGTTACAAAGTCAACAGGAACGTTTGTGGTGATGTTACCCAGGAACGATTAGAGGAACGTTTGCGTTGATGTTAATCGAGATTTAAACATGACCGTCATTCCAATATTTCCAGACTTAACTGGTGCCTATTCTCATCCCGGCGGTTGCCACCTAATCTGCTTGTTCTGTCAGTATGTCCGGCGGTAACCAGTTAAGCTTGTGAACAGTGTCTGAGACGGAATCAATCTTAGCACACCCGTTGCCATGGTCGTCACCGTTCTCATCATTCGTTCGAACTTCACCCTGGTGATTCTTCTTCTCAAGCGCCAACCGACGACAAAGTCGTATAACCAGTATACGCTTTTGGGTTTTATGCTGGATTGCCTCCAACAACTAAAAAAAAAAGGAAATCCGTAGATCACTTAACCTATCCACGGTACAGAAGAGTATTTGGGCGATATAAGCGGCCAAAATTCGATTTTTCATACTGAGTTTTGGATAAAGAGAACTACGTCGTTACGTCGCATTAATACAACAGTAGCTACTTTTACTGAACATACACAAACATCCAATATTAATATCACACATGTAACTTAAAAAAGTTCCTACGAGAGCATCGAGCTTCCGCATAGATTTGTATGTTTATGAGTGTGCGGAACAGGTCTCAATATGAATACGTGATTGCAAATGACTTTCCACACACACACACACACACAGCATTCCAAACTGTCATTTGTCCACCACCATTGTGTTAAAGAGCATTACACTCGGAAATCCTTTTCGTAAATTATTTATTGATACAATTTAAAACTAATTTAAACAACATTAACACCACAACCGAAAATTCAGGCAATAACAATCGACTCCTTAACATCGTCAACACCATATAGGCAACACGTCGGTGCGCGCGTATGTGTGTGTTGCAACATGTAAAAACATTCATTCGCCCATCGGTCGGCCCATTCCGATGTCGAAACTTTTCTGACACAGACATACATACGTACATAAATTGCGTACGTGATGTAATTTACAAAAACAAAAATGTACATAAATCTTCTTACGTCTTATGTGATACATGTACATACATACAAACATACACACATACATATATATGCAGATATGTATGTGTGCTTGTACATGTGTGTGAGAATGAACAAATGATACAGTCGTACAATCAGAAAAGTGCTTTTTAAAGTCCCAGGCATAAACAGGTGATGCGAGTACTTTTGTGTGCTTTGGTGCTTCTGATAGCCAAAGTTAAGAGGGCGAGGAGTGAAGTTGGTCTAGTGAAAACTCCCCATAACGAATGGGTGGTCAAAAAACCCGAGTGTGCACACTCACAACAAACTACACAACAAACGCAGCAGCCCAGCTAAAGGAAACCGGAATATGAGAACATGTTGCAAACATACCCTTCATACATACACACACGCGCACACATGTAGGAACGGACAGACATTTGTGGCAATTATGTGGTCAACATAAACATCTGTAAAGCTGGGAGGGAAAAAAACAACAGCAAACACACACAAAACAAAAGTACTCGTACTAACCACTTGTGGTCGCCAGCTAACTACGAGTGTGTTCATTACGTTACCACAGGATACGAGTACCTGCCACAGTTGTTTGTGTGTTGGGTCGGTCCGGAGACTGAATCCGAATATTCCGTTTTGTTTCCAGGAATATTCCATTACAATCAATAATCATAACCAAACCGATACCAAAATTAATCACATCGTCCGCACCGAGAAGACGAGAAGTCACAGAATCAAACCCTTCATCGACGTCATATAAATATGTGCAATTGTGGACAACAGAGCTGGGAGGTGCAAATTTATTGCATGCAAATCAAAGCCATTTCAAAGCAACAGACAATAAATCCGATTGGAAAGCAACAAAAAAATTAAAGCGATACAAACAATTTAATTTAATTTAATTATTTAAATAAGTCCATACAACTGTTTCAACTTGTAACTTCATTATTTATTTATTAATTATAATACAAAATGCCATCTTGATTGCATCAAATTTAGCCAATATTGCAGTACATGTTTAAAACTAAATGATGTACATATGACAGTTTGATTCACTTGACACTTAAGTATAATTAACTAGCTGACCTATGACGATCGTTTCAATCATTACGCCAGATATGACGTTTTTTTTTATAAAGGGGGAGTGGCACCATTGATGGCGTACCAGTAGCAAAGGTACCAACTCCCATCTTTCTATCTCTAAAAGCACATGAGATATGGTGGTTACAAAATTTAAGGGGTGTGTGCGCAGCCACGCCATATCCTCCGATCATTATCAAATACCGGTGAGCTACGCTGTCCCCAAATATGTTTTGTAGAAATCTCGACAGATTTCGTCCTACCTCTACACTGATCACTGTAGTGTTTATCAAGCTGAAACTTCGGTCGTTAAAGAAGTAGCAGAATGGCTGAGTTATTATGTCCACACCACAGTGGGAATGAACATATTCTCTGAATGTCAGTCTTGTATTAAATCTCTGGATTATGTATTCTTGAATTCAACATCAGCCCTGGATTGCCGCAGATCTCTTAACGAGATAAATCACTCATTTAGCATCCTCCTTAATGCCGGGCCACAACAGGGAACTGCAGAGCAGACAAGTCTCGGATCTCCGCCGCACTTGTCCTGCCCTGGTGAACAGGCGTTTATTAACACTGGGCTCATATTTCTGTAGGGACCGTGACAAGCTGGCCAATATAAATATTGGCCGACTGAAAAGGCGCTCGGTATGGTTCAACGGGAGGAACTAGGCATATGATTTTGGTAAGCTTCCGTGGAATCACAATGGACTTCATAGTGTAAGTGAATCTTTTTTGCAGACTGTAAGAGTTATTACTTACTGAGGGATTACATAGCAACATCCGGTACTGGCAAGAAAAACGATCGCTGTACAAGCGAAGAAGTTTCGGAAAGAAAAGAAGCAGCCTATATGCTGCTAAGACCCACACATGGGTAAATGATGTGTATGGATGTGCATTTTGTTTAATTTTCTCGATGTTTACAGGATTAAAATAACAACTGCGCTCAATCCTTTAAATGGGGTTTTTGATTCCACTCGCGATGCTTTTAATAAGTATTTCAATGGTCACTCGATCTGTTTGGTCTCTACCATAACCCCTTGTTTCCATTACCATGAAAACACGAGTCCACCTTCATGTATCCCATCCCTGGTTATATGCACTTGTACATCTACGCCTATACATACATGTGTATGTACATTTCTGTATACATAAGTATGATGTTTACTTGAATGCATTTATTAGTACGAGTAAATCCAAATTGTTCTTGGCTTTGCCTTTTTATGGATTTTTTTTGTCCGTTTTCTGTTTTCCGCAGAATTTTATGGTAACAGTAGCTCTAGTGGCAGTGGGAATTGAAAATTTATCGGTCACACTTGAGCTCATTTGTTTTAAATGTGAGAAATTCTATGAGAACTTTGGAAAGTAATAATACGAGCATATAAAACTAAAACCAGTCATGCCCAACCCACAGTCTGCACATTGTACATTCGTTCCCCACCGTAGCATTGGCAAGCCATAGACGTGCGTCGGCACTGACCGCTTTCTCGTTAGGATTTAAAATGTAAACAAATTTATCAGAACATATTAAAGTTTGAGATCCTTCTGTTATTTATAAACTTTGGAAAAAAAAAACATAAGCATTGTTTTTAGAAATTATAAAGTCTCGAGTAAAATTTTGTTGTGCCGACCTCTGGCTCCGGTCAGAGGCGACAAAAATGTACACGAATAAATATGAGATATATTTCATTTTCAAAATAGTTATTTTTATGAAAACCTTTACTAAGTAAATATGTGCGTGTACTGAAAAAGCTTTTTAAGAGAGCGAGTTCTGTAGAGATTCCTATTATACGATTCGTATTAACTAAAAAAAAAATTATACACCTACTGCTTTTAATCGATTGTCTGGACTACCCGTACAGTCTTTCTAGCATCTCATGGACAAACGTACATTTCGAACGCGTTAATATCGTTCATACGATTCACACTCACATCTGAAACTCTGTTCTTCTTTCGTCTTCCACCGGTTGACACAGACCACATGGCTAGATTTTTACAGCGACAGACCAAAGCCTCTGTTGGGAGTCAAGCCCACACTTATAGGCAAGCACGCTACCAACTCGCTTACCGGGGAGCTTTTTTAGGGTTATATAGTAGAAAGCAAAGGTCGACTTTTTGACCTTTCGCCGTTTTGATTTGTCGGCTTTTTTGGATTTACAAGTCGATTTACGTCGACTTTTTTTATATGAACATAAACACAAAATAATAGCTATGTATTAATTGACGAAATGCAATACAATTTTATGTTTAAAACTTAACACAACAGATAAAATGCGTTCAGTTTTAATAAATATACAAAACAAAAAGAGTTTCTTAGTTCTCGAACATACCTCGAAAAAGTCGTAAGCCCCATAATTTTTCCGAACTCGCTTTTTAATGAAATTCGATAGAAAGTGTTCCAGCACTCATAATCCCAAAATATTACAAAATTTATAGTTTCAAAGATATAGCAAATTAAATTTTTTGGCGGCTAGGGCTCGATATCAATCGATCATAGAAACCAGAAACGGTCCTTTCAAATTCGTACAATATTTGCAATACGCGTTAGTGAAAATTAGTCGCATTGAAAATAATTCAAGTTCTGGTAACACCCTTACAATAGCCAACATTGTGTTTAAAAAGTTTGTTATATTGTTGTATAAGTCGATTTACGAAAAGTTGACTAATTCCTAATCGACTTTTTCCTACAAAAATAGTAAAAAATTAATTTTAAAATCGACTTTTTTAGTTTAAATGAAAATATTGAAAAATATATGATACATAGATATGCTAATACCATCGTTGCCCTTTAGACAATCGGCCTGCTTGATAACATTTCGGTTATCACTCATTTATTCACAATACCCCGCTACAAAACTAACCATTTTTTTTTTGCAACTTTACGACGCCACCATTGCCATTATTTCAAATCCGCCTCAAATTAGTCGCCTTTGACGGTTTTGAATTTCGAAAGGGAATTAATTACTTTGCCTATTAATATAGTAACTACTTAATAATTAGTAGATAAGAACTTTCAACGCAGAATTCAACTCAATATCGAATTTAAAATTCAGTATCTAAATTGCATCAACAATTCTTTTTTTACTGGTCATAAAATATTTGTACTGTTATGAAACTAAACATACAAAATATGCTGGTTTCTTCGATCCATTGAACAGGATATCGAAGCCTAACTGCGAAAACGACGTAAGCGCCAAAAAGAAAAATTTACAGGAGAGGGGTTTTTTTAAATGTAAATTTTAAATATTTTAGCATTAAGAGAGTTGGACTATTTTTTTTTTTCGCAGTAGGACTCTATATTTTCGAGAACTAGGAAACTTTTTTTGTTTCGTATACCATAAAAGGTATTGAATTGTTCTCAATTTTAACTTTTTTTATGTTAAATGGGCGAATGGATCGAAACGAATCACAGGTCATATCATCAAAAAATAGTTGAGGTAGTGGCAGGGAATTTAACTGACATAGCATCAGCATCCGATAGAATGTGGATGCAATGTGGATTGTTTGTTCTGGAATCATAATGGATCGCGCATGCGATTTTCCTCCAAAAACTGACTACGTTTATCTTCAATCTCATTTGGTTTCCGATTATGTCGTTGGATTGCTGAGCATGTATGCCGACCAATATTTCTACGAATTTCGGCCAATATTTCTACGAGAACTAAAGACACGTACTGAGAAAAATATCGCGTTTAAATCAATTATTTTTGACAAAATATTGTGTTGTTATTACATAAAGTTGTCCCAAACTGTGAAACTTAAATTGACTCATTGTCATATCACTTTAAGTCAAGTTTGTTCGCGGTTGTTAAACCTGATTCGTTTTTGGAAATGTCGGAGATTTCCACTACGAATTTCCTATTTTTCCCCTTGACATATAATTTAGAAATGGAAATGTATGTAAAATATACATTCTAAAATGTATATACATTCTAAAATTAATATTGGTCAATACATTCAAATTTTCGGTATAACTACGAACTTCAAATTTTCCACGACGTTTTCCACTCGGATTACTCTAATTTTTCTTGTTTTGACGATGTTAACTTCAGCAGTTTTACTACTGGAACCGGCGATTTTGACAGCGCAAGGTGTGTTCAAAGGCAGTTACGTATGTGTATTACTGATATAAGAGTGCCATGGCTGCATTGCCCGAAAGTAAGCCGACGAACGCTCGCTTGCTGTAAAGGTACGCCTAAAACTCAAACGTTAGCTCTAGGAAAATAACTTTACATTTGGGAATAAACAGTGATTGGAGAAAAATCTAAAACTTTTGAAAATTTCTTTCCTATTATATTTTTTTGTTATTGAAATTAAGTGAGCTCATTTTTAAAGTATTTATATGTTATGTCAAAATTTCGTTATATATCATATGGTTTAATTAACATATCCGTCAACTCGGCCTTTGGCTCCCTCAGCGGTCATTTTCCTGATCCTATCCTGAAGCGGGCTACAGGCTGTACTAGATTAAACCCGGCCAAAGCTGAATTTGACTCTGGTAGTCGGGATCTTGTTCTCCTCACTCATTCAAAATCAAGTCCCCCACTTCAAAAGGGTTGGACAAGTGAAGTTACTTTCATAGGTCATTGTTTTAAGAACTAACTAATGAGACGTCTGTTAGTATGTCTGTATGTTCATGGTAATTTATCTACATGCATACATGTAGACTTCTGCCGTCCCACGTCAGGTATGCATAGGGCTTTGTATTGCCCTCTATGAAGGAGCATCTTCAACTAATGACGGTGGTGGTGGAAAACAATACAAGCTAAAACATTGATTTTCTGGAGTTCACAAATCAACAAACAATTCTGTAAAGAAACAGAAACAGAATAAAACAAACTTTCTCACCTATTCATTTTGGTCGAGACGAAAATGTGCATGCGACTAATTGTCGGTTGTAATGGGAATAACCCAAAAAAGGGTTATTTGTCCATGATGATCATTGGCTCTGGATTCGCTGCCATTTGTGCATTGAAGCCGTTCTCATCTCAGACAAGCTGTTATTAATACGAGTGAGAGAAAAAAAAGACAAATAAACGATTCTTAAAATGTGCATAATCATAAATGCACGTACGCGACTCTGTCATTGTGAACATGCAACATAGGTTGCTGCAACAGCAGTCGGCGACGCAGCAGCGGACCAGCTAATTTTCGATGTGAATGAATGAATTATTGCATGTTACCTTTGCCGTATATTACAAGCATAAATTATAATCGCCTCTATGATTATCAGATCTGAATACATACAAACACACACACACACACTCCCATCTTCACATCTATGCAGATATGAATGAATGTATGTCTGCTAGCAGGCATTCAATCATTATCGATGGTTGCGTCGATGAAGTCGGGGACGAGGTCTTGAAAATACACATGTTGTTGAATGCAACCCACGCCTTCTTTGTACATAAATTGATCTGCGCATATTAGATAAAAATTGTTCATATACATATATACAGCACCCGGTCATAGAATTATGACCATTATTGTGTTGCAATATGATTTGTAAGCATTTGCTTGTATATTTTATACCCTGCCCTAGAACTTATGGATACAGTTTGTATTTACAGTCATGCGATTCACACTACAATAACGGCAGCAACAAATACTTTTGGAATGGTCTATTCCGGTCTATGTCCCGATCTGGTCCCCGTGCAAAAGTTCTTTTGTTGTAGAAGATAATTATTTCCCGTCGTTTTAAGAGAGTATTCAGAGAGCTTTTTTAACACTGGTGAACTAAGCTTCGTAGTGACACGTAAACTTTATCTGGCTCATAAACTTTAGATTAAGTTCAATGGGTTGCCAACCTGTGAGAGCGGTTGCATTGGATCATTTTGGTACTCTTGGTTCGAACAGAAGAGGGAAGACCGACGAAGAGAGTGGAGAACAATTAAGTACGGACATAGAACCATTTGGTAATTTCGATGAATTTTGTTAAGGCTGTCAGAGGTACACTCCTCAGCTGTTCAGGTTTATTAAGGAACCTGCACCCAAAATGAGTGAGTCGACCACAAACACATAGCCGATTTTCTACTAATTCTTCCTCTCCAGTGTCGTTTAGGGCACTACAGTAGTCCTACGGACATATACCCATAGGATTAGCCATCTCAATTTTTGGTCAGTAGGCCAACACTCCCACCGATAGGTCGTTATGACCAGAACCCACGAAAGTGTTACCTTGTGCTGTTAGATTTTACAGCGTTTGTATTTTAAGTTACGCTTCCGCTCATTTTGGCTGCCGTGTCGACTGCGACTATCTCTGCCGGGAACACACTACAGAGCTAGATAATCCGTATGATATCTCTCTTTCCAGACTTCCGGAAACATGTTCATGATTTGTAGTTGGAGGACCTTAAATCGGGCTCATGCTATCTTTCGTACATAATGATTCGACTGTAATTGCATGATCCGGGACTGTGTGTATATAACAGTACACATACGTACAAAGACCTATTCATGAACACATATACCTATGTAGTTTGTATTCGATCTAATAGATACTTTTGTTGTGGTTGCTACATTGTTACAGACATGACACATGGCACACGTTGGTTAGCTTTGTCAAAGGAGGGGAAACAGTACATCTCGAAACCCGTTTTCAACAACCCAACAAAAATTGCTCATTCACAAACAACACCATGGCCGTGTACACCAACAGGCGAATCTACCCAGGCACTCACACATCTAGACTGACGTAGTACATTGATCCAAAGAAACCAAGCAAGCAACATGTCTGTCCGTCTGCCCGTCAGGTCGTCCGTTCATTCATAAAAGTGCGGGAATCTTCTCACCAACTTTAGTTAAGCGTAGTAAGAAAGCGTTGTTTTTGCTTTGCTGTTTTCTTCCAAACAAAGTATCTTATTTCGTCTCTGCACACCAACACATCGACTCTCTCTCTCTCACACGCACACACACACACTCAGTTACCCACACACGCCCAGACGAATTCGCATGTGTGAAAGTACAATAACTTTTAAGTTCTAATTGAAAACTGGATTTGATTGTGTCTTTTTTTTGCCAGTTGAGTTTATGAATGAATTGGCTTCTATTTCTCCAACAGTTGGCAGTAAAGGTGACCAGATTTCAATTTCTTTACGTGGGAAATTGACAAACACTCAACAAACTCAGGCTAATGGTAAGAACATCAGACATCTTCCGTGATTGGACTTTTTTAGTTACTTAAGTTGGATCTACAGCCTGTTGTTGGTCTTGGCCGGCTTAGTGAATGATTTCCAAGCACTTCGGTGGGCGTTCTACCAAGGATTTGATGCGCATAACATGTCGGGATATAGTATGGCCTCTTTGACACCTGTCACACAGATTTGGTGAACTTTTATTTGATTTCGCAAGTACACTTGTTTCGGTACACATGTAGTGACCAGTGTCATTTTAGTTCGACGAGAGAGGCTTCTCATTTTGAATTATGTGTTTAATCCAAAATAACATTTATGTATATGCTATTAATGGCCGATCCTTATTTCTATGAATGCCGGCCTTTACAATGTCGCCTTTTTGTCGTCGCGCTCTTGTCCTCGTTCACCATCAGACCCCACTTCTTTTCGATACGCATATGTAGTTTCAAACAATTGTTCTCGTATCGGCTCGTCGAAAAACTGAAAAAACAGATATCACACAGATTATCTACAGGGTTTTCCAACAAAAGGTGTTATTTTGGTATTCAAAGTTAAATGGCTTTTTTGAGATAAATGATCGGATGTTTATCATATTAACGGTATGCGGTTAATAACGAAAAACAACTTAAGCCAAATGACCACCACCCTTACAGGACCACATCCTTTTCACTACATTTTCCATAACCACAGTTTGCGATTTTCACCATTTTTGTAGTGAATTTTAATAATTTCAATGCGTTGTTTAAGCGTTTTTCGTTCCCTTTTTAGTAATGGCGTAGTTTCTACATGTCAAATGTAAATGAATAAAAGCTCCAAAAGTGACAGCTACCGAAATACAGGGTGATTCAAAATATCACACCTTGTTCGAGAACCCTGTATATGCGGACGATAAAAAGATGGTATGAATGCTTTGCATTTCATGGGTATTTTCCAGGATCAGGCGAAATGTGAAGATTTGGTCGATGTTTGATTTATTCGACATGAAACCACATTGATAGGGCTGGGTCAGTTCAACGAGTTTGGGCTTCAATCGTTCACACAATATGATTGGTCACTTTTGTCTCCTTTCTTATGAACTGGACATAGTACGCTGAGATTCCAATCATCGGGCATACTATCATTTTTCCAGATGGTACAGACTAGCTGATGCATGCACCTTATCAGCATAACTTCTCCGGTCTTATACAGCTAGGCCGGTATTCCGTCTACACATGTGGCTTAGTTGTTCTTAAGTTGGCCCTTTGCTGCTTTGATGCCATCTGGGTTAGGCGTGGACATTCAACACCATCTTGTATGATAGGTTGTGGGATGTTTTTACAGGATTCTTCGGCTGCTAACAAGCTGGACAAATGTTTCATTCAAATGTTCACCACACTCGACCAGATTCACATTTACTTCGGTACACGAACTTGTGCCAGTAGAGTTTTGACTAATAATATAATTGTTGGTAGAATTTCCTGGAGTCGTTTCTCTTTAATCTCCTCGCAATGTCGTCTTTCCATTTGTCTTTTCTTTCATCGGAAAAATATACTTTACTCCCTCATCAACTCTCGGTATCGCTCCAACACAGCTCGCGTTGCCATAGGTGCGAGTGTCGCTCTATATGAATTTTCTTAACTTCAAGGGCGACTTTACTCTCCTCATCATACCATTGGTTCCTTTGTTGCCGCTATCGGTAACCAATTTCTTCTTCGATGACATTCGTCCATTGTTCATCATCTGGAGAAGGAGGATTGATTTAACTTCGTGGAGTAGACTTAGGATGTCGGTTCCGATTGCAGCTTCACGGTAGTGGTACGAATCAATGGCCGCAGTTCGTCCGTCCCACATGCTGGATACATGTCTTCCGTCTATCACAATGTAATCAATGTGATTTCTTGTCTTGGGATCAGGTGACAGCCATATTGCCTTATGGGTCTCCCGATACTTAAATATGTTGCTGGTGACAATAATATTCCTTGCGGCAACGAAATCGATCAGCCTCATTTCCTTATTGGATGTTTCGTCGTGGATGTTGAACTTAACGAATGTCGGACCAAAGGTCATGGGGAGTCCCTTTATTTGCATTAATTTGGCATTTTTCTGAAGCGGGTTAGAATACAAACTCCAACATCTTAACCAGAGTGAAGGTTCGCCGCTTACACGTTAGCAGTGCCATAAACAATTACAATATTTGATCACTTAATATATTTCGAAGAATATCGGATAAATATGTGTTTTTCAAATATATAAAATTTAAATAATATGATTCCTTAGTCTTATACAATTTGATTATTTTTTGGGATAACAAGCCTGATATTTTGTGTTGAATTCCCAGGATTCCTGCAATAGCTGGCCCTCCATTCGTATTATATCCGAGACACACATTTCCGACGTACGGCGTACATTCTGTGACTCAGAGTCTGACTGACTTTTTATTCATTGCACCATAAATAAAACTCCTAGTGGATATTCGCCTTATTTACAACTTGAGAGTTATTAATCGAATCGGCATTGCACTTCATTTCCCAAGAACTCACGACAGGAAGTTTCTAGCCATTCTCAAGATGATACCAAACATATGTATGTATGTATGTACAGACTAACTCGTATAGATTTCAAATACTAATTTCAATATAAGAAAAACACGACAAAGCGATTCCAGCAAGCCCAACTTAAACTGAACCGGTCCCTCAAACTAATTATTAAAAAGAAACTAAACTTGTTGCCGCCGCTGCCGATGGTGTTTCTTGCTGTAGTCGGAGAAGTAAATGCAGAGCTAACGGACGAAGTGAACATTATCAAAGCGCCAATGTGACGACAGAGAACGTACGGATGCGCAATTGAACTTCCTGTTCCAACTCTAAATAGATACGGCGACACGATCACGCTTGTTGCATGTGCCGCATATGTACAAACATACGAACTTGAACGACTAACTGCCCATCGCAAGATAAAACAAATTAAATAATAATGAAATTTCAAAGTAGTCGTGTGTGGAAAAGCAGACGACAATAGCAGAACAGAACAGAGAAGAAAAGTGAATTGACGTAACTAGAACATCACATGGGGGGATGTTATACGAAAGAACATGGATGGAGTATACGGGATTGGTAACACGATCACGGATGGAAGTCTGTAAAGAATGCTGGAGTAGATTGAAATGTGTTAGAGGCGTAAGATGTAAAAGTGGCTAGTAATCGGCACTTATTCTTTAACCGATAATATGGCTACGGCGCATAGAAACAAGGCTACTTAAAAGGCGTAATCCATTTCACTGAGCTGTCTGACTTGAAATTAACAATTTGGATTCAGAATTTTGGGTTTATTCCGATTTGTCTAATCGTATGTCGGTCTCTACTGCAAATATACCTGTTAAAGTTGGTCTGCTAAGCATTTCATGATGAAAACGTCGAATCAGCGAAAATTGTTATGCAAAATTATCGAATTATTTTCAATCATTTTCAACCACTATAAGCTGTTCATTAGTTTACTCACTTAATGTAATCGTATAGTAACTCAATGAACTTGTAAATTGAATCAATGAAAAAACATTTATGGATTTTTTGTCCATTGATCCTATGAACGGCCCACCCAGTGGCCATTTCGACTAGGCTATACAAGAAGTACTGATATGTTTTTTTAAATCTCCGGTTTTATTGGAAATGTGGAACTTTGTCATTTAATAATGGAACGCAATATCATTCAGATGACTACCACGACTAGCTTGGCAGTAGATGAAGAATTTTACCGAGAAATCCTGTTTTCAGATGAAGCTCATTGTCATCTCGGTGACTGTGTCAATAACCGCATATGGGGTTCAAAGAACCCACACATGACTATTGAGAAACCAATGCATCCACAACGAGTCACTGTTTGGTGTGGATTTTGGGCTGGCGGCATTCTTCGAAAATCAGTTAGAAGCCGCCGTTACCATCAACGGTGAGTGTGACAGGGACGACATATGGATGTATATTAAAACAATCAATGAACGAATGTATTAACGTTAAGAATACTTTAACTTAATGTTGACTTACAGTAACTTTAGTGTATGCATACATTATCCCAAAGAACACGTATTCATTGAATCGGCGAATGAATACTTCATACTCCTATAATTAATTTTTATTTAATTTTTATTTAATTTAAAAATAAAAATATTTATGTATAAATCATTTATTTGAAAAACAAAATGGAAATTGGACGAAAATAGTTCAATACATATATCAACATCCCATGTTTCACCACACATAACGCAAAACATCCATTAATTAAAAATGGATGCAGCATTTTGCTCTCCAAAACAGCACATGCACCTGACAAGTTATCCTTTTTGAGGATAATTGAATGTGGTAATAACAAGACAGGATTGGATGGACAATCATATGATGCCCTACATGTCACCTTGTTGATGTATTTTGTAACTAAGGGTAGAAAAACTGAGTCCATTAAATTCTAAACTTACTTATCCTGTCGGTATTTTGATTGGAGTCGAAACCGGTTGGTTTATTATTGACATGAAGAGATTACTCTGCTAGTCGTTAAGTTGCCGGCTTTTACAAAGTCGACAGCTATACTCCTCGTTGACACAGATCGATCGTCACAATCGATTAAGCGACATAATCGTCGCGACATAACCGTCGGTCTCTCCCAAGAATAGGTTTTGTCCTGTCCTCGATCAAAATCATGGCCATCTCCTTTAATTATGAAGGACCATAGCACATTAAAAACCATCAGCAATTAGCAGATACCGATCCGTATTTTATTTATTTATTTGTATTAAAGTGAAGTAAACAAATTCTGATTCGGAAAAGTAAATCCAATTTGACTTGAAGTAAGAGAACAAATTCTTATAACTATCGCTGGAAGCGTTTAAAAATCTATATATTCTCGTAGTCAATTGTTCAGCAGTGTTTAGGTAGACAATGTTGAAACAAATCTTCATTGTCAAATTTAATTTTTCACGCTTCGCATAATTCTTCATCCTCTTTTCGATATTGAAAACACTTACACTAAACATCCTAGTCAAACACGTACAGCTTCCTTTCCCGTTTTTCTTTATGAAGTTTTTTTTCTATAAAAGTTGTATAGCAAGTAATTGCCGTTGTTGTTTTAAACTTTTCGGATTAGTTTTAATATCAATTTGTATGTTTCCCTGCATACGATTCTGTCGTTGCCGCTGTGCTCTGGCTGTTCATTTGGCCCAAGTTTCTTTAATGTGCGAACGTTCGTCAAAGCGAGCAATTCTCGAAACGCGAAACCATTGAAAAACTGACACTGCCACGTAAATCGATTCACCCGGGAGTGTTAAAAATACTGTATTAAAGATATTACGGGAAATCCAATACTGGACGATATGGTAGATTGGTATAGGAGGAATTACTTGTTGTTGTATTATTTAATGAAAATTATTAAATGCAAATTTTCAAAACGACCACTCATCCTTTCAAAAGTTACTATGCGAAACAGCTGTAGCGACAGACGGATATGTCCCAATGGTCTTAAAATATTATGAATGGGATTTGTTCACCTGTACATACAATTTTAAGTGAATACTTTGGTGATTTTCACATATTGGACGTATAATGTTTGTTCTCTGTTCTTGGTGCTATAAAGATTCACCATAATTATCGTCACACATTCGCTAATAATATCAATGGCAAACTTCAGCAAAAAAAGGTTTGATCGCGATTTTATTATCGATAGCCGTGCTCAAATGGTTGTTCCCGTTTGCTGCAACATCCACATGCGCGTTGCATCACACAACAGAATGTGCAAAACAGTGGCTGAATTGAAGAAGCATGCAAACACATTTATACACCTGTACGTGGGACTACAAATATATTAGGTCGGTGTGATATATAAGTCCTCAAATTCCGAGAAATCCAAAAAAAAAAAAAAAATTTATTAATTCTCTCTTTATTATATATAAATAAAAATGAATTGACGCATGTATGTTACTTCATCACTTGAGAACGGCTGGAACGATTTGGCTAATATCTTTTCTGTTGTATTAGCAATTTTCAGGACAAGGCTTGTATGAAATAAAATATTGACAAAAACCTTCGGATAAGCGCGACAAATCATTTTTTTCAAAATATGATTTCTTAAGTTGTTTTTGTATTGAATTTCATTTCTGAATGACGTTTCAACGAGAAAAATCCGAGTGGAAAACGTCGTGGAAAATTTGAAGTTCGTAGTTATACCGAAAATTTGAATGTATTGACCAATATAACTAAATTTTAGAATGTATATTTTACATATTTCCATTTCTAAATTATATGTCAAGGGGAAAAATAGGAAATTCGTAGTGGAAATCTCCGACATTTCCAAAAACGAATCAGGTTTAACAAACGCGAACAAACTTGACTTAAAGATATGACAATAAGTCAAATTAAGTTTCACAGTTTGGGACAACTTTATGTAATAACAACACAATATTTTGTCAAAAATAATTGTTTTAAACGCGATATTTTTCTCAGTACGTGACTTTAGTTCACGTAGAAAAATTAGCCGAAATTCGTAGAAATATTGGTCGGCACACATGCTCAGCAATCCATCGACATAATCGGAAAGCAAATGAGATTGAAGATAAACGTAGTCAGTTTTTGGAGGAAAATCGCATGCGAATTTTTTCCTGCGCGATCCATTATGATTCCAGAACAAACAATTCACATTGCAATGCCGTAAAATGTCGTATTGCCACAATGTCCACCGCCACCATAGCTCTGGTGTCATTATTATTTTCTGGACAAGATCCTCAATTTACAGATTATAGGACAAACTCAACATCGTGCAGGAACATTGCTGCCACCAGTGAATGCTGGGCACACGTTTCCTGAGATTTATTTCCTTGGATATTCTAATTAGCGTTGTGTCATCAATCGAGCAGGGATTGCATGATGGTGATAACCTCCGAACCCCAACGTTCGTTTGATGCATTACAATACCCGCAGCTATTTTGCAGAGAAGAGGATGTATATCAATGTCTAGTAAAATGATTAATCGATTCCTAAGATAAATGCAATATTTACATAAAGGTGAAGAAACTAACAAAAAGGTCATCTATTTGATGATTCGACAAAACGAGGACAATCACATATTCAAATACATAAAATATCGCAAATTATTTCATCAATTCGCTATTTAAATGCGTTCTGAGCTATACATATACACTGTCTCAAACAATTGTCCGTACCCCATACAACTGAGAATATATTTGATTATAATTTGAAAAATACTTACCCAATTCGAATGAAGAAATTTTTTTTATAAAGTCCAACAAGTAATTATAATAATTGCAAATTAATAGTAAAATAATAAAAAAAAATTAAAAAAAGTGCAAAAAATTAGCTCAAAAAATTGTCCGTACGGCAAACTCTAATATAACGGTTCGTTCATTATTGTTGTTTTTATAAAATCAGATCATTGTCCAGAGAGAAATTGAGAACATTCCAACATAACGGATCCTTATTTTTTGAAGTTTAAGTAAAATTAGATAATCGTCCGTCTTATTAAGTGGCTTGTCTGAATAGAGTGTTTTCAATATTAGTGCAAATAATAAAAATCATACTAAGATTCCTATTGCCATCAAAGAATTGGTTATTAAACTGCACAATGAAGGCAAAAGTTATCTTGAAATAGCAAAAAATATTTCTAGACCAAAATCATCTGTCCAATATGTGATAAAAAATTATAAAAAAAACTAGTTCACTCTTAATTGCCCCAGGAAGAGGTCGTAAAAAAATCATAGACGCTCGATTGGGAAGAAAGATCGACCGGATGCTTAATCTGGAACCAAAAACAAGTGCTGTGGAAATAGCTAAAAATGTTGAATAAGATGAAAACGTTACTTTAAGCGCACAAACGGTACGGAACTTTCTGCATTATAACCAATATAAGGCATGTTTTCCACGTAAAAAACCTTTTATATCACCAAAGAATATAAAACAGCGTTTAGAATATGTAGACAAGGCTGACGACTTGGAAAACAGTTATTTTTACTGATGAAAGTAAATTAAATATTTTGGGTCGGATGGAAGACGTTTTGTGTGGCGAAAAGAAAATAAATTTGTTAAAAATAAAAGAGAAACTTTTTTTATTTTACTTTTAATTTGCAATTATTATAATTACTTGTTGGACTTTATAAAAAAAATTTTCATTCGAATTGGGTAAGTATTTTTCGAATTATAATCAAATATATTCTCAGTTGTATGGGGTACGGACAATTGTTTGAGACAGTGTAAGTGTGCAATGCAGAATGAATTGCAAACAATGTCGGGCGACTTACCATTTTGCTAGATACATGTCCTATGTAATGAAAGATTTAAGACATACTCAGAACTACTTTTTACGAAATAAATAAATGCGTGCTTAATAAGCCTTAAAGTCATCGAATTTGTAGAGGTATGTGAAAACGGTCAAGTTAACAACGAAGCGGACGTGTTTTCGAAGCAACTTTTAGACATTGATAATGGGAAATTGCAGTTGACGCTCAGTTCTCTTCCACCTAATTTTTTAAATTCACAAAAGAAGATTGTATAGCGAGATTTCCCATGTACTGAAGCAAATTATAAAAAAATATAACGTCAAAGTCAAATAGATGGCAATTGTATTTATTTATTTCAGTCGATCGATTCAGTCGAACCGGAAAACACCAAGAATTTGTAATGGAACAAGACTAGCAGCTAAAAATCAGATGAAGCACCTGATTCCAAGGATACCAATGATATAAACCGACTTGACATTCCAATTCAAGCGTGTCCAGTTTACAGGTCGCCTTGAATTGCAAGTCATTGTAAAATACTCGATTTTTCCTGTTTTCCCCTTGGCAGTCGGTTTTCACTTTCGCTCCGGGAGGAAAGACAAAAAAGGGAATTTATCTCAAGCAAGCTTTGCGATGAGTGCATGTAAATCATATTCATCTCAAAAAAAATTATTTTCGATTCATAATATAACACATAACTATTTTTCGTATGTAAACATGTATAACATGTTTTCGTATGTACACAACGCGGGGTCAGATAAGTCAACATTTTTCAAGGTAGAGCGAAGTCTACCGGGTCAGCTAGTTATTGGGGTTTCAATTTAATCTACTGGTAGATCGTAACACCCTCTTCCATGTACAATAGAAGCTGAAACCGGGGGTTTCTATTGTGTGGCCACGACATAAAAATCATGTAGTTTGCGATCAATCTGTAGATGGACAACAGAAGGATGGACAGGCCATCGTTAATAGGCTCAGTGGACAACCGGTATATTTACAAAAATATGTACAAAGTTCCAACAGTTCTAGGTTTTACAAACCTGAGCTACGACCAGGCAGAAGTGTAAAATAAGTCTATATATTCGCCTGTTTATGGCGCTAAAAATAACGATGACACTCCGGCCTGGTACAGATGTGTTCATATGAATGTACTGGCCCATAAAATTGTATCCCGGCAAACAATTTGACGGTCGTAGACAGATGTATCGTGCGTATTAACCTTCCAGGCTTAGCGATACATTCGCGAATCTGATAATCGGGCTGCCTTGGCGATTATTTGGAATGGCTTCGCGAGTTCTTCAGCTATTGACTAAGGCGTCCAGTTCCATGTCGTATGGAACAAAAACTGGAGTAACAAAACTACACTAGATCGGAAAAACAAAATCGAATCCCCACCCCAAAAATTATTCCGCATACAAAAATATTTGCAGGGATATGTTATTAACAACACACACACACATACAAACATGCATACACATGTTGTAATCAACGACATTCACACATACCCGTACGATTCTCAGCAGCTTTCGGGCAGTGATTGCAACAAGTGCAATCTTGGGTCCAACTGCGACATGCAATGGAACAGGTTTGCTAGCTATGGTTTGACTTTCAGTGCCGTTCTTTGTGTGATCATCGCGACGGCGAATAGAATGAAGAATTATTGGCCTCCAATTCTTCTCCCCATGCTATGGCCAGACCATAAACAAGGCATCGACTTGTATAACAGAATGGATGGTTGTGTGTGCGCACAACCGCATATCATGGTAACTGGGCAACCGTTCGCCCGTCCACCCAACTGTCATATTTTTCGCAACGCTTGGATGAAGATGAAAAACCAGTGCTGCGGGTTTTGCCTTCTGGCCGTGTTGTTTGTGTGAGTGGCAGTGTGTGTGTGTGTGTCTGATGCAATTTGTTAGCTTACCTGACAAAGTGCTGCAGTTAAGAGCGCGTAGAAAGTGCACTTGCCATTTCGCAATTGAACTTTTGGGTGCAGTGACCACAACAAATTCATTCAGTGTTAGTCCATCATTTACGCACACAATTGTTCACAACCAACACCAGCGTAGGACTTTCATTCATTCATAAAATGAGCGTCATGTTGACGCCTCTAGTCGAGTTTTTGCCTAGACTGGACTGGACTCGACTCAACTATAAGCAAATGTATGCGCACCTAGGGACACACATGGAAATGAATGGGCTCCCTGCCTTGGAGCTTAGAGAGTAGTCACCTTTCCATTTGCATCATTATACACTTGAGTTCCTCTGAAGCTGGGCAGCAACACAAATAAAGGGAACAAACCAGATTGTATCTTAATTGATGATGTGCTGCGATGTTCTGTTCTGTTCCTTCATCTCTACTTATCGTGCTTTTGTCGTTTTTTTCAATTGAACCAGTTCCGTTGGGTGACTTCGTTCACCCGTTCCCCTTTTTGTTTTTTTTTGGTGTGTACAGATGATCGCTGTGCGGAAAATAATTTGATGGTCTTGTTTCCTTCCTATCGATCTTATTATTCTATGTAGTCCACTTCATCGAGCGATACCTGGATCAGAGCCTTTCTGTTTCTGCTTCCATACGTCGCGTCGCGTCGTCCATGGGATGTTGATGTGTGCGTTTGGGTACCTTTTTAATGACCGCTTATCTGCGGCTTCGTCCGGTTTGAGTCTATTTTTATCGGGAAATCATGGCGTTGAGTACACGGTTGCCAACAAGTTTCCGATAGCAATCAACAGTGAAGCGTGCTGCCATTCTATATAATTTGAAATCGATTGGCACAACTTTACACTTTCATAGATTATTTATTGACCAAATACACTGAACAAAACCTAACTGCATTCTGCTGGCGAGTAACTACTACGTTCCAGTAGAGGTTCTTTGTTCCGTCTAACAGGGATCAGTGAAACGGATGCCTCATACTTAATTGATTTTTAAAGGAAAACCCCTCCATTTGCATTTGCTACTAAACTTGTTGGCAGTCTCCCGAATAACGGGAGAGACGGAAAAATAATGAGACGGTTAATTGCCGTACTCAATTTCAAAGTCATAGGGGAGAAATTATTACGATGTTATAATATTATCACATATGGGATGTAATTGGTGGGTTGGCACTTGACAATTTAGAGTGACAGTTGCGGAGTCCAACAACCATCAACTTGGAGGAGGTTTGCAACAGAATGATAACGACAAATACGATTTAAAATCCGGACATGCACATTCTAAGTAAAAGACCCAGGTAAATATTAACTTGATGATGGAGGACACATATCAATCACAGATGCTGCTACTGTTCACTATATTGCACTTTAACTACGCAAACAGGAAAACAAATTGTCACATCCTCCTTTTGTAAGGTTAATCGTTGCTCTAGAAAACATATTAACTCGACCCGGACCCGACTTTAAATTAGAGATCACGAGCAATGTGGAAAGAAATTGTAACAAACACAGTTTACTTGTTTGAGAATAGTTCCATGGCTGTTCCAAAATGTATCAACGTTTTTTGTTGACTAACACTAAGGGAATTCCCCCTATGAATGCAATGCACTGTGTTCGATATTGGAATTCAGGGTATTGGAATGAGGTTGTAGTGGTTGTTGACGTTGACCATGAATTTTGAGAGATGGGACGAATAGAGGGCCAAAACGGGATAAAAAAAGGCAAAAATGGTGAAATATATTTTAGGAAACAACTAGTGTATAAACACCGGGGGAAAAAATAAAAGAAGGTGAAACAAATTTTTGGGAGAAATGAGTTAGAGATGGAACGAAAAAGAGTCCAAAACGGGATATAAATGGAATAATAAAAAAGGGCAAAACAAAGGAGATAAAGGTATAAAAAGTACAGAATGGGGCTAAAATAGAGAAAATGAAAAGAATTGCTAAAAATATTTCAAATTAACGCGAGAGGCGAAATTCTGAAAGAAAAGGATAAAGTGACAGACAAGAAGTCAAACCAGGTAAAATATAATAAGTAATAGAAAGAGCCAAATAGGACCGAATCGTACCAAAACAGGGGAAAAAAGGAACAAATGAGTTGAGAAACAAAACCAGCTGACACTTAAAAATTATCATTAAGGGCGAGAAGTAGAAAGGAAACACATGATCTGGTTTGAACAAATATTTCAAATTAATATCTACCGCCAAAAATTGAAAAAATGCGGAAAAGGTTCTGAGTCTTGTTTTTTTAACAAATATTTTACTTTACTGGAAGAGGGAAATGTTTCGCACACTAAGAAGCGGGTATTTGCTAGTATTCTAATATTTTTGAAATGGATTCGATGCAAGTTGTTTGTTCCATTGCGGATTTTTCTTCGAGGCATAGAGTCGAATTTAACTTTAATTTGGAATCTTGACTTAGTGCAGCTGACACGTTTTTTTTTGGAATTTAGAAAATTGCATGCATAATGATATATCTCTGAAATCCACCCGCAGGATTGGTGTGAGAGTTAAATTGAAATCTAAAATTCATCTGGATTTTATGGTATTGGGGAGTGCACTGCTTCGTAGATCGCTTGTCTATCGACGCTTATTTTGTCTTGGAGGTGGATGAGCTCCACTCAGAAGTCACCTACACTGCTAAGTCAATTTTCGAACAGCAAATAGTGGCTCAGATGTTATCTTCTTCTAAGGATCTCAGAGACATTTTACGATGACGGCAACTTTTTTTTCAGTGTGAGGGCATCCCACAATAAGAACACATTTTTCGAACATGGATTTTTCGGGACTTGGATTCAGTACGAATTTCTGTAATAAGGCAGAAAATATGTAGTCTGGTGCTGCCGATTCAAGCGTAGGTATTTTAAATGGTTAAGGTTATATGCTTTGAATGGAACAAAATACGACGAAAGTTGATGGGTTTAATCTTCAACGGCAGTTGGAGTCAGTGCGTCAGTCCAAAGAACGTTGCAAATGGTAATGCGATTGAAAGCCCACGAGACACACATTTACGTTTGGTTCATCCAACATCGCCAGTTCTGCTTACCAAAAGTGGCCCACTGGGCACATTATATAACAACCTTCATACCAAGAAAGGTGCAGAGTGAGACACCCAGTCTCTCAGTTCACTCCGGTAGATCATTAACAACCTGTAGATGATCAAAGTCTCAAATCTATGAACAACTACGACAGCTGCATGAGCGATATCGGAAGGGTGGAAAAGAGATTTTTCTTCATTCCATACCCACATGAGAGATGGAATTAGTTCAGTTTGACGATTTTGGATGAATGGGATTAGATAGATGCCAGAAAATGCTATCTAAAACTCAAACATCTGACTGAGGATATGTCTACTGTAATGCGAATATCTCGAGAACACTCATTAATACCGGATAACACTGTTAAAGAAGACAACACTGAGCTGTTCAAGGCTGGTGGCGGTCAGGAGGATTTATCAACTTAATGTCGATGTTTTGTCTTTAAAAGAGGAGACCGCCGTGATAGAAGTTTCCTCCATACGAGTATCGAGCGTATTGAATGAACAACTGAATTAAATGACAATAAATACTGACCGGAGTCACTTTAAACCGGCCAAATCTCTTTGTAAATCTTCTTCATCTGCAAAACGGAAGCATATCACAGTCTAACAGATTAAAGCTGCATTCGATAGATATTTGAAAAAAGAATGATGACAAAATCCTCAGTTAAATTATTAAGGAACACACCGAACCCAGAAACGAGTCATCAAACAATGTGGCGAAATTTCTTGCAATCTGTTCAATATTCTGCTGTAAATAATCATGTAGATACCATAATAAAACCAGTTACGCTACTAAATTACGCAGATTGCCGACCCAGTCTGGACTTTGACCTTATTGGAATTTGATGATAATTGGCGCAAATATTCTCCTCGTCTGTTATATGACACATCATTGTCCCTAGATATTAATTCGTTCAGATTTTACAGCATCTCAAAGTTGGCCTAGATGAGCAGTTTTCGGAAAAGGTACCAGTGTTAGGGTTCAAATATGTTAAGATCGCGGCATCCGAAATAAGCAAATGAAATGTAGCCTGAAAGGTACCGTCATATCCCTCTAAATAAAGGATATATCATTGGTCATTAAATATTTCAAAAAATTATATTTTTCCCCTAAAATTTATTCAGAACATTTACCGCAAAAAAAATATCGAAGTAGGTTCGTCATGGGTTCAAAAGTTAAAGAACTCTTACTGGAGGTTTTATATTCCCATGTGCTTGCATAAGCCTGACACATTGCTGCTTACCAACCGATTTTTAGTTTCTAACCGGATTTAAAAAGGAGACACCTAGACCAATCGATATATAATTTATGTACGACAACTGGAGAACTCTGTTAAGTTTGGAGAGGTTATTTTTCCAAAAATCCGGATTGGGGTCAATTTTATTTAGCATTACCCAGCTCCCATCAACAACACCAAAATTGTTGAGAATATAAGTTGGCAATTGAGACTGGGAGAACAAAATAAAAGTAATGGTTGCGACTACAAAAATAACGTCACGGGGACTTCCACAACACAGTGTATGGGCTGGATTGGACGAGAGATTGAAAAAGCACGTCGGATGTCGCTCAATGTCACTGATGTCAACTGGCACATGCGGAATTGTCAACATTTTTTAAGAATTTTTCTCCTTGAACTTTGAATGAGAAAAGTTGAATTTGTTTGGACTCCATGATTGCAGTTTCTTTTCTGCTGGCGAGCCCATTTCACCCACCCCAGTTTGTTGAAAATAGTAAAACAACGGGGAACGTGTGATTACCCACGTTTAGCCTCAGACCACATATCATCATCACTTGACAATGTTGACATTCGGAACTGTCATCGAGCTCCGACGCGCCATGTCAATTGCATTTAGTTAGCCACCACCGCCGGCCGCCGCCATCAAGTGATAATATTGACGTTTCTATTGACAAACGCGGAAGCCACACCGAAAAGGACACTACAAAAAACACAACAGAAGCCCAGACAATGTTGTCTGGCAACATTTCCGCGTAAACACATCGTCTACAATTACATGTCAGAGTGGCCGTTCCCAAGGCAACTGTCCACATTCGTCATAATTCAAACCAATGACATTTCCATGTGTTTTCCCATTCTTTTCTTCGGGAAAAACGTTTGACCTTGCACGATGCAGGCTAATTATAGAGCTGTGATATGCGTGGTGTGTGTTGCATGGTGCCCGGAATGACACATGTTTATGTGCATTCTCAGCAGGGTGTCGCTTTCAACAGGGCGGCGATGTCGCTTCTTGGGCGCGCAACACCAGTGTAGGCATCAATTCACTGCTTGTGGGTGCGTGCGTGTGTGCGAACGTGTGTAAATAAATCGAAATTATTTATAATCAGAAAGACATTAGTCAGGCTGTCAACTGATTACGGCCACAGATGAGAGCGGCAAGGACGAGTGTCCGTGTGGTGCCACAGAGACGTGTTCGATGTTTACATTTGCCCCGATACTCGAGGCAAACAAAGATTTGGACAATTTTCTAAAAACTCGCACAGACACACACACACAAACATCTATTATCAGTACAGCAACTTTCCTCAGAGGTAGCCAGTAAGTGCATCATGTTGCAGGCATCGGCCCGTCTGTCTTGTCTATTTATTTATTCATCATATCGATCTGTTTCAGAGTTAGTCAATTTGCAGTTCAAATACTTGACACCACTTGTATGGCAGCTACTTTGACGCCTTATTTGTTTATCGCATGTAAACGCATGTAGGAGCTATTACAGGAACACACAGTAGGCAAATACACTGCAAGAAACCGGGGACCAATTTCCAAAATTTTCAAACTACTTTTTATTGATTTGATTTTTTTCATTGATTCGATGAATAATGTCTGACATTCACCAAACAAAAGTAAACGTGTCCCGGATTACTTTCCAAATTATTGATTCTATTTCAGTTTAAAAGTTGTCAGGGGACGAGTAAACGCTTCTACTTTAAAACACATGAAATAAATCACAATGAAACCGAAAAAAGTGAGTTACAATCATCGTAATGGAGAACATTATTATCTATTCAATTTAATTTTGTAAAAATATCAGCTTATGTTTACGTTTTTCCTTCAGTGTACACATATGTTCATGTTGATTTACATATGTATGCAAACATCACATCCCCACACATTCGAATGATCAGAATCATTAACTGATCCGTGGGGTACATTATTGCTGTAATTCAATTTAATTGCCTACAGCGAATTTTTATGACTTTCACAGTAGACTCATATCAACGCAGGAGAATATGTACACATTGTATATGTTCATATGTACGTGTGTGTATACCAGTTAATACATTTGTATGACTGTATATTTGTTTAATACAAATTTTCTTTTCGACATCTTGGCGTTGAAGATTGTTTTTATGACTAGATTTTACTCCGAAGAAAAGTCGCATATTAAGTGTGTATTTATATTTGATTATTAGCTTATCTACCTACATCTGTGCGTACTTAAATAGCAGAACGACTCACGCAGCGTGGACGTCTGGCATCCCATGCCATGTATTCCACAAGTAACACAAATAGAGTACCTAAATGTAATTGGATTTTATATCGTATATAAAGGGTCCGCCATCTAACGTTTTTTTCAACTAGTGCTTATTTCGTTTTCGTTATTTTCGTTATCGGGCCATGTTGAACGAATTTTTGTTTACAAAAATTTAAGAGGAGGATATTGGCAACATTTGGTTTCAACAGGACGGCGCTACGTGTCACACAGCCGAAGCTACACTCGATGTTTTGCGCCCTGTTTTTGAAAACCGCATTATCAGCCGCACCAAGTGTCCACTAATTCACTGACATTTGATTAGTCTACGATTGTTTGCAACAGGTCTATCCCAAAGGAATCGAAGAATTCTTTTCAGACACATCCTTATTACAGAACAGCAGGAGTGTTGTATTATTGTTTTCATACTAGTGTAGAACTCCGATTTTTTTTCCTTACAATTGATAGACATTTGTAGTACTTTCATTAACCAGAGAGACGGACTGACAAATGCTCAAAAAGATGGAAGCTTTAATTTGATTTTTGGCATTTATGGATTTTTAGTTCTATTATCACATTTTTATCATATCTGTCGTATACGTTGTGTTGACAATAAAAAAATACTTATGTAATCTATTTTTCTGTTTCTGGATATTAAATTGATTTAGCCGGCCGTTTGTCCACGTCATAATTGGTGATAATTTTCATGGCTACTCTGGTCAGACTTGAATTCATCAGGTACCCCCGTTAGTCGGGTAAAGGAAGACTGTTCGTACATTCCAATTGCATATCCGTCAATTTTGGGCGGGCCTTAAAACGTTTGTAAAAGGCTCAATTACAACTACTACAGCCTAAGCAAGATTTTGCATCTCAAATGCCAAAACATCTAAGCACACGATTGTGGATTTTACGTTTTCCAATGGAATGAACTCATTAACAGCACTTATGTATTTGAATTACATTTGATATTGAAGAATAAGATTGTGCTCCGTAACTCAAAGTTTAATTGTAATACGAGCTTTTTTCTCTTGTGGTTGCTATGTAGTGTCACGTGAATGTAAATACGATTCGATTAAGCGTCATACAAAGTCGTATAAAACACATAATTTTAGTTAGTTTACGATGCCTACACTCAGAAATAAAATCAGACCAAAATGTTCGATTTAGCTATTTTCATCATAATTATTGCAAATTTCTTGCTAAAAATTACGGCACTTATTTGCGGTTTCAATGGAATTTTTTTTAAAAAAAAACAAAAAAAAAAACGCGTTCACATCTGTTTCACCGTATAATTTAATGTGAAGACGAGTAACCCCAAAATATGGGGAGAGTGACACCCAGCCCACCTATCACGTGAAAATGTTCACTTCAACGTTGAATGTGTAAACCAGCACAACCTTATAGTTTGTATTTGATTTCAGTACGCGTGAAAACTGTTTCTCGTTGAAATTCAACTAATTCAACCCCCTAAACCGAACTAATCATTGATCGGTACACCCAATAATTTCCACACTAGCTGCGCGGGACTTAATATACGTATAAAGTCGGCCCGAAAGTATTAAATGAATAGTTTCAAATGGAGTATAAACTCGACTTGACGATGTGAAATAATAACGTTTTATTTGTTTGGAAATTTGATACATTTAAGTATTCACATGCGGGACTAGGGTTGTATAAGTCGAATCACGAAAGTCGATTAATCGACTTTTTCCTACAAAATAATGAAGAATGAAGTCGACTTTTGATTTCGAAAAAGTCGAGAACATTTACTTTTTGTTGTCGACTTTTTTAGTTTAAATGAAAATATTGAAAAATGCATGATACAAATGCATAAACCCTTTCCGTGGGAAATACTTTTTTTGACGAGCTAAAAACCATAGGAATTGTCGTATATTAATAGGGTTACCTATTAATTTTACTACGTCCAGTATATCATCGGTCATCACCAATTTTTTTTTTAAAGTTTTTGCAATTTTCCATTGCCACCATTGTCATTGGATCAAATCGGCTGAAAATTAGCCACCTTCGACCGTGTTGAATTCCGAAAGGGAATTAATTACTTTGTCTATTAATATAATAACTACGTAATAATTACAATATAACCCTATATAAAAACAATATAACCCAATTCGGGACTTAATCATGACTCGGGACACTGACAACCATTTGAGTTGACTTCTACTTTAGCATGGCAGTCTGAAAAACATGCTCACTTAGACTATGAAGTCCACTCTGATACCACGGAAGCAAGCGAAAATCGTATCTCTAGTTCATCTCGTAAAACCATCCCGATCGCTTTATAAAGCTCCTGAGCTGTACAATATCAATATGTACCAGGTCGCCTAGAGCACCGCCTTCAGGTGTTAGCTTATGAATTAGAGGTCTGCAACGAATAACTTTTCGCAGTACATATGAAGTTCTAATTCGAAACGAGTAAGTACATACTCGCTCTCTCAGAGCGCAAGCAATGAAGTGAAGAGAACGGTTGTATATCAAATACAGAAGAGTATGTAGCCGCAGCACAATGTGTTCCGAAAAAAGCATATAAAAAGCAAATACACAAATGAGAACAACACAGAAAAAGTACTGCGAATATGATGTTCACTTCACGTGGTACCTCGAGTATTAACAATTCGTTGATGATGGTTTTGACATTCGAATTAAAATTTAACTGGTATTTTGTGCATGGATTTTCAGTTATTTCAAACATTTGTTGTTTTAGTGGCGATCTACAGTAGGTAACATTGACACGTTGACTGTTGTGCAACTAAACTTTATTTTGAATTTAAATAAAATATAATACCACCTATTTTGCTGTATGGCAATATAAGCGTTATGTCGTGACCTTTAAAAATAAAACAATAAAGTTTTTTAACTTATGTTTTTATATTAAACAAAACCAAATTATTCGTTTGATCAGAGTTATAAACTTCAGTACCAATGTTCGTCTATTTTACGGTTGAACTTAGATATAATTTTTATATTATATTTATATTAGAGGTGCTTTTTTATTTAATTTAAAGATATTATTGCACTTTTTGCAAGTCACAACACTTTCTATTTCTTTGCCGTTTTCGTTTAAAATTCCTCCATACATATCCCACACCTTACTTTTCCCCATTTTATTAAATGTGGTGTATTGACCGCTTAAAATTTTGCACTTGATATCCATAATCGGCAGTAAATTCGAACCTGATGCCTTTGTAAGAAGAGAAAAGAAGTAAGTTTGTTAAGAATTTTTAAGTAGTCTTTAATCGATATTATTTTATTTTGTTATAATTTTAAATAAACTTACTTCAAGAGTATTCATTTTCATTAGACACTGAAAGGCGATAAGAAATCATAGACAACTGTTCCTTCTATTTGTTATACTGAACGTTGTACATAGAGTACCGCAATCACTTTCGCTGTCGCGACGTACTCGACAAGATCGCTGTCGGTATGTTCGAATAAAAGAGAAAGAGGAACATGTATTCGCTGGCAGAGACCATAGCCGAGTAACAACTAGTAGTTATTCGAAGATTTTGTTGTTCCTACAAATGTGAACATTTGTTTTTTCGTCACTTCGAGTAAGTGTTTATGCTTCGTCGGTACATGTGTACACTGCAAATACAAATGGAATTGTGCAGACCTCTATTATGAATACCCATAGGGTCCATTGTGAATCCCTTCTGTATAGATGAAGAAAATTAGAGCTGTAAAAAGAAGATGGAAGATATATAAAGACTATAAGTTGAAAAATTTATGAGAGTCACTGGAGTACTGTTTTGATTTAAGTAAGCCGTCTGTTCAGTCTATCGGGTACCCGCATCCCCTGTCGTTCATCCATCTAATGCCCATTATATAACTAATTAGGTTTTCTACACTTGCCTTCGAGATGTGTCCTAGTTCAGCCAAAAATCTATCCCCTAGACATTTTTGTCTATGGCGTTGCAGACTTGGACAATGACAAAGGATGTGTTCTATTGTCTCCAATTCGTCCTCGTCCTCGCACATCCTGCAGAAGCCTGGAGATCTACTATCCCATCTGCTGGTCCTAGCCCTAACTGAGCATTAACCTGTGATGACTCCTATTGCAATTCTGAAACTTTTTCTACCCACTCCCATCAGTGCACTTGTTCTCGCTATCTCTAACCTAGACCACAGGACCTTCGATATATTGCAACCAACTCTCGTTTCCCAATTGGTAAGTATTCTGCTTAGGATATGATCCTTCTGCTTTTTGAAGAAGTAGCTGATTGGCAGTTTAACCGATCTGTCCGCTTCCTTAATATGCATAGCTGAGCCCATTATCTGCGATTTCATTCCCTTCAATGTAACAGTGCCCTGGCACCCAGTTAGTAACGTTAGTTTAGCGTAGTTTTTGCTTGAGTGTACATCGAAATATGTGTAATGGAGACAGGTTTTTCTACACGTCGCACTCATAAACTGTGGGGGATTAATCATTTAATTAGTTGCTTTCTATATCTGTCCTCATAACTCCGCATGTAACTAGAATGTCAACTGTTCCAGCGTTCATACAAACACACGTAACATACATATATACACAGTATATACATATATATGAATATAGCTACTTATGTACTTACATGTTGCTCTTTGACAATGGCGCTATATACGCGACGACTTCTGGGCTGTAAATCATTTAGCTTTTTGCCCAGACATAATAAAACTTTGCCAATGCCCAACGTCGTCTGTGAGTCTGGTGGCAACACCTTCTCAGCAAGACGGTTGGCGAATGCGAGTGTATGTATGTGTGTGAGGGTGTTTGGCTTTTTTTGGGTAAATTTATGCCCTTCAAGTGAGAGTTTAGTCATAATTTCGTTTGCGTGACTATGGCCATGTGAATAAATATTTATTCAACATCTATTTGTACTTGTTTGCGATTCTTCCTTTGGCTTTAATTCCAAGAGAATGGGCTAATTTGATTTTCAATTTAGATGGCGGCGGTTGAGCTCTTCTTTTTGTGAGTTATTTTAGTTAACATCCTGTTCTTCCGTGTCGTGAACTCGCACACACACACACAAACAAATACACAGCCAAATACAAACATATCTGTGGATGAGCTGCACGAGGCTAGACATCATGGGAATCACAAACTGGGAGTGATAATTTTAATGAAAATATGAACAATTCCCAGAAGGAAATGTCTTCATAAATTGTAAAAGTAAAATTGTTTTCATTGACTAATTAAAAACGTTAATGCGAAGAGGAGTACATTCCTGTGTGACAGACCGGCGGCAGAATCATGTTGGCCTCTAATTGCTCTTTAGTGATAGAAGACTCGAGTGGAGTCATTATGGCCGTTTGTCGCCTTTTGTGCCGCAATAGCCATCTTCAAACTGTACGCCCCAGTCAAAGCAATCAGTTGGTATATTTATGAACTGTGATAAATATAGCACATATTCTGCTAAAGAGGCACAACTCAAAATATGGCACTTTAAAAAAAAAACAACGCCAAGAACTGTTCTGATGGTGTATCCTGCACCATATAATTTTGGATTGTCCTATTCGACTCGTAACCCTCATTGGACTCATCGACCATTTTACCATCAATTGATTATTTAACCTGTGTATATGTTCCATTTGCAATCTAAATGATTAGAGTTGAGAAATGGTTCTAATGAAGGCACTCGTGAGTCGTATACAATTGTTCTTGGAAGCCTCGTGTACTTTTATGCTGTTGATGGATAATAATCCTCTATTTGGGAAATTGACTTACTTAAGTTGAATCCATAAACGTTTATGGAACTTGGATTGTGTTTGGTTTATTGGTTTTGGTACGGATTTTCTCCAGTTTCATGCCGAAATCTCTGTCCTTCCTGCCTAAGACTTCCGATGTTGTTGTCATCCTAAGTATAGAGTGTTTGGATTAAATACCTCTTGAATTATTTCAAATTCTTGTCACATATGGAATTACATGTACATTTTGTATTCAAATAAAGTTTAGAATAATTGAAATTTAAGTACGGCATTCGGTCTCATTCACTTTCCCATTGTCTCGTGGCAAATTTCATACCGGTCTTCCACTCCTACGAAGTAACACCTTGGCCAAATGATCTTGATGGCTTCGGTGACTTGAAACCTCTATAAAAAGAAACAGCGAGGAAACTTCTCTTAAATTATTTTTCTTGGAAAGTTTTACTCAGGTTTGACTCGTCGTAATTAAGGTATAGAAACGACCCAGGGTTTTACTCCTTGTTTAAAAAACTAAGACTTTTTTTTTTGACGAGGCGTTGAATCTCTTTGTGGGCTTGTTCAAATAGGAATGTAACCTACATAGACCGACAGAAATAAATCCCAGGGGATTAAATTACCCGATCTTGAGACTCACTCCTGATCTAGATAAACAGGGTAGGGCAGCACAACCAGTTAGGGTCTCATGCAGTAATTGAATTCTCTTATTGGAATAACATTTCGCCGCTTAATTAATAGTATCCAATTTAGGAAAACAACTCGTTAGAGGTAATTCTCACCCCAGAAAGAATGTTCCAATGATCACTTCAGACCAAAATCTGCAACAAACAGTGACAGGGTTTTTAAGGTTTACAAATGATTTGTTCCCCGTTTCTATTCGCCCCCCGACTGCCAGCTGTTCCTTTTTTGGTAAATACACAAATTCCATAATCATATTCTATCCATATGAATAACCCCGATATATTTTAGACAACTTGATTAAAATTATAAAATAAAAAATAATAAAATACTCAACCTACTCATATGTCCATTGTTTATTTTTTATGATGCATTAAGTTTTTTTTGCAGCAAGTGTACGGATCGATCCACCTAACTTAGAATTTTGTAAAAATAATGGCGCAATACCGTTAATACACAATACATCGGCAGCCAGAATGTCGTAGGTTATCGTGGAGACAGCCCCGGCCGGCGTGAGTTTTTCCTTAGTACTGCCCGAGGTTACAACGAATGATTTCATATTTGTTACCTTATTATGTATCCTAGCCAACAATCCAAGGACGCAGTACATCGCAGCTATCACGTAATTGGCAATAATCTCATTAGTGTTGCGTGATGTCCTTATGCATGGGATTTAATTAGCCTTGTGTATACGTCAACGAAACACCCGAGGCAATAATGAAGTGGAGCAAATTAAATTGTAATGCTCATGGACCACGCATTCTTTTAAAGCGATTATTAAGCACTTAAAATATCAATCAGCCGCATGGAGATTATTGGATGTATCTCTCTATTGGCAACCTCCCGAAAAGAGAAAGCGAGATGTGGCATACGAGATTTGGAGATTTCGTTTGTTTGCTTTGCTATTGAACTTTAGGTTGCTGAAAATTGTGGAAAATTCCCTATTTCCATTACCATCATCTTCTCAGTTTAGTGAACATTGATGAGGTGTAACGCCAAATGATAATGAGGCCTTAAGAGTTTTGATTGGAATAACCATATTGCAGTTATCGTCAGAGTTCCTCATTCGGATTTCCATGGTTGCAATCGGCTTTATTACACTTCAAGAATATATTGAGATGAATTTGTACGTTGCTGAATTAGAATCTATTTTTAAACGTCTGCATCGTTTTAGCAGACGACTTGTGTTGGACATCGCTTGTGAGAGTCAATGAGTGTCCAATGAATGGGACACTTGTCTGCAATTACATTTAATGATTACTTAAATTCGGCATTTCAATACACGACATTGCAAAGTATTTCAGCACACTATGCTATTGAAGTATTATGCGTTGGGACGAGTCCCTTTTGTGTACTGGAGCCGCCTTCAGGCAGTAGGCTACAGATTTCAATTTTGATTTGAAAAGAGAGATATATATCCGTAACCGCGAAAAATACGTAAGCGCCAAAAAGAAAATTTTACACGAGGGTTTTTTATGCGGTCAAGCAAAATTACGTATGGCGCTAATGTAACAATTGAAATTCCGATATTTTTAATCTTCTATATAAATGAAAATGATTTGACGCATGTATGTTACGTATTAACTTAATTTCTTTATTCTATATTAGTAGTTTCCGGGACAATGTAAAGGGTGTTTTTTTATTGGGGTATAGAACTTTAAGTTGGCATCACTTTTTTAACTGGCGGCCATTTTGTCAGCTGTCAAGTGATTAATATTTAGTTTGGTTTGCCATTTCATCATGAACAGGTTGACAAAAGAACAACGCTTGCAAATCGTGCCAATTTATTTCGAAAGTAATGGTTCAGTTCGCGAAGTTCACCGCAAGCTCCGTCCGAATGAATCGATTCGCCACCGTGCACAGCAATTGGAGCTTTGTCCATCAACTTTATGGAAGATTTTGCGCAAAGATCTTGGCTTGCGACCTTAGAAGATCCAGCTTGTGCAAGAATTAAAGCCGCGAGACCATGCAATGCGTCGTGATTTTGGTGTATGGGCCGAAAATGAGATTCATCTCGATGCTGATTTTCATCACAAAATTTTGTTCAGTGATGAGGCTAATTTTTGGTTGAATGGCTACGTCAACAAGCAAAATTGCCGCATTTGGAGTGAAGAGAATCCACATGAGACCCTTGAGACGCCATTACATCCACAAAAACTGACTGTTTGGTGTGCTCTATGGGCTGGTGGAGTCATTGGGCCATACTTCTTCCGAAATAATGCTGGAGAGTCAGTTACCGTTAATGGAGACCGGTATAGAGCCATGATAACCGACTATTTTGTTCCCGAATTGGATGGCATGAATGTGGATGAGTTGTGGTTCCAACAAGACGGCGCTACATGCCACACAGCGCACGTCACAATCGAATTATTGAAGGAAACATTCGATGAGCGCATAATTTCGCGGAATGGACCTGTCAATTGGCCACCAAGATCGTGTGATTTGACACCATTGGATTATTTTCTTTGGGGATATGTGAAGTCGCTCGTCTACGCCAACAAACCAGAAACGTTAGGGGACTTGGAAGCCAACATTCGTGGCGTTACTGCCAACAAACGGCCCCATATGCTCGAAAAAGTGGTTGAAAATTGGACCTGTAGAATTGGCTTTATTCGAGCCAGCCGCGGCGGCCACATGCCCGAAATCATATTTAAACATTAATGGCATAAAATTATCCTTCCAATAAAGCCAAATTGATGGACATTGAAACGATTTTCTTGTGTTTTATTTCAATTCGAAGTTCTATACCTCAATAAAAAACACCCTTTATGTATGAAATAAACTTTTGACTAAACCCTTCGTAAAAGCGCGACGAATCAAAAAATGCAAAACATAATTTTTTATGTTATTTTTGTATTGAATTTCATTTCTGAACGACGTTTCAAGGAGACAAATGGGAAAATCGGAGTGGAAAACTTAGAAAATTCTGAAAATGAATCGAGTTTACCAAATTGCAATAAACGTCATGGAAAATTTGAAGTTAGTCGAACAGCAGCGTATTTATATCGAAAATTTGAATGTATTGACCAATATAACAATCCAACGACATAAACGGAAAGTAAATGAGTGGCGATAAGCGTAGTCAGCTTCTGAAAATCGCATGCGAATTTTTCCATTGCGATCCATTATGACTCCAGAACAAAGAATCCACAGTGCAATGCCTTCAAATTTCGACACCAAATGCTCATGCTATGCGGGTGGAAATGTCGTATTGTCAAAATTCCCACTGCTAACAAAATTATTGCAATTACCGATTTAAGCATTTCTTGCAGAATATTCAGAAGTTCAACAGATGTCGAAGCACGGAGTTTTAAGCAAACTTATTAGGTAACTTATTTATGCCACTCCTACACACAACGCAAACACCTCGTACAAAAACCACATCAAGGATTCATAACGTTTCATCGCTTCGAAATAATTTCTACCTTCGAGAATATAGTTCGGGAATTCGGAGATTCACGGAAAAATTCACAATCGTGCGGGAACATTGCTGCCCCCAGTGAATGCTGATTACAAGTTCCTTGAGTTTTATTTCCTTGGACATCAATATCGTTTGATGATTCGTCAAAGCGAGGACAATCACATATTGAAATGTCGCCAATTATTTCATCACTTCGCTATTGATATGTATTTTACATGCGTTTAAATCAGAATAATCAGAACGCAATTCATATATCTGGGCAATGCCTCCAATGCAGAAGGAAATGTAATCAATGTCGGCCGATTTACCATTTTGCCAGATACGTCTGCTGGAAGCCCTCGGTAATAAAAGGTTTACGTTATAATCAGAACTACTTTTTAATCATTGACATTAACACTAAAATTCCAGTTTACGCTTCCACTGGTCTCATTTCGCTTCCACCTAATTTTTGTCAATTCACAACATCAAAAGAAGACTAATGACCCTTCCATCACAAGGTTATGCAAATGCTGTTTAAATTGAACAGATTCTTTCGTTCTTTTCAGCGAGCAGACCACGCAGAAAATTTTGGTTGAGCTGTGGTTTAACTAATACAACATTGGGGATAAATCCCTGCACTGAAGGAAAAAACACGTTGAAAAATGATCAACGTTCGTGAACAACATCGACGTCGACTGTTGTGGATCCAACTACTAAAACCGAAGCAATTAAGTCGCCGCCAACATTAAACTTCATTTCATCCAGAATTTTATCGAAGGTAATTTTCATTTCATTTATATCCCATGAACAATGGAAAAAAATGGTTTAGAATTAAGTATATATAATTTTTTTGTCATATATAACTATAAAATAAATTGTTTAAACTGATTTAAATAATTTTTATTTATTGGGGTGACAAATTGAATGGGATTTTGCATTGCACAACAAGATCAAATGGTGGAAACATGACAACGTACAGTTGCCATATCATCAACAACTCGTTGACAGTGTAGTACCCCAATTGTGAACACCTTGTTGCCAATTTGTACACAAATCGCTCACAAAACCGTGTTGACAAAATTGGAACATCGTTGACGATTTGGCCACATACGTGTAACGATAGACTTTCGTGACCGTATGTTGTCAGTTCATGTACGTTTGGTCATACTTTTCCTATGAGTGTGTAACAAACTGTTCTACTGCACACATTCTATTAGTCTCACACATTCTATTAGGTATGACCAATAAGGGCTGCATGTTGTGTGGGCGGTATCTCTGTTCATTATCCCATAGTGACTTAAGATAGGAAATGCTCGTTAGTTTTCTGATCTAATATAACATGTCTCGTATATTACACCATGATCCGCCAGTCTCACAAAACATCAACCCCACAAGTGATTATCACATTTAAACTGAAATAAATTTCTTTATACTCTAGTCCAATTCGGTAGGAGGTCCTCTGTAATTTGGCACAGCCACAAACTATAACCAATCGAAATGGTCACTTCCGATCCTAAGTACTTCTTTCTATCTTAAGTTGGCTCTTCATATCTCTATATCTCTCACAGGCAACGTTGATTCGACACCGATATTCTTTGTTAAATAGGATATTTTATTCGAATACACCCAGCTCTGCTTAATTTTAATTCATAATCATGGGCAAATCAGGCTACATGTACATTATCATTTTCGTTCTAAGGCAGAGGTCTCTATTGCTGAGATGTCGACCGAGCCCGTAATCGATGGGACAATTTTCTAGAACGATGCTGACATCGCACTTTCTAATCGCGACATTACAAGAAATTCTTTATAAATAAACCACGCGGTTTACTGAAACGATTTTACCTGTTTCCCCTTCGAGAAGTTCCTCTGCTAAATGCATAACTTCATTACAATTTGCCTGATTAACAGACACAGGCAATCTCGGTTAGTCAACACCAACAACACAACATGTCTCTAAGTTTTCTGTGAGAATATATTCAAAAGTGCACGCCCTATCCGATACAAACCCCATTCGAAAAGCTGTGTGGCCTACAAAGATGACAATTTAATGTTTTCCAAAATTGACTCAGATCAATTAAAAAGTTTCAATTATGTTTTCGTCATGCCGAAGAAAATTCAAACAAATGCTTCTGAAGAGGTCGAGCCCAGAGGCAAGCATTGCCTTGTACGAGAATGTATGTCTGTATGTAAATGACATTAACTCATTACGGAGTCATTATTCAATAGAACCGCCAATAACCAACAAACGAATTTCAGCGGAGTTGAAGAGCTTATTTGTGTCATGATTGTTCTCATCATTAGACGAAAAGCGATAAAACATGACGAAAAAGTTAAATTGTAACAACATTTCAAATAATTTGACTGGGGCGGCGGAATGATTGAAAGATTCAGACCAAGAGAACGCCATGCCATGTCCGTCTGTCTGTCTGTTTGTCTGTCAACCAACTTTAAAGACAATCATGTGCCGTATTGTCTGTGTGCGTGTGTGTGTGTGTGTGTTAAATAGTTGAGCAGAATCGTAGATGTTGTCGTTGCCGGCATTGTTGTAATTGCAACATTTTAAAACATTTATCATCATAATTTAAATGTTTGTGGTCGGTCGGTTATTTCGGCTGTTCTTCGATGATGTCTTTGTGCATCATCAACATGATGTTGTTGCAGTGTTAACATATGTTGTTGTGGTTGCATCGAACCAACAGACAAGGGGGGACGGTCGCAGTGGTTGACGAAAACAAATATGCACTCACTCACACGCACACACATACACAACAGCATTTACGCATATGCAAAGAACAGCAGCAAACGAATAAAGACAAAAAAATAAAAGCTGGAGGGGGAAAAAATTAAAAACTATTTTATGCTGCACTTGAGATATGTACACGCTCAACTGGATGTTCTCGTAAGCAGAACACAAGCACTTGAATCCCAATTCGAATGAATATTCGTACATGGGCTGATGCGTTGGTCGCACCATCCCCGCCGAGTTGGGCCAAAGCGCCATATAAATCCATTATTAAAAATCATAAATGTTGTCCGAAATAAAGTTATGATCTGGGACAATAAAAGACATTTGTGAACATTGTTGGTGGTTATGCCCCGAGAGCTGCTGTTGCCTGAGTGGAAGTAAATATGTATGTACACACACATACATACATGTAAATGTCAAATTGTTGTAATTTGTTGTAAAGTGTCAAAAAGACGCATTAGCAGCAACCACCAACAACACCGCCGATGCGCTGTGGCACTTTCTACTGTAACAGAATACAGTGTTCCCACTACGACATCCACGGTGGCAATAAAGCAAATCAAAAATGTGTGCTTGAATCCACATTAATGTTTCTGTGTTCATACAAACTAGTTTTTTTTTTTTGTCATATCCTAGTACTTTTTTTTCGTAATTCATACATTTCGTTTACAACACTCGAAAACTTGAATTTTTTTTGTTTGACCAACAGTCAGAAAAATTGAATGCACTGTGTAGGTATTAGAAAATGAGGGTACTGGAAGAAGGAAAGAGGAAGTGGTGTTTGTTGAAATTTGATTTGAATTTGGGAATGTCATAGCTGACAAGAAAGACACTTGTTGGACGAGTGATCCACATACGAATAGTCGGCTAATGAAGGAATTTTGTCTACAGTACGTCGTACGGTGAACCGGCCATTTCAAAACGAACGGATGAGAGTGCCTGGAAAGCCGTATCCTAATATCAAAAATCAAACAACAGATATAGTACGAACAGATACCGTTAACTATCTAGAAATGAGTTATCGCCCATTTCCGCTGATGCTGAAGGGAGACAATGGAGTTGAATACCCTACTATCCCCCTCTTTGGAACCCCTGCCTAAATATGGGAGTTATTTCCCGGATGTATGTGGTGTAAATCTTCACGAGTTCAGAAATATTTCTTGCATCGCTCCAAAATCATTAACAATCGAAAACTTCTTTCAACACTTCAAAAATAAGGTCCAGCGAGCATAACCCTGTATCTTCATGCCCAGAACATCTAGAGTATCTGATACGTCGATATCCACACCACCCATAGACATTGACGACGATGCTGGACAAGTGGAACGTTTGTTTGACAACAAACAGCACTGTGTCTTTTGTGCCTTAAAGTCTACTCTGTTCATTTGATCCCACTCATAAATCGTCGCCAAATCGCGGTTGAGTGAGTCGTTCACCGTTCGTCCTTTGTCCCCGACCTCCAGAGGACTTGGTCAAATTAATACGAATGATCAATCGAAGAGGTGTAGCGTGGTGTAAGGCCCTTTCCTTCTACGATGCCACTGCAGGAGGGTGGTCCCCGAGTACGACAGGGACAACGTTCAATGTTGCCGCGACCGAATCCCCATGAATGCCGTTCAGACCTACCTGACACTCCCGTTGATGTAGAGGCTCTCCTTTGTACATCTACTCATCTCTCTATATCTTGAATATCTCTGTTCATACTCCTTGACGAGGGAAGCAGATCCGTTAAACGGAGGTTGATTCTAACGCCAGCACTGAAGAAAAAACTGTTTCTGCAACACGTAGATGTGCTCCCACACAGAGATGATCTTCGCGTCCTTGTGCAGAAGTCGGAATATTGAATATATATTGATTGCGTAGTCTGACGGACTAGAAAGGAGAGGCTCTAATAAGTGGATACAGGTATGAACTGAGCTAACAATCTGCAGTTGACCATGGCCTGCTTCAAAAATGTACTACATGGTTTTGGTATTCTCAAGTAATAAATTGATCATTGTATCTGAATTTCTGCATTCAATTAATACATGTGAACGAAAATGCAGTAAAATAAGCGACACAGTTTCAGCCGTGTGAACAAACAAACACATCGTCCCCAGAAATCCAAATCCAAAAAGAAGAAAAATACTAATGTCAAATCTAAATCCTTGTACGTCTTTTAGGAATATGTTTGTAAAGTTGTGCATAGACATGTATTTTAGGCCATTTTACAAGAATCATTCAAAAATACGAATTTGGGTTTTTAGATGATTGGTATGTTTGGATTCCAGGTGACGATATGCCCTTATCAAAATGTAATACATTTATAATGCCTGAGAATATTCCAATGAATGGAAGTGTGTGTGAGGTCCAGGAAGAGGGGCAAATAGCGAACCGACCAATTTTGACATTCTCGTTATAGGTTTTGGTTGGAGAACATTCAAAACAATTCGTGAAAAACACTTGTATTGATTGCTTCCTCCTGCTAAGACGGTAATGCAGAACGAAATACTACCGGCTTAAATATATAAGAATATCCTTGGGCATGATTAGTATTTCTTGTGTTATCGTATTTTCATAGAGAAACATTTGAATTTCTCTAATTAAAACACATTTTACATTTATTCGCAATGCATTCCGAGATATTCGAATGCGAAGTCACAGCTTCTGAACTTTTCGCATTTGGATATTGCACGTTTAGATATTATAGAAATCTCTAAAATCTTACTGAGGGTACAATGAATCAAAAAAAGGCAGAATCTATGGGAATGAAAATAATTACAAGTCTTTGCATTGCATTATCCAGTGCGACATGGAAAAATAATATTTGTTATTACTGCGTCGAAAGTAGATGCACAAAACTCACAGATTTTTAATACAATTAAAATAAAAAAAAACTACATTTAAACAAGTGGACAAATAGTAAGTTCGGCCGGGCCGAATCTTATATACCCTCCATCATGGATGTCCATGTTTGTCAGGGGTCGGTTTTTGGGCCGCTGGTGACCCTATGGTCCCAGGAATCCGATCACAAATTTTATCCAAATCATGAAAATAGCCGCATATTTGGATTCGTGAGTAAATTTCGTTGCACTTCGATACCCATATGCGCATGTTTATCATGGGCCCTTTTTTGGGCCCCAAGGGTCCACGGAACCCATGAGCACGCCCATTTTTGGGATTTTTTTCCCCATCTATAAATTATATAAACTTAGAACAATTTTACCAAAAAAAATCAGATGTAGTGAAAAAAAATATTTGAAAAATTTGATTATGGCCGGGATATATTTAGTCCCGTAAAGGGGAACTTTTTCCCCTTTAGTCCGATATTGCCCATTCTCGAACTTAACCTGCTTATGGGCAAAAAACATCTTCCTATTTCAGCTTCTTAGCGTTGGTCATTCGCACTCTATCGTGATTTCGACAGACAACAGAAGGACGGACGGACAGACGGACATCGCTAGAATGTCTTAGAATGTTACACTGACCGATAATATATATACTTTATAGGGTCGCAGATCACTCTTTCGAGGTGTTGCAAACGGAATGACAAACTTAGTATATACTCCATCCTATGATGGAGTGTATAAAAATGGAAAGAAGTAAAACCCTTACCAGGTATATCTTAATTGCACTTCCTATGTTGAGAAAAAACTGTATTTGATAGTCCTGCTCTTATGGTGATACAAATTTATTTATGTTTCTTACATTTGTCCCTCTTGTTGCCAAATTTGTATGAATATGGGCCTAAATCAGTTTTCTTCAAAATAACAGTTATTTTAAGTTCACTTTTAAAATTGTTCATATTGAAATGTTTCCCCAGGTTTCGCTGAATTCGGCGTTTGAATTAGTGGCGGCGATAGCGACCTCTGTTTTTGTCTCTTGAGAATGCCTTGGTTATTTGCAATTACATTCGAACTTCTCCATAACGTAGCAGTTGGGGAACAGCTAATTACTGCGGTTTTTTTTAACTAACTCTCAGGGGATGTCCCCTATGAATGGAGGGAGTTAAGATGGATTAGTGTTTGTTGACGTTTGACTTGAATTTGAGAATGTCATAGCAGGCAGAAAAACACTTGCTGGAAGAATATTATTATATAGAAAATTCGTTATAGAGAGACCTGGAAATAGTTTTCAATTTCATCTGAGGTAAAAAGCAAACACACATTCGTATGAAGAAATTACACTTTTATTTGGTTTTGATTTTGCTCATCAATAAAGTCCGATTAAAGGAATTAGGAATATGACCAGGGAAATTGTTACTCCATAAATCATGTAAAATTACATATGTACCTGGGCAAATTAAGGCAATCCATCAACTTCTCCGTCTGAGTCCGATTTATCATCCTCTGAATCAAAACGGGAAATTATTGATAAAGTTACTGTTGAATGTCTTCGTTAGAAGGCTACTCCATAGTTAAAGTGTCTTAATCAACATTAACATAGTCTTCCATCGTGACGTCTTTAACATTATTTTGATCTTCCTAAGCAGACCATATTTCAGACATAGGAATATTGCTTTCTTCAAACGCTGCTGTTTATGAAGAAGTGTTTCGAAAACCAGCCTCTTTAAACCATGGGCATTTGTTTCACTTTTTAAGTCAAACATCCATTCTCTGCTTAATTCGCCAACTGCATCATATATTTTTCTTTTTCGGTAATAGTGCATTAAATTCTGAATGCTTCCGTTATCCATCGGCTGTAGATCTCAAGTCATGTTAAGAGGAAAGTTGAAAAGGTTGATGTGTTTTAGCTTATCTTGGTGGATTGTCTACAAAAAGGAGAATGTGTCTTTGTGTCTTTAAAGGCCATTTTTCATATAATCAGATTCGAGTTAGTATGTCATCACCGAAGAGTCATCTTAATAATTTAAGCAATGTAACTTCAATACTGTATTTTAAGAAAAATCAGTAAAAATTTTGAATTGAAGTCTGATTGAATTTTGACACGATTTTGTTCTGAACTTTTTTACTTGCCGGCCCATAAATGATCACATCTAAACAGAAACTAAACCTACTAATCTGAGATTTTGTACACATACTGTTGGTTCAGTTCTTGCTATTCTGGCATTTCTACTCCTGCCAATCATAGTTTGTGCCTGGTTCGACATAAAGGTGTAACCTATTGCGGAACATGTTCAAGTTGTAGCGATACACATTTTTATCCCTTTACTAATTTCAAAAAATACACGATTAATATAAATTGTTGGATGCGTTCGGAAGCACTGTGCGACAGCTAGCAATTGAGCCGCACATCCATCATATACAACGAAATGCCGACTTGACTCCCCACCGAAGAGAACATCATTCATGCCACCATATCATGCCAGTCCGACCGAGTTGACTTCAAGATGAAATAAAATGAAGCCAAATGCGGTGGCTACACTCGTTCAGGGCGAACAAACAGGCAGCAAAACAAGTGCAACAGCCATCGCCACCACCACCGCCACCACTGCCATCACCATCATCAGTCGTAGTAAACACTTGTGTATTCCGTTCAGTGTGTGTGTGTATGTATGTGTGTGTGTATGTATGTGCCATATATTTGGCATGGGAATCATCAGGCATCGCATAATTAATTCCCACGAATATATGTATAAACATATGTAGCATTCGATGGGGGCCGAAGAACAGCAAGAGGAGGTGGGACACAACACAAACAGACAAAAAAGAAAACAGCAGTTTGCAAAAAAGAAGTAGATCGACACAAATATACCAGCACACATCTCAACTCATTCCGTCTCGTCTCGTCTCATCACGGCTCCATCTCCGGCCGCACCACATCACCAGCAACCAAATGGAATTACATCCATGCGAGCTCATAAGCAGCAACACACTGCTTGAGACAGGCCAAAAGTAATCACAGCAGTAAAAATGGATTTTTTTTTCCATTCAAGGAAGAGGAGGCCACATACACACACACACACATCCACACTGACTTTTAAGATTTTTTCTTTCTCGCATTCAAATACATTGTCGATGTCGCAAAGAGCTCCCAACAGGAGCATAAAATCTTTGCCATTCTCAACTGGCGAGCGATGCTGCTAAGTGTGAAAGTACGTTGCAGAAGACGCAAGACGCAAGTTTGACGCACAGGTGCGTATAAGTGAATTGGTCCGGGTTTTATGACCCCACATGCACACACACACACGCGCACTCAAACGCAAACACTCACACGTCGGCCGACAGGGCAATGGATGTGTGAATCTCGGCCAGACAAGAAACACAACTAAATTTGGGATTATTATGAGCATTTGATGTTCACTTACTGAGATTTTGTTGATTAATCAAATAAAGCATGACGCATCATTATATCCCAAATTTACAGTCTGATGATTGTGGCAGATATGGGGAATTTGTAATTGTGTCGATGATGCGGCAGACCATACGGTGGCCACCATACAAACAAACGTGTAAATCATGATGCATTCGTTCTAGTACCAAATTAACATATCGCTGTTATTGAGTTCTTTGAGAAGACGTTTTGTGGGAGGATCACCGCCCTCCAGGCATTTACCACCACATTGATAATTAAGTCAGCACAGCGAATGTGTTTAAATTCAATTTGGAACAAATGTGGTTTTATTTCGATGATAAGTTGGAAAGGCCCCAAATGATAATACCAAAAGTTTAGCCACCGTTTATCAGTTCATAGCACTCGAACGCATTTAAAACAGTAATGTTTACATTTCGGTTAGACAGTTCCGAGAATCCAGTCGAAAAATTCTGTGCTCGATGCCCGGAGCAGACTTCTTACAGGTTTTGGTGTATGTTGAGGCTAGAGTTGCGCGACCATCTTGATTGCCAAGAGTGTTCGTGGCTTGTCAAAAGCCAAACCCGCAAATGTCCAGCTAAGAATTATCATTATTTTACAAAATCAATAGCGCATTATTTTTAAAATAATAAACAACATTTATTTACTAGTTTCTTCATTGCAGGGTTTAAAAAATCATTTCTATGGTTTACAAAATCTATCATTCACCCAGGAATAAGTTTGGCACATGTTTGATGATGTTTTGTACATGAAATGGATCGCAGCAGAATTTGTATTAACCCTAATCTAAATTTGTAACGAAAAGTAAGGCCAGTAAAATGCAAAATGGTTTATAAAAACAATAATTATAAAAATTGTAATGCTCATTTATTTACAGTAACCTATTTAAAGGAAAAAACTTAAACGTATGGGACGATAATGACTAAGGGAAATAAAATACATCTATGTATAGTGCCCGAAGTCACTGCCTGGTTCGAATAGGGTTAAAACAACTGATGCTTAACGTGTTAGAATACGTCAATTGGTATTCCACACTTTTTGGAACACAATTCCAATGAACTAAACCACATAAAATCACGTCTAGGTTCTTCTCGATATTCCGATATTAAATAATCAATCAATTCAACAGAGTTGAACATTAGAGTGGAGTGAAATTCAAAAAAAAAAAGTTAACCTCGGAAAGAGATGTAGTCTGGGGTCCTAATGAGGGAAAAAATAAAGAAAACAATTTTAAAAAAATTTTAGGGGTCGCGCCACTCCCTCGAAATTTGGAAATTATCGCTATTTTGGCGTTTATTTTAGAAAAATCCTAAAAAAGTTGTATGTCAATAAATGTTTGCAATAGCGTAAACAATGAAATAAGGTCATGAAAAAATTTAAAAAAAAGTTTTCTCATTGTTCAAAAATTTCAAAAAGTAAAATAAGTCAAATCGTCCCTTCTTCAGAAAATTGACTGAACAATGAAATCGCCACCAAAGCTACAAATATTAGTCGATTATCCTCATATTTGCCTCAAATACTTTTGTTTGGACACTGAACAAGCTAAATTTCGAATAAGTTAAGCCGTTAATTTTTAGGATTTTTCTAAAATCAACGCCAAAATAACGATAATTTCCAAATTTCGTGGGAGAGGCGCAACCCCAAAATTTTTTAAAATTGTTTTCTTTATTTTTCCCCTCATTAGGACCCCAGACTACATCTCTTTCCGAGGTTAACTTTTTCAAATTAAAAAAAAAAGCATGTTTTCACTCCACCCTATTGAACATAGCACGAAGATTACCTCACCACTGCAGCGTTTATCATGCTGAAATTTGTGGCCATTAAAGAAGTGGCAGAAAGGCTGAGATATAATAATCCCCGCAACACAGGGGGGGGTTAATATATTTTCTGATAGTCAGGCTGCCTTCATATCCCTGGATTCTATATTCCTGAACTCAGTATCATTCCTGGATTTCCACATATCTCACAACGAGATGGATCCGCTGTTCAGCATCCACCTTATGTGGATGCCGGGCGACAGGGATGTGCCAGGGAACTGCAGAGCAGACGCGCAAGGAAGATTTGAGACTAGCTTACAGCTTTCAGCCGAACTGGAATTCGTGCATAACAACAAAAAATTCAAAATTGATTAATGACCAACATCGGTTACATCCGAAGATGCACCTCCACTCGGAGACCCATAGGGTGCATTGTGAATCCCTTTCATATGGTTAAAGAAATTTGTGTTATAGAAAGTAAAGTAAAGTTGTATAGACTAGTTGTTGAAAAATGTTGTCACTGAAGAACTGTTTAGTGTTAAGTCTCATCGTAATTAACGATTTTATTCAGAGAATTCAAAATAAAAAAACAAAATAACTGACCGTAAATTATGATGTGAACAAACTATAAAATCATTTCTATAACCACTATATGATCTACTTTTAGTTTATCGTTCCTCATGTAAAATTATGAAAATTAAAATTTTGAAATGATTCGCCCTTTTGCATTTCAGATAACGGGCGTGATGGTACACCGTCTGATGGGAAGACGTGCAATGAGACTGAAGTTTGCTGCTAGTGACTTTTGCAGAAGCTGTGGGGATAACGAGGAGGACGAGTCCATAAAATACCTTATCTGCACTTGCCCTCTAGCTGCGAACAGGCGTGAATCAACACTGGACTTAGTGCTTTAGGGACTTAGGCGACCTGGGCGAATCTGTTTTTCTTAGACAGCCCGGCTTAGCTAACCTAACATACATGATTATTTCCATAAGTTCACTTGCTGGAAATGTAGTGCAACATCCCATATTATTTGTCGATAAGTTTACTGACTTATTTCTCTCAACATCCCATGAAGGAACAGACGGAGATCTTCTCTGGAATTAGTGAGCTGTGCAGGTAGTGAGTAATTGTGTATACTCACTGACCGGGACCTTTTCTAGAGAACTTTTACATCGCTTAAAGATTATTCTCTTACTCGTAAAGTCACCAGCTATGTGGGAATCGAACCCTTGTAGCCCCTTAAAAGCTTTCTTGGAATCGAGCGAAAATAAAATGAAACCTTTTGAGAACAGAACGTATGCGTATCCACTTTTAGATATGTGATATCCTTCCCAACGGTATCGAATCCTTTTGCAACTCAGCCCCTGTTCAAGTGCATGTGCTTGCAACAAAATCAAGTTTATCAAAAAAATAAATGAATTGCTGGTGCTGAAGTCATTGCGCCACCTTAATGAATTCTTTGGAGTTGCACTTGTGTGTGAATGCACATTCAAACACTCACTGACACAGGGTCACAGGCACACACACACACATACTAGCACATGCAGTCATATGCATTCATTAAATTATCTGTCGTTTGTCCAATTTGCAACATTCGACTTTAATCACAATATCGTTTGTATATATTATGTATTATATGCATACACACACACATACACACATGCATGCATACACATACGAGTATGTGGCTTTTTTCGTCTTTATCTCATGTCATTTGGTACGTTTGAATGTCGTCCTTTATTCGTTCCATTTATTTGTTTCTTTACACAAAAGGAAAACACGTCAGCCAGGCCCAAATGACGTTCTTCACTTGCCCACTTTGTCTGCTTCTTGCGTTTGTGATGGTCCTTTATCTTTGACAAGGACACCATGTGTTTGCTTTCATTATTCTCTCCTTAGCCATGACACATCGCATACCTCGCATTCAGACAAATTAAGGAGTTGCCGATCTAATCGTGCTGGGGAGCTCTAAACTTTAATATTCTAATTGAATGCCTGTTCTGGGCACTTGCAATCCAATTAGGATATCTGCATCGGAAAGATGTCTGTTTGGACATTTTCTAGATAAGAAAAACCTCAAATACAGTTTTATTCCACGAAATGAAATGATGGCATTGTGAGATCGAGGGAAAACACTATTCTTTAGATACGTTTGGAAAGCACTTTTTCTTAGATAATCTGATAATCTGATCAATCGTTCACGATATCAAACTGGATAACATAAATTAGTGTAACTAGGACCAACCACATTTAATTACACTGAGCGGCAAATACTGCAACGTTATCTAAGTTCACTTAACCCATATGAACAAGGATTTTTTTAAAAAAAAGTTTTATATTTTATAGAAAAGAAATCCATTGATATTTTTAACTTTGCATCGCTGGCTATGAATGGGTTAATAAATTAAAAAAATGCCAAAAAATGCCAAATGACGATATGTCGCTATGCAACAAAAAGAGCTCAAGTCATATACTTGTGTTTCTCAGTTATAGACGATTTAAAGTGTGTGGGGGTTTTGACATAGAATGTCAAATCAACAAAATTACTTTCAATAGACATGGGATTTTTTACAGTGCATAGACTTTTGGTACACTTTAGCATCAATTAACAACAAAGTGAACTCTAACAACAACTCAAATGCTATCGGTTTTATTATTCCCGCCGAAATTTAGAGTTATTATGAACATTTACGTGGACGTCCATCGTCATTTGACTATTGAATTGCTGTATAAGTCATATATATCAATGACTTGGATTTTGAACTTATGACCACACCGACGTGGTCGGATTTAGATAGAAATCATTCACAATATAAGGCAAGAGTTTTAGTTCGTTATTCTACACTCGTCCTATCGAATTTATTCAAAGAATTTTCTGAAATAATTTTCGTATATTCTCTATATTACACCGTCAACGGACGGATTTTTGAGGAGCAGATGTGGTCTAAATATCTATGGAACAGCGATTTACAGCCTCATTCGGCGATTCTGAATGGAGACAATGGAGTTGGATACCCTGTTATTCCCAGTTATCACCACCGCTCTCCTCTGTACACGGTCCAGAAGCTGCCAAAGATATCATTGGAGCTCCTGCCCATATATGGGAGTTATATTCCATTTTAGGCCGGATTTAGGTGGTGTAAATAGTTACGAGATCAGATGGAGTGAAGTATTTCTTGCACCGCTTAAAAAAACCTAAACACGACACTTCGAATATATGGCTTGACCAACGAGCATCACCCAGTATCCTCAAAATCGCGCCTTTTTCCCTCGACCTCCAGAGGACTTGGCCGATGATCAAATGCGTATGAATGACAGAGGTTGCTGTCATCCGCAAAAGAGTACATTGGGTTCACAGTCTGACTCAAAAGGTCGTCAATCCAACTAAGAAATAGAGAAGGAAAATAACAGAACCTTGTGGCACTCTGCGGTCAACGTATGCTCGTTGGATGAGACCCCATCTATAACAACTCATATAGAGCGATCTCTGAGAAAACTGGATATGAATCGAGAGAAAGTATTACCGACACCAAATGCAATAAGTTTTGATATGAGTGCTCCGTGCCAGACTCTATCAAACGCCTTGGAAATATCCGTAGCTACGATCTGGCTTTCACCAAGGCCATGCATGGATGGACTCCATCGTTCCGAAAGGAACGCCAAAATAATTTTATCATTAAAAGTTTTCATGTAATTTAATAAGTCAATGAATGTGAGTAACGATTACTACAGAGTATGTAATGTAAACATTGAGTATATAAGGAATATTTTATTAAAATTCATGTGATTAGGAAACATTTTCATAATATCAATTAAATTGTCGAACAAATTATTTAAATGACAAAATTTTTCACTTAGATCTCATGGCTTATTCAGAAAATATACTGGGAAAGTTGTAGACGGAAACAAATTCAGAAAAACTAAATTTGTGAATAACTGGAATATTGAAAGATTCTCATTCTAATTTCTATAGAATTCATTCTATGCAGCAAAGTGTTCCCAACACTTGCAAAGTTTTCGCAAGTTCATTTGAAAGGTATGAGAAAGGATATTTTTTTGATTCTCTACTTATTTCGTAAATCTGCCTGAGAGAGAAGCACAAAAAGGTTTAGCACACGTCTTGGATTGTTCCGATGCAGCCACCGTTTTATATACATACACTTGATTCACTTTCTTTATTTACTTCAATATAAGGGCCACCTTATTGGCTATTTATAAAATTATTGCAATTGAATTTATTGTAATATGATATTCATATTCAATACATTTACGAAATTTCCTTTGCCAGTGGTGAAATTGGTTTTTATTCATTTCTACCTTAGGGCAACTCAAAACATATTGAAAACATACAAGAATTTCGTGGAAAATTGTTATTGACCCAAAGAACTCAAAAACATATTACAAATTCGCCGAAATTCAATAAATAAAAACGTAGACATGGAGGCACTCTAACAAAAAGAGTTGCTCGGTCACATTGTCAAAAAGGACACATGACGAGGACGAAAAAAGTTCCAGGTAAAAGTCTCAACTAGGCCATAGAAAACTGGAGGTAATTTAAAGACCAATGTTTGGCTCAGATATTCTGAGTAAGAGAAAACGTATGTTCATGTGCTTTTTGCAGAACTTTTTGTGAGCTAAATTGTGGAAGTGTAAGTTAGGATGGTTACTTTTAGGATGGCGAATACTAATAAATATATGTATATGGCTCAGATATAATACAAGAAGAACGACAATTGCCATTAGTGGATCGAGTTAATAAGTTAAGACATACAAAAGAAAACTGCAAAAGTGTCCACAATAAAAATTATACAATAAATACAGTGAAACTTCCATTAGTCGAATTTTCTTTAAGTCGAAGTACTTCTAGTGACAGTTAGGAAGATAAAATTCATTTGAACAATTTTATAACTAATTCCAGATCTCAAAGTATAATTTTTATAATGGGCGTGGCTGGAGTTCCAAAATGAAATCTACATCTTGTTAAAGCATTGCTCAATACAGAATTTGGGAAAGATTGCGTTGGGCTCATTAATGGGTAAAATGGGTGTACATAAAATTATGACTTCATACAGCCGTACTTACAATTTAATTCAAGACAGAAACCCTTTAGAGAATTGAGTGAAAGCTTTTCGAAATAGCGAAAAAGGGATTACCAAAAGAGTTTCTATCTGAGAAGAAAACTTATAATACAAAGGGAAAATTAAATGCTAGCTTAAACTAAAATGTTCAACAAAAGTTCAACTGATCTCCTATTCTTCAGATTCTATTCAAAGAAATATCAAATGAAAGCAAAATAGAAAATCTTACGAGCAGAAGTCAATTTACAATTACAATCTCTCACAGAGAACGTCAGATCACAATGACGATGACGTGGTCAGTTGTGGAATAGATAGCACTGTTTTAGAAGAAGAATATATAGAATTTGTAGAAAATTAATTTAAATGGGATAAGCAAAATAATTCATAGGTTTCTTTGGCTTAAAAAACCATCAAAAGCAGAATGGCTAACACTAGCTGAAACTTAAAAACCTAACGCGTTTCGAAAACAAAAGCTGAAGACGATTACAGCTTCCGAAGTAAATAGATTAAAAATAAAATTTGACGAGCTTCCAAAAAAATTGACGAAATCTAAAAACCAAAAAAATGTAAGAAAAACAAATCGAAATGATCGGCAATATGAATTCGTGTACCTCGGACCAGCCATCAACAGAAATAATGACAACAGTCTCGAAAAAAACGAATAGTTGACAGTTGATACTGTCGGAAATGCTCTACAACACACTTATAATAATAGGAAGGAGGTATTTAAGATTTCTGAAATATAGATTCTTCGGACCCATATTTATGAGCCGACATCGTCGTAGTCTGGCGATTCAAACTACAACAACTGCGCTGAGTAAAAATACTGCATTTTGATGTTTCCTCTCTTGCCCCCTGTCTGGCATTCTGGAAATTACTTTTTGTTTCCAAACAAGCACATTTCTATGAGCATTTTTGCTGGCAATTATTTATTTCCACATTTATTCCCTGGACGACTTCTTCGGTCAATCCTTCAAACAATTGTATAGCAGACAATTAAAAGGCAGACAAAGAAGCTGTCAGATCCAACAAGGAAGATTTGAAAAATTGGCATTAATGAAATATTCCACTTCTGAGCTCTACTCAAGTAGAGAATATCAAAAAGTACCAGAGTACTTAGGCGCGGCCAGCATCTTCGTGCTGAAGTAATTTCTTTTCCCATAGCTTTGTCCCATTTGTAAATAGGTTAAGGGACAATAGTTTTATCCCAACTTTTGTTTACGATGACCAGATACTCCCTGACCCTATTGATAAATCTAATCTTTGGACTGAACATTTTGCAAACAATTCTTCTTTGGCTGAAAGCAGTCAACCACTCCCCGTGATAGAAAACGTATCTAGTTTGATGCCAACATGTATTTTTCGGACTTGTGCTGTAAAAAATGTACTAGCAGAGCTCAACGAGAATAAACCATCGGAGCCGGATTGTATTTCAGCACTTGTCAACATTTCATACAGTGATGCTATTTAAGGTGGGTTTACACGACATGTATTTTGCATATGTAATGTCACTTTTTTAACCCGTCTGTTTTTCGTATGTCTGTCAAAATTATGAAAAAACACGGCTTTTAATTTTTTGTGTTTAAACGTGCACATGTAAACTACATGGCATAACCTCTGCTTGTCATTAACAGCTGATGTTGTAATGTCACAGAACAGCATTTTATAATTTTTGTGAAATGGATTCAAGAAGAAAGACCATAAAAAATACTTTTAATACTTTTATTTAGAATTGCTAATAAATTACTTACTTTTCCGTGTTTTTCCATTTTACCAAACGCTTTGTTGTTTATCAAAAACAGCTGATGCGATACGGTTTACATACCAAAATAGAACACGCTCTATTTCAAAAACTTGCATATGTATTACATGATGCATTGTGCATATGGCGTTCTTGACAGGGTTCACACGACATGCATAAATTTTTCATATGCAAAAGTGACATTACATATGCAAAATACATGTCGTGTAAACCCACCTTTAATAGTAAGGCTACGAACCTACAAATTATCGCCTAATTGGAATAAGTTCAGCGCCCTCAAATGTTATGCTTTCCATAAGCAATAGTATAACATCATTCTGAATGATCGACAGCATGGGTTCCACAGAAACCGCTCTACCAGAGATCTGATGGCGCTCCGTTCAGAACGATGAGTCGAACTGTTGAGAAAATTCATTCTACAGCCGTTTTCTTCGTATGTGGAACACTCTTGCTGCAATGGTGTTTCCTGTCAGTTGAGACATTCTCAAAATCAAAACACTACTCTCCTGCGGGAGATAGTGATATTGACATTAAAATTACGACATGTTTTGATAACTGCATTAAGTGAGGTCGTACTGTATGTGAATAACAAATCTATTTATGTACATTAGTCTGAGTCTATATTTTTTTATTCTTAAGCACTTTGTCAAGAGTAAAATAACTTACTGTCAAATGTCCGTTTTATGACGCCATAAAAATCCAAATCAGCTGATTTGCTCAAAGTTATTTTTTTGTTAGATTGAGTGAAGGAAATATTAGAATGGAATCAGGTTGATTAAAACATTGTGCAACACTGGTTGTTAATGGTTGACTTTATATATAAAGTCGAATTCGGATAAACGCACGCCTTTTAATTAAAAAAAAAAGATAAATTGACAATGAATTTTAATAACGATGTTAGTAAACGGAAATCCGCTTTATTGAAAAATTGTTTATGTGAAACACATTTTTAATGGAAAACCACGAACTTACTATATGATACGAACACCGCTTAAGAGAAATATGATGAATGTAACGGTCACAAGAAATAATGTATAAAATAGACAATTGAACGAAATGAAAATAAGTGACTATATCAACCAAACTTATTTAATTAAAATTGTACAATCATATATTAACAGTTGTGTCACAAGTTTCTATCTCCATTGCATATAATAATTTCTCAGTTCATTTAACCTTTAAGGTGGTGGTAAATTTAAAATTTTTAAGACCACAACTATGTCCAAATAATTCACCTCCATAGTTAAAGGTTAAATGAATTATGCGAAGTTGTTTTTATTGAAAATCCTGCATAAGTGAAACAAATTTCTTGATTTTTTTCCATTTCCGAATTCTACTGTATAAATTGGTAAAAATTAAAAAAAAAATAACATTTTAAATAACAATTTTGAATATTTAGCTCGGTTCTCGAGATATTGACATTTTGATTTTGGAAATTTTAGCCTTCATCTGCCGATACCTCGAAAACTAGAGGAGATTTGTGCTGATTCCAACAGAAAAAGTCAAGGGACCAGGGTTTGTGTTATCTGTAGTTTTACCTTTGCTACTAAAACTCAGGGGATGTCCCCTATAAATGCAATAGGAAATAGGGAGTAGCGTTTGTTGACCTTGAATTTGGCAATGTCATAGCAGGCAGGAAAAACACTCGCAGGAAGATTATTCCACATTCGAATAGTCCGGCTAAAGAACGGTGGTGTTCAGATTAAAACAAGCACGTATTTGTCATTATCTGTCAGATAAAAAAAAAACGAATGCATAATAATTCACATATAAATTTAAAGTACCAAAAGTTAAAAATGCTAAATAACTCGCTGCCGGAGTTGAGTCTCTAAATGAGCCGGAGTCGGAGTTGCTAACCAATTCCACTCCAACTAAGGACAAAAATCTTGATCTGCGACTCCGAAACTGCAACTTCGACTCCACAGCTCTGTTAGTGAAAATATTTTTTAATTTGTAACGTGTAAGTGTGTTCAGTTTTTCGAACAATCACTAGCACGAGTGAGATTTTTAGACGCCCCAAAAATTCCGATTCCATCGATCTCTTGAGCGGGTAATGTATATAGATTCCTTACAGGGGTAATCTCATCAGAGGTATTCAGTATAGCGCACCTGTTATGGCTGTCACGCAAGCTTTGATGCCCCTACATTCTACATTTCCCGGTTGCATTGACGGGTCTTTTTCCCCGTATGTTATTAGTTTTTCTATTAATGGCAGTCACATAGAGTCGGATAATGGTTAATGTAGACGATCATTAACGGCGAAAAAAAATAATGTTCCTATGAAATTTCCAACACCTTAAAGAAATTTACCGCTCCGAAATTGGAAAATGCCCCCGGATATATTCACACACACAAACACTAACCGACACTTACAACTAATCATGAAATAATGATTTGACGTACGATGGCGGGCAGGTGTAAGTCAATCTTGGAAATGACCAAAATAAATTAATGATCTCTCCTCGCACTCATCCCACCATCCATGCTCACATTCCGACACTTACCATCATCCCCGGAATACCTGAATCAGTTCAGCATCGAACGGAAAAAATAAAAAGTCCAACTTTCTTTTATTCAGATGTATTTAAAATTGAGTTTATTTAAAAAAAAAAAAGAAATTGGGAAATATGCAGTTGTTGTATGTTAGATAGTAGGTACATATACATATAAATATAAATATAAAAAAGAACATATTTACAATTACACCATAATTTACACTGACGGCCATAAGTAATGAAACACTTGTATTCATTCATGCATTTTTATTATTACAGATTTGTGTGTTTGCGTTTTTGTTTTTCGTTTTCTTTCTTCTTCGTTTTTGTGTTTTGTGTTTTTTTGTTTTTGGAGGGGAATTTTGTTTTCTGCGTCACACTTCCAATTAATTTATTGTCATTTTAATAATTAAGAGAAAATTAACTTAAAATTACACTTTATACAATGCTTACACAAAGAGTGGTGGGGTGTGGAGGGAGGGGGACAATAGTTTATAATAATTATAATTGTAATAGTAATAATAGTTATGATAATAATGAAATTATAAAATAAAAGATTTACGCTATTCACTTACCATTTAATGACGTATGAGATTTTCTTTAAACTGTATATGAGAATGTAAGTACAGGGTGGGTCAAAACTCACCAGACCGCTACACATGGAGAACTTGAGTGGTGAAAAGAAAAGGGATTCGTTGGAAATTCCTGGCGACAACAAATTCGACAAGGTCAATATGAAACTAGTAGTGTGGTGCCTTTTGACTCACCCTGTACATTGTCACTTGACAGAGGGGGGCGGGGGGTGGTGTAGCGTAGTATCACATGTACTACAAACGACTTGATTGTTTCATGATTACGAACTTATTTAAATTACAATTCTGTGGGTTTCATTCAAACGAAGGGGCTAAGATGGGCTGGGGTGGGGTGGGGTGGTGTGGGATAGTTGATAGAGTGGTTGCCTGTTAACTGAGGGTCTCTCGTTTTGTATAATTCGGTGTAAATATAATTATGCTAAACATTTAATTTTCTTTTTATCTGTTTTTCTTCTCTGTCGTCTTCAGTTACATTTGCTTCGTTTCGCACACACACGCACACACACAGATAGAGAGAACGACCAGACAGACAAAAACTTGAACAATCGCGACGTTTTCTTACATATTTTTTTGTTCGTTTTCGTTTTATCTTAAATGCTAATTTTGTTGTTTTGTTCGTTTTATTTGTTGTAAATAGAGATAAAATGATTTCAACAGGAAGTATGTCTAAGAATGTTGGGATAGGGCGTAGCGGGAGTGGGAGTGGGTGGTGGGTGGTGATGGTGAGGGGTGCTCTGAAAATGGCCATAACGAAGGACATTTTGCGTTTCATTCGTTATCGATTGTACGATAAGGAGGACTAACCATAAGTTTCTTCTTGTTTTAGTAAAATTCTAAAAGAAAACGTTTACTATAGAAATGATTTATGAACTATTCTCGGATTCTAAAAATGTATACGCGTAATAATCGCCGTCCAACGGCCCTCGGCCACAGGACTTTGCCAAAAAGGAAAGTTTCTTCGAAATCCTCTGAACGAGACCGTTCGGATTTTGTGGTTGTATAATGTGTATGCGTGAGTGAGTGCGCGTATGTGTGTGTTTGTGTGTTTGTCTATATGTATTTTGTTAATGTGTAAAGTATAAAACTACAGGGTGAAAATAAACCTGCTCTCGTGTCTGGCAGCAGAATATGTGCGCGACTATCCACAGTCCACAGTCGAACGAACGAACCTTGGCGTTTATGATTGATGAGTAGAACAGCGATGTTCTGCGCGCGTGTATGTGAGCGGGTAAAGTGCTGCGGATGACGCCTTTTTCGCTTTGCGTGCCAACGGCACTTGGCCCTTTCTGGATTCTGGTTCTGCGTTTCAGTGTCTGCCGCAAACGTTCGAGCAGGTATTTTCGATATCACAGCCTTAAAGCACAAACTTTGAATTATTTCTCTTTGTTTCTTTCTTTACGTTGAAGATGTTGTTGTTCTTGTTGTTGTCGATGATGACGATGATGTTCTTCTTATTGTTGTTACTGTTGTTGTTGTGTTTGTAGAACAAGTTTCTATCCAGCACAGCCGTCGGCCAGCTCATGCTGGTGTTTCTAGTTTTGGATTTTTCGTATAATTCGTAACGTTTGTACACTTTGTAATTGATTCGATTTTCGATTTCAGTTTGTTTTTGATTCGTTTCTTTTGAGAATTGTTTCTTTGTTGGTTTTCTGTTTGTTTGTTTGTTGGTTTGTGTTTCTTCAGTCTACTTAATCTGAGTTAGAAGCTCTATGAGTTTCCACCATTGGTATGAGAGTGTTGCGGGCCATTTGTGGTGACACTACTGCTGCTTCAGCTGTGATGCTTCAGTAGGCCTAAATTAGCCACGCTTTAGTACAAGGGACATTTAAAGGAGAATGTTTGTTTTTTTTCAAACGCGTATACTCACCACAGGTGGATACGAGATATACTTGTCGCTCATGTTGAAGTACGAACCGTCCGGTGGCGGGGCCGGCGACGGCGATGATATGTAGCTGCCCTTGATGACGAGCGATGAGGCGGGCGACGGCGACGGAATGTACATGCCATTCGATATGAGCATGTGGTCGTCTTTGGAGCGGGCCATCTGTTCGGGCATGCCCGAACGATTGCTGTGGCGCTTCGGATTGGGCAGGGTGCGCGTAAAGTCCGGATTGCACATGTAGGGCGGCGTGCACATCGAGCTCTCCTGGTATTTGGGCGGGTATGCCGTAGACTGTATTATGTCGACATTCTCCACCAGATACGTGGAGGTGGCCTGTTTCTGGACATCGGCCTGCAAAGCAGAAATGGGCAACTGTGTCCAATTAGTTTGACGGAGTGTTAGGTTAGCACAAGCATATGAATGTTATGGCAGCGTATGATCGGATGATGGCTACATGGCTAGCTAATTAGCACTTACCTTGTACACCGACTGATTGTCCTCCTTGGAGTAGGCATCGTCATTGGGCGTTTCCGCGTCCGACGAACTCTTGTTCTGACGTCTTATCACAAACCAAGCGACCAAAGCGGCATTCAACACCAACAAGACCATGGCGGCCGACGTAATGCCAATTATCATCATATTGGGCATTTCATCCTTCTCATTCAGTTCCGCCGAATAGGGCTGCGAACCTAATGCACAAACGAAAAAGAACACACACACACACACAACACGTTTAGACAGATTACCAACGAGAATTCGTTTGTTCACGGCGACGTACCTTTGGTCAGGGTCAGCTTAACATCCGGCAAGAATTTACTGCCACCAGCCTCGTTGGCGGCCATAACCGAGAACACATACGTACTGCCCGCCTTCAGGCCCTCGATGCTTATGTTCAAGCTGCCCGGCTTGGCGTCCACGTACTTGTATTTATCCTCGTTGTAGATCTTAAAGCGCAGGCGATAGTAGACGGGCAAACCGCCGTCGAAACCCGGCACCCACATCAAATCCACTCCATTGTCGGTAACATTGTTGACCACCAGCTCGAGCGGCGTATCGGGTCTGGTTGGTTTGGAGAACTCAAAGGTGCCGCTGGCCTGGCCATGTGTATTGCGCGCCACACACTCATACTGTCCGTAATCATCGGCCGATGTATTCTCCACGATCAACGTGGACTCATGCGTTAGAGCGTCCAACTTACGTTCCAATGCCTTGTATTTGTTGCGACGCATCTTCAAGTCTTTGCCATTGCGCCGCCAGACGAAGTTCGGTTGAGGTGCCGCCAGTGCTCTGCACACCAGACGACCGCGTTCGCCCATGCGAGCGGCAAAACGCGTATGAGCAGGTGAATGATTCAGTTCGGGAGCAGCTGAAATAGTAACAAAAAAAATGTTGACAATTGTATCGTTTGCAATTTCACTCAACCCCCACAGCGGAGTGTGTGAGCCAAGAGTGACTGAGTAAGAACGGAACTTACATTGAACGACCAGCAGAACATCGCGTTGGGCAGGTGGTCCTCTTTGATTGTCGACGACACAGGTGAAATTGCCAATGTCCGAGCGTTGAACGTGGCTGATGTGCAAATAGGAGGTGCCATTGTCATACGTTATGGTCGTTCTCTGCGACATGTCGTAACCGGCCCGAATCCAGGTGACATGTTCGGCGGCCAGGGGTCGTGCCATGATGGAACAGGCCAATACAGCGTCTTCGCCCTCAACGAAGCTTGAACCTTCCGTCACGGATTCAATGGACGGTGGAACTGCAAGCAAATAGAAAGACACCATGAAATATGTTCTCTCCCCCGCCAGTCGTTGAGTCTCTACTTACATTCGACAACAACTTGTATTTCCATGATAGCCGTACCCTGCGAGTTCATGGCTTCGCAGATATAGTTGCCGGCATCGTTCCTAGACAGTTTACTTATGTTCAGGGTACCGCCATCCGATAAAATGCGCTGACCGGGGGCATTGCTCATTATGGGCAGACCGCCTTTAGTCCATGTGTAGGACATCGTCATGGGATTGCCTGTGGCATGCAGCTCAATGCGCAGTGGTTCTCCTTCAACACCCAGATATGTGGTCATTTGGGCATTATCAAATTTGGGGGGATCTGTCGGGGGGGGGGGGGGGGGGGGAAGGTTATTACTCAAAGGTCTCGCCCTTGTTTGCCGTTTCTCTATTACTTACATAAAATATCCAAATTAACTGTTTCGTGGACACTTCTTTGCAAGACCTCATTGATGGACTGGCACGTGTAGACGATGCCATCTAAATCTTGGGTTATGTTGACGTACACCTCCAACGTGGAGACGGAACCACCCCACAAGCCGGGCTTCGTCGACAGATTGACTCCCTCGACTGGGATGCCATCCTTCCACCATGATACTTTGGCGGGCGGATTGCTGGAGCTGGAATCACAAATCAATTTCGCCCGTATGCCGGGCACCAGATTCTTCGGTTCCACCGATATCTTCACCGTTTCGGGAGGAACTAAAATGACGCACAACCATAAGTATCGCAATATTTAGCACAACTAACGCGCCCCGTCATACTTACAGTGGACATTTAAGTTTTTCGTAGCAAAGAGGGGAATCTCGATGGCCGGACTTTGTATTTCACATTTGTAGATGGCATTGTTGTCGGACGCATTCACCAGTATGGTCAGCTCCGAGCTTATTTTCGAATCCTGAACCTTTGTTTGCGTATTCAGTTTCTTGTCATTCTTGTACCAGGTTAGAGCGGGGGGTGGGTTGCCGCCGGACGAGGAACACTGCAGTTTCTTAACCGAACCCGACGTGATGACATCACCGTCATTGTAGCCCGTCAACAAGGGTGGCGAGGGTGGATCTGTTTGTGCATGCCAAAAGGGGAGAAAGTTATCGTATAAATAATCGTTTCGATTCACATCCATTCAATTAAGAGTCGCAGAAGACAACGCAGACAATAAACTTACACAGAACATTGACACTGTGCGAGCCCACAACATTTTGAGTGAGTTCGACGTTGAGAGCATGACACACCACCACAAATGTACGCGAGTTGGCGTCGATGGTGATGGAGACATTGGATGTGGAAAACCAACCACCTTCTATGCTTTTTTGCGTCTTATAGGTGGAGTTGCTCAGCGGGCGTCCGTTGAGCGACCAACTGATGCGGGCCGGTGGATTCGAGGGTGCTGTGAGACAAGTCAACTGGACCATGTCCCCCACCTTGGCCTCTGTGGCTCCGGAGATGGCCACCTCTTTGGGGGCAACTGTACGTAATGACGAAATAATTAAATTAATTACCACCAATGACTTATAAATGACAAATGCTTACACAGAACGGTTAAATTGAGTTCAGCCTTAAAGGCGGTATTGGACAAAATATTCTTGGCCTCACACACCAAATGGGCGCCATTGTCCGATGCTTCGGCCACAAAGCTATAAGCGTTTTCCGACAAACGTCCGGAAGTTCTAAAATGTAAATGGATTGTTGGGGTTTTAATAGGGCGACGGCCACGGGGCAACAGTGTACTCGGGCATTTACCTTTGGGGCGAGTTGATGACTTGTCCGTTTTTGTACCAGACCAGTTGGGCTGGTGGATTGCCACCACGGCTGCGACACGCTATTTTGACATTCTGTCCCCGTCTCAATGTTTCACCCTGGGTATAGCCTTCGAAGAATGGCGGACCGGGAGGATCTGTTGGGAGGTGATGGTGAATGTGACTTGGTCAATATCAATTCCCCTCAAATCGAAAGTGTAACTTACATAGAACGGATAATTGTACGCCCGAACGCATGGGTACATCGGGTGGGAGGGCTTTGTGTTTGGCCTCACAGGAGAAGTCTTTGTAGTCATCATCGGCCCGAGGTTGTATGGTGATGACCGACACGGTGGTGTAGCGTTTCGGGGCAGTTTCCGTAATCTCGACATGCGGTTTAACTTAAACAACAACAGCAACGGTTAGGATATTGGCGACATTTACAATTTGAAGGTTGGTTTTGGGTTCAAATGATTAGAATACAATTTCGACCTCGGTCATATTTATCGTGTAATTATCGAAATGAACGCAAATACCGTGATTGATAAATTTAGAAAACCACCCGCAAAGATTCGCTTGTTAGAGGCATACAATATGGGCTTTAACTTACCTCCCGTTACGGGTGCATTGTTGCTGTTCCACACGAGATTGGCCGCTGGATTGGCATTTTCCGCAATACACTTCAAAGTCAAATTCTGCTTCTCAATCACCTCCACTTTGGTGTTGGGCGCATAGCCATCGATGGATATGGAACTGGGCGCAGCCACAATGCTCAGTTTGGCATTGGCTCGGATAGCGGGATTTCCAGCGGCCGGGCCTACTTGACACTGATACTCGGCATCATCTTCCAGGGAGGCATTCTTGATTTGTAGATTATAAACTCCGTTCATGGCATCCACCAACACCGAATAGCGTGGGAAGCCATGAATGACCGCCGAGAAGCCCAACGCAAAGCCATCCTTAGTCCATTGGACCTGACCGGCACGGTTGGCCACCTCGCAGCGCATCAACGTATCCGTCCCCTCCAGTATCTGTAAGTCGTGAGGCGTAACACGAAACTTCTGTACGGGCGACGATTGAGCTGCGACCATTGCAACGGCTGCAAAGAAAAGAAACGAGAAGAGAAGACAATGGGTTAATTTAGTCATTTAGAGAGTGGCATTGTCCGTATAGTGTGTCTTGTGTAAGATTTTCCACATTCATTAGTAGTGTCAACCCACTGCACAATATCGTGGTGTCATTGTGTTGTCCCCACGGCCCACGGAGTCTTTCGAAAGCGGGCAACATCACCAAAACACCCACATGAGAAAACGTGGTCGGTCTCCTCCGTTCGGGCCACACGCTGCAGGTACAAAATTAAATATGTTTTGTGAACTAATTTCGAAACGTTTAACACCAGACCTCAACAAACAAATGCATTCGTTCGTAAGCGACAGACTGTGTGTCTGTGTCTGTGTGTGTGTGTGTGTATTTGTTCTAGCCAGATATTCCCAGCCTACACACGTTGAACACTATCAATAACTACAACAGCAACAACAACAACAGGCTGATTAGCATAATAAACTAAGAAATCAATGGGCTGAAATCCCACTAACGCAATCAACAGCATTCAGTTGGCCCGGTGGTCATCCAGTGTGTGAGAGGAGTGGGAGGGGCGGGGGGACATAGAAATACATACATTAAGGTACGGTAAGGGCCCACTAATCATTTTCCTAATGTACATCCAACAACATTAGCCAACGACGACTGAATTGTTTCCATTGATAACAAACAAATAAACCAATTCCCATAGCTTTATTATCACACACACACACACAGTCGCCCCTCGTTGCCACTCACATATACTCTCGATCCCCCCCCCCACCCCCCCTCTCTCAACCTGTACTGTATAAATGTATGTAGATGTGAACAATCACGTTTAACAGCAACAACAACAACAACAGCGATCAATGGATTAATTGATTATTAGCCTCAACTTAATGGGCGACCATCTCGGTTGGTCGGCACGATTCATTTCCGTTGAGACGACATTCAATATAATTTATGGTAATTGTAATGAAAATGTCATCTCTTCGTGCGGCGAGGGATGGTGGCCGTGGGCTGGGGGGAAACGGGAAGAGTTGTAGAGCCTAATGTCCCGGCCTAGCGTACACTACCGAAAAACTGTTAAACGTGCAAACGTGAGCTTCTCCATTATGGCCAAAAAGTCATTCATTCATTCGCTCATCCAACCGTTCGTGTGTCCGTCCGTCCGTCCATACATGATGTTTTGGATAATGCCAACAGCCAATTCACCACCCATGACCGTGTTGGTGCGTATGTGTCCGTGTGTGTGTGTGTGCGTGAATTTGTGTCTTTTCGATTGAATTAAAGTATCTTCCAAATCCCTCCTTCGGTTACAGGTTCAGTTTCTTACGTTCTGGCTCAACCACTCGATGGACATTTTGTCATGTGTTTGTGGTCTAAGTTTTCATAAAACAATTAATTCCACTGTGACTGAACGTGCAACCGAATGAATGGGTGACTGTGTGTGTGTGTGTGTGTGTGAGTGTATGAGGAATGCTACGTTATGGTCAAGCGTTACGGATCGGATGGGAGGGTGAAGGGCTTTCTGTTGTTGTAATAAAAACTCCTTCAACTGTAACAAGTTGAAGCAAAATGTTAACTGTGACATGTTTCATTTCTTCTTCGTCTTCTTTCAGTATTTTCTTTTTTTCTAAACTTTTTGAAATGTAACCGAAGAATAACACTTAACCGGCTTCCTTTTCTTCACTTCATTCATAAAGAACAACACTCGTTCTCACATACACACACTTGAGTGTCACAAGAAGGTTGTACGGTCATTTGTTATGTTCTTTTCGTGTGTGTGTGTGTGTGTGTATTTACGGAAGAAGGGCATAGTCGTTCTTGGCTTAAGCACTCGCATTCGTTTATAAATATCATTTGTTTCTGAGCTCCCCTTTCCATCATTACGTAACCAAAAATTACTGGAAATTGTTTGCAGTTGATCCTTAACCACAGACACAAGAACTTCAATTGATGGACTCTAGTTAAGGTCAAGAGACATGATTGTATGTGTGTGCATATAGACCAAAAATAGTTCACAGGGTTCGGAATAGTATTGGCTGCGACTATTGAAAGAACCACAAATGGAGAAACAACCGGTGAACACTTGTTTGTCAACTTAATCGAAATAAACAAAGTCCAATGCAATGAAGTTGGACTTCATCCCAGGGTGAGTTTGTCTACTGGAGTGTAGCCTCAGAAGTGCAGGTTCAAGTAGACTGCGGTAAGCCTGACAATTAAAAATGGGTTCCAGCTTCGGTTTTGGCACGGGCCGGGTAATATGTTATGAATGCTCTCTAGAACTGTACTGAACACTGTTTTAGCTCTGGAAAGAACCGCCAGAAAGCCCACCGTGAACTAAAGAGATTGAATTGTATTTTATAAGACAAATTCTGAAGTGTGGCACCCGTGAGAGTGTTTGACTACGAAGGCTAATCTCAATGGCAAATCTGAGACCGCAGGTGATCCGGAGCTCCTTTTAGAGTTTTTTTAAATGGATCAGCTGAGAATTTGCCTAATTCATATTGTCTGCACGATAAGATTAGATTAGCATGGAAAATATTTCCAGCTGTATTAGAGAACAATATAATTTGTGTACTCACTGATCTGTACCTGATGTTTGCAGTCAGCTCTGAATATGTAATCATTGTTCTGGGAATGAAAAATCGATCTGTTGCCCATAAGGTCTTCAGATTTAAATGTGAACTGGGGTTTCCTGTGCGATGTTTGCACAAAACACTTCTTATACTTCCACGTATACCCACATTGTGTGTGCTCTCTAATGACCCAAATCCTGTCGTTTTCACAAATGTCCATCTTTGTTTCATTTCATAATGACCCATTATCATCCATCAACGTACATTTTGAAATCATTCTACGGATTTTTCAAGTTAAGCGATTACTTTGCCTTATTTAACAACAACACAAAAAATCCAATGAAATCCAAGCTCTGCAAATATTTGCTTGCAATCACACAACAACATAAAAGTGATAATGTCAACATACTAAACACATACTATATTTAATGACATAAGAATAGGAACACAAAAAACAGCAGGCGATTGCATAGACACACACACACACACACACACACGGGATGACACAAAAACTATCTGCATATGACAGGCGACTGCCACTACAGTCAGTCAACTCCTGCGCTCCTTCAGAGGCAAACAAGAAACCAAACTCAACGTCAACGTTAACTCCTGGGTCTAACCAATTTCAGCTCATGTAAGGAGGAATATGCGACAACAACAATTACCATTAATACGCAAAGCCAAAACCGAAAAAACAACAACTCTTGCAAGAAAAGGGCAAAAAACTAAAACTAGAGCTTATATACACATGTATATAGAAAGAAACAACAATAGCAACATCAACACCACAGGCGTGCGAGTACGTTGCTGAGGAGAGGGGCTAAAATGTTGAGTTGAACGCTCGTATGGTAATAACACACCGGATGTCACACTAATGGTCACTTTTAGTTCAGTTTGTTTTGCTCTCCTTTGCCTGTTTCCACCACTTGTACTACGTGTGAGTGTGACGATCACATACAACTGGAACTACAACAATATAACTACACACACACACACACACACACACACAGTTACAGGCTACTATTCCATAGTCAATTTACATTTCATTCATTCATAAACTACTTGAAGTGGCCAAAAAAACAAAAAAAAAAATAAACCAACAACCACGACTACACCACTATCATTTAACCTGATATCGGCTGTTGTTATGTTACACTCGTTGTACGAGCACAACAACAACAAAACAAAGTGCGCTCTTTTTTTTGTCCTGCTAGCCAACATTTGGTTATTGGCCATCATTGGACATTGGAGTGCGAGCGGCAACGAAATGAGTTAATGACTTGGAATCGTACACTACAGCCCAACTAATGCCGGGGACTCTGTGAAGGAGAAACCCCTAAGCCCAGAGGTTGGCCAGTCGTTTCCTTTGACTAGTCTGTCGTTCTATACTTTTCGGGTTCATTAATGGCCTGGAAGTTTCTTTTTAGTGTTCATCTTCTTCTTGGGGCTTTACTCCGGTTGCTGTTGTGGTGGATTGCGTTTTCAGCTGTACTGCATGCAGAGAACTATCTGTCTGTCTGTCTGCCTGCGTGTGTGTGTGTGTGTGTATGTGGACTCGGTGGACTTTAGGCCAGGACATAATGGTTATTAAAGTAGTTACTCGTACACACACACACACACTAACGAACGAAAAAAAAATCCCCAAGAATATTATTACCAACTGGGGAAGTGAACAATTCAGGGTCTATTAAAATGGCAAAGAACACAAGAGCCAACGGAAAGCGAACTTTGTATGCCTGCCAGTGTCTGTGCGAGTGTGTGTGTACAACTGCATTAGCAAAACCTCTTTGGAAAAGTAGAAAAACTTGTCCTGTCAATGTAAACTATATGGGTGTGTGTCTGTGTGTCTGTGAGACAGATTGTTTTTTCCAGTTCAGTTTGGGACACTATAGTTGCCGGCTTAAAGGTTCTAAGGCCGGTCTCTTTGTGTTGGAAACAGTTTGATAACTTTTGATTTTAATGAAAATCTTGTACACACACACACACATATGCAATTACCACAACAAAGTTCAGGCATTACTTTTATGTGAGTTATCAACTAATATACTGCCAACACTTATATCACCGGAAATCCGTTTAATTTCACTGGTAATCAACAAACTCGTTCCACACACACATCCAAACGAAGACCGGTTAAAAGTCAATCACACTAACAGGGTGGATGTAAAACAGGTAGAGTTTTCTTATTGTTGTATGCAGGCATGTTATGCCATTCAAGCGTTTACAGAACTTGAGATGGCTGGTCTGGAATCCTGTTGTTCTTTATTTAGATTTTCACAATCTCAACAAGTTTGGTTTCCCGCAGAGCAGAGGCAGAACAATGTTTTATTCAAATGTGCGATAGTTGGAGAAGATTTTATCTTTTTTTTTTTTTAATATTTAATAAGATGCGAGGCATGAGAATCGCACCGGTACTTAAACTTAACTAAATGGTGTTGGTCAGACAATTTCGGACTCGAACTGGCAGCAAACTCAGAGGCTCCGGAAGGAAAAGTCTCGGTGGACTGTTCTCAAAGAACATTAATTGGCTAGAGATCAACTGAAAAGTAAACTAAGCGTATTCGAATTCAATGCATTCTGGGTACAGTTTGTGAGCTTCTCACGAACAACATCTAGGAGCCAGCCATTGGCCAATCACCACAAATATCACTACAGACGGTATCGTTCTACATTATTTCTAAAAATAGGAAATGTATTCATGGTAGCACATTTAGGAAAGCATAAATATAATTCACTAATAAGTATGTAGTGTGTGAGACAGATAAACCATCAAGTTTGGGAACAGTTTTAGTTAACAACAGCCACCCACTGTAAATTGGAGGTCGGCACAGATGCAGAATACAAACGCGCGTTAAAAGACAACTTCTCTCTAAGCACAGAAGAAGGTGGAAGTTGAAAAATCCACATTAGAGGTTAAAATTCTTCAATTCTTGGAGGAGACTACAATTATTTCACCTTAGAATACAGATAATTACAGGTTTCAGTATAGGGTGTCCCCATAAAATAGCATGATTTCAAATAGGGAAGGCAAATCTCACTGGCGCACTCAATTTAGAAATGTTATACAGCGAACATTGTTGACTTTGCTGAACCGCCGCTGAGTCCCCAGTTATTTTCGCTTTCCGGTCTAGGCGTTTTCCACCCGACCCTCGTACGCAGTTTGGTTTCACACCCAACAACCACTCAAGCAGTTGTCCCTATCATGACGCACTGTCCTGGCAGACATCCATTTCGAATAATTCCCGCACCGAAATGGACCTTTATTAATATGTACATATTTATATAAATGTTGCTAATAAGTACACACACACACGCACAGATGTACAAAGACGCATGTAGAAAGCCACTCATAAGTAATGTTAGTAATTAAGGAAATTTGGGTCATCCCAACCAAGTCCTGTTCACTGAGTTGGCGTCTCTATGGTTCGTCTCCTTTGTGTTCGTTCCATGACAACAACAGTGAAGAAGTTTCGTGTTTAATTAATTTATCCATCCATTGAGATGTTATAACAAATATTGTCATACCCTCTGTTGTCTCATTCTTTCTGGAAGTCCTCACACACACTCACACACGTACATACACACACGTACATACAAACGTTCAATGTTTTTGTTGCTCTTTTTGCGAATTAAAATAATTATTTTAACTTTGTGACTTTAAGAAGACCAAACACTACAGTGGCGTGCAAATAAACACTCATACAAATTAAGCTAGTACACTCACACACACACACTTCCATACATACATGCATATATTTAAAGTTGTATTAAGGCACTCATACTCGCACATACATGTGTCATTTTTTCATATTCATATTCATTCACTTCCATAATTTAAGGCCTTCAATTAGTATTGACGTGTGTGTGCGTGGGGGGTGCGTGAGGCTTCTACTCTCACTCATTTATAAGCCACAGCTACGCCAACAACAATAACAACCGAAACCAAGTCAGTATGTCTGGCCATCTGATATTCAAGTGGTATGTACGAGTAGTATTCGTCATACTTTCATATCGACCTCAAATTTCCCGAACTTAGGAACGGGCGATGTGTGTGTTGTTGATGCTGACGCAGACGCTGATGATTTTGTTGATGTTGATGACTTTTGCCGATGCTGATGGTGATGGAGCTGGCACTGACAATTGGCGAGTGAGTGTCTGCATGCGTGCGTGCGTGCGTGAGTGAGTGAGTTTCAGTGTTGGTGGCAGTATCGGCCTAAGAATTGGACATGAGTCAATAATTGTTGCTGTGTCTCCAGTTCGCATTCAAACTTTGATCTTGGAATTAATTTTTATTTCTTATGAATACCCCAAAGAAATGTTCATCTGTGTTCATTTGTATGTCTGCTGTCTGGTGTGTATTCTTCGAATTTTTTTCTTTAATTTTTTCTTTGTTGTTGTCGATTTAATTGTTACTAGGAAATATTTCAGCGCTAATTTGTGATTGACAGTTGGGGTTTCTGCTTTAAACAAAATTAGACGACATGATATATGTATTAAATTCAAACCATCTTCTGCGCATATTTTTCAACGAACAAAACAATTCTAATTGAATTAATTAACTTGGGTTGGGAGCGGGGGGAAAAAGAAAATTGGGTGAAAATTCGATTATGCGTGACGAGGGATTTGCCATGGAATCGGATCATTTTGAAAGGATAAGAATTCAATGTCGTGGTAACCAAATTTATTTTTATAAATGACGTATTTTTTAATTGAATCACATCAGTGTGGACAAATTTCACAAAGTTAATTGTAAACGCAATGGAACGATAAGAACTGGCACAAATTGTTGTGCAATATAGGCTGCAATCACCCAGTCATGAATTAGATGTTTGTAACTGATTCCATGTATTTTCTATATAAAAAAAAATTTGTAGCCCGTCACCCGCAACAAACAGCTACTTTGTCTCTTCTAGGCGACCCCAGCATCCTCTCGGAAAAAGGATGCATCCAACTTCTAAACAATCGCTAGTACTTGACCAATAAACACTTAGAAATGACCTCACTGGTGGCGTGGGAGGTGCACTGGTGCCTGGCAAAGCCATCTAACGCATTTTACCTCTGGCATTTCCACCTCGTAAATATCGGCGACTATATGGATAAGCTGTATTCAGCTGTGGTTCCATAAAATTCACAGCGGCTCCGAATTGTAATTATTGAAGATGAACAAACTTGATTGGCAAGTTTTTTTCACATTTCCCCTGAGTACTTCTACTTAAGCCCTGCTGTCAGGCCTTTTATTTTCTAGCCAGACCCCATTTTCTCTCTCCTCAAATAAACAAAATGCAGTTCATTTAAAATGAATCTCTATAAAAAAAACTCTATAACTGTAATACAAAGCCCTACCTGAGATTTCTTTTTATCCTTTTGTACTCGTTGTAGTTGGGTTGTTTTTTTCACAAAACTTGTCAAAAAATACTCCTCATTAAAAGAACTTACTTCGAGACAAATAATCATTTGTGTGAAATGCCTTTGCAGCCGTCTATTTTTGGGCTTAAACGAAATGCGTCAGAAAAGTTCTAACAATACATGATGGATGTCCCCATTGATTATTCATAAACGCCTCAATACTCCAGACACCATCCGCCATCCGCCACTCGCAACACAATGTATTCATCGAAATCCTATTTTTGGAATATTTTTGTCATTTGTCTTTATTGTTCTTTGGGCCAATTACAGTTGGCTAACACTGACAATGGCAACAGCTCGATTGTCATCCCATACACACACACACACACATTTGTATATTTGTGGCCCCTTGAAGAACTTTTGTCGGACAACTTATTTGTGAATATGACAATTCTCCAATAAATCAATTTTTCCAACGAAAAAAAGAAAACCAAACTCCAACAAAAATATTCTATTAAATTCCAACGAATAGAAAAAAAAACACAATCCATCAAAACATTCAACATTTCTCAACAGCCATTTCGAGAGCAAGAACAACAAAAAAAACAGTGGCTGTTCTATCTGACGTTGACCCGGCTGGTTAATATTTTCCTCTTAAGCTGATGGTGGTGCGGTTGGTTTCCCTTTATAGCTACTTGTTGGATGTACTTGTTGTATTCAATGCAGTGGTACCTTTTGGGAAAACTGTTGAATTTTTTTCTGTTTTTTTTTGTTTTTGTGAATGAAAATAGGAAAAACCATCATCCCACCCTCATTGTCGCTTTTCGGACTGTGGACTAATTATACGAAATACGGCTGGAAAGAAAAGGAACTGAAAACAGCAACATGCACACACTCACACACACACAGTTGAACTTTATAAAAGATAATTAATGCTTTGAAAGGCAGTGAACCTAAAAGACGTTATTTTCGTTCGTTTGTTTGTGTGTGTGTGTGTGGAATCAACAACGTCGAAATATGAAAGACTTTAACAAATTAAAAAAAATGACCTTTTCATGTGAACCCATAAAAATAATTTAGAATATTTTTACCACTACGACCGACCACCACCATCATCATCAACCACATAATCATCGTCAGTAGCACCGGCGAATATCCCCCCCCCCCCCACACACACAAGCACACTTGCAACATGAATGCAAGGCAGTCTTTCAGTGGTTCGTGCAACCTTCCCGTCAAATGCATCATTCAACGTGTGGATGGTTGGCTGGTATTAAGAACACCATATTTATGCTTCACATTTTTGTTTCAGTAATAAAACAAAAAAGACCCAAACATCAAAAACAACCCATGCCGTGCAGCGATTACAGAAAAATGTTGACCTTTTAATTGAAGTTTCTCTCTCGACGATTTGTGTGACCATGCCACTGCCACCACCACCACCAGCCAGCCAGCAACAGACACTTTTAATAATGAAGCAGCATGAAATTTGATTATTTCCCCGAGTATATCAAAGACAAATCTCAAACACCACCGAAAGACAACAACAACAACAGCAGCAACACTTTTGGTCTTTTTGCCATAATAAATATTTCAATTGTTTTGGGATATTGTTGTTGCCGTTCATTCGTTTCGTTTTGTTACTTATTGGCATTGTATCTTTTTCCGTTTTTTTTTTCTGTGCTTCATTTGGCCTTTTTTTCCATGGCTGGCTGACGATGCAATTGACATCAACGGCAACAAATGGAGGGGGGGAAAACACACACCATTCAAATGCCAATAGTGGCATTTAAATATCATTACGTTTCTTAAATACACAGAACAAGTGCTCTTTTTTTTTGCTTGCCACAAATAGATATATTCGTGTGTGTGTATGTGTGTGTGTCTGAGCCAATAGGTGATTTGAATGTTGGTATAGTTAAATAAATTGTATACGATTAACTTTTAAAATGTGGCATGCATGCATTAGAGGCGGTTAATGCAGCAACGGTATCTGCCAGGCGACCGATCGACCAACAAACAGTTTGGACGGACAACAGACAGTTTGGACGGAACGATCAGACGGCCGTGCGGACAGATGTATAAATTCTCATAGATACGGTCATATTTTTCACCATCAACAAATGGCCCCACTACACAGCCATGCACTTGTTTCTAGCAATACAGGTGCGATCATGTCAAGAGCAGCAATGTGAGTAGAATAAAAATTCTTGAGGGTTAGGAAATTATCAAAAAAAAATCATATTTACTTTTGGGAAGCACAGTAGATTCTTGAGCCTCACAGTCTACATATGACGGACGTTTTCAGCCTCTTTAGACCAACTGCAATCAGGACAAGTATCAGTCTTATAAATGAGGTTTAACATTTGATAGAGCGTATATTCGATCTTTGGGTCAGGCTTTAGTTTGGGAGAGTTGTGAGTGGGGTTGCGCGGTAAATATCTTTAGCAGAACAACCATTTAATGTTAATTAGATTGGATTTGTCCACATTAATTTGATGGGAAACTTAAATACTAGAAAAGGGGCAGGGAATCTGAATATGATAATCAGGAGCGAATTGCTGGCCTAGGTGTATGTCAACGACATGAGGCGGTCATTCGTACATGACCGATCCTTCGTTTCAACCTAATCTAAACTAAATATTAGAACGCCTAAAATATTGTAAAAGGAAGGGAAGAGGAAGTAGAACACTTTTCTCTCTATGTCTCTCTTTCTCTCTTGCATTGATATCAGAAAGAACCTCACGGTATAAACTGCACGCGGCTGCTATTTCGGCGGACACACCTGTTATTTAGAACAGCATCCCCCCCCCCCCCCCAGCATCCAACTGTAGTGCATGAACACACATGCATACATAGAATTTAAACAAATTATTACTAGACGAACTAGAATTCATCAGCAACAACAATAACAATCCGAATCAGAATTTGAAAGAGGAAAGAGAACAACAACAACAACAGCAACAACTGAAATAAGAACAAACTCAATGTGCTAAAAGAGTTCTTTGAACAAACAAACACACACACACACATGTACTGATTATGGCCAGTTTTGCCCCGCCGACTCTCCTCACCGGCCGGCCAATATAAAACAATTACAGCAAAGGCAAACAAATAAACATTTCGCATTTATAAACTACAACATGTTTTACTAGTTGTTGCGCAAAAGGCAACGGCAACGGCAACAACAACGGCCAGCAACTGAACAAGCGAAAAGTCTCAGAAGCCAAGCTATCCATCCGTCCACATAACGCTCAGACCAAAGCCAGGCCAGGCCAGGCCAGCCAACCAGCCGGTAAGCAAGCCAAACGGCTTAAAGCATCATTATTAGTTTACAACCAGGTGCGTATTGGACATGGCTAAAATCCAAACACACACACACACGCACACAGTCGCATACATACACCGATAGAGATACCGAGAGCACAAAACATTAGTTCAGTCATATTCTTGAGCCATAAATTCAAATTAAATTCAATATGAACCATGGCAAATAAACACCAGTCGCAGCAGCAACGACGTTAGCAATCCCAGCATCCATCCATCCGTCCGTATGTCCGTACGTCCGTCGGTCCGTGCAACAGCATCATGTTGTTGTGGAGGCTGTGTACGTGTTGGTGTTGTTGGCTGATCGAGTACCTACGGTTGGTTTTGTAACCGATATTTAAGCCAAAAAGATACTCGCGCTCACACTCCATCCATTCGTCGGCCGTCACAGATTCATTCATTTGTTCATTCATAAAGCTACAACATCATATGGTAGTATCCACTATGGCTGGCTGGCTAGTTGTTGTTGTTCCACGAAACCTGCCACTGCTCTAAGCTAAGCTTTAACACACACACACACATGCACATGCATACAGAAGCGAGCGTTTACATAGACAGAAAACAAACCGTGGGTCGTTTTTGTTGTTGGACTGGTTTCTTACACGATATTGTCGATTTAATTTTTTAAGCTTTTTCTGCCTGTCATTTGGCTAAAGATTTCTTCTGTCGCTTGATTTCTTGTTGGTCTCCCTCATTGTCTTCATCTTCATCTTCGCCTTCGTCTTCGTAATGATGTAAAAATCCATTTATATCTTCGAATCCCACTCCCAATCCCGCTCTCGAGTCATTGATGATGGGCATCCATCTCATAACTGTCCTCGTATCGTATGAAAATGTTAACTTATTTCTTAATTTCGGCTTTATGATGATGGGTTGCGGTTGAATCTTTGAATGGCTTTTCATTCGTTCGTTCGTTCGCTCAGCCGGTCCGAACAGCCGCGCAGCACTTAATGATGGCCAAAGAACTAACTGATTAATAGTTTGACCGTGTGGAAATGTTAATTAGTTAGTTGCTCTTCGGGTCTGGTACGAGTAGGTAGGTATAGCCAGCCAGTATGCTTGGAAGTGAATTTGTTGTTTTTGTGAGGGGGATGTCTTTGATTAAGTTTTTAACCGATCTTTTAACTGTACATAAATGATAAGCACTAATGATGCGCATTACGTTGACGCTCGGGCGATTATCATGTTGCGTTTTCTTTCATTTCCCCGAATGCGTTCACAATCATTTTTGTAATGCCGAAATTATGACTTAATAATTCTTCCGAGTTTTTATGATTTATGTGTGATAAAATCTGGAACCGAGAGCAATACCAGAAACACAATAAAATTCAGCAGCAACCAACAGACGACATGAAGTCATTTGCCTATGCAAGCCATAATTTCAAAATGGCCATAAACGACTTTAAGAACATTTAACATTTTTTGTTTGTTTGTTTGTTTTTTTTTCCAAGGCAGAGCAAGTCTCTCAAATGTGAATGATATCATTTTTTAAGGCCACAGCCACATCAGTTGCCACTTTGGGTAATAGAGCCATACAAGTTTGTGGTATGAAAAGAGGGAAAAAAAACATGAATGACACATGTTTTTTAATTCGAATAATGGGTCATGCATTTAAGGGAAATTCCAATCTAGCCTGAATTCGGACTCAAAAATGTACCATTTGTCAAAGTTCATATGTGATTCCCTGCAGACAAAACAAGGGGGAAACTGTAAAACGCCAACAGCAAATGTAAGTTTTAGATAAGTTTTTTAATCAACACACTACATTTCCCAAGTATCCCATTGATTATTCAAAAGTATCGCATCTGATTGATTCATCAGCTCAAAGTATTCATGATTAATAAGGTGGTTTTTTTGGATAACTACAAAGCTACCACATGATGTGGAAGAGCAGAACTTTCACAAACACCGGAAGAGCACAACACTGAACTCAACTTCCAACTTTACACCAACGCTCGTCGCGTCCAACATTTATTTGCGTTTCGAAAAGTTTCCTATTTTTCTTTAAATACTTTTGAATAAATTAAACTTTACTATTAACACTCGAACAGTGCGTAGGTTACAAAATTATTGGGGTTCGTAAAAGAGGCTTTGTTGGCCAACTCTACTCAGCCAACGTTTCAACAATGAAGACATCAGAAATCATAATGATGAAGTGCGCATGGCCGGATGCACTAATCATATTCAGCATTCATTCGTTCGTGTTTGCCTATTTATAGAATTCTCACCGGTTGCTTCCGTTTGAAAATCTATTAAAAATCTTAATACGTATAATATCCACTTAGTGTGTGAGTATGTTGCGTACGGATTGCCGGTTGGATGGCGGATGAAGAGACTTGTAAACGTCAGTCAAAATCCGACTGAATCTTGTGCGAGCGGTGCGAATGCCACAAGGTCTTCTTAATATGAAATGAGTTAATGGAAAGTAATCATACCGACTTACAAAAGTTCTCCCTCTCTCTCTCTATGTTTCATGTGGATTTTCTTTCGTTGTCTGGCTGATTTCTCTGAATGACATCTCCACGATTGTCATTCAGCATTTCGAAGATTTTTATGAGGCGATAACCTTTAATTAAAAACTTTAAAATATTGACCTTAAACTGGGGAGATTTGTATCATTTCACTGATACAAAAATAAAATTCCCAGACTCGTAAATAGTCAGTTAGCCACCATAATCCGATGTGGTCGTTGTAATGTGGCTTTTAGCAGCAGCGCGACGACGACAACAGCCACAAAAACGTAGAAATAGAAAACAATCCGGTTCTTAATTTTTGTTTTTGATTGTGTGTTGTGTTTTATTAATCAATTTATAAAACAAAAAAAGAATCGAAATCAAATAAGTCTGTGATTGATGCTAATTGTTGTTCCATCATCATCGTAATCATTAATATGGAAAACATAAACATGTGTTTATTTATTGTTGTTGTATGTAAATGCATATACAACAACAGCAACAACAACAAACTGAACATACATGCAGCGGAGGGATATAGAATTTCGACCATCCATAAGTTTTTTTTTGTTGCAAAACGACCCACAAATGTTCCCACAGAAGTTTGTAATTGTAACGATGCAACATGTGTAAATATACCAAATAATGTCCATGTCCCCTGGATTTGAACTCATCTCAGTAGAGATTTTTGTTCTGCTGAATGGTCAGAAAATCGGATATTTCAGAAGAACAAAAATCCTTGACTGACGGTGAAAAATGTCATCAATTTTCCAATAGCAGAAAATACCAAAAATCGATTTAATATCAGCCAGAAAAACATGAATAGGAAACATGAAAACCGGATAAAATGCAATCCAATCCAGTTTGCATTTAATAGAATTTCACAGCATGAAATTGAACTACTTCATTGTCCGTAATAATAGAATGGCCTCAGACTGTTGTGCACGAATTCAATAGCATAAATATCATATTTATGCAGCAGGAAAGAGTTATGGATAAATAAAATTCATTTTAATTAACACTCGCCAAACTCAACTGCAATAGATGGGAAAATTATCACCGATCGGTGGATCGGAGAGAGAGAGAGTGTGTACATGTGTATGTGCATGTGTGTCTGTATCTGTGTCTGTGTGAGTGTACTAAGGTGCATTTCCATTATTGCCAAAGTTATCGCCATTAATTTATGACTTCCTCTGTATCCGCGTGGTGTTGCAACAACAACCACTACCACCGCACTTTGCTAGTGTTGGGCTGATACCGACTAAAGCAATATTGACATTAACTTGTAATGTTATTGCTGTTGTTGTTGTTGCTGCGGCTGCTGCTGCTGCCTTTATTGCTATAATATAACATGCATTTTGTCATTGATGATGGAGCCGCATCGTCGCACTTGTATTTGTGCCCAGCAATTCATTCATAAAATCATGTCCAAAGGAAGCAACATTACGCACTTGCAATGCAACCGAAAAAAAAACTACAAAAACTACACACAATATCAAAAACAAAGCTAACCCAACCGGACCAGGTTTATCGACTGGACGGGACTGGCCTGGCCTGGCCTGGCCGTTCGGTCGATCGGTCATTCATTGAGTGGTGGACGAAAATGTTTTTGAACCAAACAACAACAAAAAAAACGGAACACCGAAAACCAGAACAAGAACAAGAAAATTGCCTGCTGGTGCTGTGTTGATTGTAGGCCCTTGTAAGCTTTAAAAGCGCTAATGATATACTGATACACAACAACGGCCGACAGACACGGCAGCAAGTACCAGCAACATACATATGCGTCGCCGCGTCGTTAGCAGCACAGGAAGCAATCAATGTCGACGTCATCATTATTATTATTATTTTTATCGTCTTCATATTAACTTACCAGCCAAACCGAAGCAAGGTAAAAGCTAAGTAAACCCAAACCATCCTCCGCTCCGCTCCAAACCACACAGCACTTGGCTGCAACCACAACCAGCAGCAAAAACATTCAACAGCAGCAAGATGTACACACACACACACAAAAAAAAACGAAAAGGAAATTAAAGGAAATTGAAAAAAACCCAGCTTTGAGAATCGTATCAAAAAATCACTGCAACTCCTTATATCATCGTCATCATCTGGCCCGCCATCATCTTCGCCACCTCATCTTCACTCCAAACTCTAAACGAAAAAGTAACTTTATACGCCGAACTCAAGCATGTGTTAACTTCTTTGGTCGGTTTGGCTGGGCGAGTATCTGTAGCTGAAGCACTGCTGTTGCTTATTTCTTCCCAGTGTCTTTTTTTTTTGTATGAAATGTCGTAGTTTGGCCACAGGAAAAAAGCCAAGTTAACGCAAAAAAAAAAAAAACATTGACTCCCATCAATATAAAATGTTAAACAACAACAGAAAAAAAACAGGCAACAGAAGAACACGAAAATCAGGAGAGAGCGAAAAGAAACAGCAAAGCTGAAAACATCAATGAACGTCTAAACCAGATTCAAAGTTAAAAAGTAACCAAGAGGAAAGAAACCAGAGGCAACTAAACACTTACACAGACACACCCGGCCCAAGACCCAACCGACCGGCCAACATGTTTACCTACCGATGGCCACTAAACTAAACTTGAGCAGGTGCACATTTAAAAGTCGCAACAACACCAACAACAACTGCAACAAGAGGAATACGACAGATAGCCAACGAGTTACCTGTAGCGATCCCGGCCAAAACACACATGCACCATATACAGTAGTGAACGAATACTCCATATGTGGCACAGACACTCACACACCCAACTGCCACCGCACAGTGACTCGCAACATCTGCGGAACTGCGGAAAAGTTGTCGATCAACAGCTAATATGTGTGAAGGTCTAAAGGAAATCTCCTGGCCACAGGAAGATTTTCATTTGAAATCGAATGCAATTTCAGGTGCACAGAAAAAACATATTTTTGAAATCAATTACGAAGTTTGTATGGAATTCGTCAATTCAATTACTTTTTTAATTGGTTTTCTTCCAATTACAAAAGTTGTGAATTCAATTACTCAAATTTTAAATAAGTAATTGAATTTTTTACTATTTTTTACATGGATTTCGCCAAGAATTTCTAAGTTCAATTACAACATTAATTGATTTCCAAGCTTAATTTCAATTACGACAGTAATTGAATATTTTTGGCCCGTATTTTTTTCTGTGTGCAATTGAAATTGTTTCAGCGAAGGATCAGCTATGTCGCAGACATTTTGTTATGCCACCTCTAGCCACGGTGCAAGATGACGTGGTCGTTGCTAATATATGGACGGATGATAGGTTGCCTGGCATTATGCTCAAGTATGTGCAGCAAAACTTTAACGACCAAATGTTGCACTCTTTCTTTCTCACTGTCTTAAGCCGGTTTGGTTTCTTCACCCTATTCTTTTTCATCGTCTTCGGTCCTGTCCCATGCATACGCGTACGTATTCTTCAATTAAAAGTTTCTTCTGTGCACAAAGTCATTCATCCCTTCTTGCCCGCCTGTTCCGGCGAAATGAACACTCACGGTCATATGCAAAAGTCAATGGATGGGAACTGTCGCAGGATAGCGAGCTCTCGCATACCCGTCCACACTGCACACTGCACACTGCCCTGCATATTCAATAATAACTGCGATGGCCGGCAAGTGTTAGAGGAAGAAGCTTCATTCCAAAGGGGTGGATGTCAGATATCAATGACTCAATTGTTTGTTTTTGCTTCTTCCTCTTTAGCGTGGCCAGAAGACGTTCACGAAAGCCATCAACAAGGGTTCAAGTGTCTTCGTTCGGTGTACTCGTACTCGCACTCGTAATGCGTGCCTGCGTATTTCTGCCGTAAAAGAAGCAGGCAAGGTGCAGTTCCTCGGACGGACAGACAGCACAACCATTAAACTACCACCACTGCCAACAATATAATGATTAACTTAAGTATACCTTTAGTTCCGTTTGTCTTTGTTGTTTTTCGGGCCAAGTTGGCCGCTGATAAATGAAACTTTATATTTTGGCCAAGATGTACGTTAATGATTTTAGGGGATCCCCTCCCCGGTGGCCTCTACTGGCCAGAAACTATCGCACGTTTTCGTCTCGTTGCTAACAAATGTTTTTTTAACGGTCTTTTGTAAATTGCTAATGATTTTATTTCATTTCATTTCATTTTATTGTTTTGTATCGTTTGGCTGTGTGGGGGGGAGGAGTTGTGTGGCCGTCATTTCTAGTGTTGAGTATTTAAGTGCGTATTTTGTTTTGCCCGATACCTTTGACAAATGATAAGAAGTTCGTCGTCGTTAATAATTTTATGTTCGTGGACGCCGGGGTTAATAACTTTTTCTCTTCTCTTCTCCTCTCCACTCTTGTTTAGCGGACACCTGCCCACTCGTAAAGCATTGCGATGTTGGCTGATGATGGGAAATCATCGGCAAGTAAAGTGTTAGAATCGGATTAGGATAATAATTGTCTATAATTAGAGAGCAGAGGTGCTAATTATTCGTTTATTCCAGCAAAATGTATTTTTGGCTATCAAATGGTGTAACGACGACTTTATGATGACCATTGTCTGCGTTTATGTGCTCTCAAGCAGTTGAAGCTGGGAATTTCTCTACAAGTCCGTCTACAGACAGTCATCAGCAACATCCATTTCTAATGGTTAAAGGGTTCGGCTTAAAGGGTTAAGGACCACAATTCGTATACCTTTAGAACGGGACCTACAGCTCCTAGCTGGCTACTGACGGCATATGTCGCTTGGTTGATTCCTTTGTAAACCCTGATTTCGACCTTAGACGACGATCGGTTTTGGTAAGACTGGTACTCGGTCTGAATCGCTTTTTGCCAATCTATTCTGTATCCTTTAGCCATCAGAACATGAGTTCTAGAAATCGACCAAACAAAGAAAACAAGTAATTTATTAATAACAGTGAATCCGCGATGAGGTCTAGGAAAACCATTACATGACCAGTGTGAATATTCTCCAAACATCACACCTTCTCATTCGCTGTTGTGCCTCGGAAATCGGTTAGGTCGATGATCACTATCAGCTGGCAATAATTAAGCTAATTACCGACATTGCCTTTGTGGCCATTTGTCTCTTCCTATCTCTGAATTTCAAAGAATAAAGTTTAAGTTTCAGTTCTCTGCACCTTGATGGGATATTGTGGTTGTTTCCCTCGATTGCCATTGAATTGCAAAAGACATTTAGATGTTAATTGAAACAATTCAAGTTAAACTTTTACTAACCCAAAGTTTTATTCGAAAAACCAATTATGGATGTATGGATGGATGGATGCCTTTCAATATTGTGTGGGTACTTAACATTTCTCCTGTCAATGGTGGCATAAATCTCATATGTCTGTCGTCCTCTAGAATATTCTGCACATATTATGTTGCCTTTTATGCTGCTGCCTTTGTTGTTGTTAAATTAAATTAAATATAAACCCTTAAGTGATGATGTGATGTGATACATTTCATCTCACCAACACACACACATACATTTGGGAAAGTTTTTCAAGTTTTTTTTTTGTATGTGCATGTATGGCTGTGTGTGTCTTTTCAGGGCAAATTACACTTCACATGTGAAACATTGTGATGAGTGATGAATACCTGGCGAAGTGTGAACAAAATTTAATAGTTTGCAATTTGTTTTAAAACTCTCTCTCTCTGTTCGGATTTCCTATAGGTACGTAAGTGAGTTGATACGTTCATTGTCTTCGTGGAATTCCGGTTTCCTGTGGGAACATGACAATCGACAGACAGGCAGGGCAGGCCGGTTGACACTTGCCGTTTTTTTTTTTTTTTGGGTAAAAATTGATTTTTAAATGTTATTGAATTTCGTCAGCCAACGGTAATCAAGCAAACGTAAGGCCACAGCGAGTAACATTAAAATTATTTAAGTAAATAACGTCAATTAAATAGTGAAGAAATGAACAACAACAACGCAAAATACTGGTGTCGTTGCAGCTGCAGCCTGACTGCACCTAACATTTGCATGTTGAAATTTATTCGGTTTCTTAATGTACAACTTGGGCTGTGCAGACTGCTCATATGCATGTACGAACACGTATGATATTACAAGTATTTATTAAAAACAAAAAATATACCGTTAAATGATGGCCAATAATAATACACTGCGCCATGAGGCGCGCCATGGCAGCCAAACAGATGAAGATGTGCAACTGCAGCGTTTATAAATTACGGCTGCCGCGGATAGCGCGTCTTGTGGCACAATATTTACTCATTAAGTTGTATGTGGCGATGTGCACAGCCCGGTACGCACCTCGCAGCGCCATTCAGACCACAGCACACCATTGAGCCAGAAACATTACCAACACCATAAACCATTATAACGATCGTGAATCATGATGCTGATGAGGCTGCAGCCGATGATCGGCTCCGCCACCAGTACCAGTACCAGCAGCAGCAGCATCATCAATACGGTAATCAAGAGAACGACCCAATACCTTATTGTCAATCACTGCCAACTAAATCCACACACGTACCGACAACATCAAGGCTGTCTTATCTGAAAATATCCACAGGCTGTCATCAGCGGGCAGAAGTTGGGCCGTCTAGCGGGCCATCTAGTCGATAACTGTCCAGCGGCACATTCAAGAAGTTGAAAGTGTTTTTGATTCTAAATTCTAAAAATATTTTCCTCGGTCAAAGGAAAATATTCAACTAAGATCACACTTCTTTGTCATAAATAATTTTGACATGATTGTTGGAAAATAACTAACCAGAGGTGTTTTCTGGCAAATGGTGTATTGTCACTCATCGAAATCGTTGAAACAGTTTCAAATATCTGGTATCTGGACAAAATATTTACTGAAAGTGTTTGATTGACCTTGACATGTGGGAATGCAATTCCTCTGAGACTTCCGTGTAGCTTTCTCTCGAAGTTAGCCAGTAATGCATTCGCTTAAATGAGCAAAATGTTATTCATGACCAGCATTGTTTTGCAAAATATACAAATGCTCCTCGAACCCTCTTGTGTGGAGCCCTGAATGTAGGCATTTCAAGAAATGTTGTTTATTTGCCACCAAAGAATAAAGAAAGAATTTTGTTTTGAAGTTTCAGTTTCAAAAGCAGAAGCACCAAAGAAGGCCAGACTACCCATCTCTGAAGGCCTTGCAAATTTCGTCTCCGAATATGTGTACGCATGTCTGTCCGTAAATGTACTTACATATTGTGTAAATGGTGTGCTGTTGTTGTTGGTTTTTCTTTTTTATTCCATCTTTCTGACCAAGTTTCCTTGGCCATGTAATTGTTGCTGTTGCTATTACTCGCATCGCCTTTTCACCGCAATTACTTTGGCAACCGCAATGTCTGAAATATGTTTGATTTCTTAAAGGTGAACATAATGTGTTTATGCCAACAACAACACAAATCAACTGTTAACGAACAAATTCGCCATAACTTGTGACGCGAACGCTTGGTGAGGGCAAAGCAGCCAAAAACAAAAAAAAGGGGGGGCCGAGGGGGAATTGGCCCAAGAAACTTAGCAAGAAACAAGAAATTTCACCCAAAAACACCAAAAAAAAATACACACACTTCCAACTTTTCCTTTTAAGATGTAAATAAATCAAACAAGCAGAAAAAACTGTGTGAGTGTGTGTGTTTTTTTTTTCAGTTTAAACGCAACGAAATCAAATTTAAACTTCAACCTGCTGCTGCAAGTACATTTACACGTTCACACGTACTTACTTGCACCGACACACACACACTCACATTTAGGTATTGAAAACGGAGCATTTAAGCTTCATTAGGTTTCCTTCCAACGAAAAACCAAAAAATATCTTCTTTCCGTTCCTTTTCATTTTAGTTGTGGAAAGAGCGTTTCTTACATTAAATATGAATGAACGAACACTTTACGAAGGCCGTAAGTATGGGTTTGGGTGTGTGTGTGAGTGAGTTTGTATGTATGCACATGTGTGTATGCAAATGCTATTTAAACGTTTCTAAGTAGTTCTTACAGATGTATGAGTTTGTGTGCATGTGAATATTTTAAATGTCAACACCTTAGAAAACTAACAACTTTTCATTTTTGGCAATAAACTTTTTCTTGTTGCTGTTGTTGCACAAGTGTTTTTGTTTTACATAAAAATTAAAATAAATAAATAAATGAAATTTCTTTTTCCACCACTACCCCTGCACCCGGATAAAAGCCAGTTGCAAACACACACACACAGAAAGAGAGAGAGAGAGAGACGCTTTTGTATGTTTTACATTTTAAATTTTGACAGTGGTGCAAAGCGTCAATCATTTGATGCCCCTTAAAAACGATTCTACGGCCAAATAGAAAAATACTCTCAAGAAAGTTAAAGAAATCGTTTAACCCCGAAGGAGGCATCTTGAGCTGTAATTATGCCTACCACCTAAGATTGTTATGGATGCCTGGAACGTTTCAAAGTCAAATTTATCTATGAACTACAATTATATCAGCAATTACTTATTTCCATTCTAACCTTCTCCTGGATTAAACTCTATTCACTTACAATTCCCCATGAAATGATGTTTGATGGACTTGAAGTCCGTCAGGTAATTTTATTCATACAGTCACGCTGTCGCTGAACATTCACAATATGTTCGCCGAAATCGCTGATCTAAAGCTATAGACTGATTTCAGTATTTCATCCCAAGCTGAATGAATTGAAAACCCTAAAACTAATTCCTGATTTGGACAAAACCCCGAAAGGATTGTCTAATATTACCTTAGGAAGGTTGGAAGAATCATATGTGTTTACAACGTTAAGAGCAAAGCATTTTCTGACACGAATGTTTATCACAAAATAAAATGATTCCATAATTAACATAAGTCTGAATCTTCAGTGGAAAATATTCAGAAATGTCAAAATAATTATTTCCCCCTCAAAGTGTCAAAAAAGCCAAAGATCCCCTGAAGATGATTGACGATGGCAAACCTAAATATTGGCCAATAAATAAAAACCAGAAACCAGTCGGACTAAATCATTTAAGTAGTAAAAGATCTTCACATAAACAGATTAAATCTGTAAGCCAAGCCAAATGTAAACTTCTGTCAAGGCAATTACACACAAGTGATGGATCTTCGAATCATGTTTAGGGCAAGTTATGACAATTTTAAGTTTCGAAAACTCCCCTAGATGTCACAACGCTGATTACAAATGACAGCATCTCTAATGAATTGACAAAGGGGCCCAAGCACGCAAAATTGTTGCACGCCAAGACTTTCATTCAAATACAGATGTATGTCCATGTATTTAAACATGTATTCCATGTATTACAAAAAAGAGATGTTTCCTTGGGCAGCTATGGTGGTGTCACCACTTGGATTTTCCCATAGAACAACACTCCGTATGGGCGACATGTGACACTGTGCACCGACATCTGGCATCTGCATGGGTACGACTGACCTGCTTTCATGTTATTTCGGTTTTTAACGTGGAAAAACGGTCACATGTCCTACTGTGCGCATAGCAAATTTCTCGTGTATAATATGTGTGTAAAACAAACAGGAAAAGTCACTTGGCTTGGCAAATTTTCATAAAAATATACGACAACACTTGCACACACACACACACAGACACTCTTGTACGCATATGCACATGCACACATACTTTAAAAAATTATCATGTGGAGTTGTTTGCAGAGACACACACACACACACACTGGAAATATGTCCATGTGTGTTTCATATTTCGGTGGCGTTGGTTGGTGGCCTGGCTCTTCTTCTTCCTCTTGCAACACAAAATAACCTCAAAATGAATTGAGGAAGCGAACAAAAAAAAAAGAAGCGAAAAGCAGAGACTACAACCGCACTGATTGTGTAAATAAATGTTAAGTTGTTGTTTCTTGTGCTGCCGTTGCTGCTGCTTCTCTGTCAACGGAAGTGAATTTGCAAAAATTCTGGTTTTCGACATTCGCTTTTTTCCGTCTTCTTCTTCTCCTTCTTCTTGTTGTTGTTCATTCACACAGTACATTACATCCATACACATTTGGTTTATGTTTTATTAGCCGTTAACGCAACAAAAAGACTTTTAAATAACAACATTATTTAGATGGAGCGAGACGCCAAAAAAAAAAAGTTGTTTTACATTAGTTTAGTTTCGCATTTGGCTTTAATCTTAACCAACACCGGATATATATATGTGTATGTATGTGTGTGTGTGTGTGTGTTTGTCCCCAAATTAAACCCAAGTACATGTATATGTAGTCATGTGTGCCTTATTTACAAACGGTGGCCAATATGAAACTTCGTCATGACAAAATAGAAGAAAGAAACAACACACACACACACACAGACCACAACTTGCAGATTCTAGAACAAAATTCCTTTTGTCAAACGAATACAACAAACACATATGAATAATGTTATACATACGTATGTACATAATATAATATGTATGTATGTATGTGGTTATATGCATGTGTCAGTATGTATGCTTATGATGTGTGTGTACATTGACGACATTGTTGTAACTACAGGTCAGTAGAATTCTATTCATGTCCGATTTTTGTTCTTGTTGTCTGTTTAAGCTCCCCTGCTGGCAGCAGGGTATTTAAAGTTTGTCACACAGTTGGCCACCAACAGAAGATCGTCAACCAACAAGGCACTTTCTCTGCGGCGAAAGTGGTCGTAGAGACGATGCAAGGAATGATTTAATTGATTCAATTACATGTGTGTGTTCACAATTTTGTTTCCACAACAATTACGAGGGTAATTGCAAAAGTCAATTGCCCAAGTAATTGCCCATGTGTTGAAATCATTTTGTGATAGAATTCGACGGAATACACAAACAAGTAATTCTCATTCATATTTATGAGATATGAAGGCTTCCTATGAATGCAATCCACTGTGTTATGGGAAGGAATGTAATTGAATCTGAGAATTTCCCTAATGTTACGAGTGATCAAAGTTATCGGTGAATGTACCTGAAGAGTGCAACATGTGCGCTTCGACCACTCTTTATGTTTCTTGTACTTGTTCTATTTCGTAGTTGTGGTCTTGGTCTTCTTCTTCTTTGTCTTCTTTGGCTTTATTGTGGCTGCGTCTTGCGAAACCGTGTACAAACAGAGCTTAAGTTAATTATTGGATTAACATTTATTCGTTTTTTATAACCAATAGAGACACAGATACACAGCATTTGCCTTGCTGCCCTCCAGCCTCCCTCCCCAATGCCCCAATGGACACCCGAGTGGGTAGCCCAGTGTGGCTCTGTGTGTGTGCTGGCTGTTCAATCGACTTGTCGTTGCGACATTGTACGCATATTACGACGCTGTTTGTTTGGTTAAGTAGTAATTAAGTTGCATGTCAGTCACTTGCTTGCCTCATGCGGCCGGGATGTAGCGCAGCCCAAGAAAACCCATGGCAAATGCAAGACACTGACCACAAAGTACTCGTTTCGTCAGTCTGTCCAATCCAATCCATTGGCCCGTCCGTCCGTTTGTCTATGTGGCCAGCAAACAAACAACGTGTTGCTATTTTCATACGCAAAACACACCTCGCAGATAAAAATTCTTTAATTAATGTCGATTTTCTTTTTCATGCCGATTTCGCCTTTGCCATTTTTTTTTCTTTTTTTTGTTGCCTTTTTTTTGCTGTTATCACATCAGCATTTATTTATTCAAGTCATTTTCCTTCCACTTGCTTCAATATACATAGCCTACACACACACACGCACGCACATAGCTGTGTACATATGTATGTAAGTCTATCCGTCCATAGATCCATTAAAGTTATGCATACACATGTTACCAGACATTCGCTGTCGCTTCTTTCCTTCATTCTGGTTTTTTTCTGTTTGTTTGCCATTTTTCTTTTCGATTTGCCTGTACATATGCATGTATGCGAATTATACAGATGTGTGTGTCTGTGTGTGTGTGTGTTATGACCTTAGTTACACGTGTAGTTTGCTTTGTGTCTCCTGAGATACATAATTAGCTGCGAGTATATTTACAGGATATTAAATGACCCCTTTCTGAAGTCCTCTGCCTCATACGCAGAATCACATTAAATGGAGATTTATTTCTTGTGTCCATTGTTTTATTATGCCTTCTGGATGTGGATTTACATGAAATTGCTGCAGATTCCATTACAGTCTTCAAGGAATCATTAGATAAATATTCTGGGAACCACACTACGGATGATCTGATCGATTTGCGTTTCGTTTAATTCAGGTCAGGTTTGGCCAATGCCCATATGGCCATGTTGGAAAGCGATATTTTGGCCAAAGGTCTGATAAAATGACAAACTGATGTCTTAGCCAATTAGACCAAATAGATGATGTCTCTTGATGGGATTTTCTGTTGTTCCACTGTGTCGCATTCATATTTCATTAAAATATTTAATAACACATAACATGCGGCATCGACTTACATACGTACATATTTGTCGTTATACTCTGTGGATGATATTTGATCAACTCTAATATGACCTGCTTTTGATGTGCGATAATGCGCAAACTGTAACGAATTTGAAACTTTAATTGAAACCATTGTCAAAATGTGTGTAATGGTCAATACAATACATTTCATCAGCATTGGAAAAGGGGCCGTAACTGACAACTGTGGGTATTGTAATGAAAATGGGTTAGCTTTAAATACACATGTGTATGTGTTTGGAAATAATTGAAATTGCAATCAGTGTTTACATTAGAAATACTTAATGAACGGAAATTATTCCATCTGAAAGAAAAAAAAATAATGGGATTAAAATGAGTTCATCGTTCTGCAAACATCTCAATCAACTAACCCATGTCACATGGTATCTGCGTAAATTCCTATTGGATTTGGCCATAATCGATTGGGTCATTGAATTGAATGACCTTTGTAATGGCCAGTTCGAGTTGTGCTTCTTTTCCGTTCCGTTCCGTTTTGTTTTTCAGTTCATTTTCAGTTCAATTACAAGCGAAATCAATAAATCATTAATTAACAAATGATATGTATACTGAACGGAAAAAAAAGTCACAACAAATTCACACAGTCGCTTTGCGATACGAGTGTGGCTGTCCGATATTCGAGCATGGTTGGCCATTGTTAGAAGAAAATGAATGAATGGACGCAAGAAATCTAACAACAACAACAACAACAACGACGACGACAACAAGACTCTCAAACAAAGATATAAAGTTCTCAGCATGATAAACACCGATAAAGGTTAACAGGTTTTTCTTGGTTTCTATTATTTGTTGTTGTTGTTGTTGTGGTCGTTTTTACAGCCAACAGAAACAAAAAAAAGCAGTTGTTGTCTTTAGGTCGGGCGCTGATATTATTCAAATGCATATCTACTGGCACGGCAATGGTCGTGGTGGCCGGATTTCATACGTCGAAGTGGGTAAATTTTCATTAGTGCCACCATGTCTGACAGACGACAACCAGCAGTCGACATTCTGAAGCACTTGGTGGCCGGGTCGGATGGGGGAGATGAAATGAAACCACCACCACCATCACCATCACCATCAACCCCGAACTCGAGACAAAATATGTATCTTAACGATAATAGAAATACGTACGTAGGTATTTACCAACGCCAACATTCATCAGAAACAACAGACAAACAAACAATAACAACAACAACAACAATATCAAGTCATAAAATATAATATTAAGAAAATAAACGATTCCGACCAAGTGAGGTGAGTCGGCGAAAGAAGTCTACACGTGGTGCTGCTGAGCCGCTGGTGAAGGAGACGAAGATCTCAAATTGAAATGACTAACCCTAATAAAAAACAACACTTACTCACACACACACAAAAACTCACAAAGTGAACCAAACCAAATATAGTCCATAAAAAAGTATACATTATAAATTATTTAATTAGCTCGCATATACATATGTACGTATATAATTTATGCTGAACATTGTATTTCATTTTCATAAATAATAAGCATAAAATTACGTTTCAACACATTAACAACGACATGCAAATATCAAGGACATGCGAAGCCACAACTGGAGGTACATTTTTGTATTTCTTCGAAATCATCGCTGTCGCTCGCTTGCACATATTCTGAATATTTTATGACTTGGGATGAACCAGACGGCATTTAGAGGCGACGCTTATCGCCCAACTGACACAACGACAATCATGTGCCACGTCATAGTCGAAACCGTTTCAATTCTTGTGCCGCCACGACTTACACCAAAGGCGTTTGCTGGCAAATATGAGGATCGTTTTATAAGTTTAAATATTTCTTTATATCCGTGGTGAGGGCTCAAGAAAGAAATCTCCAAAATTAAAATTAAGTTGAAAAAAAAACTATGGGTTTCATTCATTCACGTTTCATCGTTTTATTAGGGAGTATTTGGGTTCGAAATTTGTAAAATGAATTTGTGTGTTTGAAATGCAATCCAGGCTTTTGAAGAAATTAAAGCAAATTTCGTTTTGCCAAGGTTAAATTCCGTGCACACTGAAGACATTTCCAGTTTTTTTTAACTTCGGCATTCTGTAAACCAATTCTAGATACTCTGGGAAAACATCTCCTGTAACGACTGAAAACAGAACTAAAATTTCAATCTGCAACACCAATTTAAGTGGACGGCCGTGGAGTGGTTCGTAATGTGTGCCACTATCGCCCTGAAGACCCCGAGTTCGAAACCGGGTAAGACCATCAAACATTTTTCAGCGGCTACTTCCAGCTTGTAGGTCCAATTAGTATTGACGGTTGACGTTAGACTCAATATTGTGCGATTAGTTATGACGGTAGACGACGGTAAAACAAAAACAGCTGATCGAAGAGCATTTGTACAATATATAATAAAACAGTCAGACTGCCTTCGTTTATAGGTATATTACTCTAAACTTTAAAATTTCATTTAGAACTTTTAAACAATTTCCGCGCGCAAAGTGTCCAAGTGAAAGCAATAACAATAAACAGCTGATACCGTAATTTTTAGTTGTCTCTCTCTCTAACACATGCAAAATGCAACCCCAACTCAAACAGCTGATCGTCAACCGTCAAGACTAACTGGAGCTTTACGAGTAAGAGAGCAATCTCTAAGCCATGTAAGACTTCTCTAGAAAAGCTTTGGCCGTTCGAAGCAAAGTTTAAAGAGTAGGTCCCGGTCAGTGAGTATACAAATTAATCGAGCACAGGTCACTGATTCGAGAGAAGTTCTCCGTCGGTGCCTTCATGGAATGTTAAGGGAAATAAGTAAGTAACAATTGAAAAAAAACTATTGAGTATGAAATATTTTCCTGCCAATTTTGCCACTTTTTTCCGTAGATTATTTCGAATTTCCCCAAAAACATGCCTGTGTTCTTCGGATTGGAAAATACCAATTACTATTGAGAAAAAGTGTAATTAACATAAAGGCGAGTAATAAAATTAAATAGAAATTCTCGGTTTTTGAAGTCTAATTTCTCTTAGTTGTCTGATGTAACTTGTGTGGGTTTTGAAAACATTACCTGGATCGCCAAGTCGCCCCAGTTGCCCTTGTGGCCATATCCAATGTGTTCACACTCAAATTCCCTTTATTTGAAAAGCCCTTACGCAGAACTATGAATACAAACATTGGTAAATTCATGAATTTTCTCTGTGCACACAAACAGGTTTACACTTTCCAAATAAATCTGGCATCCGCTATTGCTTTGACAGCTGATGACAGCTTACCACCTCTTGAATACGCAGAAAAAGAAAATCAATTGAGCAAATATTTTGCCAAAATCTGTCTGCCGTTGGTCTTGCCCCCCCATAAACAGAACAGGATGCTACGAAAATTCGTCCTGCTCAAAGAAAAACGCTATCAATAAGTTGCAGCAATTGTCAATACAATCAAGAAACAAATAAAAAAAAACAAGCCAACAATATTTATGTATGCCATTAAATTAGGTGAACACACACACACATGCAGACGTTCTTATTTTATTAGATAAATCAAAGCCAATGACATTTTCAGAAAACTATTATAAACACACACTCGCACACACACACACTAAAAACGAGCATGGGTGGATGGGTTTCATATATGCGAATTTCTAGGAAAGATGCAAAAACTACTGCACACTCACGGCCGTGCATATTTTCCACACGAGGTGTCTGATTTTAGCACCACAAAACTGGCAGCAGCAACATCAGCGCCAACCGATTATGATGCTACCAACAAACAAACAAACAGCCCACCCCTTCCACAGACAACCGCCAACCAGAAACCTCCATTCCTACTCAATATGTTTTATTCAAGTTTCTATAACTGCCACCACTCACACTCTTATACACAGATATGTATGTATGTGTGTGCATATATATACATATATGTATATATACAATATCTGAACAGACTGCCTCGTCTCGTCGTATGCATTTCAGCAGTAAAAAATTCAGGCTTTGAACAAAACAAAAAAAAAACAAACAAACAAACAGAAACTTGGAAAAACAAAAAAACAACCAAGCAAGCATCATGACATAACTTTGCCAATTGCATTTTATTGCCAATAATAATGTATAGACAAACGACGACGACGACGACGACAGCAACAACAACAGCAACAACGAGACGAAAGCATAAAACTGAACCCGATAAATGGTTTTAATACTCAGTAGTTGCCATACCAACCAACCAACCAACCGACCAACAACAGCAGCAAACAGCCAACAACATCGATTTGAAAGACCATTATTATGCACTGTGGGGGATTCCGTTTGGAAATCAACAGCATCGTTGTTGTCGAGACAACAACATCTTCATTTCCTTCAACACCGTTGTTCGTTTATTTTCATCTTTGGTTGGATGGTGGATGGGACGAGGGCTGGGCGTACATTCGACTTATGCTTAAATCTATTTGTTCTAAAACTAATATTCTAAGACCGGCAACAACAGCAATTCTACCCGCAGTGTGATTTAAACATAAACACGTTTACAACAAAAATGTACGCATAAATTAATTCCATTAAATTAAATTGTTGTAAAAGGAAATTGTAAACCAACGACCTAATGGGGCCTTACAAGGCTTTTGGAACGTCCCAACGATGTGAAGATTGTCGGTCAACACCTGTTGCAGAGTTGAGCTGGAGTTGTAGAAACGCTCGTAAAGGTCACTGGCAGGTCACTAAAAGCAAAGACAATGCTTGAAGCTTTTTTTTTGAAAATTTCTATTTTTGCCAAGAAATAGAAATAATCAGTGATCTCAATCGCGACTAACAGAAACAAAACTGTATTTTTGGAAAATCGTGAATAAATGTTTGTCTTTAAAGCTTACACTAATATTCCCAAAATCCGTTAAAAATACGAATTTCATTGCATGAAACCATTTTTTTAGATAAGAACAGAAACTGGAAGTGAAACGGAGTTAGAAAAGCCGGTACCTATGAGCATTGTTATGATCAGCGGCTCATAGAATTCCCAGGAATCACAACTTTGCACAATTTAATTGTCTGTGTCCATGAAACGAATTTGTTCGTTCATTGCAAAATATCAAAATTGAAGGCGCAATAAAATGAATATTTTTCGGTATTTCGAGCTTATTCTTTTTGGGATTTTCTTCCATTTGTCCATATCTTACATATATCTCATAACCAGATTTGATGATTTGTAACGAACGAACAAAATCGTTTTATGGAAACAGACAGTTAGAATACTGGTTTTCTAAAATGCCATCCTCAACGTCTACTCATGTTTATAAAACAAATCAACAAAACTTTATAAATAATTGCCAACAACTCCGTTTTAATTGAATTGACCAAAAATTCCTCGTGATACTACAAAATCACCTGCTGCCAACTCTGTTTATTTTATTTAACTCTGTTTTATTTATTTAAATTATTTATTACTTCGAAATAATGGTGATTTTTTGTAAAATTGTTCTGCATTCTACACTGAACCCGTGTTGTTGTGTTCTTTTTGTTAAAAAAAAAGTGTAACCCTGCGAACAGATTCTGAGTTCGTTTGTAAAAGTGTTGCCTGGAATGTGTAAGAAAATGTCGCCCTTTCTGCACTCACTTCAGTCGACGGTGTAAAACAGCTGATGTCTACTGTGATATCCCCTCCAAAGCGTCCAAACCAAAATGTGAGCGCAAACGAAGATGCGACGTATTTTAGGTTGGGTTAAGTTAAAGTGTTCGTTTGTTAGCACAAAAAATGTGACATTTTCAGAGTGTGAATGAAATATATTGAAAATGTTACAACATGTGTGAATAAATATGTATTTAAGTAAGGAATTTAACTATAAGAGAGCTTCTTTTTTACACGCAGGCGAAGCGATAGTCGTGCCGATGCATACGCTCGTCTACGAAAGTTCATATGCAACTTTAATACGTACAAATATTTTAAATTGTGGTATTGAACATTCAATGAATAGTCTTGGTTTGATGAGCGACTTTCGAACAACGATAAGAATTAGAATTAGTAATTCTCAGCGTCCGTTTCCGCCTCTTAAAAGACGGCGACTTTATAAACAGAAGTGGAAATGGCATTGGGTTTAATCGTGAACACAGGCTGAGCGTTTTAAAGAAACTTCTGGTTAAAGTCTCTGTATTCAGAAAAATTTCAAAAACCCTTGTTAAGAAGTAATTGTGAGTATTGCTTTTGTATTATCATATATTTTTCTTACGAAAGGTTTTTTCAAATTTTAATGAATAGGGGGATGGGGGAATAACATTAGGCAGGAGTTTTTCTTTGATCCCCTCGGCCTGCGTTCTCGATTAAAACCAATGCCTTTTGCATTTTTTTTTTTAAATGAGTCGCTGCTTCTCTCATTAGATTATCGCAACTCTGTTTATAAAATCTCAAAACGAAATACTTTTTCTGTCAATACATTCGCTGTCTGGAACTACAATATACGATTTTTAACTGAAGTACAATACAAGAAGTGTCAAACATTCTGCGGAAAAATGCGCTCAGACCCTTAAGAAATTTGTAGATATTCAAAATTGTTCCATGAACTTCACAATGTCTCTGGCGAATTGTCACACCCACACACATACACACACACATGTGCGACTGACTAAACTTAACCAACGGCTACTGGACATTTACTGAATATTTACTATTAAAATAGTTTTGCTTTGCCAAAGCCACACAATCGGTGAGTCTGTTTGAAGTGCACGTACGTACGTACGTTTGTATGTCAGTTGTCATGGCATAGCCCAAGAGAATCTTCAAATCCTTTAACTGTTCAAAGAACATGGAATAACAACAACAACAAAAAACCCGAAATAAATGTGTCACATGACCAACATGTGTTTAAGGCAACTGCAATTTACGGAGTTCTGATGCCACCCCTGCCACTAACTATTCGGACATGTTTGGTAAGTATGTCTGTGTCAGTCTATTAAAATACCGACAGTATTTTATAATAATGTTAAAAAAAAGTAATTCGGCATTTAAATACAACACGGAATGTATTTGGAAAAACAATTTAATTGTTGGACAACTTTTATACATGTGGTTTCTAAATATGTCCAAGAACAAAATAATAATTGGCAAATGTTTAAAATCATTTTAAAATTGTTTTACAAAAAAAGCAACAGGACACACATTAACGACAGTCTTCACTGTCTTAAGTGAGTTCTGTGGCTTTGTAATCATGTATGTTGAATTTTTGTCGTCACTCATCGGATATGAATTTAACCACATGCGGAGATTACACCCATTTAAGAATATTTTTATTTCAACAATATTTGGAATATCTGCAGCCCATTGTGCAGTCTATGAAATGCCAGCTTTTTTTTATAGGAGGCAGTAACAACGACAACACCAGCAACTGAATTATTAAATACACATAACAGAAAACAGTGGAAAACGGTAAATATTGAGACAGCAACAACAACAAAAAAGTAGAAAAAAATCATTCTCTGGCATACAAAGTGCAAAATATTTCTGTGCAATGCAAATGTGTCGCGCCGCAGCGATGAAACACCAAATGTGGCAGCAACATACTCTTTACACACACTCACACGCCGATAAAAATGTCATGAACCCTTGTTAGGAGATTGGTTTTTTTTCTTTGTGTCCGGGGGGGGGGGGGAGGGCGGGAAGGGACTCGTATGTTTTGGTTTCAAATTTAAATACTCAAAATCAAAAAACAAATATTTGTTTACATGATTTCTGAAAAAACACAAAAACAATATCGCACGTACAGTGAAATCTCCCCAAAGTGAACAGACACCAACAGGGAAATTTCTTATCCGCAGGGGAATGGAAATTAAATATAAAAAATATATTTGTTTTTTCTTTTGAGATTCTGATAATTTCGGCACGATTGAATGTGAAAAATCAAAAATTTCCTTTCATAAAAATCATAATTTCAGGAAACAGCAGTACAAGAATTTGAAAACAAATTGAACGCATTTTAACTCATTTAATAAGCAGTAATTGTAACTAATTAATTTTAGAATAACAAATGTGTGAATGGTGTTGTTTTTTTTTTGTTCAAGAAAAATGTAAAAAATTGTGTTCAGCATGAATGAGAAACACATTTGATAATTTGCTGAAATAGGTTTCGTATTTCATTATTTTCCAAAGTGGACCCGAACATGTGTTTCCAATGTGGTCGTTCCAAGTGAAATACTGGTCATCAAGTAGAACTAACAATTTCCACTTTCAGTTTGGTAAATTTGGAAATACAAGTATCCTCCATACGTTAAGCAGTCTTATTGAAGAAACTGAATTAAAATTAGTAATTCATTTTGAATCACAAAATCTTAAGAATCGGAATATCTTTATTATTGCGCGTCAAGCTAGTTTTAGTTTTTCAATGGTTTAGCTCTCCCCCAAACCTAGGGTAGGGAAAATGCCAAGATCTTCGTTGCTTCCCAAAAGAATTATAATTTTTTCAAACTCCAAGGGAGAATTGTGAACATGTTACACCAATTCATCTAATAGAAGTTCCTATTTCAAATGGAAATAATTTCCTGCAATTCCATAGATTCCAAATTACATTTTCTTATTCTAATAAAACGTTGTCTTTTTTTCGAAATATTTTTCCTCTGAAACAGAATTTTATTCTGTTCGAATTAAACTTTCGTATTCTACTAAAACATTGTCTTTTTTTCGAAATATTTCCCATCTGAACCAGAATTGTATTTTGTCCCAGCCCATTGTAAATCAACCAAATTTGTTTCAATCAATGTTTCCCCTCGCCCAGTGCCCCCTTCGCAGGGAGGAGAGAGGTTCCCACTGTACATGTCGGGGTAACAGGTTGTGTCAATATACACAACAACGTACCCGTACGTGTTTATTTTCGCCGGTTTCCCTTCTTACGTTTCTGTTAAGTTGGCTTAAACCGCATTTTTTAAATTAAATTTTATATGAAAAATTACTTTATAATAAAGACAAATGTAAGTACACATTTGTATGGGCAGAGGTATGTTGCTGCCCTCCCCTCTGCTTAGAGACGGCGATGTGGCTGCAAGAAGTCAGAGACACGGACGACCCTCATAGCCAACGACGGGTTCGTAAACGTAGTTTGGAAACGTAAAAGGTCATAATTTTATACAAATTAATGCGTTTTTGTTACTTAGACAAAACTCAAGTAAACGACAGCAACGACGACGAAAAAGAAGAAGCTTCTTCATTGGTTAGTGGTGCGGCGGCTGTGGCTGCTGTTATTGCCAACAAAGAATAATGACAATATAATGGCTTAAAGCAGCAGCAACAACATGGAGGCACCACATGCATCAGGCGGTGTCGGTGGCGGCGGCGACAAACAGACCAACATTTACCACTTCTTAAACGTGCGAGTGTATGTGGGAATGTGTGTGTGTGTGTGTCTGTGTCGGTTAAAGCCAAGGTGTCGTTCATTGCAGCAAAATATCACAACAATAGGACGAGAGACCAGACCAGACCAGACGCCAGACCTGCAATTTTTACTTGTGTTCGCCAAACTTTTGACTCGGTTTAGTGCACTGGGTTTCATCTGTCCTCCGTCCGTCTGTTGTTCGTTTGTATGTATGTTCGTATGTGTGTGTACGACTTAAGTAATAGTGTATGTTATGACTTACCCGCAAGCAACGTAAATGTCAAAGTTATCCGAAAATGTGTTAACGGCAGATGCATCTTGTGGCATTAAATGTTGCAAGCTGCTAGCAACCAAATGAACAACGGACGACGAAGTCAACCACAATAAGCGAAGCTCAACACACGAACGAATGTCTTCTTATTTTGTTTAGCCAAGACAGACGACAACAAACAAATGAAGGAGCTCAAGCTGGCGCTGCTGGCTGCTGGTGTTCTGTCCTGTACGGCGAAGACGACGGATTGTTGATGAATGCGTTGAAAACGAGTTTATTCCTTGGCCGTCACAAAAAAAAACCAAGCACTTTCAATTATGGCCAAAACCAGGGGTTCGTTCTTCTTGCTTGTATGCTATTGTTTTGTTTTTGATTTTCTGTTGTGGTTTCTGTTTTTTTTTTTCTTTTCGGAGTTTTGTTCTTTTATGAAAACACTGGGGCACTTTGATTGTTGATTGTTATTAATTTTACTGTTGCTGTTGATTTTTTTATATTTCTGTTTATTGCCACAATTTGTTATGGAAATTTCATTCATTCAGTTTTCTTTTGTATTGAATAGAATTTTGTGTTATTTTTTTTGTTGGGGTTTTGACGAGATGTAACGGCTCAATCACGCTCGTTTGGACGAGAAGGAAACACCAACGTAAACTTGTATTGAACGTTCACAACCGCCTTCATTCATTCATTGATGAATTCATAGATTACTTTGTTGTTTTTTTTTTGGTTGTTTTGTTTTCGTTTATTTTCTTTTCTTTTATTTAACGCACAAATTATGTATTATTCTTCGAGACGAAAAAAATCATCAAACACTTGTCTTTCTGGCTATTAACTAACCCACGTAAATACGCTTAAATGTATAACGCTGCTGAGCTTGGCTGAAATGCCCATTAATTCCACCAGCCATTCATATTCAAAAATGTTAGAGGTGAACACTTGTCTTGTAACGCACACCAACACAATCGTAGCGCGCTCTACGGAAATACAACACAAAACCGGTGTTGCTCACTCGCGAGTAAAAGAATACAAAATAAGAAGAATCGAAACCGTTGTTTAAAGTAAACTTAATGGTTTAGGTGGTGGCGGTGGTGGTATTTCTGAACTGTGCGCTTCAATCCAAAAGGCAACATAGCCTGTTCGTAGTTAAAACTCAACTGACGGGAGTTGAAGTTTGTCCAACAGAGCCGGAGTTCGGCAAACAAAACCGACAACCGTCCACAGCGCACACTTACAACTTCTTTCTGGTTATACACACACGCACGCACGCACACACACACACACAACTTCTTACACGAGGTCTGATGGCGTCGAGAGATGCAGTTCTTGGCTTCTACGTTGTACCGTCCGTCCCCCTCAACAAATGTATGCATCCGTTCGTTCGTTCGTTGATTCACAACAATCCACAATTCTCCGTTGAGTGTGTGCTGAACGTTCGAGGCGTCTTTGGCGTTTGATGCTTTCGTTACCCCCGTCGATTGCAACACAGCATAAATGTTGAATGGGTTTCATGTGCTGAGGTTGTGTTTATGTTGGATGCTTGTGTATCCTTAAGATACATGACGCTCACGGTTTACCAAGCAACTCAAACCCGCAAGAGTTGAAATGGGCTTGCAGGTTCGGTGGCAACTCAAACATAACATCTTTGCTCAAGTCGCAAGTAGAGATACAAATTCCGGCATGGACGTGTTGTTCAACGGAAAACCGTCACAACTGTTGGGTTGATGCTGGGTTCGAGCTGAGCTTGGGCGTTGTAAGAGTGTGCAAAGCAAATGTCGCAGAGATGTTTCTCTTTTTCTCGAAGGGAGAACTTCGAATTTAAGATAGATTTTTTCAAACATATTCAGCCAATACGAAATGGTGTAACTCTCTCGAATCTCCGTAACCGCAAACCAAATCAAAGGCAGTCATGCTCTATAACATTTACTAAGAGAGTTGTTTCAACTGTTCAAACTGGAGAGAGAAACATTTAAATAACTTTGATTCACCCCAGAGACCTAAAGCAAAGACAAGTTCGAAGATTTCACAAACAACTCTAACATCAGCCATCAACATCAGCCTAAACGCCAACTGTATGTTGTGAATACAAGTGTACGAATTTAGCAACTTTAACTTTAATTTACGAACTATTCGGCCAAGTTAAGCCAGAGCTCCCCAAAGCATAATTTTCACAAACAACATCAAATATGAGTTCATATTCAAATAGAAAACTTTCTCAGCTTCTGTGTACCGAAATTAATAAATAAAGTGGCAAAACAACTGCAACATTCACTTGGACAATGACTGGTTAGAATAATTCGTTAAATCTGGTCATCGCCGTTAAGCCGACCGACTGAAATTAAAAGGAAAACAACACTCAAGCGGAAAGGACTTTGCATGCGATGAGTTTAGTAGAATGTGTATCCGTCCGTTTCCGCCGTGAGTTGTATTCAATTTTCATCTTTCAAAGTACAAGAATTGCATTATTGATCACGTACTCACGCCACGGCAGTAATCTTGACAATAGTTTAAAATTCACACACACACACACACACATGCCCATTCATGCCTACGATAACAATGGGAAATACTGAATGTGTCAAATGATGATATTCTTGTGGGAAATTTCACTTTTGCACAGGTAATCAAGCACCAGAAGTCATCAGATTTCGATTTTAACGAATGAAATTAAAAACAAAACAAACGAAAAACTTTCTGTACAATTTTGAAAAGAGAAAACGGTTGGTTGTTTCATATTAAATGATCGGATTTTTATTTCATAATAAAGAGAAAGGTATGCCGTTAATAATGAAAAACAACTTTAGCCAAATAGCCACCACTACAACGCTTACAGGACCATATCCTTTTTATAAAATTTTCCCTAACCAAATCGCAAAGTGGTTGCCCTATGTCCTCGATAGCCTCACGAATTCTACCTTTGAGGTCTTGAATCGACACTGGGCTGTTGGCGTAGATCTTATCTTTCACTGTTCTGTTAAATCTGTTAAATCACAAGATCTCGTGGCAAATTCTGATCACCTTTTCGAGAGATAACACGGTCCGGAAACTTTTCCCGTAAAAGAGCAATGGTTTCGTTGCTTGTGTGGCGGGTAGCGGCGTGGCCCGCCGTCTTGTTGAAAGTAAACGTTGCCCAAACCCGACGTTGTTGATGATCGATCGGCTTGAGTTCTTGTGTTAACTGAACCCTTCTGTCCCTATCATTTGTAGCGATCAGACGTGATTTTTAGTGCTCTTTTTAAACGCGATTTTTTGGTGGTAAAAACCTAAGTTCTCACTTGGATTTTTAGATTAATCGAAAGTGCGTGATTTGGTGATCATTTTGATACCATTAGTTTGCTGAGAAGTGAAGTGGTTGCGGAGAAATTAGTGTTTTAATTTTTGATAAATTATCACTAATTTCTTTGTGTTGTGTTGTGTTGTGTTAATACACCGTAGCACGTGTATTAACATAAACAAAGTGGTGTATAATCCCACCTTGAGGTGAGTTGGATTATTTTAACTGCCTAAAAGTCGGCAAGGCTTTTTATTTATTTTATTGAACGTTGTGACTTGACTGATTTTGGGGATTTCGAGTAACGACTGGTGAATTTGAGTTGATGATGGCGCCACCGGCTGGTGGCAAACGTGGAAAGGCGGGAAAGGTGACGCCGAAGGGAGATGCGTCGGACGCGACGTCGACAGCGACGGCGTACGACGTTGCACTGAAGCCGCAGAGGAGAATCAGACACTCTGATTCGGAGAGCTCTGCTGACGTAGGTGTTGTTGACGACGACAGCAAGCGCTTCAAGCCGGGGTCGCCCAAGGCGAAGCGGGATGCTGGTGTGGATGCTGGCGCCAGCACCTCGGCGTCGATTATTGCTGCTGCTGTTGCTGTTTCTGCTGCTGCTACCCCCGTTGATGTTGCTGCCGCCTCAGCTGTATCCGGTATGGATATAGCAACAGAGGACGGCATGAGTGATGAGGTCCGGAGGAGCAGGGCGCGCAGAAGAAGGCCTGCTGGCACAAGCACTGGTGCTGGTGCTTCTGTTGCAGAGTCGGTGACAGTCAGAAAGTTGAAGGAGGTCACCAGCAGTTTAATGGAGGTGGCTTTTAGTAGCGACGTTGTCCCGCTAAGCTTCTCCAGGGCCGTCTTAGAGCATGCTGGGCGATACGAGGAGCTCCTCATGCGTCTGCTCATGGAGAATGAGCGGCTGAAGGGGCGTTTGGACTCGGTGTCTGCTGCTGGTGTGAGTAATGCTGGTGTGAGGAATGTGGCCACAACTGCTGTTATGCGACCACCTCCTGTGCCTGTGGCTGTCCCCAAGCCAGTAGAGACGTGGTCAGTGGTGGTGAAGGGGAAAGGCGTTTCGACGTCAAAGGAGGTGGTAGAGAAAGTGGTGAAGGAGGTGGGCCCAACTATGGGTGTGCGGGTGCATGCCTTGCGGCCGATGAGGGATGGTGGTGCTGTTATACGCACCCCATCGGTTGCAGAACGCCAGAAGCTGGTGACCAACCCCAAGTTTGGTGAGGTTGGATTAGAGGTCTCAGTGAATGAGAAGTTGGGCCCACGAGTGGTGGTGCAGCGTGTCTGCATGGAGATCTCGCCGGATGAATTTATGGAAGAATTGTATGAGAAAAATCTCAAGGCTCATATGTCCATGGAGGAATATGGCAGAAAAGTCCGCCTGATGACCAGCCCCTGGAAGGCTGGCGATGGCAAATTGAATATTGTATTGGAGTGCACACCGAAGGTAATGGACCTGCTGGTTGAGAGCGGAATATACGCTAAATGGTTCCGTTTTACGGTGAGGGCACAAGATGCGGTAGCTACATGCTACCGGTGCCTTGGGTTTGACCATCGTGTCCGCGATTGCAGGATGCAAGACGATGTGTGCCGTCGGTGTGGCTCAACTGGCCACTATGCAGGGCGTTGCCCAAATGAGTTGAGGTGTCGCAATTGCGCCTTCAAAGGTCATCAGGCGGACCATATGATGCTCTCGCAGGCGTGTCCAATTTACGCTGCGATGACTGCTAGGGCGAATGCACGCCATTAAGTATGGAGTTAAAAATACTCCAAATGAATTGTCAGCGTGGTTTTAGTGTTATGTGTGAGTTTGGGCAGGCAATGCGGCATCAGGGGGCGTCCTTTGCGCTTTTACAGGAGCCATATTCTACGAGCGGTTGTGTCAGGGGACTACCGGGGGGTATGCGAGTTTTTACTGACGAGGGGATGAACTCAGCTATAGTGGTGGATGACAGTGACATAGACTGTACAGTACTTAGCACGAGCCAATGGGGGGTCTGCATCGCGGCAGAAGGGCGGTTTGGGAGGATACTCTTGGCAAGTATCTATTGTAGGTTTAGTGCTCCACTGGAGCCGTATATTGTGTACATGGATACGGTATTACTCCTTGCGAGTAATAATCCGATTATCCTTGGTTTAGACGCTAACGCATGCTCTCGTATGTGGTTCAGCAAGATGCCCAGGAATGCACCTGGCCATCAGAACTATATACGAGGAGTTATGCTACGTGATTGGCTGGTCACAAAGTGTCTCATTGTTCTCAATGAGCCGAGTGATCTGTACACGTTTGACGGTCCAGTGGGTACTAGTGACATTGACGTGACAGTCGCAAATGGGGCGGCAATGACGGCTTTTGACACTAGGTGGAGGGTGTGTGACAATTGGGGGATAAGTGATCATAATCCGATTGAGATTATGGTCACTTATCGCAGACGTACAGGGAGTACCGAATTACCGCGACAATGGCGGCTGCGCGACGTGAACTGGGACATTTACGCGGACACGATTAGGGCGACTGCTGCAGTGGAGTCACTAGATGACTTTAGGTTACGTACGGTAGATGACATGGTTAGCAAAATTGACCAGTGGATGTGCTCGGTCAATGATGCACTGCTTGGTCGAGCTCGCAAGGCTCGGCCAAGTAGGGTCAAATGGTGGACTAGGGAGTTAGATCGGATGCGGAGGACCGTCAGGCGGCTGCGGAAGCAATTCCAAAGGGCCAGGCGGAACGAAGCGGAAGATCTACCTCAGCGTAGAGTCGCCTTTTTGACTAGCCAAAGGACGTACAAGGACATGCTTGTTAGGGTAAAAGAGGACGAATGGAGGAGTTTCGTACGACGAAATCGAGATGACCCCTGGGGTAAGGTTTACCGTATCTGCAGGGGTAGGAATAGGGCGACTGACCTGGCATCTCTTCAGGTTGATGGCATTACGCTGTCCTCCTGGAGGGAATGTGTCGACGGACTTCTGGGGGCTTTCTTTCCAGATGCGGACCCGGTCATGCGGACCCCACCTGTGTGGGAGATGGATGACCCTCCGTCTCTGGAAAGAACGGAAGTTGGGGACAGTGTCTATCATGTCAGGTGTAGAAAGGCTCCAGGTCTTGATGGTATGTCTGGAGAGATGTGTAAAAGCATCTGGAAGGGCATACCTGATTATCTGGAGACAGTCTTTGCGAAGTGCATTAGCGATGGCTATTTCCCGGAAGTTTGGAAATGTGCTCGCATTGTTGTTCTTCTGAAGTCACCCGAGAGAGTTAGGAGCAATCCTCGCTCTTATCGGGGGATCAGCCTCCTTCCAGCATTTGCAAAAGTGCTGGAAAGGATCATGGTTGATCGACTGAAGGAGAGCAACAGTGAGGGCTTATCTGAATTTCAGTTCGCCTTCAGAAAAGGCAGAAGCGTGGAAGATGCTTGGCTGCACGTTCGTCATACTGTTGCAGAGGCGACCTCCAAATATGTCCTAGGCATATTTGTAGACTTCAAGGGTGCGTTTGACTACCTCTCGTGGGACGTAGTCCTTGAGAGGCTGCGTCAGGTGGGTTGTCGAGAGGTAAAACTCTGGGCAAGCTACTTCAGCGGTAGAAAGGCTTGTGTGGTGGGCGCAAGTGGCACAGTATGGAAGGACGTCACACGTGGTTGTCCGCAGGGGTCTGTGCTAGGTCCATGTATATGGAACCTAATGATGGATCCTCTGTTGAGACAGCTCAGCCGTTCATACAAGGTGTGTGCGTATGCGGATGACTTGCTCATCCTAGTCGAAGGGCAGTCTCGTGCTGTTCTTGAGGCTCAGGGTGAGTCCGTCATGCGTGACGTAGTTGCGTGGGGCGCGCGTGTCGGTGTAGGAGTGGCCATGGACAAGTGTGCGACAATGCTGCTCAAGGGCAGATTGTCACATGCTCGTCCACCACTTATACGCTGTGGCGACTTTAGTCTCCAGTATGCGACCGAGGTCAAATACTTGGGAATAAAGATGGGTGAGCGTATGAACTTTTTAGTTCATCTCACCTACGTCCGGGATAAGCTTTCTGCTGTTGTTTGCACAGTCAGACGCATTCTTCGGAGTGGCTGGGGACTTGGCAGGCGGGCTGTCCGTACCATATACGGTGGGCTATTCGTTGCTTGCGCAGCGTATGGTGCTCCGGTATGGTACGAAACAGTCATGTCTGTTGCAGGAAAAAAGAACGTCCTTTCATGTCAGAGAGTCGCTTTGCTGGCGTGTATGCCAGTATGCAGGACAGTATCGACGGATGCTTTGCAGGTTTTGCTAGGCGTGCCACCTCTTGACCTTGAAGTAATACGTCGAGGTATTGCTTTCAAGGTCAAAAAGGGGCTAAGGCTTTCCGCGGCAGACTGGATTTCTGCATCTGATGTGGTAGATAGGGAGTGTAGGGAGAGCATGGCACTACTCGACGAGTGCCTTGTCTCGAGGTGGAGGACGAGATGGACGAACAGCGACAATGGGCGGGTAACGTATGAGTTCATACGTGACACGGACTTCGTACGGGGGCGGCCAGACTTCGGCTTCGGTCTAAGTCTGGGATTTTTACTGACGGGGCATGGCTCGCTCAATGCATTTTTGCATCAGAGGGGCCTGTCCGACACTCCGGACTGCAGGTGTGGTGGGGGACTTGAGGACTGGAGGCATGTACTGACTACATGTCTCCTTTACCAAGACATTAGGGATTTAGTAGGGATGGGTATTACCCAGACGGGGGCAGGGGGGTATGATTGTAGTAGGGCTTTAGAGGACGATCGGACATTTGGGAGGTTGGGGCAATTTGCCCGAGGGGTTTTTAGTAGGAGGCGACTTAGGGAGACGTAGTGGAGGTAGTTGTCTGGCACATGCCGTGTCGTAGACCTGGTGCCGTAGAATCGCCGCCAAACTAGTGAAGTCCGTTGTTTTGTTTAATGTTTTATGTTGTCCGTCTGACCAACGAATAGCCCGTGAGGGCTAATGGATAATGTTAGTGCCATTTCATGGCATGGAGCGTACGTTGGTGGCCACCAGTCCAGAACTATTTGGAGTTCAACTGGTAGTAGTCTTGACTACGAAGTCTGACCGGAGACTTTCTGGTACCACGGGAGTCAGGAGCCCCTGGACTTTGTCCAGCCTGACTTTTGGTGCGGCCCCTCGGGGAGTATCGTGGTGGCTGTGGTTTAGACCCAAATCGCGGGGAGAGCTCTAGCTCGATGTGGAGTTGCATTGTTTTCAACCGGGCGCCGGGACCCATAGACCGGTAGGAGTGTTAGATAGGCTCCGCCCCTAACCAAGGGGGATCCCATGCCAAATACATGGTTTTTCGAATTGGTACTCATGTACAGCTGTGCTGCATATGGGGGCGTTGGTAGACGCATTGTATTTCACCCGGTGCTAAGACCACCGTGAGTTTAGGCCAACGTGGCAGGTACTCACGTTAAACACGGCGACTCTGTTAACTGAAGTTTATAATCCTTAAGACTCAAGTCTTTATGCAAAAAAAAACAGACATTTAAAAAAAGTCAGCATTCTTCGGAGTTTCTCAAAATTACATATTTTGGGGCCTAGTGTACTATTTGGACGAAATAGTCAATGTTCATATGCTGGCAACACTTGCAGTCAACGTATTCCCGGTCGCTGTCCAACCACTGGTTTTAGAATTCTATTAATTATTTTCAAGTTATGTTGTTGGCAGAAATCGAAATGGTACTTTATTCCTGAATGATAGGAAGAAAACACTGTAAGACTAATTGCAGACCGAATTATGACCTGATTAGAGACAAAAATCAGTTTTTAGCTCTTACTTTGGAAATAATTTTGTTAACTCACCCATAAATTCTGTGAACTAAATTGATCATTGATGGGTTTCCTTGCTCTGAAATAAAGCTTTTAGTACACTGATACCTTTTCACTTCAGAAACATGTGCTTTTAAGTTGAAAAGCCAGACTTCAGAAGAGATATTTGTCGATTTATATGTGTACTCATTTGGGGCTCGGAAACCCCATGAGTTATTTTTGATGGTGCGATTTATGGTTGGATTAGGTTGGATCAACAATTACAGTGAATGGATTGCGCTATCGAGAGATAATTAATGATTTTTTATGGTCGTCATCCAGCTTCGAAAAATCATTGATTTGGACAAGGTTTACTTTCAACAAGTCGGCTCTACGTGTCACACAAGCAACGAAACCATTGACCTTTTACGGGAAAAGTTTCTCATAATTAGCCACCGAGATAATGTAATTTAACAACTTGCGTCCTCTTCCTATGGGGCCACGTGAAAGATAAGGACTACGCCAACAGCCCAGCGTCGATTCAAGACCTCAAAGATAGAAGTCGTGAAGCTATCGAGCAAAAACAACTCAAACAATAATTCCCACTAATAAGTAACGCCCATTGAATTAAGCAAAAGGAGTCACCAGCAAGAAACCAGAAGTCAATGTCTTTAAAGTAATAGTGGATTTAGTGTTTTTTTTATTTTGAGACAATAACAATTATTTATGGACACAAAATTAAAGCGAAAATCCAGGAAGTCTTCTTTGCCAGCTGCCTTTGTTGGATATGCCTGAAACTCTGCCGAAAGCCACTTGAAAACAATAATATAAGAGCGCGTGGCCGATGTTGGGACATGACTAGGGAGAACAAGCTGTATGCTTTGCTGAACATAACGGTTTTTATTCACCTGTTGGACAGTCCCGAGGAGGGGTGATCACCCAAAATTCCGAAGAAAGCATTTCATCAGAATACAAAAACCTAAAGTATCTTCTTTTCAACTTTAAGTAGAATATTTTCCTTAACCGGTAGGCAAGTTGTTAGCATGCTTGTGGGTTCGATTCATATCAAAAGCTTCGGTCTGTCGCTGCAAAAATCTAGCCATGTGCCACCCGGTTTATCATTCGACCCAAAAGTTAGATTACAAATTTACTTGGTATTGTAATATATTTTAAATAAAATAAAAAATATTTTCCTTTTGTAAAACAAACATTTCAAATGTATACTGTCCTCCTAAGAAAGAAGGTCACGTCTCCATTTTGGTAGTTTTGAGACATTAGCTTTTGTGTTTCCAAAAAAAAAAAAATTAAGGCGCGTAAAATTATTTTTTTTTTCAAGAATTTCAAAAAAATGTATGCTAACACACGTACAGTAGAATTATATATAGGGTTATCCATTTCGTGGTTTCAAAAGTATAGGGTTGGAATTCGACATCTGTCAAACTAAGTTGTCAAACCGATTTTTTTATCACACAACGAGTAAAAATTATTGATACCTACTACAAAAAAGGGGATTCTGGCACAGTCACATATCGTGCTTTAAGAGGAGATTATGGTTTATGGTTATGAAGCACATTTTTCACTCAGTGAGTATGTTAACAAACACAATTGTCGTATTTGGGGTTCTGGGAATCCTGAAGTAATTGAAGAGAGACCATTACATCCACACAAAGTCAGTATTTGGTGCGTTCTTTGGTCCGAAGGTGTGATTGGACCTTACTTCTTCGAAAACGACGAGAGAACGACTGTCACCGTCAATTCAAAGCGTTATGGTCGTATGATAACCGACTTTTTTTTTGCCTGCTATTAAAGACTTGGAGAATAGGTGGTTTCAACAACAGGGTACCACATGCAACACAAATCGAGCGAATATGGCTTTATAGCAAGAGACATTTCCTGGCCGCGTAATTTCTCGTCGTGGGGCTACGCGAACGACCGTGTTTATGCAGATAAACATTTCTCTTCAAGTTATGGCCAAAATTACCTCAAAAGAATCAATGCTGGCAACACTTCTCGTGGTGGTCATTTAAATGATGTAGTGTTTCACACATAATGTCAACGTTCAAACTTTATAATAAAAAAGAAATATCATGAAAAAAAATAGTTTATACGTGTTTTTTTTTACGTTTACTTTTAAAAAGCAAAATGGATAACCCTTTATAATAAAGATAAATACAGTTTCAACATACAGTTGAAAATACTGGACACACAAGTCAGAATCTCATTTATAGTTCAGAGCCAGAGCCTTATCACAATTTGGAAAATTTTGCTCTTGTGACTTTCTTTCTTAGCACGGTAGGAAAAATATACTTTTCTTGTATCTGCAGCGAATTAAATATGAGTCAAACTTTAAGGTTTTTTTTTTAAATTGTCAATCACTTCGGAATGGTAAAAAGCGTTGTTCTATAGTCAATGCCAGCGCCATTTAAGGCCATTATCGATATGCATATGTTCATTTGTTAAATTTCACCATCACATGTACATTTGATGTTGTGATCAAGGCTATGGAGTTGAGCCAAAATTTTTCGACTCCGGTTGGAGCATTTTTAAATAGCTCGACTCCGACTTCAATTGTTCAATTTAAAAATTTTGAAAAATGTATATCCGTCCACACTCAGCTTTGTTTGTATCTTAAACATAAAGACGTTCATACAATCGAAAGTATTTCAAATTTTAAAAAATATTAACAGATTAATTTGTTTTCAATACATTCAATTCAATGGAAATAAATAAAATTCAAAGTCGGAGTCGAGCAAATTTTGGACCTAATGGTCTGTTCATGAAACTTTCTTTAGTGTGGGGCGAAGGATTGTTAGCCGAACAATTAGGTTTTTAATTGAGTATTCATTTTATTTTTTCATCCGGAAAGAAAAGCTCTTTTCGTTCGTTGTTTTCTATCAAAAAACAGTATTGCCTGAATGCTTTTTTCATACAGAAAGCCATGACTTTTCGCTAAACGAAGGTAACACTGTATATGAGCTGACAGCCTACGAAAATAAACAATCAAAATAAAAATTGTTTGTTTCCCCCGACAACAAAACTGAATTGGATATCAAATATGAAATACCTAAATTTGGAATCTCTCCCGCAAAAATTAGCATGATACAAAAAATACATTTTATGACAATTGTTTCTAAAAACTACATTTTTGCAAGAGAAATCCCTTCTTTACAATGATGCGAAAAAGTTTTGTTGATCGTCCGATTTGACATTTTTCATTCGTGTTGGACTTATGCGAACCAAAAATTTGAACGAAACAAAAAAGCTCGTAAGGTTACACTTAAAATAATGTTTAAAAGAACCAAAACTCAAATTCGTTCGTCATTTAACGAACGAAACGAAAAAAAATACGTTACAAAAACTCCCTGTAAATACACAATTTGTCGGGGGAGTGCAGGTATCACGGATCGCATACGTTTTGCTAATCGCTCTTGAATTTCTATGCAAACCTTGACGTCAAGATTTTCGTTCTGTGGAGGAAGACTGTTGGTCCAAAAATACCAAAGCAGGCAAATTAGGAAATTACATATCTTTGTTTGGTTGCAGATCCTCTGACAAACTCCGGTTTTGTAGGCATTTTTGAAGGACTTCATAGAAGCAACACAAAATGTCTTTAGCCTCCAATCGTGGCTTGTCAGCTTCCTACGGAGGCCCCCAATGCTGTTAATATTTTGAGTGTAATAAGTTTTGAATATTTTGTGACTTCTGGCAATGTCTCGACAATTGTCCGCCAAAGAAATACTTTCATTTTTGTTAAATGCTTCATAGAACATATGAAATGTCTCACAGAATCTAAGATATATTTCATATAATCTATGGAAAGTTCTAGAAGACCTTCCATTTACCGGTATTTCCTGTCCTAGCTGATAATGGCCCGTTGCAGCAGGTGTGGCGAATTATACCCATTCATACACTAGATTGGTCAATAACACACATACACTCACACATCGTACACATCCAGCTAAAGAGGCACAACTGAAACATTTGCTATTTTCAGAAATCTCAAAAAAAAAACTATTCTGAAGCTCTGGGTGGGAAAGAGTCGTAACTAATTTCTGACAAAACATTAAATTGATTTCATTTAAGCTGGCCGATATGTGTATGATGAACCGCTTTAACAAGTAAACTCGACAATGACACATTTTGAGTTGGGCCTGTTTAGTAGAAAGTGTGTGGTACATATGGGGTGGGGTAAATGGGAGTGTCATTAATTAAATAGGTGGGAAAAGAATTCATTAACGTGACCAATTGCACCACTCGAAAAAAGAACCCGAAATAGTTTGTCACATTAATTACACCCCGGCATTTTTCTAATTTCGGACATTAATCTGGAATGTGTCTATTTCCATCCAACTATTTTTATGAAATCTGTATGGAGTAATAACTCATTATGAATTTTTAAGGTTCGCTGCTCGTTAGAAAACATCCACACGTACAGGAACGTACGTTTTTCAGATTCATTAAATCTGATATGGAAAGTCCGCATTATTTTCTCCCAAAAAAATTTAATAATGAGAACAAATGGGGCTTTTAAATATTTCTGTTTTAGTCGCTGTGGAGTCGTGGGAGCGGGGGGACATTTTATATGGATTTAATATCAAAACAAACACGAGACCTTAATGCCGACAACCTCAGAACTCCAACGCCAAGCAATACGAGATACGATTTTTGTTTTCCAAAAGTCCAACTCCCGCAGCGTAAATCATTTTTATTTAAACACTTGAAGGGATTTCTCTACTCCGCTACCCATTTCTATGTGTGGACTTGTGTGTGTGTGTGTGTGCGAATGGTATGTGGTGATGATGAACAACAATAGAAGTTCATGTCAACTCTTTTTTGTCTTCTTTTTTTTTGGGTTTTTGCGTTTCATTTCTTTCGTTGCTTGTTCCTCCGGCTCTAAATCTAAATTAACCACCCGCACCGCACTTTATCATGCCATGCCGTCGTCCAGGGCTGAAGAGGCAAACTATGCACTCAGAAGTTCATACACACACACACACACGCACGCCCAAAACACACTCACACTTATTCAACATTCCGCTGGCGAAACAGAGAATCAAACCAAATACAACAACACTCGATGTCAACACGCGCGCTAACAACATTCAATTGTAATTTTTTATAGCCTCGAATCATAAACGCGCTCCCTCACACACCCCAGTCCGGGCAAAGTAACGTGGCGGGGGGAGAGTTCCCAAAACAACATTAGAACCCAAACACGAGCATCGCCCGTCCTAGTGGTAGTGGGTAACAACTCATCATCGCCATCATCATCGTACTGTTTGCTGTGAGTGTGTGCGCTACAAGTTATGTGTGGATGTGTACATTGAACGAGAACGTGTGTGTGTATGTGTGTGTTTTTGTATTTTATACCCTACGGCTCGTTTGGCAAAAGTTTGTCCAGTAGCTTCTGAATCACATGCATAGAGGACCGACTCGGCTCGGTCATATAGCAAACGTGGAGATTTGTCCGAAGGGAAGCCGGAGTCGGCTGTGGGTCGCACTTGTGCGCCCTGCATGGCAAGTACATCGATAGCCGGTTCGGAATAAAAGTTAAACCGAAAAAAAATTAAATCAAATTCAATTACCAAAAATCGCCAAATTAATTGATTCAATTATGAATATAATAATTGAAATGGCTCCAATGGTCAAAATTACAAATTCAAGAAGCAAAAAAATGCCTGTATAGAGTTCGGAAGGCTACGCGATACCCTACACCACGCTGGTATACGCAAATCTTGGATTCGACATCAAAATGTGGACGGTTATTTGTCGAATCAAGATCGGGATAAGTTTGTCCTTTGTGTGGAGGCTATTTGAAAATATGTACCCTTGTGATCAAAATGCACAGGAGTGGTTGTATCCTCTGGTTGTTTGACCTCTGTTTTCGAGGTCATACGCCAGCTAGATGGTGGCGCATGTTTAAATCTTTGCAAATTATAGAATGTCTATAAAGAATAGATCACTTATGGTGAACGCATCTCAAGTCGTAGTTCCAATTGAATTATTATTCAAAAACCAAATAAATTTGTTTATCAATCGGGCCACACCCTCTGATCCTCATTTAAATATCTGAAGGAACATGACAACATTTGGCGATATAAAAAGTATTCGACTTTTGGAACAGAGGTGAATAAGCGATTCGCAAACACGCTGATAGTTAGAAATTGGGAGAGCTAAATAATAATAACAACTGCTTCGATATTTGAGTGATTTGGATGGGATACTTACTTATTTCGCTTAACATTCCATGGAGGAACAGACGGGGAAATTCTCTGGAATTGTGTATACTCACTGATCGGGACCTACTGTTTAAAGCCGGCTCCTAATGGCTCATCCTTTATTAAAGAAGTTTTACATGGCTCAGAGATTACTCTCTTACTCGTAAAGTCGCCAGCATTTATGAGGTGGAAAACAGTCGCTGAAAAATGTTTGATGGTCTTACCCGGTTTTGAACCTGGGTTTACTTGTGTGCTAGTCGCAAACACTATCTATCACACCACGTCCGTCCACATTGATTTGAATGGGATACGAATGAAAAAATCCGCTCGGGCTACTATGTCTGGATAGGCCTACCATAATATGTGTATAGAAAAAATGAGTACTGCGAATATGTGAAGGATTTCGCCTTACAACTGGCCTTCAGGCTAAAGTATAAATATGAATCTGCCCCAAATTTGGATTCATTATGGCTCTCTAAGTGTATCTGCATATCCATATAGCCGATATACACTAACATCGCTGTTTTGTTGTTATCGATTTGAAACTCGGTTTCTAAAGATCCGAGAGGGGTAACCCCCTATGATATGTGTTACGCATTGTATCTGCAAGTAGTAATTCCACCTTTGGTTACCATTTTTCCCGCCCATTGTAAAATACTTAGTAGAACTTTGTATTAAAATATGTATTGAAAATTCAAATATAAATATAGTATTACTGTTTCTGATCTGTTGTAATTTTCTACATATTCTGTTCATTCTTCTTCTAAAAAAGTATTGAATATTTCCAAATTGTCCTCTTAATAATTGTCTAGATCGCTCGAGGCCATTGAGAGATCACTATCTTGGGATATATTATTAAGCTTCATATTTGGAGTTTCTAGAAGAGCGATAACTTCTGTCGGTCAGCGTATCCCTTTGTTGTATTTCAAAAACCTCTTCTCGCATTTTAAGAGTATGATGAGCGGTATAGTGAGTTTTGTAATGAAAATTGTGTCGGGCGGCCGTTATTGTTTTGCTAAATAGAACAAAATAGAACAAAAAGGATCAAGAATGATAAGTTTCTCGTTAATCAGCACACTTTTGTTAATATCGTTCGATTTGCAATGGCGTGCCCCTTCAAGAGTTACAATCCACGAAACACAAGTCAATGATTAATTTCAATCTAAAATTATACACAAACAAAACATTACACAATCGGACAACAACACACAATAACGGCCAAAGTGGGATCAATTCAAAATTTTATAAACCGCCACCAATAGAATCCCTAATAACACTTTTTAATTTTCTTCCACTCTTGAACGCACCAGAATTCAAAGACAACTGATATTTACCGCGAATTTTGTCAAAACAAATTCACGTGCATTCAGTTAAGTTAAATGGCGTGCCACGAATGTATGGCCACACTGATTAATTTTGAATTAGATTTTTTCTGTTGTGGGTCTACATATTTCGGAAATCAGTAAGATTTTTAAATTTAAAGCAAAAAAAAATTGACTTTTTGCCAAAAACTTTGACATTTTGACTGGCTACATTGAATAGAACATTTATTGCGATGTTTTTACTGTTGCTACATATCTTCACGTGCACAATTCATCCTCTTACCATTTCCGGAGAACTTTCCAGAATAAAGCACTCGTAAATATCGGACATGGTAAAACCAAATACGACAGAAGGATTCGTCCACATAGAAAATTTTAAAATAAACTTCTGAGGTGTACCGAGTGGAATTGGTTTGTTTATTGGGTTTACTATACGTGGGGAGTAATTCTGGACAGTAAACAAAACTGGAAAGATCACATCAATAGCAGAGCCGAAAAAGCGATCAGATGCTGGTCAATGTGCCGTAGAGCAATTGGCACCACATGGGGCATCCGCCCAAGCATGTCGCACTGACTATACAAAAGCGTAATAAGGCCGATTATAACTTATTCGTCAATAGTATGGTGGACAAAGAAATGTAACGTGAAGAAACTACAAGGGATTCAAAGAATTTGTTGCGTAGGAATAAGCGAAGCAATGAGGACGACGCCGAGAAGCGCTCTCGAAATATCAAATCTGAGGCAGCGAAGGGAGACTAAGGGTATTGAATGAGTGAATTGAGGATGAACCTCAAACACAACATCAGAGAATATTGGAACACCTATGAGGGTTCCTGACAATTACAAGAAATCTCGATTACAAGAAAACAAGAAGAACACTCGAGTTTAACAAAAATATGCTGAGTAAGCTAGTTGGGGTCATCACAGGACACACTAGCCTAAGGTCACACCTATTTAGGATGGGATGTTCCGAGAACGACGTATGTAGGGCAGGCAAAGAGGACGCCGATATGGCGGAACACTTCCTGTGCCAGTGCCCCACTTTGTCGCAAATCAGGAATTCCTAAAGAAACCAGGAGCGCACAACAGGCCGAATTGCTGGCCTAGGTGTATTTCAACGATATGTGACGGTCATGGTACATAACCGATCCTCCATTTTAACCTAACCTAGTAGTTTCCCCAGGGGTAAAGAGTTCAACTAAAATCACTGAGTTTCAACCTATTTGTAGCTCAATTTACCTATTGCGAGAGGTTGCCCTTGTTCCGCCTGTGCCATTTTATTGTTGTAGCACAAAATACAGTCGGCGTAGACCGCCTAATCAGTTATCAATTGCTGTGGCACAAACGACGAGTATGAGTGTTATATTTGGCATTTTGATTGGACTTGTATTTGTACACCCCGCACTCGTACAGCGAATACGACAGTCGCACTGACTGACAGCCTGCATTGAAGACGGTGATGCACTGGAAAGAGTTGGCGGCTAGTCGTCGAATATAGAAAATCCGTTGTTATCCCATGATTCGAATAAGAATAGCTTGACATTTGCCCGAACCCAAACACCGAAAAAAAAAAGAATCCATCCAAATATAAACATTTCGTTCATTGTTTTTCTTTTTTCTTTCTTCAACCCTTATCGAGTCCTACAGTGGTGCAACAAAAACGAATCAACGAACGAACGAACGAACACTTTCCGTTTGTCACTTCACACATGCACACATAGCAACACATGTATAGATGGCTGTGTGTGTATGTCTGTCAGAATGTATACGAAAAGACAAACGCACGGAGCGTCGAACATAAATACGCTCAAATGTATGGGGTTACACCAGCAGTCAATTGGTATAATTCGTCTTTTGTTTTATGGTTTGTTTTCATTTAATATTTCTTCTTCGGTGGGTATTTTTGGTACTTTGTTGTTGTTGCTAGTGCTGCTGAACTTGACTCACGGTGAACCTTGCAACATGCACCCATCCGTGCATCTACAACTACTACTCCGTTGTCATATCCCGTAGTCGTTCGTTCGCTTGTTGTTCGTGTAAATACATGAGCAGAAGTATTTTATAGAACGACCATCACTACTAATTGCCAGTGTTGCCATTTCGGGAGATTCACTGACAACTTCAGCGCTTTTACTTGGCGAGGAAAATTTGATGGATAGAAAGAGGCGGAAAATCTGGATTTTAAAGGGATATTTTTGTACAGTTTTAGCCATTGTGATTTTCTTATAAAGAGTCAGAGAAGGGACCGGTGCCAGTACCGACCCAAATATATGAAAAGAACCGGTAACTTTTACACGGCTTTGTCATTGGACGGAGTCAATTGACACTGCTCAGATACCATGTGACATATCACGGGACTTATCAAAATGGAGACGTACCGTACGTGATCATAGAATACGTCTCAGTTGTACCCATCACATAACCCAACAACACTTTAAACGGCGTCCAATGTGTTGAATCAACTTAGCCGCCGTAAAAGAATTAAAATGTATGACTTTTCTTTTAATGTATGCGGCGATCATTAGCGAAAATAAAAAATATTATTTGTGACATAAATTAAGAGAAATATCTGTGCTAATTACCTGGTCGCTTTTCTTGAAACCGACTTTTTAACAAAAGCAGGGGGCTCGAATCAATTCAATTAAACAATTTGTCTGATCGTTTGGAAAACTTGATCTTATGTTGCGTTCAGATGTATGTCAATAAATATTTGGAATAATTGGCACCGTCCTATGCATACGGAACCAGTTCTGTGATAGATTATGTTTTCACCCGTCCTCGGATTGGTACATTCAGTTTAATTGACCCTACATTTCCCACTCTACATGTTATGTTATTCATGATCTATTCCACCGGAGTCTCGATCATCCCTGTATTTGTCCTTCGTGCGAGTTGCATTATGGCGGCTGCCAGGCCACTGCGATATTGAGGGAATTGAGGTTGCTCGAATTGGCTCAGCTATGTATACTGAGAAACCGGATAGACCGCCGTTCAGCTATTTTTATAGAATGCCGAAGTATCGAATCCTAAAAAGCCTTTTCCATAAATGGTATTAAAGACAATTTGGCCTAGGTTAGATATAGCAAAAACAACTGTACTGATGAGACTGGATGGAACGAGTCTCAGACTCAAAGTAAGAGTTCTCACAGGTCGCTGATCAATCGAGGAGAGGGTCAGCACATGGGAATAACAGATCTCCAGACTTCTTCTGGATGTGTGAGGATGAGTTTGAATTCGAAACAGTGGAGCATATACACGGTTCTCCAACAAGAGGTGTTATTTTGAATCACCCGGTATTTCAGTAGCTGCCACTTTTGAAGCTTTTATTCTTTGACATTTTACGCCATTACTCAAAATAGAACGATACACGCTTCAACAATGCATTGAAATTATTAAAATTCACTACAAAAATGGTGAAAATCTTTATCTCTGGAAGACGTGATCAGAATTGGCCATCGAGATCTTGTGATGATTTAACACCTTGCGACTTCTTCTTGTGGGGCCACGTAAAAGATAACGTCTACGCCAACAGCCCAGCATCGATTTCATGTAAAGGATATGGTCCTGTAAGCGTGGTCGTGGTGGCCATTTGGCTGATGTTGTTTTTCATAATTAACGGCATAACTTCCTCTTTATTATGAAACAGACATCCTATCATTTATCTAAAAAAAATACATTTTTCTTTGAATACCCAAATAATACCTCTTGTTGTAAGCGCCCCGGTAGGCGAGTTGGTAGCGTGCTTGCCTATCAGCGTGGGGGTTGTGGGTTCGATTCCCACCAGAGGCTTTGGTCTGTCGCTGCAAAAAATCAAGCCAAATAGTCTTTGTCACTCGGTTTATCCTTGGACCCAAAATTAGAATATAAATTTACTTTGTATTGTAATTAAATAAAATAAATAAAATACCTCTTGTTGCAAAACCCTGTACTTTGTCACAGTCCAAGTTGACAATGTCACAGACAGATTCCTGTCAGAACTCGAGGACATTTCAAAGGTGAGGCTGCATAAGATTCCTATGATGTCTCAATGACAGCGGTGGTGGGCACCCAACATAATATTTTTTCAGCAGACTATACTTAACTCGTATGTTTCCCTTTCCCAGTTTGTGCCTTGCCTATCTTTCTCAACTATTAACTATACGCCTACCTCTTTAAGTTGTCTCCTAAATCTCTAAGGGAAATACGTATTCACTATAGACCCTATGGATCTCCGAGTGCATTTAAAAATGCCCTTATCCTTCCAAACCTAACCCAACCTAAACAATTTAGGCGTTTCCATCGTTTTTTTTTATGAGATTTTTCAAAAACAATTTGGCAACACTGCTGACAACTCGGAGACTATGTGTGTTTGTGTTGTCATTTTAAAATCGTTCGGTAGCTGTACATCGGTATAGAACACTCATATGGCCATACCACACACACACACACACTCACTCACACATCCGTAAAGGCATTCACTCATACATGTCCGTACACTTGTTGTCATTGTGGAGGCCAGTCAGTGTTTTCGGTTGATTTTTTTCTTTGCTATTTCGGCTGCATGCGTGTATTGGCTCAGTAGGCACAATTAAAAACGCTTTCTAGGGTTTCTAGATGAAAGGGCACGTAGTCACATCACTAACAATGAATCGCACTGGCAAGTACGCCTGTTTGTGTGTTGTATGCATCTGCATGGATTTTGTGTGGATTCTACTCACTGCTGCTGCACAGTGATTATTAGGAAGAGAAAAGTGATCTCTAAAATTATTGAAATGCAATAAAATGTAGGGTGGATCAAAAATCACCGCAGTAGAAGGTTTCGGTTGGTTTACACCCAATTTAAATATCCAGTTTTCACAATCTCATCTCTTATCATATATTACTCACACCCAACTCTCGAATACAGTCGAATACGGATAAGCGCGCGCCTTTTAATTGCAAAAATCTCTTAATTGAAAAAAAAATATTAGTAACGATTGTTCTGGATGATTTTCCACACACTGTAATTTCCTTAAACGAAAATCCGCTTTTTTTGAAAAGTCGTTTATGTGACAACAACTTATATGATACGTACACCGCTTAAGATAAATATGATGAATGTAACGGTGACAAAAAAATGTTGTGTCGGGCAAAACAAATGATCTCAACCACATTTAGGACAACTCAACGTGCTACTTTCATCCAAGCTCATTAACCCATTACCGCCTTCTGTCCCCATATGAGGACACCTGTTTAAAGAGAGAAAACTATAAGTAATACAGTTACTATTTCGCTACAAGTGATAAAAACCATATTAAAAGCTGAAAATCACGTGTAGAAAAAAAGTAATAGAACAGAAGCAAAAACAAGTGTGATCTTCAGTCATTTCGAGGGAATAGAAGTGAATAAAAAAAATTTACGTTTTTTTGTTAAAATCCTTTTACTTAATGTCTAATGCATTAATAAATCACTACGAAAACAATGGATTTTGGGCGTTAATGGGTTAATATTGAATTTACATTTTTCAGACATGTATTTTCATAGAACAATTCCCAAAGTACATACTCAGTTCGTTTAAATGAAAGAAGTTTCAATTATCCGAAGTCCTTTTAATTAAAACAACCCCATAAGTGAAAACAATTTCTTGATTGTTTTCACTTCCGCCTTAGTCCTCTCCTCACTTTTGGAAATGGAAAATAGTCACTTGTGGCTACTTTGTACTCATAAAAACCACTGTTGGTTGTTGGCTTTGCTCTGTTTTCATCTGTTGTTAATACTGCCAAAAATGTATGAAATATTCGACAAAAAATCCATTGGACACCATTCGTACATGAGCATTTTATTTTCTATGATATTCAACTTTAATGCACGGGGTTGTGTGTAAATGCACAAAATGAACACAAGTGTTCATACTAAAGACAGGCCGTAGCTTTGAGAATATATATTCGGCCCAAACCGAATATTTTACAAAGTGGGACCACTCTTTTTGGCTGTTGTATCAAAAAAAAATCCATCTGGCAAATTGTAAATCTTAAAACATCCGGCATTTATGTCTTCAACTACAGTTTTTGCTATACTAGTGCAAAATCATCGTTCTCGACTGAAGCCCGTTGTCAGCATTGGCAGATTCTGCAGAAAAATAAACACCAAAAGCCAATTGATGCATAGCCCCGTTAAAAGATCTATGCGAGCAAAGCTTTTTAAAAAAAAATTTGTACAAATAAAAGTTTTTTTTAAAAAAAAAAGTAACAAAATGTCATTTTTTTCTTCTTAATATGAATAGGAGCAAACACTTCCATTATTTAGGGAAGACGAATTCATGTATCATCTGATCAACCTAATTTTCCTAGACATAGGTAACGGTTTCTATCCCTGTCTCACGAATGGCTTGCTCGATATTTGCCTTAAGGGCTTGAATCGTAGATGGATTTTTTTTGGATGACATCGGTTCCACACGGTAGCCCACAAAAAAAAAGCAGTCTAACGGCGTTCACTCGCAGAGTGCTGAGTTCATGATCACCGAACTTGGCGGGCAATAGATCGATGGTGGCGTAGCATGTTTGTCACGATCGTCCAGGTAAATGTCTTCAGTCTCCGATCACAAAAAAATGGTTTATCATACCTCTCTAGTGTTCCAGGTGGTTTCCTGCAGAATTTCCAAAAAAAATGGCTCAATGAGACCACCACTCCAAAATTAGTACCAAACTGTCAATCTGTGAGGAGGCATTGGCTTCTCGATGACCAGTTTATGAATGAAATAAATTCGTTTTATTTAATTCATACACTAAAAGAAAAAGCTTCGTAGCATGAACGAATTTGTAGGTTGTATCAACGAAATCTGTCATAAAAAGTCAACTAACGAAAAAGGTTTCAAGCATTGTGTTGCTGTGATTGCAGGCGAGATATACGGATCCGATTCGGAAGCTGCCACACTTCTTCATCGGTACCCATTGGCAATGATTGCTGCTGCAAATTATTGGGCTAATATGCGCATAGTTCTCGTAAGTGAATGAGAACTACTGTCTAGGAGCGCACTTCCCCAAACAAATGTAGCAGTCAAACAAGCAAAGCAAACACATGGATTGAAAACTTTTTTGTTGTGTGTAATTGCCAATCTCATCAAATAAATGATATCTCTGAATGAACGAATAGGTAGTTGCATCTACGATTGGCTGGTTTCGTTAACGTATGCCCATCGTTGACGTTAAATTGTAAAAGTGATAGAGTAAAACACAAGATATGTACAAAGTTATTATTCGCACTTCCTGCTGAAAATGATCAAATAAATAACGTCGTTGAATGAACGAATGGGTTGTTGCATGTACGATTGCGTTGTGGCCTCAACGTATGCTTGTAGTTAACTATAAGTGTTTGGAAAATCAGCTTATAATTAAATACTGAATATTTTAACGGTCCCGGACGTTAGAACATTTAGCCGGAATACGTGACTATCCAGGGTCTCTCATCCGTGCATTGTCAAATGATCGGACGACGCACAATAGGGAAAATTCGTTCTTCAGCCGCATATGTGGAATAATCTTCCAGCAAGTGTTTTCCTGTGAACTGTTACAGTCTCAAATTCAAACATCAACAACCTCTTCCCTCCTTCCAATAGCCTTACTTCCTATCGCTAACACAATGCATTGCATTCATAGGGTATTAGTAAAAAAACCCCTATTCTAAGTAAATGATTTTTGGACGCAATTCTGCAACCAAGGCGCTGATCAAATTTCATTGGGCAAAAGTGTAAAAAGTGGAATTTTTGTTATACATCCACGCATTTTCGATGTGGTCGTTACACCGTATGCGCGAAATGAAGTTCTTCGAACCACCCACCAATCGAGAGCATTTCGTTCGTCCTATACCAATATTGGTGGCTCGTTATAAGCAACTAAGAATTTGAAGGGTTTCTGCCTTCCAGAAAGGAATTTCAAATAATTTTAGTTTTCAGTTCGTAGTTCGAAAATACAAAAGTGGCTTCGCTGGACCAATTTAAGCTATTGTACTAAGAAATTGCAATTCCAATTATAGCGCGGAATTTACAGCTAAGGATTAACTAACTGAAAGACGGACAAAAAATAAACATTTTTTCCGTATCATACGTTTTCGTTTAAAAAAAACACAAGAAAATGGTAGAGTAGAGTTTCTCTTTTCCCGGGAATTCCCGAGAAGTGTTGCTCAACCGAAATATAAGACGAACAAAGTTTATTTTGCAATGTGTTTATATACTTATAAATACAGTTATTTATTTAAATTCATGAGTTCAACTATAGTTTCTACTACTGCAGCTAAAACAAAAGCATAACAACAAATTATTCGTTTCAAAGTATAAATAAAAATAAATAAAAAGTATACGTATAGATAAAAATCAAAACACAAATGTCAACAAACGATCAGCTGTTGATAGTGACAGGAGAAGGATGCCAAATCACTCTATGGTTGTCAGTTATTAATTATCAAATGAAGATCTCGCTAAAATCTCTATAAGTATTAACTCTCAATTAGTGAAAATGAAATCGTAGGTGACGAAACACTTATAAAGGGAATATTCTGGTCATTCGCCACGATATCAATTCCACTGACTAAACCTTTAACTTATGTCATAAATGCAGAAAGAGAAAAAGGAATGTCCCAGGAAACCGGGAATGGAAAATAGCCGGTTTCCCGAGATTTGCCGGGAGAGAAACTCTAGTATACGGGCTTGCCTAAGTAATAGTATTTCACGCGAATGGATTTGACATGCAAAAACATCACTCAATTCATGGACAAAGGAAATCCCATGTCCCATATCATCAAAATAAAACGAAATTTTGCCATATATTTTGATGCTAGGTGGCGGAGTTTACAAAATTTAAAAAAATGAGTTGGAGTTCCTCTATTTGGCCAAAACCCCGCTGCCCTGGTGAGCACGCAAGCAAGATGCGTCAACGAGCAAAATTACCGAATTTGGTGCGAAGACATTCATCATTAGGAGATCCCGATGAAGGTCATCATCGGAATCTTTGACTATGTTTCGTAATACTCTGTTTTGGAATGACTGTATTTGTTTGATTTTAGTGATTTATGCGTATCCCCATAGTTGGATGATATATAGCCAAACAGGCTTCAAAACTTGTGTACAGATCATCAACTTATTGTCAGTTGATAGAACAGAATTTCTGCCAGCTTAGGTTGTTGTATTTAAGTTGAAGTTCCTATTTGTTTTAGCAATATGCTGGCTCCAATTAAGCTTGGAATCCAGAGTCACACCTAAATATTTGACGGATTCAGGATTTAGTTGGTGTTGGTGTTGAATTAGCAAGGGATTGTAGTTCATTTTTATATTAGCAAAGACAACGTGTATTGATTTCCAGTTATTAAGTTTTAATCCCCATGTTTTAGTCTATTGGTAGACGTCGTTGAGACACGTTTGAAGCTTCGAAATTGAATTTGAAGTATTTTTACCAGTTGACATTAGTACAATATCATCGATTGGCGTATCATTTGTATAAATTGGGAATAACATGGGCCCCAGAATACTTCCTTGAGGGACACCCGTGGTTATGGGATTTAAATCTGAATATTTATTTTCGTGTCTGACTCGAAAGTACCTATCAAGGTCTTCGCTTACGTACATGACCCTGATGCCAGACACCATCAAAAGCTTTGGATTAGGGTAATATAGTTGCAACTAATTTTCGACCTTTTGACTTTTTTAGAAATTTAAAAGGACGACTTTTCGAGTTTTTGTGAATTACAACTCGATTTAAGTCGGCTTTTCGACTTTTTAATTGAAAATAATACAATTTTATTCAATGTTATACAAATTCAAGTTTAGAGCGTAACAAATGGTAAAAAAAAGATATCAATTCAGTTCCACTTTATGGTATGTAAAACAAAATGTGTACTTGGATTTGAACCACATACACTGTCCATGAAGGAACAGACATTTACCATCGGAATAAGACTTACATTATTTTCAGTATAAAAGTTATCAAAAGGTCTGTTAATCGTAACAGCAATAACACCTTGTTCTTTAATTTAAGTTTTAACGTTTGTTTATCATCTATGAATCTCTTCTTTTGCAGCTCCCAAAGAAGAGGAGGATATTGGCAACATTTGGTTTCAACAGGACGGCGCTACGTGCCACACAGCCAGTGTTACCATACATCCTCCTTTCGGAGGACATGTCCTCCTTTTTTAACACTGTCCTCCCTCCTTTTTCAAAAAGTGGAATTTGTCCTCCTTTTGTTGCAGAGTCAAATTTATTTTTATTGTCAAAATAATCAGTGTTTGATAGTTCAACAGTGAAATTTATTAGTTTGTAAATTATAAGTAATGACGCCGTCGCTGTCGTCCTCATTATGTTCAGCGCTACTATTGAAATGTGTGGTTACTGTTTACTATTTGGGTAGCAACACCCAAAATTTTTCAACACTACCTACCACCTGTCAAACATTTATTATTATTTTAGTGTTTACATGTTTGCATAGTTCATCGCAGCCGAAAACTCATTTTTAACAAAAATCATTGATTTTCTAATTATGTTTAAGACTCGTTGCTGCAACAACTGCACACATGGACTCGTCAACCTTAATATACATTATACTTTTAAATTTCTGTTACTTTTTGTCTTTTTAAATTTGCCCTCCGAAGGTTTCATTGGCTCTTTGTAAATAACCCAAATGTCCTCCTTTATTGCCACAAAGGTCCTCCTTTCCAAAAAATCTTTATGGTAACCATGCACATAGCCGAAGCTACACTTGATGTTTTGCGCCCTGTTTTTAAAGATCGCCTTATCAGCCGCAGAGCTGCATGGCCATCCGAGGCAGCCATTTGAATGAAATTATTTTCCATTATTAACCGGAAGGATTGTACTTTCAAATAAAAAAAGAAATTTGAGAAAATATCCAGTAGTTTTTTTTTATAGAATTATCAAAAGTTATTTGGCGGACCCTGTATTTGGACAATTTTGTAAATGGCGTGCGACACCAAAAAGTCGACTTTTTCGCAATCTAAATCCGACTTCAATTTTCACCATTTTTGTAGCAAAAAGTCGATTAATCGACTTTTTGTGAGTCGACTTATACAAACCTACTTTGGATATGTTCAAAAAGACTACGGAACGTACTTCTTTATTTTCTGGCGCCATTTTTATGGTGTGGTAACAACTTTACTTCCAGAAGTAGTTCACTGGCCCCTCAAGCCAACATTGACGCCATGCGACCAGATTTATGGTAACAAGTAGTCGACAATTGGACTGATCGAATGAACCGTGTAACTCGTAGCCGCGTCTTGCATATGCCGGAAATCATATTTAAAAAATAAATGCCAGCTATTAGATTTTATTAAAAAAAATTTCATTCCAACAATATTTCTTTTAAGTTCTGAAGCTTTTATAAAACACCCGTTACATTTTCATAAAATTTGTATGCGATCGATGTCACAAAGCAGAATTTTATAGTCTGATGGATACAATCGATGTTCCTATATAGGCTTTTTAGTGTACAGTCGAAACTCTCTATAACGAATTCCAAGGGATTGGATATTTACTTCGCTATATAGAAAAGGAAAAACACTTCAACTGATGAAAAAAGTTGTCCATATGTGGGCAACGGTTTAGAAACATCGGCAGATTCTTCTTCGTATTCATCTGTTAAATCTGTTAAAAGAGAAATAATAATGTACATCAGAAAATTATTAGCCACGGATTTCCTTTCTTATTGTCTATATGGTAATGTCGAGGATATGGTAATGACATCACAGTCCACATTGCTGTAGTCTTTAAATGTTGTATTAATATCACTGGGTAACAACCAAAAAAAATGGGTTTCTCAGCTGATTTAGACTAATTTTGGTGTTCTGAGTCCGAATATCACATTGATTTTGCTGTATCAGGTCAACTTTTTGAGATACAGCCATAGGCCTAAATGACCATTTTTCCCTGAAATAAATAAAAACTTAATAAATTTGCATACGTTGACTTTTATTTCTTGAGGAAAACGGAAAAAATCTTCCGGGGTTTCTCAGCAGATGATCCAAAGAAATGTTTTTTTTACGAAAAATCGATTTTTAAAAATTTCTGTAGCAAAAAATCCTGACCTGATAGAACAAAACCAAGGTCATTTTCGGTTTCAGGGCATCTAAATTAGTCTAATTCAGCTGGAAAACCCTAGACTTTTTAAAAAAAAAGTTTTTTTGTTGCTCAGTGTATTAGAAACTGTTTTAAATGAAGACTCTACAAAATTGAAGTGGGATAGTAATAGATAGTCCTATTCATGCCAAGGCTTACAGTTGTTCGTTGCGGTGCCAATTTTCACAAATCCTGCTTTTCTAAAACAGTTTGCAATTTATCGGATTTTATATTTACTTAAGCAAAGTATGGAATGACTTTGCTTAAGTTTCGTATGGAAAATACTTGTATGTAAATAATAAAAATTATTTGAATAAATTCGTTATATGGAGATTGAAAACGCTTCAATCTTGAAACTACGGTCGTAAAATGGTTTCGTTATAAAGAAAACTATGTTATATGGGACTTTGTGATCGAGAGTTTTGACTGAATTTACCTTTTAATTGAAAGAATTATTAATCAAATTCGGATTTTGCAAATATTCCAAATAAATTTTACCTGTAAACTGCTACCCTAGAATATGAATAGTGTGCGTGTGGGTGTGCAACATTTACAGTTAATCGGTTTTACGACGCCCACCTAAATGAGTCTCGTACGTTGTCCACCATTTAATGTCCACGCCAGTAACAGGTACCAGGTAGTCGGGCATCATTGTACGTAACAGGACGATTTGCTACGAATATCCTTCATCCTAGAACCCAATTAGCATTTTCGCTGAAAATACCCATAAAAAGTAATTAGCTTTGAATATGTCTTTAGCACTTAAAGGAAAACCAACTATTTTTCTTGGATTGAAGCGGGTGTTTGAAGGTTTGCTTCGCGCATCCCTTTGTCATGGAAATGACTTTTGGTTGGTCAATTTTATTGTCTGTTGCCATCAAAGAATAGAGAACATGTCATTTAATCGGTGAGGTTATAATATGCCCGAGCAGACAATGCACGAACAAAATTATATTAAGCCGAATCTATTGACAACATATTTCGCCAAATCACAGCGATCATATGTCTGTTGGATTAAAGAAAACCACAGTATGTGGTGAAGAAAATGATATTCCTTCAATATCACAAACCAACCGGAGCGGTGTGCAGTGTTACCGCCGAGGATTTTCAAAAAGTATCACAAAAATCTTAAAAAAAAAGGCACAGATAGGGGCACACTTTTTTGGTTTTTATTTCCAGAAAACAACAGCAAAAAATAAAGAGTTAACAATTTTTGACAATTCATAAAGCGATTAAAAACTGTTTCCAGAGATTATTTTTTTTAAATTAAATTTTATCTTCATAAATTTATTTATTAGTACAAAACTGTTAATTGTGTAGATAAACAGTATAGATTAAAGGAAATGTAATTCCTAATTTTTCTAAATTTAAAACATATTTTTTACAAAATAAATAAAACTAGGGGAAGAAACGTCAAGATAAGGAAAAAAATTAAGAGTTCATAAAAAACAAATTGGCCAAACCCTTTTGGGTGATTTACTATACTGACCTAGTACTTTCACTCTAACTTGTCATTTCTTTGTGATTTCAAATTATCAGTATTCTCAAAATAATATAAACATGAAGATTGATCTAAAGCGCGAAAAGTTGCTCCAAAGTATAACTAAGGGGCTTTAAATACCAAAAAAGTGACATAATTACTATCAATATTAAAAAGTGGCACAAAAGTATCATAGACCAATTCCCCACATTCTCTGGTTTTACAGCCTAGTGAATGTTTCCTATTTTCCAACCTGGCTAGGCGGTAATACGACCACCACATTAAAAGTGGGGTAAAACTCAGAACAATGAAAAAGTTTGAAATGCAATAAATTACTAAGTTATTAAATAAAATTCATGGATTTATGCATTTTTCAATGGTGGAAAACATGGTGCAACTTTTGCTTTTTTATACACTCCATCATAGGATGGAGTATATACTAAGTTTGTCATTCCGTTTGCAACACCTCGAAAGAGTGATCTGCGACCCTATAAAGTATATATATTATCGGTCAGTGTAACATTCTAAGACATTCTAGCGATGTCCGTCTGTCCGTCTGTTGTCTGTTGAAATCACGATAGAGTGCGAACGACCAACGCTAAAAAGCTGAAATTTTGTAGGAAGATGTTTTTTGCCCATAAGCAGGTTAAGTTCGAGAATGGGCCATATCGGACCAAAGGGGAAAAAGTTCCCCTTTACGGGACTAAATATATTCCGGCCATAATCAAATTTTTCAAATATTTTTTTTCACTACATCTATGTTCTAAGTTTATACAATTTATAGATGGGGAAAAAAATCCCAAAAATGGGCGTGCTCATGGGTTCCGTGGACCCTTGGGGCCCAAAAAAGGGCCCATGATAAACATGCGCATATGGGTATCGAAGTGCAACGAAATTTACTCACGAACCCAAATATGCCTTTATTTTCACGATTTTCCTAAATTTTTTGATCCGGTTTCTGGGACTATCGGGCCCAAAAACCGTCCCTTAACAAACATGGACATATGGGTATCGAAATGCAACGAAATTTTCTCGCGAACCCAAATATGCATTTATTTTCATGATTTGGATAAAATTTGTGATCGGGTTCCTGGGACTATCGGGTCACGAGCGGCCCAAAAACTCAGTTAGTTTTCTTATTTATTGACTTTTTAAGGATCCATGATGGAGGGTATATAAGATTCGGCCCGGCCGAACTTACTATTTGTCCACTTGTTAATACTCAAGGAGAAACCGGCGGAGACGGGCCTAATGTTTAACGAGGACAAGACAACTGCCTGGCAAAAGTCGCGGCTGTATAAAAAAAATATCCCAAATAAAAATTAACAAAAAAAATTAGAATTTCCCCAAATAAATGAAAAATGCCCGTTAAACTCCAATATGAAAATTCCCCAAAAATTCTGAAAAATCCCCCAAATAGTTCATGAAAAATTACTTAATGCGAAATCCCCAAAATATTATGAAAAATACCTCAAAAAAATACAACAATAGATTTTCGAAATTTGGAAAAACTGTATTTTTTAACAAAAAAAAAATTAAAAGTATGAACAATCGCCCCAACCTAAAACCAACCCCAAACAAAACTGAAAAATTAGCCAAAAAAAGGAGAATTAAAAAAAAATTGGGGAGTTTTTCATAACTTGTTGGTAATATTTATTTATTTATTAATTACAATACAAAGTAAATTTATATTATAATTTTGGGTCCAAGGGTAAACCGGGTGACAAAGACCATTTGGCTTGATTTTTGCAGCGACAGACCAAAGCCTCTGGTGGGAATCGAACCCACAACCCCCACGCTGATAGACAAGCACGCTACCAACTCGCCTACCGGGGCGCTTATATTTATTTATTAACAATTAAATTACAAACATAATGCAAGCTGTGACTACTGAGGTCTTAAGCTATAGGTAATATTTAGTTTTTCCTTTTTGGGATATTTTTCATTTGAAAAATGACCCCAATTTAAAAGGGAACGATGGCCCCAGCAAAATCTAAAAATTCACCCCAATTTTACGTGCTGTTGTGGTTAATATAACATATTGGGGCCATTTTTAAATTGGATTGGAAGGCCATAAAATTTTTGGAACGACTCATATAAATTATGAAAATATGCAAGACAAATGTCGAGATTTTTACGAACATAATTTGTTCAGTGTATGGGTTAGAAAAGCATTAGTCGTTCGGAGCCGTCTTTAAACAGTAGGTCCCAGTCAGTGAGTATACAAATTAGATTGGACACAGCTTACTGGTAAGAGAGAAATCTGTTCCTACATGGAATGTAAAGGGAAATAAGTAAAGTATGGTCGTATTATAGGACACATTCATTCAGGAGCTATTAAATTGTCAATATTAATAGAACTCTTTACAAACAAAACAAAAGATTCAGTTTGTCCCCTATAAATTGTGAAGAATTCATGTCGTATGGCGCTAAAATTTTAAAATGAATTAAATTTATTTTCAAACATTGAGGGTTTTCGAAATATTTTTACTTTATGTTTCTTTTTTTTGGCAAACTGCAGACCACTCGGTGAAAAATCGGGCCAGTAGAAATAAACGCTATATTTGATGGATATCTTTTGATTTTAAATCCCCGAACTTCTCATTACAGCAACACCACAAACTTTCTATAACAACAAAACAACCCAACAGCCCAACATCATTACAAGATTTACGACTTTGTTATCAAAAAATTGTGGACATTTCCGGCAATCTCCTGCATCTCCACAACACTAACTAATTTTAATAGTTGTAACTGAACTAATTGACAGAGTTTTCATGCCATATTAGATTTAATTTTATCAATTAGATTTGTAATAACTTAATTTATTTGAAGATGCCATTTTCTGCCCCACCCCACCGAAAGGTGGAGTTTCACTTGGTGACCGTCACCGTCGACATCGTCGTTGTCGTTGTCGTCATCAACAACATCCATGATAATGAGATGAGGCATGAAAAGTGTTGGTGATTGTGGTGCCACGAACATCGAACGGCTGCCACTGAACCGTGAAATAAATGGAAAGAAAACTCCAAATGCGAAGTTGTGCAAGTGAATAGAACGGAAAAGTCCGAAATGAGCTGTGCTCTGGCATCAACAAATCTCATCAAGTATCTGATTTTTCTTTGTTACTTTTTTTCAGTTTAATTCTTGTCGTTGTTGTTGTTCGTTTTAATGTTTCATCTTGTTTATCACTGAATTTAAATTTATATGAATGGCTACTAAGTATGGGTACGTACGTATGTATATATTACACTTTATGTATGCATGTGTATGAGTGTGTACTGGACAGTGGCGGAATTTTCCGGGCCTCCTACAAAGTGGTTCCTTGACACGGCTGTAATCAGAACCGTAAAAAGAGTGTTTTTTTTTGGGGGGGGGGGGGGATTTAAGAAAAAGCTGAAATTATGTTCAATTGCCTGAAATTTTTTTTTTTGGGTTCGTACAACAGCTCTTAAAACGTATGAGCTACACTTCGAAAGTGCCGACAAAACCAAATTAAATATTAAAAAGTTGAACATTTTTAATATGCATTGTAAATATTTCGAAAATGTATTCATTGTACGTTTTGAAATAATCGCTCACGCCTTTTTACAGAACTCAAAATTATTTACTATATCACAAGTTACAGAGTTTTGGACGATGCAATTGGAGTCTGAAGCACTGAACAGCGGGGGAGTTGGAAAAATTCAATCAGTTGCCACAATAATTTGAAGGTCATAACTTTTGTTTCAATTCAATGTTGTCACGCTCTGCTTAATCATAAAATATCGCCGAAGAAGGTGGGTACACACACAAAAACGGAAATAGAAAGCCTAGTAAATGAGAACGTGAATAGCAGCGAAATAGATCCCCTGGGGCCAGACTTAGACTGACTGAAGCAACCAAAAAGTTGCAAAGGGCGCTTAAAGACGAGGACGGAAGACAACAATTAAACATTGTTGCAAGTCTCACTACAACATCTGCTACAAATTTGGCCTTATGGAAAACAATACGGAACAATAACGAAAATGGCGGGTGGGCAACATCCGAAAAGGAGAAAACTAATGCATACGCAAACCATCTCGATCACGTATTTCGTTCAAATCCCACTAGAAATAACGTTCAACCAGCAGGCGATAAAGAATCTGCCGAAATTCATCGTTTACAAACGCAAGAGAAGTCATGCATGTTATAAGAGAAACCGTAAGACCGGGCAAAGCTCCCGGATTTGACCTTGAACTTCCCTATATTGCTGGTATATTTATTTAACTCGATACTGAGATTAAATTACTTTCCCAAAACATGGAAAATTTCTTTGATTCAAATGATTTTAACACCAGGAAAGGATAAATCAATTACTCCCTCAAATAGATCCATTAGCCTGCTTCCCTGCTTGTCAAAACTATTCGAAGAAGTTCTTCTACTCGTGTTGAAAACGGTAATACCATACCACCAGTTTGGATTTCGGAAAGGCCATAGCACTGTAGAACAGGCCAAACGTCTGACCCAAGTAATTGAAAAAGCTTTTGAACGTCGGGAATATTGCTGCGGCGTTTTTCTAGATGTCGCCCAAGCTTTTGATAAAGTAATGCACGTCAAATGTGGAAGACACATTACGGATGACCGTGAAGTACTGGCCGGTATTCCCCAGTGTAGTGTAGTCGGCCCTATCCTATATCTGCTATTCACAGCAGATACCCCCACCAGCCCTACCATACTCACATCAACTTTTGCTAATGACACTGTAGCGTCACAAAAATAGGGCGATCACTTGAGAAGCATCGAATTATGACTATCTAACTGGAGGATAAAAGTGAATGAGTTGAAATTAAATAATATACCTGGGAATCCATCTGGATCAAGGCTAACCTGGAGAAGGCACATTGAAGACAAGAAGACCCAATTGAAGCTCCACTGGCTACTCAATGCGAACTCGATACCATAATCAAACCAATATGGTTAAACGGCGCTCAGATATGGGGCAAAGCCAGTTCGAGCAACATCGACAAAATCCAAAGAGTTCAGTCGAAAACATTGCGGTTCATTTCCGGAGCACCATGGTAAATGAGAAATGAAAACATCCGCAAAGATTTGAATGTACCACTAGACAAAAATGCAATCCATGACAGCAGGATAAAATATATGAAATTAAAAATATTTTGGCTAGTCAAATATGAGGTACTTCAAGACTCTGGAGAAATGAATGTCAGGAGAAATGAATGAACCCCTATTTCACGAGGTTTAAAAACGTTTAACGACTAATATCAAGCTGTAGAGGTCCTTGCCTCTATTTCACGAGATTTAAACAAAATCTGTTTTAAAATTCTCTAATATGCGAACATTGTCAATATACTCTATAACGCTTAACGACTAATACCAGGCTGTGGAGGACCCTGTCTCTATTACACGAGAGACCATAGTCTATCAAGTCGTGAAACTATCTTCCAATACCGCGATCATCATGTGATACAAGCAACAGTCAAAACTACGAATACGTCAATATCCGACTGTGGAGGTCCACTGTCTATGCGAACAAAAGTTGTCGTTCCTGCCCACACGATGCAGAGAATAAACGACGCTAAATAAAAAAATCCATTCCTGTATTCATTACTGAATCCAATTTAAGGTTCATACACTTATTTTTGGGCTTATTTTGAGCAGATCCAATAATAACCAATAAAGCGAACTCACTTCTATTTAATCCAATATTTCGATCTGATCTGCGTACTTAAAAACTACCACGCTATACGACTGGGGACATTCTCCCTATAATTGAGAATGACAATTTTGCTATTTTTTTGAAATAAGAGACCTTTCCTATTGCCGCATAATTTAGTCAATTGCACCGTGTGTTTAAGGCCTGTCGTGGCGGTATTCTGCCAGCCGCGTGCATTAAATCCCTCTTTCCGCTCCTGACTGTTGTTGTTGTTGTTTTAGACATCTTTGTAACTTCACAAGAGTTTTTAGCACGAAGGGATCATTATAAAGTTCAGAGGGAAAAAAAATGAAAGAAACTGAAAAAAGTTTAGACGAAAATCATAAAAACGCTATGACTACATTCAGAAGAAGACGGCGACGACGACGACGACCGACGAGTATTGTAGAGCAAGTGGAATGGAATATTTAATCATTCCCACGCGTCAAACAATAGTGGGAATTTTCCGACTTGGAACCGTCATTGTTCAGCATAAAATTTCGTAAATTTCTATAAATTGTTATCGTTGATGGGCCGCCGCTGATATTGTTGTTGCTATTGGTGTCCGCTATGGGTGTGTGTATTTGTACGATGCGATTGTTGTTGTGAAGCTACAAAACACGAGTTTAAACGGCTTCAAAACGAAGGGTGGCTTTCATGCAACCCATGCGATTCTCACACACATACACTCGAGCACAAACATGCTCACGGTCGCTGCTGCTTAGGGTCTGCGGAAAAGAAAAAGAAAGATACATTTTGGGACCGGTAGTACGAGAGTATCCGAGTGTGTGTGTGTGTGTGTGAGTGAGTACCTCGAGCCTGTAGTTGGTCCGTAGTTCGTACAACACAATGAAATTATTGCAAATCTTATTTTTACAATTAGATTTTTGCCGTTTCTTGTTTGCATTCATCAAACAGCGAACACGACGCTGAACTTCTCCTCCTCAGTTTTGTACTCAGTTTTCCCGCCGAATGTCGATAGAGGTGTATGGCTGTGTGTGTGTGAGTTGCTGTTTTGTAAATGTTTTCTTTCATTTTTGGCATTTCGTAGCTCAGCGTGGAAATTGTTGAATCATTTTGAAAACAAACTCAATTATGAACTGTGTATTTTAGTAATTAACGTAATTGGTCTGAAAGCGGTCCGAAAGTGGTAACACGACTGCATACATACAAATGGCGCGCTCGAAAATTCCCTAAACAGTTCGAGTAGTTGTGCATGACCATATGATTTTTTAAACGTTGCTCCAGCTGTTGTCGAAATCGGTGAAAAATCTCACATTTTATGTCCACAGTCACTTTGTCTTTAAATAATAAAAACCTCGTTCACGACAAGTGAAATGAATTTGTTGGTGTCCCCAACAGTGTAACATTTTGCCAGCAATACTTGTGTTTTTTCCTTAAGGAAACTGGCATTCGGGCGGGATATTGAGTATTGTTACCTACTTGAGTTCCTGGTCTCTTGGACTTTGTTTAGCTTGGAGAGATTATTTTCTTGTAAAGCGTGTTTCCATCAGATATCACTACCTGTAATGTTTAGAGAATTATTTTGATAAATGAAGAACCCAATGACATATCCGATCAGTGAAAACACTTACTAGACTCAATCACAATGCGACCACAAAGGAATCAATGATAGTGAAAATTTGCCACTGAAGTCAAGAACGCAGCTTACAAGGCGACACTCGAGCTTATAGCAACGCGAGCTGTATTGAAGCGATACCAGAAGCTGAAAAAAAGACGATAATCGTATATTCCGAAAAAAGAAAGTAGAGATAGATAGACGACAGTGTGAGAAGATTGAAGTGTATGGAAGTAGAAGCGATGCCAGAAAACCCTATCAGCGAGTGAAACTAATACGTCGAGTATGCTGAGAGTCTTGAAACAACATTTCTCCAGATTACTTGCGGCTGATGATCCAGCGGAAAATAGTAATCCGTGTAATGTCCGCCACCACCCACGATAGACAGCAATAACCGGGCAAAAGAACAATAAAGGCGTCGGTTGAAATACCGGCAGAGATGTATAGGAGTGGACGAGCTCATAAAGTGCATGCATCAGCTAGTTTACACAATCTGGGTAAATGATAAGAACCTCAGCGTACTATGCTCGATTTAAAAAAAGGAGGCAAAACCGTTGGCACCAACTATCGCGGAAGAAGTCTCCTATCAATCGCATACAAGATATTATCAGTTGTATTGTGTGAAGTCTAAACCTGAGACGAACTGATTCAAATCAACAACCGACAAAATCTTCTCACTACTCCAAATTCTGGGAAAGACCCATGAAAAACAGATCGATACATACCAACCTATTTCCACTAAGTAATTTTTTCCACTGATGTCACTACTCTTGTCTCTTTTCAGTGCACTTGGTTCCAATATTCTTCTGTTGCACGCATCCGTAGTTCATCAACGGTTATGGTCAAATAAGTGATTTCAAATGACTGCTTGATTTTGTTTTTGCTGGGATGTCAAGAAACGGGGCAATCCACCATCTTGAAAGCCTTTTCATGTGCGTATTTGCGTGTAAAATGATGAATTACACAAAAAAATATTTCTTTGTATCAGAAATTTAACTGGAAGTTGTGTTTCCTAGACAATAATGCCGATGCTGCTGCTGCTGAAATGGTTGTAAAAACAATTCATCTTCTTTGTATAAACACGTTTATTCCCTCGAAGATTATTTCGCTTAAACCTTCAAAGAATTGTTGATTTAATCATCAAAAAAGCTCTCAGATCCAAAGAGAAAGCGTTCAAAAATTGGCGTTTAAATAAAGTCAATGTCAATACTGAGCTGCTCGCAAACAGGCATGTTCATGTGCCAGGGTACTTAGACGCGAAAAACATCTTCACGAACAGCATCTTCGTGCTAAATCTATTTCTTCGGCCACTGTAAGTAAGAGCTTTTGGTCATTCGAAAAAAGGGTAAGGACAATTCTCCATCTTCTATCCCAACTCTCGTTAACGATGACCAGTTATTCATTGATCCGGTTGACAAAGCCATCCTTCTGGCTGAAATATTTGCAAAGAATTAATCTGTGCCAGTCAACCACTCCCCGTGATAGTTCGATGCCTGAAATATTTTATCTAGCCAATCTCAACGAAAATAAAACTGCCGGGCCGGATGGTATTTCAGCACTTTTTTTGAATGACATATTTATGTGATCTTCGCTAGATCATCCATTGCGCACGTGCTACCCTATACGTTGAAAAGTGGTCAATGTTCAGACGATCCCCAAGAAATGTGTTCGGCGCTCTCTCGTTACGCACCATCTGGTTAAGTATCTAGAGTCTAACGGCCTACTGGATAATCGACAGTATCGCTTCTGGAGACCTGATGGCATTCATCGCCTTCGTAAAAGCACTGGCTCTAGATATTTCCAAGACGTTCGATAGAGTCTGACACGGATCACTCATATCAGAACTTATTGCATTTGGTACTTTATCTCGATTCATATCCAGTTTTCTCAGAGATCGCTCTATTGGAGTTGTTATAGATGGGGTCTCATCTAATAAGCATATGTTCACCGCAGGTGTACCACAGGTTTCTGTTCCCTCTCCTTCTCTATTTATTTTTTATTGACGTCCTATTGAACTGGACTCTACGCGTTTGCTTACGACAGAAACCTCGGTCATTCATACTCATTTGGCTTCAAGTATAACAAAATGCGAATAGTTTTCGTTCAAATACAAGATCTTAGTAGGCTACATCAAATGTAACAGTTGATATGACATGAAGTATTTCGTTGATAGACTCAAACAGCGAACCACTTCTGATCTCGTCCAACCGATCTTGTCTACAGAAACCATGGGAAAAACTTGATAAATTTTGTGACTCATCTGTTCCGTCTGAAACAACTCGAACCGTTCATTTCGCCTCTACCACAGAAATGTTCAAAAATATTCTAGAGTCTTTTGTAGACTAGAATCTAGACTGTCAGTGCTACGAAAGCACCATAAATTACTTCTATTGGAAAAATGAGCATGTGACGGAGGACATTTACATAAGTTTTGGGATTATTCGCTACGGAATAACCAAAAAAAAAAAGAAAACAACCGGATAATATCGAAACTATTTCCAACTTGATCGGCATACTATTTCGTTTGCGTTTTGGAATTTCTTTGTTTTCGGACTGGCAATACCACACTGAGCGCCATCGCACGGCGAGTAGAGCAACTACAAACAAAACTGCAATAATGAACCTTAACGGGTTGGGGCCGTACTAATGTAGCTTGGAAAACAACAGATGGTGTTGTGCAAAGCAAAGAGTATATATACTCTTTGGTTCGTTTGATATCACAAAATTTGCGGCACACGTTGATCTTGTCCGCTGGCGTAGCTGCTCTGTGTTGACATTTTTATAAAAGATAAATAAATGACTGACTCACGCTATAACTGAGGAATACTGTTTAGAAATCTCCTCTCAGCTTGGGGTATTTTCTTCCTAGCATTAGGTTGGAGTGTTGCCAATCACGAGGTGATCATCTCCGACACCAGTTGATTGATTATTCCTTATTCTTAGGTACAATGCGATATATACATATATGATATAGGGTATACTTAAAACTGCATTTGTATTATTCGAATACATGCCCAATTTAAAAATGAAATTATTCTTTCTCTCAAAAGTGTCTTTCATTTGGTCGTTTTCATGCGTGGCAAATTGATTGGCAATTTTTTTCTGCCCTATAGGGTATTTTTACAGAAGGACTGAATTCCCCAATTTTCATAAACACAAGAATTCTTAAAAACATTTAGCGAAACATCATGAGAATTGACATATCAAGTAATCATCACGACTAGAATTTATTCTAATAATTTGGAAATCTCTTGTAGAATTATTAACCAGTCCAATGCTTTATTATGAATTATGAATATGTACACTGAATTCCTTTCCTAGCATTTTTTCCACATATAGGTCTGTGCTACGATCTATCAATTTGTAAAGCATGCCTCAGATTTTCAGTGGTATCGTTATGAAACTTTAGAAGATCATGCTCGGTTGAGTGTTACTGTTTATATCCAAAATGGTAGTTCTTTTTTTACGAGATTTAAAACAAACTCGTTTTGAATTGGTTTTTCTTTCAGGACGTCTTGAAATATCTTCCCGACATTGTTGTTGATATTGTTATTGATATTTTCCACATTTATGAAATGAAAAGGCCAGAATTTTCCACAGCACTAAATTTCTCTGGAATAAATCCCACACTACGCTGTGTTGCCAGCTCGTCAGCATTGCTGGTATACTGACGTATATCGGATAAGCTCGTCAGATAGCGGTGGCTCTCTGCCATTCATGGCTGTTACAAAGAAACAAATAATTCATTCCGGGCTTGAGATATAATACAAAGAAACAAATACGGGTCAGGGGTCACAAAAAAACACATACTCGCGAAAAAATAAAACGCATAACATTCAGGTGAAAATTTCTCCGTAAATGTGGGGTGTGTATCCGCAGTATTCGTATTCAGTGTTCATTTATCTCTTCATGTGTCTAGGTTTTGAGCTCAATCCCTATGACGGTATAAGCGCACTTTCCCGCTTTACAGTTAAAGAAAAAAAACCCTACAAAAATTTCCTAAAACAAACCACGACTGTAGACGAATCATTAATTTTTGAATTAAATCGAGAATCATTCATGCCATGAATAAAAATTTTGAATTAATTCTTGTCAACAAAAAAATTCGAATCGATTTTAAAAATTAATTGTAACTCTTTTCCAATACATATGAATTAACAAAAATAATTCAAATGAATTGCAATTAATTTTTACAATTCAATTGATTTTGACTGCATTTACAATTCATTTGAATTATGTGATAACCTTTATATAATTCGGGACGTCGCCATGACGTCAATTACATTTATTTACACAGTCGAGTCCGGTTATAACGACCTCCAAATTGGTTCGTTATAAGCGAAGTTCGTTGTATCCAAAGCCACAGCAACAATAACAACACATGAGAATAAGGAGGAATGTGAGAGGCTTAGAAAAGAAATTAATATTAATAAGAATAAACCTTTGAGGTTTATTCTCTTTCCGCCTAGTATCAGTGGTTACATTTTCCGAATTCTGTGGTTCCTAGTGGAGACAACGAGTTCGGCTTTTTCTGGGTTCACTCCCAGTCCTTTCTCCGATGGACATGTTAAGATTCTCGTTATCAGATTTTGGGTATTTTCTTTGAACTGCAACCGCCAGGTCATCTGCATAAGCAACAACTCTACAGCCTGTACTTTCTAGCTCTATTAGGACGTTATTGAGAGCTAAATTCCAAAGAAGGGGTGCGAGGACTCCACCCTGCGGGGTGCCTCTGTACACCCGGTTCACCGTCCAATTGTTTGAATCTACTTCAATAATTTCAGTAGAACGACCGGCGGCCGGGAAGAAAATGTACTAATTGAACGACCGGCGTCCGGGAGAAAAGGTTTTTATGGCTTATATGGAGCTAGTCTACTCCAATTTATCAATTAACTTCCTTATTTCGGCCGGTGTTTATAACTTGAAACATCTTCTATATTACAAGTAGTCGCATTTTACACATTAAGGTGGATCCTCCGCTCGAAAATGCTTGATCAACTAGTCCGTATTTGCCTATATGAACCTGTGTATTTGCTTTGTATTATTTTCTCTTGACTTATAGGAAGCAAACTTGAGCAATAAAGTGATTGTGCCATAACGCTTAACCACCAAAACTGACACCAGTATGTGTCAGTTTCTTTACAAATAGTGCGTGTAGAAGGTAAATGGTTAGAGAGAAAAAAGAATAAATATGTGACACAAACATCTGAAAAAGCTGGCAATTAGTGCCGAATATGATTTTTATAAATTTTTTATTATAAGTTTATCTTTCGATGTCATAGTCGGACGATGGTCGCTGGTCGAGATTTTCTCCCTAAATGAAAAAAATGTAAAATACATTACACCACAAACTGATGCAATCATAAAAATATCAAACAAAAATAGTACCAACAACTTGCACAATCACACCACCAGCCCATAAACGGTCGATGGACTGGACCAGTTGATTGTGCCAGTTTCTGGCATGGTGTATGGGCCCTATTAATAAAAATCCACTGCTTTCATTCGTTATATATTAATTTTGTATCTATTCAAATGTGTGCACTGAACCTCTGTAAATTACAGATCTGTAATTCTGCCAGCTAGAAGTTTCTGACTAACAAATAATATTTTGAGGCAATGAATTGTCAATATAATTTTTTGGTCTCGAAGTGTCTTTGAAAATTTCCCGTATCACGGAATTAGTTTATGAGCGTCGGTTTGTGGATTGTAAGACTAAGAAGGGACTTTTTATATAAATTTAGCGCCACCTATAGGTCTACATATAGGTCTACACAACATCGACGGCTGGGTACTTCTATATGGCAAGTGCGCCATCTAACAACGAGTAGCAACAATGCGATAACGGTTTATGGAAGCGTTAAAACCAGATGGCACTGTAAGTGAAATAAAACTGTTAAGACAATTCGAAAAATCATGAAGCGGCAAATACAAAAATTGTGGATCTGCAAAATAGAGACGAGCAATAAACCTAATTTTATTTTAATGCGATAGATACGATCCTCGAAAACTCGTGACCATTTCAAATGAAGGAATTGGATCCACATATAAAATATCAGCTCAAATCATATGCATAATGTAGAATTCAAATTCAGGTTGCTTCATACACATTTCGATTGTCTAAATGTGATAAACTGGCACCCGTAGACACCATAAAATGGGCAGACGACCCAAGTCGTTTGCTGAACATTTCCATGAGAGGGTAACATGTGCTTTAACCAGTATTTGCATATGAAAAAGGCCATGCAAATTACGGACATCTAGAGATTGCTGCCGAAATAATGAGTCAGAAGACCACATGGGACATCTGGCCTCAGTATGGTCTTGCTTACAGTTCTGCCTTCATCGCTCATATAGCGCCAAACTTCCGGAAACCATTTGGTAAAAAAGCTCAGTTTCGAATGTATATGAGTTTTGGAAATTATAAGCACACACCAGTAGCGTTGGCGTATTGATCATTCGGCCAAGTAAATCTTCGGGACTCGGAGTAACAACCCAGCGAACCAAACTGTCAGAGTTCGGTCGGAAATCGGTACGAAAGTCGGAAAATTCTTCCGATGTCGGATCCGAATTCTGACCGAAATCGGTACGAAAAATGTATGGAGTGGTTGACGCGTTCTCTGACCGAACCGTCGGAGAGAAATCTAATGTGTTTGCCGACACGTCCTACAGACTTCGGACCGAACTCTGAATTAATATCATGGGAAATTCTGAAGGGAATTTCGAAATGTCGTTCAGAATTCTGAAGTGGTTTCTTATGGAATTCTGATGTGTTTGCCGACTCGTAGTTCAGAATTCTGACCGAATTCTGAAGTGGTTTCTTGTGGAATTCGGATAATTTTTATATATTTTTTTTTTATTGAAAATATCAATTTAATTTCTTTAACCAATAAAAAGTGAAATATTTACATTGGACCTATTAACTATATATTTCTGGTTTTCTGTTGAAAGATTTATTAAGTCTATATTTTGCCAAATTGTACAATTTGCGAATATTCACCTCAACTATCGAATGCGTTGTATGTGGAATACATTCTACAGCTAGATCTGTTGAAATAAAACATATTGTACAAAGTCAAATAATACACAAAACATAAAAGAAAAACAAAATCATAAATAATTCAGACACACTGTTCAGAATTCGGTCAGACGTGTCTGAACAACATATCCCTCAGACACAGAGATCAAAACAGAAAATCAAAAATTATTCCTCAGACATGTAGCACAGAAATCATTCAGAATTCGTTCAGACCTGTCGGTAGAAAATATCCCTCAAAAATGTCGAACAGAATCCGGAACGAAATCGGTGAGAATTGTCGGAAGAGATCAGACATTGTTCAGACGTGTCTGATATCCGACATTTGGTTTGCTGGAAAGACATCGAAAAACACACACACACACCAGCTGGTGTAACATTCCACACCGCCGACTGCAGTGAATGCAAAAAGTGCGACATTTTTGCTATGTCATTAGAACATTTAGCCGGAATTTGCGGCTCTCGAGGGACTCTCATCTGTTTTCGTATGTAGAATAATCATGCGGCAAGTGTTTTCCTGCCTGCTATGACTTTATGAATTTTAAGGTCAACGGCAACAGACACTACTCCCTTTATTCTCTTTCCAAAATCCTTATTTCCTATTGCTAACACAGTGTAAAAACATTATTTTTAACAAATCATCATTAGATTTGGCTAATTAATTTGTGTTCTAAACTTTATGATCATTTTGCTAAAGGCTCATCAATAACTTCTGGTTTGGAATCACGCCACACCGCACAACCACATACCTTATGCTGACAATGCCCTATGGGAAATCACTTCATGGCAGACGTTATATACAATTCCGCCGCACTTTTCAATGTTATTACTGACTTTCTCCATTTGTTCGTTTACATCACGAACAGTTCCAGTTAGTTTCGCGAATACAACATTCGAGAATGGCTTTGACGGAAGATTCTCATGTAAATCACCTGCCTCTCACTTTGTGGAAGAATAACTTGAAAAGTTAGCAAATGTTTGCTAATGATTTAGCAGTGTCGGTGGAATTTTAGCGAACTCTCTTTCGTTGGTATTTACAGAATTTTACGCTCTGATCGAATGTTAGTTAATTTTCGAAACGTTTCTCTTTCCTGCGAGTGTGTGAATAAGGTAAATATGGATAAACTTAAAATGTACTCGTTACAGTAAACCCCACTTAATTACCTTGTTCAAAATCTGAAATTGGTTGAGTAATTATCCGGTTATGTTAATTAAACGACCCTGCTTAACTACCCCATTTGAGAAATTATACGCATTCGGTTAAATAGGAACACGTTTAAAAAAAGATTTTTTTTTTAAATTTTAAAATCGTTTCTTCGATTGACAGTAATATTTTCTTATATTCTTTATGTCATATTTCTTAATACTAACAAAAAGGACATCACGACACAGTTTAATACTAAAATAATAATTAAAAGATAAATAAATGTAAAAGAGCACGTCTATAAATGTTTTTTTTTTCCAAAAGAGGGTGTTATTTTGAATCACCCGGTATTTCGGTAGCTGTCACTTTTGAAGCTTTTATTCTTTGACAAATAGAAACTACGCTATTACTAAAAATGGAACGGAACACGATTCAACAACTCATTGCGGTCATAGTTCGCAAAAGTAAAAAGTTTCCGGACAGTGATATCTCCCGAAGAGGTGATCACAATTGGCCACCGATGTCTTATGATTTGACACCTTGTCGATTCAAGACCTCAAAGACAGAATTCGTGCGGCTATCGAGGACATAGGGCAGCCAATTTGCGATTTACTAATGAAAAATTTCATGAAAAGGATATGGTCCTGTAAGCGTGGTCGTGGTGGCCCTTTAGCTGATGTTGTATTTCATTATGAACGGCACACCTTTCGCTTTATTGTGAAATAATCATCCGATCATTTACCTCAAAAAATTAATACCAAAATAAGACCTCTTGTTGGAAACCCCATTATATTAATTGTGTTTTGTTTAGCAAGCTAAAATTGCGCTGTTGTATTAGGACTTTTTGTATTTGCCACTTATTTGTATCGCAAGTAACGAAGTAAAGCACGCCAATTATTGGACTTTATCCACTTGTCTAAAACTATGTAAATCTTTCCTAATAATCCACTTCCTCTTTGGTCCTTCGTTGCACTGATATAGTGATTATCCGTTGAAGTTAATTATATTAAATTCATATAGACAAAATAACACCGAGTAGACAACATAAAACTGGAGACAAATTAAACCAAATATATTTCCAAATGTCGCGTACAAAATTGTTGTTGCTTAGAATTTAAATTGGCCTATAAAAATATAACTTTTGAATTTGAAAATAACATGTTTAATATGTTTCTTTGTTAAAACAGTGCGGGTATATACAAATATTTTTATTTAGAATGCTGGCTTAAGAAGCCTGCGGGAATGCAATGCCTGAATAATGAGTGTTTTATTTTCAACAACCCACAAAAACATTTTAAAAATAAAAATGACGTGTCTCGTCATTTTTAAATTACACAAGTAGAGTACCAACCGCGATACACAAACGTGTTTGATTTCAAATGGATATTTGCATACTAATAAATATTTTGTTTTTTTTACGTTTTACGTATTTTTTCACATTCAGTTGCATTTCTCATTTGAACTAGTAACCAACCGCGGGAAAGTTGGAACATATTGACCCATTTTGTGGTCTCACTGCTCTGGGGGTTCTATATTATTTCCGACCCTGACCGATTATGGACCAAGAAACAATCCGGTTGAAGTTACATCATAACGAACTATATGTTATTATATTTCCCATGTAAAGATCTCTGGAAGCCGACTGTCAATAACATTTGCATAGTAAAGGGTTATCCATTTCGTGGTTTCAAAAGTATAGGGCTGGAATTCGACATCGGTCAAACTAATAATTAGAACTGTATACATAAATTAAAAATTAATAAATTCGAACAATTCCATAACTCAAAGTCTCCATCGCTTTTTCTACGGGATTATGGTGGTTCGCTTTATGGAAGTTTTACTGTATTTACCAGAATCGTTATAGAATTATGTATCTTCTATCAATTTTTGAAACCTAACCATAATATCATTCCGAGCATTGTCGAATTTTACTTTCAAACGCTGTCTATGATTGAGGTTACAAAAGATTCGTCGTGGCCGAACTTACAGCCTGTTTCCATAAAACAAATTGGTTCGTTCGCTACAAATTGTCAAAATTGAAGGTGCAATAAAATGGACTTTTGTCAGTAATGAGGGCTTATTCTTTTGGAATTGTGTTTCATATGTTGATATCTAACATATTACTGAGAACCAGAATTGAATAATGCCTGAAACCTATTTTATAACGCTTCCAATATTGAAGATTTGCAACGAACGAACAAGTTCGTTATATGGAAACAGGCAGTTAATTAAATTTGTCCTTTTTTTAGTTTTGCCCAATTTACAATTTACTGGAGATGGATTGGCAGATTTACTGTTACCCGCAGGTGATTTACATGTGAATATTTTGTAATAATCTCTCTCTCGCTCTCGAATGTTTTATAAGCAAACTGTCTGGGAAAAAAAATCGATCACGATATCATTGCCACTTAATTTGTCATTGTGAGTGTAGTTGTGTACTTAGCACTTTGAGGTCCGCGTGCCCGTTGGGCATTTGAATTTGTGACCACATGTGGTAGATTTACTGTATGGGACATCTATGCCACCCGTGGTACCAGGATGTAAACCTATCATGGCCCAGTAACTAATGGTAGTCGCATGCAAACAGCTGTTTCAAATTGCCATGTAAACCAATTTGACATGGAATTTGATCTGGCAATGCCTAAAAGAGATACCGGTGGTCACAGGAAAAAACAAGAAAACTAGATTAGGTTTATCAAAAATAAATACAGTGAGACTTCCTTAATTCAACTTCGATTTGTTTTAAGTCGAAGCACTTCTGATGGCAGTTAAGGAGACAAATTTGCTTAAACAGTTCTACAATTAATTTCATAACTCAAAGTCTTCTCGCGTTATAGAAGTTTGTTTGACTGTATAACAAAGTCACACCAATTGCCAAGAAAAATCAATAAAACCAAGTAACACAATTTTGGTCCCTTGTCAACTAAGGAATAGCCGCACGGATGGGCACGCGGCACTCAAAGTGTTAAACATTGAGTACAAAAAATACCAAGAGGAGAGTAATGCCAGCTGGTACATTGTTGTTGTTTTTAACCCTATCATTCTCGACGTTTGTATGACGTTATTAAACATTCGGTGTGTTTTATTCGGCCAGCTAACATATTGTTTATTTTTTTGGAATATTCGACGTGTCTTATTCGGCAAGCTAGCAAATTGTTTTTTTTTTGTTGAATTCGACGTGTTTTATTCGGCAAGCTAGCAAATTGTCGTTTTGTGTCTGAATTTTTTTTGATCTAAAAGTTGCAGATTACAAAATCTACGTACTTCATGTAAAAAAAATTGAGGAAATGCTACGTACATATTTCCCTTAAGATAGCGCCACACATACTACAGGGTCCGCCAAATAATTTTTTTTTTTAAATTCTATAAATACAAAAAACTACTGGATATTTTCTCAAATTTCTTTTTTTTATTTGAAAGTACAATCCTTCCGGTTAATAATGGAAATTATTTTTATTCAAATGGCTGCCTCGGCTGGCCATGCAGTAGCCTAACGAAAGATCATAGAGAGGGCAGACGTCGCAAGTCGTTTTCCGATGCATTAGTTCGGAAGCAAACTCCAGATGTCACTAATTGGCATGGCAATATTTGAAAGGTTTTCAAAGCAAATAATGTTTTTTAAAAAACAAATACCTACTTTTTTGAAACAAATACTGTTTAAATGCCCTCTTGGAAATATTCAGAAAACGACTTGCGACGTGCCCAAAGGTACCAAAAAAAGCAGTTGCCTTTTTTTAAAAAAATATTTTTTTTTGATTCCCATATGCACCATTAAATGTTATAAACATCCCTCGGGCAACATAAGCAGAAAAATAAATAAACTATTTAGTGACATATATTCTTTCTGTGTATCTTAAGTCGGGCTTAAGGCTGTCAAAAGGTTAAATATCTCGAAAACTAAGCGTATTTGTTTATTTATTTATTATTAATTACACTACAAAGTAAATTTATATTTTAATTTTGGGTTGAAAGGGCAAACAGGGTGACACAGACCATATGGCTAGATATTTTCAGCGACAGACCCAAGCCTCTTGTGGAAATAAAACCCCACTCTGATAGGCAAGCACGCCACCGACTCGCCCATCCGGGGCGCTTATGGGTAATTCCAAAAAAAATGACCCTTACAGCTCAAAAATAAAATTATTATTTCTTATTTGATATTTGTTATTTGTAAATGTATCTGTCATTTTCCGAAGGATGAACTTATATTTTCTTTATACTAACAAAAATATATGTTTTTTTTGTTACCCACAATAAATGAATTCAAACACAAAAATCGTATATTTTTTTATATTGTAACGACCGTTACTTTTTAAAAACATTTTTTTTTGGGAACTAATTTTCTTTGATTTGAAAATAAACCTATTACTCAAAGAAAACATTACAAAGAATTTAATGAGATTTTTTACTTGACACATCCTGTGCAAAATTTTACAATACATGATATTTGTTTCCGAAATTTGAGAACAGCACATTTATAAAGTAACGACCGTTACTTTTTTAATGGTCAAAAATAGTATTGAAATTAGATTTTTTATGAATTCTTTTGGCTGCTACCGATGCTTGAACTTTCGAAGGTCCAAAATTAAGCAATCCTCCTGACATATATTCTTAGGTTGGAATTTTATTTCAAAAATCACCGAAAATCGGTAACGACCGTTACTTTGGAAACACCCTTATATTTTATACATATTTCATTTCTGTTATTGTGAAATTTGCTATCTGGAAAACGTGAACAAATTGCGGAATAACGGTAAATATAATTTCCAAATCTGAACATGGAAACTCTTCCTTTTTTTTTTAAAATTTAAATCAATTAAAAATCCTCTAAATAAATTCTTGCACTCGTCATTTTTTAAAATTTTAAATCAAAGTTATAATCTGGCTTCTCTCTACCTGTCTGACAGTTTTCTCCGTTATCATTTTAATCGTAATAGGGTGGTACTCAAAATTAAATTTCTAATGTTTAACATTTTGTAGACCAATTGGTCTTAACTCTTGTTTAGTAAAAGTGTGATTATTTGTTACAACATTAGTTTAAACATTAAAATATATAATAAATTTCATTAAACGAAACACCAAAACTATAATTTTAAATTATTTTTCCTTTGTTGCCAAGAAATTATCTACTGTTACCCTTACGCCATAAAATTTATAAATTTTAAAAACATTTATATTTTTACACATACACATTTTACACTCACTACTCTCTCTTATCCCTATTCCTGAAACGAGTCTTAACATCCCTTAAAATGGGATTTTCGCTGCGCGTTGGCAACACCCCGCACGAGCACAAAAAGAAATCCGAAAAAGGCAAAGCAGAGGCAGCGACAGCGACAGAAGGCGCATTATAGTTCAGTTCTTGTTGGTCGTCCGTTGAAGTCGTTTCGCTGAAAATAAAAATTAGAAGAAATTGGAAAAAGCAAATCGAAACGGAATATTCAAAGAAAAAAAAATAACATTTGCTCTTCTTCTTCTCGCGAACATACCGTATGTTCGTTAAGTGTTTGTGTGTGTACGGTAGATTTTCCTTAGTTCTTCACTAAAAATAAAAGAAAAATTAAGTGGTGTGTCTTCTTCTTCCCCGTGTTGTTTGGATGTTCTTCCTTGCTTGAGAGAAGAGACAAGGAATACAGAAAAAATATATATTTGTCATCAAAGAAAAATAAGGAAATGGTAATGATTTATTTCATTTTAAGCTAAATAACCGAATAACCGTCTTGTTTACGATAATAATTTAATGTTTTAATGTTAAGTGTCAGTGCCGATGTTAACAAACAAAAAAAAATAACTACTGAAATTTGCAAAACAAACGAAGAAAAAGTTTGATTCAAACAAACGTCGACAGCAGAAGAGTGAGAAGAGAGTTTGTGTGTGTTCATTCAAAATTAAATGTGCATTCCCGTTGCACTAAGGGCGAAAGAGAGGGAGCGCAAGCGAATTTCGAAAGAAGTGCAACAACACAACATTCGTTCGTAGTGATAATGACAAAATACTTTTATTGTTGTAATTTAACAATGAAAAAGTATTGAAAATACTGCAATTTTATGCAAAGCCAAAAAGAAAGAAAAGAACGGAACGGGCACGGGCACGAGAAAACAAAAAGAAAAGTTGCAGAAACAGAACAACAAAGTTTTTACACAATATGCATGAAAATAATGAATAACAACAAAAGCAAGTAACAAACAAAATAACAGGCAAGCTACAGCAGAAATGCAATCAAAGTGCAAACAATGAAGCAAGCGCAAAAACATCAACAACAACAAAACAGAGAAAAAACAGTACAAGCTAAAATTTCTTTTTTTTTTTTCTTCGGTGGTGTATGTGTGTTTTACATGACTGAATGGATGCATGAGGCATGACGCGAGTACGGCAGAGGAGTAGGAGGGAATGAATATGGGTTGGAAAATGTACACATTTTCCCACTGACTGACGGCTGATGACGGTCTTGCTGATGTCTGTGTGAGTGTGCTCGTTGGTGCAACCGTTTGCCGTTCGATGGCTGCAAGCAAGATTCGTTGATTATGATGCGGTTGCAAAAACTACGATGTTGTTGTGAAAATTAACTGTGAAATTGTGGAAAACCCAGCAACAACAACCACAACTGCACTGCCATTATCACAACTACACTAATAAATGAAAATGCAGAAAATAACATGAAAGTCAAGATGGAAAAAAAGTGCATTGTAATAAATCGAGTTCACAACCAAGTTCACACACACACACGCACGTACACACTCACATTCATCCGTTACCCGTTCCCTTGCACTCACTCTCTGGACGATTCAGCCAGCACTCACACAGCCATTCATGTGTGTGTACTTCAAGAGTAATGAATACATTCTAAACATGAAACTAAAAATTAAGTGCACATCAGTCACTCCAATAAAAGTACACGCGAAGAAAATAAATACAAAAGAAGAAAACAACAACTTTAAAAGTGTGTTTGTGTTGCATGTTTGTCTGCTACCAGTCATATGTCGCTCCTTTTTTTGTCCTGCCCTTCCATTATATTTCCATACATTACGCAAATCAGCCAAACCCAGTTTCCTTCTGCTTTAGTACTGCCATAAATTTCCATAGTTCCCGAAAATGATTTCCACCCTTCATTTCAGTTGTGTCATAGGTACTTTCAGTGTATTTTCTTTTCTTGTCAAGCCACTTTTTCTTTGCTGTTTCTGTTTGTATTCCATTTTCATTTCGGGAAAAGTGCATTCCACTTACAGATCACACTTAACGGTATTTTACGACTTTCTTTCTCACCCCTCTAATGTCAATTCCTCTTCTCAATGTCGTCGTCGTCATTCCAGTCACCGTTCAATTGACGATCTGAGATGTGGCGTGTAATCATCATCTCCATTGGCTCAATTAAGATCAATTTAAAGGGTTGTGTGTCTGGTTGTTTCTGTAATACCTCCTCCTCTGTCACTTCTATGTATCTGCTATCAAAATCTTGGAATTTCTTAATGTCAGCTATGAGATATTTTATTATTAACAAATGTTACCATTTCTGACCACAACAGCTGTCGTCGCCTGGCTTGCGGTAGAATCTCATCCCTCTTTGGTAGTGTTGATTTCAGTCCACCTCTCGTCTCGCGTCGTCTCATCTTCATTGCAATAGTTCTTCTCTCTTCAGAGTCTTTTATTCATGATAATTTTTTATTATCCCTAATTTTTGGAAATTTTATTCCCTGTGCTGTATTTTACTAAACATATGGGTCATCTCATGATTTGAGCTAAATTATGGTATGAGTAGAATTTCCAATTTCGATGTGTTAAATACATAGAACGCCTAGAGACAACTATGGATATGTTTGTTCGGTAAACTATTTGCAGAAGCCGTAACCATTAAACGATCCTTATCCGGATTTCAGTCTGAGTACACAAGTTACTAGTCTGATTGAGCTCTACCATAGCCACAATCTTATAAAATCAGCCTCTGAGAAAATCTAAAAGACAGCTTTATACTTTCCTGATGATGAGACCAGAAAAAGCAAAACCGTAGCTGAATTCTCGTGAAAAATTATCATGTGACTCCTCACATTATAAATATGTATAATGACGAATTTTAAATACTTTCACATGAAGACTTTAGTAGAAGTCCTTTCTCGTTGATGATTGTTTAAATGTTGGGTATATTTCTAGATATCCATTACTTCTGTAGGCCGATTTTACGCAAGCATTTCATATGTTCGTACTTGTGAACACCGCAAAAGGTTTGCTCTTCGTTTCATAAAACAATGTGGCCTATGGTGCTATCTTTATTTGAAATGCTTTCAATTATCAGATAAAAACATAAAAAGATAAAAAATATGTTGACTTTTTTGTCGCCGATGGTTAATCATAACATTGTAACTAGAAAAGGTTTTTTGTTTTACAAATCACCGTTGTGACAAAGATAATAATTTAGATTATTTCGATTTCAACACATCATGATATATGACATACTGTGTGTTATTTCCCAGTTCTTGATTAAATGTAGCTTAGACTTAGACAATTTCTGATGAATGACTTGGTCGCATCAAGAAATTCTTTTTTAAACTCGGAACTTTGTGTGTACAATTTTCATAATAATTGAAAAACTATAGAAAAAATGTTATTTTATGAAAACTGCCTTTCATTGACATCATTTGCTTATTTTCAATGAAACAACAAGAGCTGCTGCAATTTCTGACAAGACATTTGTTTCAGCCTCTTTTGCACAGCTGTAAAGGCCACATCATTGGAAAAGAATTTTTAGTTACATCGTTGCAACATCTTTTGTCACTTATCTTATTAATAACAACCACAACCAAGATGGAATAATTGAATATTTTCCACAATAAAGAGATCTCTGCATACATACGACGACGTACACACAAACAAACGAACAAGCAGTCTACCGGGCTAGATGATAACGAATAAATTCGTATAATGCCCCTTAAAAAAAATATGAAACCGAGATAAGTTGTCTGTGATGCAGTAAAACAAAAAAAAAAGATTTTTTTGAAAACTCATTTATTGTTTAGCACATTTGGTTGAGTCTTCTTCTTTGTTTCCTTCGTGCTGGAAAGTCTTGGGCAAGAAGCGTGTTATCTGCTCCCGTAAAGTCAAACTGCTGTTTGCAGACTACACCTGCCAGCCAGCCGTATAAATACCATTAATATGGAGTAACCCATATTTCAACATGACAGACTGCCTGTGTGTGTGTGTGTGAGTGAGTATGGATTGGTACATCCATGCACTTGTTTTGAGAACATCTCTCTGCTCTAATAAGTTAAGTCAGCAAGTCACATGTTGTGTTGTTATTGTTTTATTTGCTGCCTGCCGGCCCAAATAATCCACAATGTGATGTTATGTGAGATGCTGCTCGGTCTCTGGTCTCTTCGTTCTGTTCGTTTTATTTCAGTTGCCATTACGAAGAGCAATTTTCATTAACATCGTGGCCGAGACAGCGGCAGCGAGGCACCGCCGCACAGTCATTCAAAGCAAAAACAAAAGAACAAGAGCAAGAATAGCAGCGGCACAACAACACTTTAGAGGCGTCAAGTTGTGCAAATAAAATAGCAGCAACAACAACAACAGCACAACAACGGCAAAAAGAAGAACGTTTGTGATGGAACGGCAAAAGACTTTTTGTACGAACGAACACAGGATGACGTAGACGAGGCATTGGGGTAGGGGCAATGTTTCGCTATAAACGAATAGCATTCCAGATGATAAAACAAACTATTTTTAAAGTACACGATGATGATAAACAGACGAGCAAAAACTACATGCCCCGAAACTTGGGCCATCGCACGGCTGCAAAAGACGAGGAACAACAACTCACTTTGCATGCGGGAAAATCGATATTTTTGGCACGATGAAGAAATAAGAAACAGCGATGATTACTCATCAGAAAAATGTAGGTATGCGTTGTTGCGTACAGACGAGAAGAAAAACTTAGTTTTTTTCATCGTCACAACGAACGATTAACAAAATGCTCCGGGCACAAACACACACGCACCGATAGACCCAAACCATTAATTTCCCTCCCTTAATTGTAATGATGTATGTTTCATTTTCCCCAGAATCGGGTTCATGTTCACCCTGACACTGACCATCATTACTGTGCCGCGGAGACCTGCATGCACGCTTGGTCTTCGATTCTTTCATTCTCACGAATTGGGAATTTCTGTTACCTGTACAACTGCTGCACACGCCGTGTGCCGTGTGGTGGTAGCAGCGTTACCTCCGTTGCAGTCTTTTAGTTTTGGTGACTTCCTCACAATATCGTGCAGACATACACACGTCGAAAGAACACTATCACTTTGCACCACATGACATTCTGCTAAGGGTTGTTTTGTTTTGTGCGTTATTTACTTTTCATCAAAAATTCTTATCACACTCGTTCATTTTATTATTTCATGTACATAGATATGTATGTATGTATTTATATCGTCCGTCGTTCCTATCAAAATCCAAAAAAACATGTGACTCATTTGGGTGCTTGTTCTTTCGTTCAGCCCGCACAAATACTCTCTCATTACATGGCGTCATTCGCCCTCAACAAACGGCTCTCTTTCCTTTCGGTCTCTTAAAGGCCAGTTGGAACAAAACAACAAAATGTGTGTCAATCGGGGTGTAATCTCGTTCTCGTTCTCTTTCTCCTGTATACTGACGTTTATTGTGTTATTAAACTGAGCTGCCAACGTTGGCGTCGTCATCAACGCCGTTGCCGTCATCTTTCACACACTTTCAGTTCATATCATTTGCACATTTGCACTTACTAAATGTTTGAGCATTGGCGTTTGTAAATCTTTTTAAGGAATTCACGTAAATTTGGCATTTACACACGATTACGTTGACCGAGTTCAATGAACACACTCATTTATCGCCGTTTGTTCGTGTAGATGTGTGTGTGTGTTTGTGTGCCAGAACATAAACGCTATCAATTTGAATTGAAAATTGTGCAAATGTTTATATAAAAAAAAAGTATTGAGTAATCCACATGCCCATGATATCACAGATTGTTCTATGTGTAAGTACGTCTGCTTAGCGAATGGGACCGGAGCCACATTGGAATGAAGGAAAAATACAAGAAATTATTGGCTCAAGGCCAACTAATGAAACAATGAGATTGATGATATGTTGGTCGTCGAAAGGCTGAAGTTTAAAATAAATCTAATTATCCTTTCCCAAAACTGGTGTGTGTTGGTATGAGTGGAGTGGCCAAGAGGTACCTGCTGCCGCGTTACGCCCTAAGTGAAATTGTTTTCAATAAACAGTTGTGTGGAAAATAATAGAGCCACCCCGAGCCTCAATTTCAATACTTAAACATTTAGACAGACAATTATTTTCTTTGAATTTTGTTGTTGTTTTTCATTCATTGCCCTAAAAATTAAAATAAGAAAATTCAGTATATACATTTAATTTCTCTGTGAAAAAAATAGAGCCATCTAAACAAACCTCCAAAAATTATTAAAAAGAAAAAATGAAAAATACCAAATAATAAAATAAGTACCTCACTTTATAGAATGACCTTTACTTTGTATTACTAACTTTTGACAAGTGGAATATTCTTCCATGCAGTATCAACCATTGTCTACAGCTCATTTTTATTTTCACCCCGCCCCACAAGTTTTCGATTGGATTTAGGTCTGGTGACCATCCCAAAACCTTCACATTGTTGTCCCTGAGCCATGCCTTTGCCAACTTCGACGAATGTTTAGGATAATTGTCCCGCTGGAATATCCATTCAAGCGGTATATCCCAATCAGCATAAGGCATCATGACATCTCTTAAAATATTTGTGTAAAAAGAATGGATGAATTTTCTATCATGTATGCGATATAAGGGTCCGAATCCATAATATGAAAAGCATCCCCGTACCATAATATTAGCCCCTCCATGTTTAACGGTTTTAACGGTATATTGAGGATTAAATTCTTTGTTTTTGGGTCTTCGAACTTGATGAGAATTTCGATCCGAGTTAAATAAATTTACTTTGGTCTCATCCGACCACAAAATATTACGCCATTTAGATACGGGCCAATTTATGTGTTCCTTTGCGAATTCAAGTTTTTGTTTTATGTTGCGCTTTGATAGAAAAGGCACTTCTTGCATTTAAATTATTTTTAAGGAGCATACGCCGTATTGTAGAAGTGTCCATATCAAGTTGATATTGTTCTTTAATGGCGGTTGACTCACAAAGACGTCCCGTTTCACTTGATGCAGTATTTTTCGTTTTAAAGTCTTAGATATTTTGGTTGTCCTTCCTCTTGTTTCTTGCTTCTCTTCATACTTTATAGCAGTTTCTACCGTTTTCTTTGAACATCCAATCATTTCAGCTATTTTTCTTTGAGATTGACCTTCTTGATGAAGTTTTTTTTTTATAATTATAATAATAATTCGGTCCTCCACTCTACAATGTTTTCCTCTGCCCATTCTGCTAAGTAATTTTTCAATAATTTTTTTAAACTATATTAGAAATAAAATAGACTGCATTCTTACTAAATTTTTTTAAAAAAAAAAAAAATTGCTTTTTACTTTAATATTTTTTAACTTTAAAATTGGCTATATTATATTTCACTCTTCTTTTTCTTCGATTTACATACTAACACTGATATAATTAGAAATGTTGCTTCCATTACAGACTAAATAACGGGATTACATGAAAGAGACAACTTTTTCTAACAATATTTTGTACACTGTTAAAAAACATTACATTTATAGAACAGCAGGTGGCTCTATTATTTTTCACACAACTGCATTGTAAACATACGAATTTGAGTCCCTTTCGCCCCTCAGCGTTCCGGCCATGGTCGATAGTTTATGGATAAAATTATTTTTTTTTAATAACACCAAAGTCACGTTTCCATTGAATAAATGCAAAGTATAAATTGAACCCATAATTCTCAAACTCGATATTTATTTTACCGATTGCGAATGCGTGATGTGACCATTGACAGATTTATAGGAGCGTTTCTGCTTGATGCTGTCGCAAGAGACGTGATGATGTGATGCTGGTGTGCTCATGTATCTGCTGATGATTCATCATTTATTAGTAGTTTAGTAGTTCTTCAGTTTACCAGAGATAACTTTTCTGTTTTCATAATCATACAAACGATCTGCAACGCCTCTAAACTTTGGTCTACTATACAGAGGTCAGACGTCCCCTGTTGTTTTTTGACACATTAGTTCGACTACACACTCTAGATGTCAGCAACTGGCGTGGCAATATTTGATAGGTTTTCAAAGCAAATAATGTTTTTTTAAAGAACAAAAACCTACTCTCATGCTGTTCGTATATAATATATAATATTTTAAAGTCCAGGACTCGTAGATGCAGTAAACGAGTAAGTAGTCGTTGTATTCTAGTCTCGAAGTGAATGAATCTCTAAATGTCAGTTTTTAAAAGAGAAGAATTTTCAATAATTTCTATACTCTGACAAAATATTAACAACAAGATCAGCTACACATAAAATTGCTGACTACTGGCGAAACCACGTCGCTCTACAAAATTCATATTTGTTTCTTCTTTAAAAAAAAACAACAACAAAACTTATTCATATTCAATTCTACACAATTAAGAAACTAAAGCAATCAAAAGCTAATAAAAATGTCGATTAATTTGCTGTGGTCGAGTCTTATAGGCGCCACTGATTACGATAGTGGTCTAAGTCCAATCAGTTTCGAAATACGGACGGTTTGTGTTAGTATGAAATGAAAATGGGAATGCAATATCGTGAAATTGGGCTCTAGGAGACCAAATTCCAAAAAAAAGACCCATAACAATTTCCACAAACTGTAATATAAATGGAATATACCAGTAAAACGCTTAAAGAACGTTACTAATTAGATGGGAAGGAAACTGTACGTCAGACTGTGACCACATGGCCCCAGAAATATGAAAATCACAGAAATACTATTGGCATGTACATACTTTGTGACTTTATTGGCAAAATATATAAAAATAATACAGAAATTCGGATTTTTGGCGATTTCATGATTTAATAAAATGAGCGTATCGATGCGGCCAAAATCGTCATTGAGACGTGTTGTGCACATGGTCGACTAACACCAATCTAACGGTGGGGATCGGCGACGAATGGAGATATCGAACCAAAGGTCATTTTATAGGTTAAATGGTCCACGACCAAATGATTCCGTTCGGTTATACAGTCGATTTCGGTTAAGAGGAAAAAAGGACTTCGGATAATTGTACCTTTTTTTAGTTAAGCGAACTAAGTATGCACTAATGAACATAGACACTTGTGGCACAATTATTCAAATACATGTGTGTCAAATTTAAATACAATACTAATGTGCTTGGATGGAAATACTCACGTATTTTCAGTTGGGTATGGGAATTTTTGAGATCATTTGTTTTGCCCGTTTTTGTCGTCGCTACATTTATCATGTTTCTGTTAGACGGCGTTCGTGTCGTAAAGGTTTGTGTCGTTTCTTTCAAAATGTGTGTTCAAATAAACGATTTTTCAATAAATCTGATTTTCGTTTAAGCGAAGTACAGTGCAAAGAAAATCATGCAGAACAATCGTTACTAATATTTATTTTCAATTAAATGATTTTTTCAATTAAAAGGCGTGCGCTTATCCGAATTCGATTGTATTCGCTGACAAGTATTGTATTTCTTACCTACTTATTTCCCTTAACATTCCATGAAGGAATAGACGGGGAACTTCTCTCGAATCAGTGAGCTGTGTACGATATAATTGTGTATACTCACTGATCGGGACCTACTGTTTAAAGCCGGCTCCGAACGGCTAATGCTAGTATTTTATTTCACTCCAGCTTAATTCGGTCCGGGATATTTCGGGTTCAAGTTGGCGCAGGAATCTAAAGGACTTAACTTTGTGCTGTTGGAAATGATAGTTGACTTCTATATTGGGCTTAACATACCGAAGGATAAGTAGGCCCTTGTTATTCGGTATACAACATATTTGCTAGAGCCACCAGAATTCGTAGTGAGGCTACCAAGGTAACAGAAGGACGTTACATCGACCATGTCGATACTGCCCACTTTGAACCTGTTGCTATTGAGAGTTTTGCAGCGCATACATTTGTTTTTGGTGGTGTGCATTTTTCGACTAGCCTTTGGCGCGTAGATTTGCAGTAATCGCGGATTCTCTTACTTCTGTAGACGCTTTTGGAAATGCTTTAATCCTAAAATTCTTCTTAAATTTGCTGTATGAAACAAAGTGAAAGAACAACAACAACATTAACGTACAGGTGATTAATGTTTGGAGTTTTTTTTTTTGTTAAACAACACAGTTTTACAATGAAAGTGCTACAAATATAAACTTTTTTAACCTGGTAACCCTCGTTCAGTTCCAGACTCCCCATGATTTTTGAATTCCAATTGATTGCTTGCTGTCGGGTGGGTATATTCTGTGGGAAACTTCGAAAAATCTTCGAAATATTTAATTTATATCGCATAAACGATCATGTTTTTTGCATAAGTCTCCGAGACGATTAGCATACTCCCAGCGAGACGCGTCGATTTATGATTATGACGAAATCTCTTAATAAGCACATTTTTATAACAGAATATAATTTGTTGTTAATTATATGTTTCCACAAAACGTTTTGTGTGAACATCGTTTATTATGTTGGTTGGGGGGGGCGGGGTATACACATGAATGAATCAATTAACAAGTCACAAAATATCGGATAATAATGCTCTCATGGTCGATTGAAGTTGCACAATCGTTAGAGATTGACAGACACCGACAAAACTCACTCGATGAATGAAATCTGTATTGGGATTGCCCACTGAACACCATGGAAATGCCCATCAGTTGGCAGAATTAGATGGAATGAATACTATGCTAATGGAGAAGAGCTTGCGGAAATGGCCACTGCCATAAATGACGTTGTCATGGAAAGAGATTCTGTTGGTTCCTAATTGAAACACCAAATAAGGAAAGTTATGAAAAGTTGAAACTTGTTGAGCACCAGCTGGTGTCTTGTAAGTCTAAATCAAACCAAATCCATTGTTTTGAAACTTATCATTTGCTATTTTTCTTATTCATCAGCTGATAAACATTCTTGGGTTCTTGGTGGTGGTGTAGCACTCGAGAGGCCCTTCGACATCGACACCGAACACATGGCTGGCCCACTGCGCAATAATCATATTGTGGATCATAATGACAATGATGTTGTTTATGACGACATTAACATTTACTGTCCCATCATCTTTCTCTCAATTAATTAAAAGCATGATTTCATAAATATTTAACAATTCAAAAGAACATCACGCATGCGACAGCGTCAACAAACGCTGTGCTGACAACATTTTCAAATTATATCAAAATCAATTGTGATTTCAGACACACAATTCCCGACCTCCCCACAGTCAAGAGCAATACTCACATTCCTCCTTGAACTGTGGCCGGCTGGTGAGTTTCAAATGACCACAGAATTTGAAAAAAAAAATTAAATAAAACACAATCGTATCGAATCGTGGCAGCTGAAATGGTTGAAGTTCGATTCGTAGCCGGTTTTCTATGTTAATTTGCCAACTAATCTCGAACAATTTATTTAAATTAACGGAAAGCCAAACTAAATGTCTCTGTCGGTGAGAATTTACGTATCAACCGTTTCAGATTCAGACTCGGAGTCGGAGGCACGAAACAACAACCCAACCTTTAAGGTTGCGAGAGAATGAGGTAAGAACCGACGCGTCGGTTCCACTCGGTTCGCAAATTAGATCATAACTCTATTAGAGAATTCGAATCGCTTATTTTACAGAACAATTGTACGAGTGAGTGACGCCGCTGTTGGTGATGGTAGAGGGTCTCCAGCAACACACAACAGCTCATAGAAACTCATAGATAAATATAGTGAAATTATAAATGACAGTCCAGCGTCACTAACGGGGCGGAGATATTCAATTTTTGTGTGTGTTTTGTTTTTTCGGAACTGAACTGATATATTCACGTAACGTTGTGTTGAAACGGGCGCGCAGACCGGTCAACAACACCAACAATAAATGTTTGGTTAATAGCAGCCGAATGAATGGCCGTCTGTATGTGTGCTTTGTAACAATTGTCGTTGGGTTCTTATCTGAGTTATCAGTTCGAGTTACGCGTTCGTTGCTAGAGGACGTATATTCCCAAGAATGCGATCGGTTGTAATGTGAAGCTATTGTGGTTCGTGGTTCATATTGTCGCTGTACGCGGTTAAACGTAGCTGTTATTCGACCAATTAAGATAATACCGGCCGCAGCAGAGTGGCATTGTAGGTGATAACGAATTTCCACCCTGGCTCCCCCCAAGACAAATAGACATGACTATGTCTGCCGGCATGTGTACATGTTTGGTATATATTTGGAGGTTTTTCACCTCCCCATGCCAAACGAAACAATAAACAAAATAAAAGATATGAGAAAATAACGAATATACGAGGCCTACTCGGTAATTAAATCCGACTGATTTTCAAACGTTAAAAACAAAAACAAAACATCCTATATAAATCATTACAAATTACAAAAAGTGAAACGGGGTGAGCACATTATTTGAATACACCGTGGGTGGAGTGAATTTCAGACAGTATCATCGACTACAAAATTTGCATTTAATGCAAATTTGTAATCTGTTACCAAGCGCAATTTGAAACTCGGTAGGTAGGTAGACCATTCACCTATAATCGGATGTATTATTGCCAGAGTTTCCACATTTTCCTCTGATAACATTGAAATGTCTATTAATGGCCAAATCCGAAAAATGTGTCTAAACCGAGCATAGTTTTTTTTTTTCGAAATGTTATTGGTGAAATGTGCAGACGCTGGAAAATGTTCTAGGAGCGAGTCGGTCTTTGCAAGTAAACAATTAGGCATATTGGATTATGAAGAGTTCATATTAATATCAGAGGATCAAGCCCCGGCCACCTCAGGTTAGTGGATTGACCTGCGAAAAACAGTTGTAGAAACATCTACCTGTCATCTTCCACATGTTTGTTTACAAGCCCAGGGTCGTATGAATACATTTTACTGTAACCACTGAAAATTTTCGAATGGTAATAAAAAAAATACGAGATACATTCAGTAGGAAAGAAGTCGACTTATCTGGAATTGTCCATACTCACAGACTTTTTTTTTTTCAAAAAACTATTGGCTCAATCGTTTACATGGACAAAAACTAAAGGTAGTCGCATGTAAACAGCTGATTGATTTTTTTTCCTTTTGACAGAATTTTGATTGGTAAACTCATTGTTTCAATTGTTAGTTTAGGTCTTTTTTCAAAATTTGGAATACATTTTCGTATTACTGCCTGTTTCCATAAAACGAATTCGTTCGTTCGTTACAAATCGTCAATATTGGAATCGTTATTAAATAGGTTGCCGACATTATTCTATTCTAATTTTGAGATATATGTTAGATATCGACATATGTGTGTTCTCTCCCAAACGAATAAGCTATCATTATTTATAAAAATCCTATTGCGCCTTCAATTTTCACAATTTCTAACGAACAAACTAATTCATTTTATGGAAACAGACAGTTAAACTTTTATTAGGGCTGGTTTTCATAAAACGAATTCGATTGTTCGTTATGAATCGAAAATTCAGAATTGAATAAAAACGAAATCCCATGTTATAACTCATGGCTCAATAACTAAAGGTAGGCGCATTCAAAACAGCTGATTACAATTTCTTAAGTTTGACAGAACTTTGATTGTCAAACTGATTGTTTACATATCAATTGTTGGTTTAGTTTTTTTTCAAATGTCTATTAACAATAATGTTATAGTTCTCTAAAAATTGTGCCATGAGTTGTAAGTGTCTGCAGTCTGTCATTTATATATCAGATTTTGACAATCAAAATACCCAGGGTTGTATCTGAGTTGGGCAATTGCCACTACCTTCTATTATTGTGCCATGATTCATTTTCAACATACGTTACATTATCGTCTATTCTTTTCTTTAAACGAATACCAGTTTCAAATTCAAATTATAGTTAGCAGTTCAAAATAATATAAAAACTCTGAAATTTTTAGAAAACAAAGTCTGAAAGTACGATTGGTCAGAAATCATTATTTTTTTTACCGGGTGGTCCACCAACCAAGCACTCTGAGAATTTGGCTGCTGTAGCCAAAAGTATGCGAGACTGGAACAGCGACTCGCCATCAATTTTAACAACAACGTTGTCTGTGGGGGAATTTTAGACAAATATGTACCTCGGATTTTTCGCTTACAAGGCCCAATGGACCCAGCAATTGAAGGCACTGTACCATCCACTGTTATCGCTTCTCCGTTTACGACCTAGGGAGAAAAAAAAGATTTGGATACTCTGTAAATGTTCTTTCGAAGTAGCCCTAAATTTTGTCGCACAATATAAACTTTTGTTGATTGGTTTTAATTTTGTTAAACCACGCTGTACATTTTTCGGCGTTTGCGTCTTGCGTTTGTAATTTACTGAAATATTTTTAAACTTTCGATGTTTACCGTTACCAATCCTGGCTGTTCTAAGGGATTTTCGTTCTCAAAATCCATGATGCATCTAATTTGGAATCAGCCCTCGTATAAGTCCCTTTCATGCCAACGGAGTGTTATGTAAACCTCAATTATGGTGGCAGTAGCCAATGAACGGACATAAAAATTCATTAACCATTATTTTTTTTTTTTTTTTGGTTTTCGTACAATTTTGTTATGATCGTTTATCGTTTCTTTTGTATGCGATCGGCGGCGAAGTAGGCAGTGGAGATCAATCGATCGCTGGTTCTGCAGTTCGCTGTCGCCGGGTTCTCAAATGCCTTTACAAATGTACAAGAGTGTGTGGTGAGCACACAGGTAATTGGGTATTCCCAGCACATGCGTTGCGCGTGTATGAGTGTGGGTCTATCGACCACGTTGTTACCATTTCGGTGCGATGTTCATTAACAAATTAACGGCAGTCGAATGCTAATAATATCGCGCACACACACACATACAAATTGATGTATGGACAATGTACGTATGAATCTCCCGAATAGAAGTTTGCACAGAAACCACGATTGGTGTTCCCATATAGGCTAAATTGATGGATATGCTTTTTATTTATCAATAGCTTGCGATTGTGTTGCTGAATAATCGCATTAGATTCCGACCCCAGTCAGGTAAATCAACCATACGGACACCTGTTTGTTTCAAGCGGTGGGCTCTGTGAGATGAGATGAGAGACGCACTCACATGAGAGGTAATTTGGTTTTTGTTTTGCACACTTTTCTTTGTGTTGTCAACGAACTCATCATTGTCGCATCACCACGCACGCCGGCAAAACAGCGACCATAACAACAACGAAAATCACAAATGAGCCGCCGCCACAACAAATTCCTCACTCACTCAGCGAAACTGAAACTGTAATAGACAATCGATTTTTTGTCTTCGGCTGTCATTTGGTTATACTTCCGGTGTCATCTTCGTCGTCGCTGCCATCGTCTTCATAAGCCTTTTTGTTTGTCAGTCCATAGACAATACGCTTGTCATTGTCGGCTTTTGGAAACCGGTAACACAGACTAATTCGTTTCAACTTAACGTGTGTGTGTGTGTATGTAAATTATGCGTGTAGTATCGACAAATTAGTTCGATGTCCGTCCAAAGTATTTACAGCTGACGCCGACGTCAACGTTGCCGTCGTCATTTAAATTTCCGATTAATTTTAACCTGCATTTCGGCCTGTTCCGTTGGTAGACAGACCGAGCATGTGCACGCCTCGGCAGTGGGGTAGTTTTGTTTCTTATCGTTCGCAATGGAAAAAAAATAAACAATTCTGTTTGCGTCAGCCGGCGATACCGGCTAAAAAACCTAAATGAATGACTTTGAGTGTTTGTCGATGTGTCTGTTTGCGGCAGATGGTGGATTATCCTCTCTCTACATGCAATGTAAACAATCTGAAAATTGTCTCTCCCTCTCTTTCTGTCTTTTCACCATGCAGAGAGGTAGAGAAAGAGTATTTTGCAGTGCGTAACTGTGTCAGCGTTGCCAATGGGTTGGGAAGAAAATACAATAAAATCTCTTGGGGTTCTTTTTAACACAGTGGGACAAATGAGATTGTAATGAAGTTAAAAAAATGTGTGCAATGTGTTTTTTTTTATTTTCAAACGCAAAAGTTTGCTCACTATGGATCGGTTTCGACACATACATTTATCGATAACATATGCCTTCGACCATATCAACATTTTTCAGCGGCTGCTTTCACCTTGTAAATGTTAGCGACTTTACGAGTAAGAGAGTAATATCTAAGCCATGCAAAACTTCTTCGGAATAGCATTAGCCGTTTGAAACCGGCTTTAAGCAGTAGGCCCCGGCCATTGAGTATACAAAATTATACCGCGCACCAGTTACTGATTCCTGAGAATTTCCCCCCTGTTCCTTCACGGGATGTTAAGGGAAATAAGTATATCGATAATATATATTTATACCGTTATCTATAACATTTTCTAGAGCTGATAATGACAATAAAGATCCTACCAGAATATGCAAGGAAAATAAAAATCATTACAACCTCGTTGATTATAATGTTAGCACTAATGTAAGCAGGCCGAAATCTTTTGAATTTCAGTTTGTCAGCTTCCATACAATTTGAAATAGATTTTGAGCCGAATTCTGGTGGATGCAGATTGCAGACAAATTCTAACAAAAATGTGTCGAACCCAATTTTCTACAATCTCTGAAAAATCAAAATTAAGCACAGAAATATGTGATAAATTAAACTGCATAAAATGAGGCACGAATCGAAGATTAAGGAATTATGATTCACGTACAAATTAATGAATGTCAAAATAAAATTTGGAAGTGGAACTTGGACCTGGGCATCGAAACCGCACCCCACATATTTACATTTACTACAACGAACAAGTCCTACATAGCGAAGCATTGCTCCGCAAGTGAAAATCTCTACACCTAAAGACTTGTTTTCCTAAAGATGGAGTTGGAAGTGTCTCAGGCGAAAGTCAACTGTTACACAGTGTTTTTAATTCAATCCTTGCAAGTCGAAAGGCCAAGGGAAATTTTTCAATCAATATATTTCAGTTTGCGGGCCCTGATGTTCTTATTCACCATTAATAAATTACAAGGCATACTGGTAGCTTCTACGTAAAGTCAGTTTTAATGAAACCAAAAACGCAAACTCCGATTTTTAAAACGAGCTGTATACCGAACCATATCACTTATCATGTCTGTGAACCGAACCGTGAACAAACCCTCTGTTAGCCCGGCCACACTCGTACATTTAGAAGTGACAGTTTCAACTGTACGTGTGTGAATTTGTCTCAGTTTAACTCAGCTGTGCAGTTTAACTGCAACAAATGAATTTTTCATATTTTTAACTGAGATCTGTACAGTTCTGACATTTTTAACTGTACTACTAAAATTGGCAGTTAAACTGTACAGTCAAAAATGACAAACATTGAAAAAAGCGGTTCGGTTCGCCAGCGAAAACTTGGTTTGAGTTTTGGGAAATTTACATTACAATTACAATGGTGATTTAACAAATATTTCTGAATTTGTTCATTCTGTTTCTGTGACACAAGTTCCTGCTGAACGAGCATACCTTAGCTTGGATTACATTGTTTCGATTTTAATAAAAATAGATTACATCAAAAAATATTCTTCTCCTATGATTAATGAACCACTGAACCGAGCCGGGACCAGTGGTTCATTATAACCTAAAAACCGAACCATTTCGACACTCTTGTAATTGAGATTTTCCATCAAAATGTCCACTAACGAATTTTCTTTTGTTTTATTTATGGTGATGTCTTGACAATTTCATAATTCTATGGGATATTTCGATGTTTTTGATTGGGAATACACACCGTCGTAGGGTGGCAGCTCTCGTTGATGTTTCGTTGGATATGAGTTGGTGAGAGACGCCAAACACCACCGAACAACGTCAGCAACGCTTATCAGTCATGTTGTCGTCTCTTTAACGTAACATAAATAACGAAGTGCCTTCCCTACGTTGTCTATACCGTAAAAGCAGGGAGAAACGAATGAATGAAGCACGATGCTTTGGGAATCATGTTATACTAAGCAAAATTCTGTTTGGGGAAACCTCTGGTTGGCTGTGGTTGGTAAATTGTGAGAGTTGTTTATTTTTAATAAAATTCACAATAACGACATAGATGACTGATATCCATAGATGACTGATATACCACCCGTTTTTAAGTTAATTTAAATTACTGTGAAATCTAAAAAGTTTTAAAACCAGAAATTTAAAAGACTGACAAAGGCCATAGGATAGCGCTGGAGCCTATCCAGGAAAATAATGTACTGGATCTAAACTACTGTTGTCCGTCCGATACTGCTTTGCGGCATAGTTGTTTGGTAGCCGGTATTAGAAAAATCCACTTATCTGGGACTCGTAACAAATGGAGACTCTACCAAGAAGTCCTAACGCAGGACCTAATACCACTTCATATACTGGACACGCAAATGGCGTCGGCGTCTGAAATCCGTTTTAGGAAATCTTTGCTCTAGTCCAACAGTCCCATTGGTCGTGCAACGGTTTTACACATGAGATGTGTCTATACGAGTTGTGTTCAATACCCACTGCATGTTTTGTGAAGAATTTCGCAAGCCTTGGTAGCCTTTTTCAGGCGACTGTGAGGTAACGTCATAACCGGTGAAATTTCGGTGAATGATAGAGCGGATAAGTTGGTCCGGTTTGGGACAACAATTTCCATCGGATTTGGAACGCATAGGTAATCCCGCACCCACATGCAAGCTCAATCTCAGAGTAGAAGCTGTCAGACAGTCGAACGATAGATGGATAGATGGTCATGCCAGAATACCAGGCAAATCTGGCCATGTTATGACCGAAATCGCTCGAACTCCCTCATAACTAATAAGATAGGTAGACATGCAGCCTCACTGCCAGTTGCGGCTTATGTCTATTGTAGATACTGCGGAGACGACGATGAGAACGATAGCGTCGAACACCTCATATGCTCCTGTCCGGCGCTCTTTTTGAGGAGATTTAAGTTTTTAGCCGCACAGCAATACTGGAGATCACAATAAACGGTCTTAATTTTATTTTTCTTACAGCAGACCTTTGTAGTAAGAAAATGTTTCCTTTGATATTTTTGCTAAGTCGGTTAATACCACTGGCAACATGTTGTTGCTTAAGATGTTTGGTTGTCCGAACAACACCTCCGCTATTACAATGGAATATTCATAACCCCCACCAGATTCGCAAACAGATTATTTAAATTATGATCGACACCATAACTATATCTGCTGAAATATAATTGCATTTGAAAGCTTAAGATGTTACAGGCTTTTCGATTGTAGAACACCAAATGAAAATCAAATCGATGTTTAGTTGTTACTTGGGTTCCCACAGGCCCCTTCATATGGGAAGGGCATCTCACATTGTGGGGATTATGATTGCAGCCCATCGTACTGTAAACATCATACGGTTATCATGAATACCACACTATGAGCACACACAATCATAATATAATTCAAATAATATCATGTACTGTTCTTCGATAATAATATTATGATTTCAGCATTATCATACTAGGATACCATAGAGTTATAAAATGATTCCTACAAGTTATGGTTCACCACAATCATACAAAGGCAACTTGAATCAGATGACGATCATATTTAAATCATTTGTCATTGGAAACATTTTCATGAGAAAAAAAACGGTATCCTGCACTTAGGAGTATAGTAAGATATTATTTTGTTGCAGCAAAATGATGTCAAAATAATGACAACAAATGGAAATGCCAATGACTTGATACTTTCAACGTCTAGTTTTACTCATTGTTCTGTATCTGCATGAATCACATCGTATTTAGATCATTGAACATCCATGACTCATGGACCACCCAACCCATTGGCGATCATGACATTTCACCAAACCAACTGATCACTGATTTTGACAGGCATTTTTCTTATTCACTTCAATTTGCAGTGTCACAATTCTTTCAAAGCCCAGAGGCAGACGAAGAGAAAAACTTGTACATTTAAGGAATCCTAGAAATCAGAATCAATTGAATTAAATTCTCCAACACAATACAATTGAAGAATTTACGATCAAAAGTGTCAATTAAAAATGATCGAATAAATAAATTTGCCATTTCAAAAAACCATTAAGAATCATTAACTAATGATCGATGCGCCGGCGGGCACACAACATCGCTTCAATGGAACTGGAACGAAAGCAACGTCATCTCTGACTCGAACCCCTTAGAATCTTTAAATCTGACTTCTGGCAAATGGTACATTCCGTTTGGCGGAGTTTTAAAAAGAAATAATAAGCGAAAGCAAATATGTACACTAGCTGGCTGCCATGAATAACAGAAGAATATAAACAAATAAATGAAAATATTTGTTTACCAAAAAAAAAAAAAAAAAAAAAAAAAAAACGTGCCATTGAACGTTTGAATGGCGGTTAATTAACGAATTTTGTTGTTTCTATTTCATTTTCAGCCGATGACAACAAACTAGGCAACGTCTTGAGGAAATACTTCATCTGAACTGAATCGCTTGTCGTCTCCCCCACGACGGCAAATCAATAATAAGAAGTGACAACAACAACCACGAGGGGAAACTTAATAAATTTCCGAGTTTCTGTTTGTTAATCCAACAAACCATAGAATCGTGTGAAAAACTAATTAAAATTGACAGACACTGTGACTGGAAGTGACAAAAACAACCCGAGAGAGAAAGGAATCGGATTTGTCGTCTCAGAATCGGAAACATCTGTGGCGAAAACCTAAGACGACGCAATAAATAAACCAAACCAAAAATGTCTTTTTCGTGAATTGTCCATCCGTTCACCGCAACAGAGTACAACAACGTAAGTGTTGTACATTGTTGCCCGTTCCTCCAACGGGGCATCCCTCACGACATCTGAAACAACATCGCGTAGCCAGACTTGAAAGATTCATCCAAGCTGGCGGCGGAGAAAGACGGAAACTATCCACTTGCAGCGGCATCGTACGGCGGCAGCTCCCAACAACTGAGCAAACGCAGACGCATTTATGCCTCGACTGGGAGTGCTGCCAACATCATCATGGATCGTGAGAGTCTCAGCGAATGGGCTAAGGACAAACCGTTGAGCATACTGCAATTGGATCCGGCCGATCGTGCTGTTCTGCGCATAGCGGGTAAGTGTTCATTTATTTAGTAAGAGGCTGTGAAAAACGAGTTTGCCCCTCGACAAAGAGGAATGCATATTTTCAAATTGACGTCATTTTCCTAAAACGACAAACACTCACTCCACTGGCACTCTTATCGTATCTCGTATGCAAATTTCTGTTGCCCGTTGCCAGTGCAAAGACATCCAGATTGCATGGGCTGTCAGATTGCAGAACGGCACTTGATGTTATTAATTGCAAGTATTTGTATGTCGTAAACAATTCAATTCTGATCTGCCACTTGGCCGTTTCCTTCACCAGACTGCAGTTTCAGTCTCAGCCTCCTACTCCGACAGCACAAATGATTTGTTTTCATTTTATTTAAGTGTTATTTCGATGTGGAAGGTAATTGTTTTGAAAATGATTTATGGGAATGACACAAACACCCCCCCATAAAATGAAACATGTGTTTGGTGGAGAACCAACGCACTTGCATTCCAACAGCTGATAAGTGTTGGGCGGTTGAAGTTTGTAAAAACAGCGATTTTGAAAAAACTTTATAAGATAATTTTCAAGTGGTGGCACATGGGTCTATGAAGGAAAAGAACACGAACCACAGATGATTTGCCAAAGGTTATTGACTTCCGGTCATGGAAGAGAAAATGGAGTTCGTGTGCTGTACTACAGCTGACCAAACAGATTAGATTCCATTCCAAATCGCCAAAATTACCAAGTAGTCGGCATTCCAGTCAAAGACAAGATTTCACCGACCGTAATCTCTAGGCAGTTGTCGGAAGTGGTACCAATGTTCAGATACGATGACAGTTCGCGCCGTCTCACGGAGCTGCTTCCTACGGCCAAAGAATATGAAGATAAACCTGCCAGGCAGGTCTGAACGATATTCACAGAGATTCGGTCGCACCGGTAATAAACGCCCACCCTATGAATGTTGTTCACGGAGACCAACCTTCTGTAGTGACATCGCAGGAGGAAACTAGGTCGCGACGAACCAAAGTGATTAGGGTCAGCTGTGATCAGGAGGGTCTAGCCAATTCCTATTTGGCTAGAATTGATGGCACAACGCCGAACACATGCCTCGCTTGTGGACAAGGGCCTCACACCATGTTCCACCACTTTTTGATTGTCAGCTCGCGCCAACTTCACTCTGCTCACATCCATTAGATGCAGCCAGTTTCGTGATCTTGACCACGGACAACCCAGATCCAGATCCAATTCTCCTCAAATGTTTATGCAGTTTATTGAATTTGTCATTTTGTTTATCAGATTGTTTTTTGTCATATGGAATTTTACTCCTACTGAAGGTTTGTTGATTTCCAATAAGATCCGCTCAACGATTTCTGTGTAATCAATTCTGAACTCGTTCTGGCCAGTCAATATGGGCTAACCTTCTAGAGGGGGAAAAGAGTCCAAGCTTATCCGCTTCTTAAGTGTCCTATTGAAATTTTAACTATGAACTACCTTGGCCAGGATATCGGATCTGTTGTTCGTATAGCTTGCAAGCACAAAGAATAAGCGGATGTCACTTCTGCTAGGAATATAGTGCAGTTGTCTGGAAAGAGAGTTGTTTATGTGTAGTTCACCACAGTAGATAACCACTTTCTTGGATTTAGTTGTTGTAAGGGGACAAGTCTTCTTAATATTATTTTGTAACTGTTCTAAATTAATACTGGGACCAAATAAGGCAGATGTGGCAGTATACGCCATTTTCACCAGGTCGGCATCATTCGTTTAAGGACACAGTACTTTTTGGCTGGGTCGATCTATTTTATTTAGTTTACTATGTCATCTATACGAAGGTCAAGTCAGGTCAGGTGTGGAAAAGCCTTGACTTGTGTTCTGGATAAGTATGAAGTGGATACGTGAGTGCTTTACATTCACTGGGATTTTGGTTTTTGTTTTATCGAATTAATAACTGAAGCCAAGTCAATGTAGTTTGAAACCTGTCGCCATTTAAGGGCAAATTACACTCTGCATTACAGAGGTCATGAACTTGTTGTACAAATTGTTTACTTTACAGTTGTAGCGAACAAACAAACAATCATCAGTTCAATCTAACACTCAAAGAAAGCTCGATTAACTCGGCTTGCAAACGAATTCACAGAATGCATTTGAATAATTATATAAATTGTTCCATTTAACTTGAATAACTTATTGGAAGCTCAAATCCAAAACATGTGGTTGCGTGCAAGCCATTTCCGTTAATTGAAATGAATTGAAATTTCCAAACTGTAACTTCGAATGGCAAACCAGTTGCGCCACACTTGCATATATGGCACTTATCGCAAATAATACACATTTAAAATGTTTTAAATAATTATTTGTTATTGTTCTAGTGCATGCAAGCAACATGCAGTGGCCACACGGACGGACGGACGGCCAGGCAGGACAGATGCAAAGAATTCACGTTGTCTGGCCGTTGCGACTGTTCTGTTTCTCATGGCGTTTATGAATAATACTTGGAGTTGTTATCTTTTTCCAATCGTTACAGATTCCCCCCCCGCCCGAGTATAGAATTGGCAAATGTTGTAACAGACATAGTCCTATGTATGACTACTTGGCGATTTGTGTGTGGGAGGGAGGGAAGAGGTGGGTTGTCGTTAGTTGTAGTCGAATGCGGATTGGCATTGTTGCCCAAACAGCTGGCAAAATGAAAACAAATAATTTATTGTTTAACGTTGGCAAGTGTACATATATCCAGCAGTAGTTTGCAATTGTCATCGATCCATAGTTGCTGGCATGTACCAGTGCTTTGTGCTTGTTTACTCATTTGCCTGGGCTCAGTCTGTTAATCGCTGTAGGCTACAACTCGACATCCTGCAAACGATTTAATTTTAGAGCCAAGTATCTATGAAAACTAATAGAAACCATAACTCTGCGATGAGTGTCTTGAAATGACTATCAAGACATTCAGTTGACAACCGAATACTTCAGTGTATTCGTTATATTCTTGCAAAACAAATAAAAGTGAGAGAGAGAGAGATACAAATGAATACCAAGACATATGAATACATGCAGAGCAGGACGAAACTTCAGTAATATATTGCACTCTTCACTACTATACTCGGTGTATTCGGTCTGTGTGAGAGGATGTTTGTTCAAAGAACATATGTTTTACGAAGCTATTGATATACAAAGTTTGTTGTACGCTTTCCCATATGGTTTAGCATTTCTCCGACTGTTGCAATTTGTGAGAGAAAAATCCTTCGCCAGTGGGTGAATAAGAATTTTGAGACTCCAACGAGAAGACATTCTAATCGGCACATTTACAGTTACTTATCTTCCATTATTCCCATTGAGAGATATGCTGTGAATCTACTTGAGGCGTTTGTTAACAAATTATCTCGACATGAGAACTGTTTAATATCGGAGATCTTTGATGTCCAGAAGGAATTCAGTTGGTCAGATGTTACGTATCTCTCACCGATTGGAATCCTTAAAGAAAATATATCGATTGAGTCGAATCCCAGTGCTTCCACTTTGCCAGAATTTTACTCATTGAATTTACCTAACACTCACAGAGGTTAAATATTATTTTTTTTTCTTGTACACTCTTTTTTTTTCATATTAATAGAATTAAGATAATTAAGTTTTAAGATATTTTTAAGAGTTAGATTTAGTCTTCCCCGGAGTTTTACCTCCTTGCGACTCTGTTAAAGTGCCTGGAGCAAGCACTGTACCTCTTGCGGACAATCAGTATAAAAACTAAAATAAGCCTTTAATATAAGCATGTAGCTGATAAATTAACCCGTACAACAATGAGAATAATACCACCATAGTTCTGCGTTTGCTTGAAAAATGTTACCTTGTTATCTTTAAATTCTTATATAAGTCTCAATAAATCAAATCTTGAACATATGTATGTTTTTCTGCCTAAGCGACACTGTATTCACAAAATATTTCATGACAACTGAGTACTTACATATTCCCTTAATTTTGACGAATCAAAACGAATAAACCGAAGGCTGACATCGAATAGACAGGGTTTCAAAAATCAGACTGTGCGCATGAATTATTTAAATGTTTTTGTTTAACGAGTAAAGAGTTCAGTACTGTAGGCATAGAAAAGAATGTCTATGCAGACGTTTGATAGGAACCGACTTCACAACTTGTCTTATTCTAAAAGCACTGAAGAGTCAGTTGATCTTGGAGAACCAAACCAAGCATTCTGCTTTATTTATAATCCGTTACCTTCGGACGAACTTAGTTTTCATTCGTCGCGGCCCAGTTTGGGAACCTCTGGTTGTTTTATCCGATATTTATACAAATAATTTGCAAATATGTTGCAGGTTGAATAGATCAGCCGTTCGTTCGACTTGTAATTTATAGCGTTCGTAACAAATGCCCACTTACAAAACGGCAAATGTAGATTGACAAGCACAACAACAAACTACATATTTAATTAGCCCTGGACCAGTTTCGAAAATAAATAGATTTGTGCTCGGTTAGCCCACCCACATCTTGATGACGGCATAGAACGTTCGTCTTGCACACTTTCAACGCCTGCACAAACCATTTTCTATGGAGTGAGTGAACGTTACCTGGGACGCGTCAATTACCCTCTGTCTGAATCTCAGACCAGCAGCAACCATGAATGAGAACGAGTGACTGAATGCAATGATTGCTGTGTTTGCGTATTTAACTGACATTTGAACATTTCAAACTTATGATTATTCGACTTGACCATGAGTACATGGACTCTGGCAATCGGTGATCTCGTAAATCAAAACAATTCGGCCGTCTTAAAATATGACAGGTTCTCGTTTGTTTATTCGCCTCTAAACATGGAGCGCTCGACACACTTGAACATTATCCGCATCATCGTCATCGTCGGCAGCAGCACACTTTGCCTTGTTATCAGCGTTTTCATTCAGCTGCCGTTGTGATTGGCGTTGATAATACTTTAAGGCCAAAAACCAACACCATCGGAGGCACTTGCGGCATTTGGCATCTGAACCAAACAATCGCTTCGATGACACTGATAACAATCTACGATACACTGCGGCTCCCGCTGCTGCTCCCGCTGCTGCTGATGACGACTGCCACACTCTGATTGGACGTGGATGGTCCCCAAAGAATGGCTTTTATCCGCCCACTGTAATTTGTGATCGATCCCATACTTGGTGACGCTCATTTGGACAATGACAATAAAAACAACGACCGCAATAATAATAAGACAAAATATCAATGTCGATCGATCGGTCGGACGGTCAATCTGCTTTTATTTCTGTTGTGTTTGCGTTGTGACGAATACGAGTATTTTTGGAAAATGTCTTGATCCCGCTCACCGAAAATGTGTCAGAATTCATGTAGGTTTGAATGCTAAGCGTTGTTACCAAAATTTTTTAAACATTCACACCGTGTCTTAAATTAGTAGAAAAATATTGTTTTCTCATTACCAAAAAAAAAAAAAAAAAACAAGCGCACACTCACACACACACGCAAAATGCGAATAACATTTAAAATGAATGTGGGCAGAAAGTGGTGCTGTTCGGTTTGTTGTTGCTGTTCTTGTTTTTTAAATCCGAAATTTCAATATGTCTGCGTTTTTTTATGAATGAATTTCTTTTCACACCTTGTTTAGTCAAGTCTCACGTGTAGGGATGACGATACTGGACACACCGGGATTAAAGACTGGGGTGCGGAACATAAACATCAATTTGTTCGGTCCGCATCTTCGAATTCTAGTTAAATCAACAGATATTTAATATTAATTTAGTTGCAACAACTAGAATATTTTGTCGAAACAACGACAAGGAGGATGTACAGTTATTTGTGTTTATGCTTTGATATTGTCTTGCTTTTCCGGGTGTTACACTGGTTGGTACATTCAATACACACTTTGTATAGTCTCACGTTCAATTCTCTGTGAGACCCAGTTATGTGGGGGACTTTCACATTCCTAGCTACCAGATTTTATCCTCTTTTTCTTTTTCACAGCGGTCCTGTTGTGTATACGTAATGGTGTTTCAGAGCCAACAACATTTGAACTGATAGGATACTGAATTCAAAGTTCAGGATTGGAAAGCACACTTTACACTTCGGAGTTCTTTACAGGAATCCGAATGCCTTCGAAGACCTCTTCGACTCTATATTAAAAATCTTAGAAGATTATGCGGACAGTGAAATGTTTGTTGCTTGTGGTTTAAATGTCCATAATCATGCTTGGCTTTCCCATTCCCAATCGGATGTCCTTTTTATCGCGCAAAATTACTTGGTAAAACTAGTGAATAAATCGACACACATTCCGCGTTCTGAAGGGCAACAACATAGTACAAGGTAATTCGGATCATTGCACCATTTCATCGTCCTTTGTGTTTTCCAATCTTCAGGCCATTTCTAAACCGGAGACGGAGAGTTCAACAACTTTTATCAACTTTCCGTTGACAATAATGTCGATGCTGAAATGCTCGAGAAAATTATTCTTCTTGACATGCATAAAAGCTGTCAGATTCAAAGAGGAAGCGTTCAGAAATTGGCATTTAAATTAAATTGTCTCTATTGAGCGGCTATGCAAGGAGACAAGATCAACGTGGGCCAGAGTACTTAGGGGTGAATAACTTTGCATCTTTGCGCTAAAGTTGTTTGGTAAACGAGTAATGGACAATATGTTTAACCAACATCTGGTAAACCATGTCGACTCTAATGGCCTTTTGAATTATCGCCAGTATTGCCGATCTACTGGAGATCTGATGGAGCGATGGAGTCGAGCTATTCCCAGGTTTCCGTAAAGCAAATTCGTCACACCTGGGTATTTCCAAGGCGTTCGATAGGGTTCTGGCACGGTGCACTCATATTGAAACGTATTGCATGGGGTGCCGGTAATAAGTTATCTACAGAGGATAAGAGGACATGGTTCTGTTCTAACTTCTTTTTCTTATTTTCATTGACGACCTGTCGGGTCAGACTGTCAAGCCAATGTACTCTGTTGCTGGTGTCAGCAACGTAATTCATATATGGACATCTTTGCAGCTTCTGGACCGTGTACAGAGGAGAGCAGTGGCGGTGAAAGGAGAACGTGGGTTGTATATTGTATAGTATTTTCATGGTAACTGCTCCTAAGATATTCGTCGTCTAGGCCCTGTCAAATACCCGATTGACCGGACGATGCTCTATTGAGAAATTTCGTTCTTCAGCCGAACTGTTCCTGTGTGGAATACTCTTCCAGCTTGTGTCTTTCCTACCAACTATGATATTCTCAAATTCAAGACAAATGTCGCCAAACACTTCTTCCCTGTTTTCTCCTTCAGATACCGTAATTTCCTACCGCTAACTGCCTACATTGCATTTGTAGAGGACATCCCCTGAGTGTTAGTCAAATAAAATAGCTTTTATATAGTCATCTGTCCAAAGAAATAATTAATAGTAGGTAAAAAATCACCACATTATGACGCGATTGCGTTAAAAACTACTTTATTTTTGACTGGCATCGCATAACCCCACGATACCGATACACAATTTTCGGGAGGCGTCTTTTTTCTTATGTAAGAGTTATGTAAGAGTTTTTAATCCCGTTAAATCACCCTACTGAAATGCCACAGTCAATCGGGATCGACATCCCTGAAGCCGCTGCTGACCGGCCACTCATTCGGTTCGGTTCGTTCCATTTCTATCCAGTGGAGTTAACTGCGAATGGGTATTTTGTATTCGTTACCCGTATATGAGCGTTGCGGTTATAATTTATGACACGCCCGTTGAAGAAATTTGCATTTGCATAATACTCGTATTATTAGTTATTGTTTTCGCGCTATTAATACATTCATAAGATCATCATCAACCTCATCGTTTTCTTTGTGATCATCACCGTTTTTAAATGTTATGGCAATCTGAAGAGTTTTCTCGAATGGCTATTATATGGAAATTTTGGTAACAATTACTATTAGCCCGGTCATTAATGCACGTTTGCAAAACGACGGCCGAGACCTTTTCACATTTGAATCGATGGATGGACGAAGCGAGGGTCAGTCTACCGGTGTGATATGAATATGAATTTTGGAGAAAAAAAACATGAATATTTCCTTGAAGTAAAGAAAAATCAGTTGAATCGTGAGCATAATTGTGAACGATTGTTGATTTTGATACTTGACTTTTGGGCCTACTGTCCAGGAACTCCATGTTGGGGATGGAGTGGGGAGGTATATGTGCCGTAAAATGGCTTACGGTCGACACACACATATTTTGGTATAGTTCACCTCTAATCAATTAAGAAATCTAGCCTGATATGGATGCGTGGACCGTGATTAATCTGCCTATATTCTATGTGAGAAACCACATTGCTGTCATCACTGGTATCTGGGCTTACACGTTTATAGACTGCCGAACACTTTATCTGCCATTGCCGGGCTTTTGTGGTCTTAAGACTGACGGTGTTCGGTCTTCAAACTCCAGCCGATAAAACCGGTCTCTCCAAAGTTGATGTGGATAGAATTCAATCCTTCATTTAGGCGCCCGGAACCAAGAAACCTGGGACGAATTCACGGTATCACAACGGGACCTCCTGATGGACCCAAGAGAGTAATACTTACTTACGTAGTTCTCTTAACATTCAATGAAGGAACGAACGGGGAACTTCTCTCGAATCTGTAAGCTGTGCGCAATATAATACACTGACCGGGACCTTCTGTTTAAAGCCGTTTCCGAACTCTCTTACTAGTAAAGTCATGTTACCCGATTTTGAACCTGGGTTTGCTTGTGTGATAATCGCACACACTACCTACCACACCACGGCCGTCCACAAGAGAGATGTACTTCGCTAAGTTAACCTAACCTAACATAGTTGTTTGAGTGGAGAATGACATTAAGATTATGAAGATATTTTGTTCAGTTTTTTTTCTTATTTGAATTAGGTCATTAGTTCTCCTAGCCTTGTCCTTCTGAACACGTACTATCCGCGCCCTTATAAGTATTTAAACACCCAACGTCTTTCATGCGGAAGCGTGCTCCAGCCAGCCCCTCATTTCCTATAGACTTGGACTTTGACTTTGACTGGGTCAATATTTTCGACCAGCTGCGTTATGACAACTTCATGCAGCCCAAGGAGCGACGTATGGAGTTATGATGACAGTTTTTCTAGATGTCCCTGAGAACTACGGCCTTGAAAGGAGCTCAGCAGATAGATATTGGCTGTGGCCACGGTCTTTATGGTTTCCCGAAAGGTTTGGCCAATGTAACATGAAATACCCATTGCATCGTGACACCTTTCCTTATCATGATAACCTTTTCGTAGGTTCACCACATGATCAGCCAGATCCAACGAGGGGAATCTCGAATCTGCTTCTGGGTTGTAAGGTCTCCATATGTCCTATTTGCTAATATCGTACTTGGCTTCAGATGCCCAAATTCGATTGGCTAGACAAAGAAGCTATAGCGTGACTTTGCAAAGATCGAGCTGTCTCACACCGTAAGACAGTTGTTTGCATGGAATAGCGCATTTCCTGAATGGCGATAATCGGAGGGGGGAAACGCCAATCAACCTACATACCCAAATCGTCGCAATCAACCTACATACCCACCCAATCGTCGTCCTTGCAATACTAAAAAGTCAGTTCAAATTTGAATGGAACATTTCATTTGACATCGTACGAACATATGCGAGTATATTTAGTAACATGTATGTGAGGAGGGGACGAGTATGTAAAGTAAACTCTAAATGCGTTTCAAATCAATCAGAAATCACTCAACAAACAAACAGAGAAATGCCGCCCGCGCTTGCGAATAACTCAGGGAAACAAAGCGAATTTCAGATTCATCGATACGTACGTTTAAAATGCACAAAGCCATGAAATAATTATTAATCAAATTCAATTTCAAATTCATTGAGACGATAAATGCGAGCGAGCGTCGGGCGACAACCTCATCAGTTATGCAAGACAACGTGCAACATTAACGTCCCGTTCCGTCCATCTGTCGCGAAATGCGAATACAAAAAAAAAAAAAAAGAAAACACAAAAATCAGCAAAGCCGATCAAATCGATCGAATTGTACAAATCAAACTCTTCTTCCTGTCTCACCAACCCCCTACGATTGAATGAATGAATGAATGGATGATCTCGTTAGCGAAAAGTCGCAACAAAACGCCGAACAAATAATTAATCAACAACGATTTGTAGTTGAAACATGTTCGACAATTGTTCGGACTGCCTGTTGGCTTCCAAGCGGCAAATCGGAATCACAAATTCACAGCGATAATTTCGCAATTAAGTTTTCAACAGCAACCGGAAACGTAATCAAATGTTTGCGATTGCCGCCTTCGTTGCTACCACAACCACCGGCCGACTGCTGCCGCAGCTCTAAACGCAGGCACACACGAGGCTAACAACGATTCTCATTAAGTGTAAAAAAGAAAGCGTTTCAATTGTTCGTTCTTAAGTTTTACGATGTGCGCACCAAACGCCCGCCCTCCCATTCGTTTGGTGTAAATATTTAGATGGGAAATTAATTGGCCCTGGGAACTGAACGCAAACAAAAGTTCGCCCCGATGTTAAGTTCTCATCGGTCCATGGTATCGATCACCGATTAGGGCGGGGGAGCTGCCGAAAATGATGTTGGCTCTTGTTAACAGATATAATCTATTCCAGCGTTCTGTGTGTGCCGTCTATTTTTGGTGGGGTAAATAATTGTGTAATTCCGTAATTTATGTGCTGGGCCGCAGATTAGTACATTCCGACAATTAGTGGCAACGAGTGGTTTTTTGAACGATTCAGACCTCTGATCCATCCAGTCATTCATTCAATCAATCATATTACACTCCCGCCAATGATGGCAAAAAAAAACATATCTGCCCTAGACGGAGGAGATTCATGCCACCGTTTTATGGGAAATGAAAACGAGTCGTTCATTAGTTTTTCGCTCGCTCGTTCGTATCTTATAGATTGCATTTAACATGATGTTGTTAATTGGAAATTGATAAATATGTACATGTACACAGAGACAGACATACACACGCATAGCTAGCTTTGTTTCCATGTGCACACTCCGACACTAACCGACCGGTATCTCTGAGAACAACTGAGTCTTCCATGTTAGTTTATGTTGTTTTCTTGCTTCTGGTTGTTGTTTGGCGCTTCTCGAGATTCGTCTCTGGGCCCTACATACAATCTCACCTACTAGATGATATGCATACAGTAGCAGGCCGAAATATTGTCAACGATTTTTTTACGCTACACCAGATTGTGGCTGCTTCCGATTGTCTCCTAACTCTGTTTTGTCCTTTCTTTGTGAGTTCCTTGGTGGCTACACTCTTTTTCGGAATACACGATCATTATTTAGATGAATTCCTCCCAGTTGACTTTTTCATTAAGGACTTTGTGCGGACACACTTACTTACTTAGTTATGACCTTTAACATTTATTTTTATTTAAATCTATTTTACAAATTTAATTTGAACAATGCAAAGAAACATGCAGGGTAACGAGTCCATATTGCAAATTGTCCCTTAACATTCCATGATGGAACAGACGGGGAACTTCTCTCGAATCAGTGAGCTGTGCACGATTTAATTGTCTATACTCACTGGCAGGGACCTACTGTTTAAAGCCGGCTCCGAACAGCTAATGCTTTTCTAGAGAAGTTTTACATGGCTTAGAGATAACTCTCTTACTCGTAAAGTCGCCAACATTTACGAGCAGTCACAGAAAAATGTTCGATGGGCAAATTTAATTTAAAATTAATTGAATAGTAAACTATGAACGAGGAGATCTTTCTATTCAAGCCTTGATTTTTTTTAACGATTAGTGTTAGCGATAGGAAGTAAGGGTATTGGAGGGAGGAAAGATGGAGTAATGTGTGTTGACGTTTGATTTGAATTTGAGAATGTCATAACAGGCAGGAAAAACACTTGCTGGAAGATTATTCCACATAAAGGGTGTTTTTTATTGGGGTATAGAACTTTAAGTTGGCATCACTTTTTTAACTGGCGGCCATTTTGTCAGCTGTCAAGTGATTAATATTTAGTTTGGTTTGCCATTTCATCATGAACAGGTTGACAAAAGAACAACGCTTGCAAATCGTGCAAATTTATTTCGAAAGTAATGGTTCAGTTCGCGAAGTTCACCTCATGAATCGATTCGCCACCGTGCACAGCAATTGGAGCTTTGTCCATCAACTTTATGGAAGATTTTGCGCAAAGATCTTGGCATGCGACCTTACAAGATCCAGCTTGTGCAAGAATTAAAGCCGCGAGACCATGCAATGCGTCGTGATTTTGGTGTATGGGCCGTAAATGAGATTCATCTCGATGCTGATTTTCATCACAAAATTTTGTTCAGTGAAATTGGACCTGTAGAATTGGCTTTATTCGAGCCAGCCGCGGCGGCCACATGCCCGAAATCATATTTAAACATTAATGGCATAAAATTATCCTTCCAATAAAGCCAAATTGATGGACATTAAAACTATGTTCTTGTGTTTTATTTCAATTCGAAGTTCTATACCTCAATAAAAAACACCCTTTACTAACAGTTCGGCTGAAGAACGAATTTTCTCTATAGTGCGTCGTCCGGTCAACCGGTCATTTGACAATGAACGGATGAGATTAAGTAATATCAAAAAAGGACGAATTCGGAATCACCCCAAAAATCTCCTGAGTCGGCCAATAACAATCGCGACCGTCAAGGTCCCTTTAGAGATAAGAACCTTGTGTTAATCGCAGTCTCTTCTTAAATGCATGGTGAATGCAGAGACGTTGATACAAGGACTCAACCTCTTTTCCAGCCCCACAGACTTAGTAAAATAAAACAATGTGTTGTTCTTAGTACTCAGAATACTCTGAAAATACGAAACGAAAATAAAATATAATTTTTCCTCGGATAATTATTTTCTCTTATAATGAGAAGAGAATAATTTTATTTGTTTTCACTCATGAGCTTCTCTCTGATATTTATTTATATTTTTTTTTCATTTATTCATTTCTGTTGTTGTTTTTATTTAATTGCAATACAAAGTTTATTTTTATATTCTAATTGTGGGTCCAAGGGTAAACCGGGTGACACAGACCATACGTTTAGATTTTTCATTTTTGCAGCCACAGACCAAAGCCTCTGGTGGTAATCGAACACACAACCACCACGCTGATAGGCAAACACGCTACCACCTCGCCTACCGGGGCGACTATTTATAAAATTCCAGCCTGCATCTGTTATATTTGGGTTACTGATATTTTCAATATCTTCTTTCTGGCATTAATGTTTTTTTGCTCCTTAAACTCCTTTTCACACCGACATTTTCGTGATAATAAATATATTTGTAGTATTCAAAGAAATCCTTACATCCCATTTTCATTTAACAGTTAGCTTTACCGAATCTGACCTATGTCAATTTATCTTTTTGTGTCTCTCGCGATCTCTCTCGTTTTTATCATTCATTTTAACATTCGCACTCAGAAAATAAAATGAAACATTCGTGAAAGTTATTGGTATGAGTGAGAGTTATCTTTTGTTATCATTCGCAAAGGATAAGGAGAGAAACATTTAAATCATGTAGTAATCATTCATGAGAGATACAAAAAATAACTTTTTTTTTATAAAAAAATACGTTCACGAGAATAGTTTTATTAGTCTCTAAGTGAGAGTGTAAAATGAGAGATAGAAATATTTAAATTTTTTCATGAGATGAAGAGATTTTCAGCTCTTTGGTCTTGTCATAACAACAAATGATAGAAAGGGTCTTGACAGCGACACAATTGTGTGAGAATGTTTTTTACCTTAGCGGGGCCACGTCTGTCTGAATTCAATACTTCATCTGGCAGATGTTTCTCTGTTGGCTCTATAGCACAGCAGGAGTTTGCAAGTGGCTACACAAATTTGAAGAACTATCTTACAGAACTGGAATCTGCCCGTCCTGTCTTCTCAACAGTTCCCAGGCCTGTCCTTTAAGTGAACCATTAACTGCTGAACCAACTTTTTGAAAGATCTTTGGCTGTCTGGGTTTGATGCTGAGTTCAGGAAGCTATCAGCCAGAGATTTGTTTGTAACTTGACTGTCAAGGAATATGTTTATTCTTACTGTGGTGAGGACGTTATATCTCAGCCATTCTGCTGATTTATAATCGTCGAAACCTAAGGCAGATAAACACTGCAGTGATCGTGTTGTATTCGAGCTTTATTTAGCTGAAGGTCTTTGGAGTAAACCTGTTTGATTATTTAGTTTAGAGCCCACAGTACCGAAGTCGTGCATTTCAACACATCCCTTCTAAGTGTTCTGATACTTCTTGTCGCACAGTGGCCCGGACGGCGTCTTGTCAACGAATATGTCCGGCATCAAGTTAACAATTACACTGTGGCCATACAAATTACTGCTACAGTTCAGCAGGATAACATGTCTTATTTTCCAAATTTCTGACTGATGCTCGGTTCTTGGATCGTCCATTCAATCAGGGCGTAGTCCACGATAGCTGATATGTCCGCCGTCATGTAAAGGACTTCACTCTGATTTGTACATGGAATTGTGGACATTTCTGACTGATGCTCGAATCGTCCATAATACTTGGCCCTGGCACTGTACACATGTACTAATGCCTATCTCGTATGTGTGTCTATGTGTACATCACCAAATAATTTCGATATCATTTCGTTTGGATTCTTAGTCGTTTAAAGCTGAAGAGAATCATGCTTTAATCTTTGGCAGATTGCTTTTTAAATTACACCCTTGCAATGGTGGCAAGATATGGTGTCGTTGGAAATGTCAGTTTGTCAAACAGCGAAATGTGAAACGATAATTGCTCGCCTTAGTGCCATCGATTCAGCGACACCGGCGGCAACCACGACACCTCATTCAAGCTTCAATGAAACGTTTGCAAATGAATTGTTATGTTTAAATTGTTTTCAGTCAAATTTCAACTCTGACAGATACAAAAATTCCACTGACGTTCGAATTATGACCAAGGGGGTGAATTGTGAAATGGGTATCGGGCGGGGGTATACGGATATCTTGACTTGGTAGAATCATGAAACAGCTCAAATAGTTGCCAATGTTTAATGCAAACATTCTTTACTGATGCTCTTGTAGTTTCACTCAGTTCTGTGAAGTCTTTCATTGACAAAGTGGGGGCAGCATTTCCAGCAACAAAGCCTTGCCAACCTTTTTTTCAAAATATCAATTTCGTTATGGAATCGAATCTAATTATTGTACACTTTAATAATTGAGAAAAGAAATCCTTCTTTGATCCGTTTTTTGAAGGGCTATAGAGATTTGTTATTTGGTTCCTTAACAGTGGCTCCCATCGAGAATTCACTGAGTCCGCTCTAGAATTTGGACAAATTTCCTTTTGCTTTGCAATTGAAATGGACGCCTGGTCCTCTTTAGTACACTATATTAGAGTGTTTGGATTTTGGAATCAATTTGATTTCTGATGTCATGAATCCGTTCCATACTTTTGTCTCAAGACAAATGGCACAGCAATAAATATGCCCCTGCAGTGGGAATTAATAATGAAAGCCCTAATACACTTTGCATCGTAACGAATTATCTCAATTCGAATTTATTGACTTTTTTGTTATTATTGAATTATTTATTCGCTGCTATACGTAGAAATTCAGAATGTTTTCACTTTTATGTTTCCGCCTATTCTCAATTTTATCACAAAGAATACAAAAATTCCCTCGTTCCACTTTTTAAAGGTTTTTTTTTTGTTCGTTATGAAATTGAAATGCATCGAAATGATTGGGACGTGGACGTACATTAGACGACGTGGTTGGATCGAATGAATGAGTCTGTGTGTGAGTGTGTGTGTGGATATTTATTAGTTGTCGGATTAATCGAGTAACGGGGGGAGTAGTTGGCTGGTCCAATACGCCCTCAGAGCAAACAATTAATTGCCTTCATGGAATACAAATTCGAGTACATAGAGTTTTCCGTTTGTTTGTTTGCGGTGTATGTGAGGTGTATGTGGGGTAGGCATACATATGTCCGTCTGTCCGCCCGTCCGATTACTTATGCTTTCAGTATTTTGTTAACTGTTAATTAAAGTTTTACTTATTGAAATTAATCGCCTTCAAAGTCAACGGTGTCGCCGCACTGTGGTACATATTGTGATAATGTGACAAATTAAATAAGTCCCAATTTATACGTGAGTTCGTTTGATTTTTTTTTGACATTGACACTTGAATCTTCTTGGTTCGTAAGATTTTCGAAAAGCAAAATGTATGAAGTCAAACATAAATTTAAAAAAAAAACCTCAAAATGTGTGAGTTACAAAAGAAATTTAAAAAAAACATCAAATCTGAGATTTGTGACTTGTTTTCAACCCCGCAATCCTCTCTACAACATTCGCCTACAAACTTGAAAATCATAATTTTAAAATCAAGGAAAAAGTCATCGTGGAAAATCGGGTCTAATTCAGACGTGCTAGTAGATGACCTAACAGAATTTGTCACATCAGCTAACAACCCTAAGAGATTTAACGGATTTATCAGCTGGCAATATTTATAGAATTCTTAATGGGACAAAACACGGTTAAATACCTTCTTACTCAACTTGCAATTGTACAAGGTTTTCCCCATTATTTAGAATTCAGAGCTAATATAGATAGCTACATGTGACTTTGTTCGGACAATGGCGAAATCAACGTTTTTCCATTTTGGCGAAAAATGTCTCTCAGAAAAATCCCAAAAAAAATAAAAACGAAAGATGGAACAAAAAAAAAATTCCATTCCAAAATTCCAAATTCCAACAATTTATGAAATATTATGAAAAATACCCAAAAAAAAACAACAACTATGAAAAATACCCAAAAAAAAAACAGATTTCCCTAAAAATAAAAAATTGTGGAAAAATGAAATGTTTCCTAAAAATTTGAAAAACTTCCCAATTTTGTAGATTTTTTTTTTTGGGGAATTCTTAATTTTTTTTTGGTCATTTTTCATTTGGGGCTTTTTTCATAGAACCATTGGAAATTAGGGTATCGGAAGGAGAAAAGTGGTAGGAAGTGTTTGACGACGTTTGTCTCGAATTTTATAATGTCAAAGTTGGCAAGAAAGGCACAAGCTGAAAGAGTATCCTCCAGTTTGGTTGAAGAGCGCAGTTTCACAATTTTGACCATGAACGGATGAGTGTCCCTGGAACGCCGCGTATCTCGGCTGAAAGTCGTAACATGAGTGACTAGACAACGGATAACTGAGGAGCAGATACCGTTAAAATATCTATGGACCAGCGATGTATAGATTTTTTTTTTCAAGAAGCAATAAAACGCATACAAATTAATGTCATGGCCTAGAATTTATCTTTATTAACAAGATAAGGAGTTGCCGCGGCTGTGTCGAATAAATTCCAGCCGACAAAACCAATTGTCGACCACTTTTTTTTCGCATCTAGGGCGGTATGTCAGCAATACCGCGCCAAATATTCTCCTACAAGGCATCCATAGTGTCAGTCTTATCTGCGTAGACAAGCGACTTCACATAACCCAACAAAAAAAAAGTCCAGCGATGTAAAATCGCACGATCTTGGAGGACACGCCACAGGCCCACGACGCGATATAATGTGCGCATTAGTTTCCTTCAATAAAAAAACGGTTTCGTTAGCTTTATGGCATGTAGCGCCGTCTTGTTGGAACCAAAGGTCGTCCACATCAACATTCTCCAATTCAGTCACGAAAAAGTCATTAGTCATGGCTCTATAGCGTTTCCCTTTTACCACAACATTATGGCCGACTCCATTTTAGAAGAAATATGGACCAATAATGTCCTCGGCCCAGAGAGCACACCAAACAGTGACTTTTTGGGGATGTAACGGCGTCTCAACAATGGCTTGTGGACTTTCATTGGTGAGCTTCATCGCTGAACAAAAATTTCTTTTGAAAATCGGTATCGGTGGCCATCTCATTTTGGGCCCATTCACCGAACGTTGTTCCGGATTAAGTCTATTCATTATGAAATGGCAAACCAAACTGGGCAAAAATCAAGTGACAGCTGTCAAAAAGACCAACTACGAACAAAGTGTGGCCAGATTGAAAACCACACGTCTAGAAAACACCACTGAAAACTCAGATTCCGGCGATGCTCAGATTGCGGTGCAGAAGCTGCCATGAGGTCTTTGGCGCCCCTGCCTCTCTATGGTAGTTATATTCCATTTTCGGCCGGCTGTTGTTTTTATGGAGAAAGGCAGCATTTGTTTAATATTTTCCTCTGGCGGAGCAAGTCTCCTCCCCCCCCATACAAACGATCGATTAATGATAAGAATTCAATTCTAATCACAATTCTAAAGAATTCTTCAACTTTCCTAAACAAAAATACGCAGTGAAATATTTCTAAGTCTTGCTAAAGTTATTGATTTAGATCACTTCCTGCCAATTTGTACTACTGTGCAGTGGTGGCCACATATCCGTCTCCAGTATCTTTGGCCGAATGAGAAAATATGTTCAGACATTCATCTATCCATCCATCCGTCCGTACATATTTAGGCACATATTCAACATCAACAACAACAACAAACATATTAGCAACAATCAACAGATGTTGCCTTGTATGTGACACCTACAACAAAATCATTTGAAATGTTGTTCGAGTCTAAAAATGGAATCAACGCTGAGTGAAAACGCGCTTTTTGCTGTGAACCAAATTGGCCCGCACAAAAGCAACTGTTTTCTGACGATGACGATGATGTTGGTGTTGGTGGTGGTGGAGGTGTCTGTTCTCTCCCAAAAAATCCCAAATCCGCTGAATTTGGTGGCTGGCGTTGGCTGACTGAATTGACGAACTGGTGGCTGTTGCTCTGTCTTGCCGTTGGTTGAGTGGAAATTTGCAATAAATTTCTGATGCTGATTGTTGTTGCTGTTGCTGGCCCCCACTAATGGGACATTGGTTACGGGAGGCAGTGAGTATTTCTGTTTGTACATTTGGAGTAGCTAAGCTGGGCCTTTTGTTTGGCTTCAATGACTTTGGTTCGGATTAATCGGTTGCTGTCTGTTACTTTCTCGGAAATGCATGATATCATTGTTGTTGCTCATGCTGCTGCTGCTGATGATCGCGGTACTGCTGATGACTTGACTCGCCAACTGTTTTTCGATGTTGCCATGGACGTGTTGTTTTTTTTTTATTAAAACAAAAAACAAAATACTAAAAATACAACAGCAGAAGAAACGGTTGCTCTTTTAAAGACCGAGCAAATTGCTTTGATCATTGAGCCACATTTGAGTTTTAAGTCGAGATGACGTCACTTGTTGTTGTTGAATATTTGACAAAAGACTTAAGACATGAGTGCTGTTGCTGTTGCTGATGCCGATGGTGGTCATACTCCCACGACTCCTATTGGGTTGATCCATGAAACAGACGGACACACGTATATTTTGGGAAAACAAACAACAAATGGATTTCTAAGCGATACATCAAATATCCATTGCGTTTGCAAGGTTCTTTCGCATTGTTGTTGGTTGTTGTTTGTTGTTTGCTTTCTGGCAATTGTTGATATTTTGTAGCCTATAATTTGTTGGCTGGCTCGACTACTTCAGTCGGTCGTCTGTCCCTGTGTTGGCCTGGCTGCTTGGTCGGTTGCTCCACGTTCACATCCACGTCCACGTTCAAGTACTTAGGCTTAAGGTGTGTACACCAATAATGACGTTTACATTTGTACATTATGTGAACTTACCCATGAGCCCATGAGTGTCTGTCTGTCTGTCCGACCTTAAAGTCATACACACACTCACACACATATTTGGTATGATTTGTTTCAAAAAAATCGTCGTCGCCGTTTTATTTGAAGTTCATTTCATTGAAAACATTTGCATGTCTTTCAACAATTATGACTAAGAAAATGTTCTCGAAACACGAAATACATTTCCATGTGTTGCGAGGGTTTGCTGTCGTTTGCTTTGGGCTGTAAGACAAACTTTGCCGTTTTGTTGAAAGCTCTTAATTTCCTCGATTCGCTGTAATTGAATTTAAAACAAAAATAAATGCATGTGAACTGTTAGCACATATATGTGGTTATCGGCATTTCACTACAGCCAGTGTTTCGTTAAGTTTCTGTCTTGAAAATGATTAGAAGTCAGTGCTCTTTTGATGGGGGGAACTGGGCAAGGAAGGAGAGTGTTCGTAGTGACCTGGCTTTCAATGGAACAAGGGCTGCCACCACCTTTTACTTCTGAGACAGACACCTTTGTAGGGGAAAATCAGCTTATTTGAATGTAAATATAACTCAGTTGTTATTGTTTTGTTTGGGAAAAACAGACAACGAACTTATTAAATTCAACAAAGTACAACATTTGAGTGCAAATATGTGTGTTTTTACAGCTGTTTTCGTGGACAGATGGGCATTTTTTGTAAAAGGCTCACCTATGTACTCACCCAGCACTACTTTTCTGTTTTTCAATATTTGTATGAATTCTATTATTTTATTACTCAACTGTGCCATGCCGCCTTTTAATGGATCGTTAGGGATTACAAACAGCCACAATTGATCGAAAAGGAAAACATTTTCCTCACCTTTGGCAAATATTGAAACATTTCAACTGTTTCGCATTTTTTCTATCTAAAGATAAACTCAGTTAAAACAAACCTGTTTTATTAGAAGTACCGATCTTTTCCATTTTCATCTTCAGTTGTTTGGCAATTCCCAAAAGCACTTTATATCTCAAAGGGAAGTGTAGTTCATACACGCTGAAAAATACGTCTTTTTTTTTGTTTATTTATTATTTGGTTGTAAATATAACTCATTTGCTATTAATATTACGTATTTGTGTATAAGCAATAGCGTGTTTGGGGAAAACAGACAACGAACTTATTAAATTCAACAATGTACAACATTTGGGTGCGAATAAGTGTGTATTTGCAATTGTTTTCGTAATTTTTTTTTCTGCATTTACGCTCTTTAAAATAAAAGCCATACCGATAGAATGAGATGGATTGTTATATAGAAATTCACAAATTGAAAAAAAATAAAAAGGAAGTCAAAAATGCATACATATAAATTTGATATTTATCACCTACAAACAAGTTTATATTTGTGGTATGGAAAAATATATAAATGTTTGATGCGAACTTGTTTGCTGAAATTTGTTAAAATGGCCATTTTTTTAGCGTGTAAGTTTTGTGATTATCACCTGGCATTGGCTGTATTGACAGTTGTCCGTGGGCAAAGGTGAGTTCGAACTCGGTTTAGCATTTTTCCCATCCATCGCACATAACACGTTTTGGCTTGAAAACATTTCTAACCCTTTCAGGCTTTAATCTTCTCAGGTATTGACATTTTTCTTATTGACAAACAAAACTGATAATGTGGTTTTTATGTCTGGAATTTTTTTTTTTATATTCGCCGATTTCGAAGGTATTTCAAAAAGAATTGACTTTTTTTTTGGAGCAAAACCCTGCTAAGCGGCAAATAAAATTAACGAGCGCCCTTACAGTTCGACCTCTGTGAACTGTCATTCTAATAGAGACTGATCTGCTGGTTAGACGTCGCAGATTTATCCGACAGTGTGTTGGCTGTAATTCGCTGATCACAACCAACGAATACAAAATATTTTCCACCACGCAATAATAATCTGTTGTTTGCCAACGTCAGCAAGTGGTGGCAGTAACGCTTTATTACCGGAAAATTTGTGTCAAATGTTAATGATCAGTTTGTTGTTGGCGTTGTTGGTGCGACAACAATTTTCAGCAACTCGAAAGCGAGAGTCGTATCCAAACATGTTGTTTCACTGCTCATACAAAGAGACACATACACACGTACATATATGCCTGGATGTGTGTGTGTGCGTGTGTGTTTGCAATTTAAAATTATAAATTTCGTTGCAATTTAATAGATTATGTCAAACAACATGTATAGAATGTATCTAAATTTGTGTGTGTGTGTACGTATTTATGCATTTGGATGTGGCAGTCTGGCTGGCTTAGTATCGGGCCCACTAAGGAAATACGTTCCTAGCTTTGGCCACAAGTGGGCCGACATCAGAGGGTTGTGTTCCAATCCAAAAACTTACACATACCAAGAAACTCTGGCTTGTTTTGTTGTTTGTATTATAATTAAAGCAAATGAATAGCAACCAAAAAAAAAAAAAAAAGAGTTGGCCAACTGAAATGGTCGATCGTGCAAGTGTTTGTAGATGCATGTGCGTGAGTGTGATGTAATATGTGCGTTAGGACGGTGTAAAGCACTCACTCGAGCGTTACTTGATTTCAATCGCTTTCAGACATTCGCTCACTTTATCCGCCGAACCGCCCCTCCGTCCGTCCGTCCCTCTGTTGGTCTGTCCGTCATATGCAAATATGTGCGTTGGTGTTTCGGACAAGGTAAATGTGAACACCACAAAAACAGAAAAACAAGTGTAGATATCCGAAATAACACAACACACCACACCACACCATACATTGACCAAGCCGTGTCTGTATGTGTGTACGTCTATTTCTTTGCGGACATTTGTTTATAATTCATTGTACCGACTTGCAGCAACTACGCCCGATATTTTCATTCGATTACCGTCGATTTGTGTTTTTGTACGCCAACTACTGTTACAAACAGCCGCATTCACAGCCAAAGCCCCGCTGGCAGACGCGGACTGAGTCATTGTCTGGGATTGTGCGACTATTTTCGCTTTTTTTTTTGGCTCGGCTCGTATTTGTTCTGGCGGTGTCAAGTGTTCTCTTCTCGGAATGGCAATTTTCGGCAAATGCGATTCTCAACACAATCGTTTGCCATTTAATTAGAAAATAAAAATCACCACCAGCGGTACAGATTTTGGCTTGGCATGAATCATTTGGCTAGAATCCGTTTAGAGTGGAAACATTCCTCTCCATGCATCCGTTGTTTTTTAAAAACTGGAATCGCAGATTGCGATTATTCACTGAAAATGATGTTACTTTTACTGGCTCGCCCTAGTCTTAACAGCATCCGCAGAAGAAAGTCTTGCAGAATCAGTTCACTGACTTTCTAGCCAAATTTGCAATCTTGCCAATTTGGGCAAGGTGGTGAAAGGCGGCTTCCTGTTTGTGTGCTAGCCATTAAAACTGACTATCAGATGTAGATGGTCTCATAAAGCTAACTGGTACTCACGGAATAGAAGTTCTTCCATCAATTTGCCTAGAAATTTTCTAATTCGAATTAAAGTTTTTTTTTTCTGTGACATTTAAAAACCGGAAAGCGTCATTTATGATTCCATAAATGTCAATATTTGGGTGAAATGTGTTGGCAGATACGGAAATTGTTGCTCATGCCATAAAAAAAATGCAGATTATTTTTCTGGAATTTTTCTGTCTCCCAACCCGTATAGAAACCCCAAATTCACTTAACCGAATGTTTGCAAGATTCCATCAGTCCAACCGAATGTTAGTTGGTTCACTTGTATTTTCACTACAGGCAACTCAAACTTTCTGTGTGTAGCGACAAAGTGTTGGTCTAAGTAACAAATTGATTAGTGGAAATTGAAGTTTTTGGTTGTAACTGATCAGATTAAATTGTTTGGAAGACATTTTATTTATTTTATGGGAAATGTAAGTAAATGAAACAAATTGTTCGTCTCCAGACACCAAAAAACACGACTCCACAGCCCTAACAAGTCTGTACAAAAAATACTTCAATTTGTTTTTACGCATAACAATTTGACCTGAAAATTTCCAACACGTCGCTTCCGTTTAGCTTGAAACCTTGGATCGTTAATTATATGTGTGGACGCCTGTCTTTTGTGGAATTCAGAAACAAAAAGTCCAAGCCCCGTAGAGTTAAACAGGGGAGTTCCCCAAGGAGGGCTGATATCTCCGATAATATTTAATCTCTACCTTTCTGCAATTCCACATCCATCTGACGGCGTAAAATCGTATCATACGCTGATGACTGTACGATTCTGACATCAGGTCCTGAGGTCGACAACATCTGCGACAGGTTGAATGGTTATCTCACTGATCTTTCTCGTTTTTTCACTGCCAGCAATATAAAAATATCTGCCTGAAAATCCTCGGCCACCCTTTTTACTGCATGATCAGCGCCCATGAGAATGCCACTGAATGTGATAGTCGACGTCACAAAAATCCCGACCGTGATCCACCTCAAGACAGCAAATTCTCCTTCTCGGCGCATGCCACCGCTATCTGCGATATGATGAGAAATAGGACCAAGGTCCTCAAGTCCCTCGCTGGCAGCACTTGGGGAACAAACAAACTATGCAGCGCCTGTGTGGTCGCTAAATGCGAGCAATACGCTGCCCTGAGAACAGCAACGGGCTGTCTCCTCATGTCTTCGATCGGGCACCTGCATGAGGAAGCGAAGATCACACCTGTGCGGGATCACAACCACATGCTGTCGAATCAGTTTGTACTTGGGTGCTACCGTGAGAGTCACCCCAACCGCCGTTTCACGGAGCTGCTTCCCCCGCCAAGGAATATGAAAAAGGATCTTCAAGATCTAGAGAGAGAGAGAGGTGCAGAGGTATACAAGAGAGCGTCTAGATCAACAGGCGTATCAGGCAGGTCTGAACGACATACACAGAGACATTCGGTCGACAACTGTAAAGTTGTTGTCGGTGATTATTGGGCAAGGATTGACGGCGCAACGTATATATTTTATAGACGCCAAGTTGAATCCACCTTCGATGTAAGAACAACAAAATACATGCAAACAAAAAATATTTCGATTGATTATTAAAAAATATGAATATTAACATCGCATTAAACTTATTATTGAGATGCTGGCAGCCACAGAAAACCGAAATCATTAGCCCAGAGAATTGGCTCTGCCGCTTTCGATTCGATGGGATTTCCGGGAGTAGTGGGATGTGTTGGTTGAACCCACATCAGTATCAACGCACTAGGAGTCGACCTCAAGCGTTTGTTCTCTTTTGTTTATTAAACGAAAGACAAGACATGTGTAAGGGCTTTTGGCGGTTTCGTTCGCTTAGATGACAGAAGGAAAAGATAGTGGGACCCGATTTTGTACTGAAATGCTTCGTCACGCTCCTCTATATGCCCCATATCCGACCCACATTCGGCATTGATCGAATTTGACACTGAATGTTCAAATAACCTGGTGACCAACTCCGCTCAAATTCAATTCTCCCATACAAAGGTGCCCTTCCGATAAGTTACATTTTCCGCTCTGCTAATAGCGTCATCTGGAAAACGTTCAACAGAGTGTGGTGTAGGGTAATATTTGGTCGACCGCTTTTTAACATTAACAGGTGGTATTAATCCGTTCCTTCATAAAAAGTGTGGCAACTCGACGAAATGTCCACTCTCCTTTTCAATGCGTCAGTCGAAAACAGCAAATAACTGAAATCATTTCATGAGACATTTACATTTTATGTAAAGTAGCATTGGCGTAACGTAGTATTTGATTTCTATTTGTGAGTTTTTTATGAAGTCAAAGTAACAGTTCGTTCTTTCACTTGGCTTACATGAATTCCCCTCTTAGCTGGGAAACAGTTTATAACGATATGTCGTATCCTGTTATACTCTCACTCGTGGAATTATACTCGGTTGATGGAATTTCCACTAAACGTAATGTCCATTACATGGATGTGGGTCACACCATCATTCCGCACTTGCTGAAGACAGATTTTTGAATTTCTTTGCTAAATGCACATTCTGCGTCCCGCTTAATTGCCTTACCGGCAGAAAGTGAGGTTGGAAGCCAGTCAACGACCACTCCAGGCAGAGGAAACTTACAAGTGGTGTGTGTGTGTGTGTGTGACGATAATGGTTCTTGCTACTGCATGGTTGCCACCATTACCTCGTTGTGTCACCCGCACCCAGCTTGTTACAAGTCAATCACCATGACGAACCCCGTGAAACGGTCGGTGTGAAGGTGCCTGCGGCAGTACACACATTTGTTTGTTTTCACTTGAACCGATCAGCCAACCGAACATGTGTTGAAATCACTGGAGAACAAACACCGCTAAGATGGAACACTGAAGCCAGCCATCACTTCTTCCCGGATTCCGTGTATGTGTCATTCGTATTGGAATGTCTTCTTAAAAAAAAAAAAAGAGAGAACAAAAAATCCAATCCACAGGTTATTGGCATTTGTATTTTTAGCATACCGTAGGGGGACGGCGGAGAGAGCGACGTAGTTTCATTTGACCGAAAACACAGCGACAGCGACAGCAACAACAACAACACCAAGCGACATAACAAAAGTAGTACGTTGAAGAATCTGCGGGTATTGCGCCACTTTAATAACTTAATCGTCTTAATATCTCTTCTGCTTCTGCTTCGCTTCCACTTCTTTCTTTTCCATTTCACTTGCAGGGGTTTCTGTGCCTCGCCTTCTGCTTCCCCTGCCCATTGCTTTGGGTTTTGTGGGGTCCATTGAAAAATTCAAATGCAGAGGAAGAAGAAGACAAAGTAAAAGGAAAAACAAAACATTGTTATTATGGTTTGTTTACATGGCCAGCCATCGTTGAAGACACTTTGTAGTCTTCTCTTGGAAAGTGTGGTGGAAAAAAAGAGACAAAGAAAAACTCAGCAACTCCAAGGAGGATGAAGCGATGGAGATGGGTGTGAGTTGTAAAGACAATAATGAGTGAACATGATCTCGCTCTCGTCTTCTGTTTACAAGTGAGAGTGTTCTGAAAGAGGCACAGGCAGTGAGAAGCTGTGTACAAGTAATCACGTGAATTGGAGGATGTCGAGCCAGCTGATACATGTTCCTGAGTGTTTTTGGTTTATGGATTTTTATCGAAATACATTTCGTCATCAGAAATGCAAAATTACCTAACCAGCATTTGCACAACTTTGCAGGAAAAGCCAAATACTCCTGTTGTTACATAGTTTTTGATTTCGCCTTTAAATTTGCAAAGTTTGATTATTGAATTGTTTAATATTGCAGAGACATGTATTTTAGGTCATTTTACAAGAATCAATTAAAAACACGATTTTGGGTTTGATCAGTTTGGATTTTGAGGTGAAGATATAGCAATTCTTATGATTTGTGTAGGTTTTCATTTACCAGAAATCCAAAATGTCCGAACCAGCATTTGCATAACTTCACAGGAGAAGCCAAATCGAAGGAGAAGCCAATTGTTAAATCGAAACACTCGTCTTGTTACATCGTTTAGGAATTCTCCTATAGAATTGTACATTTTTAATATTGAAGGGTAACATTTAGCAGAGACATGGACTTTAGGCGATTTTACAAGAATCAATTTTCACGATCACGATTTAGCTGACGATATGTATAACACTTCTTCAGGACATATTAACTCGAAATGTACCTCATTTTAAAGCATTTCTGGAGCGGGACGAACAGTCGTTGTATTCTGTTCATGTCTGGATATAACGTATACAGCTCGTGGTTCATTTGACTCCAGCTCGGATTTTTCACAACAGCTCGAATTGTCCACCAATTTCTGTATTGCGGTTCGACAAGGTGCTTCACGACGAACCAAAAATGCTTTAGTTTCGCGAACTGTGTCTGCAAGATTTTCATAATTTTTATAGTCAATTTTAATAATCTCAATGCGTTGTTGAAGCGTGTTTCGTTCCATTTTTAGTAGTGGCGCAGTTTCTACTTGTCAAATAAAAAAGAATAAAATCGTCTTGTTGAAAAACCTTTCTTCTACTGAGCCGACTAGCTAATGACGACAATCATCTCGTCACCTCTGTTGGTATTGCGTTGGCACCTTCTGCGGTCTTGTTGTTCTTAACCCATTCCTGTCTAGTGGGTATTTAAATACCCAAGGAATCATACAACTGGTACCAACCAATGTAATGGGTTAAGTCGGGCTTATTTCATTTGAAAGTACAATCCTTCCGGTTAATAATTGAAAATAATTTCATTCAAATGGCTGCCTCGGCTGACCATGCAGTAGCCTAACGACCTAATGCGATCTTTAAAAACAGGGCGCAAAACATCGGGTGTATCTTCGGCTGTGTGGCACGTAGCTCCGTCCTGTTGAAACCAAATGTTGCCAATATCCTCCTCTTCAATTTTTGTAAACAAAAATTCGTTCAACATGGCCCGATAACGAAAATAAAGAAAACGAAAATAGTTGAAAAAAAAAACGTTAGATGGCATACCCTTTACAATTGAAAAAACAAAAAGTTTAAATAACACAAATTGGCTCATATGAAAAAAATCGCCAGATTTTGCAACCGATAAAATGTGACAACCCTACTGCTTAAAACCTTTTGTTTTGCCCAGAGAACGAGTGGAAATGCGAAGCAGAGATTACACTTTTGTCATGCAACTGAGTGGGTTTAATGCTGTTCAATTAATTCATACTCACCAGCAGCTATGCAAGGTTTTTATTAAACTCAAACAACGAAGCAGACTTTTGCACTTTTTGTCTTTCTTTAAATTAAGTAAGAACACACATTTGAAACGATCTTCAAACTCGACTCTGTGTGACAGTATCGTTGCTCATTTCTCGCTCATTCTCCCACTCAATGTGCAGAGCTCATTACAACTCCATGTTACTCAGTTAGTTAATAATCGTCTGTGGTCCACCCAACCCAACGTATATGGATGCATGTGTGTGTGTGAGTGCGAGCATTTGGCAATCAACTCTTGGAGCTCTGTTGCCGTCAATGAGGGTGAGTGAGCGCGAACGAGCGAGCGAGCGAACCAATATGTGAATGAGTGTGAGGGCCCACTCTCGTTCTCTTGGCGACTTTAATCGTCTCCCCACAATGATTGCTTAACCTCTCTGCCTACACATTCCACTGTAGCTCAGTATAGCAATGCACCAACACTGACACTCCGTTGCCTGTGTGTTAGTTGTAGGTTTGCTTTTCGCTGTTTATTATTAAGTTATGAGTACTTTTGTGGCAATTTCGTATCGATTTTGAGTTTAGTCCAATTTGAACTACGGTACCGAGCGGTCGTCTCTTCTTCTGATATTTGAATTGAAAATAAAAAGTCAACGAAAAAAAAACAAAACAAAAACATAAAATAAAGAAGAAAAAACCACAGCATTAGAGAAAAATTTGTTTCTTTTTTTTTTGTTGTATGATAAAAAAAAAAACTATTCGATGATAAAAACAAATTAGTGTTTGTTATTGTTGTTATGCTGGAGATGATACACAACAAATATTGTTGATGAATTGTTACTTTGTTTTTGTTGTTACTCGATGTGAATGCAGTAGTAGTTGTGTATCTATGTGTCCAACGTGTTGATAGTGTGTGTGTGTACGTGTAACGAAACGAAATCACAGAAACTGTTTTCTTAGTTAATTGTTGTTGTAATTAATAAATCAATAAAATAAACAATGACCGCCAAGAGTTTAAAAAAAACCGAAACTAATAAAAAAAAATGAAAAATATCCAAACGACAATCAAAAAACGCAAAGAGCAAAGTTCTGATGGAGGAAAAACAAGAACGCGAAAGTGGAACGAAAAAAGGATAATGGGGAATAAAACAACAAACTGATGTGGAGAAGAAGGCTGCTCCTTGTCCATGGAAACATTTCAGTTTCATTGAATTGCTGGAATACCAAAGCGCAAAATAAATCATGTGAAAAGAAAGAAAGACACAAAGATAAAAACACAATTGGTTTGAGCCAAGTTTGTATCGCGAGTGTGTGTGTGTGCGTGTCTGTGTCAGAGACGGTGCGACCGGACCGAGTGTATGACTCGGTCGTCTATGTTTAGCTTGGTGACTGAGACTGTGACTGACTGACTGTCTGACTGTTTGTTTGCCTTATTGTTTGTGTGTGTGTGTGTGGTGGCTTAATTTCAATTCATTGAGTTAACAACCAGTTTTGTTTATTTGATTTTCGTTGTTGTTGCTGTTTGCTGATGTTTCCATACAACTTTGGAGACTCGAGACTGGGTCGAATAACAACAATGCAAACCATACAAAAACCAACACCACCACCACCTTCTTCTTCTTGTTCAGTATCCATATTCACACAGTGAACACAGCAGCAAAAACAAAACTAGAAATTGAGCTGAGCAAAATCAAGCGAACGGCCGAAAAGACACAATGCGCCACCACCACAGATCAGATTAAAGCCAAATGTATAAGCCAAGTTTACAACTCTGAAATTAAGACTCCAACATTATTGCTGTATGTCGTCGGTAGAGTGTCGTCATTGTGTGGCAAACGGCAATTCTTTAAAGCCCACAGAAGAACAACAAAATGAAATAAAAACAAACAAAACTGTTCTCGTAAAAAGACACTCGCATACGCCTAGGCAAAGGCGCGCTGCGTTCGTCCCACCAAATGTATCTGGAAACAAAAACAGAAAACCAAAATCGACCATAACAACAACAACAACAAAAATGTATCTAAGGAATGTGTGTTGTTTGGGAATTGCATGTACCTCATTCTCATTCTCGTCGCAGTCATGTTGGCTTGCTGGGGTAGCATTCAAATCGTTGCTCTCTGTTGGTGTTATTTTACCTGTCTTTCTTTTTCGATATCTAATGTGTGACCGACCGACCAACAAACTAACCAAAGCAGACACGGAATAAGAAGGCGGAACAACAACAACAAAAAGTGCAATCCAGCCCTACCCATTTGGGCTTTCCGCTGTTCATATGACCGCATTGCCATGAGTTCAGTTCAGTTGCAACACACACAAACAGAGTGTGTGCGTGCCTGCGTGTGTTAATGTGCAAATCTTCGCTGCACACACACAAATTCCATGCAAAGTTTTTGTTCTTGTTGCTGTTGCTTGCAGGAAGACAGAAAACAAACAAGAAATCCGCTGAATGTTTGAGACTGCAGATGAAGAAAAATGATCTCATAAAACCAATAAACAACACAACGGCAACACCATCAGTGCCAGCATCCAAGAAACACATGAAAATGGAAATCATGCAACTCGGTTGCATGTGCTAATAATGCTGGCGATCTTTGGCTGCTGGTCTCGCTGTTCGTGCGCTGTTGCTGCGGAGACTTTCTTTGCGCCTTTCTTTTGTTGGTCTCTTCTCAAGTCTCGTCTTGTCTTGCCTTTTTCATTCACCTTCGTTCATTCATTCATGCCCAGCCATTTTGGATATGAACCTACTCTGTGTAGTGTGATTTCACCTTTCTGCTGTTGCCGTTGCCATTTCCCCTTCACGGTGGCCTCAAGTGTGGAACTTCCAATCTTTCACAAATGTTACTTGTTGTTGTTGCTGTCTTGCACAAACAATAACAACAAGAGACCGACAACCAACAGAAAGTGTTAAACAGTATCGCACAAAATCTCTAATGAAATTGAACAAAAAAATAAAAAATACAACATTCACTTTTGTTGCTTCCTCTCCCCCACTCTCTGTTTCTCTCTCTCTCCCTTCCTCTCTAATCTGCACCCTACTCTCTCCACCTTAATTATACCACAATGATTGAGTGTCATTGGTGTCACTCACTCTCCTTCGTTCAGCAGAATTGCGATTTGATTGTCGCTGTGTTGTGCTCTGCTCTGTTCTGCTGTGCTGAGCTCTGCTGGTTTTAGCATTTCGTTTCATAAATAATTTATCATATCTAATCGTAGTTTTGACGCTCATGATTCTGTTATAAACTCCATAAAAAAAACGTATACGATTCGTAGTAACGAACGAATACAGAACAGAAATTAAACGGTTGCAGTTTGTTGTTGCCGCCTGCGATGAGCGAATACAGTCAGTGATAATAATGACATGATGATGATGATGATGTTGACCTTAAATCAATCTCTCAACGGAGAAACAATGACCACTGTGTTCTTCGACTTAAGATCGTTTATGACAATACCAGAGAGCGACGTAATCATTTATGAGATATGGAAAAGAAAAGATTATGCAAATTACGATGACATGAGACTTGCGACAGTACCATCATCACTGAGGGCGTTTGTCGGACCACACTCAGCGCATACAGATACTTTTTTATCATATCACAATATTTGGATTCTTCTTTGGCATTGCCATTGATGAGTATTGTGAATGTGAACAGATTGAAAACTCATGTCTTCCGAAGGAAGAAAAGAAACACCCAAGGGCCACGAAAGCCGAACACCTATTTCGAACCTTTTAAAAAAATGTGTCTCACTACATTTGGTTCATTCTATCATCTATGCATAATATGCATATAGGTCCCACATTACCGCTAGTCCCACAAAATCCAAGCTTGCATTTTCCTCAGGATTTTCCAATGCCTTCTTCCCAAACTGCCCAAACTTCTGGTGTAATAAATAGTTTGGTTTTCATTTGAGAATTCCTCCGAATGCGTGACATCATTCTCATCAATCTCTTTTTCTCCGTTTTCATACGGGCCATATTTGCACTTGGTCTTCTTCACATGCCTTCTTTACATTTATCTTCTGACGATAAACGCATTGAACGGAATTCATTACAGACAACTCACAGTGTAAATTGTTATTTATTTGTACGTGTCTTTTTAAAAAGTGAGTTTTCGACTCGAAACTTGTTTATACAAACCAATCTAAACGAAATGCAAGAAATTCCACTGTATTCTCTGTATAGAATAAATTTGAAATGCATTTCAAATCGCAATAAATTTCATTTAAATCGTGTGTTGTTTTATTTATAATTTTAATTCTTCCCATTAATAAAATGTGAACATTGAGCTCGCTTTTGAAGGCAAAATCAATACGATTCGATCACATTCGCAATATGCGTTAATGATAACTGACGTTTTCTGTTTTCTGTTTTTTTTTTGCCAGTTGCGTTTTGTGTTGGCAAAACTCCGCTTAATTGAAATAATTGCATAACTCGACTGAAATTGATTCAGTCGCAATAAAATGACTTCACTTTAATGGAAAAAAACATGTCATTGATACGGAGAGAGAGAGAAAGAGAGAAATTTCTCAGTATTGTCTCCACAATGTCTGCTTTAGCCGAGGGGGCTTTGTAACAGAGACGGCAAAATCAGCAGGTGACTTGCAAAAAGTCCCATCGTCAGAAAGTAAACTCCTCGAGCATGCCAGGCTTTAGGAAATTCCACAAAATTGAGCTCCTTCATGTGTTGAGACCTGCGAATGTTTTCCGAATTAAAGAAATTTGTTATGGCATTTCTTCTTCTTCAATCCATGGTACAATGCCCCTTCCTCCAAATGGATGATATGACCAGAGCACCTAACAGCTTAACATCCTTCAAGTTTACATGCCATGAGAGAGAGATTTCACCTTTTTATGTATTCTCGCTCATTTATGAATATTTCTCTCTCCTTGAGACGAAACCGCATGAACATTGAACAATTCAGCTAATGGAAAATACGATTTACTGCAACTTTATAAGGAATTCCCCAAAATAAATGAAAAATCCCCCCAAAAGACCAATATGAATAGTTCCCCTAGAAATTCTGAATAATCCCCCCAAACAATTTACGAAAAAAAAATACCCAATGCAATATTATGAGCAAATGCCCCATAAAGCTGTAATCGCGGACAGCTCCCGTGAACGGACAGCTCTCGTAGACGGACAAATTTTTCATATGAAAAACGAAAAATGAAATATTATCTAAAAATTATGAAATTTTGTATGAGATTTTTTGGGGAAATTTTTAATATTTTGGACTTTTTCCATTTTTTTCTGAAAGGAATTTGTAATTTTTTGGGGACTTTTTCCATTTGGGGAAAGGAATTTTTAAATTGTGCGGGGGCTTTTTTCATTTTAGCCTTTTTCATAAAGCCTCCATTTTGGCCTTTTTCATAAAGCCTCGGCAGGTATGCAAACGTCGTCTCACCCACGGCGAAACGCATCTGCCTCTCGTTGAGACGATTCCATCTAGACCCATCTGTCATTTCTGGGTTTGATACAAATATGAAATGACCTTCTATCCCTTAGTTGCCAACTGGTCCAAGGCAACTGCATTTTCGCTGACACACACATTTCCTGCACTTTTGCTATTCTCAATAAAAATGAATTTTTGCATAAACTTCTTGGCATCGGTGCTAATGAATCTGTTGAGACATCATCGTTTTCCCAGAAGCATCGCATCGCAACGATGTTTATGAGCTACAGTTTCTCCGGTTGTGTGTGTGTTTTTTTTTTGTGGTAACATTAACATTTATTTGGTCATCATCGATTCTATGCCCTCGCTGTATATGTGAACGTGGGATGTTGGAAATGCTAACATGGATGTAGGCGAGACACATAAAATATGTGTGTGTCCATTCCAAAACTACCAACGAATACACCGACAAGGGAGGAACGGAGGTGGAAAAACTGCAAATAATTGCATCATTTGTGGTGTCGCATTGCAGGTTGTGGGTAAACGGGTCATTCGTGGATACCACAACACCTGTACCCTGATTTGTATTATCTCTCTCTCACACTGTCTCTCTTGAGATTTTGGATCATCAATCTTACTTCCCCCAAAAAATACATTACTAATTCCTAAGATTTGACATAATTCAACATTTATCAACAACTGCGTGAAATGACAAACGCAGAGTCAAAAACCTAACCACACACGCACACAGGCAGTGGGAATGAAGTCAACACACAGAGAAACCCATTTGGTAAATTGACTTCAATTGGCAAATTGAATTGAATTTCCAACATGCGGACGGACCGACATTCAGATCACCGTCGCCACACTTCACAACCACTGTATTGCGCGTGCAACCGAATAGTTTGTTGTTGCAACATGTGATCGCCGATCGAAGTACAAAGTGGAGTACTCCTATGTGCAACTTGTTCACAATTGTCATAATTCATTCAAATCAATGATGGCGACGGATTTGATCGCATGGATGACATGAAGCTCCAACGAACAATCACCCCTGTACAGCTGCTCGATTTCAATGAACTCGCGCCAACTGAATGCCATTGTTATTCTTAAATTGTGTTCAGCGACACATTCAGACACACAATCTACACCGTGGAAAAAATGTGTATATTTGTTTTTGGAATTTGCAAAACAAAATCTCTCCAAGTGAGAACTTTCCATTCGAATCGCAGCAACGGGTTTTACAACGGGAATACGTTGCAAGTGATTAAATCGGTATTGTCCAGTGGTGGAGAGGGTTATTTTTCCAAAAATTTAATGTGAAATTGTTGGATTTTAAGCAAATGCGGCACCCATTGCACACTTTTAATCTGCTAACCATTCGTTGCCGTATTTTCCATTTGCCGATCATTTCAATTCTGGTCACAAAATCATTTTACTTCCTCCGAGGAGATTCCTATCGCCATATCCAAGTAATGATGGATGTACAAGCCCAAATTGTTCCCTTTACAGACGAAATTCGGTATAAGCGTTCTTTGAGACAGCTGAGTTGTGGTCAATCGTCAATAGTTAGAATCGATTGGCGTTTCGCTTCCTTTTTCTGAAATAGAAATCCTGTGAGGAAGTTTTTTTTTCATAGAAAATTCACCTAAAAAGCTCCTCTTACACTCCGCACTGTTCGTTTAGGGTAAGACGTTCATGTGAGCTTAACATTTGACCCCACCGCACTGACCTCGTTCAAAAAGTCTGAGCTATTGGAATATTTTTTCGTGTGCCTATTTTGTGGTTTGCCATTTGGCAACAACACTAACCGCAACATTTCTAGGGGAACCTATACAACAACAAAAAAAAAAGATATCATGCGATTCTCTATTGCAATTGGAGCACATTCTTCACAAACCCTTGTAAACAAATTCTGAAATTCAATCGAATTAAATGAATGATCTGTGAAATGTGTGTGTGAAGTTTTGCCTTCGCCTGATAATGAGAGTTTTTTTTTGGGGGGAGGGGGATGGGAAACTCGACAGCCTATGTGCGTGTTTGTGTGTGTGCACTTGGTCGAAATGCTTTGGCATCTGGCCAATTGGTTCAAAAATCATGTTATCTTTTGCTAACCTACCGGTTGTTGTTGTTGTTGTTCTTGTGGCCATGCCTGTCTGTGCTCTTTCTGTGCCGGCAAAAGAAACTACAGACAGACCGAGCATGTTGCTGTTGTTGTTTGATTATTGTTACTCAATGTGTGAATATAAATAAAAATAACGGAAAGAAAAGTGGGAAAACACAGGCGGCCACAAACGACTCTGGCGAACTATTTATTGGAAAGCCTTTTCAGTTTGTTGGCTTTGGGTTGTTGCGATCGGTCGTCCGCCGGCCACATGCTCCAAGCACTCACTTAACGCCGCCTGCGTCCGCGGTGCGTTATACAAATAATGACAACTAAATATCTTTGACGTATTAGTGAACTCATTCCGTGTTTGTAATAATAAAATTGAAATAAAATAATAATAAAAAAGAGGAACTCGCACACAATTCTATTTTTATAAGCGAAACACAGCGAGAATTCCTGAGATGCAACGAAAACTGTGCCATTTCGCGTGTATCTAGCACGAGGCCCGGACCTCCTTCTCATTGTGGGCGCAGCAGCATTTGCGGCCGGCCGACATCGGAACTTTGCTCTTCGCACATTTTATTCTCCAAATTAAATTAAATTAAATGAAATCTATTCTTGTAGTTTTGGAATCTTAAATGGGATTATTGCCATAGGTAATCCTTCCAAATCAACGCAAAAATCAAAATCGAAATCGACCAAACAAACAAAATACAAAAAAAAACCCAAGTGCCATTCCACAGAAGAAAAAGAGAGAAAACGACCGACCAGTCTTTGATACAAAGAAGAAGAAAAAAGAAATTTATAAAAAGTGTTTATTTTTTTTGGAAATATTTGCCATAAAACAAAACCAAACAACGTTAATTTGATAGAAAAGAAGAATCCAATTTGACTGTTCTTATGTTTAAATCGCAAAACGTCTACTGAACCCCCAAGAATATCAGAAACGTAACGTGTGAGGGCTGTCATCAGGTGCGATCTACACCATGACATCGCACTCCTACTATAAGGATCGTCTGGGCTTCGACCCCAACGACGTGCAATACGAATCTTCAGCAACGACGCGTAGGAGTGGCAGTCGCAGCAGCAGTCATCACAATAGTCACAGCCACAGCCACCATCATACGCAGCATCAGCAGTCGCAGCAGCAGTCGCAGCAGCAGCATCATCATCATACTCAACAACGTAGCCATCATGCGTCGACGACAGCGCATCAGTCATCGGCTTCACCAGCCCGAATCTCGATATCACCCGGTGGCGCCTCGCTCGATCATTATGCCGACACCAGTCCGGCCAAGAAGGCCAAGCACTCGGTGTCGTCGCTGCAACAGCCCCAAGGTGGCTACGAAGATGCCCTGACCCAATTCAAAGGTACCATGACCGTCTGGGAGTATTTTATAGAAAATTGGGATATTATACGTAAGTCGTGCAGAGCCCTCATTTGGGCCAGGCCTGGACACCTTTACTGACTTCCAAAAGGATTAATGTCGGCCGCCTCCTTCACTCAGTTTTAAATGTTGCATTGAATGGCTTCAATTGCTGGTTGCGCTGCTTAATTTGCATCTCCCGCGCGCTCTCTCTCCCTCTCCCTCTCTCTAGCACTCTGAGTGTTGTTTCCAGGGAGAGAATAAGCTATGGCAGTTTGTTTTTTTTTAGCACAGTGGTTTGAGTGTCCTTTATTCGAATGGAGGAGGAGTATTCGAAATGAACAACAAAATTCCATTCGTTCTGTGAATGAAGTTGAAATGTGTTTTTTTAATACGAAGTTGAACTTCTGCGAATTTGCAAACTTCAATATTTTTAGGGGGTTTTTGATGTCCAGAATTACCCTATTTGGCTTTAGTTTATTCAATACCATTTAAAGAGTTTCAATTAAAATTTTATTTTGATTTATAAAATTGCACATTTAAATAGTTTCAATTACAATTTTCCTAAACGACATTTCGTTGGCCTCTTCAGGAATTCCTCTTAAATCAATTCAAATAGACTTATTTCAGTTATTAGTTGCGAGCTGAACAAATCAAATAGAATTCAGAGCCGAAAAAATGGTACCGCCTGCAATATTTTGGCACATAAATTTAAGCTCTTTCAGAATGTCACAAGAACTGGTTCCGCATTGAACTATTTCAAAAAAAAAAAAAAACCTGCTGAAAAAGTCAGAAAATAAATTCGCACAGAATGATTTCATTTCTTTATCTTTAAAAGTAAATGCTAGCAAGTTCAAAATAATTCACAAATTAAATTTGTTGTCTTCGAAAAAGGTAACCAATTCGAAAAAATTTATTGAAAAATGCTATTGAACTGAGAAAAGAACCCAAAAGGAATTCAGAGACGAATAAATTCGTAACCGGCTGGAAAGAAAAGAATTCGTCACGATGGAAAAACGACAGTAGACAAATTCGAATTGAAAATATTGAAGTGGACAAAAATTTGCAAATTAAATTTGAATTGAAACCCCTATTTCTCCATTAAGGTACCAAATGAAATATGAGAGATAAAAATGAGTTGTTTGGCGTTGACTCGCGTAGTTTGAAACGAAGTAGGGGAATTCAAAGATAAATGTATTCTGTTCATGTAAGAATACACTCTCGATATTCAGACGCCAATGATTTTTCGTTAATGTCACGAATTCCCATTGCCCTAAAATTTATAGCACCATCATACCACTGTGCTCCAGCTGTAATGTTGAAAATTTCGCAACTAATTCGCGTCGTCACATGTGTGCTGATGACGTACGTGCTGATTTTTTTTTTGTTAACAGTTTACCTTTTTAATTTGTTTTTGTTATTTTGCCTTAGCTGTTGTTGTTTTTGTTTACTATTAATTTATTATTATTTTTGTTGTTGTCTGATGTTTCTGCACGTTTTAATTTATTTGCCCCGAAAGAAATTTGATAAAAAAAAAAAGAGAAAGAAACGGCAAACGACGGCAGCGCTGCCTTTCATTCCGTTCAACATGTTCGCTTATCAGTTTGTCGTCGTATATTTTGTTGTTGTTTCTGATTATTTAAGGAAGAAATCGAAACTTACTACGATTGCAGTAAGTTTCTAAACGACCTTGCGGCATCGATTCTCACACGAAATAATGAAAACAATATTTACTTATTTATTTATAACAATAACTAATTTGCAATTATCACAAATCTATGCTAAACGAATCGTTTCGAATGGAAACGAAAATAAAATATCACATGAATTACACATTTTGCATGCGGAGAGTCCCCAGTAAAAGGGTGATTGCTAACATTTCAACGTTTCATTTCTTTCGGTCCGTTGTCCAATACTTTGCATAATTCTGAAATGAAATCACAATTTATGTAAATTATTTGTATCAGATTTCAAAACTGGATTTGCTTTTAATCGCAGCTCATTAAACATAACGATAACAACAATATAACCAAAAAAAAGATGATCAAAAGAAACAAAATAGAAAAAAGCTGCTTCGTCAAAACGAGTTTGGCTTGGTCTTAGAAATATTCTGGCCAGTTCTAATGAGCCAGCGTTCAGTTTTTTTTTTTGTTTTTAAATGCATTCACAGTGTATTGGTTGATTTATAGGAAATTAAATGGTTCATGTGTTTTGTATTATCTTTTTATTGAGGAAATTCGATTGTTATTTCGATGGGTTATTTCGTGTTCAGGCCAGTCCACAATACACGTTCAGAAAGATTTATTATAAGAACACAATATTTATAATTTAGTTTTCGACAACAGATGTTGGTTATCTGTGGGACTAACAAATTAAACTCTTGTCTCCAGAACTTGAAAATGGTAATTTTTCCCACTTAGTGTAGTAACTTAGTGAACGAGCCATTAGTTGAAACCATTCAAGATATTCTTCACCTTCAGCCATCATCAATTTGTCGGCGATGATGAATTGACTTCATTTGAAGTGATCTTCACAGCCATCGATCATTCGGTTTGTGACATATCCGAAGAAAACCGCTCCTCCTCCTTCGCATTGAATTAATTTACAGTTCGTCGCTTTAGTATGACTTAATCTCACCTCTAAAGGTGTAATTAATAACAGCTCAATACGAAAACACACTCAAACAAACACACACACACACCTTAAAATGTATGCATTGTTAAATGAATTTAAATTTTGCGATTTTGGCATTTCCTTATACGATCCATCCATCCATCGATCCGTCTTTAGTCATTCATTTAAACCGTTATTAACATTGACCCTGAACATCGATGGCTAAAATTAGGAATCACATAATAACAACAGCAACAACAACATGAATTCGTGAATTAAACCTGGACAGAAATTAGCATGACAATAATACAAGTAACACAGTAACGAAAACCACCAACCACCAACAACAACAACTGTGATGTCCAAAATAGAATCGCCGCTGTTGACGGAGAGTCGGACGGACGGATAAACGGAATGTATGAAATACTCATGACATCAAAGTTCAATAAACATGCCAATGACTTTGTATAATTAATAATGTAGTTTTTTTTTTCTCAACTTTTTCTATTGTTGTTTAGAGAGAGAGGCAAAAAAAAACTTAAAAAAAAAGGCGAAAAACAAATTAAACGTCAACTATGGCAACAAACAATAAAAGTTGGCCAGGTGGGTCCACCTTCCAGCACACGTGCACAGTGACTCAAAGAAAGTAAAAATATTCAAAATGCACTTATTTGCAAAGATGTGGTGAAGTTAGGGTAACAAATTAAAAAAAAACAAATAAAATGTGTAACCCAACACAGGGTCTTTTTTCATATGACACTGTTCAAGTCTCAGCCTTCAAATTACCTTCAATTACTCCAAAAATTTCACGCCCCTCGTAAAACGCCTTTCCATGCCAACTTAAGGTTTACATTTTATTTATTTATATTTTATTATTTTAATTACAATACAAAGTAAATTTATATTCTAATTTTGGGTCCAAGGGTAAACCGGGTGGCACAGACCACTTGGCTAGACAGACCAAAGCCTCTGTTGGGAATCGAACCCACAAGTTGATAGGCAAGCACGCCACCAAACTCGCCTACCGGGGCGCTCGTTTAAATTTTATTTTTATGTTTTTAAACATTTTTCTGCATTTCTTTTTTATTTGATTTTCTCAAATGAAGAATCGTTCAAGAATATTGTCTGAAAAACTGAGATCAATCGGAGCAAAACTAACGAAGATACAGCAGTTTAAGCCACCTCGGAGACGCAAAATGTTCCCCTTTTAGGGAACACCTGTAAAACACAACCTCCCAAAACCATCTCGTGTCAGAGCAAACACCAATACATTGACATGCTCTTTATGAGTTCACTGGAAAAATGCAGTTTCCTTCTTAGGAATCATTCTGCAATCATTAAGCTTCCAACAGGCAACTGTTACTCCAAGTGTTACTCTCTCTCTCTTTCTCTCTCCACGAAATTATTCAAGACATAGCAACAAAATCTATGGAGAGAACAACTGTCCCTCACATTTGCTGGGCATATGAAAGGGTTTTGGTGTCGTCAACAATGCGTAGACAACATTGTTAGTGTAGTGATCTCTGTGTGCGTGTGTGTGTGGAGTGGTCAGACCTTGTAGCTGTTGCTAAGAAAAGGGAAAGGTCATTAGTCAATGGTTTCGTGATCTACAGTTTAATACTTATGGGTGGTCATTCTGTTCCATAATCAAAGAGAGCAGTAGCTCCTCTCATACTCATAACTGCGGGTATGCTTTGTCATTCAAAAGTGAGATGTTATCAATCAGCTTAGCGTTACTGTGCGGTAATGCTTACAACAGATATCAAATCAAACCGATGAGTAATAATTCGAAAAAGACAACTAAAATAGACAAGTGTGGGTCAAAAAACTCATTTGGCCCAGACAAACTGACCGTCGTCACTCTCCACAACCATTTCATTTCATTTTCTGTCGTTGCCCACTGTGCACTGCTCGTAAAGGGGAATTTTGAATATTACATGAGGGTACGCACAGCTTTGCATTAATTAAATGGCGTTATAATGGCCGAGACGTCAATATTTGTTTTCGGTTAAAAATATCGGTGAATAAGACATTAATAATTTGTTAACAATAAAGCGGAAAATACCGCAGGGCTAAGATAGGGGGCGATGGTGGCGTGGACAAACGATAGACTGACCGACCGACCGACCGTGCTTGGCGTGAGTTGGCAACTGTTTTTTTTTTTTTTTGAAATAATTTCAATTTTTACATATTTTGCCTGTTCTTTGTTGTTAACAAATTAACATAGAAATCGACAAATTCTTGTACATTTAATTAGCCAATAAACATTTTTTTTTTTTGGTTGGAATTAGAAATAAGCGTTGACAGCACCGCCAGGGCCTTCTTATAATAATAATTGCCACGGCATCCAATTAACTTCCAGCAGTTTTATTTCATTATTAGATAAACATTTAATATTTCGTAGTGATTGTTGGTGTAGTTGTTGCAACCGGTCTGTTATGGGCGTGTAATTTGCATACAAAAACATGAATCATCGTCATTTAAAGGGAATTAACAGCAACGTCAGCTTATGAAAATGTGCAAACATTAAAAATCTCATGTCAGTTCTTTGAAACATTTCTGTTTTCTATTGTTTCTTTCTTCGTCTTACATCGGCCCCTGCTCCGTCGACATCAGTTCATTGTTCAGTTGTGTTTTTTTTTTCAAATTAAATTTCGAATACACACACACAAACCAAACACGATTGCGAAAGCTTAGACAAATACTTCCGCTTGATGGTGGCTTACACAGTATTTGAATTCTTTATTTCTTCTTCTTATGGTTAAGAATTTTAATAAAAATTCAAAAACAACAAAAGAATTTGTTAACGGAAGGCATTATTAATGGGATAACTTAATGAGACAACTATTTGGGAGCTTAGATGGAATTGGAATTATTGATTCATAGTCGCAGATGGCTTTAAACTCAAAATCCGAAATGCTGAAAAGTTGTTGTAAACAATTTGCATAAAATGTGAAACAGGTCTGAACTTGAGGAATCTGTATGGTATGTAGGTCCATCGATTGACCACTTGTGGTCGGTGTATCAATTTGTAGGCGTCAGACTATTTTTCGGCCCGGTGACCAGAGACGAGAGAGCCAAATGGTGGATATTTTATTGCATAATTGCGATTTAAAATTCCAAGAAAAATATTAGTTCGATTTCTGCACTATTATTGGCTCAACCATTGTTGATGGGGATCTAAATTAATATGTGCCTTCTGGCAGTGGGCATTTGGGTTCAGAGTATTCCGTGTTCTTGAGCAGCTACCGAAAATATCAAAACATTAAAAAAAAAAAAAGAAAAACGGTTGTCAACAATTGCAAAAGTAATGACATCGTACGAAATGTCAATTTATTTGGCCTACCCTGTAGCTCCGAACCTGACCAGTGCTGTATTTTTTAAGAGCTCTCATCTTAGCGTCTTTGAAAATACAACTCTGACTTTCATTATATGTTTGTGGAACAGTAAAGTATTTCCTAAATTATTCCAACTGCAAAAACTCAAGTAAAGAAAACATTTTTAACAAAACCACAGAAATAATATTTTCGAATTAGGCAAAATTTATTCTTTTCGACATATTGGAATTCTAAAACGAGTTTGTCTTTAGTAGGAGTCATTTTGTTAGAGCTCTCAACACAAATGCTACCAAATTTGTGTACTAACTAATTTAAGTATAATTGGTTAAATTGCAAGAAACTAATTCGATCGATACTTAATGAATCGAATTGGCAAATTTAGGATCCCCCATTAATTTAGGATCGATTCATTAACAAAACTCATAAAAAGTTTCCATAAAGTCTTGGTTTTTTTTATGTTTAAGCATTGCTGATGTGTGCTTTAGTTTCGGCTAACCGTCTTTATTTATTTATGGAATTTGTGTTTGGCTAATTTATTGTCTACGACTCCCACTTCAATTTCCAAATTCTGTCAACTGTTTCTTCTTCTTATTATTATTTCAATAAAATAAATAAACGAAACATTTTTTTTTTATTGGTTGTGATCATAAAATTGATTTTGTTTTACCATAAATTTAGGTAAATAAGTGCTGGGAACAATAAAGTGGGTCGTGTGGAGCAATAAAACACAGTTATATCACAGTCTTAAACAAATTAAGAGCTACTTTATTTGTGGCCTTTTGCATTTTCGTGGCTTACAAACTAAAATGTTGTGAATTTTCATAAATCTGTCTCTATTTTTGTTGCTGTGTCCCTGTCCCTTACCCAGTCTATTGTACATATGTACAAACATGTGTATGGTTTGTTATCAGTAGCATAAATTTATCTTTATACCAAAAAACAACAACCCAAAAATAATGAGAAAATGAAAGTGACATCATGCAAACTTCAATAAACTAGGGAGAGATTTCCATTGTCGGGGAAAATGTGACCACCAAGGAAATGACCCGGATTTCGTATTTCTTTCGCATGGACCAGACCGTTATCGGGAGTCAATATAATTCTATGGATCCTGTATTTTATTAAAAAAATTTCAATCTGTAACAATCGGTTGAAATGAGATTATGGTACACCAAGAAGTGAAGCTCTTCAAAAACACAAATATAATCTTCCTCTGTCTTCCAGCCTATGAATACTTTGCAAGTTTATGCTGTTCTCCTCATACAAAATGTCTCCATTCTTTCAATATTTGTTGCCCATTTTGAGCTTTTGCCAGCCACAATCAGACCAGTCTGAAAGTTTTACACAATTTTAAAAATTCCAACAATCATTGGAATTTACAGATTTTGTTATTTATTCTAATTACGAGTGACTCTTAGTACAAGTACGAGTTAATGCGTATTTTATCTTTCCATTGTTTAAATAACTCTCAAGTGTTTTTGTTGGCTCTCTCTCTCTCTCGCTCACCTCCCGTTGGATGCAAATATTTCCCACTTCGCTTTTGTGCAATTTATTATAAATGCTAAACCAAGTTCACATTTCCTTTTAATGTGGTGTTTTTTTTTCATTGTGCCCTCCCCTTATTTGGTTATTATTGATTTTGTGCATTATCGTTTTTTCTTCTTCTTAAGTTTACCTTTCGGTGTTTACACATTTTATGTGATAATTGCAGGGCGTTCTAATTAAAGATAGAGAAATAAGGAGAGAACACAAAAAAAAAAGAGAACGTCACGATGGGGCGGACGAGAGCATAAGTTGTGTTCAATGCAGCGTTGCCCAACCGCAGTCAAAGGAATTCCCGGAAATGTTCGCAAAAAATCTCCTTTTCAATGTATTTGCCAAAAGCAGCTTTAGCTTTGGCTTTAGCTTTAGCTTTAGCTTTAGCTTTAGCTTTAGCTTTAGCTTTAGCTTTAGCTTTAGCTTTAGCTTTAGCTTTAGCTTTAGCTTTAGCTTTAGCTTTAGCTTTAGCTTTAGCTTTAGCTTTAGCTTTAGCTTTAGCTTTAGCTTTAGCTTTAGCTTTAGCTTTAGCTTTAGCTTTAGCTTTAGCTTTAGCTTTAGCTTTAGCTTTAGCTTTAGCTTTGGCTTTGGCTTTAGTTTTTGATATTCATATTTTCCAAACTGAAAGAAAATAAAATTGTTTAGTTTTTGTAATTGGAAAAAATGACGGTCAGGCTTTTATTTTCATTGTTTAGCTTTGGCTACGGCAGCCAACAATTATAAGGTCTAATCTTAAGCTTTAGCTGAATCAGCCAACTTAGACGGCAATTCTGTTTCAGAAAAGGCTAAAAAATATTTCTTGGATCTCGGCTTGTTTTCTATAGCTGCCCAAAAAAGTTCTTGGGTGCCACAGCAGGCAGGGGTGATATCTAGTTGGAAATAAAAAAAGAACATTGATAATAAGGGAATACTCTCGCCCTCACTTTTTCTTTCGCTTCTCCCTCGATCACCAGCTTTACAGAGTAAATGAAACACAAGTTGCCTACACTGAAATGATAAGAAAGCATTTTTTAACTGCCACTTCATGCAGCTAATGATTTCATTTAGGAGAAAAACTATTTCATTGGCAACAACAAAATCCAATACATAAATGTTCTCTAGATTTTCTACAACCTGATGAGACGTTCAAAATGTCAAACATGGTTTTGTCCTAAAAAAAAAATAATTTTCTATGAATTTCCAAGTTTCGACGAAATAAAAATATTCTCGGCGTTATCATGAACTTGCATCTGACCAAGGACTGTCATGTTCTTCTTGCTAAACCTATTTGCCCACGAATACTGGAGCATTCAAAATCCCCAAACTATCCCAGAACCGAGAATTTATTCCTCCAGTTGGCTACACTGTCTCCATGGGAGAGAGCGATCGATCGATCGATCATTTACTTGACTGTACTATAATGTGCGATCGCTTTGAAATGTTTATTTTTAAAAACAACTCGTCACTTATTTGCCTGCTTCTAATTGTGGTTGGAGTTCAAGTTTCTATCGGCGATAAAACAAATTTGCTTTTTTTGTTGTTCTTCTTGTTGACAAATTTTATTCTACGAGTATTTGCCAAAAGAAAAAAAAAATTTACATAATGACTGAATTGAATTTAGTTATGCAATAAGAAAAAAAAGAGATTATGATAAAAAAAAACTTAAAAACAAACCAATGCAATTAATTTTCCAGCCAACAATCCAAAGAAAACATGAGAAGCTTTTTAAACGGGGCTGTCGTTTGTTTAATTCCTTAAATGATGAGTTAGTGTTATGAAAGCCGAATTATTAGTAACAACTCGTTATTAATGTTTCAATAACAAAAGAAAAATTGTGGGCGATTTTTCGAATGTCAGTGGGATTAACGGATTATATTATAAAATCGTATTGAAGGTGGATTGTAAATTTAATTTCCAATATCTTGGTTAGTGCATTTTCCATTGTTTGGCGAGATACATTTGAAATTACAACAATTTTGACCATGACTTCCTGCCACCTTTTATAAACTGTAAACTCACTCACATCATCTTGTTAAGATCAATATTAGTGGAGTACTCCAAATTAATCAAAAATTAAGATCTAGCACTACAGAATTTATTAAAGTCCAACGAATGCGTCATGTTTTCGTCTGGGCTTTTTTGAACTATCACTTCTGTCTGACATCACAACGTCATAAAGTCGAATAAATGATCAATGTAAAGATGTGAGTGAGTCTTATTTTGCTGTCGTCGACAGCGTTTGTCGGCGGCTTTCATGGGCTCACACATGTAAAGTAAATGTCAGATACATAGGCCTGATAATTCAAATACGAGTACCATATGCCGCCGACAGTATGTCATATGTCAAGTTAATTTCAAGATTGTGTCACACAACGATTTTCTTATCACGTTCATCTGGACAATAAATAAAACATATTTTACAATTTGTTGTCATTGTGGTTGCGTGGAGCCGAAATGTCACTGCCTACAATTGTTATTAAGACATTTCAAATTAGATTGCAAAAATCCCACATAAATTTAATGAAAACACAAAAGAACTATTGGGGTTTGGGACAAATTCCAGCAAAACTCGTCGGTGGTAGAACAGAAAGTACGTTGGGAGGCAACAAAAAAAAAACTGAAAAGGGACTTTTTTTTTTACTAAATTTGCTATAGTTTCCACAATTCTGGATGGAGGCTGAGTTGAAAAATGATAATTGTTTAGAACTCATGGACAAAGCACAATTGGGCTGTACTTTGAATAGTTTTGCTTTGTGATTCGAGAAATTGTGGACCAAAGTTGGTGTTTACTTCAAAAAAAAATGTCAATGATCTTGAACAACAGAAACTTAAAACTGTATTATTTAATAATATTAACAATTTTATTGTTAAATTGAACATGTATTGTTTCAGTAAATTAACTATGAAGGTGTTTTTTATTGAGGTATAGAACTTCGAATTGAAATAAAACACAAGAAAATCGTTTTAATGTCCATCAATTTGGCTTTATTGGAAGTATAATTTTTTGCCACTAATGTTTAAATATGATTTCGGACATGTGGCCGCCGCGGCTGGCTCGAATAAAGCCAATTCTACAGGTCCAATTTTCAAGCACTTGTTGGAACCACAACTCATCCACATTCATGCCATCCAATTCGGGGACAAAATAGTCGGTTATCATGGCTCTATACCGGTCTCCATTAACGGTAACTGACTCTCCAGCATTATTTCGGAAGAAGTATGGCCCAATGACTCCACCAGCCCATAGAGCACACCAAACAGTCAGTTTTTTTGTGGATGTAATGGCATAAAATGGACGGAGCTTGCGGTGAACTTCGCGAACTGAACCATTACTTTCGAAATAAATTTGCACGATTTGCAAGCGTTGTTCTTTTGTCAGTTAAAAAAGTGATGCCAACCTAAAGTTCTATACCCCAATAAAAAACACCCTTTATAAGGTGGACTCCAAATCATGTTTATTAATGCTTAAGTAAACCATATACAGGGTGGGCCAAAAGTCACCACAGGGTGACTATTTTTATTTCCATTCACTTTTTCATTTTTAATTTTTTCAGATTAAATTAATGTTAAATTAAAGAAAATTAAATTAAAGATTTGTAGACCCCACGGTAACTTTTGGCCCACTCTGTATAAGGTTCATTTTTTCGCTCTGTGTTGTAGCTAATCTCGGGCTAGACCCACTGTGTCCATTTTCCACACCAGTAGTTGGAACACAATTCACTGCTAGGTCGGTGTAATTCCAATAAAATCGGGCAATCCAATTCCAAATGGCCGATTTATTTCCAAACATTTTTCGACTTCCCCCACTTTGAAATTTATGTAGATCCTTTAAAAAAAAAACAGAATTTTCTACTTCCTTTCGAAAATCACGTGGGCTGGGGAAAATCTTCAATTTCCAATAGTGAAAACGACCGAAAATTTAAATATCCCGCATCAATTCCAGACAAATGTCCCCTTCACCGAATCATGCACCTAATTCTTGTAAATCACAGATCATCAACAATGTAAAAGTAAACGTGTACTGGTTGCACTAAATATCCTTGTTTTTGTTGTTGTTTACCCTTTGTGTATTACACTCATAGAGAGTGAGTGAGAGAGAGAGAAGTTCCCCGATCTGTTCCTGCATGGAATGTTAAGGGAAATAAATACGTCTTACAGTGACTTCCGTCAACAATGTTATCACTGATGATAACATCTGTCTTCTTACGTGCGCTCTCTCTCTCTCTCTCTCTCTATCTCTTTATATTATTTTTAATGACACCTCCCACTGTTGTTCTAACACTTGGAGTGGGGGAGGAGGAAGATGAAGTAAACTCGTTAACAAAATAAAATCGTAAACTTTGCCAATGACCTTGAACTATATTCGGCGTCTATGGTAGTTAATGTACAAAACCTACCTAACGTCGTTTAATACGTTAGCGAGTCGGGTGTCGTTGATAATGGTGTGAGTAAGTGAGTGAGTGGTGGGTGGGTGCAGGTGAACATGTCGGGAGTACATGTGTGTGGGTGTAACCAAATGTGAATGTTTTGTACGTTTTCATTCCATTTGTGTTAGATGGATATTACACGATAAATTATAAGTTTCTTCTATAGGCAACATTGTTGTTGTTGGGGTGTTTTACCCATCAATTACAACAAGTTCAACGGCAACAACATGATTGTATTATTGCTGCCTGCTAATTTGTTTTGGCACAGTTCGAAAAAAGTTGTGCAGCCTTAAATCGCGACTGCAAAACTTTACAAATTGTGGGTAATTTGCCACAAACTTCACGTAATTGAGTGTAAAACAACACACACACACCAGATAGAGTCAAGCACATACGAGTGTATGGATGGAGTCATATGAAGTCATCATTTAAATTAAAGTTTCAGTCATTTTTTTTTTTTTTTGTTTAATTCCTTCACGGAATAACTCACCTCATCTGAGACTGTGAGCCGAGAGTTGTAATCTCACTTTTCAATTAAATCGGATTCTCCTTCACTTCAGCCGTATCTTACTCAGTCGATCTGTGAGACAGGCAACACCAATTGCAACTTCCGCTTATCTTTTAACCTTGACTTGTTTTTTGTTGAATACACTAGTTGTAATAACAAGCAGATGGATGGATTCGAGAATTAGCAATTGTTGGCACTTATTCATACCATATTGGGTTTGTTTCGTTAGCCACTTATGGCCGTGAGAGGAGGCGGCCGTGTATGGGCAACGAGTACATGCGACATGAGTAATCGGTACATTTGAGTAGTCATTGCCAGAAGAAATGAATCACAAACGTCATGTAAATGTGTTTTAACCGATCTTAACTCTGTCATTAATTGCAGTTGTTTTCTGTTCACATTTAATTGTAGTGTGTGTGTTTTTTCTGGACATAGAGGAAGGAGAACGAAGGAGTATGTACTTGTACAATCTGAAGTATTGTATTGTTAGTATTGTAAATACTTAGAAAAGAAAGAAATAAAACTCGAAAGTTGTCATCGGAAATAAAATACGCATCAGTCTGTTTTTATATTGAATTGTAATTAATCTATTGCCTGTTTTGTTTTATGCATATGAAAATCGACAATCAAAAAAGATGTTTTTGTAAGGAAAACTGTCAGAAACGGTCGGTTTGGTGGAAATGAACCGGAAAAGAAAGAAAAATCATCCAAAACACCAACAGCCTTTTTTGTTTCAGAGTTTTTCTGTGAAATTAATACAGAATGAATGTCCTTGCGGACACCTCTCACAAAAGCACACATTTTTTCAGTACCTTCAGTCCTCTTGTGTACTTCTCTCATAAGTGGACAAAATTCTCAGTCCCTGTGGTGTCCGCTTATGAGAGAGTACTGCTGTACACACTAATGGGATGTGTTTTACCGAATACGGTGGTTAATCTACTAAGACGCGGGATATGCAGACACTGCCCGGCACTCGTTGAGGGTGCGAATTTTTGTTATTTAATGCATTTTATCACCCATGAATTTAATTTGCCACCCTGGAATTTAAGGATTTCGATTCCAGACATCAAAGATAGAATTCGGGAGGCTATCGAGGACATAGGGCAGCCACTTTGCAATGTGGTTGAATTTCTCTCAACCCCTGTATATGCTCTCGCACGGAGACCTACGGAATAAAATCCGATTTCGATCAGCAAACTGTTTCATCTTTTTAAACGGAAGCCGAAAAAGGTTTTCCGATCAGGATATAAACCTCCGTTTTTTTTTGTGTAATATTCGCATTCGCAACCCCACACATTATACTTTTATCTTACCAATACATGTGTGTTTTCGCTATTTTATTAATCGATGGAACCACAACGATCAGTGGATTTTTTAAAATATTTGCGACAAAATAAGTTGACATTACTTGTGTTGCTTTTATTTAAATTCCTTTGAAATATTTTGCACATTTTATCAGTAGGAATTTTTTTATCGGAGCCTATCTATGTACACACATGTATGTACAAGTCGGCCTGTATTTAAATGCATAGTATTTATTTTTGATTGTCCATTTCCATTTATAACTGACGATGACATTATCATCGTCTCCGATGATAACACATGTTTAAACATTGCACCCCATTGGCACGGTGTGTAATGTTTGTTTTCAATGAACGCCAACCCATCACCTCCGCAGCCTACACCTCAACGCGTTCCAGTCACGAGATGACGAAATGGCTTAACCGCAAAAATATTCCAAAATTACTCAAACGATCAAATTATTCATCACACTTTTTTCCTGAATAAAACCCGAGACCGAGAGCGAAACCGACAAATGGCAACGCTCAACAAGGGGGTGCTGCAATTAATCGCACAATTATTACAGACTGCTGAAATTAAGATGATCGCATTATTTGCGGTTGGTTTCTTTGTTATTAACAGCAGCAGCAACAACAACAACAACAACAACATCAAAAGAATACAAGCAACAACATTGAAACGGAGTTTCAAACACACGCCAGAGCATAAAACGTTCTCATCATCGTCACCACCATAAAAATAAAATCACTAAAGGGTGTGTGGTTGAATTTTGTAAAAGTGGAACGAGAGTAGTGTAGTACCGCAACAAACGAGGCATGTACGATAATGCTGGTACACCAGACATGCCAAGGGCCTGCTCAAAATTGGAGATGCTGCGACACATGTGAATCCTTAGCCCGAGGAATTTTAAAGTTCATTCAAATACTTTTCTCTTTTATGTTCAAACTTTCCCCGCATTTTGTCTCTTTGTGGAGAAGGCTGCCGCTCTTTATCGTGAAGAAGTTGTAGTTTTCCAACACCAAATGAATGATTTTTCCATTACCTCTCAAACATTTGTTTCTTTTTTTCAAACTCTTTCGTTGGAAACTCTTTATGACTCCAGCACAATTTGGTTGTTGTTCCTTTGTTTGGCACTTTCTTGTGCCGACCACAATAAGACGTTTGCTTTGATTTAAACAAAACCAAACAACAAACAAAAAAGAAACGTTAAGAGAAGGAAAACATGACAAGTAGTGTTTTCATTTTATTATCTGACTGAGTGTTGTTGTTGTACCTACTCAGAGATACGTTTGTACGTGTGCATAATTAACGATCATTTGATTGTGTCGACCTTGTTAACTTAATTCTATTGTTGTTATTGTTATTAATTATTTATTTATTTTCGTTAACAAAAAAAACCTTTAAAGTGTAGTTTTGTTATTGTTGTTGTTCTTACTCAAGTCACAGACAGGCGCCCACTCACACACACACAAGGGCACACATGGCTGTGTATGCGTGTGATTTCCATTATTTTGCTGAGAGAATGCGTTGTGCGCAAGGAAACACTTTTTAATTGTTGCGCTCAAAGTTATTGAACAAACAAGAAAATGAAATATTTATGAATGAATTCCATTCGACACAATTACTACAACACCAACAATAAAACAAACTAATTGTGTGTGTGTGTGCCATCAAGAGATTGGATGTGAACAACTCTGTTTTAATTCCACTGTGTTTCTCTTAAAACCCTGCAGGCGTAATTTTACGTTGGCGACATTTCCCTTAACATTCCATGAAGGAAGAGACGAAGAACTTTCTCTCAAATCAGTGAAATGTTGACAATATAATTTCTTATGCCCTTGCGCTGACGGGGACCTACTGTTTTGAACTCCGACTAGTGTTTTTTCTCGAGAATTTGTCCATGGCTTAGAGATTTCTTTTTTTACTTGTGAAGTCGGAAAGCTGGAAACGGCTTCCGATCACACCACGGCCGTCCATTTGTGGACCACTGAGATTTTTTTTTGCTAAAATTTGTGTACTTTGTAATATTTGTTATGATTTCCATGGTTTGGTTGGTTGGTTTTAAAGACATTTTTAACTGCTCTAAAGCTATTGCAATGTTGCAATTGAAATGGAAATCTGTTGTCACATTCTTACTGTCTTACTGCCCGTTTCACGATGTCGATTGAATGTGACTTGACGTTCGAATTGTCGTTTTTGATACAGAGAAACCGGAATTGGCATTGAAACGATTACATTTTCGTTCGACTTGACGTTGCAAAAGCACATTCGATCGACATTGTGAAACGGGCGGTTACTTAAGTTGTCTCTACAACCTGTTTTTGGTCTTCAAATGACCAACTACTTCGATCATATCGCACATTTACTTGAATAGTGTCACAATTCAAAATTCATTCTTTATTTTGTTGCTCAAGAAAAAACTGATTTTGTTGAAGAAAAAAAAAACATTTTTTGGGAATAAATTTTCGATATTTCATTTCGTTGCTGGTTGTTTGTTTTTCGCCATCGACCACTTTCAATACTTCATTTCCAAAGTCCAAATTACAATCAAATATACTTTTAAATCAAACACGCATATTAGAAACGCAGTAAGATGGCAGAAATGAAAAATTCACTGACTTTCCTATAGAATATTCTCTGTCCAATAACATGTCCGAACATCTCGGTCAGGTTACTAAGAGCCGGCTATATGGATGTCGATTTTATTAACCCCTTCCGTGGATTTGTCAAATATATTCGAAACATCATGTGATTGTTAGCACGGCAAACAAATTATTTCCCACGAAAAGGTGTTGAAATAAACTTGCATACAAAAGCTAAATCTCTCTGTAGTTCAGTTTTTTTTTTTTTTAATGTAAAATTGTTCTGACTCATGTAATCCAATAACGAACACCAACATAATCCCAAGGGGAAAAATTAACGAACTTTTGACCCTAACTAGGATTTAGGTTGATGGTGGCGTATACGTGATATGTAAGTTATGTAAATAGCTCATACGCCACAGTGCCCGCATAGTTGTAATGTCCTAACTTTAATTTAATATTATTCATTTATTTCTTTATATTGTATTTTATTCCTGTCACTTTTCCTATCTTTTTATTTTTTTTGCTGAAGACATGATTCCATTGTTAAACTGTCCACATTTCACATTGAAATTACGTTTATGTCCTCAACTGAGAGGCAGACTTTGTATACGATCAAAACTGTTTTGAAAAATGGGCAATCGCCCATTATCGTTTTATGGCACTTTCTTTCTGATTGCGTGGTAATCGTTACCCACATCAGTGAACTCTGTAGCTTGGGCACTATTCGTCATCGTACGTTATTTATGAAAATAGCAGCGATTGCATCACACGACCAAGAATTAAAATAAATAGAAACCAATAATTTTCTAAAAATGACTTAATGAAAATGTCCAATTTAGTCATGAGATGTTTGAACATGCGGTTCAATCTCGTAATACAACCACATTCTCGTAAATACAACCGTTGGCTGCATTCGTAGGGCTCGTGGTAAAAATAGTATTGGGTTTTATTCAGAAAAACCACGATGCATTAGAAATAGAAAACACATGTGAAAGCCAAGAGTTCTCGAAGGTGTTTTCTATTTTACCCCGTTTGCAAATCGTCCACATTTTATATGTTGGTGGTCATTTTTTTTAGTTTTATCAAAGAAACAATTACGAAAACTCCAAAAACTTACTGCAAGGCGTGGTTTCCATAATGTACAGGGTTCTCCAACAAGAGGTGTTATTTTGAATCACCCGGTATTTCGGCAGCTGTTACTTTTGAAGATTTTATTCTCTTATTCATGTATTGGGTCATTCACATGCAACGAATGACAATCGAAACTGAGTTATAATCGAAACTATTGAAATTTGATATAACTCTGCGGGCTCCTAGCTTGGACCCCAGCACTGGGAATGACTCAACCAGAATATTTGCCTACATTCGATTAAAATTGACACTAAAGCCTCCGTCTATGCAATCTAGTTCGATTGCATGTGACAATTCAAAATTGTCTTCAATTAATTTAAGATCCGAGAGTTGTGATGGATTCAATTATCGTTCGTGGACATTGATTGGATGATGGACACATGACTCAACGAGAGTTACTCACGTTTCGACCCTCATACATTCACTCCAGTTTTTTGATTTGCCGATGGCTGTCTCAGCTGTCCACAAAAAAAACAAAAATAGAAATGGTCGTGCTCTTCATCATTTAGCTGGAATTCTTTGAAAATTGATTCCATGAATTGTCATCTATCTTTTTGGCAAGACAGCGAAAAAAAAAACCAAAATGATTTCATGTTTTTAATGAAATAAATACAAAATTCGTGTGATCTGAATTGATAATTTATGGTCGCACGAAACTCATGTCGACATTCGAAAATGAAACTGAAAATGAAGATGAAGATTTATGTACAATTTTGTTGCGATCGTGTCGAATCGTTGGACATATTGCATGGGATGGCAGAAATGTTTTGTTTTGTTTAAAGTTTGCAGTGATTTTGTGTTTATTAATCGAAATTGTTTAAATTAATATTTAATTTATCTCTCTCTCTCTCTCTCTCTCTCCCTGTGTCTGTAGATGAACGCGATGCCATTCAGAAGAAAACATTCACAAAATGGGTCAACAAACATCTGAAAAAGGTAAAGTACAAGTATTCAAAAATTAACAAAGACCGGCGCCGCAGCGACCACATACTCGTTGCCATTATGGGAATTTGCAAAGACCGGTAATGATGATGGTGTATGTGTGTGCTGCTCCTCCATATAATAATTGAAAAAAAGAAAAAAGTTGAGCGCATAACAAGCATTAGAAATACAAGAAGTAAATGTAAGAAAAGCAGACAAACAAAAAAAAACTGAAACAATTTCTTTGGTTGAAGTGAGAAATTAATGCGAGATTAGGGCGGGCGCCCGTTTGTCGTTGTGTTACTTTCACTGATTGTGATGTGAAATTTGCGCCACCGTCATCGGACATTTGGTTTCCTTTACATGAAGCCAACAACTTTTACTTCCACATGACATTCCGTTTTATTTCTTTCGTTGCTCGTATTCTGTCTGCTGTAAAATCACACATAAAAAGAAAGCTCACTGCTCTTTATTCATAATTTTCCATCTTTTCTCATCTCTTTCAATAATTCCAACACTATCGTGCAGCATTGGAAATATGCAAAGGTATAATTTCTTTTAAATTCCTGACATTTTCAAATTTTTCTTTTTGTTTGTTTGTTTTATAAAGTTTTGATTTCTTTTCGGTTGTTAAAGTCTTTCTTTTGAGTTTAGTAGTTGTCGTATTTGACTTATTTTTCCAAAAAAAACAGACAATTTTAAAATCCCCCTCAATTTCCAGACCTACACAATGTTACATGTTTGTGTTTACACAAACGGGGTCCCCTGTTGTCCACAGTCTGCCGTAAGTTCTCTCTGGCTGCCAACAGCAAAATTTTACAAATTATTTACTTTTTTCTTTATTTGGAATGAGTTTTTCTTTTGTTTTACACTTTTTTTTTTTTTTTGGTTTTGTAATCTTTTTTATTGAACTTAACAACACGTATCCCCTTGAATGTTGTATGCTGTTTCTTTTCCTTTGTTAATCATTTTATTTGTTAGCGTTTTAAGGTTTCAAAGTCCCAAGCAAGTTGAGGGTCTAAGTTTAAGACATCCTTTTGTGCTTTATACCTGTGCCTCCTGTTTATTCCTGTACGAATGATTCCATTTTTGGGAAACAAGAAAGCTTATAATATTTGCATCTTGGCTTTTCCACCAATTCTTCACGGCGAATGAAAAATTACATTTTTGAAAAGAAAAATATTTTCATTGACCTAACACCAATAGTAGCGCCATCTGGTTTTTTTCAGGGCTATACGAGGGAAATGTCAGATGTAGAAGGTCTGCCTTACACGTTTAGCTCAGAAGATATCAGACAGATGAGCCACTCCTATACAGGGTCCGCCAAATATTATTTTTTATTTTTTTGAAAATTCTATAAAAAAAAACTACTGGATATTTTCTCAAATTTCTTTTTTTTATTTGAAAGTACAATCCTTCCGGTTAATAATTGGAAATAATTTCATTCAAATGGCTGCCTCGGCTGGCCATGCAGTAGCCTAACGACATCAGCTCTGCGGCTGATAAGGCGATCTTTAAAAACAGGGCGCAAAACATCGAGTGTAGTTTCGGCTGTGTGGCAAGTAGCGCCGTTCTGTTGAAAGCAAATGTTGCCAATATCCTTCTCTTCAATTTTTGTAAACAAACATGGCCCGATAACGAAAACGAAATAAGCACTGGTGGGAAAAAAACGTTAGATGGCGGACCCTTTACATTTTGTATCTCTTCATTCAGTTTGACATTGTCTACTTCTGGGACAATTAATCTCAAAAATCCACATAAACCTTTCTAGAAAAAAAACAAACAGCTAACCGAGCCGAAATCTTAAAAGGATTTGAGGGGGTAAATTAAAATCCATTCTTCAACACCTGCGGGGTACATGGAAAAGGACTTGGCACACTTGCTCATGATGCTTCTTCGAGAAGCTATGCTAGATGTGTTCGTTTTTAAACTTTTCTAAGCCGTAGTAACCCCTTTTATTTGCATTGGATGTGGAAGTGACCTTAAAAGCCCGATTAGGTAGAACCTAAGAAAAGCCTCTAGAGAAAATCTAAAAAAAAAGTTAATAAATACCTAAAAATATACTGATTTATTTCTATTGAAAGGCTTTCTTGTTAAAGAAGCCGTATCAGCAAGCCCGACAGATGAACGCCCCCTGATGGTTCTCTGTACCCTTTCTGGTGTTCTGACTCTAAATTACAAAGGTGGCCAATTAAAACCACTTATTTCAACAATAATTGCTGATATTATTACAATTTATGTTGTAGTTGTGCCAGACCTCGCCCTAAACCCTCTCAATGAAAGGAGCAAGGAAGTTCTTGCTGAGCCATAGAGCTCGTTGTTAAATGTGGAATGCGACAAAGAAGATTTCCTAGAAAGCATTGATTTGTCCGCTGTGATGTTGGACACATATCGCATTCTACTAACGAGTCACAGTCCATAAAACTACAGGGTTCCCAAACAAGAGGTGTTACTTTGAATCACCCGGTATTTCGGTAGCTGTTACTTTTGAAGTTTTTATTCTTTGGCATTTGACAAGTAGAAACAACGTCATTACTAAAAAATAAAACGAAACACGCTTCAACAACGCACTGAAATTATTAAAATTCACTAGAAAAACTGTGAAAATCTTGCAGTCACAGTTTGCAAAACTCAAAAGCCCGTGTTATCTCTCGCAGAGGTGATGAAAATTGGCCAGCGAGATCATGTGATTTAACACCTTGCGACTTCTGCCTTTGGGGCCACGAGAAAGATAATGTCTACGCCAACAGCCCAGCGTCAGGCTATCGAGGACATAGGGCAGCCCCCTTTACGATTTGGTTAGAGAAAATTTCAATGAAAGGATATGGTCCTGTAGGCGTGGTCATGGTTGCCATTTGGCTGTACTTCATTATTAACGGCAGACCTTCATCTTCATTATGAAATAAACATCCGATCTTTTATCTCAAAAAATGCCTCTTGTTGGAGAACGCTGTATTCTGCAGCTGATGGTTTCCATTACAATATGAAGACAGACCTAAATAACTGTATTTTTAGCCAAAGTGCACATCAGTGGGGCATCCACCAGAGGAATTTCACCACCATGTGTATCCTTAGTTCAGATCATCCGCAACTAAATGGACTAAAGCAAAATCTAAATAAAAACTCCCCAAAGAAGAATAATTTCAGAAGTTTCCCAACATCTCCTTTTTTCAATTTTAAATATGTCGAGATTTTAGTTCCTAAATGCATACGAGGAGGGGACATACAATTTGGGCGCAAACATTTAGTAACGATAAAGTCAGATATTCAGTTGATTTAAATTACAAATTATTGCGTCGTTTTTGTTTTCTGAACTCTGAAAATTTCAGCCTGCTGTCTTCTTGTGTATTTGTCCCTGCCCAGAAGTAAAGTTTGATCACATCTCTGCTGTTTTAACTAGAAACATTAAAGTGACACATCAGCTTCTGCTCCAATTTTGCTATGGGCCAGCCCACTGTCCCCGTGTGTGAATGGGCAAATTTTGCAAAATAAATAAACAGAATGAAGAAAAAGAAAAACGCTTGTAGACTTTTAATTTGTTTATTTCCCTTTTATATTGTTTTCGTTTGTTGCTACACATTTCTGTGTGAGATTTTGTTTTATGTTTTTCTGTTGTTTTTTCTTTCTTTCATCATTTTTGCATGAAATTATTTTCAAACTTTTACTTTTTAACTGCTACTTTGTATTTTGATTATTTATTAACACCGTGCTGGTACTTTTATTTTGTATTTTTGTTTTCTTATTTTGTTTTTTTTCTTCTTTTCCTCTGGAATTAACATCTGCGCATTTGCATGATATTGCCAAACATGGGAAACCCAAACAGGCGAATAGACGTGTCGAGGATTTGTTTGAGGATTTACGCGATGGACACAATTTGCTCTCACTCTTGGAAGTGCTTTCTGGCGAACACTTGGTAAGTTGTTTAATCCCCCCCCCCCCCTGCTGCCAAATTAAACTAATTTTCTTCTTTTTTTTTATATTTCATAGCCAAGAGAAAAGGGAAAGATGCGTTTCCATATGTTGCAAAATGCACAAATGGCCCTGGACTTTCTACGTTACAAAAAGATCAAATTGGTGAACATCAGAGCAGAGGATATCGTCGATGGCAATCCCAAATTAACACTCGGTCTGATCTGGACAATTATTTTACACTTCCAGGTAAGTCTGTCAATAGTAGATTTGAATTTGTCCCCGAGAGCCTGAGCCTGAGCCGCCCCAGCGCATATGTTGTATTTACCAAGCTGGTTCTCCTACGCCCGCGTACCGACTTTCGATTTCTAATGTTATTGATAAAAAAAAAAAATCGTAATGGCATAGATCGTTGTCGTCGTCGTCGTCGTCGATGTCGGTATATGCGGTAATATGTGGTATTTATTACAATTTCATATCATGAATGACATGCGTTGCTGTTCGTTCGTTCCATGCTACGAGTATTTGAGAGTAGGAGCCATTTCAACACCACCTGCTGCCCACACATGTGTGATGCTGCCGCAAAACAACAACAGCGGATCGAGCAGCCAACCAACAGCCACTTTGGCAATCAGCCTCGACTTGAAACCGGCCTGCCTTTGACGAAATGTAAGAAATTGTTTCCATTCAACGCTTCGCACACTGCCTAACCCGGCCAAAGCTGGAAAAACGGCAGCCTATTACACACACAGACACACATACAGCGTCTCTTAAAAGTGCGATGTTAAGTATCGATTGTTGTCATACGAGTAATGCCAAATATGGCAGGTAGGTGGCAGTGGCAGCATAGGTTGGTCGCACGGCGCAGAGCTCTGCTGACACACATACCTACGGCCAACCAGCCAGCCACTGACGCGCATGCGCAACATACACCTACACACTATACACTTTTTTATTTTGGTTTTTCGAGAAACGCACTCGATTCAAATCTCTAGAATTGCATCATACGTCGTGTTATTTCTGATCATTTACATATTTTTTTTTGCCACTTGTCCATGTTCAATGGCTGGCAAAGTTTTGGGACGAAAACTTCTGTCACAGCCACCATATGGTGGCGACAGACTGAAACCTATCTCGAGCACCGCTGGCTGGCATGTCCAACATTAAAGAGTTTATTTTTTTCAGAAGAAGAAAAAAACACATGCGAAACAATTTAAGGCAGTTTATAACAATATGTCTGTCTGTCTGTCTGTCTGTCCCGCTGTCTCAAGGATTTATCATTATTATTACGAATATTATTGTTGTTGTTATTGTTACACTTGATCATTGTTTCTGTTTCCTTCACGTCGACACATTGCGATTTGTTGTTGTTTGTGTTTATATGCCAATTGAATTGAATGAATGCATAAATTGCGGGTGAATTACGGCTCTTTGATGTCAATGCTAATGACGGCACTCCGGCGATGACGTTCACATTGGACGCTTACTGTACGCTGCGGACAGACGACGGCAGTATGATGTCATGGCATCATTACTTGTTTTGTGCCACGGAGATATTTATGATTATTCACCTTCCATTTCGAGTTTTCTGCTTAAAATCTCTGCAATTTAAATGGTTTGGTTTTTGTATGAATAAGCGTTGCAAAGCAAAAATAAAGGACATAATGAAGCAATTTGTTTTTTTATTGTGCCACACCTTCGTTATGGTGCATTTCTCAAGACAAACGCATAATCGTGTACAGTCATGAACCATTGACCCACATTTGAATTTGCAGATAATTTCAAATCATTCACAATCATTCCAATTTGTGGAATGTATCTGCAGTGAAAAGGCGTTAATGTGGTGCCTGAAAGCATTCACAAATTAAAATAATTTTGAAATTCAGAACATTTGGCAATGAGTTTAATTGAAGTAGTCAACTCCGACCATGTTGGTCATACAATAGTGACTATTATCGTGCTTGTTGTCACACAAAAACCGCTGTCACGAAAAATCCTTTTCGATTTTTCGTTTGGTCTTCGCTCAACCGACAACTGTTTTTGATCGCTTGCTCGGCTCATGTGTTCACCGGAGACATTCTATTTCGACAAAAAATTTGTCATAAGGTCTTCTGGGCGTTCCCCTCCCCTTCTCCCATCCTCTTTAATACTTTGACTGTGACGAAGGAAAGAGCAGACAAACGCAACAACAAAAATAAAGACCTTTTCTGAGGACAGTTTGCTTGCTTTGCTCACTTTCTGACCCTCAGAGGATCAGAGCGACGAATGGTTTTGTTCGTATCGAGCGGTCAGTAAGAGACCGTTCAGTGTGTTGTGCTCAAACCGCAATACGAGACCGAAATAGAGGGTTGCTGCTCAGACACTGAAAGATTCCATTTCAGTGAGGAGACGACCGCACAGACAAATTTGGGTGGTTGGTTGGTTGACAATTATAAATGAAATAATTGTTTGGCCGGAGACTGTCAATCTCTAGAAGGTATAATTTTGTCAACTGTAATGCGGAGAAATTTAAAATTCCCCTAAACTTTGCATGAAGGATGCTACGGCACAATAGAATTTGTTTTTCTCAAATTCAAGATAAATGTCAACCACCTCATCTTTCTTCCTTCCAAAACTTTTAGTTCCCATCGCTAACACAGTGCATGGCATTTCTGGGACATCCGCTAAGTGTTGGTAAAATAAAAAGTCTTATTCACAAAATGAAAATAATCCCAACGAGTGGAAACTTTGCAACTGGAAATCCGGAAATCAAGGCAATAGGGGATTTGTTAGCTGGGAATTGAATGAGACAACAAACGCGGCTCCCATCTTGCCCAATATTTCAGTTAGTCCTCAGCAAACGTTCGACATGATTGTGTGGCTTTTCAACAGCATTTCTGCATTCGAGTAATTCACTGGGATGACAACATTCACATCGTCCACCCAAATGTTTGTAGACGAAGGTCCGTTGCCCGTAGAGTGCAATACAGGTCGGGGCTTCCAATGAATGTTGCAATTGTTTGAAGCTGCCATACGATTATGGAGATGATTTTTGTACCCTTACCTGAAGTTTATTCTATGATCTCATAATTCGTATCTTCTTGTGGACATATTAAAATTCTGTCGGCATGATACCAATTTAGATCGAATCTTATTGTCTGTGAGCTGACAAAAGTTGGAAGGTTATGTTTACACTGTCGGTCAAATGTGAATTCCGTCTTATGATAATTAAAATAAATACAGAAAGCACACTGGCAAATATAATTGGCATTATAATTGCTAGTACAGCCTAGACGTATACCGGGCTTTGGAGTCGTGTTCAAATTGCTCGACTCCAGCATGCTTGCCTATCAGCTTGCGAGTTGTGGGTTGGATTTCCACCAGAGGCTTTGGTCTGTCGCTGGAAAAAATTTAGCCATATGGTCTGTGTCCCGCTGTTTATTCTTGGACCCAAAATAAAATAAAATAAAAATAAATATCAAAAATATATAATATAAATAAAATTAAAAAAATATATAAAATAAATAAAAATAGCTACCGACACACGAACAGACACCTGAACTCGGCATCCTCTCACTTGTCTGCCTTTCTGTGGCTGCAGCCTACAATACACAGCAGACTTGAATCCTTTGACATAGTACTCAGACTAAAATAAGACAAATTTAGCTTTAAGAGCCTTGTCATACTCCAGCTGGTAGGGAGCCGATCAGCATTAATTGAAGTGTTCTCGTTATCGTTGACATTCGTTCCAGATGCCTTCTCAGACGTCCACAACGCGTTGTCTTAGAACGAAGGTTCTAAGAGCATCTGTGTGGCAGCGATCTTCGCTGTTGTGAAAATCCCCAGTTAAGTGTTGGTCCCACTCAGGGAGTAGCTGTGATTCTGTAGAAATTTTTTCTCCTTATTATTTTCTCTGAGAGTTTCAAATTTCAAAGTGTTAGAAATCAATTAAAACACACACAAAATTAGCTTCCAATGCTATCAATGCAGACCTGTGTAGTTAATTGAAATTATTTTCTAATTATAATTTATTCTAAAGCGATTGATGATTGTGTGCTGTGCAGTGGCGAGGTGAGGTGATGTCCACAAAAAAAACAAGACTTGATTTACTTGTTTCGTCTTAAATTGAGTTTCTTCCACTGGTTGGCAATTATTTTTTTAAGAAAACAACGAGAAGTGAAATGAATTGTCATTTTGTTAAAAATATCCATTTTATTGTAAATTTACTTTTTTTTTTTTACTTCTCGTCTCGATTTCACACTTTTTATTGTTGTCAGATGAGTGTATTGATTGATTGAAATTCCTAAACGACCGAAAAGACATGGGGTCGGCGTTAATGCACACACACACACACACTTATGTACATACGTGCAGTACCGGAGGACGTGTGGTCTGGCATTATCGATAACATTTCAGGTGTTATTCACCATAGAGCTGCTTGTTAACGTTTTTAATTCATCTCTCGACATTTTCACCAGTTTTGTTTATTTATTTTTGCTTTTAATGTGAGTGTGTGTGCGTGTGTGTTGGTTTTTTCTTTTCGGCATTGTAAACAAAACAAAAGCTAAGAAACAGAATGAATGTCTGACGACATTGTTGTGCTTTATGTTCTTTGATTCGCGTAAATCAAAATCGTAATAAGGAGGGACGGGGGGGATGACGTACTGACATACCTTCAGTTGTCATAGTTTACTTTGAGCCACGTCCAAATTTCGCCTTCAGTTTCGGGTAAATTAAAACATTTTTTCTTCTTTTTTTTTTTTTTTTTTTTTTTTTTGGTGTGTTCATTGTTGTTTTCAACTGTGTGAAAAGGAGGGGGTGGGGGTCTTTATCTTAACCAAGAAACACACCAAATAAAATACAAAAAACAACAACAAAATGACGAAAACTTGAAAACACAAGAAAAAAAAATCACTGTCGGTATGACATCATCTTTTCAGTGATTTAAGCCAAAAACAAAACAAAGCCAAGCCAAAAAAAAAACTCAAAACTAAAACATCGACCAGATAAAAACCGAAACAGAAATACACCGAGAAACACACAGAGAAGAAAGAATAACTTTAGACGGGTGAAACTACATACGGGCACTTGTACTACCTACCAACAGGCTGTCTTACTACTGACTACATTTGTACATACATTAGACTGGGTCGCGTTGCCGGCGAACCAACACAAATCTACTTTATGATGCTCCTCAAAATAGGTCAAACGAAACGATCAGCACGAGACATATTTTGGGAAATTCTCATTTCATTTGGCGTCATATACTTATGGTCAGCCTTTTTAACCTGAACCACTCTAACGTGTCGACGTAACGTTAAACTTCTTTTTGCATTTGTGACGTCGAAACTAGAAATCGTTTGTTTAGAATCGACTAACACAAAAGAAAACCAACGAAAAAAAATAAAAGAAACAAAACGTTCTCAGTAAAGCGATTAGTTTGAGTTTCCAAACTACAATGAGAACATGTAAAAAGGACGTTAAGCTTATCAAGGTCGCGTCGAGCATACCCCACCCCCCCTCAAACACATGAAACATTTAACAACGAGTTAATGAAGTTTAATTCCTTCCATTCGCAGTCGAGGAGACATGCAAATCACATCACTCCAATGAATTCTCGGAGAGCATGTCTTTATCTTTGAGGTGTTTCCCCCATGTCACAATATTGGACAGCTGATTACAATTTTTTCATTTCGACAGAATGTTGATTGTCAAACTCATGTCGCCTGAAATCCTATCCCTTCGTAGACCACATCTTTTTGGCGGTTCTACTCTACTACGACGCATTTTACACATTTCATTCTTTACGAAATATTTGGCGCCTAAAATTGATGCGCCATTTGAAACTCCAACGCAAAGTTTCATTGAATATTCTTCATTGATCGTCAATCGATTGTCAATGCGATACAAAGCCCTCTCACACCGGAAACGATCGGAATATCATTGCTGGCTGGCGATGCCTTTGGCGAATGTGTGGTGGGAACATCGCCCACCAATGTGATCATTTCCTTGGAATGCGGAATGCAGTCCATTTGTAACGTCACCATATTTGTAGATATCTGAAAATAGTTGTAAATTTCAGTTGTTGTTTTTTTTTGTTTTTTTTTGCTCTTTGATAAATTATGCATATTTACACGGGAATAATGATCGGTTTTGTTAGCATTTAATGGCCATTTGATGGCACATTTTCTGTGTATGTCGACTGCCAACGAGCAAAGTGTTAAAATCAACAGTTGAACAATGTGTGTGGGCTGTGATGATGACGATCGTCATCCTCATCACGATCATGGCTAAAAACAACAGCTTAGCAATTCAAAAATAGATAAAAAGTATCGTTTTTTTGTTTTTTCAATCTGTCTCTGTCTCTCTGTCTCTCTCTCGTTATAATTAATGTGTTTTTATAGATATTTAAGTATTTACACTTTTTGTTATACTTTGCCATCAGCTGATGCAATCAGCCAAAAGTCAGGCTCGACAATGACTCGCTGTCACTGCCACGCAAAAATGAACTCATGAAATGCCATTCAGCCGCATGTGTGCGTTGTTTGGTTTGTGCCGCAGCCATGCAAATAACTCAATTTGCTTTTCGTTCTCAACATTTGGTTTTGAAACACGGGTTTTATTTGTATCACAAATCAATTTCGTTTTAATCGAAATTTGTGAATGAATTCTTGAAATTGCTCTACACCAATAAAAATGTAAAACGATTTATAAAAAAGTGACGCCCAACGTGATTTGAATGCATTTCGTTGTTTTGACATGGCTGGAACATTTGCTGGAATATGAGAAATGTTTGCGTAGGTTGTAAAACACACAAAAGAAACCCCTCGCACAGCCTGCCCGAAAAGGTATTTCGCAATTGTCTGTCTAAGGAATTTCTCCACTAAACATCGAAAAACGCTTACTACAGTGGCAGGCAAAAAAAAAACATAATAGAATGAACACAATGGGTTATTTCATTTATTGTGGTGAAACTCAAAAATAATAATAAACTAAAATTATAGATTTTAAATCATTAAGTTAATTAGAAAAAAAATATATATAAATTCAAATTCACCTACTGATGTCAGCATCAGCCATCTGCTTTGTGGGGAATTGTAATAAAGCTGTCATAAATGATACCTTTACATAAGAATAATTATATAAATAGAACAGTAATGTAGTTGTACAAGGCCGGAGCACATCCGCACCGGAGCCTAACAATAAGTGTAGGCATCTTAACTTTATTTCAGTAGTGAATCCGGGTAAGGATTGTGTAGGCTGGAATGAACTCTTGGTTGTTACAATAGACGGCGAAATGTTTGTTCAAAATTTTTGCCATAACGAAATATGTTACACAAGAAACACAGGTTCAAATTCGTGTAGTAAAATCTGAGCCAGATTAACCGGAAGAATGTCAACGATATTCAAATAAGCTACAGATTAACATGAGTCCCTTCCACGGTGGCCTGGTCACCGGATGAATACAAAGCGTCTACCAACGCCCCCACAATGTTGCACAGGAATACCAACTCGTGACATGGCCTCTCTAAAACTCCTACCCCCTCATGGCATCCCTTTGCAATGCCTAGTTTGCACTCTACCGCGATTTGGCTTTAAGCCACCAGAAAGGCCACATGATAGTCGGGCTAGACAAGTGTCCTGTAACTCCCGGCTCCCATGATACCAGAAATAAGTATTCGGTCCGACTACTACCAGTTGAACTCCACAAGCCCTTAAATTGTCACAGCCCAGACCTCGGCTTAAACTTGTACAGGCAAAAGTAAACGGACAGTTCAGTTCATTTAAAATTCTATACAAATCAAATGGAAAATTTCGATGGTTTTTTTTTCGTATAGAGATCAATCGTTTTGTGAAATGAACAACTAGTTCCAACCATTTCTGAGAGTGCAGCACATAATGCAACTCTGTTTGGATTTATAAATTCTTACCACCATTTTTATGTGCACCATTACTAGTTTTATCCACCGCTGTACACATTCAAATAATTATTTGAAAAAGAGAGAATGTAAGTGATCTGTGGCTTGCGGACTATAATTTTTCAGTATTCATTCTGAATGATGTTGCCCACTTTTAGGAGTACAATCGAACTCGGATACGAGCATGACTTTCATTCGAAAAAAAATATTTAATTGAAAATAAATATTAGTAACGATTGTTCTGGATGATTCTGCATGCTCTGTACTGCGCTTAAACGAAAATCCGCTTTAGTGAAAACTCGTTTATGGAAAAAAAAATTTATAATGCAAAAACACTGAAATGATACCAACACCGCCTAAGAGAAATATGATGAATGTAACGGCGACAACAAAGAATGTTGCAACTCATTAAAGTACAGGGTCTTCCAACAAGAGGTGTTATTTTGATATTCAAAGAAAAATTGAATATTTTGAGATAAAAGATCGGATGTTTATTTCATAATGATGAAGTACAGCCAAATGGCCATCATGACCACGCTTGCAGGACCATATCCTTTCATTGAAATTTTCCCATAACCAAATCGCAAAGTGGCTGCCCTATGTCCTCGATAGCCTGACGCTGGGCTGTTGGCTCCAATTTTTCCACAAATTTCTGTATTGCTGTCCGACAAGGTGGTGCTTCACGACGACCCCAAATGCTTTAGTTTTGCAAACTGTGTCTGCAAGATTTTCACATCTTTTGTAGTGAATTTTAGTAATTTGAATGCGTTGCTGAAGCGTGTATCGTTCCATGGCTTAGTTTCTACTTGTCAAATGTCAAAGAAAAAAAGCTTCAAAATTTCTTGATTTTTTCCCATGTCCGCTTAACCGAATTCGACTGTACGTGCATGGCATTTCTTCAGTTCTTAAAACGCAAGGAAATTCATTTTTTTCTCTCACTGTTTTCGGACTCATCGCGGGAGAAACGTTTCACTGTTATGCCTGCCAGTGTACGAGCAGTAACCCCCAGTTTTCTTTGTGATCAGAGCCGCTATCTGTTTTATCAAACAAGGCTAGTAGTTAATGATGACAATATATCATTTGCCTTCACCATTTTAATGTGTTTTCTTTTTTTGTGTTGATATTGCAACTATTTGCAAATATTTTACATTCATATTGCACAGCTCGCATTCGGTTCCGCTGCCTGCCCCTAGCCAGCCCTGCTCCAGGCAGCTACTGCTGTCTGTGTGTGTGTGTAAACATCCCATTGACATCTCACATATTATTATATTCTCTTTTATTGTTGTTTTTGTTGAGTGAGAGTATAAATATTAATGCGATGTTAGTTGTTACATTGCATTGGTTTGTAACATGTTAATTATACAAATGCATAGCGAGCTCAGAACTCGGAATAAAATGGACTTGCACTACACATTCCCTTGGAAAATCTCCAGCCATTCGCATCGTCGTCCATCACTCGTTGAGTCAGTCAGTAAGTCCGTTCCCTTCATACCTCGACCACTCCATTGTGTGGTCATTGAAACGGGAGCATGTATCCCATTCCACCATTGAGTCTCATAGTTCATACTCCGGACTGTTTGTTGCTGCTTATTGGCCAGTTAGTTATTGGCATTAGCTGTCGGTTATTTATTTATTTATTTTATTGTTGTATTTGTTTCGGTTTCAAATGTAACTGAAATAGCAGCGCAGTGTAATTATTACCAAGAAAAGGGTGCGTTGGTCTGTCTTGATTTACAGTGGGACAAGTCAAACGCACGTTGTTGATGGAAACATGTTGACAGTGTCCGACTCCATCTAAGAGACATTCTTATAATTCAAGTGCAGTTTAAATCACAGACAAATAATAGTCAAATTCAAGCAGGTTCGCATTTTGAAAGATTCATTTCGAGTTTGATTTTACACTTGCGGGATCAGGAGATCGGCTTTACAAACGACAATTCGAACAAACCCTAACAATACATTATAACCATGTCCTACTGTATCACAACATTTCTTTAGAATTTCACCTTAAAAAATATCTCACAGTGTTAACGTTTCATTATAAATGAAGGGCATTTTTGGGGGAAATGTAAAATGTTCTCATACCGACAAATGCCGGAATCAAATCAAATTAGTAAATACAAGCAGCGAGCGTAGCTACCAACGCCAGATCCAGTTAATAGACCCACCGTTTTGTGTTTTTTTTTTTTTTTGGCCAAGAACACAGCAACACACGAAATTCAAAACATGAATCCAATGAAAGAAAACATGAAACTTGTATTGTTTCAGAAGGCGAAAATAGAGAAGTGCGAAAGAAAGAACATGACACTAGATCAGAGCCCGGCACTCGCTCTCCGTCAGTCAGTCAGACCGACGCAGTTATGTTTTCTCTTATTATAATGCTTTTATTTTATGAGTGAGTGTGTGTGTGTGTATGTGTTGAATTATGTTCTTTGTGTTTTATTTCTGAGATCAACACTAAAAATTTCAATGCCACAATATTTGGACCAAAAGCAGCGTTGGCGCACAGTGGGCAAAATTCTGGATGTCTACAAAAAGAAAACCATCGGATTATATTGCGAAAATTAACTTTTATATAAAAAAAACTGTTTAGGTTGGTCCCCTTTGTAAAGGGCAGACTTGGAATCTCGACCTAAGATTACTTTAGAAGCGGTGTGATGGGAAGGGAGGGAGAGAGCAAGTCGGGAACACCTCATATTCTCGCGCCTAGATCTCTTTAATTAGTTTTTTAGAATCATACTCCTTGTGACTTTACAAATATTCAAAAGAGTTATATACGAAGCACAGGTTGCTTAAAGACTAAACGATTCGTTCAAAAACATCCTTAAAATACCTGGAGTTGGAAAATATGACTAACCGGTGTTATACGGGTCCCTCCATGCTTCAACGTGGTGTACGTGTGGCAACGCATAACAGTCACTTCTACCCAGGGCGGTTGAGTCGAAATTGAAAAATGTTACTTACTTTTCTCAATTAATTACGTAGATTTCCCATAAAATAAATAATAATATTAAAATCTTGAAAATTTTCGATTAAATGAACTTTTGGATAGAAAAGCATTAGTGAACGGAAATAAAGTTTTCGAAATTTTGTTATTGACCAGCTGTAGTTGGAGTTGACTCCGAAGATGGAGTCGAGCTATTTCAAAATGTCGAGCCAAAATTGTACAGTCCTAACCTAAGAGCGGACATTTTTGTTTCAAATCTACTGTCCAATACTGAGATCTAGATTTGGTCAACCCTATACGAAATCTCGAGAGAAGTCAGCTATATATTAAAGTACAAGCCAAGAACCGGGCGATGTCTCTGTCTCTCTCTTTCGGTCACATAAATCATGAATTTTTGTGTTTTGGCCACTGGACGTGAAATTTCGTCCACTGTGCGAAACGGTGACGAAAATGTTAGTCCACATATCACCGACCTACCCACTGCTGACCGGGCAAACGAATGACAGACAGACAGACAGACATGCGATTACAATGTTAACAGCAGAAAGTGTTGGCGGCGGTGTTGCCATTTGCTCACACACACATGTGTCTGTTAAATTCTAAATTGATATGTTCAGGGCCCAACTCCAGCTCGGCAATGGCGTGAGTGTTTTCAATGCTACAATATTTTGTTGTTGTTGTTTGTTGTTGTTGGTTTTCTTTTTAACCGACTGCAGTTGTTTTCGGCCGTATTTTGCCAGTCGGTGTAACTGCAACCTGTGGCTGGTTATGATGATTTTGTTTCTATTATTTTCAGAATCTGTTTTCTTTTACTGTCGTCGCGTCGTCGTCGTGGTGGTGATGGTGGCAGTAGCAGAAAATCAACAATCCATAACCGGCAATTTTGTGTGTTCCACTGGAAGGAAATCCACACACACAGAGAGACAGACACATATGTATGTCTATAACAAAGTACGTACGGTATACCAACATTAAATTGTTGCTCCCTCTGAAGTATGTGTGTGTGTTGCTGCCACAGTTAATGCCGTTTTGATTTGGCTGTTTCGACGGTGGCGGCTTTCGTTGGTGGGTTCTCCTCACCGCTTCGATGTTGGCCGTGGTTGAATGTTGTTTTAAACGTAAAAGACCAAAAAAAAAAAATAACAAAACAAAAACTACCGCCAACGCCGGTCTCACTAAATCAGCCAAACAACCAACCAACCAGTCAGCCAGCCAGCCCAGAGTTGAGCTGAGCTGAGCCGTGCTGCTAACTATGAAAGCTAGACACAAATGTTCTCCAGCGTTGAAGCTGGCGGGCTCAAAGCAAACGCCTTTGTAATACCTTGCCAACGACAACGTTTGTTACTTTGTGCGGCGACGTTGCTTCGCTGTGAGACGACGGCGACGGCAGCGCAACAACGTTAACGTTAACGCTTTTTGGCGCACCTGGCCAACAGAGTTTAAGCGTTGCCAGTGGAAGTGATCGTTGTTAGTCGTTGTCGAGTAGCCGTCTATTTTGGTGGAAATAATAATTCAAGTCGCGCGCGTTTATTGTTTTGCTAATTTAATTTATAACAAAAGAAGACAATTAATTTGCACAGACAAGACGCACACATACACAAGATATTTGTTAGTGCAAAATTATCACAAAATTGTCGTTGTTGTTACAAAATCGAATCAATTACGATTTGCAAATCCAACAAAATCCTTTTCCATATCGAAGAGAAAGAAAAATACAATACAAAAAAAAAACAACCAAAAGAAAATTTCAAAAGTGTGTGTGCTTCCGATTTTCATGTTGTCATTGTGTCGGCGCTGTTGCTGTTGTTGTTGCGACTGCTAGTGAAGAGTTGAGCAATGGTGTTGTTCTTTCACCCCAGATGACGGCAGTTGTCGTCGGTCGGCCGGTGCACGGACACAAGTGTTTGAAAACGTCATTAAATTGTTGGTGATGTCAGTGAGATAAACATCAGTTGTTGTTGTTGTTTTGCTATGCCAGCTATTGTTGCCGCTGTTGATGTCGTCGTAGTGACTGGCGTATCTCCTCCACCTCCACCAGCATTGTCGTCGCCGCGCCATGTTCCGCTGTCTGTTTGTCTGTCTGTGTGTGTGTGTGTGTTGCAATTTGTATTTCCATGTTGTTGATGGGAATGGAGTGTGCTACAACGGCCACCAACCACCCAACCATCCATTCAGTCATTCATTCATTCATCGCCCAAGTCTTTCAATTGTGTAGAATTTATGCAATTTACTTCGTTTGCCATCGTTGGAATTTTCTACTCCTCGTCAGCGCAACAATTGCGAATGTTTCTGTGTTTTTATTTGTTTTTATTAAAACGTACATAAATCATTCAATTTGTTCCAATTATAGGAATTCATTAAAATGTCTTGATTATGGTCGTTGCTGTTGTTGTTGTTGCAGATGATAATGATCTTGGTCGTCGCGCCTGCGTTCATTAAAATCACTTCTTTTCATTTCCCTAATGATGATGATGATGATGACGCTGACAATGATGATTATGATGGTGATGTGATTTGATATTTGCCCGAGCTTAACAACATTTTCAAGGGCAAATGGATTTGTTTTATTTTAGAAGAACAATCAGAGCGCGTAGAACGAAGGAATTAAGAGACATGGAAATATACAAAGTTTACAATATTTACACTGAGCGAAATGGGCATTTCAGTTAGTTCGTCGTGTAAATATCATGGAAATTTGGAAATTAAGTTGGATTACAAATTTGTTAACTGAAGATTTTCATAAAACAAATTCGTTCGTGTTTATTGGAAGCCCTACAAAAAGGGTCTCAGACTTTATTCAGTTGTGGTTCAATAGTGTCACAATTCAAAATGCAATTTTTATTTTTTTGCTCAAGAAAAAGCTGTAACTTATAAATTTCAGTTGACTTTTGTTCTGCAGTAAATTATACAAATATATGTCAGGGTTCTAGGGTATTCGGAAACCCTATGTTTTTCTCTCTATATTTTCAAACGAAGACGCAATTGAGAACTTTAAAAGGCTCTCTTGAAAATGTCGTATGTTAGACATCGACATTTGGAACACGGGCCCAAAAGAATAGGATCTGATTACTGACCCAAAATATAATAGTCAATATAAACGAACGAGTTTGTTTTACGAAAACCGACTGTAATGTTCTTATAGATATAACGCACACATTTTGTTCAGTGTAGTCTGTACGCAAAGATTTCCGGTATTTATTCTGCGATATTGCGATTTCCGATTAGCACAGCGGAAATGTGAACTCTCAATTACATGGAAGCTCATTATCTTCAATTGGTAGAGAGAGACTATAAAAAAAAAATCCAAATTCACCTCCATTGGCCGGAGACTTGCGTCATCCTTTTCCTAGAAAATCATTAGCCGTTCGGAGCCGGCTTTGTAATATACACAGGTTCCGATCAGTCGCAGATGAAACAAGTCCTCGGTCTGCTCCACATTTAAAGCGGTGTGGCCTGTTGTCGATGAGCAACATCTAACCTTTTCTCCATTAGCTGACTGAATCTTAAAATAAAAAAAGAATTAATGGCATCCAATGCCTTAGTATTCGTCCTCTAGACAGAGGGCAGTCGTTTGCCAGACATTTCCCAGAGAGGGCGTACGTGTATTTTGATTACAACAAAAAAAAAACACATTATCTGCCTTGAAAACCTTTCAAATTTGTTTCAAATGTTGCCATGCTAATTAACGACATCTAGAGTTGGTAGCCGAACTAATGCGTCAGCCAAACGACGTGGGACGTCGGCCCTCTGCATTGTGTTTAGTTTAACTGGAAGTGAGTTTTCAAGAATCATAGGTATGTGCGTATTTTCAAAAATTACACGATTTTTTTTAATTTGCTGTTGAAATTGGCTTTGACAATTTTTTTTTGAGATCTACAACTGATTTGGAGGCACAAGTAAGACCTTTAGATAGCCATGAAAAGTATATACAGTGTAGTCTCGTCTCTTCAGCGGACACCTACCATAAACAGACACATGTTTACATACCAGCCGCCCCCTTCAGTCCACTTATGTGACAGTACACTGTATATGATTTTATAACTTGTCCTATTGAAGATACTCTTCCCAAAGAAAGTCCACACAGATTAGAGGCCTGGACATGTCTCCAAGAATAGTCATTAAATACGAACAGCGCGAAATGGAGCGCCAGAAATAAGACGACGTCAGAAAAGAGTGAAAAACCATTTCAAAAATCTGAGCTGAGGCAGTGAACCAGTGAAAAAGTGATCCTATTTGAAAAGTTTCGTCCGCAGTTATATTTTTTTAAACGAAACATGGTTTTGCTTTCACCTGAATATGTTCAGCAAAGGGGACGCCATTGTAACGTCTGTTTCTAATTGTTGGACAAAATACGTATACTCATGTTTTCTCCAGTCGGTTTTTCGACGGATTCCTTGTCAATGTTGGCCAGAGTCTCAGCTGGCGAAATTATCGCCATTATTTTGTATGTGGAAATCCGCTTTTTAGTTCAAAATCAGTGTAAAAAAGTAATTTAGTTTAAGTTGACCTAATCCATGGATTACAACATCTCTTCGGGCATAGAAACATTCTACAAAATTGCTTTATTTTAAAAGGTATGAAAAGAAATATTTCGTCAGCTGGAATCCAAAATGGCCTAACATCATAAAATCGAAAATTATGTTTTTGATTGAATCGGGTCTCTGAAAAATTGTATGCTATGTACTCTCTCATAAGCGGACACCTAAGGGGCTGAGAATTTTGTCCACTTATGAGAGAAGTACACAAGAGGACTGAAGTGGATGGCTACTTCAAAAAAGTGTCCGTGGGTTTTGTGAGGTGTCCACTATACTTCAATATCTAAAATTTTAAATTTTGAAGGTGAATTCCAATTCGAACGACGAGCCTTAACAGTATTTCGACATTACAACGTCTTCTGCTTTTCCCGTTAAATTGATGAAAATGCTTGTTAGGTCATTTCATCTCCGTAGTTCAGAGGCGCGCTGTCAACGCCTCAGATTAGTAGAAACGATCAATAGCAACAATTTCAATACCAAATAAAGTAAAGACAAATATCTGTACTTGAAATTTGTTCGCCCACCCCACGAACGAATATCAGGCTATTAAAACAAAAGACTCATAAACTATAATTACAATTTGTTTAAATCTGTAATCAAACCACTTCATTTGGGAATGTAATGATTACTAGACGATCAAAAAAAAAAAAAAAAGGCCGAAGAACTGCAATCCAAGGCAGCAGAGATCAAGATGACATTGACTTCTGTTTGATTGTTTGTTTCCATTCTGATTTACTGCTCCATTAAAAACATGCATCGACGATTGAACGAATACTTGACTGACTGACGCCCGCATATTAATTAGACAATGACAAGAACAACAAGAACAACAACGACTGTACATCATATCATCCTGGGCTGTGGAAGAGTGTTTTGTGGGGGTGGCGGTTCAACGATAATTTAACGATGCTGCCAAACCACAATTCCATTAGCAGTGGAATTTATTCAACACTCTTGTATCCATTAAAATCAATTACATTTCAATGTGTGATGTTGTAAGCTTAGGGCTGAATTTCGTTGTTGATTGCTTTTGATTTTATTACTCTATTTCGTGATGATGGGTTTGTGTGAAGAAAATAACATCTCCACTGCCGAACAATATTTTACAATTTTTAATGATCTGCGATCACTTGAAAACTGCCCGTATGAATTTCGACGAGGTGTTGTTTGCCATTCTTTTTTTTTATAGTTTTGAGAGTGGGTGTTGCGATTCGAATATGAATTTGAATACAAGTCTTGACTATTTATGGTTATTTGGATTTTTTTTTTTTTATTGACTTCAATACCATATGGAACAGTTGATTTCACTAATAAATATTCTAATCCTCCATGATGGTGTGAACGATGTGTTCGATTGGAGACATTCGATTTCAATCGATTGATATTTTGTTGTTGTGCCAAAAGTCATGATGGAAACCATTTATTGTACATACTTCCTTTGAATGAAATTCTAATGGTAAATTTGAAAAGACAGAGAGAGAGAGAGACTACGTCACGAGAGCGAGAGAGAGCAGTGTTTGCCAGCAAGAGTAACTCTAATAATGTCGATGAACGCATAAATGGCCTTTTGTGCCATTGTTGTTGTTTTGGCCATTTTTTATGTTTGTTGTATTCTCGGCCATTGTTGCTCCAAATGACTAATGTCTTTGTCACTTTTCGTTCAACTATTTTTGGCCAAACTGGCCGGCTGGCCGACTGTCTGAGGCTTTAACTTCTTAACATTTCATGTTGTTTTATCACAAGAAATTTCCAAACGTTTTCTGCGTAAAGTTTGTTTGAGTTCAATTTTAAGTTTTTTTTTTGCTTTTTTTCTACCTCTCTCATTCTTGTTTTCTACTTCGGCGAGTTGTTAATGACTTTTCGAAATTGTCATGCTGAGTAAGAAAATTTAATTTAAAAAAAATGCTCGACGTTTTCGGTGGGAACAGTTGAAAAGATCCCGAATACACACACACACAACCTATGTTAAACCGAAAACACAAGATATCTTATGGGTTCGATCAAAAATATTGTTTTGGTTGAACTTGTGGTTAATCCATTATACGCAAAAGTTTTTCATTAAAAACATACTTTTCATATACCTGCCTGAAATCACTTGGCTTAATCTATGATCGGCACAGCAAAAAAACGAATCAGTTACAAGCGAATGACTTAAATGTGATTAATAAATCTGTAATGGCTGAAAATTGGACGGCTCATCCTTCATGGAATGTTAGGGGAAATTAATTAATTTCTAATTGAGACAACTTATATTTTAATTGAAAGACGGTTTGTTGAGAATTGAAACGAAATACGCAATAAAACCAAATATCAAAAAGATGAGATAGGATACGAATGTACACTTAAAGCATATTACGGTGTCAGATGGTTTTTTAAATTCTACTACTTTGAAAAAAAATCCTCTCGCTCTATCTGTTTAATCTACGATACTCGCGTAGACGATTTTTGTATCCAAATGCTAAACCCTCGCTTTACGAAGTCCCCTCCCTCGAAGAATAACGCCACAATAGGAAACACAATATCTGTATATATATATATATATTTATTCCCGTTGTTTCGATTTGGAACATAGGGAAACACTCCACTTAAAATGTTAAGATTATGATTTATTGGAGTCAATTTGCTTCTTCTCAATTTCGAGCTATTTGAGCTAAAAAAAACACTTCTCTAGCCCCCCAATCACATTTCCTTGATGTCTGTTCGAATTCGTTCGTTTGTATTTGTACCCCCATACATATGTATGTACATCCGTACACTTACCGGCTGAGTGTGCACTTGCGTGTAGGAAATTTCAACATAAATTAAAATTATAATTATTTTCTTCTCTACGTCGTCGTGGTTGTTCTTCGTCATTTGCAAAAGAAGAATGAATGAGCGAACTGAGACGAACAAATGAGCGCACGATTGGCGTACAATCCAAGGGAACCATAACAGCAACGCAACACTTGACTACAGAACATCTCCAACTCCACAGCCAACGGAACAGCGAGCTTCACCCAGTCAATGGGGGATGAGGCGACGCGTTCTATATCCAACACACACACACACACACAAACACTGAACACTCTACACTGTGCATCCGGTTACTTATGCCGACGCAATAGCAACAACAATAAAAAAAATCATGCTAGTGAAAATCGGAAGCACAATAATTCCAAAACAAACGGTAACATTTACATGTTCCATTCTCTCTGTCTCTTTCTCTGCAACCACACCACAGAAATTACGGATGAATATTCGGGAAAATGATCCATTAAATTGAAAAACCTACAACGAACAACACGAACTCACGATTAAAGGGAACTCTTTGGAGTCCACTACGACCCCGAATTATTAAATAAAAACAAACTAAACCGCGCTGTACATTTTGCATGTATAAAATTGATAAGAATTTTGGAACGGGCCACAACACTGGATTTTCTCTGCAGGGAGGTACTAACGCCGAACGACGTCAAGATTGTGCGACGATAATGCATTCGACGACCACCTCCACCGCTTCGTCGCTGATGAAGAAACGTGGCTCAGGTTATGGTAGCTCAAAGACGGCATTGGTACCTTCGCGTGGCCCGGCCATAACCACCAATATCGACGATAAGAGCGGCCACTTCCAACATGAATTCAAACACGAGAAGACCATCGAAGCCGTCATAACGGACGTTCCGGGCGTATCACCGAACTCGGCCACGCCGCACGAGCGCATGTCCTACGATCGTTCTATAGTTTTGCGCCGTAGCTTTCGCAACGGAGACCAGTTGTTCGACAGGCCATCGACCTCGAGTGCGGGAGCTGTAGCTGATCAGCATCATGCTGTGCATGAATCGTACCAGCAGGTGACACGCAACAAACGCATTTCCACCGAAATCCTGGGATCGAGCGTAGAGAGCACGAAGACGTCTCAGCGTGGACCCAGTGGTCATCGCCGCATCACTACGCACATTGTGCGCAAGGTCACCACATTAAGTCGTGCGGAAGAACAGCAACTGGCACCGGAAGATTTGCTGCCGCCCGCAAAAATGTTGCGCAGCACCGATTTGGAATATCGCTATGCGTTGCCCAGAAGCACCGCAGTGCCGGCTATAGAACCAGCCGCGTCGGCCACGACAACTCGACGCACAAAGGTATACATACTTGTTGTTGTGTTCTTTCCAATAATATTGAATGTTCGAAAAGGAAGTGAACGCAAATTCGACCTCAGGCAAATAAATACACGGAAAAAAATGAGGGCTGTGGGCAGGGCTCGTTGGGACTAGATTCAAATTATTAACGTTACCAGAAACCAAAAAAATTATTTAATAATTGTAAATGTTGTTGTATTTTACAGATCTCCGATATTGTTGTTGGCAAAGAAGACAATGTATCAGCACGTGAGGCACTTTTGCGTTGGGCCCGCCGCTCTACTGCTCGGTATCCGGGAGTTCGTGTCAACGACTTCACATCGTCCTGGCGCGATGGTCTGGCATTCTCCGCCCTGGTACATCGTAATCGACCGGACTTGCTTGACTGGCGAAAGGCAAGGACCGATCGACCCAGAGAACGTCTGGAGAATGCATTCCATATTGTTGAAAAGGAATACGGTGTAACGCGTCTACTAGATCCCGAAGGTAAGTCAATCGTTTCGTTGTCTGTCGCACAATGTTGTAACTCTCTTGTGTTCTCTTGCAGATGTTGACACCAACGAACCCGATGAGAAATCATTGATTACTTACATATCGTCGCTGTACGATGTGTTCCCCGAACCACCTGCCATTCATCCGCTCTTTGACATGGAGTCACAACGCCGCGTTCACGAATATCGTGACTTGGCGCAACAGTTCATCTATTGGTGCCGCGAAAAGACCGCATACTTGCAAGAACGCTCATTCCCGCCCACTTTGATTGAGTTGAAACGATTGCTCAGCGATCTTCATCACTTTCGCAACGAGGAGGTGTCAACCCGTAAACGGGAAAAATCGAAATTGGTTCAAATCTACAAAGAGCTCGAACGTTACTTTGAAAGTGTCGGTGAGATTGATGTAGAGGCCGATCTGCGGCCCGAGGCGATAGAGAAGGCATGGTATCGCATGCAGACCGCCTTGCAGGATCGTGACATGATCCTGCAACAGGAAATCGAACGTTTGGAACGTTTGCAACGTCTTGCCGACAAGGTTCAGCGTGAAATCAAACACGTTGACATGAAATTAACCGACTTGGAAACACGCATCAACGAGGAAGCTCGGCACATTGAACGCCAGCATCCAGTGGATGCTAAAAATATTGTCGAATCTTTGGAAACGGAAATTCGCCATTTGGAGGAACCCATCCAAGAAATGAATCAGGATTGTCATATCCTCAACGAGGGCCGTTATCCACAGGCCGCCGAACTGCACAAGAAAGTGAACAAATTACATCAACGTTGGGCTCAACTAAGAACTACATTCCACACCAATCTGGTACAAAAGTTGACCGGTCTCAAGCATCCCGTCCATGAGAAAACAACGACACGTCAACATCGCATTGTAGTTGAATCGCGACAAATCGAAACCAATCCCCACTTCAAGGACCTACAGGAACACATCGAATGGTGCCAAACAAAATTGAAACAAATACTTGCCGCCGACTACGGTTCCGACTTGCCATCGGTCAAGGAGGAACTCGACCGTCAACAACACGAGCACAAGGTCATCGATCAATACCACACGAAAATACTCAACGATGAACGCCAACAAACCCAGTTCACTGGTGACGAGTTGGCTCTGTACCAACAACGTTTGAATCAACTGCAAAAGGTCTACGCCGAGCTATTGAGTACCTCAACAAAACGCCTGTCCGACTTGGACTCATTGCAACACTTCCTGGCACAAGCCTCGGCCGAGTTGCAATGGTTGAACGAAAAAGAGCAAGTTGAAATCACCCGTGATTGGGCCGACAAACATTTGGACCTGTCCTCAGTGCACAGATATTATGAGGTATGTTTCACGTCTACTTCTGTCTTTAAGCATTATCTGTCGATCAACTGACACTAATATCGCTTAACGTGTATTTTTGACAATGCTAATTGTATTTGCTTTTTATCCATATCTACTTATATTCTTGTAATTTTCAAAACAAGCGTGCATTTGGTAATGGAGACGAGGTGAGATGAGATGACCCCAAGAAAATTGGTTAAATATTTTACAATTCGCAAATTTGTAGTTCGTCTTTTGTAATTGGCTTTGTTTAATTGTTTTTTTTTTGTCAATTTTGAGTTTTTGGTTTTATTTGAAGATGGAACTGTTACCAAGTGCATCAAATGTTATTTGTACACTTTTGTTGGATGGACAGTATATCTGGTCGAATTATGATCGCCCCTCGTAGAAACATCGAATAGATTCATTGAATTTCGCTCAATATGAAATACACCTCGTTAATTACGAACTGTATTGGAAATTTCTCCAGATATGTCAAGTTTGCATATAAATTACCGAAATTCCTTTCAATTTGACCTACACTCACCATACTTGATACATCTTACGGTCCAGTATCAATCGCCCGACTTGTTTTCGATGGTCCGATTGCGAAACCAGCCTTTACAACTGTTACATTACATCGCTTGACTAGGCTGATGCATCGATAATGCTGAAACCAATTCTGGAATTTTACAGTCAAGTGTTTTTTTTTTGCCGAGTCTATTTTAGTGCTACACTATATAGAATATCTCGAATATAGTTGAACAGTGCATTAGTATTCCGAACTTACCTGTAGTCAGAACGAATGCAGGGCATGCGGAGAGGACGCCGAGACGCCGGAACACTTCCTGTGCCATTGCCCTGCTTTCTCGCAGGTCAGGAAAGTCCAATTAGGAGAGGACACTTTAGATGACCTATCGGCCGTCAAAGCAATAGATGTAAGGAATTTAAGGAACTTTATAGAGGGGACCGAATTCCTAACGTAGGAAAAAGGGGAAGGGAATTTGAAGAAGAAACCAGGAGCGCACAACAGGCCGAATTGCTGGCCTAGGTGTATGTCAACGACATGAGACGGTCATGGTACATGACCGATCCTCCATTCAACCTAACCTAACCTAACCTACCTGTAGTCAGAATTAAATCCTAAAATAAACGAGAATTTTCATTATTACATTTTCCCACAAAAAAAATAAATACATAATGTTGCCATTTGGCACATTAGTTTATATGCAAATTAAATCGTAAGAGAAGAAGAGCCCATCCATTTAGGGGACATTCTTCCAATAATGTTATCTAGATCTAAGACTCCACCATCATAATTCGACCTTAGCTGTATTATTTTCATTAGATGTAGATAACAATGTAACCAGTTTGGTCCAAATCCTATTGACGATGTTCTTAACTCATATTTACTTTCATATTTTGTTTTGCAGAATCTTATGTCTGAGTTGGAAAAGCGTGAATTACACTTTGGCACCATACTCGATCGTGGTGAGACGCTGCTCAACCAACAACATCCCGCCTCCAAGTGTATTGAGGGTCACTTGACCATTCTGCAACAGCAGTGGGCCTGGCTTTTGCAGCTGACATTGTGTTTGGAGGTGCATTTGAAACACGCCACCGAATATCATCAGTTCTTTGCTGAAATTAAAGATGCCGAACAGTGGTTGGGCAAACGTGACGAAATTCTGAACAGTGAATATTCAAAATCAGAATTTGGCCTGGACCAAGGTGAAGCCTTACTGCGCGGCATGCAGGACTTACGCGAGGAATTGAATGCTTTCGGCGAGACCGTAGCGAATCTGCAGCATAGGGCTCAAACTATCGTACCTTTGAATAAGCGTCGTCAACCAGTGAATCGCCAATGTCCGGTTCAGGCCATATGTGCCTACAATCAGCAGGGTCAAGTCCAAGTGGAGAAAGGTGAAACGTGTACTTTGTTGGATAATTCGGGACGTGTGAAGTGGCGCATACGCACATTCAAGGGCCAGGAGGGCGCGGTACCGAGTGCTTGCTTGCTAATGCCTCCACCCGACAAGGAAGCCATCGATGCTGCCGAACGTCTGAAGCGTTTGTTCGATCGCTCCGTCAGCCTTTGGCAAAAGAAACATTTGCGTTTGCGACAAAACATGATTTTTGCCACAATACGCGTCGTTAAGGATTGGGACTTTGATCAATTCTTGGCCATGGGTCCCGAACAGCGTACAGCCATTCGTAGGGCTCTGAATGACGATGCCGATAAATTGCTCAGCGAAGGTGATCCCAATGATCCTCAGTTGAGGCGCTTGAGACGTGAAATGGATGAAGTCAATCGTTTATTCGATGAATTCGAAAAGCGTGCAAGAGCTGAAGGTAATTCCCTTAATTTCATATACATTACAAACAGAACAATTTCTTCCGACAAAGAAAATATTTTGCGTGACAGAAATAATTAGAAGGCCTGGAATACAGTGGCGAAATCTGTGGGTGTTTCCTATTCCAGCCGCTACATAACAGACATTTGATGCGATTACGCACTCGAACACAATTTCTGAAAAGAGTCACTCAAGGTGGTTACGTGGGCTTTGTTTGTGCGAAGATCGTTTCAATTAAACTTTAATTAATGAATGAAATGGCTTCTAAACATCTGGCCACATAACGTTTATTTTCATGAACATCGCCATGTTCCAATCGATCGACATTACTTGTCAGTTCAATTAATGTGGTTGAAGAAAAACGTACATTTTCATTAGTGATTCCCAAAAGTAAAAAAGTCCGAAAAGAAAATGAAAAACCTGTTTGCTAGTCGAAAAACAAGGGGTATTGTGAAAGATGCTCCCTTCTTATTATTATTTCTCCAAATCTAATCGTTATCTTTTGTTCTCCTGCAGAGGAAAGTAAACAAGCCAGCCGCATATTCACCGAGGAATGCATCTCCATCAAGGGCAAACTGGAAGATATGGCCCGTGAGTTGGAGCAAATCATCAATGCTCCTTTGCCGCGCGATTTGGATTCACTGGAACATGTTCTCGAAATTCATTCTGACTACGAGCGCCGTCTACAGTTGCTGGAACCAGAATTGCAACATTTGCAGGAAACCTTCCGAACCATTGCTCTGAAAACACCCGCTCTCAAGAAGAGTCTGGATAATCTGATGATCTTGTGGAAGGAATTGAATAACATGAGTAATTTGCACAAAGACCGCTTGAAACTACTAGAGGTGTCTCTGGCTGGCCTAGAGGACAACGAACATTTCATATCGGAAATTGAAAATCAACTTGCCAAACATCAAGATCTTCCCTCAAAGCCCGACGGCTTGGAAATGGTGTTCAAACAGCTGACACATATGCAAGATTTGATAACGCAACAGCAGCCACAAATGGATAAGATGACCGATGCGGCCGATCAATTGGGACGTATGGGTGTTCCCACAAAGGTCCTAAGTGATTTGAAACGATTACACTCAAATGTCGAACGTTTGAATACACGTTGGAGTTCGATTTGTAATCAATTAGCTGAAAGGTATGTACAGCCAGTGTTGCGATTGCATGGTGTCGAAATTATTAATTCAGTTGAACTTGAAAAGGCCAGCGAGTCCATTGAATAGTGCTGCTTATTACTCGAAAGTATCACTTCGAATAGAGGAATTCTACTTGTACGTACTTTCTTAATATGGCTGCAAACAATTGTTTTACAAGCACCTCGGTCTTGTGCGTGCTTTCTCCAGTTCCTGATACCAGGGATTTCAATGTCTTCTTAAACCAGGTTTTTTCAACGGAATATCTGTCGTCCTTGGTTGTTTTATTGACTGTAAACAATGACACATCGCTCATTCGTTAGCAGACAATGGAATTGCTGAAATTAATTCCCGAAACGAATTTTCAAAATATTTGAAATACTTGTGACTCAACCCTGGTAAGGTCACCTATCATTATCATTATTAGGCGGCCAATTTGCCAATGCCGCAGTGTATCTAAGCCAGTAGTATGAGTTTAGAGCAGTTCTCCGAGTTGTCCTTTGTCGGTCTGTTGAGGGACACATGCATACGTTCGTACTTTATTGTAATCTCTTCCAAAGTGTTACAAGCACTAGGAAAATCTGAACATGCCCAGTGGCCAATGTATGGCAGATATTCCAAACAGTCACACAAACCACTTTTACACTTCAATGACTTCTGAGATACCTGTGAAAATAGACCAATTACTGGTTGTCTGATTTCAATGGAACATAAACACCATCGTCTTCTCATTCGCGTATGTACTGAAATTATCGACACCATTAAAAGTAATCGCATTTGGTGTGATATTGATGAGCGACATGTGTGGTGTTCACACTTGCCGGCTGGCTGGCTGACTGACTGTATGCTAATTGTATTTTACCTTTTACAGAATGCGCTCATGCGAGAACGCCATAGGCCTTATGAAGAATCTCCAGTCAAGCATACAAGGCGAAGAATCATGGGTAGATGACACTACGGGTAGATTGACAGCAATGCCAACGGCTACCTCAGCTTATGAATTGGATGTGAGTACAAATGCATTTAGGGTGTCTTTCTTCCTCCACCACGACTTTCACTCTGAATTCAATTTGATTTTAGTTAGTTTTAGGAACCTTACAATAGATCTAGGAAAGTTGTTGATGATTTTTTTTCAGTTTTTTTTTTTATTTCGTAGGATTTTTCTAAAGAGCAAAGGCATTTTGCAAAAAGTTTTATTTAAAGTTGATCTTCTTTATTTCTTGAGTTTCACTGGATCCTGTTTTTTTTAGCCTATTGAACTCATATCCTTTACGATGAAAGAAAACACAAAGTATATATTGAATTCTGTTTTTTGTTTTAAATCGTCCAACTTGAACGATTTTGTAATTTGTATTCCGTTGAGATTTAATGGTGTTGGTTGAACACGACATGTTGTTCCGTATTCCGTATATTGTTCCTTTTGCTCCCATCCTACATAAGTGACATAAGTAGTATGTATTTGTGTGTTTTCTCCAGTCCTTATGTGATGATGTAGTTTGTATTCTTGTCGTTTATCGTGTTTTTCTTTGTGTGTATTTGTCGTTGATCAAAGTCAACTGTGTCTTTTTGTTGTATACATTTTACAAGAAAATGTTGTAGTTTGAATTTGAAATTGTTGCAAAAAAAACAAAAGCCAAAGTAGATGATGATGATGATGACGATGATATACTTTAAATTGTATTTTGGTAAGGGTGGTAGTTTAAATGACATAATACATACATACATACTTAGTATATTGTGTTTGAAAGTTGGACTTTCATTTTAAAATTAGTTGGTACAATTTGTGTTTGATCTTGTGTTACTTACACTACATCAACAAATGAAGTCAATACACGAAACCCACACACATTGCAGCACACACCACTACATACACAAATATACATTCCACACACCCACCCATCCGCCTACACAATATACATATACATATAGAATGTAGATATAGACGTACAATCGGAGGAATCCACTATTCCAAAGTATATACACAACTCCACCAAACACCACCACCGCCACACCACGTAAAATATCTTGAAATATTTGTTAATTTCTCCCATATAATTTTATATTGTAGTAGACTTTGTTTTCCGTTCATTGTAGTTGTTTCTCTATTTTAATTAAATTTTAGTTGTTTTTTATTTTGTTGTTTTACTATTGCTAAGTTGCACTAAACTACTTGTGTAGACAACTTTTAAACTAATTGTATTTTTGTCTAATTTTTTGTATTTTTCACCCACAAACAAACAAACCAAAACAAATCAAACCAAAAAAAAAAACACACACACACGAAATACCCAAAAAAAAAACACAATCTAAAAAAAATACAATTTAATGCAAAACTCAAACATGGTTTGGCAAAATCTACAAAACAAAAAACATCGTCGGGAAAAACGACCACGCTCCTATTGTTACCAAAAAAAAAAACCAAAAAAAAATTGTAAAAATCTTAACAACCACCAAAGAAATTGCTGGGAGCTGCTATCGAACGAAAACCTAAAATCGAAAATGTCAACTTGGCTGGAGGCAAATTGATAAGAGAAGCTAAGGTAAATGATAAAAATCACTTGAACTCTTTCCAACACAAACACAAAACACTTCTACCCTTGAACCGTTTGTCTGTGTTGACCTTTTGTAAATTGGTAATTTTCGAAATGCTGTCGGTAAGAGCATTTCGAAAGACGGAAGAAAGCAACGAATTGTTATTTTGGTAAAATTTCTAAACATTTTCAAAAACAAGGTGTATTTAATGCTTTTTGTTTGTAAGACAAAAACAATCTAATCGTAACTCAAAAACAACAACAACAACAACCAACCAAACAAGAATCGGGTTTATGGTGGAGCGTCAATAACTTGGAATTTTGAAATTACAATTAAGCCCTAGTGGAAACAACCCAATTACCAATTACCAATGACAATGTAATGATAAAAAGCACTAAATATTTTAACTTTGTACAACAACAACAACTACAACCATACATATTCTAATTTGTAACTTGTACACAATAACTATTATTTAATATTGAATATTACTAACCTAACCAAACATATTTAACTTAACATTAACCCTCCAAACATAAAACAAAAAACCAATTCTCAACGCCAAAACCAAAGATTTACGATGGTAAATGTCTGCGCTTCATTGACTGGTTACTGGAAGCACGACCATCGTTTTCGCCGCCACGCCGCGACCTCCGTCCCGCGGATAGTGATCCCGGTGCCACACAGTATTACAGCCAACGTTTGGACATTCTAAATACGAAATACGATCGATTATTGGAGCAATTATCGCAACGCCTGAAGACCGCTATCGAAGTTAACGGTAGCGATGGTTTGGTAAGTTTCACAAAAATCATACATATGTGCATTTATTTTCTGTTCCCCAAGCAATAAGGGTACACGTGAAGTGTCATACGTCACACGTTCACGAGTGTACCCCGAATGTGTCTGAAATATGTTTTTCTTAGGGGAAAAATCATTGAAGAGATTGTCAAAAAGATTGTAGTAGGTGAGAAACGAATTCAGGTTTCAGTTCATAGCAAAGTAGAGACAACGCCTTAAAAAATAAAAAGAAAAGCTTCATTGAATCAATAACAGCTATAATACACTTGTTACATTACAACTAGTATGGCGTTTATTTGGGGAGATTAGAAAAATTAGAACATTCTCGAAATGTTCCAACGACTTTCAAAACCAGTGAAAAAGTTGCAGTCGGGTAAACCGACTTACATATACCCTCACCCTCAGTAAAGACATACAGGTCACATATTCCAAAATAGCAACCTCGAAATACCGAATGTTATAGAAAATCACCCTCAGTAAAAACGTATTCTAAAGTATCGGAAAGTCAAAAGTGAGCGTGGCTACCACCATTGGATGTACTATCTGATGAAATGTCAGAAAAAAAATATTGTATTACACGTTTTTACAAAAAGGCCGGAATAAAAAGCAGAGTTTTTTCTCGAAAATTGAAAGTTAAAATTTTACTAAATATAGAATTTCAGAAAGATTTGGCGAGCGAATTTATATAATTACACGATTTCTAAAGTGGGTGGAATGGTACTTTTATGTGGGAGGTACCAGATGGGGAGTTGCCAGACTTCCAAGTTTTTGCTGGAATCTTTATCCAGTTATATTGTTACTAAATACAAAATTTGGGCAAGATCGCGTTTGGCATATTGATATTATTACACGATTTCTAAGGTAGGCGGGATGGTACTTTTGTATGGGAGGTACCAGAACGGGATTTGCCAGACTTCCAAGTTGTTGTCCAAAACTTTGTCCAGTTATACCTTTACTATATCCAGACTTTGGCCAATATTGAACTGGGCGTATTGATATTAGTACACGATTTCTAAAATGGGCGAAATAGCAGACTTGTATGGGAGGTACCCGAAGGGGTGTGGCCATATAGCCCATATGCAAATCACATAAGCAGTTTTGGGAAAATATTAACCCATGCCAAATTTCAGAGTGATTGTTTAACTCTTACGAAAGTTATCGTGCGTACCAGCAGGACACACAGACGGACGTGGCTCAAACGATGTAGGAAGTCATGAATCGAATTTGGTTCAACGACACCTGGTGTGTAATGTATCAAATGATATATACCCTCCTACCCATAGGGTGAGGGTATACATATAATTTTTGAGTGAGTTCAGGCATTGAAATAGTTGCCAACAATTTCCCTGGGATTCCCGGGACTTAATTTTCTTTATGAAACTAAATGAAAAATATGGATTTTCCAAAAAAAAAAACCTCAACATTTTATTGTTTTTTTTTTTAAACCAAAACTTAAACATAAATAATTCAGCCATGTTAAAAACTTGAAAAGATTAATTGAATTTTAATTAAAACTCATACGAAATTAATCTTGAAAAAAAATATCCTATACAATTTAACTGCCTGCAAAGGCGTAATAAAATGGATATTTGTCAGTAGTTAGAGCTCATTCTTTTGATATAGTGTTCCAGATGTCCATATCTAACATATATCTTAAAACCAGAATTGAATAATGTCTGAATCCCATTTTATTACTCTTCCAATATTGACAATTTGTAACGAAGGAAAAAAAATCGTTTTATGGAAACAGGCAGTAAATGTAAAAAGATCATCTAGTTCGGGAATGTTAAAATTTCCCTTTTAAAAGTTGTAAAAAGACCGAAAAATTTGTTGGTAGTATTTTATTCCCGAGAATCCCGACCAATAAACCCGAAGCACAAAATCAGCAAATTTCACGGGAAATACGTCCCGGTAATTCGCGGTTTAAAAACCCCAATCTATTCCAAAAAATTCCAAAGAGTTTTCAAAAGTTTTAAATTTCTTCAATTATTTGTTTAAATGTTTTAAATCCAATTTATTTTTTCCATTTTTTTTTGCCAATTCCCATGTGTTTTAATGAACAGAATTGAAGAATTTAACCTTCACCGGTCCTAATGTTTTACAATATCTCTTTTTTGTGGAAATATTCCATTTTCTTAAGGTGTCGCAAAAATTTGGACTTGTCCAACATTGTCACATTTAAAAGGATCTCTATAATTACAATTTTATAGTTTTGGAGTTCAAATTTAGAAATCGAAATAATCTGTCAAACAAAACTCGACATACAATCGTTTAAATTCCCATCTAAAATGATCTACAAAATATGCAAATTGCAGTGGACAAATTAAAAAATTTAAATCGTTAGTTAATGGACTATGAAACTGAATTCCGATATACATTCGTATACTGAATTCTTTGCGAGACTGGCGCTGGCCGAATGAAAATTAAAACCGAATTTTAAACTGAGACCGGTTTCGAAATAAAACTAATTAAATATACGCTCAAAATTTAACATAAGAAGCATACCGACAGAAAAAAAGAATGACGATATTTGAATTGTCGTCTGAAACTAGTTTGTGCTGTTGCTGTTTTATTAATAACAGTAACAAGAATGACAACAACTATGAATTTAAATGTCTAAATAGATTTGTTTATCTAGTTAATAACAAATAAAAGTAAATAAATATAATTAAATTTTGAAAGGCTATGCACATAAAAAAAAAAAGTCACAGCTACAACAACGAAATTGAATTAAAAATAAATTATGACTGCATAACGATGAGGTCGACTCAAACATGACATATCTGAGATGGACTCTCGGAATTTATGACATCTTTTCGATTATTCATTGTTTTGACAAATCAGGAAGAGCACAAAAAAAAAACGTTTAGCTGGTTAACCCATTAATTAAATGTTCACCACCGCCATGATGGCCAAATGAAAGGTGATTCAATCGTGCCTGAAGTCATGGTTGTATAACTCGTTGTATGCCTGGGTGCATACTGAATGTCTTTGGGGGCAATAGCTATCTATTCTATGTTGTTTAACTTCATCGTCAATAAAATCATGTTGATTTGGCACTGAATTAATTACTCGTATGTGCGAATTGTTGTCGCACACCACACCGACGCAATTACTCTAAAAATACAATATAACATCATGGTTCATTTGTTATTTCGATGGTATACTAATGCGTGGTATACTAATGATGGTGAAAATTGATATTGAATCTACTTGTGGTAGTTCTTTGTGATGCTGCAACAAAAGTATAAAGAGAGTTGATTTAAGTTCAAAAGGCATTTTTGGTTTTTTCAAATGCAGAGGATTGATTTTCGAAGACACTCTTTAGGTTTACGGAGGAAGTCTTATGTCTTCAAATAGAAAATAATCCATTGTTGTTAAATAAGAAATTCTGATTCCCGAAATGAGGGAGCACACAATCCGAACCCACTAACCCGCAAGAGTGCCTGGTGGCAATCCTTTAGTGGCACATTATTTTGTAGATTTTCAAAATTTGGTGGTTAGAGGGTTCAAATATCTCAGGCGACAAATGAATAAGCTTCAGTAAATGTCGCACCGTCTAGTCAAATCCACACACACACTTGTCATGTCAGTATTATCCTGTTTGAAGAGATAGAAGTCGGTTATCGAGACATAAATCGATCACCATTTTCTAAGAAGTATCGTTCACCTCCAGCTCAAAATCCGCACTTTGTGGTTATCGTGGTGAAAATGAGCTCATCGCTTACGATGATTTCGCTCGAAAGAGCAGCATTCACATTTCCATATTCGTTTAGTGTTAACTGTCAAAAAAAAAGTGCTGTCAAAACGCCAAAGAAGCGTTCCTTTATTTTATCTACAGGGTTCTCCAACAAGCAGTGTTATTTTTGTAATCAAAGAAAAATTGAATTTTTTGAGATAAATGATCGGATGTTTGTTTCATAATAAAGCGGAAGGTGTGCCGTTCATAATGAAAAACAACATCAGCCAAATGGATACCACGACCACGCTTACAGGACCATATCCTTTTCATGAAATTTTCCATAACCAAATCGCAATTTGGCTGCCCTATGTCCTCGATAGCCTCAGGAATTCTGTCTTTGAAGTCTTCAATCGACGCTGGGTTGTTGGCGTAGACACTTATCTTTCTCGTGGCCCCAAAGGAAGAAGTCGCAAGGTGTTAAATGACATGGCCAATTGTGATCACACGGTCCGGAAACTTTTTTGAACTTTGACTGGGGAAATCATTCTCCAAATCCAAAAGTATCCGTTCTACAATCGATTCTTTTAGAATAAATTCCAAAAATGCAACTGATTAGTTTGTGTGTTTGGTGCACATATTAAATTCAAATAAGTTTATTTCTTTGTGTTAAATGTTTTGTCATCCAAATAGTCATCCCTTTCAAAAAGTGTTTTTTTTTTATTTATTATTATTTACTTTTACGAGTTCAAATGAAGCTCTCCCCTATTTGTTGACCAGCGCACCCTAATGCATTTAACCGATACTCATTGCAACACCCTCATCAAATCAATAATCGTCTATCGTGGTCACACGTCGATAGGGAGTTGCATTTATCTACACATACATGCAAATATATATGTATTTGTAAACAAGCGTATCAGCTGTCAATTTAATACTCATACTTGTATTGGCACTCGTATGGCAAATAAACAACAAAACTTGAAGAAATCAAAACTCAAGTCTATTTTATAGCGCCGTCTCTATTGAATCTCATTAACGCATACTCCGAAAGAGTTATTAAATCTGTATGCTAGTATTTATGGTTATTGTTGTTGTGGTTGTCGGCGTCGTCGTCAACTTTTGTGTTATTTATTGGAGTAGTAAACAAAAAGTAGATTAATCGTTATACTCTGTCAATTCTTTGCGATTTATCATCACGTCTTTGCTCTCACATCCGATGACAGCATTCATGCATATGTGTGCGTGTGATCGCATTGATGTTGTATTGTGATGTCATAAATTTATAACTTACGCACACACACACATGACCTTATGGCAAAGCACACACCAGCACACGTCTTTCTGAAGAAGAAGCTTTGATGATAACACTGAAAATGAGAGTTTTTTTTAAAAATAAAAAAAAATTTACATATATTTTTTTTTTTTATTTATTTCAAGGTTAATTCAATGATCGTAAACAATTTCATTTAAACGTTTTCAATAATTCATGATTCACACACACAAATGTGTGTGTAACCTCTGTGGATTGCACTCGTTTCAAAGAATTTTCTTCAATGTGATTATAAAATTATTTTAGCGCCAACGACTTTGTCCCCTTCTGTGGCAGAACCACGGCATTAGTAATCGCCCACATATTGCAAATATACATACATACTACCGATATGGGCAATTCTTATTAGTTTTCCACTTCTCGATGACATTTTAGACGATTAACTGTTCTGTAGAAAAATTAACGAAACAAAAACGTGGGCAACATTTTGAAGTCATTTTTGTGATGATATTCACATTAAAATGCCTTCAGATGCTAACGAACTTTTTCGTAGCAAAAAATACAGCTTAAAACTCGCGGAGTCTCAAAGTGTACAATTGTTTCTGGTTTCAAACAGATTCAATATTTCAACATTATCAAATGTTGCAGTGTTTCAATTGTTAATATTTTCCAATAGTTCTATTAAATGCTCACGAAAGCCAGCATGGGACCAAAATAAATCAATCATTGCTTTGTTATATGAAACATTCGCATAGAAGTCCAGAGATCATCCCATTTCTTGTAAGGGAACTACGGCAAAACATAAAATGTTCCATACCCAGCAGACAAACTCGTTTTTCCTATACTACTGCGGTAGGTACTTCCCTCTGGATTACCAGACTATGTAAAAACATTTAACATTGTATGTCATAGGAGGTAACGAGTCTGGATCACTTTTTGATGAGCTCTACAATACTTTTGTTAGAATGCAATGTACATGTTCGATTCAACAAAGGATTCTGCATTATCGGATAGTGTAGGAGTAGTTAGTTAATTTGGTAATCAAATCTAAATTGTCTGCTGGGTAATCTGTGCTAAGCACCATGAAGGCGATTCAAGTGTAGGCCCATTGTGCTCAACATAGGATGATGCCGTATTTATAAAACACTCACTCTTACTCCTACTCTCTCATGATTAATAGGGATTTCGTCGATTTTGTCACATTTTTGTAAAATGCAACGCAATTTCCCCTTGAGCCCCACCACACTCCCCAACTGCTTTCAAAATGAAAGTCCATAATAAGGGAATGAGAAAGAATGTAACTAATCGTAATTATTCGATCAGGCATAATGGACTTCCTAAAAAAGGTAGTAAAAACGTACGTGCCTACGACTTTTATCGACATACTCATGTTTAATACGCAAAGAAAACAGGTTACCAAACCGTAAAAAGGCATTGCCATCGGTTTTACTTTCATAACAATTTGCTTTATTGTAATTCTTAAAAATGCCATAAAATTGTCGAAAAAATAACTGTCTAGATGTTAACAACGATTCTATGCTGAAGACCGACCGATCGACCGACTCTTTCAAAGTCGGTGTGCTGGCTCTTTTGATTTCTACGAAATGACATCATTTTATGTTATTTTGTAAGCGTTTATGGCCAAAAAAAAAAGTAACAGAAACATCAGACAGAAGTAAGCCGAAATTTGAAAATGACGTTGAAGGGTGCGTGAGTGTGTGTGTGTGTGCTAAGAGCACATAAAATGCTCAAGATCCATTAGATAAACCAACCTGTTCTCTGGTATATTTCATTTATAAATGTATACATGCGTACATCTAATTGTTTATTACGGAACAACAATAACAACCATGACGGATCACACAACTACTTAATAACAACGCTAAACTTCCTTCTTCCAACTTCCAACAGCCACAGTGGCAAACCCAACAAAGCTCAAATCATACTGTCGACTTCTAACAGCTACATTGTCCAAAAAAAAAAAATAGATAACAGCTGGAGCAGAGTAAAGTAATGCAAGACATTGTGAGAACTACCGGCATTTTGTTGTTGTTATTTTGTCATACAGCATGGCAGGTAGTAGAGAGTGGCACCTACCTGCGAGAGCAACCAAACAATGTTCTGTTAACTTAACATACAGCTGTTCCAGTGCACATGTATTGTCGTGTTAAATAACATACACACTTTGGCTGTTTCTATGTGTCTGCTATGCTCTTTCCATTGCGCATTCGAAAAAGCTCTGCTGTGATGTGATGTGCTTTGCTGTGCTGAGCTGAAAAACTAACAGTGGCCCCAAAATTGCCGATTTTCAGTCAGTCTAAATATCGACGTGGTTGTGTAACGACGTTTCTTTTTTTTGTATTCTTGTCTGCTACGTGTACATTTGTGTGCTGCTTTCCTCTGCTCTCTTCCCATGAAGAGAGAGTGAGCAATTGAAATATTAAATAAATTAATGCTATCACAAAGAATCTAATCAAAAATATAGTTTAACTAATAATACAATTTATTTCTTCGTTGTTGTTGGTTGGCCCACAAGAGACGAAAACCAACGACTCACAAGAAAATCCAAAGAAATAATAACGAAAAGAAAATAAAAAAAAATCAGCTTTAAGTGGCTGCACAAATAAAAAAAAAAGCCACTGAGGCATGCATGAAATGAAGTGTGAAAAATAAAAGAATAGCAATACATTTTTAATTTAAACCAAGTGTATGTGGCTGTGTGTATGCATGAAATCCGCTATTGAAATTGAATTTATTTCGCAAATGTTTTAAATCCACCGAAGAAAATTCAACAAAATGTTTATGTTTATGTGAGCGTATGTGTTTGTTCCTTAAAGTAATCCTCTGTTACGTATACGCCTTGTGGTATATTCGTCGATATGATGTCATTGGTTAAACAAATGCCTTCGTTTATTGTTGATGTTGTTTCACTGTTTTTGGTACTCCGCTTACCAATATTTATTATTCATAACAAATTCTCTGACAAATTCCCATACAAACCGAACCAATTTCGATTCGAAAAAAAACCCACACTCGAATGAGAACCTTTCGCGTACGCACTTGAAACACAAACTCGACTTTACATTTCGTTCGGCTTCATTCGTTGTGGTCTGAGGCGTTTTTTTTTTTTTTCTTTTGAAAACATTGAATATTTAACGTTTTGTTTTTCAGTCTCTGTGCCATAACAAAACCTGAATTGTATCATTAAAATGCTTTCAATGAACAACGATTTATTTTTATTTTTAAATGAATAATTTTGTTGAGACAAAACAAAAAGTGGCAATGAATTAAAATCGTGCTGAGGAAATAGCACGCAGTTTGGTAGCTTCTGAAAACGTGCATATTTGGTATTTAGTTTTCAACATACCGTCCATCGGTATGCTCACACCTTTGACTTGTCATAGAATAAACCTTGAACTTGAATTTTCATTGAAGGAGAATATCATTTTCTTAGTTGTTCATTGTGTTATACATGACAAGTAAGGATGAGCTACCCTCGTTATCCGCAAACAGCTGTTTCAGAAATGGCTGCCATTGATAAATCGGATGTGGCAGGATGTGGTGATGGGATTTCTCCGGATTTGCTGTCATTTCCATAAACATTTTATTACGGCTAATAGTATAATAAAATAAAAAAGAACACACCCTTGAACACACATGATCTCAGTATTTTTTGGAAAATATTTTTAAAAGTTTAAAAGACATCACTCGTTTGATGGACCATTCAGCAGTTTTCCACGTAAAATATTGACAACCACACACAGTAGCTGTATATTTCCAAATCAACACCAGTGTCAAATAAATAGTGTGCTATTTTGAAAGACAGTTTGGTGGAGGCCCAGTATCGCCGCCGAGTCTGTTTAAATAAGCAAACATTGTGTGCCCACGCCTGATCGAAGAAAAACCAATGCGTCTTCAGTGCTGATTTGCCTTTGAAATTGTAATCCACAACGATGATAGCGACGATAACCGCGATTTTTCACATCAGCCAAAATAAATTGTGTTGCAATTCACAGTATGTTGACAATCTGTCAGTGGTTTAGGTTTGTCAATATGTTCCGCATTAAATAAGGAACCTTGTTCTAGCGATACACCATGCAAGCCGAATGTGTAGAACAATAACCAGCCCTGATCTGTAGTTCTGCACATGACACCTGTGAAAGGTCGTCTGTGCTACCACACAACAAATTCGCAGAAACGTATAAATCAAAAATGTTCATCAGCCATTGCCACTTCTGAAATGCCGGCGATTTTACAAGTAAAGGGTCCGCTGAATAACTTTTTTTTTTTTTGTAAACAGGGCGCAAAACACCGAGTGTTGCTTCGGCTGTGTGGCACGTAGCGCCGTCCTGTTGAAACCAAACAGAATTTGTAAACAAAAATTCGTTCAACATGGCCCGATAACGATCGCCATTGACTGTAACGGCCACTCCTTGCTCATTTTCGAAGAAAAATGGCCCCATTATGCCTCTGGAAACTCCAAGCTTCAGCCCATTTCAAACCGATTTTCAATTGTTGCAGGCTAGAGGGGATAAAACAACAACGTTGGAGTCCATTGACTGACTAATGTTACTTCTGTTTTTTCCCCGTACAAATATCCTTACATTTTCATTTGACTCGCTGAAAATGTATTCAAACTCTAAGAATGACATTGCGCTGTTTCTTATAAAAAAAAATTTTCCATGCCATGTCCTCTATTGTCCTGGCAAATAAAAAAAAAAAACTATGTCCATCCCATTCGTTGCTAGAGCGGGAAGAAAGTATCATTACGGTCAATAAATGAAATAAAATAAAAATAAACGAAACGAAACGCGAAGTAAATGTTAAAAGGTTAACGTAAAAACGCATATGTCGCCTTGTATATGTGTCATAGGCATCTCTGGTGCTCGTCTGCCTCTCAACTGCTCTCATCCAGCCCTCTCCCTCGTCGCCATGGGTTTAGTTGCGAATATACAGCACACATTAACAGCTGTTCTATGTGAATCGAATAACAGTTCTGTTGGCAGTGCATGTATATTTAGACAGTAGTTCTATTTGCTTTCTATCGATTAAACATATTTTTTTTTCTTTTTTTGGTACAACTTTTACTCTTTCTGTGACTGTGACTGTGCCAGTCCCAAATGCGGCCAGACAGGCCGACAGACAGACAAACAGAATGTTGTCATTTTTTATGTTTAATTAAAATTTCAAACACGCTACTATAGAAACCCAAAAAATCAATCGATGTGTATGCGCGCTGTGTTGTATTCTACGCTACCAGCTTGACATGGGCAATTTTTTTCTTTGTCTCTGCTTCAAGTGAATGTGCTGGGTTAATTTTAAATAGGCGCCCTTAATTTTTGAAATTATGTACAGAATTCTCAAAGAGCGGCCAGCAAAGGGGGCAAACATATGCTAAATAGATTAAGTGATCAAATCTTGCCAACTATGATGGTCGGTGGCCCCCCCTTCTGATTATTTCCCCATTCGTCGGTATGTGGCGGTTTGTTGGTGGGCAATAGTTTCAAGGCAATTAGTCACTTTTCCTTTCCATTTTTTGTGATTTTCTTTGTTTCATCTTCACCCATATACTTTTTGGCCAAATCGTTTTTCATTCTCCGTTCAGACACTCACTCGCACGCTGGGAACTCATAATCAAACACTCGAAACAAAAAGACCAACAAGAATGTCTGAGTTGTGAATATAAGCGTGTATGAGTTAGCGTTTTTATTTTCTGTTTTTCTACTTTTGCTTCGTTTCGTACGGAAAGAGTATTATTATTTTTTTTTTTTTTGTCTTAAAATTTGTAGTTAGGAACTTGTTTTTAAAATCATTAACATCATCATTAATGTGTGATGACATCATTTGCTTTTATTTTTAATATTTGTTACGTTGCCGCGCTTCTGTGGTGGTCATCGTTGTTTTTGCTTCTGTTATTATTATTTATTTATTTATTTGTTATACTTCTACATACAAACCGACATACCTACCTACCTTCACACATACATGTCTGCATATTTTTTGTTGTATGTGTTTCTGTTCAGTTCAGTTGTGTGTTTTTTTTTTCTAGTTTGTGTTGTATTTTGACAATGAATATTTTATCGTGAGAGGCCCGACAGTGATTTGAGAGTTCTTTCAAAAATAATTTTTATCAAAATTATGCGCTATAGATTGGCATTGCAAATTCTGATATATGACAGAACAGTTCTCTTTCTAGACTGCTTAAACAATCTGGGAAAACCATATTGGTGAACACAACGGTTCCCACAATTCTATAACACAAAACAAAAATGTTTGGTTACTTATGTGGTTACCGATGCTACCCGGCAACCAGTGGGATTTTTTCGGGAAATACCCAACTCTAGCCACAACAAGTTTGTTCATCAAAAGCTTCAGAGAAATTTGAATAAAGAACGTTTCGAATTCATTTGTCTCGGGTTGGTCAATTGCGTTTTCCATGTAGTCTGAAGGGAGTAGACTTAACCTTGTCGCTGGTAAAATACTTCCACCAAAAAAGCATGTTTCAATTGTGATGTTTGAGAAAAAAAATCTATGAAAGAAGTCTGTTTATGGGAATGGGAAATTCTGCAGGAAAAACCCATTGTTTTGATTGTTTATTAATCGCCAGAACAAAAAGAGACTTGCAAATTACTGTACCGAATGACCTCAGGCGAGATTTCTTACGCATTTCCTCCCATTCATATCTGCAAGAAGATATTTACATTTCACGAGCAATTTCTTTGTGTCCCACCAGACATTCAGTTCGAGCTCATCATTAGTCATATCGTAGTATCTTATCGTATGGTTGATTGAACCAGCTACGTGTTCTTTTTCCCTTTGTCGTTATTAAATATTGGCGAGGCTTTTTCTCAATTATTGTTGTAATTTCAATGCTTGTAATTTGTGTTCTCATGGGAATCCCATGTGAATGACTTCAATGCTCCAAACAAACTTGAAATGTTACTACAGCATTGAAGCGGGCGCATTTGCGAGATACAGCCCTTGTAATGAGCGCATATTACAATCAAAAGCTTCGTTCGCAAAAACAAAACAACTTGAATGCATTTTTGCCGGTTCGATTATAAATACAAAACAAAAAAGTCAATGTTCAATGATTGGCTAGGTTTTTGCCGTATCGTAGCAACCCGTTCGTCGACGTCTGAATTCTTCTCTACTCTCGGTTGCAAATACTTATCTTTGCCAGAAATACTTAAAATTCAATTAAAAGTGTCTGTTTCTGTCTCTGTTTCTGTGCATGTATGCGAGTTTCTTCAAAAAGACAATGTTATTTGGGAGCACATGTTTGACTTCTAAACTATGTGTGTGTGTGTGTGTGTGTGCGTGATTGTATCCGTAAGAATATCAAGAAAAACAAGTGAAATGAGCAACAAGTCATGACGGCCGACTCATGTATACCCTCCGTCATGGAAGTGTGTCATTTAAACGGATTTCTACTGTATAACGGATATAAGAAACACCGCAAGTACCAAATAATAATTGTTTATAAGCGATATAATAAGAGAAAATGTCATTACATTTCTGAATAAGCCAAATATTGTCAGGAACCACCTCATTGAAATCACCAAATGGAATGTCATACGACTGAATTCTAGTTAGGAGCCAACTTAGTTCTGAATTCATCCACAAGACCTTCGGCCATTGTCTTATTGTATTAATGTGTCCTATATTTTTGCAATCCAACCAAAAACTACTATGTACAGTACTAATACACAATATCGGGCAGCGGCTAAGAAAATGTATCGTCGAACTTTCTTTTTTATGTAGCAAATTGACAATTTTTGATAACCAAATTTTAGTCACAATTGGCGAATTGTTTATCATTAACAAACTACACATGACCCACAGAGGTCGTACGTTAAAGACATTTGTTATAAAGGCGATATTTACTATCTCTTCGTATCTGAAAATATATCTGGTGATGTTCACGAATAACAACATGAGTTATAAGAGGATATTTCTCAGGAGAGCGAAAAAAAATTATTTTTAAAATTGTGCCTTCTGTAAAAAGAATAACTTAAGTTGATATTAACAAAGAAAACAGAAACATTTTTAATTTAAAAAAAAACTTTGAAAATGTATCACTTTGGCATCAATAAATAAAAATCCCTTAAAAGCTATTTTTTGTAGAAAAAAAAACCACAGACATGTTCGTCCGTCAAATTGCCACAGCCACATCCCTTAACAACGACAAGAAAAATTAATGTCACCGGATTGTTTACGTCCAGATGTTTGCCAATATGTCTAAGGTGTTGCAAACGAAGTAGTGTACTTTAATCTACGCTCCATAAGCTGTAGAGTGCAACAAATACAATCATTATCTAAAAAGTGCCGGTTTTTGTTGCTGTGGTTTTTTTTTATTTATTACTGGTACTCACTCATTCACTACCTCACTATTGGCATTAGTTTGATGTTGGGTCTGGCGTCTTATCGTGACTCTTGGTGTTTGTTTGTTGTTGTCGTGTCATGAATTTGAATACACACACAAACATGTGTATGTATAAATAGAGCCCGAAGTAGAAATGAAGTCACTTCGCTGGAATTGCGTTTGCCATAACTACGCGTCCAAATGGAGTGCAAGTGTAAAATGTTGATATTCGTCTCAAAAAAAAAAAAAAGTATCACGTCATCTTTTAACCGTGGCCAAATTAGAATATTGAACAACAACACTAAGGTTGACTAGATGATAGTGAATGCAGTGATTCGAGTTTACAGATCGTCGTTAGTGTTTGATTAGTGAATTAAATTAATCATGTCAAATGTTGTTGGTGATAGATAGGAGAACGTGCAGGAGAACGTAAGAATGTGTCCAGTTGGGAACTAATAAATGGGGGAGACAAAGACGTTTCTCTCACCCGCTCTCTATTGTGTGTTGTGTTATTTCGCTCTACTGTAATGACTTCGCGGCAGTTGTGTAAATTGAAAATTATACATTTTGGGATTTCCCATTGAACATGTCTTGTTTAGTGGAAGACTCTAAAGAGGACTCCAGAAGATTGTCTAATATCGAAATTCACTTCTCATTGCAGAGCAAAGCGGGCATGTCTGTTGAATGTTGTACAGGAATGTGTATCAACCCTTTAAAAATATAGGAAATACCGTATTTTCAAACCACAGAATGGTAACGGAAGAAATGTTTTTTTGTTCTTCTGAATCTAGAATATGGCCAAAATTCCGGCACACCCAAACCCTACTTAGATTTTAGTTGATGACTATTGACCCAATGGTATTATTTCCGTCAATAATCCACTGAAACCGAAACGGAACTTCGGTCGAATCGGTCAGATGTATACGGCCAACTTGTGTATAAGTTCTCACAGATAAGAACCGACTGTCGTTTACTCTGTTACAGAAGCTGCTCAAGTTTACTTTCCCAACTTATTTCAACACATTTATAGATTGTTCAATAGATGTGGTAACAATTTATAATACATCTTTTAATTTACTGCTGATTTGCTAATTTTCAATGTAAATTCAAATCCTTTGAGGTCAAATTCAGTGAAACCCCCAAACCCGATGCCAAACAAACCGTCACTTATATGTTAACAAATTAAGTTAACGGCACTGTTATCTAAATTCTAATTGATTGTCACATGAATCAAAATTTTATATCGACTTTTACTGTGTTCCTAAGTTTTAGTTGTATTTGTTAATTAATTTCGTTTGTTTTTAATGCGTTGTCGAAACATAAACATAAACATTTTGCAAAGCAATTGATTTCGGACAGATTACAGACGATTCGAATGAAGATCACTTATTTCGTTGTTGTTTGAATTTTCAGCGTGAATTTTGTTTTTGGAAAAATGTCGCTCGACCGAGACAATAAATAAGAGAGAGAGAGATAGAGAGACAAAAAAGTGAATGGCCGAAGCAACCGAATCGTCCATTCAGATCAAACACTTTATCTGTACATTGGTATTGCGAATCTAAACGTTCGAAACTATTATGTTAAACGCTCAAATCCTGCAACAGACAAAGTTCCTAGAAAAGCACAAAACAAACGTATTTACGAAATCACTTTAGTAAGCGACACGGTGAACAAGATTCTGCTGCTGCAATGGCAGAAGAAAATAGTGAATACGATTTTGCATTCGAATTTCAGGTATACGAGAAAAACATATTTCAGACATTTTCGCGTTACTCAGCACAAACACAAACTTTGTTGTGGGCCCCTAACACGACAAAACAATCCTGATTTGAATCGTATGGTGGCCCGCCACAAAGTTTCTTTTGTTTAATTAAATAAACGCAACTTGAACAAGAAAAAAGCTGAAAGGAGTTTCGTTGAATTTACTTAATAATTTTTTTTTTTTTTTTTTCATTTTTGTATCATTTACAGCAATACGCTGAAAGTTTGCAAAAACCACTAAAAACCTTCCGCGTAGATTTCAGCGCCAACAGCGTACCGACTGGCGAAGGTTACGTTGCACGCGATGATGATCTCTTTACAACAACATATAGCACAACACAGTAAGTGGATTTGTTTTTCCAATCTGGAATGTTCGTTCGTTCGTTCGTATTTAGAGTAGTGTCGGTCGGTACAAAAAAAAAAAAAAAGTGTAATGTACTGACGATTAAAGTATTATCACGTGTAACCGTTTGGTTTTGCCACCCGTTTCAGGTTTAGCACAACGAAAACCACAAAGAGTGTCTACGACGCAGCCGATTTTGTACACACCACAACCACAACAAATGGAACGGATGGGTCCGTTCCCACCACCAGCACGACGAAACAGTCGCAGATACAATTCAACGAAATTCACAGCCTGAAGCGAGTTCAGACGAAAAATGAGAATGTCGGCACTGCCGAATTCGGCGGTGGCAGTAATGTCAAGCAGTTGCTGGACATTACCGGCATTAGAGATCCGCGAACGGGTCGGGTGCTGACCATTGGCGATGCGATTCAAATGCGCATACTGGATGTGCGCAGCGGAGAGATGTTGGTGGGCGATAAGCGCATTTCTCTGGAGGAGGCTGTGCAGCAGGGTTTAATTGATGGCAAACTGGCCCATCAATTGTTGCAACCGGGTGCTGGTCGCGATGCCAACGGGCGTGAACTATCGCTGTTGGAGGTGATACAGCGCGAGATAATCGAAGCGGAGTCCGGCTATGAGACGGCAGAGAAACGCATTAAGGTAACTGTTGAAGATTCTCCCGATGCTGAAAATCCGAAAAATATTGCCGATGCCATTTCTGCTGGAAGTGTTGATACAAAGACGGGCTTATATCGGGTGAAATCGGGTAAAACGATCACACTGGCGGAGGCGTACGAACGCGGCTATCTCATCCGGCACGAATCGGTTACCATTAAATCGAATGCCTTGTGCCTGAGTGATGCTATTGCCCACGGGTTGGTGGATACAGCTGGCTGGATTGCCGACCGTAACTCGGGTGATAAATTTAGACTCGACTCGGCGATTGCGAATCAGTTGATCGATCCGAATGTTAGGGAAGTCGCCGATGCTAAAAACGACACCAAGATAACGCTGACGGAAGCCCTCAAATCGGGTATCCTAAATCCAAAGACTGGCCGTTACTGGAACGAAGTAACCAAAGAGAAGTTGGCATTTATCGAGGCCAAGAATCGTCAGCTCATTGTAAAGCCGTACACTCTGAAGGACATTTGCGATTTGAATCTGTTGGACAAACAGTCGATGATCACAAGTCCCATGAGACGTGAGAAGTTGAGTATAATGCAGGCCATAGAATCGGGTGTGTTAGACGGCAACACTTTGAAATGTATAACGAAGCGCAAGGGGGAACTCGTGACACTGCAGGAAGCCATAGCCGATGGTATTGTCCTGCCGGCCGAGTCCAAGTACCGGGACTACATGACTGGCGAGGTGCTCGCAATACCGGAGGCTGTAGAGCGCGGTTTGATTAGCACCGTATCGCAGAAATCGATATTTGACATAGACGGCTTTAAGGACATGCGCAGCAATGATTTCGTTAGTTTCAATGTGGCCTTATCGCGAGGCATTCTGCGTCGAAAGAGTACTGGTTTTGCCTTAGAAACCAGTCGTGATTCACAAGTGCCTTTAGAAATAGCCATGAACGAAGGCCTTATCCGATCCGAAGTTTACGAAATGTTCAACAAGGGCATTGGCGTTCACAATGCCAGCGGCAAAGAATTGAGTGTCTTCGATTTGTGCTATCACAATTTAATCGATCCCAAGACGGGCTATCTGTTGGACCCGAAGACGGGCGAAACGGTGCCCCTTGACTTAGCTATAGAACGTAAGTTTATCACTCCCGAGGGTGCTCTCCTACTGAGCAGTCTACTGAACATAACACTGACGACAGAAACTGTGACACGGACCATTAATCGTTACGTTACCATTCGGTCAGGCTCGCAAGAACCCTCCGACCATAACATAGTATTAACATTCACCGAGGCCCTTCGCCAAGGTTTCATCGACGAGGAAAGACAGCTGTTCAAGGATCCCAAAACCGGTAAAATCTATTCAGTCCAGCAGGCTCTAAACTACGGGCTCTTGCAACCAGATGCAAATGACACAGTGCCGGAGCCAACGAATCGCAAGAAGACCAAATCGACCATAACCATTGTCACGAAACAAATAGTGCCTGAATCGGAACCGATCAAGTTGAATACCCAGAACTACATAGAGCGATCTGTTGAGATACCCATAGCCGAGGAAGTCATAACATCGGGCAAAATCAATACCGACTTTATTCACAGCGAGACAACTTCGTTCGTGGAGCACAGTGTCGAAGAGAGACAGATTATAGAGTTACCGCCGGGCGGTTGGCCGTTGAGGGACGCAATCGAACTGCAACTGTTCAATCCGGATAATGGCGTCTTCCACATCAAGGGCACCGAAAGAGTGGTGACATTCGAGGAGTGCATCTCCAAGTACATCATCAATAGTCTGAGCGTTTCGGTCATAGATCCCCATACCGCCGAAAAATTGTCCATTCGCAATGCCTTCGAAAGGAACATTCTCGATTCGTATGGTAGTTACACGAACAAGAACGATGACGTCGAAACCATGCGCTCGGCAATTAACGACTCCAAAATCATCCTGGAGCCTGTGCCCATAACGAAGACGTCGGCCCGGGAACAGTGCATTCTGCGCATAAGTAAAATCCGAAATCTGCCCGAAATCGTAGAAATATCTACGCCGCTTTCGTCGGGTCCTTCACCGAAATTCGTTGAAGTGCGAACCGTTCAGCGCGAATTGACCTCTCCCGAGCCATTGCAAATCGCTCCGGGAGCTATTTACGATCCATCGACAGCATTGGTTATTTTTACCCACAACGGACAAACGGAAAATATATTCGATGCTGCCCGTCACGGTCTAATAGACGAAAATCTTATCAAGATTGTTGATCCTCAAACGAATCAAGTTATTTCGATTACGGAGGCTCTGGCGCGCAAGATTTACGATCCACAACAGGGCACAATTGTAACGGCAGACGGTTATCCCGTCGATATATTGACTGCGATACAAAAGGGTCTTATTGTTGTCGCCGGCGCTCCGTTAGTCGCGGCCGAAGGTGCCTTACGCACCATCCGTTTCGTAACGGATCCTCGTACGGGTGAACAGATACCCGTTGAGGTGGCATACGAGCGTGGCATTGTTTCGCGAGATCAATTGACGAAAACGAAATCGTTCGAAAGTGACACGGGCGAGGAAAGAGTTGTAGTGCTGCAGAAAATGCGTAAAATGATCTTGAAGCCAAGCGCTGCCTTCAAAAAGGGCATCATTGATGAAAGCACACGTGACATCCTGGAGGATACCAGCAACTTTTTGGGCGACAACAACGAAGTCGTAAACATTTCGGAAGCTCTGCAGCGTGGACTTATTGACGGCAGCAAAGGTAGAATAGCCGATCCACAACGTAATCGCTTTTTGAATATTAGCGAAGCCGTTCGCGAGCGCATTATAGACCCCGATGAAACCAACCACATTTTGATACCGCTGGCAAAGTCTCTGTCCATTCCCAAACTTATGGAACAAGGTCTCATCGATACAAAAACCCAAACAATTGTCCATCCTGGCAGCGGCCATGGTTTGAACATCAAGGAGGCTATAGTTTGCGAGATCTTAGATCCATATTCCAAGCTCAAGCGTCCCGTACAGTGTACACTGGAAGAAGCAATAGAGAAAAATATTATAGATCCCGATGAGTCAACATTCAATGTAAACGGCACGTCGCTAACACTGGCCCAGGCTCTTACAGCCGACATTTTCGACATGGATTATGACAAAGCGAAATGTGTGGTTTCTATTCCGCCCGTCGGCATGACTTTCCCAGTGGTAGTCGAAAAAGGTCTTTTAATGCCCGACAAAGTTTCACTCATACATCCGGAAACCCGAAAGGAAATTCCCCTAAAAAAGGCCATCGAAGAGGGCTTCATTATGTCCATCCCATATCCTCCTCAAGCGGACGCTATGGAAGTTTACCATGCTGTGCAACAGGGCTTGATAAATGTTGTAGACCAAACATTCAAGCATCCTCAAGCAGTCGTTCCGGCTACTCCCATTCGCCAAGCTTTAGAAAACGGCCAACTAGTTGTGAAACCAATGTCCGATTTCGTTGTGACACAGAAACCTATTCCAAGGACTGAAGTGATGGAAACCATCACAGCCGTACACTCGGTGACCACACGAACTATTGAACTAGTTCAGGGATATGTTTTAATTTCGAACAATGAGGTACAGAATATGCAAACCGGCGAAGTGTGCAGCATTGAAGAAGCCAAAGCTTTGGGCATCTTGCGCGAAGGGGACACGTCTAAGGAAACCCGTTCGGTTACAGGAAACAAAGACAACATTGAAGATCTTTTGCAACAGCCCATCAAAGGGGACGACACCATACTTGTAGAAGAGCACACACAGAACACAACTCTCAGAACTACGGAGAACCAGGCTCGGGAAATACATGTCGAAACAACTACTGAGACAGTGCAGCCTTCCCCAAGCCAACAGACTCCCACAGATGGTAAATTCTCTTCAGCATTGAACACTGTGAAAGAAGCTGCAAAAATGGGAGCTATCGGAATTATAGCAGCCCCCGTTTTAGCTGGCGGTGCTGTAGTCAGTGGCATCAAGCAACTGGTTCAAACCACAACAACGACGACCACAGCTAAAGTAGACGCACCAAAGGAGACGTCGGTCGGCACACCAAAAAAATCGGAAATTATCATAAGTAGAGATAAATTACCCATAATCCAAAAACCTCGAGATACCTCTACGTCCATTATAGATGAGTCAGCAACTAAACAAATTGAGAAACCAAAGGAGCCATCACCGCCATCACATGCAAAGGAAGTTCCCACCAAACCACTGGAACCTGAAGCTTCTGATGCGGTTGATCATTTTGTCAAGGATACTGAAAACTTTATTAACACCACTACTGCCAATTTCATTAATCAGGAGAAAATCGTGCAAGAGCTCCTGCCATCGACAAAAACTGCCGAAGACCCTAAAAAGAAAGCTCAAGAGCCCGAATTTGTTCAGAAGGCCCCCGAAGTGGTCACGTCACCATCAGAGTCACATACCGCAAAACAAGAACAGAAGCTAGAAGATGTTGTGTCGTCGTCTAATCGTCCAGAGGATCCCCTTCATAAGACTGATAAAGATATCCAACACATTGATCCATCTAAAGTGGTTATAACCAACGAAACATCTGTGACAACTACAGACCCAATTAATGTCATTGTTGAGGTGTCCGAAATCACAGAGAAACCTATAGTGGGTACTGCTCCCACGACAGACAGTATAACCACCAGCACAGTTACGACAACGACAACAGTCACTACCACAACAACAACAACTAAAGATGAGCCCAGTGACAAATTGCAAGAGACTCAAGTATCCGAACAAGTTGTTGTTTCCACTGTGACCAAAGACATTAAACAGACCGAAGAATTTTCCGGCTACCAGCAACCTGAAAAGCACAGTGTTGTTACAGACTTCCTAAGGCATGAAATCAGTGAAAGCGCGAGACCCGAAGAGGCTGCTCCGACAGCAGCGGAAACTAAATCAGAGTTAAACGATAAGACGGTAATCGAAGACTTGCAGCACCCTACACCAACTATGACGGAAACTGTAGAGCAAACATCGACAACGACAGTGACATTGACAGCAAAATCCATCGAGGATAGAGAAAACATCTCCGAACAAGTAACACCGCTCCAGCCTTTCGCTGAGGTACAACCAGATGGTCAAGAAACTGTACCAATCGAAGAACTTAAAAATGATAAACCTCAACCTCAAGCAGAGACAATGGAGTCGGCAACCTTAACGGCGGCAGTGCCAGAAAAGCCCAAACCTGCTGAACGAAAACCTACGGCCCAGCCAACGGATTTAGTGCAGACGCAAACAGTTCTGCCGACCACCGACCCCGCAGACAAAAATCAGCCTATTATCGATTTTATACAGGCAGAGAGGCTAACGGACAGCAAACCTTTGGATGCAAGCAGTAATATTTTGCAAAACGTTAAAGATGCCGCTAAACTGGGTGCCATGGCCATAGTGGGTGTTCCCGTATTGGCCGGTAAAGCTATTGTCGATGCCCTCAAAACGGAGGAAAAATCGCCAGAATCGTCGGCGACAACCATTACAACCACCACAACGGTAACCACAATCAATACGGAAAGTACACCAGTTTCCACAGATAGTGGCGTAAATACATCGGACAATGTTTCGAGACGTTCGACACCACCGCAGACGTTGGCCTTGGGTGATGCCATTTCACAGAAACTCATTTCACCGGACGACTGCAAGGTGGTCGTGGACGGTGAGGAGCAAGACCGAAGTGTAACGGAGCTGCTGAGAGACGAACAGCTTAGTCCCTTGGACGAAGTTCAGGTATTAGATGACAAATTGGTTGTTTTGCAGCCCATGACCTACCTAATTGACGTTGGCGATGATTTGACCCCGGAACATTTAAGCGAGTTGAACATTTACGATCCAGAGAATCAATATTTCATAGATCCCGCAACGGGCATGAAGATTTCATTCCAAACGTTAGTCTTCGATATGAATGTGTTCAATCCGGAAACGGTTCTGGTGAAGAATTTCAGTACAGGCAACTATGAGACACTGACCGATGCCCTTGAACGACCATTGCTCGACAGACATACCGGTCATATGGTCGATCCGAAGACCGGCAAAAAGATACCGTTCTTCGAATGTGTTTCGCGCAATTGGATTATTCGTGCCACTCCTGAAAAGGAAAAACCAGCAGCTATTGAAAATGTCATTGATCCAGCAACTGGCAAAGTAATATTGGACGATGGTCGAGTTTGTTCCATTGTTGATGCCATCAACAATGGTTTACTGGATATTCAGTCGATATCGGTACGTGATCCCGTAAGTGGTGAGGTGATTCCACTGCGTATGGCAATTGAGTTGGGAGTTGTAGACATGCAGGCTGGTACAGTAATTGATATTCAAACCTTAAAGGAAATCCCCATGGAGGATGCGTTCAAACTTGGCTTCCTCGTGCCAGGCGCCCGCAAACCCATTTCATTGGAGGCGGCAGTCCGCAAAGGCCTCTATGACCCCGAGACCGGTAAACTCTATGACTCCGAGTCGGATAACCAGGTAGACGTTCAAAAATCCATCGAAATCGGTCTGGTCGATCCGAAAATATCGCTGATTGTCGATTCTAAATCCCAAAAGGCAATTAAGCTTGACTGTGCCATTGAGGACGAACTGGTTTTGACAGAAACCGGCAAAATTAAGGATACCAAAACCAATACATTGGTCCCATTCGACATTGGCGTCGAAAAGAAATTAGTGAAAACGGACAGCATTACATGGAGTTTACCCGAAGTCCTACAGCGAGAATATTACTCACCCAAAACCGGCAAAATTCTGAACCCTTCGACTGGTGAAGAAATTCTGCTGCAACAGGCCATAGAACTTGGATTTGTTGAACTGGAGTCGTGTCTAGTCAAAGATGACGAAAAGAACGCAATCGTATCTGGCAAACAAGCAGCCAAAGAAGGACTCCTCGACACCGTCAGAGGCTGTCTGAATAGTCCCAATATCAAATTGGACGAAGCTTTTGTTAAGGGCTATTTGATTAGCACAAATAAACCATTGTCCCTGGTCGATTGCCTATTGAGAGGTCTATACGATCCAGAATCTTCGAAATTTACCATTGACGACAAACACGTCGATCTCAAGTCGGCAATTGCTCTGAAACTGATCAATGCCGATGAACTCGTACTACTCGATCCGAAAACCGAGTCGATAATATCGCTCACAGAGGCTATTACGAAGGGTTATATCGACCCAGTGGGTGGGTATGTTATCAATCCGTATGCCGGCACAAAGTTGTCGTTGAATGAAGCACTGGAGAACCGAGTGCTTATACCACCCAAACGTAAACGCAGTTTGCCGGATGCCGTGTACCGTGGCCTGTATGACCCGAAAACTGGTGAATTTAGCAACACCATAACTCGAGAGAAACTCTCAACTGAACGTGCTATTCGCAGAGGAATTTTAGATCCGGATTCGACCATTGTCAGTGTAGCTGGCGAAGTAATTCCATTCGAAAAAGCTGCTCAGGTTGGCATTGTCGATAGTCACAGGGGCACCGTTAAAGATGACGACGACAAAGAGATCGACTTTAGGGAAGCGTTCGATCGTGGTGTGCTGCTCGAAGCAAAGAAACCTTTGCGTCTAATCGAGGCGGTCATTAAAAATGTGTACGACGAAGTTGACGGTAGCTTCATGGATCCCAAGACGGGTCTGAAACTCTCATTTGCCCAAGCCGTTGACACCAATCTCCTCGACGAAGAAAGTGTCCAAATACGAGACTTCAATACTGGCCTGTACAAACAGTTGAATCTGGCTCACGCCACCGAGACCGGCATTATCGATGGCAGCAGTGCCAAACTGGTCTATAACAATCAAAAGATTACCATTAAACATGCCTTTGATGTTGGCATCCTTATGGATACGCAGGCTCCATTGAGTTTACAACGAGCCATCCATCAAGGTCTGTTCGATGAAAAAACCGGCAAGCTGACAGATCCCAAGAGTGGACGCAAAATAACTTTACTCGAGAGCATACGCAGTTTCGTTATAAATCCGCAATTGCCCTGCTACTTCGACGAAATACATGAGCAAATGCACAACTTAACGGAAACATGTCGCATGGGCATCATCAATCGGCGCGAAGGTGTTTTCCGCGAGCCCGGCAGCAACACGTTCGTTTCGCTGAATGAGGCCCTGAACTTGGGTCTCATTGTCGACATTGAAAATGCCAGCTTCGGTTTGTACGAACTGCTGGCGATGGGATTCTACGATAGGAATACGCGCAAAGTTATACATCCCGTTACCGGGAGAAAGTTAAACCTGAACGAAGCCTGCATTGAAGATGTGGTCAGTCTCTCATCCAGCCTGATTAAGAATCACAAAACCGGCAAGTACATCAGATTGGCGCAAGCCATCAAAGACAGGGTTATCGATGACACGAACGGCTGCTATGTCCTTAGCCAAACTGAACAAATCGATTTGCACGAAGCCCGTGCAAGGGGCCTCATTGTCTCGAACCGTAGGCTCTTGTGCCTGGAGTTAGTTATGCGCATGCAATTGTTTAGATCGGAGACCGGTAAATTCTGTGACCCGACCACGGGTGAATTTTACGATTTAGCTGAAGCCATTCAAAACGGTTTCATAGATCCGTCCACAACCGTTTTCAAGAATCACGTGACCGGCAAAGAAATGCCGCTTAATGAGGCCATTGCCAACGGTGATGTAGATGTCACCAAGGGTCGCGTGTTCGACCCCAAAACGAAGTCCGCCTACAACTACGATGTTGCACTAGCCCGCGGTATTTTGTTGACAGTCAGTAAACCGTTGACCGAGCGCACAGAGGTAATCAAACGACAGGACAGTGTAGAGTTGTTAGGCCAAACGCCAATGAGTGTAGTCGTGAGTAGGCCTCGTGAAATGTCATTGGAAGAGGCTATTAAATACGATATTATCGATCCGAAGACGGCTTTGGTTCGTGATTTTAATACGTTCAAATTTATTCCGTTTGAAGTGGCCCAGCAAAATGGTAGCGTTGATTTGAGCAAACGCACCGTAGTAGATCCCAAAGCATTATATTTTGTGTTTGATCCCACTCTTGTGGTTTACATCCGGGAACCCATAACATTCGATCATGCCGCCGAAATCCAGAGTCTAGATTTTGAAACCGGCATGTTGACATATCAAGTACCAGCTGTTGCTAAGCCCGATCCATCGAACCAAGTCGTCAGACCGGAAAGTGATGACACGCATAGCGTTGAGCCTGTTGTCGTCTATACGCTGAAAGACGCCACAACACTGGGCATAATTGATCCCGATTCCGCACTGATCAAAGATTTGGCCAAATCAAAGTTGGTTCGTTTGCCGGAAGCTTTCCGCAAAGGTCTAATGGACGCCAACAAGGCCAATGTCCTGAATACAAAGACTTCGAAGCTATGTACACTGAACGAAGCATATGAAAGCGGTCTGATTGTTACTCCCAAACGTTCCTTCGGTTTACTCGAAGCCATATCCTTTAACCTTTACAATCCCACCAACGGTTGTTTCGTTGATCCCTTCCAAATGAATCCCGACATAATCAAACGTAAAAAGTTCACACTTGCCGACGCCATAAGCGGTGGCCTCATCGATCCCTCCTCGACCGTAGTGCGAAATCCATCGACCGGCGAAATCATACCACTAACGGCGGCCATACAGAATGGCCTGCTCGATGCCCACGATGGACGCATCTGTGATCCGACCGACAGTAAAAACAATATGGATCTGGTTAAAGCCTCTGAGAAGGGTCTACTCTTGGCCGCCGAACAAAGGGTAAGTCTTATGCTGGACATTTCAGTGGCAGTGCTTGTCTCTCAGCTGCAGTAAATGTTCACCATGCTCAAATCCATGCTTACACCTTCTCTCTTTCTGTCTCTTGCCTTCACATACAACATACGCTATTACTATTCCATTTCTGTCATAAGCTACAAATACTGTCGATGTTCGTTTACATATTCTATGATAGCTTGCTCTTGAAATTGTTATTGATACATACGTACATATACATACATATTTTTTTGGCATGTATTATTTCTTTCTTTGTTTAGTTTTTCTCGAAGTTTTTGCCTTGCAATTGTGAGCAATGATTTTTCTTTGTACTTTTCTTGCTGAACTTCTCTCCAACCCCGCCCTTTCAAGAATTAACTTTTCAAAATCCACAGATTCGATCGACATTTTAAAGTCTCCGCTAAATCCTTCCTTCACAGTATCTCCCCCTCTGTGTCTGTCTATCTCCCCCCTTCTACCACCTGACGACGGAGCATGGTGTTACTGTGTGTTTTTTTTTTTTTTGTATAGAAACACAATCGATTTTTCCGTACTTATGCTTCGACTAAGATGTTCCCAAAAACAAAATAAAAATCACACAACTCAAAATAGCAATCACTTCATCATCGTTCGTACATCAGTATCCGTATCCGGATCCGAATCAGAATCACATGCATCAGATCTTATACTCTTCACACATTTCGTTCACATTATTCATATGCCTCCTTGGATGCTGCGCGTATCATACATTCTCCAACACAAATGTCGTCGGCAAGCATACATCATTGGAACATTTTGTGATTTTGTTTCTCTTCTTAATTTTATTGTTTTCAACTACATACACGCTTTGTTTTTGGTTATACACATACATACGTACACACACATATATGCATACTTAAACCAATTAGGGATTATCATTTGTAGTCTGAGCTTAGTTTCGATCCGCTTCCCACAAGTCTCTTCTTTTCCGTATGTAGATATTCAAAGTATTCATGCAATACATACATACGTATGTTTGTATTCCCCTTATCGGACCAACATCCTTTTGCGAGACATTCGGATCTTCCAAAACAAACTAAATTTTACACATACATATTTGAGAGATGTTTTGTAAAAACTTAAAGGAGAGATCGAACGTCAATGGGCCGAGTGGAATGCCTTAGGATGTTGGTAACCAAATGTCGATCTTTGTCTATTTTTCTATGTTTGAAGTAGCTTTAAAAATCTCAGTTATTCTATACCCCAGTTCACTCATGGAACATTCTCTAAGAACCTATTGGAGAACGGTAAATTATTGTAGTTATAAGTTTATCTTTACCTATCCATTTCACTATTTTTTTTTTTTATTTTATATTTCATTCATTCGATTTTCTACCTTTTCAGATTTTATTTTCCAGTATAAAAAAATATTGTTTTTTTTTTGTTTTCTTATACAAAATAATTTGCATATTAACTCTTAACCGTAACTGAGCTACTCTAACCCAACAACAAATTTTAATATTGTTTAACTATAAATATGGTAGTTTGTTTGGTGTTTTAGTTGATAGTAGAAGTAGAACATACATTCAGAACGTAGTTAGCATTACTATGTTGTATTAACTAAATTGTGGTAGTCTAGTCGTCCTACCAGCTTCTTTTAATGTTTTATGTTTGCTTTTTTTTTTTTGAACTTTGGCGTTTGCGTTTTTCTCGAAACCTGCAAAACCAGAGCGATTGCTTTGTACATATGCATATACATATATATATAAATACATCTATATATATATATGTGTGTGAGCTGAACCAATGCTTTTTATTGTAATTTTTTCTTCGTACATACATATCTACATATATATATTTTGTGTTTATGATTTACCTGAAATTTTGCAGAAACTTGCATATTTAGGATGATCCTTTTTTGGGCTAGTTTATCTCTTTGATTTATTTCTTTAATGCATATTTATCCCTACACTATTTTAAATTGCATACTTTTAGTACATTTTGTAGGGATAAAACGTACCTGAATATACTTACCCGGAAGTAATGAGTTTTCTATTTCTCCCCTTTCTCTTTTTCTCTACGAATCGCTCTTTCTTTCCATTCTGACTCTCTTATTGTCGCATATACAGCAAGCCGTATTCGAGAAGTTCAATATGTGTGAGGAGAATGTGAACGAGTTACTCAAATGGGTCTACAGTATTGAGCATAAAATCGCCACTGTTGGTGGACCCAGAGAGAAGATTGATGAGCTGCGCAATCAGATCAATGCCCTCAAGGTAAGCGTACGAAAGAAACTCAGTTGCAGATGATTGGTTTGTAAAGATGCATAACGTTTTCGATGTTGTCTTAATGAATTCCCGAAATATTTCGTCTACATCCATCTTGAACGACATCGATTCAACATAACCTCAACAACTAATGTTTTCCTTCAAAAAGTCGGAGTTGATACAGTTTTCAATGAAATAAGAGTGGAGGTCAAATCATTACATTTGCAAATACCGCCTTTATTTGATAGAAACGGCGTTTCAGAAAAACAAAATGTATGCTAGTTGTTACTTTAGTTGGATGTAGTCGAAATATTTTGCTACATTTGGAATGGGAACAACCGCTCCTTCTTTGAGACTGAGATTGCAGATTTTACTATACTTATTAATTTACTTACTTCACAGCAAATCAAAGATGAAATCGAAACGCAACAACGGCCCGTCGCTACGTGCTTGGAACAAATTCGTCAAATTGTGTTGACCGGTGGCGATGTGTTGTCCGCCCCTGAAGTTACCACATTAGAAAATGCCGGACGTGAGCTGCGTTCTCGTGTGGATCGTGTGAACGACCGAACAGTTCGCCTATTGCGTCGCCTGGAAGCTGGACGTGATGAACTAACGAAATTACGCAGTGAATTGGATATATTTTCAGATTGGCTACAGTCGGCACGCCGTACATTGGAAGACAAGGAACGCGCTCTGTCCGATCTAACGCGTCTCTCCTCCCAGGCCGAGTCTGTACGAGAGTTTGTTAGCGATGTCATTGGCCACCAGGCCGATCTGCGTTTCATCACAATGGCCGCCCAGAAGTTTGTTGATGAAGGCAAAGAATTCTTGGCCATTTTGAATGAGTTCCGAACATCACTGCCCGAACGTTTACACCATGTGGAACCATTAGCTAGTGCGGAAAGTGCCATTCGTCAAGAGGTTTCGCTTGTTTCCGCTCAATACAAGGATCTTATGAATCGCGTCAATGCACTTCAAGATCGCATCTCTGGCCTTGGTGGTCGACAACGGGAATATCAAGATGCTCTGGATAAGGCCAACGAGTGGTTACGCAGTACTCAACCTCGCGTGGGCCGTTTAATTGCTGAACCCATTGCCGGTGATCCGAAATCGGTACAAGAACAAATGAATGAGGCCAAGGCTTTGCACAACGAATTACTGTCGAATGGTCGTCTGGTAGACAATGCTCAACAGGCCCTGGACAGTTTGTTGTACACATTGGGTGGCCAGTTGAGTCCGATGGAAATCAATCAATTAGAAGTTCCAATTTCTGACCTCAAGGATAAATACCAAAGTCTTCTCGATTCTTTGGGTGAACACTGCAAGACATTGGATAAAACACTGGTACAGTCACAAGGTGTACAGGAAGCTCTTGACAATTTGGGTAGTTGGGTAAATCAAGCCGAAGACAAATATAAGCTGCAATTCCGACCAGCGTCCCTCATTAAGGAACGTTTGCAAGAACAAATTCGAGAACACAAATCCTTGCTTGCCGATATGCAATCCCATCAAGCCACTATCGACAGTGTCCATTCATCGGCCAAACATTTGATGGACACAGCATCCAATGCCCGCATTGCTAAGAAGGTTGAAACCAATCTCAATGACGTGATCACGAAGTTTGACAAGCTCTATGATAAGGTTGTGAAGCGTGGCGAATTCCTGGACGATGTTTATACTCGCGTGTGCAAATACTTGGATGAAATCAGTGGCATTGAACAAGAAATCGTCACTCTGCAAGATGCTCTGGATAGCCGTGACTCAAACATGCTATCGTCCGAAGAACTCGCTCGGCGCATGCAAGATCTTTCGAATCGCAAGGAATCTCTAACACCAGCTTATGAGGATTGTATTCGTAATGGCAAAGACCTAATTAGTATTCGTGATGTTGCCGACACCAGTGCTCTGCGGGACCGCATTAAGGCTCTTGAATCACAATGGCGCAATATCAACATCAGTCTGGACGAAAAGACAAAGTTGTCGAAACAAAAGGCTGAGCAACAGGTGGCATACGAAAGTCTGAAAGAACAAGTGTTGTCATGGCTTTCGAGTATGGAAACCCGTATCACTGGATTGGCACCAGTGGCCATTGACTTGGAAAAAATACGCCAACAAAACGATGAGTTGAAACCAATCTGCAAGGATTACCGTGATTACGCCTCAACCATTGATAAAATTAACGATATCGGTGCTCAATATGATGCTCTCATTCGTCCTGAAAGTCCCGGTCGAAAACGTTCCACTTTCAGTCCCATTAAGCGTGTAAGCCCACTACGTCGTATGTCAGGAGAAGCTCGCAGTCCTAGTCCAACAAAGGGAGGAATTCTGTCGCCACTATCAACTGGTTCCAGTGGATTTGGTAGCCGCAGATCCTCTCAAGATGGCTTCCAACTTTCCGAATTGTCCCCAGTGCAACAACAATTGAGCGAAATCAATAACCGCTACAGTCTTATTGGCGTTCGCATCAATGATCGCCAAAACGAACTCGACAACATGAGCGAAGAAGTGCGCAAACAGTTTGAGAACCTCAAAAGTCTTGCCACCTTCTTGGACCGCATTCAACGCCAATTGCCGAAGGAGTCTGTATCGAATAAGGACGAAGCTGATCGCTGTATTAAACAGGCGCGCAAGATACTTGAGGATATGTATGAGAAGCAAAGCTTGTTGGACACAACAAAAACTCAAATTAAAGATATACTGCGTCGTAAATCCGACGTCCCCGGAGCCGAACAATTGCGTGTCGAAAATGATAACATCGTAGAAAAATGGAAACAGTTGAGCGATATTTGTAAGAATCGTATTAATTTCTCAGAAAAATTGCGAGATTTCCTGGATGCCCACAACAATTTGAAGAATTGGTTGGACAGCAAGGAACGTATGTTAACTGTTCTTGGTCCAATTTCATCTGATCCTCGCATGGTCCAAAGTCAAGTGCAGCAGGTGCAAGTGTTACGTGAGGAATTCCGAACCCAACAACCGCAATTGAAGCACTTCCAAGAAATTGGGCATGATGTTCTCGATCATTTGGATGGCGACTCTCCCGATGCTTCTGCCGTTGACAAGAAATTAAAGGATATCAGTAGCAAGTGGGAGGATTTGGTTGGCCGTCTGGATGAACGTGCCAATAGTTTGGGTGGTGCCGCTGACAGTAGCAAAGAATTTGACGCTGCTGTTAATCGACTTCGTGAAGCTTTACAACAAATAAGCGATAACTTGGATAATTTACCATCGGATGGTGACCACCAGGAGAACTTGAGAAAGATCGAAAATCTGGAACGTCAACTGGAAGGACAACGACCTCTATTAGCTGATGCCGAGCAATCTGCCGCTGCTCTGTGCAATATCTTGGGAGATCCAGCATCTCGTGCTGACGTCAATTCCCGCGTTGCTGCTCTTGAGAAACAATATCAAGCTTTGCAGAAGAAACTCGACACAAAGAAGGCTGAAACTGAAGCAACTCTAAGAGATGGTCGCCACTTTGCTGAAAATTGTTCGAAGACTCTCGGTTGGCTCTCGGCCGAACTTACCAACTTGGCCGAACGTCTCTTGGTATCCGCTCACAAGCCCACATTGCAACACCAAATTGATACACACGAACCCATCTATCGTGAGGTAATGGCCCGTGAACATGAAATAATCATGTTAATTAACAAAGGCAAGGATCTGACCGATCGTCAGCAAGATCGTACAGTAAAACGCGATTTGGAACGCATTCAACAACAGTGGGAGAAGCTACGACGTGAAGCTGTTGACCGGCATACTCGCCTGCAGACGTGCATGGAGCACTGCAAGAAATATGCGACCACCTCTGAAGTGTTCTTGGCTTGGTTGAGAACAGCTGAGGATAAATTGACCGATTTGACACCCGGTGTACTGTCGAAATCTAAATTGGATACTCGCCTGCGTGATCTGCAAACATTCCGCAGTGAGGTGTGGAAGCGCTCTGGAGAATTTGAGAATACCAAGGGATTAGGTGAAACTTTCTTGGCCAGCTGCGATGTCGATAAAGAACCCATCAAAGCAGAGCTTCAAGACATCCGTGAACGATGGGAACGTCTGAACAACGATCTCATAGCTCGCGCTCATGAAATTGAAAACTGTTCTCGTCGTTTGGGTGATTTCAATGACGAACTTCGCAATTTAGATCATTCTGTTGGCAGATGTGAAGATCGTTTGGCAGCTCACGATGCATTGGGTGGTGCAGCTAAAGATCCAAAACTGTTGGACCGCGTTAAAGCCATACGCGAAGAATTGACTAATTTGCAGAAACCTTTACTGGCCCTCAAAGGAATGGCCAAGGATATTTGTGCTGAAGCTCGTGCGACAGGAGGCGATGCTGAGCATCTAACAGATGACGTTGATGGCATATCCGATCGCATTGGAGAATTGCAGAGTCGTCTAGACGATCGCTTGGGCGAACTTCAATCGGCTGCAACTGCTGTATCACAGTTTAACGAACAAATCAAAAATTTGGGAGTCGATCTAAACGAACTGGAAAACGAGGTCGAGAAGCTCTCTCCACCTGCCCGTGAAATTAAACGCGTGCAAGGTCAAATTGATGACACATCAAAATTACAAGCTAAACTCGAACGGATTGTCGACCGCATTGAAGATGGCGAGCGTGCTGCCGATGCTTTGGTTGACGCTGGTTTTTCACCAGATACTGCTCAAACCCGTGAACAAATATCTTCTCTCCGCAAAACATTGGCGCGACTCGACAATCGTGTACGTGACCATAGCCAGAATTTGGATGACACCCTACGTGCACTGCAAGTGTTCTATGATACGGAATCACAAACAATGGATGATATTCAAGATGTAAGCGAAGAATTCCGTCGCATGAAACCCGTGGGATCCGAACTTGAACAAATTCGTCGGCAACAGGAAGACTTCCGTAACTTCCGCGAGAACAAAGTTGAACCATTGGCACAAAATATCGATAAAGTCAATATGTCCGGACGTGACTTGGTCCGATCAGCAGCGAGTGGTGTTTCAACCGCTCAGATTGAAAAGGATCTTGAGAAATTGAATGACCGTTGGAATGAACTCAAAGAGCGCATGAACGAACGCGATAGACGCCTAGATGTCGCCTTGTTGCAGTCCGGGAAATTCCAGGAAGCATTAGCTGGACTTTCCAAATGGCTATCCGATACTGAAGAAATGGTTGCCAATCAAAAACCGCCTAGTTCCGATTACAAGGTAGTCAAAGCCCAATTGCAAGAGCAAAAGTTCCTGAAAAAAATGCTGTTGGATCGTCAACATTCTATGTCATCATTGTCTTCGTTGGGCAAAGAAGTTGCCAATCATTGTGATCCCTCCGAACGTGCTGCTATTGAGAAACAACTGCATGATCTAATGAAGCGTTTCGACGCTTTAACCGATGGTGCTGAGCAACGTGAACAAGACCTTGAACAAGCCATGGAAGTTGCCAAACGTTTCCACGACAAGATTACACCATTGGAGCTATGGTTGGATAACACAGAGCGCTCAGTTAAAGGCATGGAACTCATACCCACGGACGAAGAGAAAATACAGCAACGCATTCGCGAACATGGCCGACTGCACGACGAGATTCTGGGCAAGAAACCGGACTTTTCGGATGTTGCTGACGTAGCCGGTCAATTGATGCATTTAGTCAGCGATGAAGAAGCCGTCAACTTGGGCGAGAAAGTTCGCACCATTACTGATCGTTATACTGGTTTGGTTGACGCTAGCGATAATATTGGTGCATTGTTGGCCGATTCCCGCCAAGGTCTTAGACATTTGGTATTAACTTACCAAGAGTTGGTAGCTTGGATGGAGCGTATGGAAAACGAATTGAAGCGATTCCGCTCAGTTCCTGTCTATGCCGAAAAACTAATGGAACAAATGGAAGTTTTGTTGGAACTAAATGAAAATATTGCCAATCATGCCCCGAACGTGGAAGCAACCGTAGAATCTGGTGCGGAGCTAATGAAACACATCTCAAACGATGAGGCCATACAATTGAAAGACAAATTGGATTCATTGCAACGCCGGTACGGCGAACTGACAAACCGAGGTGGCGACTTGCTAAAGAGTGCACAAAATGCTCTGCCTCTGGTACAACAATTCCATGAGGCGCACAATCGTTTGGTTGAATGGATGCAAGCTGCTGAAAGTGCCCTTGCTACAAGTGAACCGCGTCAATCTGATGTGTTGCGCTTGGAGACTGAACTTGCTGAAATGCGGCCCACATTGGACAGCGTTAATTTGGTTGGACCAAAATTGTGTCAAATCTCACCTGGCGAAGGGGCGTCCACTATCGAGACCATTGTGACACGAGATAACCGCCGATTTGATGCGATTGTGGAACAAATCCAACGAAAGGCTGAACGTTTACATTTGAGTAATCAACGCGCCAAGGAAGTGACCAATGACATTGATGAACTTCTTGAATGGTTCCGAGAAATGGATTCAAATTTGCGTGAGGCCGATCAACCTGCCATAGAGCCAAAATTAGTGCGTGCTCAATTGCAAGAACATCGTTCAGTTAACGACGACATATCCAGTCAAAAGGGACGTGTACGTGACGTTACCGCCGCCTCCAAGAAAGTATTGCGCGAATCGCCGCAAAGCGAAAACACCGCCACCTTGCGTGAAAAACTTGATGATCTTAAGGAAATTGTGGATACAGTCGTACAGTTATGCAGCGAACGTTTGGGTGTCCTCGAACAAGCATTGCCTCTCTCTGAGCACTTTGCTGACTCGCATGCCGGCCTAACCACCTGGTTGGATGATATGGAGCAACAAATATCACGCCTTAGTATGCCCGCATTGCGTCCTGATCAAATAACTCAACAACAGGATAAGAACGAACGTCTTTTGCAGTCAATTGTCGAGCACAAGCCGTTGCTTGATAAGCTGAACAAGACAGGAGAGGCCTTGGGAGCCTTGGTGGCGGATGATGATAGTGCCAGGATTAATGAAATTCTTGATTCCGATAATGCGCGCTATGCAGCCCTGCGCCTGGAGTTGCGTGAGCGCCAACAAGCCCTTGATAATGCACTCCAGGAGTCCAGCCAGTTCTCGGACAAATTAGAAGGCATGTTGAGAGCTTTGGCCAATACAGTAGATCAAGTTAACCAACTGGACCCATTGTCGGCTCTGCCCCAAAAGATTCGCGAGCAAATCGATGACAATGATGCGATCGCCGATGATTTGGATAAACGCACCGATGCATTCAGTGCTGTTCAACGTGCTGCTAGCGATGTTATCGCTAAGGCAGGCAATAAATCGGATCCTGCTGTGCGGGACATTAAGAGCAAATTGGAGAAACTGAACAACTTATGGAATGATGTCCAAAAGGCGACTAAGAAACGTGGTAGCTCCCTGGATGACATTCTCAATGTCGCCGAGCCATTCTGGAATCAGTTGCAAAGTGTAATGAAAACATTGAAGGATCTTGAGGAGACTCTGTCATCTCAGGAACCACCGGCTGCTCAACCACAAGAAATTCAGAAGCAGCAAGTAGCTTTGCAAGAAATTCGCCACGAAATCGATCAAACTAAACCCGAGGTGGAACAAGTGCGACGTCATGGCAGCAACCTGATGAATCTGTGCGGTGAGCCCGACAAGCCCGAAGTTAAGAAACACATCGAAGATTTGGACAATGCCTGGGACAACATCACTGCGTTGTACGCTAAACGCGAAGAGAATCTCATTGACGCCATGGAAAAGGCCATGGAGTTCCACGAAACATTACAAAACCTCTTGAAATTCTTAGCCAAGGCTGAGGACAAATTCGGCCACTTGGGACCGGTTGGTTCCGATATTGATGCTGTGAAGAAACAAATCGAACAGTTGAAATCCTTCAAGGATGAAGTGGATCCACACATGGTGGAAGTAGAAGCATTAAATAGGTAAGTTACTATTAGTAAGAATCATCCGTCAATGAAATAATCGAATTAATTCTACATTTGTCTCGATTCCTGATATTCAAAAACAATATTTTTGCAACACGCGTATATTGCGAATTGGCAGAGGTTTAGAAAGGCAAGGAATATCTTTAGAACTGGATTTATTGTGTTGATTCGTTACCTAAGTGGACATTTTTATTGCATGAAACGTTTTGCAAACCAAAAATGCTTAGTCCGATTTATGTTTTCGTTGATGTTAAAAGCTGCAACAGCTATTGACCAGGATGATTGTAGTCTCCATACTTTTCAATGCTATCCCAATTAACCCAAATACTTAGATTATTTGGTTCAATTGTCTTCCCATATCGTTGTGTAAAATGAACATTTGTTCAATAACAGGATCTAATCGCGGAATTCCATATCGAGAAGCCTTTGATCAAAAACTATTTATTTCTGAGAGAGAGAGGGAGGAATAATTTCGACTTTTCACCCCAAATAAGTGTTCGATAGTCAAGATCTCGATATAGAAAGCCATGATTCACCTCTTGAGCTTTTAAATTTGGCTTTAATCGATGTTCTGCATGTACTAAGTAGGCGTTAATTTTCGTGTTCTTTTTTTTTTTTTTTTGTTGGTTTTGTTTATCATGTTGTGTAACGTCGTGAGTATTAATAACTTGAATGGAATATTTACAGACAAGCTGTTGAATTAACGGAAAGAACTTCTCCTGAACAAGCTGCTTCGATTCGTGAACCCTTAACGGTGGTCAATCGACGATGGGAAGCTTTGTTGCGTGGTATGGTCGAACGTCAAAAGCAATTGGAACATGCATTGTTGCATTTGGGTCAATTCCAACATGCCCTAAACGAACTGTTGGTATGGATTAACAAAACAGACGGTACTTTGGATCAGTTGAAGCCTGTACGTATCCAAGCAGTGACTTGTGACTATTGCAACATTATTGACATTGTTTTTTTTTTTGAATTTTTTTTAGATTCCTGGCGATCCGCAGTTGCTTGAAGTGGAATTGGCGAAGTTAAAGGTGTTGGCTAATGATATTCAAGCACATCAAAACTCTGTTGATACTTTGAATGATGCAGGTCGTCAACTGATCGAATCTGAAAAGGGCTCAATTGAAGCTTCAACGACACAGGACAAATTGCGCAAATTAAACCAAGAATGGAAGATGCTGTTGCAAAAGGCTTCCGATAGACAGCATGAATTGGAGGAATCTTTGCGGGAGGCTCAAGGTTATATCGCAGAGGTTCAAGATATTCTGGGTTGGTTGGGAGATGTTGATGCTGTAATTGGAGCAAGTAAACCAGTTGGTGGTTTACCAGAGACTGCTACCGAGCAATTGGAACGTTTCATGGAAGTTTACAATGAACTGGAAGAGAATCGTCCCAAGGTTGAAACAATACAAGCGCAAGGTCAAGAGTACATAAAACGCCAGAATCAAATGAAGGTGTCATCCAGCAATTTGCAACATACATTGCGTACTCTGAAACAGCGATGGGATGCCGTAGTTTCCAGAGCTTCCGATAAGAAGATCAAATTGGAAATAGCCTTGAAGGAAGCCACAGAGTTCCACGACACTCTTCAAGCATTCGTCGAGTGGTTGAATCAAGCCGAAAAACAATTGGCCAATGCCCAGCCGGTTTCAAGAGTGCTGGAGAGCATTCAAGCCCAAATGGAAGATCACAAGATTCTCCAAAAGGATGTCAGTACGCATCGTGAGGCAATGCTTTTGTTGGATAAAAAGGGCACACACCTCAAATATTTCAGTCAGAAGCAGGATGTCATTTTGATCAAGAATCTTTTAGTATCGGTTCAACATCGATGGGAACGCATTGTCAGCAAGGCTGCCGAACGTACTCGTGCTCTCGATCACGGTTACAAAGAGGCTCGTGAGTTCAACGATGCTTGGAATAATATGATGCAATATTTGCAAGAAACTGAAGTAATCTTGGATCAAATAATCGAAGAGGCCACCTCATCGAAGGATCCGCAAAAGATTAAGAAATGTATTGCCCGACTCAAGGATACACATCGTCAATTGACGAGCAAACAATCGTTATATGACTCCACCATGCGCAATGGCAAAAATCTTATGGAGCGTGCTCCTAAAACCGACGAAGCCGTCCTGGGTAAAATGTTATGCGAACTTAAAGATCAATGGACGCGTGTTTTGTCGAAGAGCATCGAACGTCAACGTAAACTGGAAGAAGCTCTCTTACTGTCTGGCCAATTCTCTGACGCACTTGGAGAACTTTTGGAATGGCTCAAGAAGGCCAAACAACGTCTCAACGAAGATGGGCCCGTTCACGGAGATTTGGAGACCGTGCAAGGATTATGTGACCATCACAAACATATAGAACAAGACTTACAGAAACGTGCTGCTCAAATGCAAGGTGTTCTCAAGACTGGCCGAGATTTGGAACGTTCTGGTAATAATCCTGATGTCGGTCGTCAGTTGGATGAAATGCAGACAGTATGGGACGAAGTCAAGAGTGCCACAGCCAAACGAGGCGAACGATTGCAATATGCCCTTAAAGATGCCGAAAAATTGAATGGCAGCATTCAAGCCCTATTCGATTGGTTGGATCATGCTGAACATAAATTGCGCTACGCCAAAAATGCACCAGATGATGAGAAGGTATCACGTGAAATGATGGACATGCATATCGAATTCATGAATGATTTACGAATTCGTGAAAAGCAAAAACACGAAACTTTCGAATTTGCTGGGGATATTATTGGCAAAGCTTATCCCGATGCCATACCCATTATCAAAAATTGGTTAAGTATTATTGAAGAACGTTGGGAAGAAGTCAAACAATGGGCCATTAATCGTGAAGCTAAATTGGAACAACACCTGCAATCGCTTAAAGATTTGGACGAAACCATCGAAGAACTGTTAGCCTGGCTAAGTGGCTTAGAAGCCACCCTACTTAGTAAGTAACCCAAATTTGTAGAACATCTGCCATACGACTAAATCATTTTAAATTGTTTCACACAGATTTGGAACGCGAATCATTGCCCGACGAAATACCTGCATTGGAGAAATTAATCGAGGATCACAAAGAATTCATGGAGAACACTGCGAGACGTCAAACAGAAGTTGACCGTGCTTGTAAACCCAAACAGTTACCACCTGGTGCCCGTAAAACGCCCAGAACTGCCAAAACCCCTGTGTAAGTGCGGAACAATGCTCGAAATGGGGTACTTTCCCATTCCATTGAGTTATTGTTTTCTTATTTTTTGCTCAAATTTATTTTTGGTTTATCACTTTGTTTTCCCTATTTCTTTTCTTTTTATTTTACTTAATTTTATTTTGTTTATATTCCCCCTCCAAATCTTTTCACTTTTCAATCTAAAGTCGTGGCTCGAGTCATGATATACGTGAACAGTCACCCGATGGTACCTTAAGACGACAAAGGTTCGTTCTATGATTTCAACACAACACAAAACACACTCACAACGCTTAATTCAAATAATTGTCTCCATTACTACTTCAAGTTTTTTTGCCTACCATTAATAAACCATTAATTCATAACAGCATTCAGCATGAAAACATACGTCCGGAGAGTTCCTTCCCCCTCCAAAAAAAAAATCTACTAAATTATAACGACATTTTACCAGTCACAACAGCTGTGAACAAACTAATGACTTTCCATTTGTACTTGGTATATTTTCATAGATAGATAATTCTAAACCTTCATAATCGAGCAGTTTGATCAAATGTTAATGCATCAATTTAACAGTACCGTTCGTAGAGTAGTCTGACGAAATGTTTATCCATATTCCTTACATTCTCAAAAACCTAATTAAATAGCCAACGTCTAAAACATTAAACTATCCCATCTATTTGCTTAACTCATTTGCTTTCCCCCCGCCCCCAAATACATATATGTGTTTGCCAACTGATTCGTCTCAACATCATGAACATAATATTAATATTTCCACACTCTTTCCACAGCTTCAAAGGTTCTCGTGAACAAGGCCTCAATACCCGTAAATCAAGGTACGTTGCAGTATCCCAAAACTAACAGATTAACAATTAAATCTCGCATGTCTTTATTTAAAAAAAAAAAAAAAATCAGTAACGTTTTGAAAAGCGTGTTTTTTTGGCAACGTAATAATTTCGCTAGTTTATAGAGAAATAAAACACATTTCCCGCTAAGACTCAATTAATAAACCAAATTACATCAATTTTTTGAGACAAACAAAAACAAAAACTGTTGTCCTAGCCTAGAAGTACTGTATACAATATGGATACATATAGTGCCGCACAGAGCAGTTTTTTTGGCACTTTTGGCGATAAAAATTTCTAAATCTTTTGTATTTTATTTGTATGTGCTATATGTAGCTATCAGTAAACCTCGTAAAATAAAACAAATGTTTTAGACAAAAAATATCCGACTTCGAGATATTACTTCATTTTCGGTTATGAAGAGATTTGATCAGAAGGTTCTAAAGGCGCTAAGTCCAATATTTGAAATTTAAAAGTTTTATTTTACTGTGATTATTTTGATCGCTCTACAGTCCGCATTCAAAACCAATTTCGTAGAGTTTGATGTTTAGCTAACTTTATTTTCGCAACGTTACTGACAAAATTATTTTAAAATTGTAAATTAGAATGATTTTTATAATGTCTTGTATTTTTCGTTGCTTTATTTTATTTTATGTATGTATGTTTCCTATCTGATTTATTTTTGCTTATTTGTTTTTCGTCTTTCATTGTTTCTGTATGCTTTTGTTTGTCAACTGTTTTTCTATGCATTCATTTTTTGTACCACTCGACTGCAATTATGTTGTGAAACATACAATAGTCGCATAACACCAAATCGTGATACACCTGATAGAGATCGCTTGCCTCATTATGGTCCTCGCTTCTCACCCAGGTAAGTGCATGTCGCTAAGAATGTTTGTGTTTCCGTAGTTTAGTGTTTGATTTCTATCGTACATTTTCCAAGTAATCGTTTCTGGAATTATAGTGAATGTTTGTGCATTAAATTTGACATGTAATATCTGACCTTAAATTTATAATTTCTTCAGCTCTGTGGGTCCTGAACTGGAATTCCGTTCGCCTCGAGCCAAATTGTTATGGGACAAATGGCGTCATGTTTGGATGCTTTCATGGGAACGTCAACGTCGCCTTAATGATCATCTTGTTTATTTGAAGGATCTTGAACGTGTCCGCAACTTCAGTTGGGATGATTGGAGAAAGAGAGTAAGCTTTTTACAAATTCTTCATATCTTTCTATACAAATAACTGTATTAATATTGTAATTTAATCTAGTTCTTGAAACACATGAACCACAAGAAATCACGATTGACGGACTTGTTCCGTAAAATGGATAAAGACAACAATGGTCTTGTACCTAGAGGCGAATTCATCGATGGTATTTTGAATACGAGTAAGTTTTTAACACTTCGCATTCCTTTCGAAACACCTTTTAATGCTTCTTATATAATGGTGTTTATAGAATTCGATACTTCGCGCATGGAGATGGGTGCCGTTGCTGATCTGTTTGATCGCAATGGTGAGGGTTTGATTGACTGGCAAGAATTCATAGCAGCTCTTCGACCTGATTGGCAAGAACGTAAACCTCAAAATGATTCCGATAAAATACATGATGAAGTTAAACGATTGGTGATGCTTTGTACATGTCGCCAGAAATTCCGAGTTTTCCAAGTCGGAGAAGGCAAATACAGAGTAAGTATTACACGCATATGTATACACGTATATTCATGTGCCATTCAAATATCAATTTACGTTTTCTTTGTCTTGTTTTAGTTTGGTGATTCACAAAAATTGCGATTGGTACGAATTTTACGCAGCACAGTTATGGTACGCGTTGGTGGCGGCTGGGTCGCCTTAGATGAATTCCTTCAAAAGAATGATCCTTGTCGCGGTAAGTTGGACATTTCAGTTGTACACAATTTTTGCAAATTGATATCATTCTTAATGGTGATACACACATACTCACAGAAAATTATCATTTTCGATAATCATTGCTTCATTACTGAAAATAAATCAAAAACAATAATCATTCATCAAATAAACAATTCCATACATTGTAATTGTAGTGAATGTCGCCAAAATAATTATTTAGAGTTTTGCGAAACATTTTACTCTCGTATCACTTTAAATACGAATACATCAATTGTTCTCTTAATGTAAAATGGACTAGTTAATCCTCAATTATCGCTGGCAAAGAAACGATAAATTACTCCATTAGTTAACAATGATTGATTGTATTCAGCCACATTAAAGTACATACATAGTTCATATTATCACCACCATTCACCATCCACCATTATCATTCAATTTTAATATTGTCTTACGTCTTACTACATATACATACATACATATAATTAATGCAAAGTGCGGATATGGTCATTTAACAAAACATTTTTGAAAACAATTAAACAACAATGGAAATTCTATGATCTTAATAAATAATAAAACCTACTAAACTTTAAATACATTTGTTGTTGACTAACAGTTAATAATAATGGAATACATTTAATAAAAAGATACCTACACTTGCTTGGGTTATTCCAAATCCACAAGTTCGATCGAAAGAATAAAACATAAATCAGATTTAAATTCAAATCAAATTATAAACTGTATACCACCGTGGTCATGTTTCTGGGGAAAATGCTTTATTTGTTTGTCGTTGTTATGTTCAAAAAAGATATTTTTCATCAATTGTAGTTGATATCATTACTATTAACACAATCGAATGCATGCTCGCCCCTTTATGTTCATTTACATTTTCACCTATCTACATATATACATACATTTTATTTTATTATAACCGCCGCATTTTTAGTTTTGCTAAACAATAACACATCTAATGTTTTACTCATTCGCTTCCAATCCATATGCCTAATATATAAGTATACTCTCTATGTTTTGTATAAACCGATAATTTGTGGATAGAGTATTCCGTAAAACTATCCGAAATACTTTAATTACGAAAAAGCCCGATGAGATTATCTTTCGTCTACTTGAAAAATCGAATTAGTTTGAAATATCACACCTGTTAAACAAAAGGATAACAACTCAAAATTTCTATATATTTTGCAAAAAAAAATAATAACGGACTGTAAAATGTCTTTCGTCCAAAAAACCGTTATGACCCTCTATGTGTTTTCAGAATAACTTCTTTATGCCCAACTAAAGATGTAACATTTTAAGTTATCTCCAAGTGTTAAAGCAAAGCGGACCGTTTTATTAAGAGTGTGTTACACTCGAATGCAAGCTAAATGGAGAGAAATGATGGGTCAGCGGGAGCACACTTTACACAAAAACACTCGTTACTCGACTCGTTTCGTCGTTGGTTAGGCGACCTTCCTGTTGTTGTAGTACTGACCTGCCGTTGCATGTTTCTTCGTTTATAATATTTTTAGTTTTCATTTTGACGTTATATACGTTTATCTTCTTCTGTTAAACAGGTACAAACCAAAATAATTCCACAGTATATGGAAACAAAATTTCAGGAGAAGAGTAATAACTCAAAAAGTTCTACAAACACTGAACAAATAAAAATTAAAACAACAGTAATATTGTTTTTAGTGGTAGTTTCTTGCAATGACACATTGTTTGTTGTAATATATTATTAATTTAAACGGAAACAGTTTTTGGTCTATACTAAAAATTTTTATATTTTATGTGTTACCCTTTTGTGGAACAATTGCGATGTTTTAACAGTATCTAGTTTACTCCAAAAGTGATTTTTTCAGGATTATCTACTATAGGAGTGACCTGTGTTTTGTATAATACAACAGTAACTCATAGACTACCCAGCAAGTATTTTAGTAACTACTTCTGCGTTCCTTACCTTTTTACGGGGTACTTCTCTCGAATCAGTGAGCTGTGCACGGTACAATTTGTATGCTCAGTGACCAGGAACTACTGTTTAATGTCGGCTCCGAACGAAGTTGTATTTGGCTTTGAGATTACTCACTCACTCGTAAAGTCGTCAACATTTTCAAGGGAGAAACAGCCGATAAAAACTGTGTCATAGCTTCACATAATACCCATCATAACACGACTGGTCATACTACTCAGATGCCGACAAATGTGTTGTCTAATTACACTGATGCGAAGAAATTACTTTTCACAATTAACTAAACAAACTCAATGTACACTAACTTTCCTGCTACGGAAAATAACAGTGACATCTTTGAGACTTCAGTTGTATTGGCAAATGGTATACATGCATTCAGACTAATATTCATATCGGGTATTAATTAACAATTCGCAAAAACGAACCACTTTAGAGAGTATATTTTTATATTGAATTTCTGTATTTTGTAACACTGTCACAGTATGATTTGTTGTTGTCTCCTTATTCATAACATGGAATTAGATAAAAGTTGTATTGTAGTTTATTTTTTAAAACTAATTTCTTATCGATCTTTTTTTTATAATTTTATAATTTATTTGTTTTCTTTTTGGCTTCTTTTCTTTGTTTTTATTCTTGTGTTCAATATCGAAAACGAAACAAAAACTCTCAAACAAAACACCGCAATAACAATTAAATTCACTTCCGTTAAATACCTCTACCAATAATTTCTGCAATATTTGTTGTTGCATATGATTTTCTCAATACCACACACAAATGAATGCCTGATAACATTAAATTGTGTTAAAAATCTACCACTGTCGCAATGCAATGCTATGCTTTGTGTTAAAAAATTCCAAAAAAAAAAAATCGAACCTGAATATTACTGTTGTTGTTATCTGTTATACCCTTTTATGTGACATGGGGTTTTTGAAACAATGAAAATATGAAAATCGAAAATGTAAACGTACAAATAATCAGCTAAGGGACGTACAAATATTGAATTACGCGAACAATTTATATTGGCTGATGGTGTCTCGCAAAGCATGGCCGCCTTTACGCCTAGACGCTCTATATCAAATGCTCCTCCAAATGGTAACAGCGCCAATAACAGCAACACGCCGCCCTATATGAGTTCCCAAGGTCCCATTATTAAGGTAAATTGTTATGAATACGATTTCTCATTCATCGACTAAACACAAATTGAAATTCATTTGAACTAAAAAAAGAAAAAAATCATTTTTATTAACACCCCAACTCTCACCAAACCCCTGTTAGATATTTTTATACATTTGCTTTAATCCTATGAAATGTGTTGTTCCATGTGCGTTATATGTAAGGTAAGTGGTTAGAATGTTGTCTGTTTGAAGCACTTCTACACCCTCGAACTAAGCAAGCAAGCAGCTCAAATACGAACAATTTTGTTGTATGCATTTTTGTTTTTAATTGTTTGTGTTTTTTTTTCTCTTATACTCGTAATTTTAAAGCATGTTTCTAATTTGATCGTTTTGTAAAAATATCCTATGTTTCAATGCGGCTATATCATAAAAAGCTTAAACAAATAAATGGTTATCACGGTGAAAATTATATTTTTTGAAATGCACCTGAACAATGTATTTGCTATTAAGAAGATCACCTATTTCAAAATGTTTGTGTTTTCAATTCAAAACTCAACAACGTCCACACTACAAATGAAGAGAACAACCGTAAAAGTTCCGTTATGTTTTCAAAAAAAAACAGATTTGTTTTCTTAAATGATCATACGAGCGATTTTGTGAAATTTATACTTTTAATTTCTTACAAAAAAAAATCAAAACAAAACTTTCTTATAAAACTTATCGAAACAGCTGATGAACATTTGGCTGAGCTAATGCCAATATTTGAGCGTATACGTGCACAAGAACAAGTACCTTGCGCCTTCCCAATACATATGGGCGCCGGTGGCACCGTATTTGTACGTTGCAATAGTAGTCGTTCTGTACCATTAAGTCCACATGTAATGCATTGCCATCCTACAACACATTGGGTAAGTTTTTACTATTCCGGTTCCGAACACCACCTACTCTCTGTCGTCGGCGAACACAAAACTTAATTATTTAAATATTCAAATTTTATATACAAAATTCTCTAGTCATCGCAAGTAAAACGCGATTTCGTATAAAATGTATAATATGGGGTGCAACCACAATATTTTCATAAATTCATTATTTCTTCTACATTCTATTCTGAGATAAGACAACATACTAATACTTTCTATGGATATATGTAGGTACGTGAGCGTTCTGGTCGTTCAATACCCATGACCAAACAAACACGGTCATCGTTATCCGCCTCTACACCGGACTCTTTGAGCGATAACGAGGGTAGCCACGGCAATATCTCTGGTCGTTACACACCACGTAAAGTGACATATACCAACACACGCACCGGTTTAACACCAGGTGGCTCTCGCGCCGGCTCTAAGCCAAATTCGCGCCCATTGAGTAGACAAGGTTCTAAACCGCCATCACGACATGGTTCTACATTATCTTTAGATAGTACCGGTGAGTACATACATTTTTACGGTAAATCAACACAAGAAAAATAATATTAACATTGTGCTTTTGTTATGAACACAGATGAACACACTCCATCACGCATTCCACAACGCAAGCCGTCGGGAACTAGCACAGTCTCAGGAACAGGTACAACACCGAGACCCTCAAGGCTGTCGGTAACATCAACAACATCTCGAACAAATGGCACAACAACAATCACACGGAAAACAGCATCCGGTTCTGCCAGCCCTGCTCCCACTAGGTAAGTTGGACGTGACTGTAGACTATTTAAAAGAACAACTTGTACGAATTGCATATTGATCTATGCAATTTGATATCAATTCCATAAGTCGAAAACACTCAGTTTCCCTTTTCAAGACAAAAAAAGAACCGTATAGCCTTGCTCCTTTTGTTTTCTCATACATTAAATAATATTAATAACTAATTTATTTCCCTTTTTCTTTATTTTTTTTTTATTTCACATTTTAAACCGATCGACAAAATTTAAACGAATCAATCCATCATCAATTGGCATGTTACTTTTTGTTGACAAAAATGAAATTAATACATTTCTATTAAACGACTAAACAATCATCAAAATCCTGAATGAACCTTCCAATCACCCACACACATATAACTAAAACAAATCATGCGAAACTGCTACAAAACAAAAAACTACCACTAATTCAAATTAAAACATTAATACAAAAAAAAAAACACCAACCAAACCAAAGAAACGGAGGCATGAGTAGATCATCCAGTATACCAGCACTAACAGGCTTTGGCTATAAACCTAGGTAAACAACCAAAACAATCAGTTTTCCAAACAACTCAAAATCATCTGTTTCGTAGTAAAAATCATTTTATTTTCTGTGTCTTTATGTTGTTTTTAGTTACGTAATCACTTTTTTCAATCATTCGGTCAACACTCGTTTCATAATCTTTGTACACATACAAATCTCCACCATCCTCCTTCTCCTCCTCAACTTGTCATTTACACTATCGCTCTGCTATCTGAGAATTACTTTGTTGTTCTTTTAAGTACTTGTATTACCTATTTGAAACTTGTCGCCGAACTTAAGTAATTAATTATTGTTGTATTTTTATTTCACCTCTTTAAATTCGAAAACAATTTAAAGCTATCGTCCCTCAAGGATACCGGTTAAAGTATCGAACTCATTTGACAAATCATTAAGTGCTAATTCTTCACCGACCAATTCAACTTCGAATAGTCTCAATCCTAATAACAATTTGGGGTAAAAACAACAAAAACATAATACATACATGCCTATATGTATCAATAAAAGAAAAACTCTTATACGCACCCGTGAACTTGCACACATACATCTGCCAATGCACACGCAAATGTATGTGTGCAGCATTCATTTTTTATAAAATGTTTTCAGTACAAGTAATTATAATTAGAATTTTTATTTCTTGTTTTCTGTTTTACGCATTTTTGTATTTTGTCCAAACTTTGCTATTTGTTTCGTTCTAATGTTTTCTCTTTTTTCCTTCTTGTTTGCATTTTTCTGTTATGGTTATTTTTTAAGCCTTATTGTCCCAACTTTTGCCAGCAAGTGAATATCGTTCGGTTTTCGGCAATCGGTATAAAAAGGGGCTGGTCCAAATACAAGATTCTTTTAAACTGGAACTACGTATGACTTGATTGATATTCGCCTTAAGGGCCCGAACCGTTAATGTCTTGTTCGCATATCATCGGTTCTTCACGGTAAAAGTCTAACCAGATTTGACCAATCGAATTTTGACGACAAATTGTTCATTGTCATCGTGACAAAGAACACTTCAGTTGGTGGTCTGTGATATCCGATTGGTTTGATGTTACATAGCTAACACAACACAATGGTATCGGTCACGACCATAAAACTCTAAAGCCCAGGTTTCACGCCGTATCCTGAAATATTTGTCATTAACATTGAATGATGTTTTTTCCTTGAACACACATTTGTTAGTTTCAAATTTCCAAATGACAAAATATAAGCTTTGATACTCAGAAAGGGATGGGGCAGCAACGCAATCGTTTTCCATATTTTGTTGCATCGGATGTTGTCTGATGTGTATTAAAATGCGTTAAAAGGTTACTATGTAATAGCCATATTGTCCAAGGGATGTTTATAATATGAGCTGGTGTATTCTGGCGTTCCATGCCAAAAAAAAATATTTCCAAATTTAAGGATAAGCTTTTTTATTCTTCTTTTTTATTCTTCTTTTAAAGTATCGAACTCATTTAACAAATCTTTAAGTGCTAATCCTTTAACTTCATTGCTTGTACCTTTTTTCTAATTTCACTATAATTTTGAAATTAAAAAAATTTAAAAAAAAATGGTTTTGTCTTATTTTCACTAATCATTAATACAAGCCATATTTGAGATATTGTAAAAGTACCAGAATGTCAGAAAACTTAATGTTTCTCATTGTTCCTCCTTCATTAGTGTGCTAGCTATTCGGAAATAAAAAAATTAAGATTTTTTTTTTGTGTGCCAACAAAAACAATTATTTTTACCTAAACAACATGGGTCTCTCTGGCTCACATAATTATCTTTAATGTCGTACATTGAATAGTTTGTTCGGACGGCTCCTTTCAAAATTATAGTCAAAATACTATAGGTACATCCAACGGAAATTATAGTCAATGCTTTTGACAAAAAATATTTTTTTAGTTTCAAGATTTTTTTATTGCATTGTGTTTCTTTTCCACTAAATGTATTTAATATATTTACCTGGCGTCATAATACTTTTCGAGAGAACTTTTACAAGGCTTGCTCAAAGATCATACAGAGGGCAGACGTCTCAAGTTGTTTTTTTTTTGGCATATTCGATCGGCTACACACATGTCAGTAACTGTCATGACAGTATTTGAAAGGTTTTCAAATCAAATAATGTTTTTTTTTTTATACAAATACCTACATCATTTTTTAAAACAAATACTATTTAAGTAACCTCTTGGAAATGTTAGGACGTCTGCCATCTTTATGGTCTTTGGCTTTCTATGAATTAGATATTGTACGCAAAATTTCGTTATCGTCGGCGTGCTACAACGAAGTCGACTGATCATTATACTATTTTTTGTTTCTGCATTTTCTTCTGTTAAGTATAAGTGTGTATGGGTGTCTCAGAAAGAAGTGCATGGCTTTATCTCTTATTCTGTATTGCAATAAAAAAATGTAAAATCCAAAATATTGTTCATGTGCATAGCAACATTGCAACAGGAGTACAAGACGTTACTCTTGTCTACCTGTGGGACACATTTTATGCTATACAAACGTTGCACATGTAACTTTTTCGGGACACTCATCTGCATATTTGTTTATTTCTGTAATGCATGTTTTTTACGTTTAAATGTTTTCTTTCTTCTTTAATCCATATTTATTCGAGTATGTATATTAACTGTTTAACTATTCCCATTACCATAGGCGCAATGTGAGCGGCACATCGACTCCGTCTGGTATGCAAACACCAAGGAAGAGTTCTGCAGAACCCACATTTAGCTCAACAATGCGTAGCAGAACCTCACGGGGTACAACGCCAGTGGAGAAACGGGAACCATTTAGACTTTAAAATGTTATATATAATGAAAAGAAAAGAAAGCAACAGCAATTGCCACAACACAGCAAATCACCAGTAGCTGCGAGATCGGCTCTATCCCCATTAACCCAATAACATTTTTGAAAAACAAAAACAAAAAACGTACACACACATTAATTCTAATTGTACATTGTGAAAAATGTATTCAAAATCAATGATCCCATTGACGGAACCATTTTCGCCAGATGTTTGTCAGAAACATTAATGGTTTCTATATGGACTTTCTAGATAATTTAATAAAAAAAAAAAAAAAAACATAAATAGATAGACATATACACACACACACAACACAAAAAGACATAAACCTCAATGATTGATTTGTACTACAAAACCTATTGCTACTTTTTTTTACTATTTATACAAACATATACATATATTACTAACTTAATTATAACTAAAACCAACAAACAAACAAAAAACACAAACTCTGTACTATTTAATTTCGCAATCACTACTAAGTTGTATTTAATGGAATCTACATATTTACTTACTTTATGATTTGTGTTATTTTTCTGAAAAACTTATTTTTTGTACATAAAAAAACCCTATTATAGAACAACACTCCAAGTGCTTTAAGTCAAAACATTTGCAAATGAAAACCATAAAAACAAACAATTAAAAACCAAAAAAAAAACACATTCGAATTACAGCCATACTCGCTTCTGTGGATACTGTTGTGAGGCTATTTGAAATCGCCAGTTCAAATATACTCTGCTCGGTATCCATGCAAAGTGCAGATGCAAAGAAAAAGAAAAAAATTAAGAAATTCTCCAAATATGTATGAATAGAATATATAAATGTTTTTGTTTAAATTTCTGTTAAGATACGAATTAAACTTATTTAATAATATTATCATTAATTAATAATTTAAAGCAAAAATCATTTACTAAAAGTCATTATTGTAAGTTTAATATTATTAATACCGTTTAAGTAATAACTACCTTTTTGTTTTTTATATGTAATAATATATTTAAAATAAATATTGTACATTACTAATACTAAATTATTATGTTGTCGTCGATTAAAAAATTATTAATTGATTTTTTAATTCTTTTTTTTTATAAATCACAAAATTTGAAATAAAAAAGTAATAACCAAAAATTTTCACTTTTGTTTTTTTTTCTCACCACAAGGGTGATGACACAAGTGATTTTAGTCGCTGTCCTAATTTAATCGTGACCTCCACAAATTCCAATCAGTCACCTATGTTATCACAATCAAGCGATTGGCATAACACATTTGTTTTTCAAATCGCAGACACATTTATTGGGTCATGGACATTTTTTGTTTTTCGGGACATTTCAAGCGCAAAAAAATATAGCGAAATAGAATATGTGAGTGAAACGCGTTCGGTTTCAATTTGCGTACAAAAAGGAGTTTCAAAAAATCCAGATAAAAGTGGCTATATGTCTATATGTCTATTTGCTTAGGGAAAAACATTTTTGGAAAATGTAGGAATGGACCACTAGAGAAAACACCACGAACGTCGCAAAAAAAAGAGTGACACGTACATAACACACAGTACCGTGGAAAACCGAGCAAATATTTAGAATTTCAAAGCTGCGTAAAAATTTTAATACGCAACCAAATTCATTGAAATTTTAGGCTTTTTTACGTTACAAAATTCTAAATATATTGCAAAAGGAGATAACAAAACATTGTACGTCGGCAGTCAGGCAGCATTGAAGGCTGTAACAATCCATCAGGTTATTTCTAAGGGACTACAACGTTGGCTTAAGCTGTATGCCAGGGCACTGTGACATTGAAGGGAATGAAATCGCGGATAAACTGGCTCGAACGGGCTCAGCTATTCATATTGAGGAAGCGGATAGATCGGTTAATCCGCCAATCAGATAGTTTTTCAAAAGGCATATCCCAAAAATATCACTTGGTAACTGGGAAGTCTCAGAATAGCAATTGGAGTTATGACAGGCCACTGCTCAATGAGAAAGAGGACCAGCAGATGAGATAACCAATAACCAGACTTCTGCAGGATGTGCGAGGATGAGGACGAATTGGAGACAGTGAAACACGTTATTTGTCATTGTCCAAGTTTGCAAAGAGATAGATTTTTGGCTGAACTAGGGGACATGAAAAAATATGCAAAACAAGTTTGCAAAAAATATGTTTATGCAGCCTGCAAACCCTGATGCCCTTCCATTATATTTGGTCATTTATTAATCAAGAAGTACGATATCGAGTACGTTACTTAAGGAGAAGGTGTTTTTGAACTTGTCCAGCTCACGAACGCAGCTAGAGCGAAAGTACAAGTTGACAACACTATGTTGTGTTAGACGTGATAAAAAAACCTCTTGATTGAAAATTTAAAAAGTAATAATATGTGGTGAAAAAAAGTAACAAATTGTTTTCAAATAAGTCTGTAACACCTCCATCTTGCCTAGAAATATTAAGTTTTTTTGAAGCTGTTGTTGCGGCTTTACCTGTTTTTTGTTATAAAACTGTCATAAAAACTGTTTTTTGCCGGTCATTTTTCTGTCATTTTATTGTAATAAATTTAACAAAAAATAAACTAAATGGCATATCCTTGTGGAGTATGTAATTTGGAGACAACCGGGACTAGATGTTTGCTATGCAGATCTTGTGATATCTGGTACTATGCTGAATGTGAAAATGTGTCCAAGGTTTTGTTTTCCACATTGGATAAAAATCGTAACCTTGCTTATACCTGTGCTGGTTGCGTGGAAAATCCCCCTGACAATTCCGATGGCGCCTTTAAGGGAGAAATGCGAAAAGAATTTTCTTTTCCTAAAGATTCGCTGCGTGCCCATGCAGTTGATATGAAAATGGAATGGATTAAAAGTCTGTGTACGCATTTGAAGGTGGAAATTTTTCCTGCTGATGTTTTGAATGCATTGTATATTAAAAAACGACATGCAATACTTGTAAAATTTGGTCAAATTGCTAAAAGAGATAAGTTGATGTCTGCATATTTCAAATGCAAATCGCTTAAAGTTTCCGATGTTGTTGGTGGTACAAATGATAGCAGAGTTTTTTTGAATGACAACTATTCAACACTTGATAAGAAGATTTATAATTACAGTATTATTAACCGTGAAATCCTTATATCTAAAATAACTATGCTAAATAATGAAGTTAAAACGGTTAATATTCAGGAAATTATTGACCTATTTAATTTAAATTTGTAACATTACCTTTTTGGATGAATTTAATGACGGTTGTGATTACTCGATAGTTATTTTCATATATTTTTCTTCCTTGTAAATTAAATTTTTCATATCACTTTTTTCACTTGTGATATATCTATACAATATTAACTATAAATTCTAAATCAAGTAGGAAATTTTTGATTAATGAAATTATTTTTTATATTGAAAACAATGTTTTGTAAGTTATACATTTTTTTACTATTATTTGGCTCCCCCAAAAATATGAATATTGCTTAAAATATGATGACCCATAATTACAATCTTGGTCCTATAGCTAGAGATAAATGTCTGCTAAAAAATTGTCTTTCATCACTTTCTGAAAATTTGAATATTGGTCACATTAATGTCCAAAGTTTGTATCCTTCTAATTCCAATGCGAAACTTGAGGAATTTAAAAATAGTTTTTTTGACTCTGGTCTGGATGTAATTGGAATACCGGGAACGTGGTTTAAGTCAGACATATTTTTTCAATCCTTGGTTCTTCCTGGTTACAGTCTGATTAGAAAGGCCCGTCCTGGTGATTCTAATCAAGGTAAAAATGGCCGTCCGAAAAGAGCTGGTGGAGTTTGTTTATATATTTCTAATCACTTGCGATATAAAGTCGTTTTTCGAGGCAAACAGTATGGTGTTTGTGAATCATTATTTGTTGAAATTTTTGGTAATGGAACTTCTATGATTGTTGGGGTGGTTTATTTACCTAGTGGCTGTGTAGATACTTTTGAGAGTCTACATGGAGATCTATTTGATCGTTTTTCTAATTATAACCTATTTGATCCAGTTAAATCCAACTATTTTAGATCTCTAGTTTCAAGATGTGGACACAACAGCTTGCCTACGCATCTGCATTTGCCCAATATTACTACGTCGTTAGTAGATTATTTTCTTTTCAGCCAGCCTTGTCGGGTGGCTTATAAAGACCAACTGCAATTACCCTTTTTCTCGTCTCATCACAGTTTTATTTTTGTTTCTACAAAATTTTCCTTGCAGTTGCACCATATTTGGATTGAATACAAAGATTACAATCGAATAAACTTTGATGATTTTTTGAGACTTTCAATCGTTTTCAGATATCTCCCATGTTTTATACCAATGATGTTGATATGCAATTGTCTATAGTTAATGATATAGTTGATAGTCTCCATATTTGTGTGCCTACAATCAGAACTAGATCTGACTCAAATGACTATAAATGGATGAGCTCGAGGAAGCTCGAAGAGAGAGAGAGTGATCTTGCTTATGGTGCATACCTTAGAAACCGCACAGATGAATCTTGGAGGGCTTACTGTAGACTAAGAAATAAAACGAAATCTATAATTAGAAAAATTCGTCAAGAATATGGAAGAAAGATATTTGCAGGGTCCAACAATTCTCAGATGTGGAGTACAATACGTAACCTAGGGTGTATTGGTCGTGAGAACCCTGAACTCAATGAAGCTGATGTAGAATCAATAGCTACAACATTTTTAAATAATCTGAGAAATGATCTTTTTCTCGCCCTAAACTCTATTAAGTCTAATGCTACTGGCTATGACAATATTCCCATTAAATTCACAAAGATAATTTTTCCTTTTATTTCTCCGCTGCTTCTTCATTTAATAAACTCAATTTTTACTATTTCGAAATTTCCTGCTGCGTGGAAACTAGGCCGTGTTATTCCAATTTCGAAAAATGGGCGTTTTTACAACAACAATTTAAGACCGATTACCTGCAATGTCCAAAATTCTTGAGAACTTAATGAAAGTACAAATATTATCACACTGTGATCGGTTTTCACTTATCCATCCAAACCAATATGCTTTTCGTAAAAACCACAACACGACTTCATTACTTCTCTCTCTTACTGATTCTATCAGGCAACATCTAAATAAACATGAAAATTGTACTGTAGTTTCTTTATACCTTACAAAGGCTTTTGACCGAATTAATCACTTTGTTCTTATAAAAAATTGCAGGATAAGTTCAATTTTTCAAAATCGGACAAAATGCGTTTCTTTCAATGGAACCAATTCTAGTGTTGGTGCTGTTACTTCGGGGGTGCCTCGGGGGTCTGTATTAGGCCCTGTACTTTTTTTGACCTACGTGTATTAAGTTAATGAAGAATAATATTTGTCAGCCGTATTTATTTGCTGATGACATATTATTATTATACGCAGCTGATTCTGGGCAAATTGTCAACTTAAAAACATGTATAAACAACCATCTTGATTCCATAGGAAATTGGATGTATTTAAATTGTCTTGAGATCAACTCTAATAAAACAAGAGCTATTAATTTCCATTTACCTAACCGCAACATTTTAAATCCGAGAATTATTGTAAATGGACAAATAATTAACTTCGTTGATTCTCTTAAATGCCTTGGTCTGATTCTTGATTCTAGTCTTAATTTTAATATCAGTTCTGGTTTAAGGTTTGTCTTGTGTTAAGAAGGTTATACTCTTTAAAGGCATACACACCATGGCATGTTCGTATTCACCCACTCTTTGTTAATGTCTCAACCAAATTATGGCATTGAAGATTTTTCTGGAACTTGGTCCTACAACTTAGATACAATTGAAAGGATTGTAAGAAAGATTGTTCGTTATGTTTTCAATGTGAGAACATAAATTCATAAATTTAACACGTAATATCCAGATTGATATCCCTTTGGTTCATCCTGCTGTTTTTGAACATTCGTTTTTAGTAAGAGTATGTCGTATTTGGAACCATTTACCGAACATACTGTTTCCGTTTTCTATTTTTACATACAAAAAGAAACTCGTTGATTACTTTAATGGTATTTTGCCATGATACTTAATTCCTTACAAATACCTAACCATTTTTTTATATTTGGTCTTTTGCTATAGGCACCTTCATTCTTGATATTTTTCAATATTCATATGGCTGGGGAGCCATTTAAATTTGTATATAAATATATATTTTTTTTTAATTTAACTTAAATATTGTACTATTACTTTACATAGAGAATAATCTTACAATACACGTATAATTGGCCTTATAGGCTTTCTTTGTATTGATGTTGAATAAATAAATAAACAAAAATAAATAAATAAATCGCTCATTTCATATATTTTGGTATTAATTTGTTTTGATTGTTTCTCTATGAATGATCTCTGTTTGCAAACATACAATTAATGCACTGAAGTGGGAGGCCGTGGGGTGGTGATAATTCCTTGGTAACGAAATTTTAACTTACATTTAATACATTGTAAAATAGCCCCTCCGGCCCTATTAGGTTGTCCTTGAGTTTAACTATCGTACAAATTTAAAATAGTTTTACAAACTGTTCTAACGAAAAATGTGTGAAAATTGTTTTAGCATTTTCATACAATTTACTTGACAACGTGTTTTATGAATACGGGGGTGAAAGTTTGTAAAAAAAAATTGAAAATGGATTTAAACAAAAATTAATTATCTGTTGTTGAATAAATAAATTACTACCAGTTTCACAAACAAACAAAATCCCGACTGGGCAAGAGGCCAAATCTAAAGTAAAACGTGTAATTTGTGCTGCATTGAAATAATTAATTTTTTTACTAACTGGTCTTTCGGCATTTGAAATAAAGGGTTTTCCAACAAGAGGTGTTATTTTGAATCACCCGGTATTTCGGTTGCTGTCACATTTGAAGCTTTTATTCCTTGACATTAGACAGGTAGAAACTACGCCATTACTACAAATGGCACGATACAACAACGCATTGAAATTATTAAAATTCACTACAAAAATGGTGAAAATGTTGTAGTCACAGTTCGCAAAACTAAAGCATTTTTGGGTCGTCGTGAAGCACCTTGTCGGACCGCAATACAGAAATTGGTGGAAAAATTCGAGGTGTTGGGACAAGTTAATAAAACCCGTACACGTCGCTCAAGAACAACTGAGAATATTGCTGCTTTAGCCCAAAATGTTGAAGAAAACCTAAGTTTGTCCATTCCGTCGTTCTTTGGAATTGGGCATTCCACAAACGTCATTACACTGTATTTTGCATAAAGACTTGGGTCTTAAAGCTTATAAAGTTCAGTTAACACAAGAACTCAAGCCGGCCGATCATCAACAACGTCGTCTATTTGCTGATTGTGTGCTTGAAATGCATGAAAATGATCCGGAATTCCATCGACAAATCATCTTGACTGATGAGGCCCATTTCCACCTCCGTGGCTACGTCAACAAGCAAAATTGTCGCATATGAGACTCGGAGAACCCAAGAGTTATTGTTGAGAAGCCTATCCATCCTCAACGTGTGACTGTTTTGTGCGGTTTATGGTCCAGCGGGGTAATTGGACCTTACTTTTTCGAAAATGAGGTTTAATATTTTATGGTCTGAGTTGGATGATATTGATCTGAACAATGTTTACTTTCAACAAGACGGCGCTACGTGCCACACAAGCAACCAAACCATTGCTCTTTTACGGAAAAATTTTCCGCACCGTGTTATCTCTCAAAGAGGTGATCACAATTTCTTTTTTTTTTTAATGACTTACAGGGATACCCCCTATAAATGCAATGCACTGTGTTAGCGATAGGAAGGAAGGGTATTGGAGGAGGAGTACCCGCATCCCCCGTCGTTCAACCATCTAATAACCCTTATATAACTAAAATTGTTTTCAACACCTGTCTTCGAAATGTCCCCTAGTTCAGCAAAAAATCTATACCCTAGACATTTTTGTCTATGGCGTTGCAAACTTGGACAGTGACAAAGGATCTGTTCTATTGTCTCCAATTCGTCCCCCTCGCACATCCTGCAGAAGTCTGGAGATCTACGGTCCCCATGTGATTCTGGTTAGGATATGATCCTTCTGTTTTTTGAAAAAGTGTCTGATTGGAGGTTTAACCGATCTATCCGCTTATTCAATATGCAAAGCTGAGCCCATTCGAGCCAGCTCATCCGCGATTTCGTTCCCTTCAATGTCGCAGTGCCCTGGCACCCAGCATATGCCTACGTTGTAGTCCCTTAGAAGTAGACTTAACACCTGCCTACATTCGTTAACTACCCTAGACGAAACTTGATGGCTTGTTATGGCCCTCAGTGCTACCTGACTGTCAACGTAGAAAGTAATGTTGTCTCCTTTCGGTATTATGCTACCGGAAATTTCCTCCGCAGCTCGCAATACCGCTAAAATTTCTACTTGGAAGACACTACATTCATCCGGTAGTCTGAATGATTTCCTAATGCCCGCCTTTTCTATGTAGACACCAGCTCCCGTGCATATGTCCATTTTGGACCCGTCGGTGAAGACCGCCCATTCCTCGTGCAAGTTGCGGACTCCTACCCATGAATCCCTTTCAGGGATTTCTAGCCCGGGCAGTGTCTGCCTTCCTCTTAGCTCGAATTCTCTGAAAATGGTATTCACCGCTAGCTTCCTCGAATTCCCTGAACCAAGGCTAGAATTGATAATGCTGCTGCCCAGAATGTTATCTATCCAGCTTATCAGGAAGTTTGGTACAAAGAGTTCCTCTAAAGATTCCTTAATAGCTTTTCTTTCGATATTGTTGAAAGCTGCGAGCGTGTATTCCTTGCTAGCTATGTTTCTTTCTATACAACCCACAACTTCATGAAGTGCACTCTCAACAGATTTACCCTTGAGCATTATGAAGCGCGTATCAATTGTGTTCCTAATATGCAAATCTAGCAGTCGTTCCAGTGTTTTCAATAGAAAAGACGATAGGTCTGAAATCCTTAGGAGTTACGTGGCTAGCCTTGCCGGCCTTCGGTATGAAAACCACCCTAACTTCTCTCCACATTTTTGGTACATACCCGATCAGTAGGCACTCACTATAGATATCAATTAAAATTTATAGCACTACTTTTGGACAGTGCTGCAGCAATGCAGGGAAGATGCCATCTGGCCCTGCTGATTTGTACGGTTTGAAGGTACGAATTGCCCATGCTACTCTGTCCTCTGAAACTATATCTCTGATTATATGCTTGTCTAGCTGCGTGGTGAATACCAAGATGCTGGTCCGGTCCGTGACCTCATCCCCTTTATCACTACACCCTGGAAAGTGAGTTTCCATAAGTAAAGAGAGTGTCTCAGAGCTGGACTCTGTCCATGTACCATCCGGTTTCTGAATATATCCAGGTACCTTAGGGTCTTTGGATAAAATTCGCCTAAATCTGGATGTTTCATTAACAGAATCGATGGCCTCTACAAACGTAGTCCATGAGGTCCGTTTAGCCCTTTTGAGCTCTCTCTTATAGTTATTGAAGCTTACATTGTATTTCTCCCAGTCATCTGAGTTTTTGGTCTGATGTGCCCTGTTGTATAACCTCCTAGTGGTTTTTCTCAGATCTCTAAGATCAGTATTCCACCAATTTGGTTGTTTTCTTTTACCAGGGAATATTGTTGGACACGCCCTATGCTTGAAGTAAGCTCTTCAACTTGTGTTTCTAGTTGTTTGTCCACTTCTAGGAATATATCTCTTCCCACAGATGTGTTCGCCAACCTGGACTCTAAGTTCGAACCAAATTCATCCCAATTAGTTCGTCTCGGATTTTTGTATGGATCCCTCGCAGTACTAGTGAAGTTTAGATTGAAGATGATCCTTTTATGGTCTGAAAAGGAACAGACCGGGGACACCCTCCACTTTTCCACTATATGGCTCTTGCTGTTAGTCAGTGTCAGATCTATGATAGTTCCCTAGTCTGAAACGTCGGCGTATTGCCCCTGTTGCAGATTGTGAGATCGTTGTATATTATAAAATCAAATATGGAAATATCCATATCCACGACCTTGCTTTCAACAAGGTGGTAATTGATAAGTGCGAATTGTTACAGCAACTGAGCAACTTTCAATTTTTGAAAATTTGCCGTTGAACATTAACATTTCAAGGATTTTGCGAGAAATCTATGCAACAAATGTATAATACCTTGGCAACCATGGCATTACTGGGAAATGTTGAAACGGTGTGTTGAGAAACTCAACACATACCTTCATCCATGGGCAATGGTGAGAAACCAAAAACGATAACTGTGTTATCGTTAGTGTCAGATATTCTTGTGTGGTGATCGGTGATCTTCATTGTTTTTTTTTTATTTATTTTTTTGATTATCCTATGTTTTTAGTTCCATTTATCGTAAATAATTGTCAATAAATTCCATTTGTATTTTATTTATTTTGTATTTAATTTGGAGTGGAAGTAAATTTTATTATGAGCCGTGATGAAAATTTGTGCTGGTATCATGGAAAACTTTCTCGAGAAGACGCTGAAGAGCTCATCAGAAGCAGTAAGTGGAGGAGTAATTTTATGTAATGTAGTGATTATCATATCTTTATTTAGATACAGAGGACGGCACATTTCTGGTACGAGAAAGCAACACAGCATCAGGAGACTTTGTGCTAACTTTGCTTCATGAGGGCGAGGTTTGCCACTATCAAATACGACGTCATGGGGAAGACGCATTTTTCTCAATTGAAGATAAAGTAAAAATATTGCATGGCTTGGATACGTTGGTGGAATTTTACCAGCAGGGTGCAAATGGCTTGGTGACGAAACTAACAAAGCACATAAGAAAGGATCCGCCGCCCAATGATGCTCGAAGTCATGGAATAACTAATCTTCTGCACCGAGCTGTGACGAATAATAATCATATGGTTGTATCTGAACTCCTTAAATGCGGATATCGTAATGTCGATGCTAAAAATCAAAATGGTCAGACGGCTATGCATTTGGCAGCGTTACATAGTGACGAGGCAATGCTGAAATTATTACTCAACGTTGACGTTAACGTCAATTGCATGGATACAGACAATTACATGCCTTTGCACGTAGGGAATATCGACCTATAGTAATATGCACTCGAGAACACGCATGTACAATGTTTGTATTTTGTCTTTTTCAGTATGCTTGCCGCCATCAACCTCGTAACTTCATACGAACATTAATCTCGAGTCAAGCCAATGTACAGGGACGTAATATAAGGAATGGATATGTACCCTTACACGAAGCTGCGAAACACGGAAATTTAAATGCTGTCAAGGAACTGTTAGCCGTTTATGTGCCTCTGTTGCCCCGAACATCAATGGGCGAATTTCCCATTGACTTGGCTAAAGAGGCCAATCAGGAGGAGGTGGTTGATTTTTTGGAGGCATACAAATTAAGACCTGCCAATACATTTAAATCGCAATGGTATCATGGAACACTAAATCGTGAAGAAGCTGTCGAAGTGTTGAAGGCTTACGCTGATAATCTGCGTAAAAAACAATCTATCGAAACAACACAATCGTCAGCAACCACCCCAGTCGATGAAGCGAAATCTTCTGATACATTTGATACATCTGGATGTTTTCTTGTTCGGTTTTCGGAAAGGAAAACTGCAGGATCCGGTTATGTACTCACATTATTGTTTGACAATGTTGCCAAAAACTTCATAATTTCACAATCGGTAAGTTTTTCCATTAACAAATAGGTCAGAATAAATAGGCTCTTTCGAACAGAACGGAATAGATAGAATATTTTAAATAACTTGCACAAATATATTTTTAATAACTTGTACAAAGATATTTCAAAGTATACAGTTAAAAACGGCATTAAATTCTTTCGTCTTGAATTTCCGCAGTACAATTGTTGACATAACTACAACTCTGCCCCAAAACAATGTCTATGTTAACACCTAGTGTACTATATTCATTCTAATAGTTCATAAACATTTTATTATATCAAAATTGAGCGTTGCTTAAGCGGTGTCACCTAACCAATATTAAAATACATCTAACCTAATCAATGCATGAACGGTACCATGGATTATTGTCCATTGCTATTATGAACATTTTTGATTATTATTTTGAGTACGTTAACATTTTATGACGAAGAATCCGTTAGATTAGCCAAAAAAGAAAGCTTTATAAATCGTCATAGTAGATAGGAAAACAATTTCAGTTTTTTCATTTTACATGTTATCTTTCAAATATAATAAAATACCTCTTTCAGTCTAATTAGATACAATGTGCTTTTATGTTTAACTCGACATGAAAACATTTGGCCCAATTTGAAAACATTGGGTCCATAAAATGCCTTTGAATTATCACACCTGTAATTGGAGTTACCGTAACTCCTTCTTGATGTTTAATTAGTGAACAGACGAAAACACGGATAATTGAGGGACATCAGGTTAATAGATGTATAAAATCAACAGCATGCCGGTCAAAAGATGTACTGTTCAGACGATGTTTAACTATCATATGGGTTTAAAAGACACTATTTTGACCAATGACTCCCTAATAAATCTCTTTCCCCAGATGCGTCCGAATCAATGATTCTTATTGGCCAGCGGTAATGTGATAGGTATGTACGAGTTCACTTCATAAATACTCGTGGACAGACTTTCTAATAATGACTGTTCGGATGCTGCTTTAAATTGTATATCCGGATTACGGATCATTGAGAACTTCACAACAGCACAAAAACTGATTTTAAACTAGTTCACCTTTTGATCCTTATGTGAATAGTCTTAGACTGTTTAAAAAGTGACGTTATAACTCAGTTTTATGCTGTGCATACTTGTATCAAAACTAATTTCTCATCCTTACATTGTCAAATGGCCAGTTGACCGGACGACGCACTATAGAGAAAATTCGTTCTTCGGCCGGACTGTTCGTATGTAGAATAATATTCCTGCAAATGTTGTTCCTGTCTTCTATGACATTATCAAGTCAAAATAAGATTTTTTATCACCACCGTTTTTATATTTTCTCTTTATCGTAGTATAAATTTGTATTCATCGACGATGGCCCATTCTTGCTTTCAACTACAATTTGCTGATTGTTAATTAAAATGTTATAACAATTGTTAACGCAACTTTAAGCTGTGAATGCTTGTATCAAAATTCAGTTTGTTATAAGCTATTTCAATTGAATATTTTTAGTTGGAAAACAGCGCAATTGGCAAATACTTTTAACGCCATGATTTTTATTATTTCTCTTTATTGTAGTCTAAATTTTTATACATCGATGATGGCCCATTCTTGCCTTCATTAGAACACTTAGTAGACCACTTTATGCGCTTTGCCGATGGTTTGCCCGTGAATCTGAAATATCCCGTAATACCTAAGCCGAAGCCACCATTACCTTTATGTTCAACTATGCCACGAACACCTAGGAAATCATCAGATGCCATACAAGTGTCACAGCGCTATGCACCAACTGGGGACAACCCGCCACTTCAGATGCCTCCAAAACATACACAAACCCTTTCCACAGTTCATCACAACAATAATGTGAAAAAGAAAGCGAAAGAGCATGCGTCCGTATTTAGAACACTCGGGCTAAGAAGTCCCAAGAAATCGGGTATTCTGGAGAGTATGAGTACTTTACGCAAAAATAAGGTCGAACAAAAGGCCAATTCATACGACGACGATAAGTCAAACATTTGCTCTAATGACGAAGAATTGAAACAAGCCGAAGCCTTGCTGAAGAATCTATCTTTTTCGACAGAGTTCTCTAGTCTAAATACAGGTCCATGTAATATAAATAACGACCAAGATGAGTTATATAACGTGCCAAAAAATAATGCAGCTATCAGTAATGAGTCCCAACAAGCCGTGTTGAATTCAAATTTAGCACTTGAATGTAAGACTAAAGAAGAAGTTGAATATTTTACAAAAAGTGATATTATTATTGAACGTGAACGAAACAACGATGTTCCATGCGAAAGGTAATTTTGTCATTATGAAGCATGGATAGTTCCATTAATTTCATATTATTTTTTAATCACATCCTTTTAGTGTCTCGTTACCCACACCTAATGACAATGGTTACATACCCACAGTTGACATACGTGTGTTTTCGGAACCGAGAATTCATGATGATAATTATGTCTCTAAAGAAGTTCTAGAAGCATCTGCAGCCGAATTAAGGGAATTTTCAAATAATCCTGAACGGTTAGACTCATTAATATCCACAACATCAAATGAAATTGAAATGCTGCGTTATTTGAATCGTCAAAGCAGTACACTTTCGACGACGACGCAGTCATCAGAAGCTGCAGCAGCGAGCTCAAAACTAAGTTATTTGATACCCCGTAATTGCCTTACACTTGAATCCATAGTTGGAGAAGGCGAGTTCGGATCTGTTTATAGAGGATTTCTAACTCAACCCCACAATGAAATTGGTGATGGCTTCAGACGTAATGAAGTGGCCATCAAAACATTACGGGATGAGCACTGTCGTACAAATAAGAAAGAGTTTCTACGAGAGGCGTCCGTAATGATACGCCTCAAACATCACTGTATTGTGCAGTTGATTGGTATATCAAAGGGCAACACGTTAATGATGGTTCAAGAGCTAGTTCCATTGGGATCGATGTTGCATTTTATACTGGATCATAAAGACAAAACCAATCCAAATCATGAATTGAAATTATGGGCTTCCCAAATTGCTTGCGGTATGTTGTAAAAATTAATTTATTTTCTTTTTTAAAAAGTCAACTCCATCTTACAGGCATGGAATATTTGGAATGCCATCATTTTGTTCACCGTGATCTGGCAGCACGCAATATTCTGCTGGCTTCTCGCAATCAAGCTAAAATAAGTGACTTCGGTTTGTCCCGTGCCTTGGGAAGTGATAACGACTGTTACCAAGCAAGTCAAGGTGGCAAATGGCCTATTAAATGGTAAAATTACGCAAATGCCAACGTGACTATCACGCTAAAAATGTGTCTTTCTCTCAGGTATGCTCCTGAAAGTTTCAACAATGGTATATTTTCACATGCCAGTGACGTCTGGTCGTTTGGTATAACTCTTTGGGAAATGTTTTCCTTAGGAGAACCTCCCTATGGTGATATACGCGGCATGGAAGCAATTCAACTAATTGAAACTGGGCAACGCTTGCCTCAGCCGCCTCTGTGTCCAGTACACATTTATGAAATTATGTTAAATTGTTGGAATTATAAAGCCAAGGATCGACCCACGTTCCGTTATTTGACGAATTTCTTTGCCCGTGATCCAGATTATCAAAATATAGTTGAGTTAATCAAAACTGAACATATAAGTTAAATGATCAGTTAATGAATTTATATTAAAATGAAAGTGCAATTATCATCAACGTACACTTTATGTGCAGTTGAATCTTTTGTTTGAATTATGTGTTGTATTTTTAGTGATTGTTTAATGTTTCTCATTATGTCAAAACGAAACGTATTTCCTAGTGAAAATAATATGATATTCTTATCGCTAAGTATTAACAAAAAATATTCCATGCCTTATTATATACATTGTATGTGTATGTCTATCAAATGTTGCCGTGCTTTTGTGTCATTGGTATCTATTAAGTTTAATTTAGTTTTAAGTCAAATAAAGAAAACACACAAGTCTGTTAATGAAAAAGTCTGGTATAAAATATGTTTGGCGATTATCAGCACCGATTTTGGCGACTGAGTCAGAAAAAAATCTGACAACGGTGTGTATACCCACTGGCCGGGACATTGTTTAATGTCCAGATCCGTATACCTTGTCTGCAATCTAAGCATACACAAAGCTTGAAGCCGTTTTAAACATTTCTATTTTGCAAAAAAAAAAATTATCAATAATCTCGAACAGAAACAAAAAAACCGTATAAAGATCCAAAAAAAACTAAAAAGGAACATGAACAAAGTCTGTGGATTTCACAAGCAAATGCGTAGGTCTTAAACTTAAATTTATCAGGAGAGGCAAAATACACTATTTTGAAGCAGTTGAAAAAATTTTAATTTTTTTTTAATGAACATCTAGAACACGACTATACGTCTATATATATATGATTTTTGGATTAAAGATTTTGTTAATAATATATGTTTCAGCTAAATCGGACGAGTGGTTCTCGAGTTATGTCAAACAAAAGAGCCTAAAACGTGACAAATTCCCCTATACGATACTTACTAACTTCAAATCGATATATCTCGATTCCTAGATGAGACCCAGCGAAACGCTGGAACACGTATGACTTTTTTTTTACCAATATAACATTCCCCGGTAGTTTCATTCCAAACCGATCACTGACCCTTACCATTTGTCGCAGAGTGTAACGTATTTCCACTTAAGATGTTGTATGTGATAATAATGAATGCTTTCATTGAGAATGCACATGATGATTTGTTGTTTTTACCCGCGAAAAGAAGCCCACAATTCGGTTATTAAAACAAAGAAATCGAATCGTAATTTATTTTTTTTTTTTCGCAAGTACCAACTTATTTGCATATATGCATTTATTTGCGAAAAGAATTGGAATTAATGATGAAAACAATTTTTAGAAAAAAGCCACATAAGTTGTTTTTTGCTAAAAAAAAAAAAAATCAGTAATGGTAAGCGATTTATTATTTTTGTTTATCTTTATCGCAGTCTTTCGAATGGTTCTAAAATTGTTTCCCTCTGCCGATTTTGAATAGCTAATGAATATTGCTGAAATCCATCACTAAATTTCAATCGGTACTTAAAACGGTACATCTCTTGTGACTTAAAACATTAGTTCTATGTTGTATAACTTAAAATTTTTTTTGCTTATATCTTGATATCCGCATTATCATAAAATGTATTAAGAGATATGTATATATGGAAGTCGTTGGGTTTTAAAAATGTCGAAGATTTTGTATTAAGTAATGTTGAATTTTTGTAATTCTCGTATAATTTTGTATTAGCCCGAGCCATAGTCACATAAATCAGTGTCGATTAAATATACTTTAAAGAAATTCGTTCTTCAGCCGGACTGTTCGTTTGTGGAATAATCTTCCTGCAAGTGTTTTTCCTGCCTTCTTCAAGGCCAACGTCAACAAACACTACTTCGTCTTTCCCGCCTCCAATACCCTTCCTTCCTATCGCTAACACAGTGCATTGCATTTATAGGGGGCATCCCCGGAGTGTTAGTCAATAAAAAAAAAGAAGTCTGTTGATTAAATGTTGATTCTCAAACGCTTGATGTTAAATCTATTCTGCCATATCGCACAAAAATAAAAAAAAACTAGAAACCTGAAATGAGAGAGATTCACTAGTCAAGATTAAATTAGAATGTGCCCATTCTTGGTAACAATATTATTAATCTGAAACGCTTCTAAATATGTCAACATATGCCAAGATACAGAAGCCAAATTCGTTTTAGTCCCCTAATGGTAGACATTACCGCCGTCGTATTACAGATTATTTTCTCCCAAGTTCGCCTATAAATGAGTAGAAAATCTTACTTACTTATTTCCCTTAACATTCCACGAAGGAACAGGCGGGGAACTTCTCCGTGAGCTTTGTGTATTCTCACTGACCGGTACCTACTGTTTAGAGAATACTCCCTTACTCGTAAAGTCGTTAGTATTTACGATGTACCTGATTTTGTATCTGGGTTTACTTGTGTGATAGTCGCACACACTACCTACCACCAAATCAGTAATATTAAAAATAATGCACTGCGGTTAGTGGTGTATTTTGCCACATTTTGGATTCTCTACAGTCTCGTCGTTTTTGCAAACATCAGGGCTAATCTGAACGTATGTAAGTGCTCTTCAACGCTTGCTCGTCTAGTGTGCAATTTTTTCAACGTGTCGTACCGTGATGGTATTTACACTTCACGTCGGAAAGTTGCCAATGTTCAGCCGATCCCCAAGAAATGCGAGGCTACAAATGACCGCCGAATTCCAATATATTCTGCGCTTTCGAAGGTTATCGAGAGCATGGTTAACCACAATCTTGTTAAGTATCTAGGTCTTCTGAATAATCGACAGTATGGCTTTCATAGAAATCGATCTACTGGAGATCTGATAGCGTTCCTTTCGGAACGATGTAACCTATCCATTCACCGCTTCCGTGAAATCAAGGACGTGGCTCAAGTTCCAAGGCGTTAGACGACGTAATTATTTCGAAGTTAATAAAATGTATGGGCTTTTTCAAGTTGGAGGTGTCATTAAAAGAAAAATGGGCAAACATTAAAACTACTTACAATCGAATTCGGTTAAGTGGAAATGAAAAGAATCAAGAAATTGGTTTCACTTATGCGGTATTGTCAATAAAAAGGAATTCGGATAATGCACTGATGCAATATAGTTTTATCAACGTTCGAAAAACCACATAAATAGAATAGAAAAATAAACATAAAAAACAAAATGCCGCATGTGACATGTCGCGAATAAATCAAAATAACATTATTAAGTTACATCAATGCACAACATTTTAAAATTAGTGTATTAAAATAATCCTTCAGATTTCGCTGAAATCAGTTTGTAATTTGTTTGCTTTTGTTTTTGTAGCATGCGAAAATCTTGTTTTTTTGTAATTATCTTGACAGTTGGTAAAAATCAACCAATTTGAATGTGTTTTCACTTGGTCACATAATTAGGGAAACATATTTTATTTAGTGTAATAGAATTTTTAAAATTTCACTTAAGAGCTTTGTTCCGGAACTGCTCAAGATTATAATTTGCAAGTGCATAAAGGAAAAATTGATAGGGACATTGGGACGGAACTTTTGTGTTCGAAATCAATCCTAATCAAAATTTACCAGAGTGAGTGCGCGCTCGAGAGCCTAATCAAACAAAAATAATGTGGAGTGAGGTATCCAAATTCAATGTGTTTAGGTCAGATGAAAAGATATGTACGATGTCCTCCAAACAAAGAACTTGACCCTCGGTATTCATTAATATTATGGTATGGGCTGCATTTTACTTGTTTGGTGTTGGTCCCATTCGTAGGATAACTCAGAGAATGGACACCATTTGAATAAAAGCATTATGGCGAATACCAGGAACCATTTGCGGACTATATTAATATATTTTAAATATGTAAACAAATTTAAATTAATATAAATAAATCGTTCTCATACATATTTTTTTGTAAATAAATGTTCTAAAATATAACAAGCAAATTCTGGGCCATGTACAGAGAGCGGTCACCACCGGGGATAGTAGGGTATCCAACTATATTGCCTCCCTACAGCCGGAATGGGATGTGTGTATCGCTATTCTATAGATATTTTTACGGTATCTGTTTGTCAGATATCCTTCGTCTGGTTCCTGACGTTAGAACAATTAGCCGGCATACGCGGCTATCCAGGGTATCTCATCCGTTCATTGTCAAATGGCCGGTTGACCGGACGACGAGTTTTTCCTGCAAGCTATGATATATCAAATTCAAGGCTAACATCAACAAACACATCTCCCTTTTCCTCCCTCCAATACCCTAATTTCTAATCCGCAAGTCTCAATTCACACTAGGCAATTTTAATTGCCGCAATTGTGGGAAAGAGAGGTAAGGGGAATGAAAATGGAAAAAATTGCTCGTACTGGCAATTTCTTTTTGTGTTTTAACTGCGCCGTAAGTCTTAACTAAATGGCCATGTAGTTTCATATTCAACTAATTTGGCACAGGAATATTGAAGGGAATTATAGAGCAGATGAGCTGGCCTGAAATGAGAGACAAAGAACGAAGTGAAGCATCACAGCACAGACAAAAATGCTGATAACTTCGTTTAATTTGTTGAAACTTACCTATTTTTAACGAAATTTTCACGCCAATTTCCTCAAAAGCGTAAATTATATTATCAATGTAAACACGATAGCGATTTTTGTATAGCACATTTTCAATCACCGCACGAATTGAGTCCCATGCCTTCAATGCAGTTTCGTACAATATTTCTGTTTAACCCTAACCATACTGACAACATTTAAACACGTAGACTCCTGAAAAAGGTACCCGGGTACCCGAGTGTGTTTCGGTTGATTTCAATGGAAGAACTTGATGCTTTTATTGGAATTTTACTGGTCATGGGTTTAAATAGTGGCAACGATGGTCCTCATTCAATTCTATGGGGGAATTACAGTCATCCTTTATACAAAGCATCGTTAAGTCGCGAAAGATTTCAGCAAATACTACGCGTAATACGTTTTGACAATGCTTTCACAAGAGTTGATGCAGAATCTACGTTTAAATTATTTTCCAGATGAAAATGTGACAGTAGACGAACAGATATTTCCCTTTAGAGGTAGAACCAGTTTCACTCAATATATTCCCTCAAAGCCAGATAAATATGGAATAAAAATATTTTGGTTGTGTAACACAGCCAATAGCTATCCTTTGAATGTAATCATTTACCCAGCAAGCCACCTGGTGGTCAACAACAGGTAAATGTAGGAGAAAACATCGTTCTAGATCTTGTGGATTTCTACAAACAATCTGGAATAAATGTAACAACCGACAATTTTTTCACTTCACTTCCTTTGGCCAATCGGCTACAAGTTAGAGGAATAAGTCTCGTCGGTACCCTTCGACAAAACAAAGCCTATATTCCAAAAGAGCTACGTCCAAACCCAACGGACGATATAGGTACACCCCGATATGGTTTCAACCAAAACGGAATACTTTTGTCTGTTGTGACCAAGAAGAAGAAGTGTGTTTTCCTTCTGTCAACAATGCATTATACTCGAGGGGAGCCAGTTATTGGAAAAGAGGAGATTAATAACAAAACGAAAGGCGGAGTAGATGTTTAAATATACCACCAAACGCAAAACCAATAGATGGCCATTGGCAGTGTTTTTCAACATGATTGACGTGGCTGCATTGGGTGCATTTTGTGTATCCTCCAGCCTCGATCCAAGCGCAAAAATAAAACAAGCTCTCGTCGAGGATTTTTAACATCACTTGGCGTGGAGTTCGCAACTAAAAATATGAACGAAAGAGCTAATGATAATCATATAACACGACACAATAACATCCGGGCAGCTCTAGAACTTATGACAAATAAAACCATCCCTAAAGAAATTTTCCAGTATGCTGCGGTCCCATCAGATACAACCCAACGAGATAAAACTGGACGGTTGCCAATAAAGGGTCGCTGCTACCTTTGCGTGACTACTGATCCAAAATCTGATCGAAAAACACGCAAAATATGCGATGTCTGTAAACGACCAATGTGCAATACGCATACCAAAACTATTGCTCCACGCTGCACTAGATGTTAATTTTTTTTTTATGCAACAATATTAGTAAACAGTTTTATTTATTTTTTATACATGTACAAAGTTTGATGTAAACTATTTTTTGAATTAAATAACCAACAAACAAAAAAATACTATAATTTTTACTTTTTTCATACAAAATGTAAAAAGTTATATAAGGGTACCCGGGTACCCATATCAGGAGGGAAAGGACTATTCGACTTTGGGTGGCTCCAGAGTCAATCCAAAAGAATCAAGAGTGCTTTAGATGGGAAAAAACTTTACAAAATGGTTATCTGAAGGAACTTGTAGAGCCTCAAATTTGTATTTTATTTAGTTTAAGAAAAATTTGACTTCAAAGTACGTTCGGGTACCGGGGTACCCGTTTTAGTATGGTTAGGGTTAAGTACAGTAAATACCATTTAAGACAATTAAAACCAATCAAACAAGCTATATATAGTAAATAATAAAAAAAAACAATAAATAACAATAAACGTTCAAGAATCGACTTTTTATTTTGGAAAACTTATAATAGACCTAAAATGCCTACTTATAGGAACTTGAAAGTTCTACAAAACAATAGTGATATTTTGCAACTTATGAGCATGAGCTCCTCTCCTCTCACAATGGAATATTTTCAAATTGCAGATACTTTATGCGTTTCCATCATAGAGTGACATTCTCCGAAAATTTCATAAAAATTGGCATCTGTAAACAGTTCACAAATATCAGTATTGTTACATCTGATCCAAATTAATTTTGAGAATAATAGATTTTGTAACTATATGAGGCCTAAAGGCTCGGTTACTTTTGGAATATTAATAAATAAATAAATGTAAAGAAGGTGATGTCATGACGATACAATCAAAAATCGCTTTACAGTGTTATAGAAGCAACACACAATTGGACGGTTGTTCAAAGATTACCCAAATATACTAGCAAACCATGATGCCATTGTTGACACTTTTATGAGTGACAAATCAAATTGAAATATTGATTTTACTGGGTGCATGCCAAACATGTCTGTCTTGTGTACCCAGCTAAACGACCAATTTTCAAATTTTTATTTTGAGCATTTATGGAATATTTTGCTGCCGTATGGAATATGTGTAGAAAAAACCTTGTCAACAAAAATATCAACTTTTATTTAAATGGTTTTGTCGATACAGGATGTTAAAAAGGATAACATTTAAAAAAGTTGCTTTGTCTTTTATAGTGGCTTATTATTAATATATATCTCAATTGTGGTATTCATGGCGTATTTTATACGTCCGATAGTGTTTCGACCAGTTGAAATAAGTAAAAAAAATCTTGTTATGTCGACTATTATTTAAATGGTTTTGTGGATACAGGATGTTAAAAATGATAACACTTAACGATTAACATTTAAAAAAATTGCTTCGTCTTTTATGGTGATACTCATGATGTGTGCTGTAAACGAATTCCCATATAAAAATAATGCTATAGCTTGATATACGACATTTACGTCGATATTAGGGTTTTAACCCGGGGACGTATTTCTCGGGAAATTTGCCGATTTTTTACTTCCCGATTCCCAGGAACAAAATACTACCAAAAATTTAAACAAAGTCCGACTTTAAGCACTTTTTACAAATATGATTGTGTTTTTAACCGGGAAATAAACTGTTTTTTACTTGTTGAAACATTTCTGAACTAGTTGATCTTTAAATTATTCCGGATATTTGTTTCTATATTAATTAATTTTAATATAGTTTAATCATATCAAGTTTTTAACATGTAAATTAATTCGCAGGATGTTCGAAGAATCCAGTTTTAGAAGCAGCGTTAGTTGATTGTACTTACCAAAAATTGCATTGTTGCTCTTGCATCTTTAGTCTGATTTGAATTACAATGTATTTTTTAATATATTTTAATACATATTATTTTTCATATATTAAAAAATGAACATAAAAATATTGAAAAAATTATATTGAATATATTTGTTTATAATTAACAAAAACTAATTTTAATTGCACGCATTAACAACTATGTAATTGGATATATTCCATAATAAAAGTGAAACGATTTCTCATCTTGTATTTTAGCGCAAATCGAATCCTCACAAACCATTAATGGCCTGTTTAACATTGTCCGTTGACACCAATTTCAAGGCACTTATGATACCATTTAAATTTTTTTCATTATATGGCTTATTTTGTAATTGCGAGACGACGGGAACACGTTCACCGCTCGGCATAACAATGCCAATATCAGTCATTAGGCCCTGACGGTAAAAAATCATCATTATAGAATGATCACATTTTTATTATATGTACATACCTTATCCACTTCTACACTTAGTTTCATCTTAAGCTGCTTGTCATCGTCGGCTTTCAGTGACAATTCCTTTTCTACACTAAACTTCGGAGTTTTGCCTAAAACCCATTCCCAGGAACTGAATTCTTGGCGTATGTCATCTATACCAGGGAACCATTTTTCCGTCGGATTTACCAACTGAAAACCACGCTGTTTCATGGTTTGTGTGCTGCCTCCATCTTCAAGTTCTGTTGCAGAAGTACGTAGAAATTCATAGCCCACAGCAGACAATAACTGCGGCACATTGACGCTACGATTAACATCAGCTAGATTCTTTATCGGAGAACGCACCGACGCGGTCGCTTTGCTAATATAGTTTGCCTAAAACCCCCAAAAGTATTTAATTATCAAATAATATTAATAATCACTGTTACATACATCATCTTTGACCAATGATTCTCCTAGATGTAACTTGTTTGCGCTCACTAACAATGTGCAATGATGATAAGCATTCGGGTGTCCCAGTTTAGCTGCCGTACCAGAAATCTAAAAGGCAATAATAACATAATCAACAAATTGAAATGAAAAAAAAAACACAAAATGGATGATTGACAACACATATACACAAGTTTACGGGAAAAAATCGCACGACGATACGGCATCAAACCAAAAAACATTATAATACCAATGATGATAACATTAAGGCGTATGTGTGCCATATCATCACTACAATAAAATATAAATCGTTCAAACTTCATAACAAACCGAAACGAACACATGTGATGGAAATTAATACCCCAACAATATATGCAAATAGAATATGACCTTTGTTTGTTGACCACTTTGTATTTATTTTTCGATAGTATTCTATACTTCTGTGTGGGCCGGTCATCTAATAACAATGAAATGCATTTTCGATTTGACCCTTTCTGTTTCATATTAAATTTTCCCTATTTCCACAGTTTATATAATTATATTGGTTATATTGTTATATTATATATAAGGTTATATTGCGTGTCCGAATAACCTGTCTGTGAACATAGAAATTGATTGATAAGAAAATTAACAAAATTATACTTTACTCATTTTTTTTAAGCAATTAATGAGACCTAATAAGTAGAGTTATATTTCATCAATATCCGGACCTACATATCATTATATATTGCGTGAAATCTAATAACAGCTGACCAGATCTTATTGTTTTTCTCCTTAGATTTGGAATCACTTTTTATATAACTAACGTGGGGAGAATATTTCCATAAAAAACGGAAATAGCTCGTCTCAAAAACTATCGAGATTAACAATATTGCCTTTAGGCGTCTACTCTCTAGATTGAGTTTGATAATTAAAATATTGCCAGCGAAAATGTTATTTTTTTTGCAAACTTTCCTAAGGGAAAAGACACCCTCAGTTTTGTAGCTTATTCAACGACGATTACAGAACACCAAAGCATTTTTTCATCCGTGAACCGAAATACTTTTCATTTTAAATCCGATCAAAACATACATATTTCATATATTGGTCATTTTTGTCTCCGAAGTCAAATATGAATTTTAATTCTTTATTTCGCATCCTCTATATATATAATATATTAAACAGATATAAGATCTCTGTAAAGATCTCAAAAAATATATTTGATTTTGAAGTATTAATGTCAAAGTACCACAGAATACTTTGTGCTGTATTGTCAAGCTGTCCGATAGAAACAGCATGCACAGTGTTTCCAATTAATTTTAGAGACATTAATTTTATTCTTTTTAATAAACTTTTATTTTTAGAGAAATTAATTTTATTCTCATCAACCGCATTCACATTCGTTGTAAAGGAATATTTTGTTTTTAGTTTCTAACCAAAAAAAAAACAACATCAGTTTATTCATGGAAGTTGTCATTTATTTAAGTGCATCCTCTGGATCAGACAGTTACCCATGAATATGCAAATGATGACTCGGCCAATAATCGAAAACGATAGATATCGTCTATGTAGAACAAAAACTCATCATCTACATTTTCATAGTTTTGAGTTATAAGGTGTTTTATATAATAGTTATCATTAAAAATCCAATATTTCGATAACAAATATTTTGAATACCACAATTTGTTAATTATTAAATACAACATTTTATCCACCAAAAATTACTGCATAAGTTGTATACTGTTATATCGACAAAAACCTTAGGTAGATAATGATGTTTTCTTCACAAATTTTATCGCAAACCTGCAGTTAGTGAGTTATAAAAAAAAAAATCTTAGTAAATAAAATATATATGCGCATATCGATAAGCGCAAAAAATAAACAATGGAAAATTATGAAACAAATTGCAATAAACTCATTTTTCGCAAAAGTGTAGTTGATGACTTTTTCTTCTACATAGACGATATTATTTTTAGGAGCACTACTAGTAGAAACGCTCGTCCGCTCCCATTCGATGAATTAAAATTTACACTTGACTTTGTAGTTAAAAATGTCCAATAAATGAAATATTTTTTTTTTGATACAATAGTTCTCGTTCACTTGGATACAACTTTGGCACATAAAGGTATTCCGGTAGCTGTCACTTTTATTCTTTGACATTTGACAAGTAGAAACTACGCCATTACTAAAAATGGAGCGATACACGCTTCAACAACGCATTGAAATTATTACAATTCACTACATGGTGAAAATCTTCCAGTCGCAAAGCTAAAGCATTTTTGGATCGTCGTGAAGCACCTTGTCGAACCGCAATACAGAAATTGGTAGACAAATTGGGACAAGTTGGTGATGTGAAGAATAAAAACCGTGCGACGCGCTCAAAAACAACTGAGAATATTGCTGCTGTAGCGCAAGGTGTTGAAGAAAACCCAGGTTTGTCCATTCCTCGTCGTCGGAATTGGGCATTCCACAAACCTTTTTGCATAAAGACATGGGTTTTAAGACTTATAAAGTTAAGTTAACACAAGAACTCAAGCCGGCCGATCATAAACAACGTCGTGTCTTTGCTGATTGGGTCCTTGAAATGCATGAAAATGATCCGGAATTCCATGTAAAAATCATCTTGACTATGCCAACAACCGAAATTGTCGCATCTGGGGCTCGGAAAACCCAAGAGTTATTGTTGAGAAGCCTCTCCATCCTCAACATGTGACTGTTTGGTGCTGTTTATGGTCCGGCGGGGTCATTGGACCTTACTTTTTCGAAAAAGAGGCCAACAGTTACGGTGAATGAATTGCGATATCGAGAGATGATTAATGATTTTTTACGGTCGGAGTTAGATGATATTGACCTGGACACCGTTTACAAGACGACTCTACGTGTCACACAAGCAACGAAACCATTGCTCTTTTACGGGAAAAATTTCCGGATCGTGTCATCTCTCGAAGAGGTGATCACAATTACCCACCGAGATCCTTTTGGGACCACGTGAAAGATAAGGTCTACGGCAAAAGCCTAGCGTCGATTCAAGACCTCAAAGATATAATTCGTGAGGCTATCGAGGACATAGGGCAGCTACTTTGCGATTTGGTTATGTAAAATTTCATGAAAAGGATATGGTCCTGTAAGCGTGGTCGTGGTGGCCATTTGGCTGATGTTGTTTTTCATTATTAACGGCATACCTTCCTCATTATTTTGAAACAAACATCCGATCATTTATATCAAAAAATTTTATTTTTCTTTAAATACCAATAACGCCTCTTGTTGGAAAACCATATACTGCAAATGTGTATATCTTGCCTGTAATGCTTGGAGCCTTTTTTAAACAATTCTATTTTTGCAACAAGGGAAACAAAAACTAAATAAAAAATATATTTTTTTATTATCGTATAAGTGGCTGCTATTTTTTTGTGTTGAGAAATTTGGAATGACTAAAAAAATAGTTTTAGGCTTTACTAAAAATCTTATTGTTCTGGAACGGATTCGTCGATTTGTACGACGAATCTGGTTACTGTTTTAGATTTGTTAGAGCTATGCGAAATTATAAAAAAATCGGCGACTGTTAAAGTCTATCAAATCAAAAACAGTAACCAGATTTTTCGGACATAATTGTAGAGATTAGGCTTTTTTTTTGCCTTTCAGCGTGGGGGTTGTGGCTTCGATTCCCACCAGAAGCTTTGGTCTGTCGCTGCAAAAAAAAAATAGCCATGTGCTCTGTGTCACCCCTGGACCCAAAATTATACTATAAATTTACTTTGTAACATAATAGGAATTAAATAAAAAAAAATTGTATCGATTATATGGAAAACATTAACTCCCACGCAACATTTTCATAATAAAGTGCTAAAAACTTCAATCGACTCATGAGGATAATCACTTTGCACATCTTTTTATACCCCAAACTTTATCAGTATGTCCTTCAGGTGACTGTTTCAGGCTTTGTATTAAACGTTGTGATTTCGAATGCCTTTACTCATTATTATCATCTGTAAATTGGATCGCTATTTGCAGTGTTCAGGAATTCCATCATGTAGTATTCACTACATGTTAGAGCATAAGGAACCTCAAGGGTATTATGTAGATTAACTTGGAAAAGTAAACATTTTAAAAAATTCAATAAAACTGGACTGATCGTCGAATGCCAACTTCTTGATTGACTTTTTTGCAACTACATACATCTTCATATTAGATTCCTCGCTTACGAATTATGTTGCTCATAATGTCACAAGGGTCATTCTACTATAACTAATCTACTTCGGTCAAGCACAAGCTCTTGGTTTTAATCATAATTTTCTAAACTGGTTTTTCTCCTACCTTGTTGGCAGGGAGCAGGTAGTATCTTTTGAGAACTGTTTTTCTAGAATATACTCTCTAGTGTTCCGCAGGGAAGTCACCTTGGACTACTACTAATTATACCATCACCCTACGATATATAAAATCGACGACTACAATAATCCAGAAAAAATTAAATTTGTAAAAAAAATGTCAAATAAAAAGTAACCTATAGTCTGTTACTTTTTATATGAAATTCATACAAATCGGTCAATCCGTTCCAGAACATCAATATTTTTAGCAAAATTTAAAAATACGTTTTTTGGCCATATCAAACTTTTCAACCCACCCCAAAAATAAAATTAAAAAAACTGGCAAAACTCACTTAGAAGATGTCATTCACCTACCTTTTTGTCGTTAATGACAATGTCATCACGCTTGTTGATCTCCGTCTTGATGGCCCATTCACGGAATAGCGCACGAGTAAGAATGTTCAAATTGTATTTACGATTGTAACGTTCTCGTGGTGTAAAGAATGTACAATTTAAGTTGCCCCTGTCATGAAAGACAGCTCCCCCGCCACTATTACGCCTAGCCAGTGTTATTCCCTTGTCCACAAGCTTTGATACGTTCGCTTCGGTGAAGGGATTCTGATGGCGACCAATGACAACGCAGGGATTATTTGCCCACAGAAGGAGTACATGATGGCGACTGAAATCAAAATGTCGGTAAAGCCAATCCTCTAAGGCAAGGTTGGTGAAAATATCGTATGATTGTGAAATGAATACAGATTTCTTGATATCTGAATCTGTTATAGTCGTGTTGTCGGCAGTAGTTTTATAAGTCTTCCGGGTTAATTCGTTATCATTGTTATTGCTGCTGTCGGCACTCGAATTATTGGATGAGGAGCGGGAGGATTGTTGTCGGTGTGGCGTTGTTACCAGCCGTACAACAGCTCGCCAATGACTACCGCCAGATATGCCACCGCGAATTGCTCCGAATGCAATCATTTCAGCTGATTTGTTTGTATGGTAGAAACTAGTTAGACTATTATGTAGAAGTATGTTGTTGTTGATAGCGGTAACAGATAACAGGTGTACTTAGTGACACTTCTGTCTACTAAACTTGTACTGGCGATACGTTGTTGTTGTTGTGGAGATTTTTTGTCTCTCTTTGTTACGATCACACGTTGGTCGTAACTGCACTCACGTACACATCCGCACAAGACTCAGACGTTTTCTCACCTTGCACTCTTCTTTGCGATTTGATCTTTTTGTTTCGCCTGTCTACACTTGACGTATTTTATATATATGTACGACGAATGTAGATACTTTTTTATTTTACAAAATTAAATTATTATTTTTGTTCTCTTCTTTTACTGATTCTGCACTTTGACTAGAATTTACGTTTTTGATATAGTGCATGTAGACGCCCAATGGAAAAATACCAAATACAATCTTAGTACGGTGTTTATATTTATTTATGTAAAATGACGACTGTTTTTACGCTTCTGTTGTCAAGTCAGTATGTTGTGCACACATATAACAGATGATTCTCGGTGGAGAAGAGATGTAAATGGTAATGTAATGTATTTGTTAGAACGCAGAATGGTGCAAATGGGCAGATTGTAAGAATGTTCTTCAGAATTATTATTAAGGTCACAGCACAAATCGTTCACAAGTATTCTTGTCTATTTCGGACACTAATATTTGAAATTGGTGTCAACAGAGTCCTTCCTTTGTTTTCTTTTTCTTAAATTCTTTTTTTGCGTTATTATTTGTGGTATGTTGGACTTTAGCACTCGTTACACTTTTTATACGTTGATGCTGTGTCGGCGGCAGTGACAGATATCAAATACTCGTGCAATGCTGCAGTCTGATGAAGCCACTTCCACGTTTGGTGTAGACTGACCACCCGAAGACGAAGTCCCAAACAATCCTTGCTCCAGTTCTTATTCATTCCTCTAAAACCCATCCAAAGGTTTGGAAATTATACAAGTTCGGTACATGCACTCGAACACACAAATAATCTAGGAATCTGTTTCTGATTTTATAGCTTAAATTGGCCAATGCTTTTGTGAAATAATATTATAGTCAGTGTACGATATGGAATATGTATGTATATTCTCTTTGTTTTCACGACTAGGCTGTTTATACGACCGCAGAAGATACTGTTCCAGACTTGATTGCTTGATTGCTAACTAGTGATTGGTAACTAAATTTCGATTTAAGTCCAAAATTGATTTTCGACTACAAAAACGATTTTTAATCGAATTTCGATACGCAAATATCGATATATGGTATAAGCATTCAGTGCAGAGTTTGCAGTCTGTTGATTGCCGACACATCACCCGATTCAAACGGCACAATTAAAAAAAAATACTGGACAAAAATATCATACTTGGTATAATTAAAATTTCCGCGAAACGATTATCTTAAAAATATTCGTTTCTTATAAAAAAAAATATTTATTTCGATGTCTTCTAGAGGAAGTTTTTCAAAAGACTCTCACAATGAAGTTTCAAAAGACAACATTAACAAAGAATTGATTTTCTTAAAAACTGAAATAAACCAAAGTAGAAAATACTACAGTAGTTCAGCTACATCCGCATCAGGGATTCAAAATCGCTTCCTCAATTTGTTCGATGGTGCCAAAATCAAAAAAGTTGGTGTGGTAGGACATTTGTTACGGGCCCCGAATGTCCGCATAATGAAGCTAAATAAATATGGTACCACACTTGGACCATTAAACGATTAAATGCCGAAGATATTAAGGACCAAAAACAAGATGTTTAGTTTTCAAATCAATTTTATTGACACATACAAAAATAGAAAAACTTCAGTCAATGCTTTCGCATATTGCCAGTTCATACTACATTCTTTGGCAAAAGTTTGGCCTTGCAGTTTCAAAGCCCAATCAAATTTAACAAATGCTCTCAGCATAATTTCCATTTTCCTGTCTGACGAGTATGTCTCTTAATGTGAGAATAACCACATATTATTAGAACATTACAGAGCAATTTTTTTTTACCATTTTATGATTTTTTAGCTAGTAATTATACTAGTTTAAAAAAAAATAACTTGAAGTTGGTTGTGTCGTCGACATCGATAGTATTTGACCGATCCTTAACACAATCAACCAATAAGAAATGAGACAGCAGATCGGAAATGAGCTGCGGTTGTATCACGGAACTTTCGATACCGAACATGTATCAAAAAAAGTACAATTGTTTCAAATTTTGGATCTCTGGTCTGCATCTGTGTAGAAACAGAACACTGCGGCTTTGGCTATGTTAACCGGAGCGACAAGAGAAAATAAATTAATTGAATTAAAACCATAAATTTACTTACTTATGTTTGCTCTACAATTTCATACGCAGACATGGTATGTATCGGTATTTTCCAGGATCTGCCGAAGTGTAAAGATTTGGTTGATAGTTGATTTATGCGTTCTGAAGCCACACTGATAGGGATGGACCAGTTCATTGAGTTTCTGCCGTCAATCTATCAAACAATATGAGTGATAAGATAATATACTCGATGGATAGGAAATTTATTCTGCTTCCATACTTCCAGATAGTACAGACTAGCTTATGCATGAACCTTATCAGACAATCTCATCCGGTCTAATACAGCTCTGCTTGTATTCCGTCAGCACATGCGGCCTTGTTGTTTTAAGTCGGACTGTTGTGGCATTGACCTCATTTGGGTTATGAATTGGACATTCAACGCCATTATTAATGATTGGTCGCGAGATGTTTTCTTCGTAGAATTCTTCGGCCGCTAAGAAGCTGGAGAAATGTTGCTTTCAAGTCCCCAGCACACTCGACGTGTCTGTCATCAGATTCCAATTTTCATATCTACACGAATTTATGCCAGCATTTTCTGGAATCAATCTCACATGTTTTCTTCGTGGGATTCTTCGGCCGCTAAGAAGCTGGAGAAATGTTGCTTCCAAGTCCTCAGCACACTCGACGTGTCTGTCACCACATTTCAATTTTCATATCTACACGAATTTATGCCAGCATTTTCTGTAATCTATCTCACATCTCTTTTTTTCTGTTTCGGTAACCAATGGCGGATTTCGTCATGGAGTTGTGTATGTGTTACTAGAAATTATTTACTTCGAATAAAATTATTTAATTAAATAGAAACATCCGAAATTCTTGCTAAAAAATAAAATTCATAAAATTTCTTAACTTTCCAAACTGCACACAAGAATAACATACTAAAAACTAACGGTAGAATAACGAATAAATTGATGTGCCAATATTCTCACCAAAAAAAGTAATAAATTATCACTTAAGAATTTAAGTGTGAAATAGTTGCTCTTATAGATGCTTCAAAGTTTTAAAATGTATTTGGTTGCAAAACAACGAGCATTTGCGATAATAGGTGGTTGCGATCATCGAGCTCGCACTGAACACATTTAAACATTATACAAAGTATTGTAAAGCCCAAAATTAAATTATTCCTAACAACATTACGATGGCCATCTTTCAATATTTGTTTTTGTGATCAACACTTTAAAACATCAGAAATAAATCAAAACATACCTCGCAAGTTTCTGAAATTGTTTCATATGTTAAAAAAGGTTATTACATCAAAAAAGCAAAAAAAATACCTATTATATTTAAAATTCATCGATGTGGTTGAATTACAGGAATTGAATTTAGTTAGGTCATAAATATGTCACTGACCGACAACATCGAGTGAACGTGTTGGGTTTATATTACAAACGTACAATTTTAAGTGGTGTGAACTTTTATGGAATAAATTCAGTAAATATGTACATACTAACAGAAACAGTATAAACATATTTTCGACAAATAGGTTATACGTTTTTGGTGTTTATTACATAATAGGTAGTTTTATAAACAAACAATAATGTTGATTTGATCTCGGATGAGATTATTTTTTCTATGTCGAACAATTATATTCAGAATAGGCAAATTTATGCTGGTCCTCCGCGATTTATGTATTCCATTTCATCAGTACTTATCGGCTTACGCCAATATCGGGGTGGTAACTCCCAGTCCTCAATAGTGTTCGAGGAAAGCTGTGGATGAAGTTTATAAAAATTAAATGCGAATAATAGGATGTATTTTTTGTTATTGTATGTTCGCGATGATAAAATTTGATGTGTTGAGGGTTAGTCACTAACGAACATTTTCAAGATGTTGACTTGAACTCGCCTGAGATCCACCAGCAGTTAATCCTGGGTAGCCACCTTTACGAAATTTAATCAGAGGAATACGCTTAGCTCCAACCTGGGCTACAATTGTTCGAAACACCATACTGGAGATTGGAAAAAATATTCCTATATTCGTCTATGGAAAAACGGAAATTTTTATGAAAAATTGGAACTGTAACTGGAAAACATATGATTCCCTTCTTCTTCTTTATTTGACAACGGACAGGGAGGAAAAGAAATCGAGAAATCAATGTTGCCACCTTTATAGGACCATTGATTGTCAAAATAATATTTCACAGATTTCAGCTTTACATTTACCAACATTGAATTGGACCGTTCACACGATACTATTGGCCTGCACTTATGTATGCAAGCTGAAATTTACACCAGTAAAAGAACTACTGGAAACGATCGAAAATTTTTCTCCTTTCTGTGTATTGTGTAGGGTGTTTATTAAGCTCCATGTGAACTGTTGACAGCTGAACATTTCTGTTAAGTTAGGTCTGGCAAGATATCATAAATCGTTTAACGCCAGAACAGCGCTTCGAAATTGTGGACATTAATTTTGAAAAAATAAATTGTGTTCGCGAAGTTCATAGAGCACTTCGTCCATTTTACGGTCAACATAATTGAACTAGTGAACAAGCTACGTCAATAAGCAAAATGCCGTACTTGGAACGAAAACAATCCTCAAGCCTTTAACGAATTACTATTACATCAATGAATTACTATGCGGTTTAACCGCTGACGGCATCAGCGGTCCTTATTTCTTTCGAAATGAGGAAGGCACAACAAACTCAGGTTCACATCCTGGTAAGACCATCAAACATTTTCAGCAGCTGGCCACTTTCTCTAGATAATCTTAGCCGTCTGGTCGGCTTTAAAAGGTCAGGGTGTATAAAAATTATATCATGCATAGCTCACCAATTCGAGTTCGCGTCTGTACCCTCGTGGAATGTTGAGCAAAATAAGTAAATAAAAATTTAATAGTAATAATTTTACGCTCAACCTAATTTTTGTTGTGATTCTTATTTGATAGAGAATACTTATTTGTTCTCCTATGGAAGTAGAACTAAAGTAAATGTTCAACACCATCAATGATAAGTGATTTTTAAAATACCACTTTTAATCGTTTTGTAACTATTTTTTTTAGACAAAACAAAGGATTGGAAGGATAACGAAAAAGTGATCAAGAAAGAAAACTAAAGAACCGACATCGAAACAAAACGAAAGCCAAATTTTAAGTGTTGTGCATAAATCTATAGTTGGTAGTTTTAAATCACAGTTTTCATTAAAAAAGGCAGTCACTAAAGTTAAACCAAACCTTCATATTTCGCTTGTAAAGACGAGGTAGTGAAGAATAGTAATTTTTTAAACAAAAGGTGGGAAGACGTCAAACTATATCAAAATTCCAAAAAAAAAATGCATAACTAAAAGGGCAGATGTAGTGACCGAGTTAAAAAAATTACTTTAAAAAATAATCGACAGGAATATTCTGCTGTCTGCAGTAAAGATAGCGAATAATTTTGTCATATTATTTTTAAATTCTAAGATCTATCACTAATGTACCATTTTTGTGACAAATTTAAACAAATATAGAGACCATGCCTTTCATTAAAAACTAAATTAATTAATTTAGCACGTGATTTTTAGAACGGCTCAGTAACACGAATCCTTTGGCAATTACATTACTAGATCAATTAGAAGATTTAAAAAGAAGCCGCCGTCTAGATCGATTTTGGGCTGCTCAGTCACCGCTGACCAAATTTTCTCAGCTCGGCTCGAGAATAACCATTTCATTCCATTCCTCAACATAACTATGAAACTGTATGACGTGACGCGGAGCATGAGCAGCAGAGTTACGAGTTTGCGTAAACCGTCTCTGGTCTTCACGTGGAGAATCAGCCGAAGAAAAATCGAAAACGCCACCTCCGTTCATTTGGATCAACTTCGCCCTCTGCCCAGATTGATATGTCAGCTGTTACTGTTACGAAAGATAATCAAAAGTACCGGACATCAATTCTTGCCCGGTACTTTTCCACCAATTCGTAGCTTCCCCGGCACCTTCTGATTCCCTACCATCTCAACCCCACACTGTAAAAAACTTGTTATTCCGCTCCAGAGTTGCCATACATAATTTCTCCGACCACATTTTGAACGGCTCAGCCACCCGCCGCCGAATAGAAATGTTACCAGCCGCCGCCGTCGAAATTGCTTCGGCTCGGATCTCTGGTTAAAACATATGCCAGTGCCACTGAAGTGACTGGATGCACTATGTCTTCAAGCAAAATGCCGGTGGACATAAATCGTCTTACCGAGGGCTGGCTGGAACTAGAATCTGATCCTGGTCTTTTCACGTTATTGCTTGATGACTTCGGAGTTCACGGCGTCCAAGTCGAGGAAGTTTACGACTTGCAGAAACCTATAGAAGGTCCAGTATACGGATTTATTTTCCTCTTCCGATGGATCGAAGAAAGAAGAGCTCGAAGGAAGATTGTCGAAACCACTGCCGAAATATTTGTTAAAGATGATGAGGCTGTCGCAAATATATTCTTTGCTCAACAGGTAGTCCCTAACAGTTGTGCCACACACGCTCTGCTGTCCGTTTTATTGAATTGCAGTGAGGACGAATTACACTTAGGTGACACCCTGAGTAGACTTAAGAATCATACGAAGGGCATGTCTCCTGAGAATAAAGGCTGGGCAATTGGGAACACACCAGAGTTAGCATGCGCCCACAATTCTCATGCAATGCCACAAGCTAGACGTTTACTGGAACGAAATGCCGGATCAGGCGTATCTACCGGACGATTCACGGGGGAGGCATTTCATTTCGTGAGTTTTGTGCCTATAAACGGGCATCTATTTGAATTGGACGGTTTGAAGCCCTATCCTATGGATCACGGGGGCTGGGAAGAATGCGAGGATTGGACTGATAAGTTCAGACGCGTAATGGCCGAACGCCTAGGAATTGCGACTGGCGAACAGGATATTCGTTTCAATTTAATGGCTGTGGTACCGGACAGGCGAATAGCCATCACACATAAATTGAAAATGCTACGCACGAACCAGGCCATTGTGTCCGGAACACTACAAAAACTACTTAAAGCAAATGAGGCGGCTGCTGAAGGTTCAATACCGAAAACGGAAGAGAGCGGAGAACAGCCCTCATCCCAACAACAATCTCAACACAGAAGCGTTTCCCCTTCACCTCTACTAGACGCTTCTAATGCGTTCACTGTAAGAGATTTACAGTCGCTTTTGAAAAATCTTGATTCAGAAATTGCTATTAATGAACAACACTTAAATGATGAGAATGATCGGCGCTACATGTTTAAGGTAAATATTTAAATAAATCGCATAATATAATTTTATTAACTCTTGTTACCCATCTATAATCAGGTTGATGACTGTCGACGTACCCACAATTATGATGAGTTTATATGTGCATTTCTATCGATGTTGGCCCATCAGGGCGTTCTTGGTGAATTGGTAAGTCAACATTTACTTCCCTCAAAGAAGATTGGCGGACAAAGCGCAGTCAACCGAATTAGCAGACAAACAGCCACGAACAATACAGTATCACCTAAACAAAAGAATGGCAAATCACCAAAAACACCAGGACGGCGAAGAAAAGGACGGAACAAGTGTAAAAAACGCAAATAGATGTCCCAAATTTAATACCATATAAAGAACTCAGCATTTATAAGCAATACACATTTAATATATATATAAGTAGTACGGCCTGCGTATTTCATCCAAATTTGTATTATCTAATTTAGACAGGTAAAGAACGACAGCGACAAATATTACAAGGTCGTATGTAAGATTATTTTTAATATAATTAATTTATTAAATCGGATGTTAGATAACAATATATTGACTTCATTTGTGTTAAAGTAGTCATGTTGCAGTTGGGTCGAGAAACAAAGTTGTTTTTGTCTTGACGTATAGCCTTCCTTCATTTAGGAAACACTGAGGATTGCCGAATTTTAATGATGCCCGGTAGTACGGCACCCCATGGTTTATGATCAACTCGAATTTATCAATTGTTTTTTTTTGATTAACAAATTAGTGCATTTCCGCCATTTTTTGAAATAACTGATTTTTCTGAACCGAAAATAAATTCTGAACCGAAAATAAAATATTTTTAAAATAATCGAGATTTCTTGAAAAGATATGCAATATACCAGTATGTGTTTATACAGATTTGCAGGTTACAAGTTTAATGAACAACATAGGATTAATTAGATGCGGATAATTGCAATATTGCAGGTGTTGTTGAGCTTTGAAGATGTGGGCTTACTGTTGATGTGTAGATAGTCTCTCTATAAATAAAAATGAATGGAGGCATTATTTATACCAACCATAATAATAGTCGGATTCTCACTTTATTTTACAGTTGCCCTAGAGATACACACAGGCTGTTTGGAAAAAGGGACGTGACACACACCATCCACAATTTAAAACGTTTCTATCTCATAGTCTCTTAAATGTAGTACATATAGTACTCATATAAATCAAAATATTTTCCCAAAAGTGGTCGGCCATTTGGAAGAACCCATTATAAGACGCATAATTGTAGTCGGATCATCTTGAAGTTTTTAAAGAATTGGGGGCTTAAAATTTAACTTGTAGTTACTACTGATATGTGGGGTTCCTAATTATATTGTTGATAATTGGACAAAGGGCGTGGGGCCAATTCACTTAAATTTTAACTGGAAATTACTGCTGATAGGCTGATGGTTACTGCATATATTAGGTTATAATTGATCAAAGGGGCATGGCTCATACACATTAAAATTGTTAACATATGTCTTCAACTCTTAGAGATTACACGTTGTACATAAGCTATTGGTTCAGAATTAAATACGACGTGAAAAAAGAGGGCGGTGGCACGCCCTTAATAAAAAAATATATATTTGCTGTAATGATATAACGATCGTCATGGAACTTTCACAGTGAATTACAGTCACCGGGGACTTTTGAGCGTAAGGATGTGGCACAGTTACTAGGGGGTTATTGTGATTCCTAGAAATGTTCACCTATTCAGTACATATACACATTTTGGAAATTAACAAAAATCGATACGAATCTGAAGAAAGTAAAACGAAATCGTTCAGAATTAAACCATCATGTAGCGTTCTGGAGCAGGCTTATGTATATGACACAAAACAACTTGAGACGTCTTATAACACGAAACGTGTTGCACTTCCCAGCAAATTGGCCGGTATTTATAAGACCAAAATACCTACATACCCAAATAACTGAAACGGATAGGCAAAAGCTTCTTAAAATAGATTCAAATTTAACCATATCTAAAATAAACACAAAGCTAATGTCGCTGCCACTGTCTCCACAGTTCTTCGTTCTACTAGTAAGACAAAACATATTACAAGAATTAAGTTAAAATAGAATGAAGGCATTAGATACAGTTTTCCAGTCAAGACGGGTTGAATTCTCAATGGGATATATGAATCTACAACAAGATACCCCATATAGGGTCTTCGGCAGGTCCTCGTCACAGATAGAAAGACGTTTAATTTGGATGGTCCAGATAGATATCAGTTGTATTTTCATGATTGCATTGCATGCATATGTCAAACATGTTTACTAATGTAAAAAATATATGAACTTATTAAAATTGTATACTAAATAGCAGCAACAACTCAATAAATAAAGAAAGAAAACATGTATCTGAGACGTCATCGCAGAGATGGTGGTGTAATTGTGTGGGGGACACAATGGTACTTGTGTGTGGTACTACAGCATTAATTACATTGCATGATGTTGTTGAGTTTTCTGGATCTGGGTCCATTATCCCATCCGGAGTGGGGACAGCACCAGAAACTTTCACATAATTTTTAACAGCTTTACAGGGCCAGTCGTACCCTTAACTTCAAAAGGAGTTTGATGGATACTTCTGCTGGCCCTAAACCGACTGTTTCGGGAAAGTCAACTTTCAGGAGGTCCTTGGTGTGGCCGGAGATTTCTTCAAATTTCCTTACGTCCCTCTGGTGAATCCAGATGAGTTTCCCGTTTTTCTCTCATTAAAGTTTAAACTTCATTCTTTTTTCTCCTTGTAAAAAAATAGAGGATATAGTTGAGTGATCTGTTAGCGGTTATCTGCAAGATTTGTATTTTTTATTTTATTTATTAATTACAATACAAAGTAAATTTATATTCTAATTTTGGGTCCAAGGGTAAACCCGGTGACACAGACCATTTGGCTACATTTTTGCTGCGACAGACCAAAGCCTCTGGTGGGAATCAAACCCACAACCCCCATGCTGATAGACAAGCACGCTACCAACTCGCCTACCGGGGCGCCTTATCTGCAAAATGGTGGCAGTTAATTTAATTTATTTCCTTTTGCAAATTTGATGTGACAGTTAAGTCAAAAATAAAAGATTCTACAACTTAGAATACATAGACGAGTTTATATTTCTTCGTAGTATTCCGCAATTACGCATATGATAAATATTTGTGCAATTTAGAAGTATGTAGATTAGCTTTATCACAGGCACATGTTTCACCAAGTGCAATACATGGGGAATAGTGCATCAACACAAAATTGGTGGTAATTTCGAATTCTATCATCTACATTTTTGTGACTATGAATTACAATAATAAGCACATTATTATTTGAGGTTAATTATTAGAAGAAACCATTTTTTTCGAACGGTCCCGAAGCCACACTCGTCCTTGCATATATTATGGGGCCTCATACCCAGAATGTGTGTTCGACTATCACACAAGTAAACTCAAGTTCTAAACCGGGTAAGACCATCAAACATTTTTCAGCTACTGTTTTCCACCTCGTAAATGCAGGCGACTTTACGAGTAAGAGAATAATCTCTAAGCAATGTAGTCAGTAAGTATACAAAATTATATAGCGCACAGCTGACTGATTCCAGAGAAGTTCCTGTCAGTTAAGGGAAATAAGTAAGTACTGTTGTAAAACGAAAGATCGTCCAGTGAAGCTTTCACAAGAAAAAATGTTTTTGTACAGGGTCAATTTTATTAACATACTAGTAATCATATTGAAGATCTCATACAACCGACACATATTCTAAAATTGGTCTGACAAGTGAAGTAAATAACCGTTTCGTATTATTGTAGAAAAACAGTTCCTAACAGATTCTAATTGCACACTGCCAAAAAGGTAGGAGGAAACCCTTCAGACAGCTGAAAAAGGTTAGAGCTGTTTATGGTTGATATTATTTTTACACCATTATCTCTAATCCCATTTTCAATGTTTTATTTAAAAAAATGTAATCATTTAATTTATGTTATTTTGTTCTATTTTATTATTTATATATTTGCATATATATTTTGAATTCAACTCAACATATTTCTGTTTTAAAATGTTAAATCATCATTTCATTCTCAACAAAAATTTTTTGAACACACTTGTTGCCATTAGTTGCGATCGAAGTCGCGTTTTTGCAGTCACATTTCATACGATAATTCTAATTACAAATAAAAAATCTATATTGATCAATTTCATTATCAAAAATTATGTAGCTTTCGTTAAGATAAACTATGCCTAATTTATTTATTTTTAATTTCAATGTATAAAAATGGTTGTTCAAATACATTATAGAAAATAACATTGCCAGTGCGTTCATTGTAGTATTTTCAATCATTCTTTAACAAATAGCTGTTTACTGGTATTAAAACTAAAAGAAGCTAAAATTAACAGTGATAAAAAAACAAATATATTTGAGGATGAGTTTCTGTCGTTAGAAGCCAAAGTATGTAGAGCAATAAGCTCTAAAGTACGAAATCATCAAAAAAAATTCAATCCTTTGGTCTTTGGTGAAGAATGAAATGTGTTCATGAATGGTAAATGGGTACCAACATCTCCAGTAAGATGCCATCTCCCTCTGACTGATAATAACTTTAAACTAGACTAACAGTGTGTATGTGTTTGTATTTTATTTTGGTGTTTTCGATGTGTGCAAGCCGATCGGTTCATGTCCTAGCAAAAAAAAATGCTCACATCCGAACACTAATCTGCGTACTGTGATAACTAAGAGTCCAATGTTAAGGGATATTGTTAATATATCTTTTTGTAGTAGTTTACAGTTATGTAGAACTTAATGAAATTCAACTAGAGGCAGATGGAAATGGCTCTGCTAATGCACAGGTATCGTTTTCGTTGCCATTTGTGATTTGCTGTTGTTTTTGGGAACTGCCACCTTCAGTCTCTTCAGTAGTAACTGCCAACTTTTTTAGCGTTTCTGTAGTTTCATTTACATCGTTTGTGGTCTTCAAATGCTTTTCAATTTCATTCTTGACTTGCGCAATGTCTTTTTGACTAAAAAGATAAATGTGATAATTAACCCAAGTAACAATATGTGTTTTTTATTTTTAAAATGTACCTGATTTGAACGAATAAAATGCCATTTATTGTGTTTAGCATATCAAGCACAGAGCCCATCGTGGGTGGTTGTATATGGATAGGAGGCAGCCCCGTTGTAAGTTTGCCATTCGAATATATGTCATTCATTTTACGTTGCAAAAGCACAGCTTGTTGCGTTAGAAGTCGAAGGCACTCGGCAGATTCACGGGTCTTTTCATGGGTTTCGCCCAACTAAAACAATAAAATGTATACATTTTTAAGGCCTGCCTAGATGCGAAATCTATAATCATAACTTACTTGTGACTTGTAAATGGCATAGGTCTCTTTTTCATTATTCAAAGCTGACCGGAACTCTCCCATACATGATTGAGTTCTGGCAACCAAATGGTAACTGACGGCCACATGCATCGATTTGTTTCCAAAGTACTTCAAATTAAGCTGCAATGCGTGTTCGATGAAACGTAACGACAATTCATATTGACCAACTGCGTGTAAAATCAAACTGATGTTACTCTATAACCGAGAGACAAAATCAGATTTAAGCTTTAGAATTCAATAATATTTCAACTTTAAGACTTACATCAATTAGGGCCACCTCAGGATGATCTTCACCACAAATCAGCACCAACAAATACCTTGCACGGTACAATAACTTCAGTGAGGTGCTGATTTGACCATTCGCAAAGCAATAAAGCGATAAATGTGTCTGAAACGTATTACATTAGCAAATAACAATAGTCAAAGAAGTAGGCATTATCTAAACTACACTTACATATTCCAGTATGGTACAGGGATGATCAATTCCATTAACACGCTCGCTCATAATGACAGCCCTTTGTTGTATGGCCAAGGCTTCTTGAGCATCGCCTAGCAAATAGCTCAGTCGTGCCAACATACGGAGACACGAACCATTCTCTGAATGCATAGCACCGAAAACATTATTTAACAAATTCAAAGCTTCACTTATTAGCTCGTATCCCTCTTTAAATAGTCCTTGTTGTATCTTCGATTGACCAGAGGTGTAGAAATTGTATGCATCAGACGCACGAGGACTGATGTGTTTTACGATTGGGAAGACGTTGAGAACATCTTCATCGGTAAATGTAGACTTGTTTCGCGATTCGAAGTTATATTCTCGTAGGAACATCTGGATTCCAACTTTTAAACAGAAGGCACGTAGAATGCTGATGCGTTGTACAGCATATTTTTCGACGGCAGTTTCAATGGATTCGCAGCCTAGATCATAATCCCAATAAGTCTTGGATTCTTTTTTAATCTGTTGCCACAGCGATTTAGGCGTCATCATAGCCCAGTCATAAGTTTCATTACTCGCCGTTTGCCCATTCTTTTGAATATTTTTGCCGGTGTTTTTATTTTTGTTCTTTCCGCGCTTATTATTGCTGTTGTTATTATTTGACTTATGCAAATCATCAGACGCTGTTGCATTGGCATTTGTAGGTCCCGATGAAAGGAAACAATTTAAAAAGTGGCAAATCGCAGCAGATAGATGCATAGGATCTGTGTTTTGCATGTATGTGTAGTAAATGTGTTTCGTTGCTCGAATTATTAATTCCATTACTGAAATGCGATACAAATATTCCATGCGAGGCACTTGGGCCAACATTGTAATGACTTTGCCCAAGTAGCGTATATTGATGCCATGACTGTGTAATGCTTCGGTAACACTAGTGCCGTCCATAGGAGGCGATGTATGGCTCATATGTTCTTTAATAAAAGCTGGAATTTGCTTCAAAACCAAAAATTCGGCTGCTTCTTGAACAAGTTTCTTTTGTTTTTCCAATGAGTTGGTTCCATTATCATCATCAACATGGCGTATCCCTGGTGAAAATACATCTGGATTAAAACGGAAGTCAAACTCTTTCTCTTTAAGGGATCCCACAGCAGCACAAGCTTTTTTGACAACTTCAGAAGCTTGAGTTTCATCAGCGGTAGCAACATTGGATTGGGCTTCCTTGATGGCATCGTAAGCGTTTTCGAGGATATCTGTAGTTTTCTTGTCACTATCAGATTGTTCTTTCTTTGGATCATTTTCCGTCTGAGTTTTTGTCTTGGTCTCTTCCCCCTTTTCTGTTAATGCGGCTGTAGCAGTCTCATCGGATTTCTTGTTGGCATTTAATTGTTGTAAATGTTGTGCTGCATTCCGTATAAAACTAACATAGCGGTCCTCGATAAACGCTTCAAGTAATTCTTGACGTAAGCAAGACAGTTTATGTTTATGTTCAATAGGAAAACCCATGGATTTCAATTCTGGACAAAATTCAATGTCTAATTTCAAAAAATTAACATCTGGTGGAAATGTACGAAGCAAATCCAGAATATAGTGGCGACCGTCATTGCCAATTATACCCTTGCATTCTACAGAAGAGCACAATTCCACAGGTTCATCTCTCTCGTTCAGCACTGAATGCGGCAATATTTTTAAATGCTTTCCTGCTTTACGGAGAAGTTCCAAGTATTTCGGATGTGACAAAACAGTTTTGCCAAAATCAATGCTTCCATAAACAACAGATTGTTCCTGATCGCGTTCTAGAATACCGGGTATAATCGATTGGGCTGTAACGCGATATCCGCGGTAATCAACAACTACAGTACCCAACGTATATAATCCCTCAATATCGACCGCACTATAGACACGTACACCATGCAGATCATTACGAGGAGCTACGAATGCAGCCACATCGCCGCCCAGTTCTTTGTAGTGATCACGTACATCAAAACCAAGAGAGAAGAAAATGTTATTCCATATAAACATCTGCATCTTGGGATCCTCTCCAGGATTTATAGCCAGAACATTGCCATCAATAACGGCCATAGCACCTCTGGTGGCGGCAATCACAAAATCTCCATGTACTTTAAAAATAGCGCGCTCACGAAGCAAACGTTCCGGTAATGTCTTTCTGGGCAGCTCTCTGGTGGTTTGCAGCTCTTCATTCCAATCTCGAGTTTGGCCCGGAATATGTTCTTCATAGCTGAATAGACAGAAATTATGTGTAAATTTAGGTTTTAGATATACATATATTAGCTTTTTTCGCATACCCTAGTTTAGAGGAAAAGGCATCTTCGGCGCGTATGGCATCTATTGTGTGCTCAAGTAGAGGCGCTGTCCACTGATATACTTGATAAGGAGTGGCTACTCTCTCAAATGCATGGCGTAATGTACGTTTCTTCTGCATTTGCTGGAAGGCACGCTTAAAAGAAGGTGAAATTTGTGATAATAAGTCAATTAGAGAATGACTTAAATGACTGGGATTGTCTGGTTTCGGATTGAACACTTCATCAGATGATTGGTTTATGTAGAAGCCTTTAGGACAAGCCGAAATATGGAAGCGTTTATCTTCCATTGTTATAACGTATAAGTACATGAGATCACCGTGCAACTTGCGAGGACCGGGTGGAGGATTCCATGCAGATGTTGTAAGAACTTTTAGAGCCTGAGGACCTTTTGAGTTCTTATTTACTCCTGGTTGCAGTGGCTGCAAAGGCGCCTCCTTTACACCAGGCATTATATATTCCGGCGGTGTACAATCAACAGAATCGGGCCGAGATTTCTTCTTCTCCAGCAAATCACCTTGGGTTATCGTGTGCAAGAATGTCATAGAGTTGCATTCCACACCGTTGTAAGCGTCAGAGAGATCCATACTTTTCAACAAATCCCTCACGTGGCGTACATGAATTCGAGCTTCCCTCATTGTATACGGCTCTTCAACAACTTTTATGGTAGATCCATGCTTCAAGCCTTCTATTGTCTTTAATTCAGCAAAATTGTCCAATGTAACTCCATCCAATTGCAATGTAAAACAAGTGCGGTGGCATGTATCTTCTCGATCCATAAGTAATTGATGGATTTCTTGAACAAGTTCCATACTCGATAACTGAACAGACCACATTTCTGTGCCAGGGCTTTGAATGTGTACTGTAATTCCACTATCGTGTAAAGCATCCAAATCAATATCTTCATCATAACTTTCTTCGCCGGTATTACCGACTGAAGTTCCTTCTGTTTTCGTAGTGTCTGCATTTTTGCATGAATCAACAACGGATTCCACGTCATTTGCATTCGAGTCGACAGCTCCGTTTGTCGTTACCGATGTCTTACTATCTACTTTATGCCCATTGACTATTTGTTCTGATTTGCTGTCATTCTTTGTATTTTTACCTAAAAGTGACAGATAACAACGATTACATCTTCTATTTATGCTGGTATTATTTCCAATATTAAATGAAATTCAATGTGATAATGAAGAAAGCTCTGGTGTAGGAGAGAACACTTTTCGAGAAGTTTGAAATGCTATTATTAAACGTATGCAATGAACCTAACTCCCAAAAAAAAGGATTTACATATTTTGGAAGAAGTGTAAAAAAAACGCCGAACATTCAATAATTGTTAAACGCAGTTTTAAAAAAAATGATAAATGATATGATTTTGGTTTCTTATATCTTTATGGTTTTAAGAATTCTTTGGTGTGATTATGAATTGATTTTATATCTCTGGTCTCTTGTACAGTTGTATTATTTTTTGAGTTTGTTCCACATTTCACGAATTGAATTGTTATATTTTTATTATCCTTGTTAGTGAACTTTACTTCCTAAGTAAAGAAAAATGCTGTCCTTATTTCAATTAACACAAATTAATGAAAAGGTTGTTTTTTAAATAGTAATTAATTTTTTTACAATATTTTCCTTGGTTGCTTAAGTAAGTTTCTTTAAGGGTTTTAATAAACAAAATATTTAAACGATACAGTTTTTGTTGCGGATCTATACCAGACTGTGCAAGGATAGTGAACAAAATGTTTTACTTAGTTAATGAAATATTCACATTTTATTATTAAAATTACTATTTTTTTTAAATGCAGAATTGACCTCATACGAAAATATAAAAGTTTCACAATACTGTTCCTTGTTGTTCATTCGGAGATTGAATATAAAAATCACTGCTAACATACAAATTTCAAAGAATAATTGATTCCTACAGGGCCACTCACACAACTTGAAGGCCATAACTAAGGCCGAGACTAAATTTTTTTTCAAATCATTTAGAATGTTACCATCTTGCAACCTGCATTATTAGATTTTTACACTTTTATAAAAATTTTAACTGATGACTCTATTTCCTACCGACTACGTAAATTACTTTAAACAATTCCCAATCATTCCAACTGTACTCGCTAGATTACAATAAATGGCCGAATTGATGACGCTGTAAAATCCATATGTTCCCAATGTTTCCCCAACTGTATGACAATGAAAGGTTAATGAAAAGTTTTATTTAATAAATCTAAAAAATTAGATATGTTTTATATCTAATTTAACAATAATAGGTTTTTTTTTAAAATTTCTTTAGGGCGTGGAACTTCCCACACAGTCCATTATTTAAAAACCGATATTACATTGTCGCTTTACGGCCAAGAAGATGCTGCTGATAGGCATATGACTACTGAATATATTAGGTGATAATTGGACAAAGCGACGTGGCTGTTCGGTTATTCTGGTCAAAGTTGCTTGAATTTTATCAAGGAGTTACTGATGAATGTAATCAAGTAAAAACTACTTGAAATATTTGTCACTCTATTCTATTCAACAAATATTAGAAGTTAGACATAAGAAATAATATGTTCAAAAAAAGGTTCTCCATCCCAGGTTTTAAAGACATGGGAAGATTCCATGATTTGTAAGCAATTTGATCTTTAACCGATTTCGTGAGCCAGGACTTATCGCGTACAATTTTTAATACAAATTTACATTTTAATACAGTGGGAGAGTATAATAAATAAATACAAACAATATCGTTTAGACAGTGTAAAGATTAGATTTTAAGACGATTTCCAGTCTATAACATGATATCGCATGAAAGGAAATATGTAGGACCCCGACATGGTAATGGATTTTAGTCATAGGCTGTATGGCAAATACATTTGCTGGTCAACATTAATGCTCTGAATTTCAATAGTTTACAAAAATGATAATGTTCTTCAATTATTTAGTGCTTTGATTTCTATGTACAGAATATAAGTCACGTGTATGTATTTTGAAGAGCGGTGAGAGTGAGAGAGCGGACGATCGAATTCGAGAGTCATGGAGACTAGTGAATGTTCTCGGCAGCCGGCGGAAAGTATTCGAAATTGTTTGATAACATTGTTGCAGTATGGAAATTAAACTACACTAAATATGGCACGATAATGATTGAAGTTATGTAAAACAACTAAACTCAAAATACCACCATTAGAAAACAGTAGTTGAACAGAATAAATGTAGATCATTTGCAATCATACATTTGAAAATATCTTACCATACAAATCTAGCTTTTATTTATAAACTATTTTTGCAACAAATAAAGGTGTCTTCCAAATTTCTCGTCCAACAATGTAGAAAACATGTACTTTTCCACTTGTAGGTGTAGTTATTTTGAAGATAAATCAAATGTAAATCAAATTTGGAGTACTCTCAGCACGTGCGAATTGAGGTTAAAATAACATTATTCATTCAAAGATTCAAATTGAAATAGCCGGTTAGTGAAGCATTGAACCTCCAATATTGTTTTCTACGAACATGACTATGCTGGTACACCGACCCAACACAACACCACCCAGAACCTAGACTGCAATCAAAATAACTCAGGCACGAGGGGCAAACTAAAAAATTACGTAATTGATGTTATGTGATTGCTTTCCACATTAATAGTCTTGACCAGCATGTATAGAACGGGAGGATATGGTTGTTCATCAATTGTTAATTATTGTTGTGGACTGTCTTTGTTTATTCTTGGTCAATCCGTCAATTTTGAATCAGCCAGAGTATGACATGGTATGTACACATGCATGACAATGTACGAACCTTTTTTCTTTGAGCCATTTGATTCTCCCTTTGAACCTTCAACTAATTGGCCGGTCATTGGTTTCTTATCTGCATCAGCTCCACTGGAATCAGATTTACTTTTTTTATTATCATTTTCCAACGCCATTCTGTTTCAATTATGTTTCTGCCAGTCTACAATACAATCCTATCGACGAATTTATTTTTCGTTTTCTTCGAGCGTTGATTACACAACTTTCTGGTGTTCTTTTTAACAAACGCAGAGTTTAGTTAATCGTTCAAAAAGAATTATTTGCGTAAAATAAATACTATCAATTCACAATTGTTGTTATAGTTTCTATTATTTAATTTAATTGGTATCTTGTATTTAGCACGTTTATTGAATTTCACTTAATAACTCTTCATGGGTCTCTGCTCCGGCTCCGACTAAGATACGACCCGAAGATTTCGAATATTGGTGAACGACTGAATAAAGAACACGAAGAAATTGGGGACATAGACGAATAATAAATAAATACATAGATGACGGAATTGCGCTTTAAAAATTGGCCGCTAGATGGAGAGGCAATCAGTAAACTATTGAATGACTAACTGGGACTTTTAAAGACTTTCATATATTTCTGAATTATATTAATTTTACTCTTAATTAGTTTTCTTGACAACTTCTGTTTAAATTTTTTGTAATTGTTTATGGCGATTGTAATTAAATTAGGGTGTCTGTATTACAAATATATTTGTTAATTTGTATTTTTTTTCTACTATCAATTAAATTGGAAATTAAACAACATATCCGAATTAAGCAGTCCAAAGCCTAACGCGTTTGTTTCGCAGTGAGTATGTCAAAATCATTTCCAACAATAATAATAAATGCAGGACGTATAAAATGTTGCTATTACGAATGTTGTCGATATATTTAAGACAGCTAATCAATCCCCTAAGTGATGGATAAGCGAAACATCTTTAAATCATTGCTACGGGGATTCGCAGGAACATCGTTCAGGCAATTGTTCGACTCAGAATCTTCCAACTGTTGGCTGGGATATAACAGATATCTGATGCATGATCATATTCGAATGTATATGTGAAAATTCGCCACATATACATGATTTTGACATAACCGACAATCAAAGCATGAAAATCAAAATCGGTTTCAGTTTTTGGTTGATATATCGTTTTTACGAAAGCTAGTGTCATTTTCTGGTAACTGCCGCAGAGTCAACATTAGTGCGGAGAAAATAAAAAACGTTTTCTTTTCATCCATAAGCGTTATCTTTTCGCTATTTCATTGTAATTTTCTCCCTTTCGCTCAAAACACGGTCGACACGAAAATATATTGTAATTTTTTCGATTAGATCGCGCTCCATTTTCATCTGACAAACATAACAAAACAGCTGTTTTTGAAAAATACACATTAAAAAGTCAGCTTCTGTTTACGTTTAGAGGTTATGTCGTACGAAAATACATATGCAAGTGTGATAGCAAAAACTATGAATTGTATGTAAAACGACGATTTAGACATAAATTACATATGGATACAAAAAGTGACAGTACGTACATAAAACATATCGTCTGATGGCAGCTTTATACTTATTTCCTTTAATATGGAACAGACGGGAAGCTGATTCTTCCGTATCAGACGATGTGTACAACTTTTACTGATGGACAATTTGACAGTACCAGTTTAACAAAAGGGTAGTAACTCAAAATTTTCCATTTTTCAGTACAAACAAAAAACTGTTTATGTTAATGTTAAAGGTATATTATACAAAAAAAAAACTATGCCATCGTTAAGATATATTTTTTAAGTAAATTACAATACTGGATTTCTTTTTATGACCAATTTTCGAGTTACTACCATTTTGTTGAAAATTCTTTGTTTTAGTAGAGATATTATTTCGACTTGTTCCCGTTTAACTGCAAAATATCGGTGACTTCCGGTTACCGTTATAACATAAAAAGGTAACAATTCGAAATACTACTCTTTTGTTGAAAAAACCGCGATCTAAGTGCCTGAAACTCGCAACTAAAAATAAATCTTTTTTGTTGATACATAAGTAGTTACTCTGAAGACATAAAGGTATTTTCTTGACGAAAGAGTAAACAAAATAATGGGAGATTTTTACAGTGGGTGGAGTTGATCATTATGTATCGTTTTTTTTTTTATAAAAAGTGAAAATTTAAAAATGAGTTAATACGCTCTTGTTGAACAGGTGCGATATGTAAAAAAACAAATCGTCTGATGGCAGCTTTCTTTGTTACGTCGCCAGCATTTTAGAGATGGAAAACAGCCGCTGAAATTCGAACAAACAATTGAAATGTAAACAAAGAGTTTGACAAAATGTATGCCTGATTCTACCTTTAGTTATTGTGCCGTGAACGGCTGGTATATTTTAATTTGGCTCCGTTGGTGGCGTGCTACGCCTTCGTTATATTTCGAACGCCTCCAATATCTGTTTGAAACATCTGGTTCGGAACAGTTCGAAAGGGAATGGGAAAAAATTGGAAGAGGTGCAAAAGGGAATGAAAAAATCGGGAAACGATGATGAAGAAGAAGAATTTCATTCATTCGTTCATTCTCGACTCGACTAGTTTTCATCATCGCCGGGAAAATTAAATTAAAAAATTAAAATTAAATTGGTTTGATTGGTGGATTGAAACAATGTCCCTAATTCACAATTTAGTTAAAGAACCCGAAAAAAATGAGTGTAAAAGCAAGAAGTCGGACAATGACAGCGAAAAGGATCCTAAGCAGCCACGGCCGATAATAAAGTCTGCTTTAGATTTGCAGCGCTTAAAACTGGAAAAACTCATGAAAAATCCGGTAAGTTTTTTCTTTTGTTTGTGGAAATTTCACTTTGCCGCGGTAAGAACATGGACCAGCTCAGTTTCATTTACTTTATTCTATTATGACCAAAAATTCACAAAAATCTTGATGTCTCGAGCGCAAAAACAAATTGTACGAATATTATAATGCTGGCGCCTTGTCGAGTACGTTACTTATTTCACTTAACATTTGAAAGAACTGTCGGGGAACTTCACTCGAAATGGTTAGCTGTGCATGATATAATGTATACTCACTGACCGGGACCTACTGTTTAAAACTGGCTTCGATCGGCTAATGCTTAGGTTGGGAAGGGTGGTACATCCGAAGTTGCACCTCCACTCGGAGACACATAGGATCCATTGTGAATCCCTTCTATATGGTTGATGGGAGATGTTTAGACTAGTTGTTAGACGATTTTGTGAGTCACTGGAGTACTATATTGTATTAAGTCCGCTGTCTCATCAGTCTATTGGGTACCCGCATTATCCATCTAATGCCCCTTATAAAACGAATTATATTTTCAACACTTTTCCTTGAGATGTCCCCTGTTCAGCTAATGTTTCTCTAGAGAAGTTTTACATGTCCTAACTATCTTACACGTAAAGTCGCTAGCGTTTCGAAGTGTAAGCAGCCGCTGAAAAATGTTTAATGGTCTTACCAGCTTTTGAACTCCGGTTCCGCTGTGTGGTAGTCGCACACACTTCTTATCTTATGGCTCTACAACCTGTTGTTGGTCTTGGCCTGATTAATAAGTGATTTCTAAGCACTTCGGTCTTCAGCTTGGCTTCTCCAGTTCGTGATGCCAAGCATCTTCATGTCTTCTTCCACTTGGCCCATCCACCAGAATCTCTGTCTTTCCTGTCTGCGTCTTCCGTGGTAGTTGTCGTCCAACGCCTTTCTGGCTGGAGCGTTTGGATTCATTCGGTCGACATGGCCCAGCCCGCGCAATCGCTGTATTTTGATGCGCTTAACTACGTTCATGTCGGGGTACAGCTCATACAGCTCACGGTTCGTTCGACGCTTTTTTTTCATCGTGACGATTGCCTAGCCGTTGCAAGCATACGTTTTGTCTTGTCCTCGATCACCATCAGACCCATCTTCGCCGATTCATTTTCGATTCTAGAAAAAGCGCCAGTTACATCTGGCTCTGTCCTTCCGGCGATGTCAATGTCGTCAGCTTATGCGAGGAGAATGTCGCCCTTGGTTGTCAGAGTGCCAGTTTTATTAATTTCTGCGTTTTCTAATATCTTCTCCATCAGGATGTTGAAGAAGTTACACGATAAGCTGTCGCCCTGTCTGAGACCTCTTGTAGAAGTGAATGGCTCGGAGAGGTCACTTCCTATTTTTACTAATGACCTAGTATCACTCAGTGTCATTCTACAAAGGCGTAAAAGTTTTGCTGGTATTTTATACGCAGACATGGTGTCAAATAGTTTTTCTCTTATCGGAGTATCGAAGGCGGCTTTATTTTCATGAGTCTTTTCTTGGATTTGGCGTAGTGAAAAGATTAGGTCGAGTGTTGATCTATTCGGACTGAAGCCACACTGATAGGGCTGGATCAGTTCGTCGAGATTTGGATCAGTTCGTCAAGATTTCCATTCTCATCTCTACACGAAGTAATGCCAGTACTCGAGTCATTCGTTTGATGTTTCACTCGCTGATAAAATTGTATGGCATCATTTCTCTCTTCTTTTTTCGGAAAAGACGATTCTCCTCTCTCCACAACTCCCGGCATCGCTCTAACACGGCTCGCGTTGCCAGGACAGCAACACAGCTCGCGTTGCTGGAGTGTCGCCTTGTATGCTGCGTTCTTACCTTCAGTGAAAACTTTACACTCCTCATCGTACCATTGGTTCCTTTGTGACCGCTTTCGGTAACCAATTTCTTCTTCGGCGGCTTTTGCGATGGAGTCTTGTATATGTTTCCACTGAGCGGAGATGTCATCGGAAGGGAGAGTCTTGGCAAGGAGCAATTGGGTCAGCTTCGTGGAGTAAGCATTGGCTGTCTGTTGTGAATGGAGCTTCTCGACGTCTAGCTTTCTCTTGTTGTTGCTACACACACACTACCAACCATACTACGGTCGTCCACAGTACGTTTCATAAGAAAAATTAAAATTGTAGAGGTTTTGTGAAACTGACCCAGATCACGAACGCCGGCTAGATGAAAATTGGAGAAATGCAGTTTATGCAACCACCAAACCTTTTATGCATATTTGGAATCCTTTAATTTGAGTACCCAAAATTACTTGGAAGTGGGCGTATACGTTTTTTATGTCCTCCTTTTCACGACCTTTAATCATGATTTTTCTCGAAATTCTCTGCACTTTTGCCGCGAAATTAATTTGGAAATCGTTCTAAAACATATCAATCTTCATTTCTAGTGGGGTACATTTGAAGTTGGCTCTCTATTGTTACTATATCACCGGCCATCTCCATCATATAAAACATTCTACAGACTTTTTGAAGTATTGCTTTTAGGATTTTTCTAATATAATTAATTATAGGCCTTATAGGCTTTGTATATTACAATGAAACCAATAAATGAAATGAAATGAATTAAACAAACGTCTTTATTATAAATACATTAGATATACATTTTATAAACTGGATTTTTAAATTTAATGGTTAGAATAGTTGAAATATAGGACTTCAAATTTCCATTATCTACCATTGCAGTGGTGGGAATGTATATTTCTATTTCGAATTATTCTGAAGCGTTGGTTTTCAGTTCTTGGTAAAATGGAATTTTGGCACACATTGTTCTTGCAGAATATCTTTATTTCTAAATAGTAATTTTTCATATAGGAGAAACCTGTGGTCATACCCGAACATCGTAGGGAAAAGGATTATATGCAGCAGGTCCCATCATTTGTTCGGAATGTAATGGGTTCCAGTGCCGGTGCGGGTTCTGGAGAATTCCACGTATATCGGCATTTACGTCGTAAGGAATATGCTCGACAAAAAATGATTCAACACAAAAGCGTGCAAGAGCAGCTGGATGATGACTATCAAAATAAATTGGAAGAAAATCTGAGGATATCAGAAGAGAAAACTGCCAAAAAGAGAGCAAAACGTCTGAAGAAAAAACATAGAGCAAAAAAACCAAGACAACACAAAAAATCTGCCGATGAGTCAGACAAGGGGAATGAGTCTAATGACTCCTCTAGTGACAGCAATGTAGAAGTTGCTGAATCAACGCATGTACCTCAAAAAAATGATGACACTAATTTGTATCCTGAATCAAAAGCCGCTGAGGTCGACAGTATGAAAGATGTTCCCCTTGACAAACGTGTCCACAGAAACGATATCTACGGAACAAGAACCCAAAAACGAAGAACACGAACTGGAAAATGCTAATACCTAACAAAAAAAAAAACATTTAATTTGTATATCCAAAATTGTACATTTTGAAAAATGATCCAAAAATTAAATAATATTTTATATAATGAACTACATATTTAATTTTAATTTAGTTTGAAAATATTTAGGTTTACAAAATTAATTTTCACCTCCTTGACAAAGAAAGAAAAAAGACATGTCGTTTCTTCCCATATTTCGAGAAAAAATCGCATGACACTCTTTGTTTTCAAAATAATTTCTTTTTATTCCACAAAATTCCACTTAAATCCGATGTACCGTTTGCAACAACTGGTGTCACCTGAGGAGGTGTTCAGGTCTCACACCACGACTGGTCTCAACAAATAATGACCTGTTGTATACATCCAGTCTCCGTAAACTGCACCAAATGTGAAATGTAGGTGTTTCGTTCAGTGCCAAGGTCTGCATAAACTGGTGCCACATAAGATGTACCAACATTGCGTTCCCATAAGGACTGAAATAGCGGCTTTCAACAGCAGCGACTAGTACTTCTACTAATAGTTCATCCAGTACAACGACTGGCACTCCTACTAGTTTTCCATCCGGTAGTACTTCTACTAGTATCCAAACTAGTAGTCCAGTTGTCACTTCAACCAACTGTTCCTTCAATACTATATGTCCGTGAAGATAAATTTTAAAATTTAACTAGTCAAGACACAAACCGCCTTTTTAACAGAGCGGGTATAGGGAGTTAACAGAGCCATGTTAAGTGGTTAACAGTGAAAATGCTTATATATATTTACGATTTCTGACCGATCGGACGAAAAAAATAAAAAAAAAACAAAATAATTTAAATAAAACAAGAGCATCCAACAGGGTATGTTTTGGAGTTGACCCTAAAATGAGCATTACTAAGAACATTTGTAACTGGACATAGAGTGACAAAAGAAGGCCCACTCTGGCTGACTGGAAATAGATGCTGGGTCCACAGTAGTACCATGGATAGCTCTTGTGATTCCAAATCGATCTGTATATCACACTTGTCCAAAAAGTGTTTCAGAACCGATTTATTCAGATTTTTAACTTAAATTTTAAATTTCATGTAAGGCCCACTGTGACGGACTGGAAATAGATGCTGGGTCCACAGTAGTACCATGGATAGCTCTTGTGATTCCAAATCGATCTGTATATCACACTTGTCCAAAAAGTGTTTCAGAACCGATTTATTCAGATTTTTAACTTAAATTTTAAATTTCATGTAAGGCCCACTGTGACGGACTGGAAATAGATGCTGGGTCCACAGTAGTGCCATGGATAGCTCTTGTGATTCCAAATCGATCTGTATATCACACTTGTCCAAAAAGTGTTTCAGAACCGATTTATTCAGATTTTTAACTTAAATTTTAAATTTCATGTAAGGCCCACTGTGACGGACTGGAAATAGATGCTGGGTCCACAGTAGTACCATGGATAGCTCTTGTGATTCCAAATCGATCTGTATATCACACTTGTCCAAAAAGTGTTTCAGAACCGATTTATTCAGATTTTTAACTTAAATTTTAAATTTCATGTAAGGCCCACTGTGACGGACTGGAAATAGATGCTGGGTCCACAGTAGTACCATGGATAGCTCTTGTGATTCCAAATCGATCTGTATATCACACTTGTCCAAAAAGTGTTTCAGAACCGATTTATTCAGATTTTTAACTTAAATTTTAAATTTCATGTAAGGCCCACTGTGACGGACTGGAAATAGATGCTGGGTCCACAGTAGTACCATGGATAGCTCTTGTGATTCCAAATCGATCTGTATATCACACTTGTCCAAAAAGTGTTTCAGAACCGATTTATTCAGATTTTTAACTTAAATTTTAAATTTCATGTAAGGCCCACTGTGACGGACTGGAAATAGATGCTGGGTCCACAGTAGTACCATGGATAGCTCTTGTGATTCCAAATCGATCTGTATATCACACTTGTCCAAAAAGTGTTTCAGAACCGATTTATTCAGATTTTTAACTTAAATTTTAAATTTCATGTAAGGCCCACTGTGACGGACTGGAAATAGATGCTGGGTCCACAGTAGTACCATGGATAGCTCTTGTGATTCCAAATCGATCTGTATATCACACTTGTCCAAAAAGTGTTTCAGAACCGATTTATTCAGATTTTTAACTTAAATTTTAAATTTCATGTAAGGCCCACTGTGACGGACTGGAAATAGATGCTGGGTCCACAGTAGTTAAGTCTAAAATCTGAATAAATCGGTTCTGAAACACATTTTGGACAAGTGTGATATACAGATCGATTTGGAATCACAAGAGCTATCCATGGTACTACTGTGGACCCAGCATCTATTTCCAGTCCGTCACAGTGGGCCTTACATGAAATTTAAAATTTAAGTTAAAAATCTGAATAAATCGGTTCTGAAACACTTTTTGGACAAGTGTGATATACAGATCGATTTGGAATCACAAGAGCTATCCATGGTACTACTGTGGACCCAGCATCTATTTCCAGTCCGTCACAGTGGGCCTTACATGAAATTTAAAATTTAAGTTAAAAATCTGAATAAATCGGTTCTGAAACACTTTTTGGACAAGTGTGATATACAGATCGATTTGGAATCACAAGAGCTATCCATGGTACTACTGTGGACCCAGGATCTATTTCCAGTCCGTCACAGTGGGCCTTACATGAAATTTAAAATTTAAGTTAAAAATCTGAATAAATCGGTTCTGAAACACTTTTTGGACAAGTGTGATATACAGATCGATTTGGAATCACAAGAGCTATCTATGGTACTACTGTGGACCCAGCATCTATTTCCAGTCCGTCACAGTGGGCCTTACATGAAATTTAAAATTTAAGTTAAAAATCTGAATAAATCGGTTCTGAAACACTTTTTGGACAAGTGTGATATACAGATCGATTTGGAATCACAAGAGCTATCCATGGTACTACTGTGGACCCAGCATCTATTTCCAGTCCGTCACAGTGGGCCTTACATGAAATTTAAAATTTAAGTTAAAAATCTGAATAAATCGGTTCTGAAACACTTTTTGGACAAGTGTGATATACAGATCGATTTGGAATCACAAGAGCTATCCATGGTACTACTGTGGACCCAGCATCTATTTCCAGTCCGTCACAGTGGGCCTTACATGAAATTTAAAATTTAAGTTAAAAATCTGAATAAATCGGTTCTGAAACACTTTTTGGACAAGTGTGATATACAGATCGATTTGGAATCACAAGAGCTATCCATGGTACTACTGTGGACCCAGCATCTATTTCCAGTCAGCCAGAGTGGGCCTTCTTTTGTCACTCTATGTCCAGTTACAAATGTTCTTAGTAATGCTCATTTTAGGGTCAACTCCAAAACATACCCTGTTGGATGCTCTTGTTTTATTTAAATTATTTTGTTTTTTTTTTATTTTTTTCGTCCGATCGGTCAGAAATCGTAAATATATATAAGCATTTTCACTGTTAACCACTTAACATGGCTCTGTTAACTCCCTATACCCGCTCTGTTAAAAAGGCGGTTTGTGTCTTGACTAGTTAAATTTTAAAATTTATCTTCACGGACATCAATACTATAACTAGCATTCCGACTAGTTCACCATCCTGTGGTACTACTACTAGTAATCCCAATAGTCCTCATATTCCAGACTTAAATTCTCATTTCCATTCAACACAACAGCATTTGCGACAGATATTCGTTCCACTGTAAATTCCATCCATCTGTCTCCGTAAAGGCACCCTCTGCCCTTACGGACAACAGCTATAGAATAATGATTATTCAACCGCCTCTTTCTAAATCATACAATTCAATTGTAATGGTTTAAGACATAAGGTAGTTGAACTCACAGTTTATGCATGACAAGAACATCCTCATATTTGTATTGCAAGAAACAAATCTGACCAGTAATTGTTCACTGTCGTCCTCTGGGAATTATAACCTCCTTATGTGGGACCATGGTGGTGGCCTCGTTTTTATAATAAAGCGAGACGTTAGATGCTGATGTTAAAGAAGATTGGTACAATAGGTTTGGACTATATGACCAAAATTATGGTCCTACCAGTTGGTTATTCCGAATATTTGGAAAGTTTCCCACATTCCATTCAAAAACCAGACAAATCCGGTACTAATGGGGAATCCTACCACGCGATCTTTTCAGAATCCCCATTGTTATCATCCCTTAAAGGACATTTCCATCTCGCCAATCACCAGCATTGCTTCAGAGAAGCGCATAGCACAACAATGGTTTTGTAATAGACAACTTCCAAGATTACAACCGTTCTAAATCAGCGACGACAAGCCAATTAGCTCTTAACCTGCCAAACCTTCGGTCGACCATTCGATGCTGATTTCCGACAACATGAACTTTACCCTTCCAAATGACATCAAACGATGGATTGCCAACTATCTTAATGGCAGACAAACCTTCGTAGAATTACAAAAAATTATAATTCAGCAAGATTAAAATTTTATTTAACATCTACCTTGCCAAACTCCCTGATGTTTAGGTGTTGTCTCCTCAGGCGTTAATGTGGACGATGTACGTCGGACTACTTAGCCACCCTTTGTACTTTCTGGACCCGAGAAGTAAATATCGAACTCGTATTAAAAAACGTAAATTCAGTTGCACAGTGGTTAAGAATTCAAATCCACCCTCCAAAAGTCTGTAACTTTCGATTTAGATATATTTTTGAGATCTGTATTACATATGTATGTTGTAGGCCAAAAAAATTAAAATAAATATTTTCAAATAAAAAAAAGTTCCCTTTTTTCAGATTTTAAAATTTGTGGTCAATGGTTGTTAATAAAATGCACACTTTCTGAAGCTCAAATGACAACTGTATCGTATTTGTATACTTTTCCCAACCACAAGATAATTAAAACCATATCATTGTATATTTGTATGTATGTATGTATATTATAAGTGTCCTTTTTATTAATAATACAGACTTTCTTACACTTGTGAACGCAAATTTGTATGTACTCATATATAGAGGGTTGTCTTTAATTTGAATAAATAACGTTATTTGTTCTTGTAATTTCTGAAAGTGTGAAAATATATTTATTTTTATACCGTTTGAGACATGAATACAAATTAAGCAATCATGAATGATACTTTGACAAGCCCTTTACAAATTTCGGACTAATTTCCAAAATAAATCTCGTAAATACTTCGCGAATACGTTCGTCGAGTCGATTGATTTTCTTCTAAGTAAATTGCAATCGTTAATTTATTTCTTATTTTTCAATTCATTGTTGTAGTAGTGGGTGGTGAGTGAAAGAGATTTGTTAAGCATTTCTATATACGTGCATGATTCATATTAGATGTAGTTGTTTTTTGTTTTAAATTTTAACAATAACAGATCTAAGCAAATAAAGAAAGCAGATTTAGGCAGGGCTTATTTTGAACGAATGATTTATGTATATTTATTTCAACTTAATAATTTTGATAAACACATTATTAAACATATCATTATCATCGTCGTTTGTGGTATTCATAAAACTTTTGACAATCATAGTTAACATCAACTAAATCAGAGTGTGTGGTATGGTTTCCTTTAGCCAAATACTAATATGTATATATTTTCACAATATATCAATAGAATGTCCACGAAAAGAAAAACGATTAGAATAATATACCGATACCAAAATACTTTTTGTACGTCTTGCAGCCGGGACATTTAGAACAAAGGGATTCCCTAATTCAGAATGCTGCATTCATCTTATTGGGTATTTTTCACAATTTCTCTGGATGTCTTTTGTTATCATGTAAAAAAGTAAATTTGTCTGCTTACTTTAGATTTGAACATCCAATGTCGAAATAATGAAATTGACAAAAACATTTGATTGAATGGAACAAAGATTAAAGCAAAATTATGCAGAATTATTGTATATCTATGAGATGATATATAATGAGAAATTAAGGGAATAATTCAATAACTTGAACTTAAAAAATTCCTTTATACCGGGAGAATGTATTCCGTCTTACTTTGTTCACATATTTGAGCAGATTTTATATTCAAACACAAATAAATACAATACGGATGTTTCGATACCATTGATTGATTGAGGTTGTAGTGTTGGCTGGTTGGTTTGGAGGTGGTTTAGTTATTATTGAAGTGAGAAAAGTGGCATTGTGTGGATATTATAATATTACATCTATCCATTACACATATGAATATAATATTTTTATTTTGCTTTTGTTATTTAATTAATAGCATTAAAAGTATTGTAGTTATAACTCGCCTTAATCAAAAAAGCCCTACAGTTAAATGTATGAATTATAATTAACTTAAATTTTCTACTTGAACTTGAATTTATAGAGACACATTTTCATTAGGTTTTATTTTTCTTTTTTTTTTTTTTTTTGTATAAAATCATAATTCTAATAATGATTGTATATGTAGATATAATAATATAAAAAAAATCCAGCAAGCGAAAACTTAAAAACAAACGTGTGTTTACAATTAATTATAAGGCGTACATATAACATTCGATTTGAGTTCTACTCAATACTTACAAAATAAGAGAAATAGATTAAGTCGTTTGCTGATGCCTCTTTCCGATAGATAATGCCGAGAACTATTTTCTAAATTATTTTTGTTAATTTCACTTATCTCAAACAAATATCTGAGGAGCGAACATCAGAAAACTCTTTTGGACTCACGAATATGATTACGCCTAAAGAAAAAAATGTGAGAATTTTGCACTTTTCTAGCAATTGCGTTTGCCATTTTTTTGTTTAAACGTAATTTTTATATGTAATCTATGATAATAGAGATGAATCACAAGATTCTTAAATTGTTGTTTTGTTTTTCGAAATTAAATTATAATCAATAAATATATATTTATGTATAGGTTGTGTGTGTATTTTATCTGCAATAATTGAAGTAAATTGTAGCTCTTAAACAATATATTATTTTATTTTCATCTCCTCACAAGGGAGCACACAAATCAGCCAATCCAAAATGTATTCCCCTTCGTTTATTAATTACTATTGGCTTAACGACATTCCCAAACCTTAACCGTTGTATCTACGCTACCCGAAATGACATATGGATGTGTTTTGTGGAAATCTAAAGAAAATTAAACAATAAATAAGTGATTTTTAAAATCTTGCAGTTTGTACGTACCAATAGAAGTGCAGAAATGTTGATGTGCATAAAGGGTCTTCATGCATCGCTTATTACGTAAATCCCAAACTCTTATTGTTTTGTCGTCACTGGCTGATATCAAATATTTACCTCCAGGATGGAAAGCTAATTCGCGCACCCAATTATCATGACCGGAGAGCACGAACAAACACATGCCGACACTCACGTCCCAGACCTTAAAATTGAAATGGAAGAGATTATTTTTAATATGTATTATAGCAACACAGAAACAAATCCAGTCCATTACACAATTTAATTCATAATTTAATAATATGCAACAATTTCCACAAGCGATTACCAAAGATGTTGTTGGTATTCTAAACTTTGATATACCGCAATTTCGGTTTAGCTGTCACTTATTTCAGTGCCAATTTATAATAACTGAAATTATGTTCTAGTTCTATGGAAATAATTGGAATATTTGCACTCAAAAATTAAATTAATAGAAAAAGCAAATCAATTTAAAAGTCACTCTTTCCCTGTTTGTAAAAAATACATAACAATTAGAGAGGTTCACACAATATGATTTGGTCCAGGAATATCAAATTGGCGGTAAACGATACAAGTGATTTCGTTTAGATAACTTGATCTGTTAGCGGTTACAGTAGTCTCGGTTTAGCTCCCACTGCTAAAAATTCAAATTTTTTATGATTTAGTTCTAGTTTCTATGCAAATAACTTCCTTAAGTTTTTCTTGCATGTTTAGATAATTGTCATTCATTTTTGGAATGTTTTGTATTTAACAGCCTCTGAAAAATTCAATCAAAACAAAAGAGCAACGTTTTCCTCTCATTAAATTTGAAAAAAATAGAGAGATCATACTTAAGCGATGTTAGCAGTTACCTGCAAAATAGACTTATGTGCCACTAAAGACTACAAAAGTTGATGAGTACAAATTCGAGTACTTTGCATCATGTAAATCAATTTTCGAATTAATTATTTGCGATTATCGGTTTCGTACAAGCAAAATTTTCATATTAAACAGTGCCAGTTTGAAGTTATGTGTGAACATCGATATGTCAAAGAGTTACATCGAAGCTCCCGAATTTTTTTTAAGTGTATACAGAAGCAAAAGATTGAACTAATTAGGTATTGTGGATTAACGTTGCCAACTGTTGTAGAAAGTATTCGAAGCCGAGTGTGTTAGACGCCACAATTTCAAAAACTTTCGAATCGAGTTACATGATGGGGCCCCTGTACTAGCAGAATTGTGACAGTTAATGAAGGTAACTTATGCGCCTTTATGGTCCATGGTTCTTGAAAGTGAAGTGGATCCTTTTTTTTAAAACAGTTTAATTCGAATAAAATTATTAAAAAAAGTTGGATCGCTATAACCATAGAACGTTGCTAACGGATCTGCATCTACAAAACTGTATTACTATTAATTAGGATTTTTACTTACGCGTATGGTTTTATCCCTCGATCCGGATGCTAAGAATGGACCTTGGTGATGCCCCTTTTTGTTATCAGCTCCAGCAGCTTCATTTATAGCTGAAGATGCAGCTTCCGGAGCCCAAGCAATACATTCAACTGTATGATCATGATCGCGTAATTCAACCTGTTCCATATCGAATGAAAATGCATTGGTAATGATTGTGTTCTTAGTGAACATAGGGAAATTAAGCAACTTACTTTACAGTCTTTTGAATTTATTGACCAGACACGAACTGAGTGGTCAATTGAGCATGATGCAAAAATGCTACCATCCATATGTACACGTACCATACGTACCCATTCTCTGTGGCCAGTGAACGTTTTTACACAATATCTATAACAGAAGGTAGGAACATTTAGGAAAATCAAATTTATGATAAAGAATACAATCACACTCACCCTGTGGCAACCTCCCACATTTTGATGGTCTTGTCACGTGATGCTGAAAGCACGTAATCTCCAGCTGGTACAAAAGCTACAGATGATACATTGTGATCATGTCCATGCATTGTTTTGACACAATCATAACTTTGCTGGAAATCCCACAATTTTATAGATAAGTCAGCACTGCATGATGCTGCAAAGAAGAAACATCGACATTGTTAATATTGAAAACTAGTCGCAATCATTTCGTTGGGGTTTGATTGCGCGCACGATCCGTTCGGAGGTCTGTACAGTATTAAACACAAGTGGGCACCAATGAACCGTAACTTCTGATAAGACTTTCCAAAAAATGGCACCTAGCATAAGCCTACGTTGGAGAGTCTGCCTGTTGTTATAGCCTTCTATGCTGTCTGACTGTCGGCGTAGAAAGTTACGTTTCGAATGACGATTCTGACTGCCACACCCACTATAAAATCTTTGATGGGTGCGGTGAAAGGGTACTTATAACATCAAAATAAAATTATTAAGTAGCAATACAAATAGAGAAAATAATATGCTTTAATGTGAACGAAAAATAGTAATAGATTTCAATGCAGGAATTGATAATTAATTAGGTAAACAAAAACCAGTACTCATTCTCCGAATCGGAACACCACATGCATAATTATATCTTCAGAAACTGGTAGAGTCTAGGCTAGAGATTTGCACAAACACATTTGTGTGTGAAGTGTATACGTGTGGTGCCAAAGTATGTTCACTTACTCAAAGTGTCACAAAAAAGGGTATACATGTATAGGAACATCTTCGGAACAACTCGACTGTGGCCGCAGCCAGTGGATACATGTTCCTCTTTCGCTCGTATTCGAACATACCGAGAGCGATCATGTCGAGTATATTGCGACATCCAAACTGATGACGGTACCCAATGTTCAGTCTACCAAATATAAAGAGCAGTTGTGCTGAATTCTATTTGTTTTTACCGTGAATTGATTAATCTGAAACGTCGAACTTCATCTCAGCCATCTAGGATTAGAAGTAATGGCATTGATAATTTCTGATAATTAGTCGATTGCCAACTGCTTCGCCGACTGAGGGTTATATAGTTGCAACTTTCGACTTTTCCATAACGTTAAACAGTCGATTTTTCGACTTTTTATTTGAAAATAAAAACAAAATAATTACTATGTTCTTATGCACAAAATACAATACAATATTAAGTTTAAAACTCAACAAAAATGTTGAAATGAGATCAATTTTCATATCGGCCTTTAATCGGGATTCGACGATATGAAGTAAAATAGTCGATGCTTATTATTTCAGCCCATATTTAGATAAATACTTTTTACAATAGAATTGTAAATATTGAATTTTAACTTCGGTATTTTATTTATTTATTTCTACTAATTATATAAGTAGTTAATATTTATTTATTATTAATTACAATACAAAGTAAATTTATATTCTAATTTTTGGGTCCAAGGGTAAACCGGGTGACACAGACCATATGTTTAGATTTTTGCAGCGACAGACCAAAGCCTCTGGTGGGAATCGAACCCACAACCCCCACGCTGATAGGCAAGCACGCTACCAACTCGCCTACCGGGGCGCTTGAGTAGTTAATATGTTAATTGGCTTAAGTAATTAGGACGGATGTAGGTGGTGTAAATATTTACGAGATTGGGTGGGGTGAAGTATTTATTGCACCGCTTTAAAATTCCTGAACACTTGAATGTACCCTTGACCATATGCAGACTAGCCCTGCAGACTTCGTCATGGTTCCTCTATATCTACAAAACCTCTGCAACGAATATCATGGAACGAATACCAAGGCGGAGCAAGACAAAAGTTCAATAGTATATTGCACTCTTCATTTTCGTACTCGGTTTCATTTCAGATAAAAAAATTTGTTTGTTTAAAGAATATGATTTTATTCCGAAGCGCACATCTAATGACAAAATAATTTATAAGGGCCAATAAAACGTTTTTTGGTAACAAACAAATTGAAATGATTTTTCAAAAAGATTTCAATATTTTTAATACAGTTCCGTTTTCATTTTCAATATTTGTGTTACGGTCGTCTGTTATCGTTCGGGAGTTTTGTCTATACCAGCAATGCACATTTTTGTATCTGTACCACACACCCTCATACAATGACGTCTACTTGCTTACTGATGAACATGTATGGGTTATATTATCAGGTGTATGTACAAATTGACAATTGCGTGAAACAACAATGAATACATTGAGCACTAAAATGCGTTCATCACATATTCTTTTGATTTTGACGTACTAAAACGAATAAATAGTGTAATTTTCGGTTTCTAAATTAAGCATTGCAAAAAGCATTTTATTGAGAAAACTCAATATGAATCGAGAGAAGTTATTACCAACACCAAATGTAAAAGGTTTAGATATGAGTGCACCCCGAGCCTGTGAAAAGCTCGACCCCATCGTTCCGAATGGAACATCGTCATGAATGGAACTCTAGATACTTTACAATGCTCTCCATTATTTTAAGAGCGCAGAATATATTGGAATTGGATGGTAATTTGCGCAATGATGGAGCTATATGACAAATGCTGAAATACCATCCGGTCCCAGAGTTTTATTGACTTTGAAATGTGACTTGAAATGTGTGTTTGTATAAATTTCTGTCAAAAGGTCATCGTAAACGAGATCTAGGATAGGAGGTGAAGAATTGACCAAAAGCTCTTACATTCCCTTAGTTGGCAACTCTACGCCATGCAAGAATAAAAATTAACTCGCTGCTCAAACTTTTGATCTTTTTTAACAAATAATACATTCTTAAGTTAAAAATAAACAAATTGATTGTTAATAATATTTGTTGCACGAGATTTGTGAAATTCGTCGTATTTTCTTTAAATTAAAGAAAATTAACGTTTGTGCTACGTTTTTGCTGTCTGCTGTTTTGCTGTGTTGCCGATTTTCCTTTTTGTTTGCTGCTGTTTGTTTACATTTACAATGGTGACACCAACAACATGCCCTGCTTGTAACAAAAATGTCACTAAATCAACCGGTGGCGTTTGTTGTTGCATTTGTGAACAATGGTACCATCTTAAAAAATGTTCTGAATTGGCTGATGGAGCATATGATATTTTGTCAAAAAAGACCGCCGCTGTGGGCTGGAAATGTCAAGGATGTTCTTCGTTTGTTATGCTTGGCAGAGATGATACAGCCTTCGAAACCCTAACAAAAAGGTTGGATGACTTGATTAAGTCTCTTTCTGATACCATTCGCAGCGAAATTGACAAGTTTCTTCCTCCAATTTTGAAAGCCGTGGAGGACATTAGGAGGAAAAGTATTGAGATGAACTCGGCAGCTGAAGCAAAGATTGCTTCGATTCAAGCTGAAAGCAATAGATTGCGTCATCAACTGGCGAGGAGTGATATACTTGTGTCGGGTTTACCTCCTAATGTTAAGCCAACGGAAATGGCTTTAAAAATTCCAGCTGCACTTGGCATTAAATTGTCCGCTTATGACATTAATGCATCTTTTTGGCTTGGTAAGCAGAAGAAACAATTGTTGGTAAAGTTCAATTCTACGTGGAAGAGGGACGAGGTTATGAAGAAGTATATGGCCCGTAAGAATTTGAAGCTTTCCTCTGTTTTATCTACGGACATTGATGCCCGAATATATCTCAACGATAACTTGTCACCTGCTGCTTTAAAAGTTAAAGTTCTTTGCCGATCTTTAATTAAGGACAAAAAGATAAAGCGGTTTCAATTAATTCAGGCAGCTGCTAAGGCCATTATTTTTGATGCAAACGGTAGGAGAAAGTTGTGTACCTTTGATGATTTGTTGGCTCTAGCTGATGAGACAGAGTCAAACTTTATACGTAGCCAACGTGGACGGCGTTTCGATCATAACGCCAGGGTGCAGTCTGTTAATGACACTCCCACTTTTGGCACTCCTCATTTGGCGATTTGATCGCCACATTGTTACTGAGATTTGGTAGGGTGGTTGGGGTTAGTTTACAGGGTGTTCCATTTAAGCATAGCTTTGGTTCACTCCTGATTCCTGTTTGTATCTTCTTTAATTTGTTATTTCTTTACTTTTGTTCTAATAAGTTTGAGCCTTATGAATGGTTTGTGAATTTATGCGAATGTTTTGTGATTTTAAATTTAATTTTATATTAGTTTTTAGTTTTAATTTAACGCACTATCTTTTAGAAATTTTTTATGACTGCAGGTGATTTGTTGGGGGAAATTGTCAGTGATGATTCCTACATCAAACGATTCTGCTCGGGTAGCCTTAATTGTACCAATATCGGGTATTGTAACGTTCAGTCTCTAAAGCCCGGTACTAGGTCCACAAAGTTCGATGAGCTGAAGGAAATTTTGATTAAAGGTCACCTTGACATTATTGGCTTTACGGAAACTTGGTTAAAACCTTATGTATCTAGTAAGAGTGTGAGTATTCCTGGTTATAACTTTTTTCGCAATGACCGTTGTAATATGCGTGGTGGCGGCGTCGCCTTTTATGTTTCTTCACATATTAAAGCAAGAGTTTTGTTATCTGTGTCGGAATCCGGCTGTGAAGCCCTGTTTTTACATATTAATACGCTTGGTTTTAGTATGGTTGTTGGAGTTGCGTATTTGCCGCGTGGTGATTTAGATGTTTTGGAAAATTGTATATCTGACATCACCACTAGATATGATCACATTGTCCTTGTTGGTGATTTTAATTTTAATATTGCTGTTACTCGTAACTATACACACCTTTGCCATATGCTTACAAGATGCAATCTTTCTGTGCTTCATAATAATAAACCCTCTCATTATGATTTTAACCACGATTCCTGTTCTCTAATTGATTTCTCTCTGATTAGTAATACGGACTCGGTTTTAAAGAGTAGTCAATTTTATTTCCCAGCTGTTAACTCTTATCATGCATTCATGCTAATTCAATATGATTTGCACTTTTCTGAAGCACCTTCATACGTTACGTATAGAGATTATACTTCGATTGACATGAACTCCCTCGTTAGTGATATTCTTTGCACAGATTTTACGCCTTTGTACGTCACTAATGACACCAACAGCCATTTATCGTTTTTAAATGGACTGTTGCTTGACCTGTTTAATTATCACGTACCGGAAAAGACTAAGATTATACATGCCAATAGACATAGTTGGTTTACTACTAATGTTAAAACTGCAATATTTAATAGGGACTTAGCTTATAGAGCATATGTTGAAGACAAGACTGATAGAAATAAGGATATATTTAAGCGTTACAAGTCGGAGGCTCGGAGAACTATTAGACGTGCTAAAAAGGCTTTTGGCGTTCGTATGTTTTCCGGGATTAACTGCCCTCGTGATTTCTGGTCTCGTATGCGACACTATGGAGCGACTAAATGTGATAATTACAACTGTGATATTGACCCTGACGATCTGAATGATTATTTTACAACTGTGTCGTCCCCCTCCGTATCCACTGTTAACAATATACCTCGCGTTGATCGTTTCAATGATCTCAATTTCCGTAATATTGACGAATATGAGCTTTTCAGTGCAATAAATAGTATTAAGTCTAATGCGGTAGGTGCTGATTTTATACCCATTAAGTTTATTAAATTATTATATCCTTTTATTTCTATACACCTCCTTCATTTTTTCAATACTGTTATTATGACTGGAAAGTTCCCCTTTGGATGGAAGCTTGCTAAAGTTGTTCCTCTGTTGAAGAAAGGAGCCACTGGCTCTCTATGCTCCGATTTCAGGCCCATTTCAGTGCTTCCGACTTTGTCGAAAGTATTTGAAGTTCTGCTTAAGGAACAGATTTGTGCCCATTTGGACTCTGGCTCGTTAATTGACTACAGACAATCTGGATTTCGGAGGCATCATAGCACAACCTCTCTTGTCCTTCAATTGACTGATGATATAAGACGTTGTATAGATGCTAGACAACCGGGTGTACTTGCAATATTAGACTTAAGCAAAGCTTTTGATTCTGTTGATCATTCTATTCTTTTACACAAACTGTTTTCACAATTTAGCTTTTCTTATATGTCTTGTGCTTTAATTCGTTCTTTTCTAGTTCGTCGTTCTCAGTTTGTTATTTCTAATGGTCGCATGTCAAACACATCTGATTTACACTATGGTGTTCCGCAGGGCTCTATTTTGGGGCCACTGCTTTTTATGTTGTATGTAAATGATCTTCGAGACTGTATTCAAAATTCTAAGTTTGGTATTTACGCAGATGATATTCAATTATTTACTTCCGGTTCTTCTGGCTCAGTTGCCGATTGTATTAATGATTTAGACAGCGACATTGGTCTTATTTGTAATTGGTGTATCCGTAATAATATACATATTAACGTCAGTAAGACTAAGTGTGCAATTTTTGGTCGAGGTCGTGATGACTTTCCGGTTCGGTCCATTGTAGTTCAGAATAGGGCAGTTTCTTTTTCTAATTCTGTATCATGTTTGGGGCTTGAAATTGATTGTGATATGCTTTTTACTAATCATATTGCTCTAGTCTGCTCCAGGACTAATGTAATTCTACGACGGCTTTACAGTCTCGACGTATATTTGCCTACCGGTGTTAAATTTAGACTTGCTCATACATTGCTTTTGCCTAACATTTTGTATGGGCTAGAAATCTATTCCGGCACCAATGCGGCAAATATGCGTAAACTTAACTCTTGCTTTCATGGTATATTGAGGTTTGTTTATGGCGCTCGCTCACGTTATGATTACGATTTGTACTCTTCACTGCTCTTGGGCTGTTCATTTGATAATAATTTGAATGTTAGATGTATTTATTTCCTGTTTTGCGTGGTTAAATATGCGTTACCTGTGTATCTTTTTAATTGTATTACCTTTTTAAATACCAGTAGAAATACTCAGATCCTATTGGAGAATTTTTCTCATCTTATTATGGAGCGGTCATTTGTAGTACGTGTTGCGAGGTTATGGAATACCTTGCCACACTATCTTAAGAATTTTTCCGTACATCCTTATACTTTTAAGCGTAAATTGCTTAATTACTTTTCTGCATTGGAGCAGCTCCATTGATAATGTTACTCATCTCTGGCAATTTCTTTACTCCAGTCATACATTTCATTAATTTTGTTGTTGTTATTTTTCATAAAAGATAGTGCGTTATATTTTTAGATTTTAAGTTTTTATTAATATTGTTTATGTTTTTAATTTTTCTGTTTGTACCACCTATCAACACGTTGTCCATAAGGGCGTTAGTTGATTAATAAATTATAAATAAATAAAATAAATAAATAAAAAATAAGAACTATAGCACGAAGACGCTGTTCGTGAAAAAATGTTTATTCAAAAGCCAATTTCTGATCTGATAGATTCTTAGTTTATCCGATTAAAATCACAATTCTTTGAAGTGTTAATTAAGTAGTCATCGAAGGGATAAACGTGTTAAACATTTCGACATTATTGTCTTGGAAATATAATATTCAATTTAAATTCTGAAAGAAATTGTTGAGATCATCCCAACGTTCATTTTCGTATATGTATATTGTCCGCTTCATGACTGGCCCGAAGATTGGAGAATAAAAAGAATGCTGAAAAGGTGCAATCATCCGAAATACCAAGAAGTCATAGAATGCTAACCTAATACTTTTTTCAGGAGTAAGGTTAAGAAAAGGTCGAGAATATTTTGTTGTTGGCCTTCAACACACGAACGGGAGCGCCAAGAATTATATATATATGAAATCCGCAGCAATTACAACGTCAATGTCCGGATAACTTTCTAAATATTTTAAAATAGAGTCGGAAATCCTTTGGGTCAGAATCCCCACAGACCTGGGTCTCACCTAGTGTGAAGACATCAGGAGAGTACACCGCAAAACAAAAATTCCTCTCAGCACTCGTATATTAGAGAAGTTTAGGTTCAAAACTACCCACCATTGTGACATAAACAAAAGCAAAAAAATGAAACATTAATAACTATTTTCTAAATTGAAATGTTAAAATCTTTATGAACATATGTGATCGATCTATTCTGACTTTCATATTAAATTGAATCCGTTTTTTGTGGTGAAATAGTATTTGTTTTTTAACTATGTAATTTATAGTTTTGTGCATTCGAAGACATGCTGCATTTTAGAAAGAACTTTCGAAGCCCATATACAAATTTAACCCGACAAAAGAAAAAGACAAGTAGTATTCATACCTAGGAGTTTTCCTTGAGCATCGAAGGCAATATCTTGCACGGAATTTGTGTGGCCCTTAAGACTCCGCTCATATTCACCGGTTTCAAAATCCCAGATCTTAATAACAGCATCCTCAGAAGCTGAGACCATTAGGCTGAATATGGGATGAAATATAACCTGAACAAGAAGACAAATAGGACTATTGAATATATAGACTTTGGGAAAAAAAACTAATGTACTTACTCGTGTTATGCTGGCACGATGACCTGACAGTGAAAACTTCTCAGGAGGTCTTGGTATCCATTCACCAGGACTGCGTTTAGCTTTCGATGGAGCACCTTCGATAACTTCCTTTTCAGCTTCCGAAAGTTTAGCCTCAAGTTCCATTACTTTCTTTTGTAAACGTATAACTGACGTCCATTTCTTTTCAAGTAGACCACCAAATTTTTTTTCTGTTTCGCCACTGAGATCCGCCTCCTTGCGGAAAGCATCCAAAGACTCTGAATATCCGTTACTGCCCAAATAGTCGGCAATCGCTTGGTTACTGAAAACATAGCAAGAAATTACAATAGTGTCTTTACACATTTTCGTGAAATATTAAGTTTGCTTACAGCTCCTCGCGCTGCCGTTGCGACAACACCATTTTCATGCTGTTCTCAATTGAAGCCGGCTGTGTATTATTCCTCACTGGGAAAATGTCACCTTTGTGGGGATTCCGAAGATATTTGACGTGTAATTACTTTTATCTCCAAATAATATAATTATTCCTTAGTGCACAGCACTGTTAAGAAATCTGAAAAAGAAACAAACAACAAAAACGTCTTGTTATATAATTTATATAATTTTCGACTGGCGTCTTTAAATTATGTATCACTTATAGTTTAATGGAGTAAAATTAATGCTTCGAAGTGGACAATTGACATCGCAGAGATGGTGATAAAACAATTACAGAATTAGGTGGTAATCTCCTGCCAGAAAAAATGCTTTATTACGCCATCGCTCCAAAATACGCGTCCTATACCCAGATCGGGGATTTTGCTTGTTAACATAAGATCGAGCGAAATTGTTGTCCAGCAAAACACTACACTACATTCCGAATTTTTGGGCATATTATTGAGCAATATGAGTTTCATTTAGATACAGATAGACATGTGAAGCTGATTGATTGGATTCGATTTAGATTTATATGCCACAATCTAAATATATTGATAATGCATTGATTTACCATGGGTTTGAGGGAGATCAGAAGTGTAGTGCGGGTCCTAGTACGAAATCTTGTTGAAGTCCCGAATTTATTGTACGTGGCAAATATTTTGCAAAATTTGGTTTGAGTTATCTAAATAGTAAACCATCGCGCCAGAGAACCTGTATACCGAATATAGCCATGTAATAAAGTTTATGTTCACAAGCGTCATTGATGGTTTTTTACCAATTTTTTTTTATTTTCTAACGCCGAATTGATTGTTTGGCATAATAAACTTACTTTCAATATTTCCTGACAATTTGTAAAGAAGTTACTTAATCTGCTGCTTATCAAGGTTTCAGTGTCATTACATCCACTGAGAAGGGACGAAGCAGCGGTTTAACATGTGTCACAAACATTTGTTAATAATATAGGTTAGGACAAGACGTTTTCAAAATAGATAAAATAATAAGTATTTGTGATAAACAAGAGACTGAAACATATCGTCTTTAAGTTTACCCCGGTATATGAACAAAGATAGCATCTATGAATGCCTAGAACATACATATGACTGTTGTCGCAGCCATGCCATTAAAGTTGCTCTTGGGGATTTTAATGCCAAAATAGATAGTATTTATTGACTCACATTCGGAAAGTTCACCCTGCATGAAGAGAGGAAAATTGTTTATTCCCACGAACGAAAAATAAGTGGAATTGCGCGAATTGTTTGAGAGGAAAGAGATGCACAGAATGTTGGAGAAGACGCACCTGCATACAATGATAACCACATAGACAAGACTGGATATGATGAGTTGGCTAGGTACATGCATCAACTCATCTACACAATTTGGCAGGAAGAAACCATGCCGGGTGTTTAGCACCCCAGTGTTCTGTGACCTGCTCATAAAGGGTTTGCGCCAACTACCGGGGAATAAGTTAGTTTTTTAATTTCTTTGTATTTAGGCCTGACAAGATTTTAACTTTGCGTCAAATTCTGCAAAGGTACAAAATAGAAACAACTAATTTTTTGTTCAACAACATTGGAACAATTAATTACGCAGTGGAAAATATGGGAAAATACTCGATCTGTACCTGATGGTACGAGAAGAGTTTGACAGCTCCGTATAATAAATCGTTCGGCTTCAATTGTCCTCAACATAGACGTTGGACTTGTTGGCAATCAACTTGTTGTTATGTCCAGTGCTTTGCTTTGTCCACGCACAAAAACTCCTTCGCATTTTCTAGCGTTACGACTGATGTTGGGCAAACTGAGCGTTCGGCTTCAATTGTATTAATACAACCACAACGGAATTTAGTAAAATACTTTTTCACAATTGGCATTGGCGGTTAGGACTAACCCATAGCATTCATCAAGCCATCCATTTTTTTTTTGAAATTCATGAGGTTTTTGATTCTATTTTGTATTTCTTGTAATGAATACGTTTGCGTACTCAATTCAAAGATGTTCCGATCAGGATATTTAGGTAGGAGCAAATTTAAATTTGAGGCTTAATCAGCTGTGGCTTGCGAACAGTATTTGATGAATACTATAGCAACTAACATTCCGGAATACAATGTTTGGACGATAATAGTTACATTACAATAAATGCGTCAGTTAACATATGCTACCAACACAGTTCTAAACAGAGCTAAAAACCCGCTAACAAAACAATACATATACACAAACAACAATACACAATTAAGTATTTTTAAATATTTTGGCCCACAGTCACATTAGTCTGCAATTGTTGTTGTAACAATAGTTGGTCGATCAGTCACACTCGTATTAGTGGTCGTATGTGTAACTTAATTTATTCAGTGCTATTCCCAATCATTGTCTTAGTCGCTATTATCAAACTAAATTCATTTGCATTTGACTCGTAATGTCGACAATGCGAACTAAACAAAAAGACAACCAAAAATTGTAACAGCAATTATGGATTAAAAAAAACATAAAGGCTCGTATAATAGCAAACACATTCTCCGCTCCCTTTACTACTGTTATTGATTTGAAAACATTTTTGATTTTAAACTTTGTGTTTGATTACTTTTAAAAACACGTTAAGCGATGAATCAAACTATAGACAGGTGATGTCAGATAGATATTTTTACACAGACTAGTAATATTTAAGCCGAATTTCCGAATATGAATATTAAACATCTTCAAACAGATATGTATGTATGTATGTGAATATTCATTCCATAACACGTCGTCAGAAGTGCAAAAAAACATTTGTTGTCCTTAAGAATTGTTGATATGAAGCAGTCGAAATACACTTTTTGTGCTATGTCTTTGAGTTCAGCTGGCAGGCGGCGAATAATGAATGAGTCATAACCGAAAATCGACAAAATGTGAGAGTACGAGAAGTGCAATCTCATTTTATTGTCCAAACATTGGAAAACTACAATTAAATATGCCACCAGAAAACGAATCAAATTTAAAGTAAAGCTTATCTAAAATCAGAAACTAAGACCGATAAGATTAAAACTTTTTAAGCAGTACAAAATATACAATTCAAAAACAATAAATGGGATATATTGCACACAAATACACACATGTGTTTATATACATATCATACGTATTTCCATCATAATGGATTTCCACCAAGATATGCTGAGTAGCTAGTTCATGGGTGGGTGTTTTAAATGTTGCTACCACTTTTATTTTTTTTCTTTATAACACCGTGCGCTTGACAGTTTGTAGGTTCGTCTAAACTTTACAACTTGATAATCGATATAGAAACAAACCATGAGCACTCATATAGGTACATATTGTGACGTCGAAAAACAACATTCAAAACAGGCTGTGGGAAGATTGTTAACGGACATGCGCACTTAGAATTTCAAAGAGAAACAAAATTTCTAAGACTTCCTGTATGTACTACACTCATTGTGTGTAATTTAAGTACTAAATAGTACTAAAATGTTGCTACAAATTCAATCCAGAAGGTTGAGTAGGATTTTACCCCAATTGTCGACCGGGACGAGGCTTCACATTTTGAATGATTTCAAGGAATATAATATAAATATAAAAGTCTGTATATAAAAATGCAAAGAGAAACCCTATGGTTTTCGCAAATAACCGTATACCTTTCTGGAGACGGAAAGTCGGAAGTAACATTCAATTGCCTATAACAACAAATATAGGAGTGCCTCAAGAAGTTGTTTTGGGCACATTATTTTTATTTACATTAATTATATAAAAAGTCTTTAAAACCATAAAAAGTATGCACGTTTGCCGATGATGCTCCAGTGTATATAAGCGGGAGATATCCAGATCAATGTGTTCGTAATTTAAATGAAGAAATAATATACATTAAAACATACCTAAAAATAAATGCTGGTAAGACGAAAAGTATGGTACTATACAGAGTACATTCATAAAGTATTTGGGTATAATAGTCGACAAAAATCTCATTTTAGTTACATTTGCAAAAAAATTTAAAAAACTACAAAAAAAGGAACGCGATGTTTACTTCGATGTCATCGTTTTACACATATTAGCGAAAGGCAGTGGTTATCTATAAATCAACGACTCGTGATGAATGTCTTGATGTGTAGATTAAAGAATATATATGTATCAAATATTCAACCCTATGATTTTCAAAATGTTATGATTTTAGATTAAATTTTAGTTCAACAAACTTTAGCCATTGTTCGTTATAAGCCTAATCGAACCATACTTGTCTTGATATTATGATCAAACTACTATATAATATTATATAAATATATTTCGATTTGGTACTGGGACGAAATGTTGTCCGCTTTCAATGCTATATTGTACTGGTGCTACTACTACTGTAAATAAAATCGGTTAAGATCTTGATATACATAGCTCCCAAACAAATGCATCTGTAGACAAACATGTAACTTCATTGTTCAATTAATTTCGGCTTTTCGTTGCATTTAACAACTATTAACTGGGCATTTAACTCAGAGGATACCAGCAAGATGTTTATAATTACATTGTTTCATTGAATATACACACAAATTCACATAAATGTTCAACTATATATGCTATTGCAAATATATAAGATTTTATAGCATTTCATATAAAATTAAAATACCCCAAGATATTTTTGGCAAAATGTACATATAAGTGGTATTGATAAACAAAGAGTGGGAGTGTAATAGATTGAAGTGAGAATGACTGCTTTTTCACACGAACATAGTTAATAAAAAATATACGTATTTTTAACAAATAAATATTATTAATATTCTTCAAAATAGTTATTTTACATAAACTTAGTATTTAATGTATATCGACTGTATGTTTGCACTGTTCATTTCTAGATCTCCAAACATCCTCCGTTGTACGTATACATTTTCCCTTCACAGTACTTTAAGTATATAGACACATATGAAGGTAGCAGAAATAGATCAAAAACTAAAAACGGCGACACATACACGTATTTTGTTTATAAAATAAACCTATATTTGTGGTCTGTGTAGCCTTCTCCTCCCATGAGAAATGAGACAAGTGATGCGCTAAAGAGAACGCGAGAAAGTAAAATACGCGAAATGAACACTGCAGTTTTATGCTTATTTTGGCCCAAAAAGAAAAATATTTTACAGACCTTGCACTTGAGTACTGGTGCACAATTTTTTTCAAAATATGTTAGTTCGCGTGACGATGACAGACAGCTTTTCCTCAGGGTAAATAAAAGATTGTATGGCATTTGACGATGAGCATCTCCATCTCCTTCACTCAACTTCAAACATGTCATAGAAATTGTTGTGGAGGAATTTCGTTTGAATTACTGATGTTTGCTTCTGAATGGCAAATGCGAGTGAAACAATGATCGTTATTAGGCTGGAGCTCATACGTACGTTATAATTTAAATATTCTTTATATAGAGTATGACGTACAAAGTTTATGCACTTTGGAAGAACTTGTCATTGGCATTTGTTTAAGTCGACAAACAATGCAGTCTTGCTAGAACAGCTGATTTATTTTTGGTATTGTGTGTGTTTATAAAACTGAAGACAACAACAAAATAATCATTTGAGAGTTCTGTCGTCTAATACAACAACAAAATGCCTATTTTTATTGTTCACAATAACATTATTATTTGTTGTTCTAGTCAGACTACCTTGTATGAATCTGACATGGATTCCTGCAAGTCTAGTGGCAAGAAAAAAATATATGAGTGAATGTTCACATTCTACATTCTATTGGTTTTCCATTTCGTACATGGTTAATGTTGGTTTGTTGCTCGGAATTATTGTACTTGTTTTGCTTCTTTTCTTACAGACATATGTTCAACTGTATCACAACTTTCAAATTATTATTATATTTATCATTTATTGAAATGTCGTTATCACTTTTTTTTAAAGTCTCGTAATTCACAATTGGCACACGACTATTTAAAACAACGTTGACAAATAAAAGTGGGATATGGTGTGAATGCAACCATGGCAAAGACAGTGCGTGCAAAGGCCGAATAAACTACATACAACGACGATTAAACGATGACTGAAACTGAACTGAAAGTGGAATGAAAACAGAGAAAGAGAAGAGCAATTTTGCATTGCTTCTACACGATGGTGGTGTTGGTGGAGCGAACCAGTGTGGAGAGATTAGACATTGTTGTTACTTTGAAAACATAAAAAAAGCAATGAATAATAATGTTTAATGCTTACTATATTTTATTAAAAAATAATTAAACAATATTTTTAAAACAGAGGGTGAGACAACTACATGTATTGTTGTACAGAAAGGATAAGAATAAATAATAATTGCAGTTATTCCGGGTCAGATTTTACATACATATATGTGTCACACACTTTATCTCACTTGGCAAAGGGGCGTCGAATAAAATTAAGGGGTGCGGCAATTACATATCTCACAGTATGAACCTAATTACCTCTTATCTACCTAAGCATCCAATTCGTGGCCCAAATGCATTTAATAAGAATGGAATGCAGTGGTGTGATACGTAGCCAAGCTTTTGACCTGTTATGAATATAAAACATTTCCACAAGCGTCAGCCGTTAGGGGTATATTTAAAACGTTAAGTCTGGGTTAGTAAGTGTACAATTTAAATAGTTTTGGCACAGTTCACTGATTTCAGATTAAACCATTTTCCTAGTTCGATATTAAAATGGATCTGGGCCACCATTTAAGTGAGGGCGCTCAAACATATGTAAATTGTGGGAGAATGGCAAATATGATAAAAAAATTCATTTTTACACAAGATGGGCCAGCATTGTTGAACTTCTCCCGGAGATGAAATCCATTATTATAACACTTTTTGTACCCCGAGTGTCCAAAATACAATGGAAAACCCCATTCTAATATGTATTTGAATTTTTTATTATATGGGATCTTCGGAAGTGAATGACAGACTGATCAGTCAAATCAAAGTCAAGTTTTTACACAAAATAAGCGAAATCATTTTTTTTAACTAGCATTCCAATGTGACAAACAACAATTCAAAAACGTCTTGTTTAAAATCCAGCGATATCAAGCGGAACAACTGATCGGAAAAGAACAGAAATAATGTACACAGCACAACTTGAAAAATCGATGACAGTTAAATTGTTAACAACAAATGAAAACAAAACAATCAGAGTTCAGAAGAACCTTTCGTTTGGGAGGTTGTTGGCGAGATTAACGACGGCGAAAAGATGGCTAATGCTCTCATACACAGTTAGATTGTTTGACGGTTTGTTAACTTGATAGGAGGGTACATGGTACCCTTGTACACTCACTTCTGTCGCGAATGTACAATCACACAAACACCACACACATACCTACTCCACGACGACTTGACGTTAGCGATGTGTCATCATCGTTACGGCAGAAAAAAGGACGGCAGACAGCGAGAAGTAGACTTTTTTTTTTTATCAATTCCAATATGAATGAGTTAGGCCGAATAAACAAAAACAAAAACGAAGTTCATGGGGTATGGACAATCAAAACACATGCTACACACAGGAGGACTGCTAGGTGAGCCATCATAGGAGTACGTTCGATTTGAAATGCCTGAAAGATAAACCCTACATTTCGCCCGAAACAAATTTTGAATCGCAAACAAACAAAACATAATAAATACACTGTAGCAGCAGACCAGAGAGACATCAAAAACTGTTACGAACGGCCATCTTGGAAGAGTAAACGAGAAAAAACGTAACACAAAAACTAAAAGTAAAATAGACAAACGATGGTCAAATACTTGCATCAGTGCCAGGGTTAAATTTCACACAAAAATCCACAATTTGTCAAAAAAAAATTAATAAACGGATAACGAAAAATGTCTTGGTATACAGATTAATGGCGAATTCACTCTGTAATCGACGTTTTTCCTACGCTTTGCTTTCTGCAGGTATTATACACACACACGCATCAAAAATACACTTTTCGCTCTTGTTTGCAAATAGTTCAGGATTTTTCCATTTGATTTTGTATTATGTGGCTCCATATTCCATTTACTTACATGCTTATTAACGGAATTTTATAAGTAAAATAACTTTCAACAAATACAACTACGCAAATTTTTTTTCACAAGTCAACCAAAAATTGATTTTTTTGACTTGAACCAGACAACAAGGCCAACCGAACATTACTGGCGGCGGAGCTATCAAAAACAAACAGATTTATTGTTCATACCCGTGCGACAAACCACAATCATATCTGTTGCCGAAATAATTTTCTTTGGCGATAAAAATCAATGAGCATTGCGTAAAAAAACACTTTGTAAAAAACTGCACTATGACCAAACCTAGCGCAAGGTGGCGGGCTCATAGTAAACATGCGTTAATTTGTTCAGGGTGTTGATGGGTACAATTTGTTTGTACAAACGAAATCATCATTCGATTTTGTGCAGTCTACACAAAATCTACATAAGTACCGGATTTTTTTGAATTTATTATATTTTGTTCAAGAAAATTATTTGTTATGTCCGTTTTCACGTCTAATATTTTATATGGATATAGTAAAGTTTTTCGCGTTGTCGTAAAAATTTCACTTCTTACCCAGCGTTTACAAGCGGCGACTTGTCAGAACGGCAGAAGTGAGGCGACACTAGTTTGTGGATGAGCGGTAGAAAATATCCTTGAAATGGATTTTCAAGCGAATCATGAGGTTTTTTTTTTGACCAGGGATGGGAAAAAGTTCTTTTAATATTTTCAGAACTTTGCTAGAATATATGGTAAATATTGAAAGTTTTATTTAAATTTGATATAAATTTATTCATATTGAAACAAAAATTATTAATCTCATATCGTTTTAAAATAATTTGAATCAATTCTATAAATATCTACAATTCTTCACTTAGTAAAATTTTTCTTATTTAACATTTTGTCCTCAAAATTATTAAATGTTTTAACCATATATTGTTATTTAATAAATGTGTGTTTACAGTGAGAAGAGAAATTGTACAATTTTGTTCTTTGAAAAGTAGAAAAATACAAACTTGGGCTGATCAAAATTCAATAACACGGAAACACGAAGCGACACCAAAACAAAATTCTAAGAAAGTCCCTCCGACAAGTTGGGCAGTGTAAACAAAGACTAGGCAATTGGCAAAACAAAATTGAGAATGTTGAAAAAGGGGTAGCATTGTTTGTGTCAAGTAGGCGTGCACATATTCTCAATCAAATAACCTAACGCCAAAGTTTTTCGAACTAATTTTGACGCAAATCTGATAAATTTTAACATGTCCGAACGGTACAATAACCTGCCTCAAATCAGATATTGAAGCCGGTATGAAATTATCGCACGCAACGCGGTACTGGTTGTCATCACTGGCGGCGTCAACTATGTATGCTAAGTTTTATGGGCTGTCAACGACCAAATAGTTCTTTAATACAGACTAGATTTCACGGCACAATAACTAAAGGTAGAGTCATGCAAACAGCTGATAGCAATTTTTTCATTTTGAATTGTCAAAATCATTGTTTTTTTTTCAAATGTCGAATACATTTTCGTATTAAACATTCGAATCAAAAAATACAATACAAAAAGCCAAACAACAAATTTTGGGGCTCTCAAAACTATTAAAAATAATGTTATAGTTCTATAAAAATTGTGCCGCGATTTGTAACTGTCTGGCATTTATATATCAGATTTTGACAATCAAAATACCCAGGGTTGTATCTGCATTTTTGTTGTTGCGCAATTGCGCCTACCTTTAGTTATTTTGCCATGACTAGATTTCCTAAAAATATCAATGCCAGTTATTTCCCTACATCTTCAGTTATCAAACATAGACAACTTAACCATAACCAATAATTGTGATTGTAGTGGGAATATCTGCGCAAAATAAACTATAGTCCTGAAGCGACATTGTGGGCGCCTTTGGGTAGCTTCTTAAAGGGCTCCGCAATGCTAGTTTAATCACAAACGTCTTCAACCTCTGTTTGATAGCAAAAGTTTACAACTTTGTCTGATGTTAGACATTTCTGGACAATATCTAATGGCTTCCGACTCATCGTAGATTTTGTTCAGAATTCGCGATGAAATGTCTCGGACTTGAATAATTTGCTTGTGCAGACATGTCTGCCAGATTTCTTTACAATTACTTATCAGTGTGATATTCAATGACGACGATATTACATAGATACTATATTTTTATATTTATATTTTAAGCAAGTAAAGTAAACAAGTAAAAGTAAAGAAATTGAAATAGAAAATATTATTATTATGACGTTTATAGTCGAACATTATCAAATACAGTATGATTCGATAGTGTTCGAATATTCATTGCTCTAATAATAATTAGAAGTATAACAAACAAGTAAAAAATGTAACAAACAGTTACTACTTTTATTTTTCAATTTTGGTGTTTATTAAATAATATACAATTGTACTTTGTCTTTATATAAAAAATTAGTATAAAACAAAATATAACAAAAACACGTACAAATAAAAATTAACAGAAAATTGGTATAATAAATAGTGTACATATATATTTAATATATTCATTCTCGAGTTGGCTGGTGGTTTTACTTAACTGGAAAAGAGAATTAGAACGTTCTTCAAAAATAAATACTTGAGAACATTCACAGTATCTCATCGTTTTCTGCTTCTCAGTTTGATAGTTTTGAAACGGTTACCTAAATTCTAGATATACAAAATAAATAGATTTTAATGTTTAATTAAGTTCCAAACAACTTTATTAAATAATAGTTTATTAAATAATGCAATATGTGTACAAATTCGTGAATTTGAAAGGACAACCATTTTTCAAAGATCATATTTTCTTTTTTTCTACTTTTTTAATCCATGCCGAAAATTTAATTTTATTTTCATCTGCGATTATTTTTTTTTTATTTATTTGCACAGATTTTGTAATTTAAAGCCTTACCGCCAATTGTAACAAATTACAATAAAAACTACTCCATGTTGAATACTACTGCTTAGATAATTTAAAAGCAATTAAAAATATGCGTATAAAAACACAGTAAACAATAATAAATTAAAAGCGTCCTTAGTTGAAAATAAAAATTCGCCAACAATTAGAAGATGTACTACATCTTAATAAACTGTGACGTATCCTATCCTTTTATTGCTAGTTAATACTATCGTATATTTATCATTTACACACGTAACTTTTTTATTTCAATATATTCTTCCACTTGGTCCCTCCCCCGGAGTCTCGGAGCACCTGTATGCGCCTTCCGTGGTAGTTTTCGTCCAACGCCTTTCTGGCTGGAGCGTTTGTATTCATTCGACCGACATGACCCAGCCAGCGCAATCGCTGTATTTTGATGCGCTTAACTACATTCATTTCGGGATATAGCTCATACAGTTCACGGTTCGTTCGACGTCTATACTGCTCCTTAACACAGATCGGGCCATAGATTTAATTTAAATTGGGTCACTTCATACATAAAACGATAAAAGACTGGACTGTAGTCGATTGGCATTAAAATAAAAAATCTTATTGAATGGTAGCTTCATTACAACTACTAAGTAATACTCCCTACCTTCGTGGTTTAATTCCCTCTCCAATCTAAAGGGACATAACCGAAACTTGTGCTAATGCCTTCCCTATTAGTATAAATCACTTACTAACTTACTCTATATTTTATTCTTGTGGACTCCGGTTGATGTAGTCAGTGTTACTGACGAGTATTTTCAGAAAGTATCACAAAAAGGGTAATTCTTAAAAAAAAGTGGCACAATATTTTTAAAAATATGGCACAATATTTTTAAAAAAGTGGCACACTTTTTTGGTTTTTATTTAAAAAAACAGCAAGAAAATAAAGAGTTAACAAAAAAGGACAATTTTAAAAAATTTCATAAAGCGATTTTTCGGAGATTAATTTTTTTTAATTTTTGTCTTCGTAAATTTATTTATAACGCGAAAAAATATAACTAAGGGGCTAATCACCAAAAATTCGAAAATTTAGTATCAAAATAAAAAGTGGCACAAAAGTATTATAGCTCGAAAAAAGTGGCAAATGTGCCACTTTTGTGGCATAACGGTAATCCTGGATGTGAGTATAATGATTTTTGTTTGCTAGAGTAGTGTGATTGTCGTCAGTCTGTTTTGTGGAAATATGTCACAATGTCAGCTGTTCCCGTTTGAAAATAACAGACTACTGCGTTACCAACAGCTATCTTTTTCGATTTCTCGTTGTCCGGTAGATGTCGCATCGGAAAATTTAAAACTCTCACATGACAATAAACTCCGATTCCGATTGGATTAAACACTTGGATACATCTGAAAATGTAATGAAGTTATTCTGAAAAACAGAGGGGTTTTTATGAAATGCAACACTTTTAAAATTGAGAATTTTTTAGTTGTTACCCTTTTGTTGAACAGGTGAGACATGTATTACAGTGGTTCTTACTAGAGTAATAAAGAATCAAAGTAGGTATTTGTTTAAAAAAAAAAACATTACTGACATCTAGAGTGTGTAGCCGAACTAATGTGTCAAAAACAACTTGTTACGTCTGCCCCTGTATGGACTTTGGTAACAAGTTACGCATGTGCATTAGAATGACTCACTCTAATAATAATAATTTGTCCAAGGCTATTCAAAGAAAAACGGATTTTTTTGAGATAAATGATGGGATGTTTATTTCATAATAAAGCGGCCAAATGGCCACCACGACAACGCTTACAGGACCATATCCTTTTCATGAAATTTTCTATAACCAAATCGCAAAGTGGCTGTCCTATGTCCTCAATAGCCTCACGAATTTTATCTTTGAGGTCTTGAATCGACGATGGGCTGTTGGCGTAGACCTCGGTGGCCAATTGTGCTCACCTCTTCGAGAGATAACACGGTCCGAAACCTCTTTAGTTTTGCGAAATGTAACTGCAAGATTTTCACCGTTTTTGTAGTGAATTTTAATAATTTCAACGCGTTGTTGAAGCGTGTAGGATTCCATTTTTAGTAATGGTGTAGTTTCGACTTGTCAAAGAATAAAATCTTCAAAAGTGGCAGCTACCGAAATACCGGGTGATTCAGAATAACACCTCGGAAGAAATCGTAGATTACCAGCCCATTGCATTTCTGTTTGGTGCGAATTTTCAAACTGTTTATCTATTATTAAATGACATTTTATGGGGGAAAAATTGGGTTTTATTGAGTTCTGTTTGATAAATGTGGGACGAGGTCCCCGATTTACAATCTAATTTTTATAGTTTTCAGTCAAAAAATTTTTCTACGTTTCAATGGCCATAATGACACAAACCATTGCATATATCTAATTAATAGTTTTTTTTCACTTGTTAATTTTTATAAAACTCAGTTTGTAAACTTTTAGTAAAAACACTTTTTTTTACCGCAAATTTTCCTAAAACGTAAAAATAAGGTGCTTATACGGGCTCGTAGCTCTGATTGTCCTGAATAATTGTGCGGTATTAGACATACATATGGATTTGGATCTATCATACAGACCGTGGACTACATTGTGTAGGAAAATATCAGAAGAAAAATGGTCGTGTTTTCCTGAATCTGCGACAGTTGACGAAGTTTCCGCCAAAATACAATTCCAGTCAATCTTGGCTCACAAAGCAAACACAAGGCTTTCAAAAAAAAAAAAAAAAAATATTTGAACATTTTTAAGAACATATGTTGTAATGGCTTTTCAGGACAGTGCCAGTATTGTACGCATTCGATTTATTTAAAAAATACACGGGATTTCCACCGCAAAACCCTTTAATGGAAAACTACATTTGAAACATCAAAACTGGAGGATTTCAGAAAAACGACATGTTAACGATATGATACTGTAGCAGGGTTTTAGACGATTCTCTAAAGATACCAAATTAATATTGCTATTAATAACCAAAGAATATGTAGATTCTGCTAAATTTGGTTGATATACATCCGAGACTTTAAGATTGTACTACGTTTGTAAAACACATCCGAAAATGCAGCACAAATGACTGAAACGAGGTTTTTCTCAAAATGTTTCTGGTATCGGATTAGGAAAAAACACACATCTGAATCAATTTCGATATAAACATAAAATATATAAATAATTTTAAATTTGGTGTAATTTTACAGAGCAAAACTTTGACAAATTTACATTGTTTTTGTTGTCAGCTATAAAGTTTTAATCCGTTGAAAATATATTCATTTTTGATCACTCCCATCCTGTGTGAAATCACACAAAAAGCCGGGTTGTATCCTGTTTATACCATTTGAAACATCGAACGATTTCCAATTGCAATTAATAGAATTATAAGTAAGCCATTTAAAACGTCTCAAAGGGAGCGACTTCAAAGAGTAGTTTACTTTAAGTTAGTATAAAACTTATATCATACACAGGGAAGAGTTCCCCGTTTGTTCCTTCATTGAATGTTAACAAAAGGACGTATACGTGACACATTAGGTATTCACTAAATCTTGTGTGAATGGTACACAAAGAGGAAGCGACCTATCCGAACCATTCACAGCACGAGAGACCTCAATTCTTATGGGGCTCTAACTGTACGCGTGCAATGTGATTTTTTGCCACTATTTTAAAGATTTCTTATCAAGTGATCGTTATCGATCGATCAAGAGTACATGAACTATTTGTCAGTTTTCAAGTGCATGAGAAAATTGTCAAAACAAACTTTACGTTTTTGTTTTAATTTGAGTTCATTTACCAGGTTTCCACAAATTACAACACAGATTTTTAATTAAACTTGTAGGAACACAACGAAGCTCGGGCCACTCACGGAGCCGTGTTCTGATACAAGAGCAGGTTAGGTAACTGCTACATATATTTCAGATGGTTTGAACCAACTTTTTTAGTTCAAAACCCTTTGAAAAATCCAGTTACCAATATCTTGCGGAACAATTTTCCAAGAGATTTTAGATCATTAAGCTACTACTTGACTTCTCCAGTTCGTGATACCAAGGATCTTGATGAGTTATTTCACTTGGTCCCTGCACCGGAGTCTCAGTCTTTCCTGACTGCGCCTTTCGTGGTAGTTATAGTCCACCGTCTTTCCGACTGGAGCGTTTGGATTCAGTCGACCAGCGGAGCAGAGATATATAAATTCGTCCACCACCACGAAGTTGCAACTGTCAGCGTTCATTGTGTCGCCTTTGTCTTGTCCTCGTTCACCATCAGCCCCATCTTCGCGCTTTGTGGTAAGAGTTCCGATTTTATATACTTCTGCATTTTAGAATATCTTCTCCATCAGTATGTTAAGTAAAGAAGTAGAAGTAAATCGATCGGAGAGGTCACTTCCTATTTTAATCGTAGCCCTAGTGTCAGTCAGTGTTATTCTACAAAGGGATTTTATACACAGACATGGTTTCAAAAAGCATTTTTCTTATCGAAGTATCGAAGATGGTATGTATCGGTCAGTTTTTCATGGGTCTTTTTCGGGATTTGGCGGAGTGAGAAGATTTGGTCAATTGTTGATGTATTCGGCCTGAAGCCAAAATATACTTGGAAGATCTTATATGCGATGTATAAGAAACTTATTCCGCGATAGTTCCAATCAGCAGGCATGCTTTATAAGCACTTTATAAGCTCGTCTTCTCCAGTCTTATACAGCTCCCCGACATCTGCGGCTTTATTGTTGTTAGGCTAGGTTATTGCTGTTTTCACCTCATCTTGGGTTTACATTCTACACCATCATCCGTGATTGATCGCGGTTCACTAACTTCTGCTGGATTTTCGGTAGCAGGTAATGTGGGGAAATGTGGATTCCAGACTCTCAGAATACTCGGCGGATTAGTTACATTTTCATCTCTACACGAAGACATTAGTTTTAATAGAATTTTCAGGCATCGTTTCTATCCACCTCAACCACCGGACACTGTCGTCTATACATCTCCCAATTTTTTTTTTGGAATAGACAATTTTCCTCTCTTCTTAGCTCCCGGTATCGCTCTAACACAGCTCTCGTTGAAATAGGCAAGATTACCGCTTTGTATGCTGCATTCTTACCTTCAGTGACAACTTTACACTCCATTGGTTCCTCATCGTACCATTGGTTCCTTTGTGGCCACTTTCGTTAACCAATTTCTTCTACGTCGGTTTTTGTGGTGGAGTCTAGTATGTGTTTTCACTAAACGGAGAAGTCATCGAAAGGGGAGTTTTGGCCTAGAGCAGTTGGATTAGCTTCGAGAAGTAGGCATGGCTGTCTGCTGTGAGTGGAGCTAATCGACGTCTAGCTTTCTCTTGTTGTTGCTACGATTTCGCGGCACTTAGTCGAGTGCTCACCATTTCTCAAGGTAGTGATTTTAATCGATGTTTGTAGATGGGAACGTTCGTACGTTCAATATGCTGGATGCATGCCTACCATCTATCACAATATGATCAATTTTATTTTCTGTCAACACAATGTACATATCGCACTCTAAACACAAAAGCGACACAACTCGCTCAACGCAACAAAAAAAAAGTATCTTTAGTTCATCGTTCAGAAGCAACGCAATTAACATAAAAATATACCTAACTTTATTTTTCCAGTTAAAGAAGATAGTGATGTGTAAGAAATGAATTAATTTATGGAAAAAGTCAGTTTTGGAAAATTTTGAGTTGTGACCCTTTTTGTATTTAGGGTGCGATATAATGCGCAAAAAACATAAATATTAGGCGGCACGGCAGTAAATAAACACCTTACATTAATTTCATTCAGTGCGGACAGGGTAGAAGTAAATGGTTATCCATATTGCGTTTTCAAAAGCAATCGTAAATAAAACACATATAAAATATTTTTTTTCATGATATTTTTTTTTCTTATAATGTTTAATCGTTGACGTTATGTGTGAAACACTATATCATTTATATCATACAACACTGAAGAAGCTAAATCTTTATTGAAAAAGTGTGCGGTGCCCCGCCCCTTTTAAAGAAACTGTTATAAAAGCCATATTAATAGTCGGATCGTCTGGCTGCAGTTGGTTTACAGATATGCACTGTTAGGAATCAATTTTGGAAAAAGAGTCGTGTCCCCGCTCACATAGCCCATGCTTTTAATATATAACGATGTTCTAAATGTTTCACAGTGAATTAATGTCCCCCGGTACTGTCATAGGCTGTATTGGGCCATGATATGATGAAGGGGCGTGTCACCGGCCATACACATTATCGTTTTGAACTGTCATATCTCACGAAATATTTATAGGTATGATGATTAGGTTTGGCACATGGTACCGAAATAAACAGTGGGTGTCACGCCACCTAAATAAAAAAAAATCTATATCAGCCGTAATTATTTAACGGAGTTTTACAGTAAATTACAATCATATGCTATATAAAATCATTATCTGACGAATGGTCGTGTCACCGCCCATGCACCTTTACATTTTGGACGCCATATTCCATGAACTCTTATATATATGAAGATGAGATTTAATACATATGCTGGTTCAGAAAAAAATAGGCCCTGAAAACTTTGCGATGGTCCATTCAATAACTCTCCACCTTAATGATGTTATCATCGTAGGATATGATATATTTGGTAGTTGTTGGGCGAAGGTGGCACCGCTTATTTATCTCAAAATTTTGAGTGACCATATATCATGAACTGTTAAAGGTGTAAGGATACGATTTGGTATATGACATCGGAACTCATGTAAAATATAATACATCTCTCTATTTCTCCAAAATCATGTTTGGGGACAGAAATGAGCACCGGGTAACAGCAAGTAATTAATAAAATTGACACATGTATTCATAAAGTTAAACCGTTGACTATTAATTAAGAAATCCTCGACATTTATAAAAAAAGCAAAATCTTGAAATAAACAAAAATAAAATATTTGGCAGTCTTAACAATTTAGAATTTAAATATTTTATATTGTTTTTCATATTTCATGAATATTCAATGAACCGATGTTTTCCAACAACTGAGGCATAAATAGCATTATCCTTTTTTGTTGACAACATATCCTGAAATGGAAAATACCGTACATGGTATATATATATTGTGGGTGGTGTGGGTTTTCTAGTGCCACTAGCTTAAAAAATTGAAATTCGTTTTGTGTAATGGGTAAATTTGCTGTTGATTATTCTTTTTTGTTGTTTTTCTCTCATGACGAACTCAATGGCTTTATACGGCTTCTCTTCAAAAGATTCATTGGTATATAATTCGTTTCAGAATCTGAGTCTAAAATAGATTACGATTCGCTTAAAAACAACCTGTTCTATAATTTAACCGGGTACAAAACCTAAAATTACGATATGATCATATACCAACAAGCTGGAGCTGGACTATAACGATCAATATTTTTTAATCAGTCGAAATAGTAAACATGAGTCCATCATTTCTATTAACGAATTTCACCGGTTGTTGACATGAACGCTTAGTTAGTTTTTCTCAATCTTATTTAATGCAGTCAAATTGGAAATAAATATTTGTAACCATTGTTCTGGATGATTCTCCATGCACTGTACTTCGCATAAACGAAAATCCGGTTTAGTGAAAAATCGTTTATGGAAAACACATTTTATTTTTTGCAAAGACACAAACTTATATGGTACGAACGCCGCCTAAGAGAAATGTGATGGATGTAACTGCGACAAAAATAATTGTTGTGTCGTCTCATTTCAATACTAAAGGGTGTTTTTTATTGAGGTATAGAACTTCGAATTGAAATAAAACACAAGAAAATCGTTTTAATGTCCATCAATTTGGCTTTATTGGAAGGATAATTTTATGCCATTAATGTTTAAATATGATTTGGGTCATGTGGCCGCCGCGGCTGGCTCGAATAAAGCCAATTCTACAGGTCCAATTTTCCAATTGATGGACAAAGCTCCAATTGCTGTGCACGGTGGCGAATCGATGCATTCGGGTTCTCTTCAACACTTTGCTCTACAGCGGCAATTGTTTCTTCGGTGCGCACTGTTCGACGTCTCTGCGGATTCGTATTATCACATAGAGTAAACGTAGTGCGAAAACGATCCATGGTTAACCGAATTAATTGCTCTGATGGACGATTATGTCGACTAAAATGGACGGAGCTTGCAGTGAACTTCGCGAACTGAACCATTACTTTCGAAATAAATTTGCACGATTTGCAAGCGTTGTTCTTTTGCCAACCTGTTCATGATGAAATGGCAAACCAAACTAAATATTAATCACTTGACAGCTGACAAAATGGCCGCCAGTTAAAAAAGTGATGCCAACTTAAAGTTCTATACCTATTCTATAAAAAACACCCTTTACTTCATGCTACCCATTAAAGTACATACACAATAATAGAGGAGAATTAACGGACCAAAAGATAATAGAGGAGGTGACGTATATGGCCGTTGGAAGGAATATCATTTATTATGAGATCATCATAATAAATCATATAAAACATATTACGAAGGATACATTAGAATCAATTTAACTGATGAAAACATTTTTTGGAGGCAATTGGTCAAAACAAAATGTGTCAATTGTGCCTATTTGAATTTGGTCTTAAATATACCAAATTCAAATAGGTGAATATTTTCATCCAATTTCATTATTATTGAATTTAAATTTCACATGTTTCTATCTTCGTTTCTTAGAACAATTTCATACATAAAAGTTCATACTCAGTTTGTTTAAATGACAGAATGTTCAATTATCCGAATTCCTTTTTGATTGAAAATCCCGCATAAGTGAAACAAATTTCTGGATTTTTTCATTTCCTCTTAAGCGAATTCGACGTTTGTAAAGTATAATTAAAAATTATATAAAGTATTAATTAATATTAAAAATTAAATTAAATTACAAATTTATATCTGCAAAGATATAGCAAACTCAATTGTATCGTAAGCGTCACACGCCTCTACGGAGTTTGGCTCCAATAAGACTGCTTGTTATTGAAAATGCAAAACACCCACGATGCTTTAAAGTCGTAATGAGAATAACTCCCAGTCATGGATGACCGGCGATCTATATGAAAAATTACTCCTAAAGTTGGACAAACAATTTGATGCCCAAAAGAGACACGTTCTCTTTTTTTTAGAGACATACAATAAACTCAAACTATATTTTTATCGGGGCCTGAGTTATAGATGATTTTAACAAAAATTGATGTATTTTATATTTAACGGTATTTTTTCTATGCCTTCTGTGGTTTGGATACAAATACATTTGCACGAGTGTGTGACTTTTCGGTGAAGTGCGATCATTTGTGAACCTACTGATCAAGAAATTGTACCGAAAACAAAGGCACTTGGCGATGTCAAACTTACATATGTATGTGGGTTTGCTCAACAATCGTCCTCTCTTTCTTCACTGCTCTCTGTCTGCCGTCGCCTGAATCGCTCCAGTGACACATACACGAAGTGTACAAGTAAAGGGTTTTCGACATTATAAGTACTACGAGTGTGAAGTATGAATTTATCTCAGCCGCAAATAAATTGAATTTCTTATCAAAATTGTTCACTTCAATAAAATGCAACAATACTCGTACATGCGTTGATTTCGATATTTTCCAGTCGCTCACAATCAGTGAAACAAGAACACAACCTCAAAGAGCGAGAGAGCGATGGAGTGTATTTTTCAACGTTTGCTTTCGGAGCCCCAATTTAGTTTGCGGATATTTCTCAACGGATACGGTCGATATATTCCCGAGAAAAAGAAAAGTGTAGCCCTCCCTCCCCAACTATCCGAAATCGGCGAATGCAATTTTAGTACACGACGAGTAAAGTAAAGTGAAGTTACAATAACAAAGCAAATCATTTGGAAATAAAGTGAAATGTAAGTGCGGGTAAAAGTGATAAAAAAATAGAGGTATTGACGGATAGAAATACAAAATCGTTTTACCAAACGGTCATCACCGCCAGCCCTACGATGATGCGTGCTGTGCTGCGCGTAATGAGATTACAAACATAAAACAACGAATATCGACTACACACTAATCCCTGCATTGGAAATGACCCAATTTTTATATGAATAATGTTGCTAGTTCTATTTTGCACCAAATGTGAAATGCCAAGATCGTTTTGCAGTTGCCGATAACGGAAAGAAGAAGAAACCGTGATAGGGAAATTTGATTTCGATTGATAAGTGATAACAGTTTGATGTGTAATTTACTTATTTATCAGTGTTATTTCTCCCTGTAAACAATTAAAAATGGGCGATTTTTAATTATAACTGTATATGTATCTACAGATATACAAACGTATACATCTGTAAAAATCATCTACATTCACATAAATTGTGAAAACAAACCATTGTCGTGCAATGCTGTCACATGTGATAAAATCGATCAAATCGGAATGTTTGCGCGGATACGCATTTAGGGGTTTCAGGCGAAATATTGTACATACATATATATTTGCGAATGTACATATACATACATAATTATGTATACGAATATATTCGAATGCTTTGATTTTTTTGGGACTATGGGTTATTTTATTTATCACAAACTCACTGCTCTCCACATTTTGTTGTTGTTGTTGTTACTGAGATAAGACAAAGTCAAGTGGCGTAAACTCAGGTGTAAACTGATAATTGTTTGGCAATAAATTAATATTGATCACCAGGGTCCGGATTTCAAGACATACAAAACACGACGAATTACCCAAAAAGGGAAACAACCATTTCAGTACAAGTCATCGATTACACGATATATTAAAATTGACATTGATATTGGTTATTGCTTCGCTCAAGTCCAGTATTCCTTTGCTTTGATTTCCCCCCAACATTCCTCAGGTAAGTGATGGGGAACGGCTTTTAATTCGGCGAACTGTGCGCAAAGTAATTTGTATACTCATTGAACGGAACCAACTATTAAGAAACTGCTCTAACGGCTAATGCATTTTTTAGAGACGTTTTGCATGGCCTAGAGTTTACACTCTTACTCGTATAGTCGTCTGAATTTACGAGGTGGAAAAGGGCACTGCAAAAGGCTTGACTATGTTGCCCGCAAACGAACCGTGAAATGAAGAAACTGATTCGTTAATTTTCTTTTATTAAGAATGAGGATATATAACGCCTTAAACCAATTCTGAAGAAGCTTTCTATAACGCTGAAGAATCTGCTAGGCTTTACCTAGATTTTTTATTTTTTAGATTGTACCAGTTTGTGATGTATTGGGAAATTTTCTGAACGCCCGATTATGAAATATAAAGATCAATTTGTTCTCTGAGAATGAAGTGAATATTCGTTAAATTGAGATGGAGAAATTTAACTTAGACAGTTATTCGGAAGAGGTTTAAGGTGGTCAGATTCATTATACAGCAGGAACCCGATTAAAGATTCGAATATTCATTAAATTGCTCTTGGAGCCAATAATGAGATTGTAAACGTCAGTTCCCAATACAACTGAGTTTAAACTTTAAATACGTTTTTGAGTGGTCAGTCAAAATAATCCAAATTTTCGGCTGTTGATGTGGCAACACTCTTACTTTAATCAGAAAACATATGTTTCCGGTGAATAATTTAAATGATATTAAAGTTTTCTGGTGGATTTTGGTCACACAAGATTTTTTAGAAAAAAACTAGCCTACCCGGCAAACGTCGTTTTGCCTTTAAATTTTATTTTACTGAAAGTTTGGTTCATTTCAAAGTCGTGGTGGAGGTTGTATGGGAGGTACTACGCCCCTTTGTCCGATTGGACCGAATTGTAAAGCTAAACAACCGCGAAGTGTCTTCCTATTGGCTAATAGTCAAAGTGGTTTCCATTACAGGGTTGCCAAGATTTCTTTCAGTGCATTCGAAAAAAAAAGAAATCAACATGCATCCGCTACACATGTGCATTCGTCGCTGGTTGAGTGACGACTAAAAGCAAGAGCGTAAGAATACATGTGAGTTGAGCATGAACCAAGAATGATAGAGGAGTTTTAGACGATGCAATTGGTTGCGTGCAATTTTTTGTATTCTCTTTTAAAGTTGCTTCTTAAAAACATCAGCAGTTATACGGTGCACTTTTGCATGCAATACGCTTGAAACGCAATACGCTTGAATAATTTATTTTATTTAAATCGATTGGGACACTTTTATGAAATTCATAAACTGAAAAATACCGGCGGCAACCCGCCGCACAAAATATATCGACAACGGCAGCAATTCGGTCTGTGCTATGCAATCTTCTTCGGCGCTGGTGTTTGTTTTGTGGTTGTCAAATATTTCCAGCCTGTTGTCAAAAATTTACCTAGCCCTAATTCATAACGGGATTTTTTTTTGTTATTTCACGAATGTACACAAAATGTAGCAAAATCAAAATGTACGTACATAAATTTAAGGATGAAGAAAAAGTAGTAGATCTACTACAATTGTAGTAAAGTGGTAGCGCTGGTTCCCATTGCCTGATGGTCAAAGTGGTTCTATTACAGGGTTGCCAACAGAAGTTCTAACACTGTGTTTCAATCTGAAAATTGTCAGTCGTTGTACATACAAATAGAGTTGGCAACCCTTACAAGGGACTAACTACGTCATCTATCGGGAAATCATGCGCATGGCGTGATCTTTCTTTCTATCATTCTTGAGTTGAGCATGAAATGGACAGCACTGCAGTAGAGGTACGGTTCATATTGAAAACGGTCACGGGTGAGAAAATAAAGTTTGAGCACTGCGCATGTCCGTTAAAGCGTTAAACGAAAGAACTGGTCCTTAGTTTTGCCTTGATGCATATCATATTGTCTCACCACTATCAGTAAACAATTGTCGGTTGATATATCAGTTGTTTCATCAATAATAATTGTAAACATATTTTCCATCAGAAAGCCTTCTTCGCAGAGAAACTATGCAATTTGATTGGCTTTCGAGCGACCTACAAGAAACAAACATTTGACCTATGACTAATATAAATATTCATGAAGACTATACCAACCATTTTAGCTATTATCGTGTCAGGATATATCATCGAATTGATCTTTGCTAACTTGTCCATATAATTGAAGGATTGGTGAGCACTAATCGTTCGTATTACTAATTTTACTTCAGCTATTGCAACATTTTTTCGAAATTGACAGTTTTGATTCGGCAAAAAATCGAGAACCTGAAGATTTTTCCTTTCTGATACTTGCTTTACATTGTTGATATGTTTTTTTGTGTTTGCATGCCGGCTCACATGAGCTTTCTGCTTTACCAAAACTTGGTCACAAACAGTGCAAAAAGGGCGTTTTGATTTTGGTCTTGCTTAATCCAATTCCCATTCACTAGAATATTTTCTGCATTTTTTTTTGTCTTTTTGCACAACACTTTTCTGGAGTACTGCATTGCTGGTTCCTAGTACTTCGTCATTACCGCCTTTTTTGATTTCATAACAAATCTGAAATATATGAAATTTATTACATGTCTTTTAAAAAAAAATAACACAGGTATACGTGCTTATCCATAATTATAACGTTTTTTCATTTGATTTGTTTAACTTTGTTAGATCAAATTCCGTGGCTAGAAGAAAAACGTATGATTTAGTATCAAAAACAAAAAGTATCAAAAAAGTGACAAGACCCAAAAAAAGTGACATTTTGATACTTTAGTACAGGCATTGGAAAAAATTCGGCCAATGGCGGGTCTCTCACACGTACGCTAGCACAAGAATGATAGAAACAACCCAGCGGGAAAAGTGGGAATTTATAACATTTAGAATTAATTATATAATTCATTTACATTATATACAAATTACAAATTACATTATATACAACATATTCCAAAGAATCGACCGGGTAATGCCACTTGACAATAATTGCACATTGATTACCTACTATATTCCCTCATCTGCAGAACATGGAATGTATTGTTTCGTCGTGTGACGATTATTATTATAATATTAATAGTAACAATAATATAATATAACATTACTATTATTATAATAATAGTAATATGTGCAAACTAAGCTCATTACACATTTTTGTTGTTGTTAAATACAAATGGAAAGTGCTGTCCTGATAAGCTAGGAAATCAACAAGGTTGAGCTGAGAGAGGTGACGGCAATCATAACCTGTCAGAATACACTTGGCTATCGCATAAGAACGATGGGCTTGGAATACAAGGACATGTGTAGAAACTGTCATAAAGATGACAAGATGGATTCTTTTGGACTTCGATATCATTGTACAATGTTCTCCAAATGATTTGTCATGTACTTTGTTATCTTCAGATCTTTAACAACAAAACAAAACAACACATTTGTGTTTGATTAATTATAGAATTATTAGTTTTTTTGTATTTGTCAAATGGCGATCGACTTCCCATACATGCCAATTATAGATTTGCTGATAATCGGTGAAAAGTATATTTAACTGAATCGAGACGTATGCACTCGCATGTATGGATTTCCGTTTCAAGTTCCTTGGATTTCCATTATATTTCTAGTGTTTTGAAATTACAGGGGAAGGTCTGCGAGATAGCAAAGTATCAGTGTGGGCTACCAGAATGGCAGCTGCAAATTATCGATTTCCTCGACCAATCAGAAACATCTTCCACATATCCAAAAATCCACCACCCCAACCACCCAAAAATGCGTTGTTTATCAATATACGGTTAGGTGGGGGCTCTCCATTTATAATAATTGTTATTAAAATTATTATTATAAGTCAATAGGCATTAAATAAAATCACACACAATTCCCTTTGATTAATAATACACACATAGCCACAAACAAACATATGTGTGGTTATTTATGTATACGCTATTATCGGTATTATTGTGCATTTAAGTACGTACCCGATAGGTGTTTACATTCACACAGGCAGATGTATATTGGAGTGGGTAGCGCAAAATGTGGCTGAGGTTACCACTCTAAAATTAAACTTAATTTGCTTAAATAGTAAATCGATTTGAAACACACATATGAAAGTATGAAATCAATACATCGGTGATTGGTTTCTTGAACTCAGAATTATACCCTTACCCTACCGGTATGTCATTTGATATGACCCAATAGTATAACACATCGACAAATTCACTTTAGACCCTAGGTGTCTTTGAACGAAATTTGATTTATGTCTTTTTAAGTCGTTTGAGCCATACGATAACTTTCGAAAGAGTTATACAATCGCTTTGAAAGTTGGCATGGGTGAATATTATCCCAAAACTACTTATGGGATTACATATGGGCTACACGGCCACACCCCTTCGGGTACCTCCCATACAAATGGACCATTCCGCCCACTTTTTAATTAGTGTAATAGTATTGTCACGGTCTATGCAATCTTAAATTCTGTATTTAATAAAGCTATAAACATATAAAATTCTCCAGAACAAATTGGACCCCTAGTCACGCTAGATTCGCCTGTCTGAAATTCGAACTAAAAAGAAAATTTCTCCATCTTGCAAACAAAACAACAAACATTCTGGAGTAGGCATATTGCTTTAGTGAGACTCTAGACCGGTGCGTGTCGCACTGTATCATTTTGTTAATAAAAAATAGTTTTTACGCGATTACTTATTTCCCTTAACATTCCATGCTGGAACTGAAGGAAAACTTCTACCGAACGATATAATTTGTATATCCACTGACCGCGACCTACTGTTTAATGCTTTTCTAGAGATGTTTAAGCCTTATAGGCTTAGATATTTCTCTCTCACTCCTAAAGTCTTCTGCATTTAAGAGGTGGAAGCAGCAGCTTCTTAACAGTTTTCGAGTCTATCGTGTAGATTGAGGGTAGGTGTAATCAAGAATGATACAAAGAAAGATTACGCCATGCGCATGATTTCCCGTTAGATGTCGTAGTTTCTGCCTTGTAAGGGTTGCCAGCTCTATTTGTTTGTACAACGAGTGACAAGCTTTAGATTAAAACACAGCGTAAGTACTATTGTTGGCAACCCTGCAATTGAAACCACTTTGACAATTCGATGAACCTGCGCAGAACATTTTTTTCTCTGGGCGGGATGGCGTAATCTATTTAAAAAATACTAACTGCCACATCCCTGCTCATATCTACCACAAAAAAGTGCCAATCAACCACATTTGGTATTCGATAAACGTGACGTCGGAAAATGGGAAATTCACCCATGTCCTCTCATACATCAACTCAACTTTGTGGTCAAGATTGTTCCCGGACAAGCTTAATAGATAAGCCTCATGTAGAGCTGGGGAATTTGTGAACACTCCGACAAATTCAAATTTTTTACAATGTAATTTTCTATTATTTAGAATAATATAAATCTAGATATCACTGTGCAAATCTGTACAGTTTTTTTTATGCAATATGGTATCTTTGGTTTACATTAACATTGTTTCATATGGCGCTGTGACCCAGTCTAACATACACACAAAGTTACTTTATGATAGTTACTATCAATAGTAGAACCAATAGTGTAAGTGTAATTATGGAAAATTTCATTGTATTTGAATAAAATTATTATTCGAATTATTGAATTCCTGCGTGGAATTACCATTATGCGGTATTCTGCATTTCAGTCCACGATACACCAACCATGGACATGTCATTGAAGTAGAAACACAGTTACAATTAATTTGTCTACTCTCCACCACATCATTGAACTATGGAAATGAAGAATTTTACAGAAAAATAATTTAATTGCAAGTTTCTCAAAGTGATCGTTTTGTATGGAAGGTACCCGAAGGGGCGTGGCTGGAGTTAAAGCGTTTTCCCGAAAACTGTATCTAGTTAAAGCAAAACCAAATAAAGAATTTGGATAGGACTGCATTGGGTGTAGTAATATTATTACATGGTTTCCAAAGGGACATTTGGATGGGAGGCACCTGAAGGTGCGTGGCCATATGGTCCATATGCAATCCCGTAACTAGTTTTGGGGAAATATTAACCCATCTCTAGTTTAGAAGTAAGTGGTTAATTCTTTTGAAAATTATAGTGCGACAGACGGACATGGCTCAAACGTCTTGAAAAATCATGAATCGAATTTGGTTCAACGATGCCTAAGGATTAAAGTGACACCTTCGATATGTTACACTTTTGTTACGACGCTCCTAAAAGTAGGGTAAGGGTATAATTCAAATTTCTTCCAAGATTGCTCTATTATATTTGGAGTCTAACGAGCAGGAGTGCCACAAGGGTAAGTTCTCTCTCCTTCTCTATTTCTTATTTTTAATAAAGATCTGTGGGTTCAGACTGTGCACCGAATCTGATGCACCGAATCTGATCTGACAGCAACCTCTGTCATTCAATACTCATTTGACCATCGGCCAATTCAACAAAAGGCGAGCTATGACGACTCGGTCAATCACGATTTGGCGACGATTTGTAAGTGCGTCTAACAGAATAGATTTTTATGCACGCAAGACTCAGGGTTGCTTGTTGTCACACAAAAACGTTCCATGATCCAGCATTCTTGACAATCTCTATGGGTGGTGTGGATAAGCGGAGAGTAAGGTTTCCATCTTAATTGTCTCCCTTCAGCACCACCATAACGATTCGTTCTTCAGCCGAACAGTTCTTACGTGTACTAATCTTCCAGCAATGGGTTTTCCTGCCAGCTTTGGCACTTTCAAATTCAAGACAAATGTCAACTAACACTACTCTCTCTCTCGTTCCTCCCACATCCTTATTTCCTATCGCTAACACAGTACATTGCATTCATAGGGGGCATCCCCTAATTGTTAGTTCGTGATCTAAGAGTATGAAACTTATATCGAGCACGAATGTTTCCTGCTGGAATATCGCGCGAACTACATACTGACATACCGCTATTGACTATCTGGTTCGATGTTTATTCGAAACACAAATTTGTCCTGTACTAAATTTTATGTCTTTTAGGTTTGTCCCTATACAACGAACCTATATTAGAATGGGTCAATACAAGTTTCAGATTGTAGATGGGTCTAGGTGCCGAATGGAAATCACCTAAATAAACTCTAAAGTCATGAACGTTGGCAATATGATCAAAAATATTAGATCACATCAACATTTCCATCTCTGTCACAAACACAATTCCATCAAACGCATATCCATTTGATAAGGCGTAACCAGTCAACTAAATAATAGAAATATAATTGCATATCCAAAAAAAATAATAAAATTTCGCGAATTTTCTGTACGCATGTACTGAGATATCGCGTAATGGACACTTTTGGTGATAAGTACCGTAGACTGTCATGTCGGTCTGAAGTTCGATAAACACACAATAAAACATGTAACTATCTGGGAAACCAAGAGATACAGATACGCCACAGTGTTGTGATTTCTTTATTGCTTTGGCCTAAAATGGAAGAAGGTTGATGAAATTGTACATGGATAGGAAAAAATACAAATTTTCGGTCAAAGGGCACACCTACTTCCCACATGTCCTGAAATTTGGCAGAATATTTTTCTGAAATTTTTCAAATCATTGCACAAAATGCAAGGACTCACATATCCCTAATTATCCTTTACAAAGACTGCTAATAGTCAATAATGCTAATGCCTTGCATAATAAATTAATTTAGAATATTAAAAATGTATTTTCCAAGATTATCAAAATTATTTTGGATTATAATTTTATTCAATTCAAATAATTTAAAATACTGTACTTTCGCTTTCAGGATTCAAATTGTCATCTCTTTCAATTATAAAGTCTTTAAAGTCCAGAGTATACTTGGAAAAAGCATTTTTGCTGCGTGGCGTAGAACTAGATGGGTCAGATTGGAGTATGGGCGATGTTATTAAGTCATGACTTGATGCAGTTCTTAAAAACTACTTACAATACTGGAAGTCTTATCAGACATCACCATATTTGTTTCAAATACATTATTTTTGCCCATGATATTTGGAAGTGCGATAAAATGTAGCTTAGTCTACATACTTCTTTCTCATTCAACAGCTTTTACAAAGAATGTCTGACCTTGTGCATTTTTTTATTTTTTATATCTAGCCATACATTTTAAAATTGTTCTATTTTCAGTGATGTTGGTACTGAAAAATGTGTATTACAGAAAATTCCTCACCTCTCCCCATCATATTCAGCAATTAACATACTTTTAGCTAATAATTCCGGCAAAGGTTGAGTTTCAAAGATTTTCAACTTTTTTTTACGTTTCTTATGAAACTCACAAATTCTTCTAATACATTTTCATTAAAATCTGGAAAATATTCTTGATAAGTTTGAGTTGTGAAAAAATATTACAAATGCAATTATAAAACTAAACTATATTCTAACCATTCTTCCATACTTTTCGAAACAATTTTGTATTTATTTTTTTCTTTTTCTGTATTAGTTCACAATGAATGATATCTTTGTTCACTTAGCACCATTTAATGTGGGCATTTTGTAATTCTTTTATGCTGACAATGCCAACTGTCAAATTAAGACCCAAACTTAAGCGATAATTTCTATCCATGGCGATTATCTAAGCTAGTGGGATAGCGAAAACACGCCTACTGTAAAGGCTTAATAATCAAACTGGTAGCTGTCGATTCGAGATGTGTTTTGGAATTATTTCTGGCATCGAGCATAAGCATTTTGGCCACGCACGCGTCACTGTGCTCCACCGAGACCCACGGCACATCAAATAACACAACTACTCATGCGGTAGTTAGTATACAATTTGTCATTGAATATTAGTCATTTTAATGTTTCGAATTGTCGTCACTGTCGTTATTGAAACTTTCTTTTGTGAAATGTCTGATACAAACATACACGTATATATGTATGTACGAGTGTGTACACAGAAAGAAAAATGACATTCTAAATTCAAACCGAATATTCTTAATTTGAACTATTTAAAAGCGTTCTTAAAAAATATGTACGATTCGTAGTTGGTTATTCTTAAAACAAATATAAATGGGATAGTTTTAAAATCAAGTACGAAAATTCATATAATAACAATACTTGCTTTATTTGTTTGATTTACTGCTTGTATTTTTCCCAACTATGCGCTAGTAAACAGTAGTTCTCGTTTAATTACAGAAGACTATAGCACATAATGAATGGAGAAGAAATCATTGAAAATGTCGATGCCGATGTATTTAAGTGTAGTTCAATATTTATTAGGAAAAGTAAGTCCAATTTGAAGTGAGGTAAGAGAAAAAAATCATAGAATTATTTTTGATTAAATTGATATCACAATATTTTTGTTTTAAGAATATAAAATTCATAATTGGATGAGTTCGAAATGGATTTAAAGAGAGCCCATGTTCATTGTACTCTCTTTAAATCCATTTCCATTTTTATCCATACTCTCTTTAAATGCATTTCGAATTCATCCTAGTATGAATTTAATATTCGTAGAACAAACATATTGTGATATCAATTTAATCAAAATTTTCCTCAAAATCAATCCCGGTTTCCGATAATTTCAAGTATTTATTCCCCCGAAAATAATCCAGGCGGTCTGCACATAAATTCATTTCATACTTATTTTTATCCTATTATGAACTTAAATCTACCCTAGAAATCAATCCCATTCGATATCAACTATGGATAAAATTAAGAATTCCGAACTACAAAAATTCGTACTTAAACCAAGTTTTTTTTAACTTGGTTTAAGGAAAACCGCACTTACCACACTTTTGACACCGCTACGGCTTAATTCAGGTGCTGATTACTTAATTTTTATTATCAGTGTACTGTGCGACGCCGTTTAAATTCATGTATTGTACTCGTCCTCTTCGAAACCTCTGCTATATCCTGGCCATGGGGGGAGGGTATGAAGTAGTTTTTCAGAACATAACTTTGTCTCGATCTTTAACACAATTTTCTTTTCCTTTTTGTTCGTGCCTGTTACGTTTATGTGCAAACATAATATGTTTAGACACAAACATGTATAGGATTGTGTCCGTCCATAAACATACATATACATACATACTCGTTAAGGAATATATTTGCAGAACAGTTTCGTGCACCTTTGATGATTGAAATATTTCACAGAAAAAAAGTTAACAATTTTAATTTTTTACAGATTCCATAACTAAAATCACTGCAGCAAATCAAATATTTTATTGGGAGTCCGTTTTTAGAAAAATAATAAGAGCAAACTATTTATATTTGGTCGACCTTTTTAAAGTTTATAATATTAAATATAATTAGTTCGAGTTCCAGGTCATTTTTAACCTCGACGCGGTTTAATTTCATTGAAAATTATTGGTCAACCAAGGGATGCAAGGATTTTCCAGAATTTCCGTTTGGCCGGTTAGAAGGTTAATATTTTTTATGAAATTAAACACAATTAATGAAGTCCGCCTCAGGTCTTCAATAATTTATTCAGGAATATATAGAGTTAAAATAATAAAACGTCACTATGCAACAGCTCAATACGAAATGTTTGGATAGTGTAACGTTGGATTTAAAAAACTATTTATTCAAAATGTTTTTATTGTTTTGATGTACTGAAATTCAAATCAAACTTTATTTTATTAGACAAAGACAGTTTGTTTTATTTCGAAACCCCTAACAAGTCACAAGACACTTCCTCGGTATCAATTCATTATCGTCCGATGAAATACTTAACACAGCAATCAAGTTTTTGGCAACATTTCGAGTAGGATTGACATGGAATTTGCGATAAGCGACTGCGAAATATTCGCTTCATTGTCAAATCGTTTCGAATTAACATTCGTTACATCATACACTTTGACATGATCTGACATATTAAATATTAATCTTTGAAGAGAAACATTTTGTTCTCAGTTCTGAGAAGAGAGTTATAAAGCGAGTATCTACGTACCATGGAGAGAACAAAATATTGTGGCACTCCTGCAGCCAACATAAAGAGCGCTTACCGCAAAAAAGACGTAAGCGCCATTGTAGTCGAATCTCGCTTTTTAATGAAATTCGCCTCTTAATCCAAAAATATTGAAATTTTTTATTCACAAAAATATAGAAAACTCAATTGCATCGAAAGCACCACACTATTTTATGCTTGACCTCACAAAAAACCATCTTCTATAATATTTACTTTTTGGCGATTTCGCAGTTAGTTCTCAAAATGCTTATTACGTTGACCGAAAACATTCTCGAAATGCGAACACTGACAGATTTTAACTCCGACGGATATTCGAAGGCAGGACAATGTATAAGTTGGCCAACGCGGGTCCAAAAAAATAGCTAGCTAATATCACTAGTCCAGATCAGCGCTACCACTTTACTACAATTGTAGTCCAGTATAATCCCGATAATTCGTACCCCGCTAATTCGTAAACCCCGCTTATTCGTAACAAAATACCGGTCCCTTGAAAAAATCGCGATAATTCGTAAAAATCCCATACATTTCGGTCCCCTCGATAAATCGTAAAATTTTTCCAGCGAAATGCCTAAAAACCTCTTATAATTCGTAATTTTTCGTTGAAAACCTCGACAATTCGCAAACTTCGACTGTTTTGCTATTCTTTCTTTCACTTCTTTCGTGCATTTTTATGTATCAGATATATTTTGTGCGGCGGGTTGCCGCCGGTATTTTTCAGTTTATGAATTTCATAAAAGTGTCCCAATCGATTTAAATAAAATAAATTATTAATATTTTCCCTCAGTTACACGCATATTTTTATTTTTAACATCATAATTTTGTGTTAAAAAACTTTATTTCATTGTTAACTTTACCCAACGCAGTTCGAACTTTATGGCCGCCGCCGTCATTGTTAATTTAAATTATTAAATTATTTTTTTTGTGATATACTTTTAATAGAGTTAAGTGTGAATTCTTGTCATGTTTATTTTTTATTATTATAGTTTCTAATAAAGTTCATACATGTCTGTATGTATGTATATAATATGTGTATTATTGTTTTTATTTAAAAAATCAACTAATTGAATCTGATTTGATTTTTTTTAAACATAATGTATCCTTCCAAGGCACAGTTTTCCACAATACACTATTTCCCAGTGTTTGAAAATCTGCTACATTTTCTTCGCCTCAAAGTGGTAGCACTGGTCCAGATTGCCGACAGAGTCAAAACACGACCAACTACCCATAAGGGTTGGAAATCGAAAAATGCCGAAAATAATTCCGAAACACCCTAGCCCAAACAGGCTCTGTTCAACCCCCTTAAAACTAAGCCTGAGATCTAGAAAAAGAAATGCATTTTTGGATTCGTGAGGAAATCCCTCTCATTTGTTCAGGAGGAACTTTAATTTGATTGGTTTATAGTGACCTGGAAAAACGTCTAGCTAGATCTTAAAAAGGAGTACATTTGTTAGTTTGTGGTGGAATTTGAAGACATTTCAAACTCGAAAAATATTCACCGTTTAACACTGAAAAAATGCGAACGTACTATGACAACCTACATGGATTCTCTGAGAACGACATTCGATCGTCTGTAAACAATATACGAGTATGGGAAATTCATCGGAATCTGTGGTTTTCAAAATGTTCAACGAAAAAGATTACACTTTTCTTTTTTGTTTTATGGAGTACGCACATTTGTTGTATAATCCAAGTAAATGATCGGGAGCGCCGAACGATTTATCTAAACGTACTAAGTACGTGTGTTTATATTTCTAAACAATTTGAATACATTCACTGTCTCCACCACAAATAATCATTTGTGTAATCGTATTCGAATTGTGAAAATAATGTCAAAATTCTCCCAGCCATCATTTCGATAAGATAATAACAGTGCGCACCGTTGTTAGCTGTTGATTAAAACAGTTGAATTCGAAATCGAACAAAGTAACTTCAATTGGTTCAACGTACATACGAATATTTAAAGATACACAAGTTTGTATTAGTCTCGGTAGTCACAATTAAATGTGAATACACCCCGTGCTGTGATATGTAAAGTGTGCGACAACAAACTCTGGTTCGTATCGTGGTAAAAGTCACGAACCGCTTCTCAAGAACCGCTTCAAAAATAAAAGCCGTTCGGTGCCGGTTTTAAATAAATGTGACAGCTCACTCTTTGTTTGTACATGGACTCCAGTCCAGTCACGCCAGTTCATTGTCATAAATCAAAAATATAAATGAAAATTAGAGTTCACAATGAAGTGAATACGCAGCAATTGATTGATTGAGTTATTTCCAATTATTACTTGACAAATATACCAATATAATTTCATAGATTTAGGCATAGTCTCCGGTTTCTTCCTTAGGGAACATCAGTAAAAAAAGGAAGATGTTTGGCAAAAATGGGTCAATTGCATTTTTGATCAATATACCAATTCTTGTTTCGGTTCTGTGTCCCGTGTTTCAAATTATCCATGGTTATAAATCAGAAAGGAAACTCTTTTTAAAATTGCTTTTCCATTTTCCGAAAACCAAAACAGATAGAAGCGTGGAGTCGAACAAGCTATCACCTCACTCGTGAGTAAGAGGCGTTTTACACGATGCAATTTCTTCGTGCAATAATTGCATGCAACTCTTGTTTGTAGGCAAACGGTGTAGAGAAGCAAAGGGGGTAGAAAAAATTTCACGTTTTCCGTTCCTCTTGCAATTTTTTGACATTTCTCTTCACTGTCGTTTGTACTCTTGTTCATTTGCTTTATTTGTATTCTGCTTTCAATGTGTTGAGGTGTTTTAAAAATATGAAAACATACGGGTTGTGGTGTTGTCAAAATATTTGCAAAAAGGAAAAATAAAAAATGTGGAATAAAGAACTAGTGGAGCTTTGATGATTTTTTCGTTATTATCTTCCATTTTTATTTTTGCAATTGCTTAAACAATTTTTTTCACTATGTATTTTATTGTTACGAATTACCAATTAAAGAAGATTGAGCGAATAAACGTCAAAAAATTTCAAGCGTATTGCATGCAAAATTGCACCGTATACATTTTTTAAGAAGCAACTTTAAAAGAGAATAAAAAAAATTGCACGCAACCAATTGCATCGTCTAAAACCCCTCTAAGCTTTTCAGTAAGCTTTTTCTACATTGTTTCCGTATTGGCAGTTCGCAGGACACCACAAGGGGGTGTACTCTTTCCACAGCTATGGAATCCCAACATCAACACTCTGCCATGGATGAGATATCGCTAGAATCGAATGTATCTTCAGAAGTGGAAATGGTCAATCGTTTGAAAACTGGTCTATATTGAGACTTATTGAGATCGGTTTGATTACAAAAATACACGGACATTCGAACGAACATGGCAGAGTCGATTCAGAAAGTGATTCTGATAATTTATATTCAAATAGGTCTTTGTATGTACAGTGAAAGCTCCGATGGGCGGACACCGACGGTTGCAGTGGTTTTGTCCGTCCACGGGAGATGTCCGCCCAGCATACCATCGAGACATTTGTCCGTCTACAGCAGCTGTCCGTTCACGGGAGCTGTCCGAAAGTAGAGCTTTTACTGTATTTACAAATGGCAGATGTACTTCCAAAAAATATTGTCAATTGCCCCACTGTGCGTCTGTGCCATGGGACCATGTCAAGTTGGTCCTGAAGCGTTTCCCAAATATTATAAATAATATAATATTTATAATTTAAAATTCAATTTTACTGCAGTTATTGTATTGCCCTTCCATTTACCCAAAAATTGTATGATTCTTTCAGGCAAAACGATTTTGCCTCAATAATAAAACTGGTGGGTCGCTGTCATTGTGGTCCAGCGGTAGGTTTACATTCAAATGGAATATGATAATCACAACAAAAAAAATATTTTTGTATTGTCTGCCACTTAACTAAACCAAATTACCTCTATTTGGGATACAAATTGAATTTCCGTAAACATCTTAAAAACTCACTTTCCAATGAATTTTTTGTTAATTGACATATTGCAAAGAAATTTTGCATACATGTTGGGATTTGTATTAAAAATTTAACACACTAAACAAAATGTAGAATTTGAATCTAAACAATCCCAGAATTCCTAAAATGGGGTACAATATGCCTTGAATTTGGATTTTCAATACATTTGCTATAATTTCCACAATTCTGGCGGGACGCTGAGTGAAAATTGTTAAGAAGACGTAGACACAACAAAATCATATTACACTTTGGAAAATTTAGCTTTGCGATTCGTTAAATTGTAGTCCAAGGTTGTAATATCTAAACCATGTACAACTTTGACAGAAAAGCATTAACCGTTCGGAGACTTTAAACAGTAGGTCCCGGTCAGTGAGTATACTCAATTATATTTCGCACAGCTCACTGATTCGAGAGAGAAGTTCCCTGTCTGTTCCTTTATGGTAAGTCATGACCATTCGTGAACAGCATGAGGATTGTCTTCGCTCTAAATATGACAATTTTGATCATTGACATAACATGCTTGCTTGCTCACTATTTGTTGACCGTAAATGGACAAATGGCATGCCAAAAACCTACTGAACGGAAATGTCAACACAGTTGGACAATATCAACTGTCAAACCATAGTTATCGATAGTTCTCATGCAGCTTAAAAAACCCCTATAGAATTGTAGTGAAATAAAGGGTTATCCATTTTGGATTTTCAAAAGTAAACGCAAATAAAACACATATAAAATATTTGTTGTCATGATATTTCTTTTTTATTATAAAGTTTGAACGTTGACATTATGTGTGAAACACTACATCATTTAAATGACCACCACGAGAAGTGTTGCCAGCATTGATTATTTTGAGGTCATTTTGTACCACTTTTTGGCACATATTGGGCGGTATCTCAGCATTAACTTGACGAAAACTCTAATGGTGTCAAATCGCATGATCATGGTGCCCAGTTGATGTCGCCACGACGAGAAATTACGCGACCAGGAAATGTCGCTCGAGTTGTGTGGCATGTGGCACCGTCTTGTTGAAACCACATATTCTCCAAATCGTATTCTTCAATAGCAGACAAAAAAAGTCGTTTATCATACGACCATAACGCTCCGAATTGACGGTGACAGTCGTTTTCAAAGAAGTAAGGTCCAATCACACCTTCGGACCAAAGAGCGCACCAAACAGAGACTTTTTGTGGATATAATGGCCTCTCTTCAATTACTTGAGGATTCTCAGAACCCCAAATGCGACAATTTTGTTTATTAACATACCCACCGAGTGAGAAATGACCTTCATAACCAATGTAAGACTTCCAACTGAAAAGAAAAAAAATTTGGTTTAACAACATAGTTTGACAGATGTCGAATTTCAGCTCTATACTTTTGAAACCACAAAATGGATAACCCTATATATTCAATAAACATCTTAGTTAATCGAATATTAAGTGTAACTATAAGATCAAAACTTTTATTTACGTTATGAAGATATATTGTTGTATAACGAAATAATTTTTGTTTGAAAAAATACGTAATTGGAGATGTCCACATAACTACTTATACATTTGATGTGTAATAAAAGAATAAGTCGCCTCACGTATACGACTATTCAATAGCTCAGTTTGGAATAATGAAACAATTCGACTTTAAAGTACATACCTTTTCGGCCCACAGTGGTCCAGAATCCATTTCCATTGGCCAATAGTCTGTAACTTTTGATCTAGTTAACATTTTTGAGGTCCTTTGGTTAAAGGAAAGTCCTGAACTTTTCAGCTGCCTGTCTTGCTTTCAGAAGTTTCAAACGCGTTTTGGGAATAAATAATTTGATTTTTTGCACTAAATGTACAATTTAGGGTGGGAAAAGTTACCCCCCCAACATCAGTATTTCTTTCTTTAACATCTCATCACATTTTGTGGTGGTTCAAATACAAATTTTCTGTAGTGATCCCGATTACTGAGAAAAGATTCGGAGTTGTGTATAGTTTGGTACCAAATGTGTAAAAAAAAAGTACAATTTTTGAATTTATTTCGTAGCGAGGTTTAATTATCATCCCTATTTTTATTGTTGTTACGGTTATTTATATTTGCATGTCGCCTTTCGTAATTGATTGTTTCAAAACTCTCTCTCTCTCTGTCTGTCTTTATGTTCTGTGACTAAGCACAAAAGCCTCAGTCGACGCAGAACTTTGCACTTTTCGTAACTTATGTTTGCTTATTTAGGGTGTGAGAAAACAAGCGTTTGAATAAACAGACCAATAAACGATTTTAGGGCTGGGACTAAAAGTGAGGAAAGAATTGGCGGCTCAAATTTTAATTTGCTATGTATTTGTATATTTAAATTGGGAAAAATAAAATATATTCCAATTTACATTGACTTTATAATAGATCCTCTACAGTCCCTAAAATATTCATTGCATTCGAGTACCAAAATACTCCTAATTTTTACATTTGCAACATATTTTTGTGTCCATTTATAATTTTTCTGTGTAATTATTGTTGATTGTTTTGTTTTATTAGAATACATTACATTTTGTTCATTACTATAAATAAAAAGCGCTTGTTTGAAAACAAATTTTGTAAGTACTAATGTAAACGAATTTGCATGTCCATACTTATTCCCAAATATCTGACAATTTGTGGCATATGACACTATTGAGTTTTTTTTTACAGCGGCGACGGTACAATAATTGTTGAAAAAAGTATCTCAAATGAACTTGAAATTGCACATGTGAAACCTCAAGGCTTATTGTATTGCTGTAAATAAATGCATTTATTCTCAGTTGATATTCGATATTTTTTCGTTTGTGTCGAAGACAATCCCCCGTATTCCCAAACATTTACAACAGCTTTACAAACCCCTGTTAAGAACAATGTGTGGTTTAGTTGATTTTGGTGATTGCCCTGGCTTTTACTTCAATATGTGGACGGCCGTGGTGTGGTAGGTAGTGTGTGCGACTATCACACAATAGAACCCAGGTTTGAAACCGGGTAAGACCATCAACCATTTTTCAGCGACTGTTTCCACCTCGTAACTGCTGGCGACTTTACGAGTGAGAGAGTCATCTCTATGCCATGTAAAACTTCTCTAGAAAAGCATTAGCCGTTCGGAGGCGGATTTAAACAGTAGGTCTGAGTATACAAAGTATATCGTACATAGCTCACTGATTCGAGAGAACTGCTGAAGTCGGGGTCGACTCCACAGCCCTGATTAAGACGATCAAACGTTTTTGAAAAATCCAAACATTTACATTATCTCTTACACGTCTGTCATACCAAATAGTATCGCTGTCGTACTATAAACTCTTCTATCAGGCATGTCACAGAAATGTTACGAAATCGATTTGAATTCGTGTTTCCAAAACCTAACATTTTAATTTTGCTTCTTCAAAAATTCCTGGGTTTGATGAAATCAAGAAAAAATGGAAATCGAATATTTCTATTAAAAATATGGTAGCATTGAAATTAGAAACAGCTGGTTTACCCACCGCCGTCAAAAATTTCGATACGTCTCCACACTTTGACTGTGATTTTAATTAAAAAAGTTAACAAACAAACAAATAAAAAATATGCTTGCCCCTTTAAATATGTAAAAATTAGCTATTAATATTAAAACAAATACTTACATTTCTTTGCGGAGTTTCCTTCAGCTATTTTTTTTTTTGGGTTTAAGTGTTTTTTTTTTTGGGTTTAAGTGTTGTTTTTGGTTAAGGCTGCCAATTTTATATGTGACAAGATCACACAATTGAAGCGATGGCAATTCTTTGACATGTCTGATACTTTATACGTTAAAAAAGATGTTAAAATTATCATACTCAACGTATTTAGTATATTTTTTAATAAAAGCAATCTTTATAATTAATTTTGAACAGAATTTCATTTCAATTTGGAGTTTAAGTTGAAATTGATATCAATTTCACTTCAGATTTTGTCATGGGTTTCAAATTTTATATGTGACAAGATCACACAATTGAGGCGATGGCAATTCTTTGACATGCCTGATACTTTATACGTTAAAAAAGATGTTAAAATTATCATACTCAACGTATTTAGTATATTTTTTAATAAAAGCAATATTCATAATTAATTTTGAACAGAATTTCATTTCAATTTGGAGTTTAAGTTGAAATTGATTTCAATTTCACTTCAGATTTTGTCATTGGTTTCAAATCAATAATTTTTTTCGATTTCCTTTTTCTGGAGAAGCTAAAAACGTTTTGGTTTCAAAATTTGTCGATTTGGGTTTCTGTGACATGCCTGTATATGTCTATTGGTTTAGTAGCCAGAGTTGAGAAATATAACCTAATATCTGAGACTTTAAGATATGTTCCAGGATCCTTGAAAGAGAAGGAAAATGACGAAGATTATCGCAGACATATGATTTACAGCTTCTTGGCAAAGGCACAACCCGTGTTAATTTCCAACCATTTAGGATAAAGATTAAATCCAATGCAGTGGGGATGGATTTAATCTTGGACCGAGAATCATATCGATCTTGAATTTTAACACAGTTAAATGAAAATCCATCAGTTATACCATTTAAACTACACTCATAGAAAAAGTATAACCAAACGTACATAAACTACACAGAGAAAAAAAAACATTGTTAATTCAACAACTTTTCACTTTTAATGAAATCACTGTTGACTCAACAAGAAAGTATTTAACTCAACAATTATCTTGTTGAATTTACTATTTGACAACTGTTGGCTTAACATGGAAATCGCTGTTGACCCTAATTTAAGAGCGTATCTATTTGAGTCAACAGTAAAACCTTTGCTTTAAATGCTTTCACTTTTAAATTAACATTTTCAAAAGCTGCCATGTAAATCCAACAATTTTTTTTAAAATTTTTTAAAGGTTTAAGTATTTAAGCCAAGAAGAAACCTATTTGGATTTACATGGGCAGATGGGCAAGCATTAGTTTTTTTCTTTATTGTGATTTTCTATGGTGGAGTACTCTACTGGCAGCAGTTCTCATTACAATTGTAGAACTTTTGCCATAAGTATAAACCCTGATCATGGTAAAAATGAAGTAGCGTTCATCGAAACTGCGCAGTCATTCTAGCTGCAACTAAAGATCACTATAACTATGGTTTTTGCTTTTCTTTTTCGTATTAAATGAATTTTTTAAATCAACAAGGCAACTTTTAAGAAAATTAACAGCGCATACTATTTAAAACCACAATATTACTTTTAAAAAAAGCGAAAGCGCTTTGTTTTTAAATCAACAAGGCAACTTTTAAGAAAATCAACAGTGCGGACTATTTAAAACAACAATATTAGTTTTAAAAAAACCAAAAGCGATTACTTTTTAAAACAACAAGCCAACTTTTAAGAAAATCAAAAGCGCTTTCTATTTAAATCAACAATATGACTTTTAAAAAAACCAAAGCGACTACTAGTTAAATCAACAAGGTTACTTTTGAATAAAGCAACAATGAAATCGCATTTGGTTCAAATGCCGAAAACTTTTGGGTTCATTTTTACTACGAAAATTGTTGGATTAAATGCTAGATTTGTTGGATTTACTAGTGTTTTTTTCTCTGTGTAACAACATACGGTCACGAAAGTCTATCGTTACACGTATGTGGCCAAATCGTCAACGATGTTCCACTTTTGTCAACACGGTTTACTGAACGATTTGTGTAAAAATTTGCAACGAGGGGTTCACAATTGGGGTTCTACACTGTCAACGAGTTGTTGTGGATATGGCAACTGTACGTTGTCATATTTCCAGCATTTGTTCTTGTTGTGCAACGCAACAATTGTCACCCCAATAAATAAAAACGATTTAAATCAATTTAAACAATTTATTTTATAATTACATATGACAAAAAAAATTATATATACTTAATTGTAAACCATTTTTTCCATTGTTCATGGGATATAAATGAAATGAAAATTACCTTCGATAAAATTCTGGGGGAAATGAAGTTTAATGTTGGCGGCGACTTTTAGTAGTTGGGTCCCCAACAGTCGACGTCGAAGTAAGTGACGCATCTTCTATGCCGTGCTACAAAATATTACATTATGGTTTGCACATTTAATTACAACATCACATTACCTGAGAATTTTGCCAGGAAAAAAGTATATTGCGAAACTCTGCACGAAGGCCTAATGGAGACACGGCTTCCTTTACGTCCTGCTCATTCAGATATGGCAAACTTCTATATGTAATTTGTGAGGCTGAAATAAAAAAGAAATTAAATACCTTTTAAGCAGTCGAAAAGTGGTCATCTCTTTCTTCTGGAAATTCCGATGGCTCGAAATATTCATTGACCTCCACGTTATTACCGATTTCAAGAAATTCCGCAAGAATGTTTTCTCCGCCAAGAGCGTTCCTTTCGCAATTTTCCATTTTTTTTAATTATTGTCGCAAACAAAACAATGACATTGAAAATCAATGCTGCCGGCCTTATATTGTAGTCGACGGCTATTATTATCGATTTATAATTTAAATTTGAATCCATAAATAGTTATATAACGATTTGTTTATATTATTTGTGAACACATTAATGTTTTTGGGTTTTTTTTTTATCAGAACACTATCAAAACGTTACAAACTGAATGTCGGCGGCGTACAGCTTTCTAAAACTTGCGACGTTGTATGGAAATGTGGCCTTTTTAAGAACATTTGTGCTTGAATTTCCATAATTTTGTCAACGAGCGTTCACGTATAATTCTAGAACCCAACACGTTACAATTGTTGATTGAATTGAGGATTTTTCAATGTGTTTTTTTCCTTCAGTGTGGCAATATCAAAACAAAACTGTTATTAATTTCATCAACTTCAACTTCATCAAAATACTCCATACCCATTAAACATATTTATGTGAAGATGCCTTCAAAATTTCCTAATCTGCGATTTCAATTTCTTTATAAATGGGCAATACATTGTCTCGGAGACGTCTGGCCTCCACTACATCTCGCTTATTCATCCTGAGCCTTTTCTTTTATCAAACGTCTACAAACATACATGGAAAATTAACAAGAAGAAATAATTGACAATAATACATTATCTTATACAAGAAATTTCCCTTCATAGCTTTAGAGTAGACGTTTTAGTGCTAGGTTTATGAATTAATACCAAATACCGTCATGTCATTGTATAATAAATTTCAATTATAGTAACTCAAATCCTTAAACGGGTTTTTACAGAACGTAAACATTTTGTGAAACGTTTGATGTTCTTACCACGAAACGCACCTGGAGTAGCTGTATGATTGTCGCACACACTACATATCACTCAAATGCGTTAACATACCTTAAAAATCAATCAACAAGTCACGTGTTACAAATCACAAGGTTTGAAGGTCATATCTTTGAAATGCAATAATTTAATTTACTTAGAATTTTACTACCTTAAAAATGACCAAATGGTAGATATGGCGGTTAAAAATTATAAGGGTATTGCGCTCCAGTGTTACCGCAGGTGTTTGCCACTTCCAATTTTTGAATTCGTATTCTTTGGAATATGATGTCTTTCTATTTACTAATTTTGAGGGTACATTTAAGTCGGTTTAGCCGATTGATACTGAGTTAATCGTACTGAGATATTTTCACCGTGTAGTTGGCCGAATCTATAATTTTTTAAAATTAATTTCTTTACAGATTATTATTTCTTTACAGTACATCTTAGTATGTAACTGGTGGCATGGCGAAAAAGTTTCATCTAAAAAGACATTGGAAACCACCATTCCCTAAAAGTCAACTTAAATTCATTATTTTGGCTGTGTTACTATGTCTGGTCCATGGAGATGGTAGTGACGAAGACGTATCAAGTACGGTCCACAATTTGTATTTCGAAAAAAAAAAAAACTGCAGCATCATCAGTTAATTTCCAACTCGCTCTCTCTCTCTCTTTTTAGATTCGATTTTAGTACATGTGGATAGGACCCCATTCAACTTAACATTTTCCCTAATCAATACTGAAAACTACGAACTGCAAAATGTCACGTGTAAAAGTAAAAAAAATCTGGAAATCGTGGGAAATGACAATCATACGTGGTATTTATAGCACAAGCGATCTGGAAGAAGCTCATGTTAATGTCATTGCTTTTCTTGTATTTTGCAGCGAAAATCTAGATCCCTGCTCGACCTATTTTACTGTGCTGAAGATAAAACTCTTAAACGATGAAAACCAAGCCATAATAGAAAAGACCGATGATGAGACCACGGAGTACATAGGTAATGTGATCCCATGTCAATATCGCCGGTCAATATTTACATGTAAAAAAACATCATTATATGTCACGCATCTTTGTAAACACCATTATAAAATATTAACAGCACAATTTTATCAGTTGGGAAATTGTCTTTGGATAGAAGTATATAAAGTTAGGACTGGGCTGTAAGGCGTGGCACCGAACGGCCATATCTCTTGATGTATTCGGGGGATGGTGTTGGTGAGAGTTGGTACTGCCTCGGAAAGAAATGCGTTCTAAGAATAAAATGGAGGGGCCACGCCCATTATATTGGAATGCAGTATATAGAGTATCTTATATACATTTATATTTATATAAATGATAATATATATTTTCCTAACAGAAGCCTTCGCCATGATGGAGTCTTACCAGAACTTTGTTTTGGATTACGGTATTAAGGAAAGCAAACCATGGTGGAAATATAATATTCCTACCGAACACAACCTTGTTTTTACTTAAGTCAAATTTCTGACTTTCTTACATTGGCTACTGCATCTTTCAAATTCTATATTCACACTATTTTTATTTGTGTACCGCTTTCTTTCAAGGCTCGATCGAGATCCCGTTTAGTCAGTCTGTTCCTTTTAGGAAAACTCTTTTTTCGTAAAAAATTTCCTATAATAAATAGTACGGCGCATTGGAAAACATTTTAATATGTAAGAAGTTCTCCATTCATCTGTCTGTAAACCAACTCCATAAAAGTCTGCGTATTTGAAGCAAGATATACCCCTCTGCTCAACGAAAACATATAGAAATGACCGCCACTTTCGAAATTCGAAAAAATTGTGAAGAATCGAAATTACGAAAATGTACCTATATATTTCGCAAATATGAAAAAGAGTCAGCACCGTCACTTTGTTTAAAAATAAAACTTTCAAGAAATCGTCTATTTTGAACAGAAAACCACCGCCATTTTGTTTTTCCAAAACTGAATTTTGTGCCAAGTCGAGAAATAGACCTATATGGTTTTGCCTTAAAAAAAAACCCAGTTCTGAAATAATCGTCAATTTTCCTTTGCCACTTTTTTCGGTATAAAAATCCGTAAACACAAATCTATTGTCCTCATTGAACCCAACAAACGCCTCTCTTACAATTTTAATGTGAAATTTTCAAATATATGAACACATTCAAATGCCACTGACGTTTGGAGTTCTCCTAAAAGTCTCTTAAGCCAACATTTGAACCAAACAATTTTTTTTTGAAAATTCGTATATTTTATAAGATCATTCGCAAAGTTATAACAATTTTCTTAAAAAATTCCCGAAAAAAATGCTACGATTTAAAAACAACATCAGCCCGATTATGAAAACTCCCAGGGAGATAATTCCCGATAACTTTTCGAGAATAATATCGTCTTTTGTTAAACAGATCGGGAGAATAATGATAAGGGACAGACATTTCCGATTATTCGAAGTCAGTTTTTTTTTGTTTGACTCCCGGTCTGTTTCGAATTGAGGGATTTTAATCTGAAAAAAGTAAATTCCCCGGGAATTATATTAAAGGAACATTGGTTGTTGAGCATAAAAGTGTGAGGTTGCCTCATCCATCAATGGCATTCGAGTTTATACATTTTCAGATTTCGAGATAATATAGCGATTTTCGCCAAAACTAAACATAAAACCTGCATTAAAAGTGTAAATGAGTTCAAGGTTGGATTCAATTTTTAAAAATTTGGCGTTTTTGATTTTTTATATTAAAAAAGTGTCAAAGTGAATATAGATTTTCTCAGAACTGAAATTGTTTAGAATGTTTTCGTAACGGCACAACTGTATAGGCGGATTTTAGCACTCTATTTAGCAGTACAATTTTTTTCGAGCAGAACAAAATACTCCAACATTTATTTATTTCTTAGCAACAAATATCTCAAAACGGATAAGTAAGTGAAAAATATTCGGATATAGGAGCTCAAAATCAGGAAATAAAAATAAATACAACCTTATCATTCTGTATAGTTGGACATTTTTTTTTCTCAAAAATCCACTGTCTGTAACTGTAAATTTGTCTTTGAATTATCGATGTAGTATTTTACTGCATTCTTCTTCAAATATCTCAATTTTGACTGGGAATACCTACCGAAATCGCTGAAAAGCCAATTGTACATATATTATTTGTCTATATTATTCGTATTTCATTCATTTGTATTTCTTTTCATTGTAGCACCTTCTACTGTTATTACCGAGGTAGTATCTCTCGCAGAATCGATAAATTTGAAATGGAAATCAGAACACCAAACATGCATATCGAATTTCCGAATCGAGGCCAAATCGGACGATAATTCGGTCAACTACAAGTGGACAATGACAAATGAAGCAAATCTTCTTGAAATGGAGAACTTAAATCCATGCCAAGTATATGTAATCCAACTGAAGACGGACGACATTAACAATACAATGATTTCAAATGAAACGGCGACTGCCAAAACTGATTACAAGGGTAATTAATGAATCTCAGCTACCGACAATTAACTCACCCTGTAATGCATGCATGTTCTTCTTGTTTTAATCCAGAACCTGGCAACGTCACATTGACCATTGAGGAAACGAATGAGCAAATGAAAGTATCTTGGGATCTTTTGTCCCATACAACCTGTGTGGAGTTCTATCATCTGAAATGGACCCTCCTCGACTGTGATATCGACAGTGGAACTGCTGACGCCAAAGGTAAGGCCGCCAACAACACAGACTGAGCTTTCCTTAATATTTTGTATATATGTGTGTTTATTTATTTCAACTTGAAGGTGTCACATGTCAATCGTCGGCAAATCTAACGGATCCATCAGCCAAAGAATTCGTGATAACCGGCTTGCAGGGTTGTGAGCTGTATGATTTTCAATTTTATATAAACAATATGGACACTGTTAAAGCAGAACAGAAATTCACCTCGCCAGAACAGGGTTTGTATTTGTGCAGAAATTCTTATGTCCAATGAGTACTCTACGCGCTAAAACGCATTCTTGTTTATTTTTTGATTCGTTAGTAATGACTGCTCACTTCAAACACACAAAAAAAAACACCCAAGCAAGAATTTTTTAGTTGAGTGTCCAATACTTGGTTATATGAAAACTTTAATAACTCGGTAAATAACTAAACAAGGATGCGGTTTTATCCAGAGTAGACGTGCTCATGCAAAATAATTTGTAAATACATCGCTAAAGTTGAAAAATGGTAAAACAAAATTTAAAGAAATATATTTGGTGGACAATAATAACACACATAATTTTCAAATTTTCTTACATAATGTATGTACAGTAAAATCTGTACTCGCGGACAGTTTTATTATAAAAATTACTATTAATGATTATATTATGAGTTTTAAGATTTTCATCAATGGTAATAATAAAGTTTGAGTTACACAGGGTTCTCCAACGAAAGGTGCTATTTTGAATAACCCGGTATTTCGGTAGTTGTCACTTTTGAAGCTTTTATTCATTGTCATTTGACAAGTAGAAACTGCGCCATTACTAGAAATGGAAGGATACACGCTTCAATAACGCATTGAAATTATTAAAATTCACTACAAAAATGGTGAAAATCTTGCAGTCACAGTTCGCAAAACTAAAAAGTTTGCGGACCGTGCTATCTCTCAATTCGGTGATCACAATAAAGATAAGGCATACCCCAACAGCCCAGCGTCGATTTAAGACCTCAAAGATAAATAATATTAAACTTCACCGACTTCTGTCCATATGTCCATATACTATAGAGAAAATTCGTTCTTTAGCCGAACCGTTCGTATGTGGAATAATCTTCCAGCAAATGTGTTTCCTGCCAGTTGTGACATTCAGAACAAATGTCAACAAACACTACTCCCTCTTTCCTCCTTCCGATACCCTAATTTCCTTCCGCTAACACAATGCATTGCATTTATAGGGGGCATCCCCTGAGTGTTGGCCATCAAAAAAAAAAAAAAAACTGTTTATCTATAGTTGTGTGCTCTTTTACTCTTAACTCTCACATGTTTACTTTCTCAAAATGATTTATTTTGTAGGCTAGAAAAATACTCTGTTCGACAGCGCATTCGTCTAGGTTGCTGCACTTTAATCTTCCAATTTTAGCAGAATGAAGTGAATTTTATTTTTAGAGGAAAAAAAAGTCATAAATAATCATTATATGGGAGTTTCATATTTTTCCTAAATAATAATAATTATTGACTGATTTTTTGCAATATTACTCAAAAATTTTCAAAATTAATCATTGGAATTGAAGAAAACTGTAAAAAATCTAAAATTTAAAAATCATGGCGGAAATGCAAATAATGCACATTCATTATGATGAAAATATTTTTCTTTTATGTTCGTTCTATGTGATTGATTTTTTTAATTAAAAAAAATACAAATAATCATTTGAATCATCAGGGACCGTGAAGATTTCAATGGATAGTTTTTTTACTAAAAAAAAATAATTTTTTTAGTCATAAATTGTCATTACTCAAAAACATATTTGGTTGAAATAAAGCTTAAAAAAGTAAAAACTAAATTATTTTTTAACATCTTCTTTATAGCCTTTGAATCTCTATGACAGTTTCAGAGTTATAAACAAATTGAAATTGAAAATTAAATTTCGTAAATTTCAGGGAAAAAAGTTTCAGTATTCAGTAGTTTCATATCTTACAATTAAAATGAGGTGTAGGTCATTGAAATCGATGGAGGATTTTCGCTGTTATTCACATATTAGTGAAGGGGCCTTCTGGGACCTGTCCCTCTTTAAGAGATATCAGTATTATGTTGAAATATTTCAGAAAATCGTTGGTTTTTTTTTTTACTTTAAATTGGATTCGTAACTTTAGTTTACTCTTAAGGGGTGTATGAAATAATTTCAGCAAAATTTTAAGTTTTCAATGTAGAAGAATTATGTAATAGATGTGTTCCTGGAGTTTTTGTATCAACCAATACCTCCGTTATGTTAGATTAATATAACGAAAGTGTTTTTTCAAAAACAAAATATTTCCTTCCGGTTTATTTCGATTAACGGTATCTATTAACGGTATCCATTAATTGGGCTCCAGAGTATTATGATTTTCCACGGTATCAAACCATTTGACAATTTTCCTCTGAGCTCAGATTTACATTCTCAATCTACTTTACGTTGTCAGCCCGACTACAGGTCGATCTGAATGAATTGCTTGAGCTCAGGCTACACAATTGAAAACGAGCCAGACCATGTTTCCATATATAACCAACAAAGTCCCCTTCCGAACTTAAGGATTACAAATAGAATATATGCGATGGCGCTAATAACAGAACTGAATCATAGCATCGCGATAAAATGGCTTTCCCTAAGAGATTCGCCATGGAGTGATTTTTCATTACAAATTGTCATAATTGGAAGCGTTGTAAAATGGGTTTCAGATATTATTCAATTCTGGTTTCCAGATATATGTTAGATATCGACATATGGAACACAATCTCAAAAGGATAAGCTCTCACTACTGATAAAAATACGTTTTATTGCGCCTTAAATTTTGACAAAAAAGGAGTTGAGGGAATGGATGAAGACGACCCAAGCCCTAAGATGGCTAGATGAACAGGTGGGAAGAACCACAAAGGAAACCTGGGGAAACCTTGATTACAAGAAAACAAAGAGAATACTCGGGTTTAACAAGAATGAAATGAGTAAGCTAGTTGGGGTCATCACAGGACACACTAGCCTAAGGGCACACCCATTTAGAATAGGATGTTCCCAGAGCGACGAATGTAGGGCATACGGAGAGGACACCGAGACGGCGGAACAGTGCCCTGCTTTCTCGCAGGTCAGGAAAGTCCATTTAGGAGAGGACACCTTAGATGACCTATCGGTCGTCAAATCAATAGACATAAGGAATTTAAGGAACTTTAAAATGGGGGGACCGAATTCCTAACGTAGGAAAAAGGGGAAGGGGCATTTTTAGAAGAACCCAGGAGCGCACAACAGGCCGAATTGCTGGCCTAGGTGTATGTCAGTGACATGAGACGGTCATGATACATGACCGATCCTCCATTCAACCTAACCTAATATGTGTTTTCCCGTGTTTGTGCAAACAAAGTCAAATATTTTCATAGTTGACACTTTTTGTTTTCCCGACAGCTGTCGAACAATGTCAAATACAATTGTGTCCAACATATTTTCACGCCAAATATTTTGCACTTTCTGTCAAATATTTGCCAATATTTATTATTATTGACAAATAGTTCCATACACTTGTATCCATTATTATTTTCTTATTTTTTTTCAGTTCCTGGACCTGTGACAATCGATTCCACCTATATTGAAAGTACAACAATTAGTCTCTATTGGAAACCACCCATACTACACAGAAAGTGCGTTGACTACTACTTTGTGGAAATTTCTGGACCTGTCAATAGACCATCGGAACAACAGAAGCGCAAGGACACAAAAAGCGATGACACTGAGGCCATTTTTGACGGCTTAGATCCGTGCGGTCAGTATAACTACACGATTGTTCCGCAATCCCTGAATGGAACTCGAGGAATCGCTTTGGGAAACACCTCGAATACCAAAGAAGACAGTACGTGCCACAATTTATCCGTTCGTTCCTTCAGTTATGTACATTTTATTCCCTTAAAGAACCAACCTTTGTTCGCAATCATGTTGTCAAATCGGAGCCATACTCACTTGTGATATCTTGGGATCCCCCCGCGTTCGCTGACTTGTGTGTGACGGGCTATCGGTTGTCTGGCTGGGACGATGAGGAAGAAGTGGTCGCCGCCTTCGATAAAACGACCTCAAATACAAGTGTCACCATACAAAACTTGAAGGCCTGCGTCGCCTATACAGTCCAAATAATACCCATCACCGAGAGCATGAACGATGGCGAGTTTTTACACATAGAGTGTGAGACGGCATCTAAAGCGGCAGAACCTCCCATTGTCGATATACTTGCGGTATATCCAGATCGTTTTTCCATCGGTGCCCGAGAGACCGACACAAATAACAAGTGTGAGACGATATTTGCCCGAATTACTTGTGAAGCTCGCACTGAGGCCCCCATTAAGGTAGGTTGTATGTTTGTACACATCGATACATATTCTGCACTGATGATTTTGGTCTCAGGTCGCTGAAAAATATGTCAAGGGACAGCTTGTGATTCTTTTCAATACGGACATTGGTCCGTTGTCACCCTATACCGATTATATTTGTAATGCTGCGCTCTATAATATTGGTGGTTGGTCCGCCAATAAATCATTCGTGAAGAAAACGGAGGCCTATTGTAAGTAAATTTGTCATTGCATCTGCTATTGGAACATGTGACATTGACGCCTCTGCAATTAAAATTAAAATCATGTAAAAAAACGTCATATTTTTAATTTAATTGAATTGATGTAAAGATTCAGTGAGTCCATTGTGGTACCTCCCCCAAACAAATGCACCATTTCGGCCACTTTTGGAATTCGTGTAATCATCTAATCTGATTTTGTCTGACATCAAAGTTTTGTTCACTGTAGAGAAGATTCGTTCCACTGATGCTGAAGTTCCTGGCAAACATAAAATATATTCAACGATCGTGGTCATGTCTTTGAATTCGCAATCGGCTTTATAGAGATGAATAAATATCTCCACTAAACGATCCAAAATCGAAACATAGCCTTCTCTCCATTCCATTAAGGGAGTGTAGCACATCATACCATTTTTTTTTAATAAAATCTGTAAACAAAAATTACATTTTACCTACTGACAATCCGCAAGTTCCAAAGGATTTTAGTGCATAATCCATTTTTCGGAGAAATTTTTCATTTCGTTCCTAAAATTCTTCATCATTTTGGAGTAGCAGAAGCAAAGATTCACTTATTCCAAACATTTTAATAGTTTTTAGGCCTTTTTTAATGTTCGAAAACATCATTGTTCCCAAATTTCCATAATAGCTAATTATTCCCAATGGGAATTCATATACAAATCTTTTTTGGGATTGCGAATTCCCTTTGTGAATGGGAAGTACAGAATGCAATTACTGCACAAGCCTTTTACACAATTAATGGTCCAAAACTGGATCACAATCAGCCAGCAACTCCTTTACCCTCTCCACTCTACTGCTGACATTTTCTTTAAAAGTTACTGAATTTATTAATTACACTTACATTTTAATTCATTTTCTTCTGTATCGTCAGGGTATAAAATCGTTGTGTTTTGTGAAAAATCTACCCAAAAACGCTTCTCTCGATTTGGGGGATTTTTTTTGGCGATCGCGTAGGTAAAATTGCTACTCGATAGGGGTGAATATTTTTAATCAATAATGCAGTGGACAGATTGAACATTTTCCAGCAAACAGTTGCCAATGATGATTTTTGTTTGAAACAAACTCCAGATTGTCTTAGCCTTAATCTTTTGTCCTCTTTAGTTCCCGACAGGCCGGAGAATGTCAGCGTAATTGTTCAGACGAACAGTTCACTGAAATTTTCCTGGAATGCCCCCAAATATGCCAACGGTATTATAAAATTGTACATCACATATTTTCAACGCGTCGAAGCGGCATACTTTATCCCCAGCCGATGCAGTCGTATCGCCTCGAATCTTATATCACGCGAAACATCCAATTCCGAACTTCCATTCAGTGATTTACTACCGTACACCCGATACAGCATTCAAGTGGCAGCTCAAAATGAATTCGGCATCAGCGAATGTACTTCGCCCTCAATGGTCACCACTCAGGCATGGAGTAAGTTACGCGTCTGTACCGAAAAACTCTACCAAATCTAATTAAGAACCGATCGTCCTTTTACTACAGTTTCAGATCCTATAACAAATTTGATAGCCGTCCCGCAGGGTCCATCAGAAACCGATTTGGAATATAAGGCGAATGTGGTTCTCAGTTGGGACTCGCCATGCAAGTCGAATGGTGACATAGAATATTTTCAATTGAACTTCATTGGTGAACGATCGGATCAGGAGGCAGTAAGTTTTCATCGAAAAATCATACCCGATTACAATGACGACGGCAGTATAGTTCACAATGAAACCGTTTTGAGACCGGAATACAATTACAATGTTCTGGTGTCGGTGAAAACGAGAAGTGTGGATACGTTTAGCACAGTCGTTCGTGGTCAATTCGATTCACCGGCAGGAAGTGAGTAGATATTGGATTGTTGTAGTCTGTATGAACCGATATATATATATATATTACTGATGTTGTAGTTCCTCAGAGACTCGATTCCAATACAATGACAAGGGTGCGCGTTGAGGCCTACGTGAAGAGTAATCCATCGAAAACGGCTATTGTGCGGTTCCCAGCGGATGTGTTGCAGTCGGATTTTGGCAAAATTCTGTATGTGGCTCTGCTTTTGTCGGCAAAGGTAAGCAATAATTTTTATATTAATAATTTACGTTAATGAAGTTGTAATTTCGGAGTACGATCTATATTTGCCTTCAAGAAGACATACGGAGTTTTCGGTTTGAACAAAATTCGTGATAACAAAAAACTGTGTCCGATTTGTTATTCCCAGCTCAGTTCAGAAATCTGCCATGTGTGAGTGTAAAATATGCGGCATGGCTATTAGACTGTAATGCATAGGGTAGACACTTGTGTTTGAATATCTGCTATCTTACGAACAATGTAAATACCGTGTTTTATGGAACACAAACTGGACGAAGTCATTGCAAAGACTTAGATAACTCCACAATCGTTTGAGTTTCAGCTCATTGTAGAGTTGTATTGTAACCGGGACAATACACCTCCACTAGGAGACCCAAAGGTTCCATTGTGGGATAGAGTTCTTCTTAAGAAGAACGTTTTTGAAGAAGAATTTATATAGCTAATAGTTGAGAGAGATAGATGTGAATGGGTAGAAATGGGACATATTGGAATAAAATATATTGTGGTGCCCGCTGGTCCAATACTCTGTTGGGTAACCCCAGAACCTTATTACTACTTCAACACTGAAGTTTGCGATGCCATCTAGTTCTTTCGGGAATCTATCCTCTAGACAGTTTTGTCTGTGGCGTTGCAAACTTGGACACTGACAAAGTATATGTGCTACTATCTCCAATTCATCCTCCCACATCCTGCAGAAATGTAAAATGTGTTAACCCATTTGCTGGATCTCCCATTCTAACACTCCTTCTGCACAGTGCCATCAGTTGACTTTGTTACATTGCCACCCTATCCGCTGTCACAGTGCCCTACCCCCAGCATAAGTCTATATTGAAGTCCCTTAAAAGAAGGCATAGATCCTGCCTGCATTGACTAGACGAACGCTGCTGGTTTTAGGATATAACCTTCAATGCTGCCTCATTGTCTAGTTAGAAGGTACTGTGTCTCCTTTCGGTAATGTTCTGCCGGAAATTTTCACCGCTGGTCATAATTCCGTTAGAATTTCTACTTGAAACACGCTAACGTCCGCATTTGCTACGTCCATCTTGGATCGGAGACTTTAAGTTACGGAATTACTTATAAAATTGTAATGATCATTAGTTGTCTGGAAGATTTTTTAACATTATTGAATCTCACTAAATAAATTTAAGACAAAAAAATGTTATTGTGCTAATTTTTTGTTTTTAAAGTCATGATGTATCGAAAATGACACAAACTGTCAATTTTCCGTACGCCATCATAATGCCAATTTACTCTCTAACACGGCGTTGTCTATTTAGGATTGCGACCGAGAACCGCTCATGTCATTTGGAGCTATGAAAACAAATGACAGTTGGCCAAACAGTAAGTCATGGAATCAAGTATACGCCGACAAGAACACTGACTGCATTGAGCTGTATCAAACGACACCATTGCGCTGGATGCCGCCACAACCTTCGGCCAAATCGACGAATGAAATCGAATTTATCATTGGAACAGACGACTGTGTCGGATCATCGATTCAATATTGCAACGGACCACTGAAGCCAGGTAATACGATGGCCTACTTGGTAACTCCAAAATCCATCATAATCAATATTTTGTCTAAAATTGTATATGAATTCTTTTAAGATACTGAGTACAATTTGATCATACGATTGTTTACCAAGTCCGGCTATAATGACGCCGCTCGGCTGGAGTTTAAGACCGATGCCCTAATTGAGCTAACTATCATATTGGCTGGTGTCTCCAGTTGTCTGTTGTTGGCATTTGTGGCGGGTTTCATTTACTTGTATGTCACAAAACGCATCAAATGGTAAAAAATTTTTATTTTTCTTTAACGTTTTGTAATGAGATTTGTTGGGTTCATTCAATTTTGTAGGCAACGTGAGTCCTGCCATGGCATTGAGGACTCTTTCGGCGATATTGCCTCAAAGAAATTCGCAATATTTTATCGTGAACTCTCGAAACCGGAAAAGATAGCTCGCGAATTCAAGGAACTCACGGCTGTCGCATTGGACTTGAGTTATTCGGCATCCGAAATGGGCTACAATAAAAATCGTTACGCTGACATTTTTCCATGTAAGTACCGACGCATATCAGAACCGTTACACAATTATACTGTGGTGTTGTGTATATGATTTTACCCTGTATTCCAGATGATAAAAATCGTGTTATTCTGGATATTGATGTGGATGGCTCCGATTATATTAACGCCTCGTTTATTGATGTAAGTATACCAGGAATACCAGAGTATTCAGAAGAAGCATACAACATTTCCACTCTAATTGATAGTTTTAATTCTATCATAATTTCCGAGTGAACTTGCCCAAACGTCTTTCGAATATATTGGCAAGCTACGTACTTTGAAATGGCTCCAAGTAAAATGGCCCAAATGAAGAATTGCCAAAAATGGATGAAATGTTCTAATATACAATACTTATGATTCGCTTGTCTGAAAAAAGGGAATTTCCCCATTTTGTTAAAAAAAACAACTCACATTCTGGAGTCCGCATATTTGTCCCGATTCACTCTAGGCAATTTTAATTGCCGCAATTCACTGTTTCTAGAAAAGACAGATAAGGGGAATGGAAAAGGAATCGTACTGGCACAATTCGTATGTTTTTGATATTTTGAAAGTCTCGAACTGCTAAAGTCACCAGCATTGAGGTGGTGGAGCAGCCGCTAAAAAATGTTTGATTATTATACCCGGTTTTGAACCTGAGTTCAGACGCGTGGTAGTCGCATACACTACCTACCACGGCCGTCAGCGTTACGCGATTCCGCAAGTGTTTTCGATTTACACGATTTTTCACACAATCATTTCAAATTTCTATTTACACCATTTCCTCAGGAACATATCTATCGTGTATATCGAGGGATATGTGTCAATTAAATGTTTCTTTCCCCCGACCGGAATGTTCACTTAAATCATATCAGCTGTTTTCCCGATTGGAAGCTTGGAATATGAAAAATGGTCCAAAAAGAAATTTAGCCCAAACATTTTTGAAAAAATACCCAAATGAAATATTTAAAATTTCCCGCAAAATTTAGGCAAATGCGGTATGAGTATTTCCAGACAGACTTTTTTCCCCCCAATACTGCCGTATGTGTATTGAGTGCGTTGATTTGCTGTTGCAAAAGGTGAAAAAATAAAGAGGAGCAATTTCTGGTATTCGCCACTAATTGCGGAGCCTATTCGATTTGACATGTTGTAATTCTTTTCCGCTCGTATGTGTATTAATTAAGTAATCTCATCATCTGCCAGGGCTATCGAAGACGCAAGGAATATATTGCTACACAAGGACCAAAACCCGAAAGCACCACCGATTTCTGGCGTATGGTTTTGCAGCATAACGTGCGTGTCGTTGTTATGGTTACACAGTTTCGGGAAGGTGATGTGGTAAGCATTCCACATGGTCGTCGTGGCTCTGTGATTGTAACGATTGATTGTAATATGGGCTAATGGATATATTCTTTATATTACAAATACGCAGGTCAAATGTCATGAATATTATCCATTCAAATCGAAGGGCATCAGTGTAAGTGAGAAGAAGAAGGAATCGTTCGATCTATACGACCGCACCGAACTGTCTGTGGTCCACGAAATGTTCGGCCTCAAGCAGAAAGTGGTGCATTTCTATTTCAAGAAATGGCCAGACCACGGTTGCCCCACCGACCCCATGAATTTGATAACATTCGTGCGCAAAGTCAAGGCTGAGAAGATCCCTAGTTATTCGCCTATTGTGGTACATTGCAGCGCCGGAGTGGGCCGCACTGGCACCTTCATTGGCCTCGACATCATCATGCAGCGCATCAAGAATGAATCGAAGATAAACGTCTACGAAACGGTCAAGAAATTACGTTTCCAACGCATGAAAATGGTGCAGACTCTCGCCCAATACACCTTCATGTACGCCTGCACCTACGAGTTGGTCAAACACAAGAATTCCCGGACAAATTTAAAGGACGATGACAGAAAGAAGGTCAGTTTCGAAAGTGATCCGGAAAATAGTGGCCCTGCTTTGCGAAACACGAGTCTAACGTCACGCAACGGTTCCGACATGGGTTCCATAAGTGAACGCCGCCAAGATTCCATTGACCGCCCGTCCAATAGCACAATTCCCATCGCGTTCATCGCCACAACAAAGGGCAAAAATTGCGAGCCGTCTAACAGCGAGAGCGCTATATAAAATTGTAGTATCAGGCAAATTGCAGAAAATATAAGTATTTCAGGTGATAATACATATGTATGTACACAGGTACACATATTATGTACTAATCCCAAAACATTTGCACATACATATGTATTCAATGTATATGTATTTATTATATGCATATGTATGTATTACAAAACAATAAATACGAATTTAATTCAATCACAACTTTTAATAACAATCAATAATAGAAACCGAACTTAAATAAAAATCTGTAATATTTTTAAAATGTGTCTTGTTTGAATTAGAAGCCAAGCTAGAATCTGTTAGATTCTTGATAAGTTCCTGTGATCAGATATGAATGTCGTTACGACAAAAATCCAGAGATTTGATGGCCTTGACTCTTCAAATCTCAGCTTTTCTGACAATATTATTAAATTCAAACGAAGCTGATAACTAAATACACAAGTAATCCAGTTTCCTAAATTTGTCTCCTCGAGCAATAGCCATCTGCCCGTAGCCATGTCTTAAAAAATGTTTTATCCGACACAGTTTTGAGAATGTGCAAAGTTACTCAGAGACAGAAATTCAATTTTCCGTACTATAGCTATCGAGGACCTGTACTGTCCGTAAAAATAGAATTCTGCTAATAGTCTTGAGTGCACTATTTGCATAGCTCTTAGCAATGATGACTAATTGAGTCTAGTTATGCTTCTGGCTCACCCGCTATGAAATCTATGAGGGGAAGTAGTTGTAGTATAATATCCTGTGTAGCCTGAGGTGTACTTCTGATGTAACTAGAGTTGGGTATTTCTCGAAAAAATCCCAATCTCGAGATTCGGGATTTCCCGAAATAACGAAAATTTCAATTCTCGAGATACGGGATTTCCCGAATAACGAAAATTTTAATTCTCGAGAATTCTCGAAATATCGGGAAAATTCTAAAAAAAATCTAAAATCAATGAATTTCATAAAATATTCTTTTTATTTATTTGTATTACTTACTTCAGTAGCGTGACAACTCAAAATACGATTTTTTGAGGAGAAACGTTAACAGATCTTACTTAACAAGTATAGGAAAATCTCATGGGTTTCCCGAATAAAGTGCAGCCCTGAGATATGTTTGTATAACACACGCAGAATAAAAGTCAACTTAAAGAAGAGATTTACAGCTTTTTCTTGAGCAGAACAATAAAAAGTGAGTTTTGAATTTTGACACTATTGAATTAAGTGTGTATTCTCTAATCGGACTGGATAGAGGATGTCTAAGAAATGCAAAAGGAGTCATCACAGGTCACTGCTCAGTTAGGGCTATGACCAGCAGATGGGACAGTAGATCTCCAGACTTCTGCAGGATGTGCGAGGATGAGGACGAATTAGAGACAATAGAACACATCATTTGTCATTGTCCAAGTTTGCAACGCCACAGACAAAAATGTCTAGGGTGTAGATTCTTTGCTGAATTGGGGGACATCTCGAAGACAAGTTGAGACAACCTAATTAGTTATATAAGGGGTATTAGATGGATGAACGACGGTGGAGGCGGGTACCCGATAGACTGAACAGACTGCTTACCTAACATAAAATAGTACTCCAGTTACTCTCAACAATTTTCTACTTTATATATCTTTAATCGACTACTTCCAGCTATAACTTTCCCACCGACACAGAAGAGATTCACAATGGACCCTATGGGTCTCCGAGTGGAGGTGCATCTTATGTTGTACCACCCTTCCTAACCTAACCTATGTGTATTCTCTTACTTGCAAACGTGAGCAATTCTTTCAAAAGTAAGAGAAAGAATTGTTTCTTCTATTAAGATTTGTCAACAAAACAATTTTTAAAAGAAAATGGATTTCTCGAGAAATCTTGAGATATTCTCGAGATTCGGGATTTCCCGAAATGTTAAAAATTTCAATTCTCGAGATGGGAAAATCTGGAAAATTTCTCGAGAATTCCCGTCGGGAAATTCCCGAAGCCCAACTCTAGATGTAACTACCTACCCTTGTTGCCTCCCACCACACTGTACAACCATACGTAAGAACTGGCCTTGACACCGCCTTGTAGATCCATTCGACTACTCTTGTCTGCAGTCTCCAGTTCTTTCCTATTGAGTTCGTGCATTAAGTAAATTTTTAAGTCTTTGCTTTGAATTTCGTTTCCAAGAATGTCTGGAGAGCAAACATTATCCTAGGTATTTAGTTCCCTTTCTAGTTTGAGCTCCACTGCGTCCAACCGCGGTAACCTAAATTCTTCTACAGTCAAACTTCCATAACTCGAACCCAAAGAAAATTTCGACTTACGGAAACTTTGAGTTATGGAATTACTTATATTACTTATTAATTTATACGGATTTATTAAATTTTACTATGAGTTAAGTTCGAATTACATGAAAATCTGTGTAATTTTTTTATTGTGAATACAATGTAACTCCAACTTGTTGAGGACTTTGAAATGCTCCTCCCTCACATCATCATTTATTGCGCGTTCTACGAAGTAATTCATTCTGAGGAACAATGATCAGTAATACCGGCATCCACAGTCTAATGAAGTCTAATGAACATCTTCATAATCAAACTCAGATCCATTTTAAACTTCAGAACACATTTTGATGTCATCACAACGTTATTTTTGGGTTTAGTTTTCCAAAAAGTTCGACTTATGGGAGTTATTTTGTTTGATGCCTATGGGCCTTGCAATCAAAATCAGAAAGGACATGTTTGGGACGGTTCACTTCTCGATCAGGTAGAAACCTCGTAACTCGAGCTCTTTCATTGTACCTTTTTGAACTCTTTTCGTAAGCTTCGTGCATAATATTTTTCTCTTAGAAGTTCAAGCTTGTCACATTTCTTTAACTTTGCAACTTGATGGTCGGCCATTGAATGCAATTTTCGGGCTAATCTATAGTCAACTCCGCTGGTCAACATATTACAGCCGAATATGGAGAAAAATGGATTTACTCCAGTAGCCCGTCCTTAGTGCACATTTAATTTCAGAAAGGTAGAAGTCCCTTTCCCTATGATCAGTTTCCACATATGTTCTTATTTTCAATCACCTGCTCAAATGCTTTGGACATAAACTGCTTACCATTATCGCTATGGATTGCTTCTGGTACGCCGAAAGTGTGGTATACTTCCTGTACAAAAAATCGAATAACATTGTGAGTCGAAGCCTCACTCATAGCATGCAAAAACGCAAACTTAGTGAAGTTTCGAATATATTGCCGAACTTGGGAGGCCATTTTCGGCCAGTAGTAAAAATGGTTTCAGTCGGCCCAGAGTCTTGACAATTCCCCCATGTGAAGTGGTTAACTCATTATGTGCTTTTTCGATTAGCACATGGGTAATATCCTGTGGAATCCATAATTTCCATTGGAATTCAGTCACGTTTTCGTCTTGTGATTTTTCACGAATACATATTTTGTCCTCGTCTAATTTCAAGTCCGGTAATCTTTCTTTATTTTTCAATATGGTATCTTGTATCGTTACGTATTCTGGTCTTTCAAATGCATTTGTCTCAAAATCTAATAACTCACCGTCCAGAATTTCTTCAATTTCGATTTCACCTTCGGCCACGATTCCACGTTTTCCGAACCACTTTCTTGCGGAATTTTCCCGAGCGACAATTTGGACTGGTCGTGTTTGGTTTTCCGCATTTGAAGCCGAAATGGCACCCAAACTAAGGCGGCTTCCGGCAGCTCGCGGTGTTCTCAGCAGGTTCCAACCGTTCCACCCTACACAAAGAGGAACGTACATAAAAAGAATGGAATTACATTGGCATTCACAACAAAAAAAAATCAATTCGAACACAACACATACTTCTGACACAGGAGCTTGGTGTTGTGCTCCCACAATTTTATTTGCAGGTCTTTTCAAACTGTGGTCCCTCATTCACATAGTTTTATGTGAATTTGCCGATTTTCCCCTAAAAAAGTCTGCACCCTTGCTTTCGCCCCAATTTAAGCTGCTATCAGACGGTATATTTTTTTTATTTGTACTGTCACTTTTTGTACCCATATGTAATTCAGTATGTATGTGAAAATCGTCGTTTTACATACGATTCACACTTGCATATGTATTTTCGTATGACATAACCTCTAAACGTAAACAAATGCTGACTTTTTAATGTGTATTTTTGTTTTGTTATGTTTGTCAGATGAAAATAGAGCGATATCTAGTCGAAAAAAATACATATGTAATTTCACATGTATTTTACATATACAATGTTTCATAGGTATCAGACGACGTGTACAACATTTATTTGACAGTACATATGGAAAAAACATATCGTCTGATGGCAGCATTAATAATTTTTCGTTCATTGCGACCCAATCATTCAAACGACCCTACAAGGCACCCCACTGCCAAAAAATAATTTCATATTTGAACTCGTGGTGCAATGTCCTTTGAGTACCATATTGTCGATATAGGTTCGTGGGGTTCTTTTACGATATCAATTTTGCCATTATTTAACATAATATATGAATATATGGAATATATACAGATGTATGTATGTTACAAAGCCGACTACGGGGAACAAAATCGGGATTATTACGAATGAAGTAAAATATGTAGTCAAATGATTTAAGAATGAAAATAAAAATTATTATTTGCAGTGATTTATTTTTTTATTTCAAAATATATGTATTTGTTTTCCGTTTGCTCTTTAAAAACAATTGGTTTCTTACGTAGAATACTTAAAAACCTATAGGACGTTTAAACTCAATCGCGGTTTTAATCTATAATCTATGGGTCTTTATGGGATGCAGATCTCTATGGATTGCAAATGGCATCAGCGTGGAGTTTATAAAAAGAAAAGGAACAGACCTAATATATTGTATGCCACATCTGGTCAATATGGCAACACAGGACAGGAAATTTCAACGCCGTCGAAATTGTGTGTACGTGGCTACGGAGACTTGGTCAGTCTGTTTTTGTTTTGATTTTTCTACGGAAACGTTTTAGAGTAGATTTTAGAATTTTATTAAATTAAACATAATTAAAGATGTCGGAACGTAAAGTTTTAAATGTAAGTATAACTGAAAATCTATTTTCAACAGCAGTATTTAATTAAACTGTCCTTCCAGAAATACTATCCCCCGGATTTCGATCCATCGAAAATACCACGTATGAAATTGTCCAAAAATCGACAATATACTGTGCGTCTAATGGCTCCTTTTAATATGAGATGCAAGACATGTGGCGAGTACATTTACAAGGGCAAGAAATTCAACGCCCGCAAAGAGGATGTGGAGCACGAAACATATCTGGGAATCCGGATTTACAGATTCTACATAAAATGCACCCGGTGCCTACAGGAAATCTCATTCAAGACGGATCCCCAAAATACCGATTACGAAATTGAGGCTGGCGCTACCAGAAACTTTATGGCCTTGAAGATGGCCGAAGAACAGGCTCGCAGGGAGGAAGACGAGTTGCGAGAAGAGGAGGCCAACAATCCTATGAAACTATTAGAGAACAGAACGCAACAATCGAGGAATGAAATCGAAATGCTGGAATCTTTGGAGGAATTGCGCGATTTGAATCGACGCCAAGAGACGGTGGACTATGCAACAATGTTGCAGCAGTACAGCACCAAAGAAACTGAACGAGAAAGGCTGGAACGACAAGAGAGGGAAGACGAAGAGTATGTCAAGTAAGTAGTTCGTTTCCAGCATTAGACGTTAACTTTCTACAAATTACGTTTACCCATTTTTAGGTCGATACAATTTAAGAACAAAAATTCAGACATGGGTAAAAAAATTGTAGCCGAAGAGATAATTGAGGAAATCAAAGATGAAGCCACCCCAGCCAAACTGCTGAAGACTAGTGAATCGGGGACCATATTCAAAAGGCCCGCCGGAAGCGGTGCACCGAAATTGTCAGCTTTGAATAATTTAGTCAAACGGAAACAACCATTAGTTGTACTAAAGCCTAAGGGGGAAGCGGCGAAGTCAACAGTAGTTAAAAACGAAAATGTCCGATTTGAAGATAAAGACAATGTCAGTAGCAGTGGTAGTGGTAGTAGCAAAAGCGGAAGTGGTGGCTTGTCTCTTTTGTCTGCCTACTCGGACAGCTCGGAAGATTCGGAATGACATTTAAGCACACGACCATTTTATACAAACAATAAAGAATTCCTGTCTGTTTTTATACAAACTTTATTATTGTAAAAATTATGTTTATTATGTAGTATTAACAGATTTTTGTTAGCAACTCAAATGCACCAGTGCCATTTCGTACTGGAAGACCAACCATCAAACGACTAGAGGGCGAACTTAATTGATCTCCACAGCCCGTTCCGGCGGCATTCTTTAAGAACTGCAGACACGACTCAAACGACATTTGTTGTAGGGGAGACGACGAATGTTCCATACCTTTGCGGGACAGTGGTTGGAACGTTCCATCAAATGTCATGTAGTCGGCAATCAGCGATAAATGACGACGATCCACCGTAATGCCATAAACCTTGAAGACATTCGTAACTTCCTGAACAATTACACGTGCAGCAGCCTCAATGCCATAAGTGCGTGCAATGGCGTGAATATCGTTTGAATAGAGGCGATTTAGGTTAAGGACATTATTGTGTTTAAACATTTCTACAATATTGATGCCATCAGTCTTCAGAGTTTGTTCATCTTTATTGCCCTTGTAAATGATGGCTCTTTTTATGTTGTGCACTTGATGGATGACGGTTTTTTGAGCAAGTTCCTTGATGATGGACGATATGTTCGGCTGTGTGTACTTCATATCCAACTACAATGCAAAACAAAAAATTAAATATAAATAGGTGTTCTCAACGCACATAAAAAAATGATGGCCAACAGGATGACAGGTATGAATCATAAAAAAGTCGTCCATTGGAGAGTGCAACACAGTATAAGCACAACCAGTTGCGGAAAAAATGTATTCATTATATTTGATTTGCAATCGGTAATGTCTTTCAACATGCATGTGGCTTGTTTATCGGTCAAGCTGCACTTTAGTATTAACCAACCCACTTTAAAATGTACTATACGGGTAATACCTGCCACATCAATCGGTGCCGTAAAAAGATATTGGTATTACAGTTGCAAACCAAGTTGATGTTTGGACGTATATACCAGTGAACACAAACCCGTTTCCCCTCATTAAACGTAGTGAATTAAAAGGTTTTGCAACTTACATTGAAAGTCAGTTTGGCCCATAGATATTTTTTCTTGTCGTACACATAACTCTCGACCATTGCATTGTCTAAGACCTTTTCCGTTATTTTGTCAGTTGTTTCTTCTTCAATTGGATCGGCCTCCTCCAGAATATCATCGTTTGCATCCGCATCGCCAATATTTGCTGTAATAGAAAAGTAAAAACGTTGCGGTCAGGCTTTCCCGTTACTCGTCTTCTCTAATCAAAATAACTAACCATCCTCGATTTCCTCATCGTCATCAGGATCATCGTATTCGGTTTCGTCTATTTTACGCGATTTAAGTTTGATGCCTGTTGCGTCGTTGTCATTGTCTCCTTGCTCATCGTCTGAAGAATCATCATTGTCATTATCACCAGATTCCTTCTGTGATTTGGATTTCTTGCCTTTACTATCATCAAAATCTTCACCAGCATCGATCTGGTCTTCTTTGGCGGCATCTTCTTTCTCGCCCATATCAATACTAAAAAATTAAATTTTAAGAGTCCACATTTGAATCTAGACAATATATTTATACTCACACTGCAGCTTTCGTTGTACCAGATTTTATAATGGAGCGGAATAAGATTGTAAAGAATTTATTGCTCATGAACTTGATTATCTGCTTAGGTTTCACACAGAAATCTTCAACGTAGGCTTCACGTGGCAAAAACTGGAAGGTCAATTCGTATTTTTGGGCTCTTATAGGTTGATACACGAGTTCTGTTCTAACATTGACATCTACAATATGCGATTATGATTAAATACAATAGTGGTTGTTTGAACAATAGTAAGGGCTTACATTGCAGCACATCAGCTAAGGTCACTCTGTTTAGGGAAATACGTAACTTTTCCGCCATCTTCTCCTGGTTTGGTTTGATGGGTATGTCCATGGAAGGGGTTTTGATATTTACCGAGGCCATCATAAGAATTTCACGCAAACGAGGAATACCCAGAGTGACGTTCATTTCACCACGACCAGCAAAGTGAAAGGTGTTAAGTGTCATCTGAGTAGAAGGCTCACCTATGGACTGAGCAGCCACCAGGCCAACTGGTTCGCCGGGTGCTGCCAATGCTTTGGCGTTTTTGATGTACATTACATCGGTTACAGCATCTTTGCGTTCGGGATGTTTTGCCACATACTCGGCTATAATTTGTTCCACTTTCTCCGAAACTGAACTGTAGGTGTTGTCCTGCCGATGAATCGAATTTGTGGGATCCGGACAGCGAGCATACTTTTTCTGGTACAATGCTTTACTGTCGACATCCGCCTTACGCCATAATTTTATGATAGCTTCGTCAATACGACGCCTGCCAGTTTTTTCACATAATTTGTCGGGATGTTTTACCTCAATTTCGTTGCGAAGTTCAGCCGAGAATTGTGTGAAGGCTGATATATGTTTTGTGTGTGCCGGTGGGGCGCTTCCTTGCTTCTTTAACCACGAACGTAATTTTTTATTATGCCGTTGTACTTTATGCAACTCTTCTTCATTCTTTATAGTAGCCACTTCTTGGGGCCGAACGATGACATCAGCATTTTGAGTTAAAAATTCTGTACAAAATTTTGTATTAAAGAACTTCGATTTCAAAATGTCGAGACCATCTTCGCCATAGAGATATTGTACAACACAATTGTCGCTATCACGAACTGTCAAATCATAGTTCACCGATAAACCTTCCAAGTGTTTTACAAGACATCGTTGCAAGTAGCCCGACCGAGATGTCTTTACGGCAGTATCGATCAGACCCTGTATTAAAAAAAATATTTAGTGTGAAACTAAAATCAGAATACAATTACTCGTTTAGACTTACTTCACGACCAGCCATACAATGGAAAAAGAAATCTTGGGGCTGAATGCCAGTTAAAAATCGACCATCAATGTAGCCTCCCGATTTGGGTGATGTCTCGAAGGAAGTAAAACTGGGCAAAGACTTTCCGGAAATCATCAGCGGTGGACGTTTGCCTTCCAATTCGATTTGACCCAGTAAACATGATATTTGCATTGTATTGACCATAGAGCCCTTAGCACCGGACAAAACCATTAATTGAAGATTGTTGTCCGGGAATTTTGTAATCAAACCATTCGGCAAACATGTTCTGTAAAGCAAAATACCGCAAATTAACGCACATATTCTAAGTAATTATGGTCATGTTTATACTTGTTGATGTCATTCGTATAGTTATCCAACAGTGATTTGTATTTGCGATCCAAAATAACACGGAATTTGGGATCTTTGATATAAGCCTCTTCCATTTTCTCCGAGAGCACGTCCAATGGAGGAACATCTTCCATGTCCAGAGCTGATGCCAAGGCAGCATTTCCTATGTCACGGCTTTCGCGAATAATTTTACGCCTCTCAATGTCCGCTTCATTGGTGACTAAAATGTCCTTAACACCCAACGTGAAGCCCTCCCATTGCAAGAAGAACGTGAACACTTTGGTGAATGCAGTCAGTAAGCTAGTTGATGTATTGCCGCCATAAAGCTTTGGGAGAATTTTCATACTTTAAAGAATATTCGATAAAGAATATTAGATCTACTTACCTCATACATGCAATGTATGAGACCATATGTAGTAGCGCCGTACTGTTGTTTATCCAAAACACCTGTTAAAAGTTCACCGTGCCGGATTATGACTTGGCTTTCGGACATTTGGTTTTCACTGAGAGCAGTACCACCAGCCACGGATGGACGACTTCGACCAACTGTCCAGTGCTAATTGTTAATCGAATATTAATTGATAAAACTTTAAACTTCTGATGAAAACTTGTCTTACCTTAGAGCCTATCTTTGCTATTGAATTCAAGGTGATTGGGGGATATCCTTCCGGAATTAAGTTTATTATTATAGTTGATAAAATCTACAAAGCATTGAATATGAGTCACGTTCTCAGAAACAAGTAAACGCAGGTGTTGAATTACCTGTTTTCCAGACCATAATTGTATGGGCTTAATTATTGTCGGCGGCAATAAGATTATATTTCTTTTCATGTAAGATATACCCTGAAAGACGAGCTGTTGATAATCTTCGCGGTTGAAGAAACGCCCACGTATAGAAAGCTTTACACCGGAAATGACATGATCCTGAATAAGACCACCCAGTGGTGTACCGTCTTTTGGTACCAAATAGTTACTGGCAACATTAACTATAAAAAGTTTAAAGTACGAGGTTACATCGGACTATGGACAAACATAAGGGTCCAACCAACATACCTATATTATATGCTTCGGAGCGAGCCATTTCGCTTTGTGGAAGATGAGCATTCATTTCGTCACCATCAAAATCGGCATTGTACGCTTTACAATTCGAATAATGTAAACGGAATGTCTTTTCACCTTGCAGGATACGAGCCTTGTGGGCCATAATCGAGGGTCTATGCAACGAAGGCTGACGATTCAGCAGTAAAATGTCTCCATTTAAGACGTGTCGATGAACAATCTTAATGCCTTTTTCCGGATAATTGAACAATAGCTTGGCCATACTCTCACGTTTCGACGCATTGTCGGCTGGAATATACGTGGTGTATCCTCTTTCGTCTTGTATATAATTAGCTCTGAAGAAATGATAGATGGATTTAGCGTAACAAGTGTATATAAACAAATATCTACCCTGGATGAACATTGGGCCCGTTCATGACCATTCTACGAAGTTCAGCTACATTCCAAGGTGTTACCGGTACAGGATATGACAACTTTCTGGCAAATATATCGGGTAGACCAATTTCCTCTACATTAATATTGGGATCAGGTGTAATTACAGTACGTGCTGCGAAATTCACACGCTTGCCCATCATGTGTTTACGTATTAGACCATCTTTCTTTTCCAAAACCTGCTTTAGACCAGACGATTGCTGAGTTTCTCGGGACATGTTGACGTCGAGCAATACATTTATGGACATTTGTAAAGACTGCCAAGCAGTGTACAGCTTCTCATGCGCAGTACTGCCCCTGGCGCCATCAAAAACTTTCTGTGACAGAATAATGAAACAGGCGTGATTTGATAATCTAAATATTTAAAAAAAATGCATGTACCTGTGCTTCATCCGAAAATTCCGATGACCGTCCTTTAATATGCCTCATAATAACACGTAATACGGAATTGTTTTCAATAATGCTTCTGTAGACACCAGTTTGAGTGTGTTCAACAATTTGATCCATCAAAATATTGCAGGGACGAGATTTTGGCGGAGTCACTGGAATAGTGTCCATGAAAAAAATATCAACCGGGCAGAAGTCTGGGTCTTTGGACTCGGAAGCCATTTTTAATACCGGAAATAAAAGTTTCAGGAGTTCGGGATAGTTTTCGTAAACCTGACGTAAGAACTTCCGACATTCGTCAGCCAAGATAACCTTATTTTGCCCACTTATATCTTCTCGATTCTGGAATCTAAAACATCATTCAGTCACAGCTACCTAATTGTGTCGAAATACTTACTTGCTTTTAATTTCCGCTACACTCATGTAATAGACAAGTTTGCGGTGCATATATTTGACATTTCTTAAGTTCTTTTCGCAATGACGACACTTCTTAACCATCGGTCGTTGAAGGGCCGCATTTACCACAGCGGTCCGCACGGCGCAAGTAGTTTTGGTAACATTCACTTGATTGCTCTCACCTTTGTCCAAAAGCTGTTGCATTGCAGCTATGCGAGGATGTACGTAGTCACCATTTTCAGACTTGACACAGGTCTCGTCACTGTTGAAAACAATCTCTGATTTATACGTTTCCAATTCCTGGGCTTCCACAACATAGCCAGCTTCAATTAAGCGCAATTGCAACTGCAAAATTTCCAGTACATGATCTGCAAAAGATCATCAGTCATCAATGAATACTCCTGCACCATTCAATACCTACCTTTGGATTGCATTTTGAAGCAGTGTATGCAGAAGACATTGTACATCTTTTGCACCAACTTGATGAAAAATGGATTGTACACCAGGGCATTAAGTTCAATGTGCCCCATATGTCCGGGACATGCCTGTATGTTTAAACATGTTGTGCACGGATCCATGCGTTTGCCGAATGTGCCCATTTGACTATCATACAGTCCACCAGGCAGGGGGTGGCCTAGCGGATCGTATGTAAGACCTGTAATGATCTTAACCACACTCAAACGTCTGATTTCATCGCCCGTGAAAACAGAAAACTCCAAATTAGACGGAAACATATCCACATCGAGCGTTTTCATGGTCCCCATTGTGATGCTCGTATCGAACTATAGAATGTATTTTTTAATTCAGAAAAGTCGTAAAATTATTGAAAATCACGGATAAACTGCATTTAAATATGAAACGTCGAAATGTGTGATTTGCCAAACACACGTGCACCGAGAAACGACGTTGCCACAATTTGGAAATACGAATAAATAAACAAATAAATCGAATCGGTGCAAAGGAAAATGTCAGAAATCAGCTGGAAAAAAGTGAATGGTGGGAAAAATTCAAAAGGAAATGAAAAGAACATATGTGCTGACAGCAGTGTTGACAACGTTAATTTTGATTTCATTTACTTGAACAGATGTTGTAATTTAAAGCATTTGCGGCCAAATGTACAAAATGACAATAAAACTGGCTTAAATTTACTTAGCCGACATTGCTCCGATTTGGAACAAATTTTCACCACAGAGTACACTTCTGATTTTAAGAAGATGAAAAAACTTTCCGAGTTACGGGTTCCGAAAGTCTGGAGATATAATTAGCCCTAACTTCATTGTTTTACTTCGAAAGTGTGATGCATTGATGTTTTTGACTCAAAGAGACCAATTTTTCTATTATTGAATTCATTGACCTCAAGTACACCCTTCTGGTACTTACCCATCATATCTCAGTTGCTACTATCCCAATGTACCACCCCAATATCAGAAAATTAAAGCCCCCACATATAAACTTATAAGTTCGCAAACATCAGCAACGACATCCATATGATTGTCAACAAACAATCTGCTCAGATTGTTAAGATCACCACTTGTATTATTAATTGAACCTGAAGAGCTAGTTTCTATAAGTCTTCGCACTTACGCAACTGCCAAAGAGAGTAGAATGAGTTTCCCGTTTTCATTTCCTTTTAATCGCTTTAGCTCGGTTTCTAGCTTTATTTCCATTTTTCGTCACTCTTATCATTCAAAAATGAGCCTTACGCCAAAACCCCCATCGATTGGTAATAACAAACTAATGATTTCAACCTGTTATGAGGGTTGTTCTAAATCTTACTTTTCTTTTTTTAAAATACAGAATTGATGTATTGACATCCGAGGTGGCAAATATCCCTGAAAAACCAGTGAAAAAGCCCTCGACTTATATATGCCCTCACCCTCAGTAAAAACATACAAGTCTCACATTCCATAATAGCAACCTCAAAATACCGAATGTTATAGAAAAATATTGTATTACACGTTTTTACAAAACGGGCGGAATATAAAGCAGAGTTTTTTTCTCGAAAATTGTATATAGTTAAAGCTTTACTAAATACAGAATTTCGAAAAGATTCGTTGAGCGAATTTATGTAATTACCGATTTCTAAAGTGGGTGGAATGGTACATTTGTATGGGAGGTACCGGAAGGAGAGTTGCCAGACTTCCAAGTTGTTTTCCAAAACTTTTTCCAGCACTAGATTTACTATGTACAAAATTTGGGCACGATAGCGTTGGGCATATTGATATTATTGCACGATTTCTAATGGGGCGGGATGTTACATTTGTATGGGAGGTACCAGAAGGGGAGTTGCCAGACTTCCAACTTTTTGTCCAACTTTGCCTACCTATTACTTTACTAAATGCAGAATTTGGGCAAGATCGCGTGGGTCATATTGATATTATTACAGGATTTCTAAAGTGGGCGAAATAGACGATTTGTATGGGAGGTACCCGAAGGGGTGTGGCCATATAGCCCATATACAATCCCATAAGCAGTTTTGGGAAAATATTAACCCATGCAAAATTTCAAAGCGATTGTTTAACTCTTTCGAATGTTATCGTGCGTACCAGCAGGACAGACAGACGGACGGACAGACGGACATGGCTCAAACAATTTAGAAAGTCATGAATCGAATTTGGTTCAAAGACACCTGGGGTGTAATGTGAATATTTCTATGTGTTACACTTTTGAACCGTATCAAATGATATATACCCTCCTACCCGTAGGATGAGGGTATAAGAAGCAGATTGAACACGACTGTACAAGGCACTTTCATTAAATTTATTATAATCAATATGCTCAACAAATTGTTCAATACGTTGCACGGAAATAGAAAAAGATATATTGCCCCGAAAGCTCAATAGGACCTTGGGAAGATGGCTGGTGACTGGCACATGCTTGTCTGACAGTCTGAGCCTAGAAGATGTCAAATAGATTATTGTTAAAGTCACCTAGTAGTATGATATTATTATATCGGAAATATCTTCTTCCAACCTTTCAAAGTTTACATAAGGCAAATATATAACACTAAATAATGCTGCATTTCTTCCAGTCAAAACCTCCACAAACAAACATTGAACGACATCTTAGTTTAAGCCGGAATTCACAGCCTTGGATGTTAGGTTTTTGGAGATAAACAATCCCATACCTCCTCCTCTAATCGGGAACATAAAATTTGATTATTACCTACAATATTACCAATACTATAAATATTCATTGCTGTAATTTAAATTTTGTACCAAATCAAAAATGGTTTTATGTAATATAAAAGCTGACAGGAAATATAAATTTCCAGAAAATTCCAAAAAAAATATTTAAACATATTTCGTAAACCGTATTTATGAGATCAGTTGGGGAGAAAAAGTGAAACATTCAGACCCAAACATCAACTACCGTGTACTTAACGGGTTAACCAGATCAGGGGAAACATCCTCCATACCATCATCATCCGGCTCCGAACGGCAAGTGCTTTTCTAGAGAGATTGCTCTCATACTCGTAAAGTCGCCAACATTTACGAGGTGGAAACAACCGCTGAAAAATGTTTGATGGTTTTACCCGGTTTCGAACTCGGTTACACAATTCATAACACATTTTTATTGTAAAGTCATCAACAAAAATTCTATCGTTTTTTCAGTTGACAATTATATAAGAGCGGAAGTGACTGTGGAACTTATATAGACTGATTTTAGAACATTGGAATAGCTATGTATTTATTATTTTTAATTTCTAGTAATTAATTTACAATTCAACCAAACACTTTATAATAAATTATAAATCATTCCTTTTTAGAAAATAATGTATACCTATCTCGAAGTAGAAAAATGTAAATAAATTTAAAACGTTATTTATTTCACTAAATTTAAAAAATATTGAGGCAGGTCGACAGAGGATTGAATGTTTAAATTGTGGGTTCCGTTCAATAAAAATAATGGATGTATCTTTTATTAAATGAAATTTCCGATTATTATGAATATTTTTTTTTGGATTAATATTAATAAATTTATTCTTTTAGAAAGGATTGGTTTTACCAAGAATTGTAATAAATAAAAGAAAACACGGTTGCTTTTTTTCGATTTTTCTCCAGCAAACAGAGCCGAAGTCACAACCACAACATAGTCACAGGTCGACAGAGGATTGAATGTTTAAATTGTGGGTTCCGTTCAATAAAAATAATGGATGTATCTTCTATTAAATGAAATTTCCGATTATTATGAATATTTTTTTTTGGATTAATATTAATAAATTTATTCTTTTAGAAAGGATTGTTTTTACCAAGAATTGTAATAAATAAAAGAAAACACGGTTGCTTTTTTTCTATTTTTCTCCAGCAAACAGAGCCGAAGTCACAACCACAACATAGTCACAGCACAAGCCCATGCATGGTCAATAGGGTGGAGTGAAATTCAAAAAAAAAAAAGTTAACCTCGGAAAGAGATGTAGTCTGGGGTCCTAATGAGGGGAAAAATAAAGAAAAAAAAATGTTTAGGGGTCGCGCCATTCCCTTGAAATTTGGAAATTATCGCTATTTTGGCGTTGATTTTAGAAAAATCCTAAAAAGTTATATGCCAATAAATGTTTGCAATAGCGTAAACAATAAAATAAGCGCATGAAAAAATTTAAAAAAATTTTCTCATTGTTCAAAAATTTCAAAAAGTAAAATAGGTCAAATCGTCCCTTCTTCAGAAAATTGACTGAACAATGAAATCGCCACCAAAGCTACAAATATTAGTCGATTATCCTCATATTTGCCTCAAATACTTTTGTTTGGGCACTGAACAAGCTCAAACTTTTAAATTTCGAATAAGTTAAGTCGTTAATTTTTAGGATTTTTCTAAAATCAACGCCAAAATAGCGATAATTTCCAAATTTCGAGGGAGTGGCGCGACCCCTAAACATTTTTTAAAATTTTTTTCTTTATTTTTCTCCTCATTAGGACCCCAGACTACATCTCTTTTCGAGGTTAACTTTTTCAAATTAAAAAAAAAGCATGTTTTCACTCCACCCTAATGGTCAATCGACTGGCACAAGTATCATAGTATGAAATCCCAACACAACATACAATGAGTCCCGATACACCAGAACGTTAGCAAAAAATGGAAGCTACATCTCTAAACTATTGATTGAGGTATCGACAGGATGACAGCATATCATGTAACTCCTTTAATATCATGTATGTCTGTCCGGTTTTTGGAGAAAAAATTGGAACTCTATCCACCACTCTTCTGATACGTTCCATACTTACATACTCATACTCATGCGTGGTAATGACATTAACGTTTTCCTATTATAATTTTGAAAAAGGAAATGACAATGTAAAGAAAATGACGTCAAAAAAGGATCTTAAAGTATGTTGTCGAACTTTTCTAAACATAATTTTATGTACACTTCAGTATTTATTGTGCCAGTAGTTACGAACGAACAGATCTTTTGTCTTCAGGTATCGGAATGTCCTTTTTTTCTGCCGCTACCAGACTTTTTATTGATGGTCACGAGCTAATTGCATTTTTTTTATAACTGTTAAAACAGTATTCTGCAGTACACCTTTTCTCATATTCGAGGAAAAATTCAAAAATTCGATTTGTAATTACTGGCCGATTGAGATCGGTACTTGAGTAAATACAAAAATAGTTGAAAGCCTGAAAACGGGCACTATTTTCTTCGCAGGGCACTATTTTCTTGTATCATGATCTAAAGTTGTGGATTGTAATTGTTAAATCACCTTAACATTTTGAACCGCCATATCTCATGAACTATTAGAGATATGGAGATGAAATTTGGTATAATATACCAAATACGTCCTCCACTGTAACCCTTGCTCCCAAGGGTGTGATAGTAAACGATGCCAAGACAAAATATATGCTTGACGCTGTTAGCAAATCGTCGCGACGACCGAAATGCTGCAAAGTGAGAGCTAGTGGTTGCAACGTTGATGTGGTCTACGAATATATTTACCTCGGCTCCGCTATCAATAGAAATAATAATGCCAGCATTAAAAGAGAGCTAAGGTAGAAAGCAAACAATTCGAGAACACCTCTTCTTCTTTATGACGTCAAATCGTAGGTACGCAAAAATTCTTTGTTAACGAGCTGTATGAGCTATATATATATTCAAAAATGCACCTCCACTCGGAGACTCTGAGGGAACATTGTTAATCCCTTCTTCACACGAAAGAAATTCACCCTTATCGCGAAAAAAATTCCTCTCGGAATTTGTTCCCTTTTCGCCAAATCGCAATCGCCAATCTGTTCACAGGGAAATGTGGCAACTTCGAAAAAAATTCCCCCTATCGCGAATTGTTTTTTTTAGAGGAATTTTGTTCGCCATTTTTTTTTTTTCACTATGCATTTTGTTGGCGAACTGTTAAAACGTAAAATGTAAGTATCCGTTTTTTTTCTATTTTGAAATAAAAATAATTCAACTAATAAGAACCAAATGGAATTTTTGCTGCAAAGAATGCAGGAAAATCCGTCCATAGCTGGGGATTATACAAAGGAATCCAATCATTAGATTATCCCCTAGGTCTGTCAAGAATCCAGACACTTTTGTCTGTGGCGTTGCCAACTTGTAGAATGTCAAAGTACATGTCTAGTGAAACCACTGTCAAATATTTCTTAACCATTTTGATTCCACACACATCTCAGTGTAATCGTGTTGCATTCAGCTGAGATTTTTTTTTATTTAAAATATGAATAAATTATACATAAACGATTTTCAATCCAAGTTATCTAAAAAATATTCTTTGGTCTGTGGGAAATTATAGACAAGAAATTACATCGTTCCATTTCAGAGCTTATCGCAGGTCAAGTGATATTGCCAATTCCGAATACCCGCTGGATCAGTGAAGTGCGGAAGATGTTGTGAACTCATATTTTGTGAAACCACATTCGTTGTGGTTGTCGATTTTGATGACGGAGTGGTTTTTGTGGGCTCCGGGGTTTTTACTTCGCTTCTAGTTGACCTTCTGGGGTTACCGGTCGGTATTTCCAGAGACGGTTGGCGTTGGCGATGCTTGTAATCGAAAGGTTTGTCGGAGGGGTGTTGTTGTTGCTTCGGCGGACGTGCGTCTCGGCACCAGTTACCAACTGCTGCGGGTTGGCTGAATTCATGTGCCATCCCGGAAGTCGATTGATTGCTGGTGCAACATCTGAAGATTGTCGGCCGAGCGAACCACTTATGTCATAAATCACAATCGAAATGGGGCGACGGAGCCAGTGGATCACGACGCAGCAGGTAAATACATAATCCGAGTAGAGCCATGAGAACAGATACCAAAATTAACATTACAAAGAAACCGTGCTTGTAGCGCGAGGCATCGGCCGACGCCTCCATATACAGTAGACGCTGGGTAAGTATGTCATCGGTGTAGTGACCACTTTGCGAAGAGAAGGTTTGGGGCAGAAAGACCTGCCAATAGCCATAAACCCTTTTCAGATGCCAGGCATACTCGGAACTCCGCTTCGAGATTGCGTTTGAAGTGGCGCTTTGTGTCGATCTTTTGTCAGTTGGCATCTGATAGGAATTGCTGAACTCGTTGCGGTTCGGTCGGGAACGGGTCGCCAGGGATTTCTCATTTTCCAGCAGTTTTTCGATTTTTTGTGTATTTGTTGCATCCAGAGCTACAACATCTCCCTGATTCGATGTCCATATCTCACCCAAATTATAGATGAATTTGTTCTGCTGCGTAAAGGGTTGCCAGCCATCATTAAACCGATCGGGATTAGGGTTGCCATTCTTAATGAAATTGATATATGGCGTTCTTATTTTGCGATACATCTTTTCCTCGTCAAGGGTAAAGCGTCGTCGAGCAATTTGTTGAAACAAGGATGGACCAAAGAGCAGAGGTAAATCAGACGTGTGAGAGGCTCCACCGAAGAGATTCACTTTGCCCCGCATATCCATCGAGTTGGAGAAATCGTAGATGTAAGCATACACTTGATTCGAGTGGGACGTGTTGGAGATTTGATTGAGAAGCCGATAAAAAGGAATTTCGTATTCATACTCCGATATGAGTTGTTGTATAGAGGCCAGTAACTGTATCCGATCCTCGTCCGCATCACTATTAAAATATCGCCAGTTCAAAGCATCCAAAGCGTGTTGATTGTTTCTATTCAGAGCTGGCACTGGTGTCGACAAAACTTTCTTCACCAACGTATAGTTAACATAGGATCGCAAGGTGTCATAGTTGTCACGTGCCAGCTCTAGCCAATAGTCCTGCAGGAAGGCGCCTTCGTTAGATGTAATGCCCATCATGGTGTTGGGGAAACTGGCCATTATGGAAGAGTTGGCCAGGACAGCTCTTACATTGAAGGCGACACTGGGACCCAGATGATATGTACCATTGCCATGATCGTATATACTTTCGAATGCCTTCAGCAGATCACCGGCACTCTTCGACCGCAGACATGACACGACCTGTCGGCCGTATTCTTCAAATTGGCAACCCAACTTTTGTACGACAACTTTAGAAGCTTCCTGTACAGTGGCAAGCGGTGCCAGTTGCTTTTCAACATTTCCACTGGACATTAATATCATTTGATTGAACAATGGTGCGGTGGCGTGGATCGACTGCCGACTCAGTATGAACTGCAGGAATGCACATGGAGCTCCCGTGGTGCCATGTCCCAGCAATGTTATTTGCTTGGAGTTTCCACCTAAACTCTTGATATTCTCCTGTATCCATTGCAGGGCCAGAATCTGATCTTGTACACCGTAGTTACCATTCAGATCATTATTTTCGGCAACATTTATCCACCCGAAGATGTTCGTCCGGTATTGTACGGTAATGACAACGAAGCCTTCGGTGGCAATATCTAGCCCTGTGACCCTGTTGCGGGGCCAGTCATACGACATGTCTTCGCCCGTCAATATAACCAATACTGGCAAATTGCCATAACGCAAGCCGTTCTGGAAATGCAAAACAATTGTAAAGTTCTCATTATATCAAACGTAGAAAACAATTGTAAAGTTCTCTCGAACGTAGTGTGTTAAAGAAAAACAATTTATAGTATAGAGCAGGCGCGAAAACATGCCAGTTATTTATATTCAATATGAAGGAATATGTTTTTGTTTCAGTACTTTTATGGTTTTACGCTGCTTTCTCATCCCTGCCCAAGACTACCAGCCCTGTCGACGATTATCTGTTGCCGTCTTTTACCAATCCCCTCATTAGTGATATTGTAGACAATCAGATTCCATTCAGCCTAATACTTCTCATCCTTAGGGTTTAGTGAGTCGGATTTGGATGTGAATTCTCTTTCAGCAATCCCAATTCTTTTCACAGAGGCAATACATGGGTCTCAAGAGGAGGTCTGTGGGTCATAGATTTTTTTTTGTAATTCTTAATATTTTTGGCTGCAGTAGACGAGATTGTGAGATACACGCATAAGCCTGTTGTTCGTATTGCACATATACCTCGTATTATTCACCTATACGCTCCAATGGACTTAGCAATTGAAGGTCCACAACCATTTGATTCGGCATCGCTTCTCAGTTTGGGTCGTAGAGCAGCTCCAAGTGGACAATGATTTTGATAGAAAAAAAGTAATCTTTTCTGACGAAGCCCATTTTCTTTCCGGTGTTCTGTTAACAAGCAAATTTGCCGCATCTAAGGATCGGACAATACCCACGTGATCGCCGAGGCTCCAATGCATCCTCATAGAGCAACAGTTTGGTGCGTACTATGGAGTAGGGTCGACTTTTTGACAAATTGATAAAGTCCATTTTGTCCGATGGATGTTTATAATAGTTTGGAGAGCTGAATTCGAAAACAATACACTAAGAAAAAAAAATACCATCTTCGTCGGTGTACCTTTATTATTTTCTACAACTATAACTTTGGAGGGAAACCTCCCATCAAACAAATTAAAGTTAATTATTTGAGCTATGTGGTAAACTAATTGTATAAAATAATGGTTAAAGAGCAGTTTAAAAAACAATCATTTTTTAAAGTCGAGCTAGTCACTTCAATGCCATTCAATCAAAACAATCCCTAAATTTGGGATTTTTTTTTACTAAATTTGATTAAGTTTCCCCAATTCTGGATAGACGATGAGCTGATAGTTGAAAGTTATTAACAACAAAATCGTTCTATACTACGGAAGATTCGAGAAATTGCTGTTCAATGTGGGATTTTCGTTAACAAAATTAGGGGAAACCCTAATTCAAATGGTGGAGTTGCTTTTCGTTGTTCTTCGTTAATGTGCCAAATCTCTCCTGGTTTTTTCTAGGAAGATTAGAGACCGAAGAAAATTTACAACAGGTCGGTACAAGAGGTTTTATTTTGAATCACCCGGGATTTTTGGTAGCTGTCACTTTTGAAGCTTTTATTCTTTGACATTTGACAAGTAGAAACCAATACTAAAAATGGAACGATACACGCTTTAAAGATTCATTGAAATTATTAAATTTTACTACCAAAATGGTGAAAATCTTGCAGTAACAGTTCGCAAAACTAAAGCATTTTTGGGTTTTTCGTGAAGCTCCTTGTCGGACCGCAATACAGAAATTGGACAAATTCGAGCTGTTGGGACAAGTTACTGATGTGAAGAATAAAACCCGTGCACGTCGCTCAAGAACAACTGAGAGTATTGCTGCTGTAGCTCAAAGTGTTGAAGAAAACTTAGGTTTGTCGATTCCTCGTCGTTCTTTGGAATTGGGCATTCCATTCCGGTATTTTGCATAAACACTTGGGTCTTAGGACTTATAAAGTTCAGTTAACACAAGAACTCAAGCCGGCCGATCATCAACAACGTCGTGTCTTTGCTGATTGGGTCCTTGAAGTACATGAAAATGATCCGGAATTCTATTGAAAAATCATCTTGACCGATGAGGCCCATTTCCACCTCGGTGGCTACAAGCAAAATTGTCGCATCTGGGGCTCGGAAAGCCTCTCCATTCTCAACGTATGACTGTTTGGTGGGGTTTATGGTCCGATGGGGTCATTGGACCTTACTTTTGCGAAAATGAGGTTGGATCAACAGTTACGGTGAATGGATTGATTAATGATTTTTTATGGTCGGAGTTGGATAATATTGATCTGGACAATGTTTACTTTGAACGACGGCGCTACATGCCACACAAGCAACGAACCATTGCTCTTTTACGGGAAAAGTTTCCGGATCGTGTTATCTCTCGAATTGGCCACCGAGATCTTGTGATTTAAAACTTTGCGACTTCTTCCTTTGGGGTCACCTGAAAGATAAGGTCTACGCCAACAGCTCAGCGTCGATTCAATACCTCAAATATAAAATGTAGGGCTATTGAGGACATAGGGTAGCCACTTTGCGATTTGGTTATGGAAAATTTCATGAAAAGGATATGGTCCCTTAAGCGTGGTCGTGGTGGCCATTTAGCTGCTGTTGTTTTCTATTATTAACGGCATACCTTCCTCTTTATTATGAAATAAACATAATAAATGTCATTTTTCTTTGCATATCAAAATAACACCTCTTGTTGGAAAACCCTGTACTACAGCACGAGGGTATTGATAAGTCGCCTAACCAACGACGAAACGAGTCTACCTATGGTTGTGTATGCTGTATCTTCGCTGACCCATCATTTGACAACAACAAACTTGCATTCGAGTACCAACCGAGTAACTAAAAACTCAAACGCTAATTTGTTTTTGTTAAATAAAGAGACATTATAAAAGAGACAACCTCAAATGAAAAACCTATTAAGTCTTAACCATCACATTATTCACATTAGGCGTATTGTACTATAAATAAAAAAATTGTCGGAAGTTTCAGTTTTCTCTTCAATTTTCTCATCTCATCTGCGATTAGACCACCTGACGGAGACGCAGGCCTAGATCGTCCGATCGAGAATACATATCAGTTTTTCAAAGGGTGACAAATTCAGTATATTCAACCATGATTGAGGGCATCATCACCACACCAACTTACCTCGGAAACCCATATATTCAAATACAAACAATCTTCATCCATCTGAGCTGGCCGAGCTACCAGTTCGGAGGTCTCGTCATAAATTGTGTTTGACAGTTGGGGACAAATCGGTTTCATGTTCATTGCCTGCAGTGTCCAATTCCAGCCCGTATGTGGTTTTGGCGGCTACAGCAAGACAATATTGTATGGCGTTAGAGATAGGACAACAATGCATGTTATCTACTTACCGCAAAACGAAGATCTCCGACAGGTGGTCTCGCATAGGGTACGCCCAGAAAGGCATAAACAGCTGAACGAGCCGAATCCGGAAAAACCTTTAACTGTCAATGTATTGTTACTCTCTGGAGATATGAAATCATAACTGTTTAAATATATCTACCCCAACTAAGGTGCCCTGCTTCAAATTGATATGAGTCTGTTGTGCCGCACAAGTCCACGTCAATGCCACAATTAGTACGAGTAATCCATTGAAAATATTCTTTTTCACTTTGAAGTCCATTATTGCCACTTTCATTGTGCTCTCCTACACACTGGTTGTTATTTCTGTTGTGAATATTCAATTATTTTCATAGTGCGTTTTGTGTCGGAACCAGCGCCACGTTACGCTTAATTAAAATTGTCTCTATAAACTTGTGCTGTTGTTCTATTCTAGCGTTCTAGTGAAATCACTAAGCCAAAGCGCTAACTGCGTATGTGTGAGTGTGCACCACTATTAACTATTACACGATTGACACTGTTTTGGCTGTTTGTGGACGATGGACGGGATGATGTTGCTACTTTGGCTACTTTCCATTAACTGAATTCGAAAATTCTGGACACACTCAACGGCGGGGGCGAACTCCCAAAAACAAACAAATAAACTCCCCACACATGATGATATTGGAAAACTGAACCTTTCATGCGAACAATCATAACTCTGCGCTCAGCACCGGTGAAGAGTTTTTCATGTGGTGGTGTCTGCTGTTGTTGACCACCACAGCAAGAGATCAACTTCAAAGAGACATTCCTATGGATACACATACGTATTTCTAAAATGATGGCGCGAAAATCGGATGGATGGGAAATTCCGAGTGTGAACTTTTACTTTGTCATTTGCTTGCTTACACTAGTCCATCATAAACCTGCGCCAAGGTAGGTCAGTACACATACGCACGTATTTACAATGTCACACATACAAACATACATGCTTGCATGTGTGTACGCTTGTCTCGCAATTACGCAAAACATTGACAAAACAATTTTAAAGTTATTCAAAACGAAGTGACTTAAAAAAAAATAATAAATAATAAATGGGTCGACCACAACAACAGACAACGAAATGCAAATGTGACAAAAGACAAAAAGGAATTAGGTGAATTTTTAACGATGGATGCATTATGTTTTGTCCTAACTCTGAAACTGTCATTCAGATTAAAAGGCACTAAAGGCAAAGATTAACAGCGCAATTTTGGAATCTATAACCAGCGGTTTTTTTGTGATAGTACCACCTTTCATGACAATAACAACAATTTGCTATTCTGGGTTTGAAATAAAATCTATCTTTGTTGTGATGGCCAAGGATAGTTGTTATATTCAAAATAGCACCTGACAGTTTTATGGAAATAGATTGCAAATTGCGGAAAAATATGTTGTTTATACTTCTTACTTACTTAGTTCCCTTAACATTCCATGAAGGAACAGATGGGGAACTTCTCTTGAATTAGTGAGCTGTGTACGATATAATTTGTATACTCAATGACCGGGACCTACTGTTTAATGCTTTTCTAGAGATGTTTTACAAGGCTTAGGGAATGCTCTCTTACTCGTAAAGTCGCCAACATTAACGAGGTGGAAACAGCCGCCGAAAAATGTTTGATGGTCTTACCCGGTTTTGAACTCGGCTTCTTCTGTGTAATAGTCGCACACACACTACCTACCACACCACGGTAGGTGTGGAGATGAGAATTTAATTTAAATGAAACATATAATGTCTATTTTGTATTGGATCGCTAAAACATGACCATAGTGCGAAAAAGAAAAATTATCCCCAAATTTGACTATGGAGAAGAAACACAAAAACTGGGTCATTTGTCATTTATTGCGTTGGGGCCATTCTGTACTGGGGTCATTTTCAGGGAACCTTTTTATGCACATATGACTCATAAACATACGTGAATACGAGTACATCCAAAATTATATCAAATTTGTTTTTCAATTTCCATTGTCAATGAAAAATGTTGTTGCCATATTCAAATAAAAAACGAATTTGCATTGTTTTTACCAAATACAAAAGTGTTTTATATTGGGTTTTGTTATGGTAATAACGACATAATTTTTAAAATAAAACAGCTTTCATCTTATCATTGAAATTTCAGAATAGGTATTTGAAACGCCTAGAACAAGAAAAGTTGTTTGGACAAATTATGCATGATAGTTGTTATGAATTCGAGAGTAGCACTGTAAAAGTGGTACATAATTTCTAATTTATTTCAACATAATCGGATCAGTCGTTATAAAAATTTAAATTTTTCAAAAAAAAATAATAAAGTTAATTTTTTACTATTTTTGTCCTCAGAAGAACCCAGTACATCAGAATTTGGCTCAACTGCATTTTAATTATTTTAGTTGTAAGAACATTAGAACAAAGTTCGTTTTTATGGAAAATCTTAAACTAGTCCGAATCAAATAATCTCGCCTGCAGGGACTTATGAAATAACACGTACAAAGTTTTACTGATATATATATTTTCCCATCGTTCCAAAGAGGAGCATCGGGCCGTAACTCCTCTTATCATTTCACTTCAATCTATCTAAGGCTAGGTTTTTTATTTCGCTCCATGTGTATCCTTTCTGTGTGCATTATGCGTCTACCACGTCTTTGCGGGTCTTCCTCTTTTGCGGCTTCCCTGTGGGTTACAGCCGAGGGCTGTGCGTGTGATGCCATTTTGCGGCTTTCTGAGAGTATAACCAATCTATTTTGTTCTCCATAGTTTATCATTGGAGATTTTATTAGGCCAGAATATCCGTATGATTTTTCGCAAGCAGCAGTTTATGAAGGCTTGTAGTGCGTGCAGTTCTTACCTCGATGCGTTCCATGTTAACTGATATAGCCACCTTATATTTCCCATACCTTTTGTGCGGAACCCACATTTTCTAGGTATATTCTTGTAACATTTATTTTCACCAGAATTAATCCAGTAGGCTGCTTGTAGGTGAGAAATGAATAGAAATGGACCTAGGCGAATTTAGGCTCTATATGGACAGTCGCCGATTGTTGGGTTGGTTGATATTTTCATAAATCTTTGGAAACCTGTTGTTCCACCAGAGTATGTTTTCACAGATTCGTCCATAAATCATGCCACGTCTGTATGTTCATAATACAGCTTAAAAATGTACGATATGTCAGTATTCTGATTACCGTGCTAATAAAATGAACTGAGCTAATGATTCCTTGTCCATGGAACAAGATATTTGTTTTATTTTGTGGGTAAAAGAATAATTACAATATATATTAAAAAGGAAATGACAGAGATTTAATGTGTACTGGCAATCTTGAAAAACTATGAATTAATTCGTCTGGGCAAAATCTGGCTCTATGGAAAATTACCAAAATGCCCAAAAAAGAAAAACGAAAGATGACCCAAAAAAATCCCATACAAAATTGAGACATTTTTCATCATGACAAAAATTCCAACAAATCTAAAAATAAAGATTATATTTAATTTTTTGTTTTTGTGTCATCTTTGATATGCAAAATAACCCAAAATTTGAACAATGAAAAAAGTCCCCAATTTGAATGGTCCCGCACCATCGCCATAGTCGTAGCGCCGATTTTTCATTGGGAATATTTCAAAATTTATTTGCGTGATTTTTCAGAATTTTTTTTCGTCTACTTTAGGGAATTCTTCAGGTTTTTCTGTACCCTTCACCATGGGTGACTTTCAGCAGTATCACAGTTGCGAATTTTCAAAGCGGTGTTGCACCACCCCATTATTTTTTTATTAGGCGTGTTTTTATTAGTAATCTTCATACATTTAATAATTCACGGTTTCAAATATTTGGTTATATGTGCACTGCAGTCTAATCATATCCTGCTATAGGATGTAATGACGACGGGTACATTAATAAGTCGTAATGGCTTTTTCACAAAGTGCGTGACAAAGCCCATCTCATTTCAGTTTCAACAGTTCAATAGTTTAAAGTTTATGATAGTTTCAAATTGTTTGGTTCCGAGCAACATATTCCAATGACGATCTTTTACGGCCAGTGAATGCTGATTTTTTTAAAACTTTTTCCTATCACTCTTGGACTTTTTATCAAGTATGTGAAAAAACGGATTTTTTAATTAACACAATTATATTTTTTGGTGAATTAGCAAGATCATCAGTCCCTACATAATCTTAATATATATTTACCCTCGACACTGATTCACTGATACACTGATTCCCTGATTCACTGACTCTGTCACGCAGTAGGAATTTAAATAGGCATTCTATAATAATTGTGTAAATAATAATAATAAAAAAAATAATATTTTTTTTTTGTATAGAAATTGTGTTTTCCCCAAATTTTTTTTTACCAAAATTTTTTTTTTCCAAAATTTTTTTTTTACAAAAATTTTTTTTTCCACAAAATTTTTTTTTTCAACAAATTTTTTTTTTCAACATAATTTTTTTTTTCAACAAAAATTTTTTTTTTCAGCAAACTTTTTTTTTTTTCAACAAAAATTTTTTTTTCAACAAACATTTTTTTTTTCAACAAGATATTTTTTTTTCCACAAAAATTTTTTTTTTCAACAAAATTTTTTTTTTTAAAAAAATTTGTTTTTTTTCAACAAAAATTTTTTTTTCAGCAAAAATTTTTTTCCACAAATTTTTTTTTTCCAATTTTATTTTTTTCCGAAATTTTTTTTTACAAAATAGTTTTCTCAAAATATTTTTTACAAACTTTTTAAAATTAAGTAACAAATACTTTCTTAAGCAAATTAACGGGCGCCATAGGCGCATTACAACTTACTAGTTTTGAATATTTTACTTTGTGTTTTAAGAAATTAATAATAGGAATTGGAGTTTGGTTGAAAGAAACGGTCAACCCACAAGGGGTCTGGAGAATATTAAGAACAAAAAAAAAAACATGAAATTAGTATTTTTATATTTATGGCCGTATTCAGAAAAACTTCTATCAGCTTTGATAAAACTTTGATAAGAACAATTTTTGGAAATCGCTTTTATATTTTCACACATTTTTCTTATCAACGATTTATAAAGCTGTTATATGTTTTTGTGAATTTTTGGGGGTTAGCTTATATTTTTATGATGTTCTTTCAATATTTTTGTTCTTTACCAAAATTTACCTTAAACCCATCAAGTTGGATGTCATACACTGAGTTTATTTCTCCCCTTTCGGAGACGTATTACTCGTGATCTAAGCACGATCAACAATTACGTGTTTACTGGACTTCAGGTTCCCCTCTGTGGGGAGCTACACCTTCGCCTTGGCCGCAACTAAGGCTTACAATACATTTCATAAAAACCATTCGTCTAGGACAGACACATTTATTTCCAACAATTTTTTTTAAACTACGGTCGGTAATTTTGAAAGAAAAGAGAACAAAACATGCTCCGATCTGTCATATGGCCTGTAAACCTTGTCCTGAAATGGTGTAGGTTAAACCAAAACTGACCACCGAGATCCACTGTAAAGTTGGCCATCGACTGCACCAAAAGAAATGATAAACAAATTAATACAGCACATTAATTATGTTATGCTATTGTTTTCACTTTTGTACCAGCATCGGCATGATTATGTCAACATTAAGAGTTGCTCATACCAACAAAATAACTGCTCCGACTAAGACTACAGACAGACACACGAATGTATGTATGTATGTATGTAGCAATTTGTTAGTGGTGGATTTATGAACTACAAATGACAAACCATCGAGTTAAGAATCCCTCAAGCGTGGTTCCGAATACGCTGCTGATAGCAATGGAAGTGGTGGATGGAAGTACGTAGTTTGAATAAAAGAGATGTCATTCCATTGGAATGCCAGTGCACATTCAGCGTTGCCAGCAGATTTGTCTGTCATTAAAGCGGCATCATTGACCATTTCGTTCTTTAATTCCCTACAAAAAAACAGTATGTTTTAATTCAAAAAATGGTGTTTAAATAAATATGGGAACGCTGTATACACTTACGAATTACTTCCACTTTGGACATGAGGTCAGGAGGGTTTATTCGTATGGAGAAATAGTTGGTGAGACAACCAATAACAAATCGAATATCAAAACATGTAACTATACACACACACACACACACCGAGTTCTGTTGATGTTGTATTGAATTAAAGTGTTCACCAACGAACAATTATTTGTAATTTTTTCAACTTAATGGTAAGAAAAACGAAAACATTTTTTGGCTTCAAATTATTTGTTTTTGGAATTCTAATATACCGTCGAATTCGGATAAGCTCACGCCTTTTCATTGAAAAAATCGCTTAATTGAAATTGAATGTTTGTAACGATTGTTCTGGGTGATTTTCCATACACTGTACTTAACTTTAACGAAAATCCGCTTTATTGAAAAATCGTTTATGTAAAACACATTTGATATTTTTCATTTCCGCTTAAACCTGCGTTTACACAGTACAATTGACAAAACAATATTGAGAATATCTACTAAAAGGTTTTCCAACAAGAGGTTTTATTTTGAATCACCCGGTATTTCGTGGCTGTCACTTTTGTAGCTTTTATTGTTTGACATTTGACAAGTAGAAACTACGCCATTACTAAAAATGAAACGATACACGCTTTAACGACGCATTGAAATTATTAAATTTTACTACCAAAATGGTGAAAATCTTGCAGTAACAGTTCGCAAAACTAAAGCATTTTTGGGTCGTCGTGAAGCACCTCCGACAAGGTGGTTCAATACAGAAATTGGTGGAAAAGACTTGGGTCTTAAGGCTTATAAACACAAGAACTCAAGCCGGCCGATCGGCAACAACGTCGTGTCTTTGCTGATTGGGTCCTTGAAATGCATGAAAATGATCCGGAATTCCATCGAAAAATCATCTTTACTGATGAGGCCCATTTCCACCTTGGTGGCTACGTCACAAATTGCTAATCGGGGTTGAGCGATATAATGCAAAATAACCGAAGCTTAATAGTCGTTGTCGGCTGATTTTTAGCCGATGTGAGCCAATGGCAACGGTGGAGGCGTAACATAGACGATGTACTGGACTTCCTAAAGTTAATGTGTTAATTAATATATTTTGCAATATCTTCATTTATACTAAAAAAAAGTACACGCTAATTTTCACGACTTTTTCGTAATCAAAAGTTGACTTCATTTTCACCAATTTTTTTAGGACAAAATCGGTTAATCGAGGAATGTTAAGGGCAGTAAGTGTATTCATAAAGAAAAATTTTACTCTGATAATTGTTGCTTCAGTCGACCTTTTTACAGAATTCAAAAATGTTAACTAGATTCAAACTAGGGCCGATTGAATTTTATTCCTGACCACTGTGTGACGATGGTGTATCTCTCTCTTTGGCGCAATCGTGATTCTGAGCCACTGTGCACCGCCATACATGTGTGGGAGAGCATAATTCTTGTGGAATTTGTAAATTGTGTTTTTAATGAATTTATACGCTGCCAGCAGTAATTCTGGCTCTCGCTCAATTTCAAAATTGTGGGAAAACCACACAACACAGGATCAACATATTCACAGACACAAACAAGAGATATTATCATTGCATCACACATATGACCACACGCACACATATGTCTTTGGCACAAATTAACAAAATCCAGCGTGTAAGCCCAGATATAAAATGTTGCAAAAGTGCGTGTGAAATTTTGTTAAACACTGCACAGTGGACAATTTGTTGAGAAGAAGATTCCGGTTGTACAAAGAAATGTTACCCACACATAGTGTAGCATTTTATTAATGTTGCACCAACATTCCGAAGATGTCGCTCATTTTGTGATATTAAACAAACATATTTAAGTGTAATTGTCATTATGCAAAAGATTGCCGTATTGATAAGTTGAACTAAAATGCTAGGGCTGTGTCGTTAAAGTTTGAATTTCAATAACGACTAGAAATGTAAATACACTACAAAATGTAGCTGCTCGAATGGAAGTGATGGTTATGGAGTTTACAAAATGGGATTTTTCATTGTTCTGATGCTGGTCGATAGGTCGCAAACAACTGAAATAGAAAGCTGTGCAATTCGAAGTAGATTACGGATCTGGATTTACATTATTACAAAGAAGTCTCTTCGACACATCGAGGTGAACTGAAACCAAATATTGGGTGAAGTCCCAAAGACGGAATCGTATTTTAACAATATCACGGAAGTCCTCTAAACGAATGTGTTATTAAACGCTGACTGTCTTTCGAAAGCACGAATAATTTCAATATCATGCACTGAAAGCTCAATCGACAAGAAGGTCCGCATCATTAGTACATTACAAATTAATTTCCACCAGATGAAATGAAATGCGTGATACAAGTGTCGATTCTGGAAATGTGAGTAGTGTGCAGTAGTTCGTAGTTCCCCCGTCAAAAGCCAAAATACATCCATGGGAAGAACCAACTTCAAATAGCTAGCGATTTCACATGAATCACTGCAAGGTCTTCATTTTCTGGTAATCATGGAGGCAAAGGCTAAATGGGCTGAAGTTGACAAAAGCAAGACCGCACCATCGTCTTCTTCAACAATACTCATTTTGAAGGAAATATTTTCGAGATATGGATTTCCGAATGTTCTATTGTCTGATAATGCTACGATATTCACATGTGACGAATTTTCCACATTTTGTAAGAATTCGGCATTATTCAAAAATTCATAGCACCAGGACATCCAGCTACGAATGGATTAACTGCAAGGAATGTTAAAACTTTCAAGAACAAACGTTGAGCGATGTCTGACGAAGTCATGCCATTCGTGAAAGGGATCGAGTGATTCTATTTATATGACCCAAGATTTGAATATGTCATCTCAGCAGCATCAAGATTTCGGAACCATCCACAGTGCTTCAGGGATTATATCGTAGAATCGGAATTTTTTGTATGAATTCAATTATATTATTTTTGCGATTTCCATTATTTGTATCGAATAAGTGTGGGAGAACTGTAATGTCTTTTTCATATCATATCACCAGAAATCCAAAATGAAATAAATAAGCAAACAACTTTTTAAAATCTTACACAGAGAAAAAAACACTAGTAAATCCAACAAATCTAGCATTTAATCCAACAATTTTCGTAGTAAAAATGAACCCAAAAGCTTTCGGCATTTGAACCAAATGCGATTTCATTGTTGCTTTATTCAAAAGTAACCTTGTTGATTTAACTAGTAGTCGCTTTGGTTTTTTTAAAAGTCATATTGTTGATTTAAATAGAAAGCGCTTTTGATTTTCTTAAAAGTTGCCTTGTTGATTTAAAAACAAAGCGCTTTCGTTTTTTTTTAAAAGTAATATTGTGGTTTTAAATAGTATGCGCTGTGAATTTTCTTAAAAGTTGCCTTGTTGATTTAAAAAATTCATTTAATACGAAAAAGAAAAGCAAAAACCATAGTTATAAAAAAGTTATAAAAGTTCTTTCGAAAGAAATAAATTGATGAGGCAAGCAAAAAGTGATCTTTAGTTGCAGCTAGAATGACTGCGCAGTTTCGATGAACGCTACTTCATTTTTACCATGATCAGGGTTTATACTTATGGCAAAAGTTCTACAATTGTAATGAGAACTGCTGCCAGTAGAGTACTCCACCGAACATAGAAAATCACAATAAAGAAAAAACTAATGCTTGCCCATCTGCCCATGTAAATCCAAATAGGTTTCTTCTTGGCTTAAATACTTAAACCTTTAAAAAATTTAAAAAAAAAAATGTTGGATTTACATGGCAGCTTTTGACAATGTTAATTTAAAAGTGAAAGCATTTAAAGCAAAGGTTTTACTGTTGACTCAAATAGATACGCTCTTAAATTAGGGGCAACAGCGATTTCCATGTTAAGCCAATAGTTGTCAAATAGTAAATTGAACAAGATAATTGTTGAGTTAAATACTTTCTTGTTGAGTCAACAGTGATTTCATTAAAAGTGAAAAGTTGTTGAATTAACAATGTTTTTTTTTCTCTGTGTAACACTCTTCTTCTACGACGTTTTGTAATTCGCTCATAAAATTGTAAATTGTTTACCTTGAAGTATTTTAGTCCATTTCACCAGAATCAATCGACACTATTTTCGGTTTTTTGATGTTTGGTCATTTTGGATTTCTGGTGACGATATGTTCTTGTACAAGAGGTGTTATTTTGGTATTCGAAGAAAAATTACATATTTTGAGATAAATGATCGGATGTTTATTTCATAATAAAGAGGAAGGTATGCTGTTAATAATGAACAACGACCACGCTTACAGGACCATATCCTTTTCATGAAATTGTCCATAACCAAATCGCAAAGTGGCTGCCCTATGTCCTCGATAGACTCACGAATTTTATCTTTGAGGTCTTGAATCGACGCTGGACTGTTATCTTTCACTTGGTCCCAAAGGAAGAAGTCGCAAGGTGTTAAATCACATGATTTCAGTGGCTAATTGTGATCTCTCCGAGTGATAACACGGTCCGGAAACTTTTCCCGTAAAAGTGCAATGGTTTCGTTGCTTGTGTGGCACGTTGCGCCGTCTTGTTGAAAGTAAACGTTGTCCAGATCAATACCCTATAGATGTAGAAGACCAAATAAATGAGCATTGTGATTTAACAGTTTAAGATAACAAGTGTTTCATTCCCCTAGTCGCAATACTTTCCCAACCCGGATGTGTGGGAAATGAGAAATATTTCCGAAAAAGTTCCACTGTGCTCTGTTGTTCAGCCGTACGTCCGTGCATTACTTTAAATTAAAAGTTAATGTATGAAATATAATATTATGTGTTTACGACTTTTTAAACTTTCCTCCATGCGGATAATATCCGAAGTTCTTAGAAATTCTATCAAAGAAAAAGTACAAGTGTAGGCGAGGGAAGAGAATGATATGACATGCACTTCGTTTGCATTTAGGTTTCTCGTTTCGGTGTGGGTTCGACGGAAACACTGGACTTGTTTTGGTAATAGGCTCTTATGTTTAATGAACTCCTGGGTCCAAATCTGTGTTCTATTCACAATGGAAAAATAGTACATTTTGTTAGAACAATATAAATTTACTTGATTTACAGTTTATATAAAATGGAGGACTTGCCGATTTTGAACTCTGGATATCATAAGAATCATATTGATTTTTCCTCCACACCATAGGATCCTCTTTAGATGGACGAAAACTAGTAAGTAGTTTTTCAGATTCGTCTTATTTTGTAAGTCTTCCATAATTCGCGTATTGTACTGGTGGACAGAAGGACACACATAATCTGTGATTTCCACTCTCGAAACCTGCAGCTCCCACTAATTAAGTGTCAGATCTAATACTGCTCTGAAAAGGACATACGAATATCAAATCAATACCATACCAACTCTTCATCGATTACCAAACATGCCATTTATGCTTTTATGGAAACAGAGTTGTATTTCGCATGACTGGCGTTATTCCGAAACAAATACATTTTCCTTCAGCTTGCTGGATTTAATGGTGTTATTAATCTGTTTGACACCCCCTCCCCTCCCGTCAAATATAAATTCAAATTCAGTTCGATAGAAACCCATTTGTATGCATAGCATACCCGAACATGTCCTTTTATATTCATTCACAAAAATGGCGATACTTATTTACGTATACAACAATACTCGTTGGTATGCATGTGAATTGAAGTGGGTCACTGTATATGCAAACAAAAAAGATGTATACTCATTTTGGTTGAAATTCCATTTTTCTTTTTTTCGGACCAAATTAAAATGTTTGTGTTTTGATTTTTGGGTCATTTGTCTTTGGGTGATTTTGCATACAACACTTAAAAGTACAAAGTTTAATGGTGATTTGCAAAAGGTGTCGTTTCTGGCTTAGTGGGTTTAGCGAAATGTATTGAAACATGTTATTAGTTTCTTCACAAAAGTGAAAACACTCACTGGACTCTGAATTCGTGACCACAACTCACTCTCGACTTAGTATTGCACGAGAATGTCATTTCTGTGAGAGAGATAAATTCCAAGAGAAAATATTTATAGGAAAAATAACTTGGAGTTTTGCCAATTCAGGACATTCCGAAGTTTAGCAATACCTATCACAGCATGATCGTGAGCGGTCACGACATAGCGAACCCAGGTTCGTGTCCTATTGAGAACAGCAACAATTATTTAGCTCTGTGATATCTTTTCGGAATTTTACTGTACAATTGTAGAATTTGAATGGAAGATGAAATTGAATAACTGTGAATGTTCCTTTTTCATAGTTTGAAGATCACGATTCAATGATTAATTCCAGCTGTCACATAGTGGGGGAATTTGAAATACATCTGTCACTTGGCTTGTCCGATTTAATTGAAATTTGGCACATACCTTGCTGAAGCTTTGCCGTGAGCTTATGTCTTGAAGATGGATGAGCTATTAGGGTCCAAATTTAGTAAGCTCGGTTCTCAAAAAATATAAACTTCCGCCAAATTTGTAAAATGTGATGCACCCGCTCCCCTACAGCCACAGAGACTTTATGCGGTTGATGTCCAATTTCTTTTAAGCGATTTAAATGTTCGGAGTCTTTTAAGCTAATACAACTTTACTTACTTTTTTACTTATTTCCCTTCACATTCCATGAAGGAACAGACGAATCTGAATAAATGTTCGCCACCCACCTTAAGGTACATTCGACTACCTACATACATACATGTGTCTACATGCAAATATATACATAAGCATAACACTTTCACCGTTCACAACTTAAAATGTGTTAATTATTTGTACCATTTTTTGTTTTCACAAATATTTGTGCACGAGTGTGTGTTTGTGTCTGAGGTTTTGAATTTGAATTTCCACAACTCATAAATTAATTGCATACTTTACGGAACACCACAATCACTCATACACACACATGTAACCTTAGATCGGTTACTCCTTCATACATGGCCAGATGGGTGTACAAACCTGGGAGGTTTAGTTGTTTAGGCAACTTGAATTATCCGCTTTATGCACAACACGCATGTATATGAATGTGTCTGTGTGATATACACCTACACTGTGTATTGGAACGCATCGTACATCAAGAAATGTTTTTGGTTTATTCCAGAATAAAAAAAAAAGTAAAGTTAAGTAAAAAAAGAAATCTTAAAACATTTAATTCAAGATGAGCAAAATTTTTTAAAATTGTTATTTTTTTAAATACGCTTATGAAAATATTAAGAAGAAAAATTTGTTACAGTACATTAGGGTGTACTGAGAAATATACAATTCGACTTAGGGATTAAACGAATGGTACTTTTGTTTGCCTGTCGCCTGTGCCAGTTTGTTCTCGAATGCAACTTGATAAAAAAGGAATCTGCCTTTCGTGGTCTCTATCGGTCTAAAACGAATATTGAAAAAGTCAATAAACATCACTTAGCTAAGGGATTAAAATTACAAAACGATGTCTCGACTATATCTATGCGCCAGAGCATTTTTTTTAAAATTTAGCTTGATTAACATTTTGAAATTGTCGAAAATCGTTATATGAAATACGATAATACCGTAAATGGGTGTCTTGAATTTTAAAGCCCAATTCCGCGGACAGCAATCGGTACTTCTGAATCAAAACCAAAATCTTTCAAAAGACTTGATGAAATCGATACGTCCTACGGTATTTTTTTGGATGTATCTCGCTGAGTGTGTGTATGTAAATGTTACAATTCCTCTCGCACTGGTATGTACTCGTACATATCGAGAATGCTGATAATTACTGTGTGCGTGTATGTGGACTCGGGTTGCCAGATGCAATCCTGAGAATATGAAATAATCTAAAGAATTTTTATACCATATCTTAAAAAATTCGTTCTTTGTTCATTTCCAGTAATGTTGTGATATTCCGTGGTCTATTTCTACTTTCGGGGACGGCGATATTGGTCCTCTCGCACACAACCAGGCAGATATGCCAGCTAACCGTCCTGCGTTTCATACGATTGCATATATACAAACAAATTTCAAAATCTGAAAATTCTGAAAAGTAGACAACTTTTGAAATACAAAGGACTGAAGGATTAAAAATAACTGTAATTTTTTTTGTTTTTATTTTTTATTGAATTTTTTTTATGTTTTTAAATATTTAATTCATTGAAATTTTTTACATTTAAGTGTGAAATATAACATCTCTCAAATGGTGTCCATTTTCTTGCAAACAAAAATTGGCTCTTTTAACCGCATTTTCCATTACTGCCCGTAGAGTTACTGGTTCCAAGTTGCTTATTTCTGCTTGAATCTTGTGCTTAAGCTCTTGAATTGTTTGGGGTTTATTGATATACACAACTCCTTTCAAATAGCCCCACAAAAAAAAGTCTGGAGCGGTCAAATCTGGTGAACGTGGAGGCCAAGCAAAATCACAATTTCTGGAAATTATTCGTTCACCAAAAATGTTATGAAGAAGTTCCATTGCCTGATGGTCTTGGGGGAGCAGTTGCTGTGTCATTTGAATTTTATACGGAAACATTTTAAGATCCCGCTTCAAAATTCTTTGCAGGGATGTTCTGGAGATTCCTAATTGAGTACAGCGACGACGAGTAGAGACAGATGGATCTTCGTTTACACTCTGCCGTACAGCCTCCACAACTGCTTCATTGCGCACAGATCGACCTCTTCCTCTTCCTGGAAGATCTGATACTCTTCCATGTTCCTCAAAACGGGAGACTAAGTTCTTAATCATGTTGTGACAGGGTGCTGTTCGGACATTAAAATGACGACGATAATTTCGTTGAGTTGTAATAATTGACCTTCCAGAAGAATAAAAAAATTCAATGATTTTGACGCGTTTCTGCACATCATATGTAGCCATGATTTATCTCCAAAAATCAGCAAATAACCTGCAAAAGACAAAAAAAAAAATTATTAAAAACAAAAAAGATATAACCATTTTTAATCCTTCAGTCTTTTTTGGGCCACCCTGTATTTTAATATATTCATGCCTACAATCGAGTCCTTGTCTTTGCCTACTACAAATTTTTTACATAACTGAAATATGTTCATTATATCAAGGGTGATTGATTTTTGGTCGATGGAGTTGGATTCTGGGTCACTGTGAGTAGTCACGGTCAGCACAGATCACCGTGTGACTGTCAACCTACGAGGGTGCGTAGTGAAAAAAAGGATTCATCAGTCTGATGAATTCTTACATCAATTTGATGAATTTGGAGAATTCAAAGAAAAATGACATTTGTTGAGATAAATGATCATATGTTTATTTTATAATAAAAAGGAAGGTATGCTGTTAATAATGAAAAACAACATCAGCCAAATGGCCACCACGACCATTTTCATTATTTTCATGAAATTTTCCATAACCAAATCGCAAAGTGGCTACCCTATGTCCTCGATAGCCTCACATTTTACCTTTGAGGTCTTGAATCGACGCTGGTCTGTTGGCGTAGACATTACCTTTCACGTGGCCCCAAAGGAAGAAGTCGCAAGGTGTTAAATCACCAGATCTCGTTGGCCAAATGTGATCACCTTTTCGAGAGATAACACGATCCGGAAACTTTCCCGTAAAAGAGCAATGGTTTTGTGGCTTTCGTTGCGCCGTCTTGTTGAAAGTAAACGTTGTCCAGATCAATATCATCCAACTCCGACCATAAAAAATCATTAATGATCTCTCGATAGCGCAATCCATTCACCGAAACTGTAGACCCAAGTCTTTACGCAAAATACGGTGTAATGGCGTTTGAGGAATGCCCAATTCCAAAGAACGACGGGGAATGGACAAACCTGAGTTTTCTTCAACACTTTGGACTACAGCAGCAATATTCTCTGTTGTTCTTGAGCGACGTGCACGGGTTTTATTATTCACATCAGTAACTTGTCCCAACAGCTCGAATTTGTCCACCAATTTCTATATTGCGGTCCGACAAAATGCTTCACGGCGACCCAAAAATGCTTTCGTTTTGCGAACTGTGACTGCAAGATTTTCACTAGTTTGTTGAAGCGTGTATCGTTCCATTTTTAGTAATGGCGTAGTTTCTACTTGTCAAATGTCAAAGAATAAAAGCTTTAAAAGTGACAGCTATCAAAAATCCCAGGTGATTCAAAATAACACCTCTTGTTGGAAAACTCTTTACTACGCAACCACAATTGAAATGTTTTATTTTTTCCTTTAAAGATGTTCAAGCTATGCGTTTGCTATGATTGCTACCCATTGCATACGAATCCATTTAAGATATAAGAGTGACTTACAAAGCATTTTGTTCGGATATTAGCACACCCCATTCGATACCTCAAATAGAACTGAAAGCTTACAATTATGCTCGATCCGAAAACATTTAAAGTGATATATTATTTGGAGTAAGATGATAAGTTATGTGAGTTTAAAAATTGGTCGTCTCGTTAGTCTTTACCGAAGTAAGAGTTCATAACGCCGAAAATAAGTTGGAAATCTATCGCTGCTGGTAACCCTCGTTTGTACAGTAGAAGGCGTTAATAACGAACAATGTTCGAGTGGTTATCGCGAACAAGATGCTACAGAAAACCACACAGAGAAGAAAAATAACCTTATGTAAGGTAAACTTAACCTTAAAAATTTACCCAGACACATGGAAAAAAATCATTGTATTTTCGGCTCTGTGCAAAAACAAACATGACAGTGAAAAGGGCAAAAATATTTATTATATTTTTATTGGTGAAAGAATATTGTCTAGTTAGTTTTTCTGTAATAAAAATTCATTTTATTAAATTTCCAAAAAAAAATCCGAAATATGTTAGTACGTATTTAGTTTCGTTGCAACGAAATGAGACAGACTATCCGATGCGTCTGTAAAATTTCGGGCTAAAATTTGTAAACAAAATACTGTTTTCCTCTAACAGTAAAAGAACACTTGAAATAATTGAATTGATTTGTACACAGCCTTCAACAATTTAGTTTTCTTCCATCCAAACTACGTTGCATTTTTAATTGTCCGTTGTTTCATTTTATGTTTATTCGTTTTTAGCAAAACGTTCGGAATTGGAGGAATTGAAACCCAAACGTTACGATATTATTTAGTTTTCTATTAAAAAAAATTATTATTTCTATTAAAGAAACGGGAGCGTGGATCAACATCCCCTTGAGTACTAAATGTATTAAATGAATAATTGTGAAAGAAATTGATCGTACAAACTAAGTTGAGGACTATTGTAAAAGTTCATGATCTTTCGCATGCGGTATAACCGGGTTCGACTGTACACGCACTGAAAACACCCACACACACAAACAGAGATATACATGTACTGTATGTCTGTGTTTGTGGGTACATACGAGTACATGCCTTAATTTTAATTAGATTTTGAAAAAAAAAACAAACGGTTGGAAGTTAACATTTTCACATTGGTTTGGTTTAATTGCGTAATTTCTATATATTCGCTCCAAAGTTCAATGACTTCTATTTGCAAAGGGTGCCTCAGTAAGAGTGCACTTAATTGTAATGTTATTTTTTTGTGGAAGTGGCAACTTCTCCGATGAAGCGCATTTCCATCTGAATGACTTCGTGAATACAAACCAGTGGACAAATAGTAAGTTCGGCCGGGCCGAATCTTATATACCCTCCATCATGGATCCTTAAAAAGTCAATAAATAAGAAAACTATGAAGAAAGTAAGTGCTTTGAAAGTGTTAACATTTATTTAAATTGAACATAATTTTAAACTGTTTATACATTTACAGTTTATACTTTTATTTATTAAAAACAGCTTATACATTTATTTATTTTAAAAAAAGTTGCATTAATATGTGAGTTACAATTAAATACCTATAACAATAGCGTCGTGGTGGCTGTGCGATGTTGTATAAGCCCAATCAATGTGCGTCCCGTGCTTAGTTGTAAGGGATGTTCTTGGCAGAAGCGATGAAAATCCTTTTTCGGTTAAGAATTGTTTCTGTTAAGTTAGCCATGGTTCGGCGACAAATGTTGAAATCACCAATGATGAATATTTAAGAAAATAAATGCATATTTGGGTTCGCGAGAAAATTTCGTTGCATTTCGATACCCATATGTCCATGTTTGTCAAGGGACGGTTTTTGGGCCGCTGGTGACCCGATAGTCCCAGAAACCGGATCAAAAAATTTAGGCAAATCATGAAAATAAAGGCATATTTGGGTTCGTGAGTAAATTTCGTTGCACTTCGATACCCATATGCGCATGTTTATCATGGGCCCTTTTTTGGGCCCCAAGGGTCCACGGAACCCATGAGCACGCCCATTTTTGGGATTTTTTTCCCCATCTATAAATTATATAAACTTAGAACAATTTTACCAAAAAAAATCAGATGTAGTGAAAAACAAGTGGACAAATAGTAAGTTCGGCCGGGCCGAATCTTATATACCCTCCATCATGGATCCTTAAAAAGTCAATAAATAAGAAAACTAACTGAGTTTTTGGGCCGCTCGTGACCCGATAGTCCCAGGAACCCGATCACAAATTTTATCCAAATCATGAAAATAAATGCATATTTGGGTTCGCGAGAAAATTTCGTTGCATTTCGATACCCATATGTCCATGTTTGTCAAGGGACGGTTTTTGGGCCGCTGGTGACCCGATAGTCCCAGAAACCGGATCAAAAAATTTAGGCAAATCATGAAAATAAAGGCGTATTTGGGTTCGTGAGTAAATTTCGTTGCACTTCGATACCCATATGCGCATGTTTATCATGGGCCCTTTTTTGGGCCCCAAGGGTCCACGGAACCCATGAGCACGCCCATTTCTGGGATTTTTTCCCATCTATAAATTATATAAACTTAGAACTTAGATGTAGTGAAAAAAAATATTTGAAAAATTTGATTATGGCCGGAATATATTTAGTCCCGTAAAGGGGAACTTTTTCCCCTTTGGTCCGATATTGCCCATTCTCGAACTTAACCTGCTTATGGGCAAAAAACATCTTCCTACAAAATTTCAGCTTCTTAGCGTTGGTCGTTCGCACTCTATCGTGATTTCAACAGACAACAGACGGACAGACGGACGGACGGACAGACGGACATCGCTAGAATGTCTTAGAATGTTACACTGACCAATAATATATATACTTTATAGGGTCGCAGATCACTCTTTCGAGGTGTTGCAAACGGAATGACAAACTTAGTATATACTCCATCCTATGATGGAGTGTATAAAAATTATCGAAGTTGGGTCTCGGAAACTCCACATGTACCCACAATGTGCAACTGTCTGGTGCGCATTTCGGACAGGCAACATAATTGGTCCTTACTTTCTGCGAAGATGAGCCTGACATTTGCAGTGACAGTGAACGGAAATCGTTGCAAGAACATGATAACGGAGTTAATGTGGTCTCAACTAAACGGCATGGATCTGGACGACATATGGTTTCAGCAAGACGGCGCCACCTGCCACACTGCGAATGAAAAAATCAATTTATTGCAGCAACAAATGATCTCCAGAAATTCTGATGTCAAGTGGTCTTGGTCAAGTGGTCATGTGAGTCAACGCCGTGCGATTTGGGGTTTTCTGAACTGTCGACTTTATTCGAATAAACCAGAATGAATTCCTGATCTCAAATACGAGATCTACCCCGTTATCGGTTGATACAGCCACAGCTCTGTAAAAACAGTCATGGAAAATTTCATAAAAAGACAATGGGGACAATTTGTTGGATATTTTATTCCAGACTTAATGTCTTCTTTACAATCCATTCAAAAAATTATAACTATCTAATAAGTGTTTTTATTTTTAAATGAAAAAGTGCATTCTTACTGAGACACCCTTTACAGTCCTCCATAATTGGCATGGTTGCATACCAAATTGGTCGTCACACCTTAGAATATGTATCTGGGACAACTGGTGGCCAGTTGATGTCGCCCATCGAGAAATAAGTAATTTCCGTCTTGTTGAAACCACACATTCAACAAAACAGGCAACAAAAAGTCGGTTATCAATCGTTCCCTCGTCGTTTTCGAAGAAGTAAGGTCCAATCACACCTTCGGACCAAACAGTGACTTTTTGTGGATGTAATGGCCTCTCTTCAATTAAGTGAAGTTTTTTTCTTTAGGTTGTTAGTGTTATCCACATACACGCCAGTTTTACAACTTTGACTCATTTGGAAAAAACTTCTTTTCAATAAACGCACTGTTTGGACGACACAGCATTGACCTTGAAACTAAGTTGGCATTATATATTTTTCAAGAATCTGCAATTTCTAAACAAAAAAAAAAACGTTTTTCTAAAGACCACTAACCTCAAGGAAGCTATGGGAGCTATTCGACAGGTATGATACCAGTTTGTGTGGATTTTAACACAAGCAAAAGATTCAGATATGTTATTTGTGTGGTTGATAATACCAGAAACTACTTTTTTTCGTCTTTGTGGTGCACAGATATGTCTCTTAAATGTAATTTAATACATACTTTATATGTATATTGTGTCCCAAACATATTATTATTGTGTGCAAACAATATATGATTGGGCTCGCCTCCAAACATATATTTACTTGCATTCAATCATAATTTAATAATTTTTTTTTGCTCCGTGTAGTTGTCTATATTGTGCATATATTTTGAAAAATCGGCTGGAAATCTGTTTAATGACAATTGCGTTTCAAAAAATTCATTAATATTAAACAAGGAATTCAGATTTAAAAAACATTTTTATGTTTTTAGTAACCATAAAAAATATGAGTAGGGAATTTTTTCTTTAAAAAAATTGTGTGTTTTAATAGAAGGTTGAATTGAAAGAAGTCTTCCAGAATGCCCTTTTCAATAAATAGTGAGTTGGAACCTTTTTCTATTCTATTGTGTTTCTGAGTTACTGAACATTTAAAGTTCACAATTACTTTAAATACACAAGGGTTTTGTTCACATGACACAGACTATGACTTTCGGTACACTTTTGCATCATTTACTCCATTTCACAAAAATTTGACTTGAGCTCTTCTTGCAGCACACCGATATTATGTTCATATAAACAACACAAAACAAATCTCCAATTCGATATGAAATGTGTGTCCTGATTGCATTCCTGTTTTCCTGATTTTTCTCATCTTGTCTATCGGAATTAATAACACCCAACGCTCAACCCCCCAAAATGCTGCTGCATTCTCACTTATGTTATCCTTCGAGGACATGTTGCTGAATGTTAGTGGTGCAAGTTTCGATTTGTTTACAAATGTTAATGTACATTTTAATTTCATTTAAAATTGGTCTCTTTTGAGAGTTTCTTAAAGGTGACAACTTGACAGTTGTAGGGAAACTTTTCTCTTTCGATTCTTTAATTCTTTAAATTCAATAACCCACTCACTCGTAAACAGTCAAGCACCCAAACACACAAAGACACAGAGCGAGATAGAGAGAGAGGGAGAGAGAGGGAGCGAGAGTTAGAGAAAAACATACTTTCGAAAATAAAACTTCTAAATATGTGTGTATGTTTGGTGGTGTGTGTATGAGTGCTTAAACTTTAACGAAAGTTTTCGCCGTTTTTTTTTGTCTGCCTGACATTGTTGCAGTCATACGAGTATATGCACACATGTGGGTTTGTTTGTATGTGTGCAAGTGTGCGTGAGTATGTCCTAATTTTCCTTTCGTTCCGACGACAAACTTGGGAACTCTTGGCTTGTGATGTTCTGTTGCAAGTGCGATGCGAAGCAATGTTGGTAAAAGTCGTGCTCTTATTTGACGTGATTTGCACACAATTGGTTTTACGTCATGTGCACCGACAGACATACGTACACATAAACACCCACAACATCCGACACCCACACACACACACACAGACACTTGCAAACGGTGACAAATTCGATTTTAGATTAAAGTCTAAAAGTGTCGAAGGTCATTCGCGGGGAAACTTTGTTAACTTTTCTCGCATCGTATGCAAGTCATTCTGTGTGTAACAGAGAGACACAAGTGGCAAGTGCCCAAAGAAGATCCAGAGTCATGGTGAATGGAATGCTGCCATTTAGTAGGCATTCCCTAATGGGTTACACTCTTCTGAACTAAGGCAAGGATTGTGATGTCTCGATGGTTTCCCCCAGTCCCCTCCCAAATCTAGAAGCGTATGTCCAAGGTCACATGCTCTGTATATGTGTTGCAGAAAGCGATTCAGACAAACCTCAACCACTCAGGAGCAAGATCTTCACAGTCCAACTGCGAGAGGAACTATGCGGAATCCAACCACAGTCAGCGACCACAACTGGTGCGCAAATGAACAAAGTGGTGATATGAACGAGGTATTCGTAAGGACGGAAATTAAGGGGATGTTATTTTGTAGCGCCATATTAGACTAAAATGGTAGCTACCGATAGATCAGGACTGTGTTTCTTCAGTATTGAAGCTGAAAAGTTGGTCAAACACTTTATGCGTTAAAAGCGGTGATTGCAAGGGACCAAAAGTGGAATTGATTTCGTATTTAGAGGGCAGACATCTCAATTCGTTTGCTGAACAGTTCCAAGAGAACTAATGCTAATGTGGTGTTTGTCGATAAACTGACAACATATTGTTTTGAATTTCTACTGAGTGTTAACACCTCCGTGTCCCCAATACCGCCACAATAGGAATGCTGGGCATTTTATTTCTAAGTTTAAAAATGTGAAACATTTTACGAAGGATCGTTTTGTTTTTGTATGTTTTTTGTTTTTTTTAACTATAACATATGGTTCGGGCATGACATTGCCATATCAAACCAAAATACCGGACGGTTCACACTTTTTTGGAGTTAACAAAATCGGTACGATTCTGAAGAAGGCAAAAGGAAATCATACGAAATTGAAACCATTCCGAACCTGTGTGACATGGAGTAAGTCAACTACGTGAGCGATATTTTATAATGTGAAGAATTATGTTGACACATGTCACACTTTAAGATTCTACACAACATTGGAAATGGATAATTAGGGGAGACTTATTCGAGAGATTTTTTTTGACCCAAATCTAAATAAAAATACAAAATTTACAAATTGTTGCGCATTACTCATACGCTCCTCATATTGTTCATACGCAAGGGGTGTACTCTCTAGGGGAAAATGTATTCTCACTTTTATGTGAACAAAAATAGTACACACACACATATGTGTTTCATAAAAGTAAAAATAAGATATGTATGTGGCTAAATGTATTCGGGGAAAACCCCCTCTTACAAGTGACAGATTTGGTTTGCTTTATCTGTGGCCACCGCTGTACATTCAAATAATACCAATACGGGCTCAGTAACTCATGGCATTTAAATTTAAGACGACTTCCAAACCAGCACTCACAAAATTCATGCAACAGGCACACCGAACGCACCAATGAACGCAGGGGTCTGTGTGAGACAGAGAAAAGATAAAAACAAACAGAACATCAAGCGCATGGAAGAAATCTTAATAAAGGCTGATTCTTAAAACATCATTGGCACAGTGTTTCACAAACGTTGGGGAAATACTCACCCCTGTTCTGTTATTCGATTTTGGTCGAATTTGAAACTTTACAGCAAATTCGTTGTTCCATATTCTGAATCCGCCAAAAAAATGTTGGAAACTCGTTTCGACTGTATATGACCTAGTGGAAGCATTTGGGAAGCTAATTTTCATACATAAATTAAAAACTAAGCAGAAAATAAAATGATTAAAAACGGACCGACTGTTCAGGGTTAACCAAAGAGCGCACCAAACAGTGACTTTTTGTGGATGTAATGGCCACTATTCAACTACTTGAGGATTCTCAGAACCCCAAATGCGACAATTTGGTTTATTAATATACCCACCGAGTGAGAAATGTGCTTCATAACCATAAACCATAATCTGCTCTTAAAGCACGATATGTGGCTGTGGCCAGAATCACCATTTTTGTAGTATGTTTTAATAATTTTTACCCGTTGTGTGATAGTTAAGCGATCCATTTTCTTCAATGTCAGACTTCCAACTGAAAAGAAAAAAAATTGGTTTAACAACTTAGTTTGACAGATGTCGAATACCAGCCCCATACTTTTGAAACCACGAAATGGATAACCCTATATTTATGGTCGTAAATTCAAAGCACACATTTACAAGTACTTCGAAAAAGAAAATCCCCTCGAATCATATAGCACCAAATTTATAGAAATGGGAATTCAGAAACTCATGCGGATTCAAAAAATCATCACATTGAAGAACTCTCCTAACTCTTTTTGGCGTTTTCGATATGCTGTTACTTTGGTACCTTTCGCCAGCAAATTATTTCCTGTCAAGAATCAAGCCAGTAGTTCTGATTCCAATTCCGTCCAATTTGTTTTGTGTGACTCGGATTGGATGTGTCATAGGATGTACCTTCGCCTGAGAAACGTCCACAAAAATTTCAAAAATGCTCCATTTTAAATTTTGGTTCCGACATTTTTAATACAAAATATATTATACAATGTTTTTTTTTTTTGTTATTTTTATGAAACCGATGCACTTAACTCACAAAATGAAATAAGTTCCAAACAAATTAATAGCGAATCTTTATTTTTGAAATTAGTTCGCATGTACGAACTAAAAAAAAAATTGAAAGCAGACAAGTTGTTTTACTAATTCTTGGAATTTACTTCTAATTACTTCTACCTCTTTTTCTTTTTCAATGTTTCTTCAAAATCAACACTGAACAAAATTGATACATAAGTAAATTAATATAAAGCTTGAACAAGCCAGTTTTGGATTATGATTATTATTCTTTCACATGAAATTTACTGAAGAAACTGAGAAGCATATTATAGATCAAACAGAAAAAAGACTTGCTTTTGGGGAAAATATGTTTCCAACATTTTCATCAATTAGTCGACGAGTTATAGCCAAAAAAAACATATAAACAATATGCTGGAAATCGGCATTCGACTGCAAAGTTTGAAGGTCGTTTAAAAATATAATTCGAACTAATATAAACAAACGCCGCGATATGGGTCTTCTAATTTAGTCACTCTCAGAATCGACCTAACTTTTGCTTACCTGAATTTGTTCCACAGTGTTACACTACAATGTATATTCATATTCTAATTTGTTATTCAAGAATGAACTAGGTGACAAAGTCAAAGATTTTACAGCCGTAAACTTTCACGTCTGTTGAGTATTTTGTTCATATCGTCCTTTAATACGTTTTTCTTACCTTTCAAAGTGTTATTTGTCCCTTTTGTTCCTTATTTTCCAATCCCACTTTCTGTTTCCAACTTCCCATTTGCTGTTACCCAAATCTGGATTAACTATCAAACAGTTTGACCAACATTCTAGTTTCCTTCTTCCCATCGTATGAGGTACGAATTACGGTGTATTGTCAAATCCTTGTAGAGATACGAAGCACTGTGCACCGTAGGGATGCATGTGTGTGAGTAGCTCCTTTCGCTGCGTGTTTAAGTGCAATGAAAATGCTTTGCCGTACACAGAAAAAAATCAATTACGAAGTTTGTATGGAATTCGTCAATTCAATTACTTTTTTAATTGATTTTCTTCCAATTACAAAAGTTGTGAATTCAATTACTCAAATTTTAAATAAGTAATTGATTTTTTTACTATTTTTTACATTGATTTCACCAAGAATTTCTAAGTTCAATTACAACATTAATTGATTTCCAAGCCTAATTTCAATTACGACAGTAATTGAATATTTTTGGCCCGTATTTTTTTCTGTGTAGTTCACATTTGGTATTTTGCTTTTTAAATACTCAATATCCCTCATTCATATGCATTCTCATTAGACTAGGTCGAGATTAAAGAGATGGGAGTTATTCATCATATTTGCAAAATTAATTGTGTCCTATTTCGTGATTACAAGCAAAACGATTGAGCTAAAAAACGGACTTGAGACAGTTTAGATTTAACTTGTTTCACGATCCTCCTTAATGTACTACAAATTTATAGATTTCGAATGCACGAAATTTTTAAACTGTACAGGTCGAACACTGAAAGACGTCCAAAAAACTGACACTTTAGTCTCATTTTTTGTCGTTGCTGCATACGAAGTTAACACCACCAAGATAGTATTGCGCGATCAAGAGTTATAAAGAAAGAAACGGTCATAAAGCCCAATGAAGTTTCGGACATAGCGCCCAATTTCTTCATGGACCATAAACAGCGCTGTTAAAATTTTTTTTTTTTTAAAAAAAATACTCAGTAGTTTTACTTTTTTTTAAACGATGTTTTTATGAATTACCCGTTAATAAAAATTAAGAATATTTTCAAATGACTATTTCTCTGAATTAATTGCCACTTTGCATACCGTTCAACCTACTGTGCGACGCATTAGCAGATCTCGCCATGCTTGGATATAAATACAATTAAAACTTCTTATCAAATCTTCTGAGCTTAAGAGTAAATTCAGCAAGTGTGAATATGTTGACCAGAGGACTTACGATTAATTCCCGTTCATACTGAGCTGGAAAAATGCTGTTCGCACCCACAGCCTGGTTTTAAATCAAAAAACGTAACGAGTGATCCATTCATGCGGCGTATTATTGGTTTATTGGAAAGAGAAAACATTCCCATTACTTATGGAACACTATTTCATGAATGTGGCTGTTTCGGCAGGCTGTCAGCCTCATTCTGCTGAAACCAAAAATCGTCCAAGTCCATATCATCATGGGGCATCCAGATTCAACCGTTCTAGCTGTGACAATTGTTGCGCCTAAGTATAGATTTCATGTTGATTTGAACCCGAATAGACTCAAGTGCTCTTGAAGGAAAATTCTAATTGTGATCTTGATGCAAATTACGGCCATATACTATGGTTCCTGCCGAGTTCAGGTGCAGGAGATTGCCCTTGGCTATGACCTGGACACTTTCGCCATACATATGTGTGTGTTGGCAATTGTCATTGTCTTGCATTTATGTGGTCTGGCCACCTCATCTGATTGTTCCATGAGCACTCACTCACTGCCATCTTGACCACTTTTGTGTATTCCTTTTGTGTTTGCATTGCTTTTTGTTTTGTTTCTTCTTTCTTCGGTTTATCTTTGTTTAATGTCCATCGACTTGAAGAGCTTTGTTGCTTCCTTTATTATTTCATATACTGAGCTGAGTCGTTGGAAAAACTTTTCGCATTCCCAGACTCCATACAACTGTCCTTTCTTTTCTTGTAGACATTTCCACACGTCCGCTTCTAGCGTGCGTAGTTCATGGAGCACAGACGTGTCCTTGTCTTTGCGTATGTGTGTGTATAAGTGAGTATAATACAATGAAGATAACTTCAATAAAGGTTTCAATATCTAATTCTGCTGATCAACAGCACAATGATACAGTTGAGATTTACGACAATTTAAGTATTTTCGAAATTGAAATGAAACACTTTGATTCAATATTCGTTTTACTGAAATCTCCAATTACATTGATCAACAGCCAAATGCTTCTTGGAAAATTAAGAGCTGGCACACATTGAGCTCCTTAAACAAAATCAGTTTTGAAAGTTTTTAGTTAATTAGCGACACGTACGAGGGATGGATTGTTGCCATTCTGTTGATTTCAAAACTTAGTTCAGTTCTTTCATAGGAAAGAAATCGCTTAGTTGTAATGGAAATAAAGATTATATCAGTTCGACTTTAAATTTGGGTGAATTTCTATTGATTTTAAAATTATCTAGGAAATTTTAAAAAAAATATCTATATTTATTTCGATTTTATTTCATTTGTAAACATATTTTCATTTGTAAATATCATTTGTAATAGTTCATCGCATCGTAGTTACCCATATGAGATGGCGCACCATCGTACAGTCCTTCACGGGACAAAACAGCAGACCCTGTTCTTCTTTTAAAAATTCGACAACCAGCAGTGAGTGGGAAGAATGGCGGAAACAATGAAAGGGCATAGCAAACATTGACTAAGGAGAAACAGCGCAGGGACGATGACTGCACTGGCGCATAAAATCGGCAAACCGATTTTTCAGCGGATGTTTCCACCTCGTAAAACGGAATATAACTCCCACATATGGGTAGGGGGTCCAAAGACATCTTTGCAGCCTCTGGTCAGTGTACAGAGGAGAGCGGTAGAGATCATATAAGATAGTAGGGTATCTAACGTTATTCTCCCTACCGCATCGCCGAAATGTATGTTGTGTATCGCTATTCTATAGATATTTCAATGGTATCTGGTCGTCAGATATCCGTCGTCTGGTCCCTGACGTTAGAACGTTTAGCCGGATTACGCGGCTATCCAAGAACTCTCATCCGTTCATTGTGAAATGGTCGGTTGACCGGACGAACTGTTCGTATGTGGAATAATCATCCTACAATTTTGCATTTAGAGGGCGACTTTACGAGTAAGAGAGTAATGTCTAAGCCATGTAAAACTTCTGTAGAAAATCTGGAGACGGTTTAAATAGTAGTTTCCAATCAGTGAGTATATCAATTATATCGTGCACAGCTCAATGATTCGAGAGAAGTTCGAATCAATACCTAATTTTTTTTTTTTAGGTCAAGGACCTTTATGTATTGTATTGTTCGTATTTTGCAACACAATCACATTTTTTTTATCAAATACATTCCAACATGGAGTAACTTCCAATAGCAACATTGTCATCGAAGGGGACGTGACTGTCATCGGTTGGTTAGTTTTTCGGTATGTGTGTAAAAACCCCAGGCTCGTACCAATCAAAAACAATTTCACCGGTAGTTTCAGTAATCTCACTCAGCGAGTGTACATGTCGGGCGCCAGTACCTTCACATTTAATATTGAAGGAAGGTACGGCTTATTGAGGATATTGCATTCTCTTTTTTTTTATACGTTCATATCTACATAGACCGAATTGGTCGTTCTCCTAACACGCTACAACTTTACAACCAACTTCTTATCCAATCTAATTTGCCAAATTTTTTGAAAGCAACAACATGAACGCGGATTCTGTTGCCTTCAATCTAGACGAAGTTTTAGCGGAGATGAACTATGACGAGAAATGACAAAAGAAAAATATATGGGGAATTCACAAGGTCTACTAATGTTGTAAGTTGTAACAAAGTACGAGACCTACAATAGTACGTATGTGAACAACCTGTCGGATGTGTATGTACTGACATCTAAGAAACGTACATTTTCAAACGTCAAATGTAAAAATAATAAATAATAAAAAAATTAGTTGAATAGAAATGCCTTTCGAAAGCGAAAAAAATAAAATATTAACCGCTTTATGCGAAAATTTTGCATTTGACATACTTATGGTTGAGTCAAGTAAGTGCTGGGTTCTTTCTTTGGCTTGTTACAAAAAAAAATTTTCCAGGTGATGAAGATGAGGAGGATGAAATTCATGAAAATTTCAGAATGAATATGATTTGTTTGATGAAGAATCGAAGAAGTGTTCACCTGGGACTACCTAAATCAGCGGCTTGGCAACAGAAAGTTTTGGCTTCTTTCGACAACAACAGATTTAACCAAATGGTCCGGGTATCTCCAGCAGAATTTTTTTTTATTTCAATTGTACCAAAAATTATACAAATGTACGATTTCAAAACATATATCCAAACGTTGTACTGTCGTACAATTATTTTATATGGAAAATATCAACAAAAAATATACAATAGTTGTACAGCTTTAGTACGTACGACACTTACAACACTTAGGACACCCTTGTGAACACCCTAATAGAGAATAAAGTGTTTCCAATTTTCTCTTCTTTTTTTTATTTTCACTCAGGGGATCGCTCCTATGAAACAAGAGAATTAGAGGGAGGAAAATAAGGAAAATAATTTCTGGAAATAAATGGGTTTGTCGGTTTTCATAGTTTGCATGCAATTTTAATGGAAAACTAGAGTTCCCTAAAAAACGGCATATGTAAAGGAATTTTTAATGAAACATCTTCAATCGCCATTTTGTTAAATTCTGGCAAAAAAAAATAAATCGTAAAAATGACAAAAAATTGTCATGTCTGGGACCTTATCAACTCGTATAGAGCGATCTCTGAGAAAATTCGATGTGAATCGAAAGAAGGTATTACCGACATCAAATACCAAAAGATTTCGATTTGAGTGCAACGTGCCAGACCCTATCGTGTGCCTTCAAAATATCTTGAGCCACGACCTTGAACGCCATCAGGTCTCCAGTATATCGATTTCTACAGAAGTCACACTGTCGTTCATTCAAAAGGCCCTCAGCCTCTAGATACTTTACCAGATGGTGGTTAAATATGCTTCCCTTAACCTTCGATGGGGCTGACAATATTAAAATTAGCGGTAATTGGTAATATTTGGGGATCGACTGAACATTGGCAACGTTCCAACGTGAAGGGTGAACAAGTTGCACAACTAGTTGTAACCTGTGAGGGCCGCATAATACGGTTTGCATATCTTCCACTATTGTATGCATTAAATATAAATAATCGATAAATGGATAAGTTTGCCGTAGCCAGTCGACACTAATCGCAAGGAAATATTCCACAAAATATGAAACTATCGCATACCTGCAACAATGGCTTTATGAGCACAGCGCACTATGTGAGATATTGACAATTGTGGGGGGAGAGAAAAATTAAAGTCATTTCGTAATATGTGGGCCTGAATCTGTGGAGACTGAATCAACAAACAATCACAACCATTTCCCTATCAACAGTAAATGCTAAAAACCAAATCTCACATTCTAAAATGTTTTTGTTAGAAAATAATTGCTTCCAATTGGATGAAAGGAATTCAAAATGATGTTACTTTAGTATGTTCAGCTTCCTTAAGAAGAATGTAAACAAATTATGATGTTTAATACTCCCTGAGTACATAGTATATCTATGGACTATTTGTACAATAAATGGTAACAGGTGATAAGTACATTCTATGTTGAATAGCCCTTGTGTTTGTGAGGCGCCGTTGCTGTTTGCTAAGGATGCAGTCTGGGCCGCTTCTGTTACCACATGTCCTTTTCTACCCATGAGTACATAGCTCGATGTGTCACCATATTTGTACATTTCTTATTTGTGAACAAGAATGTGTTAACCAAAATTGTTTACCTCACCGAAATCGTACTTGACACACCCTGTTGTTCATCGGAACGACCTTCTGTATCTTGTTCAATGATGCCCCTAAGTAGAGGTTACTCATAGATTTATATTAACTTTGATTTTGTCCAGTATATAAACAAAATGTTGCTATAAAATAAAAGTTGGCAAACCGATAATAAAAATCGCACACTGTGCAACGGTGTGAAATTTCCACGCAGAGACGATGTTGAAATAGCAAACCCCATAAACTTTTAGTTTTTTGTTAGTTCTGGCAAATATATTGCAAAAGTTTTCATCCATAAAATGGCTCAAGAGCAAAATGATCCACAGACAGGTACAAGGAGTTAAAGTTTCCCATTATAGGCCATTTATAACGTTTAAGAGGCAAACAAACAAAATGCGCAGAGCACAAGTTGAAAGCGGAATGAAGCAAAAGAGGAATATCTCAAAGAAAACAATGCGATGAACAAATACAAAAGTAGAAATTGGCAATTGAAAAGCCATTGAAGCGATATGGAGAATAAGGAGCCACTTATGAAATAGCTCGTTATGTTTCACAGATTTCTACTCACAATACTCGAATTATACAAAAATTGGTCATATTCGTGCCAAATATTTACGAAAGGCGAATGTAGTCTTAAGAACTAATCTGACCTCGCTTATTTTGATAACATTTCCAGTATGTGTTCAAGAAGCTTGTAATGAATAAAGTAATTTCTCAAGTAATTTAGGAATTGTTTAAGGTGTTCTCATACCTTCACCTTTATGTATTTCTATCCGTAGAGAGTCATATAGGATTTCTGTTCCTTCCATGCAACCACAATATGTAAGCAAAAGTTATGATAATAAAGAAAACATATAGTCGATATCCGTTCCATCAACAATAGGCCAAAGGGCATATTCGGCTGTGTTTCCCATAAAAAATGGGTCCATTGATACCACAAGACTAAACTGCGCTCCTAATAGTAACACGAGCAATTTGATTTACCAACCCATTTAAATGTAAAAATTAAGTATGTACTTCGTAGGCGGATAAACTAAAACATAAGTCGCTTAACCAACGATGAAACGCGTCTACCTATGCTTGTGGATAGTGTACTTTCGCTGACCCATCATTTCTCTCCATTTGACAACATCAAATCCCTGAAAATCTACAACCTAGCGTTGGTCTTGGCCTGCTTAATATATGATTTTCGAGTACTTAGGTCTTGTATGTAAGTTCTGCAATTCGTCGGTTGTTCCTTTCACCGTAGTCTCAGTCCTCCCTGTCTCTGCCTTCCGTGATAGTTGTCATCCAATGCCTTTCTGGCTGGAGGGTTTTGTATCCATTTTACCGACATGGCCCAGCCAGCGCAATCGTTTTTGTCAGGATATACCTCATACAGTTCATGGTTTGCTCGAAGTCTAACCTCCGTGGTAACACTGACCGGATCATTGATTTGGCCAAGGATTTTTCGCTCAAACACAGCTTCCTCTGGTTTCGGGGTTCGGAGAGGTCGCTTTTTTATTTTTACTGAGGATCTAGTGTCACTCAGAGCCATTCTGCAAAGGCTTACAAGTTTTGATGGGATCTTATACGCTGACATGGTTTCAAACAATTGTTCTCTTATCGGCGGCTTTCGATTAAAATATGGTATGCACCGCTGTGTATTTCAAGCATGATTTGTATTGCATATCACATCCTCAGCCAGATTATTGGCACTTGAGCGTACTATTTTCAAGTAAAAATAGCGAGCAACTTCCCCCAACCTTTCATGACTACAGGAGATCTTAGAAAGGGTGACAGATTATCACGAAATATCATCGACATACTAATGGAGTAAATATTTGTAGAAGTAGAAGTTAAAAGAAGAGGCACAGTGAACACCAAAGGCCTCATCTTCCTCTCATATGCGGGCGAAATTGACATCGTCTGTAAGATCGAGCGAGATGCTGCCTTTTCGAGAGTCGAGAAGGAATCGACAAATATGGGTCAATAGTGAAATAGACCAAAACAAAATGTATCCTGGCCACTGATAGGTGACGACAAAAAGGCCGACAGATACAACGTCGAGGTAATGAATAAATTTATACACCTCGGTACCGCCATCAACAGAAATAATAACGTCAGAATCGAAGTACAGCGAAGGATAGTGCTGGCAAAGAGATGCTACTTTAGGCTTAGCAAACAATTCAAAAATAGAGCCATCTCTCGAAGAACTAATATAACACTGTACAGCATGATAATTCTGGCCGTGCTTCTTTATGTCACTGACAGATGAAGCTGTGCTGGGTCTATATATCGTAGCAAATATGAAGCATCGTTTTATGCCTACGGTTTCTATATATTTTGTCCTCCGATCGACTTTTAGTCGACACATGAATAATATACAACGAGGAGCAACTTTGAGTAGAACGTCATGCTTTTGGCCGATTATAAAGTCTTCGGAGTTATGATTAGCACTTTAAAGTCGATGGATTTGTTCAGATTTCTGTAAATCCTCGCATGGTGTTTTATCCTTTTCTGCTGAAGGTATAAAACTGTAGTGGATTCGGTAATTGAATGTATTCAAATCATGTATAAAACTGTACTAGATTGCAATTTGTATCCATTCAATACATCTTGGGGTTTTTTAAGATAAGCAGGCAATAAAAACATGCGTGTGTGAGATAGAACGGCGGGTTATTTTTAGAAAAAGGGACGAGCACGATAACGAGTGGAATTTTCCACAAGATGTTACGCGTGCGTGGGTTGACAAAACAACCCCACACATGCGTCTATCGCGTTCTCGTTCCATCTTTAGGATTAGTTTAGTTTAAGAAAATGTATGGTAGATTAAGGAAATATTAAGAAATAAAAATCAGTGTCTTACAAACATTCATTCGAGCGTGTCGTCTATACATATTTCGTCCGTACAGGATTATTGGATTATATCTAACCTGAGCCCAGATGAGTTCTTTCGTTTGACAATTTTGGTCAATTTACTAAATTCTAATTACAAAATGCAAACCTGATGACTGAAAACTCGAAAATATTTTAAAACCAATCATTCTTATTCATTTATTGTATAACTCATTGCAAAAACGTGTAATTTTCAGCCAATGCCAAAATCCAAAAAGACTTCAGCTGATTATTTATTTATTACAATACAAAGTAAATTTATATTCTAATTTTCGGACCAAGGATAAACCGGGTGACACAGACCATGTGGCTAGATTTTTGCAGCGACAGACCAAAGCATCTTATGGAAATCGAACCAAAAACTCGCACGCTGATGGGCAAGAGCCTCGGAGTTATGGATTGGAGTTAAAATTTAAGCAAAGTCTATGCATGATGGATTATTGTATTGGCTTCAAATCCATTTACTTGCTCCAGGTATTCTAGGTATCCTGCTCCATCTTGTCCATTTGTAGGCCTTCTTCTTCTTATTTTTTGGTTAACTAAATACGACCATCTCTCAATACTGTCACTCTACGCTTCTATTTTCCGGTTAGCTTCTTGTTCTCCAAAGTATTCTTCTTTCTGTGGAAACAACGATTTTAAAATCATCGCAATTGTCGAAAAGTGAAGTGGAATTAAACACAAAAAAAAAAAAAAATACTCTCAACAATTATTTCTGTATATTTTGTTTTATTTAAAAATCACATTTTCAATATAATTTAAATTGATATTTTCTGTTAATTCAATATTTGTCTATAATACAATATTTTTGTTCTTTTGCTGTTGTTGTTTATTCCTATTATATGATGCATTCAGTATTTTTGTTAGTGATGCTGAGAACTTAAATTGGCTTTTACGTCTTAGAGCGCGTTTATTGACATTTACAATTGTTTCATATGTATATACGTATGTGTATTGCTGTGTGTGTGTGTGAGTGTTTTGGTAGGTGTGTTTGTGTAAATACGTACATATGTATAAGTGTGTACATTATATGTAAGAGTATTGGTTGGTGTACGGTACGTGTATGTGTGAGAAATATGATATAATTACGATGATAATGTATGCTTGATTGCCTCTATGATTACTTATGTGTCTAGTAAATGAAAGACAAAGAGCCCTGAAAGAGAAAGAGAGCGAGAGAGAGGACGAGTGGCGTGGGTATGTGTACATGTATTAGTAAAATGTATTTGCCATTGATGAATGTTTACAACTTGTTAAGTATTTTTCTTTATTTGGTTTTCGCCATTGTTCGTCTTTATCTTTATCTTCATATACATACATATATGCGTGTGAGTGTGTGTGTATGTACAGTTGTTATTACAACACGTGTGAATGTGTGTGTGAATGTGTGTGTATTCTTTTTTACAATTATGTTACTTGTGGCCTATATTTCGGCTGCTGTTTTCAATGTAACTGATGCATAAATAACCTTAGATTAGATTATGAACGGTTATGTTTCCTTTCTTTGAGGACTAAATAGGGCGGGCGGGTCATGGCGGGGCTGGGTTCTGGACTAGGATTGTGTATGTATTATATTCATGTAGATAGATAGATAGATAGATAGATATGTAGGTACATTATGTGCAATTAATAATAATATTCATAAATGCTATGCCATTAACACAATTCAAGTGAACACACACTCAGACATTTCATATTTTACACATACACACATCGCACTTATGTACGGCTGTATGCATAGATTACATACATTTTATATAAAAAGCTCACTTAAATATGACTTAAAACTTAATAAATGATGATGTGTTACATGTGTTCAACACCGTTCAACTCACCGCACCACATGGCACACCACAAGACACACACACACACATGCACACAAATGACACTGACAATGGCTGGTTTTGTGTGCAGGATCGTCGCAGCGTGTGAACTTGTGTGGGTGACAACTTCCGTTCACGCCGGAAATATTTTTCCCCAATCATTCACTTCATTATACAACACATGCAGAACACAGATTCAAAAGCACATTTTAAAAGTACACAAGTAACATAAATACTCGCAAAGACCAAACATAATAAAAATCAAGTATCGAATTTCAATACAGACTCTACTGCCGTCTCTCTCTCTCTCTCACACACACAGACACACACATTCCACAAACATGCTCGCAATGCCAGCATTGTATGCACATGAACGGATGTGTGTGTGGCTGCTGTACAAATTCTTCTCACATCGCGTACACAAATACACAGACACCGAGTTGCGGGGGAGCAGAAGAACGAGAAGAAACACATTCTCACGTCTGCTCCTTAATATGTGAACATACACAGGCTTGCACAAAAGGGGGTCGGTGGATAAGTCGGGCAGGCCATCATGAATTTATGGGCTAAGCGAAGTACGATCGTTTCAAGGCATACAAAGAAACGAGGGTCGTTGAAAACATGATGTAAACAATCATTAATTTGTAGGCGCAGTGTGTTTTGGTGGCCGAACAAGATTGTCTCTGGGATCAACACAGACAATTGCTGCAAACCTTTGTTACATCCGGAGCGGGACCAACAGTTTAAAGCTGACTGCTGGGCTTTTTCGAATGTAGTGCACAAACAATTTCAGCCATCGCAGAAGATTTCCTCATGAGCATCATTCACCTTTTTTAAGCCGTAGAACTAACCCACATCATGCAACGGCGCACAGTGCTTTAGATCGATCGATTTCCGACGGCAAAATTTAAAACCTTTTGATTTAGTAAACATTTTGTAGCTGTCATTTGTTTATGCTTTCTCGCATGTTTTTGCTAATGGAATATTTAATATTAAAAGGAAGCGTTGTTTCTGTCGGTACTATGTTCAAAAATGTCTTATAAAACTCGATTAGGAGGATTTTATTCCCAAACTTTAGAAAAGTAAGACGTTTTCCATGATGTCCATTTGCCGGAAAGGTTAAGCACTATTGTAACAGAAAACCTTGACTATCGAACTGTTTGAACTTTATTTAAAGGGTATCTTTCAATTTAAAGCAGTAGGATCGTTTTCTGATGATGCTACATATCTCAAAAGTGTAGCACCAATTTCCGTAATAAGCAGACATCGTCTGTGGTCTTGTCCTAACCGACATCCAAATATTTATCAAATAATCAATTAATTTGGGAAGAAAATAGAATGGATTGGATACATTTTGTCAAAATATAACACCAATAACTCCTTAATCGCCTTAAGTTCTCGAATTTCGAATTTTATTATATTTTAAGTTCGAATTTTATATTTTGCCTGATAACCAAAAGCGTTCCTCAAAGCGACAATTTGAGAAAAAAAAAAATTTAATTTATTGTCAAATAAATTAATCGAAATCTAATTAATTTTGGCCATAAAACATAACCCAGCCATTACACTGGGCAGTGATTGTTCGAAAAACTCAACAAACTCACAGTGCGGCGACATTTTTCAAATGAAAATGCAAGTGCACATTTAGACCCTAATTATTTTTTTTTTAAGATTTTCGATGTTTCTCTTTTGTTTCAAACACAATATGTCAATTCAACTGGCAACAAATTAATTGTACGTGTAATGGCTAGATAAAAACGTACATGTTTCTTAGGTTTTTTTTCTTCTGTTATTCGTGTTCTAGATCTATTTTTCGGAAAATAGAAATGATTTTTAAAAATATTGCATTGGCAGAGACGGAGAACTTCTTCTCTGAAATCCGTAAGCAGAACGACACAGTTTGTATACAGATTGAATAGAAACAACTTTTTCCAAAAAATGATTGAGATAAATAGTTTGCTGATAATTATAATAACCGAATTTGAGCCCCTGATTGTGGCGTGCTAGTCGGGCACTCAACCTTTCATATCAGTGTCGGTTAATATTTTTTTACTAGACCCATCATACGGCCCTTTTATGGCGGACACATGAATATGAATATTTTCGATTGTACACGAAAATATTATTTATATAATACGATACATGTGTATGTGTGTGTGTGTGTATATGAATGTCGCAATACACACATACTCATTTTGGACGAGTGTGTGTTTTAACGCATTCAATGTGTCGAGTATTTTAAGTGCTTTTTAAATGGGGCATCTGCTATTTCGCCCGGTTTTCGTTTTTGTTTTCATATTCGTTTTTCTTTTCTTTTTCGTGCTTTTTGTTTTCTTTTCGCATGGAAAAAAAACAATAATTAAACTTTAGTGCTGCGCCCCACTTAACTTCACGTGGTACTCGACGAAGAGCTCCAAAAGCGGAGTAAAATGAGATTCAATTCGAATGAATTGAATTGAAGTAGGAGTGTGTGTGTGCGTGTGCGTATGTATGGGTATTACAGAAGAGCAATAATAACGATGTTATGCAGTGAAATGAGGTAATTAACAACGGCATGTTGATCTCTTTTTGCCCGTCGTTGTGTGTCTCGCCACAGAAGGCAAACAATGAGACTGTCTTGACTGCTGATGTTGAGATGGCAGCTTTGGTATTTGCATTCACATTTGCTAAAATATTTCCCCATTAATTTAATTGTGGGTTTCTGTGTGTGTGTGTGTTTTTTTTCACGCGCTTGCTCTTCGGCTCTCTCGTCTTATTTATTACGATGCGAAAATGTTAATAGCATTTTAATATGGAAAATATTCATGTTTTCCTTGAAACCAGTGAATGAAATTAGAAATTCTCCAAAGTCACCGTTTTCGACTTTGAACCGAGTGAATGTGAGTAATTGCCACGTATGTATGTAGACATGTTTGCACATGTTTGACTACTGCGAAACGAGTATAGTTTTATAATGTGAGGGGGCTTCATGCCTTAGTGGGCTATCCCACATTGGGGATATCCTGAATTCCTCACTCGGAATGCATTGTGCGAAAATATAATAATTAGCGATTTAAATTTCCCAAAAGATATTTCATGAGAAATATTTACCTGAGATTTTTGGTTACGCTATGTTCAACATTTTCGCCTGTATTGTCGGGGAATTTCAATTTATGCGGGAACCAGAAAATTCCAATTAAAATAAATCCCCTTTTATTCGCAATAACGCTGATGACTCTTTCCATTTCTCGTAATTGAATTAATCATCAAAGAAGTAATTGTTAGAACATCTGAAATGGATATTTAGTATTTTATTCAATTAACGGAAATTCGAGAACGATTTATTTGGCACTCGTTAATGGAAATAAATAGAAATCGGCGACAAAGGCGGCTTCATTATAGTTTGGATTACTAAAAGACATTTAACGTCACATAAATTTACTACTTTGGCTGACAGAATATATAAATACAGCAGTAGGTATGGTAGGTAGTGAGTGCGCCTATCATACAATAAACCCAAGTTGGAAACCAGGTAAAACCATCAAACATTTTTCAGCGGCTGTTTCCATCTGATAAAGGCTCGCGACTTTACGAGTAAGAGAGTAACCTCCAAGCTTCTCTAGAAAAGGCATAAACAGTAGGTCGCGGTCAGTAAGTAAAGAAATTATACCTTGAACAGTTGACTGATTCGCTAGAAGTTCCCCGCCTGTTTCTTCATGGCATGTTAAGGGAAATACGTACGTATTTATGTTTTTAGTCTAGAATAGCTCGAATTTATGGTTCAAAAGAATGATTCAACATACCGCCCACTAAACCAAAGACATTGTGAAAAGCAATGTTTTTTAATTGGATCATCTCTCTGTCCGTTAGCCTCTGTACGTTGCGTTGCAGATTTGTTGAATGCAGCTCAATTAATATTAACCATAAAATATTTGAGCGGTTTTATGCCATGTTTCGTTGCATTTTCCATAAGCCAGTGTGGCGTATGAAAAACACAATTGCAACATGGGAAAATATTACTCATACGCTTGAGACTACATGATCCCCGCCAGAACATTTAGTTAACACTTTCCGTGGATTTGTAAAATATATTTGACAATTCATGTGATTTTTTTTAGCTCGCCATTAAAATGTCTTTACCACTCAGTAGATGCTTATAAAGCGATACAAACTATCACATAACGAACCTAGGCTCAAATTTTGTTTGGCCAGCAGGGTATTATTGAATTGACTTTTTGATGGTCGTGTTAAGGCCAACAACAGGTTGTAGAGCCAAACTAAGTAAGTAAGTAAGAAGGCGGTACTTTGGACACTGTAGCATGATTGGAATTTAACTAAGCGAAGACATTTCGAATACGAAATCCTTAAGGTTGAACAGTTTCCCAGTATGGCAATATTTTCATTCAAACATAATGCTTTCTTTAAACTGAATTGTTTTAAACTTACTCTTGCCTTAATGCAATATTCATTAGTCAAATCGGATTCGACTGCATTTCGTTCAAGGTTAGCTGACTCTTTTTGTTTTTTTTTATAAATTAAATTTATTGATTGAAACCCACAGTGAGCCAAACAAAAATTGAAAAACTAAACACAATCATAACGGTAGAATTTGATTGTGATTGCAAACGTTTTTAGTCCAACTTAACAAGGTTTGCTCAATTGCGGTCTAATGTAATGAACCGTTAGGACGATGATTGGTTTATGGACTAAAACCAGACAACGAATGCAAATACGAATACACGGTGGACAGGCAGCTGGTCATTTGGTCGACAGTGGCCAATATGCGGGACACATTAATTCAATTTCGAGTTTCCAGTGTGGCTCCAAATAAATAACAGTCGATTTGATCTACTAAACAAAAAGAAAAATCATTTGTGGATCCAGTTTGTGTTGGTAAATGAATAAAAACAGTAACGCAAAAGAAAAGAGGAGACAAATTACAGAAATAAATCAGCGCCAGCCAAGCTCGGCCGAACCATTGCCAAATTGTCATTTGTAAAGCGGCGGTCAGGTGGTGGTAGAACAGGTGCCAGCTAACTGCAGCATCATCATCATTGACGGCATTGTTGTAGTTGCTAATCTGTTTATTGTTAATATTATCATTAATTGTATTGCTATTATTTAATATTATTGTTACATTCATTCATCCAATACAAATGAGAGTATTTCATATTCATGATGCGGATTAAACCTACAGGACTACCTACGTGGCTATACAATTGTTACATACAAATATTTCTCTTTTATTTTATTTGGTTTTCATTGTGTGTGTGTGTGTGTGTTTTTTTCTTCTTTGGTTTTTATATTCAATTATTTATCACAACATTAATATTTTGCTTAATGGCATTTAATAATAACAATGAACAGTATTTTCTTTTAATTCATATCATTTCGTCTGTTTATTTGTGGGTCGGTCGGTCGGGCGGTCCGTCTGTCTGTCTGTCACAGTGTGTTGTTTGTATTTTGATTAAAGTTCGACATTTACACAGAGCAACAATAAACCGAATACTTTTTGCGGCTTCACGCCCATACCGATTTCCTAAGAAAATATCTGGACCAGTAAACCACAACTATTTCGGAATACAATCCGATGGACAATAGAAGGAAAGTGGTAGTGGGAGGCTGCCACATTTGCCAAGATTCCAGTTGCAGGCCTTTCGATGACTCATGTAGCCTGACAGAGACTTGCAGAGTAAGCAAGTAATTCAAATTATTATTAATTGCATATTATTACTTTGTTGGGTTTTTTCACTTAGGGAAGTTCAAAAATAACCAGCGTGGATATCTCAAATTAAAATGGACCATATTCAGTGTATTCAACTACACACGCTGCACTACACAAAATATCTCTTTCTTGTGTTTTGTTGGTACACATTGGCGACAGTTGATCTCACTGTAGATTTTGATGGTTGAGTTCGTGTAGAGAGTAAGACTTGAAGAAATCAGAATGAGCTTTAAATTGCGGGTTGAAAGTACAACTTTGCACAATGGTTCACAAGTTGGACAAGGATTTGTTCAGTGTACTCGAAAAGTGTTTATGTTTTTGAGTCACACCAAGCATTTCAACAACACTGGATTTTATTTAATCGATTTACTTTTAAGAACACTCGACCTTCATGTTTCAAATAATCGGTTTTTACTCACATATTTCCCTTAACATTCCATGGAGGAACAGACAGGGAACTTCTCTCGAACCAGTGAGCTGAGTACGATTTGATTTGTGTACTCACCGTCCGGGATCTAGTTTTTAAAGCCGACTCCGAACGGCTAATGCTTTTTCTAGAGATGTTTAAATGTCTTAGAGATTTACAGAATGACTAGAACTCACTAGAATGGGAAGATTTAATATTTCCACGACCTATTCCATCTATGGAAGTTACAGCTCTCCCACAGTGTTGAAACCTATTAACATGTGGTGAAAACGGAGTCGTGCTGTAATTTCATTGAAATATGTCTTGTGGTCACAAGGTGCTCTAATCGCCTGAGAGAGACTTCTTTCGAGAAATTAAAATGTTAAATTTTTAACAAATTAAAAATAGTCTAAAAAACAGTCTATAAGTATTCATCGGGTAACGAGTAGTGTGACGGTCTTGTCATATTTGTTGCTCTGTGTTATTAATTTATGAAACGTTTCGTCTCGGGATTTGCATTTCACTTCAACAGGTTTTAATTAATCGATTTTATTCGTCAGCTTGTTCTTCTTCTCTGTCTTTTTGTGTCAATCTCCATATAAGTAAGCATTTATGGGTCTGCATGCATGAACGTGTCTGTCTGTCTGTCTGCCTGCCTGCCTGTGTTTAATTGGCTTAAATGCAGATATTGTGGTTTGATTGGCAAGAGTTTCGAGGATATGGCTTTTGCAACTACCACCGCAACATTCACTCCGGATGCTTTCAATTAACTTATTGGCTGAAGTCTTTAAAGACTAGACGAAAGTTCTTGCAGCAAAATGGCACGTCTCTGACGCACTCCCTATTTATAGGGATGGCCAGGAATGATATGTTTTTGTAGGATCCGAGATAAGCATAAACGACCCGCTGTAGAAATTCCTCATACCATTCAGCAGGTTTGCATACGAGCAGCACGATTACCACGAATGTTTGATGCAATTTTGTTCGTGGCACTGTCGATGCTTAACTATGATCACATGTAATGTAATCGCGTTTATTTGAAACAATCTGCTGAACTGGAATTATCATACCTATTAATGCCAGTTTAGCAGATTGTTTTGTATGCGTTTGCTGAACTTGTCCGTCATTTATCATTTGAAGTCGAAATGAAGGGAATTGCGTGAAGGATGTCACAAATTCGGCCCAACCGAAACTCTGTGCTCCTGTTAGTTTAGTTAGTACAAAAAAGAAGTATAAAATTATAATTATATATATTGTGGTTGTATTGTTTTGTAAAAAGTGTTTTTTTGTTTTTTTTTTTCCTTCTGTTTGTTTGTTTGTATTGTTATTTACACAATTCATGTACAATAGTTAGAATAATAAAAAGGAGGAGACAAAGAGTAAGGTGTGTGGTCAAAGGGTGTGTGTGGGGGGAAGGGCGAGTGTATATCAATTGTAAATATGTATAAAAAGTGTTTCGAGTATAAAATTGTCGGTTTGTTAATTGTTTATTTATTCATTCATTCATTTGTTTGTTTTTTCTTTACCATAAATGTTGTGGCAATAGTCTCAAGTATTTCATGGGTAGATAACTGTCTGTATGTGTGTCTGAACGTACATCTGTATGGGTGTGTCATTGTGTTAGATCCTCTGTTCAATTCTAATTCGTATATTTGTCGCTGTCTGGTCTCAAAATAGCACGGGCAAATAAACCCTTTCCCATAAGAAAGATAGAGGATTCCGAACGTTCCCCACCCCTATACCCACCATATCACCATTGTGAAATTCTGTTTACAAAAGTCTGTCATACTTTTTGGAATTTAAATCGGTGACACAAGTACAGCTGTTTTGAAGATTGTGTTCGCTTTAGAATTATGCACATTATTCGATTTTATGTTTATTTATATCCCTGACTTGGCTCGTCATAGAAACTGTGAGCCACGCTTGAAACCCGTATTCAATTCTCTGTTTCATTTCATCTTCAAGAAGCAGCTATTTTAAAAGCTGTCTTAAAGTAGGGCCCATAACACCATTAACATACACTATTAGTTATTAAACGAGTTGCCAACGACCTTGGTGTAAAACATCATCTCATAGGGTTAAATTTGGCTACAGTCTGTGAGAAGTTTGCTGTTCTTTCTTTTGAGGAAGTCCACTACTTGTTTTCAATACAAAGATTTTGATCTTTCCTACTGCTGTCACATGTATGGAAGTTATGAAAGTAATTTTAAGATATTTAACATTAATATTTTTTAACATCGTATAAACATTTGGATATTCTTGGCGAACAGCAGTTCTCTTAGTAATCACAGAAATTAGTAATTAGACTGTATTTTTGAAAGGGTAAAGTAATATTCAGTTTCATGTGATTACCAATTGATTATTATCACAATAATCTAAAAATAATCGAGTAAATAAAAAAATAATTCAACTACTTTCAAAGATTACTTTTTTTTCGTTTATATTTAAAATTGGACTATTTTTTGATTATTTACTTATAATTACAATAATCTAAAAATAATCGTGATAATCAAAAGTAATCCAACAACTATTAAAGATAACTTTTTTTTCGATTATTTTTAAAGTCTATCCGTAATTTTTTAAAGCAGTCAGATTATTATTTTTTTTTTTTAATTTTTGTATTTTCTTGTAATCTGAAATAATCGCACAAATGTTAAGACTAATTGTAATCGCAATCAATGATTAATCAGAAAATGGTTCAATAAATAAATATATTACCAAAAATCTAATGTATTAAATTCTAATAGTAAATGGAATTTAACAGCTATATGCGATAGACTTTATTTAACAGAGTTGCATGTTACCCTATCCATATGAACCGCAGTATATTCGCAATGATCATTTCCAATCCACTTTCAGTACAATCAATTGTGTTTATTTCAGCAATGCATTACTATGTAACTGCCTCTCTCTCTCTCGCTGTGTCTCTCTTGACAAACACACCGGGAAGTAAGTTAAGAAGAGTGTTAATACCGTTCACTCACTCATGCCATTCATACTTGACTTCCCTCAAGTCCTTTCATTTGATTGTTTGCCTGTACACACACGCACGCACGCACACTAGTGACCCCGCAGACATACCCCATCATAATAATTGCGGTATGTCTGAACGACTCGGTATGTTTGTACAAAATAAAGAAGACAAAGAGAAAGAGAGAGAAATTAGGGGGAGGGGGAGAGCGAAAGTTTATGCCTGTGTGTGTTTGAGTGTTAGTTTGTTTAGAGACAATGAAATTAGCATAATTATACATAATATAAACCAGACAAATTCATGAGACTCACTAAGCGACACAAGGCACAAAAGCAACAACAAGACGCTCGACATCGGCAGCACACAGGAGAACTTGTTGCCCGCACCGGAGCGGCGTGATGGGCGACAAAGCGATAGGACATGGTGTGTGGGAATGCTGATGGCTCATTTACAAATTGAATAATAAATTGTGTGCTTTAGCATGGTCAATAAAATGGAATTTGTTATCATTAAGTGTTCTCCTCGCCATTCATTTATTATTCAGGACACCTTTGGAATCGCTTGTAAAGCATGGGGCACAAGAGTAGGCGATTATTGTCATGGCGACACACACATACACACACAGAGAGGATGTTGTCGATAATACGGCCAAATGTTGACAATAGAGAGTGGAGGAATTTACATTGGTATCGTTAATTAGTCATTTAAATGCATAACTAAACTCTTGTGCTTGGCCGCATTTTGTCACATTGACAAATTCGACAATAATTTCGAGGATTACCCACAAAGCACTTGATGAAATATTGACCAGCGAATATTATTCGTGTCACTCACACCCCATCACAGACACACACACATACACATACACGCAGGCACCCAAGCACATCGTTATTTGTGAAATGGAAATGTCGGCTATGATTTGAATAATTGCCAATGCAATCAAGGACACTGATTGGTAAGCGGACAGTGAACTGTGCTCAAAAGTTGCACTTGATTGTTGGAATTATAAAAAAAATGAATATACTTTTGGATTTTATACGCCAAATTCAATGAGCATAAAGAAAATGCAATTACAATCAGTTTCGGCGAGAGCATGCGTGAGATGTGAACAAAAATAAATCACTTTAGCTCAAATTGATGGAAAATCTGCACTATAAAATCTCATCGTCGTAACAGGAAAGGGGGGGAGTGAAACGCTAGAGAGGATTAGGTTTTGAATTTGATCAGGATTTTCGGATTGACTTTGGTGAACTGCAGAATTGGTTCGCAGTCAGATGGGCTTTCCATGGCAGACCACAGCTTGTGAAAGTCACATGTGTGAAACGCCTATTTATGTATGACTTTCGAATGAATTCGATCTTACTGTTGAGCCAGAATTATCGATATTTTGTTTAAGCCACCGATATTATATGCTGTCTACTCCAATGATTACCTGTGACTAACACAAACACCTCGTTAAATACACTAAACGTCAAGTCTTAACACGTCTCTGTCTATGGGGTAATCGAATAGCCCAAGTCTGTTTGTCTGGTTTATATTCGACACAATTAACGCTTAATGCATTTGCATTGACGGACTTGAAGTTGATATCGATTGGAGATGATTGAACTTTTGTTTTCTTTTGAAAATGAGATCATTGCCAATACAAACAATTGGTAATGGGGAGGACATCGAATTATAAATTATTTACGTCTTTCTTTCCTTGAGTATATCGCATTTTGATTACAAAGTGTTGTTTGTGTGTCTACAAACACATACACATACTTCGTTTATAAGTTATAACAATATTTGTCTGCTGTCCAATAAGTGAGTGAGTATAAGTGTGGTTCTGTTTTGTCTCCTGTTTTGAAAACATTAAACCCGAGAGGATTACACAGTCATACAATAACAGCAACACAAAAAAAAACGACAACTAAAAGTCAAAATGTTTAAAAAGAGAATTGTGATTGTAAGTGGGCAACATTTTACTTTGCTGATGCCCACGATGATGATGATGAGAATGGGGATTCTTGTGTGTTGCTGACGGTAATAATTGTTCACAAGCTCAAAAAAATTGTTCATGACATTGTATGTACTGAGAGGGTTGTGTGTGGTATTTCTGAAGATATATTCGCAGCGTAAGTAGAAAGTGGTACGAGTTCATCATCGCCTTTCTGCTTCAGTTCTTCTACGAACGTGTGATATGTTTAAGTTTTATCCTTGCACTACACTTGTCGCTTGGAAAAGGATTACAGCTAAATATTTAGATTTGTAAAGCTTAATTGATGACCACTGTACACTGGCGAGATGGATTTCAATTGGGGAAAACCACATCAAACGCTCAAATGCTATTTTGAAAACCGCCTATAAAGCTGATAAGACGTTATATGATCCAACACAAATTTTTAGCTGGAAATGAGTGGCTTTAGTTTTGGAGATCATGAAACATTTGTGAGATCCCCAAGTACATTTTGAAGACATGAGCTGATCTAAAAAGTCTAGAAATAGCTTTGAAATTACCATCTAACCTGTATCCATAATGTGCTCACAAATCTATAACAGAAATCCGAAAAGGTCATCTAAATAGACTTGAAATAGCTTTAAAATTACCATCTAACCTTTATCTTGTTGGGTTTCTATTCCAAGTGTCCTAATAGAATGTCCTGAAAATTCTAGAACCACCAGACGAAAAATTATTGCGAATTTTGTGAAATTTGAGAAGAAAATATGTGAAGGAATGTGTGAAACCGTGTATTTTTTTGAGAATCTCCATTAATTTTGACGAAATCTAAGTTTTATTATTCTTATAGATCATGTATGTCCAGCAATTACACAAAACTAACAATTGGTTTACATGTCATCTAAGGAAACTTTGAAAATACTCTTTGTGGTGAATATTTTATAAATGAACTGTATATCATGTGGCCGATAAAGGACGACTACATCACGAGAACACCATGAGTTCAAACTCTTGGACCAAGGTCAAAATGTCACTTTTTACCGACTGCCAACGAAAATTCCTTGGCAGTGAAATTTTGGCACATGCTGGCAGTAACGAATGTTAGAGTTCCCCAAAACGTTTTTTGTGTCAATTTATGGGATAATTTTATTGTGTTTTTTGTTAAAAAAAAAACGTTAATTTTTGTGCAATTCGTTCGGAGAACATAGTGAATTATCTTACAATACATGTATAATTGGCCTTATAGGCTTTCTTTGTATTGATATTGAAATAAAAATAAAAAAATAAAAAATAAATAAAAAAACAAAATTTTGACGTATTTATATAAAAATTAGTTTGTCCCTACTTTTCCACAAAGGCTTTGATATTTTGTGGTATGGGCAACATTGTGTTTTTGTTTACATCGGCGGACGGCAAATGTTGCCAGAAGTTACTCATGCAACGACATTTTTCAAATGAACATCCACGTGCACATGTAGGCCCTCGAATTTTTGTCAGCTGATTTTCGATATTTTTCTTTTGTTTCGAAGACAATCTGTTTTTCATTTCTCAATTGTTTTTCATTTCTTTGTAAAGTTGTTTATGACGAAAACGAAAATTTAAACCCTTATTATTTAAACAAAATGTAGGAATTCAATGAAATAATCCCAGAATATAAATTTTTTCCTTCTTAAAATTTAAGATTTAGGTAAATTGAATTTTATATAGAATTTTTGTGTTTTCTTAAACAAAATGTACATATCTATAGTTTTTTGTTGTTAATTCGTTATTTTTGGCATTGAGGCTTATTGTTAGCCCGATTCTGAAAAATAATTCCCCGGGATTTTTTTTACCATTTCCCATTTACCCTGTTCTAAACGAACTTCGAAAATGGGAATCTTTTTCCAGGGAACTAGACCCAAAATTGGGATTTTTACTAAATTTTCTGTATGTAGTTTCCACAATTCTGTATAGACGCTAAGCCGATAAGGGAACCTTGCTATGAAGACATAGGCAAAATAGAATTGGGCTATACTGTGGAAAATTTTGCTTTGCGATAAATTGTGCGATAAATTGTGTTACCCCTATACTTTCTCCCCCAGTCTCCCCGAAATTGACAATTTGTTTTGACAAATTCCACATTGAATCAAAGACCATACAGAGGGCAGACGTTGTTTGCTGAACATTTCCAAGAAGGTATTTAAATGGTATATGTTTTATAAAATTAAGCATTTATTTAAAAAAAAAACCTTTCAAATTTGTTTCAAATATTGCCATTTTATTTACTGACATCTAGAGAGTTTAGCCGAACTAATGCATCTTGCGATGTCTGCCCTCTGTTGGTCTTTGGTTCAATGTGGAATTTGTCCAGGGCTATATTGAACTAGAGTGGCGACATTACACATACTTGCTGAGCACCAACTTCCCCATTGATTTGGTCGCTTAATTGGTTTTCATGCAATATTTTGGCTCCTCTATATAAAGCTTGTATTAGGCCGATGATTTGTTAAGACTTATGAGACTGCAAACTGACTGTATTTCTTAAATATATCGTTTCGATATATATCGTTTCGATTTTGATCTTCTTCCTGGTTTCGTGGTAAATGTCCAAATTGGGTAAATTTATAGACTTTGCAAAGTGTTTGCCGCTAATGAAAAATGTTCAACTTCCAGGACATGCTAATGATCAGCAGGTTAATAACATTGAAAGATTTTAAGTGATTTAATTTGCCTTTATCTATGTGTCCATAAATGTATTCTCTGATAGAAACTGTCAGGACAGACATATATACAAATGTTTTCCTATCACGTAGTGAGTATCGGTCTGCAAATATTGTTTTTTTTTTGGTCAAAATCAGAACAAATGTATTTGCCGAATTGCTTCTTCGTTGGTATCGAAAATAGTTAATTAAAATTATACAAAATTGAATCACATCAATTTCTTTGAATTTTCAAATTATAACGACTATGGTGAAATATTATTGTGGTCAAATGTCCAAGCTTATTGGACAGACGACAAATTATCTTTGTCATGAACCGTGTGTCATTCCAGACATAAGGAGTTGTGCATGGAAACACAAGAATGTTATGAACTGGAATGAGCTCTGATTATCGCTGGCATTGATTCATGAATCATTGTTTAAAATTAGCTTATGACTCGGAACTCCCAAAAGTTAAAGAAAATAATGTAGATTTTGGCCCAAGAGAAATAATGAACAGTGCGACACACATGAAAGTGCGACAGAAAAAAATCGGAATTCAAATTTAATGGAAATTCTTAAGATTTTTTCTGATACTCCGATCAGAACTCTTGGTTATGTTCCAAAAAGTAATACTGAAAAAGAAGCCGGTTTCCATAAAACGAATTTGTTCGTTCCTCACAAATTTTCAATATTGGAAGCGATATAAAATTGGTTTCATACAGTATTAAATTCTGGTTTTCAGATATATACTTAATATCAACATTTGAAGCACAAGGCCACAAAAATGAGCTCTCATTTATTGCCCCTTCAATTTTGACATTGTGTAACGAATGAACCAATTTTTTTTTATTTTTATTTATTTATTTATTATTAATTACAATACAAAGTAAATTTATATTCTAATTTTGGGTCCAAGGGTAAACCGGGTGACAAAGACCATATGTTTAGATTTTTGCAGCGACAGACCAAAGCCTCTGGTGGGAATCGAACCCACAACCCCCACGCTGATAGGCAAGCACGCTACCAACTCGCCTACCGGAGCGCCTGAACCAATTCGATTTATGGAAACCGGCCGATAGTTTTCATTTTCTAAAATTTTTGTTTTTTACGAGAGTTACTTTAAAATGGTTAACTCTCTAATGATAGCTGTAAGATACACCAATAAAATAACAAGCAAAACGGTTAAACCGTTCAAAATTTACTGTCTCTTGAATAGCAAAAGTGATACCATGAGGCGAATATTACTTAAAGATTCAGGTAGTAAGTCTGACAAGTTTCGATGGGTGTCATTAGCAACGTCGATCGTGAATTGAGGAGTAGGCTGGACAAAATTAACACTTTCTCTGGCGTAGCTCATTTCCATTTGAATGGGACCCCAAACAGACAAAATTTTGGTATTTGGGCATAAAAAATTCCTAAATTCTCGTGTTACCTTGGTTTAGGGTTTTCTTTGAAAATGCGTTCGGAAATGCTTTAACCGTCAACGGATTACGATACCGTGACATGATATTTGTTTTTTTTTTTATTTATTTATTAATTACAATACGAAATAAATTTATATTCTAATTATCTTCTATGGCTAGATTTTTCCAGCGACAGATCAAAGCCTCGGATGGGCATCCAAAACCACAACCTCCACACTGATTGGCCAACATGCCACCAACTCGCCCACCGGAGCGCTTAACTTTTTTCTTTTACGTCTACTGTAGATGATATGGATATTGAAGATATGTAATTTCAACAAGACGGAGTGGCATTCCTACGTGCCAGTGGTCACAAACCCTAACGGAGTTGGCATCAAATTGCGTTTTTAGTACAACTGTGATAAGTAAACGAAACCTTAGAACCGGCGAGGGCAGGCAATTTTGAACTGCTCCGTAAAAAGAATTGAAAATCAGACTTGTGATTGCTGCATTTTCTAAATAAAAAGATGATCATTTCCATTCAAATAAGTGTTTAACTAGAAGTTGAAAAACTAACTTGTTTGAAAGTGAGTCATTGATGCAGTGACAGAGGGCAACAAATCGGCTTTACGCCGCATAAAGTCAACCAATTCGGAGGGTAACGTAAAGTAGTGTTTTCGTAGCCGTAGAACAACAAGGACTTATCGAAAAGAAACGTATTTCTTGATTTCGATGAAAATAGTCACTAACACCGTGTTACACACATTCTGTCCTATGAACCAAATTGACTTTTTCGGAAAGCGGATAAAAAATAAAAATAAACGTGTATCGGCGATTTACATGTACACGTCAGAATTTATTTTTTTTAAGTTTGAAGTATGAAGCTCGTAGTGGCCTGTGTGAAAGCCTTTGGACCGATTTTTAACCCTTTTTCAGTGATCCAATCGAGCTGATTTTTGGCAGGCAGACTCGTGGAAATGTCTGTATCACGTCAGATTTCCCTAATTTTTTTTTTTTTTTTTTTTTTTTTAAATTGTTATCGTTTTTTTAAGGTTTCAGTTCAAAAAACATTTTTTTTTTCGTAACGCTTAAGTAGTTTACAAATTTGAAGTCTCTTCAAGTTATGCTAAGAAAAGTGAAAAAAATATTTTTTTTTTCAAAAATAATAAAAATTGGGGAAAATCTGAGAATTGATAAAATTTTTTTTTAAAATCGATTGGATCACTGAAAAAGGGTTAAAAATCGGTCCAAAGAGCTTTATACTTCAAATTTTAAAAAAAAAAAATTCTGACGTGTACATGAAAATCGCCGATACACGTGTATTTTTATTTTTTCCCCTCTTTCCGAATATGTGCATTTGGTTCATAGGACAGAAAAAAATCTATTTTTTGTAACACGTTGTTATTTTCCGTTGGTTGGGTTGTCTTAAATGTGGTTCACTCATACAGCCCGATTCTAAATAACAATTCCCCGGGAATTGTTTCCCTTTTCCCTGTTCCCCTATTCTAAATAAAATCTCCCCGGGAAAACACTTTTCCCTATTCCAAACAAACTTCGAAAATGGAAATTTTTTCCCGGGAAAAAAAGTAGTTATTCTGAATGTCAATAAAAGGGAGAATGTGATGTGATTTTTTGGGAATTATTCCGCCAATAAATTGCGAGGGAGTTAGACCTTTTTAAATTGTTTTTTTTTGGATTATTAACTTCCTTTTAGTAAAATGTATGAATATACAGAAAAAAGTTTGAATACAGCGTGCTCAACGTTTCCATTGGTCTTATACGTTACAACCTCTATTATTTCCAGGTCTGCCAATTCTTCTCTATTATTGTGTACGTACTTTAATGAGTGGCATGAAGTAGTATTGAAATGAGATGGCAAAAAACATTATTTTCTGTCGCCTTTACATTCGTCATATTCCTCTTAAGCGGTGTTCGTATCAGATATGTTTGTGTCCTTGCATTAAAAATGTGTTTCTCATAAACGATTTTTCAATATAGAGGATTTTCGTTTAAGCGAAGTACCGTGCATGGAGAATCATCCTGAAGAATTGTTGCTAATATTTCATTTCAATTAAACGATTTTTTCAATTAAAATGAGTGAGCTTATCCGAATTCGACTGTAAATACAACGATGTATACGTTTTTTTCTTGTCTCAAAAAACCAATTCCTCAGAAGGTGGCCCCTAAACTGACGGTCTCACTAAGTCCATTCCCCTTCGGATGTTTGATGATAGGTACTGTCTGCATGCAAAAGTAGGGGAGGAATCTCCTACACACCACAACGAAACCTCACGTTTCGAGAGCTCTCGTCGTAAGTAGACCAATTCAACTACTTTGTTTTAGATTTACCAAATGCATGTGGGTATTTTTCAGATTCTCTTGGTCAACAAATTGTTTGGGTTAGGCTAGAAAATGTGTTTTGAAATGAATTCGGTCTTCATTTAATTAATGCATTTCAATAATTAATAGCTTTACGTTGTTGTTGTTGTTATTGTTTTTTGTGTTGGTTACAGAATCATTATTTCGAACAAATGTGGAAAGCCGCAGCACATGAAAATAAAATAAAATAAAACAAAACTAACAATTGAATGAATGCGAGAGTCGAGTGAATGAATAAAACCATAATGAAATTATAACAAACAATTTCCAGTACAAATATTTTCAATGTCTGTATATTTTGATGCGTTTTTTGTTTCTGTGGGTGTCGCCTCGATTCTTCTTTGTCTGTATTAAAAATAAAAACATTCACAATCACATTTGTATAGATACACCTATACATACAGATGTATAAATCAAATACATACACATACTATAATATATAATTTAATAAACATTTTACATAAATTTATAGTTTGTAATTTTCACAAAATGAATTGAAAATGCGCTTTAAAAGCATTAAATGGCAACTGAGACTGTTAACAACACCACCGATAGCCCTCGCACAATGCACTACAAATTAGCTGCATATGAGTCTGTGTGTGTGTGTTGGTGTGTGTGTGTGCCTGTCTCAATGTTTAGGAACTCTGCTTATGTTAAATGCTCATCAGTGTTATGGCTTCACAAATACATCTATGAATATAAGTTGGCTAACGTATACGCTGAGGGCTATCTGTAATGGATCTAATGTCTAAAATGAAAAAGGACAACAATTTGAATCAAATTATAAACTATAAAGTTCACAATATCTGTACGAACGAACGAGCAAACAACAAAAAATTGTTTAATAATAAAAATTTCTACTAAAATCATTTGTAATAATAAACTAAAATATTTCTAACATGAAACAAAATACAATGCACACATACAATACATACATACATTTGCAGTTCTTTTATACTTATCTATGATATATTGCACAGTGGTTTGTGGGATCCTGAAAGTAGGTGAAAGTTTAGAGCCTTACGCACACATTCGTGAAAACTGACAATGGCTTTGGGGATAATCTCTTTTTTTTTTTTTTGGAATTTACAATTTTTAATAATTTTAATAATAAAAGGTTATTTTTTTTCATTTATGAAGTGTTTGGTTTTCAAAGTTGCGCACAGAAGACTCTGTTGGAATTTTGACTTAAATTTGTAATAAATGGCGAAATGCCACTTCTTAAGGGTGGCGAATTGTTCTTTAGCTTTAAATGGTTTTGTTAGAAGGGATTTTTGTATTGGGACCTGAATTCGGATATGGTGTTGCAAACTTGGAGACCTCATTCTCCATCTTACTCGCACTGTAAGATGGACAATGTCTGTTTACACGATAATTCCCGATAATTTAAACAAAAGTAAATAATTTGGTATTTTTCTATTTCTGTTGTTGTTCCCAAAGATTGTCGAAATAAAATTTCCACTGAAATGTTCACTTGATATTGACAGAACTTTAAATTGTTGCGGACTGTGTGTCGCGAGGACTCGTCGTACTTTCCACCTCGACCAAAGTCTCTGATCTGCTGCTGAGAAATCTCGCCATCTGGACAATTGCACCCAGTCCTGAAGAGAAAAATATTCCACCTACATAAAATTGGGGTGGAATATTTTTTCTTCATTCAAAATAAGTGAAAATGCAAAATTGAATTTAATTGAAAAAAAAATCCAATTTTATATGGACCTGATTGGAGGCTGGTTAATCGATATCGATTACTGTCTATAATCGATGTTAAGAAACAAACTCTTCAAACTTTATGAATTTCTCAGATTAATGGAAATATAACATCGTCCGTTGACTTATAAAGGGTGATTTTTTGCAATTTGTTTTGTTTTTCTGAGTTAAGTTTTTGTCGAATATGTTCAGTTTGGTGGCAATTGTCCAACAACAAAAACTCAGATACAACCGCGGGTATTTTGATTGTCAAATTCTGACCTATAATTGACAGACACAATTTTTTGAGAACTTTAACATAATTTTTGATAGTTTTCAGAGCCTCCAAAATGCTTTGTTTGCCATTTTGTATTTCATTTCTTTGATTTAAATATTTAATAAGAAAATGTATTCTACATTTGAAAAAAAAAGTAAATGGACAATTGAAATGTAAACAATGTGTTAGATAATCAAAATTCTGTCGAAATAAAAAAAATGGTAATCAGCTGTCTGCATGGCTCTACCTCTATTAGGTTGCCTTGCCATTCTATCAGAGGAACTCATTTTATTCAAACGTTGGGTAAGCAAAATAATATTTTACATTTTCTAAAATTCGAAAAAAAAAAATAGGTTTTTGTTCTAAAACGTACGTTCGGGGGTTTTTGCATCTGGAGCTCTGAATTTACTTTTTTAATCAAAGTGCGTGAAAAAAATATTTGTTTTTTTTCCGAAAATTGTCTTAGCTTATTTTTAGCTCAATACAAAATTGACGCGGAAATTCAGCCCAATTTAGCAGTGAGTGACAGCTATGACGTTGACAAAGCCATCGACATGGATAAGCTATCATGGGCTGTCGGAAACTTCTCTCCCTTACAAATCTCTAGGACATTCCAATGATGCTGCAAAGTGCGTAGACGAATATCGTACCCTGGCTGGTTCATATTTTTCCAATGTGTCTCATCCTTATGTACATCCCCTCAAGATGGAGAAATGTCATAGGTTGTAAGCTCTCTGCCGCTATGGCTCTACATTATTATCATTTTTCTACACACTCTTGACAACAAGGGCATACAAGTAGTGGCATAAGCTGACAATCTGATCCTATAGATATTGAGTCACAATCTCAACATTTTTTGAGGACTGTTTGCTTGCCTTAATTTCTGCTCTTCTGCATATCATTTTCTGCTACCAGTGAAAGACAGATGGACGAATAAAATAATTGTTATTTTAGAAAAACTGGAAGACAACATTCTCTGTATTCTATGGCAATTACACAAAATCTATTCGATTTTCTCATGTAAAATCATGTCAAGATCACGATGTTGTATGTGCGACAAACTTGAGCAACTGCTGGCAAAAAAATTACAAAAAATATCCTAAATTAGTCCAGAGATGGAGCCAGAGATGTGGCCGTCGTTCTATGTTTATTTTGTCGAAACAATATTTCACATTCCCACGAAATGATCACCAATGACCACTGTCGAATTAAAATCACACAAAGTCGTACGATCTTTGCGTTGTCGGATAGTACACTTACATAATAATTATTGTTGATATCTTAAATGCGTATGAATGTATACGAATATATTATATGCATATAGAATAAACTACACTTACACTATATACACATATGGTACATAACGACTACATACATACTTATGAACTTATTTGAAATCTCTTATATCTTATGCTAAGTAAATATTTACAACGAGTGGTAGGCTAAGAAGAACGAACAGAAATATAAAAGAAACCAACAAAAAAAAAAAGAAAGAATACAAATAAAACCGGCAGTAATAATGACTTTGCTAGGGGGTGAGATGGGTGGGTGGGTTGATCGCTGACAACCTGTGAGTGGTGGCGGTGCTAAATGGCTTAACTCGAAAAGTGTGGGTAAACGAAATAATGACATTTGTAGTGCTAGGCCGAGGAATTCGTCGTAGGAAATTGTGCTTTTTCAAATGCCACCATGAGGGTAATTCAATTCCCATTATTTTCCCCAGTTGCGGGGGAATTTCTCATTTTAAATATTCTATTGCACCTCATACAAAATGAAAACTTTAGCCTCATTTCACTCGAGGATACGTTGCTTGAGTTCTTGCAAATGTCAATCTACAAGTGTAGTTAACTGATTTGCCTTGTGTACGGCTCTCGAGTCGCTGTTGTATGAATGTCTGTATGACTGTGTGCCTATATTTGTATAAGTGCGTAGAGAAATAATAATAATAATAAAAAAAATGTCTAAATGAAAATACATACTTTGCATATACATTTGCCCAGACACTCACACATACAGACAGTGTCATGAAATCGGGAGGAAAACTTTTTTTTTATAACTCAGTATCCGCTATGCGAGCAAGAAACTATCATATCAACTACCAACTAGCAAGGCGAATGATTTTCTTCCACAGATTCTGGAGACCGATTGTCGGACGTATGTGTGGGCAGACATTCTGCTATTTTTAGGAAATGTTTGTCTCGAATCCATTGAAGGCTTTCCCATAATAGATACGATTTTAAAATTGGGTTATGCAAAAGTTATCTGCCAGATGGGTGCCGCGTTTGCTAACAATGGCTATAACCTTAGCAACAAGGGGATGTTCCATTGTGAATTTGGAGATGTTTCGCAGCTAGGAATGCATCATGTGTCTACCACTTCCCAGCTAAGACGAAGGAACATGGAAAACAGTGGGCGTTTAAAGCTGCCGAAGACAATTACGTCCTGCTGAATGTGCAAATTAAAATTAAAATGTTCAAATGCTTTTCTGGATTTTTTCTAGGTCGGGTGATCTATTTTAATACAATTACACAATTTTTGGAAATTTAAAGGAACGCTTCAAGACGTTAAAAGGGGATATACAATTTTGAAAATAGTTTTTGTTTAAAATCGTTATCTAAATTTTGATCACAATTTACGTCATGCTAACTAAAATAAAGAATATTTAAATATGTAACAGTTACTAGGTTAGTTTATGTTTTTCTTCACAGTTGATCTATGTTTTTTAGGGGGGGACACATAATTCTTTAAAGCAACCGTTCTTTTAAAAGTACGCACAAATTTGAGAAAATCAAGGGAAAATCAGTAGCGAACTTTGATCAGAAATACATTTTTTTTGTTTAGATCGAAAAGACCAACAATTGCCATAAATGGTCTCTGAAGACATTCAGATGAATATCCATAAATTCTCGCCACTAGAAATCCAAAATGACCTAACAAGCATTTTCATAAATTTACAGGACAAGCAAACAACTGCGCAAACTCTAAACACTCTTCGTGTTATGTCGTTCTGGAATTCGCCTATAATATGTTAAATTTTGGATATTGAGAAGTACAATTTTGCGGAGACATGCCCCAGAATCAGTCAAAAAAAAACGATTTTGCGTTTGTCAATGTTTGGTTCATTTTGGATTTCAGGTGACGATTTGAATGATGCGGAAACATGAGAGTGAATACAACAATCAAGCACAGCAGAGCCAATAAGACATCAGTACTGTGATTCACACTAAATAATTTTGCTGTTCATGTTTTTCTATGCGTTTCCATTTATTTATGGAAAATCATGGCATGAAGTGCTCCACCAGGCTGAGAGGGAAAATCCACTCGGATCTACCCCATGTAATTGACCGATTCTTTTCGGTTCAAGCTTACAAAGAATAAAGGCCAGAAACTGATGTTGGTCAGAGGAATCCCTTCGGCCCAAACTCTCAGCATTATTTGGCAAACAAAGCACTGTAGAGTTTCCTCGTTGTTATTCGATTCTATATATGGACATGCTCAGTGTTCACTGAACTGAGAGCCCTACTGTAGACAACGCCCTATGAATGCCTTGATGCAGAGGTTCGGTTTCGCACCACTGTGGCACTAACAATTATCAGGTATTTTAGGGGAAACTATTTACAAAAAAAAAAAGATGGGCGGCTGCCTAACGAAATGTATAAAATGTGTAAATGGAAGTGTAAGAAAAACATTTGCACTTGTGCTAACCAAGGACTCCTGCCGGCAAAACCCTTACCATCTGAGCCCGAGAACGAACGACAAGCCAGGTGTTCCAATGAATGGTAAATTTAAATAAATTTCACATAAACAAAAACCTATTTGTTCAACAAAAAAACGAAACGAAACAAAACAAAATTGTAGTGGGCTTAAAGTAAATGTTTCCCAAGAATTAGTTTCAACTTTTCATTTCACGCCCGCTTTCTCTCTCTTTCTCTCGTACCTTTGGCACATTCTTAAAACATAATACTTTACACCTTATTCGTCGTCGTCGTATTTTTTTTTTTGTTGCAGTGTCTTTAGTTTCATCGTTGTTGTTGTGGAAATTGTTTAAGACGATGATGTCAACGAAAAAAGAAACTGCTGTTAACTAAACAAAAAAAATTAAACAAATACAGGACGAGAAAAAAAAATACAGCCAAAGTTAAACGCAAGAACTGGGAAGTTTAAACGAAACCAAATGAAAGAAAAAACAAAAAACTTCCTATTCATGCTACTGAACGATGGATGATGCTCATGCGGACGGACAATGATGACATTCAACTTAAGGCAAACGTCTGAACAATAGACAAAATTCTACTAAAAAAGTGTTTCAGTTTGTATTCTGTACTAACCCGCAAATATTTAACAAAGGAAGTTACTCTTGCATTAGCTCTTGGAAAGATTGAACCTGCGACAGTGGCTAGAAATACATCTGGCAAAGAGTATCGATTATGAGTAAAAACTCGATGGCTAATAAAAAAAAATATCCGAACGTAAAATTTGAAAACAAAAAATGTGTGCCACCGATTTAACTGCTCATCTAATGGAAGCATTGTTGGAGTAACCTCTTCTAGAACTCCTGAATTAAGAACCTCTTTGTAGGAGTTTTTTTTTTGTTTGTTTGTGTTTTTTTGTTGGTCTCTGTTCCTTGGAGTGGAGTGTAATGTGAACAGATGGCATTGCGGCTGCTGCTGGATATAAACAGCAGAGTGACTAAGTCCATTGTGATTTTCTTTTTGTCGCCTTTGCCTTCCGGTTCTGTTTCGTATCATTACATTTTGTTTGGTTTTTTTTTTGGTTTGTTTCTGTGAGTGGATTTTCTTAGTTTTTCTATTTTCGTATTTCTTTAATATGGCATAATGAATCTCTTAAGCGTTTTTGCATCTTCTTGTTCCTTAGAATGTTCGTTTTCTTGTTGTCTTAATATTTACTACGGCACCTATCGTCTTCGTCGTTTATCAATTTCCCTTGTTTTATTTCTGTTGCTGTTGTTGTTGTTGTGGATGGGGCGGTGGAGGTCGTTTTCGGGAAATGTGGGTCTGTTGAGGGAAGAGGGTGGGGCTGGGGAAGGGGGGGGGCGTGGGAGTTTCTATAGTATATCTAGAATATGGTTAGTTATGGTTATGCTTAAAAAACTAATAAAATATTTAATATTTTAACTAACATTATTCAATAATTGCTTAATGTATAATTGGATTTGGATATTTTGTTGTTGTTGTTGCTGCTGCTGCTACTACTGTTGCTGTTGTTGTAGTTGTAGTTGATTTATATATTAGATTTAGAAGCTGTTATTTATGGAACGCTAGCTGCCGACCAATTCGATTTGTCGATACTTTTTCCGCAAATTTGATACGGGATCGCGATATAGAATTGGATCCAAACGCATATTGGAACGTACAAGTGGCATATAACTGAAACGAGAAGAAGTGCCAAAAGGGAAGGCAGGAGTACGGTTAGTTTTTCTTTTATAAATCACCATAAGAGAAAAACATAAATTGAAAGGAAAATCAAAAAAAATAATAATAATAATAACACCGTGTTACAAAAAATAGATTTGTTTCTGTCCTATGAACCAAATGCACATATTCGGAAAGAGAGGAAAAAATAAAAATACACGTGTATCGGCGATTTTCATGTACATGTCAGAATTTTTTTTTTTTAAGTTTGAAGTATAAAGCTCGTAGTGGCCTGTGTGAAAGCCTTTCGACCGATTTTTAACCCTTTTTCAGTGATCCAATCGAGCTGATTTTTGGCAGGCAGACTCGTGGAAATGTCTGTATCACGTCATCAATTATCATTTTTATCAATTCTCAGATTTTCCCCAATTTTTATTATTTTTGAAAACAAAATATTTTTTTCAATTTTCTTAGCATAACTTTTGGAGTCTCTTCAAGTTCAATTTGTAAACTACTTAAGCGTTACGAAAAAAAATGTTTTTTGACTGAAACATTAAAAAAAAACGATAACCATTTAAAAAATTTAGGAAAATCTGGGAATTGATAAAAATCTATTTTCTATCAACAAAATTCATAGAAAGAGTATATGGACAGATGGGCGTGCGTACATAAGCACTAAATCTAAATCTGTGGTTTTCACAAGCAACCGCTTAAGGGCATTGCTCTTTTACGGAAGAAGTTTCCGGACCGTGTTATCTCTCGAAGATGTGATAACAATTGGCCACCGAGATCTGGTGTTTTAACACCTTGCGACTTCTTCCAAGTGGGAGGCACGTGAAAGATAAGGACAACGCCAACAGCCTAGCGTTGATTCAAGACCCCAAGGATAGAATTCGTGAAGCTATCGAAGACATAGGGCAGCCACTTTGCGATTTGGTTATGGAAAATTTAACGAAAAGGATGTGGTCCTGTAAGCGTGGACGTGGTAGCCATTTAGGTGATGTTGTTTTTCATTATTAACGGCATACCTTACTCTTTATTATGAAATAAACATCCGATAATTTATCTCAAAAAATGAAAATTTTCTTTGAATGCACCTCTTGTTGGAAATCCCTGTAAAACATGATCAATTTCACATGGTTTTTTTCTAGTCTTCTTAAATTGTAAGAACTTGTACTTTGTGGTGAAAATGTGTGGTAACTTATTTATTTTTTTTTTTTTTATTTTATTTAATTACAATACAAAGTAAATTTATATTCTAATTTTGGGTCCAAGGATAAACCGAGTGACAAAGACTATTTGGCTTGATTTTTTGCAGCGACAGACCAAAGCCTCTGGTGGGAATCGAACCCACAACCCCCACGCTGATAGGCAAGCACGCTACCAACTCGCCTACCGGGGCGCTTATGTGTGGTAACTTTTGTTACTTTTAAATGCTGACAAAAGCTCTAACAAAATTTTAGTAGGATCAAATAATTTTTTGAATGGAAAAATATTTGCTTTGGGAAAAATTTGTTTTGAAGGCGAATAATTTTGTTTGACATAATCAGCCGATTTGCTGTTTGAACTTCAAAATTAATTTGTGGTCAGTTTCCCAGCAAATCAAATGTCGGATATCAGACAAGTCTGCACAAAGTCTGATCTCTTCCGACAAATCTTACCGATTTGGTTGCGAATTCTGTTCGACTTTTCCGAGGGATATTTTCTTTTGACAAGTCTCAACGAATACTGTATGATTTCTGTAATACATGCACATTAGGGTGGAGTGAAAACATGTTTTTTTTTTAATTTGAAAAAGTTAACCTCGGAAAGAGATGTAGTCTGGGGTCCTAATGAGGGGAAAAATAAAGAAAAAAATTTTAGGGGTCGCGCCACTTTCTCGAAATTTGAAAATTATCGCTATTTTGGCATTGATTTTAGAAAAGTCCTAAAAATTAACGACTTAACTTATTCGAAATTTAAAAGTTTGAGCTTGTTCAGTGCCCAAACAAAAGTATTTGAGGCAAATATGAGGATAATCGACTAATATTTGTAGCTTTGGTGGCGATTTCATTGTTCAGTCAATTTTCTGAAGAAGGGACGATTTGACTTATTTTACTTTTTGAAATTTTTGAACAATGAGAAAATTTTTTTTAAATTTTTTCATGCCATTATTTCATTGTGTACGCTATTGCAAACATTTATTGACATACAACTTTTTAGGATTTTTCTAAAATCAACGCCAAAATAGCGATAATTTCCAAATTTCGAGGGAGAGGCGCGACCCCTAAACATTTTTTAAATTTTGTTTCTTTATTTTTCCCCTCATTAGGACCCCAGACTACATCTCTTTCCGAGGTTAACTTTTTTTTTTGAATTTCACTCCACCCTAATGCACATGCTTGAGGAATATTTTTTTGATTTTTTTCGGAAAAATAAATAATAAATAATTGTATAAACCTTTTCAGAATTCGGGTAGAACTTGCAACGAGAAGTCGATAAAATCGTCCGAATATCATAAGACATCAGAACCGCCCCACATCTGACCGAGTTTTGAAGTAGTGTTAACATTTATTATTAAATTGAAAAAAATACGTATATTCCGAATTGTCTTCACAATTTCCCAACATATTAATTCATATTAAGACATCAGATCCGACATCCGACGGCGCGGTCAGAGTTCTGATTCGACATCGAAAGCATTTGCTGACTTTCATAGCGATTTGTGACCGAACTCCGACAGTTTGGTTCACTGGGTTGTGGCAAAGAAATGTCTGACGATTTCTGCCTAATGTGACAGTGCCTTACTGCTTTCTGTATGGGGTACACGGACACATGTTGCATTAGTGCAGTTTATGTTCTTTATGGTCTGTTGTGTCATTCATACCACGTTAAATTTGGCTACAATTGAATTTAATTTGTTGCTTCAAAAGCGACAGGATGTCTTTGACGAATTTTCATAGAATTGGTTCTTGGCCTGATCCGAGACCGACTCAAAATTGAGTTATAACTCAGAAGACTTAAGACTTGCATTATTCCAAGAACTCAAACTGTTCTGAAGTCAATTAATCCGACAACTGTTCATACTTAGACTAACTGCACTAAAAATTCCCATCCTGACTGCTATTAAAGCAGCATAACTCAATTCTCCATACTTCATGATATTCCAGAATTTCCTTGCAGATTCCTGCGAAATGTAATCAATGCTGCACAGCACACACACACACTGACGTTATCCATTTTAATGACATTTATTGACATTGTTCCCCCAGTCATGGTAACCCCTATCACCATTTCCTATAATCAAGGGCTGTGTGCAAAAAAAAAAAAAAACAACAACTGAGAAATGACATCCCGAACCGAAATTGAATGAAATTTGAATGGAATGTAAAGTCAGTCACATATGCAAGCGTATGCACGAAATAAATATGAAACGTGGTTTCGATTTGCCAACACAATGCGACCAAAATATATGCATTGGAATTAATCAATATCGGAATACAAAACACCACCACCCCCCCTCCCCCCACGTGTGAATGTTTGCCTTGGGGGTAGACGACGGGCAATTACCGAGCAAAGTTTAAAATAGATGATGGAAATAGATGATGGCCTTGGGATGGGGGGATGTGTGAGAGGATGTGAGTGTGATGAACTTACCCAAAGACAGCGGCAAAGGTGTTGAGACAACTCTGGCGCTGTATAAAGTGATCGGGATCATTCCAGGGCGAACGTCCCGTCTCACGATCCTTGTAACCCTTGCGCTGTGTCACTTTGATGGGGGCCTTTCGGGTAACGTGCGATACCAGAAAGTTCATTAGGATGTCTTCGCAATTGGAAGATTGTTGTACAGTCTTCAGGAGTAGCAACGACAACCAGTTGGTGTACAAATAGTTGTAGTAGCGATGATAGAAAGCGGCGCCAGTCAAAACAATGGAATAGTAGTTCGTCCACTTTGATGTGTAACCCCAAGCATTCTGGAAGATTGTAATGTAGTCGTCATCAGTGTCGGATGTCACATATCATACTTGTGTGTGTGTGTAGATCTTACCTTGGAATCATCCCAGAAGTGAGCACGAGCTGGATAGCCGACGATGCGATCGGGAAAGTCACGCCAGACGGTGTAGGCAAAGTCCAGTTCGTCGGTATTGAGTATTGCATCTTCGTCCAGTGATAATACGGCATCTGTTTGTATTTCGTCATAAGGATAAAATCGTTGGGATATACTGGGACGTTCGTCGGTCGCTTCAGCGTCGTTGTCAGTCGGTGTATCGCCATCGGGTGAATGTGCATTATTCTTATTATCGTTATCGCTATTGTGCTGCGATGCTGAACGACCGTTTAAGGCACCATCGTTTTCTACTTTTCTTACATTATCTCCTGCTCCACCTGCTCCTCCTCCTCCTCCGTCGCCAGCTCCTCTTGATTTGAGTGCGGCGGCAGAGGCCGCCGCTGCCGCCACAGATTTTGTTTGATATGAGCTGCCGAGTGATATCACATGGAATGGTATATGGTATGTGGGGGGCCAACGTTTCTTCGATGGAATGGGACGATCAGCCGCCCATAAAACAATAATCTACAATGGAAGGGAAAAAAGAACGAAGACAATCAGCTCATGCCAGTGGGCGACTGTGGCTCACGGTCAACTTACCCTATCTACAAATTGACTTTTGGTTATGGTTTTGACTAGTTTATATAGTGCATTATTAGGACCTAAGGGTGCACCTATTTGAACATATATCACGGCTGTATAATTGTCTCTTGTTCTCGAATTTATATCGTCCAACAGAAAGGGCATAAATCTGTAAATAGCAAACAAACGACAAATAAATCGAAAAGAAACTAAATGTGAAAAGGAAAAATACTCGACAACAAAACCAATTGAACGTTTTGGCATCAGCCTCATGTGCCGTGGTGCAGGTGAAGGAGGGATGGACGAGTGCGCTCGGGGGGCATTTTTTAAAAACTCCCACCAATTACTATCATTCCTGGCGAGCGGCAGTCAGGTGCTACAGCAATGTAGGTCAATTACAATACAATATCACACATATCTTACAGCAAACTAATGTCGACTCTGCACACCATACCACCCCACCTTCGCCACCTTCCCCTCGCATCCAACTCCTCAACACATGTATCACGTATTTTGTGAGTTTTTTTGTTTTTATACAGTACGTGAGAAAAAAAAAACGAAGTACATTAACTTGTAGAGTAGATGTTATCAACTTGGGAGTTCAATGGGGATGTATCTCGCCGAACCCAGTGCGATCTTTATGGACTCCATCTCAAGACATCTCACAGATCTCCATGTGTTAACTCCAGGGCAACGAATACGATGGCTAACGTGAGAGCGGCAGAACTGCCCTCAGGTTAACAGGTTGGAGTTGGACTTGTAACTCGCTTCGCAAACAAAAACACCACGATGAAAGCAAAAAAACGAATGAAAATACAGGGACTGCCCATAACGTGGACGACCACCGCAAACGTTTAAAGGGAACCACGATCTACGAATATGCACTTGGAATGTACGAACACTCCTCCTCTATCCAACTGGCGGATGTCCTCGAACGATAAAGAGCTGAAATCACCGCCATCCAGGAAATACGATGGATGGGACACGGCGAGAAACTGCGATGTTTATTACAGCTGCTATGAAAGCCAGCAGCAGTTCGGATGTAGATTTGCTTTGAACAAAAGAATGCGTTACCTGGTCGTGTGGTAACTCCTGATCACAATCCGCATCAAGACCAACGTGTTTTTTATCAGCCTGATCGATGCTCATGTGCCGACGAAGAAACCAAAGATAAGTTGTACGAGCACCTAGAACAAACTTACGACCGCTGTCGAAGCCATGACATTAAAAGCATTCTAGGGGATTTTAATGCTAATGTAGGCAGGGGGAAAATCTTTGTTCCGACAGTCGATAAGTTCAGGCTTTCAATTTCGCCGCCGCCGGAGGAAATATGGTTAAGGCATCGCAAGACTAGTAAGGCAACATGGCTGTCACCTGATCGCCAGACGAGAAATTAAAATGATCACGTTGTGGTAGACGGAAGGCATGCGTCCACGAAGTTATTCCATCTCCTCCTATTAAATCCATCACCTCCATGGAGAAAACTGCCCAAGAAGAAATTGGTCACCGAAAGCGACAAGAAAGGAGTGTAAATCCGTCACGGAAGCTAAGAATGTGGCGTACAGAGCGACACTCACGCCTACGGTAACGCGTGCTGTGTTGAAGCGATACCGAGAGTCGAGATGGAAAGAAAATCTTTTCCAAAGAAGGAAGAAAGGACTACAATGCGTGGAAATTGAGGTTTATGGAAAGGGAAACAACACCAGAAAATTCAGCCAACGAGTAAAACATCAGTCAAAAGACTCGTCCCCTTGGCAAAACTTCGTGTAGAGATGGGAATCTGGTGGCAGACAAGTCGGCACACTTTCTCCAGCTTGTCAGCGGCCGAAGAATCCTGTGAAGAATGTACCCAGCAACCAATCGTAGACTATGGTGTTGAATGACCATCCCCAAACCCAGATAAGGTCAATTCAGAAATTGCCGGCCTAAGAACAACATGGCCGCTGGTTCAGACGGAATACTGGCTGAGCTGTATCAGGCTGGAGAAGAAGTGCTGATAAGGTGCTGTGGTGAATCAGCTGTAAATGTTTATCTGTCCACACGTGCACCACACATACGGTCTCAGAAGAATGTTTGCCGATTTTTTTTCGTTTTAAAGTGTCTCGAGTGCACATGAGCCGAGCGAGCGAACAAAAACGCACGTCGGTTGAGCGAAGAGCAAGCCTTAGAGGAAAGGGGTTTGAGGGTTTTTTTCGCGACTGTTTCGCATTGTGTCACCATACTAGTGATTTTTTTTTCTGGCAACAAGTACGGGAGAGACCAATTATTGCGAACTATGGTCATTACCTCAAAAACCCAGTCAATTTAACATATCGCGATAAGTAAAAGTTGGTCCAAATACAGGTGGGGTTTTTTTTTCTTCAAATTTTGAATCAGTCACGGACATTGAGGTGTGAGATGGACATGTTAGGCGAATAAATCCAAATTATGCGAAGGCGAAAGCGTTTTTTTAACCCTTCTGTTTGTGAGAAGGTCACTGGGGAACTTTTTGACGGGCAAACTTTAAGCCAACGGGCGACTCACTAATCGGAGAAACTTAGAAAAGAGTTGCTTTGCGATTTGAGGAATTGTGGTTCAAAGTGGGAATACGCAATTAGCAAAAATTCATGTTTAAGTTCCAATAATTTTTTCTCACGGAAGATCTTGTTCTGATGTCTTTTTAGCGGAGTTTTTACTAATTCGATTTCAAAAATAACCATCTTTACTGGACAGATATCGGACTTCAAATAGATTTGTTGTAAGCGATAAACTGAACCGAGGTTGAAAGAAAAACATTTGTTTCATTTAAAAATAGCTTATCTCGTGTTCTATGAGAGTCAACCACAAACCTTATCCATGTAAAGCATTAGGCATATGGGACTGGAATTTCGGCGAATTTTAAATTGATCTAAGAACCGATCCTTGTCTCTGGCTTGACCGTGGATGCATCTTGCGGATCTCATCTCCAACACACTAGATATGCATGATGACACGCTTTAACTAGCAAACTCGAAAATGATAAATTTTGAGTTGTGGCTCTTAGGTGGAGTGTGTGCGATGTGTCTTGTAGAGCGGCGTACTTCTAATAGAAGGTTTTTCATGTTGGACATCATGTGCGACAGCTTGAGCGTAAGGACCAGAATGTGGAACCTATTCTTCAAATATATAAATTCACCCAATGCATGAATATTCGAAACAATGGATAATTCGTTTTTTTTTCTCACGCACTGTATTGGACGAATATCGAATTGATGAACAAAAAAAAAAAAATCGTACATACCTGGAACTATCAGCAAATGTTGGTAGTGTAAGCAGTGCACCTGGTGCTGTATTCCAAACTATGCTATTACGCTCTGGGTAATGTGGTAAACGTTCTCGTATGATCTGAAAAAGAAACACAGGAAAAAAAACGAACCAAATTAAACAACAGTTCAATGAAGTGTATTCGAACACACACACACATCGATATGTTTGGGTGTATGCATGTGTGTGTAGGGATATTTGAAGTTGTTTTTCGTATGCTGTCGTCGAAATTGGGGCAAGAAATCTTGCTTGACCCCAGAAGCAGCAGGTGAAAGAAAACAAATTAAATTTGACCAATATTCATTCGTTAGTAAGAATGAACCGCAAAAGATAAAACACAATTAATAATGTTTAAATATGTATGTGTTTGTTTGCCATTTAAAAAAATTAAATTTAATATTTTGCCGATTGCAATTGTTCAACATCTCTCACATACAAAATGAAGTCAACGAAGTCGTCATGTCGTCATTCAATTGTTATCGAAAGTGTAGAGTTCGCATTTACGGCAAATTGGTTGTAGGGCATTGTGAAGAGCGGGTCGATTTAAGACTTTCTACAAATAACGTGAACATTTGCTACTTGAGGATGGGATAAACCAAACGAATATTGAAAATCACACTTATGTTGGATTTAATGAACACTCTAGGAAATTATCTCATGGTGAGGACCTGTAACATTTATTTGGCATGTTTGCGGTTACCACTCGTCGTTCTGGCGATGTTGTTTTTTTTTTGTATGTGCGACACTTAAACTAAATACTAAGGACAGAACAACAACATTTGCAGTACTGAAAACTCGTAGTCAGACATATAAAATAAATTGAAAAATGAATAAATGTTTTCTCAAAACACAAAGCTAAAAATGTCTCTTTGTAATATCAACAAAGTTCTGAAATACCCCTCCCCCCACTATTTATAGTACCCTAACCTTTTGCATGTCCCGATATTTCCAAGTCTAGTACTAGTTTCTGTCTACATGCTCTATTGTCTACTCTTACCGTACATACTAATCTAGCTCTTTGTGTGACTGTCTGAGTGATTAATCACCGCCTGACCAAAATGGCAGGCGGACAACAAAACCCTTCGAAATACGCAAGAAACCAAATAATCCAATATCGTGATTTTTGTTGGAAAATTGGTCCACAACTACTATTGACAACAACATGAGTTAGATGTGGTACGAAAAAGGTGCCACAAAGGGGTTACAAAAAAGGTACAAAATGCGGAGAAACAAAAATGAGTGAAAACACTTTTCATCGATAGAAATGTCTACATTTTTGGAAGAAATGCAAAACGGGAATAAAAATTGGACCCTTTCGGACTGGTGAAATATAGAAATGCAAAATAATTTAAAAATCACAAAATGGCGAAAATTACAATTATAACTTGTAGTTAGAATTTGGTTGTAAAGGGGATAAGGAGTAAGACAAAGTACCGAATGGGGCCAGAATAGAGAACATTAAAAAAACTATTTCAAATTAACACGAGGGTCGAAAAACTGGAAGAAGAGTATAAAGAGACAAAGAATGAGCCGAGACAAGTAACATATACAAAGTTATAGAAAGGGCCAAAAAGGTCCGAAGAAGACCAAAACGGGATAAAAAAGGGACAGAATGCGTGAAACAGGTGGAAATGAGTTAGAGATGAGACGAAAATGGGGCCAAAACGTACCAAAACGGGATGCAAAATGGACAAAAAGGGAAAAGAATACAAAAATGTGAAACAAATTGTTGGCAACAGGTGGATAATAGATAGAGATGGCACGAAAAACGGAACAAAACGATTACATTTTTCGATGAAATGGCAAAGGGATGAAAAATAAATTTTTAAATAATCATAAAATGGCGAGAAGTATGAATATGCAACAAAGGACTAAAAAAAGTGCTGAATAGGACCAAAAAAGAGAAAATAAAAAAAGTGGGAAAAACAATTTCAAATTAACATGATAGGCCAAAAACTGGAAGAAGTGGATAAAGGGGCAAAGACAAGACGGCTAAAGTATAACAAAGTTATAAAAAGGGACAAAAAGGTCCGAGGCATACCAAAACGAAATAAAAAGGGACAAAATGTTGGGGGGAAACCAAAAAGTTTAAGAAAACCACCTAGCAATTGGAGGATACTGAAAAGACGACAAGACATGGTCCAAGGGGGCCAAAAAATATAGAGAATGAGGGAAAACTTCTTAAAAAATAATTATACAGGGGGAGAACTAGAAAAGGAAAATAAATGTTTGGAAATTGTACCGAACTTGACAGTGGCAGTTTCAAAAAGTGGTAAATGGATTAAAAGCAAAAAAATGTGGACAAATATTTCACATTAATATTGGAAATATTAAATTAGAAGAATGCGATAATTCTGACATTCTGAGTCGTAATAAAGTTGTTCTTTGTAAATCAATGCAATTAAGCAAATATTCTCTGTTTTACTGGAAAAGGGAATTTACACATACGCAGTGGCGGATATTTGCTAGTTTTTCAAAATTGTACCATTTTGTGATGTTCGCCGTATGGGAACAGCGCTTTGTGTTAATTTGTACTGGGAGCCTGAGATAGGTTTTCATATATATTTTTGTAATCAAACAAATATTTCTATAATTTATATGAATCTTTTTTATGTTTCTGGAATTTTCTATGTGTCTAAGGAAGTTCATTGCTGGTCCCTTTAAAAATAATCCCCCCCCCCCCACAAAAAAAGGAAGACTGCCCCATTAAAAGCTTTCACAAAAATCGTCCAAATAACACTGAAGCAGCCAAATATCTATCTTAGGGTAATTTGGTGGACTGAAGTCGAATCTGTAATTGGGTTTTCTCTATCACGTCAGGTTTTCAACATTCAAAACAAAATGTTTTTATTCGTTTTTTACATTAAAAATCATTAGCATATTAAAACTTTAATGAATTGAACGTCTTTGTATTTTGTTGGTTCGCAAAAACAAAGCAAAAAGAAATTGAATAAATACAGAAGTCAACAATAGATCATATTTTTTTATGTTTGGGGTTTTTCAGAATTTTTGGGGAATTTTTCATATTCAGCTTTTGGGGGAACTTTTCATTTATTTTGGGGAATTTTTCGTTTCTGCAGTCAATTTTTTTTTTTCCAATTTTGTAGATCAGTGTAATTCATGAAAAATTTTCCAATCATAATTTTTGGGGGCAAGTGTTTGCCAATTAAAAATGTGCTTCCCCCGACCACAATGTTCGCTTAAATCTTATCAGCAATGGCCTCTGAATAAAATCTACAAAACGGCAAAAATGCAGAAATGGTAAACCCACTATTGCCATAGCTGCCATTTTGTATATTTCAGAAATACTTTTTGAGTTACATTTGGAACAGTTCTCACAGAGCCTTACAGAAAAAAATACAAACTTCAGGGAAAACGTACTCAAATTGTGCATTTGGAGTAATGAAAATCCACAAGCTATTGTTGAGACGCCGTTACATCCTCAAAAAGTCACTGTTTGGTGTGCTCTATGGGCAGAGGGAATCATAGGTCCATATTTCTAGAAAACCTAAGCCAGTACATTTTCATGCCTGAATTGGAGGATGTTGATGTGGACGTCCTTGGCTCCAACATGCCATACAGCCAGCGAAACAATCAGTTTATTTAAGGAAACTTTTGGTCGCGTCGCACAGAGGGTTAGAATAGACTGTTTTCTTGGATTAATTAAAAAAAAAAAATTTAAGTATCGTTAAAATTTTTTCCACCCGGTTACAGTATATAAAATTCTACATCACTTGTCGTTAAAAAAAATGTCAAAAGTGGTCTGGTGTAGTGAAACTTCAAAGTCAAACTTCATAGAAATTTTTGTGCAAAAAAGGCTGAAAAAAGTGAAAACGTTCCCGTTGAAAATTTTATTTATTTTAAAAAGTATTGTAAAAGTTAAACATTTTTCAATGGAACCATCAAGTTCAGGTTATTTTGCAAATACGTCGTTAACATTTGTGTATCAAATTGTGTGTGGAAGTGATTTAGATGTAGTTATTTATATTGAAAATGCCAAAAAAATTAATATTTTTATATTTTAAATGGATATATAGTTATTATTCGTCCACATTCGTGTCATAATTTGTAGTTTATATTAAAGAGGACATAAATCTGTGTTATATTGCAAAATTTTACGCTGCCCTTTTGTGCTTTTTAGAAGCCATGCATTGTTTAATACAAGTGTTGCAGCAGTCAAATTAGCTAGAAGTCACATTGATCTCGCGACTGGTGCTGTTGTTGTGTGTTGTGTTTTGTTGTTTTTCATGTTACTTTTTTCTATTTATTTGTGCTCTTCTTTTCCGTATATTAATGTTGTTATTTTTGTTTCTTTTAATAATATTCTTTGTTACAATAATATTTTGTTTTTGTTTATTTTAATAATATTCTTTGTTTTGACAAATAGTGATTGTGTTGTGCAGTTTCAAGTAATCGGGTAAAAGGGATTTTTGAAATGGTTTTTTTTTATTAGCATTATTTTTTTTTTTTTATATATATTTTTTTTTTCGTCGAAGCTTATTTGATATTATGATGAATTCAAGCGCTCAAACAATGAATGACAAGATGACATTTTTAGCTGAAGAAATCAAAAAAAGCACCAAAACGACGTTTTTTCCAAAACGCTGAAAAATCTGCCGAAATAACAAAAATAGATGTTAATTTAATAAAAAAAAATTCACGTGTTGCTTATTGCTGTATCCAGTGGCCATGAAATTAATAATGAAAAATTTCAAATATATGCACACAATACAGGACGACTTTTTGTTGAAACGTATCCTTGGTACAATATGCCTACCACTTTGCACAAGTTTTTTATTCACGGACCCGAAATTGTGTCAAATGTCCTTTTACCTATCGGGCAGTTATCAGAAGAAGCGCAAGAAGCTCGAAATAAAGATTTTAAAAAATATAGGGAGTTTCATTCCCGAAAGTGCAGTCGCGAAAAATCAAACCAAGACATTTCTAATATGTTTTTGATAACCTCTGACCCAATTATTTCAAGCATGCGAAAATTGCCTGCAAAGAAGGTTCAAAGCTTGCCAGAGGAGGCAATTGATTTAATTGTACCTGCAGCTCCGAACAAGAACTATTTCAGTGATGTTGAAGTTGCTGATGCTGCGGATGATGATAATGATAATGATGATAACGATAATGATGATGATGATAATGATGATGATGTGGATGATTAACTTTAAGATGTATAAAATGCAATGTTTAAGTTCTCATACTGTACTCCTTGCACTATATACCTACACTGATATTTGGCATTACTTAATAAAATTATACTCAAATATACTTAGAAAACATTTTTTTTAATTTTTAAAAAATTATCCTAACATAGCTTCCCTGATTTGATCCAAGAAAACATGCTACTCTAACCCACTGTGCGTCGTGGGCCTGTGACGTGGCCTCCAAGATTGTGCGATTTAACACCGCTGGACTTTTTTTTGTGTGTTGTTAAGGAAGTCGCTTGTCTACGCAGATAAGCCCGACCGGCACGTTATCGCTGACATATGGCCCCAAATGAGGCAAAAAGTAGTCGAAAATTGGAATTTACTGTAGCCAGCCACTTGCCCGAAATCATTTCAAAACATAATGGCAAATCCACATCTTTATAATAAAGATAAATAAAAGATCTTTATAATAAAGATAAATAAAAGATCTTTATAATAAAGATAAATAAAAGATCTTTATAATAACGATAAATAAAGATAAATTATATTCGTTTTGTTTCCTCTTGAAAAACACCCTTTGCAGAAGTCTTGTGGCAAACGTCTAATCCCGAATTCCCCTGCAATATTGAAGCAAAGTCGTCATCATGAAACTTGAAACAAAACTAAAAAAAAACTGCATTTTGTAACAAATATGCCGTCGATTTCCGGCAAGTAATCCTAAAACTGTCTTTTCGATTTTGATTGTAGAAAATTCAATCCAATTATTTTCGATTTTATTTGAAAAAGTATCCAGTCAGACAAGGAGACTTCTACATCTCTTAGCTGGGGCTGAAGTTACGATTACGACAGTTCGTAAACGAAAAAATTGGCTGGGCTTTGATGGTTGAACACATATAATCCTTTTGTGGGCATGTCTCCGAACAAGTTCATCGTTCGTCGATGAAATTAGAAATTTGATCACAAAAACAAACAGTTCACAACAACGATTTGCTGTGTTGGCGTGTTCGAACGAGGTCATCCGCAATTCCATCAGCTCCAATTGCTGCTCATTTTCCAAACTGAAGTTTCCGCTCAGTGGCGACTGAAATCATTAAAATGCAAACGAAATAATTTACAGTAGATAAAAACTAAACGAAACATAACGAAAGATCGTAAACCAAGGAAAGGGAAGAAGGCGAACGAACATGAAATAAGCAGCATAAAATTATTGCTTAATGAAGGATTTAAGAGGCACTTTAAGCAAAACTAAGTGAATTTCCAAGCACAAATACCTCATTACTATTCAAGTACACAGCAAACGCTGCAGGAATGAACCCGAAATAAAGAACAACGCAAACACTAAGCAAAACAGAATAGAATGGAATACGAATACGAATGCGAATAAGAGCAAAACAAAATTCATACATATTTCACTCTAACAATTTTTAAGCATGTCTGTTGCGAAAGCAAACAACACCAACACAACGACAGACAGATAAATCAAAAACAAAATAAGAACAGAAAAAAACTCCGACTGACTTACTCCTTTAGGATACGGCGCAGTCAGCGGAGGTGCATGTGGGTCCTGGGGGAAAATCCTCACTTCAATGAAAAACACTTTAAGATTTTAATGTGAACGACTTCTTTGTATACTTTTTTGATTTCCGCTTTCAATGCGTGCAAATGAAAAACGATGACATTGTGCACAGAAAAAAAGGCAACAACAATGGCAACTCAATTAATTTGCCATAAATCTTTTCGCAATTAAGACATACAAATATTATGCGACATTCGGATGCGATGTTCGTGGGTCAAGTCTGGCAAGTCTGCTTAAAACCAAAGACCGTACAGAGGGCAGACGTCGCAAGTCATTCTCTGAATATTTCCAAGAGGGTATTTAAACAGTATTTGTTTTATACAAAAAAAAACCTTATTTGCTTTGAAAACCTTTCTAATATTGCCATGACAAGTAGTGACATCTGGAGTGTGTTGCCGAACTAATGCATCAGAAAACGACATGAAAGAGCGCCTATTAAGTCGCCCTCTTGGTCGCCTATTTTCATATATTCGCATAGCAAGCCGAGTTAATTTGCATTAACAATTCACTAATGTAAATTAAAATTTTACACAGACCGACGACAGTTTCTGTATTTAGTAAACAGAAGTTTACATCGTTATAAAATGAATAGAAGGAAGAAAGTACCATTAGCAGCTACCAAATACTACTTATTTGAACGAAAGCTGAACTTACTAAAACAATTCAAATATCTCACCTTTTTTTTTAATTTTATTTGGACACAATTGCAAACAATTTGACAATAGCTGTCAATTTGTCAACAGCCGTTGATTGTGAGTACAGCGGTTGATTTCGACAGATTGCGACTGTGTTGGCATAATGCAATACCTAAGTGCAGTTCGATTTTGTGCATTTACATCAACTATGAATTAAGTCTGTTAATGCAAATTAACACTTTCGTCTGTCTGGGCTGTAACATCCCAAAGTTGTTTTGTTAAAACTTCATTAATAACACAATTGTATACCAGAAAGTCGACTTCCTATTCGATTTTCTCTATAAATTTAAAATGTCCACTAGACAATTCGAGTAGGACAGCCACCGCTACTAATTTGAAATCATTGCAAATGGGTAGAAGTGTGACAGCTTCCGAAATGAAACCTTTTTAAACATTTCTATTTTTGCAAAATTAATTCATTATTCATTTTATGCCTTTGTGGTCTTCCACAAACATGAAAATAAATTTAAAAATTCAAAAAATCCATAGCATTAAATATGTTTCTTGTTGCATCAGCTATGTTTTTATTTGCCGTTTTTTCGCTCATCATCTGCTATGTTGTTGACTTGTAGAACACATGATTTCAAAGACTGTCACCCTCAATTCGGAGCGTTATGATCGTACGATAACCGACTTTTGTTCTGTCTGCTATTGAATAATACGACTTGGAGAATATGTGGTTTCAACAAGACGGTGCCACGCTACTCGAGCGAATATGGCTTTATTGCAAGAGACATTTCCTGGTCGCGTAATTTCTCGTCGTGACGACATCAACTGGCCACCAAGATCATGCAATTTGCAGATAAACCTTTAACTCCTGAGCACTTAAGAACCAACATTCGTCAAGTTATGGCTGAGATACCGCCCAATATGTGCCAAAAACTTTATAATAAAAAATAAATATCATGAAAAAAAACATTTTATAAGTATTTTATTTACATTTACTTTTAAAAAAGCAAAATGGATAATCCTTTATGTTAATCATCGGAAATTTCGTCAGTTTCAGTTTTTTTTCTATGAAAACCTTCCCCCTTGTCAACCAAATATTAACAACTGCAGGTTTCTGTGAACAAGAAGAGCCTGGACGAAACATTTTTTTTCTCAAAAAATCGCAATTCATACTAAACATATTCTAAAAGTATACATTTCAGAGTATTTTTGGTTTTTGGTCTTATACAAAATTTACCAAAAAAAAACAGGCTATTGGAAAACTGATGTTGTTCTTTATAGCTTGCATTTACTTTTTAAAGTCTTTTCTAAAGGGTGTTTTTTATTGAGGTATAGAACTTCGAATTGAAATAAAACACAAGAAAATCGTTTTAATGTCCATCAATTTGGCTTTATTGGAAGGATAATTTTATGCCATTAATGTTTAAATATGATTTCGGGCATGTGGCCGCCGCGGCTGGCTCGAATAAAGCCAATTTTCAACCACTTGTTGGAACCACAACTCATCCACATTCATGCCATCCAATTCGGGAACAAAATAGTCGGTTATCATGGCTCTATACCGGTCTCCATTAACGGTAACTGACTCTCCAGCATTATTTCGGAAGAAGTATGGCCCAATGACTCCACCAGCCCATAGAGCACACCAAACAGTCAGTTTTTGTGGATGTAATGGCATAAAATGGACGGAGCTTGCGGTGAACTTCGCGAACTGAACCATTACTTTCGAAATAAATTTGCAGGATTTGCAAGCGTTGTTCTTTTGTCAACCTATGTTCTTTATAGCTTGCATTTACTTTTTAAAGTCTTTTCTATTATACATTGATGTCTTTTCCATTTTAACAGTTTTTTTTACACTTTTTATTTGTAACTGGATTAACCAATTCAAGCAAACGCTATGAAACACCGAACGCAATTCTCTTTACAAATGAGTCACACAATTTCAACTTTGATAACTTGTGTAACTATTACAACTACATTATTAATTTACTGGACAAAAAAGAACAATATTGGGGGATATGAACAAATATAGTTCTGGACAATGAAATCGAATTTGGGAATAACTCTATCGACAGTCTGGCTACAGGGGACAGATTAAAAACTAATAACTTTTGATCTTCATTTGTAGTTCATAACAAATATAAACTACTCATTTCAACAACTACATTTAGTTTGTTTGTGTCATCCATTGACAGCGATTGTGTGGATTGGGACAAAATAAAGAAAAGCGTGAATATCGCCGGCATTTATGGGAGGACACAGTCCCGCCTAATGTAAATTTCAATGAATCAACTGAATTCCGTTATGGTCGTACCATCACATGTACAGTCACACGTTCACATTCTATGGGAGGATCGGAGATGGATAGAGACGTTCTGGCACGGTTTGACCGATTGTTACGAAATTTGTCTCATATGAACGAGAACAGTATGGTCTATATTACGTGTAATTTCGTTACCAGCTACATATTATAAATTATAAACAAAATGCCACACTAGGGATATTGTCATTTGAAAAAAATTTTAATACATTTTCATGAAAATCAGAATAAATATACATGATAATTAAGTGTTGTGGAAAAATTTTACAAATGCAATTTTTTAGATCCGTATTAAATATTCTCACCCGGCCAAAAGTCTGTTACTTTTGATCCAGTTAACATTTTTGAGTTCTGTAACAAATTGTTTGTAGGCAAGGAGGGAACAAATTATTTGTAGGACTTCGAACAAATGTATGTATATATTTTCGATATTTTGTTTTGTTTTTTTTTACACATTACACATTTACTAGATCAAAAGTTACAGACTTTTGGTGGATGGAATTGCATTCGGGACCACTGTGCGAAGATGGAGACGAGAAAAAACCTATAAACTTTAATTCAATTAATAACTCAATTTTTAGAGACCGTAACAGTGGAGAAGACAGAAGCGTTTGGAATATCCATGTACCCGTGATTAAGTAGGATTCACTTAATATGGGATGATGTCCAATCTACTTAAGCACTGGCATATGGATATTCCAAGCGCATCTGTCTTCTCCACTGTTACGGTCCCTAGAAATCGCCGCCTACGAATATTATTTCATGAGTTATTAATTAAAATGAATTGAACGAGAATACTCGGGTTTAACAAAAATGAACTGAGTAAGCTAGTTGGGGTCATCACAGGACCTATTTAGAATAGGATGTTCCGAGAGCGACGAATGTAGGGCATGCGGAGAGGACGACGACACGGCGGAACACTTCCTGTGCCAGTGCCCCTTAATTCGATCTGGTGGGAGTTCAATCAGAACTTCTTGTTTTTCTTCTTTGAAATATGACATAAGTGGCTCGCTCAATCGATGGAATTGTACATCAAGCCAATGGAGGTCAATTGCTGGAATTTTTACATTTTATATATAACATTTTCTGAAATATTTGGAATTCGTTATAATTTGACATTTTCAAAAGCATCAGATTCCACATTTAGCCAAAGTCAAAGACGGACATCACCCCATGGTGGAGATTCCGCCGAAATCCACATTCATTGTTATTGCTTTATAAGGACAAACGGGAAATATAAATCAAACTAGTAGGGTGTTTGTGAAAATCTTCTTTTTAATATCAATTGTTGAGAAAATATAAATAAATTCCCATATGCTGTGGCGACCCCCCGCACATGTCGGTGTACTTAGAAATGAGTCAACACAAAAAATAAAAGGAGATGTACACGTGAAATGCAGCATTACATTTGCTGGACGAGCAATAAAAATCCTTGTAGAATAAATTGCAAATGCAAACCGTTGTGGCCGGCTGGCCAAAGTGCATCTTTCGATCTCCGAAGAGTTCGAACCCTTCTCGTCTACGTCTGGCATCGACCCACAGAATATAAATGGCAAAAGATGGATTTGATTGGATGTATCTTTTTTCTGTTTTTTGTTGGTTTTGCTTTCGTTTCCGCATTTATTTATTTTTTCCATTTCAAAATCATTGATGGATAGGAAGCGGGAGGGCGGATGGGTGTGTGAGTGTGGGCAAACAATAACAAATACGACGAGCGAACACACATTCAATATTCCAAAGTTTATTATTATTTCCTTGAGTATGTGTGTGAGTGTGTGTGTGTGTGGTCTGTGTGTGGATAAAGATTAATAGAAATGGTTTAAACAAAACTGCAGGAACAACAAAGAATTTATGGTAACGGAAGCAAGTACAAAAAATAAATGAAACAACATAAAACAAAACAAAATTAATTTTAAAATATCCATTCGTTAAAACGGGAGCAATTAATTTGGACAGAAGGCCAACGAATCGCCGACCGAGTGGGGCATGCCACAAATATGCCATCCATCGAAGTGAAATTAATAGACCTTTCTGGTGGTAACGCTGCACTCGTCAGGGCTTAAATTAATTTATGACTGACAAGGCGAAACGACCCAGCTGCTGGTTCTGCAGAAATAGAGCAACGAATTTCAATTCTGTTAATTTAAAAATGTCTTTAATGTTAGAATGTGAATACAATGTGATCCCTGGTGTCCGCTGGTGTCTTATTATGTCACCCTATGTCCTTTTGAACATGAGGATCATTTAAATGACCACCACGCAAAGTGTTGCCTACATTGATTCTTTTGAGGTAATTTTGGACCACTTTTTGGCACATATTGGGCGGTATATCAGCCATAACACGACGAAAGTTGGTTCTTAAGTCCATTTTCTCCAATGTCAGACTTCCAACTGAAAAAAAAAAATTGGTTTGACAGATGTCGAATTCCAGCCCTATACTTTTGAAACCACGAAATGGATAACCTTATATATTTTACAAAGAAATTAAATACACATGTCACGGTTTACAAACAAAAAAAACGGTTTCAGTATTGAACTCAGGCGAAAAACACGAATAAATACCGATGCACAGTGGTGCAGAAACTAATTTCTTCGGCCAAAAGTTTGTAACTTTTGATCTAGTAAACATTTGTGAGTTCTGTAAAAAACTGGTTGTAGACAAGGACGGATGGATTATTTTAGGGTTCTAAGACTAAAAATCGTACAATGGGTTATATTTTAGAAATATATCAAAATGTAACTACTTTTTGAAATATTTAAATTTTTTTTTTAAATTTTGATGTTTGATTTGCATTAGGGTAATTCCAAAAAAAATGACCCCTTACAGCTCAAAAATAAAATTATTATTTGTTATGTATTTTTCCGCTAATATTACACAAAACAAATGTATCTGTCATTTTCCGAAGGATGAACTTACATTTTCTTTATACTAACAAAAATATATGTTTTTTTTTTGTTACCCACAATAAATGAATTCAAACACAAAAATCGTATATTGTTTTATATTGTAACGACCGTTACTTTTTAAAAACATTTTTTTTTGGGAACTAATTTTCTTTGATTTGAAAATAAACCTATTACTTAAAGAAAACATTACAAAGAATTTAATGAGATTTTTTACTTGACACATCCTGTGCAAAATTTTACAATACATGATATTTGTTTCCGAAATTTGAAAACTGCACATTTATAAAGTAACGACCGTTACTTTTTTAATGGTCAAAAATAGTATTGAAATTAGATTTTTTATGAATTCTTTTGGCTGCTACCGATGCTTGAACTTTCGAAGGTCCAAAATTAAGCAATCCTCCTGACATATATTCTTAGGTTGGAATTTTATTTCAAAAATCACCGAAAATCGGTAACGACCGTTACTTTGGAAACACCCATTAACAAATTACTTATTTTATATTAACAATTTTTACTTTTTTTTTGGAATTTTTTTTATAATGTTATGTGATTTATCCACTTGGACGACCTGTATCTTATACAGGGTTCTCCAACAAGAGGTGTTATTTTGAATCACCCGGTATTTCGGTAGCTGTTTCTTTTGAAGCTTTTATTCTTTGACATTTGACAAGTAGAAACTACGCCATTACTAGAAATGGAACACGCTTCAACAACGCATTGAAATTATTAAAATTCACTACAAAAATGCTGAAAAAGTCGCAGTTCGCAAAACTAAAGCATTTTTGGTTCGTCGTGATGCACCTTGTCGGACCGCAATTCAGCAATTGATAGAAAAGTTCGAGCTGTTGGGACAAGTTTGTGATGTTAGGAATAAAAACCGGTGCACGTCGCTCAAGAACAACTGAGAATATTGCTGCTGCAGCAAAAAGTGTTAAAGAAACCCACAGGTTTGTCCATTCCTCGTCGTTCTGGGCATTCCACAAAACTTCATTACACCACATTTTGCATAAAGACTTGGATCTTAAGGCTCATAAAGTTCAGTTAACACAAGAACTCTGGGGCTCGGAAAACACAAGAGTTATTGTTGAGAAGCCGCTCCATTGTCAATGTGTGACTGTTTGATGCGGTTTATGATCCGGCTGGGTCATTGGACCCCTTACTTTTTCGAAAATGAGGTTGGATCAACAGTTACGGTCAATGGATTGCTCTATCGATAGATTTTACTGATTTTTTTATGGTCGGAGTTGGATGATGTTGATCTGGACAATGTTTACTTTCAACAAGACGGCGCTACGTGTTGTACAAGCAACGAAACCCTTGCACTTTTACGGGAAAAGTTTCCGGACCGTGTTATCCCTCGAAGAGGTGATCACATTTGGCCAACGAGATCTTGTGATTTAACACCTTGCGACTTCCTCCTTTGGGGCCACGTGAAAGATAACAGCCCAGCGTCGATTCAAGACCTCAAAGATAGAATTCGTGGGGATATCGAGGACATAGGGCAGCCACTTTGCGATTTGGTTATGGAAAATTTCATCAAAAGGATATGGTCCTGTATGCGTGGTCGTGGTGGCCATTTGCCTGATGTTGTTTTTCATTATTAACGGCATACCTTCCTCTTTATTATGAAATAAACATCAGATAATTTATCTAAAAAAAATGTAATTTTTCTTTGCATACCAAAATACCACCTCTTGTTTGAGAATAAAGTAAAGGCTTTCGAAACAAATTAAACAACCACAGACCAAATTGCCTGTAAACTTCAGATTTGAGATTGCCAGTACACTCTTGATTTTTGAAAACTTTTTATAATTTGAAAAAAAATCATAATTTTTTTTGTTGCAAATATCTTTGAAAGATTTCCGTCTGTAATGAAATTAAATTTTTTTTGAAAAACCATCAAATCTTTCACTGAAAATATATGTGTGCTGCATTAGTTTTCAGACAAACAAATATTTTCCCTAGATTTATTAAACCTTTCATAATTTCAATGAACATTTCCCGTTGAACTTTTATTTTTACATTTGCAACACGACCTTTTGTGTGACTTTCGATGTTTGTCGGTCGTGTGTAAACGACCGCATTTGCATCAGGAGTGTCTGAAGCCATCGAAAACGCTTGTAAATAAGTAGCTTGTCAGCACATGGGAACGTAAAAAAATGTCGGCACGCATGTTGGTCCTTGAGCGTAGGGACTTTGAAATGGATGCCAGGCACACTTTGAGGATGTGCGATCAATCGCATCGATAACTGCGACCACATGCAATTTACCTACTCCAATTCTGATGCTAACTAAGTCTGTGTACCGGTCTGGTCTGGTTTTGAGCATGCGATGTTTACGACTCATCTATGTCGTACAGGTGGCGGAGGCGGAAATGAGAAAAGACCGAAACCAAGATGTCAACATCAAATTTCGACAGAACATCACAGTGTAGCAACGCACCAACAGCACAAGGACGAGGTTACGGAAGAATAAACATAATCTCAATGTTGTACAGCGACATTAAAATGTATCATCGCAGCCACACTGCACTGGGTGGCGATGTTGGCGGCAGTGTAGCAGCAGTGGAGTAAATGCATCTGGCATAGTAATTTCCATCTTGGGTCTGTCTGTCTGCAGATGGTACGACAAAAGTCATATTTTCCAAGAGGTTAGTCCTGGCCGCATCTCCCTGGCCTGAGTGTGTGTCGCACAGTTGTGGCAGACGCCAGGCACAGCCTTGAAGCTGAGCTTCATCCGCCGTTCACTGGTTTCCGTGTCGCGTTTTTTCTTTTTTCGGCTATGCTGATGCCGTTGCCAACGCCGTTATCTTAATGTGGTTGTGGATGTGGTGCTTAACAGGAATTGTCGCTGTTTATCGCTGAAGTTTTTGACTTTCACGAATTTCCTACAGATTTGCTGTTTTAGATTATGCCACAGCTCCACCGACACCTCCACCAAAGAAACCACCACAAGAACAAAGTCCGCAATTTGCCACAACATTCGTCGTGTAGTAAGCAAAACATGATGTTCTGTAGCTCCTGTTACTTCTCGTACAAAAGAAGCTCTGTGTACGTGTGCGTTACGCTATTCCGTGTTGAGTTGGCAGGCATTCCTCCTGGCGGTCCGCGGTGGTTGGATGAATGGCAAATGGAAAATTACGCAGTTACCACAAATTTAACAACAGATGTGCGAATGACATCGAGCAGTGGAATGAATGTTGATGATGACGACACGGATGCATCCTTCCTCCCCCCTACGCTCTTTGCCCATTTTGCAGTCTGAGTCTCCTTTGCTTTTTGCTCGCGAAATATTCTCTGCCCTGTGTCAAGTTGAGGGAAAAAGGATAACTTCTTTGTCGGACGGACGGACGAACCATAAGGCGTGTGAGAAAGGGGTGTGTTTTTTTTTTTTTTGTAATTTAAAACGCAAAATTGCAAAACTTTGCATTCGATGAGAAGGACGGATGTTGGGTACTCTGAAAGACTGACTACATGAAATTGGATATTTCAATTGCAATATTTGTTGTTGTTGTGCTTTATGAAAACTAAGAAACATCACTTCTGACCGGTGTAAATAATAATCCTGACGTGGTAACGATTTCACAACACACAATTAGTGAAAGTAATTTTGAAGGCGTCTCGAATGAACGAAAGACAAGTGACTTTGAGAATTCATGTGTCTTAAGACACTTAAAGCGCAGATTAGTCGTTTAGCAACTGCATTAGAAATTAAAAACTTTAGTCGTAACTAAATATTGTTACAGCATTCTAATCTGAAGACACAGGTAATATGACGGGTCAGTTTAACTGGGTGCGAAATCCATTCTTAACCCCAACGAAGAGTCATGCCGAGTGTCAACAAGAATTCATTTAACAATTCCATTTGGCAGATAGCCCGACTAATCTTCTCTCTCTACACTTCCTTAAAATCTTTCGAGGAACACCAGCAAGCTCTTTTTTCAAAGTGTTACAACGACATTTCGTCATCGTCATCATCAAAGCCGAAAGACCCCTTTTTTACTAGTGCCCCCCGGTAAATGCAATGCACTGTGTTGGCGATAGGAAATAAGGGTAGGGGAGGCAAAAAGAGGGAGCAGGGTTTGTTGACAATTGACTTGAATTTAACAGTGTCTCATCCCGTAGGACAATATGAGCTCTATTCCGCCAATATGACCATAGAACTGGCACATGGCTTCCGATTGCCGCAAACTATACGCTAAAAGAACTTTGTTGTCTGAAATTACTATAAAAAAATAATCTTAAATTCGCCGATACGGGAATATTTTGTGCTTATCTTTTCAGCTGTCCACCTGACTTTCAGAAGTGAATTTATTCGCCTTTTCGGACTTAAACAAATTGACTTTTTTGCACTAAATGTACCCGACCCTCGGAAGTCTGCCATTTGAGGCAGGCAAAAGCTACCTACCAACATATGGAGAACCCTTTCACCTTTCCAAATCATTATTGGGATTTTTTTTTGTTGATTGTTTTTTTGTTTTGTTTGTTGTTTTTTCACTTAACTGCAACATTTTGCATCTGGAGTGCCTGAAGCCATTGAAAACGCTTGTAAATAAGTAGTTTGTCAGCACATGGGACCAGTGTTGCCGTTTTGGTCCAATTGGACCAAATTTGGTCTGAAAAAATTTGAAATTTTTAAATTGGTCCGATGGTCGGACCAATTTCATTTTGGTCCATTTTGTCGTTTATTATTTTTTAAATTAAATTAAAATTTTAAAATTTTTTAAAATCAACATAGTTTTTACACACCGCTATACGTTCACAAATTAATTATTAACGACGTTTTTAAAGCTCAGTGACATTGATGTGTGTGATACATTAACCCTTTCCGTTTTTTTTAACGTGCTAAGCATCATATGAAGTGTCGAATATATTCGACAAATCCACTGAAAGGGTTAAGAACAATTTCACAAATTCCGGTGTCGGCCTTTTAATTGTAAACGACGTTTATATAGAGTAGTGACATTGAAGTGTGTTAACAGTGTAAATCCCATTATCTCAATGTCCGATTAAAATGTATCGTAACGATATACTACCGGTTAGCACAATTTACTTTTCTCAATATCTACTTAGCGTTTATCGGATCGATAAATGATAACCGGCACTTGTCTGCCGGTTAGTCTTTTATCATAACGAAAACCATGAACAGCTGATATGATAACTCCACTCCTTTTCTGTCATTCTTTTTGTTTTTCTTTCACAACAATATTTAAAATTGAATTGAATATACATTTAATAATAAACTGCACAGCTAAGAATTCACAGCTATGCCATTTATTTTTATCATTTATAAACATCTAAACGGTAGAGTTGCCGTACTACCATTTGTTAGCCAGTTAATTTAACGAATAAATGAGAAAATGAAAATGTTTAACCGGCAGTATATCGCATCGATAAATTAATGTGCCGGTTAATTAACCGGCACTTTAATCGGACATTGAGATAATGGGCCTTAACAGAATAAAAACCAATTTAAGAAATAAACTGGAAGTAAATACTATCAACAGTATTGTCTTGCAAAGAAATTATTGAAATAAATAATCCACACTATGTGTGGTCAGCAAAAAGAGACATATCTAGTCAAATATAAAATAATTTAGTTTTAAGTGCTAATGTAATATTTTAACTAAATAATTTTTTATAATTAACATTCTTTGTCCTACACTTGATCTCAAACAGATGTACAAATTTTATGATATTAATGTATTTAACACATGCCAATAATCATATCAAATGTGTTGTGTTTCATTATACATATGTAAAATACATACACAAAAAGACTGAATAAGATAATTTTAGTTCCCGTCATTTTAAATGCATTTATTTATAAATTTCATTATATAATATTTTTCATACCTGAATTATTTAAATCAAATATGTTATGTTTCAAACCTTAATTTTACTTAATAAAATGTTTTTAAAAAACATTAATTGGTATATTAATTGAGTTTTAAAATTTGGTCCGATGCAAACGGTTTTGGTCCATTTTTGGGAAAATTTTGGTCCAAAAAAAAAATTTCAAACGGCAACACTGCATGGGACCGTAACCAAAAGTCGACATGCATATTGAAGTATTTGCAATGGCGGTCCAAAGTCAATTTTTATTTATTTTTTTTAAAATAGTTGACCACACTATAGAGAATGTATGTTTGTTTGACCAGATGGCGCTGGGTTAGAGTTGTTTCAAAAAAATCTTATTTATAGTCCGATTTTACTCAAATTCAAAATGTATGTGTGTTTGGACATGTAGAAATTGTGTATGTGTTTTATGATGTTTGGTTTATGATCTGCGTAATTGTAGATCATTCTCCAATGATAACATTGTGAACAACAATTTTTTAACATTAAAATTGTTGCGAAAAAATGTAATTAAAAAGGTAAAGGGTGTTTTTTATTGGGTATAGAACTTTAAGTTGGCATCACTTTTTTAACTGGCGGCCATTTTGTCAGCTGTCAAGTGATTAATATTTAGCTTGGTTTGCCATTTCATCATGAACAGGTTGACAAAAGAACAACGCTTGCAAATCGTGCAAATTTATTTCGAAAGTAATGGTTCAGTTCGCGAAGTTCACCGCAAGCTCCGTCCGAATGAATCGATTCGCCACCGTGCACAGCAATTGGAGCTTTGTCCATCAACTTTATGGAAGATTTTGCGCAAAGATCTTGGCTTGCGACGTTACAAGATCCAGCTTGTGCAAGAATTAAAGCCGCGAGACCATGCAATGCGTCGTGATTTTGGTGTATGGGCCGAAAATGAGATTCATCTCGATGCTGATTTTCATCACAATTGGAAAATTGGACCTGCAGAATTGGCTTTATTCGAGCCAGCCGCGGCGGCCACATGCCCGAAAACATATTTAAACATTAATGGCATAAAATTATCCTTCCAATAAAGAGAAATTGATGGACATTAAAACGATTTTCTTGTGTTTTATTTCAATTCGAAGTTCTATACCTCAATAAAAAACACCCTTTAGAAACAGAACTGAAGTTATTACTGGTCCGATCACAGTTTGTCATCGTCGACCATTGTCATCGAACGAAAGGTCTTCGCACTGCACTTATCTTTACATTTTGAACCACCATATCTCGCGAATTATTTGAGGTATGAAGATGAGATTTGGCCCTGGAAACTTTCGTAGGCTGTATTAAATAATAGTCCGAAGAGGGGCGTGTCACTCATGAACTATTACAAGTAGAAAAATACGTGTTGAAAAACATAGCCATAATAATGCAGTCCTTATCTGCCGTAATCATGTAATGCTCGTCATGAAGAATCGGACGAATGGTCGTGGAAACACCTTACAATGTTTAACTTCCATAGTTTATGAACTATTAGAAATGTGAAAATGAGATTTGGTGCATTGCTTCAGAAATACTGTTTGCTTCCTTGGGCATGTGGACTATTTACCACAGTTAAGTGGTCAATAATAATTCGACTCTGGCCTGCTAATACTCAGCCGTCCTACGAAAGAAGGGCACAATCGCCAACATTGCAAAATTGAGATAAGGCCAGTTTCCGAACTGTGATTCTTTTCTGATTTTTGTGTTACGCTTATAGGAACTATTTTAAAATGCAATATATTTGAAAATTCTTTTAATTTTTAAAAAATATTTAATTTTATGTCGCGAATCGTATCAAACGTAAACAGATAAATATGTATCTCAAATGTAGATGTGACTTTCTTTCTGAGGAGTGCAGTACTGCTGTCAGTCGGAGCCTGTTTTCCGCGATATTTGTGACCATTTCCATTGAACGTAACTGGTCCACTGACGTAAATTACGAAGTGCATTCCGAATTCAATCCAGCTGAACTTAGCAAAGCTCTTCATAGTTTTTCTGGAGTTTTCATGACTGGACTGGAGTTTTCAATTGGATCCATGTGTTGTTGGACCAACAATTGTTTGCTTAATTTTGCACCTGTATTGAGAATTTAATTTTTAGTAATCACAGAATTAATAACAACAATGTCCTTCCTTTACAAATTCGGAAATGAGTGTTGTATGTATTTTGCCCGAAGCCCGAACACATGGAATCATATTTCACTCCAACTCATGCCGACATGAAATGCACACCAATCAACGTCATCCCTTGTACCTCAGCCAGGTGGTTCGCCAAATTTGATGGGTTTAACAAAAATTTGCACTTTTTCTCTCTCCGTTCTCTTTGTTTTTGTGCTATCCATAATCACTGCCAAAAAAAAAAAAAAAAATGAAATTCAAATCGAAAAGAAAAACACATTTAGCTTTGGGCAAATCAAAATTTTTAGTTTTTATGCTGTTCCGGTGATATTTGTGCCTGGAATAATGTCATGCAAATTCCAAATCACATTTCGTTTTTATCATTTGACACAATAACCGTCTCGTGTCATTTGCACACGCGGCAGGCAAGGCTTTCATGCATCGCGCGCGTTTAAATTAAGTTTTCTTTTTTTCGTCATTTTTAATATACGAATTTTCAAAACTCCAAATGGGGCAAAATGTTAAATGGAACTTGAAACAGAACTCTTCTCTACCCAAACCCATATGGACATACGTCATGTTCAGCGGCAAATTGAGGACACACACATGCCACGGCATGTCATGCGTCGTCGGCGGCTGTGCATTCCATTATTCTTGTCACTGGGACGGTGCTGAACGGTGCTCACATTTAACGACGGATAAGCACTTGTTTCACTAATTAACAAAAATTATGCATGAATGTAATGATCAAAAGTTTTTGGGGCTAGTGCAACGACAACAACACAACAACCATTGGAATTATGAGGCTTTCGGATGGACTTGACTCGACAAAATACTGCTAAATGGCAACAACTGCACAGTGAAAGGAACTGCGGTTACGGTCAAGTCCTCCGTGGATACACTCTGGCGCTGGCGATAAAGTTATGATATCAGCGTCATGATAACGACGCCCACAATCTGTGTATGTTGGCACAGAAACAAATATTTATCGCGGATACCAGCCTGAATGTGAAATGGACTAGATCGACTTTGTCGGAAACAATACCGGTTAATACCGGTTAGACCGATTGATAGCATGCTTGATGATGGCGATTACCTACACGGAGGGTAAAAAATGGTCTCTGTAACATATTGTCCCAAAACATATTTTGCAGGCAAACACATTATGTTTGTGGTGGTAGCAGTGCCCTTAAACATATATATGATTGCATTAATTTATATATTTTATTGGATGTCATGTAATCAGGATTGGATGTATTCACACACACACCGCTATCATATATTACCCTTCTTTGTACAAACCGATGAGAGTCCGGTGAGAGTAATACTCTCTAAAACTCTAAAAAAAATATGTTCTAACATAATATTGTGCCGAAAATAGTTTCGGATACAATCAAATCGATTTTCAATATGCTAGAATTGAGTGTCCCAAATATATTATGATTGTGTGCAAACATGATATGTTTATGCAAATTTATTCGGTGAAATTTGTTAAAATGGACATTTTTTTTCAGCTTGTGTAAGTGACTTCGGCAATCCCGTGACTTTTTGAGAAAAATATATTTGGATTGTAAGCGCCCCGGTACACCGAGCGAAAAATAGCAATATCATATTGATATTTTGAAATATTGATTTGATATTGCACAAAATGATATTTTTTGACGCTGGCGTAACCACTTTTTTCATATGGTTGTTGTTAATTTTATTTTTGATGCGACGATTTGATATTTATAATATCAATTTGATATTGATCAATATCAAAGCGCTCGGTCACCAAGTACAACAATTAAATGTTTGTTGTGATTGTAGGCAATTTTTTTGTATGGTTGTAGTAAAATTTCATTTTGAAAATTTATAATATCAATTTGATATTGATCAATCAATTGACTTTCAAGAAAAAAGTTTATTATAATTTATTATTTATTTATTCCAAGAGAAAATAGCGACCGCGACATTTGATATTGAACGATATCATATTGATATTTTTCCCACTTAGCCCCATTTTGTTAACGTTTAATATCAATTCGTTAACGAAAATATCAATTTGATATTGTTTTTTCGCTCGGTGTAGGAGAGTTGGTAGTGTCCTTCACTATCAGCGTGGGAGTTGTTGGTTCGATTCCCAACAGAGGCTTTGGTCTGTCGGTGCAAAAATCTAGCCATATGATCTGTGACACCGGGTTTACCGTTGGATTTTCCTGATCTGCGAGAAAGCGGGGCACTGGCACAAAAAGTGTTCCGCCGTCTCGGCGTCCTCTACACATGCCCTACATTCGTGCGCCCTTAGGTTAGAGTGCCGTGTGATGACCCCAACTAGCTTGCTCGGCGCATTTTTGTTTAACCCGAGTATTCTCCTTGTTCTCTTGTAAGCGAGATTTCCCCAGGTTTCCTTCGTGGTCCTTCGCACCGAATCCTCTTGCCATCTGAAATCTTAAAACTTGGACTTGCAACTAGAATATAAATACACTTTGTATGGTAATTAATAATAAATAAATACAAAATATTTTGATTGTAAAAATAACTGAGTGTAAACTCCGTGCCCGGGGGGTATTTGCAGCGATGAGCACTTCCACAGGCCATCATCGACGCTAGATCGGCCATTGCGTAATCGTTGCAACATGTCTGGTATTTACCCTTCACATTCGAAAGTTGCCAAGGTTCGGCCGATTTTTGCAAATGCAAAAATAAAAGTTCAACAGGAAATGTTCATTGAAATTATGAAAGGTTTAATAAATCTTGGCAAAATATTTGTTTGTCTGAAAACTAATGCAGCACACATATATTTTCCATGAAAGATTACAAATTCTGCGAATTACCGTCCAATTGCAACCACCATCTGGTAAATTCTACGCAGTCCCAAGGTCTTCTCAATGATCGACAGTCGGGCTTCCGTAAAACCCGATCTAGTGGATACCATCGTGCCATTCACCAACATAGTGAAAGCAGGATCTTTGCTCTGGATATTCCCAAGGCTCTATTTCTTATTTTCATTGACGACTTGTGAGGTCTGCATGCGAACCCAATCTACTCTTTTGCGAATGACTGTAACCTCTTTCATTCATATTCATTTGATCAGTGGTCGTCTAGTGCCATGTCTCAGTCCGGACTCTCGGGATTCTCATCCATTCATTGTCGCTATGAATAATATTCGCCCATGACCGTTTAATACTTTTTAAGGTAATCACTGAGAAGGCCAACAAGTTCATAGAATCACCCACCTAACAGCTTAGTTACTCTGTAGGTCGTAGTATCCGGTTGAGATCAAACTCTTCCTGTGATTTATGTGGTCAACCACAGCCAACAACAAAACTCCCCCGTACACAGTTAGTCTATTTGGAAAAACTAAACACAAATAATGGACAAAATATTCTTAGAAGTGTACAAATCCATGTGCAATTTCTCATTCATTCATTTTGAATATTATTTGAATCTGTGCAACTGTTGCCTTAGTCGCATCCACTTCAGCCAGCAGAGGCCAAAGATCACCAAGTCACTGGTGCAGTCACCTGCTGATAAAGCGATAGAAAGTCTGCACTGCAGGACTACTTTTCATCAAAGCACAACAGAATAAAATGGGAAAAAATCCTTTCTATCTCTGGGGCCTTTGATTATTTTATTGTCTTAATAATTAATGGGTGGAAATCTAAATGCATGCACTCGCTGTATTTGTTAATTCCTTTTTGGCATATGAACTGAGCTGAACTGAGCTTCCTTTTCTTTTCTTTTGCGCTTTGTCTTACATAATGAACTTTACATAATTAAGCTGCTAACGTAAAGTTTCTATGTGTGCGTATACATTACACATACAGCAGTAACATAATATCATTCGTTTCGAGCAAGATTGTCGCAACTCAATAAGAGCACTTGCAGTTAGGTTAGATTAGGTTAGGAAGGGCGGTGCCTTCGAAATGCACCTCCATAGTGAATCCATTCGACTTGAATGGAAAATGCTGCCATACCCAAAGAAGTCTCCTGCAGTTGGTGGAGTATTTTGCACAACTTAGGTTTTATACATTTTGCATTGCGACGATTTTGGCGGTAACGAACGTTATGCAAGCATGTATACAATAAATAGAAACACATAATTAACTCTGTCGATTTCATTCACATTCACACTCTCTGCCCGCACTCCAGCACGACGAAGAAGCAAACGATGCATCTGATGTAGGATATGCCACTGCTCTTCCTGGCTGCTATGCTGACGATTGTGGTATCGTTGTTGTTGTTGTTGGCAAAGAAGAATTATTATTAAATTTCTTTAAATGTATTTGTATTCAGATATTGCATAAGTCATGCAAATGTTAACAACATATGCCAACAAGGATAAATGCACTTTACACAATGCTGTGTACGCCATACACTCGAAGAAAATGGAGCGACCACAAGAAGAAAAAAAAAAAAAAAGTAAAGAAGAAGAAAATTAAGTTGAATGACAAATATGGGGAAGAGATGTTCAGATGTGGTGACTTAGGGTGTTTTAAATGCTGTTTGGGATTTCAGTGTATAATTTCTGACAGTGAGGAAAATTTCACGTCGCGAGAAGCATTTTCATTTTTATCTCTCAGTTTGTTATTCAAACTCAGAGCCTAAAAACACTAATGTATTTATTAATTATAATACAAAGTAAATCGGGTGACACAGACCATATGGCTAAATTTTTGCAGCGACAGACCAAAGCCTCTGTTGGGAATCGAACCCACAATCCCCACGCTGACAGGCAAGCATGCCACAAACTCGCCTACCGGAGCGCTTATTCGTGAAAGTAGTTTTTTTTTTTTATCATTTTTTGTCTCTCGTGAGTGATTACTACGTGCTTTAAATGTATTTTTTTTTGTCACCCTCTCTCAGGAAAGATATCAAAACACTAGTCTCACTCATAATACAAACTTTAACGAAAATCTCATTTGGTTTCTTGAGCGCAAAAGTTAAAATGAGTAATCGCAAGAGAGACAAAATGATAAATTTACTTATCAGTGAAAGTTGTCACGGGTCACACGTCGTCCGAACGATAAATTTATTTCATATGGCGTAAATATCCAAGTGTTTGATGTGTGAAAAGAACTTAAGGGACAAAAAGTCAAAAAAAATCACAATAATCAAAGTCATTACCAAGCCTGAAAGAAGATATTGAAAATACTGACACTGAGAAGAGCGTAAGGAAATGAGTAAGTATTTTGGGGGGGAACAAATTATTATGTGAGAAAAAAATAATATTAATCTTTAATACTTAATAATAATAGTAAATGAATTATACTTGCAGCCAAATAGAGTTTGTTTCGAAGCAAAAAAAAGCTTCACTTGATACAACCTCCAGCGTGTATACTGAGAAGAGAGTACCAAATTAATTCTCTCCGTTCAATGACTCAAACAATCAATTCTCTCCGTTGAATGACTCAAGGAATGAATTCTCCGTCGAAAACCAATCCAGATTTAGATTATGAATTGATTTCAATCTAACAGGACATAACCAGGAGTATGAGCTTGATGACACCTGCCCTCTTATCCACAATCACGGCAACATTGATCTGACAGGCATCATTCTTTGAGTGTAGCCTAGTGTTTATGTGCATACCAACACATATCCAAACAAATCGTATTTGAAGTATAAACTAAAATGTGGAGAACAGCACACATGCCCATTCCACATTCATGTGAACATATATTAAGGGGCCTTACGAAATAAAGCACACATTTTATTGTGAGTCGGTAAAAGTGCGAACAAAACCCAGCTAAAGGTTGGGCGGACGACGCGACAACATCCATGCGACTGCGCTTACACAGTCTATTGTAGATTGGAGGCAGTGGACGTCATCGATATGAGAAGATGAAACGTGCCAACTTGACTGAAATAGAAACCAGAAACTGTTCAAATGTTTTTTTTTCTATTTCCTTAGAATGAAAGGACACAATTTCATATTTAGATATTTTATAGTTTATTTGGAGTTTCACGTTTCATCCTTGATCATTTTAACATTTTGGCGCAACGTTGAGGCGCACTAATGAAAACATCCACCCCGTTCATGCCACGTATGTTGCAAAGCAAAGGCAACAACAAGAGCCAACACTGAAATAATTTATCATGTCTCTCTCTCTCTCTCTCTCTATATCAATGACTAAAAGAACGAAATTGCACGCAAAGATGTGCATTTTTCGCGTCTCTCACTCGAGAAAAACGCAATTTAAAAGCCTTTTCCCGGGGACTGAAAGGGAAGGCAACGAAGTAACCAACATATTTCCAAGCACATATTGCTGAAAGTCTGTGGCAATACCACCGATGCTTTGGTTTAACGGGTTACGGCCAACAAACCCACCCACCTACCGCCATTCGAGTACGCCAACTCCAGACGGACAGACTGGCAGAGAATAATGCAAAATACTGCTGCTGTAGAAGTTAACTCAGCCTAAGCATTTGTGTAAAACCCCCATTCAAAAAAAAAAGGGATTTTTACAACCAAAAAAAAATAAGAGACTCTCGAAAACTTTATACACTCCGGCATGCATTCTTACATGTACCAACAGATACAAAACAGCTGTACAAGGATGCTTGGAGGGGTAAGCCAAACAAAACAAAACTGACGACTCTTTGTGGCAGTGACTGCATGAATGAGTGAGTGAGTGAGTGAATGAATGGATGAATGGCTAATGGCACGGAGTCATGAGCCAGTGAAGAATAACGAAACATCTTCGGCTTACACAAAGTACATTTGTTGATATCCTTGCCAACACAAACCATACCTCCGTACAACTGTGGCAACATCAAAACACATCCACCCACCGGCCCGCCTGCCCCCCCCACACACTCACGCACAGAATAAGTAGCAGGGAGTGAAGTGAGTCTATCATGTAATCTGATTACGAGCCTACAGCCCAGGCAGACCAAAATTAAATCTCGTCTAAAGTTACTTATTTTCTAAAAAAAAAAACGAAAATAAACAGACTAAGATGATGTTGAAACCTACAGCACTGGACGGTGAATTAGTACACACACAGAGAACACATTCGCACTGTCCAAATTGCATCGGTACAACCGAATGTTAGCTGGGTCATTGACATTTTCGGTAAAAGGAACAGCACCTCTGGAATCTCACACATAATTTCTTGGTTATGTATGATTTATAAAAAAAAATCGGAATGGTATAGTTGTATGGGAGATTCCCGAAGGGAACTTCACTAAATTGTGAAAAGTGTAGTGGTTGTTCAAATAAATTGTATAAATTGTTTGATAATTACATTTAATACCGATTTCTTGCTTGGCTGCTTTTTTATCTGAGTTAAACTTTTTTAACTCTGTATTGTACGACTTGCCAAGAAAGCAAGCACCAATTCGGATGTGGATTCGCCAGTAGATGAAAGGCTGACCACAATCCGCTTTTTTTTTACATTAGCCTAATTTGTGCTCAATCGCCGACAGACGTATGTCTGGTTCCCTGGCCATGATATAGTTACCAATGTTATCTTCATACAAGGCGACAGTCCATGGCAACGCGAGATGTGTTGGAGCGATACCGGGAGTTGAGGAGAGAGGAGAACCGTCTATTCCGAAAAAAGAAGAGAGATATGCGTAGACGACAGTGTGATGAGATAGAGGTCTATGGAAGTAGAAACGATGCCAGAAAATTCTATCAGCGAGTGAAACATCAAACGAAAGACTCGAGTATTTCGTGAAGAGATGAGAATGGGAATCTGGTAACTAATCCGCCGAGTATGCTGAGAGTCTGGAAACAACATATCTCCAGACTAGTAACCCGCGACCAATCATAGACGACGGTGTGTAATGTTCACCCCCTATCCACGATGAGGTTAAAGCAGCAATAATTCGGCTTAAGAACAATAAAGCACAGGTGTCGACGGAATGCCAGCAGAGCTGTCTAAGACCGAAGGAGGCGAGCTGATAAAGCTAGTTTGCACAGTCCGCATAGATGAAAGCATGACTGACGATTTGAACCTCAGGGACCTTCATAACAAAAAAGGAGACAAGACCGTTTGAGCGAACTATCGCGGTATAAGTCTCTTATCCATCCGAATAGATCAACAATCGACCAAATCTTTTCACTACGCCAAATCATCGATTGTAAAGCCGCCTTCGATACTTCGATAAGAGAAAAACTATTTGAAAACATGTCTGCGTATAAAATACCAACTAAACGTATGCGCCTTTGTAGAATGACACTGAGATATACTAGGTCTTCGGTAAAAATAGGAAGTGACCTTCACCGAGCCATTCACTTCTACAAGAGGTCTCAGACAGGGCGACAGCTTATTACCGTGTAACTTCTTCAACATCCTGATGGAGAAGATATTAGAAAATGCAGAAGTTAATAAAACTGGCACTCTGACAACCAAGGGTCACATACTCCTCGCATATGCTGACGACATTGCCGGAAGGACAGACCGATTGACATCGTCGAACGAACTGTGGGCTGTATCACGACATGAACGTTGTTAAACGAATCAAAATACAGCGATGGCGCCGGCTGGGACATGTCGGCCGAATGAATCCAAACGTTTCCGTTGGACGACAACTATCACGGACAGGGAAGACCAAGAATCCAGTGGATGGACCAAGTGGAAGAAGACATGAAGATGCTTGGTGTCACGAACTGGAGAAGCCAAGCATAAGACCGAAGTGCTTGGAAATCACTTATTAATCAGGCCAAGACTTATTAATCGAACACCAAACTTATTTACTGTTCAGTATTGACCCAAGAAAAATTGGATCTGTTCAAAGAGATTTGGTCAACTGGATTCTTTTCCTTTAAGTCAATAAACTTCCATATCCAGTTAGAGTCTCCAATATTCCAGGATCCGCAGAAATGGCAGCAATGGCCCAGCACTGGCTCAGTCACGATATCAGAAAGATCAACAGTAGAACTGATTGGCGGTGTTAATACACTGGCGGGGGACTGTAAATTTTTATGGCATTGTAGACACATATACCTACCTATCTACTCGTATTTTGGAGATTGGGCACATATTTAAGCTCATAAAATATTGACCATTTTTGTACTTACCTAGTTTCCTGCTGCTTTCGTTATTTTTTTTTTCTTCTTTTCCGTGCAAAGGCTCAGGAATGATTTTCTCAAATTAAACGTAAATTTCTTTTGTGATATTTCGACAAAAAAGAATATTGTTACACTGAAATAAACACACTTAATGTCGGTCGACTAAGATATCGTAACACATTAAATCTGTTTGTTGTCTATATACACAATACACACATATATGTAGTTGCACACGTATGTACTAATTGATAAATATGTGCTCATGTACTGAGTTGGACATTTAAGCAAATTTGAAGAGTCTAAATCTATTTAACGTTCAAAACTCCGAAAACTTTTACAAACATGTTCACATGCACTACTTAGAGTGTTTTTATGTGCGCATAAGTGAACAATACAAAGGACAAACGAAGCGTTCTAATGCGGATAATAAGGAATTATAACTGGAGAACAGCAGAGTTCTAGAACATCTAGAAAAATAACGTATTGCAGACGGGGGAAAAAAAATAATAAACTACTTAAAAACCACCAGCAACCGAGGCTAACGGCCTATGTATGGTCTTTGGAAACAGAAAAATCTTTAATTCAGTATTATCGGATTTTGACATTATTATTACAGCAACAATGACAACATATCTGTATACAGCGCCGATAATCGAGCGGTATCGTTTGTGGTACAGAACCGATTGCAATCGGCCAAAAAAATATATAACAGGAGGTAGAGAATTCGCTGATCTTTTCAACTGCGTAATTATGGGCGGGTTTATGTGTTAGTGTTGAGTCAAATATGAACTGACAGAGAATTCAGAGTCCTGTCACAGTATGTTGCCCTTAGTCGTTATTAGTTTTTAATAATTCAATGACCTTTTTTAATGGTTCAATGGTTTTACTATAAAACAAATATTTTTAAGCGTTTCAACACTTTTTGTAGAAACTCTTTTTTCGCCTATAGACAACATCGGGCATGAAAGGGTTAAAAAGAATACAAATTTACGTTTTTCACTCAATTGAAGCTGAAATTCCAAAGTTTACCTCAAAAACCACAGAACTCTTTCCAATGGAAATTAAGGACTTTAATTAATTTTCTGACATGGCCACCTACAAACGAGGGAGTGGTGTATGCGACTTGAACAAGGCGCTTTGGTCTCTCCATCTCCATCTGTATCTGTATCTGTATCTGTATCTGTATCTGTATCTGTATCTGTATCTGTATCTGTATCTGTATCTGTATCTGTATCTGTATCTGTATCTGTATCTGTATCTGTATCTGTATCTGTATCTGTATCTGTATCTGTATCTGTATCTGTATCTGTATCTGTATCTGTATCTGTATCTGTATCTGTATCTGTATCTGTATCTGTATCTGTATCTGTATCTGTATCTGTATCTGTATCTGTATCTGTATCTGTATCTGTATCTGTATCTGTATCTGTATCTGTATCTGTATCTGTATCTGTATCTGTATCTGTATCTGTATCTGTATCTGTATCTGTATCTGTATCTGTATCTGTATCTGTATCTGTATCTGTATCTGCATCTGTACCAGTATCTGTATCTGCATCTGTACCAGTATCTGTATCTCTATCTCTATCTGCATCTGTATCTGTATCTGTATCTGTATCTGTATCTGTATCTGTATCTGCATCTGTACCAGTATCTGTATCTGCATCTGTACCAGAATCTGTATCTCTATCTGCATCTCTATCTGCATCTGTATCTGCATCTGTATCTGTATCTGTATCTGTATCCGTATCTATATCTATATCTATATCTATATCTATATCTATATCTATATCTGTATCTGTATCTATATCTATATCTATATCTATATCTATATATATATCTATATCTATATCTATATCTATATCTATATCTATATCTATATCTATATCTATATCTATATCTATATCTATATCTATATCTATATCTATATCTATATCTATATCTATATCTATATCTATATCTATATCTATATCTATATCTATATCTATATCTATATCTATATCTATATCTATATCTATATCTATATCTATATCTATATCTATATCTATATCTATATCTATATCTATATCTATATCTATATCTATATCTATATCTATATCTATATCTATATCTATATCTATATCTATATCTATATCTATATCTATATCTATATCTATATCTATATCTATATCTATATCTATATCTATATCTATATCTATATCTATATCTATATCTATATCTATATCTATATCTATATCTATATCTATATCTATATCTATATCTATATCTATATCTATATCTATATCTATATCTATATCTATATCTATATCTATATCTATATCTATATCTATATCTATATCTATATCTATATCTATATCTATATCTATATCTATATCTATATCTATATCTATATCTATATCTATATCTATATCTATATCTATATCTATATCTATATCTATATCTATATCTATATCTATATCTATATCTATATCTATATCTATATCTATATCTATATCTATATCTATATCTATATGTATATCTCTATCTCTATCTCTATATCTCCATCTCTATATCTCTGTCTCTGTTTTTTATCTATATCTCTATCTCTTTATCTTTCTCTACCTATCTCTCTCTCCCTCTCCATCTCTATCTTTCTCTCCTTGTCATATTCGATTCCCCCGAACCAAAAAATCAAATATAAAATTTACTTTGTGCTGTAATTTACAAATAAACAAATAAATTAATCAACCCGAGGATAACACACGGGAAGCATTTGTTTAGAAACTAATTTCAAATTACTCACACATACTCGCAGGATATGTAGGTGCGGTGCGGTGCGTGTGTCTGAGTGTATGTGAATAATTAATAAATAATATTCATTTTTATTATCAAAGTCTGCACCTGATACAATAATTACAAATGTACACAGCACAAATATTTGCACAAGACGAATGTCCCCGGGTGGCGGGGGGGGGGGACGAGTATTGGAGGCCTTTGTCCCTCCCTTGTTGTACTTTGATGGCAGACAGTGTTTGGATTTAATTGAAGCTTGAGAGGGGGCGGACATGCAACGCACTTCCGAGTTGAGTTAAAATGCAACACTTGATGGAAAACAAAACAACGCTTGGCGTACTTTGTAATCAAAGCATTTCTTTCTTAGATTCCTTTCATTAGTTTCAGTTTGATCGACTTCTTAGGGTTTATTTTCATTCCCTTTGTACACTCCCCCGAAAGAGGACAAACAGAGACAGAGAACGTTGTCCCGACTACAGGATCCCGGAGACCCTGTGGCTTAGTTGATATCAAATGAAAATCCCCTTTATAATGAATGGATCTACTGCTGTTCACACACACACGCACAAGTATTAATTATACACACATGCTAACATTTGCCAGTGCGTATGTGTGTGTGTGTGTGCGTGCGTGCATTATAACGACAATTAAAGTTTTTCCCTGATTGTTGTTATTTGGTTGCGTTCAAAAAGAAATGAAAGGAGAACAAAGTTTTCACGCAATGCGAATACAATGATGATGTCATAACTGCAACGCTTACATGACACTCAGGACTCAGGAGCCTGTGTGTCTGCCGTCTGCTGTCTACGGCTGATGGGCCAGGGGCATGGACAGGGCGGGGAGGGGCGAGACGCCTGTTGGCAACACTTTCAAGTCCTGCTTAAGTTATGCTTAAGACTGCAAATGCTGTTTGGCTCTGTCGCACTCGATTCTGCAGAGGAGTCACTCCACTAATGGCGTTGTTTATCTCTCGTACAGAGCACTCTGGCAGCACAACACATGCCTGTCCCACATTAAATATACATAAGGACAAACTTTGCGCTTCTTATACGGATGCGTATCTATAGAGCAACTTGTATGCAGTATGTCCACATACATAAGGTGCTTGCATACATACATATGTATGGATTTACATATTATGTGTGTGCACTGGCATTTAAATACACACACACACACAGCAACACCGACATTCGAGTGGAAACGTGATGTTGGCTTCCGGGTGCATCAACCAACTATGAGTTGCCATAGTGGTGGGTGCTCCATCAGAGTGGTGCAATAAACAAATTTGCCATAGAACGAATGAACGAACCCCGAACGACCGAATACCAATGATCCAAATGGGCTCCGTTTCATAGTTTGAACAGCAGATACAATTTGCATTATGGAACTGCCAGCTCTATAAAATCACATTTGTTTTGGCTGGGCTTCGGGAAAATGTTGGGCCAACAACAGTTTGACTTTTAAAACAAACAACTAACGGGGAAATGAAATACCTGGCTGTCATCTTGAACACATTTTTATAGATTTTAAACAACAAACAGACTCTTGACGTGTAAAGAATGAACGAAAATTACAACATGGATAGACTACGGTTAGAAGGGACTGTCTTCGGCGAGTAATTGCATTTGGTCAGTTCCATGTTGTATGGAACGGAAAGTGGCAGCAACTTCTTAGCTTATTGGCATTTGGTTACGAGGTCTCAACGGAGACTTAAATCTGGTACCACGGGTGGTCAATATTAGATAGACATTTTATTTGCAGTATGAATTGAAATTACATGGAACATATCGAACCCTTACCGCGATAGAGACGAAAGCGCCATTTTTTCGAAACTCGCCTATTAATTAAAGTTGATAGATTAACTGATAGATTTTTAAACTTTATGAAAGAATGTGCCTCTAAAGGAGTGCCCTGCGGGTTACTCCCAAAATATTAAAAATTAAAATTTTATAGTTACAAAGAAATAGCAAACTCAATTGCATCGTACCACACTACACGCCTTCATGCTTGACCAGACACAAAAACCCTCTCCCATAAAATTTTCTTTTTGGCGTATATTTCTTTTTCTTTTAAATGCGAATACACAATTCCACCATTCATTGGAATGAACTCAAATTATGCATCCATTATTATAACTCCCATGGAATTGAAGGGTTTACGGCCCATAGACGAGAATATCATAGCGCATATCCGATCTGATCTCGCGCTCGGTATCTGTAAGTACTGTGAGTTTATCGCCGCATGTGTAAATGCAAAAAGTTGTATTTAAGTCACAACAAAAACAAGAGGAGAAAACTTTAAATCAAGAATAATAGAACAATAATCTTAAGTGGATTTGCCGGCAGCAGCAGCAGCAGCAGTAGAGCCATGCAAATGAACGCTCTTCTTTCAAGCAGACATACAGGAAACAAAAGACACCATCTCCAAGAACACTGGTGGGCACAACAATAGCAGCGTTGCAGAAATAGAAATGTCACAGACATTACATCTAAGAAACTGCTTGATGGATGACAGCGTAAGTGGAGGGGACGCACCAGTGATCTACTTGGACTCCCCTAACGTGTAATTGAAATTCCTTCTTCTCTTTATGTCGTTTGAAATTTGTCACCCTTTACAATGACAAGTGGATAACATTCTTAATAATGTCAGGCTCGTAATCAAACTTGTAATGTGGAAAGGTGTGTACTTAGGTTTAGAACTAAATTAGGGTACATACTTGACGGACTAGAAAGGGCGGTCCAAATAGATGTTTTTCGTTTTCCAAAGTACACAAAATCTATTTCCAACCTATTAACGGGGGCTTGGCCAACTCAATTTTCCATCATGTATTATCTCAAGAATGTCTTGTTCGATATTCGCCTTAATGACCTGAAGCGCCACTAAATGGTTCGCATAACATCGGTCCGTCACAGTCTAACGGCGTCAAATCGCAGCTCCGAGATGGCCAATTGAGATCGGCAAGAGAGCTGATAACACGATTACCGAAATTGGGGCTCAAACAATCGATTGTCGTGTGGGCTGTGTGATACGGCGCGCCAATCTGCTGAAACCAATGATCGTATTTTTAAAATAATAATAAAAAAAAATTATAATGGCAGAGACAGGAGAGAGGCTGATCAACAATTTTCTCAACAAGCTTTCTTTTTTGCTTAGACAGATCTCACTTTTCGACAAAGCTAAATCTAAATTCACTTTGAAAATCAGTCACCGATTTGCTCAACTTACAGATGACTTTGAGTTTTTTTATATGGCGTACCTAATCGTTCATCCGAGCAGGCTAATTATACACTCCATCATAGGATGGAGTATATACTAAGTTTGTCATTCCGTTTGCAACACCTCGAAAGAGTGATCTGCGACCCTATAAAGTATATATATTATTGGTCAGTGTAACATTCTAAGACATTCTAGCGATGTCCGTCTGTCTGTCCGTCCGTCCGTCCGTCCGTCTGTTGTCTGTTGAAATCACGATAGAGCGCGAACGACTAACCCTAAAAAGCTGAAATTTTGTAGGAAGATGTTTTTTGCCCATAAGCAGGTTAAGTTCGAGAATGGGCCATATCGGACCAAAGGGGGAAAAGTTCTCCTTTACGGGACTAAATATATTCCGGCCATAATCAAATTTTTCAAATATTTTTTTTCACTACATCTAAGTTCTAAGTTTATATAATTTATAGATGGGGAAAAAATCCCAAAAATGGGCGTGCTCATGGGTTCCGTGGACCCTTGGGGCCCAAAAAAGGGCCCATGATAAACATGCGCATATGGGTATCGAAGTGCAACGAAATTTACTCACGAACCCAAATATGCCTTTATTTTCACAATTTTACTAAATTTTTTGATCTGGTTTCTGGGACTATCGGGTCACCAGCGGCCCAAAAACCGTCCCTTGACAAACATGGACATATGGGTATCGAAATGCAACGAAATTTTCTCGCGAACCCAAATATGCATTTATTTTCATGATTTGGATAAAATTTGTGATCGGGTTCCTGGGACTATCGGGTCACGAGCGGCCCAAAAACTCAGTTAGTTATACCCTCACCCTACGGTGGGAGGGTATATATCATTTGATACGGCTCAAAAGTGTAACACATAGAAATATCCACATTAGACCCCAGGTGTCTTTGAACCAAATTCGTTTTATGACTTTCTGAATCGTTTGAGCCATGTCCGTCTGTCCGTCTGTCCTGCTGGTACGCACGATAACTTTCGAAAGAGTTAAGCAATCACTCTGAAATTTGGCATGGCTTAATATTTTCCCAAAACTGCTTATGGGATAGCAAATGGGCTATATGGCCACACCCCTTCGGGTACCTCCATACAAATCTGCTATTTCGCCCACTTTAGAAATCGTGTAATAATATCAACACGCCTAGTTGGATCTTCCCCAAATTTTGTATTTAGTAAAAGTAGAGTTAGACTAAGTTTTGGACAAAAAGTTGGCAGTCTGGCAACTCCCCTTCTGGTACATGCCATACAAATCTGCCATCCCGCCTACCTTAGAAATCGTGTAATAACACCAATATGGTCAACGCGATCTTGCCCAAATTTTGTATTTAGTAAACGTATAGTAAGACTAAGTCGTGGACAAAAAGTTGGCAGTCTGGCAACTCTCCTTCGGGTACCTCCCATACAAATCTGCTATTTCGCCCACTTTATAAATCTTGTAATAATATCAACACTTGCAAGTTCGATCTTGTCCAAAATCCGTAGTTAGTAAAGGTATAACCGGACAAAGTTTCCGACAAAATCTTGGCTGTCTGGCAACTCTTCTTCTGGTACCTCCCATACGAATGTACCATCCCGCCTGCCTTAGAAATCGTGTAATAACACCAATATGCCCAACGACATTTTGCCCAAATTTTGTATTTAGTAAAAGTATAGCTAGACAAATTTTTAGACAAAAACTTGGAAGTCTGGCAACTCCCCTTCTGGTACCTGTCATACAAATTTACCATTTCACCCATTATAAACCGTGTAATACTTTCAATACGACCAACGCGATCTGCCCAAATTCCGTATTTAGTAATGGTATAACTGGACTAAGTTTTGGACAAAAACTTGGCAGTCTGGCAACTCCTTTTCTGGTACCTCCCATACAAATGTACCATTGCACCCACTTTAGAAATCGTGTAATTATATAAATTCGATCAACGATTCTTTCCGAAACTCTATATTTACTAAAGCTTTAACTACATACAATTTTCTAGTAAAAACTCTGCTTTATATTCCGTCCTTTTTGTAAAATCATGTAATACAATATTTTTTTCTAAAACATTCGGTATTCTAGGTTGCTATTATGACTTTTCATCAGATGTTACATCAAATTATGGTAGCTACTCACACATTTAACTTTCCGATACTTTGAAATATGAGACTTGTATGTTTTTAATGAGGGTGAGGGTATATACTTTTTCACTGGTTTTCTTATTTATTGACTTTTTAAGGATCCATGATGGAGGGTATATAAGATTCGGCCCGGCCGAACTTACTATTTGTCCACTTGTTTTTGTCTTAAAGGGTTTATTCATAAACAGAATGGTCGCATATGGAGTGAGACCAATTCACAACAGACCCTTCAGACTGCATTATATCGAGAAAAATGCAACGTTTGGTGCGGCTCTATTTCTTCAAAATGAGACGACCAGAATGCGATACGTCTTGAAATCATTCTCAAATGTATTCATTTTAAAAAAAAAATATTTTTTTATTAAAATTTAATTGTTTGTGTTATTTTTCACAGTTCAAATTTCCTAAAAGAACACCCTTTATTTTCATTCGTTAGACAAAGTATTTGCGAAAATTGAGTTCATTAATAATCTCGGTGTATTAAAGGTATACAATTGGGACGATACCCTGATTTTAAAACGCTTAATGTAAAAAGTCCTCAGACTTTTTTTTATACCGGTAGGCGTTTTTAGAGATATCGACTCTCATTGAGAACTCACCATTGCACTATGGTTTCAAATCCGAATTCTGTGGCCAAAAGTAATTTTTTTTATGTTCTTGAATTTTGATTTTGTTATGCAAATCTAAAAATAGACACTCCAAAACAATAGAAAACAAGTTTTGTTGTTGTAATATATAATTTACCGTTAGGCAGTAAGTCGTCAAAGTTGCATTTTTTCAGTCAGTTGCAAACCGAAGTGCGTGTAGTGTTTATTGCGCTTATTTCAAGTTCCGAATTCGTTACAAGAAAACAAAATTATAAAAAAGTGTTAAATGGAAAAGATAGATGATGGTAAGTACTTTTAACTTAAAAAACAAGAAAAAAGAAACTTCGTTTGCTAAAATCGAAAAAACGACGCTTTTCTAAAAGCCCTATTTTTTATTTTATTTTTATTTTTCGATTTGCCTTAAGCTTTACAAATTTTGTCTAAGAGTGTCCAGTCTAACGTTCAAAATTATAATTACTTTGAAGTGTGTAGTTTTAGAAAATATGTGTGCCAAGTTGCGATTTTTTGCGATTTTTGAGATAATTTCCCTTTTTTTAGGCAACATTTGGTTACAAAATTCGCAACTGTTTGATGTTTGGCTCGAGAATCAGAAGAGAGAGGAAAACAATCACTCCCTTTTGGAATATTTTCTTCAAAAAAGTGGTTCCGACACAATTTCAGATAATTACCGAAAATATTTATCCAAAAAAGCTCGCATAATTAGCGTTAAATTGTCTGGAAAATGGGGAAAATGTCACAGAATCATACGATATATGAATGTCATTTTATTTTAACATAACTCCATAATATAACAACTCTAAATAAAAATTGTTGTTCAGAAAATAATAATTTTGCAATAAAACATCAAAAAAGATCAAAAGATGTCTAGGCTGCAAGGCCTAAATACTCAACAAATTTCATAATCCTAGCTTCAGCTCTGTGGTCAGGACAGTAATGCTTACTTCTCATTCCTTATTTACCAGTTTTGGAGACAAAATTTCCCATTTTCCTCTAAGTTTATACCTTTCTAATTCGAATTGCCAAAAATCCATTCTTAGTTGCTGTCTCGGCCGAAAACTTGGAAGAAATCACTCGTAATGACACATCTAAATATGCGTTTTCATAGATGACAACCTAAAAAGTGCAAAGGCTACTTAAATATGATTGGCCATAGCTGACAACTTTGTCAGATTCTATCTGGTTCGTTTGCATCCTAGTTTACCATTTCTGATTAATTTTGAAGCTTTTTTTTTGTCCCTTATTCAAATTTTAATTTTTGTTTGATTTAAATGGTTTCTTACACAATTAATTAACCGTCTTGGACAGTTTTGGTTGTATTTTTAGTATCCTCGAAATGTTCATTTTACTAAACTTTTTTGTTTCCCCAGTTTTGTCGCTTTTTATCCCGTTTTGCTACGCTCTTGGCTCTTTCTATAAAAATTTATATTTTACCAATCCAGGCTTCTTTTTTGTCTCTTTATCACCTTCTTCCAGTGGCCTCTCATGTCAATTTGAAATATTTGTTCCCACTTTTTATAATTCTCTATTTTGATCACATTCTGTACTTTTTTACTCCTGTTTATCCCCTTTACAAAAGAATTCTAACCGGAGTTGCCATGCACAATTCTACTTCTCAACATTTTGTAATTCTTTTAAATTATTTTTCATTTATATATTTCAACAGTTTCGGGCCCTTTTAGTTTGCTTTTTCCACTTCTTCCAAAAATAGTATCATTCATGTCGATTACAATTGTTTCGTACTTTTTTGTTTTTTACCTTTCATACTTTTTATACACTCCATCATGGGATGGAGTATATACTAAGTTTGTCATTCCGTTTGCAACACCTCGAAAGAGTGATCTGCGACCCTATAAAGTATATATATTATTGGTCAGTGTAACATTCTAAGACATTCTAGCGATGTCCGTCTGTCCGTCCGTCCGTCTGTTGTCTGTTGAAATCACGATAGAGTGCGAACGACCAACGCTAAAAAGCTGGAAGATGTTTTTTGCCCATAAGCAGGTTAAGTTCGAGAATGGGCCATATCGGACCAAAGGGGAAAAAGTTCCCCTTTACGGGACTAAATATATTCCGGCCATAATCAAATTTTTCAAATATTTTTTTTCACTACATCTAAGTTCTAAGTTTATATAATTTATAGATGGGAAAAAAATCCCAAAAATGGGCGTGCTCATGGGTTCCGTGGACCTTTGGGGCCCAAAAAAGGGCCCATGATAAACATGCGCATATAGGTATCGAAGTGCAACGAAATTTACTCACGAACCCAAATATGCCTTTATTTTCATGATTTGCCTAAATTTTTTGATCCGGTTTCTGGGACAATCGGGTCACCAGCGGCCCAAAAACCGTCCCTTGACAAACATGGACATATGGGTATCGAAATGCAACGAAATTTTCTCGCAAACCCAAATATGCATTTATTTTCATGATTTGGATAAAATTTGTGATCGGGTTCCTGGGACTATCGGGTCACGAGCGGCCCAAAAACTCAGTTAGTTTTCTTATTTTTTGACTTTTTAAGGATCCATGATGGAGGGTATATAAGATTCGGCCCGGCCGAACTTACTATTTGTCCACTTGTTATTCCTTGTTTAGGTACGTTTTTACCCTATTTTCATCCCATATCTAACTCATTTCCACCTGTTGTTGGCAAAAATTAATTTTAATTTTAATTAATTTATCCTGTCCCATCTCTAACATATTTCGGACTGTTGTTGGCAAAAATTAATTTTAACCTCATTTCCACCTGTGGTTGCAAAAAATTAGTTTTACCTTTTTTATTTTTTCCCTTTTTTAGTTTTAACCTCATTTCTACCTGTGGTTGCAAAAAATTAGTTTTACCTTTTTTTTATTTCCCCCCCTTTTTTTTGTCCACTTTAGCTACTTCTTGTTGCCACAAATGTGTTTCACCCTTTCTTATTTTGTTCCCTTTTTGTCCCTTCTTTAACTAAATTCCACCTGATTTTGCCAAAAAAAATTCGTTTCCCCCTTTCTCCCCTCTGTGTCCCTTTTTTATCCCGTTTTGGCCCCAATTACGTCCGATATCTAAAATCTGTTTCATCCTTTGTTATTTTTTCCCCTTTTTGTTCATTAGTTGAAATCCAGTTTTGTTTGCCAACAAATTGTTTTACCTTTTTTATGTTAACCCCCTTTTGTGCCTTTTTCCATCCCGTTTTGGTATGTTTTGTTGCCTTTTTCGTCCCATCTCTATTTATTTCACCCCGTTTTGTCGTCCCTTTTTCGTCTTTTCTCTAACTCTTTTCCACGAGTTGTTGCCACGCTATTCCACCCATTTTATTCCTTTTTTATCCCGTTTTGATAATATTATCCACCTGTTGTTGTTTTACCCTTTTTTTTCTTTTTGCCCCCTTTTGTCGTACCAAACGGTACGTTTTGAAATTCATTTCTACCAGATCAATATCTGGTAGAAATGCGTAGTTGTGGACCAATTTTCCAACAAAAATCACAATATTTGAGTGGCGTATTTCAAATTATTTTCGGCAGAAGAACGAATTTACTCGATACAGCGGCATCCGGCCAATCGGCTATTTGACAATGAATGGATCAAAGTCCGTGGATAGCCTCGTATCCCGGCTCAATGTCCTAACAACAGATACCACTAAAATATCTATAGAAGAGTCACGACTTTACCGACCCATTCCCAACATTATTGGTCCAATTTGCCATGAATTCGGTGGTGCCATGACTTTTGTTATTTTCGACTTGTTTGTTCTTCAAATATTTAGAAAATATAAACAACAACAACTCACACTGTGCTCATTTTATGGCACACCACTGTAGGTGACTGTGTGGACCACTGACAGTCATACTTCCGCAGTGGCAACAACAACGCTGACATGTTTTACACGACCACAGTTACGGCGACTCCTAAATGTTACAACACACACTTCGGCCAGTTACTGTAAAGCAATTAAGGAAATTACTGCCCATCAAGATGGACCACATCAGCCCAACAACCGCCAGCCAGACAAACATGTTCAGCCGTGCTCGTGCTCATGCTCATGCTGCCGCATGTTAAATCGGTTTATGGCTATTGCCTTCATTTCAATGTATGACAAACGACGGACAGACGGACGGACAACAGACAACGGAATATGTTTTCGGATGTGAGCTTCAACGGAAAAGAACCAAACTGCCCTGGTCTGGTTTCACCGAAAAAAATCCTTATGAAAATTGATGATGAAAAATGAATTTAATTAAAATGAAACATTTTTTTCTATTCCACTGCTGCATTTATTTGATTATCATAAGATCGTATTAAAAGTGTTCCTACGTTCCGGAATATGGAGAGACAGAAGACAGAGACGCTGAGTCGTCTTGATTTATGTATGGAAATCTTTTACGTTAACCTTCGCCGTTATCCGCCTGCCACATTCCCCCCATCGACTTTTACCTACAATTTGTGACAGTGGCAAGACAGTCAGTACGTGTTATCCCGCCTTTATCATCATTGTCAGCAACATCATCATCATCGTCGTCTTCGTCGTCGTCCACATGAAAGGACGACAGTTAAAAGGACACTGAAGGGATTTTGCCATTTCATTTTCTTCTTCTTTCAGCTCTATTGTCTTGTAGCGGCTGCCTCTGTTGTTCGTCGTGTTCGCTTTATTACCCTTCTGTAAGGTTTCTGAAGAAAGAAGAAAATGAATTTGTTTTCAAATTCAAATTACACGAGAAACTTCCGTCCGTCAGAGTGTTTGCTTTTCTCTCTTCCACGCTCTCTCTCTCTCCGGCTCTCCCTCTATTTGTGTGTCGTGTCCTTGGTCAGAATGGCAATAAGTTGCTGCAACAAGGAGGATGTCTCCCATCCGATTAAGAACAATCTTGCAAATAGTTTGTATGAATAATATTTCAGAATAGGAAGTTCCTTTTGGAAAATTGAAAAATCCACTAATTGACATTGGGATTATTCAACAGAAAAGTCCATCGTCCTGGCATTGGATGATGGATGCAGAGGTGCCATACACAAAGCTATAACTACCATAAGCCAGAACCTTCTCGCTTTTTAATGAACGTTTCAACACAATAGAACAACAAAAAAAAGAAAAAAAGAAAATACAACGACACTAATTTCGAAGGAGCCATTGATGGCCAGAAACTTTGTCATTGAACATCAAAAACACATTTTGGAACCAAATCGAAGCATTTACGACGACAGGGGCCAGCCATGGCGGAAATATATTTTCCAAAAGTCAATGCCTCCTGTCTTCCGTCTTGGTGACTTGAAGGCCACCACAGACGATGCTGGCATCAACTGTGTCCTATTTAAAAAACAAAAACAATTTATAGGCTTTGTAAACGAATATTTGCTATTTTGTAGTCATAGTCAAAGTCCTTGTAATGGCGGCGCATAAATCATGAAAATGTACAAAAATGAAAAACAAGTCAACAACATTATGATTGGACACAAACTAAAGCAGAATGCCAGAAATGCTAAACGTTTTGCTTTTGTTGTTGTGAATGGTCATTTGAGAAAAATATCGTATTTCGTGCATGTTTTCCATGGCCACAAACGACAAGTCCGGCCATTGAATACCATGGGAATTGGGCAACGCCACCTCCCTTCCGGTGGGATAAATTACCTAATAATGCACGGTCGCCGCCATAGAAATCAATATTGAAACATTTAATTGCCTCATCTAAACTAATTCGTAGAGAAATTCGAAGGCAGCGGTAGAATTCCGGGGAATTCGAGCTGAAATGTTGTGTTGAGACTCAGCGACATTTGAGAAGATGGCGGCTCAGTGAGACTACACGGTCGACATAGACAGACATCAAGTTTTAAAGAAACAATTACTTAGCACATAATTAGTGGTTTTCTGTGTGAGTTCGAGATAAGGTCCAATGAATGGACCGGAAATAAATTTGAATTTTTTTAAACTAAACTAAATGGGTTTCCAACAAGAGGTGTTATTTTGAATCAAACGGTATTTCGGTAGCGGTCACTTTTGAAGCTTTTAGTCTTTGACATTTGACAAGTAGAAACTACGCCATTACTAAAAATGCAACGATACACGCTTCAACAACGCATTGAAATTATTAAAATTCACCACAAAAAAGGTGAAAATCTTGCCGTCACAGTTCGCAAAACTAAAGCATTTTTGGGTCGTCGTGAAGCACCTTGCCGGACCGCAATACAGAAATTGGTGGAAAAAATTGAGCTGTTGGGACAAGTTAGTGATGTGAAGAATAAAAACCCGTGCACGTCGCTCAAGAACAACAGAGAATATTGCTGCTGCAGCGAAAAGTGAAAGAAAACCCAGGTTTGTCCATTCCCCGTCGTTCGTTGGAATTTGACATTCCACAAACGTCATTACACCGTATTTTGCAGAAAGACTTGGGTCTTAAGGCTTATAAAGTTTAGTTAACACAAGAACTCTGGGGCTGGGAAAACCCAAGAGTTATTGTTGAGAAGCCTCTTCATCCTCAACGTGTGACTGTTTGGTGCGGTTTATGGTCCGGCTGGGTCATTGGACTTTACTTTTTTGAAAATGAGGTTAGATCAACAGTTACGGTGAATGGATTGCGCTATCGAGAGATGTTAATGATTTTTTATGGTCGGTGTTGGATTACTTTCAACAAGACGGTGCCACACAAGCAACGAAACTATTGTTCTGTACGGGAAAAGTCCGGACCGTGTTATCTCTCGAAGAGGTGATCACATTTGACCAACGAGATCTTGTTATTTAACACCTTGCGACTTCTGCCTTTGGGGCCACGTGAAAGATAAGGTCTACGCCTACAGCCCAGCGTCGATTCAAGACCTCAAAGATAGAATTCGTGGACATGGGGCAGCCAATTTGCGATTTGGTTATGGACAATTTCCGGAAAAGGATATGGTACTGTATATGTGGTCGTGGTGGCCATTCATTATTAACCGCTTACCTTCCTCTTTATTATGAAATAAACATCCGATCATTTATTTCAAAAAATTTATTTTTTTTTGAATACGAAAATAACACCTCTTGTTGGTGAACCCTGTATTGTTTATTAATAGAAAACTTTTTAAAATAAATTGCATGCAGTCAAAGCAAACACAATGCCGGAAACAATTTTAAATATTCCTGTGGCAACACTGATCGATGCCAAGAAATTGAGGACAGGTGGCAACGTGCAGAAAGAAAGAATATGGTTCTCGGAATTACAGAAAAGTCTTTTAGAATGTGTTTAACGTAGTGTGTATCGTTCATCCGTGATTTAATATTAAATAAAATATCAATACCTTGTTAACCGTGTCTATATCTTATAACGTAGGGTACTACAATTCCTATTTAGAAAAGAAGAGAAATTTGATTTATTTCGCGAACTCGAACAACAGAAACCAAAAAACAACAGTATAAAGAGTAAGGATCGAAAAAAAACTAAAAAACAAACTTTTTTTAATCCTTAAATTATCGTTATATTTACATTTAGGGCATTTCAATCTGGTGGACAGTTTGGGAGTTAAAAATTAATTTAAGGTCCACATTTTTTTTTTGTTATAAAATCGTAAAAGTTCTTGGCGGCTTTTAATAGTCATATAGCCACATACTCGTATCTAACAATTAAAATCTTGTGGGATTTTCGCTTTTATACACAAATTTAGTGAGGGACCCTTCTGGTACCTCCCGTACATTAGACGTCTTTTCGTTACACTGCTAGCTTAGGTAATCGGATAAAAATTAATAAAATACTACAATTAAATGTTACCAAGTGAACAAAAATACCATTTATTGTGAACTAATACAGAAGAAGAAGAAAATAAATACAAAATTGTGGACGAATGGTTAGAATGTAGTTTATTTATAGTTGCATTTGTAATATTTTTTCACAACATTTGTTTATCATGAATATTTTTGAAAATGTTTTAAAATTTTTTTCACAGCGTTCTCAGAATGCTGCCTAGTTTGTGCCATATCACAATATTGCTAGTTTGATGTTTTCTTTCCAATTAAGCAAGTGATAACCCAGCGAACCAAAAGTCGGTTATCAGACACGTCTGAGCAATATCTGATCTCTTCCAACAATTCATAACGATTTCGTTCCGAATTCCTTTCGACTTTTCTGAGGGATCCGACTTTTCTTCCGACAGGTCTGAATGATTTCTGTGTTTGAGGGATATTTTTTAATTGAGGTTCAGAGACCTCGGACAGGATTCTGAACGTTTTCTGTTCTCTGTGTCGGAGCTTTAGCAATCGTTTTTAAGTGAAATATATGAAAATTGCATTCATATTTCACACGTGTTGTATATGCATTTTTATGAATACGGGGGAATAACTAATGAGCTATTAAACAATTTAGATCTATTAACAATAAAAAATAGTAAGTAGCATTACACACCCGGATATAATTACAAAATATAATTTTTCTTAGTCTTTAATTTTGTATTACACCAGATAAGGGGTCCCTAATCACTGATTTGGTTCGCAACCTCCCCAAAAAGAGAAGTGGGAATACCTGGAAAAATACATCGACAGTTTGAAAACCTTGATTTTGCAGATTATATCGACCTCATGTCCCACAACATCGCTGACAGCGCAGAATAAATTGAATGAACACGCCATTCCGGCAAATGCAGCAGGATTGGAGATAAATAATAACAACACACAAGCAATTCACATAAACAATTCAGCCGACAACCATTTCATGATCCATAACCAACAGATACAAAACGTAATATCTATTCGCTGTTGGCAGACGGAGGAGGTGACGATGACAAATCGGCTGAGTCAGAATCGCTCAGCATTTGGCCGATTAAACAGAATATGTTGGTCAAACCCACCAACTCTCGCGGAAAACAAAAACGAGATTTTTCAATTCATGCGTGAAATCCACGAAACCTGGCAAATATAAACAAACATTTGTAAACAAACGCCTCCGCATAATAACTCTCATATTCTGGCCAAACAAAATCTCGATCGCAGAGCTCTGGATGTCAACAGACGACGAACCCATAATCCGCCAAATAACCAGAAGGAAGTGGAAATGGATAGGTCATACGTTGAGGAAGAACAGGACTGAAATGGAATCCCCAATGGCAATGTAAGACCTGGTTGTCCGAAAAATAACCGTATAAGAACTGTCTTGCAAGAACTGCAGCAACAAAACGTTTTCGGACGCAAAACTTATATGTCTCCAAGTTCCCAAGTGGAGGAATATAGGAAAAAAAAAACCAAAAAATATTAACTAATATCTCAATTTGATTAATAAATAAACTAACTGAGAAACAACTGGCTGGAAATGCCACAGTCGAAATCCTGAGAAATGTATCGCAAATGACTATGTGTGGATTTGGTTTTCTCAATGGATTTTATGTCGTTGGTAAGACTTCCACAACACTGTTGAGCCGAAATATACGAAGGCAGATAAATAATTCCATTCTATTCCGAAATGCAACACTGCTTCCAGTAAGTACTATCTGTTGATAGACTCCCGTCCACTTTTAAGAGTGTTCCGTCATCTAGTTTGGGTTTTACAGCGGTTCAAAACATACAAGCTGGTGGATTTTTGTTAAAAATGGAGAAAACTGAACTTCGATTCCTTATAAAAGTGCTAATTTTTGCGGAAAAAACCCGTCAATCAAAACCAAGGAAAAGCTTGATAAATTCTATGGGAACTCGAATTAGATTGGTAAAAAAAGTGGTATACTGACTTTCGTTGTGGTCGCACAAGTACAAATGACGCTGAGCGTTCTGGACGGTCATCAGAGGTCAATACACCCGAAAATGTCGAAAAATGCACGATATGGTGTTGGCCGACCGAAGAGTAAAAGTGCGTGAGATTATTGATGCCATGTGACGGTGTGGTTTCGATTATACATGATCGTTTGGGTTTAAGAAAGCTGGCTGCAAGATGGATGCCGCGTTTGACCATGAACGTAATCGTGTGACAACATCATAATTTGCATGAAGTGGGTGACTTCATCCGCCACATTTAGCCTCCAGTGAATATTTCCTATTGCCAAACCTAAAGAAATGGCTCGGTGGAAAGTGTTTCAGCTCCAACGATGAAATTATTGATCAATCAAAAGCCTATTTAATAATGGACCTCGATAAATCCTATTTTTTGAAAGGGATAACAAGAATTTGGAGAAACGTTGGACTAAGTGTATTGAGCTAAACAGAGATTTTGTTGAGAAATAATTTTTCTTTTGCAAAAAAAACTGTGTTTTATTCGAAAAGACGGGATATTATTGATCTGCCCTCGTTACTAAGTTGAAAAGTGTGGATTCCATTATAATTATAATTTAATTTGACGTAGAAATCTAGAAGTTTTGTTAATTGGTATTATTGATCTGCCCTCGTTAATAAGTTGAAAAGTGTGGATTCCATTAAAATTATAATTTAATTTGACGTAGAAATCTAGAAGTTTTGTTAATTGGATATTTTCGGGCAATAAGTTCGATGGCACAGCTCCTGCAAATGACATCAACATTGAAACAGTTTATTTGGTAAAATGCACGCATAATACTACTAATAAAATATGACCTTAAAACGAAAAGACTCCACCCAACGAATGCCTACACATAATCTGAAATATAACCGGGAGGCATTAGACATTCGTTGGTTCGGTGGCATCTGATGTCCTTGTGTCCAATGCAGTACAGTGTGGCCGACTCAAAACCAACTGGTGGTTTGGCTCGTTATGATGGCTGTAATGGGGACACACATACACATACACACAGAACATATTTGTTCCCATAGAAATATGTATGGATTTTGTGTACGTCGGGTATATTAGGGTGACTCTCAAAAAGTAAATGGTTTCATCCTCTAAAAATGTGAATGGAAACACTTCAAACCTCAGAATACGGTTATAGGGAACTAGTTACGAGACATCTGCGGCAAATTATTTAAGAATGATGTCTTTTTAAATTCATTTGCAAACTCATATTATTTTTAAACAACCGCATTTAAGTAGGACTTTCCTTTTCATATCCTCCACCATAGGCTGGAGTGTTTGCCAAATTAGTGACTCCTTTGGCAACTCCTTGAAATATTAACTAATAATCTGTATTTGCTCCTGATCAGTGGAAAATGAGAAAATTATTTGCTCTTATCCATAGCCCGTATGTGGAACGCAGGATAGCGACCAAACGGCATGATGTAGAGCCCTGGAATTTGTCATCTAAGGGACAAAAAAAAGTTAATTTTATTAAATAGTTCATTTGTAGATAAGTTAATTTTGTTAAATTTAATTTTTCCATAATTTTTTTTATTTGATTTTACCCCATATTTGTTAGCGCCATTAAAGGTCTCAAATTGTTTATATCAGAACTACCAGATTCTTACAGAGAATCCGAAAAATGATTGCACCTTCAAAGAGATTAAAAAAATATCAGTTGCTATAGAAAAAATATTAAAAATTACTGTCACAGTCTACAATGATTTCACTGCAAATTCGAAATGTTATCGGCTCCCAAACATCTCATACTGCCCAATAATTTAAGACGTTTTCGAAGCACTTGAAACCTTATCGAAAACCACACGTGTTAGCATTTATTATTTATGAAAATCGATTTAAAATTGCGTGTGATAATCGCAAAGTTAAACAAAAAACATTAAAAAATTAATTGTTAATGCCTGTTATCTTTTAAGCGTTGCGAAATTTATTACACGGAAACTAGGTGAAAACCAGACCGTAAATCGGTCGTTGAGGGACTGCCAAAGAAATCGGATATATGTAGTGGACAAATATGGGACCCATTCGTATACATTTTCAAGGAGATCTGGTCTAAATCGTCTAAGACTCTTTCATTTTAATATTCTGCATTATCGTGATATACACTGACAAACTGGACATTAGGGTGGAGTGAAATTCAACAAAAAAAGTTAACCTCGGAAAGAGATGTAGTCTGGGGTCCTAATGAGGGGAAAAATAAAGAAAAAAATTTTAAAAAAATTTTAGGGGTCGCGCCACTCCCTCGAAATTTGGAAATTATCGCTATTTTGGCGTTGATTTTAGAGAAATCCTAAAAAGTTTTATGTCAATAAATGTTTGCAATAGCGTAAACAATGAAATAAGGGCATGAACAAATTTAAAAAAAATTTTCTCATTGTTCAAAAATTTCAAAAAGTAAAATAAGTCAAATCGTCCCTTCTTCAGAAAATTGACTGAACAATGAAATCGCCACCAAAGCTACAAATATTAGTCGATTATCCTCATATTTGCCTCAAATACTTTTGTTTGGGCACTGAACAAGCTCAAACTTTTAAATTTCAAATAAGTTAAGTCGTTAATTTTTAGGATTTTTCTAAAATCAACGCCAAAATAGCGATAATTTCCAAATTTCGAGGGAGTGGCGCGACCCCTAAAAATTGTTTTCTTTATTTTTCCCCTCATTAGGACCCCAGACTACATCTCTTTCCGAGGTTAACTTTTTCAAATGAAAAAAAAGCATGTTTTCACTCCACCCTACTGGACATGTCTGTCCGTCTCTATTAAGTCCCCCTAAACAGAATAAAAGATGGTCCAAAAAATCCCATACAAAATTGGGGAATTTTTCATTATGAAATATACTCATACAGGCTGACTATAAAAACTCCCAGGCACATACAGTATATCATTATTATTGATATAATTAATAATATAATCTATAATTTTGTAGACTGGTCGCACATCCCCTACTCATTCTGTGGGAAGGCCACGTAAAACTTCGCGACATGCACCAAGCCAAAAGTACAACGATTTTTTTAACCATGTGTCTGGTTAATTTTTTTCATGGTAAATATTTGATTACAAAGTCAAAATAACGTTATATATGGTCAAATTTACATGAAAAATAGTTGAGTAAACGTAACAGCTTCCGAAACCTTGCCTGCAATCAAAGCAAACACAATTCGTGAAGCTTTTTTGGAAAATTTATATTTCTGCAAAGAAATAGAAATAAATCAACGATCTCGAACAACAGAAACAAACACTGTAGTATTTAATAATATTAACGATTTCGTTGTTAAATTGAGCATGCATTGTTTCAATAAAGTAACAATGACATTTTTATATTAACAATTTTCATGGTTAAAAAATTCAACAATTCATTGTTATAACAACAATAATTGTTTTTATATCAACCAGTTTCATGGTTAAAAAATGCAACCAGGGAGTAGTTAAATTAACTATTATTATTGTTAAATACCAGTCAACAAGAAGATGTTCAAATTAACCCTGTATAACGTTGACTCCAAATCATGTTTATTTATGGTTAAGTTAACCTTATATAAGGTTAATTTTTCTCTCTGTGTAGTCGTAACGCCCATTTTTTCATTGGGCAAATTTTCAGCTATTTTTCGAAATTCTTTTTTTTGGGAATTTTTTCATATGATCATACAATTTGCTATGATGATGACTGGCTCTATGAAAAATACAGCAAATGAAAAATGACCCAAATGAAGAATTCCCCAAAGTAAATGAAAAATTCTTCCAAAAGCTCAATATGAAAATTTCCCCAAAACTTCTGAAAAATCATGAAATTATGAAAAATTACAAAATCCCCCAAAATATTATGAAAAATAATCAAAAAATACAACAATGGATTTTCATAATTTGAAAATATGGCGCTAGTCCATGAGCGAGTTTGCTTTTATTAACAGTTGAAAAATGACCCCAAAAATTTAACATTTTGGTGAGATTTTTCATTTTTGAATTGCGGCCATTTTCAAATGTGATAATTATAAATAATTAAAAAAAAAAATCCCAAAATTAGGGAATTTTTCATTGTTTAATGGCTCCACAGAAAACGAACCAAATGAAAAATTTACAACAAAAAAAATTTAATGCAAAATTCATTTGAAAATTTAAATGTTACCTAAAAATTTTGAAAAACTCCTCAATTTTGTATGAGATTTTTTTTTTTGGAATACATCATTTTGGTCTTACCACTTGAAGTAACTAAAAATACCTCATATAAAAATTATACTTTTAATATTTCCTAAACTGCAGAAAGACCTAAACTACACGCTAAAAAATACGTATTTTTTTTGTTTACACACAAGTAAAACTCGTGTTTGGTGTTTGTAGAAAGTAAAGCTTATTTCCATCTACACAAAGCTTATTTGGATATAAATATAACTCATTTGCTATTAATATTACGTATTTGTGTATAAGCATTCGCGTGTTTGGGAAAAACAGACAATGAACTTATTAAATTCAACAAAGCGCAACATTTGGGTGCGAATAAGTGTGTATTTGCAACTATTTTCGTATTTTTTTTTTGCATTTACGCTCATTAAAATTAAATCAGCGTGTACTTTTACTGTATAGCCGTGATGTGGTAGTTAGTGTGTGCCACTACTACACAGCAGAACCCAGGTTCAAAATCTGGCAAGACTATCAAACATTTTCCAGCGGCTGTTTTCCACCTCATAAATGTAATCTCTAAGTCATGTAAACCTTCTCTAGAAGAGCATTAGCCGTTCGGAGTGAGTATACAAATCAAATCGAACACAGCTCTCTGATTCGAGAGAATCTACCCTATCGGTTGCTCCATTGAATGTTAAGGGAAATAAGTCAGTAATCTACTTTTAATCCAATACCGTTTCATGATTTAGTTACAGTTTAGAGAGTTGTTGAAACTGGCCGGTTAGAAAGGCAACCGGTTTTGATAATAATTGCTGAGAACACTTATTGTATTTTGCTGTCGTAAAGGCCGAGGCACTCTAATATTCATATATTAAATACATATCCATATGTATACAATACATTAGGGAGGCACTTTGTTAAATCCTTGTTAAATCCAAGGACCTTCGGAGAGACTTTGAACTCGACTTTAATTCAATGAGAAACTCGAAAAAAACTGAAATTTTTGGTTAGAAGACATTTAATGAATTTATGCGATTTATTTCAAAATGTCACCATTAAATTTTTTGCTGCAGACCCATTAAATTCTGCGGGCACTCTAGTATTTATTTATTTATAATTTTATAATACATTAGTTTATTAAATATCGAGGACGGTCGGAGAGACCGATGTCCTCCAAATTCAAAGACTTTTCATGAATTTCTTAAAGTAAACGAGTTTTATAGACACTCAATGAAGACGTAACATTTATCTCAAATGTTACCCATGAAATTATGAAGACAACGTGCTAATTCAAATGCTATAGTTTCAGACATGTTGCCCATTTACTATTTACTTTTAAGGCCATCAAGCTGCAGTGAATCGGATGTGTGCTGCTTGTCACTGTGCATTTTTTCCTCTTTTCACTGAAGAAAATGTTCCGGCGTTCCGGTACTCACGTGAATTATTTGTGTCAACGAACATTTCAAAAAGGTTGTTTGTGAGAACGAAGTAAGAAAACAGGATGCCAGAGAATAATACGGAAAGCAGACTTTTTTAAACCAGACTTTTGCTAAAAATTACATAAATGAATAAGGAAAACAATTCTACTATGCATTTTGAAAAAAAAAAAAGACGAGCATTAACATTGGTTTCACCGTATACACCCCAAAATGTGGGGAGAGTGACACCCATTACGTTAAAAGTGAAAACTAGCACATATCCGAATAATTTAAAAATTATCCAAAAATTTGTTGAAATTAATGAAATGGTAAATTGATCTGATGAATTGTCATTTTTTTTATTAAAAAAGTAGTCAAATTATTTTGTTGACACCGAAGAGCGCCGGTCTGATTCTTGTGTTAGCAATCGTTAGAGTAACTCGTGTGAAATTAAGATAAATCACATAATGTTAATGCTCTAGAGATAATTAATCTCATTTCACTCAATTTCATCGAATACAAGAAATGTCAACGGTTCTTCATCGAACTGTTAAACAACTTTCCACAAAGTAGATACAAGACATTCGCAGGTAAATTTGACCAGTTCAAAGTCCAGGCGACAGACATTGAGATCCTACAAAAGTGCCACCCTAATGTCACACACTGGCACTGCATTTTCGTATGTGTACATATTTATATTTATTTATTAACATTGACTAACCAAAGTATATTTAGGACAGCTGAGTGAGCTTTAGTAAAATATTTCGGCACTAATTGCATGTAGAACTAAATCAGCAGGAAGTAATTACAATTAGGCTCTTAATTGGCAACAGCGATGGCCTATTAGGTTAAATGCCAGCAAATGCTGTCCAATGAGCGTTATGTTCTCCATGCTGGCCGCATAGTAGTAGTAGTAGATGCGTAGTATCTTTCACTTGCCAATAAGTGGAGTGGTGTGCCACTGTGCACATTAACTATTACTACATTGTGGAGGCGGAGTTAGGAGTTATGTAAATATGATTCTATCACCAATATAAAATCTCTCGGGGGGCATCTCTGTTCCGTGTTGTTCATTACATTTAAGACACGCTCAAAGTCAGCCGTCTCGTGTGTCTGTCAATTTTGTGTGAAAATCGCCTAAAACGATGCAGTAGTATTTCCTTGAGTAACAAACTTTTTTTATTGCGGGGAAGGAATTCTTGACACGCTAATATTAGACGCTGTTCTGTTTTTTTTATATCCACAACAATAAACGACGACTACAGACCGAACGAGTGAATAACTGAATATTCATAAATGCCATGACGTCATCTCTCGCAACAGAGACGTCTGACCCGCACCGCTTGCCGCACACACCCCCACCAGACGGTTTGAGAGGCCAGCGACAACATTGAACACGTTTGTTGCTTCGCTCGTACAGTGAACCACAAAACTGAGTGGATATCTTCCAGGCAATGACCACACATACTATACAGAGTGAAATAAAACGAATGTTGTTGGATTCAATCGTGATTAATTGATTGTTTAAGACACATCAAAAGACACATCATGCACTGTTTTGCAAAAAAATAATAGAAGTGTGTGAAAACGGATTTACGTTTGAACGTATTCGTCGTACAAACACAATTGATGAACAGCGCAAAGGTCGGGCAAAAGTAGCGACAATCCCAGAAATGATTGAAGAAATTCGTTTTGGGGTGACTTGGATTTTAGGGATTAAGTCTTAAGTAGACTATTCCATCGAAATTATAACAGTTGAAAATATGTATGAATTCCTCTGCTAAATACTTTTAAGGTCATGCGATGGGAGTGGTTGAAACGAAAGATTGTAAAATCATTGAAATCTTTTTGCAAAATGTCCTCGGGTATGATTTTAGCAATCCTTCACGGATTCACCCATGCAATCCTGCAAAAATCAAGCCATATGGTCTGTGTCACCCGGTTTACCCTTGGACCCAAAATTAGCATATAAATTTACTTTGTATTGTAATTAATAATAAATAAATGATTAAAAATTTCAAAAAATAAAATAGGCCACAATTTTACAAATACGGGAAACATTGTCTCTTCTTGGGATGTATTTTCATACCGTCAATAAACATTAATGAAATTAGGCAACACTGCAAATTATTGGCACCTCTCTTCAATTTATGTACTTAGCAAGTTCGGCGCCTCCTGTCCATCTGTCTCTGCATTGTAGTGCATCTTTTCCAGCTATGAACCACTGAATTGTTTATAATTTACGATAGCAGATTTTTAAATTATATAAAATTCCGCAACGGATCCGAATAAATTCCTGCAATCAAAGTAAAGCCCTTTTTTTGAACATTTCTATTTTTTTTGCAAAGAAATAGAAATAATAAATGATCTCAAACTCGACTAACAGAAACAAAACTGTATAAAGAATAAAGATCAACAATACACGAACAAACTATTGGATAAAATATAAATAAAAATAAATATAATTTATATAAATAATTAGAAAAGCCCATAATAATATTTTAAAAATATTCTACTAATACCACATGGGTGCCACTTGAGTAAAATCTCAGGAATTCTGAGCTGTTACATTGTTTTATTGAAAAGGCACGTTCTTCTTTAAAAAAAAAAGTATTTAATTATTATGTATTCTAACGGTAAATTTGTCCGCTAACGTCATGTTCTAAACTCGTGGTATTATTTTGGACGTTCCCAAAAAAATAATCGAAACCACATATCCAGTCGATCAGTTTTTGCTGTGTGCTTTGCGAGCACTTGTACTTATTTAAAACCCGTCTCTTAGCACATATTTTGGGTCACATTTCGGCGGTACGAAAACCCTCAAAAGTGAAACGAAGCAAGGCCACAAGTCTTGGTTGCTATTACGTAAATAATGATCCCCAGTAAATTGAAACCACAAACCACTGAAAAACTGGTAACGCTTTCAAATGTTTTCCCGGTTGAAAGATATTCCAAATTAATTTTTTGGATATTTCTCTCTTTAAAAATTTGGGAAATTTTTCATTGTAAAAATTTTGAAATATTACACAAAAAATAATTTTTTTTTTTCATAATGAAAAATGCCCCAATCTATAAATAAATAAAAAAGAATTGACGCATTATTGTTACTTCATCACTTGCGAATGAAATTACCGATTCGACTAATAACTTTCCTGTTGTATTAGAAAATTTCCGGACAAGGTTTGTATGAAATAACATTTTTACAAACCCCATCGGATAAGCGCGACAAATCAAAAAATGCAAAAGATGAGTTTTTTTTATGTTTTTTTGTATTGAATTTCATTTCTGAATGACATTTCAAAGAGAAAAATGAGAAAATCGAAGTTGAAATCATAGAAAATTCTGAAAAGAAATCAATTTAACAAATGGCGAATAAACGTCGTGGAAAATTTGAAGTTCGCCTGACAGTAGCGTATTTATACCGAACATTTAAATGTATTGACCAATAGAACTAAATTTCAAAATGTATGGTTGTTTGGTAATGAGAAGAAATATGATGTGTCAGTGGACCCGGTAGGTGGCGCTGAAATTGAGTTGTTTCGAAAATTCTTATTTATAGTCCGATTTTACTCAAATTTAAAATGTATGTATGTGGCGTTTGTTTTCTGATATACGTAATTGTAGAAAAATCGTTTATTAATCATTCTCCAATGATAACATTGCGTATAACAATTTTTTTAACATACACATTATTGAGGTTGAAAGAAAGCTTTGATAATCTATTACTGGTCCGATACTCCTGCAATGTTCACAGTTTATCATTGTCAGATCATGACCCGACGAGAGGCGAAGCACCGCCCATGGACTTTTACATTTAAACCACCATATTTCATGAAGTAATAACAGTCCTTAATCAAAAAAAAAAAAATGATATATCTGCCGTTATAATGTAACGATCATCATGGATTATTCACAGTATATTTTGCTCAGTACGTGACTTTAGTTCGTGTAGAAATATTGGTAGAAATTCGTATAATTATTGGCGTACACGCTCATCAACCCAACGATATAATCGGAAAGCATATCAGACTGACGATAAGCGTAGTCAGCTTTTGGACTAAAATCGCATGCATTTTTTCCAGTGCAATCCATTATGACTCCAAAACAAAGAATCCACAGTGCAATGCCTTAAAATTTCGACACCAAATGCCAGGACTATGTTGTACGGGTGGAAAGGTCATATTGCCACAATTTCCACTGCCACAAGAGATATTACCATTATTACTGTCTGGACGAGATTGTCAGTTTAAGCATTTCGTGGAGAATATTAAGAACAATAGTTTCTGTCAGATGACGTCATTTGGGGCGAATATTGTCAATGCACGGGGTTTTCAAGCAACTTAGTAATTCACCATCGTACAAATTCACCCCAGTGGATGCTGATCACAAGTTTATTGAGATTTATATCCTTGGATATTCTCATGATAATCGAGCAGTGAAGGTATAGTTTATTGCGAAACCTATTCGACTGCGTGAAGGTTATCACCCTTTAGAGTATCTCCTACGAAACCCATCGTTCGTAGGATGCATTGCAATAATCGCAGCTATTTTGCAGAGGAGTGGATGGATATCAGTGTCTAATTACAATGGTTATCCCATTGACCGGTACCGTCTTTCTTTTCGATTCAATAATTACACAAAGGTCAAGAAACTAACAAAAAGGTCATCTATTTCACGATTCGTCAAATTGAGGCCAATCACATATTGAAATATCGCAAAATATTTTATTAATTTGCTATTGATATGTATTTAAGAATCAGAAAAAATTGCGTTCTGAGCAATGCATACATTACTGCAAATATCGTCCGACTTGCCATTTTGCCAGCCTCATTTAGACATTGACAATGGGGAAATTCCAGTTGACGCTTCCACTGGTCTCATTTCGTTTCCACCTAATTTGTGTCAATTCACAATGTCAAAGGAGGATTTAATAGCCAGATTTCACGTGTATTAAAGCAAATTATAAGAAAATATCAATTCAAATTCAAATTGGAGGTCAATTGCATTTATTTCAGTCAATCGATTCTATTACAGATCCAAATAAAGTCGTCAACTATCCAACTGAATTCCTTTTTCAGAAATGCCGTCGCACAATTTGCAGTTCAAGTTAGGATCGGTTATACTCATGTTACACAATCTGAACCAAGCAAGAATTCGTAATGGAACCAGACTAGCTGTTACAAATCTGATGAAGCACCTGATTCTAAGGCTAACAATGATTTCAATCGACTTGACGTTCCACTTTAATCGTGTCCTGTTTACAGTTCGCCTTGAATTTGCAATGACGACTAATAAATCGCGAGCTCAATAATAAACCTCGGTTTTTACTGTTTTTCCCATGGTCATGGTCAAGAGTCGGTAAATTATTGGCGATTTTCATTTTCGCTCCGGCAGGAATGAAATTTAATCATAGGCATTTTTTTTTTTTTCAAAATAATAATTTCAAATTTAGATTCAATGTACATCTACGCGAGGATCAGTAATGCGGGTTGGGTCAGCTAAGTCAACATTTTATCTAGGTAGGGCGAAGTCTACCGGGTCAGCTAGTTTTGAATAATTTCCATTTTTTTTTTATACCAACACTCAGGGGATGCAATGTGTTAGCGGATGGAAATTAGGATATCGGAAGTTAGAAAGAGGTTAGGATTTTGTTGACATTTGTTTCGAATTTGAGAATGTCACAACTGGCCGGAAACACACTTGCTGGAAGATTATACCACATACGAACGGTTCGGCTGAAGAACGAATTTCCTGTATAGTGTGTCGTCCGGTCAAGCGGCCATTTGACAATGAACGGATGTGATAATTAGGGACGCACACCTAAACCATTATAAAAAAAATATAAAAAAAAAAGTGAATTTTGTACTTATGTTTTGAGGTTGTTTTTCATTTAAATTTATGGTGCTTTTTCAACAACCGACAAAGACCGACAAAGTATACATTTGTTTTCTCTATGTCCTCCTCGATATTTTTATCAACTTCCGCTAGCACTTTGCTGAAGATTACTGGGCCAAAGAAATATCGAAATGTTTTCCAACGACCGTCTGATACCCGGTCAGTCAATGAATACAATTTTTCGATTTTTTTTCTCTGGAGAAAAAATTAGACCGCAAGGAATAAAATATTCATGAAAATAAATCCTATATAAAAATTTGCGATTTTTAGAAATATCGACTGTGTTTCGAAATAAAATAATAAGTTATTCAATTAACATATTACTTCAATGTAACTTTTCGGTCTGGAAAACAATAATTTTTAATTGAGGGAACTATTTTTTTTTTTAATTGAAACTCATATTCCGCTGGTTTGATCTTAAGTAGAAGAAACACATTAGCTTAGTGCCAGAGCCCACAAGGAAAAACCACTTTAGAGCTCCTAGGAGAATGAGGCTCATGTCATTTCTGTGATTACTCCCAAAACTGAATTATATTTCCTACTTAGTGGGAGTGCAATTAAGCACTCCATCATTTTGGAAAATCTTCAGATTGCTTTTGTCAAAAAAAAAAACACATTAAATAAAAAATTAAAGAATGTTCACTTAATCAATCATGAAATTGCACATAAGTGTACAGAGATCAAAGAAGACGAGACCACTAACAGGTTGTACGAGTACAGCCATAACTGCGTTTACTATGCGATTAACAATTCAACTTAATTTTGCTACCAACTGTACACACGAATGTTTGCAAACATTTTGGAAATCCATTCGAGGGAGGGACGACATCAACAACAACAAAACTATAACTAATAATCAGCTTAACAATGAATTAAAATTAAAACGTAACCAACTGTGATGTCATTGCTAAATATGGTTGATGGTCGGTTCGACGGCTGGTCTGTCGGTCGGTCGCTCGTTCGTTCGTTTGCTGGCTGGCTGGCTTGCTTGCTTTTATTATTGGCATTGAGTTTTTATCCATAACATTCATTTATGGCTTTAGAAAGTGTTTGGAGACGGAATGCTCGGATGGGAGCAAACCTGAAACAATCCGATGACAAGTCGAGACGACGCTGCGACGCGACAGCAGCTTCAAGAAGCATGCTCTGGCATGATTTGAAAACAAACACAATGATTCTATTTGGGGGAAACAAGTTTCGTACAAATAAACGTAAGAGTGTTGTCATAGAATTCACACAGACCGACCCGAACCGACGAACGAACGAAGCGTTTTAAACAAACGTTGGTGACGAGATGACGACATTAGTCGGCGTAATCATTCTGAGAATAAACCCGTTTTCAGTCGTTCACTCAACATCATCATCATCGTCATCATCATTAGTGACAATTAGCATTTTCAACGCGCTATCAATGGCAAATGCCCACACCGCTCCGCCCTTGATAACACGGTTGATGATATCGACGGAAAAGTGTTAGGAAGGAATTTTCAAAAAAAAAAACTAAAAACAAGCTCTTCTTCTCTTTGGGTGTGAGTATGCAAATTCCTTTCTAATCGTCGCAATATGCAAAAATCCCAGAACCGGAGAAAGGGGGACTGTTATCGATGACTGCCTATTTTTGGCAGAGACGACTTATGGAGATAGTGAGCAGCACTCACACAGCGAGTTGTTACTCAGCCAGCAAACAAAGATACGACTACAGTAACAACAACAATAATCGACCGATGGTGAGAAAAGTTTGCAATTGTTGTGGACAACTGCACTTCCGGAGAATTGTACTCTTACATGGGAGCCGAGAATAACGAAATGTAAATGCCATCGATTTGAGGAAGCAAAGCAATTATTTTCTGTCTTTTGTTTTCGCTTTCGTTTTATTTTTTTTGTTGCGAGTGTTTGATGCTCCTCCCAGTTGCCCATTCAACGACATGCAATTCACAGTGTCATTGAGCAAGAGATGAGCAAGAGTTCGGAAAAAGGGTAATTTCTCTGGAGATGTTTACAGAATGAATTCCGATGAAAAACGCGGTCGTACTCTGTAAGTACGTCTGGTCATAGATTGTGTTTCTGTATGACGAATGCATCGTACGAAAGTAATTTCAACGCGAGTCTTTAAACGTGGGCGGTGTAATGAGTTGATTACAACACATCTTTCCGGTTTAGGAAGTGGTCTATTGAAATGATGACAGTGAGTAGAGTTACATTTCTGAGTAGTTTACGAAAAAATTATAAAAAAAAACGAATATAGAACGAATATGAATGTGTAATCGTTATTGGTAATTTAGACAATACATTATAGTCATAAGCAATTTCATGTTCATAGATTTAGTATATGTCTTTCATTGTTTTTGAAAAAAGTCTCAATAAAATAAACTAACTAACTAACTAGGAATGTGTAAGAAATTATTTTGAAATTAACTTAACGGTGGAGGTTGCTTAAAAGTGAATAGCAATACTTTTTGTAAATCTCATGTAGATGATATAAAAAACAGTGTGTTATGTTTGTAATTTCGTTATAAATATAATTGTTCATTAATAAATAAATAGAAACTGTGGGACTTCTTCGTTATTTTCGGCATCTCAATTAACAGACGCAAAACATGGCAAATAACCGGTTTCGGTTTTTATTCAAATATAAAATGACTAGCAACTACCCACTACTTGCTAAGCGTAAATATTCCTTCCCTGTAAAAAAAAATGGTTAATACCGCCTCAGAGACGTTATCGCAATTTTTCAAATTTTTGGCGGTAGATATTAATTTGAAATACATGTTCACACTTTTTTAATATTCCCCATTTGGGTTCCGTTTTCTGCTGTTTGCAACCGGAACAATTTTTAAACATTTTTTTTCCCCCTTTATGATTATTTTTATAAAGTTTTCCCACATTCTCTATATTTCACCCGTCTTGGACCATTTTTGTAGTCTTTTTAGTATCCTCAAAGCTTTTGGTTTCCCCTAATTTTAAATTATTTTACATTTATATGTTTCACCAGGTTTGGACCCATTTTTTGTTTCCTTTTTCCATTCATTCACACATGTTTGTTTTTCCCCCTTTGTCCCTTTTTTATCCCGTTTTGGTACGTGCTATCCATTTTTCGTCCCTTCCCTGTATGTTATCCACTTGTTGCCAAACATTTTTTTATTTTTTCCCCTTTTTGTTCCATTTTTATCCCGTTATCCCTATTACCCACTTGTTGTTGACAAAAATCTGTTTCACTATCTTTTTCCCGTCCTGGCTTTATTTGTGTCCCACCTCTAAATTATTTCCACCTGTTGTCACCAATCGTAGTCGTGGATCAATATTTCAATAAAAATCACAATATATGATTATTTTGTATTTTTGAGTTTTTTTTTGTGGGATATTCTAATCGCTGGAGAAATACGAAGGATACTTTGGTGAATTTTTTTATTGGGAATAGAAGAAAACTTTTCGCATAATGAAATTACGAAATTACAAAATGTTTAGTGTTACTAATAATTATTGGTAAATATATTAAGTTAAAAAAGTAATAAAACTTCTAAAAATCGTCAATGAAACAAAATAAGATGCCTTCACTTAATTGTGAATAAAAGCGGAACGCGTTCATTGATCTTCATGATCTATGTTACATTTTGTTCATAAGTTATACAAGTTTACGCGAAAGTAATAAGCCTTGACACATTTCTCCGGTTTGGATTTTAAAAACCAAAAATTAAAATTTTTTAGGCAAAAAATTATTTTTTTTTTTCATAAATTTATTTATATCTGCGAAACTGTTAGTATGACAGAACCACACAAGAGGACCGAAGCGCATTGGTACTGAAAAAAACGTACGTTTATGAGAGGTGTCCGCTTAAGAGAGGTGTCCTCAAATACACTGTATTTGCAAGTCTGAGAAATATGAGTTTCTTGTTTCTCCTAGTGTTATGACTGGCCTTCGTTCGTGATAACCGGCAGTCTACATTCGTGCCTTACACTTACCCGATGACGAAATTTCTTTCACTTTGGATTCGAAGTAGTTTCGTCTGGAATCTAAACGCTGCAATACCAATGCTATTTTGTGCCACAAAACCACAGGGACGGTTTTAGTACTCGTATTTCTGGCATTTTGTTTGGTTTTGATAACGCCTTCCCTTCCTATGGACGCCGCACACACTGATTTATAAACAGAATTTCGGTTTTAGGTTTGATGAGATGCGAATAATTCGTATGTAAATCTCTAGTGAATTTTTGGTGTTCGCCACCAGATATCATTTATAGAACACATTGTTCAGATACTTCCGATGGCAGCTAACCAACTTTAGCTGTAAACGACCTCAACTATTTAAACAAACAGCTGTCTAATGGCACTGAAAGCGAGCCGTACATCAACTGTGTTTATAATTTGTATGCTATTGTTTGTCTTGAAATTGATTTACGGAAAAAAGTATTACGCGTCATTCTATTGTAAAAGAAGCTGACCGAAGCCGTTGTGTCCCTGAGTATACATCTCAGCTGTACATCAGTCACCGATCGCAGCACTTGGAATCGTATTACTCGTGGAAGATCTTGGTCTTACTGGCCATGTAAATAGACCGAGAAGTGTATAAAATACAGTTTGATCCTGTCACAGCATCAAGATATTTCTCATGGGAAAAATATATAATTTTTTTAGATGTGATTTTTTTTTAAACCAAACATATGTGAGCCACGGTAAAGTAACGATCCTTCAACATTTCAATTGTTGTCTATTTTTCTGCAGACAATTCCAAGTGGGGAAAGAGTGTCTTCTCATCCAATTGAATTTGGATAGACTAACATTTTGTCAAAAGCATTTAAATAAATATAAACGGGTACCTTTTTATTATTTTAACAACTCACCATTACTAATGTCAATAGATTATAAACATATTATGAAGCAAGAATTGCAATATTACCTGAAAAGAAAGAAAATGAAATGATTAGTCAAAGAAACGAAAAACAAGTACAGGAAGAAGGAAGACAAATCCCGTATAACATTTATTTCCAAACATATTCAAAAGAAGTTCATAGAATTTCCAGAACTCGAGTAAATGCGTACGCTTAGAGAGCAAATTATAAACGTCTTGAGTACACTGTACATCAAAGCAATGAAAACGAATCTGCAAGACCGAGACTCCGGTGAATGGACCACGTGGAAGATGACATGAAGATGCTTGGAATCACGAACTGGAGAAGCCAAGCAGAAGATCGAAGTGCTTGGAAATCACTTATTAATCAGGCCAAGACCAACAACAGGTTGTAGAGCCAACCTAAGTAAGCAAAAGTTCTACATCAAATTAATGAAGAAATTCATTGTCTTGATGAATAAATTCTTCAATTTTAAGTACTCTGTTTTATGGCATTTTTCGACGTTCATCAAATTAAAGTATTATTTAACATTAATATAGCAAAAGAAAAACAACGCTATGAAAGAGTGGGCCATTTGAAAATTATAATTGATGTACAATGTTCATCAAATTGATGTACAATGTTCATCAAATTGATGTACAATGTTCGTCAAATTGATGTACAGTGTTCAACAAATTGATGTACAGTGTTATTCAAATTGATGTACAATGTTTATCAAATTTGTGTACAATGTTCATCAAATTTGTGTAAAATGTTCATCAAATTGATGTACAATGTTCATCAAATTGATGAACAATGTTCATCAAATTCATGTACAATGTTCATCAAATTCATGTACAATGTTCATCAAATTTGTGTACAATGTTCATCAAATTGATGAACAATGTTCATCAAATTGATGAACAATGTTCATCAAATTGATGAACAATGTTCATCGAGTGTAGCTTCGTCTGTGTGGCACGTAGCGCCGTCCGGTTGAAACCAAATGTTGCCAATATCCTCCTCTTCAATTTTTGTAAACAAAAATTCGTTCAACATGGCCCGATAGCGAAAACGAAATAAGCACTAGTTGAAAAAAAACGGACGCAGATCGAAACAAAAACGACGCATCTTCGAAATCACAGAACCTTTAAAAAAGACGCAACCGAGATATTCGTGTAGTTCAATTGCTCTCTCACTTTACTCTTAAATATCCCACGTAAAAGCTATTCGAAGTGTTAATTGCGTCTGCCGAATTGGTAACTGTCATTTGCTGTGAATGTTTAATTCAGAATAATTTTTAAAAATAAAAAACGGAAAATGATTGAAATTCTGAACACTGTGCCATAGTATCAGTCAAAAAGAAACCAACAACCGTATTTGCTTCACTTGTTCAGCAATTCCAACATCTCCCCGGTTTTTATGATTGATTGCCAAAGTGAACAGTTCTCGCCAATGCACAATGACTAATCTCACTTTCCGAATGGAGAACAGAAAATGTTGCGAGCACAGCGTTCTTTGGTATTTTACAATCGAACGGAGCTTCGTTCGCATTGTCCACATGTCGTTGTCAAACATTCAAAACACTACACGTAGAATGTGGACGGACGTTTGTCCGTCAGTAAAGACAAGGACAGACGGGTCGGCAACTGTTCGGGAGGGTGGGTTATTGATCTTGACTTGAAAAGGTTCAATTATCACGTTTAAGCCAAAGCACAACCATTTGTCAATGTAAACATTTGCCCCAAAATGATGCGCATTTGTATCGGTAACACGCACATGCAAAATAATAACAAAACACCGGATAGGGGAGGGAAACTATGTTGCGAGAAGACACGATAAGCAGACAAAGTGGAACGCAAATAACCTACAAGAACCGACAATAAACCTAGAGAACGGTGGTTGAAGGCAAGACCACAATATAGATTTCTTCGACTGAGGTAAAAAAAAAACAACAAAAAAAAGTTCTAAGACATTCCTTTGGTACGCAGAACATGTGTGCGAATAAAGACCACCGAGAAGTGCTCATTGGAAATAGGAAATCGTTGGTATCGCAGAGAAGCCAACGAAAGCGAACCTAGAAAATGAAACACTCACGACAGCACAACAGAGAAACAGAGGCAATAAATTAAACAACACGAACGTCGTTAGCAAAAGAAAGCCCAAGCAAAGGGGAGGTGATGGTGCTGGTGCTGGTGGTGATGGCGAACAACAAACGAGCCGCAGGAAGGGGGGGAAACAGCAAACAAATCCATAGCTATGACAGCAACACTAACAGCACTAACAGAAGATGAAAGAGCCAAGGCAAGCCAAAGAACAGACGGACGAACGAACGAGCAACAAACTAACAACAAATGAGCACACATGAGTAAACGAGAGCGTGCGAGTGAGCGAACGCTGAAATCGACAAAATAACAATAACAACAAACTTAGCAACGCGACCACTAATTTCGTCGGCGATGTTGCTGATGATGATTTCATTTTGAATACCGCTGAGGTTAAATGTTTAGTTTAATTTTTGAAGTCAAACCAAGCGGACGTGTTGCCCACAACTTTTCCACCACAAAAGAAAATAAAATAAGCAAAAATAAACTACAAAAACATTAATTGCATACATTGACAACAACACATACTCCAGTTCAAGGAACGGACTATACAATCAAGAATAGTGTACTTAAAAGAAATAACAAACAACAAAAAAGAAAATGTCCCAAAAACGTGTTACCCTGAGCACCTCTCGTGTGTCGCGTGCTTCCACCTCCACGCCAGTGGGTGGTAGTCGCCTGGGCGCTGGCAGCCCTACCAGTCCCACACGCACCAGTCGCCTGCAGGAGAAGGCCGAATTGCAGCACTTGAACGATCGTTTGGCCTGCTACATTGATCGCATGCGTCACTTGGAAAACGAAAACAATCGTCTGACCCAAGAGCTGCAATTGGCCCAAGACAATGTCACCCGTGAGGTGTCCAACATGAAGGCCCTGTACGAGAAGGAATTGACCGCAGCACGCAAACTCCTGGATGAGACATCCCGCGAGAAGGCCAAATTGGAAATCGATATTAAGCGTCTGTGGGAGGAGAACGATGATTTGAAGCAAAAGTATGTATGGCCAGGGGGGGGTGAAGCGTAATAACTAACATTTGCCATTTAAGACTCGTCTATTTAGATCTACCTCCAGAGGGTTTACTAACAAACTTCATTCGGGTTTTGTTGTTGTTGTTGTTGGGACTATTAATGGAATTGGGCAAACAGATGTTTGCTAACCGGAAAACTTATCAGTGTATGTCTGCGTGTGTGTGTAGGTGGGACAGGCGGGGGCGATGACCTTCTGACTGAAGGGCTTTCATGATCTACTTCCAGTGTGAACATTTGCGTTTTCATTGAAAACCACCCACCACCAACACTCACCGTCGAGACGCACATGTCTGATGTCTGCTATGTGGTAGGGTCTTTTCACTGACGTCTTACTGTCTGTTTGTCTGTCGTTTGTGTGGCTCAATATCACAATAATAACAACAAACAATAAATAGTTCACACACGTAATGATGTCATATCTCGATTTGTTACACACGGTGTTTCAGAGTGCGGCAACGGGGCGGCATCTCTTCTCTCGACACATAACGCTCAAAATGGCCAAGGAAACACCAACCAAAGTCTTTCCAAAATAACAACCGCGTCGTCGTATACCAACCAAACCAAACCAAAAAAAAAACATTGCCAATGATGTCATTCGGTATTTTTTCTGTTTCTTTTTGTGTTTTTTTCTACGACTTTTTCTTCCAAAAACAAAAACTTCACACTCTGAACGTTGAATGCGCTGCGCTGACTGTCTTAGGAGTGTGGTGGGGAGAGAGAGAGAGAGAGGGAAACAGGGCAAGCAAGCAAATAAACACAAGAGATACGTGCAAACGTAATAATAATAATAACAATGGCAGCGGCAGCGGCAAGAGCAACAGAAAGGCAAACGCAACAGCAGCAACAACATTGTGAGGGGAAAACTCAATATGAGTTTCGCATATTGTGTGAACACATGCTGCTGCCGCTGCTGCTTCTTCTTCTAACACACAAAGTTGTTGTTTGTTTTGGCTACGTTTTTTTGTTTTGTTTACATTACAACAATGACAATAAATGTGCAGAGAGAATGTACAACAAAAGGCATACGAAATGAGAGGGCCACTGGCATTTATTCGAGAGAGGAGAGGGAGAGGAAAATATAGCCGCCTAAAATGTTAATAGACATCAATTGATTGAAACAGCGACTGGTTTTTAATTGTCATCTTTAAAATGAAATCAAATTCTTAATAATACCGGTTTTCTCGACTCTCCCTCCCTCTCCACCGTACCCGTATTGAATGTGGATTATTCTCAAACAGGCGACAAACAATCAGCCATGGGTTCGGCTAATATTGGTGGTGGTCATTTAACTTCGAAGGTCGTTCGCACACCAACAACAATGCTCGGCCCTCACAGTACAAAGGGACGTATGAGTATCCGAAAGTGTGTGTATAGCTGTAGGTCCGTTCGCATGATGTCAGTCTTCTAAAAATAAGCAACAACAAAAATAACGCGGTTACAATGCGGCGTGCGGCGCAATATCCCCGCTCCGCTAAAATGCCAGAGAATGTAAACATTAATTTCTGAATAAATAATGAGTTCATACTTGTGAATATGTGTGTGTGTGTGTGTGTGTGTGTGTATTCTGTACAACACCACCATCATAATGATGATGACGATGATGGCAGCCCCATTAACTCGCCCACCCGCCTTTACATCCACCATAATCATCATCGAAGCTCATCGCTGGAAAACATTGGGCAACAAATACATTGAGTATTCAGACTGAAAAACGAATCGTTTACGAGGTCATTTTCAATTGCTGGCTGGTGCAAGAAATGTTCCTCGAATCTTCTGTAGAATTTCATGTACCAGAGATACCGACATAGTGTTTGCGAAACAATCGTTTCTTAATTCCGATCGTTTGGGTAGGGAAAGTCTGACTTAAGCGGATGCCGGCGGTTTTACTCTCGTCATAAAAAATTACGACTCCAACCAATTGTTGTTTTATTGTCTCAATTGTCGATTCATCAAAACGCTTAGCGTTGTTGCTAAATACATTTGAATTCACTGTCGAACAGTGTAAATAGTTTGACTCAACGATCACTGATAACAAAGCTGAATATTTTCGCATAATTCGCAAACAAGGCGCAGCAGAGACCGCTCAGTGGAAAGACACAAACAATATCGTCATTATCGTCACAGCGAGGCATTCGTTGCGATGAGAGGGAGAGAGCAAAGTAGAGCAGAGAAATGTTAACCAAATTCGTCGATGATGAGGACGATGTTGGCTTTTGTGGCGGCGGTGGTGGCGTCGTGGCCGCCGTTGCTGCGTTAACTTGTTAGTAAATTTAGATTAGCATCGAATTGTGCCGGCATGGAAACGCACACATGGGACGGACATACGAACAAAACAACAACAACATGAAAACAACCTTGAACATTTGTGGCGAGAGATTCTTTTAATTTTAAATAGTGTTCTATTATTTTTTTCACAAATAGATAATCTATTTTTAAATAGAGATATGTTTGAAAAGATATCAAAAAGAAAAACAACAGAATTCCGGTGCAAATGAGTTATGAATTTATTAACACTTTGCGGGGTTGGTGGAGGGAAAATTGATTAAAGGGGACAGGCAGAGACATCACATCAAGTCCACAAAACAGATAAAGTCCATAAAAACGATAAGTGTTTTGGGTTTGCAGACACTTTTCTTTTTTTTTTTAATAAAATACGAAATTCTGTCAGATTCTTATAGAATTCCTTTTGGAAACTTCTATTGTAAAAAGAACAGTGTATTCTCTCCTTGCGGACACCTCTCTTAAGCGGACACCTTAGTCCGGACAATCCGCTTTAGTCCTTTTGTGAACGGACAAAATTCTCAGTCTCTTATGTGTCCGCTTAAGGGAGAGTACACTGTATATGAGTATTTCATTGAAAGTGTTTTTGCAGTTGGATTTTTCCAACTGATTTGATTTTCTCTAAAATCTTGAGTGACATCTAGAGAAGTACAGTGAAATCTCTCTTGAGAGGACACCGACGGGCCCATTGAAATGTGTACCTACAAGCGGGGTGTCCGCTCAAGGGACAATTATTTTCTTATGGAACGCTGCGGGGACCTGGCAACAGTGTCCGTTCAAAGGGGGTTTTCGTTACGGGAGATTTCTACACAAAGAAATTTTAAATTATGAAATTCCAGACAACCGAAGGCAGTGAACATTTGTAGTGATCCTACCTTCGTTTTTAGGCTCTAGATGTCACTAGAGAATAATTTATGTTCTTAAAAAGTCGAAAGTAGGCGTGTCCCCATCTAGCCTTAAAAATCTGCAACTTGCACAAGCTGTCTATTGTACCTCCATTACCTTCGGTTCTTTGTCATTTAGATGACGAATGTGTTGTAAGCCAATGGAAATCCAATAATTTGAATAGGATCACTGAGAAATAGCTGAGTGGTACTAATGCAACAGATACAGTGACGAACAAATGTGCGAATACATTACACTTGGTTCAACTTGAAACCCTTTTGTAGCGTTGGCAGAGTAACAATTTTCATTTTCTTTAAATCTCAACCCTCCTCAATTTGGAAGATGCGTGATTTTTTCTAGATTGTCCAATACTAATTACTCGGTGATTCGTGAATCAATTGCTTGAATATTAGACTGGTCCGCTGGGCATGTGTTCGCCATTTGCGCCACAGTCTTTTGCTTAATATAAAAATCCCACAAATCACACTTTAAATGTTTGCGCCCAGTAAAGACAAACAAACAAACAAAAAAAAAAAAATACCGCGAAAATAATGTGAATTATGTCTCCAATGTTCAAAGATATTTTCGACCATTTTCCCCCTAAATACGTAAGTGTCGTCGCCTGCGGTACAGTCAATCCCGTCCGAATTCGCATAAAAATAAAGTATTCCCTCGTTTGTATTGCTCGTGGTTGCTGCGCGCAACGTCGCCGCCGATTCACATAAATAAGAAATACTGAAAAAAAAAAAAAAATACTTATGACACAAAATATTTCCATCAATTTTCACCCAATCCCACCGTACTGATGATGATCAGCATCAGCATCATCATCATCATCAAGTGAGGGCAGAACCAAAGTCATTACGAGCGAAACATAATGAAGATCATTAATTATATCTGTTTGTACAGATTTTAAAATAGACGAAAAAAAACCCGCCAGCCGATCCACTTAAAAGAAGCGCAAGAATTTTACAATAATAAACATGAGGAAGAAATTCAGCGACAACAACGACATTTTTAGTTTATGTTCTTTTCAAATACAAAAAAAAAAGAAAAAACTTCCAACAACTCAAAAAGATTTCGCAAAGAACAATTTCAAAAGTTTCGTATTTACAAGTTCGGTGTCTTCGGCCAACTCACGTACAGGTGATAATGACAAAATTCAATATTTGCTCAAAAGCGATTTTCTGCTGTCGAATAAATTGAGAGCGAAAACATGTTTTACGACCCCAACAACAACAGCAGCAGCACACGGAAAGCATTAAATTCAAGCATAATTTTAAGAGCTGACGTCATTTTGTTTTTAGTTTAGTTTAGCCACACACACACACAGACTCAGTGAAACAGCGACGTTTCGTGAAATTTCTACAAGATTAGCATAGAAAATCATATTTAATGTAAATGCTTTCAAAGTTTTAATTGCCGCCAGTGATCGTTCTTGACTCATTTTGTTTGCGTGTTCTCGTTTTCAGATTGGAAAAGAAGACCAAGGACTGCGCCGTCGCCGAGAATAGCGCCCGCGTCTATGAATCTCGCTTCAATGAAGTCAATGGCAAATACAATCAGGCTTTGGCCGATCGCAAGAAGGCCGATGATTTGGCCAAGGAGTTGGCTGCTGAGAATGCCCGTTTGCTGAAGCTTTTGGACGATTTGCGCAAACAGCTCGAGGCGGAGACATTGGCCCGCGTCGACTTGGAGAACCAAAACCAGAGTCTGCGCGAAGAGCTGAGCTTCAAGGATCAGGTGCATGTGCGCGAACTGACCGAGACTCGGTCCCGCCGTCAAATCGAGATCAGCGAAATCGATGGTCGCCTGGCCAAGGAATACGAGGCTAAATTGCAACAATCGCTGCAGGAATTGCGCGATCAGTACGAATCGCAGATGCGCGCCAATCGCGAAGAGATCGAGTTGTTGTACGACAATGAAATCAAAAATCTGCAGGCTGCCGCCAACCGTGCCACCAATGCTTCGGCCCATGTCCATGAGGAGCTGAGAATGATGCGCACCAAGATCGATGGCATGAACAATAAGATTCAGGATTTGGAGGCCACCAATGCCACCTTGAATGTAAGTCTGTCTGCTGTCACATCTCCAGCATGTGGAAACCGTTTAATTTTACCTTTTGACAATTCCCTTTAGGCACGCATTCGTGAATTGGAGGACTTGTTGGACAGCGAACGGGCTCGCCACAACCAGTATGTGGCCTCCCTGGAAGCCGAATTGCAGCGTATGCGCGACGAGATGGCCCATCAGCTGCAAGAGTACCAGGATCTTATGGACATCAAGGTGTCGTTGGATTTGGAAATTGCCGCCTACGACAAATTGTTGGGTGGTGAAGAGCGCCGTCTCAACATCACCTCGCCCGGCCGTGGCACCGCCAACACGAGCGGCACCACCGATTCCGGTTATTCCAATGGCACTCATTTGTCCGTTAGCTCCACCTCGGCATACCGGTCGGGCCGTGTTACGCCCAGTGGTCGTCGCTCTGCGACTCCGGGTGCCAGCGCTAGCGGCAGCGCCGTCAAGCGCCGCCGTACGGTCATCGACGAATCCGAGGATCGCAATCTGGCCGATTTCACCGTCAACTCGGCGGCCAAGGGCGATTTGCAAATCTTGGAAGCCGACAGTGAGGGACGCTACATCAAGTTGCACAACAAAGGCACCGATGAAATCAATCTAACCGGCTGGCAATTGACCCGCATTGCCGGCGACGAAGAATTGGCCTTCAAATTTACGCGTGGCACCAAGATCACGGCCGGCCAAACTGTGACCATTTGGTCGGTGGATGCTGGCGTCAGCCACGATCCCCCCACCAGCCTGGTGATGAAGAAGAAATGGCCGGTGGCCGAGTCCATGCGCAGCGTGTTGTCCAACGCCGACAAAGAGGTGAGATTATTGTCGATTTACAACACTTGTAGCAAATGTAGAATTTGTCGTCACTGTCACCAACTTGACTTTGTACTCGATCAGTTAGGTCCACCCCCACCCCCTAAAACCCGGGATAACTAAGCTAAACGATTGTTTTGTTTTGTGTTTCTCTTGCAGGATGTTGCCAGCTACGAACGTGTCCGTTCTAACATTTCCAGCCATGCGTCCAGACACCGACAGAGCGGCAGTGGCTTCACACTAGGCTCCGGAGCTGGTTCCACAGGCGTCCGAAGTCTCTTCTCTCTGCTGTTCTAAGGTGGCGGGATCGTGTCCAACGTCAGGAATTCGCATGAACAAATTGCACACACACACACACACGCATACATACAAATACAAAAACACATACACAGAGACATACATATATACAAATCCATAATATAGGAAATGGACGAAGGAAAACAATCAAGAAGACGGACTGACGGACAGACAGACAGACAGACGAACAGACGTCAGTGTCAACCAGCAGCCGCCCCCCTCTCACTATGACCGACCAATGGAAGCAAGAAGGCTGGAGAATAATCTCAACCTCCCCTCGCCCCTGCCCTGACCTGCCCACTCGTATACTTAACGTTTAGGAATCCCCGGGGATGTCCTACCACTGTTTCTCTCAGTTATACATATCATGAGACTTTCTACTACTTTACCAATTTTTTTTTTTCACTTTATTACTTTTTAGTGTTTATTTCTGTATAATTTTATTTTATTTTGTTTTGTTTGTTTTTTTTCCTATGGTCAAGTTCAAAATTCTATTATTATTAATATTATTTTGTAAAAAACAAAACAAAAAAAAGAAAAGAATACTGAGTATTCTTGGAGAAGACGTAAGTATAAATAAATGATTCTTTAATTTTAAATACTTTTATGATACAAAAAAAAAAAAAAAAAAACCATACTGGTAACTTGTTGTTTTTCTTTAACTATTATTGCTATTTTATAATTTACTTAAATGCTGTGTAATTTAGTATTTAAAACAAACCGCACTGACAGATGCACTCTGATCGGAAGGAACTCACACCGATGACGCCGCAAAACGCCCACCATTAGATGGGATCAATGGGCACTGACAGACATTGGACGACTCGCGTCAGTGTGAGTGAGTGTGAGTAAATGAATGTGCCGCAGTGTACACTGGAATGTTATGGATGAAGATTTTGTGAATTCCTACCAAAAAACACTGAAAATTATTCAATTTCAAGTTAAATCACATTTAAACAAAGTATCACATGTACACACACACTCCCACACTCCCATAGTAACGTAATTGAAAACTGTATTTTGAGTGTAGTATTGTTGAAATTTGCATTTAAATGTTCAAACTGTTAAATGTTCAATAAAAATATGCTGATACGTGTGTACAGACAGACAGACAGACGTATGTATTAAAGTATTATGAAACAACAACAATTTAACAGTAGAAACAACACACAGCATAATAAATAAATAACATACATATACCTATGTATACATACAAATAAATATATAGATATATTGGAAAAAACAACAACAAGCAAATAATTATGTTTCATTTCAAATGGACGGGCTGGCGGACTGGCGGACAGGCGTATAGACCGACATAATCAGCTTTCACCATATTTGTGGCCGACTCGGCTTACGGATAAACTGAATGGCTTTTCAAACTCCATTAAAGCCGTATCGGTTAGATTTTCATATTGATATTAAGAGGATTTATGAAGCGTCACGAAATACACACATACATATGTGCGAATTCCCATTAAAATCCTGCAATAAGTAGAGAGAGTGGGAGGGAGAGAGAGACCGTGTAACCCGTAATCGAATGGTGTCGTTAGCAAAGACTGCATTAATCGGTTATTTCGGAGGTTTTTTTTGAATGTTTAAAAACTCCACACAAATCCCAGAAATTTCTGAAAACGGAACTACGGAGATTTTTCACATGCACTTGGACTCGCAAAACCCATTGGCGATTGAAGATTACTGGGAAAGACAGAGATAGAGAGAGAGGGAGAGGTCGACTGGTGAATCGATTCGCTTCTTGTGTTTATTTAAGGTTTTCCAACAAGACACATCACCCGGTATTTCGGTAGTTGTCTCTTTTGAAGCTTTTATTCTTTGACATTTGACAAGTAGAAACTACGCCCTTACTAAAAATGGAACGATACACGCTTCAACAACGCATTGAAATTATTAAAATTCACCACAGTCACAGTTCGCACAACAAAAGCATTTTTGGATCGACGTGAGGCATCTTGTCGGACCGCAATACAGAAATTGGTGTAAAAATTCGAGCTGTTGGGTCAAGTTAGAGATTCGAAGAATAAAACCTGTGCACGTCGCTCCAGAACAACAGAAAATATTGCTGCTGTAGCCCAAAGTGTTGAAGAAAATTCAGGTGTGTCCATTCCTCGTCGTTCTTTGGAATTGGAAATTCCGCACACGTCATTACACCGTTTTTTTGCATAAAAGCCTTAAGACTTATAATGTTCAGTTAACATAAGAACTCAAGCCGGCCGACCATCAACAACGTCGTGTCTTTGCTAAATGGGTCCTTGAAATGCATGAAAATGATCCGGAATTCCATTGAAAAATCCTCGTGACTGATGTGGACCATTTCCACCAACAAGAAAAATTGTCGCATCTGGCGTTCGGAAAACCCAAGAGTTATTGTTGAAAAGCCTCTCCATCCTCAACGTGTGACTGTTTGGTGCGGTTTATGATGCGGCGCCTTACTTTTTCGAAAATGAGGTTAGATCAACAGTTACGGTTAATGGATTGCGCTATCGAGAGATGTTAATGATTTTCTATCGTCGGTGTGGGATGATATGTACATGGACAACGTTTACTTTCAACAAGACGACGCTACGTGCCACACAAGCAACGAAACCATTGCTCGTTTACGGGAAAAGTTTCCGGACCGTGTTATCTCTCGAAGAAAGTTGCAGACTTCTTTGCCTTTATTAACCTTTATTTTTTCTCAACGACAATCAGCAGTCACCTGCACGACGAAACCCACGGAAATCTATGCGAACGAAAGCAAAACTTAAGCAGTTCAGTCAAGAGATAGCAGCTTGCTTTTTTATGCGAATGTCAGTGACTGGCATTCGTGTGGTTAGGCCGTAAATAAAGACTACACTCGAATTACTTTTGATGTTTTATGTTCTGTGGAAAGCGTCAAATATAAAAGCAAGTGCCTAGAAATTGTTCGCGCTTCCTATACTTTGTCCATATTCTCTATTATTCACAAGTGAATGAGTTTTTCAAGTCATTTGGAGCTATCATTTGTAATTATTGCAAAAATTATCTCAAAGAGAATCGATGAGAAGTTGGAATCCAATAGTCAGCTTTAACACCCCTGATACCGCCTCTGAACAAGCCTAAGTTCTTGAAATTGTCGAGATGTCTATAAGTATTTCGGTACAAACATCTGATGGTGGTACAGAATGGCAGCAGACTTCTTTACGAATAACGTAAGTAAGAGAGGATTGGCAGAATTGTGAAAGATTTGCCGGGGAAAATTCGGTTACTTACTTATTTCCCTTAACATTCCATGAAGGAACTGAAGGGGAACTTCTCTCGAATCAATAAGCTGTGCTTAATATAATGTAACAGACCGGGACGTACTGTTTTTAAAGCTTCGAAAGTATTCGACCTTTTGACATTTTAAAAAAAAAAAAATCGACTTTTCGAGTTTTTGCGAATTACAAGTCGATTTAAGTCGACTTTTCGACTTTCTAATTGAAAATAATACAGTTTTATTAAAACTTATAGAAATTCAAGTTTAAAACGTAACAAATGGTAAAATAACAAGAGATCAATTCAGTTCCACTTTGAAACCAAATGACGACTTGGATTTGAACATCATATTCTGTTCCGTAGATCGAAGACAAGTACCTACTACTCCGAACGGGTAATGCTTTTCTAGAGAAGTTCTACATGGCGGAGAGATTACTCTCTGACTCTTAAAGTCGCCAGCAATTACTAGGTGGAATCAGCCGCTTGAAAATTGTTGATGGTCTCAACAGATTTCGAACCTGGGTTCTGCATACACACTACCTACCACACCAGGGCCGTCCACTAAATTTGGTCACTTATGCAGATTAATCTGTCAGGCGGATGAACGAATTCCGGTAGATCTCACTGTGGGAAATGCAGCGAGTGTTCTTTTTTTGTCTTCTGAAATTCAGATTTTTTTAAGACAAATCGTTTAGATGACTGAAAGATATCCTTTTAAAAAATCTTATTTGATATTGGTTTGTCGAAATGTTGTACCGAAGTCGGTAAGAAATGGATTGTCCGAAAATTCGGTCGATATTTCGTACCGACAATAGCTGCCGTCCTGATCGGCGATCGGCACGCAAGTAAATCTCGTATTTGGAGCTTGTATCAAGTAGTGCTTATTTGCTGCTAAACATAGTTTATTTGGCTGCAAATACCACTCATTTTGGGCAGAAGTAATAGCGTGTTTGTGAAAAAATATGCATTTAATTTAATAAATTCAAGAAAGTACAACCTTTGAGTGCGAATAAGTCTGTATTTGCAACTGCTTTCGGACTTATCTTTTGCCTTTACGGTCTTTAATAGATAGACGAAAAAAAATGTGTAATCAAATCAAAAAAATTTTTCAGAAAGTCAATAATTTTTGTAATCAAAATTAAAACTTTTTTTATTGATTTTTTCAGAACAAACGATTACAATTGTCGTCATAGCGGGAAGACTAAAGAATAAAGTAATCGAATATACCATTTTCATGATTGAAATTCGATTGAGATTTGAAAAAAGAACCAATTCTTTTGGATATCCAGTTTTGTGCTGACACTAATGAATAAGTACTTTATTTATCAGTTGATTAATTAATGTTGGGCCAAAAATATGTTTACAGTTTAATTCATGATTTCATTTCAAATAAATTAATTTTCCATATACCTTTACTACACTTATCACAGAGAGATTAAATGGAGTTTCTGCTCAGGCCACAAGCATTTCGGCAAAAGGACCCCAAAGCGGGGGAAACGCCATAACTTATTTCAAACAAACTCGGACAGAGAAGATACTTAAAAGAATTTATGTTGCCAACTAATTAATTTCACAATTTATTGTTAATTCCTAGAGAGAGAAAAAAATGAATGTCGACCTGAGTATAAATGCAATAAATGTAGTCTGCAATCCTGCGAATTACCGTCCAATTGCAATATGTTCGGCTCTCTCGAAGGTTATGGAGAGAATGGTTAATCACCATTTTGTTAAGTATTTAGAGTCTAATGACGTTCTAAATGATCGACAGTATGGCTTCCGTAGAAATCGATCTACTGGAGACCTGATGGCGTTCCTTTCGGAGCGATGGAGTCGATCTATTCACGCCCTTGGTGAAAGTAAGGTCGTGGCTCTGGATATTTCCAAGGCGTTCGATAGGGTCTGGCACGGAGCACTCATATCAAAACTTATTGCATTTGGTGTCGGTAATATCTTCTCTCGATTCATATCGAATTTTCTCAGAGATCGCTCTATACGAGTTGTTATTGATGGGGTCTCATCCAACGAGCATAGCTTGACCGCAGGAGTGCCACAAGGCTCTGTCCTCTCTCCTTCTCTATTTCTTATTTTCATTGACGACCTGTTGGGTCAGACTGTGAACCCGATCTACTCATTTGCGGATGACAGCAACCTCTGTCATTCGTACTCATTTGATCATCGGCCAGGTCCTCTGGAGGTCGAGGACAAAAGGCGAATGATGAACGATGAACGACTCACTTAACCGCGATTTGGCGACGATTTGTGAGTGGGGCCAAATGAACAGAGTAGATTTTAATGCGCAAAAGACCCAGTGCTGTTTGTTGTCACACAAACGTTCACCAGATCCAGCATCGTCGTCAATTTCTATGGGTGGTGTGGATATCGACGAATCAGACACTCTTGATGTTCTGGGCACGAAGATACAGGGTGATGCTCGCTGGGCTAGCCATGTATTCGAAGTGTCGAAAGAAGCATTCAAGTGTTTAGGCTTTTTGAAGCGGTGCAAGAAATACTTCACTCCATCTGATATCGTAAATATTTACACCATCTGCATCCGGCCAAATCACGCCTGTCATTTAGTTGTCAACGGCTATTTAATGAAAATGTTGTCCACTATGGTCCAGTAATTCGGTCGGCATCTCACCAAGACACAAACAAGGCGGTCAATTGGCAAGGCCAAAACATATGAGAAATTGCTCACCAAATTCGCCTAACATGAAATCTCATGTGAACAAAGTTGATTTTTTCCATTTTTAAGGACAAAATACAACCGTGATTATCATATTTTAAGAAGTTCGCTCCTATATCTTTTTCAGGGTGCATTGCCAGCGTTTGAACAGCCTCTGGTTGCTCTTAGGACCAAATTCGCCAATTCTGTTTGTTGCCGTCCCCATTAAGCCAAAACACACAATTTTGGTATCAAAAAAGCACGAATTTTCAAAACTAAACTCATGATGAAATGGCGGGACAAACGAGGCAATTTTTGACTCGGACACAGGTCACAAATAACGCGTGAACTGACTACAACTGAACAATGAAGAACAAATAGCAAAAAAAATAGCCCTTTTCACGTACGAAAACCCTCACGCTTGACTTGAATTCAAGAAGAATTTTGTACCCAATTCCAATTTGAATAAAATTTTGCTCGTTTTATGGATGTATGGAAAATTAAGTACATACTCATTTTCAAGACAGGTCAAATTTCAAAGATCTATGGAAAATTAAGTACGCAGTTTTCCCGACATGTCTATTTTTCACCAGCATTCACATCAAATGCAGTTTGCCAAAACTAAGCTTTGTGAATGCAAATGTCGTGGTCTTAAAAACAATGCCATCGAACATCCTTGTGAGATGTCCATGTTATATGATCGAAAATATTTTTAAAAATGCGAAAAATTAAAATGGACAATTTCAAAAGAAAATTGGTCAACTCGATTGCCCAGATAAATGTGAAAACGAGTATACATTTTTAAATTTGCGGCCTGGTACTTTTGTTGAATAATTAATTTTGAATAGAAAAACCCGGACATCCTTCAGTTTATTTGCAGAGGCAAGAAATGCAATAGAACTCACAGAAATGAAACTGCAAAGACAACTTCAGTCATCAAATTTTCAATGAGTTCATGTCGGAGGTCGACACAAAAGCCCCAAATAGTCAACCACTAAGTCATAACAAAGGTTTTTAAATATTTATGAATACGAGGGTTTATCTTTCTAGAATTCCATAACAATTGTAATCTAAAATGAATGACTTTATCACGTTTGAAATTGTTATCCCGTGAAAAGGAAAAGAAACAACGGGATTGCATTCATAATTGGTTAATCTATGACTTTATAGTTCTTTTTCTTGAGTTTTTTGTTGACATTCGTTTTTATTAAATAAAATTACTTAACTGAAATTTAGAATTACGCACTGGGCCCACTGTACCACACACACACACCCAAACCAGACACTGTGTTCTCTGTTTCCATGTAAAATTATATTTGTCCACATTTTTATTCGAGTGCCACATTTCGTTGGTATATTCCGCCAAAAGAATGTTGAAATAACTGATAACGAACGAAAACCAATTTTATTTCTGCCGATTTTTATTTTTACGAAAAGCCAAAGCCGGCTTTCAGGCATAACGATATGAGTTGAGTATCGACAACTAGTTTGGGTAGACAGAACACTTTGAAAGGGAGATGGAAAATAGACGGTAAAAAATTACTAAAAATTTAAAAGAGAACATTTTTGGCTGAAATTTAGAGTTGTAGATGGAAGACCGTGGTGTTGTAGGTGTTGTGTGCGACTATCACACAGAAGAACCCGAGTTCGAAACCGGGTAAGACCATCAAACATTTTTCAGCGGCTGTTTCCACCTCGTAAATGTTGGCGACTTTACATCGACTCTAGTATAGAGGAAGACCTCAGAGGTCGACTCTAGTATAGAGAAAGACCTCGGAGGTCGACTCTAGTATAGAGAAAGACCTCAGAGGTCGACTCTAGTATAGAGGAAGACCTCAGAGGTCGACTCTAGTATAGAGGAAGACCTCAGAGGTCGACTCTAGTATAGAGGAAGACCTCAGAGGTCGACTCTAGTATAGAGGAAGACCTCAGAGGTCGACTCTAGTATAGAGAAAGACCTCGGAGGTCGACTCTAGTATAGAGAAAGACCTCAGAGGTCGACTCTAGTATAGAGGAAGACCTCAGAGGTCGACTCTAGTATAGAGGAAGACCTCAGAGGTCGACTCTAGTATAGAGGAAGACCTCAGAGGTCGACTCTAGTATAGAGGAAGACCTCAGAGGTCGACTCTAGTATAGAGGAAGACCTCAGAGTTCGACTCTAGTATAGAGGAAGACCTCAGAGGTCGACTCTAGTATAGAGGAAGACCTCAGAGTTCGACTCTAGTATAGAGGAAGACCTCGGAGGTCGACTCTAGTATAGAGAAAGACCTCAGAGGTCGACTCTAGTATAGAGGAAGACCTCAGAGGTCGACTCTAGTATAGAGGAAGACCTCAGAGGTCGACTCTAGTATAGAGGAAGACCTCAGAGTTCGACTCTAGTATAGAGGAAGACCTCAGAGGTCGACTCTAGTATAGAGGAAGACCTCAGAGTTCGACTCTAGTATAGAGGAAGACCTCAGAGGTCGACTCTAGTATAGAGGAAGACCTCAGAGGTCGACTCTAGTATAGAGGAAGACCTCAGAGGTCGACTCTAGTATAGAAACTTTTAAGTGTGAAAATAATTGGATGGGTTTATGGATTGCCTAAAACGACAGCATATCCGAAACATTTCCTTAAACGACTTCTGGCTTTGAATATTTTATTCAGTGGCCATTGCTGATAGGATTAAAGTAAACATTCCGGTTGCGGGAAGGAAATATTTAATTGCCGGTACATTTCAAATTGTGCCTTGTGGGTGGTTTCAAACCACTTGTTGTCTTTTATGGCGAATACTTCCGTTTGAAGATAAGTTCATATTTTTAAACGTTGCAATGGGGTTGTAGGTGACCGGCCCGCTGCCCTCGACGTAGAGTCGATTTTTCATTGCGGAATTTGTCATAAATTCCCCAATTTAATTAATGAAAAATTAAAAAAGTTGTGTTGGATTTTTCAAGTGTTTTAGAGCATATCCGACTGGAGACCATGATAACCGACTATTTTGTTCCCGAATTGGATGGCATGAATGTGGATGAGTTGTGGTTCCAACAAGTGGTTGAAAAATGGACCTGTAGAATTGGCTTTATTCGAGCCCGCCGCGGCGGCCACATGCCCGAAATCATATTTAAACATTAATGGCATAAAATTATCCTTCCAATAAAGCCAAATTGATGGACATTAAAACGATTTTCTTGTGTTTTATTTCAATTCAAAGTTCTATACCTCAATAAAAAACACCCTTTAGTTGCTCCGAATTACTCCCATGGGATAAACATTTTTCTAAATACTTCTTTCAAATACACTCTTTATATGTCAAAATGCGAATGTTTTCATGTCATTATTCGCAGTACAACGAATTCGGAGATACGAATTATATCCCTATTGACGCTAAAAAGTTGCATGTTGCCACATGGTGTCCAATTCCCTGCATTTTGTCATTCTGGCATGAATTACCTGATTCTAAAGAATAACTTTACTCAATTAGGGTCAATAAATGAGATCGTTGTTAAAACACGATTATGTAAAACTCTGTCTCCAATAAAACAGGGGTTGAACTTCAAATACGTTTTTGAGTGGCCAATCAAAATAATCTGCATTTTCGGCAGTTGATCTGGCAACACTCACACTTTTATCACACAACATATGTTTCCGGTAAATATTTAAAATGATATTGAAGTTTCCTGGTGGATTTTGGTCACACAAGATTTTTAGAAAAAATATGAGAATTAAAATAACTCGGCTAAATGAATTTTGGCATGGGCAAAAGACAAAATGTTTTTAGAGGGCCGAGAAGATGCGAAAGACGAACAGCATGCCGGACGCCCGAGCACGTCAACAACAGACGAAAACATTTATAAAGCGAATAATATAATATTGGCCAATCGACGAATTACCATCGGAGAAGTTTGCTGAGGATCTAAACATATCGATTGGCTCGTGCCATTCGATTTTAACCAATGATTTGGTCATGAGTCGGGTCGCCGCTAAATTCGGGCAAAAATTGCTCAATTTAGAAAAAAAACAGCATCGCGTTAAAATTGCTCAGCAGATGTTGAACTCGGGCGTGACGATTCAAATTTGCTCCAGAGGGTCATAACTGGTTTATGGTTGCGACGTGGAAACTAAACCTCAATCATCCCAATGGAAGCTGCCGCATGAAGCAAGACCGAAAAAAGCGCGCCTAGTTCGGTCGAACGTAAAGGTTTTTGCTCACAGTTTTCTTTGATTGCAGGGGCGTGGTGCATTATGAGTTGTTGCCACAGGGTGGTATGGTCAATAAAGAATATTACCTGCAAGTTATGCGCAAATTGCGCCAAAAACGCCCGGATTTGTGAAAGAATAAAAACTGGCTTTTGCACCCTGATAACGCCCCTGCACACAGATCGTTGCTTGTGCTCGAATATCTGGCCTAAAACAAGACAGTAATGACTATTTCTTGAAAAGGCCCATGAAAGGACGACACTACGACCACGATTGAGGGGATAAAGACGGCATCGAAGAAGGAGCTGAACAAGATCACAAAAAATGATTATTTTAAGTGCTTCGAGAATTGGGAAAAACGTTGGAAGAAGGGAATTACTCTGAAGGGGACAAAATACATATTCATGAATAAACAAATACTTTTTCAAAAAAATACAAAATTCCCGATATTTTTTTAACATACCTCGTACATTCTCGGTTCAATCAACTTCAAATTTGAACTTCATTTTGAATTTTGTCTTTTCAAATTTGTAGAGAATATGATCAACTTCAATGTCCCACTTGACATCTTGCCGTTGGACAGACAGACAGGATATGTGATGAAGGATATCACTCAGTCCGACTTTACAATGCTAGGGCGACATTTATTATTCGCAGTGGTCACATTTTTCATGGTGTCCAAATTCCTCTACTTCAGAGTCACCATAGAAAATATGGTTGAAATGCTTAACCCGTTGTCCACGACTTTCGTTGCTGTTGTGAAATGATTTCACAACCCAAAAATTTGACCAGTTCCAGGGGCGAAATAGAACAGAAAAAAAACAACAACATACAAAAATGAAAAAAAATGCCATTGCTGCCACCTTGTGCGGCAGGGAGTGTGACAGAGAATGGAAATCGCGTCATGAGAGCGCTTAGTGTGGTGAATGAGTGTTGAGCTAATTATAATTTCCATTCTTCGTTCGTTTGACGGTTCACCCTTTTCGTGTAGAAACCACAAACACAAAAAAGATGGATCGAGGGGGACGTGGGGGAGAAATAAAAACAAAGCAACGAAACCGAAAACGAAAATTGTCAAATTCCAAATACAAATACAAATTTATTGTAATGGTTTTCGGTTGTATGTGTATTTCCCTTTCGCCTTGTTATGTTTCGGTTTTTTCGCCGTTCTTGGTTTTTTTTTTTTTATTTGGATCCAACCAACCCAACCAACCGATCGTCCATTGGCCTTTAGTGGCAGTTTATTGGGTCACTTGTGTCGCATGGCTTACGACCGAACGTTGGGTGTGTGTGTGTGTGTGTCGGTGTTTTGCGTCTATTTTTTTCTTGTTCGTTATCGTCCCTTCACCCTTTTGCTCGTGGGCACAAAGAGAGCGTGGACAGGGGAGCGGCACAGGGTAATTTAGTGAGTCGGGTCATGACAAGTACGACTGAGTGAGTAAGTGTGCGATGTAACAGCATAAAAATGCAAATTTAAAATTTCTTTTCTTGGCTGGGCTGTGAGTGTCTGTGTGGTGTGTTAAACGGGCTGGCCAAGCAGGACGGTGTACATGTGTATGTGTGTGTGTGACACTGTGCATGGTGGCATTTTGGCCACAAAACCTTAAGTGGGTTTTGTTGTTTAGAAGGTTAATATTGTACGTTTCTTTTTTTTCCGTTTTCTTTCCCCCATTTAGCAAGGGCTATGAGAAGTTCCGTCCAGTATGTGAATGTCAGAGTGTGTTAGTGTGAGTATTTGTTTTCATTATTTCTCTGAAAGAGCTCTTGCAGCCACACTCACACTATGGGTGGGTGTGTGTGAAGGAGGTTGGATGTCAAAGCTGTCGTCAGTGTCATCGTCGCTATGTGTGTTGGTGTGTGTGTGCGCCCAAGTGTTTCTATACAAACTGAAAACATACATACACTACACACTGTGCGCCATTTGACTAGGTACACAGAGTAGCCCAAAACCAACATAACCTTCGATATTAGTGAATCTGTGGGGCAAGAGCGATTCGATCCTTTACTTACCGACAGGCGACAGGGAACCCACAACTAATATGTCATCTTGCTACTTTCCCGATTTGCAAGCCAAACATAGGAAGTTTAAAGACAAAGTATAATTTAATAGTTCAGTGAGTCGTTATTGGACATTTTCATTACACTGACTGTGGTTGTTATGTTTGAGAACAGTCGGATGAATTGGTGTGCAATGTTGTTGATGGCAGATCACAAGGGGGGGAATGGACAATAAACGGTCTAAACAAGTCTCGTCGCACTTCCGCTACTAACTTCGCCTAGGTTGTTCCTCCAATTGAAGTTAAGACACAAACCAAAAGTTTGTTGAAGACAAGGGCTGGCCACAAACCGCATCTAGGCGAAATTCTTTCATATCAACCTAATCGAGGGAAGAGAAAGACGGAGAGTTTAATGGCAAATTTTATCAGCGCATAGAAGAAATGTACGATCTCTGTCCCGATTGTCTCACTACGACGTCGAATTGCTCCTTTTGGACTAAGGAGAGTATTGGTCAAAAATGTCTTTTGTTAATTATTATTAATTCATTAGCGACAAAATAAAAGGCTTTCAATAAAAAAAAAATTAAAAAGCGAAAAGTCGAAATCCAGAATAGAAATCACTAAACACGACGGTAGTTTGGCGATTAGCATCAAGTGTCTTTGTCTTTGGATCAACTTGCATGGGAGGAAAAAAAAAATTAAAAAATGTTTTAGGAAAAACGAATAATACGGAAAATTCTAAGAATATTTTACCACGAAACCATGGGTCTAAAAAAAAAATATCAATTTAAAAAAAATCGATTGGGGCGAGCTAGGTATTTATTTGAGACCCGTGGTTTCTTGGTGAAGTATTCTTAGAATTACCTGTAGATTATTTCCTTGCTGTAAGCCTGGCTTGAAAAAGAATTGACCCGCCCTAATACGTATACAGTGTACTCTCTCCTGGCGGACACCTCTCAAAAACGGACACTTTTTCTGGACCAATATGCTTCAGTACTCTTGTGTACTTCTCTCTTATAAAGCGGCCACCAAAACGTACCAAAAAGGGAAAAAATAAAAACATTTTTTTTTTTGGCTACAACAGATTGAAATCTGTAAGAGATGGGACGAAAAAGGGCCAAAACGTACCAAAAAGGGACAAAATAAAAAAACAGGTGAAATAAATTTTTGACAACATCCAGTGGAACTAGTTAAAGAAGGCACGAAAAAGGCAAATTAACGTGAGGGTGGGCCAAAAATTGAGACGAAGCAGGAGCCAAAAAAAATATTACAAGTTACAGAAACGTACCCAAACGGGACAAAAGGGAAAGGGAAACCAAAAAGTTTAATAAAACGTGCAGACAATTCGAGGATACTCGAAAGACGACAAAAATGGTCCACGGCTCGTAAAATATAGAGGATGTGCGAAAGAATATAAAAATAATCATAAAGGGCGAAAATAAGAAAACGAAAACAAATGTTTGGAAATTGTTCCGGGTTGCAAAAAAAAGAAAAAAATAATAATGAAGCCAAACTGGGGAAACTTAAAAAAGTGTCAACAAATATTATTTCAAATATTTCAAAAATTGGAAAAATCCATACGAAGTAGCGGGTAATTGCGGCTCTATGAAAAGTGCACCAAAAAATGCAGAATTCCCCAAAAAATCTCATACAAAATTGGGGAAATTTTCATAATCACGTCGAATTTGTGAACTATTTTGCCGCTTTTGCAATCATGCTGATTTTGGGAATTCCTTTTTTTTCGCAGATGAATTTTTGCACAGAAGAATGTAATAATTTTCAACAAATTGTAATTATATTGGATTGGAAGTCGAAAGAAAAGATTTTAAGACGAGGGCTTCGAGATTCCGGATACCATTTGGCACTGCTAAACAATAAGTAGGTATATTAGCATAAACTCAATCATTTCCAATTTGAAAATATAATTTTAAGAGCAAATTAAAATGCTAAACTACTTTGAAATATAAAAACTTCCCTTTTGGTCAAAATTTCCCAGCCCTGTTAAATTGGCGTGTTAGTGTACTTACTGCAGTGACCCGGAGTGTATGGCCATACGAGTACGAGTCAAGTATGTCTGTATGTGTAATACACAACAAAGGAGTACGTGTGACAACATATTTGTAAGCGGTTGCAGATTCTTTTTGCTGATTGCTGGCTGTGTGGTTCAGCACCCCCATAACCTGGAGTTTAAATATGAGCATAACTTTTTAACTCGTACCGGTGAGGGTGGCGGTGCTGCTGCTACTGTTGTTGTTGTTGTTATCGCTTCTTGATTATGGCCCTAGAGCGTCATGTAACAGCAAAAGAGTATCGTGTTCCAGCGACTTCGAACCGCCACCACCACCATGTGACTGTGCCCCGGTGCTATCAACAGTGGCATCAAAAACTCTTTAGGCTTAAATCAATTTTCTACGTGAGTGAAGAATATTAGGCGTGCTAGCGATGGCGATACACCTTCGCCTCCCCATCTTCCAGCCGTGCTTGGTGTTGTGCGTGGGTTGGTGTTCGCATCCCCCACCTTTTGTTGTGATTCTTTTGGTTCTTCTGTTGTCGGTGAATCGAACATAATGAAGGTCTTTGTGTTCGGGCATCCTTTGCCATAAACATTCATCACGGTGGGTTATAGATTGATAAAGTCAACTAGGCCTGGCAGCGGTGGAGTCCCGGGGTCGAACGAAAGTTCTCCAGAGGTTGTTTGCGTTTCTAGTGCAAAAGGATACAAATAATAAGTCAACAGGGATACACGCAGACACGCTGCTCCTTGGTTGGCTTATCGTCAGACTGCTCGGCAACAACATTTCGCTCAGCCAACCCACGCACAACAGCAGCAGCCGCTTCCGAAGACACAATGTCTGTGGGTTTGTTTTTGTTCCTTCTGGTTGTTGTTGTTTTTCGGTTTTGTCAACGACCAGACAGAGTTATTTGTGGCGGTGACTGTTGCTGTCGTTTTGTATTCATAAAAGAGCTATTAAGATTGCCACCATGATTTCCAAAGTTCATATCACTTTAAGTGGAACCGAGTGGCGGTGGCACTGCCACAGGGGTGGGGGCGTCAAGTGGGCGATGAGTGGGGGTCACAGGATATTAACCAAACAATATTAATATGCATATCAGTTCAAAACGAAGATGACGACGAAGGCAACAAAAAAAAAAAAAGAGTTGCCTTTGTTGTAACGGAGCAGAGCTTTTGTGTTGAGTAATTTCACCCGGTTGCCAGTGATGATGGCATTTAATGGAAAGTTTTCGGAATGTCCTTAAACACAGACAGGGAGACGGAGAGATAGATGAAGAGCGAGAGAGAGATAAAGAGATGGGTGCTACTAAACGAAACATTTATGGCGAAGGGCCTAAACATTGAACATGAAATGCGAAAAGGAAAAGGCAATTATCGACCCTACTAATCCTTGCATTCCCGTACCCACATCAAGCGTTGTCCAAAGGATTTGCGAATGAAATTCATGTCGGTTTTTAAAAAATGCGGCTCATTACAATTTCAACATAACTCAAGTGAGAAGAAAATCTCCAGCCAGTCTGAGTAGAGGTGAAGAACTCTTGATGTCGTGTCTTTCTAAACGAAAGAGGACAAATGTAATATTTTTGTACACATCACAAAAATCATTAACTACAGGCTGGGCCAAAGGCTGACTTTTTTATTTTCATAAATTTTGTCATTTTTTGTTTTTTTTATTTCGGATTAAATAAAATTTATTAAATTTGTAGAGCCCACGCTGACTTTTGGTCCACTCTGTATTTCTAGTTTTTTCGCCATTTATTTATTTGATGGCGATAATTCAAATTGACCAAAAACAACAATAAATTGTAATTAGTGTAAAGGAAAATATCAGCATATTTGCTAGCGATGAATTGTGAATTTAACGCCAACCACAATTACAGCAGCTAGACATGCACGTTCTTGGCTAGCCCGAGGTTATCCATAAATATCAGTCGCCCGGCCCGACCTGGCTGTCGTTTTCGTTTGTGGTGGTCGGAAACGAACTCATAAACCCATCAAACGCTACAAAGTCAATCCTTAACTAAAGGATGTAAAAAATTCAAGGAAAATTGCAGGTCCGAAGGCAGACAACTGGTAAGGAGGACACACTTTGGTTCCGAAGTAATTACCCAGCTTCATTTGACAATAGAAGGCTGCAGCAAGAAGGACCAAAACATACATTTATGGGATAAAACATAACTAAAGTCTTTAAATTTTAAATCGACAGGAACGAGAAAAAAAAACTGGAAATGTGGGGAGGGGGAGGCAAATGTAAAATACTGTAAAAATATGTTGAAAATCCAATCAATTGAGAACATAAACAATTCGGTCGAGGAGAAGATGAAAAGGTCAAACTATAAAACGGGAAAGGGGAAAACATAAAAACGTGTGAAAAACAATTTAAAATTGACGCGAACAAGAAAACTATTTAGCGAATGGTTGGCTGGTGTGGCGACAACGGGAGAGAGAGAGAAAGAGGGTTAAAATCTGAAAAGAAAAAAACAGTGTTTGGTGAAATTCTACTTCCACAAAGTGGGTCAAAAGATCAATTGAAATATTAGCGTATAATTGCGTGATTGAAATTTTTCATTAATAATTGTGTAAGTGCTGGTATGGTGTTTTATTTAGTTGTTACTCTAAATATAATTTCAAAGAAAAATAGTGTATAAAAAGCATACACTATTTTTATTATTCAAAACAATCCATTTTCACAACCAAATAAAAACGAAAAACGACGTATACTAATATACACTATTTTTTAACAATATATTATTTCGAGTCAATCCGTATGACACTTATACACTATTTTATATATCACACAACATTTCTCTGTGTGTTCTACGGTTGACGTAAATAATACCTTAAAATCAGTTTACACTGTTATTGTCAACTTTTTGATATATTGTAAAATTTTCTGAGAGAAGACATAGACTAGTTACATAATATGTAATATACTTTGTATCATATCTACTTTGTACAATACTTATCATTTTATTATAGTAACATAGTAACCTTATATCTATCATTCTTATTTTTGTGTATTGAATAGAAAAAAATAAAAAATCAGTTGTATTTGAACAATCGACTAAATAAGTCTTTAAACAATTAAATAAAATAAAATTATTACTAATATACTTAATTGACTGGGCAATTGTGCTTTTGCTAGTGTGTTATTGTGAAAAGTTCGAGAGAATTGGGACTCCGAGTGGCAAACAATTGTCATTATGCAACGTAAGAGGAAGAAATCAACCACTAATAGCTGTGATACCCGAAATTTGTGTTCTAAATTTTAGCAACAGCTTACTATATCTTCCTTAAAGTACAAGGATCTTAAGGGGCTGTGTACCAAAAATGTCATTCCCAAAGAATTTCATTATTTTTATATTAATCTACAACACAGTGGAAATAAAAAATGCTTGGATGAGCCTGATGTGGAGGAGGATATTTCCGTAGATGAATATTGATGAATATTGCCTTTTATTCATGTATTTTTTAATTAATTAAAACTGTAAAAATTTTATTGCAAAACAATTAACAACGTGTCATTGCAATACCAAAAAATGACTGAATTATGAATAAAATGGATTGATAAGCACGAATGCTTTGTTTTACTGCATGAACATTCGTCAGACAATTTAAATGTATTTCGTGATAAATGGTGTAAAGGATTCAAATAAAATAGTGTATACCATACAAAATAAAATAGTGATTTTCATACATATTATAAAACAAATAAAATAGCCTAAGTGACATCATGGTACTTTGAATCCCATTAAGTTGCAAATAAAGCACTTTTAGATTAATCGAATATCATCTACTAGTAGCCTGATTATTCCTCCACATATTGAAATCACAACTTGCAAACATCGATTATATTCTCAAAAATTACTGGTTTCCCAGATGTCTAATAGCACAAAAACTTTAAACTCTATTATCTCGAAACGGCAAAAAAATTACACACTATTGTTTTATTAAGGCGACGATATAGTGTATTATACACTATTATTATATTGAAAAAATATAAACGATATGTATGTATATGGAACATCTCCAAACCTAAGTCAACCAGTAAAATATTTCAAAAGTAGTGTGACAATAAACCGGTTTGTACATTAAACGACATCCTAGCACATGTTTAATACACACGTAGCTCGAGCATATAATTTCCACCAACATTTTATGAATTCGGTTTAAGTCAGTTTGTCAAGAGTTTTTTTTTCTCAATTATCACCATGATGGTCTGGACCAGGATGCGCCAAAAAACTCGAAGCAACGACGATACAAGCTATAAGCGTCCCTTCAAGCATATAAAATTAATCCTCTCTGAGGAACCAATTTGAGAATTGGCTGTGTGAGTTCAGTCTGAATAAGTTGGCGTACACTGAGCCCAAATTGAATCCATCAAAAGCGCAAATTTCTACTTGCTACAAAAACTCATCTGCTTCGAATCAGCCAATGTTCAAGATTAAGAGACCTACACCAGTGTTCGACCAATGGTTACGGTCACAGTGCAATCCTTAACATGAGGACTGACATAAAAGGTATCGTTGACACTAGTCGGGCTGAAACACTGTTCAATAACACGTACCATGGATTGCTTATATCAAATAGATATGTGTGGAAATGTAGAACTCGTGGTACAAGACTGTACGTTGACTTCGGCTCTAAATTAAAGAATCGAGTACATTTATGTGTCTACCTATGTGTAGACCTAGAGGTTAATCCAGCGCGAAGACTACCCAATCAACCAAGTTTTTATCAGGCTGAAAAGTTGGCCATTGTAGCAGACGGCCTGAGACACTTAGAACTCCCTCACAACAGACAACGGGCCTAAACTCACGGGTGGTCCTGACACCGGATGGCACCATTGACAAATGAATAACAATTGTCCATTCTTGACTTTAATTCTTCTGTGTATGGCATCGTATGTGTCTCCATTTGACCCCATTGGACGCTCAACATTCCACTTTAGATGCAAACTGTCGCGGTTTCTAAAATTCCAATTTATCCTCACTCACATCGAGAATTCTCATATTTGGAACCGCATGCACTCTTCGCAACGAACGATTCTGTCACGCAGAGAGACTGAATGAAATGAGTGGAATACAATAGAAACTCTGCATGGGTCATTTTTAATGAGCGATGCCGAAGTAATGAACGCTAAGACAAGCCAAATCGTGCTATTAATTTAAAATTGCTGCTCTTATCAGCTGATGTGATTCATAGGTTGTGGCAGTTTATTTATTTTATTATTTGAATAACACTCTGGGTATGCCCCTCCCTCGCTATAAATGCCAAGCTCTGTGTTAGCACAACTGATGACGAACAATTTTTTAATCTCTTTCTCTCTCTCTCTTTAGCTTTAGCTATTGATATTCATATTTTCAAAAATGAAGCCAAAGAAAATATGTCTACGATGACGAAATGATTTAACAAGTTTTTGGTGGCAAAAATACAAAAAATCAAATCTTTGTTGGAATATTGGTCCACGACTACAAAATTAGTTAGAGGTGGGACGAAAAAGGGGCCAAGACGGGATACAAAAGTTACAAAAGAGGAAAAAAAACAAAAAAATCTGTTGGGAAAGGTTGCATTCGGCAGGAATGAGCCAAAAATTGCAAGTAATGGAAAAGGGGACTAAAAGGGTCCAAAACTGGTACAATATAAATGAGAAATAATCTACTTACGAGTATATAAAATTCCTGAATGGATTTTTCGCAATTCGCATAGAAAGGGGAAAAATGGTAAAACCCTTCGAAACCGTAACTACGCTTTGCAATAACTGCTGGATACGAGTTTCAAAACGTACCAAACAGGGATACAAATAGAAAAGGGTGAAGCAAATTATGGGCAACAACAGGTGGAAATGAGTTAAATAGGTACGCCAAAGGGGCCAACACGGGATAAAAGGGGGACACAAATCGGTTTCACTATTTTTTTTTAATTGTTCCACGATTTTTGTCCCCCTTTTATCCCGTGTTGGCCCCTTTGGCGTACCACTTGTTGCTAAACATTTTTTTATTTTACCCCTTTCTGTTCCATTTTTATCCCGTTTTGTTTACAAAAATCGCTTTCACTATTTTTTTATTGTTCCCCGATTTTTGTAAACAAAACGGAATAAAAAAGAGAAAAATAAAAAAAATGTTTAGCAACAAGTGGATAATAGGGTTCACGTACCAAAACGGGATAAAAAAATGTACAAAGGAGGAAAAAATGTGTAAAAAAATGGAATCGACAGGAATGAATGGAAAAGGGGACAAAAACTGTTGAAATATAGAAATGACAAATAATTCAAAATTTTCGGAAACCCAAAAGTTTTAGGGTACTGAAAGGACTACAAAATGGTCCAAGACGGGCAAAATATAGAGGATGTGGGAAAACGTTTTAAAAATAATCATAAAGGGCGAGAAGAGTAGAAGGGAAATAAACGTTGTTGTCGCTGTGTTTTTGCTGTTGTTATTGTGTATGTACACTCACAAGAAAAAGTCTGTGTACAAGTAGAGAAATCACAGAAAGATACAAAAAACCACTGACAAAAAGTAGTTTTCAGATTATGAATTTAGTTTTTGTTTCGAAAGAAAAGTCCAGGCATTTCCAGTGCAATAAAATTGAAGAAGATGCCTTTTTTTGGCCCGTAACAAAAAACGTATATATATTAAAAAACGTATGTATATTCATAATGGGGATGCAATGGTCTGAATTAGTTTTTTGAACTTTAGTTGCTAGTAGGGTAGCCTCTCTTTGGAGAACCTCTGCTAATCGTTCGTTTGATTTGTCTGGCTGGTTAAATCACTTCGATTATTCTTGGCATTTGACAAACTCGGTCATTTCCAATGTTCTATTCAGTTTGAACATGATGAACATTCTGAAATTTTAGACATTCTGGCTATTTGATTAGTCTGGCTGGTTTTATCACTCTGATCACTTTGATTATTCTTGCCATTTAACGATTTCGGTAATTTCCAACGTTCTATTCAGTGTACTTTTTTGATGGAATTGAATGCTGGTGAAAAAAATACCACAGATACTCTTGTGGCCTATTTATGTGATTTTTTTGCATATTTAATTATTTTTTTTTATCGGTTTTGTTGTGAATTAAAAGGTTTCCTTCGTGCAACTCGTCCTCGATAACCAGCCTTTTTAATGATTTTGAGCATAGAGTTGTCGCAAATTGTTTCCTTAAAAAGTCCGGACTATATAACGTCTTTTCTTTCGGTTAATAGGGAAGTTCAGCCAGAGCGAGGTTTAGATAAGCAATTTGCAGTTTCCGTATAAGTATTAACTGCTATTTGAACAGAAGAATGTGCCCTGTCAACTATTTCTCTCAAGGTGTCACATTGTTTCCACAAACATACAATAATTGTCCTTTCGGCAGCGTTACTTTCATTCCCCTAACGAGTTATAGCGAATGAATTTTTTAAAATATTGGAAACTGTTCTTTGGTCGGTTTGACAAAGGAGTGTAATTGAAAATGGTACAAAATTGATGTTTAAAGTGAAATAAAAACCATGGGAACCAATATCTAATTTTTGTACGCACACTTTTTCTTTGTTAATTATGGGACTTTTGTAAATGTCATCTATAAATAGGAGTGTTTTTATTCACATTGTTTGCTGTTTTGTTGCTTAACCATTCACAGATATATAGACTCAAGTATTAAGCCACTAATAATTTAAAAATTAAAAAAAAAATTTGGAGAAATAACCATTCTTATGTTAAAAAAATGTCTGTCCTTATTATGATAATTGATTTTTTCAATTCGTTATGGCTCTTGTGTTGACGTATTAAACACGTTCGAATTTGTTAAATTATTTTGTAAAAAAAAAAACGAACAACCAAAAAAAAAACAGCTTTGTTACCAACACTTGCTCTAGCTCTAGCATCGATACAGCACGAACTACTGCAGATTCTTGCTTTGCTTTGCTTCCAGCGCGCACTCTGAGGTACCGCGATCTTTTTTCAAATCGCAATCAGCCTGTAAACGTTTTCTTGCCGAACGGAACACACTGTGAACACCAGAGTGGACATCGCCCGAACACATTAAAAAACAGTGTTTCGAGGGTGTTTCAGTCCTCTCCACCGTACAAAAATTAAACAACTCTCACCACTGAAACGAACCAAGTTTCCAATATGAATACAAATTGGCTGGCATCTGCAAGTGGTAAAAAAATAAGAAAGGAAATCAGGATATTGAAGGCAGGAAAGCGGGAGTAGTGTTTGTTAAATATTACGCTCCTGACAGATCTTCAAGCCTCCAAGGAGAAGTCTAAACCAAACAATGTCACCATTGTGTATGCTGCAAATAGAAAAGGCTTTCCTGCAATAAAAGAGAATGCATTGAATCCCTATTACGAATATTTCAAAATAATGGCCATATTTTACCATCTTAAGGATGCCCTGCCACCATTCCCACACACATTCACATTCAATGCAAGGAGTTGCATAGCCTCCCCCTTGCTGGGGGGATGCGATGCAGTGCAATGTTTTATGAAATACTTTTCGAAGCATTTTTATTGCATCTCCTTTTCTATAAAATACATATTTTACATTAAATGCCTTTACAGCGGGCAGACACAAACTGCACAATCCCCCCACCCACACATCCTGTCTCACGTGTTCCCAGCACTCCAATCAGCACACATTTCACATGTTCGGGGCACTGCTCGGAACGAATGGCAGCCAGGCAAGACCGTCCGACCGACCAAACGTCCGGACCAATAAAGCAACATTTTTATTGGATGTGATTTATGTGCAACGATTTAAAGTGAAAAGTGGCACTTATAAGCGCGTAACGTCGTGTGCTGCCGCTGCTGTATAAATGGACGCTGGGGAATACAACCGCTGCCGAGAAGAGCACCAGCATCGGGTCGATGCATCATGAGTGAGCGAAGGAGTCAATGCCATCTGTAACTCAGGACCTCTACAAACTCGGGAGCCACTGAAAGCTGGACAGCGAGTAGCGGGCAAACGGCAACACAACGTCAGCACATGTGTGTCTAAGTGCAAATTAACGGTCATTTACGAGCTTTCTCTTTTTTTTTTAATGTGGGAACGTGTGTGTGTGGGTTAGAGTGAGTCTTGCTGGTGCTGTTTGTTCAGTGTGGCGTATGAGTGATACACCGAGTGTCTCTTTTTTCGTACACCAGGGCACAGCGTCCAGCTCACCGAATACATGATGTCGACGGGGACACTGTATGATGTACAGTGGGTGGAAATGGTGTTTAAACGTATGCTACAGCATTAGCTGAGGACGATCCCGCAATAGCAGGGGGGATAACTCGTGGCCAATGATGGGAATTTGACATTCTCCAGGGGCATAGTTGCGACTCCAATTGTTTCTTAGGATATAACCAGTTGAAATGACTCAGTAAACAAAGGTGAAGATCTTCCATCCAAGTCTGAGAGAATGATCAGTCATATATCTTGTATATTAACTATTAAATGGGAAACAAAGGTCTTATGGGGTGACCTTTGTTTCCCACGAGTTTTTTTGTACACTTTCAAAGGGGTGGATCTCGAACTATATATATACATATATATCAATCTGTCTGTCTTTTTATAAATTAGTCTATCTGTTCCCCAATTTAATTACATGTTCTCTCAGCTGTCTGCTCATCTAGACATCGATACGGCTAACAGACCATCTGAGTGCCTGTGTTTCTGTTGTAATGGCAGCGACAGCAATCTCCCGAAAATGTGTCTCTAGAATTCGTCATAACTCTCTAATTTTTTTTTGAAAAATGGAAAATTATTTCCATTGTTTTTCTCCACCAAAGTGTACCCATGCAAATGCCCGTAACGACTTTATTTCTTAACATTCTACAGGCAGATGGGTTCTCATTTAACTTTCTCTATAAATAGGCGATCGATGTAGCTGTAGCTGGATCCGCAAATACGGGAAACAGGTACCAGAGACGATTCAATGGCCAAGAAGTCTCGAATTCCAAGAAAAACTTCTTGAGAGAAATAACAAAATAGGCCTGGCTGTGGAGACTCTAAATGCCCCAAGAATGAAACAAACGATGGCCCAAAAAAATCTCATACAATTGGTTAATTTTTCGCTTCGACCGATGACCGGCCAGCGCCATCGCAATACGAGTGTCCTTTTATTGGCGAATTTTTCATAAATTATTTGGGGAATTTTGTAGAATTTTCGGAAAAAACTAAATTTTTCGACTTTTTGGGGAATTTTTTCATCTAATTTTGGGAATTCTTTATTTTCCATGTTCTTTTTGGAGGATTTCTTCATAGCCCCACAAATGCGGTCTGTTAGGTCCACAGCCTTTGTCTATGCGGACATCGGAACGATGGAGCCAGATGCTTTCTCCCCAATCGCAAAAGGATGTGGCAAAGATGGCTCAGATGGTGAACGGGCACAGAACGAAGCTTAGGCAAATGTCACGACAACAGAAAGGCAGACATTGTGGGAGCCGAAAGTTTATGGTGGAAACACTTGACAACGCCAAATAAATCGAAGGAGTATTTAAGCTCATCGAAATAAAGCGATTGAGCTGCCTGAATCATTTGAGAAAAAAAAACAAATCGAAAAGCTTCAGCCAGGTGTTTGTTGTCGTCAAGCCACAGACAGGGAAGACCGAAACTGCGATAAAACGGCCAAGTGGACGAAGGCATTAAAATCCTTGGTATCACGAACTGGAGATGACCGGTGGGGCTTCAAAACCATTTTTTTAAGCAATCGAAGGTCAGCAGCATGTGGTAAAATTGACTTGAGAAATAAAAAATATATACAACGGGAAACGACGGGAAATGTCGAAGATGTCGCGTATATCAGTAAGGAAATTTGATGAGCGACGGATTTTGAGTATAAAACATAAACAAAAAATTAAAAAATACAAGAAATTTCAATAATAAGAGGTCTAATTGACATTCTAACTGGCTTGAAGTCAATTCAACGGGAAACTACGAAAAAGTCGAAGAAAAATCAGTAAAGACTTTGGATGTGACTATTTTTTTTTATATCAAATTTTCGGCCTTGATCAAAACCCTGTAGTTTGCTACGCTGTTCTAAAGAAGTTAAACATGCAGAGTACAAAACTGCCACTGACTTCCCTATGTCGCGTCTAGTTCTTGAGTATTAGGCCGTCCGTCCAATTGGAGATCGGAATCCAACGACCGAGTATGTCGGTGAAGTTTCATTGACCCCTGAATTATTGGCGACATTTTGTGAATATTCGGCCACTGTGCAATATCCTCCAGGGAACAGAGGGTGTGTTTGTGTGTACTCAATGTTGCTGCATTGGCTGAGTGCGTGTTGGGCTGAGGACACCGACCGACTATTCCGAAGGGTGTGAATAGTTTCGAATGGCATTTTCAGCTCCTCAAACTTTACATACACTTCACTTTTTTTTATTATTGTTGTTGTTATTATTGTTTTTTCCTCTTCTTCTTCTACGTCACACTACGTGTGGCCGAGTGTATGTGTGTAAGTGAATGTGCAGCTGTATGTGTGTGTGTGTGACTGACCAGTTGGAGGCAAACTTTTCTCATATTATGGCAATCAGTTGACTTTTGGCCAACTACGACTCCCGACTACTGGCACAGCAACGTGTTGCCAATCAATAACTTTTTTCATATCGCTGCGACTGCTGTGCCTGTGAAGTGGAGTGGAGTGGATTGGAGCGGAGCGAAGCGAACTGGAGTGTCGTCGAATCGTTTCAACTTTTGACAATAACCAAAAGCCATAGCAAACACTCCACACAGAAAACTAAAACAAACAGAATGGAACAAAAACAATAAGCTTTAGTTTATTTTATGAATTTCCTAAATAAATTACACCAAAACAAAAACTTTGAACCATTGGCCGGGCGGAAGCTGAAAGTGGCATTTATAAATTAAATAACAAAATAGCTTATCAATGATTCGGATCGATTTCAGAGCACCCGCTCCACGTCTGATGTTTTTCCAAAACTTTCGAATTGAATAAACATTTTGCAACGTGAGAATCATTCTCAGGCAGAGCCGAGAAGAAGTGGTGCACAAAACTTTTTTTTACAAAGAAAGTGACCACATTCAGGTGACCGAGTACATATCGGCAATTGCAACGTCGGGTGGGTGAAAGGACACTTTCGCCGGACATAGTTCGCTAGCCGATGAGAATTGTAATCTCCTTATTACGAGTGAGAGCAAGTGAAGCTGTGTTCGAGAAGAACCCTCTTTCAGAGACACGGATGAAAGCACCAATTGAAGAGACAACTCATCATTCAATGAAAATGAGTAAGCACAAGTGAGGAGAGCACTTAGAGATTATTTATTAGTTTGTGATAAAACCAAAAATAATAATAAATAATAAGTTTCAGTACTTCAAACGGTTGCAATAAAAGTGGTAAAGATGGAAAACCAAAAATGATGACAACTTCCGTGACGATTTTCACAGTGGCTTTTGGGCTTTTTGTACATTTTATTCGTAGTGATTTTTGTTTCAAAAAACATACTGAAATTTGAGCAGAATTTTTCAGTATTCACATCATTGACTGTCGAGAGAGCCCTAAATGGTTCAACGAATGGGACCAAAGATATTTTGAAGACGGGATGCGGGATTATTTTGGCCATAGCACCGATTGGAATCAAATTTGACATTGGAAGAAAGGAAATTTGCAAGTTTTTTCACCAGCTAACACTATTTACAAAAGTTAATGAGAAAAACTAATTAATTTCTGATTTGAGACTGAACTGTGTGACTTTCGGCACAAAATGTACCCAATCTTTCAAGTGTGCAAATTTCAGGCGGGCAAAAGTTACTTCCAAAAATAGCGAACCCTTCCACATTTCTAAATCGGTATGGTATTCCTTAAAATCACTTAACTGTTAAAAGTTCTGTTTTTTCTATATTTGTTAAAATAGTTGCTTCGTCCAAATGTGTCTGGTACAAATGCACTAAAAATAAGAGAACAAAAAACTTTATAATAAACAATTTAAGTACAAAGCTTTTATAACGCAGGCAGTCCGCCGGGAACGTGTACTGCTTTGTTCTGCCGCCAATTGGGTAAACATACGTCTTGACAGTTGATATTTGACAGTCCTGAAGTAGAGACGTGGCAAATTTATTATGGAAAAATATTCGATAAACCAACGGGTTTTAATCGTTAAAACATTTGATCAAAATCAATCAACGATTACTGTGACGATGAGAAAGTTACGTGACGATTTTGGGAGCAACAGCGTGCCAACAGAAAGGCACTATTTATTGTGTAGTGAATTATTTCGAAGAAAGAGGGTCTGTAACTGATAGGTCCAATCATGGATCACAACGTAATGCCAGATCGGCTGAAAACATTACTGCTGAAGAAAGAAAGTGTTCAAAACAAGCCATCAATCTCAATTCGATGTCGTGCTCCCGGGCTTGGTCTTCAAAAAACAAGTTTGGCCACAAGGATTGGCATTTGTTTCCACAGAAGCTGTTGTGCCAACTGAATCTAAATGGAAACAAATGCAAATCCTTGTGCACAATTGTAGTCATGACAGCTCATGAGAAAATCATAATGAGTGACGAGGCACATTTTCATTTCAATTGTTATGTGAAGAAACAGAATCGTCGGTTCTGGGCAATGGAAAACCATCAAATTATTGCATCCATTAAAAGTGAAAAATATGCTCAAAAGGGCTAACAGATGCGGACATTGATCTGATTCCATACATAATTGCCGACATTCTCTTTCATTTCATCAAAAAAAACCCTGTATATGAGATATAGTTCGACAGGAGACGAAAAATCCAATTTTCAACTTTTTCAAAAATCACAATCCAATTGTCCGACTTTTAATGTTAGTGCCTTACAATAATCTGTCTCCTTGCCTACAACACATTTTTCGCAGAACTCAAAAAGGTTTACTAGATCAACAATTTAATTAATTTTTATTTTAATAAATATATATTCAAATAACTTTCTATCTATTGTTTGGCCGTTGGAAGTTCGTTAATCATATCATCCGCCGCACGGTGTTTTAGAATTAAATTTTACTGGCCAAAAGTCCCATTTTTGGTCATCACCGATTTCAAAAAGTTCAATGCCATCCAGTAGCAAACATGGTAATGTTTAAGCCAGCCAAAAAAAATTACATCAAAATGTGTGTAATTGTGGGCGAGGTGTGCTGGTGCAACCAAAGATTTGATGTTATTTTAGAAAAAAACTGAATTTTTGTGTAAAAAGAAATGCGAGTTCTCGCCAACTATTATCGATAAGGGGTTACGTTTTGTTTTTAGGCAGGTAGGATAGCAGTCTTTTTAGAAATGGCTCGGATGGCAAAGGTTTTTTTTTTTTAAAAAAAAATTTGGATGAAATTTTTTGTTTGTTTGGAGTTTTTAAAATTTTGGTATAAAAATGTTTTTTTTTATCAACGTATGACCCTGTTTTAATAATCCAAAAAGACGAAAAACAAACAAAAAACATTTCCCTGCTGAATATTAAAAACAAAAATCAAAAATTCAACTTTGACCTTGAATTACTCAGGAACTACTGAATCGATATTATTGAAATTAAAATCCTGTATCTCTAAAATGCAGTCATACTTCCATAACTCGAACCATTTAATTACAATACAAAGTAAATTTATATTCTAATTTTGGGTCCAAGGGTAAACCGGGTAACACAGACAATATGGCTAGATGGGAATCGAACCCACAACCCCCACGCTGAGAGGCAAGCACGTTTTGGAGTACTGGAGAGTTTTGGCCAGTAAAAAAAAATGATTCTGAACCACCGAGCGACGTTTATGCGATGTCAGTTGGCCATAAGAAGCAATCGTGGGGCCACGATTTTACAACGATCGACGAGTTATCTGCAGCACCAAGTTTTGTACCCTTTGTTTTTACAGTTTGCGAGTTATGACCACTCAGAATTTCTCAAAACATTACAAATTGATTAAAGTTTTCTAACAAAAGAATCAGTGTTCAGACCTTAAGGTAATTTTAGCGACGAAAAGAAACTCTTCAGTATCACACAACAACACATTCCAAAGAGCAATTCCTAAATCTAAGCACCTAACAAAACATGATTCTCCTAGCGGATTTCACCCCATTAGCAATACATGGTGACATCATTACCCGCCAAGTGGCGCCAAATCATCTAAGCGATCATTACTACAGACTAATCGACCATTTAACATTCTCATGGATTAATTTCTCCGGGACACTGGCATTCTGGACGATACATGGCTTTCCACAATAAATAGAACAAGTTACCACCTTTCAAGTCACACGCTTTAACTTTTCAATTAATATTTTCAATACTGATAAGGATTCACACGTACAGGACGACAACTGCTTTAAATATTTGATTGACTCTAGGAACGAAAAAAAAAAACGGAAAACGAAAATGTTCATAAGCAGTCTGTGCATTTGTCTGCTTATGATTTCAATTTTCTCTAAATTAAATGTAAACATTAACGTCATCCTCATCCTCATCGACATCCTTTAAGGCACAAAGGATAAATGGGAATCATAATGTTTAACTCGTTCGTGATTGTGCCCCAACATGGTGCTTTCGGTCCATTCCTGAGCACGACGACAATTTCGTAATAAATGACATCAAATTAATTTTCCTTTATTAGCATACCGGACTAAGGAACACCGGTAAGAGACGATGGAGCGCTGTACAGCAGAGGAAGGACGTCTAATGTTTGTTCAGTTAATCATCGTTGTCCTGCTTCCTTCTCATCGCGCCCCTTGTAAGCTTTTGGGTAGACCAGCGAGTGAGTAGCTATTATGTAGTCGTAAAATCAACAATTTACTTGAGAAACTTTTGTGGAAGGATAAGGGAGGCAAGTGGTGGGGGCGGGGGAGGTTACGTTAACTATACGGTGTGAGAGATAAACAAAAAATCAAAGCAATTAACTTGTGAGATGAGACCTAATCGACATTCGCCATCATAATAATAATCGAGTGTAAATTAGTTCAGGGCTTTAACTATAAATCACCGACAACAAGAATAAGCTAAGGCCGAAGCTGAAGCTGAACGCCGTCACCACCAACGCCGTGGCCGCCCATTTAGCACAGTCCCATGTGTCGTTGGAACAGGTGATGGCGGTAATGATGGCAACAACAGCAATGTCGTTGTCGTCGTCATTGTCATTGTTGTTGTTGCTGTTGTCTATGATTGGAAAATTATTGATGCCTAAGTATGTACACAGTCATGGCCACTCTGCCACAACGACAGCCAAAGCCAGAGACACGGCATAACAAACCATTCGCACGATTGAGGCCAGCTGTAGCAGGTGGATAAGTAGCTCGCCATACGCCGCTAATAGTTTGTAGCAGGGCGTTCATGTACATTTAGCCCCCCCCCTCCTGTGGGTGTGTGTGTGGATTGGTGTCTCTCTGTGTGTGTGTGTTCATGGTTTATATACGTAGAAGTTGAGCTGAGTTGAGTTGAGTTTAAGTTGACATCATGTCACATAATGTCACAGTGTCATACAGCAAACAAGGTTGAAAAATCAACAGAACAAGAGGGAGATAACAAAAACAATAGGACAGCACTCCAGAGGTACAATGGACGGTGCAGGGCGGCTGATCCAAAGATGGCCTGAGGCCAATGGGCGGGTGGTTGGCACATGGTTACATGTCAGCGTTAAGGTTCATTTCGAGATTATTATTGCAATTGTCTGCATTGTTTGATGCGTCCACCGACCATTAACATTGCAGCAGAACATTGACATTTTATCATTTTTTTTTCTACTCTCTTTGTTCGTCCATCATCCCCAGTATCAACGTTGTCCGACAGTGGCTTGCAAAGGGGGATGTTTTGCGGGCTTTGATTGCAATTATCCATGACTGGTGTAATTTTTTAATATCACAATAAGTTGTGGTTGAAATACTACACAGAGTGAAAAATTAACTTAATATGAGGTTAACTTAACCATAAGTCAACATGATTTGGAGTCTAAGTTATACAGGGTTCTCCAACAGGAGGTGTTATTTAGAATCTTTATTATGAAATAAACAAAAAATTCCATTTTATTTTGAATACCAAAATAAAACCTCTTGTTGGAGAACCCTGTATTGAAATTTTTTTCACAGCAGTCTCAGAATGTTGCCCAGTTTGTGGCAAATGACAATATCGCTAGTTTGGCATTTTCTATACTATTTAGCAAGCGATAATAGTTAGCTTGTAACGAAAACACGCCTATTGTAAGAGAGACGGGTGTTCAATCGCTATCGCTATCGATGTCGAGACGGATCTGAGATAATCCGTCGATCGGATTTCCGACATTTTTCTTCGGTTCTTGAACCTGAACCGAATGTCTCCACCGGTCGATCAAGTAATGGAAATCCGTTCCACAGAGTGCCAGAAGGCATCAACGAAGATACAATTGGTAACTTAACTGTTTCCAACCCACTGTAGTCTCTATAGCTTATAGCCAACACACACCAACACACTATTTTTGTTGTTGCACTTGGACATTTATGACTTTTTAATGGGAGTGATAAATTGCGCAATCGATCGAATCCCAATGAGTTTGATGAGTAGATACACGTTCCGGTGCCGCCTCCACCATCCGTCCATACACGATAAAGACAAAATTTTTATTGTTTCGTTATGACACTGCAGAAAGAAGAAGAAGAAGAAGCAGAAACCGAACAGGTCAAACCGAAATTAGTGCAAATAGTTGTAATCAATACGTTGGCTTTGTTCGCCAAGTGGCTGGGAAATGCTTGTGCCATCTGGTGATGGAAATAAATAACCCTTTTCTTAAGTGACTCGCGTGGCCAACGAAATGGACCAGGTGTAAAGACGAAATGATTTGAATGCATACGATTTATATATACGTTATAAATAATAATTGTCTAACAAGCACACGTGTACTAGGAGTAATTTCAGCGGCCCTTGTTGGCGAGTTACAGAACTACGACAGCTGGACTCAATATTACCATGTTGTAGTTTTAGACCACATGTATCAATTTCTTAATTTTTTTTTTTCAATTTTAAAACAATCTCAATGTCATGACCCTTCTGTTCATCTCAAGAGTCTCTCAATTTAATGCAAATTTCATCGTGTCTCGGAGTCCATGTTACCAAACCAAGTTTCATCAGCCATTCTATCATTGAATGCAATTTAATTTCCCTAGAAAAAGGAGTTATGCAATTGTTTTCAAACTGCCGATCAAAGCCGACACAACAAAAACCCATTGAAAATCATTAAAATGTTATTAAATTTATTAACGCATATAAATGTGCGGCTATGCGAAAGAATAAAACGTATTCGATTTTCATAAGCGTGAAGAATTTGTGTATTGAACCAAATAAACACTTTTGGCTTTTGTGCGTTTTGTTTATGTTTCCTCCACTGTTGTTGTGTTTTCAAATAATTTTTCCATGGAATCGATTGAGTCGATGCATTCAATGCAAATGCATATTATTAATAGCTTTTTGTTGGCGTTTTGTTTTCTTGTTGCTGTTGTTTGCATTAAACACACTACCAAAGGATGGCGTGAATACGGGTTTTTATCGTTGCCTTGGTAACATCCTGAATTTTTCACCCGGGATCCCACTGACATACGGCGCCCTGGCTGAAACTGAGAATGATGATTCGCCTGTACAAAATTCAGACATATTGGGCCTTCAATTGTTCCCCAGACACCGGGACTTGTGTTCGAGCCAGAGCTAACATACGGACAGGAGTGTGGACAGGGATTCTGTGAGGGATTCTGCAGAGACCTATTGAGTCGTAACTTGCAATGCTGGTGGTTGTCCTATAAGTTCATCGGTTATGACATTCGCTGGACTACTCCTAGGCCAGGGCAGCCATATAAGGAACTGATTGGCCAAATCTTGAAGTGTTCGCACAATATGAGCACAAAGACATGTGGTTATCAAAAAATTTATATTTATTATAATACCTTGAAGCTTCTATGTCGATTCCAGGATATCTGATCTTGCTGGCTGGTCCTTTTGATTGTTGCAATTTGGCATTGGTGTGATTAAAAGTGGAGCAATCGGTCCAAAGGCAAACATTTTTCACATAAACGGGCTGAAGCAACTTCAGGATGAAATTTTTGTCTATTTAAGTGAGAGTGGCCAATTTAAACTCAAATTCCCACCATTTAATTATATCAAATGTTATGGCGTGTTTACTGAAAAACAAGCGCCACTGCAGGCAATTCCTGCAGGTCTGAACTCAATCCCGATTGGACTCGACTTGATATTTCATGTTGCAAGTGTGAATTTAAAAAAAACATTCGTTTAGCAGCGTGTTCCCTTTTATGGCATTAATGTCCGACAACATTACCGTGAACCCACGATAAGCACCGAAAAGGAATTCCGTGAAATCATGATTCAGATTTGAATGGGAAAACGTTAAGTTCAGCACACACACACCGTGACCAAGGTCCGTCATGCATAGAAAAGAAATAAAACAGGACGGTCAGAGAATAAGGCACTCCCACTACAATAACTACACTTGTGCCACAAATCACGAGCCCTGGCACACTGAAAAAAAAAACATATTCGAATTACCTTTCAACTGTTTATATTCCAAACAAAAATTTTCCAAACTTCATATGAAATATTTTCATATTTTTATGAAAATTTTATAAAACTTGAACTATTTCCAAATTTCTATGAAACTTTTGATAAAAATTTGAAAATATTTCATATACAATTTGTGAAATTTCTTCATATAAATTAGGAAAATATACTTTGGCTGAAAAGGTATTAAATAGTTTTTCAGTGTAGGGTGAATTCGAAAAAAATTAGAATTCGACAAAAAAAAATTTGCAAATACAGTGAAAGCTCTCCTTGCGGACAGCTCTTATAGCCGGACAGCTCTCTTAAGCGGACAAATTTCTCGGTCCCATGCTGTATTTTTGGAGCAAATTAACCTCCGCTTGGCGGATATCTCCCGTTGACGGACAAAATCGCTGCGACCGTCAGTGTCCGCTTAAGAGAGCTTTTACTGTAAATCTATTATTTGGAATTGGCTTACCCGATTTTTCACACACACCTAGCTGAAGTGTGTTCGAGCTTAGGTCCGGAAGATGGACCCGATGGGTATACCCAAAGATGAGCTGCCAGAGGGTCCAGAGATGGAAACCTCTGTCCTCAAATTTTTTACTTATAGTCCAATATGCGTTAACAGAATGATGATAAACTGTTGTTATGGAGATATGCTCCAGTTTCGACGGGAAACTGTTGCAAACAAACAAATACGAAAGACTTGAATTCCTTAAATTATATTCATGGACCAACGGAAGATAACGACGAACCGAGAACCGCTGCCCCATCAAACTGGTTATTCCAATCGTAGTAATTACTAATTGAATTAAATTTTTTGTAGACGTGCAATAATGATTAAATTACGATTATATTCAGTTGTTCAAGACTTATAATTGATTACAATTACAAATAATCTAAAAGTAATCTGGATTACTTGCCATTACTACAAATAATCCAAAAGAATCAAAAGTAATCAGAAAATAATCCGACTACTTTCCGAGAGTACTTTTGATTCTTTCTGATTATTTACAGTAATCGGAAGTAATCCTGATTACTGTCATTCAAAAATGACAGTTTTGTCCACATCAAATTCAACCAGTATTTCGTGTGAGTTATATCTATCTTTGCCGATATAAGTTCGATAAGATTTTTGTTTAGCGTTTTTAATATTGCTAAGCTGATAGCATTCTTCTTGATTTCTTGTATATGCAGCTGAAAAATTAATTGTCGAATTCATTGATTTTATTATCTTTATTCGAGATGAAATCGTGGGTAGCCTTTGGCACACGTTCATATACGCCCCCGTGACAAGAGCGACTAATTACTAACGATCACGTCACGTAACGTGTGATCATGCATGATTCGAGCAAATCGCGTGTGCAGTGATTCTTTCTGATTATTGTATAGTAATTTGAAGTAATCTTGATTACTTTTAGATTATTTGCAAATGTAAGCAATTATTTATCAGAAATTCTTTAATAGAGGATTATATACATAATACAATTATTATATACTGAATGTAATTAGATCAAATTCAATTTTTTTTCAAAATCGTTATTTTTGAAAAGAGTTGCCAGAGTTTGGTACAAACAAAATGTTGACGTCATAATCAAGCTAGTAATAACAAAATTTTAATTTTAGCTCAACTAAGCCAATTTGGCTGGAACGTGTGAGGACTTGTCATTCAACTTCATAACTTTATTCGCATTTTTCATTGATGAAACGAACACAGTTTTATAAAAACACAAAAAAAAACAAAAAAAGTGAATGAATTTCTGCTAAAATTATTGACTTTATTGAGGGATAGATAATATTTATTATTATTTATTATTTGGTTTTCTGCCTCCGGTAAGACGAATCATCAGTACCCGCTCTCAGAGTAATTCGCAATATCCTCTAAAGTCCCGAAGGTCAGTTAGAGTCTGATCGCTTATTGTTTTATTTTGGTCTAGCAGTTAAGTAAAAGGCGATTAGCGCTTTAGTTTTGAAAGTAGACTTTAGTTGCCCAAAGTTATAAATCGAATGACCACTTAAAACTATGATTCCTTGCTAAGGAGCCAACAAGTATTATCAGAAAAGTCGTTTAGTATCCAGTGGAATAGAGACGGCATTACAATAAATGGAAATGAAACGTGAAACAATACAAGAGTACTATTGAATATAAGTAGGCGGATTAATATGTAAAGGCAATTCAATAAGGTTTCAAATATTATGTACAAAGTTATGTTTATTAATATACTATTTCTGCTACAACTTTTAATTGAGTGTATATCTTTTTTTCGACCTTTTTCATGAATATGAACTAATATTTTTTTCGACCTTTTTCATGAATATGAACTAATATTTTATTTCTTTATGCTTGAGGTCTTTGTTGTTTGGTTTTGGACGAATTAGTCCATCTTTTCGTAAATCTCTGTATATAAATATATCTTATCATCTCGGTTATTATTACTCTCTTAAAGAGCGTAGAGGCAGACAAAAAAAATACGAAAACAGCTGCAAATACAGACTTATTCGCACGCAAGTGTTGTACTTTGTTGAATTTAATAAGTTTATTGCGTGTTTTTTTCTCAAACAAGCAATTACTTTTCCCCAAATACTTAATAATAATAGCAAATGAGTTATTTTTGCAGCCAAATACACTTTGTTTAGAAGCAAATAAACTTTACCTGATACAAGCTCCAAACACGCGATTTACTTGTGTGCAAACATTAAAAAAAAGACAGATTTTTCAGCGTGCAGCATAAAAGTTATCTATGCTACTTTGGCATCAGCAATAATATCTCTAACACTTCTGCACTCTCGAATTTGCAATGACAGTTCGATAGGCATCATAAGAAACTGAATTGACACTTTATTCGACTTAGATTTGAATATACATACAGCGTTTTTATATTTTTGTTTGCTGAATTTTGAAATTTGCCAAAGTTCTGCAACTAAAATTGCTGGTTGTAGTCGAAGTATGTCAACCATTTAAGAACCGATAAATGTAAGTTTACGAATCCTCACTTCAATTGGAATAGATATTTTATTAAAAATGTGCCAGCAATTTTTGTCCATTCTATCGAATTCGACAAATTTAAGGACGATTTCTAAACACTTCCTCTTTGGATCTGACAGCTTACTTGCCTAGAAACGAACGAAAAGAATGCAGAAATTGTGCAGCGATACGATGGATGAGATGGATTATGAACATTAAAATCCCCAGCAACTACAATTTCGCTCTCCGGATAATCGTCTAAAATTTTCGAAATGAAGTCGGAACGGTCGTCGAAGACATTTCCAAATTTTGGACTACTGTAAAGAAACACGAAGTGTAATAGGTGCGATCCAATCCTGAACTTAAACCAAAGGGAATTAAATTCTAGCCCCCGTATTCATCGATAATTTAAATAGCGTTACAAACCATTGTCAAGTCCAATGTGTGCTATTTGTATTCACATTTCACTTCCAATCCAAAAGAGAGCAGTGCCAAATATATGTATGTATTATTCTAAGCGCTGGTAGAGTTGTTGATGTGAAATAGGTGCAATTTACAATGGACTAGACACAAACGGAATATAAGTAACGGAATAGGTACAGAACAACAGGACACAAAACACTAATTTGGCAATTGAAGGGACCTTAAAAGTCATACCTCGCCTTTCCTCTTAATGTATACATTTTCCATCCAGGCCATGTCGCTACATTGAAATACAACTTTTATTGCTGGTCAACCGATTTTAATGCTCAATTCATACCCAGGTCCATAGATAGCAAACCATTCAAAATGCAAGGAGACAAACTACTACAGATCTTAATAAACAACGTTCTAGAACCTATGAACTTCCTAGGAATGATTCTTGAAAGTGTATCAACACACATTGACTTTCTAGAACGGCATTATCCAATTTTTGGTGCGTATGAGTAATATTAATTTGAAAGGCTAGCACTCATACGTACAGGTGTTTATTTGAATTGATGTAATATTTTTTTAAAATAGCTCGAACCAAAGCGATTTGGAATTTTTTTTAGCTGCCACCTTTTTGTTATGATAAGAGCTACAACTTTGCATAAGAGAGTAAATCAAAATTCCAAATGGATGAGAAAATGTAAGGACTAGGGTTATGTCGAACAAGGCGATACAAATATGTTTACTATTTTTTTTTTTAAAGAGGACGTCAATACCTTTCAGGCGACATCACATTTGTTTAATTCTGATGCCGTAATCCTAATATATTTTACCTCTAACACGGCTATCTTTTCCGAAAAATACTCGTCTATGCCAACTTTGTAAAATCTGAACGAAGCAATATAGAGAGACATACGACAGACTACAAGGAAAATATATGTGCAAATTTCCATCAAATTCCAACTCCAGACTGGGTCAAAATTTTTTGAAATTACCCTAAATTGAAATTTGGCATATTTTTCAAACGAACGTTTTTTTAAAAACATCTAACAATTTGCTATTGTTTTAAAATTCCACATTGTTCTAAACGAAACAACAAAACGAACCCTCCCCCACACATATGCACGCATCTGTTAAACCTCAGTCAGACCCACTACCCACAATTATAGATGACTCTAATCCCACATGGTTCGAATGGGGTTTAGTCCATTAAATTTCTAAAGTGGGAATGATTAATAAGGTTCTCAAAACGTTTCACCACCTCTGCATACCGGCATGCAACTACAACTTTTTATAGACATGTAAATTTTATGTTGGCAAACTTTTTCCACGCATATCCTTTTCCTAATAACCACTTGTGTGGCGCATCTTAAAGCTTACACACACACACATACACACACAGTTTGTAGCGCAAAGTATTAATTTCCCATTAACCCAGATCTGAAAAAGAAAAACAAACAGTTCATACTTATTTGCTACTTAATGGATGAATGGATGCACTTATGCATGCACAGGAGGAGTACAACACGCTGCGTCTTCTGAAGCCACATACACACGCGACACTCGAAGATAAACATCCGTTGGAAAGTAGTTTACGCCCATCTCAGATTCTGTTGACGCAGCAACAAATATGCACAAGTATCGCCACGATCGACAATTTCAAATATTTGCCATCAAAAAAAAAAAATGTGGTGACGTTGAACACATTCAACGTCGAACGGTTTCCTCTAAATATAGCGAGCGCTTGGAATGGTTGAGTTCACTTACCTCGAATGTTGTAAATACAATTTTCTCTATCGATCCGAAATAACGCTCCCAGAGCACTTGAGTCTGTTGGCGTAGTGCGAAGATACGTTCATCCGAAATGGAACGTACTACTTCAGGAACCTGCAACAGAAGAAACAAAGTAAATCACATTGCAATGGAGCAAAACGAATGAAATAATTTTTTATACAAATTGCGGAATGGCGAGTCGGCAATTCATTCTTGCTAGAAATAAAAATACTCGTCGCCAAGAGGAGATGTGTCACGTTCACATTCCTTTGGCATTTTTCGAAAACCGGAAAAAGAATCACACAAATACTGGGTGTTATTTTGGTAGACATAGAAAAATGATATGTTCTGAGATAAATGATCGGTTGTTTATTTCAGAAAAAAGAGGAACGTATGCTTGACATATGCACAACTTTGTCTATGGTAAGGTGTTTTCTTTTTTATTACAAAAAAAATTAAAATTGGGTGACAAAAATATATGAATCGAAACGCGTGCATCGATTTTCATGATCTTTGTCTCATTTTGCTCATAGGTTATGTGACTTTACGTAAAAGTAATAAAATTTGACATTTTTTTTCATTTTGGATTTTTTATGGATTTTTTTAAAAAAAAAAATTTAAATCTTTAGGCAAAAAATAAGTTTTTTCCTTTATATATTCATTTTTAACTTGGAAACTGTTGCTTGTATAGGAAAACAATATATGAACAGATTAAGGGAATTGTAATTTTCAATTAAATCGGGCTAGTGGTTCCCGAGTTATGCCGGACGAAACAAATTAACCAAAAAAATTTTTTTAAAATTTAAAAAAAAAAAAATAAAACAAAAACCAAACGAAAAATTTATTGCGTTTTTCGAGCTCATGTCAAGGTTATCTACACAGAAAAAATTATCGCATCCCGAGTACATTTTGACTGTTGACTAGTGTAATTGCAATGCGTAGTTTCTACTTGCTAAAGCATAAAAGCTTCAAAAGTGACAGCTATCGAAATACCGGGTGATTCCAAATAACACCTCTTGTTAGAAAACCCTTTAGATTACGATGGTGATTGGGTCTGTGGATGGTTCATGGGAACATGAAAACTCACTCATCCAACTTTAAAGAACAACTTTGATGCTCCTCTGATTTGAGAGAAGTTATCCGCATTTCACTAAGTTCGACTGGGCTGAATCAATCAATCAAGCAATAAAAATCCAACCTTCAAGTTGTTGAAAATGTTAAATTTACATTATTTGCGACACGTACAAAAAAAGAAACCCGCATCCACTAGTCCGGATTTAATGTAAGTAGAAACCAAAAAAAACACTTGAAATCCCTTTTCATTGTGAATAAGAACGAAGCGAGAGTGTCGGAATTCCAATGAAATCTGAACACAATCACACTTTGTAGCTGCGATTAATTTTTATTGCATTCTTCACATGGTCATGATTTCATTTCTAAATGAAAATGAATGTAATGATCCAATGACTAATTGATGAACCTTTGACATTCACAACAGCCATTGAGAACAATCAACAATTATGTTTTACGGAAATGTTTTATTACCACCGCCCGGAGTCAGCACATCCGGCTGTGTGTGCGACTGTGTGTGTAGCAGGGTGTCAGTGTCAGTGATAAGCGTTATTCGAGCGAAATGGTACCAAACACATTCCAAAATGGTACCATTTTGACTCAGTCGGTACAAAACGGCAAGTGAAGTTGAATGAATGCTGACAAGTAGTTTTTTTTTTTTTTTTTTTTTTTTTATTAAATCATAAAACTTACATATTTGTATTTAATTCTCCACTAGAAAGAGATGGTTTAATAAAACCTTACATCTATAATATTAATTTATTTACATTTTTCTAATACATTTTTTTAATTTACAAATGGAGAAGGAAAAGATGATAAAAAACCTTCATTAAAGTAGAAGACAAGTAGTTTGTGTAGCAGAATAGAAATGGATTCCAATTAAGGGCTTCCAAACGAATGTTGGTGGGAGTTTGTAAGTTTTGTTAAATTTGGAACACAAATTCAGATTCCGTTCCTCAAAGCAACGTATTATCAAAGACGAGTTCTGGAGTCTCTATTTCAACATCGGCAATACTCCAGTTATTTATATGACTTGGCATGTTTGGATAATTTCTAAATGGTACTAAAAATAGATTCAAATAGTACCAAAGTACACATATATGTACGTTGCCATCCCCATTCGATGTTCTAAACGTTTCAATGGGATCCTCATCGTATGCGAGCCGTTTCCTCGTTTTTAATGAATGAATGAAATGAAATGGAATTGTGAAAAACAACAAGGATGTCGAGGACAATGAGCACATCGACGACGAATACATTATTGCTTATAATTTTTCTTGAAAGATACAATTACACTTTCAGTTCAACTTAATTAACTCAATACACAGTCAATACAATCGGGCTAAAGTGCACACAGACACACTGAGCCACAGTCGCATACTCACGCATACATAGACCGCCCACCGACCCAGTGGAGCGCACAAGGAGACGTGGAACAATGTATGTACATGTGTGTGTGTGTGTGTGCACAATTGAATGTCGTACAGAGTCTAAGTGGATACACACACACACACACATACACATGTATTCAGAATATCCTTAACAAATGCAAACAACAAATGGAAAGAAAAAACTTTAAAATGACTACACGGAGGAGAGGTGGAGATTGAGGGGCAGCAGCAGTAGAAGGATAAATATGGTCGGTTGCACATAAGTGTGTCTACGTCTGTATAAGAGTATATGTGTGTTGGACGACTATAAGCGAGTATCAATATAAAGTTTCAACACAAAGAGAGAACGGAAAAAGTTCAATATAAACAAACGTAAACTAACAAGCGACACACACACACATACGATTAATGAGAACAGTACCCACACAATCCTACGCCACCAACCAACCGCTCTCCCTTTGTAGGAGGCCACAGCCAACACAGGAGAGACACCAACGCGATTGTCCTCAACACTCACACTACCATGGATTTGAAACGAAACAAAAAAAAAAAGACGTGAAGCAATAATTTTCCACCGCAATAGTGGGTCACAAAGACGCACACACTCACACGCCCAAAGAGGGAGGGAAAATAAATAGTGACGACATAGTGAAACGGTTTGACGGGCGGTCTGACCAGAGAGCAGAAACAAACAAACAGTCTGCCAGAGAGTCAGTCAGTCTGATAGATAAAGTTAAACGCTTAAATGGGCGGGCGAGAATCAACATTAAAGACAGAAATCGCATTTGGGTCGATGTTTGCGAGTCTTTTACAATTGAACGGCCATCAACCGTTCGACAGTTTCCGGCCAAGTGATTAGCGAGTGTTGGTAAATGGTAAACAAATAAGGCACACACAGACGGACAGGACATGGCAGGTGTATGCTTTGAAATCATTTCAGATTATAAAATTGCCCTTGGGTTGGACAATGAAGGCGAGTTAACTTGGATCATCCTTTATCTCTAGTGGATTCAAATTAGTGAAATTACCTTAGCTGTCACCTGAGTCTTCCACAGCTATCGTTAAAGTATTGGTCCAGTAATCACAACTTCCTTACTTATTTCCCTTAACATTCCATGAAGAAACAGACGGAGGAACTTCTCTCGAATCTGGAAGTGAGCTCAACACGATATAAATTCTGTGATTTTCACATATAAGCGCTTAAGTGAATTTTAGGGGATTTTGATTTATTGATGGCAAAGTGCTACATTCTCAAAAGGTTTCCATTGAAGTACACTTTTTTTTTTAATAAAAATGTATCGTATTTTTTTGTATTTTTGTATTTTTTTTATTAATAACAACTCAAGTTAACATTGAAAGGATAATGCTTTTCTCTGAAAATGTTTTTACATGGCTCCAATTCGTAAAGTCGCCAACATTTACGAGGTGCAAACAAACGCAGGTTGGATGGTCTGACCCAATTTCGAACCTGGATTGACTGTGTTATATTCTCACACATTTCCGACCACACCCGAGCCGTCCACAGTAAACCATCTTCTGAAATCATAAGATGAGCTGTATTCGGGAGCGTTAACTTACCACAGTTGCGCAGTCAGGGACGTTTTGGAAAAGAATTCTCCTAATCTAAAAATCTCTGAGGGATCAGACCGGACTTTGCCATATAACATGTCCGAGATTATCTGATAAATTTTGAAGTAAACCATTTCCTTTTAATTAAATTAAATTAGTTACGAAATGTTCTCCCGTTCGGGTAGCTGCAACTTTAGTTAGCGCGTACCATGGTCAAAGTCCACTCTTCATGGTTTCATTGTGACATGGTGGTAAGGCCACCAGTAATTACGATAGAGCTACGCAGCAGCATGAGTTGGGATAAGGGGACGCTGTGAGATACTGTTTATTAAAGGCACTAACAATAATCCGAAGTAGGTTAAGCAGACCAAAATACAATTGGTACTACTATGACGTCTATGAAGACGAAGACGTCTATGAAGACGGAGACGTCTATGGAAACGGAGAAGTCTATGGAGACGGATATGCCTAAGGAAACGGAGACGTCTATGAGAACGGATACGTCTATGAAGACGTAGATGTGTATGAAGATCGTGCCCCTCTAAGAAGATCGATACGTCTATGAAGTTGATCTGGGGAATCCGGGACAGTTAATTTTTGGAAGAAATGAAACCACTGCTGTTATTAACTAAGGTAACTCCTAGGGTCTTCAAAGACTCGAGACTTCCTTATCGAGATTGTGATGGGTAAAAATGTGGAGATGAGATACTGTACATGGACATAGACTTATGCCCACAGTTTGGGCTGACAGCCGGTTTACTTCGTAGGTAGAATCTGCGATGTGTCATATTCTGTGTCTGAGACATTACTTGTTTTACCATCAGCCGGGTCGATTGTAGACAATTTTTTAGACAATAATTCTAGAGTTTTTGCGTCATCGACACTTTTTCCTGGTTGCTTTGATGTAAGCACTTGCTGATATGCTCTTTGGGTTCACAGGATCTGGTCGTCGTTTGACTGTCGTTGGATGCCAAGAGTATTTCTATTTAAGTACCATCCGGCCGAATCTCTGGATCCCGGTTGTTGTCTCTCTTAGCAGCGTTCCCAGATGTTATGGATAGAGGATCTACGACATTCTCTTCTCAGTCTCCGAGTACTTTCGCTGAGATTTAAATTGATAACTGTTGTCATAGTCCCAGTTGAAGTGGCTCCTATTGTCTCCCTGATTACCACACAAAAGATGCGCGCAGCGTTTTTGTGATATCCTTTGTTCTCCAATATGTCCACCATATTTCAGAGACGTACTTATGGAATTGGCCAAACTATGCTGCTGTAGATCCACATTTTTCTTCTATGGCGTCGATTGTGATTCCATTGAGCTTTATCGGCTCTATTTCCTATAAAGTTTTACTGTAGTATTTTTGCCTTTACTTGATTCCAGTTGAGTGAAAAGATTTTTGCTTTATCCTTTGGTAGCCTCTGTGGCAATTATTCAAACACGAATGTGATGTATTCACCTAAGAATTATTATTACATTAATTGCATAATAGCCGGATCGAAATTCTTCATTAATTAACATCCTTACAAAAATATTTACAGTTGTTCAGATTTTTTTGTTCACCACTCAATCAATTTGCCGGTTTTTGCGACCGGTTGGAATTTGCGGCTTTTACTCTGATTACAGAAATATATGGGCAGGCTTTTAATCGGTTTAATTTTAAATCGATTCGTATTTTAAATACAAGAATTTTTGAATTCAACAGGAAAAACTCGCAGGGGCAATAAACACTATTGAATGCCGATTGCAACACGACTAATATATTGTCCCGTTACTGTTCGTATACAAAATACGAATGTGCAATGCACATAAGAAGGGGTCGCGATATAAATCGGTCTAGAAATTAAATTTATGTTGTATTTTATGATAGGGTACATTTCGAATTTGTGTGGGAGGCATTTGTGTTTGAAAACATCCAAGACATGTCAGTCTTGGTCATGTCAGACCTATTTGAATTATTCGCGATTTGAAGTCATTATAGATTACTTCAAAAATGTATTTTTTAAAAAATAAAATGTAAACTCAAATTTTATAAAGATCTGTAGATCTATTGAGAAGGATAGATCTATGGAGACGTCTGTGAAGGTAGAGATGTCACTGGTGACCGAGACGTCTGTGAAGACGGAGATGTCAATGGTGACCGAGACGTCTATGGAGACGTCTGTGAAGACGGAGATGTCACTGGTGACCGAGACGTCAATGGAGACGTCTATGAAGACGGAAACGTCTATGAAGACGGACATGTTTATTGAGACGGAGATGTCACGTCTATGGAGACGTCTGTGAAGACGAAGGTGTCACTGGTGACCGAGACGTCTATGGAGACGTCTGTGAAGACGGAGGTGTCCCTGGTGAGACGGAGATATCTCAGAAGACGTCTATCGATATGAAAAAGTCCATGAACTTTTCTGGGTTGCCAGTTATGTGGAACAAGTCTTGTTGCACACCCCATAGCTTTGGTTTGATTTTAAAAATTGTTTATCAAACATAGATTTCTCTCACTTTAATGGATTTTCAAGAGATTTTCCTCCGAACTTTATTTTTATAACATCGGTGAAGTCTCAACAGAGAACAGGGAATGTTTCCTATGTAATGCTTTTGACCCAACTACTGGTCGGGCATTGTTGGAATTATTATTATTCGACTCTTTCTTTTCAACCGAATATTGCAGAAGATGACTGAGAAAACATTGATTTTTGTCTCGTCGACTGTGACCCAGTCTAATGTTCACATGTGCAGGGATATGTGTACTTCTATTTGTATTTCTGATTATACATCTACACATATCCGTGCATATGCCCCTATGTCCATACATACAGACATGTGTGTGTGTGTGGAGATGGGTGTATTTTGAAAATTGTACGTGCCACTGCACTTATGCTCTCATCAATATATGAACTGACTTCCGGAATACACAGTCGAACACACGACCTTGGTTCAGTTTTCTCCTTTTCGTTATTGCTGTTCTGCTCCCCCACATACGACGCTAAACTCTATTATTTAACAATTTGATTAAATTTCTTCTTTTTTTTCGATTTCAGACAGAATTACAGAAAAATAAATAAAAATCCAAACTAATAACCGTACGGTTAGAGGGGGGGGGGGATGATCAGGGGGAACACACAAACAAACCGAGGAATAAAATTCCAATCATAACTCAGTCGAAGGATATGAATTTCCAAACAGAATAGGTCTGTACGGACGGACGTGTGCATATATTGAATGAATGAATTCCACATGCTTGCATTTATCCTGGTGACGGTTGTGTGGCGTGCTCGCGACCCACACCCGCCACCCTCTCCTTTGTCAGCAAGCCCGGCAACAAATGTATAATAAACCGCCATTAATTCAATTTAAAGACGAGGCCGTAGTTGTACTCGGATGTGATGGCATTAGTGGTGCACACACCCACATACCCACATACCCGAACATCCAAACAGACGGGTATGGGTACTTAGTGTATTGTGAACACAATTTCGAGGACCTTCAATGTGTGTGTGTGGTAATTTTAAAATAAGTTGAATATTGTGTAAATGTTGTCTTGCGGCACAGCAAACAAACACAATTAAGGAAATTGTAATCGATAAAGATCGCTTGGGATATGAGCCCTGCTCAGGAGCGGGCATTTTTTCGTTTTTACGTAGCTTGCACAATAATTGGAAATAGTTTCTGAAATTGTCCAAGCCGGACGAAGGCCTAATATGGAATACACAAATTCAGAGGAAAACTCTAGCAGGGTATGGGCATATGTCGGGTAATGCAATAAACTTATGGAGTTACAAAATAAACTAGATGACTAGGGCACTTTCTGAGCATGTGATCGACCGGATTCCGGGGATGTTAAGCAAAGAGTTCCTTGACGGAGAGTCATAGGAATTAATCGGGCATGCACTGAACCAAATACGATTTCTAGATGAAGAGAAAAACATAGACGTACTCAAAAACCAAAAAACTTCCGAGGCCACAAAATGTAATCAATTCAAGTGCGATTCTACTTATGAGATGTAATTCTATGCTGTAGTAAATTGTACTCATCTGTAGATTTTACTATGCGCGGAAATTGTATGTGCTCAATTGCCGAATTGAGTAAATTTATGCTGGGTACCATATGAACATCACTTCTACTCAATTTGATTACGTTTTTCTTTGAATTTGATAATTTTGTTTAGTGCAGATAGAACTAGAACAGTAATCGAATATTGGGGGGTAGTTAGAGAAGTGGATTAGCCGTTTTCGGTTTACATCAAATCATCTACAGTCAAACTTTCACAACTCGAACCACCATACCGTCAAAAAGTTCGTCTAACGGAAGCTTTGAGTTATGGAATTACTTATAAAATTGTTTAAAGGAATTTTGTCTCCTTAACTGCCACTAGAAGTGCTTCTGCATAAGTTAAATTCGACTTCGACTGCGTGACTGACTGACTTATTGATTCATAACAGTTCAGACCAAACGGCTAAAGCTAGAATAATGAAATGTAGTCCTTGATACTAGACATTTTGTAAGAAATTCGAATATTTGGAAATTCTGATTGGAATGAGGGAAAACGGGAAAAGTGTATCCCCAAAACACTTCGCAACACGTAAAAATACAAAACAACCAAATATCGGGATTTTTGTTGGAAAAATTGGCAGGAGGAATTGAGTTTCAAAATGTACATGAACGGCATAAAAAGGGACAAAAAGGGAAAACAAATAAAAAAAGGGTGAAACACATTTTTGGCAACAACAGGTGGAAATGAGTTAGATGGGACCAAAATGGTATTAAAAAATGACAAAAAGGCGACAGAAAAAAAGAAAGCGAAACACATTTTTGGCAACAACAGGTGGATAATAGATAGAGAGGGGTCGAAAAACTGGCCAAAACGTACCAAAATGGGTTAAAAAATTGACAAAAATTAAGAATGAAACACTTTTTCGGCAATAACAGTTACATAATAGATAAAGTTGCGACGAAAAAGGGGCTAAAACGTACCAAAACAGGATAATAAATGGACAAAAAGGGGAAACAAACCTTTGGCGATAACAAGTGGATAATAAATAGAAATGGGGCTAAAACGGGATACAAATGGGCAAAAAGGGGAAATAATAAAAAAAAAAAGCGAAACACATTTTCGGCAACAACAGGTGGATAATTGATAGAGATGGGTCGAAAAAGGGGCCAACATGTACGAAAACGGGATAAAAAATGGACAAAAATGGGAAATAGTAAAACCAAATGAAACAAATCGTTGGCAACAACAGGTGCAAATGAATTATAGATGGGACGACAATGGGGCCAAAAGGTACCAAAACGGGATAAAAAATGGACAAAAAGGGGACAGAAAAAAAGTGAAACAAAATTTTGGCAACAACAGGTAATAGATATAATAATAGATATAGATGGGTCCAAAAACGGAACAGAAAAACCAAAAAGAAACAATTTTTTGGCAATAACAGTTGGATAATTGTTGGGTTAGGACGAAAAAGTGACTAAAATGGGATACAAATGGACAAAAACGGGAAACAATAAAAAAAGGTGAAACAAATCTTTGGTAATGAATTAGAGATGGGACGAAAATGGGGCCAAAAGGTACCAAAATGGGTTAAAAAACGGAAATGAAACAAATTGTTGGCATTAAAAGTTGGATAATAGATAGAGTTGGGACGAAAAAAAGCCAAAACGTTCCAAAATGGGATAAAGAGGGACAAACGGCGCGGAAACCAAAAAGTTTAATAAAAATGGGTTAACAATTCCAGGATACTGAAAAGACGATAAAAATGGTTCAAGGCTGGTAAAATATAGAGGACATGGGAAAACTTTTGAAAAATAATCATAAAGTACGAGAATTGGAATAGGAAAAAAAATATTTAGAAATTGTTACGGCTGGATAATAGCAGTTCAAAAAAAACTAGACAAAGGCTCCAAAATGAGAAAAATTAAAAAGTGTGAACAAATATTTAAAATAAATATATCCAGATATTGGAAAAACCCGATAAAGGTTTTGAGTCGGTATAAAGTATTTTATATATTTATTACAAGGTACAGTCGAGTCCGGTTATAACGTACACCGGTTATAACGAACTTTCGTCTATAACGAACCCTCTTTTAAGTTTCGCTTCTACCCTATTTTACCCTGGATATAACGAACTTCGCTTATAACGAACCAATTTGTCGAGTCCCTAGGAGTTCGTTATAACCGGACTCGACTGTATAAAGTTTTTTTTTTAAAACCAATGCAATTAAACAAATCATTTGTCTTTTACTGGAAAAGTGAAATTTACACAACATTGCTGGTGACAATGTTGAACTTGTCGCAGAGTCTCTGCTAAAGGTCAGCAGATGTTAAAGGGTGAATACTGTGTCTTCTCTGGAGTTGGTAAAGATACGTCGTGGCTTCTCTGTTAAGATCAGGAGAGTTTAGCCGAATTATTTCTATTGAGGCAATTAGAAGCTCATGGATGAGATGACTTTTGTCGTTATGGAACAAACGTAAAAAAACAAAAACGTTCCTGTTGACTATGTAACACCAGAGGCTTCTTTCGATCTCGGTTTTTTGACGAGAATGCCAGATTTATCGGATTACTCGAATGTCATTCGCCTCCCTGTGGATGTCATCCAGATTTTTAGTGTCGTATCAAAATTGCATAGAGGATTTTTTTGAGAAATCTACATGGATGAGCTGAATTGGAATTTGTCCCGTAAACTAACGGAGACTGTGTATCTCATACAAAGACTTCTGTAGAAGGAGGAGGAGACACTCGAACATCTTCTCTGCCATTGCTCGGCTTTTGTGGACGTAAGCCGGATAATGTCTGGTCTACCAATTCTAGTAGACAAAACCTGTCTCTTCAAAATTGATGTGGGAAGAAATTATTCCATCATTCGGGCGACGGGTTGCCTGAGAAAAAGTGAGCGGAAACCAAGAAACCCACACAGAGAAAAAAAAACATTGTTAATTCAACAACTTTTCACTTTTAATGAAATCCCTGTTGACTCAACAAGAAAGTATTTAACTCAACAATTATCTTGTTGAATTTACTATTTGACAACTGTTGGCTTAACATGGAAATCGCTGTTGCCCCTAATTTAAGAGCGTATCTATTTGAGTCAACAGTAAAACCTTTGCTTTAAATGCTTTCACTTTTAAATTAACATTTTCAAAAGCTGCCATGTAAATCCAACAATTTTTTTTTAAATTTTTTAAAGGTTTAAGTATTTAAGCCAAGAAGAAACCTATTTGGATTTACATGGGCAGATGGGCAAGCATTAGTTTTTTCTTTATTGTGATTTTCTATGGTGGAGTACTCTACTGGCAGCAGTTCTCATTACAATTGTAGAATTTTTGCCATAAGTATAAACCCTGATCATGGTAAAAATGAAGTAGCGTTCATCGAAACTGCGCAGTCATTCTAGCTGCAACTAAAGATCACTATAACTATGGTTTTTGCTTTTCTTTTTCGTATTAAATGAATTTTTTAAATCAACAAGGCAACTTTTAAGAAAATTAACAGCGCTTTCTATTTAAATCAACAATATGACTTTTAAAAAAACCAAAGCGACTACTAGTTAAATCAACAAGGTTACTTTTGAATAAAGCAACAATGAAATCGCATTTGGTTCAAATGCCGAAAGCTTTTGGGTTAATTTTTACTACGAAAATTGTTGGATTAAATGCTAGATTTGTTGGATTTACTAATGTTTTTTTCTCTGTGTAGGATATTATTTTTAAGCTGGTGATACACGGTATCATGACGGGACTTCCAGATGGATCCAAGTGAGACAGGCTTGACAGGCTACCCAACGTTAACAACATACTCATCAGGGCCATTTTCATAATAAGATGTGGAGTTCAAAAAGCACCAGTTTTCTTTATTTACATATCCGTAGTAGTAGCACCAATTATTTCGAGTAATTGACCCAACTGCCCCCCTCGAATTACCAAACTAATTAAATACATTTTCGATCGACTAATTTTGGGTAATGATTTCCATTATACAAAGTAATTGAATTGTGTTTTTGATTTCAACCACTGATGTATTTGAAATTCTTCTCTTTGGTGGATTTTTTTCTTTTTTTCTGTGCAAACATTTCAACTTTTCTCTCGATGAATTGCCGGTGTTAACGCTAATTTTTGTATTGTAAGGTGTAAAATTGTAAAATAAGAAAACGTAATTCGGTTTGCAAATTTCACAGTTGTCCGAATATTTGGGTGACAATGTGACAACGTGACAATGTGAAATGACATTTGAGTCTCGCACTCGTACTCACCTGCAATAACAGTCTTTCGTCGGCCCAAATAGCCGCTTGTTTCCAATCAATTTTTGATTCGAATGGCAGAACCCAGTCGTTGGACAGCAGTACAGGAATGCAACCGGCTTGTATAGCTTCGAGAAATCTAATTAAATTGAAGAGAAAGAGAGCGAGAGCGAGATAGAGTGAAAAGGTGAATGGTGAAAGGTGAAAAAGAAGCGATTTTAATGAATTTTAATGCAACGTCAATAGCATTCACATGAACTGAACCGAACCGAACAAAGGAACAGAATGGAACCAAACACGAGCCGGTGGATCGGCCAACAGCAACAACACACCAAAGGTGACCCGCCACCACTGCACGGGCTGATGTGACATTGACATCAGCCATTGCAGGCCGCCATGTACAAGCATTTGAATGTTCCGATGCAAAGGACAAACATGACAGCTATAACATCCATCATACTCGTTTGTCGATGGCCGCACGAGTGCATGGATGTGTGTTTGAGTGGATGTGTGGTTCCATGGACAACGTCCAATGTCCGAGGTACGGCTTTCAATGTTCAGATGAATGAATGAATGAATGCATACATACATACCTAAACGAGCCTAAACGTCTCCCCCGCGGCACCAAACAGAATGTTGAGTTCAGCAGCAGAGTTTCGTAGTCGTATCTGAAAGAGGAAAGAGAAAGGAAAAGTAAGATAATGCCATTAACTGAAGAAATCCATGGGAAAAACAAGAAAGCACAAGTGTATAAAAAGCTCTATCATTTGCAAACGGAGGCAATTGAATGAATCGCATGTAATTCTCAATGACTGTCTCACATGTTGTGTGTCTGTGTGTGTGTCTGTGTGTACAATCGATGTAAATTTCTGAACTGTCCCGGTCAGGAACTGTGGGAAAAGGTCATGTACAAAATTGCATATGCGGTGTTGGCAACTAGGGATAGAAAAAAATGCTTGCACCAACAATCCCACCATCGGTGTGAGGGCCTCTCTGAGCCACAGCAATGTTTTTTTTTTTTTTTTGTTCATCTTTTGTACTTGGGTTAAATTTGAACTTCAAACAGACGCGAATTTGCCTCGTTCATTTTAAAAGCTTTAAGACAATAAGTGGATTCCCTAATACGAGCCGTACAAACTACTACGACGTTAAATGTGATGTACACTCGATAGGGTCATGCTCACTAGAGTGAAACGGACACCCCCAGTTTTGTAGCTTATCCTACGACGATTTCAGCCGTTGATCAACTTTAAACGACGACACAGCGTAATAAATACTATTTTGTGGGGGGTTGAAGAGTGCACAGATCAAAAAAGTGTTGTTGTTCTGAAATCGACTTCGGATAAGCTACAAAACCGAGGGCGTGACCCTGCACACCCTCAGCAAACTCATGCACTGGTGTGACAATCTGTTTTGGGCGACCTGTGTGGACATCACTTGTGTCTAACCATTGCAATTGATGGTTTAGATTCTCCAAAGTCTTAATCAATTCCTTCCTGCCCGTTAAGTTTTTTTTTTTTCAAAAAAAAAAAAATGATGAGTTCATGTCTTTCAGATGCTTTCGACACTCACTCGGCGCCAAAAATTTGTGTTAGTCTTTAATACAAATTTTCTTTTATTTAATAAACGTTTTCCAATCCCTTCGATTTTGTGCATGATCTTTGTCCAGTTGGTAAGGACCTTCATGGTATTTGGTATTGTTAGCGGGGAATCGGTTCGGCTGAAGATTTCTTTATACATAATTATCTATACCGTAGTTTATTTGAAAGCTATGCGACTTTAAGACAAAATACTGGAAATGGACAGCTTTGGTCAGTGTCGAATTGTGACGAATTTCTTTCCAACAAAAATGTTGGGAAACAAAAGTTTTTCCGACTTGACTTTGTTAATAATTTTGAAACTGTCATTCGGTTTTAAATGCAATAAAAGCATAAATTTAGAATAAATTAGCGATAATTTTTTTGAAATTTATTTCAAAGAAATCGGTCCATTCCTGTTTATGTTATGACAATTTATGTGCTTAAAAAAATATCATAATCGTATAGTGGTTATTCACTTTTTGTGGTTCATATTTCGTATTTAAACAAAAATCATTAGAATCTATCAATTTTCAGAAACAATCACAAGCCCCGAAGGTTTTTCCTCTCATGGAGGACACATTTGACTCCCTGTATGACATCCTGTACTGTTACCGATTGGTTTCTGAAATAACTTTTTTTTTTTGAAAATTCTATAAAAAAAAAAACTACTGGATATTTTTCAAATTTATTTTTTTATTTGAAAGTACAATCCTTCCGGTTAATAATGGAAAATAATTTCATCCAAATGGCTGCCTCGGCTGGCCATGCAGTAGCCTAACGACATCAGCTCTGCGGCTGATAAGGCGATCTTCAAAAACAGGGCGCAAAACATCGAGTGTAGTTTCGGCTGTGTGGCCTGTTGAAACCAAATGTTGCCAATATCCACCTCTTCAGTTTTTGTAAACAAAAATTCGTTCAACATGGCCCGATAACGAAAACGAAATAAGCAGTAGTTGAAAATTAGATGGCGAACCCTTTATATGTTGACTATGTGCCATACATTTTATTTTAGTCGGATCCCGGGTTTTTAGTGCCACATTACTTTCTGTTCTACAATGAATTTTCATTTCATTAGCAGACCGGGACAGTTGAGACGTGGCATCCCCCTCTCAATATATTTACTCACAGAAGTAAGTATGTATTTCCGTATTGATGTGTTCTTTATAAAGTACATTATATTATGTACAAATACCCGCTATTAAGAGGGTATTACCGAATAAATATCCATTACATAAATAGTGTACATATGTATGTGTGTGTATGTTACACACATGCAGATAACATAAATATACGGCAAAAGATTAACAGACAAAAAAAAAATGACAAACAAACAAATAATCATAAAAATGAATACATTGCACAAATCTGGTACAATCAACTGCTCTCCAGACAGTGTCTCCGAGTTGCACAAATAAAGTTGAGTTCGAATACCCACGAATTTTCCGATTAAATAAATCAACGAAACACACATCCACTGTGAAAGGAAACGGACACACAAGGACTACAGTCAACACATCTGTAATATGGACCGCGATTGTTGAAATTGATCGTTTCGATTGATCAATCGGTGAAGAGGAGTCGCAATCTTCAATAGAAGACAATGATGTCGGCCCTGAGATCAGGCGATATATTATTATGTCAACTAGCATTTTTCAGAGAAAAAGTTTCATGGAAATGGATGAGAACTGCCAACATTCGCTTGTACATGAGCTTGCAATCAACAGCTATTTCTAAGCTTAATGATTCCCAAACGATAAATCGGCTACAGAATGCAGTTCCACTTTGAGTGGCCAATCCAATAATTTCTTTGAAAATGTTGATCTTCATAACAAAAAGACGTGCTGTATGTTGTTGTAACCGGCATCACTTTAAATCAAAATACGTGACATAAAGTGATTAGTGAAATATGTTTCACGTCAAAGTCGTTCTTACCCATGAAAAGCAACAGGTGCTGCTTCGGAGTGCACCAGAGTACATGGTGCACTCACCCGCCAGAGCTCGAGGAGGAACCGGCATTCTCACCGTCGACCAGCGAGCGATCTGACCCATGAGCACGATCTCTACCTTCATGTCTGGCCAGCGATTATATAGACCATGGATGCATGTCTTAAAAAAACTCAAAAGCTTTCTTTTTACTGCGTTCGACAAACATAGCGCCCTTTTGGCAACATCAAATTCATTAAAGGACTCATCCAACACAGTGCTAGAGCGCTACCTGGAGTGATCGAGGTACCTCTTTCCTGATCATCTTCCCTTCCGGGTGACTACGATATAATAAGGCTACATGTAGCTCAGGCGATATTGTCAAACTGACCGATTACCCGTTTACCTGGGGAGTCAATGCCCTACTGGACCTCTGTCGCATTCCACCAACTCTTAAATTTATCCTCGCGAGGGCGACCCATTACATTTGTGTATGGGAAATGCTTCCCCGATAATACCTGATGTGGCATTGGCGGCAGGGTCCGCACCACGCTTGGCACTATTGGCCATGCCCTTACAAGTCAATGGGGGAGTGCTTGTACTTCAGTGCCTGTGATCTTTCCTGTAGCCTGAGGTGTGACAATTGGCGCAGTGAGCGTGCTAGAGTGGTTGTGAGGCTCGTTCTTATGCGAGTTCATCACGGCTTTGTTGTGGCCTTCAGTGGTCTTTGTGGTATTCATACTTCGTGGGCATTTCAAGAAGCTGGACTTTGACAGTCCTGATTCTTCAAACAAACTGTCTCATGTCAGGGACAGTTGCCAACACAGTATTTATGCGAAAATCTCTTACATTCGACAAGTGCTGAAATACCTTTCCGCAGTTTTATTTACTATGAGTTCAAATGACTAAAAGCTCTTACTTCCCCTGGGAGAACAGAAATCTTTTGTTCACGGAATTTTTTCGCGTAGCAGCTCAATATTTAAACGCCAATTTCTGAAGGCTTCCTCTTTGGATGTAACAGCTTCCTTGCATGTCTGATTAAATCAACAATTCTTTGGAGGTTTGATCGAAGTAGCCTTTCTTGGGGAATAAACGTTTTTAGACCAGGAATAATTATTTTCTCGACCCTTTCAGCAGCAGCATCGACATTATTGACAAGAAAAAATACTCAAAGAAATTGTTAAGATCAGCCCAACGGGACTTTTACTCGTTTTCCCCGTCTTGGCCACATTTTCGCCCCACCTCTAATTCATTTCCACCTGTTGTAGATTATTTCTCATATATATTATAACAGTTTTGGGCCCGTTTTGGCCCCTTTTCATTACCACCCCTGTTTGTGTCCAATTTTTAACTCATTTCCACCTATTGTTGCCAATCGTAGTCGAAGACCTATTTTCCAAAAAAAAATATTTGAATTTTTTGTATTTTTGCTAATTTTGAAGGGATTTGGGGACACATTTTACCCGTTTTCCATTTTTGTCCCCATCCAATCCTTAGCGGATGCCTAGGCTGCAAGGGCTACATACTCACAAAATTTAATGATTCTAAGTTCAGCCGTTTGGCCAGGACTGTGATGAATCAGTCATTCAGTCAGTCAGTCACGCAAGAGTTTTATATATATATTCTATGGCGATTCTATGGCCATTTTGAGGGAAAACTTCGGAGAACAATTCATCTCAAGAAATGGACCGGTAAGTTGGCCACCAAGATCATGCGATTTGACGCCTTTAGACTATTTTTTGTGGGGCTACGTCAAGTCTAAAGTCTACAGAAATAAGCCAGCAACTATTCCAGCTTTGGAAGACAACATTTCGGAAGAAATTCGGGCTATTCCGGCCGAAATGCTCGAAAAAGTTGCCCAAAATTGGACTTTCCGAATGGACCACCTAAGCCGCAGCCGCGGTCAACATTTAAATGAAATTATCTTCAAAAAGTAAATGTCATGGACCAATCTAACGTTTCAAATAAAGAACCGATGAGATTTTGCAAATTTTATGCGTTTTTTTTAAAAAAAAAGTTATCAAGCTCTTAACAAATCACTCTTTATATGATAAAATCCGTGCACGTCGCTCACAAACAACTGAGAATATTGCTGCTGTAGCCCAAAGTGTTGAAAAAAACCCGGGTTTGTCCATTCCTAGTCGATCTTTGGAATTGGGCATTCCACCAACGTCATTACACCGTATTTTGCATAAAGACTTGGGTCTTGGAATGGTTCTAACCAGGGCTGCGAAGTTTCGACCATATGGAAGAACACCGACTCCAACTCCTATTTTCGAAATGGTGAACGCAGACTCCAACTCTGACTCCAGAGCAAATGGCTGAAGTTAATCTGTCCATCAGCTGTGCCTAATAATAGGCGGTGATTGTTTTAAAACGGATAAATGCGGTGTGAATGACATCCAATAAATCTGCCGTCATGTCATTTCTTAGCCAACAGACCCGCCTTGGCATCCTTTGATGAACCTTCACTGGAGGATGTCTACTACTGCGTTGACTGTTCCTTCGTCGCCGATATGTTGTGATTGATTCATGTTTCGTCCACAGATTCGTGATTGCAGTTCTCATCGACAAACACGCCTTTGCAGTGGTTACACAATTGCCCTTATGGTCGATTGTGAGCAATCGCGGCACCCATTGCACAGATAAGTGTTCAATATCGCAATATTCATGTAAAATTTGATGTATCCGCCCGATGAGATGTCTACAGCCTCAGCCTTCTGGCCAACTTTCGTTCGATATTAATCCATTCAAACCAATTAGGGTTTCGAGTATGCTATCTGTTGGAATTGCGGGATCTCAGCCATTGCCTATGGGTTTTGCGGCCTCTGTTGATTTTCCTTTCGTGTGGGCATGCAGGTTGTGGAAAAGGACTTTATTACACACTCGTATGTATTTATCCGGAATAGTTTCTCGAATGGAAACGCTAAGAGGTCTATTTTTTCCCTTTTTTGGCATAAAAATGAAATTCAAATTGTTTCAGCTCTCCAAGACATGATGTAGTAGTTTGGAGCTGGCTGCGTAAAATCTTTTTAATCGCAGGCTACTGTGGTTTTTTTGTATTGTATCGAGAAACGCCTCAAACGTTGGTCAAAAATCCTCTAGCACTCACCAGAAATGATGGCAGAGCTTAATTGATGTGTAACAGGTTCCCCGCATTAATATGAGTTTCATTTCAACTGGACCATCATCGCCTGCACCTGGTGATAGTCGTAAAATTCTATTGAAATCGCCTGAATTGATTTCCAAATTGATTCTAACCGAAAGATATAACAAAAACCCCCTTGATAGAATAGAAAACATCTCGTTGCCTTCGGTACTTTGTCATCGTGCCGTGCATTTGAAGAGACGTAGCGATGACGGCAACCACTGTGCCACAAAAAAAGAAGCGGAAAAAGATAACATGATATGCTTTCATTAGACATAATACCACCAGGAAGACCGACAGACGGTCGCACAGACAGACATCAGAAAATAAACATGTTTTTTTTGTTTATCTGCGACGTACGCTCGTTGTCGTTCCAACGACAAAGACAAAGTATAAAAATAATGACAGGCATTGAGTAAGACTCGATGGTCGTTGGCGTTGTCGTTGTCGTTGTACAGACAACGACAACGGCTGAGAATTGCTTAAATGGAATTAGTTTTATCGTTAGCGTCTGACGAAAGCGAGACGCAAATGATAATGCGAATACAACGCTAACGAGGCTGTGGAAACGCCAGAGAAGCAGTCGTCAGTCGACATGGAATAGTTTCTCGCTTTTGTCGCGTAATGGCACTCAACGGATGACAGAGGAAATGGCCGGATGTGGAAGTGGTGGTACGTGTGCGGGTGGCTGCCATCCCAATGAAACAAAACCCACCAATCACATGCTGCCAAACTTAATGACTCCTCTCTATGTGTTCCTTTTTTCATCTTCTTCTTCTTCGTCTTTTTGGTTTGCAAACACTTCAACAGATACTTCGCGACAAGATCGTATGTGTGTGCGTGTGTGGGCAAATGATTCCATTTGATGTCTCATGAAAATTGAATCTTCCAAGGATTTTAGCAATTTAAACAATGACAAAGAAAAGCACAGCATGGGGGGAACACATCACTTGTTTTTATTAAAGAAAATTGAACAAAAACAAAAAGCTGCTACAGAACAAAAAAAAAAAGAAAAAACCAAACACCCACAAAATATTTAAGAGGAAAATATCCTTTTCCGATAGTGTTGCCGCCTGCATCTGCTGTTGCTGCCGTTCAAGGATACCAAACTTTTTCGCTGTTCATTTAATAAACGGCCTCAAGGTGATATTTCATTTAAGTGCTATCACTTCAGATGAACTTTATCTGCTTCTGCTTCGGTCTCTGTATCTGTGCCTGTGCCTGCGTCTGTTTCTATTTCCGTTTCTGTTTCTCTTTTGGGATGTCGTTGTCGTTGTCGGTGTCGTTATTGCTGTTGCTTCTTTCATTGTTCTTCTATTGCTGTTAATGCCATCATAATTTTCCAGGTTATAATTTTAATAACCCACCAACGTTATTGGATGCTAAAACGGGTGCTATGTCAAAGACAGAACTCTTCGAGTGCCCCTCAAAAACAAAACGACATATTCGCCCCGGCTCTTGGCACGAGGTTGGTATAATAATTGGAGCAGCATTCATATATTTGAATTATTCATATATTTTCTATATTTCAACACTCACACTTCGATTTGAAGAACCACTAAAACACCGGCAAAACAATAACAAGACGTGAGTTGCTTTCTTCGCATTCACTCATCAGATGACCAAACAGCCCGTCATAGCCATTGAAACTTGACAAATGGTTGAAGCGTTGCTATGGCCCACATTGGTCCAGAATCCATAATCCAATACAGTTTCCTAATATTGTTGTAACAAAATGAGTTACTATCGAAGTGGGGCTAGAAAAAAAGTTCTTTGAAAAATACCGCAAATTAAAACTGTCCCAACAAAAATTAGGAATGCCCCAAAAAAAATGAAAAATCCCCCAAAAAGCCCAATATGAACATGTTTCCAAAAATTCTGAAAAATCCCGCAAACAATTTATGAAAAATTACCCAATGCAAAATCCCTAATATTATGAAAAATACCCCAAAAATTTTAAAAAAAGTAAATTGGAAAGAAAAATCAAAACTATGAAGAATCGAGCCAAATTTGGGGTGATTTTTTTATTATGCAATATCACCCCAACCTGAAATGTGAAAAAAAAACAAATAAAAATTAAAAATAACCCCCAAACAAAAGTAAAAAAACTTATAAATCACGGGCCAATGAAATATTACCTAAAAAATATGAACTCCCCAATTTTTTTGAGGAATTTTCATAATTTTGTATGAGGTTTTTTTTTTGGGGGCATTTTTCATAGAAAAATATTTTGGAATATTTTGGTCATAGAACCTGCAAATGAACTCCGATTCGGATCAAACTTGGCGTTGGGAGAAACGAACTTTGCTCATCTCTGGAACTGCGAACATAATTGTCAAAAGTTAATGGAAAAACCATAATCAATTCGTGGGTGGGGGACTAAAAAAAATGTCTGTACTAAATGTACGCCATCTTCCCAGTGTGCAATTTCGGGCGGGGCAAAAGTTATCCACCTTTCGAAATTGCTGTTGCATTCTTCGAAAGTAAGAACCAGGATTGTGGTCGTTATCTATGGCTGGTATGACAACGAGTGCAACAAAAAACGAAGGTTTAGCAACGAGTCGGTAAATGAAGACGAGAACGCCGCCAGCTGCAACTTTGAGGCTGTGGACAAATTCGAGTGCCTAAGATCCATCGTCAACACAAGCTACCATGAAGGAGCAATGTTATGCGAACAATCCAATTACAATTCAGCCCCTTAAGGGGAATATCGAGTAAGCCAGTCGTGGGATAGAGCCAGAAACCGTTATCGAGGTTTTCACAAATTGCCTAGTCTGGATGTGATACCACGAAGCCAGCCGACGCCTTATCCTTAAGGAAATCGTGTTGCCGAATAAATAACTCATCATCGGTAAGAGATTGTGCGTGATTCACGTTTCCCTCAACCATCAATGTACGTGACTCGTAGCGTGCGTGTTAGAGAAGTAAAAATTCGGTTGATTATTTATTGGAATTCACACTTTTCCGTAAGATTTCTGTCAGCTTTTTCGTTTCAGTTCTGTTTAATTTCGCCCGCATCCATCTCGAACTAATGAGGACCGGATCATTATTACAAACACAGCTACTCTATGTTTTCTTCGGTTTGGCAACCGTACGTCCGTCGGCCTGCCTTTTCAGAACTTGAGAATAAATGGTTATAATTTATATAATAAAAAATATAATGTCGGACACAATCCAGTTTTACCAAACCGGTCTGCAGAACCTCGTTTTTTTTTTGTACCTTGTAAACTATGTCAGTTCAAGCAAATTGGAGAAACGTTCGACAACATCGTGGTGGTTGTCATTTAATTTATTACTAACTAACACTAAAGTCACGTGCAAGTGACAATGCTGAAATCCCAGGCAAAGCAACCACTTGAAATATTTTCGGGAGTTTCCCTGAACTCTGGGATTTCCATAGCAACTGCTTGAAATATTATGCGGGGACCCCGTAAAGTGTATATATAAATTTTGATTGGTTTTGTTCTAGTCTATTACACAGGAGAACCACGGATATTTATAGAAGTGTTGCTCGTTTCTCTAAATAAATGCCAACTTGGTATTTTTCGAAAACTGTTGTTTCGAGTACTCTTTTGCCGTGATAGCATGATAAACTGTCATTATTGCAACGTCATCTAGACCCTAAAGATAATCAAAAGTTCTGTTTAATAAAATATAAAGCATAAGGTTGGTACTACTAATAATGGCATTGATGGCAAAAAGTTTTTAAAAATGAGTTGTTCGTCCCACCGTTCAAGATATTCGCCTATTTCAATTACATTTATTTCTTTATCTCTCTCGGCCACTCCCTCCCACAAACAATTCGGTGTAGTCTAATGAAATGATAAGTACAAGTCAATTGAGTGTAATCGTTTGAATTTCAGCAAAACGTATCGATTTCGAAACACTTCTTGGATATCTGGCGGCAAAAAAATGTATGTCAAACGAAATGTAAAAGATAGAAAAAATAAACACACAGAGACAATTTGATGGAAAGACGTGACGATTCTTTTCCCCATTCCATGGTAATTTAAGGTTAGGGTGTTGGTTGCCAGTATTTGCTGGTGTGTGGGTATATCCGCCGGATCCACAGTTGGCGATTACGCCTTTCCAGTTTTGTTTATATTTCTTGTTGGCTTTCTTGTCGCGATAGATTTGTTTACGCAAAAGAGACCTTTTTTGATCCCTACTTCCGATAAATGGTTTAATTGGAAATCGCTGATTTTGTTGCTGCCTACTTAAGCAAATCTCTTCACTTGCTGCCATCTTCCCACACAGAGACACATTTAATAATATTGATGTATTATTACTTACAAATTTCTTTTTTGGAATTTCCCAACATCCCCAAAAGAGTATTTTTCTAGGCACTGGAGGGCCAACGAGCTAGCAAGACTTGGGATTACCTTACAGATTCCAGTCGAACTGAAATACGTGAACATGCCTCTATTCCTACTGCGTGATAGAGCATAGAGCAAGCTTCAAGTTAAGGACCACATCCAAAACCTCTTCAACATAATAAAGGCCGAAGATACGGCTGAAAACCACACTATCCCGCCACCTATTATTTATGACTAGTTGAAAAGCCCGTCAAACAACGGTCGAAAAAAAACATGTCTTTCTGCTTTTTATGTGTGTTTGTTGTTCTTTTTGTGAACATGACAACAACAACGAAACAGCCAAACACACATGTGTAAACAACACACAGCCACACACACTGCGACTGTGAAAAGAGAATGATGACGTGTTAAAAAATGAGCGAGCAAGAGAGAGAGTAAAGAAATGCTTCACCGCAGGCAGTGAGGTGCACAAATTATTATATTTATAGGAATAGGATAGGATATAGGATAAGGATATAGGATAGGATAGGATAGGATGATATTGCACGTCCACGCCTATACACAGAGAGAGAAATTAACCTTATATAAGGTTAACTTAACCATAAATAAACATGATTTGGAGTCTACGTTATACATGGTTAATTTGAACATCTTCTTGTTGACTGGTATTTAACAATACTAATAGTTACTTTAACTACTCCCTGGTTGAATTTTTTAACCATGAAACTGGTTGATATAAAAATAATTATTGTTGTTTTAACAATGCATTGTTGAATTTTTTAACCATAGAAATTGTTAATATAAAAATTTCATTGTTAATTTATTAAAACAATGCATGCTCAATTTAACAATTTTATATTACTTTGCAGAAATATAAATTTTCAAAAAAAGCTTCACGAATTGTGTTTGCTTTGATTGCAGGCAAAGTTTCGGAAGGCGTCACACTTCTTCATAGGTACCCATTTGCAATGATTTATGCAGCAATTATTGGTGTAATAAGTGTCCTAGCTCTAAGCGATTAAACGAGAACTACTGTTTAGTAGCGCATATCCCAAAAAAAGCAAGCATTAAAACATTGAAAACCAACAGCTCAACCAGCAGTGGCGATAGCATTTGGTGGTGGGTTTCTGAAAGAGCGAGATAACGTTCTCACATGTTAAGAGAAAAGTAAGAGGGGAAAAAGTGTGGGAGGCTTTGAAACACAATCGCATTCGTTGCTACTTCGTGTAACATAATACTGAACTTCGTCTAACACAAAGCAGTTCAAGAACTTCGACACAACAGAGCCGAATGATCTTTGAATTGTTGTTTATTTCGCACATTTTTCAGCCTCTCTCTCGAAAAAATCAACCTTATATAATGTTAACTCAAGGTTTATGTATAGAAGGTTACGCCATCAGCAAAAATTGCCGTTAGGTGACGTAGTCGGTGACAAACGTCAAAAAGAAGTGGGTTGCCAGCTCTATGTCTGCCTACTTTTAGTTAACAAAGCTAAGATTTCATGTGAAAAATGTACATATTGCAGTGAGTTGGCAACCCTACTTTGTCAGATTTGTGAAGAAATAAAACAACAAATCGAAACGTAAACATTAAGTGTGCAGTGGGCAAATGTATGAAAACCAACAGTAAAAAATATGTGAGTATGTGAAAATGTAAAAAGAATGTTTTTCCGGTGCAGAATGTACTTTAGGTTAAGAATATTAAATGCCGACATTACCAAAAATATTTATACCAAAAAAAGAAAATTAAATAAAACTAACTTAATATACAAAAAATTGTTCGTTTTTCGCTAATAAATAAATTGATGGCAAAAATAGTCAATTGTCCCACTGTTATGAATACACAAATATTATCAGCTGTTAGCTCGAAATTTTTAGCCAATAGGAACAAAGTTTGCGTGACGTCATTGGTGACAAACGTCAAAAACAGAAAAGGGAAGGGGGCTGGGATGGCGTAACCTTCTATACATAAACCTTGATGTTAACTCAACTATTTTTCATGTTAATTTGACCTTATATAACGTTATTTTGACTTTGTAATCAAATATTTACCATGAAAAAATTAACCAGACACATGGTTAAAAAAATCGTTGTACTTTTGGCTCGGTGTAAATAGAATCTTGGCGTAAGAACAGTAAGGCCACAGCTGTATACGGTCGCGGAATATACGATGTGGAAGAATGTAAGCATGTCCGATGAGTGGAATCTCTTCATACTTTCGGCGACACAGGAGACAGGCGAAATTGGGGCAACTACCGCGGAATCACTCTCTTCGCCAGCGCATACATGTTTCTTTACCATAGAGATGGAATCCAAAACTCGAAGATCTCTTTCAACCCTAATTGTGTGGCTTAGACGGAACTTCAACAATAAGCAAAATTCTCACATTTAGCCAAGTCCTGGAAAACACTCGCTCTAAGCAAATCGAAACATACCATATTATGGTATGGAGTATAAAGTCGTCTTTATATGTGGACTTCAGAAGGGCCTTCCATCACATCAGATAACTACATAAACAACCAGTTGATAGTGTTTAGTATTTAAGCCCCATTGTTTTCCTATTGGTCGCGCACCGAGCCAAAAGTACAACGATTTTTTTAACCATGTGTCTGATTAATTTTTTCATGGTAAATATTTGATTACAAAGTCAAAATAACGTTATATAAGGTCAAATTTACATGAAAAATAGTTGAGTTAACATTATATAAGGTTGCTTTTTTCGTGAGAGAGAGGCTGAAAAATGTGCGAAATAAACAACAATTCAAAGATCATTCGGCTCTGTTGTGCCGAAGTTCTTGAACTGCTTTGTGTTAGACGAAGTTCAGTATTATGTTATACGAAGTTGCAACAAATGCGATTATCTCCCCCACTCTTTTTCCACTCTTCCTTTTCTCTCAAAATGTCTCTCAAATCTCGCTCTTTCAAAAAAACCACCACCAAATGCTATCTTCACTGCTTGTTGAGCTGTTGCTTTGCAATGCACGTGTTTGCTTTGCTGCTTGATTTTTTGGGGATATGCACTACTAAACAGTAGTTCTCGTTCACTCGCATAGAGTTATTATACCAAAAATTGCTGCAGAAATCATTGCAAATGGGTAACGATGAAGAACTGTAACTAACACCTTCCGAAACCTTGCCTGCAATCAAAGCAAACACAATTCGTGAAGCTTTTTTGGAAAATTTATATTTCTGCAAAGAAATAGAAATAAATCAACGATCTCGAACAAACAATGTAGTATCTAATAATATTAACGATTTCGTTGTTAAATTGAGCATGCATTGTTTCAATAAATTAACAATGAAATTTTTATATTAAAAATTTTCATGGTTAAAAAATTCAACAATGCATTGTTAAAACAACAATAATTATTTTTATATCAACCAGTTTCATGGTTAACAAACTCAACCAGGGAGTAGTTAAATTAACTATTATTATTGTTAAATACCAGTCAACAAGAAGATGTTCAAATTAACCATATATAACGTAGACTCCAAATCATGTCTATTTATGGTTAAGTTAACCTTATATAAGGTTAATTTTTCTCTCTGTGCGAAAAGTGCCACTGTGGCATTCTTCGCTCTGTCGAGGATATTGAGCATGAAATCCGTATCAAATATTACACTGAGCTATTTAGCACAGTCCGCAAAAGAAATGTCAGATTCCACGGATGCGACCTTTCACATCCTGGTGAACAGAACCAGTTCGGTCTACTTTGGATTTCCTACAAGACCACTTCTCTATTGTGAGAAGGGCCTTTCCCGAAAGGTGGCAGCTTATCTTGCGATTACATTGATTTGAGAGAAGTTCCTCATCCGTTCCGTTAAGATTAAGGAAATTATGTGGGAGGCTATTGAATCCTGTTTTAATGGGGCCTTTAAGATAGTTCAAAATATGGATATACGGCCCAAGTAAGTTGGTTGAAAGAAAGAGTTGCATGTTTTTCAAGAAGAGCACAACATGGGTTACCAGACCCAAAGATTGCAACAGGCAATGGAGCAGCGCCCAATCACGGTTGGACAAGGTATTGATTACACCGTGTTACACACATTCTGTCCTATGAACCAAATTTACTTTTTCGGAAAGGGGATACAAAATAAAAATACACGTGTATCGGCGATTTTCATGTACACGTCAGAATTTTGTGGCCTGTGTGAAAGCCTTTGGACCGATTTTTAACCCTTCTTCAGTGATCCAATCGAGCTGATTTTTTGCAGGCAAACTCGTGGAAATGTCTGTATCACGTCAAATTTTTTAAAAAAATAGATTTTTATCAATTCTCAGATTTTCCTCAATTTTTATTATTTTTAAAAAAAAAATATTTTTTCACTTTTCTTAGCATAACTTGAAGAGACTCCAAATTTTTAAACTACTTAAGCGTTACGAAAAAAATGCTGACGTGTACATGAAAATCGCCGATACACGTGTATTTTTATTTTTTCCCCTCTTTCCGAATATGTGCATTTGGTTCATAGGACAGAAACAAATTTTTTTTTGTAACACGGTGTTATACAAATGGAACTACTCTGCGAAGAAAATTCCAAATACAAGATGATGTTTAACATTGGCACTGACTGACATTGCCGAACGCCGTTATCACTTTAAATAACACAGCTTTTAAGTAGAAGAAAGCAGACACTTGGATCATATTAATATGCGAAGGACGGGTCCAAATAAACGGTCATTTATACGTAACCATGATGTCAGATGAATTCTGTCAGATATGACAAAATGAATATCCTCTCCACCCAACATGGTAGGGAGGCAGTTATACATTTGTCCATGCCACTATCAACAGTTTCCGTCTCCAAATTCCGTTTCAACGAATATGTACAAACACGGTGATCCCTGGCAGTGATATAGAAGTCATGCAGGTCGGTGTAATTAAATAATTAAACATTCGTTAAACCAAATAATAGAGCAAATACGCCAAGCGTCACTTTGGACATTACTAAAAGTCCAGTAATTAATTCCATTAATGGGAATGCTCATTCTCTCCTCACCTGGCCATCCATCCGTCCACCAGTCATTCGTCCGTCAGACGCCACTGGACATTTATTACCTACTCCGCGTCATGTCAGCGCCGTCAAATGCCACCAGCATGAAACCGAGGAACAACACACAATACAAGTCCACCGTCAAAGGCGATTCACAATCACATCTTAGATTTACAGCGATGCCATTCCAGAGAAGAAGTGTGCATCGGGCGACTCTTTTGCAGCAGCACAACTTAATTACATTTCATTTTAATAAATACACTCTCCGCGCCGTCCTCGCCATTTACGGAGGACATGCTAAATACATTCATGCCATGTTAAACTACAACAATACATAGTTGGATAAAGAGGACGGGAGTGCGGGTCAATAGTAGGAGGCGGGGGATAGTGGTTGCAATGTGAACGTACCTGTCATATTCTCGATTATCCTCATCACAACGGGCATCCTGCAATTCGCGCCAACTTTTGCCATGACGACATGTTGTGACCAAAATAATATCACGGCCATTATGCAAATGGAAGAGGGAATTACGTGTCTCCGAGCCGATGCCGTGCACGTACCTGAAATTTGTAAGAAAAAGAACAAGAAACGTAATCAAATTAAAAACTTGTACAAAACAAAAGAAAATGTGCGAAAATACAACAACAGAACAGCCACAATGGAGAGACCATCGCACGGATCCCCACCAACATTATGTCGACCACGGTGGAGGACTTTGTGGATGGGACGCGCCGGGACCATCATGCCAAGACAAACAATTTTCTTTATGATGATTTTAAAGGAATTAGTTGTCATTTGTGCGAATAATTGGAGACAGCGCGCCACAGAGTCACTCAGCAGTCTCGTGAGGACGCTGGTATCGCCCGCTCGGCCGCCCAAAGTCGTCTTTGACAAAAACCAAAAACTAAAATTCTCAGAAATTGTTAATTATATTATGCGTATAATATTTAAGTATAAATTATATGAAATGTTACACAAATGGAATATCGAATATTTGACATTCTGCCAACGTCAATGGAGGATATATGGGGAACACACACTGGATTGTGGGACGCAAAACTCGATGATAACCAAAGAGAGAGAGAGAGAGACAGAGAGACACGCTTTTGGAATTTTATTGTAAAATACAATAACCAGTGACTCAATCTAGCAATGTATGTATGTGACACTTTGTCTTTGAGGCATTTTTTCAAACACCGTTGCGTTTTCGCATCATCATCGAAAACATGAAGCCATTTTTATAATAGCAGGAAAATAAAGAAATCTTACAAAAAGAAGTGTGAACTATATTCAAACAACGAGTCGAAAGACTATTATAACAAACGAAACATTAGCAAGCGACAAATAGCAATTTCTTGAAAATTGGTGTTGCGAAAACGCATCATTGGTCAATTAGGTGCTGCACGAGCCACTTGCTTTATCGTGTTGGAGATATCTCGTAAAAAAACAGTTTAATGTTCATAAAAGTGTAATACAGTTAAAATAAAACTGACTGGCCCTTTCAAAAAAGCCGAACTGCAGAGAATAATGGATAAGGGAAATGATGACAATAATTTTTTCCATGTCAATGGGTAATATCAGCTATGAGGAATGTTTTGTCAATGCTGAGCTAGCTACAAACTGTGCACAAAATTCGAAAGTCGCCGACGAAATCGTAGTTCAATATGAATCAGTTCACCAGGACTTTGCGGCATCGCCCACACATGGCTCAGAAGTTGAGCTCAGCTACCAATGAAGTAGAATATGCCTGTTTGGAGAACTTTGGAAAAATTTAAAATATTGCTACAGTTGCATCTTTTCATTTATTAACGCCAGGCCAGGCCGACCGACTGACTGTTTGAACCGAAATATCAGAAAAAGCCTCTGGTCATGCCATGTAAACGAAGTTAATCCCAGTTTCATACTGATGAAACCAGAAGACGGGTAACCACCGAAAATAAATATCCTAGCGTTGTTTACCACATACCATGAAAGACTACGAAGATGCGACGCATCGTTCAGAAAATGCCTGTCAAGCCGATTAAACGCAGCCCAATTGTCAGACACTCTGGCATTTTGTAAGTAAAAAAACATTTCAAATTTCTCCTTAGAGTCGAATTAATCATTCTTAATGCCGGCTTCAACCTTAAGGCTCCGACTGGGCCCAGTCGTTGTCGTTGTCTTTGCCTGCGTACTCCGTAGCTTGAATTCAAAGTTTTCGTCGTAGAAAAAGAAGAAGAAACAGAATTGGCAGTTGAAGCTCGTACGCTGATAAAGGTTACCACATCTTACGACAAAATAACTTTATCATATTTATATCATAAACTAATCACCGCTGTAATTATGAAAAGTATCCAGCGAATCTCCCCAGCCAATCTCATTGACATTTGAATAATAATTTTTGTGAACAACGTAAACTAAAAGTTTAAACAAACACTTTGTTTTGAAAAACGGAAAAAAAATAACTTGTAATGAAATATTTTTTGATGATAGAATAAAGCATGTGCAGTCGCGTTTAACAGTTTCGATAAATGTTTTCATTTCCATTAGAACGTGGGTAACTTCTGTCTAAAGTTGGTGCGGAAAATACTCTGCAAACCGAAAAAAAAAACTGTGAATGTTTTCATGCCTCCAAAAGTACCGGGAACTTTTTACATGCCAATTAAAAATTCACACTTAAAACACAAATAAAAAAAAAAAAAAAGTGTGAAGAGAGAACGTAAACAAATGCGTAGTTTTCATGGGAGATTATTTATGAAAGTTCAAAGTTCAAGACAATTTGAGGAAGAACTGTAACAGAAACTTGGCAAGAAAACAATTTCCACAAACTTGGAAAGAATTTATGGAAAGCATATCCGCGCAAAGTTAAACTGCCAAAATAACGAACTTGTTCGTTCCTTGCGGTTAATGGCCATCACAAGGTTTTGCCGATGGCGGAATGAAAACAGGGTGGACGGCCGTGGTGTGCGATTATCACACAGCAGAACTCAGGTTCGAAACCTGGTAAGACCATTGAACATTTTTCAGCGGCTGGCGACTTTACGAGTAAGAGAGTTATCTCTAAGTCATGTAAAACTTATCTATAACAGATTGGGACTCACTGATTTGGGAGAGGTTCCCCGTCTGTTTCTCCATTGCATGTTAAGGGAAATAAGTTAGTAAGGATGAACACATGTGATTGGTAGATGTATTTCGGGGGGATATAAAAATAGACACATTTGAAGATATTCTGGCTAAAACTTGTAAAGTAAATGTGTTACTATATTCTGATAAAGACAAACACAAAAGAGATATTAAAAGGACACTGATTTCAGAGAAGATTCCGTCTGTTCCTGCATGGAAGGTTGGAGGAAATAAATAAGTAAGTAAATATCAAAATGTGGTGATGGGAGGTGGTCTTATGTGACAATAGCACAAGAAATCCATGATTAAATGGTGATAAATGTGACACTTGTAAGCTTCGGATTTGCAGCTTCAAACTGTATACACCGAGCCAAAAGTACAACGATTTTTTTAACCATGTGTCTGGTTAATTTTTTCATGGTAAATATTTGATTACAAAGTCAAAATAACGTTATATAAGGTCAAATTTACATGAAAAATAGTTGAGTTAACATTATATAAGGTTGATTTTTTCGAGAGAGAGAGGTTGAAAAATGTGCGAAATAAACAACAATTCAAAGATCATTCGGCTCTGTTGTGTCGAAGTTCTTGAACTGCTTTGTGTTAGACGACGTTCAGTATTATGTTACAGGAAGTTGCAACAAATGCGATTATCTCCCCCACTCTTTTTCCACTCTTCATTTTCTCTCAAAATGTGAGTACTTAATCTCGGCACCAAATGCTATCTTCACTGCTTGTTGAGCAGTTGCTTTGTAATGCACGTGTTTGCTTTACTGCTTGATTTTTTGGTGATATGTGCTACTAAACAGTAGTTCTCGTTCACTCGCATAGAGTTAGGACACTTATTATACCAAAAATTGCTGCAGAAATCATTGCAAATGGGTAACGATGAAGTACTGTAACAGCTTCCGAAACCTTGCCTGTAATCAAAGCAAACACAATTCGTGAAGCTTTTTTGGAAAATTTATATTTCCTCAAAGAAATAGAAATAAATCAACGATCTCGAACAACAGAAACAAACAATGTAGTATTTAATAATATTAACGATTTCGTTGTTAAATTGAGCATGCATTGTTTCAATAAATGAACAATGAAATTTTTATATTAACAATTTTCATGGTTAAAAAATTCAACAATGCATTGTTAAAACAACAATAATTATTTTTATATCAACCAGTTTCATGGTTAAAAAATTCAACCAGGGAGTAGTTAAATTAACTATTATTATTGTTAAATACCAGTCAAATTAACCATATATAACGTAGACTCCAAATCATGTTTATTTATGGTTAAGTTAACCTTAATTAATTAATTTTTCTCTCTGTGTATAAAACCCAGAAAGTATACAAATTTCATAGCTCACAGATTTGACGGAAGTTCTCCTTTTGGTCCTCAATGGGATTCTGGGCGAAATACGTACGATGATTGAACTTAGGAGTACTTTCAGACAGCGGGTTTTGGTTTTATTTACTTATTTACTCGGTACCAACAGAGCATGTCCTGACAGAAGCATAGAAATTTCAGTTATATCCTGGACCAATTCTGTCTCGTGTGCACTCAGTAACTATCCCTTTCCACCCTAAAGAGTATGATGTGAAGCAATGACTACAACAAACCCTCCTGAGGGATTTCAAAGACATTGAAGTATGTGCTGGAGCATCTCTGGCAAATGTCACTAGTGTCAAAAAAAAAAACACTTTTTTCAGGACCTTTCCAAATGAACTTAGCAAATAAACTCAAAAGTTCTCGTGTATTTCAAAATATACATATGTGTATATTAGTGTGTATAAAAGTATATTCGTGTGTTCAGTTGAATGAGCACCAAAGAAAATCGTAAAATATCTACAAGTACCCCATGAGCAAAAAAAAAACCTTACTTGCGTATTTCCCTTGACATTCCATGAAGGAACAGACGGGCTAGAACTTCGCTCACAATCAGTTGTATACCCACTGACAAGCTCTGAACAACTACTACTTTTCCAGAGTAGTTGTGCATGGCCCAGGTTGGGTCGATTTGGAATCAGTCGCAGGAAAATTTTTGATGGTCTTACCAAGTTTCGAACCTGGCTTTAGCTATGTGATAGTCGCCCTCACTAACTAGCATTCGGGGATCGAGAAGATACGCCCTGTGATTTTTGAAATATTTTTGAAGTACGAAACAAGCGTACAATGGTGTCAATTGATTTGGAAATTGTCCCATCAGTATGTGAATATTTTCGAAGATCTTTACTGATACGCCCGCCCATCGACAAACAAAAAGTTACCATTTCCTAATATTGTTTTTCGTAAATAATTTGAGTATTTTCTAGAACAACTATTGGATAACTTTCATTGATATTCAGATTAAGCACATTCAAATACATATTCAGTATGTAAGTAAGTACATACACATAGAGTACACGGACAGCTTTTCGTAAATGAAATGTCCTAGAGAGAAAGGTAACACCCGAAAGCCTTCACCTTGTTGCACCTAATGCATCCAATTCGATGACAACAATAACAACAAAAAGGTCGACAGAGGTATGTCGCACATGCCGCACAAATACGAGGAGATGAGAACGAAATAATCCCCAAAACAAGCGTCTAAGCTGATTAACACCGGTGGACATAAAAGTCGACTTATTCACCGCACCTACACCCACTCACATACACATACAAGCCAAACACAGACAAACAACTTGTATTTATGGGATACTGTACAACTGTAAATGTACCGCAATGACTGTACACATACAGTGTTTGTGGACCAAGTCAAACTCGGACAACGCAATAAAATATTTTCACTTCCGAGAAAATCCGTAACAAAAAGTAAACCAAAAGAACAACATACAAATGGTTTTGTTAGTCGGACATACGATGCGCAATTAAAAATAGATCTCAAGTGTATTTACTGGGCATTTGTTTCGTTTAATTGATCAGAGATTTTCAAGCTATACCAGTTAAACGTTCTGACTGACATTGAAGGGCTTAGTGTTGGAATTGAGTTCAGAGTTGTATTAGGTTTTCATATACGTAGCCCAATTGATTTTCAATAGTTATATAAGCTGGGTCTATTAAATGAATGTGATTAAGTTGCAATTATCTTTAATTTTTACACTTAAGTAATACGGCTTAACCAATTCTAATTTGTACATAACTCTAAATTGTTTGTGTTTCTTATAGTTAAATTTACAAAAACCAAAGGAAAAGTACTCAAAAAAAACCATTGCTACGAAAGTGAAAATCGTCAATAATTTACCGAATGTGGACCATGGCCATGGGAAAAAGAGTAAAAACCGAGGTTTATTATTGAGCTCGCGACGTATTAGTCATCATTGCGAATTCAAGGCGAACTGTAAACAGGACACGATTGAAGTGCAACGTCAAGTCGGTTGAAATCATTGTTAGCCTTAGAATCAGGTGCTTCATCAGATTTGTAACAGCTAGTCTTGTTCCATTACGAATTCTTGGTTGGTTCAGATTGTGTAACATGAGTATAACCGATCCTAATTTGAACTGCAAATTGTGCGACGGCATTTCTGGAAAATGCCGTGAGTTAAGGAATTCAGTTGGATAGTTGACGCCTTTATTTGGATCTGTAATAGAATCGATTGACTGAAATAAATTCAATTGACCTCCGATTTGAATTTGAATTGATATTTTCTTATAATTTGCTTTCAAACACGGGAAATCTGGCTATTAAATCTTCTTTTGATGTTGTGAATTGACAAAAATTAGGTGGAAACGAAATGAGACCAGTGGAAGCGTCAACTGGAATTTCCCCATTGTCAATGTCTAAAAGATGCTGGCAAAATGGTAAGTCGGCCGACATTGTTTGCAGTAATATATGTACTGCTCAGAACGCAATTTCTCCTGATTCTTAAATACATATGAATAGCAAATTAATAAAATAATTTGCGACATTTCAATATGTGATTAGCCTCAATTTGACGAATCGTGAAATAGATGACCTTTTTGTTAGTTTCATGACCTTTATGTAATTATTGAATCGAAAAGAAAGACGGTACAGGTCAATGGGATAATCATTTTAATTAGACACTGATATCCATCCACTCCTCTGCAAAATAGCTGCGATTATTGCAATGCATCCTACGAACGATGGGTTTCGGAGATACTCTGAAGGGTGATAAGCTTCACGCAGTCGAATAGGTTTCGCAATAAACTATCCCTTCACTGCTCGATTATCATGAGAATATCCAAGGATATAAATCTCAATAAACTTGTGATCAGCATCCACTGGGGTGAATTTGTACGATGGTGAGTTACTAAGTTGGGTTAAAACCCCGTGCTTTGACAATATTCGCTCCAACTGACGTCATCAGAAAGAAACTATTGTACTTCTGAATATTCTCTACGAAATGCTTAAATTGAGAATCTCGTCCAGAAAGTTATAATGTCAATATCGCTGGTGGCTGTGGAAATTGTGGCAATATGACCTTTCCACCCGTACAACATAGTCCTGGCATTTGGTGTCGAAATTTTAAGGCATTGCACTGTGGATTCTTTGTTTTGGAGTCATAACGGATTGCACTAGAAAAAATGCATGCGATTTTAGTCCAAAAGCTGACTACACTTATCGTAAGTCTGATATGCTTTCCGATTATATCGTTGGGTTTATGAGCGTGTACGCCAATAATTCTACGAATTTCTACCAATATTTCTACACACGCTGAAAAATACGTCTTTTTTTAATGTTCACACACAAGTAAAACGCGTGTTTGGTGTTTGTAGCAAGTAAAGCTTATTTCCTTCTACACAAAGCTTATTTGGATGGAAATATAACTCTTTGCTATTTGTATTACATATGTATTTGTGTATAAGCAATAGCGTGTTTGGGAAAAACAGACAATGAACTTATTAAATTCAACAAAGTACAACATTTGGGTGCGAATAAGTGTGTATTTGCAACAGTTTTCGTAATTTGTTTTTCTGCATTTACGCTCTTTAAAATAAAACCAATACCGATAGAATGAGATGGATTGTTATATAGAAATTCAGAAATTGAAAAAAAATAAAAAGTAAGTCAAAAATTCATACATATACATTTGATATTTATCATCTACAAACAAGTTTATATTTGTGGTATGGAAAAATATGTATATGTTTGATGCGAACTTGTTTGCTGAAATTTGTTAAAATGGCCATTTTTTCAGCGTGCACGAACTGAAGTCGATTCCCACCAGAGGCTTTGGTCTGTCGCTGCAAAAATCAAGCCAAATGGTCTTTGTCACCCGGTTTACCCTTGGACCCAAAATTATAATATAAATTTACTTTGTATTGTAAATAATAAATAAATAAAATAAATAAATAATCTTTTTTATTTTGATTAAGGACTGTTATTATATAATTCATGAGATGTGGTGATTAAAATGTGAAAGTCCATGGGCGGTGCTTCGCCTCTCGTCGGGTCATGATCTGACAATGATAAACTGTGAACATTTCAGGAGTATCGGACCAGTAGTAGATTACCAAAGCTTTCTTTCAACCTGATTAATTATATTATTTCTCAACTAGTAAGTTGTAATGCGCCAATGGCGCCCGTTGAAATATGGAAAAAAAATTGTGTTGAAAAAAATTTTTTGTTGAAAAAAAAATTTTTTGCCGAAAAAAAAAATGTTGGTGGAAAAAAAAAATTTTGTTGAAAAAAAAAATTATTGTTGAAAAAAAAAATTTGGAAAAAAAATTTTGTAAAAAAAAAATTTTTTTGTAAAAAAAAAAAATTTTTGTTGAAAAAAAAATTGTAAAAAAAAAATTTTTGTAAAAAAAAAAAAATTGTAAAAAAAAAATTTTGGAAAAAAAAATTTTGGTAAAAAAAATTTGGGGAAAACACAATTTCTGTACAAAAAAAAATATTATTATTATTATTTATAGAAAATTATAGAATGCCTATTTAAATTCCTACGTACTGCGTGACAGAGTCAGTGAATCAGTGTATCAGTGTATCAGTGAATCAGTGTCGAGGGTAAATATATATTAAGATAATGTTATCATTGAAGAATGATTACTCAACGATTTTTCTACAATTATGTTTATCATAACACAAACGCCACAAAATACGTACACAATTTTCACATGTCCAAACACACATACATTCTAAATTTGAGTATAATCAGACTATAAGTAAGAATTTTCGAAACAACTCAACCTCAGCGCCACCTACCGGGTCCACTGACACATAATATTTCTTCTCATTACCAAGGTTTATATTTTAAGGTTTATATTTATTGAGCCTTTAGAAATCATATTATTTAAGAATTAAAGCTACATATTTGAAAGAAAACTTAAGACTATAATGTAATATCTTAATTTACTATAGAGAAAATTGTATCGTACAGCACCATGCTTTCAAAGTAAACAACCATACATTCTGAAATGTAGTTGTATTGGTCAATGCATTTAAATGTTCGATATAAATACGCTACTGTCAGGCGAACTTCAAATTTTCCACGACGTTTATTCGCCATTTGTTAAATTGATTTCTTTTCAGAATTTTCTATGATTTCAACTTCGATTTTCTCATTTTTTCTCCTTGAAATGTCATTCAGAAATGAAATTCAATACAAAAAAACATAAAAAAAGCATCTTTTGATTTGTCGCGCTTATCCGATGGGGTTTGTAAAAATTGTTTTTCATACAAACCTTGTCCGGAAAATTTCTAATACAACAGAAAAGTTATTAGCCGAATCGGTCCTGCCGTTCTCAAGTGATGAAGTAACATACATGCGTCAATTCATTTTTATTTATTTAGAAGATATAATCTCAGTTTGTAATCTGAAACCGCATTTCTAGTATTTGTACCCGTATTCTGGTTAATGGGAACGGTCTTTGGTGGAGTCTCGTGGTGATTGTGGTTTCCACCACAAATAGCTGATAGAGTTCGACTCTACGCTTCAGCTTCAACCGGATCCTACAACCGAAGACGTAGTAGAGATGTCAGGTAGCCGTCAAACCATAACACCGAAGGAGAATTCGCCCATATAGCGTATTCTCGAATTGCCTACACTGGTAGCCCAATGATTTTAACACAATTACCATTTTTAGTATTGTATGGTGAGTGCTCTAATCTCATTTTCGCAAGCCACCCTATTGTACATACACATACTCGGAAACATCCTTGACGACGACATTATGTTTAACCGTAAATAGATAATGTTGAGAAAATCACAGTGTCTGTGGAATCTGACACAAATTCACTTAATATTTTTAATAAATGGAATTTCATTTAAAATTTAATATGTATTTCTATGAATATTGTGAGAACCGAATATTAAATCAAATATTTGTCAGTCAACAGAGAAACTCTGCAGTCGTGTTAGTTTCGTTATGAAAAATGAAAAAAAAAAAAAAAAGGAAAACAAAAATCGGAATTTTTATTAAATTTATTCCCAAACTCTTCGGTGTGAAAACCTAAACAAATTACAGTGCACATAGATTTAATAGAAATCGGTTTAGTCTGACTTTGCAAGGATTAATTTTGGGCACAGAGTCAGTACGAATTTCAACAACATTTTAATTCTATTTCGGTGAAATTACATTTAAATCGGATAAGCTGTTAAAAGGCCACAGAAAGAGCGACAAAACTCTTTTTTAAAAATGTTTCCACACGCTGGCAAAAAATTGTAATTTTAACAAATTTCAGCAAACAAACGTATATAAAGGGTCCGCTATCTAACTTTCAACTAGTGCTTATTTCCTTTTGGTTATTTTCGTTATCGGGCCATGTTGAACGAATTTTTGTTTACAAAAATTGAAGTGGAGGATATTGGCAACATTTGGTTTCAACAGGACGCCACACAGCCGAAACTACCCTCGATGTTTTGCGCCCTGTTTTTGAAGACCGCCTTATCAGCCGCAGAGCTGATGTCGTTCGGCTACTGCATGGCCAGCCGAGGCAGCCATTTGATTGAAATTATTTTCCATTATTAACCGGAAGGATTGTATTTACTTTGAAATAAAAAGTAAAATGTTATTGGCGGACCCTGTATATTTTCCCGTACCACAAACATTAACTTGAAGGTTATAAATATATGTATAACTGGCAAATGCCCGCTACTTCGTAAGCGTACATTTTCATTCCCAGTAAAACACAAAATATTTTTTAATTGCATTGGTTTACAAAATTTATCGCCTTTTTCAAGTTTTTGTCGGTAGATATTAATTTGAAATACATGTTCACACTTTTTGGATTTTCCCCTTTTTCGTACGTTTTGGTACTCTTTGTCAGCAGTTGTTGCAAAGCGTAGTTATGGACAAAAAAATTTCCAACAAAAATCACAATATTTGATTTGTATGTATTTTTGGGTAGTTTGAAGGATTTTCCCGTTTTTTTTTTGGGCAACAACAACTTATTCTCACACATTTTCCCCATTTGTACGTTTTCTATCCGGTTTTTGTACGTTTTGGCTACTTTTTCGACCCTTCTCCCGCTATTATCCACTTGGTTTTGTCAAACATTTGTTTCCCTTTATTTGTTTCCCCCCCCCCCCTCTATTTGGTCCCTTTTTTTATCCCGTCTTGTCCCCTTTTTCGTCCCACCTCTAACTCATTTCTCCCTGTTATAGATTATTTCTCATTTATATTATACCAGCTTTGGGTCCGTTTTGGCCCCTTTTCCATTACATCCAAATTTGGGCACGTTTGGCCCTTTTCCATTTCATCCAAATTGGGGCCCATTCCTGTGGACTACAATTTGTTTTCACACATTTTTGTTTTTCCACTTTTGCACTTTTTTTATCCCGTTTTGGTACGTTTTTTCCACTTTTTCGACCTTTTTCTAACAATTATCTACATGCTTTTACAAAAATTTGTTTCATTTGCCCCCCCCCCTTTTTTATCCCGTTTTGGCCCCTTTTTCGTCCCAGCTCTAACTCATTTCCACATATTGTTGCCAATGGTAGTCGTGGACCAATTTTCCAAAAAAAACACAATATTTGAATTTTTTGTATTTTTGCGAGTTTTTTGGGGACACATTTTACCCGTTTTAGTCCCATTTTCCATTATTTCCCATTCCAGTCGAATATAATTGTTTTCACACATTTTTGTCTTTTCGACTTTTGTACTTTTTTTATCCCGTTTTGGTACTTTTTTTTTCAGTTTTTCGTCCCTTTTCTACCAATTATCTACATGTTTTTTTTAAAAATTTGTTTCACCATTTTTTCATTTGATCCCCCCTTTTTTTTATTTCGTTTTGGCCCCTTTTTCGTCCCATCTCTAACTCATTTCCACATATTGTTGCCAATGGTAGTCGTGGACCAATTTTCCAAAAAAAAACACAATATTTGAATTTTTTTGTATTTTTGCGAATTTTGATGGGTTTTGGGGACACATTTTACTCGTTTTAGTCCCATTTTCCATTATTTCCCATTCCAGTCGAATATAATTGTTTTCACACATTTTTGTCTTTTCGACTTTTGTATTTTTTTTATCCCGTTTTGGTATTTTTTTGCCTCTTTTTCGTCCCTTTTCTAACAATTGTCTACATGTTTTTACAAAAATTTGTTTCACCATTTTTTTCATTTCAAATAATGAAACTCTTCTATTCATTTTTCAGCAGGACTCTCTAGTTACAGCGTGGTCGGTTCATGTTGGCCCGCATTTAATTACTAATTAATGGAATAGTTTGCACATGAAATGCGAGTACTTTTCACCATCGCCCCGCCCCCTATCTCACCATCTCAATGTGCAAATGGGCAATTATGCAGTACTTCTATTTTGGCCAACAGATTGTTGTGTTTTGTTTTCATTTGGCTGCAATTATTGACTCGAGTGCGAGGAGGCCGGGTCGAGTGGCGTTGTATGCGCAGTACTCATATTGCTCCACACTCCACGCACACGTTTGCCAACGAAGTCAGCAACCTTTTGATATGAAGTAGACCCCCCCACCGCCACACAATCATCACATATATTCAGTTTTTTCGCTGTTGTAATTATTTTGTTTATAATTTTACGTACTCGTAGTCATAATTTAAATACATCAAGTAATTTGCATTTCTTACGAACCTAGTTGAGCAAGTAAAATTGAGTAATGAAATCTTTTTATTATGTATTAAATGTGAAGTTATGCAGCAACACCCCTCACCCTCCTCACAAGCAAATGATGATAAATGGAACACCACAACATTTGAAACGGCGGACAATAGACTTGAGCAACCACTTCATTTTTGATTTATCGATGTAAGTGTGTGCAAAAAAAAAACAACAACAAATGTTTAGCAACACCCCCCCTTTTTACCCATTGAGCATTCGGAAACGGAAGGAAGTGAATTGAAAATCACAGAAATAATTTATTAAATACCGAAACTAAACAGCACCAACAACTACGTTCACATTCACTGGTACAGCGGAGAGGGGACATGCGGAGCAATCTCAACACCGGCAGCTATCGATGGAACTAATTAATAATTAACGGCAGTGAAAGAGAAAGGGTGGTGGGGGAGGGGGGTATTACACGAAACAATAGCGTAAACAATTGGCGTATGTGTGATTTACTTTTGGTGTACCGGCAAACAGACGGACGGACGGACGGACGGGCCTGAGCTGAATGTTGCATGCCACGAGTCTACACAAACCGAACGATGTGAGTGCAGACATCTAAAGGAATTCATTCATGATAGAAGCTATGTATTGACTTGTCATTCCGCTTGCACTAACTCTAACCTGCAGGTATTTTGAGCAAATTTAATTTTATTTACTTTTCTCCCCAGTTTTATGTTCAAACTGCTCACTCGTGTCTCCCAAATACCGTGACCGTGGTACGACGACCAAAGCCAGAAAGTTATAGAAACGTAAAGTGCTGCTCATAACACAACGCTGCCTGGTGTAACAGCAACAGCTACATGGGAGAGATGTCGGCAGTTAACCCACGTGGCGCCAACGTCCTTTTAAAAGTACGGAAAATGGAGAAAAATTCAAAGGACGAATCACATTAATTATCACATTTGAAAAAAAGTTCTAACTAAAGGACCACAACAACACGTAAATTTGGGGTGATTTTTCAGATTTTGCTGGGGCCATATTTTTGAAATTGGGGTCGTTTTTGAAATGTCATAATTAGGGTCGTACCCCATATTGCATAATAAAAAATTACTCCAATTTTGGGGTAATTTGGGGTAAATTTTTTAAAAAATACATTTTTTCCATATTACGAAAATCTATTGTAGTTCTTGTAAGGGTATTTTTCATAATATTTGAGGGATTTTGCATTGGGTAATTTTTCATAAATTGTTTAGGGGATTTTTCAGAATTTTTGGGGAGATTTTCCATTTATTTTGGGGAATTCTTCATTTGGGGAATTTTTTAAATATCCGCTAGGTTCTAGCTGTGCCAAGACTTCTCTAGAGCTGATTGCGGCAAAACTGCTACTGGCCAAACAAACTTCAAATTTAGTCTGGATATTCAAAGCACCCAATGACAGACGTGCCTGCATTGTGTTCTTTAAAATATTTACGAATTTAAATTGTGTTGGACGCTTTCGTCTTTCTATAAAGACGTTGAGTGCTTCATCTTTGATCGAGATCCTATGTCGACTTGTATGTGTGTCCATTAGACAGGATCCCGTGATGCTAGCAAAGAAATGTCTTCACCGGAAATGGAAGAATTTGAGTCAATAAAATCAGGCGATTTCCTGGCGATCTGCACACAAACCGCCTACCGTTTGTCTGTCTCAACTCTTCTAATCTAAGTTTGAACGTTCGAGGTTCTCATCATTTGAATCGTCACAGTTCCGTCAACCCGAAAGGGCCCAAGGCCCCAACAGACAAAAGCTCAAACAGACTTGAGGTAAAATGTTCTTTAAATCGTAACAACCCGAACTAGAAATGTCAGATTTACGTACAATAAACCCTTAGCGGTTAATCCGTCAAGATCGCCAGATCGTGCAGAAAATACAAGACTTTTGGAGGAGACCAATGTCTCCTCATAATTAGGACAACTTCTATACTACAATAGCACGTCAGAGGTTCTCACCGTCGGCCATCAAATTGCTCACTAGACTCCTGTTGGAATGACATCACCACAGTGGGCACGAAGGATCTACGACACTGACAACTGGATTATCGGCGCTACCCCCACCAAACGACAGTCTAGCGATGCAAAATAAATGACGGTTACTTTATTTATTTTGGGGAACTCCCATAGACGACATGTGAAGACTGCATCCAGCGTTGCCGTTGATGATACTAAAGTATCAAAATGATACTTTTTTTTGGGTCTTGCCACTTTTTTGATACTTTTTGTTTTTAGATCCCTCTATGATCAAATCAAATGTTGATATAGATTATTTCGATTTAATGTCTGAATTTAATTATAAAATTAAGATGCAGATGAATTTGTGAGCGAATATCAATCTTTGGAGGCTTTAACAAAAGAAAAAACATGGCAGCGCCTTTTCCAAATTAGGTATGCTGAGGAGTTTTTGGGGAAAGTAGGAAAAATGAAAAATTCCTACAACGAGCCCTTGTTCCCCACATTAAATAAATTTGTGTCATATATTTTTAAACTGCCACACAGCAGTGCTTGCGCTGAGCGTATTTTTTCAAAACTTTCACTTATGAAAAATATGCTAACAAATAGACTCAAAGTTCAGACCTGTAATGAGAGACTATCAGCTCTTAATTTTGTAGATACTGATTAGAAGATTGGAAGCCAAACCCGGAATTAATTGACAAATTCCTGAAAAAAATTATTCGTTACTTCATTACTTTACATGAATTCGTATTTTTTACCTTGTTTTATTGTTCTGCTTACTTTGTACCTAATTTGAAGTAATTTTTAAATAAAAAAATCGTTTTAAAACGTTTTATACTTTTTTTTAAAAATGATACCTTTTTTTTGGTACTTTTTTTTTAAAATGATACTTTCTGTGAAACTTTTTGAAAAAATTCAACGGCAACGCTGACTGCATCTTCAAGTTCACTCATCTAAATCCAAGACCAAAATGGTCTAAGCCTAAAAATGTTGCCATCAACTCAGCTCAGCTCAGTTCATTTCTTGTCCAATCGTTGTCTGTTTACACCATGAAATCCATCAGGGTTTCCATTACATGTCGAAAACCACAATCAAAACGTTCGCATTGCTTTCAATGTCTGTTTTCTGACGCGTGAATTACTCACGGTTTCGCTGTTTTTCCTTTTGTTGATTTTTTGTTATTTCGCTTCTGGTGGTGTTAATATCGTTCGGATACAGCTCCAAAATGTTTGATTCGCCATTGCCGCTGCTGCACATGACACGGTGCTATTAAAAGCAGACATCCATTCGAACGTAAGTACATGTGCAGAAATATCCCAATACCCACTCGCACCTGAATACATTTTGTTAGAGGAACCAACAGACAAAACGGGCAAATATGAAAACAAAACAACAAAAAAAAAAGTTCCAATACAAACAGACATGAGAGATACTATGCACTCGTACGACAAATGGATGATATGTTGGATGTTGGTGGATAGACCAACACAACCACCACCACCACACCACCACCTCCCCCCATCCAACCGACCGTCCCTCATCCGCATGGTTGACTGATTGTACGATTCGGATATATGGGGTTTTCTTGGCACTGCGGTGTTTGGAGTGCAGCCCCAGTCATCAGTATATAAAACAAGAGGCATTGAACGTCATTGATTCAATGTTGCCACAGCCATACAGGAAAGCACTGTACGGCGTCGACGTACACAACGCTTGGAAAAAACGATACACAACCGTGATCTTGAGGAGAACGCAACAGACCAACAGGAGCCGCACCATCACCACAACCACTACCACCACCACCCACACTACTCTGACTAAGTCAAGAAGCGCCACGACGACAACGAGAAGGAGCAGCACTGGCAACTGTCGCATCGGTGATAGCACCAGTAGCAAAACCATCACTTGGATAAAAGTAAGAAAAACATGCTGCTGTTGTTGTTCCGAAATTGTTGTGTAAGTTTTGTTGACAACATGTCCCCCCTCGCCCAACCACTCACTTGTGCCGCACACGGTGCACTCACTTTGCCCCAACATTGATAATGGTCCATAAACACTTTTGTAGCGCATCTTGTGGAAGCCTTTAAATAACCACGACCAGCCCCCCAGCAACCAGAAGCAAAAACCGAAGCAGCAGCATCATCAGACGCCACAACAACAGTACATCATATGGCTGTTCCTGTTGTTTTTGCTGAGTCACCAGCAGGGCACCCACTGTCGACCAACAGCAAACTGGAATCACAGGTGGGAGTTATTTTCTTTTTTAGTGCACATCCCGTCATTAACCAAACGACACGACATTGTGAACGGTCATCACCGTACCGGACAATCTTCATGGCAGGGGGCGCAGGAGGATTGGCATATTTTAGGGGGTCCATACTCGTAGAAGGATGGGATGTCTTTCGAGATTGTCGACTATTAGAGGGGAATAAGACAAACGTACCGATAAGAGGGAGACAGATAGACTTCGCCTTTTCGTTCGCTCACTAAAGACCAAAACGAGATTACGTACAAAAATACGAAAAAGTGCCAGCACCGGCATTTTTTTTTTAAAAATACAAATTTTGTTATTTTTTGTTCAAGGGGAATACTTCATTGTGCCGTTTACAAAAAATGTCTCTCTGCAGTCACTTTCGAAAAATGCCACCACTACCTTTTTTTCGAAAACTGAAATTTCGACTTAGACAGTTGTGCCATATACGAAAAAATTTTAGAAAAAAAATCCATTTCTTGGAAAATTGCTAATTTTAATTTGGCAAAAACTTTTGTAAAATTGATTTGTGCTGGATGTGCTCACTGAACCCAACAAACGGAACTTTTGCAACCTTAATGCAAGTCCCGATTGACACTCGACAATTTTAATTGCGGCAATTCTCAGTTTGATGGAAAGAGTGGTAAGGGGAAAAACTTGCCCGTACTGGCAATTCCGTTTGTGTTTTTATCGTATTGTGCATGGTACAATAAACAAGGTAAGGTCATTAGCCCAACAACAAATAATCAGATACAACTCTGGTACTCTATATTGTCAAAGTTGTATATGTCAAGAATATAAAATAAAGTTACTGACAGTTACTGACAGTTAATTTTTGTTATTGTTGTAAATATTTGATACAAAATATCATGGTACAATAATAATTTCAATAATTTGAATAAACGTTGTTTGAAATTTCAACAGTTGCCTGAATGTAAACAAAAACATCGAATGTCAACTTTGACAATTTAGAGTGCTGCGAGAAAAAATTGTAAATCAGCTGATTGCTTGGCCTTACCTTGTTTATTGTACCATGGTATTGTGATATTTTGAAAGTCATTTGTATTTGAAAAGTCAAATAAAAACAAAAATTTGCCGAAAAAGAATTTCCTTGTGTGAACACATGAGGCAAGTTCAAAAGGGAATCATAAAAAAGGCCGCAATTAAATTTGCTTAGTGTGAAACGGGACAAAATTTTATAATAAATGACAAAAAAAGCAAATCTCGAAAACTGAAAAAACCAATTCAAAAACTTTAGTTGTGCTAGCTGAGCAGAAAATATCCGTCAAGCATACAAAAACTCAAACTTTCATAATTTTTGAAATTTTGTCTTTTTTTTTTGCAATAACTTTGCGAAAAATCTAAATTGTACTAAGTTGTACTAGCCTAGTATAGCAAAGTTCAAAATATTATGGTTTTGAAAAAAATAGCATATCTCAAATTGTTGGCCGATTAAAATTTCCCGTTTTTTTCTTAGTTTATAAAAAATTTAAATTAGAACGTGGTGTGGAAAAAAGCTCCTAAACGGAAAAAACGCGAAATGCTTTTTTGGCCAAAAATTTGTGCTGGCCTAGCGCAACTCATCACAGTTTTCAGATAAAGGAATTTCATTTTGAGTAATACGATTTTCGAAAATTGTGAAAATTAAAATTAAAAAAACACAATTTTCTTTTTGAAGAACTTTTTATATCGAACAAAATGGCACTGAAAATTAGCAATTTTCTCGAAACACTATTTTTTTTCGTGAATAGCACAACTGATTGTCGAATTCTCTAATCAGCAGAAACCTCAGTTTTCAGGGTGGGGGAAGGACAAAATGGCGGTGCTGCCTCTTTTTTGAATGGCTTAATCATGTACTTACCCAGCAGAACTCAGCACAACTTATGTTTCTTCTTGATTATTTTTTTTTTTTTTTTGATTTGTATTCTCAAAATATCTCGGATTTCCGGTTCAATCTGGCCCGGTGCTTTTTTGTTTGACACTTGCTCGTGTATCCCAGTGTAGCATACTTTCTTTGACGTTTCCATTTTCCTGAACTTTGTGATCGACTTAAAATACAATCAATATATTTATGAATGGAACACGACTTCGTTCAAATGGCCAAATGGACTTCGGCAGCGGTCGATTCGTTGGACCCAATATTCGAATACTTGGTCACACATTTCGGCCGCTATTTCGCGTTCAATGTTTGATCTGAGTTCTTGCAACGCCGTCGACTTGTTGGCATATACCAATGATTTGACGTAGCCCCAAAGAAAAAAGTCTAATCTTCCATAAATCGATTGTAACGTGTGCTGTGTGACCGTCTTTTTTTTTTTTTTTTTGAAGGCCAACACTCTCCCTATAAATGCAATGCATTGTGTTAGCGGAAGGAAATTAGGGTATCGGAAGGAGGAAAGAGGGAGTAGTGTTTGTTGACATTTGTTTTGAATTTCTGAATGTCACAACTGGCAGGAAATACATTTGCTGGAAGATTATTCCACATACGAACGGTTCGGCTAAAGAACGAATTTTCTCTATAGTGGCCCAATTACGCCGCCGGCCCGCAGATCGTACCAAACAGTTATTTTCTGTGGCTGAAGTTGTGATTCATAAAAAATATGTGGATTTTCACCAAACCAATAACTCAGATTTTGCTTATGGACGAACTCATTGAACCAAAAATCAGAACTACTATTTTGATAGGAATTTATTTATTCTGAAAATTCCACCAGAATGATTGCAATGTGTTTTCTGGGCACCAAATAGATATGGTTTCGAAAAGAGACAATACTTCCCCGCTCTAGAATATTTAGAAGAAATTCCACTCAGGTACATATTTCATTTAAAGTTGTCTGCTAATCCAGCATAGGCAACTGTCATCCTCCATCATCCCAGCCGCCCCAAAATGTGCCCATCCCGGCAACAGCACAAACATTTCCTTATTACATTCTCATCACATACATGCACTATCTTTTCTCTATATATCTTTACTTTTCTCTATCCTCTCTCTCTCTCTCTCTCTCCCGCTCTAGCCGGATGCAACGTCGTTTCATGTGGAAACAAATGGATAGTTCAGTTGATGGTTTCGTTGACCGTGTGGTCACTGGCGCTCGCGTTATGAAAGGCATGATTGGCGAATTTATGCCACACAAACCGGCACCCGGCAATGTCCTGGACTATCTGCCCACGGAAACGACCCGAGTGAAGTACATCATACGAAATCCCCATACAAAGGAGACCAAGGTGATAAAAATACGGCCCTCGAAAAAGGTTGTCAAACTAATGGCCATGACACCGAAGCCACTGAGCACGGACAAGCACAAGCCCCCACGTATGTTGGATCCCGAAAAGCTGCGGCACCTAGAACGAGAGCAGGAATTAATCGCCGAGGGCAAACTGCCCATGAAGCATGCAGACCGACCGACATTTATGGCTCTGACGTCCGAAAAGCAAAAGGACTCCGCCAAGGACAATACCGGCGTGCAGTCGCTCGATGACAATGACATTGTAAGTGGCTCGATCAGTGAATTCGGCGACAGCTGGAAACCCGTTTACAAATCGATGGGCGAAACAACCACGCGCTACTCGACGGCTAAGCCTTCGGTGATGAGCTCGCTGCATACGAGTGTTGTGGACGAAATGTTGCCACAGCCGCAGAAACAAATCTATGAGCCGTTGCATGAGGCCATCGACGACTACCAGGAACACGATCCCAATAAAGCGCATACCTACGAAGTAACCGAATATACGGCAGAGGAGTCCATTATGCAGCCGTATACCCATGAATATTACACCTACAGGAATGTGCCGGCGATGTCGGCCTTAACATTGAGGGGCTCCCAAAGACATGGAGCTGCGAGTGAAACACACACTGTTGTCTCCCATAAAGATGAGGAGGAGGAACACACACCAGATAAAGCCTACGTACCCGAGTACCGATCTCAGCGAGGCATAACGTCGTCCAGAACTAGTTACAGATCCAACATAGAGACCACTACCCCGGCGACTACAACGACGACCACTGAGGAGCCCAATTATCCAGCCAGCTTTCTCAAGAAGATCCGAGAGCGTCCCGAGAGTCACTACCATGCGAAACTGCCCACCCGTAATAAACCGGCAGAGATAGCACTGGAAAACAGTTGGTTACCCTCAAACATCTCATATACCAGTGCGCGCGTCAAACCTTCACTGTACGGTCACACTCCATTGTTGGTGCCCCGCATCAAATCACAAAAATGGCCGCCAGACGCGGAGGAGACGCAAAGTTCCGCCTCTTCGTACGATGTGGCCGTAACAACTGACTCTCCCCTGTCCCTCCAAGAGTATGCAACGCATATGTCGTCCGTATTATCGGCGTCGTCGCCAGTGCGTAACACGGGCCATTCACGCAAGAATGTTCGTCTTAAGTCGCCTCAAGGCGGTGGCAACACCGCCCCGGCAGCCCCCTCCGCCGCCGCCGCCACCAATACGGAATATCACCGGCACCGAAATGTTCGTCAGAGGGGCTCCGTGAGGTTCGGCGACAAATTGGAAATAGAATAGAAGGCTACGAGTTCAACCTTTCCAGGGCGTTTGTAGTCCTCACCACCGCACGCTGTCGCCTTCCGGCTGTCGCAATGACTGTGGCCCGACGTGTAACCAAACAACCAAAGTCAATCGTAAGGAAATTATTTATTGAGTGTTTAGACTTAAGTGTAAGTAATTGTTGTATGTATGTGTGTCTCTATGTACATATATGCCTGTATGTAGAGTGTAAGGAATGTCTAAGTAAGTAAATTATTTATGTGTGTATAAGTGAGGAATGTGTGGAAGTGTGCGTTTCTTACGTGTAGAAATAAAAAACCCAATAGAAAAAAGTGTGTAAATTAAAGGCACGCATTCGATTAATAACATACACGTAACAACGTGCTCGTAGCCGGCAGTTGGTATTTAAAGAAAGGGTCTATCGAAAGGGGTGACGACAATTTTACAAAGTAAAGTTCAATTATATCAGCCTATTGTTTCTTCAGCGGAGCGCACTGCGGGAGAATATGGATTTTTCATTCGTTACGAACAGCTAAAGTTATTTCCTTTCCCAGGGGAAGAAAGAGCTTTTTTGTCACATGGGTAGGGGACAATTCGTCATCTTCTATCGCAACGCTTGTAAAGATGACATAACGATAACAGACCCGCTTGATAAAACTAAACTTGTGGGGGACATTTTTGCCAAGAACTCATCTTTGCCAGAAAGCAGTCAACTACTCCACGTGATTGAAAACGCATCTAGTTCGATGACTCAGATGACTCGAACACGTGGAGTTAAAAGGGTTCTTGCAGATCGCAACGTAAACAAAACTCCGGGACTGGATGGAATTTTAGCACTTGTCCTATGCCATTAATATTCGACGCTAGCTCGTCCATTGCGTAATATTTTTAATCTGTTGTGCCGAGCAGGGTAAATTCACGTTTGAAAGTTGTCAATGTTCAGCCGATCTCCATGAAAGGTGAGGCCACAAATCCTGCGAATTACCGTCCAATTGCAATATGTTCTGGGCTCTCGAATGTTCTGGAGAGCATGGTTAACCACCATTTCGAGTCTAACGGCCTTCTAAATGATCGACAGTATGGCTTCCGTAGAAATCGATCTACTGAAGTCCTGATGGCGTTTCTTTCGGAGCGATGGAGTCGATCTATTCACGCCCTTAGGGAAAGAAAGGTCGTTGCTCTAGATATTTCCAAGGCGTTCGATAGGTTCTGGCACGGAGCACTCATATCAAAACTTATTGCATTTGGTGTCGGAAATATCGATATCGCAATATCATATCGATATCGTAATATCATATCGATTTTCTCATGGATCGCTCTATACGAGTTGCCGCAAGGCTCTGTCCTCTCTCCTTCTCTATTTCTTATTTTCATTGACGACCTGTTGGGTCAGACTGGGAACCCGATCTACTCCTTGGCGGATGATATCAAGCTGTCTTTCGTACTCATTTGATCATCGGCCAGGTCTTCTGGAGGTCGAGGACAAAAGGCGAACGATGAACGACTAACTCACGATTCGGTGACGATTTGTGAGTGGGGCCAAATGAATAGAGTAGATTTGAATCCACAAAAGACCCAGTGCTGTTTGTTGTCACACAAACGTTCACCAGATCCAGCATCGTCGTCAATTTCTATGGGTGGTGTGGATATCGACGAATCAGACACTCTTGACGTACAGGGTGATGCTCGCTGGTCTAGCCATATATTCGAAGTGTCGAAAGAAGCATTCAAGTGTTTAGACTTTTTAAAGCGGTGCAAGAAATACTTCAGCCCATCTGATCTCCTACATCCGGCCTAAAATGCAATACAACTCCCATATGTGGGCGTGGGCTCCAATGACATCTTTGCAGCTTCTGGACCGTGTACAGAGGAGAGCGGTGGTGATGAAAGAGGATGGTAGGGTATTCAACTCTATTGTCTCTCTACTGCATCGCCGGAATGTGGGTTCTACATCGCAATTCTTTAGATATTTCAATGGTATCTGTTCGTCAGATATACGTCGATTGGTCTCTGACATTAGAACATTTAGCCGGAATACGCGGCTATCCAGGGTCTCTCATCCGTTCATTGTCGAATGGCAGGTTGACCGCACGACGCACTCTAGGCTAAATTCGTTCTGCAGCCGAACAGTTCGTATGTGGAATAATATTCCACCAAGTGTTTTCCTGCCAGTTGTGACATTCTCAAAGTCTGGAAAAATGTCAACAAACACTACTCCCTCTGGTTAATCCGGTTCGAAGGACCAAAATGGATAACATTAACTTGAAGTCGTCACTCATTCCAAACGCTATCAGCAGGGAAGAGATGTCGTTGAATCTGGCTAGATTTGGGATTTCAGTTATAAATATTTTACATCGTGGGCAACCAAATCAGGCCGAAAACTATTGACCAGCAACGAGAAACACTTAGAGACAATATGTGTTATTCATGTTTCAACATTCTGCGGGGCGCCAAATTAAAGAATGATAATTCTTGGAGCGCCACATATTTTTTTAATACACTAATACAAACAATGAAACTTTTAACTAAAAATATGTTTTATTCATGTTTCAACACCCTCTTTTCTCCTCGGATACTGTAGTTTCCTATGGCCAACACAGTGCTTCGAATTTTCAGGTCAAAAATAGAGTGGGTTCCGTTTCAAATAAATTACCAAGGCAGATATCGCTCATGTACTTCAATACTGTCACAACTCGAAATACGATTTTTTCAGGAGAGCCGTTTACAGTTGTTATTGCGTCTTAGAAAAAAAAACCGAATAAAGTAGAACCCTGATAATATACGAAGAACAAAAGTCAGCACAAAAAAGAGATTTGCAGCTTTTTCTTGAGCAGAAAAATAAAAATGTTAATTTTGAATTGTGACTCTATTGAATTAAATGAGCGATATGTACTTCGAAGTCGAACCGATATTGTTTACATTTTGCTCAAGACATCTTTCAAAATTATACTATATAGTCGACCTGTCATTATCCTTTTTCAAATACTCAGGAACACCTCACAGACGACACAAAATGCCTTCAATATTTCTTAATAAAACACTTTCCAATGTCTATCGCTACCCTTGACCGACCCTTTACTATAACACGAATCTTTTCAGTTATGTAAATTATATTATAATGTCACCTATTAAGTTATTTAATCTACAAATGAATGTTTAATATAATTTTATGTTCCCTGAAATCGTTTCACATGACAAAGAATTTCAACTCATAAAATATGAATAGAAAATAAGCGTCAATTACCAGGAGAGGGCGCAGAGCAACCTCAAGTTCATGTCATATTTACACACGACCACCTTCCCCCTCATCGTCGGCCCGCCAATTGCACGTGAAAGAAACGAAACTTTTCACCGAGATTTGTAACAAAGTCGGCCCTTTCTTGTATTCAATTTTCCTAAATAAACAGAAAAATATCCGGGAGATATTTGCGCTTGTGTGGCGTGCAGAAAGACGAACTTTGCCAACTTATTTTGATGTAACATGCCGCACTTTTTTGTTTTGTATACTTTTTGCGGTTACTGTATGTGTGTGTGTGCTTCTGGAGGCATTCGCTCCGGCTCTAATACGAGTAATGAATTATTTTCATTGTTAGTCGGTAATGGAACAGAAATTTCGGATATTCCCTTAGACAAGTTGCGTGATGGCCACAGTTCTTTTGTGTTTGTTAGTCGGGGATACATTTGAACATTTGACTGATGATATTTGCATGATGCCTGGAAGGAGGAGGTCTTTATGAAGATTTATTTTTTGGGCAAAAAGTCAAAAGGAAAAAATAAACACTTTAATATTCATTTGTTGTGTGCATTTTTGTGAGACGGGCGGGGCCTTCTCGGAAGCCCAACAATAAGTATGCGAATTATTGAAAAAAAATTCTATCTAAAGAATATATTCAATTCGTTTGAAATGTTGTTTTCCCATGGAGTTGGCCAGACTTTAAGTAATTACTAGGATAGGTCCTAATTATTAGACGGTCTTAGGTCTCTGTGGCTAGCTTTATTTCTTAATTGCGATTTTTGTGAGGCGGGAGCTTCGTCGTCTGGAGATGTATTGCATAAAAAAATGTTTGGAAATAAATTTGAATTGGTGTTTGCGTTTTGATTAAAATTTCGAGCTAAAGTCTGGAAAATGACCAAAGGGTCTAACCAGAGACACTCTGGTTCAGAGACCTTATGGTCCAGAGACCCTCTGGTCTTCGGTTCACACAAAAATTTAATATTCCTCCAAATTGTTATTGATAGTCCAATTTGCCTAATTATTCATGTCAATAAGTTGGCGGATACGACTTATAGGTTGACTTTTCCTTTGGGGGTTGAATCTCAACTAAAACTGAAAAAGAATTATAGCAAAAAACCACTAAATCCATTCGCACAAAATATTTAATAAGAAAAACTGTTATAGTGGTTGAAACCTTAAAAGCGAAAGATCACCTCATATGACAGTCCCATGATAAATTCGCCACTCAATTGCATTGCCAGTTGGTTGGCCGGTAAATACAGGTGGTCTCTGGTAAGTAGTCAAATCGCCAATCATTCGCCGCTTACCCCGACTGCTGGCAGTCTATAAACACGTATTCATTGTGCGTGTGCATGCAAATGCAGACATAGATTGTTTTGAACTAGCCTTGGCAAGGGTTCATGTGCATTATCAGTGCATGCTGGGTGACGCTATCTTTTCGTCACGTAGGCCACCAAAACATAGATAAGACTTAAATAGTCATGTATGAAGGGAATATCTTTGGTAATAAATACTCCCCTTATCAAAGGACATTCAGAGGGCAGACGTCACAAGTCGTAGAGTTTCCGGTCAATAACTTAATACCAACAAGAAATTTGAAAAAAAAAATTATTTTCCAAAAGTAGCTAAAACTAAAATAAACCAAATATTCGCTTCTTGAAAAAATGAACTTATCATTTAAATTGATACCAAAGCTACGACTATTGGAGAAACATCCTCTTCTTTGCGTCGAATAATTTTATTTGGGTACTGAACAGTGTTACCCGTTGTGTGACCAATGATGCAATTAGCGACTTTTTTGACGGCCTGCGACTTCTTTTTACCACAAACTATGTGATGAAATATTGTCAAGGACAAACATTACGACAAAGACCATACAGAGGGCAGCCGTCGCAAGTCGTTTTCGAAACATTTCCAACAGGGTATTTAAACAGTATTTGTTTGTTTAAAAAAGTAGGTATTTGTTTTTTAAAAAAAAACATTATTTGCTTTGAAAACCTTTCAAATATTGCCATGCCGATTAGTGACATCTGGAGTGTGCTTCTGAACTAATGCATCAGAGAACCACTTGCGACTTCTGCCCCCTCTGTACACCGAGCCAAAAGTACAACGATTTTTTTTAACCATGTGTCTGGTTAATTTTTTCATGGTAAATATTTAATTACAAAGTCAAAATAACGTTATATAAGGTCAAATTTACATGAAAAATAGTTGAGTTAACATTATATAAGGTTGATTTTTTCGAGAGAGAGAGGTTGAAAAATGTGCGAAATAAACAACAATTCAAAGATCATTCGGCTCTGTTGTGTCGAAGTTCTTGAACTGCTTTGTGTTAGACGAAGTTCAGTGTTATGTTACACGAAGTTGCAACAAATTCGATTATCTCCCCACTCTTTTTCCACTCTTCCTTTTCTCTCAAAATGTGAGCACTTAATCTCGCTCTTTCAAAAAAAACCACCACCAAATGCTATCTTGACTGCTTGTTGAGCTGTTGCTTTGTAATGCACGTGTTTGCTTTACGGCTTGATTTTTTGGGGATATGCGCTACTAAACAGTAGTTCTCGTTCACTCGCATAGAGTTAGGACACTTATTATACCAAAAATTGCTGCAGAAATCATTGCAAATGGATAACGATGAAGAACTGTAACTAACACCTTCCGAAACCTTGCCTGCAATCAAAGCAAACACAATTCGTGAAGCTTTTTTGGAAAATTTATATTTCTGCAAAGAAATAGAAATAAATCAACGATCTCAAACAAACGAAACAAACAATGTAGTATCTAATAATATTAACGATTTCGTTGTTAAATTGAGCATGCATTGTTTCAATAAATTAACAATGAAATTTTTATATTAACAATTTTCATGGTTAAAAAATTCAACAATGTATTGTTAAAACAACAATAATTATTTTTATATCAACCAGTTTCATGGTTAAAAAATTCAACCAGGGAGTAGTTAAATTAACTATTAGTATTGTTAAATACCAGTCAAATTAACCATATATAACGTAGACTCCAAATCATGTTTATTTATGGTTAAGTTAACCTTATATAAGGTTAATTTTTCTCTCTGTGTATGGTCTTTGATTGCGATAGACATGTTTAAGACAGTCAAAATTATTATTTAAGTGCATAAATAAATATTGATAAATAATATTGGTATCTTTTTTTTTAAATCCAACGAATGATATCTTTGAATTATAAACTTTTTTAGTTGTGGTTGTTTAAATAAAATGCTTAAAAAAGTGAGACAACTACTTTCTGTGCGACTTTTTCAAAATTCTCAGCTGTAACAATGGTACTGAACAAGCTCTAACTTGTAATTTTTGCATAAGTTTATTTCTTAATGTTTAGATTTCTTTTTCAAATCAACTCCCATTGTTAAGAATGCCAAACTACATCTTTTTACGAGTGTGAAATTTCTAATTTCAAATGAAAGTATGTTTTCACTCCACCCTAATGTCTAGGAGGAGAACGAGTTGGGTTATCAAAGACAAAGTGCTGAGAGAATCCTGTGTATCTTGTTGTTGCACGTAAATGCCTTTGGCCAAGAGCTTTACATTTGAACAAGGGTGCCGTGTACTTACATGTGTTTGTGGAAATAAATAAAGAAATCCAGTAGATTTCTTCGTTAAATAAATTGTAGGTTTATTGACGACGAATACAATTCGATATTCTTGTTGGAACTAAAAAAAACAATATTAACCCTGTAACCCCCAATTTTTTAAAATCTAGAAAAAAATGTGCCCCTAAAGGAGTGTCTTGAGGCACACTTGCGAGTTAGAGGGTTAAATTGGCCGCAGTACGGCTGTCATCAACTAATTCCACTGCCAGAGATGACACCAATTGTTGATATCGATGAAACCCAAATCGACCGATCCTTAGCAGATGCTTGACATGGGTTAGAGAGTACCTTCTTATCACAATAGATCACATTACAATAACTATTTACCATAAAAACTTATTAATAGACAGCCAGCGACCTCTTAGAGCTTTGAAACCGGAAGTAAACAGTGTTGCCCTCTCCGATACACAGATTTCCGAAAATGGTTTTCTAATTATTTCTGTTTCATAAACTCCATGAAGTCATGACAAAATGTGCTTTCAGCGCTATTCATCATAAGATGTGTTGTATTCAAATGAAATAATATGAAGTTTTTTGTGCTGTCTATTTAGTTTTTTTGTGCCGCATCCAAAATAAAAACACACTTCTGTTTATTGCCAAAAATAATCGTCTTCTGTCAGCGCCATTTGTGATAAAACAACAACTTAAATGAAATTTTTGTTGTCGAGCTAACTCAAAAACATTCGGAGGCAATTAAATATTATTTCATCGTTATGAAGAAAACGACATGAATAAGTTCGTTAAAAAGGCATTATTGCAAAACGCTGAACAACACTTGGCGCCGGGAGGGGTGGGGAGGTTGAACAAATGGCCATGTACCTATTTCAGGATGCTCGTTCTCATGCGGTGGGTACATGTGACCATATTGTGGCTATTGCGGTTGAAGAGTTGTGGCCGCACAATAAACCAAAGTGCCCTTAACTCTAAATCATAATATGTAATAGCCAAAATTCCAGAAGAACAAAAAAAAAACTGCTGGCCCAAATAGCAACGGGTTGAATGTGAACCAACACACATAAATATAATAAAGCCACAAGGACATTGGTTTAGAAAACAACCAACCCACACCCCGAAATAGGCCATTCATCTGTCGAGCCTTAGACTGTTTAGGGAAATATTTAAGTTCATCAAACGTATTTTGCATTCTCACATAATTGCGCTGCCTATCTTTGTCCTCGGAAGGTCGTCCGTCGCCCGTCGCTCCGACTGGTCTGGGTGGCAATAACGTTCGTTCAGCTCCAGGCACGGCCAGAAGCGTGCCCATGCAGCAAATGGTCAGCAACAACAAAAACAACACACAGTACCAAAAGAAGAAATCGTAAAAAATCTCATTACATGCTGTCGTCTTCTTGTAAAGATTGCATAATAAATATGTCACTCACTCGGGCTATTGCTGCTCCAATACGTAAATGTTGTTTGCTTTTTTGTTGTTGCTGGTTGTTTTCTGTCGTTGAGAGGAGAAACAACAATATTTGTTACGGATATGAATGCTGCTGCTATAAACAACTGGCAAAAGTTAAGGTATTTAATCAGACGCCATACAATGGCTTAAATGCTCCTACCACACACACACATAGATTCGTACTCATGTTAACGCAATTGTGGTCGAAGGACAAGAGTAGTTGGAGCGAGCACGTATCGTTTGCAAGGGAGATTATGACGAGTTTCGAAAAGTGAGTGAGAGTGGTCGCAAAACTGTACAAACAATTCTGTTTGCAGACACTTTTCCTCTTGGGACTGTTTGGTTGGTTTGGTGTAAATTCCACGGAAATGAAATCACCGGCTAGAGAATGTTACGCATGTAGTCACTGATCTTCGAGTGTCGTAGGACCAAGCATGAAAAACGCATTGGGAAAGTATTCGAGGAATCATTAATTTATGTTCTCTCCCGCCGACTGCTGATGTGAGACATGTTAAATTATTTTTTAATATTCTCTTTTCGCTGAAAACCTACGGTCTTGGAAGCGTTAATACAGTTTAATTCGGAATATAACTTTTTGGTTCAGGGGAAACAACTTAAATTCGGAATTTTAATTTTGTCACAAAACATCCGAAGGACAATTTCAATACTTTCAAATTGAAGGTCTATTAAATGGCAAAAAAATGCTCTGGAGTCGTACCTCGAGCGTCCATGGAGGAAAAATGGAATTACACTACCCTTAGATTAAAGCTAACAGTGTCCGCTAAAAACGATAGGAGGATATTTGTCTGAAATAATTTCAGAATGTCGAATTCTTCGCCGGGAAATGTTACAAATGGCACAAATTATTCAAGAGTCGAACTTAGTGTGTCCATGAAGTAAAAATGAAAATACATTCCCTTATGGCACTACCCTTAAATTAAAGCCTATAGTGTCCTCTAAGAACGCTACAGGAACTAATTTTCAGAATGTAGAATTCTTCGCCTGGAAATGTGAAAATCACAAAAATTGCTCGAGATTTGAATTTAGTTCCGTGGACGCATTTTTCATTTGCACATTTCCAGCCGAATAATGACGAGGGCCGTTGGAAGCGGCTCTATGAAAATTGCCCCCCAACAAAAAAAAATGAAAAATTATCCCAATGAAGAATTCCCAAAAAATAATTGTAAAATTCCATAAAATTCTGAAAACTCATCCAAATATTTATTTTTATTTAATTACAATACAAAATAAGCGGACACTGACGGTCGCAGCGATTTTGTCCGTCAACGGGAGATGTCCGCCAAGCGGATGTTAATTTGCTCCAAAAAAACCGCATAGGACCGAGAAATTTGTCTGCTTAAGAGAGCTGTCCGGCTATAAGAGCTGTCCGTAGGGAGAGCTTTCACTGTATATTCCAAGGGTAAACCGGGTGACTCAGACCATTCGTCTAAGTTTGTTGCAGTGACAGACCAAAGCCTGTGGTGGGAATCGAACCCACAACCCCCACGCTGATGGGCAAGCATGTCACAAACTCACCTACCGGGGCGCTTAAATAATTTATGAAAAACAAAATATAACACTAAAAACGTAAAGGACTATTGAGAACAGTAAGTGGGATCAACTTTACATGTCAGAACATGTTTTCATGTCATCACAACTTTATTGTTTGTTTATGGTTTAACTTATGGAAGATTGTGACATTATTTTTCTTCCAGTTATGGAAAAAATTCATAAGGCCCAATTAGTCTTGACGGTTGACGGTAGACGATCAGCTGTTTGAGTTGGGGTTGCATTTTGCATGTGTTAGAGAGAGACAACTAAAATTGACGGTAGACGACGGTAGACTTCTGCAGGTTGCAGAATCAACCGTCAACCGTCGAGACCGATCAGCTGTTTATTGTTATTGATTTCACTTCGACGTTTTGCGCGCGGAAATTGTTTATAAGTTGTAAATTAAATTTTATAGTTTAAAGTTGTGAGTAATGTATTTATAAACGAAGTCAAGTTATATTTTGTACAAATGCTCTTCAATTAGCTGTTTTTGTTTTGTTTTGTCTTACCGTCGTCTACCGTCATAACTAATCGCACAATATTGAGCCTACCGTCAGCCTTCAACCGTCAAGACTAATTGGACCTTTATGGAAATTCGAGTTATGGAAGAGAAATGAAAGGGAATTTGTCTACTAAACGCTGAAGCCATTAGAAAGGCTTCGACTTATGGAAGATCGAGTTATGGAAGTTCTACTGTTATGATTCACATTGGTTTTGAAAACATCCCCAAAACGAAAACCCAAAATTCCTTAAAATTAAAATGTTTATTGTTCAATTTGAAAAATGCCCCCAATTTCGTAAGTGATTTCTTTGGGGATTCCATTTTTTTTTTTTGGTCATTTTTCATAGAGCCCGTGGTAACCTGTCACGGAAATATCTACCGAAACGGCACTACTTGTTCTAGTAAGCGGCATTTAAATTTGTGAATGACCGACCGTGGTGTGGTTGAGAAAAAGTCCTGTTCCTTCATGGAATGTTAAGGGTAAGACGTCCCAACATCCTGTGATACCATTTAAATTCAATAGTGTGAGTGCATTGAGGCGTCACGTTTTGTCACAGTTAACCTGCTCGATTAAATTGGTTTAAACTCTAAATAAGTGCAGAACTAACTAACCTAACAAAGCGAAAACATACGAGATTGGTACGGACTTATTTTGTTATTGGAAAATCAATAAAACTTGTGTCTCTTAAATAGAAACTTTGTTTAGTTTGGTTGGAGATAGAAAAATCACAGACCTTCTCAAAAAGAGAGAGGAGCCCCCAGAGAATGAGAACAACACAGATTATAAGATAACCATTGCCATTGAATGTGAAGAGTTCGGCACGATTCTGTGATCTGTGTATTTTGATTAATATTTCAAATCATTTATATGGATATCTTTGAAATGCATTGAAAGAAGCCAATGTCAGTCTTGTTTTTCGTATCGTCGGCTATATTTGGCCTTTAAATCTTTATTGTTCCAGTCTGTTAGAATCGCCGACCATTATTTCCTGGTTTTTGCTCTTGAGAGTGAGGACTGCTGTTTGGAAATGTATCATCTCACGTTTTCCGAGGAATGAAAACGATATAAACTTTCAATGAACGTAGCTGCAGGAGATTAGACTGCAGGAGAATAGACTAAAAATGATAGAAAGTCGGATAAAGAGCACACTTCCGTTTAAAACCCCTGCGCACCCAATTCCCAAAATGAAATTGATTATAATATTTTCAATTTCACATATAATTGCTGGCTAACGGAAATTAATCGCAAACTTCTGCCGGTGGTTAAATACAATTCACAAATGTTGTTTAATGTTTAGTTAACATGCGTTTAATTAAACACATGTCGTCGCCTAGTCCAACTTGCCATTGCCAGTGGAGGCCGGCCCATGCGGCGGAAGCAAAATTAATAACATAAACTTCAGACTGCCAACAGGCAGAGGCTGTACAAATTATATTAAAGCGTAATGCGACGAACGGCATCAATGACACCCACCAGCACAGGCAACTGCGTGAAATGACGCCCAACATCGGAAAGGATGGAAAATACGAGGACATGCCCCAAAGTAGAGTTCAAAGGAACAGCTGCATTTTCGAGAGTTCACTCTAATCCTTTATGATAAATTATTTATACAACGAGCACGAGTAAATATTTAAATTTATTGTAATAATGACACAAACAAAAAAACCGTCGCATTCATGCAAAGTGCACAAACACACACAGAGTCTGTCTCTGGGCGGGCGTTCTGCCATTCAATTTTTTGTGAGTGTGTTTGTGTTGGAATGCACACATGGTGTTCACCTCCGTCCACATAAGCGCTCTTGCACAATGCATTTGTCACACTAAACCAATACATGCACAAGTGGAACAAAGCGGATGCGGAAGTGGGCGAGCGACAGTGGGGGAATTACATGTGTTTGTATTTTAACCAAAACTCGTGTCCTTGAAAGTATCCACAGGTTAATCCGCAATTGTTGGAGACAATAATGATGAGGGGGGATGATGAGGACGACAACGTTGGCATCATCATCATTTTATTGTTGTTATTTGTATCTGGACATTATTGTTGGTCAGAAATGATGACATTGGCGCATGGAATCCTGTACGTGACAGTCTCCTGCGGCTTTGAATTGTTTTGGACTTTTCATAATTACATAACATTTCCAAAGAAACGATGGTACAATCAAACATATTGAATTCATTTTCCATCGGTGGAATTGGCCAGGTCCAGTCATCCCTATAAAGGTGTGGATAACATGAAATTCAACTATGAAGGGATTACGTTACTGCCAAGAGCCAAGACTTAAATGTAATCCATGAATCCCTTGTCCCAAAAGATAATTTTGCCATTTTTTTTTTCTTCTATTTTTTATTATTAATTTTAATAAATATCACATCCGATTTGTAAGACGCGAGAACTCAGTGTTTGGCCCGGCCGAACTTGACGCCGTTTTTACCTGTTTTGTATATGTTGGTGTATAATTTTACTAATTAAGCGTAAAGAGCATTATTTACAACATCGGTGTCTTTGGTGACCCCCACTGAAATTTTCCGGCAAACATTTTCGTAGAATATTTTAATCCTTAAATGTCCTTTTTTAAAGGATATTTTTTGATTTTCTCGAAAAAAGGGTCATATTAACCCATAAAGAGACCAGTTAGAGGGTTAAGATCTTCCACAAAAATAATCCTCATACAATTCCACAATACAACTCTGACCATAAGAATTCTCTCAGACATTAACTTACAGCATTTTTTTCATATAGTATAAATGAAAACTTTGACCCACTGTAAAAAAAAACTCAGACGTGCTGTACCATAAGTTTGTTCTACAAAAATGATCTACTCAATATACCCTTTCAGAATTATGGGGTCGCTATTCTGTTCCATTCAAAAAGTCTTCATTTGTTGGACAGTGTAATTTGCTTATCTTTGAGGGGGTCAATCTAGTGCGAGGTAGTTCTGAAATGTTTGTTATTTGGTATCATCAGCCAGTTTATTGCCATTGAGTTTTTAGGAGAATATGGTTTTATAAATGCAGGAAGAGCTTGTGTGAATTTAATCCCCTATAGGGGACAATAGTGTACTGGGTCGGATAAGGTTGAGTTCCAACGGTGTCAGCATTTTTAATGTATTTTTTCATGAGAGGGCCCCGAGAGATAGTCAGTCAGGTAGTTCATGTAAGAAAGTCGAACTCTGGAAGCATTTGATATGCGATGATCCATTGGAGGAGGACATCCGTGAACTGGTCCCATGTCTCTAGTCTTATGTGATCAACACTTGATGGCTTACTAAATTAGGTAATTGTGAAATCAGCTGAAGGCAATGTGATCAGACAACACGAAACAACTTCCTCTTTGTAGAGTGCGGTGCGGCTGTGACAAATGGCCTCCTGATAACTCACAGGTGGCTCTCTCTTCTACAAACCGAGTAATTAAAATTGTAATTAAAAATAGTGATAATGAGGATCGATAAACAATAGACTGAGTAGACTCAGTGAGTACTGATTTGGAGTGAATCATGATGATTCTTCTCATCGGCATATGCCGAAATTGATCAGCCTTTTATTAACTTTCAATAAAAATCCAATAACGCATGTTACACTCAAAACAAAAAATCAATGATGAAAATCACTTTGAATTTAATAAAAATGTTTTTGCATAAATTAATTCCATTCGCAAACGAACGCACTTTCGAATTTTTTGTTTTTTTTACACTCCACCAATCATGTGATACGAATACTCGAGTTTTTCATTGATGTCCGCCTGCCACTTGTTGTTGCCTGGCCTCGCTCACTCGCCTCAGTTAAATCCCCAAAAGGGACAAACGCGGACACAACAATTTCAGTCTGCCATTGGAATTCGTCGCAATTACATTGCGATGTGGCCCCCCCTTGTGCTATCAATTGGGCCAAAAATGTGATTGTAGTTCTGGTGTCTGTCTGTCTGATGCGGCGGTGTTCAACTAAAAGTATTCCGCCATGTTTTAATTTGACAATGTGTTCGTATATTTTCAATACGTTGCAAAACATGTTGAACTTTTGTATTTCTGTTTATGTTTCACTAACAATTAATATGAAATAGATAGAGCGAAAATAAGTATTAATTGTATTTTTTTTTTACTGAAAAACTCATTACTAGGTAAGGAAATCACATTGCCATCGACATGGATTCTATGTAATAGATAATGGTACACAAAGATAAAAAAAAACCATAAAAAAAACATAGATTAACTTAACCATCAGTAAACATGATTTGGAGTCTAGATTATGTAAGGTTAATTTAAACATTTTCAGGTTGACTGGTTTTTAACTATAATTCTAGTTAGTTGAACTATTCCATGGTTTCATTTTTTAACCATGACAATTGTTAATAATTACAGCAAGTAATGTTGTTTTAACAATACATTGCAAATTTCTTAACCATGAAAATTGTTAATATTAAATTTGCATAGTTAATTTATGGAAACAATACATGTTCAATTTAACAATGAACTTGTTAATGTTATTAAATAATAGAGTTTGCGTTTCTGTTGCTCGAGATCATTGATTTATTTCTGTTTCGTTGCAGCTGGCTGGAAAGGAAAGCACATTCGTTGCAACTTCGTGTTACGAATACTGAACTTCGTCTAACACAAAGCAGTTCAAAATCTTCGCCACAACAAAGCCGAATAATCTTTGAATTGTTGTTTCTTGCGCACATTTTTCTGCCTCTCTCTCTCTCTCTCCAAAAAACCAACCTTATATAATGTTAACTCAACTATTTTTCATGTACACTTGACCTTGACCTTGACCTTATATAACAATATTTTGTCTTTACCATGAAAAATTTAACCAGACACATGGTTAAAAAAAATCATTGTATTTTCGGCTCTGTATAGAGGCTATTCAAAGGGTATCTGAAATGTTATACATTATTTTAAATCTGGCCAAAGGGTATCTGAAATGTAATATAAAAATTTTGAATTTGGGCTACTCGAAATATTATTTGGTAATAAGAGTTTTCACACAGACGAGTAATTGGCGCAGACCTTTTCTCGGTCCCATGCGGTATTTTTAAAGAAAATTAATCTCCGCTGGTCGGACATGTTGGAGCTTTCACTGTGTCCGGCAATATTTTTTTAGTCAATTGCATTTTATAGGGCAACAATTATCCCAAATAAAAATGTGCTGCAACGTGACGCCAAAATACTGAGCTGGATGATGATTTGGGCTCTAAGAAAATCTCTCACAGCTTCAACCCATTCCTTGGAAACTCTTGGCCTCTTGACAATTGATGAACGGCATTTAACTATAAATTATTAACTTATTTCAACGATAAAACGTAAGCAATATGCAAGTTCATTCTCTGCTTAGTTTGAGTTCATTTTTATTCGTATTTTGTACACTTTATTCAAGTGTGGGATTTACGGGAACTCGCGTGACTGGAGCAGAAAATGGTGTGTTCCATGTAATAAATGAGAGACTTTACGACTGTTACTCCTACTAAACAACACTGACACAGGGACAACGTCTCTTCCAAGTGTGAACAGGTATTCGGTGTGTTTTTCTTACACTGCTTGCTTAAATTTCCGTTTATTTAGTGACAACTTTAAGAAAAAATTAACAAAATGTTAATACTAAATGATGCCAAGTCATTTTTTTCGGACGAATGATTTCCAAGACAACGAATGAACGGTTACCGAACGAATCTCGTCTTTTCAGAGAGAAAACACTGAAAGAGAGATTTTGAAGGTCAAAATTAGAAACGAAGAACACGAAATGAACAACAAAAACAATGAATTCGTACATACACGCAGAAAAATCTCTCGTTTTTTAATGTTTGAACACAAGTAATTCGAGTGTTTGGAGCTTGTAGTAAGTACAGCGAATTTGCTTGCAAACAAAGCTTATTTGACTGCAAATATAACTCATTTGCTATTATTATTACGTAATTCGGCGTGTTTGAACAAAATATGCAATAAACCTATTAAAATCCAGAAACTACAATATTTGAGTACAAATAAGTCTGTTTTTGCAGCTATTTTCGTATTTTTTTTCCTGCATCTTCGCTCTTTAAGAGAGTAATAATAACCGGGATAATAATATATACCGGTATGTAGAGATTCACAAATTAATAAAAAGAAAGACAAAACTGTATATAGACAACCTACAAACAAGCAATATTGTGTTACGGGCCGGAGAGGGTTTTTTTGTGTGGTCAAGCATAAAGGCGTGCGGTGCTTACGATACAATGGAATTTGCTACATATTTTTTTAATTTTTAATATTTGTGGATTAAGAGCGTTGGCCATCTATTGACTTTCATTAAAAAGTGAGTTTCGAAAAAGAGTGGCGCTAACGCAGTAAGGGTTCGAAATGGTATCCTCTGTCAAGGCACAGAGCAACTTGAAATCTTAATTATTAAATGTATTGACTGATTTATTTTATCTGTGGTTAAACTAAACCTTCTTCGGTCTTATAATTATAGTACAGTGTATAATGTATTAAACTCCATTTTTGCCAAGTGCTGCCTAGTTTCAGACAAATGTCAAATATCTCTAGTTTGTTGTTGTTTTGTTTAAACTAAGAAGCCAAAACCCACCTATTATGTAGTAAAAGGTCGCAAAAAGAACATTTTATTGCCCCTAACATCACACAGTTTATTCTCGCTTAAAGACTCCTACTCACTCCCAAATGGCATCATCGGACCCCATAAACATCTCAACGATTATTGTTCCATCTTCATGACCAATTTTTATGTTCTGTCTTTGACAACTTCTTATGGACACGTACTCCAGCCAGTCGACACCAACCAAAATGCAATTCTGAAGAAACCGCAAAAGTTGTCACTTGAATGGACATGATTTCAAGTAATCGCGGCAATTTAATAGACTTGACTCTCATGAAACTATTTTTGTGTTTTACAAATCGTTCAATGAATGTCTGGCAAACTAAACTTCTGAGGCATGTGTTGAATTGATGGACAGAGCACATTCTCCTCTCCAGGATGGTGCTGGTGACCTCAGAGCTGACCATAATTACTTTTTTTCTTTAAAGAGGACATGGAATTACAACAATGGTATCTAAGAAGATGAACAAAAAAGAAAAAGAACATAGCACATATGGTTTTTTCCGCTGAATATGTGACACACACACACATATGCAGCATGGCCGAATGTATGCCATGCAGTTCAGTGGCATCCGCATCTGCATCCCATTGCATTTGCATGTCCTAAATCCAAACTGTGCTCTCAGAGGGCGCACAAAGCAGTGAGATACGTTTAGGGCCTCCAGCTGCGTTGCATTCCACTTTAGCAGTTGTAAATTAGCAAATGACCTCCAGAAACTCTCAAAATTGTTGGAGATGCCCAAGGTGATGCACAAGTCGGCGAAAATATTCGTAATAATCATAATAGCCCACATATCGCACACCAACTGCAAAAGCGTCCCAACTCAAAATTGTACATTGTTTACTTAACTTTGACAAAATACCCCATCAGAGAGTCCGGCATTATCCAATTCTCACATGAGAGCATTTTCTTCTTTGCCCAACTCATAAAAGATGGCATTTGTTGAGTTGTGATACTTTTGTAGTTAATCTGTGCTATGTGCTAAGATGGGAGACAAAAGTAATGACCCAAGTAACATTGGCTTGGACAGTGGTGTGTTGCGAAATTGGGGTGTACAAATGAAAAGCAAGCAGTTCAGGCGATAATGACGCACCTCGTTTTCGAGACACCCCAAAATAGAACAGATAGCGATATGTGAAAAAATGCAACTATAAAAACCTCCTAATATATGTTAGAGTGTCCCGATCTAATTTGCCTCAAACTGGTCATCACCTCGAACTAAAAGTTGGATCTTAATGATGATGATCACCCTGTGCTAGGTGAAATCGTTAATATGAGAGTTTTATACAGGATAAATTTAATAAAAAAGTGAGACATATTCAATCCTGTTCCATCAGAACAAAAAATACTACGGATTGTCTGTTGATGAGGACTTTATTCTCAATGTTATTCATGTAATTTTCCATAACCAAATCGCAAAGTGGCTGCCGTATGTCCTCGATAGCCTCACGAATTCTATCTTTGAGGTCTGGAATCGACGCTGGGCTATTGGCGTAGACCTTATCTTTCACATGACCCCAAAGGAAGAAGTCGCGAGATGTTAAAACACAAGATCTCGGTGGCCAATTCTGATCACCTCTTCGAGAGATAACACGGTCCGGAAACTTTTCCCGTAAAAGAGCAATGGTTTCGTTGCTTGTGTTGCACATGGCGCCGTCTTGTTGAAAGTAAACGTCCAGATCAATATCATCCAACATCGACCATAAAAAATCATTAATCATCTCTCGATAGCACAGTCCATTCACCGTAACTGTTGAGCCAACTTCATTTTCGAAAAAGTAAGGGGTCCAATGATCCCGCCGCATCATAAACCGCACCAAACAGTCACACGTTGAGGTTGGAGAGGCTTCTCAACAATAACTCTTGGGTATTCCGTCAATTTTGCTTCTTGGTAGAAATGGGTCTAATCAGTCAATATGATTTTTCGATGGAATTCCGGATCATTTTCATGCATTTCAAGGACCCAATCAGCAAAAACACGACATTGTTGATGTTCTTGTGTGAACTGAACTTAATAAGTCTTAAGGCCCAAGTCGGGTTTTCATCAGCACTTTGGGCTACATCAGCAATATTCTCAGTTGTTCTTGAACGACGTGCACAGGTTTTGTTCTTCACATCACTAACTTCTCCCAACAGCTCGATTTTTTCCAAATATTTCTGTATTGCGGTCCGACAAGGTGCTTCACGGCGACCCAAAAATGCTGTAGTTTGCAAGATTTTCATAATTTTTGTAGTGAATCTTAATATATATTTACCCTCGACACTGATTCACTGATACACTGATTCACTGACTCTGTCACGCACTACGTAGGAATTTAAATAGACATTCTATAATTTTCTATAAATAATAATAAAAAAAAAATAATATTTTTTTTGTACAGAAATTGTGTTTTCCCCAAATTTTTTTTTTACAAATTTTTTTTTTTACAAAAATTTTTTTTTTGAACAAAAAATTTTTTTTTTCAAGAAAACATTTTTTTTTCAACAACATTTTTTTTTTTTCCACAAAAATTTTTTTTTTCAACAAAATTTTTTTTCCATATTTCAACTGGCGCCATAGGCGCATTACAACTTACTAGTTTTAAATAATTTCAAAGAATAAAAGCCTCAAAGTGACAGCTACCAAAATACCGGGTTCAAAATAACACCTCCTGTTGGAAAACCCTTTATTTACCAGCAAACAAAAATTGTACACCTGTGAACACTCAACGTCAAATAGTTACCTTTCCTTTTTGGCAAATTTTTATTTGCACTTGCAAAACTTTTGTAAAAACCAACAAGTGATCCTAACCATAATCCCTTGACTTTTTGTAAAAATCAGTTCTAAATAAGAATAAAAAAAATTTTATATCTCCTCTAGTTTTGGACTGTTGAAGGCTAACATTTCCATTATCGAAAGGTCAATTTCTCGAGAACATGGCGAGATATAAAGAATTTTTAATTAATTTTTCTACTTAAAAACCATTTACAATTTTTTTTTTAAATTGCACTATTTCCAAATGTTTGCACACAAGTCAATCACGTGTTTGGAGCTTATTCGCTTCTAAGAAAAGTTTATTTGGCTGCAAATACAAAACATTTGCTATTATTATTACGTATCTGTGCCTGACAGAATCGACAGGGCAATTAACTTAATCACATTACACGGGTTGTCCTGATTGAAAGTCAGACGTATTTTCGTAAATCAGCCATCAAATACACTTTGGTAGAGTGTGATTTTAATTATGGCTTTCACCCCAATTCCATGGCCTATTCAACAAAAATGTGAGTTAACGTGAAGTTATGAAATGGATCACGTGAGTCATAACTGAGGTCATCACCGTCACTCGACAGTCCAGTTACAATGTCTGCTAAAAGAAGAGATGTAGGCATGTTTATCGGATATTTCTTTTGATTACATGAAGGCCTTTCTAATAGAAATATTATTTCCCCGTATTTTTAATAAGATTAGACCGAAAGTTGATTTCGCAATTACACTTTTTAAAGCAGTACAAGTATCATAAGTATGAGATTGATGTCTCTGCCTCGCGAAAAGGAACGATAAACCGGAAATGAAATGTTAAAAAGAAAGAACTCTACAACACTGGAGTGTCAATCTACATTACTGGGTTAGTCAAAACCTGATAATATCTGTGTCCTTGCACCTTGAGTATACATTTTTTCTATTTTTCCAATTGGCTTTTTAAAATATAGACATTTTTAAAATAACAGGATCACATTACAAATGGTGAAGTCATCTTTTTAATATCACTCACTGACGGAGTATTTCAGTGTGAGTTTTAAAATGGTCCCAAAATGTAAAATGTGTTCCAGAAAAAAAAACCTTATTTAAAAATGGTAAAGTGTATCTTATGAGTAGATCAAAAGGCACCACAAAAATGCCACGCCTACATAAACTGTAAAAAGCTTAAGTAAGGCTAGAGTTATTGTCAAAATTCCAATTAATATTGTACAGTTCCAGCATATCAACGACTAGTTGTGGCTAAGTCCATAAATAGAACAAAACCGAAACGTTTATGTGTATTATTTGTTTTCTTAATGTTGTTAAATATTTAATTTAGTTTTTGTTTGGGAACTTCGAAATAACTTAATTGTTGTCTTAGGTAGGACGGTGACAAGTTTTAATAATAAGTATTTACAAATCGAATAGAAGTTCAAACACCGAGTGAATCGAGCAAGCCAAGCAAATATTTTCATAGTCGCGTAGACTATGAATCAGACGACGAGTGTCGGCCGCCTCCGATGTCTGCTCCTGTGTGTTCTCTTTTTCTGACATTTTATTGAATTTTCTAATTCATTCAACATTCAATGGAATCTGCTATTGTTGTCGACTATGTACTATGTAAAGACTCCGTTCCCGTTCCCGTCACCATCACCTCCACCACCTCTAATAAAAAAAACACCTTGTTTGGAATTGGAAAGTAAACAGTGAAAATGCCTGCGACTATTCTCCAACCCGTTATCGGCTGCTTGGTATGGACAGATTTGCTCAAGTTTTACGCAATAATTTCAAACTGATATCAATTTCTTTTATTTGACAGCATGAGGCAAATAAATTAAAACAATGCCCGGCAACAATAAAAATAGAATCAACAACGACAATATCGCCGTTGAGCGATACTTATTGTTGTTTATTTTTGTTGTAGCTGCTGTCGCAAGCGAAAAATTGCATGTCAGATCACTATCTAAGATTGCTTGCGGACTGTCTCGTCGTCGTCGTCCTCCATTGTTTCTTAGCCGACAATTGATATAAATTGGAAAAAGTCATCATAATGCGAGTAACAACTAAGCAGCGAGCCTCACTACGTTTCGACAGACATAGCGACAGACTTACTTACGGTCATACGAATGTTGTGAGACGATTTGATTTTGAGAAACGACAATAGCCGCAGCAATTGAGCAAATTTAAATTTTTTTTTTTTTTTTTTGAATGGAGTGAATGAATCAACTATACAGCACAGGATTGGCATGGCATGGGATGGGGTGAAATGGGTTGGGGTGCATCTAAAGAATGCCTGAGTATGTAAAATTAAATAGACTTCTTTGGGTCATTACAGTTTAAATAACAAAGGAATTGTATTCGAGTTTGTCAAACGGACTCGCGGAGATTGCAAGAGAGTGCGTGGGTTTTGGTTACTTCTTCAATATACCGACATGTGTCCACATCAACATCCTCCCATTCAGGCATGAAAAAGTCTTTAATCATGGCTCTATAGCATTCCTCATTGACTGTTACATTATGGCCGGCTTCATTTTTGAAGAAATATGGACCAATGATTCCCTCTGCTTAGAGAGCACACCAAATAGTAATGTTTTGAGTATGTAACGGCATCTCAACAATGGCTTGAGGATTTTCATGACTCCAAATGCGACAATTTTGTTTATTAAGGTACCCATTCATCCAAAAGTCAGCTTCATCACTGAACAACATTTTCTTCTGAAAATCGGTATCGGTGGCCATTTTTTTGGTAATAAATTTGAACGATTTGCAAAAGTTGTTCCGGAGTAAGTCTATTCATTATGAAATGGCAAACCAAGCTGAGCATAAATCAAGTGACAGCTGTCAACAAGACCAACTCCGACAAAACTGCGACCAGATGGAAAACCACACGTCTTATAAAAAAACCCGGTAGTTTCTAAAGCAGTACTCCTATTAAAAATTATAATCCGGATGATAGTTGCCTATAGCTCGGTAATCGACATACAATTTCTACAAATTCCTAGAAAATGCTCATACTCATTGTGTATTATTATTATTTAAGACCGTCTTCTTTAATCTACTTCTTCTTAAGAAATATCCATTCAACGGGCGACCCGAAATGGACAAAAGATTTAAATTTAGCGCCATTTGTGTTTGAAACCTGGCAGCTTATGGCTAATAGATAATGCAACTCTAAACGAAAAAAATAATTTCGTTAGGAGGATTATTGAATATCAACAGGTCACGGCAGATTCATTCAAGCAGATCCATGCTAAGCGATCAAGCTCATTTTCTGTAAAAAAGTAAACTTTTTGTAATAGAATTTATAGCAAAACTAAGTCGAGTTAATGGTCACTTAGAGTGGAGCGTTTTGGGTTGCCAAATGGATGTAACTGATGACAACTATTTTAGCATGTGTACAATTCGTTTATTTTCATAGTTGGTATCCATTTCCAACACTAATATGTGTCATAGGGACCTTCGAATCACTGAATCATTGTATTTCCGTTTTAGAATAAATACCGGATGACCCTCGCATGTTTGTACTGGCATATGTCCATTCATATAAAGATACCTTTGCCGTTAAGATATGAAACCACTGCGCTGCAATACATGCTCGTAAAAGGGGAAGAATTAAAAGTTCCGCTGCCCAGATTCTTATACCCCAATCGACTTTTATTACATCTGTTCGCTCAATTGTCTTTGTTAAGCAATTTCAAAGGACATGAATGGATTTTCATTTTTGTTTACTACCTCTGGCTCTCTGCCTCCCTCTCCCCCCACCCTCTCTTCGCCAACAACAAAACACTGTCTCAGCATTGTTCCAGATGGAAACTACAACGTAATCTCTTCATCAAGTACGTGTGGATGGGGGCAACATGAAAACACAACAACAACCACGGCGGACGCTAAATGTAACCAAAAAAATAACCGTCCCCCCCCCCACTTCGAATACAATTCAATGAATTCATACTGACAGTCCCAACACACAGAAACCGCTCCATGACATTCAATGGATGCGATAAAGGTTTTTATTCGATTATTCATTTCGTTCGTTTCGTCAAACAAATTGATAAACTTTTCAACCCACCCCCATCACAGTTTTTTTTTTTTGTATGTTAAAAAGTCAATATTAAATGAGTTGATTCTGTCTAGAACCGACTTGAACCATTTTTGTTTTTCGAAGAGGCGTCATAATTTGTCACTGAAATATCACAAATGGGATCCCGCAATACTGAAAAGCACAGACAAAGCAGGCGGCGAGGGAACGATTTAAATTAACTCTGAATGTTATGTAGAATAAAATCATCCCGTAACTAAATAATCACTTTCAGGTACTCCACTTTAGGTTGAGGGGTGTATTAAAGATGTTATGGCATAGGTGGCCCAATCTTACGAGGATGCAATTTCGGGCAATATCACATTTTTTAAAAGTCTGTAAAGTGGAAAATCATTAAAAGGAACTATTGCTTCAAAATGTTTAAAAACCCTTAAACAAAAAACATTTCTGCGCCTATGGCGCCCGTTAATTTGCTTCAGAAAGTATTTGTTACTTAATTTTAAAAATTTTGTAAAAAATATTTTGAGAAAACTATTTTGTAAAAAAAAATTTCGGAAAAAAATAAAATTGGAAAAAAAAATTTATGGAAAAAAAATTTTTGCTGAAAAAAAAAATTTTTGTTGAAAAACAAAAATTTTGTTGAAAAAAAAAATTTTTGTTGAAAAAAAAAAATTTTGTAAAAAAAAAAAAATTTTGTTCAAAAAAAAAATGTTTGTAGAAAAAAAAAAAATTTTGTTGAAAAAAAAAATGTTTGCTGAAAAAAAAAATTTTTGTTGAAAAAAAAAATTTCGTTGAAAAAAAAATTTTTGTGGAAAAAAAAAATTTTGTTGAAAAAAAAAAATTTGTGGAAAAAAAAATTTTGTGGAAAACAAAAAAATTTTTGTAAAAAAAAAAAAAATTTGTAAAAAAAAAAATTTGGTAAAAAAAAAATTTGGGGAAAACACAATTTCTGTACAAAAAAAATATTATTTTTTTTATTATTATTATTTATAGAATTATTATAGAATGCCTATTTAAATTCCTACGTACTGCGTGACAGAGTCAGTGAATCAGTGAATCAGGGAATCAGTGTATCAGTGAATCAGTGTCGAGGGTAAATATATATTAAGATAGTTGAGATTGTTTGTAAATCATAAACTTCTTGTGGTTTTCTAAATAGCAGCAGTGTAAAATTACAGTTAAGGAAATTCATTGGAAATTGAGCGCACGCATTTAGAAAAAAAAATCAAGAAAATAAACTGAAATTTCAAAAATTGTATTTCATACCATCCTCTGTACGAAATAAAATGTAAGGCCGATGAAGCACCTGCAGATGTTATGATCCCAATTTGATCATTTGTTACAATAACTAGTGTTAAGCCAAGTCAACCTTTTCTAGATATTCCATTATAAAATTGTGAAAAGCTAAAGAAATAAATATGTTTTCACTCCGCCCATGCTTTTTCTAGCCAGGTAACAATGGATCGAATCCACAGCGTAGGGTGCCTAACATTCCACTTCAACGCACTTAATTAAGTCTGCTTTTATTTGACATTAGAACATTTTGATGGGATTTGTTTTACTATTTTTTTTGATGTTGTTTTCTTTTGTTTTTTTGTAATTGTTGTAAATATTTACATACGAAACATGAACACATAATAACAATAATAATATGACTGTATGTGTGTGAATGTGGCTGCATGTATAACAAATAACCCTCCGAATAACAAATATTAGAAAAAGGGGAAAATAAATAAAATGTGTTTTTTTTAATTTAAATACACACACACACACCATCGGCAAGCATTTAATTCCAAAAGAACTCCCTCATCGTCCGTAGAAAATGAAAGTCACCGCAACTGCGAAACCTTTACTGTTTCAGTTTGTTTCAGAAAAAAAAATCGTAAATACAAGAACTTGTAGGGAAATATCCCTTTCTTGAGGTTAATTAAAGCAGCTTTTGACTGGCCTGGTATTGACAGAGATGTCATTTGGCTTGGACATTGACTTGATTGTTTTACTAAGGGAAGTAATGTAAGGAAAGGCAAAATTAACTTTCCATAATGGTAAGGAACAAAAATATGTCTTTAAATTGTCAATCATATAAATTGGAACGCTAAATTTCGTCAAACCTGAAAGTGAACAAATGTCTAAATTGACTTGAAAGCGTTCAATCGATGGTGATGACACCGTACTTCAGATATCGAAATGCTGATTTTTGATTTTAGTTAAGTTGGGTTATTTTGTTTTGACATAAAATGGATTTTCAGCCCAAGTTGCTATGCCCGAACAGTCAATGAATTTTGGAACGTTGATATTCCTGTCGTAGCAATGATGAGCTACACCACTCAACAGTTCGGGAATATTCATAAAACAATTTATCATATCACCAATATTGTATTTACGAAATACTTGTACTGAGCTCTAATTAACCGCTGTGGAGCAGTTCCTTTCCGAGTTAAAGACAATTTTTTAGTAAAACAGGTTAGCAATTTGTAATTAAATGTAAGCCCTATTGTATTAAATTAAGACTGGATTCTTACACTGGCAAAACCAAAAAAAAAAACGTTAGTTATGAAGAACCACAGTACAATTATGAGTACAAAACTGGAGCGTCAGGTTTCAAATTCAGTTTTTTGACACTTGCTGCCTGTTTCCATAAAACCAATTTGTTCGCTCGTTGCATGCTGTCAAAATTGAATGCCCAATAAAATGGATTTTTATCAGTGATGGGAGCTTATTCGGTTGGGATTTTGTTCCGAAATATGTCTGAAAATCGCAATTCAATAATATCTGAAACCCATTTTATAACGCTTCCAATATTGACGTTTTGTAACGAACGAACAAATTCGTTTTATGAAAACAAGCAGTTATTTTGTTATAACCCGAAAAGCCTCGCTCGATTTGGTTGACATAAATTTTAAAAAGTTGATTTTTAAATTGTCTAAATCAGTGCCCATGGTACAATAAACAAGGTAAGGCCAAGCAATCAGCTGATTTACAATTTTTTCTCGCAGCACTCTAAATTGTCAAAGTTGACATTCGATGTTTTTGTTTACATTCAGGCAACTGTTGAAATTTCAAAAAACGTTTATTCAAATTATTGAAATTATTATTGTACCATACTATTTTGTATCAAATACTTACAACAATAACAAAAATTAACTGTCAGTAACTTTATTTTATATTCTTGACATATACAACTTTGACAATATAGAGTACCAGAGTTGTATCTGATTATTTGTTGTTGGCCTAATGACCTTACCTTGTTTATTGTACCATGTCAGTGCCGTTCTATGTGTATGACTTTTAGGGATTATAAAGAAAAAATATGGCAAACAATTTTTTTTCGTAAATTTTGGTTTTTTAAAAAATTAGAAATTCCCAAATCCCTTTGTGCAAAAAGCAACTCAACTATTTTCAAGGCCTCTGGTTTCCCTTCAGAATTTGCCCGATCAGTTTCTATTGCATTTCTCCGAAAGGGCGAAAGTGTGGATTATTTTGATTGAACACTCAAAAACCTATTTGATGTTTATTAATATTATGCGCGTTTTTATAGGTCTCGTAGGAGTAATAGATAGGACACTGCAGTGTTAGAAAATGGCTTTAGAAAATAGTTGCATTTTTGTGGATTATGTGATGATTGAGAAAATGTAGGTGAGTAGGTCACAGTGGAGTAGCTGCTCATCTCCTCAAAGATGTGGACACAAGAACCAGTGCTTATTCTTTGAAACCCGAAGATTTGTTAGTCTTTGTCAACGATCTGTCTTGGCTTATTTAAAGGAAATTCCAATGGGATTATTTTGGGTAACGGAGGGGATGCACTGCGTGCCAATTATTTTGGTATGGGTGCAAGTCCTTCTGACCTAACCCAATATGAACAAAAACCAAAACATAAAAAAATGAAACAAACGCGTTGGCGATATCATCATACAATATTAATTATAAACTGTCTAGCAATTAACATACTTTAGAATTTAATAAACTTCGTATATCTACACGATATGGCTAACAAAAAACATAGTGCAACAATATATTGCAAAATGTGGATAACGCAAACAACAACAACTTCCGTTTAATAACACTTTGCTATATTTACATTTATTTGAACGCAGTTTTTAAAAAACGTAACCCCTCTGCGTCCATGACCTCGTTCCATTCTACTCAAATTATGATGCCACCTTATTATGTTGTATCTGGTCTTCCAATGTTTTATTTAGACAAAGATTAATGTTTTCATTTAGTTCATTTCGTCTGTTTTGTTCCGACTTGTATTTCTAAGCAAATTACGGATAAAAAATCATTCTTAGTAAAGCTAAAAGAAAACTACTCGTTATGATGTCAATGACATTGAAAGCATTAATGCGAATTTGTATTTAGATTCGAACACCAGAGCAGGGATGAATAGAATGTAAGCTAAGTCCACAAAGTAAGGGCCAATTCATATATTTTTATATTCTAGTTATTGTGGCAATAATTCTCAAAATTCTTCTCATTTATAGGTCACATAGGTCACTATTGTAACATGTTTCCAAAAGTTGCGATTTTAACGAACTTTCACATTTTAACCTGTCTGGATTTTCAGTCATCTGAACTTCATCAAGTTTGTTCTTCCATCATCGAGTAATCCATTGGAGCATCTTGAAAATTTAAATACAGTAAAATTTCTACGCGCGGACAGCTCCCGTGAACGGAAAGCTCGGACAAATTTATCGGGCCCATGCGGTATTTTTTGGACAGACAAAACCACTGAGACCGTCTGTGTCCGCCCAACAGAGGTTTTGCTGTAATTTTATCTGGCTGGGACATGTTGGTCGAATGAGTACAAATGATCCAGTCAGAAAGGCGTTGGATGACAATTACGACAGTAAACGCAGATATTGTTTTTATAAAATATAGCTGACCCGGTCCGCGTTGCTGGCCCTAAGCAAACATTAGTGTTGTATTACACATATTTATATAGGAAAGGGGAGTTTTTATCCCTTTTGCCATTTTTACCCCCTAAATGTAGATAAATCCAAACAATGTGTAGCCTATGTTACTCGCGGGGTTATTCGGAAGATTCCCTGAAAATTTCATCAAAATCGGTCTAGCCGTTTTCGAGTCCATACGTTACATACATACACACATCCATTTTTAAATATATAGATTTTCCATTTCACTGGCATTTACTTTACGTTACAAATTAAGCTTGGTACAAATTAGGTTTAAGTAAAAAAGTAAGACTTTACTGCTTCTTCAAAGTCAGTACCGGCCAAATGTTAAAAACAACGTTACCGATTTTCCGTTCTGACATCCCTAATTACAGAACAGCCACCCCAGCACAACCACAACCTGTCCACCCATTATGGAATGTAATATAAAGAGAAATTGTTTCGAGCCAAATTTAAAAACCATGGATTCCGGCACTGGATCGTGTATCTAGCTCATTATGTCATGGTGACGTCTTCAAAGTGCCCGTACATTTTTGTCAAGTCTCATATCCCACATCCTCATGTCTTTTGCCCTACAGTGTGAGAGATACTTGTCCCAAATGCATGATGATATCACCGAACCTATCAAAAATCATGCACGCAGCAAAAAAAAACCTTGCTTTGAAATTGTGCTTTCCGTTAAAATCGTTTAAATGTGAAAAAAAACGCACACATTCACACTAACAACACAACTGCGTACAAAAATAATTTATTTTCCAAAGCGAAAAGGAGAACGGCAACGACAACATCCGAACAAACAAACCCATTTGTCATAAATCTCGTTTTAAGGATTTCTAAACTGTTGCCAAACGATGTCGAGAGTGGATTTTTTAATCATTGCAAGTGACAAGTTCAAGATCAAATTCACATTTGTTTATGGTCGTAAAAGGGTTGCTCCGTCCTCCGTCTTTCGCCAAAGCCACTGGTGACATTTTATTTCATGCTTTCCATTCGTTTTGCATGAACAATAAAAAAAAATGATGATGAACGAACACCACCACCACAGGCACACACACACTCACCACGCAAGTCGTGTAATCACTCATAACCAAGAATAATTAAAAAGCTATTTAGAATTTAGGATCCGAAAACGCTTCTGTACGAAATGTCACTTCGGGCAACGTTTGCAATTTGCTTTAAAAACATCAACGACTAATAGAGTGACTTAGCTCAAAAAAAATATAAAATTGTTGTCATTTAGACGCCTGTGATGAACTGATTAACAAACAATTGGAGGACTTGATTGTCTACTTTTTATATCAGATTCAAATCTGGCTTCGAACGACTAAAGCTGTTGCTATTACTTGGATGTGAACATTAATTTCTCCAAAATCGTTGTCATCTAAGAAACCGCCTCTGGAAAATATATCATGTTCTCACATTGAAATTGAACCGGTGTTGCTGGTTTGATAAACAATAACATCACGAGCCGCGCCACCTTTGCATGTCTCAGCAATGGATTAGCCTGTGTCACATCGTAGCTGACTTCTTAGAAATAGCTTTAAGTGCAATCAAATCCCATTACGACTTCTTTACAGCATTTTTGCCCCAAGATCACACATTGAAGTAAGTGTGGTACACATATTATGAGTTTACCGACTTAAACTTTGTATTGACGCTCCATAAAAAAAAACACTTTGCACTCACCATCTACAAATAAAATTTGAATTCTTTAATAACGATTTGCAAAATTGTTAATATGAGGATTACGTCGTTAGTTCTGACTTAATCGGAGTAGAGTATAGAGGGGTCATATGTATGGCACTAGTCTGTTGGTGGAAAAAGACGTTCAACAGTCATGTGATCTAATCCAACTTGAACATTCAACTAAAAATATTGCAAAAATTTATGATATATTTGCACATTAATAGAAATATGTGTTAGTACACTACGCCCAGTACAGAGCTGCTCATCACAATGCCCCGTCTAAATCAAATCGCAGTTTTGTTACGTCGCAAACATACACAGAGAATTAAATAAGAAGGCAAAAGATGTACTCAATATTGAATTTATAATACAATGTCTGAAGTGCATCTACAATTCTTTCTTAATACTCTTTATCAAAATATGGACTGAAACGGCAAGCTTCGGATATTTTGTGTCATATCGCCGATCCCCGATTAAAGACCGATTAGAGATTTGTTGGTCTAAATTGTTTAAGATATTTCATTACATCACTGGTCATAGAAAAATCTATACTTTTATGAAACTAAACATAGCAAATAAGCTGGTTTCTGGTTTCGTCGATCGAACAGAATATTTTCGAGAACTAGGAAACTCTTTTTGTTTTGTATACCATAAATGGTATTGATTTGTTATCATTTTAACTTTTTTTTGTTAAGTTTTAAACATAAAATTGAATTGTACTTTGTCCATAAGCACATAGCAATTATTATGTTTTTATTTTCAAATAAAAAGTCGACTGTTTAACTCAATTAAAAGTCGAAAGTACAAAAACTCGACTTCTAGTTGCAACTATATAACCGTATTGCATACGAGTACGTAACTCAAATTTGGCGCAGCAAACAAATTTCGGGATCACTTGAAATCCGTCAGATTTCTATAAAATCATTGGGTACAAAGATTTCGACTGATCGTAGAATGTTTCGAGCAGATTACTAATTACTCTTTCTACACTGAATCAAAACACTCAGTTTCAAATTTTGTATTGGGAATCGCATACAGCAGATCCATATTCCTTCCCTAATAGGTAATTTTCAGGAATGCCGGAACGACAACCTTTAATTTGGCAACCGTCCACGCGATAGAGCCACCAATAAAATACGCGAGTCATGACGACAATAGTTTATCAATGTTTAGTGAAAAATTAAACAAATTATCTTGTTTACACATTTACCCCATTACCTCTCAACATTCCAAGTAGTAAATGATGGGGAAACTTAATTCGGGAATTGACCGGCAACTACATTGATGAGGATTTTGGGTGCGATAATGTCTTTTCCATATTATTTCTGGAAGAACTGATGAGTTGATTCTTAAATAAAATCAAAATATCTAATATAATAGGATTTGCTACAGTGGTTCATTGACTTCGATAAGCTTTGATTATAAAAAAATCATTATAATTTTATTTGCGTTGAAATCGATTACCACTCGCTTCACCATGTGAATGTACCGAAAATCCTATTCTAACAACAAAACGAAACACTACATTTTAATTCAAACAGAAAGAGTACGTGGTTACACATGTCAAATGACTTCCGGAATTTATTTCAACTGATAAAAGTCGACCGTAAAATGCAAATTCATGAATAACTACCCATACTAACAGAGTTAAATTTGCCATTCGTGTTCATACTGTTAATACGAAATAGAAGAAACTTGACGAGATACTACACGGATAGCGACTATCTAAGGTATTTCAGCGATATTACGTATAGTCAGTCATCATTGCAATTCCACTGACGAAACGTAATCATATCTCAATGAAGTGTCAAACGATGAGGTCAGCAGTATAGCATAACCGTTAGACAAGAATTTATAAACTTAATCGAGTTACTAATATACTGTTGTTGTTAATCGAGTTACTAATATACTGTTGTTGAGAGATCGGTGTGCAGATTAGTTGTTATCTGTCCCAAGCAAAATTCAGACGCAAAACTGCTTGTTCAGAGAATTTAATTTTTGTCCGGAGATCGACTCTTTACTATATAATCTATCGTGAGATTAATTGATGATACGATTTTTGATAAATTCCAAATAATTTGAGTAACGCCAACAACGCTTGGAAGTAGTTCATCCGTTCAAGGTTGAGTTCAATACAAAAGTGTAAGCGTTAGAAGGGAAACCCATCTGTTTTTCACTGATGACAAAGGGAGATTCTATTCTGTAGCCATCTTCAATTGTAGAATGAGAATCAACCAAAGATGTTTTGGATTTAAACTATGTCTGTTTCACGAAGCCGATCGAATCGTTTGTTGGAAAATCAGATATCGACCAATATATCCAAAGTCTAGTGGCAAACACATATTAGTATGTGAAAAAGAACGTATATTTATAGCCTTTTAAATATTATCGGTTCCATTGTACAGAAAACTGCACTTTATTTTGGTTTCAAATGTACTGGTTTCAGTTTGGAAATAAAATAATTTTAAAGAACTATTCCCAAAATCATACTGCTTTATTCCTTTTTTTGATAATGTATATATTATTACTACACTTGTCTCATTGTCTTTTGTTTTTGAGGGGAATTGTAAACTGCAAAATTAGTCATCATCAGAATTTTCATGTTTGGAAATTACATATTAAAAAAAAAGGAAACAATTTGGCAGTAACAAAATGGAGTGTGTTTCAATAGGTTATCTGCTTCTAAGGGACAGAGATTTGCACGGTTCCAAACTATAATTTCTTTGGAACGTTGCATACTTTCTCTGTTGCTCCGAGTTTCTATTCCAACCGATCGAGCACTAAAAGACAAATTGCTGGATTAAACTGATTATTTTAAGCTTATTCCTTCCCGATACAGTTTAGACTTTTTACGGGACGATGCCTTGTTCATGTTCAACGATAGATGTGACACAACACAGTTTGGTCATTGGGAGGATTCTGGAGGCTTCATTATACACAAAATATTATACAGTGTATGCATTTCATCTGAACGATTTCTGGAATCGAATTCTGTGTTCAGCCAATGAACGATTTACGTCCAAAGGATTTTGACATTTCGATAAATGTCAAGTGACAAATCTTTCTGATAATCTCTAAGTCTTATCTCTAAAATCGTATCTATATATAACTGGCGTCAGCTCTGCTTTCCAGATAATGTAGCCAAGTGCATGAGATGATGAAAATCACTTAATAATTATTAATTTTGAACATGTACATCATCTTAAGGCAAAAGCCAAACTATTTACTTTACAACGAAAATTAAATTAATGTTTTTTACCGCAGCCTCACATTACTGTTACATCCAAAAATGTAATTTTCCGAACACTGAAGAAATTCAATATATTAATCAGATCTCTGTACTCGTTGATAAACAAAAACTCCTTTCTTATTATTAGCAATAAAAAGCTTACTGCATGTTTCCATAAAACCATTTTGTTCGTTCGTTACAAATTGTCAATAGTGGAAGCGTTATAAAATGGGGCTTCAGACATTATTCAATTCTGGTTTTCGGATATATGTTAGATGTGGACATTTGGAACACAATCTCAAAAGAATGAGCTCTCACTACTGAGAAACATCCATTTTTGCGCCTTCAATTTTGACAATTTGTAATGAATTAACAAATTCGTTTTATGGTAACTGGCAGTTATTCTTAAGTCGATATTTCACGAAGTTACATTTTATGCTGGACCTGTTTGGACCACTAGTGCCAAATGTTGTTTTTTTAAATTACAGGTTGTTCAAATTAACTGCTAATGTTAATATATAATGCCCAAGGTTATATTCTACACCTGGCCTACGCCAATTAGCGGAAATAAATCTTGTTACAGACAGAATTGGCTAGCATACGCTTATGTTCAACACTAGATGTCCATACTCTGTGTTCACCCATATTATGGAGGTAATAGTCATTTAAATAGCTTAAGTAGTTACACGTTTTATCTTAAAATAGAAACTATTCATAAAGTCTTTGGTAACTTTTTCCCTCCAAAACCAGACTAGAAATATTTATATACGAACCCCCATATTCACAAAAATTTAAAAAGTACAAACAAAAAATGTTTACACATTTTTCTTGACAAAGATTTTTAAATTTTTATGAATATAGAGGTAAAATTATACAAGAACCATTTATTATTTTTAGGCAGAAAAAGAAAAAATCATTGAACTCTTTAAATTCTTATTCTAAAAGTCGAAATATCATGAAAGCCATGTTGGCATTCCATTTATCGACGCATAATCGTATGACTCCATTAGCACAGAACATTTTTTGAATCAGAATTCAACACCATTTCCTTCCATTGTTGGCTGTTCGTTCCATTGTACCAGTAATAAGGCCAATAATAATTGCAAGGTAACCAACTGGTAATTTCATTGCCTTCTACTTACCGTTTTCCTTTAAACGCCAACAGATACTTTTTGTTCGATGGAAAGTGCATCGATGACGCCAGACCCGTGGAACCGGCCCGTAACGGAAATTGTTTGTGGAACAACGGAATGCTGATGTCAAAGCCATGACGGACATGCTGAATGCTCATGCTGGCCTTGGCCAATATCGCTTCACCGGTATCGAAGCCCAGCGAATGTTCAACATAGTCCGGCCAAGTGCCCGAATACAAATTGAATATGACATGATTGCGTCCGTTGTTCCAGTGTGGCAGACGAGCCAAACGAGACGGCACATTACGCACGTAATCCTCTGATAGCGAATCGCGGTCCAGTGTATCGATGCCCAAGACGAAGAGGCACGCCTTCTCCGGATCTGGCGTATAATAGCGGGATTCCTGTATGGCAGTAATGATTTTCTGGTAATTGGGTGATATGGGCGGTGCTGCACCCAGCGAGTTCAATGGTTCCGGCGGGTAGACGTAGATGAGGAAACCATTGTGGCATTTGCCAAAGTCAAAGCAGGTCTCCATGCGACATGAACGCATGGACAATGAGGACGATGCCGACGAGCTGCCCTGACTATTCAAGGTCTTCTGTTGATCTGTGGCCGGTGCTGAGGCGCTCAACAAGGCGCTGCGAGCTTTCAGAACAGTCTCAGCCGCATCCGTTTTGATGGAGTATAGAAAATCACGACCCGAATCACTTGAGAAAAAACTCGGCAATTGATCCAACGATTCACTGTCACTGTCCGCGGCCATGGACGAGGAGGACGACGGCAGACCGGAATTGCGACGTCGATGCGTAGCGGTTTTCAGCCGGTAACCGCCGAAATAGCAATACGCGAGGAACGCACACGACACAAACACGAGAATGTAACGTTTCTTGGCTTGCATTTTAGTTTACGCTGTGTTGTTGCGTTTTTTTCGTAACTACACTTGTACACTTGTTCCAAATTCTGTTCAGGGCACTAATAAATGGCGGAGCTCAAGCGAAGCCCAAAGAGAATGAGTAGGAGCAGCAGCTGGGGTTGGGGTGGGGGTGAGTTGGCGCGAGGAGTGAGAGTTCAGTGGGTGTATGTTGAGGTGGGACTGGTGGTGGTGCACGGATATTAACAACTATTTGTCACTTGTGCTGGTGGGGGGCAGGATGGGCCGAGCCCTAGCATTGATTTGAGCGTCTTTGTCCGCGATTCACACAACTTTGACTTCAATCAACGTTCCAGCGAACCGACATTTAATTGAGGCCTGGCATCCTCCGCAGAATCAGCCACCTATCAAACACGAATTGTAGCACACAACACTGTCTTTTGTATCTATTCCACATTTTATGTGATTCTTTTTTTCTTATAACACTAGCACGATTCCTCCTTTCTTGCGTGCAAAGCAGAATCGACGAGCTCCCTCACAAAATTGGGGGCGTTAGCCCACCAAACGAACGATTCTCGGTATTTATTTAATGGCACTTTTTCACTTTCTTGGTTGTTAAGGGGCGACGATCCTTCTTTCGATTTGTTGAGATTTTCTTTAATTATTTTCCAAAAGAAACTTGGATTTTATTATTTTATTTATTTTTGTCACAGTCGGTCGGCGGCGACGGCGGGGTGGCTGAGTACCATAGTTGCCCGAGACGCGGAACGGAATGGAATGAAATTGTGTTTTTTGATTCCTCCATTACATCTTCCTCTAATCGGAAATTCCTCCATTCCATTTGTGAATTTGTTGTTTCCTCCCAATTCCCTTCCCTTTTGCTGGCATACGTCTTCAATTCCCTTTTCGTTCGAATTCTTTGCCAGAGTTGCCGTATCACTTGATTGTGGTCATTTGTAATAGATTTTGGTGGGAATGAATTATGTACGAACGATTGCAAACTATCGGGTTAATCGGTGTGGTTACAATTTTTTATGCGAGAAAAAATAGCGAATAATAAAAGCAATTCAATTTATAGTCCGCACAAGGCATCATTTTGATGGGGTTGATGCTGTTGTCCAACCAATTGTACAAGTGAAATATAAAACTATTAATAGTTTTTTTTATATTTTATTTATCTAAAATATTTGGTTTTTGTGAAATTATTTTCATTTTTGCTGGCAAATATTGTTATGCATGTGGAATTACCACTACATCAAAGACGTTTAGGTAAAATCCGGTCTAAATTCAAATTCAAATGGTGAAGTTTTTCGAACGAATTCTGAGGCAAAAGCCGGTCAGGTTGGTTTGCACCAAAATCATGTTTTCCGAATATTGGATGTAAAATTGGCGCGAAATCAGAATCGTTTGTGTATTTGAGGCAGATTCGAACGGAAAATCGGTTATGATTTGCATGAAAGTTCAGTTTTTCCGATTTCTATTGAAAGTCGGATATATTCCGTTTTCGTTCGTATATGCAAACAGGGACTTTAAAGACCAATGAGCTCCACAAGTTTTTTGATTATTGCAAATTGTTACATGTTTTTATTTGGTTTTAGCATAACAGCTAATAGTTTTAGTTCCAAATGCCCCCTCAGCAATGTCTGCCTCTCCACAGATTTTTAGCTCTCTTTCATACACACAAACACTCTGTTGAATTAGGTGTGGATTTTTTACTTTCGAGCCAAAACATTTGCGACACGTTTATTTTCCATAAATCATTACATTTTACACTTGACGATTTTGTAAATCACATATGGTACACTTGACAATATGTGATTTATTATTTTAGTAAACACTTTTTTTATTTCATTTACAAATTTTGTTAATCATTCCGTCGCCATAACCGTGTACCGTTGGCCGCACGATATGACATTTCGTTACAAAGTCTTATGGGAAACTGTTTTCACACAATTTGTTTTCATGCTGTGAGAGGCAATCCACGAGTTCATACCCAACTTCCAGACCACAGTTCGTAGTTCGTGTTTATCACTACAATGTTCTTCTTCTTGCTGCAATTTCTCTTATCACTATCGCATACCACCACCTTTGCCTGCTCCAGTGAATGTTTGTTGTGCTATTTTTATTGTTTTTGTTTACGTTTAAAATTTGACATTGGAAGGCGTTCCATGCATGCATGACATGCGCATTCCAGCTTTCCGTTTCTAAGGCAAAAATACCACGAAGAATCCCGAAAAAGTGATTTATCCTGGACTATGCAAATATTTAGGCGATTGAAACAAATATGGCTCTTTACCACCATTCATTAGCTGGCAGCATTAATTTGTATAGGTTAAGAAAAGAGATAAATGTAATAGATTAGTAAGAGAAATCCTGAATTTAAATTGGCATATCGAATGCGGATTTACGTAGTTTTAATCGATTGTGAGGCGATATCGCCTTACAATCTATTACAATTTGGTAATATACGTTAGTCCGTACAAAACTTGCAAGTAAACTGGTGGCCTGTTTTGTAGTCATTGCCCGCATGTGCCGCACGTACACTAAAGGACCGATGTTTGGCGAATGGATCTGGCCTATAAATAAACTTGTATTTGGATCAGTTTTAATGAAAGTGTTTTTTTTTTAATTACACCTTGGCTCAAGGCAAGCCTATTTATATCAAATTATTAAATTACGCGAACTAGGTTTGTACTGGAATCGATTACAATGTGTATTGAAATGTACAAATGTACTCCCCGATCTACAACAATAAGCACAAATAATTATTTGGAGTGATTCTCATAACATGTCATAAATGTGCACAGAATCTAATTGTGATTTTGCCCATTCCAATTGAATTTTTAATGAAATGAACAAAGAAAAAACTCGCACTCCAAAAAATATGTCACTATTCCCGCATAGATGGCGTGTTTAATACGATAATGGCAACTCTCACAAAAACATTTTTCTAACAGATGGCACCGCGATACGTTACAAATGATCATGACTGAGTCTGCATCACAAGTAGAGGGCAGTATATTTCAGATAAGGAATGATTAATTTTGAAGTTCAGCCAGATACAACACAGGTGTCGCTGTGCACGTTTTGTAAAGAAGAATCTTCTGTAGGAAAAATGAATGAACATTTGAAAAAATAATATAAAATTGTATTCAATATGTATGATAAAAAACAGTCTGTTTGACTGGAGGATTGAATGGGTCTCAACATCAGAGAATGGGTCTCAACATCAAGAAGGAATTTCGTATCGAAATCTTTTACATTTCCGGACTTTTCTTATATTTAAGCCTTAAATGCGCGGTGTATCCCATTGAATACAACCAAATTTTGACTTGTCCCACTTTCCATCCAACCGGGTGAAGTTTTTAGGATAGGGAATCTATCATATTTGATTTCATGTAATATAGTATTACATTCATTATATTCAATACAATTAAACTATTTCTAAGTAACAAAATGTATTTATAAATGTGTTAAATTTCATTATCAAATGACCGGTTGACCAGACGACGCACTATAGGGAAAATTTGTTCTTCAGCCGGACTGTTCGTATGTGTTTTTCCTGCCTGCTATGACATTATCTAATTCACGGCCAATGCCAACAAACACTACTTCCTCTTTCCCAATACCCTTCCTTCCTATCACTAACATTCCCTGAGTGTTAGTCAATGAAAAAAAAAGACGATCTTCCCTCGAGATTGGTTCATACCAGTGTAGCATTAGACCCGGTAATTCAACAACAGATTTTCACTTGGAGTCAAATTCAGGAAAAATCTTGAGAAACCCAAATTTACTTCGTTGATAATACAGCCGCATTCAACAAACCAATTCAAAGCTATTCTAAACCTACGAAATCTTCAGTCAAAATACAGAGGGCAGTATTGCCCTTTTAAGGTGATAGTAAAGCACCATCTTGTCCCGGTGCTTTGCTATCACCAATCCTCGTACAAGGCTTTTTTAGTTCCTCCCATGTGATGTTCGGAATCTCCTCGTGCCCCCTGGTTAGATTTGGCTGTATACCTGCCGCTGTTTAGCTTTTTCATTACGGGAGACAGGACCCATGGATTCTCGTCTGCTTCTTCACAGAGACTTCTAAACCACTCATTGTTGCTATTATTTACAGTTTTTTGCAGAGATTTCCGCAGGTCTTTAAATTCTTGCAATAGTCTCCCAAAATCATCCCTTTGCTTCCCAAAATCATTGCGACCTAATAGTACGTATGTTTGCAGTTCCACCCCCCTGTTTTTTTTTAATTTTTATTATGTTGGTGCGTTCTTCTGCGAGATGCTCTGCCGTTCCAGGTGTCGCGGAGGCTGAACTGATGACTTCTTCGAATGTGTCCTTATCCAAGGCGGACTTTTTCCACTTCGGCCCGGTTCTTACGAGCTATATGCCGATATTGACGTGGTCCGGCCCAGCAAATTACTATGTTTGCGCGGGTTGGGACATGTTGTGTGCAAGGATTTAAATGCTCCGGCTCTATGAATCTGCGACGGAGATCCAGACTCCGGCGGAAGGACCAAGTCCAAGTAAATCTACTAAGAAATCTTGATTATAATTAGATATTGTTATTAGTTGTAATTAAATTTGTAAAATTTTCATCCGGTCTTATTGGGAATTCAAAAGAAGGACATCAAGAGGTATCTTTACAATTCTTTCGGGTACACCAGACCACTGCCTAGAGTGGGAACAAGTACGGCCGACACTACGTACCTACGTATGTCATCGACTGTGTGCGGATAACCCACCACCCACAACAACATGTCATAGGACCACAAGACAAATTGTTGCTTTATGTTGTCGCCATGCAGGGGAAGGTGGGGAATTCACAGCAGCTGCATAACCAAACACTGCTTAAAATGACAGAGAGAGAGAGCGATAATGAAAACTTTTCGTATTTAACGCTGGCATTAATTTCATAATTCAAACGTACTCACAAACACACTCACGTGCTGACAACAGGCAAGCACTCACAACATGTTGCTGTGCCAGATGCGGCCCACCCCCCACTATATATGTGGTTGGGTTGCAGCGTAGCACACAGTTTGCTGCACCACCAGGTGGGTATAGGAACAGGAAACCAGCAGCAGTTTTTACGAGTTTCTAAAGCAGATCTGTTGCTGCCGTGCAGAACAATTTGTCGGTTGTACAATAGTTTTTGTCCGTATGTTGCTGGCAACGCAAATGTGAGTGAATTTCATCTGTGACGGAATGCAAATATAAATGTTTTGTTCAACTTTGTTGTTCTCCCCATTGTACACACCTGTGAGACGTGACAATACACGAGAAATGCAGTCATTTGGTTTGCGACTATACCGCATAAGACGAAAATATGGCGAACGGAAAATTATAATCAAAAATCAGGAGCATTCATTGTAGCTCATCAGTTGAAATAAATATGTTTTCCCACCCAATCCCATTGCTGTGCGGATGCGTCATTTGTATCCAAAGCGATTAAGTCCCCCAATTGAAAGAAGTCGTGAAAACAAAACACATTTTGGTGTTTCTTTATGATGCGGAGAGGTAAATGTGTTTTGGTTTTTGCAGATTTCAATATCACCTCTGTTTCCGATTTTTTTTTATTTGGGGGCAATTGTTTATTAGCACACATAGTACTTCTTTTAATGTACACGCATATGTAAGTTTATAATTAAAAAAAAAAACAGGATGTGCAATGGGAATGGAAATTTGTAACGCTCTGGTGAAACTGATATATTGATATATTTTATTTGTTTCTCATGGTTTTTAGAAATACGTTTTCCACGTCCTTTGGTTGTGTCCCGTAAGCATCACATGAAAACACCGACTGGAAGTGTCTAGTTTAGTCAGTGAGAGTAGATGCATAAATTAAGGTCCACAGCGAATGCAGTCCGCATAGGTGTTTACTAACTTAATTGACTGATGTCCTAAGGATGTCATTGGTCTCATAAAGTTATCGTACCCAAGTACGATTATTAGCTGAGTACTTACTGAATTCAAGGAGTTGGTTAAAAAATGTTCGAATATTCTAAGTGGATATCTGGCTAGACGTTTTAATGTTTGAGCTATCAGAAACAAAATTTAATGCGAGTCCACTTTATTTTATTTTAGAAGCTTCCATTGTGCAGTAATTTACCATTCCCTAGGAGTTGCCATGCGGAGGTCTATGAAACGACTTCGGATGGAGTCAATCCGAATCACACTGTCTTCACCAACAAGAACCGATCAATCATTTTACCTCATGATAAACACCTGTAAACCGTCAAGCATTTGTTGATATCTGCTAATTTAGGATATTCTTTTTTAATGGTTTCTTTTTGAAGCGTGTCTATTTTGACAGTAGCAGCTTTTCCCGCTCGAAATCTTGACAGAATGTCAGTGTCATATCTTCATGACACGAAATAAATCGCTTTACGCTTGAACCACGTGCCAATTTATTTTCAAAGTCAGTGGTGTGTAGATAAATCAACATTTTTTGCCAATGTGAGGCGCCTTCGTGTCCGCTGTAATTAAGTACTTACTGATTCTAATGTGGCTGCCTTAGACGAGAGAATGCTACTCAATTCTGAAACATGGACTCGCCATCGATCTCAAAATTTCAAGCAGCATCCTGATGGGAATTTTACACAAAGATCTCGCATTACTAGCTACCAAGGTCCAATTGACTCAGTAGCACGGCCAAAATGCATTGTGACGATTGTTCGAGGAATGAATGAAGTCAGTGTATTTTGTGTTACTCGGAAATCGTCGCTTACGCATTCTCGCGATCGTTTGACGAATATGAACGGTTATGTCTAGAAAAGTTTATAAAGAACAAGTGATTTTTGCATCATTTCAACTCAGTTGTCGAGACTAAAGTTTGATGTTAGTTTGTTGTTAATTGCAAAAAGTATTTCTATTTGTTGTTTTTCCCGGTCGTTATTGTAGGAATAAAAACATATTTTTTACACATCGTACAAGACCCGTTGATGCGATTGTTTCAAGGCTCGGTTGAATTAGGAATAAAAGCATCGTGTACGATTCTTATCCGTGAATCGGACACGCGCCGTTTGAAAGAGTCGTCGGCTTGAATTTGGTTAAGGGAAACCTAACCGAACTTCGCATTATTGAAAACTTCGGATAAATGAAACATTATTGGCGGTTATACTTCAATTGAAGGCCCACTCTGCCCTGCGACTGAGTTAACAAGCGAAACTGCCGCATCGGGGGATCAGAATCCCAGCAGGTGATCGTCAAGATTCCAATGCATCCTTTTTCTTTGAAAATACTGCGGGCAACGCCATTTCGATTAACGATGAGAGCTACTACAGAGGCATGATAAGCCATTTTTGTGGCCAAATATTGAAAATATGGACTTGGACGATCTTTGGCTTTAGTAGGATGATGCGGCAACGTGCAAAAAGGATCTTGTGACGAGCAATAAAATATAATATTGCTAATAGGCGCCCCGGTAGGCGAGTTGGTAGCGTGCTTGCCTATCAGCGTGAGGGTTGTGGGTTCGATTCCCACCAGATGCTTTGGTCTGTCGCTGCAAAAAATCTAAACATATGGTCTTTGTCACCCGGTTTACCCTTGGACCCAAAATTAGAATATAAATTTACTTTGTATTGTAATTAATAATAAATAAATAAATAAATAATATTGCTAAATGAAGAATTTATGGAACACACAACTAATTTTGAAATGTGTAAACAATACATTCTCAAAAAAGAAAACCGCTGCGCACTTCAGAGTTGCCCAACATGCAGAAAGCTCTTTAAATGAAGGTTTTTTTTTCTTTGTTTCGAATAAGCCAGCAATTATTCGGAAAAAAACAAAAAACTTCATTTAATATTTAAGCAGAATGACATTGATTTCAACGCAAGTGTTGGATGGATTCAGGGCTTCAAAAACGATACATTGTTCGGCTTCTCCAAATTATAAGCGAAACACTTTGTTTGCAGTCTCGTCCAGTGCCAACCGGGAGAGCCTTAAAGTCTTATTAGATGCACGTAGTCCCTTAAAGGACATTGTGACGCTATGTAGAGCTACACTGTATTAAAATCGAATGAACATGTATATCCATCGAAGAAATTCTAGACTAGATCTAGGCAATGACCGCATTCACCGCTCCATAATAGGTATTGCCGAGAACTCGGCCCCATTCAAGCTTTGATTTAGGGATACTTGAATGGGAATATTTTATAGAATTCAAATATTGAGTTCATTTTTAAGTTTGCCATATTTGGTGCTCCGAAGGTGCATATCAATGGCTACTCAAAGGAAGTGAAATTTCTACTTTAAAGCAAATATACATTTATTTTTAAGATCGTCCATAATTTAGGGTCCTCGAACCGAAAATAGATTTGTATTTAATTTTTTATGTTTTTTTTTTATTCCTGATGGCCAGCTGACAAGCTCCAGTGAGAAATACTGAGGGAAATACGTCCGTAAGAGAGACAAATGCGAATTTTTTTTAAAAATTATATCGGTCAAGTGACCCTTGACTGCATCGGCAGGCTCCCAAACCTTGACCAAAATTATCAATCACGTTTTTCAATAACCCGTTGTCAATGGTAGATATCTTTTGAACTGTTGTGGAATTATTGCTGTACAACTTCGATTTCAAAAAAACCCAGAAACAAAAACCAAATGGTATCAAATCGTACGATCTTTGTGGCCAATTTACTCCTCCTATACGAACAATACTGCGATTTTCGAACTTTTTCTTTCAAAAGATCCATTGTTACTCTTGGCCCGATGCTGATTAAATTACAGGGTTCTCCAACAAGAGGTGTTATTTTGGTATATAAAGAACAAAAAGTATATAAAGGGGAAGGTATGCCGTTAATAATAAAAAACAACATCAGCCAAATAGCCACCACGGCCACGCTTACAGAACCATATCCTTTTCATGAAATTTTCCATAACCAAAGAGCAAGTGGCTGACCTATGTCCTCGATAGCCCCACGAATTCTATCCTTGGGGTCTTGAATCGACGCTGGGCTGTTGGCGTAGACCTTATCTTTCACGTGGCCCCAAAGGAAGAAGTCGCCAGGTGTTAATCATAAGACATCGGTGGCCAGTTGTGGTCACCTCTTCAAGAGATAACACGGTCCGGAAACTTTTTAGTTTTTCGAACTATGACTGCACGATTTTCACCATTTTTGTGGTGAATTTTAATAATTTCAATGCGTTCTTCAAGCGTGTATCGTTCCATTTTTAGTAATGGCTTGTCAAATGTCAAAATATAAAAGCTTCAAAGGTGAGAGCTACCGAAATACCGGGTGATTCAAAATAACACCTCTTGTTGGAGAACCATGTATATCAATTTCCCACCACAAAAAGCTTCGAATCATCTCCCGTTTGATGTCTGATTTGTGCAAACGATGACGAATGGATGTTTTTTTTTCGTTTTCTTCAACACATGGACACCCTTTTTTTGTAATGCTCAATGATGGATTTGAATTCCTTTACGACGAAATGTCATTTGAATCTATGAACCACCCTAAAAATAATGGAGATCTTTGATGACAGGAGTGTAGAATGTGGCGTATGAATAACATTAATCAGAAAACTACTCATATCCAACCAAACCACCAACCACCAACTAATATTGAAACAAAAGCACAACGAAATCAAAACAACGAACTGCAATTACTTTTTCAAAGTGTCACAATCTCTCTGGAGGTTAATTACATTTTTTAACACATGAAATCGGAGAACAATCTTTAACTTTCGAGCACAAAAGACACAATAAATATGTACAAATGTATGTGTGCGGAAAACTTGCTGACTATAAAAAGGACTTTCATGCATTCTTCCATATGTACACAAGCAGATTTATGCACGCATTTACACACATGTACTCGTACATTCAGACTCGTTCCCCAATTCAGGTGGAACATGAAAAATGCAAAAGTGTGCACAGACCACAACTCACAGCACAGTTGGTCGGCGAGACGCAGCCTTTGTACGATCAGAGACCTCCGTTATTCTGTGGTTACGACTTGATAATAACCAGTTGATAACCTTGTGCATTTACACTCCTGTTGCAGTTTTGCTCGCCAAAAATGGCGGAATGCAAAGACATGCTGGCGACATACGCGAATACGCGTATACGTATTGTGAGCTTATGTTCGTATGTATGTATTGATAAACCGAGTAACGGTATATGTAAATGTTAGTTGAACAGGTGTTTACATGAAATGCAAACCCACGCTTATAATTGCACCCTACACCATTTAGCGGAGCATGCAAGCAAGCATTTACCAGGTAAATTTTGCCCAAAATATGACGTCTGAAAATTATGGTAATACAAAGTGTATGTTATGTTGTTTTTAATTATCTCTCAACGGATGCCCCCTATAAATCCAATGCACTGTGTCAGCGATGGGAAAGAAGGGCAGTGGAGGGAGGAAAAAGGGAGTAGTGTTTGTTCAAAGCCAGAATTTGATAATGTTATAGCAGACAGGAAAAACTCTTGCTGGAAGATTATTCCACATACGAACAGTCCGGCTGAAGAACGAATTTTCACAAGTCGTCCGGTTAACCGGCCATTTGAACATGAACGGCAGGCAACAGACGATGGATATCTGACGAACACATACCATTGAAATATCTATCGAATAGCGATACACACTCCACATTCCGGCAATGCTGTAAGGAGACAATTGAGTTGGATACCCTACCATCCCCTATCAACGCCACCGCTCTCCTATGTACACGGTTTAGAAGCTGCAAATGTCGTTGTCTTTGAAGCCCCTGCCCATATTATTATATATTCCATTTTAATCCGGATGTAGTTGGTGTAAATATTTACGAAATCAGACGGAGTGAAGTATTTCTTGGACCGATTTAAGAATTCCAAACACTTGAATGCTTCTTTCGGCACTTTAAATATATGGCTAGCCCAGCGAACAACACCTTGTTTCGTCAAGAATGTCTAATTCGTCGATATCCACACCTTGTTTTAGCTTAAAGACAAGGAAATGCATTTTTGTATACGGTTTAACGCCTACAAAGACCTGTAATTATGTTGTTTGTCTTCTTAGGGGAATCCTAAACTTTGATTTAAATTATAAGTAATAAATTGTATATAATTTCGTGCTTTATTTTAAAATTGCCAAAATATGTATTTTTCGGTTTTACTAAAAATCTCGGGAACGGATTGGCCGATTATGTAGTCCAATTTTAATTTACAAAAACTTTTTTTTAAAAAAGATTTATGTTTTTAAACGACTATGGTCGACAATTTGTTTTCTTAAATTTGTACCATCCATTTAATAAATCCATTATCTATTATTCAGATTTTCGGAAAAGCCATAAGTGTTGAAGTTATGGGTTGATCGGTACCCATAGAATCATTTTTCTGCTTGAGTACAAGAAGAATCGGTGTGAAATTTCCTAAATTTGATATATGATTCAAAAACCGCACCAAACGGACACGCCTTAGTATGCATTGGCTTTTCGACGATTGCGTGTGGGATTTCCGATCCCCAGATGTACTCGTAGCAACATTGTTTGTGTTCCGTCAGAAAAGATAATTGTTTGTGCAAAATCTTCGAAGCGACAATTGAAACTTGCGAATAATGCGAAATCTCATGAATGACGGGAGTATGAAATGTTGAGTTGCCAAGATCCATGGCCAGTCCATGTTCCAGGACTGAGTCTCACTCTCTCGGCTACGGCAGCCAGATTGCCATCAGAGATCGAGCGATTTGACCACGGGGACAAAATCGGGCTATACTTTGGAAAGTTTTGCTTAGCGATTCGAGGAAAAGTGACCCAAAGTGCGAATTTGTTTGGAAAACAATGTGAAATTCGGAGAGGACGGGGGGGAAAAAATATAAAGTAACCCTAGATTTTTTCAAATCCATCTTCGTTTAGTTGTGTTTAAGAAACTGCACATTTTTCAAAATTTTTATGTAGCTTTATTTAGCCGAAAAAAAAACGATTTTTTTAAAGTGATTTCGCCGAAAAAACGAATTTTTTAAAGTTCCAACTACAATAACATTATTCTCATTAAATAAATTATTCTGCGGCCTTGACCGAAATCAGACTTCAAATTGTATAATTGCAACAGTGGTTCTGCAAAATCGAGTACCACTATGGCGGTTGGTTAGTGTGTCCAAAATGATGACGATTTCCTAGGATTTTTTTCTAAGGTACCCGTTTTCGGGGGACGCCAGGGCGCGCTTTTGTTATCTTATAGTCTTTTGTTTGTCATACCTCGAGAAATGCTGTGCCGACTTAGCTTAAATATATTTTGGAAAATTAAGAATTACCCTTCCTTTAATCTATTCCCATACTGTTTCTCTATATTATTAACAGTTTCGCAGATATAAATGAATTTATGAAGAAAAAAATATTTGTTTGTCTAAATTAGTAATCAGGATTTCCGATTACTATAAATAATCAGTAAGAATCAGAAGTACTCGCGGAAAGTAGTTGGATTATTTTCTGTTTACTTTAGTTTTTTTTGATTATTTATAGTAATCGTAAGTAATCCTTTTAGATTATTTGTAATCGTAATTAATACCTGAATATATATATATATATCAGGTGGCGCAAAAGCAAACTTCCGATGTTTTTTGGCTGTAATTAAAAAAAATGAAAAACTTTGATTCTTCTTGTGGATTATTTTTATTATACCCTCACCCTACGGGTAGGAGGGTATATATTTGATTTGGTCTTTTAATTTTTTTTACATCAAGTCGAGAATATGATGTCATGTAAATGGCCACCGCCAGAATTGCCACTGACATCGCAAAATTTATAGCATTTTCTGATAGGAGAATTACTTTTGCGCCACCCGTTATATACCTTTGCAAAAAATGTAATTTAATTAGTAATTATTACGATTAGTAATCATTACATAACAACAAAATATTTGTTTTTGTTTAAAATGCGCATATCTGGCTTTCTATGAGAGGCAACCACTAAGTAAAAACATATATTGATATGACTGAACCAACACATTGGTACGTGTTCAAGTTTACAAGTTTAAGTTTTTCTAAGATTCGAGGTTTCAAACTTTCATCTCTGGCTAGATCCACTTGGTCCATCTTCCAAAAGTCCTTCACTGTGCAGTGTTTGCTACAAATCTAAAAAACTGCCATCACTGGCGACCGCTTCAAAATGTTAAACACAGAATCCGACTGTGGGAAGTCTTGCAATAATCAACGGTATTGCAATGAAATCCTTGAGCAAAATAGTAATTGACAAAAGAAGAAAATCGATTAAGTCCTAATACTTTTTGTGGGGTAGTTACAAGGAAAACGTCGCCAAGCCGAACACAGAAGTTCACCACAAAAGATGGCTAAATGCATGAATAATGGCAACTATTACAAAACTTTAAAACAATTAGTGTGCCAGAGGATGCTTGTGGGCATGTGTGTGTCTCTCTCTATATCTCTCTCTCTGTAGTAGTATCCTTTCACAGATGGGAGTTCATAAAAGTTTACTTCCGGTCATGCTGTAGACATCAATTCAGCCATGTTGACATGTGTTAATGAAAACATATCATACCCGTTCACACAAATGTACGTTCGGCCAGGACACTTGCACAGCAGTCAAGGACCAGAGGAGGTGGACAGTGTGAGGGGGGGGGGGGGTGGTGTTGCTTGTCGAGGTAGGTAGGTGGTTGACAGCAAATGATAAGATAAATAGCATTGCACAACAAGACAATGTACTTGAGAACTTTCAATAACTTGCCCGAATTCATGCAACCACAAATTCATGGCATGGATGAGCAACAACTGCATCGGCAGCGAGTGTTCTGGAACTCGTACACGAGCATGAACATGAAGTGAACATGACCATTATTAAGTTGCCAGCCACTGCATCTGTGCAACGGAACCCCTGTCGTTATAACTCATCCTCAGAAAATCCTTTAAAACATTTGTTACATTATTTGGCTTGGTTCGGCTTCGGGCTTGGGTCTGGGGCCTGGGTAAGTGGTCGGTGGCATTTAATATCCAGCACATGCCTTTAGAGCCCATTGTGTAGCCCCCCCCACACATTCACATTTGTGGATAGTGTATGATGGCAATGCATTTGCGGTGGCAACTGTAAAAAGTTTAGGCATCAAATGTTGTGGCAACATACTGATGTGGCATAACTCTGACTAACAATGCACAAACGAGGTCGGATTGGGAACTGTAGCCAGTACTTACGTCTACGAAGTCTACTTCCGACAGGGCATTTTTAATTTACGTAAATCACGAATGTCCCAAATTGGACCCGCCTTGATTTAATATGAACAAATGGTGGATATACTCCAATATCGGAGACGTTTGACTCCAACGGGGAAGATGGGGATCGTTGATTAATCTCGGTTGGAAGTATGATGAGTGGGTTCTCTGGCATGTTCTTGGTTGGTATACGAGGATATTGTAAATTCTGTAGACCACTTTTATAAAGCTCTTTGTTCGGGGTGGCCCAAATCAGACCCAAACTGGTGTGAAACACAAATAACATTCATTTATCAGATGAATACATACAGTTAGGGTTGCCAGATCTAAACTGTCTTATATGTTGAATTATGAAAAAATTAGTAGAACAAGAAAATATTAATAAATATAAACACTTTTTTCGATGATCTAGCTTCCTTATTGTTTCCCAATTTTGTAGCTTATGAACTAGGCTGCAAGTGTTGATCTGGTGATCCAACTATTCCTCCTACAGGTGTTGGTGCTTTGGCGCCTGTAATCGTAGTTAATGCAACTAGCGCACATTCAGCCACTCACAAAAATAAGAGGGAAGATCATGAGGACCTAAGTGAGAGTATTAACAGGACCCAAGCTTCAAGTACAGGTAGGGAATCCGAATCTAACGACAACGTTAATATTACTGTCTCAGCTAACTCTAAAAGTGATGAGGTCAGCAAGATCGTAGAGAAAGTCAACGACTGTATAACACAGCATGCCAAAAATGATGAAACTATCAGGGGCACAACGTCGAAAGTTGAAGAAGCTGAACCGGGATAGCAAACATACCAAGGTGCAGGATGCTTAAGAGGAGTTATCTGAAACTCCTTCCACCTCCACGGAAGCGCGAAAGAGGGTCTGATCTCCTGAAGAGCAGATCATTGCGAAAAAGAACTCCCCGCTTTCAAATAAATTGGAGACACCTGGTCAAACGTAATACTCCAAGAAGGCTGGAACATCCAAAAAGAAAGAGGAAGTTGATCGATGAAAAATGTAAGAAGCCACCATCATATGGCAAAGTTGAGCGGAAGCACAACAGAGACGAGGGATCGCAGTGATCGACATCAGTACAGCATCCGGCAAAATCCACGCAAACCAGCACAACAATGTTGAGGACCTGGTTAACAATCAATAGACACCGAAGACGGGCCTCCAATCCAAATAATGAGTTGCGAGTTCAAAGGGCGACATTCGTTCCTCCCTCCAATACCCTTCTTTCCCATCGCTAACATAGTGTATTGCATTTATAGGGGGCATCCCTGAGTGTTCAAAAAAAAAGTTTGGCTTCAACTAGTCTTGCTTTAGGCTTATTTCGGAAACCAGCCAAGATATTTTGATCTGATCAGAGGAAGAATATGATAGGATTTAAATTATTTCCAGTATCTGAGTGAAATTTTACAATTTCAACTTAGATGGCTAAATTATAGCTTGTAACTGGACTTGACATCAAATAACTGGAAAATCCAGTCCGCCTGGCAGCCCTACGTACAGTGCACAACAATACATTAAAACTATGGAATGTTTTAATCTTCCCAACGATCAATTATTCAGACGTAGCAAATTTTATCGTCGTTATTTTAACTCAAGATCAGAGTCCACCTCTTTCATAATTACAGGTTTAGTTCGCCGTTTTAATAAACTGGTCTGCCGACCGTTCTGAAAGAGCAGCTCATCGAAATATTCGCACTGAAGACAATGCGCTGTGCGGCAGAGTGTTGCCACTGTCTCAACTTGTCGCCGTTCTGGCCAGTTTAAAGTTGGATCTTAAGACGTACCCATGCAAAATTCAAATTGGGCTACAACTGGAAACGCAAGACCGCCAACACAAACTATGTATCTCTGTGTAAGCGATCGGAAATAAGAGTATTGGAGAGAGGAATGAGGGAGTAGTGTTTTTTGACATGTGTCTTGATTTTTAGAATGTCACAGTAGGCGGCAAACACACTTGTTGGAAGGGCATTTCACATACGAATGATGATGACTCAGATGAGAATCTCTGAATATCCCGGATATCCTGTACATTCGAACATCAAGAACATATCTGACGATAGACATTTCATGTTCCGTCGATGCTGAAGGGAGACATTCAAGTTGGATAACACACTATCCACTACAATCACCACCGCCATATAAATAACTGGGAGATCTTTTATATGTAGTCCTCCCTATCAAAAGGCAATTATACTAGTGATCGGTCTTGAACAGATGTCAAAACGCAAGGAACGGTGGCCTTTGGGAAATCTCCCAAAATGTCAGGTCTACGAGTACCTCGGCAAAAAGCCGACAGCAAGTATGAAGAAAGAGGTCAATTGCAGAAGTAATTCCACAACTCGAGAATCCTAGAAGTTCGCTCCAGAATTTACATCATTAAGATCAATCTGCATAGATATTCAAATATGAGTCTTTCGTTGCTAGCAAATAATGAAGGAATCAGATGCAGATCCGATTTGACCTCGTACATGCACATACACATGGACATGGACATGTGTAATCGTTGTGACTGTGAGTATCTATAAATGAAGGAATACAATCTGTTACAATCGGTTGTTATGCCCACATGCATGTCTATGGGAATCTTATCCAGCTCTTTGCGTGCATCCATGACTGTGTGAGTGCGAATGTGTTGGTCTAGTGCTCTAACACTTGGCTTGCATGGTAGTAGACTGTGGATGTGTGTGTGTGTGTGTGTGGTAGAAAATGTGGTTAAGAGCAAATCCTGTATCCTGCCTTATCTTTGGCACATAACATCTTGTTGTTGGTGGTGTACGAGTGTGCCTTTGTTGGCATCAACGATATATGCAGAAGTGCACGTACTCTTGACTTCTCGAGTCAACTATCAATGCTGACGTTTTGTCACCGCCCCTCCTTACACCACGCCCGATGTCTGTGTGTGTATGCGTGGGTGTGTGTTTTTACCATTTAGTAAAGTATACTACAAAACACACACATACTTAAAAATATGTATCGTCTATATACACAGATGTCACACACACACACACACATTCATTGTCGAATTGGATTAAGGAAATTATATGTGTCAATGGTATAATTCACATAACTATCCGAGTATAAATGCTAAATTCGGTTAGAATGTTGTAAATAGATTTAACAACCTTGGCAACTTCATAACTGTGAGTACTGGTGGGTATTTGTCGGCTACGAAAACATTTAAATGGAGACATCTGTAACGGGTGCGACTTTATTCAATAATTTAACGGCTGCAATTATGACAAACAAGAGAGTTTCTGAAACCTTGTTTTTCCACAGAAGTTTAACATGACTTAGAGATTAATCGAATACTCGTAAAGTCTGGCCGGGACCAACCATTTTTAAATCCGGCTCCGAACGGCTAATGCTTTTCTAGAGAAGTTTTACATGGCTTAGAGATTACTATCTTACTCGTCAGCATTTACAAGGTCTTGACCGGTTTTGAACTTGGGTTAACTTGTGTGATACCTGCTACACCATGGCAGTCCATTTGGAGGTGGAAACCGAAAAATTAATATTAAGGACCATAAAAATGTTAAGGATTTTTTTTTTTTTTGGATTTTTCTTCCTTTTATCAGGATTGGATATACAGTTGTTTACGCTGGTTAGATGGGCTCTGGAAGCTCTTCAAATAGATACCTTCAAAGCAGATTTAAGAGCAGCATTAAAGTTAATGGTCATCATGTCTTATATGGCGAACTAATAAATATACACTGGAATTGGTAACTTTCTTTCTCTTCCAACCAACTTTCCAAATATCATTTCCAATCTATGTATATCCGGTCATTTTTTACTTGAATTATAACGCCATTGAGGTCAACTGGAGAACCTTTCGAAGCTGGTATTCAAACCTCTTCAGAATTTGTGTTGGTTCGGGTTTTAAAATGGTTTTAAGGTACGGTTTGGTGGTTCAAAATGGATTCATTCATCGTAGGAACAAAAATATTTTCTGATGTAATTTATTTTTTATTAAAAACAAAAAACTTAATTCACACAAAGTATGATCGGTCAACTGAAACTTGTGTCGAAGAAATAGAAGAACAACTTCAGTAACGTTTTGTTAAGACACATTTTTCTGTGTCGAAGCGATCCACTTTTTTTATTAAATTTTTTGGCGGTTTTGGGTTTGGTGCGCCGTCACACACACACACACAGAAAAAGTGATATGGTTCGGATCAAAACTGGTTTTGCCAGTCAAGAAAATTGTGATTTCGCCAACAGTGAGGAATAATCTAATCCACCTAAAATCTATCTATTGTGAAAACTATTCGAAACACCAGAATATCTAAAAGAAACCTCTATGAAATATCAACAAGGTTTGCGGAAGAAACATCTCACGATAATTCAGGAAAAGAAAACTAAAGATTTTCCTCTAAAAATATCTTATGAATCATAAAGTTGCTGACAATTTCGGAGGCCATGGGTGTGCAAGTCTTCTTTCTCTTGGGCTTTCCACCTGAGTTTCGGCCTTCCCTGTCTGCGCTTTCCGCTGTTGTTATCGTCCAATGACCTGGAACCTGGGCTGGGACGTTTGGATTCATTTAACCGACATAGCCAAGCTAATCGCAGGATTTTGATTAACTTAACTATACTCATGTCGGAAATAGCACATACAACTGACGGTTCGTTCGACGACAATACTCCTCGTTAACACTGTACGACGCATATATTTTGCAAAGGATCTTTCTCTCAAAAACACCATAAAGAAGCACAGGTAGAATAGGCTTGTTGTACAGTGTTGGATTAGTGCGACGAGAGGGGGACTCGTTTTTGAATTGTTTGCTTAGCCCAAAATTTCTGACATTACTATTTGTATTGATGGCGGAGCCGAGATCCTACCCATTCCCCCTATATACGGATCTACGCTCCGGAACGACCCGAGTTTATCTCGGTCAAAGACAGTAAATAAAATAACCCGTTTCCAATAAAAATGTATTTATATTGATGTCTTCTCGATGTAGTTTTCAAAAGAGTCTTACAATGAAAAGTTTCCAAAGACAACTTTAACCAAGAATTGATTTTCAATCATACGTTTTGTCATGTTATCAGACACCATCAGACAGATCATTCCGAGGATGTGGACTTTGAGTATAGACTGTGGCTGTGATTAACTTCAGCTTTTTCCATTATTTTCTCCATCAGAATGTTGCACAGTAAGCTAACAAGATGACATTTGGTAGTAGTGGTTGGTTCGGAAAGTCGTTTCCTGTTTTTCTGAGGATCTGGTATCACTCATAGTCATTCTAAAAAGGTGTAGGGAAATGTTATTGCCGAGTATCGAGATTATGTCGATAGTTGAATTATTCTGATGTGGTCTCTTACTTAAATATAATTAACATAGTGTTCGCTTTCTTTTTAAACATCGAGTTGTAACCCTTGTATTTGTTATTACAATAATACGAAATAGTTTTAAGTATTCTTCATAATGTTTTCTATACCTAACTAGTAAGTTGTAATGCGCCTATGGCGACCGTTAATTTGCTTGAGAAAGTATTTGTTACTTAATTTTAAAAATTTTGTACAAAATATTTTGAGAAAACTATTTTGTAAAAAAAAATTTCGAGAAAAAAATGTTGTAAAAAAAAGTTAGCTGGAAAAAAAAATTTTTGTAGAAAAAAAAAATTTTGATGAAAAAAAAAATTTTTGTGGAAACAAAAAAATTTTGTTGAAAAAAAAAAATTTTGTTGAAAAAAAAAAATTTGTGGAAAAAAAAAATTTTGTGGAAAAAAAAAATTTTGGCAAAAAAAAAAAAATGTTGGTAAAAAAAAAATTTGGGGAACACAATTTCTGTACAAAAAAAAATATTATTTTTTTTATTATTATTATTTATAGAATTATTATAGAATGCCTATTTAAATTCCTACGTACTGCGTGACAGAGTCAGTGAATCAGTGTATCAGTGAATCAGTGTCGAGGGTAAATATATATTAAGATAATTGGCCAAAAGTCGGGTAATTTGTATTTCTTTTGTTTTAGAAAAAAAGAAATAACGGTTCTTTGACACTTGTATTGTTAGGTTATTTGATTTAAGTGCATATTTCAGATATCTGCAATCTTGTTGTTATCTGCTTCTTCATATCTTTTAATACAAAACAAAAGAAATAAAAAATATATACATATAAAGGGTCCGCCATCTAAAGTTTTTTTTTTCAACTAGTGCTTATTTCGTGAATGGTAACACTTAGCTCATGTCTGATTTGACAGATAACACTACTCAACAAAATGAAAAAAATTTCATGTACTCCGGATGCGATAATTTTTTCTGTGTAGATAACCTTGACATGAGCTCGAAAAACGCAATAAAAAATGTTTTTTTCGTTTGGTTTTTGTTTTATTTTTTTTTTTTTAAATTTTAAAAAATTTTTTTTGGTTAATTTGTTTCGTCCGGCATAACTCGGGAACCACTAGCCCGATTTAATTGAATTAAATTTTAAAAGATTTAAAATTACAATTCCCTTAATCTGTTCATATATTGTTTTCCTATACAAGCAACAGTTTCCAAGTTAAAAATGAATATATAAAGGAAAAAACTTATTTTTTGCCTAAAGATTTAAATTTTTTTTTTTAAAAAATCCATAAAAAATCCAAAATGAAAAAAAATGTCAAATCTTATTACTTTTACGTAAAGTCACATAACCTATGAGCAAAATGAGACAAAGATCATGAAAATCGATGCACGCGTTTCGCTTTTATTCGCAATTGAGTAAAGGTAAGAATTTCAAAAATTTGCTCGACATATGCACAACTTTGTCTATGGTAAGGTTTTTTCTTTTTTATTACAAAAAAAATTAAAATTTGTTGGGTGACAAAAATATATGATTTTTTTTGATTTTTGAAATTCATACCTTTACTCAATTGCGAATAAAAGAGAAACGCGTGCATCGATTTTCATGATCTTTGTCTCATTTTGCTCATAGGTTATGTGACTTTACGTAAAAGTAATAAGATTTGACATTTTTTTTTATTTTGGATTTTTTATGGATTTTTTAAAAAAAAAAATTTAAATCTTTAGGCAAAAAATAAGTTTTTTCCTTTATATATTAATTTTTAACTTGGAAACTGTTGCTTGTATAGGAAAACAATATATGAACAGATTAAGGGAATTGTAATTTTAAATTTTTTAAAATTTAATTCAATTAAATCGGGCTAGTGGTTCCCGAGTTATGCCGGACGAAACAAATTAACCAAAAAATTTTTTTTAAAATTTAAAAAAAAAAAAATAAAACAAAAACCAAACGAAAAAAACATTTTTTATTGCGTTTTTCGAGCTCATGTCAAGGTTATCTACACAGAAAAAATTATCGCATCCGGAGTACATGAAATTTTTTTCATTTTGTTGAGTAGTGTTATCTGTCAAATCAGACATGAGCTAAGTGTTACCATTCACGAAATAAGCACTAGTTGAAAAAAAAAACTTTAGATGGCGGACCCTTTATATGTATATATTTATTTTTTTTAAGGGAATTGTAATTTTAAATTTTTTAAAATTTAATTCAATTAAATCGGGCTAGTGGTTCCCGAGTTATGCCGGACGAAACAAATTAACCAAAAAATTTTTTTTAAAATTTAAAAAAAAAAAAAAAAAAAAGAAAAACCAAACGAAAACAAAAATTTTTATTGCGTTTTTCGAGCTCATGTCAAGGTTATCTACACAGAAAAAATTATCGCATCCGGAGTACATGAAATTTTTTTCATTTTGTTGAGTAGTGTTATCTGTCAAATCAGACATGAGCTAAGTGTTACCATTCACGAAATAAGCACTAGTTGAAAAAAAAACTTTAGATGGCGGACCCTTTATATGTATATATTTATTTTTTTTAAGGGAATTGTAATTTTAAATTTTTAAAATTTAATTCAATTAAATCGGGCTAGTGGTTCCCGAGTTGTGCCGGACGAAACAAATTAACCAAAAAAATTTTTTTAAAATTTAAAAAAAAAAAAAATAAAAGAAAAACCAAACGAAAAAAAATTTTTTTATTGCGTTTTTCGAGCTCATGTCAAGGTTATCTACACAGAAAAAATTATCGCATCCCGAGTACATTTTGACTGTTGACTAGTGTAATTAGTTGTATCCTTCCTTATAGTGCGTACACCGGAGAATGTTGCTGCTGTGGCAGAAAGTGTGCGTGAAGCGCCATCAACATCAATTCACCCTCGTTCTCAACAATTGAACATTTCGATGGTGTAGGCATGGCCAGCCGAGGCAGCCAATTGAATGAAATTATTTTCCATTATTAACCGGAAGGATTGTACTTTCCAATAAAAAAAGAAATTTGAGAAAATATCCAGTAGTTTTTTTTATAGAATTTTCAAAAGTTATTTGGCGGACCCTGTATATATGTACTAACAGGGAGAATAAATGGTCGCTTATTGTTTTTGCAAATTTCATCTATGGTGTCAGAGAAAATCAAAAATGAAATGATAGAGTCAGCGAGAGAGATTACAAGTGACATCCGGCTCCTTGCGCTTTCTTAATTTGTGGTTCTTACAAAGAACTTTCGTGCAGGGATGCCAACTAGTCGAACGTAGATAGGTGAAGCAAAATGTTGATGTTTTTTTTTTTTTTTTTTATAAAAACAATGAAATTTAATTTTTGCTGAGAAATAAAATGATTTTTTTTTTAAATATATCTGGCGACGGATTATGAGAATATGTAATGCGACACACTTTGGCGACCAATTAACACAAGAAGTCGGCTGTACTAGTCGTCTATGTCCGGTCCAATAAAAATGGAGATAGCCCTGTTTGTGCCAATATCTATGATATATAAACGTACTCCTTGAATACCCGAAGTAGCAAAAAGTCTGCAAACTCATGATGATATCTAGGTCTCTCACAGCAAATACAAAAAATCCACATGTAACTTAGATCGTCCGCCCTCCAGATTATCTCTGACTAGTCTGATTTTCTAGTATATAGTTAAATTTTTATATATGACTTTCTCAAATAAATTAATTGACAAACAGGTTTGTCTATGTATTGCTGGTCTTTATTCTTCAAACAGTTTTGTTTCTGTAAGTCGAGTTTGAGATCATTGATTATTTCTCTTTCTATTCAAAAAATAGAAATGTTCAAAAAAGGCTTCAAGCACTGTGATTGCTTTGATTGCAGGAAAGGTATAGGGATCGGTTTCGGAAGCTGCCACACTTCTTCATCGGTATCCATTTGCAATGATTTCTGCTGCAATTATTCATCTAATATGTGCCATACTTCGGAATTTGGAATGTCGAGTGCAGTGGCTGGATAAAGATCTTCAGGATCCTTCTCACAAACAGAAGGGTTAAAATAGGTTCTCTCCAGATCTGTCAAAAAAACAATAAAGGAATATTTTGGTTTTTCTGCCATCTTCACGATTTAGATTTTTTGTAGTTATGTCGCTGAGATTAATTTAATTAATTTTATTAATTTTTATTAATATTGAATATTTCTCTATAATATTACAAATAAGATAAAACTGTTCGTTAATTTTGAATTTTAAAAATTTGACTTTGCGGCATTTTATGACTTTGCGGCATTTTACGAAGAAAAATCACAATTCTTGTTAGAATGAGATACCTTTACTAAATTGTGAATAAAAACAAAAGCCCTACAGCGATTTTCATAATCTATAACTAACCTTTTTTTTAAAAAAGTTATTCAGGGGGAACATAGCCCATTGGAAATGTATAAAAAAAATGTTGTCCAGTGTTATTCAAAGTCTTCGATTTTATAACTTCCTCGTAATTGTATATTATTAAGGGGGATTCAAGTCAAAGTCATGCCAGTTGATAAGAGTATTTTTTCTACTTTTTGAAATAAACACAATTAAATTTATAGATGTGATCAACAATTGTTTCATATTCTTTTTCGGCATTGAGTAGAGATGTTGAGAAACTTCAGTTTGGGCTTTCCTCCTATTAGAATTTTCCAATGTTTAACAATTCTATGGAACCATAACATCCTGCCTGCTCCAATGCTCTTCTTACGGTGGACACACATGTTGTTTGGAAATATGATTCCACCATTCATCTGTCGAATGCAATTAATAAGAACAATGTTTAGTTCATTTACAGGACATTTTCACAGAAATAGTCCTAATGTCTTTTCGCATTGTAACATTTTCAGTGCAATCAATTAACTGCTTCTCCACAAAAGAACATTAAACACAAATGTCAGCAAGAACAAAGCATGTCTTGTTGGCTGGATATTCATGAACGGCCAGATTCGGTAGTGTACGAGTCAAGTACAAACAATTCGGTTGACATTCTTAAGAAAACTAAAGAGTATTGCATCTGATAATAAAGTAGTATAAAATATAATTCGTACATGATTGAACATCAACGAGTTATACAGCCCTGTTCCAGCTTTCATTTTCATTTTCATTCCATTTCACTTTTGACTTTCATTCCACCAAAGTGAATTTTACCTTTGACAAACAGGGGTTGAAATGATCAACTTTTTTTTAAATCTATTAGTTGTTTAGTAAATGGCTTTATGGCGGGAAATATTTTCACTTTCACTCAAAAGCGAAAGACAGAACAGGGGCGATAAAGTCGATGGAAAAACCTTCACCATTCCGAAATAATAAGATTTTTCATAAACAAACAAATATCGAAACAAAAAGGGATCAAAGACATACATATAAACACCAAGGGATATAAATAGAACACAAAAGTTCAATAGTTAATTTCACTCTTCTCAACCGAACTCGTTTTCATTTCAGATGGAAATATTTGATTACATGATTTTCCGACCAGGCACATATTGACGTAATAATTAATTAGGGGCACTAGCATTTTTATTGGTCACAGACAAGTTGTAATGATGCTGTTCGGAAAGAAACATAATTTATTTTCAATATTGTTATTACTGTCTCTTGTTATCTACCGATGTGCACGGATGCATTGAGCTTGGAATACCGTGGATGGCGTCAGTATCTCTTAGATTTTTTTGAGAATTTTTAGGGGCATTTCACGCGTCTATGGGAATTTGTTCATCTATTTTTTCATAGACCCATTTCGATTGCTTTACATTTTTTACAATAACATTTTCAATTAAACAAGGCAGTGTGTACGTAAATACAGAAGTTTATCCAATCAACCACTGCCCTAAGAACTGTTTGTTGTAAATTTGAACATATTTTATAACATTTCTTATATCAAAAACCAATTGATATAACATTAATGAACCAATGGATAAACTTTGTTGAAGTTGAATACTACCGTAACGTAGCTGTAAGTTTCGAGATGTAATTCTATAACCCTGGGTAGCACACCTGACGTTGCTGTATTTAAAGTCCTGACTACGTCATACAGGGATAGCTACGGGAACTCCTCCGCGATGTATTAATATATAAACGAGTCGACAGAAATGATCAAAGGTGAGTCAAATTATGAATGGAATTGTTTTTCTTGAATTTTTTGGCTAAAAGAAAAGGGTCACTGAAAAGTCTCATTTTGTGGTTCTTGTGCAGATTTGTCCTTAGTACTCTCCAAAATATTATGTAGCTTCCACATTGAATTAAGTTTCCGTACACCCATGTGCTGGTCTATTGTCGGCTTTCTATTTTTTTTTACTGCACTTCAGCCGAATTACAGTTGACAATAGGAGTCCATTCCTAATGGGAAATATGTGTCCACGGAAGTTTTATTCCTTACCATCGAAAGCGACTCGTGCATTTCCATTAAAAAAAACACATATAACTCATATTTATTTTTCGAGTAAAATTATTTATTTAATAAACCATTTTATACAATCTCTAAGTCTAACTTTAATGAATAAAAAGTGCAATGCATTCTCATTCTCACAGAAAACAATTATGCCCTTTTCGAATTGGTTTTCTTTAATCGTAACAATAATCGCCCAAGACGGAATTTTTATTAAAACAACAAAAGAAATACTACAACAATTTCAAGATGAAATGATAATAAACTAGTCTTTAACATATGATTTATAAACTACATGCTACGGTGTGTATATACAATAAAAGGAAATAACAAAATTTGTGTGTTCACATTCTGCTACAATCTATTGCTTGCTTCGTGACAATAGGCAAATCACCACAAATTCGGATCAGATAAAGTTAGCATGGCATAGTAAAAAAGGATGATGTCTAAATAATAATATTTCAGTAAAAAAAGGAAATGCTTGTACAATGTATGTTGGTTTCAAAGTCTATTTGTTAAGAAATAAAGACAAAGGCAATAACGCAAACTAAAATCAGCACAGTAGCACTTTCAAAATATCACGATCGACACATTTCATATAGAATTGAAAATCGAAAAAAAGAAACATAAAAAGAAACGTATTCACACTTTTGTTTTGTTAACGGAGGGGTTAACAAAATAAATGCTAAACTTATTCGTAACTAATATGTAGTTTACTTTTGTAAATCATACTACTAAATGTAATAGTCTCTTCCCCGTACTGCTTAGTATATTAACAAATATTACATAAACTCCATTTCCGGTTTAAAATAAAAGCAAACATTCAACTCTGGTGTGGTGGTGTTTGTTTGTCTTAACAAATTCGTCTAACAATTAAATAACAACAAAACAAAATTAAATTAGAATAGATTAGATTAGACAATTATCTACGGTGTGCTAATTGAAACTCTTAGAATCTCATTTCGTTGCGGCTGATCAAGTCATAGATTTCTTTGGTAAGTGGCTCGTATTTGCCTTTGGCCGTTTGGTAGTAGAGAGCATCGTCCATGGTTGAGGGATCGTAGCCTTCTTTTTGCAAATCTACCTTGCGCAACTTGAAGGTACCGGTCAGATCGATCTTGGTGAGGAAGCGCAAGAATTGTGGTCGGGCATACGGTGGCAAAACGTTAGCCAAGTTCTCGGCGAACTTGTCCAGGTCAACTTGTCGCTCTGGATCAAAGATAGCAGCCATACCGGCACGCCCTTCCGTATTGGGAATAGTAACACCGTAGACAATAGTGTCCTTGTAGCCGGCAACATTGCTGACTTGAGCTTCGACTTCACTGGTGGAAACGTTCTCTCCCTTCCAACGGAAAGTGTCGCCTGTGCGATCCTTAAAGTACAAATAACCCTTTTCATCGGCCACTAACAGATCACCGGAGAGGAAAGCCATATCGCCCTTTTTGAACACATCGCGTACAATCTTTTTGGCAGAAGCCTTTTCGTCCACATATCCCAAAAACTCTCTAGATGGATTCCCTTTGATGATTTTTCCAATAAATACTCCGGGTTCATTCGGCTTGCACAATTGGCACAAGCCATCTGGTCCGCGGATTGGCTCACCGCTATCGGAATCGGCACGTATGATGGAGATGGGGTAGATTTGGGGAAGAATGCGTGATACAAAGCCAATAGCGCCTACGGTATTGTCCGGATTCATAATGTTAGCATTGCCTTCGGTGGCACCGTAGAATTCGCCAACTTGGGGAATATTGAAGCGTTCAACGAATTGTGGCCAAATTTGTGGGCGTAAACCGTTGCCGAATACCAGGCGCACACGATGTTTTCGATCGTTCTCGGACGGTGGTGTAGCCAAGATATAGCGAGCCATTTCACCGATATATTGACCAACCTGAAATGATAAAAAAAAGTGTTAATTTCGTAATAGCGTGTTTTAACTCTTTAAGTCAGAAAACCATTTGTTAACAGTGGCTGTAACTTATTTTACATCTGGAAAACTATTAATCAATTGACCTATACAATATTAATTAGAAAAGACTGCGATGGCACAAGTACATTACGATGTCCAAACACAATTTGTTGGCTCTTCTTGTTTTTGAGAATTTTCAGACGTTTATTTGAGACACCAATCGGATTTTCTCGAAAAATTTTGAGGTTTTTCCAATTTTAGCCAAGTTTACAAAAAAAACATTTTATATATATATATTAATATATGTCCCAGGGTTATATTTTAAAAGAAAAATGTTATGCGGTCCTCACACGTTACAACTGGTAGCACAATTTGATCATGTTGTACAACCAGTACCAGGGGTAACGCGTGAGGGATTGTTGGTCTTAGGTAGGTCGTCGGTTGGATGAAAATCAAAATATTTTAATTTGAGTTCAAGTTGGCCAACTAGGTTGGTACGTGTGAGGGCTTGTCATTCAACTTCTTTATTTCATTCGCATTTTGTCATTGGTGAAGTAGACATATTTTTGTACCGGTGTTTTGTATTGTTCTTTTGTATTGTATTGAAGAATATAAAAAAATTTGCAAATGAGATTGAATAAGAAATTGGTTGAAAAGTTGTAGCGTGTGAGGAGAACGACTAACTTGTTTGTTAAACTCAATTGTATAACCAGCTTTGAATTAATATATTAAATTCATAAATTTTGGAAAATTTAACGTAAAATGTCAAAAACACGTTTCTGTACCTCTAAATATTGCATTGATATGTAAAAAACCTATTGATGTAGTTTGAAGATGGTAAAATTCTAAGAAAAAAAAGTATTGATTTTACTCTTGGTGTTCCAAATTTTTTTGGACACCGTAATTCAAATGTACGCTTTTAATAACAATTCGTGGTCTTCGCTGGGATATTAATTGATATTAATCCATTCGTATTCAGACATTACATATTGAACGGTTTTATATAATTTAAAAGAAAAATGTGAAGAAGTTTCTTTGCACGTGAATAGATATGATTCTACTCCGCCAACAATCAGTTCGTACGCCTGTCCGTTTTCTAATATTTTCAAGTTCTGCTGTCATGTTTATTTAAAAAAAACTATGTTTTTGAGACAAAGTTTATTGTCTCCTTAAAGCTAAAATTTTGATTTCTTCGAACTAATAGCAGAATAAAAAAAAAAATACAAAAACAGCAACTTAAATTACATATTAAAAAATGTTCACGGGTACGAACTGATTGTGGGCGGAGTAGTATAACATGACCAATAAGTCTTCTAAATGGTGGTTAATGCACATAGTTTAAGCTGACGGGCGACACTGCAAGAATGTCGTATCAATTCTTATCCTCAGAAAGAAAGAAATAATTTCGAGGGCCTTAAGAATGCGAAATAAATGGTGTAGAATTGAGGTAATGGTATTAGTACAAGATGATGCACGAAAATGAACGGAATAATATGAAAACACTCATGAACTCAACGAAATGCAAAATACTCGGAAATTAGTCCTACTCAATACACTAAAATAATCTAAACTGCCTTAGTCGATAGTCACCCAACTATGAAAATCATACTATTCCAAAATTGGTAACTGTACTTTCGGTGTAGGCAGGCTGTCAAAACTTTCCCAATTATTCTGGGTTTCGGGGTATTGTGGTGTAGGGGACAATATACAATATGGCATAAGAATAATTGAGCCCTGAAACAGTGAAATCGATCTGAGTCTACAAATATATTGTGGATAAACATATCGCATTGCAGCTTACTTGATACATTTGACCAAAAGTGAGACAGTTGAACACTTGTTTCACTCATCATGAGTGACACGTGCCGGGTGGTCGACCTATTTACAGCGAATAACTCGCGACATGCGAGGTATTTGTTTTTATTTTGGCCGGCCAGCCTTGGTAAGTTGTTAATTCTAATCATTCCATAACGACAACACTACTTTGAAGTGAGAAAATTGTGTAAAAATGTGAACAAATGTCCGCCAGAATTCAATAGGGAAATTGACACCTTTTTAGCGAACGATGGAAAGCATTTCGGTGTATTTACTTGGCGGTAAGTGTGAGTATTTGAAAATAAATACTTTGTATTGTTGTCAAACATATACACACCCACCTATTCATAAACCTTGAATTAATTTCTTCCTGGGAAAGTTGTGTCACAATATATAGTTACGGCTTTACTACTAATTTGTTAGCATTATATTGCTCCATACTTTTTAGGTTTGTTTTAAAGTTTATCTTAATCTTAATTCTACATATTTTTACTTAGAAGTCTTTAGGGCTGCAAAGTGTTTAAAATTCAAATACGTTAAAATTTTGTATTGGGCTGCGTTATAATCCCTCGCGGGTACTCTTTACCTGGACAATATATCAACGTTAACTTCGAAAAAAAAATGGTTTTGAAATTCAATGCGTCCCAAACATATGAATTGGGTGAAATAAAGCAAAAGCATCGAAAAAATCTACGCATGTGTTTAAGTAAAATTAAATATTTCAGTCAAGGATTCAAGATTGATATTGGCTATGCGAATGTCATAAATTTACCATAACTACTTTGAAATATACTTACGGTGGCATTGAATTTAACACAGTCCGCAAAGTAACCAGAGGCCGAGAACTTTTTGCGAATTGCAACAGTTGAACCGAACAACAAACCTTGACCCATACTCATGATACCGCCTGCGGTGTGGTACAATGGCAGCGGAGTGTAGAAATTGTCCTTCTGTTGGAAACGCAAAGTGAAGTGAATACCCGCAGCAATGAAGAGATACCTAAAATTGTAAACAAACACATGTTAAAAGTTTCCATTAACATCATATTAATACTTACCGTGAATGAGAAATGACAGCCGCTTTGGGTAAGCCAGTTGTGCCCGATGTGTAGATGTACACTAATTTATCGTGATGAGAAGGATGTTCAACCGAGGCGGGTAGTTTATCCTTGCCAGCAGTTTCCAATAATGTTGTCAGGTCTTTAGCAGTGCCATTGACCGGGGCTTTGGACTGATTGTTAAATTGATACAAAGCCACATTGGAGGGCAGCTCCTTCAGAATAAATTCAACTGCACCCACAAACGCTTCGCCATAGATCAGGGCAGAACAGTTGGCCACAGTTACGCTGTGCAATAGCGAGGGACCACGCAAATTGGTATTGATCAAAGGCGTAATAACACCGATCTTGGACAAGCCCAACCAGGTGCCCACGAATTCCGGACGATTTTCCAATAGCAAACCGACAACATCGCCTTTCTTGTAGCCATGGCTATGGAAAGCGTTGGCAATGCGGTTGGAGAATTCATTCAACTGACGGAAAGTCCATGACTGAGTCTCGCTGACAATGACTGTCTTGTCGGGAAATTTGTCCACGTTTGTTTGGAATATATCAGCGATTGTCATATTTTTCTTCTCATATTTCTTGATAAGTGTAAGCAGTTTGGCATATGCGTAGAGGGATCTGTAAAAAAAATTGAAAAGGTCGTGGTTAAAAACTTGATGAGAAATGTACCAGAAATAAGTACTATTAGATCGAACGGATTTGTATTGTTACCCCTTAGTACTAAGTTCATTTTAATTGAACCTCCGCGGATGACACTTTTTATTTCGAATGTTTTATAAATTAATTAAATGTGGAAGAATGTCACATAGTATTCAGTGGAGGATGACATTGCATCATGCTTTACAATTTCCATTCGAAACGCCGTTTCCAAGATATGGAGTATTTTAAATTGAAATCATACGATGACAAGAGTATTTCGTTGAACAACCAAAAAACCTGTCTGATATTTATATTGCACACCACCTTTTACTTTGTTTTATTTTGGAGATTCTATCTTCAACGTATTTATGATTAAACTAAAGTTTTGTTATTGAGATTCAAGATCATTTGTTGGTTTTTTGTTTGTATATTCGCTTAGGTACTGAATAACTGGTTTTAGTTGCTCGCTTAATTGTTATTCGTTTAGTGTTTCGAATAGACTTTTTTTTTCCGAAAATTTCAACATGTTGACAACGAATGGTTTATTATTTATTTTGATTTTTTGACAGAAAACAATTAGAATGATTTTTTTTTGTGTATATCTGACTAAAACCCCAGCTTCAAATGTAATTATGTTCTCAGAATCACTGGTAATTGTTAGCGACTTCACCATTAGAAGATTATTTCCTACAACCATGTAAAGATTCTCTATAGAATCTACTAAGCCGAATTTAAATAATAGGACACGGTCAGACAGGGAAGATATAGAATTTATATGGTGCATTATAAAAAACAACATTTATTTAAAGGTTTGGCGAGACATTAAGTTAAAAAGAAAATGGTCGCCAACAATGTTATGCCACCGGGTGGCGGAAGATTCAAGCAATTCGGTCTCAGCCCTCCGGAGAAAGCTTTGGCTAGTCTGATACAGTTTCTAAACTAGCTGAAACTGGAGGTAGACAACTTGTCCTTTTTAATGCATCGAGAGTCTCAGGCAGTATCTGGGAAACGACTAGCTGTGTCAGTCGTTTCAAACACTCCGCTGGTACGATCACTGAGCAACAAATCTCAATGCTGCTGCTAATTTCATTTTTTATTTTCGAAATGAATGTCGATCTGTTTTCGCCTTTCAATTTAGATGTTAATTCTTCTAGCACATGTGTACAGGCTGCTTTATTAAGTTGCAAGTAACTGTTAAACCTTTTAATGAAATAAAAAGTATTTACGTCTGGAAAACAACACACCTTGGTTTTCATCTAGTAATTTGAAGATATCGGACTGCTGTTTCAGTAGTCTTCTTTGTAATATTCGATGTTGTTTATTTTCTTCATCACCCGAAGTCGACTCAGTCAGAAAATAAAAAAAACTGCTCGAGATTCGTTTTTTTATTCAAATTATCGATAAACAGTCAACATGGTCTTAAAGTAATTCAAAGTACCGAGCTGGAATTGAATTAATGTCGACGTTGACTCAAAAACGACTTCGATAAATTTGTTTGTTCACAGGTTTACTATCGAGTCTCGCAGTTGCTGTAAGTCCTAGGGACAATTTTAAAATTGACCCCAAATCGTTTCATAACTTTGTTAATCTGAAACGTCGAACTGTATCGAACCCATCTAGGATTAGAAGTAATGGTATTGAATTTTCACATGTTGAGTCGATTGCCAACTGCTTCGCTGACTTTTTTGAAACTACATAATCTTCACGGTCATTGGACTCTGGTGTTTCTTATCCATATAGTCCTTCCTCAGTTAATCAGATAGTCTGTCCTATCATAGATTCCTCATAAAGTCAATTAAATCTGCACAGTATTAAATCCACATGTTCTACCGGCCCAGATGGTATAGGCAATTTGTTACTTAAACGTTGCTCAGCATCTCTTTTATTACCGTTGACCGTAATATTAATTATATTATTAATTCATCTTTAAAATTAGGTTACTTTCCAAATGTATGGAAAAGGTCTTATTTGACACCACTTCATACATGTGGTCGTTGTTTGGATGTCGCCAACTTTAGAGATATTGCTTAATTTAGAGTCAATCCCAAGTTTTTTTGAGAAAATAATTTGAATTTGATTTCACATAATGGCGCACCTATTTTGCAACATTTCGCAATTCATTCCACTATAACTAATTTACTGCAGTTTTTCTCTGAAGCTGACTAAATAAAGATTATCACAATTTCTTACTATTTAAGTTAAGTTAATTGGCTTTAATCATAATTTTCTTAAACTGGATTTCCTCCTACCTGGTCGGCAGGGATCAAGTAGTATCATTTGAGAACTATTTTTCTAGAACAATTCATATACCCTCTGGTGTTCCGCAGGCTAGTCAACTTGGACCAGTACTATTTTTATTATTCATTAATGACTGGCTTTACTTATGTTCGCTGACTGTCACAAGCTGCAGGATGACTTGGACGGAATTCGTGCCTGGTGTGATTTTAACGGATTTCTGTGGATTCCTTTGTCGTCCTCGGTTAAATATCAATAACCACATCATTACTATTGTAAATAAAACTTATGGCGTGCTTTGTTTTATGAATCTCTGGCCTAAAGAGTATACTGGCAGGCCGATTTTGGAATATGGCTCGGTTGAGTCTGTACAAGAACAATTTTTACTTTTTAGCTTGAGAAATCTTTACCGGGCTTCCGATTATGATCTTACGTCTTATAACAGTGAACCATATTAAATTGCCTATCCTAAAAAGTAGGCTTACATTGATGAACACTATGATATAATTATATCGTGGCGTTTTGCTATCGGATTTTTTAATATCAAAAATGTCTATTAATTTCCGGTTTAGACCATCTGGACACTACCAGTTCATACAATTTGATTTCCAATGGTATAATTGTGCATGTGAGATCCGATTCCGAGAATGTGTGCTGATTTCAATTCCTTTTTTGAACTAATCGATTTTTCTGTTTTCGTGCTACTTTACCCCAACGTCTTCCATAAACAAATGCAAAAAAAAAACATTTTAATTACTTTTAAACTTTAAAATGATAGCATGTTTTGTGGACGGCCCTGACTGTTTTGCAAAAATTCACGATGTCGGGTACTTTGAACAGCTGCAAAATTCAAACATAATGACGGATATGTATTGTTCTCTTCGTTTTGTGTGTAGAGACGGCAATGTTATGTCTCATCAAGCGGCCCGAACAGCATACGCACATGCGTTCAAGCGGAAATCTGTGATCAGAATCTGCCAGGAGCTTCAATGCGATATCGCAAAGGTTGCGGCCATTATATTGTATATGTATTTTTTGTGGTTTGACACTTTGTATGGGGAGACCATCAGTTGAGAACCATATGCCAGGGTATTACGTTAAAAAGATGTTATCGTTATTTTAAGATTCTCTGTAGTTAAAGTAAGTGCAATGTTTTGAGTAATAAAATCAGCATCCTACATGCTCATGCTACATGCACTCAACGAGAGTCTTACAAACATTCAAATAAAACTGTTTATTATTACGAAGTACTAAATTGTTCGTTATTACGTCACAGTAGTCTATTAATAAATAATAGTAAATGCATATCAACATCATATTTTAAAATTCAATATTATTCAATCGACCAAGTATATGTAAATTAATACAATGTGGACTACAGTCAACATCTTGTGTAATGCATGTTGGTTTAGGCGGGGCAATATAATTTATAATTTTGCAATACACATTTCACCAATTAGAACACTTCTAGGTTGAAGATGGTTGATGGTTGTACGCTGAATGTGTTTGTTGGAAAAAAGTTTCTAACTCATTAAGCTTAATTTTAATTTATGTAGTTCTATCCAGACGAAGTCATACCTCACGGTTTGTTTGGTTCAATTACAAGACGATACTTATATATGGCGGGTATCACACCACCTACTACATACTCCCTAAAAAACAGACAGACGGACACGCGTGCTCACTTAAGAGTTTAAATGCCGTTGTCACCGGGCGAAGCACCAGCGATGTGTCATAAATCTAAATTCAATTAAAAAATTCTATATATCACCGCATCACTCCACCCATCCACCCACTCACTCTCTCCTAAGAAGCACAAACAGAAGCACACACATACTAAAGACGTCTGTGTCAGTAGTCAGGCCACAACAAAAACTGTTTACGCCGATACTTGTACTCGTTCCTGCATCCATCTCCCATCCCATCTCTCAAGTAATGAACATGAATGAACAGAACGCAACGTAACGGTGCAAAGCGTCAACTAAACTAAATTTAATTATGCAACAAAAGCGCAATTTGATGCATTGTCGTTTCTTCAGAGGAACACTATCACACAGATAGACACACAGAGAGCGAGAGTGAGAGACGTAGAGACAGAGAGTGTGTAGAGAAAACGAATGTTACTTCAAGGAATATCACCTTAAATATGACAAAAAGAAAAACGCTGTGCAAAAAGTCACATGTAAACTACATCGAAATTCAAATTGACTTGTGAGAAACCAGACTAAATTCAAATAAAATTCGTTACAAATAAAAAAAAAATTGCATATAGAGCGACAGACAAAATATATTCAATTAGTGGGTCAAGAAGGTAAAATATCGCAAATAAAAAATCAACTGATGTAAATTGTTTTATAAGTCTATTGGCGAACCGTTGTGGTATTGGATATTGAATTACTTTTACGAATTAGCAAATCAATCAAATCGCATAAAATTCGCGCCGGAAAAAACCCAACACCGTCATGATGGAAATTCATGCGGTATAGCAGCAGGGAACACATGATCATCGTTGGCTTTTCCAATGGGATTATATTTCAAATTTTCTCAGATTTGTTTGACAAGCATGATATCGTAGGCGAAATCAGACTTTGAACCTTAATGCACACACTCACGTACAGACCGACAGACACATGGGCGAATGTTAAAGTGCATAACGAAATCGGAAATCGTTAACTTTCCACTTCCACGTATGTATATTACGATTTGATTGATTATTTCTGGGTATAGTTCGTTTATCTGGGTGAGCAATGTTCAAATCTGATTACTCGGCTAAAGTAGATTAATTTTAGAATTATCATCGAATGAGCTCATTTCTTATGGAACTTTCTTTCTGAAGGAAACCTTTTATACCAATTCTTTACCCCACCAAACAACACTGTTTCTTGTATTATTTGTTTTAAAATTAGACCACATACAGACATTTTAAATCAGAAACATAAATATTTATAGTCTCAAGAATACTCGTAGTAGAATGGAGTTTGTATTAATTTTGCTATTCAGTTTGTTAAGCTTCTTCCGGAAGTTGATAGATTCCCTACGGGATATGCAGACTCAATTACCCTGACTGTACCGATCCGAGGACGGGTGACCTATCACAGAACTGGTTCCGTATGGATAGAACGTTGCCAATTATTTCAAATATTTATTGACATAAATTCGAACGCAACAGAAGATCAAGTTTTCCAAACGATCAGTCTAATTGTTCAATTGAATTGAGGAGACCCCCTGCTTAAGTTATAAAGTCGGTCTCAAGATATTTCTCATAATTAACGTCACAATTTTTTTATATTCGCTAATAATCGCGGCATACACTTTAAGAAACGTCTTACATTTTAGTTTTTTTACGTAAAAATATCGTTTATTGCGAATGCGGCGGCTAACTTGATTTGACACACTTGTCGACGTTTAAAGTGTTGTTGGGTTCTGTGATGGGTACAACTGAGACGTATTCTATGATGAGAACTAACATGACACGTACGGTACGTGTCCTTTTTGATCAGCCCCGTGATATGTCACATGGTCAAATGACTCCCTCCAATGATAAAGCGGTGTAAAAGTTACCGGTTACTTTCATATATTTGGGTCGGTACTGTCATGCGACTGGTTTTGTACCGGTCCAATTACTCGTAGCGTGCATACAGTACTGGGAAACACACAAAAAAATAGTTAATGAAATTGGAACTTGGGTGGAATTGTATCCATGCAACCTGGTACATCCAATTGGGGACACCAACGGGGGGTCCACTATGAATGTCCTTTAACTGTGCTAATATATTTCAACATACCCTAGGAAACAGTTTTAAAATGGTCCAGAGGTAAATCCCTTAATTGTTAATGATAAAAACATACAAATTTCATATTCCATTAAATTACATAATTCTTTCGAAATTCATCGTGCGAACCAGGCGGACATGACTCAAACGTCTTTAAAACTCGGGACTCTAATTTGGTAAAAACATTCTTAGGATCTAAAGGGTGCGCCTTTATGTGTTACACTTTTCGGTCGTATCGAATTCGGAATATAAAGACAACCCTAGTACTTCGTGATTGGTGCTCAGTCCTTACTGGGCTCGACCGCATCTTTTCACGAGCCCGAAAATATTGTGATATCACGGACTACAGAATCTGCAAACAAAAAAATGGATGGATTGAGTGGACAATATGTGATCTAGGGTATTTCTGTGAAAGGTGATGCTGATCGAACTAACTAATATGTCCTTAAAGAATCTTACTGACCCGACCTAAGACATGATCAATGAGATGACGATTCAGACAAATCGCACCAGGATAATTTTGTAAGGCATCATATACGATAAATCTTATCGTATTCCGTCAGGTGTTCAAGGTCATCGTCCAAGTGCGTACGTGTGTATATCACAACTGCTAGATTTCATGATATTGTTTTCATTCTTTTTTTGCACTCAGTCACACACATTGCGTATCAACAAACAAACACAGTAAGATGTATGCAAACACACACACACAGTCAAACACACATAGGTGCTTGTGTGTAGTATATACATATGTATGTAAGATGATTAAATTATCACAAAAGCAAAGTAAAGCTAAAATTTAAATTTAAATCGTGTTGCGAACAGTTTACCATGGGCATATTAATGAGGTTTTGGATTTCTATGTTTCCGAGTGACCGACCGATTGTATGGCCTGCCATGGAGCTGTTGCTGGACGTGAATGTGTGTCGTCGTATGGTATCAATGACCAGACCGACCGACCGATGTGTGTGAGAGCATGTTCTGTGTACTCTTGTAGTAGTATGATTTTCAAAGTCAAGGTAACAGTCGTCGTTGTGTTCAACAAGGAAGTATGTCTGCTGTCGCCGTATATAAGTAGTTCGTGTAAATGTCGTTCATGTTGTGTTCACCCACGTAGTAATCACTTCAATTAACATTTCCACAAATGTACGAGTAGTACGAGTATGTAGTGCAGTCAGTCAGTCAGTTCGTTCGGTCAATGCTCTCATATTGACCATTTGCGAACACACGGGTGTTGCTGTTATTGTTTATTTTATTCAAATGAAAGAGTATCGAGTGCTGGCCACTCTCAATCACTCGGTGTCTATTGACAACGCATTGTTAAATACAACAACAGCAAACATAATTGAGCATTATTTCATGGCATTGCATTTCGAAGCGTCAATTTCATTCGAATTCATTGCACACGAAGACTTCTATTGACTCAGATATATCGAATTCGTACGTACATATGTATGTGTATACACACATTACTCACATTTTATTTAGTTATTTCTCTCCCTTTTCCGTTCTTATATGCCCGTATTCTCTATCTTTTCAGGGTCAAGTGTATAATTACGTATTCATAACACATTCTACTGTTAATTCTACTGACCTACAGAAAGAACACAAAGTGTTCTAATCACCGGCCAGCCATAGGCATTGATTGGCACACCGATCAATTTGATATTCGTCTCAGATATTACAAATAGTTGTGTTTAAAAGCGAAATTTGATAACTAAACAATAATGAAAGTGATTAATGTGGAAATGAATAAACAAATGTGACTAAAAAGCGTAATAAAATCTAAACGTGTTTGTTTTTGATTAGTACGAATATTGCTAGATTTTAAAAATAAATCATACTTTTAGGTCTAATCAAGTTGAACCAGCAGGTTTTAGTTTTTCGATTACAACGAACTTTTAATGAGTTTGTACATCTGATAAATATGTTGGTGGACAAAAGTGCTACGACATTAGTCCGAAAAATATTCACTCAATCAATATGAATCACGCAGAAAAATTAAAAATCCTGCAATTGTTTATAAAAGACTAAAACTTGCGAGTAGAGAGAACACTCGTGTTATTTTTGCTAGTTTAGCACCCATTCGCAGAGTGTAATCTCTAAAAAGAGCAGACGGCTTTAAACAGTTGGCCCCCGTCAGGCAGTATTAAAATTATATTATGAGATCGATCAGAGGCAAAGTCTGGTTAAGACATCTCTGGATCATCGAAGGCGTAGACCCCGAAAAGTCTGGACCCATGGATGAAGTGCCTGCAGACCGAACTAAGGAGAAGAAGAAGGCCTTTTCAAGCAAAATTTCTAGCGGTACTGAGGGCTGCGAAAGAAATTTCCGATTGCAAAATAACGAAATCAGACAAAATTACCTTCTACGTCGTCAGTGTTGTAGCATTGAAGGCTAAAACAGACTTTCTGATTTGTTTTGGAATAGAAAAAACACATTGATGGAACTAGATAGAAGGAGACTCAGACTTCTAATTGGAGTTATCAAAGGCCACTGTGTTATCAGTGGAGGACCAGAAAATGGGATCATAGATTTCCATATTTTTGCAGCATGTGCGAGGATGAAGATGAATTGGATACAATAGAATATGTACTTTGTCATTGTCCATTTTGCATCACCCGAGAGAAAAGTGTATAGGTGATAGATTCTTGGCAGAAGTAGGGGACACCACATTAATAATGGTTGAAGACTTAATGACGGGGGGATGCGGCTACCCAACAGACTAATGAGACAGCACACCACACTTTATACAGACGTTTCCCACTCCTATTTCTCTGAACTATTACCTACATAGTCCTTCTTCTTTAAAACCTTACTAATTTAATTTGTTCTTTTGTCCTCATAATGCCAAAGTACTTCAAATTGTTCTCGCTACCTTCACATATACTTGACATTTTTAGAGTTGGAGCGATCACCATGAAATAAGTGTAAAATTAATTCAGTTCAAAAGATAATTGGAAAACGGCAGATAGTGCGAATTCATATAACATTCATTAGATCGCCCCTCTGGACATGGCTATATAATTGTCGGTACTTTTACTGGGTAATGCCTATCGTTAATTGTATTTAAAATTAGGCAATTAAGCGTGAACTTAAAACATGCCTAATTATGAGATAAAACCGATTTGTACACTTTACAAGCATTAGCGGAACGAAAACTTTTCAAATTGCGGAAAGACTTCGGTGATAATACAAATCCATTCGATCCAATAGATATCATCTGAACAGGCCTTACGTAATGGTTCGCTCAAATAGTTGCCAACATTTGTCTGCGACACGGAGAACAAACCAAAGCGATAATTAAAAGCCTCACACACGATTGAAATTCAAACGTAAATCACACAATGAAACAAACAACGTGCGACATAATTTGTCGGAAACATTTAAGTAGAATAATTTTCAATTTAATTTATGACCCTCAGAGTTTCGTTACAATCTACGATATGGAAAGTTTCTGTTGTTAAATGTGTTTTAAAATAAAAACCAAACTCGAAAGTGGTACACAAACAAACAGTTTTGGATGAAAATGGTGTGAAAATGTTCTTTTGAATTATCGTTATTTTGTGCATCGTAAACATTGCCTTCAATAATAAATAAAATTGAATGTATACAAATTGTTGGTTTAAAATTAGCATCTTCTAAAGTTCATAACAACCGGTAATGGGCGTCAACGCAAATCGTTGTGCAAAACCGGCACAACTCAAAAACGGATTCTTTGATAAAAAAAAAACGACTTTGACCTGTTTGTTTCGTGTGAAATGCAATGAAGCACATCGAGAATATTCTTCAAGAACGGAATTGAGTTATATGTATGACATCCATTAAAAGAGCTCGCTCTAGAAATTATTTTTTGTTTTTGAGTTTTGACGGGTTTGCACATAATGGGCGATGTGGTTGGAATGAATCAAGTGTGAATGGAGTTGATTTTGAAAGTTGAGATAATTCTGAGAGGATCTTCATAGGTAACAAAATCTCCAATTCATATCATTCCATGTTGTGTTCGTGATTCCATTAATTTCTCATTGCATTCGGCGGACAGCTATTGAATTGAGTGATGTATTTTGATTCGTGTTTATTGAATATCTGGCCTACGTGCAATTTAACGATGAACTCTTCAGGCTGTTCAACCATTCAATTTAGTCATACAGATTCTTGTAATTTGTTTCAACGTAGACATTGTCTACGAATAGATGTCCAGCTCCTGAATCTGAACCTCTTTTTATACAAAGGAGTTAATACAGAGCAACTTTGTAAAATAATATAATTAATATAGTATCGATTCTTGTTATACATGCAAAAAAATCGGTCCAGGTAAAAATATTTTAAACGTGTGGTAACGTTTTCGTAAGGGATCGGTACATGATTTGAGTTACGTCATTACTAAGAATGTATACATTTTGAGTAATATATTTCGCAATGACGAGAGTATGAGGTGAAGGACTTTCACGTCAGTATAATCTTATTTTCGAATTCAAATTTCCCATTTAATGGCAAAAAATCATAATAATTGGGTAACAAATTTTCTGGGGTACAGAAAGATCAGTTTACTGATCTCAGTAATATTCGAAGACGAGCAATGTCTCCCAATGTGGGCGGTCAGGTGTAATTTTCCACTACCAATGTCATTTCAGAACTCACAACTTCTTTAAGCTTAAATAATTGTCTGCAGGTTTTAACAAAGAAACAGTAATGCGCACGATATGAACACATGTTGACAAAGCGTTCGATAAATCCAACACTATACGCAAACAAACACGAAAGAAAAAAATTCTCTGGGCATTAATGGGTTAATACCCTAGTTTCTCATACTATATCTCGTCTCTAATGCCTAACAATCGAATATATTTCTAAACCAATATTTTACTTAAATACCATATTACCAACCCAAGGGTCAAAAGATTACTTATTCGACCGTAGAATTTTATAAAACAACAAAACTTTAAATCCACACAATAACACTAAGTTGATCGCTAATCGCTGAAATGGATTCTGATAACTGATAAGTACAAAACCACTTCCCAGTTATGAAGTTGCAATTTTGACTTTACATCATCGATCGACAAAACACCTTTTAAAATTCATATCGTTTTTTAGGAATATTCCAATATGGGCCTAAACTTTTTTAAAATAAATAAATTTTTCAACTTCCAATCATGAATTTATCAATTGAAAGAGATCATGCAGACCTGTTGTGATTGCACATCCGTTAAGATATCTGCATAGTCACGATTTGTTATGGGTTGCACTGTAGTCCAAGTGCTACCGTTTCCAGGGCCCATAAATCAGTCTGTTCAAATTCCAATTAAACTGAAAGCCAAGTGCCAAATTTAGTATTTTTTTCATTAAGATTAACATCAGCAGATACGTAAGTACGACGATTAAAGTTTTCAGTATTTGCAAATTCATTCAAAAGAGAAAACGTCTTATACGTTTGTGGTTAACAAAGAAATGGTGAAATGTTGAAAACCACAAATTTGTGTAATTGATATACGCACACATATGCACATATTCAAAAATAGTACTCGCTGTGTTTCCATTGTTGATAATAGGTTAGAGTAACCCAAAAACTAATATACTTTTTCTTGCGATAGACTTTGGTGTGATTCATGGCCAAGTGTCCAATGCTAAATATCCGGTTAATTTTAAGATTGGTTTCATGTCTTAGAACAGCTCATGAGTTCCGATTAAACATACTTTAAGTTATCCCCATCTCATACACATGTACATAAGAGTATTAGTATGTGTATTTTAGTTTTTGCTTGGTTTACCATGAAAAACCAAAAGGAAAAGTGTCGACAGCACAATACACCAATACGACAAAATCTTGTGCATTAAACTGTGCGTGCTCTTCCGTCCTATTGAAATACACGAATTACAATAATTAAACCTCATTTTAAATGTACTTTGAACTTCTCAAATTCTATTCGTCTGTCCAGAGTACGAGTGTCCGCCAGCACAAAATTGATAAGTTTACGGTGGAGCTCCGCTAGTTGAAGCTAGTCAGTTTTTTATGATTTCAATGAATATATACTTGAACAATGTCTACATTAAAAAAAAAACACACAAAGCGATTACAGATTTTTTGAATGTAGATATTTTTCGAAGTTAGCCGAGGGAGACACACATTTTCGACGACCAAAACACGAAATAAACGTATTTTTTGTATTCTTTTAAATACACAAACAAATTAGCTTTACTTAATTAGTGGGCAACTCTTAAAGCGGGTTTCTATTCGTGTCGCACATGCAATGGTGGCGGGCAATGGAATGCTTACATGCATCTCTATCTTTAGCATTAGAAGTGGAATCGGTGTCAACAACACACTGAACACACACAAGTTTGTCGAATATATACAGCAGATTTGAATGGCCATGATTGGAACACACTGCATGATCAACGAAGTCATCGAGTCATTGACACGTAATCAAGAGGTTTTGTGGTTTTCCTTCGGAAAACTCCTTTATACAGAGTTTGCAAGAGTTCAATCACGAAATCTATTATAATTTGTCTAGAATATTGCTGACAAAGTGGGCTGCTTGCATATTTGGATATCCAATTGATTCGACAAATGGAAAATGAAAATTACGAAAAACGTTTGGAGATTTTTATTTATGTGATGTGGCATCACACAACTATTTTGTCATAAATTGTACTCTCCAAAACTGCATAATTTAATAGTTTTTCATTTTATCTAAACAAGTTTGGTAAACGACCCCCTGTCGGTGATAATGAATGGGTAGTGAAGAACCTATCAATAGCAATAGCATATTGTTATTAATAAAATCATACATTTTTTCGCGATGCGTGGTAACTTTTTGTCGTGCACGTACACGTACACAAAATATAGTTTGTTCTCCAACAATTCGTTCATCAAATAATTACTAACTTCCAATAAGAATTACTCTCATTTGAACATCGATATGAATAAATAACAGAAAGGAAAGATCAAACAATTTGTCATTTGAGATAGTCCCACAAAAATCCAATTGCAAATAATCTATCAATTATGTATAACGTAGTTATCTCACAACGGTTTTCAGTTTTGCTCTACTTATAATCCAATGGATGAACAAATTATGACCGAACTAGTATGTACTAATAATATGGATTATAGACAGCAATTTAGAAATATATATACGCATGTACACATCCAATGGTACTTTAGAAAAATCAATGTGAACCGTCCCATATTCGACATTTCTGCTTTGAGACTTGATTACACGATTTAATTTGAATTAAATCCAATTTTGTTTGAAAGCTTGTAACATTAGCACAAACTCACAGACTGTCCATAGTACACACATTATTTAAATGGAGAACTGTGTTAATTTGTATTGTAAATCAAAATCCGTATCAATTGATTTCTTTCATTCTATTGAGGACAAATGACGATAATACTCATCAGATCTATAAATAGTATAATGATACTTGCTATTTCAAATTAAAACTTCAGATTATTTCTCTCGTTTTTATACACTCCATCATAGGATGGAGTATATACTAAGTTTGTCATTCCGTTTGCAACACCTCGAAAGAGTGATCTGCGACCCTATAAAGTATATATATTATTGGTCAGTGTAACATTCTAAGACATTCTAGCGATGTCCGTCTGTCCGTCCGTCCGTCCGTCCGTCCGTCTGTTGTCTGTTGAAATCACGATAGAGTGCGAACGACCAACGCTAAAAAGCTGAAATTTTATCGGAAGATGTTTTTTGCCCATAAGCAGGTTAAGTTCGAGAATGGGCCATATCGGACCAAAGGGGAAAAAGTTCCCCTTTACGGGACTAAATATATTCCGGCCATAATCAAATTTTTCAAATATTTTTTTTCACTACATCTAAGTTCTAAGTTTATATAATTTATAGATGGGAAAAAAATCCCAAAAATGGGCGTGCTCATGGGTTCCGTGGACCCTTGGGGCCCAAAAAAGGGCCCATGATAAATATGCGCATATGGGTATCGAAGTGCAACGAAATTTACTCACGAACCCAAATATGCCTTTATTTTCATGATTTGCCTAAAATTTTTGATCCGGTTTCTGGGACTATCGGGTCACCAGCGGCCCAAAAACCGTCCCTTGACAAACATGGACATATGGGTATCGAAATGCAACGAAATTTTCTCGCGAACACAAATATGCATTTATTTTCATGATTTGGATAAAATTTGTGATCGGGTTCCTGGGACTATCGGGTCACGAGCGGCCCAAAAACCGGCCCCTGACAAACATGGACATATGGGTATCGAAATGCAACGAATCCATGATGGAGGGTATATAAGATTCGGCCCGGCCGAACTTACTATTTGTCCACTTGTTCTCTCTGAGATTATGCAATTCCAAATGTATCTCGAATACCTAGAATGAGTGATGTAGGATACAAACAGTGTCAAGTTTTTGGATTCTTTGTACCCGAGTTGCTTTTGATTTTCATATTGGTACTATGGCTGTATTTTGTATACTCTCCTTGACTTGTGAGTATACATATGTTGGTATATGTTATTGATTTCGCATTATTATTGAATATATTCTGTCCAAGAGTGCAGAGCATGAAAGTGTTATAGTTCCAGATGATGTATATGGATTGGATGAATTCAAAGGAATATCTGTTCTCATACAAGAACTTTTACAAACATTGGTGGTTTTCAAAAGTTGTCTGCTTAGCGGTTCTTACTATAATTTGAATTTTGAAGATACTTCGCATGCTAGCACACTGTTAAAGAGTAAACTCTAGCCAACTACGCCGATGTTTCGGTCTCAGAATCTTCAATGTATTTTTCTGATTTACCATTTGGTTGTCATGGAGGAAAACACTAAGTTTTTCTTTTTCAAGTTGCTATATCGGCTTTTTTGATAATACGAGCCCAAGATGTGAGTAACTGTAGATCGGTGTAATCACTATTATCAATTGATAACATAATTTTGTTTTTTAGTGCTTTCCTCCCTTTACGATATAGAAAAATCTTTTGAAATGGACAGTTTTATTTTTTACGAATAACACGAAAAATCTACATTCTTTTAAACAGGATTATGTTGTTTCATGAGCACATTTCACGCGAAAAATCACTGGCATGTTTAGATGGTTAATATAAATGCAAAATAATTTGTGGAAATTATATTGCAATGTTGTAAATTCATTTTACAACTTCTGCTGTTAAGTTTTAAAATTCTAATTTTATTAAAAATAATTGAGGGTAATTATTTACGATCGTTTAGTTAAGGGATTTTCATTTGTAATCTCTTGTACATTAGGGAATTTTTTGACAGTCTTGGGGAAAAGCTTAGATAAAACCTGGCAACACTGCTGCAATCAACTTTTGCGATGACTACTGACCAGCTAACCAATCTACCGTTATCATTTTATCTCCACATTGCAACTTTCACTTGTTTTACTGCGTTCCGATGTATCTCATGATTACTTTTTTCAAATTACAAAGTTATTTTCCGTAAATTAAATTACAATAACATTTGACTGAAAAGTTACTTAAACATCATGTTTTGTTTGTTTATTATCTGCTTTAGCCAGACCCTCACATCCCCTCTTCCAGTACTCAACAGACCACGTCACAGCATTTACTTTTATTAGTTACGAAGATCATCTCTGTCTATGTGTTGGACGCATAGACTTCGAATGCGTGAGAACCGAAGATCCGAATGTGTGCATGATTGCCTTTTGGACAAACTACCATCACGTCGATGCTGATTATTCAAAAAATAAGAAGTCGGAAACACCAAAAAATGTTGTTGTCATTGAACCACATACGACTTCTCTACTTCTGGTTGGCGGGTATTCTTTCATTATCATTTTTTTTCCATGGATTTACTTATGAGTAGTGTGTGCGTGTGTGTATGTGCATGTGGAGGTTTTTTTCACTTCATTGAACGTACTTCGGACGGGGGGTTCTTTTCCGTTTCGTCGGTTATCCGATTCATAATGTTAAATGTTTCAATTTCGCCACAGCCTATATAAAAAAACTGCATTGTCGACAGGCTACATAAATCCACGATCATTTGATCCAAATATGTAACATGTACAAATGTATATGTATCATGCACAAACATGGATGTAGATGGCGATACAAATGACTGTGCTTTTGCTCTTACAAAAAAAGTATCTTTAGTCGTTTGTTCGCGCATTTGGAAATATACTTCACTTCACCTCACATAACACATAAAAATACACAAAACAAGAAACAAAAATATATATTTAGTACAACTCACGTCAAATCTCGTTTACACGTCGTTGCAGCTATGTAAAACCATCGCCGGTACCGTGTAAGTAGTATCACCAGTAGGGCGACGAGGAAAGCGGGTACACCGAATGTCCAACCCATGTAGTACCAAATAAGAGTAACAACCGCGATCGCGAATAACAGACCAGTCGCTGACACGATACGACAAAGAACTGAGGAGCTGAAACAAAAAATAACAAATCAACAGTTTTTTCAACAATGGTGTCAACGCTACAATCTAAAAAAAGTGTAAAATTCATATAGAAAAAACGTCAAAATTGTAATAATACAGCCAAAGTGTTATTCCCATAGCATTTTAAAATAATAAAGCGTCAACACTCAGATCAAGGGAATTTCATGATGCATTCGCTCCATTGTGGTAGCAAACAGCGTTGGCCTGTGTATAGTATAATTCCTTAAGCTATGTCTATATTAGGTTTTGCAAGCGAAATATTATCGGTAATCACCCTTTTTAATTGTTGATGTTTACATGAGATTAAATTCGGCCATGCAACAAGTTAACATATGTTTTTTGTGCATACATCTTTCTTGTTTGTTTTTAGTCTCAAGTGCAATTATAACAAAAATTACAAAAAAAAAACGAATATGAAAATGAATATAGCGCCCGAATTTATACAGGAATATAAGTACAGTTTGTATGCTAATTGTGATTGTATGTGAATAGAAAAATTTTGGAGTTAATTAAATGAAATTAAATTGTGCAAGCGTCGAATAGCAGAGTAAAATTTGTCAAAAATGATGAAAACGATAACAGTTTTCTATACGGAACTTTCATCAGAATATGTCGATAAAATGCCATAAACTGGTAGAATACATAGATGTCATTTCCGTGTGTTAGTATTTCCTATCAATGAACTATGTACTGTTGAAATCGGGGTATAATGTTTCTAAGGCCATTAATAATTCAAAATTTAAATATACTACACCCCAATAAAACAAAACAATTCTCAATCACAAACATTAGCAAGGAAAAAATCCGAATATTGTCCCGACTTCGTATGGGCCACGCAATCCCAACTAACGAACACCACGATAACAAAAATATCCATAACATTGGCCCAAGGTGTGGCAATATTCTATCAGTTCGCCACATTATTCAAGCTTGCAACACTCTACCTCAACTCCATTTGAAAATACTTAATAATGAAGGATTGGATATCCTAAAAACTCCGACAGAAGATAACATCAACACATTTTTTAAATTTATATCCCTCACCAATAGCACTACTTAAAATTGTAAAGCTACAAAATACAAAATAAGTTCAGACTTGTAAATATTTGTAGCTAATGGCCTCAGCATTGGCTGCTTTCTTTAACATAAACCTTATATTTACCATAAATTTAATATAAATAAATTCAATAAAACAATCGTGTATTATACACTATTATTTTTATTGAAGAGACGAGGTGATTATCGTTGTGTTTTTGTTTAAAAGGAAATTTAATGGACGAAAATAGTATTATTATTTGATAATCTCACGTGTAGTTATTATAACGGTCAGAATAAAAACCGCGGAATCTAGCTAAAAAATCACTGAATTGGCAACACTTTTCTGTGATTCTCTTTTAAGTACTGAACAGCTGACATGTGTTAATGATCACACGAAAGAGAATTGAAAACAGTGTTGCCACTCTATGGGAAATATTTTGGGGTAATGCAACAAAGTTCAACAAAAAGCTATGTTTACACTAGAAATTGTAATACGGATTATGCTATCAATTTAACAGTTGCTAGTACATTTCCACGGTTATTTCCATCACAAGTGGGCGATAATGGGTATTAAATTGCTAATGTAGACAAATAATATTAACCGATTACAATTTGTGATGATTTATTATGTCAAGTTTATACGAACATATGCATTTCCCATGTGCTGCATTCAGATAAGACCTTAAACACAATTTGGCCGGATTTCATCTGTCATGTTTTATACAAACTAATAAGTTTCAGGAAAAAATCCGAAACGTTGGACTTTGATATGTGGAAAAGTGGCTGAGATAGTACTGATCTACTCATAAGCACTACACACAAGACTGCTGATTATAATACCAGAAAAAAAGCTGTTGGTATTACTATCGTGTTCCATTTATAAAATAAATACAGAATTTTGCGATACTTAAAAAAATTAACAAAGAAGTGTGGGGTGAATAAATAAGTCTTGTCTTTCATATGCAGAATGTTGACAGCCAGAAGTATTTGATGTGTGTTATTGACAATCATAAATTATAATCTTGTTCAAATTTGTTAATATCCTATTTGCTCTTTTAATTGAGGTTCATGCAATTGAGATGGAATAAATTGCACTGTAATAATGAAGTGAACAGTTAACTTAACATTTTCATCGTTTATTTCATTATAATTCAGGTTTTTTTTTAGAAAAATTCTTTCTCAGAAAATCATATTTTGTTTCCGTTAACCCCGACTGAACAATAATAAAACTATAGCATTTTGTTTTTTTTGTGGCTAAGTTTACAGGAAATTTGATGAAGAATCTCACCATTATGGCTACTGCCCTTTTTCTACTGTCAGATGTGGGGTTTCTACAAATATTTTCAAATATAATTGTTAGAACATTTTGCTTGTCAGCAAAATAATATAGTTCACTTCATTTCAACGCATCCACCCTAGGTCAGACTCTATACCAAGGTCCTCTTTATCAACGACTCGACATATTTAACTTTGTCAATCTATTAATACTACATTGTTTAATGTGTCTCTTTATGTACATATCGAGCCATTACCGCCAAAATAATGTATCCCACACCATAATATATATCGAAATCGATAGTTCAACATCATTTGCATCATCTGTCAAAATTTCATGGCTGTAGACTAAACCGTTACTATTTTATAACAAAAACAATTTTAATGTAAATGCATATGGTGAGTTGTTTACATTTTCTTTGAACGCTTGTGTGGGATACAATTAAATTCTCTTTTAAAATAAATGAAACACAAGGGAAAAAAATAAAAAAAACGCCATTTTTTGAGACTTTAATTAAAGATAAAGATTTGTATTTTTGGAAGCTTTAGAACAATATGTCGAAGGTATGAATTTTTTTTTTGCAAAATATGTTTTTGTTTTCAATTATTGGATATTTTTACAGCTCTCCCTGGTACCGTATAGCGATTCAGATGAATCTTTCGTTGATTTAAATGGTTTGGAAAGTTTAAAAGAAGTCGAGGAGGAAACGTGTGTTGGGAAAAGGGGCTACAGAAAGCAAATGAGATTACCTAAAAGGCTGCAAAAAGTTAAGAAAAAAAAATACGAGTGTTTTGCCCAACCCGTGCTTAAAGAAAAAATGTCCAAATTCGTGTCATGATAAAATTTCTGAAGATGAAAGGGTAAGAATAAATGAACATTTTTGGGGAATAGGCAACAAAATTAGACAGAAAGATTGGCTGTCTTCTTGTGTTAAACAAGTCGATATTAAAAGGCGATATGGAGAAAGTGGCAGAAAAAAGTGCAGCTTTAATTATTTTCACAAACGATTTTAATATCCGTAATAAAAAATACAAGTTCGTATAAAACTTGCCTTGAAAATATATAAAAAAAATCTGAGGAGGCAAGCATATTATTAGTAAAATCCTTTATAGAACAATTACCAGCGGTTCCTTCACATTATTGCCGGAATAAAAGTACAAAATTATATCTACCTCAAGAATTTCGAAACATAAAAACTGTATATCAGCATTATGTAGAACATTTGAAAACTATTAATAAAGTAAATAGTCAGTTATCGTTAAGAGTATTCCGTAATATTTTTAGAAACAGTTTCAATTTAGGCTTTCATTTACCTAAAAAAGATTAATGTATCTTATGCGAGAATTACAATAATTTAGACACAGAATCCAAAAAGCAATTGCATTCATCAGAAGAGTATCAAATGCATCTAAAGGACAAAGAGGAATGTAAGCAAATATTTTTGGAGGACCAAAAGCTATGCAAAGATAATCCGGCTTATTTATGTTCAAGTTTCGACTTGCAAAAGGTCTTAAATACTCACTTTGTTCTATTCTAGAAAATATTCATTCTACAATGAAAGTTTTTATGAGAGTGGTACAAGAGATGGGTTTTGTTTTTTATGGGGAGAAAAGGATGGTAAACGAGGGTGTAATGAAATTTGCACAACTGTTTTCCAATACCTTAAATTAGTCGATGAAAGAAAAACCCAGTCGATAGTCCATCTTTATTGCGCAGGACAGAACAAAAACAGAGCTATGCTTGCGACAATAACCTATTTTGTTGAAAATTCTAATTTTGTGACTAATATAAAAATCACATACTTGTTGCCTAGACACACCATGATGCCTGTTGATTCGATACATAGTACAATTGAATCGTTTATTCGGAATAGAACTATTTGGGCTCCAAGTGAGTGGTACACCATAATATCAAATGCAAGAACTAACCCAAGAAAATATAATTGTATTGAATTAACTAACAGTGATTTTAAAGACTGGAAGACATTTTCACAGGCGTTATTTCCAAATTCAGTGAAAATTCAATTTACAAAATTACGCTCTGTTACATTGGACAAAAATATTCCAAATATTACTCTTAAATATGGCTACTTTGATGAATCTGAAACCATAAATTATGATCTAAATTCAATTCCACGATCCAGACGAAACTCCGAAATAGTTTCTAAGGGACCTACTCAATTATATGATGATATATTAAACATTTCTTCTGCTAAATATAAGGATTTGAAAACGCTTTGCGATAGAAAAACTATACCCGTAAAATTCCAACACGAGTATTTAAATTTAAAATGGGATGGATCTGTTAAAGATTTGCTACCTGAAACCGACCAGGAAGATAGTATTTAGCGTTCTTTATATATTTTTATCTATCGTTATTCAAGTTTACAAGAATTTTAATATGAATAACATTAGTTTGTTAACACAAAACTTTAAATATAAGAATTACATTACTTTATTTATGTTTTATCCAATATACTAAGAAATGTATACATTTTTTTTCGAGTTTGTGGGATAAATTTTTTCGGCGGTTATGGCTCGATATGTACATATATGTATGAATACGTAAAGTCGCAGTACGTCATTCAAGTATGTTATACATATATGTATTTGTTAACTTTTTGGTAGCACGGCAAAGTAAAAATAACAAATCAAGAAGAGAAGAAAGTGAAATACAATCTGAGAGAACGCTCGCTTTAACATATAAAAAAACTCTAAGTTTCCATTTTCTGATTTGTTATTCTGAGTACATTCTTACATAATATTCTGTCGACTGATTGATTGAGTGCAAATATTTAAACAGAAAGGAAACAATAACAAAATAAAATAAAAAAGTGCTACAAAATATGAAATATAAAATGTGGTTAATATTCAAAAAGAAGACAATTACCCGTTGTTTTGTTGTTGTGATGTGCTGTTGTTCCACTGTGTGGTAGTTATGTTGTCATTGTGGTCGGCAGTGCCGTTTTCCTTTCCGTTGTTACGTTTCACATCGATGTCGATAGTGACGTGCACTGATCGGTTTTTGTTATCGATACCATTTGCTTCAGCGCCGGATGTTGGTGGCGGAGATTGCGGTAGCGGTGGTGGTTGTTGTTCGTGCTAAGGGAAGACATGACAAATATAAATTGATTAATATTCATCGAAATACGAATATATAAATAGAAACTTGATATACAGAGAAACCAACAAACTTCAGCATATTATAATTCAAAGCTGTCATTAGTAGGTTGGGTGTATAAAGAATAAAAACACGCAACGTCCAGTCTTTGATTGGTATGTAAATTGACGTTATCATTAAATGTTTTAAAACGAATTGTACAATGATCAGGGTTTAAAATGCTAACGCAATTTTAGTCAAAAGTACAGAATGTCAATGATACAGTGTACTTCATCGAATGTTAAGGAAAATCACTAAGTAAGATTTTACAACTCTGAAAACTGCTATAGAAAAATATCGAAATGTCTAACCAAGTTATACAAAATGAAATAGAAAGTGTTAGTGTCCAACTTCTCTAGGTGTGTAGGAATAGAATATCATTTTTTTTTGCGAAATTCACTCTCAGATTGAGAAAACTGATTAGGAATATATTTGTATACAGCGTACTCTCTCCTTGCGGACACCTCTTATAAACGGACACCTTTTCCAGTACAAATCCGCTTCATTCCTGTTGTGACTTCTCTCAAAAGTGGACATAATTCTCAGTCCCTTAGGTGTCCGCTTGTAAGAGAGGAATGAGCTATGTACGATATAATGCTATTTCTAGTGAAGTTTTTACATGGCTTAGCGATTTTTCTCTTACTGACAGCCGCTAACAAAATTGTAGATGGTCTTACCAATGGGCGAAACCGGGTTTATCATATCACACCACGGCCGTACACAAAAATCTTATTTTATCAATTAAACTGAGCCCATACTTCAAAAGGCAACAGAATTTTCAACAAAATAATCGTTTAAAACATTAATCGCTTGTAGAGCATCTTTAGTTGTAGGTTTGGGAGACCATCCAGGATTTCCTCTTCAATATTGACACTAGTAATATTTTCAACAATATTTTCGTAAGGTCATAATCCGAAGCAATCGATATTCTCATCAATTTAATTAGTAAAATCAGTGAAATTGGATTTTTAAGTGTAATTTTCGCTCCAATAAAGCAAAGAGAAACGTATGCAAAATTGGGAGAATCAATTGATTTAAATATTTTGTGTCAATTAAATACTCGGTATAAACCATTTTATTTTCGTTTATTCAGACACAAAGATCATATCGAAAAATGTCCTTCATGTTCGGCAACTAGGGGCTGTCTGTGATCTTCAGCGTGCTGGAACACCTCGTGCAGTTCGAAATGATGTGAACATGGCTCGGATACAAGCAATCACTGAAGAAACCTCTACCAGGCGACGTTCTCAACACTTGATTATGTCTAGACGGTCTTTGCAAAGAATTTTACCTAGTTTAAACCTTTTCCCATTTAAGATTCAATTGGCTAATGAGTGAAAACAAAATAATGCACAAACTGACATAATTGCGTTGATATCTGAATACATTCCAAAACATAAATATACTGTATTTTCTATAATAATTTGTCAGTGTGTTCTTTTTCAATTTCGTTATTCTCATCTTCGATTAAACAAAAACAGTATAAAATTTTTTTAAAAGTCGTTTTGTGCTCCGAATCTTGCAGTAGTTGATTTCTGTACACATTGATTAACATATGTTCACAATCAGCTGATTCTCGTATCCTGCATACGGCTACCGCTTTCAGGGTCATTCCTGAATGCAAATTGCGTATACGATGTAAAAATACGCCGCCGTGTGTAAATACCTCTAATATATAAAACATAACTATACGATTTAGAAGTGAACAGATTCCAAAGCGCAAATGTTTAGATTTGAATTTTAAGGACTCACTGAAATTGAATATGGTTGTCCGCTATAGTAGATACTGCTGTTGTTATTGTTGTGGTTTGTTGGAGGAGCCTGACTGCGAAATTTCCGATAACGCCGTGCCGCCAAATGGTGTCACAAAATGGTGTGGGGCGAACGTCGCATCGGCAGATAGTAGTTAATGCTTGAGCGAAATAAAAAATTTCTGATTAGCATCCTTTTAGGATTTTTTTCAATTCTTTCCTACTCTAGAAATGTGTTCAACACTTCCAAAACACTTTTCTTGCTCTACTTCTGACGTGGAATTATACGTGTGTGTGTGAGTGTATGTACGAAAATTGTGAGTGTTCTTTTCCGTCCACCCTTAAGTCCGTCAACACCAAAAAATTCACTCCTGTATTGTCCTTCCTCTGTAGTCCACAGTGTGTTAAAAATCAATACCACCGTCACCAGACAAACATTTGATGTTTAAAGCTTTGTGATATTTTTCAATTCAAAAACATTGAATAATTTAATACACTGATTTGCGATTTATTTCGTGTCTTTATATTTTTAATAACACATTTATCTTTTTTTTGGCTATTAATGTTCCGGACGAAAGCCAAATTCTCTACAAACAGTGTTGCTACTTTCCTATACAACTGTGATAGGTAAATACCAAAGGCCACTCACAATCATGTGTGTGTGTATGTACATGCAAACTTGGCCCAATGAGGTTTAACTAACGCAAATTTCGTTAGAGGGCGTCCGTGCAACATAATCATAAAATATGGTTTGTTGCTGCTGCCATCTATGGGATTTGTAAAGAGATTGGAGGTGAACACATACTGAAATTGGAACGCCGTTGACGAGAGTTTTGTTTGTGTCCGTTAAACACAATTTGAATGGGCCTGGCAGTTTATGACGAAACGTACAGAGTTGATTTTAACTAAGAATTTTTGTTGCGGTAAATACAAAAGGGTCACAAGCTAAAATTGTTAAATTTTCAGAAGACAAAAATTTTTTTATGTAAAAATGATTGTAATACAGTCAACGCTCGGTATAACGAATGATATATTGTCAGGCCCATTCGTTAAAGCGAAAAAGCTAATTCACATTTCAATGCATTTCTAACAAAAAAAATAATAATAATTAACATAATAACAAAGGCCAACATTTATATGGGTCAATTGCAAACATATTGCTATTTATTTGTCCCCGCTGTTTAAACTCACTTTTGAGGTAAAACCACAAAAAAAAAAAATAAAATAAAAATGAGAAAATAGTCGTTGAAGAATATATCACAAGAAACACATTTCTCAGAATTAATTTTTTTTTTTTTTATATTAATTGAGAACAGTATTTGATGCTCCCTCATATTCGTTCCATACAAAACCACTTGTCTCCAGCTACAGTTTTTGATACAAAATTTGAAAAAAAAATAAAAAACGAAGTAACCTGAAAACATACAATAACTGTTTTCAAAATATTGGAATTATTTCTTGCACTTTATTCTATTTTTTCCACCAAACATTACAAACGCAGATTATAATTTTTGAAAACATTTTGTCTCCGCACATTGTCGTGAACGTCACGCTATTTTCTTTTTTTCAGATTTACCAATATAGTCATCGTATTGAACTGAAGTGAATTAGGCTAAGAAAGCGCTTGCTTTACACAATACGAAATAAAAAGAATTTAAAAAAAAGACATTATAGTGAAGTGTTGTTCTACGTCTTTATTAGTACATAATGGTAAGTAAGTGTAAAAATGTCGTGAACGTCATGCAAAATATCGGTACAGCAAAACTATAAATATACAAAATTTAAGTTTAAAATCATTGTTTTATAAGTATTGATTCATTTATTCTGAGTTTTAGTACATTTGCGATATTCACTTCGTAAAAAAATACAAAAAAGTGGTAAATGTCTTGAACGTCACTTTTAAGATGTGTCGCACCAATATTAAAAATATTAATTTTGTATTTATCTTCTTACTTCTATGAAAGCTTTTTATAAACTATTTATGTAAGCTTTCAGAAGAAGTCCAAACTTTTCACTTTGGCGCTTCGCGTAACCAAGCATCTCTCCATACGGGCTTACTTTATTTTAAAAAGTTTGAGAAGCCTATAAGCTTTTGCACAATTTCAGAAAGCTTAAACCATGGACCTGGTGCTATTTCGGCTCATTTAAATCCAATATTGAATTATATAAAAGACTGTTCTCCGGAAACAACGACGGTGCACTTTTTTTCGGATGGCCCATCTTCTCAATACAAACAAAAAAATATTTTTTTCTTTTTTTGTAATCGAATTTTCGAAAAAAAATTTAAATGCGCGATGTGGTCATTCTTTGAAAAGTCGCATGGAAAGGGTGCAGCCGACGGTGTGGGTGCTGTCATTAAGCGAACAGCAGACGCTCTTGTGGCTCACGAATTAGACATAGCAGACGCAGAGAAATTGTATCAGTCGCTTTTAGGCAAAACTAATGTGCAATTGTTTTACGTAACTCCAAAAGAAATTTTCAATAACAACAAAATATTGCCCAAAAATTTGAAAACCGTTCATGGCACGAGAGATATTCACCAAATAATTACAAGATCCAGAGGTGAAATAATACACAGAAATCTCTCTTGCTTCTGCAGTACAAACAACTGGTTGACAGAGAAACTATGTTATTGCCATAAACTTTATCCAAAAGTAGCGAAAATAGGCTGCAAAGAAAGGATGTCTTGTAAAATGATGTATTCCGACGTATACACTGATTCTGATTAAAAAATTTGTCGAATAAATATACCCATGCCTGTTACTACTACTATTAATAATACTACTTACTAGAATAATGTACTTATTTTTAATTATCTCTTTATAAAAGAATAAACCTATATCCGTTTAATGTTTACTCGTAACTTGGTTTATATTTTTTAGTTAAGCACAGGAACCTTCATTGAGCGCTACAAGATGTCTTGAACGCTACAAAATGTCTTGAACGTCACATGTTAGTTTTTCTTTCTCAAATTTATAGTTTTAACAATACTTTTTTTTAATTGCAGCAAGCCCATTATCTTACAAAAAATTCATAATTTTATGTGCTTTGGTTTAAACATTTATTAATTTTTGACGTAAAAATGTAAACATAACAGAATGCTTTTGTAAAAATATTAAACCTTAAAACACACTGTTATTTTATTTTTGTGATTTAAATGGTGCTTTTTGAAAACGTTCGTCTAAATAATTAAATAACAAGTTCTTAAACTTCACAAAAATGTTTTACATCAACTATCCTTACATTTTAACTGATTTTTTACACATTCTTTCTATGTGACGTTCAAGACAGAAATCCAGGTATTTCTTACCAAAACATAAGAAAAAACATAATTATATTAATTTTTCGAAGAGCCTAAAAACGCCTTTATATTCTTAATCAAACTTGTCGTAAATCTACTACTCTACCGGGAAAATTTAATAAACTTTTAAAACAAAACAACAAAAACTCTCCGTGTACATTTTGATTGAAATTGACCCATATACATACATTTAAAATTAATATTGTCCAAAATAATCCCTAATCAATATATGTTTTGGCTTGATTTGAGGACTTTTTTGAATTGCTTCTTCCTGTAATTCTCTTAAAGCTAATGATTTTGAACTGCATATATTGTTTTGCTGGCTCCATGTTATGTAAGTTTCAAGACACTTTATTGCTTCTGCATGTTTTATTTTGGTTTTGCTTATAGGTGGTTCCTGTTCCAAAATTTCCAAATTTTCTTCATCGGAGTCAAACTCATTAATGTCTACCTCGAACCAATTATTGTAATCATCTGAAGAACATGCCTGAGAATAAGTATGATGCTATTGATGTAGCGACAGCATTGCAACATGTTTACATTTTTTTTTTATAAGACATTATTTTTTGTACCTTTCGTTATACCCAGTCCACAAATTTGGAAAATGTTCGTTTAGTCAGTGTAAAAAATGCAAAAATGTTGGTCATTCGTTATATCCCGAATTCGTTAAACTGAGTATTCGCTATACTGAGCGTTGACTGTATTTGAAGAATTAACATAAAAATAGACTTTTTTATTTTGATACTAAATATTCCACTTTTTCGTATTTAGTGCCCCTTTGTTATAGTTTTGTGCCACTTTTCGAGTTTTAGATTAATCTTTGACAACACTGATGATTTAAAATCACAAAAAAAACGCGTCACAACAACATGGAACATTGTGGGAAATTCCAAGTCAGGGTGAAAGTACTAGGTCAGTATAGTAAATGCGTTCAAAGGCCAATTAATTGTTTATGACTTTTTACATTTTTTCCTTATCTTGACGTTTCTTCCCTTAGTTTTATTTTTTGCCAACAAATTTGTTTTGTGTAACTCAAGAAGGACTTGTTTTTTTCAGACTTTTCGAGTTTTTGTAAATATCAACTCGATTTAAGCAGACTTTTCGGCATTTTAATTGACAATAATAAAATTGTATTTAAACTTATATAAATTCATGTTGAAAATGTAATAAATGGTAAAAAAAAACAATTAAGTTCCACTTTATGGTATGTAAAACGAAAAGTCTACTTCGATTTGAATCACATATACTGTTCATATCATTACTGACCTAATTCCCTTAGCATTCCATGAAGGAACAGACATTTACCATCGGAATACGAGTTACATTATTTTCAGTATATAAGTTAGCAATTAGTCTGTTTCTCAATTTCATCTCCTGTAAGCACTTGGACAAGAACCCTGGTTTACATTTCGTAACAGCAATTACATCTGGCCCGGACTTCTTTAATTTAAGCTATAACGGTTGTTTATCGCTGAAGATCATTGAGTTCTTTAGTAGGCACTTCATTGCTCCTAAAGAAGCGAACCATATGGTGTAGCCTCAATATTGTCGGAGTTTCTGGTATATTTTATTTCTTTTTGTACAATTTTTTAAATGGTGTGCTGGAAATATAAAATGACAGCCATGGTATTATCTCCACTGACCGACAAAACATATTTTCAATTAAACTAAAAAGTCAACACCAAAAAGTCGATTTTCTCGAATTTTTCGTAGTCAAATGACGACTTAATTTTTCACCATTTTTGTAGTAAAAAGTCGATTAATCGATATACAATCCTATGGCGCTCAATCCCATGGGTAATAACAGGTGGCGCAAAAGTAAACTTCCGATGTTTTTTGGCTGTTATTAAAAAAAATGAAAAACTTTGATTCTTCTTGTGGATTATTTTTATTTGGTCTTTTAATTTTTTTTTACATCAAGTCGAGAATATGATGTCATGTAAATGGCCGCCGCCAGAGTTGCCACTGACATTAGGGGCCAATCGCAAAATTTATAGCATTTTCTGATAGGAGGATTACTTTTGCGCCACCCTGTATATGTTAAAACAAATCTCTCCACTGTCAGCATGTTGTGCTTATTCTTTCAAGCGGCAACGAAGCGGAATTGGCGGCTTCGGTAATGGCGTCAAATGGCTTCGGCGGTTTTCGTCAATCCCAGAGTTTACTCTTTGGCGGCCCATACAAACATGGTTGGTCTATAAAGGACCGTTGTGTTACCATGAGATGCCGAGTTGCAAATAGTTATTTGTAGTGGAACTAATTACTAGTATAATGAGGGCATGTTGATTTTAAATTATGTACGATAATAAATCGATTCGAAATATAACAAAACTAATTTCTAATATTAAGTCGCATCTCTTTCATCGTTCACCTTGTCAATGAGCCAATTTGTGTTTATTTGCAAATACATAATTGTGTCTGCATCCATTTGGCACATTATCATTATTACATAAATACAAATTACTAATAACCAAAATCCGTTAGTAAAAATCATAATCGTGCCAACTATTTGAATCTTGCTGTACCTTTTCAACGTTATGTTTATTTTGTATTATCATAATGAGTGAAATTTAATAATGAATTAAAATATACCAGTGGTTTGTTATTAATGGGAATTTTACATAATGCTGTGAGTGAAACAAGAAACATGAAGGTGAATACCACTGAGTTATACCGGTTTTGTAATATCACCGACCGACTGACTTTACTAACTGACTGCATTCGAAGATGTGTTATTTGTATTTTCTGTTTAATATTTAAAGCTATTACGTGTTGGTGGAAGGTAGATTGTATTTTTTTTAAGAACTCAGATAATGCCGTTACTTTTCATAGATTTGTTTAGTGCGGTTTCTAAAAATAGCACCAGCAAGGGAATTAAAACCGAAGGTATCAACTTTTCTTTCTTAAATTTGTGTGATTAGAATCAAATAATAAATGATTTATTACAACTGGTTTACATATATACAAAACGTTTAAATAGACTGTTGATGACATTAACGGAAATGCCCAATTGTCATCATGACATACGATTTGGTGATCCCATATTACTTGCGTACCGATTCCAACTTTTACACAGTTTCCACACAAACCCAGTTAATAGAAATTACAACAATAGGAAAAGATTAGTTGGAGATCAGATCGGACTATGAAAAATCCATTAAAATAATGAATTTTGCTGGCAAATGATAATGTGACTTAGTATGGTGTTGCGTATGTGAGAGGGGTAAAAATCCCTTTGCGTCCGAATAAATCAATTACTCGATTAATGGTGGAAATAAATGTCTCCGATTTAATGTTCCGACTTCAACAGAATACACGTTCACGTTGTCACCACTAAATATGTATTGAATATCAGTTGCTATCTTTAAAATTCGATAGTACGGAATGGTTGTCACAACTAATGTTTGCAATTGCCAAAATTCGTTTGGATTCAAATTCGGCTGTCACTGTATACCATTCTATACCATTCTGCACAGTAAGCAATTCTAGAGAGTGCATATATTTTTTAGCACCTCTGTATACTGACTTTTTCCACCTTCAACCTACGGGTAGAAGGGTACATATCAGAAGGAGTCACTTCAAATCCGAGGAGTCAAATTCGATTCAGAACTCTTTAGGGCCATGCTTGTCTGTCGAGTTACCCAATTGCTTTGACACTTGGCATATGTTAATATATGGACTGTATGGTAACATCCCTTCGGGTACCTCCCATTCAAATGTGCCATTCCTCACCCTCTGTGTATAATTTCAATAATTTTTAAACGCTTTTTATGTAATATAGGGTTATCCATTTCGTGGTTTCAAAGTATAGGGCTGGAATTCGACAACTGTCAAACTCAGTTGATAAACCAATTTTTTTTCTTTTCAGTTGGAAGTCTGACATTGACGAAAATGGATCGCTTAACTTAAAAATTATTAAAACCTACTACAAAAATGGTGATTCTGGCCACAGGCACATATCGTGCTTTAAGGGGAGATTATGGTTTATGGTTATGAAGCAGATTTCTCATTCGGTGGGTATGTTAATAAACGCAATTGACGTATTTGGGGTTCTGAGAATCCTTAAGGAATTGAAGAGAGGCCATTACATCCACAAAAAGTCACTGTTTGGTGCGCTCTTTGGTCCGAAGGTGTAATTGGACCTTACTTCTTCGAAAACGACGAGGGCACGACAGTCACCATCAATCGTTATGGTCGTATGATAACCGACTTTTTTTTTGCCTGCTATTGAAGAATACGACTTGGAGAACATGTGGTTTCAACAAGACGGTGCCACATGCCACACAACTCGAGCGAATATGGCTTTATTGCAAGAGACATTTCCTGGCCGCGAAATTTTCGCCGTGGCGTCATCAACTGGCCACCAAGATCATGCGATTTGAAACCATTACTTTTTTTTGTGGGGCTACGCGAAAGACCATGTTTATGCAGATAAACCTTTAACTATTGAGCACTTAAGAACCAACATTCGTCAAGTTATGGCTGAGATACCGCCAAATAAAATAAATATAATGAAAAAAAATATTTTATATGTGTTTTATTTACGTTTACTTGTAAAACGCAAAATGGATAACCCTTTATAAGGTAATTAGCTTGAATGTGGGGTTTTTACAGACGAAAATTTCATTGTTTATTATACAGTTAACAATGTGATGTTTAATAATAAACCATAAAACAAAAGCCATTTATTTCCAGTATCCATTTAAAAAACATTGTTAATGAAGACAATTTTCGAATTGATTAACTTGAATGTTGATTATCTCATTTCCACGTAACACATTTGCAAGATCTGTTGATTATTTCCATTTAAAATCTGTAATAATCTTTGAGTTTTTCTCATATTTTCTAAACATTTTACGATTTGAACTGGAGATAATATCTTATCAGTTTATAGCACTCGTATGGGCATATTTACGACCTTAACCAATTTGATATTTGACGGCAGAACTTAATTAAACAGTAGTACACTTTGTTGGTAGTCATGCCCTACAGTAGACGGGTGTGTGGACAATGTCTGTGGCAAAACGTTTTTGGGGCCTAGACAATATTCAAACTCCAATCATAAAGTGTTAAGGTCGGAATTAAAATGTTAGACTGTTTATTGCTCGACAGTCGAAAAGTATTTGCTATTTAGTTGTTTGAACTGGGATTTGAACAGAATATTGCGATAATGGACATAAAATGTCGTTTGGTAAGGAAGGCAACCGTATTGGTCATCAACACGTTGAAGTATCTAACTCCCAGTGTTTAAGGTCCAACAAATGAGACAGTAATTAAACCACAGATTTGTAAAAATAAATTTCATATAAAGCTAATGTGGAAATTATTCACACTATCGGCAAATGATGTGGCAACACTATCAATTGTAGAATATATTTCAGTTCACAGAATATACAAGGTTTTCCAACAAGAGGTGTTATTTTGGTATTCAAAGAAAAATGGAATTTTTTGAGATAAATGATCGGATGTTTATTTCATAATAAAGAGGAAGGTAGGCCGTTAATAATGAAAAACAACATCAGCCAAATGGCCATCACGATCGGTGGCTACGTCAACAAGCAAAATTGTCCCACCTGGGGATCGGAAAACCCAAGAGTTATAATTGGGAAGCCTCTCCATCCTCAACGAGTGACTGTTTGGTGCGGTTTATGGTCCGGCGGGGTCATTGAACTTTAATATTTCGAAAATTAGGTTGGATCAACAGTTATGGTAAATGGATTGCGCTATCGAGAGCTGATTAATGATTTTTTATGTTCGGAGTTGGATGATATTGATCCATGTAAGGTTTGATCACCAACTATTGCCCAATATATTCCATACAGAGTGTCATAGGGTTCCAAATAGTCGGTCGCGCTCGCTGATAACCTTTCTCTGGTCTTGTTTATTATTGCTAATAATTTATAGATGCAGTAATACAATTTGTAGTTCATTATACGGGCAATGTTATCTCCTGACGTGTGGTAGCAGAGTTCAAGAAACGAAAGACCACACAAAACCAAATGTTTTGGAATGCAAACAAACAATGCCGGCGATTAACAATTCAAGTGATAAGCTCGATGTGCTAATTCTTATCCCATACACACATATGTATGTGTGTGAAGACTACGTAAAGGTAAAATTAGTAAGGCCTTCTCCTAAAAATACATTCTGGAACGCATTCTTTTTTTTTGGAAATTTAGACAGATCGACATCAACGAAATTCAGACAGATCTTTTCGAATACAAGGTACAGAAGGAGGCGTTTGGCTTTGTCACGGTTCTTTGACGTCAAAGCACTAACAACTGTCACACTGACAGCGCTAATCGGGATTTCTATTTTCTAATGCTTACACATTCCACATGAGCTGCAGACGAATGGGACGGTTTGTGAAAAACAGTGCAATATTTAATTTTAGTAAAAATTACGCTGTTTTTCTCGTACACCAGAATTTTAATAAAAAATATAGTTGCTGGCAATGCCTCATAATATGTATTTCTTGGTCGATTGTAGGTGGCATCTATTTCGTTGCATATCCTTAAAATAAAAAACATCGAAAATGTCATTTTCTTTAGGGCTACTCTAATAACATCAATAACATCATCACCAAATTTGCTGTAAATATCCTACTCTCCTAAAATACTACTCTCGTGTTGGAAAACATTTCTAATCACGCCATATTGGAATTTCTAAAGTATTTACGAATTCCGATACTACCTAACTAATCGGTGACTGAGCCAATTGAGAAAATGTGGTGTCGTCCTTATTTCTAGGAAAATTTACGATTATTTTTCGAATTGTTGATCTGGCAACTTTTTCACTAAATCACGAAACGTTAGGCTATTCGTTTGAAATGTCAAGAGATTCTAAGTGGCTTTTTCTTGCGAAAGCTTTCATTCGCATAGATTTTCGTTCCTCGTCATCTACAAGTTGTTAGAAATAGAATGGGATAATTTAAAAATGTTTAAATCGTTTAAATGTTTTACAAAATTTCAAGCGCCAAAATCAGCTCCAAACAAAACTGCTACATTGCAAGTAGAAACCGCTTGGCATTACTGAAATACGCAGGTAATATTTTGAATATTATGAGAATTGATTTTGGCCAAAACTAACTGAAAAATATTTTTACTACAACATTTTGGTTATGCGGATGATACAAAATGTTGACACGAGTATTCATTCATTACAGAAAATTATTACACCGTGTTACACACATTCTGTCCTATGAACCAAATGCACATATTCGGAAAGAGGGAAAAAAATAAAAATACACGTGTATCGGCGATTTTCATGTACACGTCAGAATCTATTTTTTATTTGACGTGATACAGACATTTCCACGAGTCTGCCTGCCAAAAATCAGCTCGATTGGATCACTGAAAAAGGGTTAAAAATCGGTCCAAAGGCTTTCACACAGGCCACTAAGAGCTTTAAATTTACTTCAAAATTAAAAAAAAAAATTCTGACGTGTACATAAAAATCGCCGATACACGTGTATTTTAATTGTTTCCCCTCTTTCCGAATATGTGCATTTGGTTCATAGGACAGAAAAAAATCTATTTTTTGTAACACGGTGTTATGAAGAAGTGAAGTGGAAAATTGTTATTTAACTATTTTCACAACAAAAAAACAGAATGGACTTCCTGATAGTCAAGAATGTTATGTGATTATTCAGACACTTTGTCATTGTTTGTTCCCTAAACTTCGTAATTTATTACGAACCGATTTGGACCTTCATACAAACTACAGAGACTACATTAACAAGTTATGTTCATCATGTTGCCCGTGGTTTATAACCGAATCGTTAAAAGTCTTCTAAATCTTAAAGTTGAATGAATCGTTGATTGTAATTGAAAAAACCTTTGTTGAGAGAAATAATTACGACATTTGGACTATCTGCCATAATCAAGTTGTTTGTCCGCTCATAAAAAAATTTGTTTTACAATTAGCAAAATTGAAATTAACCGAAGTGTGAAGTCTTTGTTTGCTTCTACAAGTATTATTTCTCACGTATCATAATAATTTATAATTGAATCAGTCGGATTTGTAATTGTATAATGCGTTCAATGTGGCCCACTGCTAAGTAAACTTCTTTAATTGCATAGCTTTTTTTATTTCAATTCCTTGTGAAATATGGACTCTGATGTTGGTAATATGTAAATTGTATTTTTCGATACAGGGTGTGTCGAAAACTTCAGTTTTTTCGGGATACTAAATCCGACAACCCCCCACATACATTTATCCTATACTCTTCACACAAATATTAGCTCAGTCAGTCCACTCGATGTTACAGAAAAGTTTATTATCCTTACATTAGAACCCTGATCCTGATGAAGGATGATATCAGTCTACCTAGTCTTAACGAACTTAACTCCCCACCTATTTCATGTGTTCATTTGGTTGCATCACACGATGACTGAAATAAAACTTCGAATCGAAATAACTTTAAAGACATTTGTGTTGGAGTCAGCTAACATGATGTGTTCCAATTTATGAACACATAATTTTCATACCATGGGTACAAATTATATGTTTACACACCGTCATCGATCGCTTGGTTGCATTTCTAACTGTACCAAATTTGTAAAATATGAAATTTAACGAGCACGTCTAGAATTTATTGCAGCGCAATCTAATGAAATGTTGCGACGATGTACGAATGAGTACTTGGTACAACATGTATGCCGCACGAATCGTTTTACGGTTGAATCAGACGTGTTGATTAGGTTGGGTCGGATCGGATGAATTTGCGAAATTTTAAACCAGGAAAAGTGTTGAATGTATTTTCGAAACTGTAAAACCGAAAAAACGTTGAGCCACGTTTATGGAAATATTATAATAATAATGCGATTTAATACTGATTATCTGTGTCCTCTGTATTTCCGCAATTATTTTACGTTCGAAAAATAATCTGGTAAATACAAAAGCAACTGTTAAACTCACAGCTCTAATCGAGATTACAATTTCGAATGTTTAGGGCCAATTAATGAGTCAAGGTTGATCTTTGTTTTTCGTTAAAATAAAATTAAACCAAAAATTATTTTTAAAAAAATTATTTTATTTAAAAAATTATTTTATTTAAATTTAATCTACGTTTAAACGCGGTTTAATCATCCAATAATGGGCGTTTAGACCACAGTTTAATAGCCATACGATTCTGACAGTACTCAACAAAAGAAGAACAAGAATCAAAATTATTTTGGTTCAACAAATTCTACAAATAAAATAAAATAACATAAATAAAGCTGCGTGTAACTTTGTTGGTGCTGGAAGTGGTTTCCGACTACCATCAGTTCCATACATGTGTCTTTTGCCCGTGCCAAAGTTCATTTAGCCGAGTTGTGTACATTCTAATATTTTTTGTAAAAATCTTGTGTGACTAAAATTAACACAAAAGTTTAATATTATTTTAATTATTCACCGGAAACATATGTTTTCTGACAAAAGTGTGAGTGTTGCCACATCAACAGTCGAAAATGTGAATTATTTAGACTGACCACACGTATTGGATGATTAAACTCAGTTGTACATAATCGTGGTTCAACTACGATCTCATTTATTGGCCCTTAGAAATTTAGCATTAACAGCCGACGGAAGGACCTCCAAACCGTCAAGAGAACTACAGGGCGTCGATGTTGTTTGTGGAAAACTTTGAAATGATAAATGTTTCACGATAATACGATTTTTTTTTTAATTTTAGAAAAAATGGCTTATTTATCAATATTTTCGATCAACGTTCTGAATATTAACATCACAGCTTTGGCTATAAGACAATTTTCAAAAATTTCATATATTACTAAAAATATAGTTTAAGGACTCATTTCTTGAACACTGGGTGGCAAAATCACAACAGGGGATAAAGTAGAATGAGCACTGTTTTATGGAAGTCTTAAATAACTCAGTCAATTACGCAAGGATTTTGAAAAACAAAAATGTCTTTTATTTCATAGTAAATGTAGTTTTTACAATCATAAAAAATTTTAAAAACATCGGCAAGTTGAAAAAAATTACAAAAAAAAATTAGGAAAACAAATACACACATAATTCTTAAATCTCTTATCTTCTTTTAATTCGGAAATTTATCAAACAGAATCTTGTTGTACTCGTCATACATGCAAAATACGGTGGCATCCCGGAAATGTTTTACTGTAGCACAGTGTACATATTTTCAAGTCGTTATTTTGCTTTTACAGCGACTTGCACTTATTCTAAAAAAAGGTGTTGAGAGTCTCATCTCATTTTAAATTTTCCATACGAATGTGCGATTTGAGTCGCTTATTCTCGGCTATGCGGCCATCATCGATCTCAATCACTCAACATTTGAAGACTTCGTATTTTCAAAAAGTGACAGTTTGGTGCGGATTTTTCAGATGTTGCATTATGGTGGATTATTTTCTTTGAAAATGCTTCTTGAAACCCCATTTCGGTTAATTGTGAGCTCTACAAAAGGCATGTCTGAAGACATTAACTTGGACGATTTTTGGTTTGGTAGGCGCGTTACACAGCCCTAACCACAATCGATATTGTGAGCAGCATCGGATCGGTAATCGGATCGGTGATGCCAATTGAATACCTCGGAGCTGCGTTAATGTTATGCCAACAGTCCATTAATGATACAGGGCCTTAAGAAGTCTATATGTCGATCAAGCAATTCGTGAGATAGAATGGAAACCGTCATTAACGTCTTGGAAAATTGTGTTGGCGAGGATGCGCTATTACGAAGTTTGCCCAGGCAGCCAACATGAATGAAATCGAATAATCGAACAAAATTCTCTTTCGAATAAACTAATTTGAATTTGAATTCATTTTTTTAATTAAAAAAAACTTGTATATCACATACCCGGCGTCTGCGTAAGATGATCCGTAAATGCTATCAAAACATCGCTTTTTAACATTTCACTATAAACTACACGGGTTTGATACCAGGTAGTGCATACTGTTTTCTCAATTTATATTAAATAATTTACCTTCGAAAAATCCGTTCGATCCACCCTAATGATCATGGTTATGTTGGTTTGGCCATTTACATTGAAAACCAGTTGAATTAAACGAAATCTTTGCAAATACCTCGATTGCCTTCAATTGTTCGCAAGTTTAATGAACTCATTTGCTGTGAATTCGTGTTCTTGCATTTTGAAACCACCATAGAATGTCATGCTTATAATGACCCGATCTAATGAAAGATTGTATGATATTGTCAAGAAGTTAATTAACCAAATGACTCGGAATTATGTCTTACATTACACATGCACATGTCTGTGTGTACGTACATACTTAACAAATATAAGTGTATGTAGAATTTGTATTTTCCGACTATTCGTCTGTACAGATACAACATTTTATTGTTTACTGTTTAAAATTTTAATAATAAAAAAAAACTAAATCGTTACTGTGATTTTACAACATGCACTTATCGAAGGTTGTTTAAAAATATTAAATAAAAATGTGTGTAAACTTGTTAACGTCACGTGAACTTTGGATGTAAGAATATTTAGTAGATCTGATCATGGTTGGTACTCGTTTGCAGGGGAAGGATACGTGCTGTGAGACAGTGAGAATATTCCCAGAAATGTTGGTGTTAGGGCAAGCACACATTTTCGATATGGTCTCGATGGCTCATTGGTCCGATTTAAATATATTTCGTGAAAATGCTGCCCAACAACATTGTAAAATTCACAGAATACCGGTGATGTCCCATTCATAATAAAGGTCCACACAAATTCCAGTTGTTAGAGTTCTGAAGTGTTAGATTCATAAATATTTCATATCCAGCTCAATGAAAAATTCAACCTTATTTCGAGGGCAACGAATTGTCTTTGGTAGTTCCGTTGTAGATATTTGACGACCTTTCCTTTGTAATGTTCCCGTTTACATTAGGAAAAAATAAACGTCAAATTCTCATTTGTCTGACAACGCATTTAATAAATATATTAGCCAGATTTTAAAATCTGTGCACCTATTGAACTGGGTGACGCATAACTTCAGTTAATAGCAAAGACTAAATACATGTTAGCCCTGTAACAATTAAATCGGTAAAAATAGTCGGCGACTGGGAAAGTCGTTCGGTTGAAACAAACAATAAATTTATATGATTCATGGAAAGTAATAAACAACTTATTACTCAAACCAGCTGTAAAAAATACATTTAATGGAGTCAGTGTATTTAAGTCAACAGAATTACTACATGTGATTGTATGTACAAAAAAACTAACCCAGTGATAGTATCGCCCAAAAGCTACGTTCACATTCGGCAAATATTTCGGATATGCGAATTATCGCCCAAAATTAAAAATGAACAAACGTCCAAAAAAGTTGGGTGAATTTTCATAGTGAACACAATAGCCCAAATAATTATGAACAAAAGCGCAAATAGAAAAATGAACAATCATCCAAAAAAAAAGTGGGCGATTATTCGTAAAATGTGAGAAAACACCCCAAACAAAAATGGAAAATGCATATACAATAAAAGCTCTACTCACGGACAGCTCCCGTGAACGGACAGCTCCCGTAGACGGACAAATGTCTCGGTCCCATGCGGTATTTTCAAAGCAAATTAATCTCCGCTAGCCGGATATCTCCCCTGAACGGGCAAAACCACTGCAACCGTCGTTGTCCGCCCACCGGAGCTTTTGCTATATATTAAAAAATGTATACATATACAAATTCAATTATGTTATATAATTGTTAGCACTTTTTTGGGCGTTTGTTAATTTTTCGTTTTTGGGAAATTTTCCCTTGGTCGATTATTCCCATTGCCAAATATTTCACAAAAATAGGGTTTCTCGTGTTTGCGTCGCAAAACGTCAAAAAGGTATTTATGCGCATTTATTGCCCACTTTTTATTTTCCCGAACATCTGTCGAAATGTGACATTTTCTGACTTTATGAAGAATATAACCATGTACAGAAATGGAATTCCCTCAATTCTTTCGCAGAAATATTGCCAGATTAATTCGATAACGAAAACTTCTGAAGAATACAATTTTCAAAATTTGAAATTCTATGACTTTACCAAAGCTTTTGATTTAGTCGATCATACAATTCTAATAGAAAAACAGGCGTTTTATGGTTTGGCTAGAAAAGAGCTTACATTTATCAAAAGTTATCCATCCAATAGAAAACAATCAACCTGATTACGGTTGGCGTAGTCGTGTCGTAAGGTTGACGTTTTTATAAAATGGTATTACGGTTGGCGAAAATTTCAAGAAATTCAACTTTATTTTGTAAAAACGACAAATTTACGACACGACTACGCCAACAGTAATTAGGCGGAATATGTCCAAATAAATTCAAAAAGTAGTTCAATGAAATACCTTAAGTACGGGGCACAACAAGGTAGTGTATTGGGACTGTTGGGTTGCGGTTTTAACTCTCTTTTTAAATGATATAAATACTATTGGATTACAAGGAACAATTTTTATGCATGCGGACCATATGTGTATCGTTTATCCATACAAGGAAGATTTATCTCTAAAAGCAGCCATTGTTTATGATGCAGAACTAATTTCTAAGTACGCAAGAATTAATAAACATGCCCTGAATGCAAACAAAGCTAAATTCATTATAAAAAATATAAAAAAAAAGTCGTACCATAAATTTGTAACGTAAAGTAACGCCAGTAAAACGCAAAATGGTTTATAAAAACAAATATTAAAACAGACTTTTTTTTTAAAGTAAACTACTTAAAGGAAGGCACTTAGACAGATGGAACGATAATGACAAATGTACAGTAGAATATTAATTTCAAATGGTGATCCGAAGTTCACTAACTTCTTTTCTATGCAAATTTACAAAAAAAAAAAAACATTTATTTAAACAAATAGAGAAGAAACTATTAAATTATTCTGACATTATCTAAACGTGTTCTACTGAAATTTCAAGTTTGGTAATAAATTCATAATTTCAATCCACATTCTGCAGTGTCTAAGATCTCACAACATAAATCCAACATGACTGACATTAATTGAAACTGAGCAAAAGTCATAGCGATTTTTGGTGCGGTACGAGTGTTTCTCAAACTGTTTTAGAACCAACTCAAGGTTGTGTTGTTCGCATATTTTTGCACACCTCCACTGCAGCTTTCAGCTATCTTCGATCTTAATGCATCTTAGGGGTTAATAATAGCTTTATGTACATTTCATCCGCCGAATGATCGAATTTTGTTATCTAATACATGCAACAACAATGACAAGCCGCCATACGTGAGATGAAGTTCGTTATTACAAAAATTCCAAATGTTTGAAATGACTGAAGATTAATGGTGATGCCGTCGCTCTTGACTGCCAATGAGGTACTTGGTTATATTCGTTAGTGAATCGTATACACTCACAATGGGATTCACTAACAAAATGATACAGTATGAGGTCAATACGAGGACGGCTATGGCTAGACCCGTAATCAAACAGCTAAATATCTGCAAGGAAAATAGAATGGATTCGACATTGTGATTTTAGCTCTTGGTGCATATGTCTTCTGGTTTGGACAAAACGGCAAAATGCACCACCAAGTGCTTTTTTTTTTTGTCTATAATAATGGATATAAAATAACATCAGGATACATTGTGTTTATTGAGAACGACACGACATGATGTTATGATGATATTTGATAATGAACGTACAAAATTTCTGACAAAATAATCCACCTATTAGCTGGTAGCTTAACGAAACTGGCACATGAAAATGTCGACGTGATTGATTTGAATACCAGTACCATTTGAAATCTATGTCATATTAGAATTACCAGCGAAATTTTAAAACAAAGTAAAAATATCGGGTGATCCTTCACCCATAAGCATTTTATTTACTTTAAGTAAAAAAAGAACGAAGGAGCTCTTGTCGCGGTACCAGGAGGGGTACATTTTCCGTCGTCCATGCTTGAAATATGTTCAGAGTATTACATGAATTCCAAAAGTGGGTGGAATGGTACATTTGTATGTTAGGTACCAGCAGAGACAGGCATGTCAAATCATCAGTTTTGATCGACATACATATACCCTCCAGTAAGATAGGGATCTCTGTAACAGACTTGACCCAACTCAGGGGCGCAGACTGAAAAACCATTAAGGATTATATCAATTAACAATTAAAATAAGTTATCAGGACCTTTCCGTGTACCAGGACCTTTCCATGTCTGTCCAAGCACATAAGGAGGAGAAAATCCGCCTCCTCTTCTCAACCAAACCTAAGATCGGGATATAAGCGTTAAAACACCGACCAACATGTGGAAAGAAACATTTTGAATTCACTAAGGAGTGTACGAAAAAACATAAGTGAAAAATAAAACAATTACGAAAATGTTCCCATATTTCGATTGTGGTTTTTCCTATGGACAATTCATCAACATTTAGCCAACTTTTTAGGGATATTTAATTTACTTAAAAAGATGCATTAGTTCTTTATTTAATTTTTGTTAACCGAATGTAGAAATGTGTCATTAGAAAAACAAAAAAACGCTTGATTTTACGGAAATTTTTGTATTTTGAATACAAAAATACTTACTGCCTGTTTCCATAAAACAAATTTACACAAAAATTTTTATTCTGAATACAAAAATACTTACTGCCTCTTTCCATAAAACAAATTTGTTCGTTCGCTACAAATTGTCAAAATTTAAGGCGCAATATAATGGATTTTTATCAGTAGTGAGAGCTTATTCATTTCAGATTGTTTTTCCTGTCGATATCTAACATATGTCTGAAAACCAGAATTGAATAATGTCTGAAATCCATCTAATAATGCTTCCAATATTTACGATTTGTAACGATCGAACAAATTCGTTTTATGGAAACAGGCAGTTACTTACTTATTCCCTTAACATTCCATGAAAGAACAGACGGGGGGACTTTTCTCGAATCACTACCCGGGAGCTACTGCTTAAAGCCGGCTCCGAACGGCGAATGCTTTTCTAGAGATGTTGTACATGGCTTAGAGAGGCAGTTACTTAATTCAAATATGGAAAACTTTCTTAAAAAATGACTCCATTTGGAATGCCTGATTTAAAAAGAAATATTCCATTTTTCACTGGCGGAGTTTTTTTCTTCCACTTTCCATTGAATGAACAACAGATTCGTGTGACTTACTGACATAGCGTAAGTATCATAAAAATGCGCGAGATACCTTCAGGCCTTAATTTAATTTTAATATTTATGAATTTACCTATTTACCAATTCACACTTTTATTAAATACATCAACAAGCTACGAGAAATATAAATTGTTTTAAAATTCAGCGGTCTTTGCTGTACTTGGCACATAAAGTTTTTTTGTAAGTTCCCCAACAACTTCAGTGGGAATCAACAGAGAAGATATTGGAAACGAAACAAAAAAACCGAACATAGCATTTTTTACGGAAGCCTGAGTTTTCATAATACAATTGCCCAATTTTTGTTGGCATAATCACATATCAATTGGGAGATTTTTCATTACTTTTTTTTTGGCTAAATTTCTTTTTGGGTCATTTTTTTCTGGGCTCTTAGCACGAAATACGGTGGTATTTGATAAAAAGGTGATATTTGATAAAACGGTGATATATCCCATACTAATGTGGGCTCCAAGTAGACACATCAGCATATTGGCGATTTGTTAATACTGGAGGCGGATATCACGGAGGGAAATACGATTGGTTTAATGCAGATATACTAAGAACACTGGAACAACTGGTCGAATTGGTTATTGAAAATACCCTAAGAGAGAAGCAGAAATAAGAACACACGCCTAATCTGCCAAAAAAAAATAACAAGGATTGATTTTGAATAGTAAATAAACCGTCCCCGAAGTAATGCGAATGCTAGTTTATTTTTACAATGAAGAACAAAATTTCATATCAATTTTGGCTTCAAATTTGGAGACAATTTTCTTGCCAGCACAGATATGCTATATCTATACAATCTTTAAGATTGAATTTCTTACCCCTTCCTTGTAGTTAGCTTTATGCGAACGTTCACCGTAGTTATCGACCAAACTAAAAAACTCATCGTCGTATATTTCGGCCAGCGTACGCTTTGAATATCGTCGGTTCATGTCAGCGTAATCGATATTATAACAAATCGATTGCCGTGCTTTTCCATTACCACTGTTGATGCATGGATCCGTATCGTCACAGGCAAACGTGATCCTTTTGCCGTCTTTGCTAGCAACATCTTCCGTTGTTACAGCACCTTTACGGAATTGTCCACTATCGGATATTTGCGATTGGTTTTGAAAAACATTAGACTCGTAATCGGATTGATCATTGTTATCGGATTCTATGGAGACCTTAAATGTTTGCGATCCTGTCTCGTTGGCAATTTGTGTAATTACAGACGAGGATGAGGTGTCCGACCTAATTGGAATAACAACAGATTCGTTTGTCTTAATCGATTTATCAACGACTGTTGTGTCTGAATCTTTTGCGGATTGGTTGGTGGACAGAGATGTTGATGACGTGGAACTGGTAGCTGTGATTGGTGAAAGGGACGATGATGAGGAGGACGAGTTGGTAGCCGTTGATGTCTCTTCTTTTGCTGCCTTAACAGCTTTTCTACTTTCTGATCTTTGTGTTGGCTTCTTTCGAGGCATATTTTGGATACAATTGGAAAATCCTTCAAGTCTACAGATTTTTGTTGGCTTCTTTTATCGGAACAGATTGATAAAAATGAATATCATTAAGGCCGCACCTAAACCGATTGTATAAAATATGAACTGGCACAATATTGGACAGTTGTTAGCTTTGCATTATTATCGGAACAAGGGATGTGATGCTTACTCTTTGTTTCAGTGTCAGACCTTGAGTTTCTGTAATAAATCGATTTGAGGTCGTCGTTCGAACCAAAGTCATCGTAAAGGATGATCCGGTTTAATTTTTTTTTACTGTCTGAATGTCACACATTGAAGCAAAACAATTATTTATTTTTTACATTTACACACATCAATGCCGACTTGTTTCACAATACTCCGTAGCCACGTCTGTCAACTGGGGTTAACAGGCAAATCCAAAAACAGGATAATCTGATTAATGTGGCGGTGAACGGGGCGACAATTTGACATTTTAAAATCTGTTAGAGTTTGGGTAATTTCCAAGTAAATATTAGATTAAAAATTGTATTCGTATCTCACAGCCTTGACAATGAAGGTTGTAGTTGCCGTTGTTGCTGTGTGATTTTGATCAGTCTCTTGAAGTGCTAATATTGAATCCATTTCTTATGTACTTTTCATAATCATGTATTTTGAGACATTGGGTTGGAAAACAAACAAAGTCTTTCATAACGACACTATGTTTAAAAGTCTGACTGATGGAATTGGTTATTTGAGCATAATTAGGTAAATGTGAACAAAATTAGTTTTTTACGACTCTACCTACCATCAAATATTTGCCGCAAATCTGCATTGAATTGCATCATCTATGCGGGTAGAGGCGATTCATTTTTGTGTGAAAGTTTTATTATCCAAGACAAGAGCTATTTCAGACTATAAAAGTAGATTTGCTCATGGCATTTTTTTTCATTCTTTTCCAAAAAATAAAGCTGATAATAAAGCTGCGGGAATGTGTTTATTCACACCTTTTTTTGGCCCAGCTCAGGTTAATTGAAAACAACTCAACGAACGTAATATTTAAGCCTCTCCTAGGTTCAATAGTAGGATTGCTTGGCCACATTCCATGCTGTCATAATTCGCCTTCATAGAGCTCCATGAATGGTCGAAAATCACCCTTTTGTCACCTTCTAGTCAACAATTACCCGACCAACTGTGTTGGGCTTTGTAAACAGGATTGTCAAATAAATCATGTCAACAACTTTGTCATAATGTACAATCTTATTTGTACCTATAATAATTGAGTAAATTATTTGCTGGCGATTCTGTAAAAGGCTTTTGAAGTTTAATAAACCTTAAATGAAATCGTCCGTCATGCACACAATCACGAAGATGTGATCGACATCATCTACGTGACAGCGCACGGAAAGAGCTTACAGTCAGGTAAGCACTCGCTTGATTCTGGAACCAACACAATTATTTGTGTCACATTCCAATTTCTCTAAATATTTATGAGACACCGAAATGAGGGGTTCGCACAAAATAAGAAAAAACAAAAACATGTCGATCGCACATACATACGTATGAAATAATGGGCGAGTTTTATTTGACAAGCTGTACAAGGCTCAGCTTTATAAAATAAAACATCAATTGTTAGTTATAATTTTTACACATTACAGCAGGCGCCCCGGTAGGCGAGTTGGTAGCGTGCTTGCCTATCAGCGTGGGGGTTGTGGGTTCGATTCCCACCAGAGGCTTTGGTCTGTCGCTGCAAAATTGTAGCCAAATGGTCTGTGTCACCCGGTTTACCCTTGGACCCAAAATTACAATATAAATGTACTTTGTATTGTAATTAATAAATAAATAAATACACATTACAGTGAAATATGATTCAAATATCTATAGAAATTATAATCCCAATTATCGCGTTTAAAGTCGATTCGCCGGGGCTGGCTGCTCGCCGGTGTCTCAGTGTTTACACCGCCCATTTAGGCAGCTGAAAACTTCTTTTGCATGGGTGACACTCAGGGGATTCCCCTATAAAAGCAATGCACTGTGTTAGCGATTGGAAATTAGGGCAGTGTAGGGGTGAAAGAGGGAGAAGTGTTTGTTGACATTTGTTTTGAATTTCTGAATGTCACAACTGGCAGGAAACACATTTGCTGGAAGATTATTACACATACGAACGGTTCGGCTGACGAACGAATTTTCTCTATAGTGCGTCGTCCGGTCAACCGCCCATTTCACAATGAACGGATGAGAGACCCTGGATAGCCGCGTATTCCGACTAAATGTTATAACTTCAGGGACCAGACAACGGATATCTGACGAACAAATACCATTAAAATATCTATATAACAGCCATATTCCGACGATGCTGAAGGGAGACAATAGAGTTGGATACCCTACCATCCCCTATCATCACCACCGCTCTTCTCTGAACACGGTCCAAAGGCTGCAAAGATGTCTTTGGAGCTCCTGCCCATATATGGGAGTTGTATTCCATTTTAGGCCGGATGTAGGTGGTGCAAATATTTACGAGGTCAAATTGAGGCGAAGTATTTCTTGCACCGCTTCAGAAAGCCTAAACACTTGAATGCTTCTTTCGACATTCCGCATATATGGCTAGCCCAGCGAGCATCCCACTGTATCTTCATGCCCAGACTATCAAGAGTGTCGGATTCGTCGATATTCACACCACCCATTACAAAACTGTTCCACAGAAGCAGAGTGCCCACCTGGGACACGATGATGTCATATTTACCATTGACATTACATATCTAACCTCATATGTGTGTGTCTTTTAATATGTTTTGATATGAAAACTAATTTGGTTTCGATTATTTAAGAAGAACCACAGAAGTCCATATTACAAAAGTAATTACATATCACTCACGAACACTCATGCAAATACGGCTATAAAAACATTCATTAATATTAAAATTCAGTCCGTCCCAATTTAGCATTCTATTTATTTATTTTTATGTTAGAACAAATAAAAGTCATCCACTCGGAGAAAATGGCCACAAACAACATTTGGGATTTTTAAAATATTCTTCAAAGTTAATAACATTTTGAGAATTTTAGATGTGTTTTCTCGGCTTTTGCTTTCTGAAAGCTGTCTTTTATTGTTTGCCATGTCCACAGTACGTCCTAAGTACTTTTTAGTTAGACAAATTATTTTTGAATTCGTAAAATGTTCATCGAAATGTTAAAGAAATTTAACGCACACACACACATAGACATGTGAAGAAACAAAGCTAATTCCACGTTTGAACTTGACATCGACGAAATACAAATAAAATACAAACAACAAGAAACTCGTTCCAGTAAAAAAAAAACAGATGAACTGAACAGTTTTTTTTTGTGTACGACTCCATTCCAAACTGGTTTCATAACAAACGCATATAACTTTTTTTTGTTTTCGCAAAAAAAAAAAACGTAAATAAAAACTACAATACATACTAGTTTCTTTGAATTTCTTCGAAAATACAAAAATAAAAAAAAAACGCTTATAATCGCAGATACTCCCCGGCGATGTTTAAAACAAACTCAAACTTAACACTTTGGTCTTTTGAACACAATGGTCTTTTCCATAAATCAAACCTGCACGAGTTTACATTCTGTCTGTCTACATACATACATACATACATGTGTGCATTAGGGCGCCTCGCGAAAACAATCGATTGCCATTTGATGTTCCGTTCCAGAGCTGAACGGGAGTTGGAAAATTGGGTACGAGTTCAATGTAGTGGGAACAAAATATTTATTACGTGTATACTCTTTTTGTTTGTAGGCGTCAAATTCTTTCCAGACTACTTAAATACACAAGGATATGTTTAGTGAAAACGAATGGCCGGATTCGGGGAAATCATAATTTTTGGAAATGTTCAAATACAAAGTTTTTGTTCGTTCTTAATAATAGTTTATATGCTGAATTGCGAATTCTTGCTCTTTATTTGTAAACCCCGGTATTTACTATTTCAGGGCAGTCTTACGAAAACATTTTTAAATGGAGAATTTAAAAAAATAATATTTTTAGTTTATTTTTATTGAACTTCCAGGTTATTTATTTTTTTATTTATTTATTATTAATTACAATACAAAGTAAATTTATATTCTAATTTTTGGGTCCAAGGGTAAACCGGGTGACAAAGACCATATGTTTAGATTTTTGCAGCGACAGACCAAAGCCTCTGGTGGGAATCGAACCCACAACCCCCACGCTGATAGGCAAGCACGCTACCAACTCGCCTACCGGGGCGACTTCCAGGTTATTTTCTGTTTTTTTTTTCACATCTTTTTTATACACTCCATCATAGGATGGAGTATATACTAAGTTTGTCATTCCGTTTGCAACACCTCGAAAGAGTGATCTGCGACCCTATAAAGTATATATATTATCGGTCAGTGTAACATTCTAAGACATTCTAGCGATGTCCGTCTGTCCGTCCGTCTGTTGTCTGTTGAAATCACGATAGAGTGCGAACGACCAACGCTAAGAAGCTGAAATTTTGTAGGAAGATGTTTTTTGCATAAGCAGGTTAAGTTCGAGAATGGGCAATATTGGACCAAAAGTTCCCCTTTACGGGACTAAATATATCCCGGCCATAATCACATTTTTCAAATATTTTTTTTCACTACATCTGATTTTTTTTGGTAAAATTGTTCTAAGTTTATATAATTTATAGATGGGGAAAAAAAATCCCAAAAATGGGCGTGCTCATGGGTTCCGTGGACCCTTGGGGCCCAAAAAAGGGCATGATAAACATGCGCATATGGGTATCGAAGTGCAACGAAATTTACTCACGAACCCAAATATGCCTTTATTTTCATGATTTGCCTAAATTTTTTGATCCGGTTTCTGGGACTATCGGGTCACCAGCGGCCCAAAAACCGTCCCTTGACAAACATGGACATATGGGTATCGAAATGCAACGAAATTTTCTCACGAATCCGAATATGCGCCCATTTTCATGATTTGGATAAAATTTGGGATCGGGTTCCTGCACTTACTTTCTTCATAGTTTTCTTATTTATTGACTTTTTAAGGATCCATGATGGAGGGTATATAAGATTCGGCCCGGCCGAACTTACTATTTGTCCACTTGTTTAACGTTCAATTCGAATGCACTTTGAAAACTAGAATCATAAAAATTGTAAGCAAATTTATAGTCTATAGCTCTTAACCGAAAATGGAAAAAAGAAACAATTCGTTTCAGTTATCCATGGTGTGGTAGGTAGTGTGAGCAACTACCACACAGCAGAACCCAGGTTCGAAACCTGGTAAGACAATCAAACATTTTTCAGCAGCTGTTTTCCACCTTGTAAAAGCTGGCCACTTTACGAGAAAGAGAGTAATCTCCAAGCCATGTAAAACTTCTCTAGAAAAGCATTAGCCGTTCGGAGCCGACTCTAAACAGTACACGCTGAAAAATACGTCTTTTTTAAATGTTTACACACAAGTAAAACGCGTGTTTGTAGCAAGTAATGCTTATTTCCTTCTACACAAAGCTTATTTGGATGTAAATATAACTCGTTTGCTATTAATATTACGTATTTGTGTATAAGCAATAACGTGTTTGGAAAAAACAGACAACGAACTTATTAAATTCAACAAAGTGCAACATTTGTGTGCAAATAAGTGTGTATTTGCAGCTGTTTTCGTAATTTTTTTTGCATCGACGATGTTTGAAATAAATTCAATAACCGAGAGAATAAGATGAATTGTTATATTCACAAATTGAAAAAAAAAATAAAAAGTAAGACAAAATGCATACATATATATTTGATATTTACCACCTACAAAGAAGTTAAAGTTTGTGGTACGGAAAAATATATATATGTTTGCTGAAATTTGTTAAAATGGTCCCGGTCCGTGCGTATACAAATTATATCGATCACAGAATCCACTGATTCGAGAGAAGTTCTCCGTCTGATCCTTCATGGAATGTTAAGGTAAGTAAGTTCCAGATAAGACAAATATGCTTCAGTTAAATGTTCTGAGTGGAGTTTTTTACCTGGGATTTCTCGGTAAATTTATCTATGTTTTACTTACGATTCCCGGGATTTTTTTGGTCGGAATTCCCGAGAATACTTTTTTCTAGTATTCCCGACGTATTTACTTCATTATGTTTTTGATAAGAAAAGACAACATCGATTTAAAACCATTAAAATCTTTGTTTTATTGAAAATTCAGTATTTCATTCATTAAATTGTATACCGAAAATTAAATAAGTTCATAAAAAATTAAATAACCTTAATCATTCTTCATATTTTGTATGGGCTTATGGTCATGTAGCCCATATGCAGTTTTGGAAAAATATTAACCCATGCCACATTACAAAGCGTTTACATAATTCTTGCAAAAGTTATCGTGCGTACCAGCTGGACGGACAGACAGACGGACAGGGCTCAACGACTTGAAAAGCCATGAATCGAATTTGTTTCAATAAAAACCCTGAGATGCACTTTTGGGTCGTATCAAATCTATCCCTAGGGTGAGAGTATATTTTTAGATCACATTGAATCAAATCAGATCGAGTAAAATCATAATGCAATACTTTTTACCAATCGCGTACAAACAGAATTAGGCGCACTTCTCAATGCAAATAACAAACTCTATATGTAGAGAAATATTTTCAGTTAAGCGGATTCATGACATGAAATTTTTAGTTCATCGAAGTTTCACTTAAGCGAATCACAAACAACAACAAAATATTCGAAAATTTGTACAGATCCTATAAATGGCCAAAGTCTTTAAAATTGGCTTAAAAGGTTACACAAAAACTCTACTTTGACAAGTGAATTCAATTTCAATCTGACCAGATTGCATTTCCGGTTTATTCTGTAAAAAAAAATTGATTGACACTTTTGCACTTCAGGCGACGATTTATTGAAACATTTTATGATATTTTTGCATAAAAGACCCTTGACTTTACACACCGTTTACCCATTACTGTGTATACATTTGCATTCTGACAATGAGCTCTGTGTGAGGAAATGCATTTAATATATTCAAATGGGCAAAATAAAGAAAACGCGAAGCTCGGCCGATTTATGTATATGTACTAGGGGCATCACAACTGCATGAAATGAGCGGCAAAAATAGAGGTAATCAATTGGTGACTTCAAATTTCGCTTGAGACTAGGGTTGAGCATATTTAATTGCACTTTAGACAATAAAATTCTGTGCAGAAGTTCACGTTTACACGAGAACAACAAAGGGGCAACCTTATTTGATATTGAAGATCTGATACATTTTTAAAATACAAATAACATGGTAATTTTCTCTATAAGTTCGTCAGATCAATTATGTTTCTTAAAGCAGAGGCCCGGACAATCATTCAAACTCTAAATCGGAGAGACAATGTTATTATTTATGATTTTTACAGCCACAGGAATATTTTCATAAATGATATGAATCGTTAAATTTTTTTATTTTAATAATTTAGCTATATATATATAAAACTCTTGCGTGATTGATTCATCACTGTCCTGTCCAAACGGCTTCATGAAATTTGGGGAGTATGTAGCCCTTGCATCCAAGACATCCGCTAAGAACTGATTTTTCGAAATTTTCGAAAACGTATTTCAAATTAATACCTACCGCTAAAAATTTGAAAAAGGCGATAAAGGTTCTGAGTCGGTATAAAGCATTTTTTGTAAACCCATGCAATTAAACGAATACTTTGTGTTTTACAGGGAAGGAAAATGTACGCTTACAAAGTAGCGGGTATTTGCTAGTTATTTCATATATTTCCTAAAATCCTTAATGTTTTTTTCGATCTTATTGTTTTCACAGTGTTTTCTTTCTGTTAATCCAAAGCTAGTTCATTTATTGTTGCTATTTTTCGCAAATAGAAATGTGTTTTTTTAAACGGCTCAATTTCGAAAGCTACACTGCTTCTTCATCCGTACCCGTTTTCAATGATGTTCCAATTATAATATATAATAATCAGCATTTAAACGAGAACTACCGTTTATAAGAGCATATGTATTTCCTGATTGAAAAAAAAAAAAATCATACGGCGGCTGACAATCTAGACCCATCGGTTATTAAGTTTTCGGGTAGGGGTTTGGTACTTATCAGTAAAAGGTCACCTGCGGTGCTGGTGATAGCGAAATATTTGTCTATAATTTATTAGATATCAGAACATCGTTTAAACACTGTTTACTGTTTAAAACTTAATTGAAAAAACAACAATAACAGCAATTTATTTAAAAGAAAAAGTATATGTAGTGTCTTTTGCTGGTTTAGCACTTTTTTAAGAACAACCAAAGCTTCTCATTTCTCAACCATTCCAGTGACGCAAATTAATAATGCGTCAAATCACTTTTTGTCCAAATTGATGGTAATTACTTTCTTTTTAGGACTTGTTTCTATTCCAATTTTCCTTTTGGCGGAATATATCAATAATATAATAGCAATTTAAATTATAATGCGGTGTTTTAGAACCATATTGAGATTGTGTATCTCGATATATTTAAATTGCAACCCAAAGAGAGTGTGTCTAAATAAGGATGACAACAGACAGATGACAAACTCAACAGTTTAGTTGATGTTCAGACGCCGATACGAATAGTTGCTGAGACGTGCGACGGTATTAGACAAACAAAGTTAAAGTTTACTTATTGATTTATTAGATCTTACGAGTTTTTTTCTTCTATGCCAAATAAATTAGTGTACATACTCTGTGAATTAATTGAACTGAAGTGGTTTTAATCCGACGTCGGGTTTAAAACCCAAAAACACTGAATATCGCAACCACCGAGGAGAAGGAACCAAATAGCCTAAATCCATCGAACTGTCATGAAGAGAATGAACCAAAGTAAATAGAACTGTCCTGCATAAACTAAAAAGTACATCAAATGTTGTGAATGTGAAAAGCTCAAACGACAAGGAAAGTCACAAGCAAGTCAGTTACCGAGAAAAAGAAAGGGAATTAAAACGTTTTGATACTGCGCAAAACGACGGTAGAATTGATAACATCTTACCACTGCCCAACAAGAATAATGAAACATAAAGTTGAAAGGGAGACCATTTGAGAAGTGCGCAAATAAAGAGACAACTTCAAGAACGAACAAAGTGGAGATTGCCGTATTGTTGTGCAGCGTGACCGATTCTTCTTCAAAAAGTGACACAAAAAAGATGTTGTTTAATAAAATCGCAAGCTATTTTTAAACGTTTTATTAAGAAAAAATATTGAATTTAAAAAAAAGGAGTCATACAAGACGCACACCATTAAAAATTAAAACCCAAATCATAAAATATTCTATTTCTTTTTTTCTTCGAAAAATCGTTCCGATATTTTTTACTATTTTCTACCACTATTTTCTGTGTCCAGCAAATTCAAAGCTGAAAGCATTTTTTTATTATTTTATATAAATAAACACAAAAAATTAGTAAAAGAAATTATAAAAGACTTGATTAAAAATAAAGCACATTATATAAAAATAGGAATTTCCAATGTGAACATGAAGAAATTGGAGAAAATAGTGAATATTTTTTGGAACATTTTGAAGATATTGTTGTTCGAAAATTGACGTTGAGCGATAAATTGAAACAAAGTTAAGGAAACTTGAACGTAATTTGGATAACCACGACGATGTTGTATTGGTCCAATCACTTGGATTTGAGGGAGTCACAGTATGTGTAAATTAAATTCAAGTGATTTTAAATGTTATATGTTTCTTCATTGGGTTTTTTTAAACATTACAGCGTCAATTCTGGCAATTTTTGTGGCAGACAATTTTGTTATCAATTTGTCTGCCATAAAAAGGGGTATTCCGCCAATTGTAAAAATGGGATGGGATATCAGAAAGACGTGGGCAGTGACTATGAGTTGACGATGGCTCAAAGTGTAGTGATGTACTCTCGGAATTTATACTACTTTTGAAGTTCCAACATATTTAACGAAATAAGGATTCCATATATTGAGTAAACTCATCCTGGTTGCAGCCGCAATTCTTTCGTTTGAAATCTGGAACAGAGTAAGAAGTGCAATGGAACAAGACCCAACCAGTTCCACCTCGAAGCTTTAGTTATATATTGCCTTTTCAAAATCATACCATATCCGAACTGTTACATTGCCTTATCAAAACAATCCAAAACGATGCTACTACTTATTTTGAAAACTTAGTATAACCTCCTGTTATGGATACATTTTACGACATTCTTTACGGCGCGATCGAATTCATGAAACAGGCAGTCAATATTAGCTCCACCGACCGAGAAAACTGCTGAATTTAATGTGCATTAACATAATAATGTTAAGGCGAATGCATCATAAATATCGCAATATTTTCAATTAAACTAAACAAGTATAAAAAAAATTGTTTTCAACTAAAATTAAAATTATTAAAAATTATTTTCAACTAAATCGGGCGAATTCTTTTCAAATTACACACACAAATTATATCTCAAAAATTAAAAAAAAAAACCTATCCGTAGAAAAGTAATTGCGCCCATTTTTGTACTCAGGAGACCATAATATATTAGAATTGTATTGACTACAAAAAAATGTTGCATAGTATTATCAACATTGGAAACGAAAGTAAAAGTTACTGTAAGAAAGCCAGAAGTTCAAATCATCAGCGACACGAAGGTTCCTCAACAAGATATTTATAAGAGGAGCTTGACACAGCATGTTCAAGGAAAAACTTGCAACTAATTAATCCTAAATGCGGTATGTATTCTCAAAATCAAATTTCAATTAGTTCTTCAGACAAAGATTCCACGTTCGCTGGTGCAGCGCAAACGTAAGCAGCCGAGTGGGAGTACAAAGACTAAGGTAGTTCCTACTAAATGATCTGCCTGTTTCCATAAAACGAAGTTGATCGTTCGTTAGGAATCGTTAAAATTGAAGATGCCATAAACAATTTGAAATGAACGAATGAATTCGTTTTATGGAAACAGGCAGTAAATGTTAATTCTAATAAACTTGATCCTACCTGATCCACCTGGAACACATGTAGTTAATAATAATAGATATGCTATAATAGGCGATATGAATTTAGAAGCAGACAGCTCAAATGTTAGGAAGTCGTTCTGTTCTATATTGTTGTTTGGCGTAGACATCAAATGTTTTATTGAGCAGCTCAATTCAAAGAGCAAGCTTTATTTAAATGACTCCGCTGTACATACGGAGATGATGCAAATATTGAGGGACAGTAAATTTGCTTATAATTCGTTTGCACCCAAGGATTTGTAGCGTTATAGCGTAGCTTTGCGCGGGTTACACCCCAACATGGACGTAGAAGCGAGGTTGCCATTGCGGCTATTGCCGAACACGGTACAAAGTGTCTCAACGTTTTCGTTTCCCTTCTCCAGATAGACGACCTTCGATACATGACGGTATCTTCCAACTCTCATTTGCTAGGAAATCACTGGTTGAGCTTAAAGCACAACGATATACATATCGTCACCTGACATCCAAAATAACCAAAATCGAACTGTTGTTCGTTATTTTATTTAACAAAGGTTTGTAAAGCTGTTTTGAATTTTTTTTGAGAGACCGAGAGTTACTACTTCGCAGCTGCAGGTCATAAACTAACAGAGTCTACGATAATTTTCTTATAGATTACTTCATACTATTGATATTGTATGACGACGAGATCACTGTTTTGTTGATGTATTTCTTTTTAGAAGTGGGCATGGCATCGCCCACTTATTTCTAGGAACTATTTCTGTATTTACCCAAACCCATTATCTCCATAAAAGATGAATTGAAAGAAAAAGACATATAGTAGCAAATGTTTGTGGTTGACCCACTTTTCCTTACTGTTGAATAATTGACATCCTGTCCTATCCTGACATCCTATAAATTACGGCTCTTAAGTTCTCAGGACAACAAAGCTTGTATCTTTTATTTTCAGTGATAACTGAAGAACAAAATTATAGTTATATTTAATAATTAGGTGAAATATCCTTAACCTGTTGGGCTACAACCAAGCAATTCTGCTTTCTGATGACATCTAAACGTGTTTGTCGAAAATAACATTTAAATGTTCTCCTGATCAGCTAGGACATTTTTCATAATTCGCTTTCCCATGAGATAACAAATATTTGCGGTATAAGTGCTAAATTCCGGTCTGTGGAAATAACTCTACTGGCCACCAATCAATAAATTGTATAATTTTTAACCAAATACTATTTTTCTTTTCAGCTTTTTTTTAAATTTCGTCAGGGAACCGGGTGCGAGTATACCAACCCTGACTATGTGTGTGGTCAAGGTCAATATAACACAATGTATACCATGCATATGGACACGATTTAGATTGTGCACCTCCCGACGATTAGCAGGTGTGCCGGGTACACCATACGACAAAAATAAACAAATTTTAGTGGTCATTAAAAAACTGAGTGCTTCCAAACCATATCGAGCACACACAAACATCGACCCTGACGACATCGGATTTGTATAAAAATGTATGCAAATAATCTATCGGTCCATAAAAATTTCTTGTCGCTGTGGATCGCTTTTTATCGCGGGTCAGCATTGCGGTTCTTTTTTTTTGTAATTTAGCGATAACGCTGGCATTTTTTTCGAATGTCTTAACTTATGACGCGTGGACGTTATTTAAAACGGTTCGTAAAATGTATGAAAATGCCAAAACAATTTTCACACATTTTTCTAAACAACGATTTGTAAAAGGATATCAAACAGGGACAAACTGTGCGTTTATTGAAATGTACACATTTTGAATGTAAACTAGAGCGTACCAGGTTACAAGTAAAAAAAAAAAGTTCGCCGTACACCTTCGAATATGAAGTATTATTGAAAGGTAGTTTCAAAAATTTTTTTTTTATTTTTTTATGCCGAACGTAGGGGTCGCGCTTTTACATTTTTCTATATAACTTCTGCATTTATAAACGGATTTTAAAGTCTGATACATCGATGTTTTTGTCTCGACGAGGCCGATTTTTGTCTTTGAAGTCATTGAGCTCAAGCACCCCCTTCTGGTACTTACCCATCATATCTCAGTTGCTACTACCCTAATGTACCACTCTAATATCAGAAAATTAAAGCTTGCTTTGTTGATGTTTTTGACATAACTGTTAATTTTTGATGTTTTCGTTTTATTTGTCTATTTAGTCAGTTTACTCGTAGTCTTAAAAAGAAAAAAGAAGTGTTCTTAAAAAAAAAACGCGTAAAGGTACGGGTATATTAACAAATTGTTGAAAATGTGTGAAAATTTAGTTTCTAAGCGTCATTTAAGACGACTAATTAAAAAAGAAATTGAAAAATTCTCAAATTGTAATCGGGAGACTTTAAGTGAACATGAGGCATCGGCCCCTAACAAAGTCGATGAATTATTAAAGGAAGATAGCCAAACGGAAAACTTTGATGTTCATTATGATACCAATTCAAACAATATCAGTGAAAAAACCCAAAATTTTGATCAGAAGCTTGCTTGCTGGATAATTAAAAATCGCGTTTCGAACGAATGCTGTAATTCACTACTCAACATTTTAAAAAGTGAAGGTATGGACGTTCCACTATGCAGAGAAACATTGCTGAAAGCAGTGTATTTTAACTAGACATCCAAGAACCATGAACTTCAATGCGAACACATTCCAAACGCAGCCAATATTTACGGCGGAAACTATACCCAGCCCTTCGATTAATGTGAGAGGTAAATACATTGAACCTCCTTATAGAAGCAATAAAAACCCTGGAAAACAAAGTAGATGTTCTCACAAATGAAGTCGAATTATTAAAGCAAATTATGTGTAAGCAGACTGTTTTATTAGAACAGGTTGCTAAACATTTACGCCCAACTTGTAGGGATCTTAAAATTTTCCCAATTAATTCTTTGGAGGAATTAAATTCGGCTGAACATCTGATTGAAACCGAGCCTGATTCAGAAGTGGTAAGACTCAGTTTTTTTATTTAATCAGTTAAACAGATATTCAAAATTCTTTGTTTTTTATTTTAATTAATTTCAGATTTCGTATATTAAATTCATGTTTGACAAAATTAAAATTGAAAAAGCACTACGCAAAATGATCGGCGAAAATATTTTGCTAAAATTAAATTGGGATGGGTCAAAAAATATGATAGCCTTAAACAAATACAAATTGTTTAACTTTTATTATTTCGGTAATCACTGAATTTTTAATATCATGTCTTAAATAATATATTACCTTTTCTTTTAATTTTTTGCAGAAGCACTTAAAGACACGTATCCGACATACCCGGAATATGAAAAATCGTTCAAGCTAGCATTTCGTAAGTGCAAGGCAACTGTTTACCGACAAACATACTCCTTAAAAACTATGACCTCATCGAATAATACATAAACAATGATAGCAATTAAAAAATAAAATAAAATATACATGAATAAGGAAAAACTGTTAACTCCTTTTATGATCTTTTAGGAGAAAAAAACGATTACTCCCTTTATGCTCTTTTAGGAGACAAAAACGATTACTCCCTTTATGCTCTTTTATGAGACAAAAACGATTACTCCCTTTATGCTCTTTTAGGAGACAAAAAAGATTACTCCCCTTGTCCTCCTTTTCAAGACCACAGGGAGTACTCTTTTTATACTCCATAAGGAGCTCAAAAGGATTGCTCGCCTCTGCGGACATGCTGTGTAAAAAAGGAGTACAAAATGCATGAGACTCGGAGTTTTATGGAGTAATCTATTGCTCACAAAGGAGCGCTCCAAGATTACTCTTTGGATGATCCTATTTTTTACTGGGTATGAAACATTGCATATGTAAAATACATGTGGAAATACATATGTATTTTTTTTCGATTAGAGCGCGATCCTTTTTCATCAAAACAGCTGTTTTTGAAAAATACACATTAAAAAGTCAGCTGTTGTTTACGTTTAGAGGTTATGTCATACAAAAATACATACGCAAAAATTATGAATCATATGTAAAACGAAGATTTTGACCTACATTCGGTATTACATATGGATACAAAAAGTGACAGCACATATGTAAAAAACATATCGTCTGATGGCAGCTTTAAAGGGATATGAACTATTTTTAAGAAATGTTGGTAGTTCTATTTAATATGTTGCATATTGTAATTTGTTATAATTGGCCGTCAGGCTTTAAATTACAAAATGGAAATAAATTCAAATTCAAACACAATTATTGAAGACCGCCTCAAGGTGGTCTTTCAAAAAATACACAATAAATGCTTTGTTGACAGAATGTATACAAAATATCTCGTAATTGGAAAATAATGTTACCTGATGTCGTTTTAATTTCTATCTATTAATTCGAGACAATTTAACAGTCAAAGCATACACAAATTGTGGCCATTAATATTTCAGAAAAATTGCTTGCACAGAAATCACTTCACTTTAAAAGCTGACGACATACAGAAATCTGGTAGTTAATAGGGGTAAACCGCATGTATGCAATTGTAAAAAGGAACTGGCTGGTTCGCGTTACCACTCCTCACCCTGGGTCTTAGTTTAAAACTCACTTTAAGCAAACAAAAAACACTTACTTCACGTGAAGGAAAATAAATCTTCCCAAACTTCAGTTCATTCATTCTGAATGCAGAACCTGTATCGATTTCAGTCAGAATCGCAAAGCGTCATATTCTATGAAGTGAATGAAATGTGTTTAGTCACTTAAACGTCACGGATATTTTTGTAAACAAAAATTGACCCGTGAACCTCTGAGTTTCGCACTATTGATTCTATAATTGTTGTGTTTTAATATTCCAATACTATTTAATTCTGCTGTGTATTTTGTGTCTGTACAAAGATACAAATGTGTATATAATTAAAAATAATAAAAATACCTGTGTGAGTGTATGTAGTTGCGCGGATAGAATGTCTGTCTGTCTAATGATACTTTGTTGAAACCGATAACCGACATTAAATTGTGTGTTTTTTTTCGTTCACATGTTACGGCGGCACGCGTTACCTACAGTTCTGTACCAATGACGATTTCCTGACTATGCATTGTTGTTGTTTCTTAATTTAAAAGTGAGGATTTGAACTATGTCAGTTAAATTCACTAAAGGGTGTGATATGTTGGTGAGAGTGTCCGCTGCTTCCCTGCTAATCTGCGGACAAGACCCGATTTTACCCGATTACGAGTATATTTGGTTCTATGAAAAATGCAACACAAATTATTTATATCAAATGTAAACAAAAAGCATAATAAAAACGTTATATTTAACATCTGATTCTATTTTCCTTCTGCTGTAAAATTTAAATTATTTGACTTATCTAAAAATTATGAAAAAAAATCCCAAATATTCCGAAATGTCTCAGAAGTGGTGACGTAGACATGGGTATAAAATTTTGACATAGGAACCCAAGCCCACACATCCCAGTGGAACTGTCGGACGAGCTATGACTGGAGAACATACCATGTTCGGTCAAACATGGCGGATTTTACCTGAATGATGTCTTTGATTATGATTGCGTAGTGTATCATGAGGACACAAAGTCGTGGGAGCAATGCGAAATATTATTTCCAAGTAATGTGCCCCCCGCGCCGGCATCCTGTTAAAAACCTGAAAACATTGAGACTAAGCATTGCTAGAAGTTCTAAAGGCCATACAAAAGTCGCATACGAGATCTGGATAGAAATAAGATCGAGTGCATTATATCTGAGAGCGATTACTTTGTAGGGCACAACACTTGTATAAAAAACGAAATTCGTACATTCTATCACACGGTGGAGGGTATAAAAATATGAAGGGAATATCAACGAAACCAAATACAATGAAACGTATCTGACGTATCACACAGTAGAACGCAGGTTCGAAACCTGGCAAGACCATAGAAACATTTTTCAGCGGCTGCTTCCAACTTGTAAATGCTGTCAAACTTCGGAGACGGCAATAACCAGTAGTTCCCGGTCAGTGAAATTATATCGTGCACAGCTCACTGATTCGAGATAAGTTCCCCGTTTGTTTCTTCAGGGAATATAAAGGGAAATAAGTAAGTAGGTTAGGAAAGCCGACAAGGATAACTAAGGAAGTAGGGATATAACGAATGTGTCTATAGGAAAAATGCCACAAAAAAAAAGACGAATTCCCAAAAAAAATCTCGTACTAATTATGAAAAGTTGCCCAAAAATAATTTGTAGGTAACACTTCTTTTTATGTTTTTGGGACATTTTTCGTACGAAAAAATGGATAATAAAAATTCACCATTTTTGTTATTTTTTTAGGAATATTTTCATATATTTTTTGGAGTATTTTTCAGAATTTTTTGGTAAATTTTTCATTTAGGGCAATTTTCATAGAACCAATGCACGTTCGCTATCGTCCCGAGAATGGGTGTGTTTTGAAGAATCTAAGAGACTCAAATGTCTAATGCTAAATTTTGTCAAATTTTATTAGAATCGGAATTTATCTGTGGCATCTGGAGGGACATGACATCAAATCGGGAACTATGTTCAAACATAGACCGATATGATGCAATTTCTACTCGAATGGTTACTGTCCGATTATAATGTATTTTATTTTATTTTATTTTATTTTATTTTATTTTATTTTATTTTATTTTATTTTATTTTATTTTATTTTATTTTATTTTATTTTATTTTATTTTATTTTATTTTATTTTATTTTATTTTATTTTATTTTATTTTATTTTATTTTATTTTATTTTATTTTATTTTATTTTATTTTATTTTATTTTATTTTATTTTATTTTATTTTATTTTATTTTATTTTATTTTATTTTATTTTATTTTATTTTATTTTATTTTATTTTATTTTATTTTATTTTATTTTATTTTATTTTATTTTATTTTATTTTATTTTATTTTATTTTATTACAAGGACTTCAGACAATCGGACCTCGTAAAATTATCAATAATGTGGCTTTAATTCGGTTGATATTTCACAAAGTTATATCCCTATGACTTTTTACTGACACACAACCATTGGCGTAGGAATAGGGGTGCTGTGGGGTGCAAAGTGGGTTGCGAAAGAAGTTCAACGCACCAACAACGGGGGCTATAGCCCCCAGGCAAATTGTCTAGTTAAGCCAATGCTCACCACTAGAGTATGAAGAACTACCCCGGAATTGTTGGCGATTACACTAAGGACCCCAAAGAGGCTGTGTCCCGTTTCTAGAACTAGTTGAGGAATTAAATAGCGCAGATCCGCCAAGTGGAAAAAGGAAAGTGTTTTGTGTTTAATATTATTTTTATTCATTTTGATGTTTCTAGATACCGGCGAGAAAAGGCTTCAGACGGAGTGAAGTCACAATAATGGTATCAGTGAAAAGTGTTCGGTATGCCATCATCGGTTAATGCAAATTTATTCATTTTTTTCAACCTTATTTTGTAAAAAAGAAAAAGGCGACCATATCTGAAAATACATATTTATGTAGGTAATTAAAAATCGCTTAACTGAAAAAATCTCCTAATTGAAAAAAAATATTACTAACGATCTGGGTGATTTTCCATGCACTTTATCCGCTTTATTGAAAAATCGTTTATGAGGAACACATTTTTAATGCAAAGACACAAAATTATATGATACGACGAACACCGCTTAAGAGAAATATGATGAATGTAATGGCAACGAAAAATAATGTTGTGCCGTCTCATTTCAATACTACTTCATGCAACTCATTAAAGAATGAGAATTGACAGACCTAGAGATAATAAAGGAGGTGTCGTATATGGCCAATGGAAACATTGACAATGCTGTAGTAGGTTCCATAGAATTTATTATGAGACGATCGTAATAATTCCAACTACGAAGGAGACATTAGAATTAACCACATTGACTATTTTCATTCAAACTCATTAATATTGAATTTAAATTTTAAATACTTGTATTTTAATAGTTGTGCCACAAGTGTAAGTCTTCGTTTCATAGAATAAGTTCAAAAGTTCATACTCAGTTTGTTTAAATGAAAGAAGGTTCAATTATCCGAAATCCTTGTTATTAAAAATCCCGCATAAGTGAAAAAAAAATTTCCGCTTAACCGAATTCGATTGTATTTGTAAAAATATAAATAAAAGAATATTGCATTATTAAAGGGAGTGAAGCGGACTACAGAACAATTGCTTTCTCCATCCACAGCAGAAGTCACCGATTGATTAACAAAAAGCAAAAGCCTCAGTGAAGTTCGTCAGGCTGTTGGTGATTCCCTTCTGCTGGAGCTCTCCACATATCGAGCTTTCACCGAATTTAGCTGCCACTATCTCAAGGTAATAGATTGTGAATGCCTCTGGTGTAATAGCCCATGGGGTGTGACTAAACAAATCGGGATTAGTTCATTAAAACAGATAATAACAATAAATTTTGTTTCGGCGTACACGTTTTAATGGAAAAACAGATGAACGAGATTGGCAAAATACGATTATCCTTATTACGATTCAATTGCATTTGAATTATCTTTATCATCACGCTGGAATCGATTTTGCAAAGTCAATTTGTGTTAATCAGCAACAAGTCCAATTGTACATTTGTACACAATAATAATGGAGTAGCGGTTGCAGTGATTCACTTCCCCTGAATTAAGTTTCAAATCTTAATTAAACAAAAAAAATCTCCCTTCTCCTCATTTTATACGTGCATGTAATCTTTGCCTTTTTTTCGCTGATTAAAAGATTTGTGAAACTGCCACAATGTGATGGAGTAAAAGTTAATCTCAGGCACGAACAGAGTATTTCTTTCACATGATTTCTATGAAGGTGTATTCAATCACAGAGGCTCCAAGCTCCAACAACAAAAGCTGGAAACTAACAGAAAACGAAGCGAAGACGCAGACGCAGACGCCGTCGGACAGACTGACATAGACCTTTACGCTGAAAGTCGTCAGGCAGGTTGTGCCAAGAAGAAAATGCAAGTTTCACTGTCGCACAAAAAACAAACATTAGGTGTGTTTTTTTTTTGTTTTCTTTACAAAGCCTACTTGAAATTTTGTATTGAAAATGATAATGAACTTCAGTTGATTTCGGTCGTTGGATATAGTAATTCTACTGACCAGTTTGTTTCAAGAGTGTAACACGGCTAAAGGAAACTCCAAGAAATATCTAAGGAATCTTCTTATACTTTGTCACGTAGATGTAGCTGGTGATTTCGTATAGGTCGGATCAGCCCTCAAAAAAAGTAGTTTTTTAAGGAGGAAGATGGTTCGAAAAATCGTTGGTCCCATATGCGGGACGGTCTTCATGTTGTAGATAGTGTGTGCGACTGTCACGCCCAGATTTCAAAACTGATAAGACCATCAAACATTTTTCAACGGCAGCTTCCACCTTGTCAAGTGGAAAAAAGTAAAGTATGTGGCTGCAAGAACTTTTTTCTTAATCGGTCCTACAGCAACAGCGAATTGAATAAAGTTCCAAATGCCCACCAGACCGAGAGACACAAATACCATTCAATCGTCCCGATTTATATTTAAATGTCTACATGGAAAAATATGTTGATAATGCAAATCGTTCCAAGTTACTGTATGAATTTGCAAAAACAAACCGGATTCATAATCTATGCGACACAAGTTGTGACCTCTGGAATTTTTATGACCGCTGTTGATTGACAGTTCACGATATTATCAGATATTTCAAGAAATAAGCAGATTTACACATTTTTAATTATAAAAACCAGTTCATTTATATTTGGCAAGCCACAAAACATATTTGGCAAGCCATCGTATACTTTGCTTTGCATCCCTATACGTATAGGCTCTTGTTGAAAACAGCCAGTAGTTTGAGAAATTTTCGAACAAAAACTACCCAGATTTGACTCTTCACGATGAATCAAATTATTGTAATTAATCGTAAATGATCCTGTGATAGGGAGAGATGGTTGTCTGCATATGACTCTTCCTGAACAATCGTTTATGATATTTGTTTTAATCTATTCATTTGTTCCCATTTCTTTCAAATTTGCAATCATTTTATGATCATATTTTGTATCATTTTCCATGCATTTTTTAGTAACATGTTACTGTCATTATAATCATATAATCACTGTCAAATAGTCATATTTTCTATAATTTTCTATTAATTTTTGAAGTCACCAATTTGAAATCATTTTACGATCATATTTTATTTCATTTATTTAGATTTATTAAACTCATTTAATTTTGTTGGTCGATTATAATGTAATTGTAAATATAATGTAAATAATTTACGGATATTTATATGTTACGGACGGACTATTTAGCATACTATTTGTTTCTCTGCCCCGGCCTTATATTTTAGGTGCCCTTTACACGGTCAAAATGCATGAACAGTTTTATTATTAGCGTGAATTTGTTTGTCTGCATCACACCAACAGATAATGAAAAAAAAACAAAATGTTTTGATTTTGTTTCAAGCATTTTGGCTGCTTTAAATAACAAATATCTCTAAAAAATAAAATATTTTTTGGCTGACATCGTTTTAGTATTTTTTTTTTGTAATTTTTTCCTATTAATTTATGTTTTTTTATTATTTATTTTAAATATAAAGTTTTCGATATGAATATCAATGGTATTTCAATTAATAAAAACTGCAACAACATTTCTCTGCCACGCCAAATGTCCCATTGTAACAAAGCACAACAATCAGCTATGAATTATATTGTTAGACTAAAATACGATGCGATCTGTACGAAGAAACATATTTCGAACATACGATGACTAACAACCTTAGCCACGATATCGAACATGCAAGGGATGACAATGATCGCGACAAACAGCTGATTGTTGGCTTCGAAATCAGCTGTTTCCCGCATAGCAAGCATGCGAACGTTGTCGTTCGACATCCAGGCTTAGGCTGTAAAAAATGATTTCCCTTTAATTGCTTTGAACCAAAATGACCAAAAAATATCATCAGTTTTTAATCATAAAGTCTATGGATAAGAATATTTTATTACATGAAAACTTAATTTTTAATCACCAAAAGTAGTCAAAAACAACTGTCGAAGAATCATTCAAATGCTGACTAGGTGGTTAAGCAAGTAAAGTGTCATTTTTCAGCCGTTGCCATGCGCGTGTTTTATCTAAAATTTCTCTATTTGTATTAGCAAGACAAAAAGAGTTAATCTCGCATCAACATAAAATTGCAATAGTTGCAATTGGACATCTCGCGAATTCCCAAAATACTGTGTTGTTTGTTAGAATTTCTATGCAGAGATACTTGATTAATGAGCAGCGAATTAGACGCATTTAAAAGCTCGTCTTCAAATGTTAAAACTCTTTTGTTCGTCAAAACAGGCTCACACACAAACAGATTGGAGGATGCTTCAGTCTATTGTTTTTCTCTTAAATTGTATTTTCACGAACTAGACCTATAATCGCTATCTTGATTGTATTTACGATTAAATATCATTTCCATAACACAACGATACAGGTTGCGGGAAAGAAATCTACTGAAAAGACAAGTGGAATTGCGCGAATATGCGTAGAATAGGATGGCCAGCAGAAGAAATGGTACACAACACAACGTCAATGGCAATTTCGAGGGACCACATTAATCAATTGTTGAAATCGAAATGAAAATTGAAGATTTTAAACCAGTCCGAATCAGAAAATTATCCGTCTCGGCCTTTTAGTCCAAAAGCCGACTTTCTGTAGACGACTAAAACCCGGATGTTATTTGAAATCATTTCAACTGTTGCTACCAAGAAGGCAAACATCTAGCTCTGTTCAGGATATAACACTGATAAATAGTATTGGATAACAACGATAATGGATCGGCTGTCTTTCCCATCCGCTGCAAATTATGAAATCAGTAGAATTTATATGTGAATGTGGATTACAGTTGAATTCGGTTAAGCGGAAATGAAAAAAATTAAAAAAATTGTTTCACGTATGCAGGATTTTCAATAAAAAAGTACTTTGGATAATTGAACCTTCCATCATTTAAACGAACTGAGTATGTACTTTAGAAATTGTTCTATGAAATGGAGATAGAAACTTGGGACATAACTATTAAAATACATGTATGTAAAATTTTAATTGAATATTAATGAGCTTGGTTAAAAATATACCCCTTATTTATATTTGTCTTATTTTATGCATTATATTTGTGTCACCGTTACATTCATGATATTTCTCTTAAGTTCGTCTTTTTGCTTAAAAAATGTGTTTCACATAAACGATTTTTCAATAAAGCAGATTTTCGTTTAAGCGAAGTATAGTGCATGGAAAATCACTCGGAACAATCGTTCCTAATATTAATTTTCAATTAACCGATGTTTGTAAATAAAAAGGCGGGAGGAAAGAGGGAGTACTGTTTGTTGACGTTGGCCTTGAATTTTATAATGTCATAGCAGGCAGGAAAAACACTTGCAGAAAGATTATTCCACATACGAACAATTAGGCTGAAGAACGAATTTTCTCTATAGTGCGTCGTCCGGTCAACCGGCCATTTCACAATGAACGGATGACAGATCCTCGATAGCCGCGTATTCCCACTAAATGTTCGAAGTTCAGGGACCAGACGACGGATATCTTGTGAACAGATACCGTTGAAATATCTATAGAACAGGGATATACAACCCACATTCCGGAGATGCTATAGGGAGACAATAGAGTTGGCTACCCTACCATCCCCAATCGTCACCACCGCTCTCCTCTGTACACGGTCCAGAAGCCGCAATGATGTCATTAGAGCCCCTGCCCATATATGAGAGTTGTATTCCATTTATAATATCTACCAATATCTCCTCCGATTTGACATCAACACAATAATTAACATAATCTGCTTTAATCCATCTAGTTTCGGAACTCTTCCGGAAGAGGGAAGTTTGCAGACTCATTAGTTCGGCTGCAAACTCTAGATGTTAGTAATTAGCGTGGCAGCATTTGACAGATTTTCAAAGATAATACCGGTTATGTCGTAGAAAAACACACAAAGGCGCTGTCTTGGAAATGTTCAGCAAACGACGTGGTCAGTCTTATACATGGTCTTTGGTCAAACTATGAACAACTAATGCAAAAAAAAAACTTTTTCCAGATGCCCCCAAATGTATATTTTCTGGAAATATTTATGACCCCAAAATCGATAAGGCAGATAAAAATATATAGATATCGATGTAGTCGGACCACCGTTTCAACTTATTGCCGCAGTTACTTGTTTAAGCTGTGTTTTCAAAAAACACACCTATTATCAAAATGCTTGGTTTGCGGTTTCTTTGAATTATTCTCCTAGTGCGGCTCGTCTTAACTTACCTCGACAACATCCACAGCCATTTCACTGGAAGACATTCTTTTTTTTGGTCAGAGATACCGATGCAGCTGCAGACACAATTGTTGTTGTTGGCTTGGTGCACTGATGTGGTTTTCTCTTTCGAGATATGAAATGTACAATTCACAGATCGTCTGGGGTGGAATAACAAACACAGCAGCTTCGGTTGGAGGTGAGCGCCACAAAATGAACAAAACCACTTCGTTGCGTGTTGTTGTTATGAGGTCAATCACTCGAAGTATCTATCGATCGATTAGTTACGTACTGTAACCGGGAATTGTATACGTTTCTTCTTTGTCCGTTTGGTGGGCTTTTTATTATAATTATTATTGCAACAGCGCCTACATCTGCCTGCCACTCCGTCAATCAGTTGGTAATTAAGTGTTTTTTTTATTTTATTTTTAATTTTTCACTTTATGTTTTGCTTTTTCACTTTGAAAATTTCACTTTCAGCACTAAAAAAAAGTGTGATCCCATGCACTTTTCTTCTTTCATGTGGGTCTTGATGAACGGACGTATGGACGGACGTACACACTTGTAATTATAATTTCTTTGTTTGTTTTCGAATAAACCAACAGACTCGACTGGAGTTTACAATTTTAAATGGTTAATTAAACTTTAAAACGGGATAAGAGAAAAAAAAAGAAACGAAGTGACCGAAGCACAATTCCAATTAAAGATTGGTCAGTAAGAGTTGCTTGCCAGCGGGCTGCAGTTTGTCGTAAAAACTGAATGGAATGATTACACTTGAAACAGTCTCACCAACAGATCGTGGTGCTGATCATCAGTTGGTGTTTGGTTTTTTTTTTTTTTGCTTGGGTTGTTTTGTGGTTTTTAGCGGTCAATTGAATCCAAGATTACGATGCGAATGTTGAATGGAAAACTTTGTGCTGTGTTTGTGGTACGACATTCACGCGCTAGCCGGTCTGTTGCAGAGCAGAGTTAGCCAACGATTAACACGCTGTAACTCTGTGCTAGGAAGTTCGATGTTTCCCCGTATCTCATGCTGTTCATTCATTCAAGTTGTTGTGTTGCAAAAGCTTGGCGACAACCGCAACTCGTAGCAGACGCTTTTGATCGGCATTATTGTTGTTGGGTGCTAAAAGTTCGGCTACAGTTAAAGCGCTTTTTCAAGTTCTTTTATTTTTCGTTTTCTGTACAGCAACATAAAGCTTTTGTTGTACATTTGTGTGTGTGAATCGCCACACCGAAAGTGATTTGAATGAAATGCTAAAGTTTGTTTTTCGGACGTATTTCCAACCTTTTTTATGACCGATGCTAAATAAATGTTCTTCATAGAAACTAAATTCTATGGCGAAGTACAGGTTGACTGAAAAAAGGTAGGTTGTGCTAAATTTTGCAGAAAACCGCCTTTCGAATTTATGATAATTGACCGAAATTTCATAATTTCCGAAATAATAGTGTTTTTGTTACAAAAAAATAAACATCTCGATGAATTTAAGAAATATTGAAAAACACAAACATCAGCACAAACTTACTACAACTTTCCTTATTTCGAAAGTGGCCGTGTACAGAGGAGAGCGGTGGTGATGATAGGGGATGGTAGGGTATCCAACTCTATTGTCTCCCTACAGCATCGCCGGAATGTGGGTTGTATATCGCTGTTCTATAGATATTTTAATGGTATCTGTTCGTCAGATATCCGTTGTCTGGTCCCTGAAGTTAGAACATTTAGCCGAAATACGCTGCTATCAAGGGTCTCTCATCCGTTCATTGTCAAATGGCCGGTTGACCGGACGACGCACTTCAGTCGGACTGTTCGTTTGTGGAATAATCTTCCTGCAAGTGTTTTTCCTGCCTGCTATGACATTATCAAATTCAGGGCCAACGTCAACAAACTCTTTTCCCCCTCCAATACCCTTTCTTCCTTTCGCTAACACAGTACATTGCATTTATAGGGAGCATCTCCTGAGTGTAAGTCAATAAAAAAAAATATATTTTTATGTGTCTTCTGAACAATTTGAAATTTAAATTTCGTTTGCAACTCCAAAAAGAATTGTTAAACAGTATGTGAACAAAACCGAAAATTGAAATAATTTATATTCCGATATTTTATAAAAAATAAAAATATTCTGATATATTAACGTTCAGAGGAGAGCAGCAACTTTTTTACAATTAAACGTTGAAAAACCTAGTCAAGAGTTATATCGACTTTGGTAAATCTTTAGTGTAGATACAGCGAATGAAAAGCTTTGTTTAAAAAATTTGTGTACAATTTCATTAATCATAATAAAAACGCAATACATATGTGACTAAAGCAGAGATAGTTTGTCATATTTTGTTGGCATCAACCCAATATCACTTACGGTGTAAAGTAGGGTGGAGTGAAAACATGCTTTTTTTTTAATTTGAAAAAGTTAACCTCGGAAAGAGATGTAGTCTGGGGTCCTAATGAGGGGGAAAATAAAGAAAAAAATTTTAAAAATCGCGCCACTCCCTCGAAATTTGGAAATTATCGCTATTTTGGCGTTGATTTTAGAAAAATCCTAAAAATTAACGACTTAACTTATTCGAAATTTAAAAGTTTGAGCTTGTTCAGTGCCCAAATAAAAGTATTTGAGGCAAATATGAGGATAATCGACTAATATTTGTAGCTTTGGTGGCGATTTCATTGTTCAGTCAATTTTCTGAAGAAGGGACGATTTGACTTATTTTACTTTTTGAAATTTTTGAACAATGAGAAAATTTTTTTTAAATTTTTTCATGCCCTTATTTCATTGTTTACGCTATTGCAAACATTTATTGACATAAAACTTTTTAGGATTTTTCTAAAATCAACGCCAAAATAGCGATAATTTCCAAATTTCGAGGGAGTGGCGTGAACCCTAAAATTTTTTTAAAATTTTTTTCTTTATTTTCCCCCTCATTAGGACCCCAGACTACATCTCTTTCCGAGGTTAACTTTTTTTTTTGAATTTCACTCCACCCTAGTGTAAAGATCAGTGTTGGCTTATTCGAACTTACTTGGTCTGCACTTCGGTCTTGTGCGTACATTTTCCCGTTCGTCATGCCATAGATCTGCGTGGTATAGTGTAAATATGATTCTATCATGCCAACAAGAATAGTAATACATGGCACGAGTATTAGAATATCAAATTACATAAACAGTCGCCAATGCTGAATGGGTTATAAATGCTTGCATAGCGACTCGAACTATAACTCGAACTTCCATAAGTCGAATTTTCGAAGCACTTCTAATGGCAGTTAAGGGGACAAATTCCCTTAAACAGTTTTATAAGTAATTCCATAACTCAAAGTCTCCGTAAGTCGAACTTTTCTCCGGGATAATGATGGTTTAAGTTTTTTTTTGGTTTAACGGGAACCATCAATAAATGCAGATCAAGCTGATTTCTAGCTTATAACTATCAATGATCATTCCCTCCGTAAAGCCCACCTTTGCTATCTATGTCCATTCCTATTTCAACTGATGATCTAGTGTCACTCGGAATCGGAGCTCATACGCAGACAGAGTTTCAAACTAATTTTCTCTTATTGGCGTGTCAAAGGCGGCATTAAAGTCATGAATGAAGATGGTATGTATCGCTTTGCTTTTCGCGGGTTTTTTTTTCCAGGATCTGTCGAAGAGTGGAGATTTGGTTAACAGTTGATTTATACGGCCTAAGGCCACACAGATAGGACTGGATCAGTTTGTCTTTCACACAATATGCTTGAAAAGATCTTGGCAGAATATTCTCTCACATTTCCCCCATTTCACATTTCTTTCTTCGGAATAGACGATTTTCCTCCCATTTCCTGCATCGTTTCTAACATCGGTGGCGGCTGTACACGCCTCGTCGTACCATTGGTTCCTTTCTTGCCTCTTTCGGTAACTAATTTATTTTTCCGCTGCACGGAGTTGTGTATGTGTTGAATTGATCGCTGATATGATCTGGAGGTGAAGGTTTTAACACCGGGATGCAAAACATTTCAGATTTCGAGTTGGTTCAGATCAGATTTTTAAAGTTAGGAAATATTTTTGGCGTTTTGGGCCTCTCTAAAAGGGCACCGTTGTCCGCGGGAATAGGAATTGAAAGATGTGTCCATCACTAAATATAAGTTTTTGGGTTGTTTTTCATTTATATTTGGGGTATTTTTTTCACATTTCAAGTTGTGGTGGCAGTCCATATTGTAAAATCACCACATATTTGGGGCGATTCTTCATTTTTGAGTTAGAGCCATTTTTCATAGCGGCCACTGTTCACGGAGCCATTGCAGCCAATATGTAAATGAAATGTCCATTGCGCCGGGAAGACGTTGAAAATATTTTCCCACTTAATGTGTGAAAGCAAAGTATACATATAATTACTATTAATTTATAAATGTATAATTAATGTTTTGGTGTAGTTTCAAAATATTTTCAGAACATTTTTGGGGACATTTTTATATTGGGCTTTTGAGGGGATTTTTCATTTATTTTGGGGAATTCTTCAGCCTTTTTTTCCAATTATATCTTTACATATACTGATAATTTTCTGACTGGTGAATTAGTACTGTTAAATTTGAATGACGATGGATTTATTGCTTGACTTGGGTTTTCTACGAAGGGACGTGGGAAAATATACCAATTAACTCCTCATACTTATTGTACAGGTTCTCCAACAAGAGGTGTTATTTTGGTTTTCAAATCATGAGATAAATAATCGGATGCTTATTTCATAATAAAGTGTAAGGTATGCCATTAATAATGAGAAAACAACATCTTTCACGTTACCCCAAAGGAAGAAGTCGCGACGTGTTAAATCACAAGATCTCGGTGGCCAATTGTGATCACCTCTTCGAGAGATAACACGGTTTAGTTTAGCGAAGTGGGACTTAAAGATTTTCACCATTTTTGTAATGTGATTTCAATTAGTTATTAAAGCGTGTATCGTTCCATTTTTAGTAATGGCGTAGTTTCTACTTGTCAAATGTCAATGAATAAAACCTTCAAAAGTGACAGCTTCCGAAATACCGGGTGATTCAATATTACACCTCTTCTTGGAGAACCCTGCAGTTCAGAAACTCATAGTTGTGATACGTCATTTTCTTCTATCCGGATCCATTTATGGAAGTCGAGCACAATTAGTTCCGAAAAACGCATAATCATCTATGAGTTTCTCTGACGATTAGATCAAATGAAAGAATACCATTCAACATTGACTGCTACTGTCATAACAAGACCGTTTACATTCCGATCCGGCTTCGTTACATTTTTTTTTTTATAAAATTGTGTCATTTTATTGAAAGTTATCAACGTTTCTATTTACATTCAATTCTCATGTAACCGTACCTATAAATACGCATCTAATAAAACAATTTAAAACTAAACGGAAGTTTAACAAAAATAAGTGTGTATAAGTGTATGTAAGTATGTGTGTGCTTGTATCTGGGCAAGTATCCAACAGATTTATATGTGGAAATCATCAGCGAAGCTGGCACGATTGTAGCGAGGAGCTCGTGGATTGACACGGTTCAATATGCCGAAGCAACCGCGGCGATAAATCACCAAAGCGCCCAAGGTCAGTGGGATGCCGATTAGAACGCCCACCAATAAACCAATCAAGATCAGGCCATCCTTGGCCGGATGACTTGTATTTTCACAATCCAATTCCTTTTGATCGGCTGTCAACTGCAGCAGGGGCTTGCCGTTCCAGGCCACAGGTGTGGCGCACTTCACATCATTCGTCAGTTTCGGCGACGTGGTATTGATTTCCTTCATCAACGAGTGTATGAGATAACTGTTGGTGCAATCGCAAGCCCACGGGTTGAAACGCAGATCGATGGTTTTGACCAAATCCCAACGTTGAATCCATTCACGTTCGAATGTCGTCATATTGTTATTGTTCAAATACAGCTGTCACAATAGAGATCAAAAACTGAAATATGTTCCTGAAATCATTTGAAACGGACAAGGGTCTCGCATACCTCTTTAAGTGGTGGATACTGAAAAATGGTTGGATTTGTTGTATTCTTGGTGAAGGCCAATTCATGGATAGTCTTCAATCTGCGATTATCTGAGGCAATCAAAGTCGTCAAATCTGTGGAATTCGAATAGTTGAGAATTATTTGTTCACAGGCATACAAAGTGTTCTTTCTATACGTACTCTGAAACACATTCAATGCGCCAGGGCCAATTCGTGTGGTGTCGGGTAAAAACGATATGCTCAAGTAGTTCACTTTTGCCAAGGATTCGGAAAAGCTAAAATTTAATGGAAATCATAGAGTTAGGTCCATACTAAAATATATCAATGTAGTTGGTAATAAGAAAATTAAATGCTTTTTTACGAATTGCAAAATAAAAGCTGAAAACAAAGCCCTACTCAGATAAGTTGTGACTGATTATCTAAAAAGGTTCTAGGAAAATATTCCTGGCCCACTACGTGATGGAGGATATAGAGAAACAAACGACAGGTCAGAGGTTGCATTTAATACAGATATATGTGGTCCAAGTTTTCTGTACCTTGAAAAAGTATTTTTTACGAGTTAGGGCCTTTTTAACATTAAGGTAACATATGTACTATCCATGTATTGTGCTACTTACTTTCCCATCTCGATATCACCCAATGGATTTTCGTCCATAACCAATTTCTTAAGATTTCTAGCAGACTTCAATGCTGTCGGCACCTGATGGAATAGATTACCCGACAGCAGTAACGTTTCCATTTCGTTGGGACCGTGGAATATGGTTTCCGGAAGATCACCGATTTCCATATAAGACATGTCCAAAGTCTGAAAATACATAAATCATTAATTCGCCCATGGTGCAGACATTACATTCACTCATTGCTGAAATTACCTTCAACGAGGACAAACTGGCAATGGCCACCAACGTCGATGTGTCGATGTCCTGGAATACGTTCATGCACAAAATCAGCGTTTCCAAGTTTGGCAAATGCGTAAAGAGATCGCTCTTCAAGTGATGCAATTGATTGTGGGCCAAATCAAGTTCGATTAGCGTTCGTATGGGCTCATACTTGTCGGCGGCATATTGGCCCTGGAATACGTCACGATCCATGAACTTCGATGTCAAATTGTTGTGCGACAAGTCGAGTTTGGTCAGTTTAGGCAGCATTTTGAAGGCGCCCTGATTGATATTGTTGATTTGGTTGAAGTTCAGGTACAAATACTTGACCGGATATTCCGGCAGGACGGGTATCTGGGTGATGCTGTTGTTGCTCAACTTGATTGTTTCGAATATAACATCGCCGTTCTGCAAGGTCTCCCACTCCTCCGTAGAGAACAAGGTTTTCATTGATTTGCCGCTGCAATCGATTTGAAAATATTCAATGTCGCATTTGCATTTCTTTTTGCATAAGTCACTTTCGGCGATTTTGATCTTGGGCTGTGTACGACGAATGAGAAGTATTAGCAAATGGCAGATAAATCATAGCACAGTTTCAGGATGAGGTAAAATTAGTGAGTGATTGTGCTGCTGCATGAAATAATCATTGCATACATTTAGGATGGTTGAACTACACTTCTCGCATATGGGTCTGTCTATACCTTAATGGAATGTGGAATTTGCCAATGGAAAACCTTAGATTATTTGAATATAAACTAGCGACAGATCTCAAATAGAGAAATAAACGTAATCTTAAGCTCAAATATCCAAGGGGAATGTTGTGAGTGACCGTGGGATGGTAGGAAATGTGTGCGGCTATTAGACTTGAAACTACGATTCAAATCCCGCTAAAACCTCTGATATTTTGAAACGGTCATTTTCGTTTCACAAAGGCCAACGTCTATTCGAGGAACATATTTATCTATAAAACCCAATGCAAAATGGCCCATCTAGAGTTCAGGCGTGCTAACTGACACTAGCCAACAGACATCGGCAATCTCCTCTTTAATTTGGGTTCGGAGTCTGATTATCTAAATCTATTTAAAAATATGATTTTTTCATATTTGTGTACTGAAAGTAAAAACTGAATGAAGCCGTAGTGTTGTCAAAAGTCTGGTAAGTACAAATTTCCTTAAACCAAGGTGATAAAAACTTTATTGAAGTACGGATTTTTGCAAAGCGAAATTCTTAGTTTCATCCATCGTTAAGTCCGAGCTTGTTATCGAGTCGTATTTATTTTTTTAAGTATGATTTTAGTAAAAATTAATCATATTGGGCTAAAAATAAGAAGGTTTGCAACTGGTGTCTGATCTACTTCATGTCGTTGCTTGCTGTACGGTTTGACATCCGGAGTAGTACAGAATGTTGAGAAAAGTGGAAAAGAAAGGTTATGGTCACGGATTTTTCAAAAGAGAGTGTTTGGTGATATATGACCCACAACAGCCGTCGAGATTTTCATACATTAAGTGTTTTTCTAAGAAGAGGTGTTATATTGAATCACCCGGTATTTAGGTAGCTGTCACTTTTGAAACATTTATTCTTTGATATTTGAAAGTAGAAACTACGCCATTACTTAAAATGGAACGATACGAACGAACGCATTGAAATTATTAAAATTCACTACAAAAATGGTGAAATCTTGCAGTCACAGTTCGCAAAACTAAAGCATTTTTGGGTCGTCGTGAAGCACCTTGTCGGACCGCAATACAGAAATTGGTGGACAAAGAAAACCCAGCTTTTTTTTTCGAACGCCAACACTCAGGGGATGCCCCTATAAATGCAATTCATTGTGTTAGCGGAAAGAAATTAGGGTCTCGGAAGGAGGAAAGAGGGAGTAGTGTTTGTTGATGTTTGCCTTGAATTTCTGAATGTCACAACTGACAGGAAACACATTTGCTGGAAGATTATTCCACATACGAACGGTTCGGCTAAAGACCGACTTTTCTCTATAGCGCGTCCTCCGGTCAACCGGCCATTTCACAATGAACGGATGAGAGACCCTGGATAGCCGTGTATTCCGACTAAATGTTCTACCGTTAAAATGTCTATAGAACAGCGATAGACAGCCCACATTCCGACGACGCTCAAGGGAGACAATAGAGCTGGATACCCTACTATCCCCAATCATCACCACCGCTCTCCTCTGTACACGGTCCAAAACCAGCAAAGATGTCTTTGGAGCTGCTGCCCATATATGGGAGTTGTATTCCATTTTTGGCCGGATGTAGGTGGTGTAAATATTTACGAGATCAGATGGAGTGAAGTATTTCTTGCACCGCTTCAGAAAGCCTAAACACTTGAATGCTTCTTTCGACACTTCGAATATATGGCTAGCCCAGCGAGCATCACCCTGTATCTTCATGCCCAGACCATTAAGAGTGTCAGATTCGTCGATATCCACACCACCTATAGAAATTGTCGACGATGCTGGATCTGGTGAACGTTTGTGTGACAACAAACAGCACTGGGTCTTTTGCGCATTAAAATCTACTCTATTCATTTGGCCCCACTTACAAATCGTCGCCAAATCCCGGTTAAATGAGTCATTCATCATTCGCCTTTTGTCCTCGACCTTCAGTGGACCTGGCCGATGATCAAATGAGTATGAATGACAGAGATTGTTGTCATGCGCAAAGGAGTAGATCGGGTTCACAGTCTGACCCAACAGGTCGTCAATGAAAATAAGAAATAGAGAAGACAGAGCCTTGTGGCACTCCTGCGGTCAACCTATGCTCGTTGGATGAGACCCCATCTACAATAACTCGTGTAGAGCCATCCCTGTGATAATTCGATATGAATCGAGAGAAGATATTACCGACACCAAATAAGTTTTGATATGAGTGCTCAGTGCCAGACCCTATCCTTAGAAATATCCAGAGCAACGACCTTACTTTCACCAAGGGCGTGAATAGATCGACTCCATCGCCCCGTAAGGAACGCCATCAGGTCTCCAGTAGATCGATTTCTACGAAAGCCATACTGTCGATCATTTAGAAGGCCGTTAGACTCTAAATACTTAACAAGATGGTGGTTAACCATGCTCTCCATAACCTTTGAGAGCGCAGAACATATTGCTATTGGGCGATAATTCGCAGGATTAGTAGCCTCACCTTTCGAGAGTTGGAATAGAAGACGAAGAATTGTCCCTTACTCTTTTAACAAATGCCCAAAAGCTCTTACTTCCCCTGGGAAGTGAAAGAACTTTAGCACGAAGGTGCTGTTCGTGGACAATTTTTTCGCGCCTAAGCACTCTGGCACAATTGGATCTTGCCTGTTTCTGAACGCTTCCTCTTTGGATCTTACAGCTTCTTTGCATGTCTGATTAAACCATCATGATCGGCCGATCATCAACAACATCGTGTCTTTGCTGATTGGGTCCTTGAAATGCATGAAAATTATCCAGAATTCCATCGCAAAATCATCTTGAGTGATGAGGCCCATTTCCACCTCGGTGGCTACGTCAACAAGCAAAATTGTCGCATCTGAGGCTCGGAAAACCCAAGAGGTATTGTTGAGAAGCCCCTCCATCCTCAACGTGTGTGGCGGGGTAGGGACCTTACTTTTTTGAAAATGAGGTTGGATCAACAGTTACGGTAAATGGACTGCGCTATCGAGAGATGATTAATGATTTTTTATGGTCGGAGTTGGATGATATTGATCTGGACAACATGCCACACAAGCAACGAAACCATTGTTCCTTTACGGGAAAAGTTTCCGAACCGTGTTATCTCTCGAAGAAGTGATCACAATTGGCCACCAAGATCTTGCGATTTAACACCTTGCGACTTCTTCGTTTTGGGCCACGTGAAAGATAAAGTCTACGCTAACAGCCCAGCGTCGATTCAAGACCTCAAAGATAGAATTCGTTAGGCTATCGAGGAGGTAGGGCAGCAACTTTGCGATTTGGTTATGGAAAATTTCTTGAAAATTATATGGTCCTGTAAGCGTGGTTGTGGTGGCCATTTTGCTGGTGGTGTTTTCCATTATTAACGGCATACCTTCCACTTTATTATGAAATAAACATCCGATCATTTATCTCAAAAATTCCATTTTTCTTTTAATACCAAAATAAAACCTCTTGTTGGAAAACCCTGTACTTTTTAGGAAAGGACTGTAGATGCATTTTAGATATTAAATTTTAAATTCCCTTTAGAAATTCGCAGGTGGCTGATTTTCAGTCGATTGGAGCCAATACCAAGAAAACTATTAGTTGAGCATGCAGAAAAAGGAAACCATATTCATAGCCAAAGACCCTACAGAGGACAGGCGTTTCAAGTCGTTTGTAGTTACATTAGTTACGGGTGTAAACTCTAGATGTCGGTAATTTGCATGGCAACATTTGAAAGTTTTTCAAAACTGATAATGTATATTTTTTCACAGACAATAGTGGTTTTGTAATAGATAATACTGGTTCGAATACATGTACGCCCTCTGTATGGTCTTTGGTATAAAGAGTGTCAGGCGGACAATTTCATTAGATTGGAATAAAATTCGGCACAGAAATGACTGTCGGAAAGTCATTTGTAAATTACAATCAGAATATCTAATCAAATTTAATTTATATGTTTACAAGCGTTTGCGATACCTGATGACTCAATTCTTCTAAAGGCTATCACATAGCGGAGCGCCCATCCACAGCTTTGCCTTACTTTTCTTATTTTACAACTGAAGGTGGGCAATGCCAAACTGAACTAAATGTCTCTGTGAAAAGATCAAGATTGTCAGAAATGAGCTTCGCTTTCTGTCACTGACACCTGTTGTTCAATGTCCAGACTGTGTGTCAATAGCAAATATCTTCAAATTTAGATTCAATCTCTGAAAATCATTAACCAGTGTTGTCTGGTGAGGATTTTAGGTCCGCGTTATTAACTGTCATTTATACGCATTCTCGGTGTGACAGATTTATGGAAAAACAATTGTTATCACAGCGTTTTAATGTTTATATCACTAGGTTTCATTGTCATAGTAAATCTTCTGTAAATATTAACAAATTTCTACGAACGTACCATTGAATTTCAATAAAAGAATTATTATTCAAACAGACTTCAGTCGTCCGCCCGCCTACATATTCTTTGACCTAAGTCTATTTACAGAAGAAAGAGCAGTTCTATAATATTTTACAGGCTTAACTTTGTTAATACCATGAAACCGTCATTCAGATTCAAATACACAAATGGCGAAGATTTAATATGATTTAGTGATAATCTTTTTAAATTTTATCTCAAAGAACTCCGATAAATCGTTCTCGAGTCTTGACAATTTTTGTCTCCAAAAAAAATGTAGTTACAAAAAATTAAAAAGAAAACCTATCGATAGAAATTTCAGCCAATTCTGTACTCAGGGGACCACAGTTCATCGGAAATGTTTAGTAGTTATTCGTTACAAACACTTGTGTATTTTTGTTGTTGCATTCACGCTGAAAAAAATGACCATTTTAACAAATTTCACCAAACAAGTTCGCATCAAACATATATATATTTTTCCATACCACAAACATTAACTTGTTTGTAGGTAATAAATATTAAATATATATGTATTCAGTTTTGTGTCACTTTTTATTTTTTTTCAATTTCTGAATTTCTATATAACAATCCTTCTTATTTTATCTGTATTGCTTTTATTTTAAAGAGCGTAAATACAGAAAAAAGAATTACTAAATCTTATTCGCACCCAAATGTTGTACTTTATTGAATTTAATAAGTTCGTTGTCTGTTTTTCCCCAACACGCTATTGCTTATACACAAATATGTAATACTAAAAGCAAATGAGTTATATTTACATCCAAATAAGCTTTACTTGCTACAAACACCAAACACGCGTTTTACTTGTGTGTGAACATTAAAAAAGACGTATTTTTCAGCGTGTGGTGTTATCTTTGAAAAAGTTTTTTGAGTTAGGAAAAGACATCAATTTGGTCTTGTCAGAACCAGAAAATATTCTTGTTTAACTAATTTTTTAACTATAGTATTTTTTAATTTTTTTTTAATTACACATTTTTAGTTTTCTGAAAATTGAAATTAATGAGAGTAATCAATAATTTTCAACAAAGAGGAAAATCTGAAATGTTTCATCCAAAAACTATGAATTTCTGTTTTCAAAGCTTCTCTTAATAAAGATAAATTTCCGTTTCAGGGGGAAACTAGTAGTGTTTTATGTACGTATGTGTACTTCGACCCTGCCTAATACACATAAATGACAACCACAAAAAAAACCAACAATATGTTGTCTACTTTTAATCGGGCGCATAATGATTTTATGTCATTTGAGGGTGAGTCAGCGGGTAATATAAAGTCACTGCTTTCCAAACACCCCCATTGGAATGTGAAAAGTAGACAACTCTGACTGAATAAACCAACCAAGTGTGCGAGTGAGAGAGTAGGAACGGAAGGGAGGATAAAATGTTTATTTTGTTTGTATGTCATGCGTACCTTTGGTGTCGTTGATGGGGGTTTTGTTGTTGCAGGTGCCGTCGTTGTGGAGTTGGTGTCTCCAAGTGGCACAGCTTTTTGTGTTGTGTTGTCGGCGGCATGCAACAAATGTATGTTGCACATTAACAGACAGCACACTAATGCGACTATGCTCCAATTGCGCTCCATGGCATGTACGAGGGCCTGTTCAGAAGTCAGCCGACAATGGATCCTCGAATATCTGTGGATAGTTAGAATTAACACATTATCATGGGCCACCCAGTAAATGTTCAAATTAAAGTATTTAAGTAGTTGGCTTTTAATTGATTCTACACGCACAGACACATAGACAAAATAGAAATGATAATGAGTCAACCAAATCGACGGCTAAGTGTGTTCTTATCAATATTCCATTGGACTGATCTTATCACAGTTCACTTTACTTTATATATAGACTATTTTATTGGTGGCATTCTAGCAGCAACGGAAAATAGACAGTTAAATGGAGTTTATAGAAAACAAAAAGCGAAATAGCGCAGTTTTATCGTTCGGCCGTTTGGGGCATTTCACAATTCTAAGCTGTCACATAAATCGATTTTCAATACACAAACGATCGTTGATAACAGAAAAGACTTTACACTCACATTGTGTGTCCGTATGTCGGAACTTGTAATTACTTGTAATGCAATGAAAAAATGCCAAAAAAAAAATGAATTCCCAGTTAAACGCGTATTCACTAAAGCGTAACACTTTACCACCTCTCGAACAATAACTGCGGGTGTTTTACGGAAACCTTTCTATCCACCGCCGTTTGTCTTATCAGCATGCGTTGTATTCATTATTTCGCCGCGCGTTATCTTATCGTACAAACAAAGGTTCTACGCTCATAAATGGAACTAACTTTCATTGTATCATAACCCCCAATATCGTAGTAGGTGTCTGGTTTGGAAAACTTTAAGAGAATCGTAGACACACACAAAGAGTTCTCTTGCTGTTTGCCGAAGAGTATGCAGCCCGTGAAATAGTTGGCCTTTGTTTGGTTTTAAAAAGTGTGTCAACATTTCAAAAAACTTTGTTCAATTAACGAGAGATATTTTGCACATGAATGGTGGAATTTCCTACAACGGAGAGACAGGGGCCATTTGGGCCAAATCTCACAAAAACTAGAACCGACATCAACTCTACCAATTAAAAACAATAATAATATTCAATAGGAATTTATTAAGTTTAACGGCCAAAACAAATTTTTCACTTGACACCTTTTAATCCTCATGCTTTTGGACTTGCCAAAGACATCATCAGCTGAGAAAATGATAGCCTCTCATTCACAACCCTCTTGTACCTACTTACCCGAACTATATAACAAGTCTTATCAAGAAAAGAAGAAAACTTCGTTCACCGGACGACGGGCGTAATTTGAACAAGGCCCAAATTCGGAAAATAAATGCATTTACACTACTTAACATACAGTATTGGCCATAACTAATGCACCCACTAGTACAATTTTTTCACGTCTAGTTTTTTTTTTTATTGAAACGACGTTATTAAATTTTGTTCTGTATCATTTCCATATGTTTGTACATTTTTTGTTTGTTAATAAACAAAACATTTGAGGTTCAACGTTCTATAAATAATAAGTTAAAATAAAAACAAACTAGGCGCCCCGTTAGACGAGTTAGTTTCGTACTTGCCTATCAGCGTGGGGGTTGTGGGTTCGAATCCCACAGAGGCTTTGGCCAGTCGCTGCAAAAATCTAGTCATATGGTCTGTGTCACCCGGTTTACCCTTGGACCCAAAATTAGTATATACATTCTCTTTGTATTGTCATTAATAATAAATAAATAAAAAATTAATAACAAAAAAGTTTTCAGGCTAAAAATAAATTAGACAAACTTAACTCCCCCTAATGTTGGGAACATAAAAAATTCATATTAAGTTGAAAATCTTTTATTCCGGATGACAGCCAAACATCTCTCTGACGATATTAAATTATTTATCGTGTCCTGTAATATTCCTATCCAGGCTATTTGTATGGCTTGATAGAAAACCATCTTTATTTCTGCAATTTTCGCTATCAGTTTGTATTAACAATCTCCCACAAATTCTCAATATGATTCAAATCGGTGGATTGAACAGGTAAAATATGAATTTCAATCCTATTGCTTTTCAACCAGGAATTACGCACTTTAGAGATGTGCTTAGGATAGTTATCCTGTTGGAATCTCCATCGAAGTGGCATCTCTTCATTGGCATATGGCAACATCACGGTACATGAATTGATTCATAATTCCATAAATACAATGAATTAACCCAATTCCCCGCTCAGAAAACCAACCCCAGACCGTTATGTTGCCTCCTCCGTGCTTTAGTGGCTCTACAATATTTTGGATTAAGCCTTACTTCGTATAATCTCTTAGTCTACCTATATCCTTTATGTTGTAATTGTATTCGTCAGCGAACAACTCAGTCTTCCATTTTTTTAAACTCCTGTCGATGTGGGCTTTGGCAAACTCAAGCCTGACTTTCCTATTCATGGCTGATATGAACACATTTTCTGCTGGTCGTCGACCGAATAGTTCTGCTTCTACTGGCCTTCTACGGATCGTTGTTTCGCTAAGGTGTAAACTCGAACGGGTTTCTACTTGACGGACGTCCTCCCAAATGTACTGCAGGCTTAATTGACTTAATTGAAGATGATTCACTCGACATTCACCTAATTCTTGTTTCTTCTTAAATTTAATATGGACTCCTGTAGAGCACCGTTAACTAATACCGCAAATTTCAGTACATTAGTCAAATTCTTAAATATTACATAATGGGTTGCTTTAGTTTTGTCCGTTTAGTTTTACGGTGTCGGAACTTTTATTCATTTTAAAATTCGATTTTTAAAAGGATTAATTTCTAAAAATATTCTTTTACAACAATAAACAAATAAGCTAAAAAAATTAATAAACAAAATACCATAGAATATTTTTTTTTTATAAAACAGATTAGTTAAGAAAAGAATATAAGAGGGGGTGCTTTAGTTATGGCCAATACTGTACCTCACCAACAAAAATAAAACAAACTATTCCCTGTGGAAGGCTGCAAAGCGCCACAGTAGACCAAACTATGTAAATCTCCATTACTTAGAGAATATGATATTTTGGCAAAAACAAGTTCTTAACAGTTTGCCGACTATTTATTCAACATTTTTACTAATCAAATTCACACGAAAAATGGACGAATCCAAAATCCCGATTAAAGTCTTACAAAAATCATATTCTTCGAAATATTTAAAGAAATTAAGCGACCTAAATTTAAAAAGCCATCAAGTTACGATCTCATAACATCCGAAATACTAAAGCAACTACCGGTACCGTGAATTAATTCCCAATGGAATAACTCCTGATAACATAAGTCCCAATAAAAGTGAAACACTTCCCAACTTAATCCTCAATCATTCTTGAATAAGTCCCAAAATTCGGGACTTCATCCGTAACGACTTTTTTCTTAAATAAAATGAAATATATCCCAATAAAAAAGTCCAAACATAAAAAAATAACTGCCAATTCGAAAATAATATTTTCATAATATTCAATATGAACCAAAACTAGTTGATTAAAACAACCAAACGGTACAATTGAAAATATGCCATCAATTTAAATTCGTCTGTTGTTGTTGTTTGGAATGTTTTCAGTTATTAGTTTGACAAATTTTCCAGACCCGAAGATGTAGTAAGCGAAATTTTTACATTCGTGGCGAACTTTAAAAAATTGAGTTTTTCTAGGTCGTTATGCAAAGTGAGACAAACATTTTTAAAAATGTTTTCTTTTTGGAACATATTTGGAACTTTGGTTGCTACCAACTATTGCAGACCTTGTTTGACTTAACTAAAATCAATATTCTCCGTAGATACCTGATTTCTGCATTAAAAATCATTCTTAATCGGATTCTATAATGGACTATTTCCTTACCTTATGCAAACGTTTGGGAAATTGTCTCGATTCCACTAACAGCGTTGATACTTGAAACATCCGTTTTCCAAAACCACTCCCGACTTACAATTTTCATTATAGCACGTATAATAATTTTTTCCTCTAGCTTGCGTTTTTTTTTTATATAGAAATGTTTTTCATCCTTGGAATGCAACAGTTTGCTATTTCTTCTTTTAACACTCACTATCTCCAATGCAACACTTGTCATTTTTATAACACGGACAACTTTCATTGATCTTCACTACTTAAAATTGTAACCGAAACTGATAATTCAATGAAATCTAACTTGATGCTTGGCTTCTTCTTGTGTTGGAAATTGTTTAGGAACCGTTACAAGAATTTTTGGACATATTTGGTGTTTATCTTTTCCCGGAAATTTTCATTTCCCGGGAAACCGTTAAAACTACAAGCATTTCCCGGTAATTCCCGGGAAGTGTCTCTCAACCGAAAAATAAGATGAACAAAGTTTATTTTGCAGTATGTGTTTATATACATATAAATATACTTATTTATTTAAATTATATATTTTAAACTACTGCAGCTGAAACAAAAACATAATAAAAAATTATACGTTTCAAAGTATAAATAAAAATAAATAAAAAGTATAAGTACAGTCGAGTCCGGTTATAACGTACACCAGTTATAACGAACTTTCGTCTATAACGAGCACTTTTTAAGTCCCAAGAGTTTTGCTTCTACCCTATTTTACCCTGGATATAACGAACTAATTTGTCAAGTCCCTCGGAGTGCGTTATAAACGGACTCGACTGTATAAATAAAAATCAAAACACAAATGTCAACAAACGATCAGCTGTTGAATAACAAGATATTGACAGGAGAAGGCTGCCAAATCACCCTATGGTTGTTAGTTATTAATTATCAAATGAATATCTCGCTAAAATCTCTATAAGTTTAACTCTCAATTAGTGAAAAGGGAATCGTAGATGACGAAACACTTGCAAATGGAATATTCTGGTCATTCGCTGCGATATCAATTCAACTGACTAAATCTTAAACTGATATCATAAATGCAGAAAGAGAAAAAATAATGTCCCGGGAAACCGGGAATGGAAAATGGTCGGTATTCCCGGGAGAGAAACTCTAGACATATCCAACACGGTCTTATACGTAAGCTGTGATATCTTCCAAACATATCACATCGTTAAATACTTTCTATAAACTTCGCGTGGTGGTCATTTAAATGATGTAGTGTTTCACACAGAATGTCAACGTTCAAACTTTATAATAAAAAAGAAATATCATAAAAAAAAATATTATATATGTGGTTTATTTACGTTTACTTGTAAAAAGCAAAATGGATAAGCCTTTAAAATGTAACAGGGACAATTCCAACGAATGCCAAAGACTAAACCCAATACGAGACTTTTTTCACATAAATCTGAACAGACATTTGTTAACAAGCCAATAGAGCAAAAAAACAGCTGACAGGTCATATGCCAAACTTTAAAGACCACGAGATTCTAACAGAGGAGAGTAATTACAGGCGCTGAATTACTCTCGAAATGTTTCATTCCAGATGACAAGACAACAAATTGCAGAACAGACGCTATCGCGAAAGTATAGGTTGCGCCAGAATGGAAGTCAAAAGTATCTGTATATGCGCATGTTTTCTCAATCTAAGGGACTGAGAAATTCCCCGTTCAGAGAAGGGCATAAGCGAAATGGTACTGAAAAAGTACCCATTTAGTGGAGGTGTATGTTAGGAGAGAGGTTAACATAGAGCAATCCGTAAAAATGTTTTTTTTTTAGATATTTCTTACGATTTCTGGTTTTGCTCGTTATAGCCTCGTAAGATCATTAGGGCCACTATTGCTAATTCTAACTTATTACTGTTTTTTTGTTTCAATTTCCAGTAATCGTTTCGTACCAATACATGAAAAAGAAAAAAATCGATCAGTTATTCAATTTGAAAATACAGTTTTAATAAGGTTCAATATGCAACAGTCTCAGACACCCACATTTTAGTTTATTTTTTGTCTGGATATTGGTGACAATGTCTCATGCCATTTGCTTGGGGAGAAGAACTAGTATTTAATTTGTTATTCATTCGCTCATAAAATTCACATTTACATTAATTTCCAAATGATTTTCCGGCTGTGAAAATATTTATGTTCCTAGTCGTTGCATATTCTACAATTTCCAATCGTTCAGCATCGTGTCTCTTTATTTTGTTATGGAAGCAAAAAAAATGCCGTTGCCGTGGTCCGCTGTGTAAGTCGAGGTACGCGCAATTTTTGAATGGGCGCACAATCGCACATCGCGTCTCTGGCTGACGCCTCATCTGCACGAACGCATTGACGATCGCTATTGTCAGCAAATGTTGCAGTGTCGACGAACGTAAGAGTGTAGTTCGCAACTTTTCGCACAAAATACTCTGCCTTTTATCTAAATTTATGGTTTTACGAAAAAAAAAGTTCTCAGCACATAATTTCGAATGGTGAACGTAAATATTTCGCACATTTTTGGACAATGTGTGTGCAGAATTCTATTTATGGGGAGAACGGTGAACAAGTGCGATTATTAGTTTCTTCAATTTTGTTACAAAACATCGATTTCGAAGTGGCAGACAGGCAATGCTTGGTGCGCACTACGCATTCACATACAATGTAGTCTTGTCACTTGTGGCTGAGGGCGTCAGTTACAGAAATGCGTCGATACAGCTGCCAAGTTGAGTTGCTAACTCCGTCGAATTGGAAAGTCTTCGTGGACAGTGTTGTTGCTGTGAAAGCCGATTGTATGTGGACACACCTTGGAATTAGAGATGTCAATAGGGTTTTTAACTCGGAACATATTTCTCTGTAATTCTCGGGTTAAAAACCCTATTCACATCTCTATTTCCATTTACAGCCACAACACTATAGAAACACCTTGAAATTAGAGATTCTAACCTGGGAATTCCCGGCAAATTAGACGATTTTTTAACTTTCCGATTCCCAGGATAATTGGTCGGTGTTCCCGGGAATAAAATACTATCATAAAATTCAACTGTGTATGATTTTGCGTACTTTGTACGACTGTGGAATTTCAACCCTGGAATTTTAAAATTGTTTACTTCCTGAAACATTTTTCTCATTACATTTAAATTTTGCATAATTTCTGTTAATCATTCTTTATTTATTTATTATTAATTACAATAAAAAGTAAATTTATATTCTAATTTTGGGTCCAAGGGTAAACCGGCTTGATTTTTGCAGCGGCAGACCAAAGCCTATGGTGGGAATCGAACCCACAACCCCACGCTGATAGGCAAGCACGCTAACAACTCGCCTACCGGAGAGCCAGAATTATTTACTTGTTTGGTAAAAAAAAATGTAAAATCTTTGTTATTTTTTTTTTAAAGTAGTATTTGTAATAGATTTAAAGATATCGAAAAATTTCGACAGATTTACTTAAATTACACGTCATCACATATAGTTTTCAAAATATAGTGAACATGTGATGGTTTTGAATTCAATTAAGATTCAGCAGATCATTTTACACAACGATATGTTGGTTTTGTCTAAAGGAGGGCTCAACAATTTGCAGAACAGTGTTATCAATGTTTTATATAAGCTTCTACCCGCAAAATACACTTGATTATTCAGCGAATTTGATTATTGCCAAAATTTGTGTTATAACCCATTGGAACATATCCAAAACCATGAGGACAATTCGCCAGTAAAAACGTTGTTAAGTTCGGCATGGTGGAATCTTATTTACTCTCCACCATGAAGTAAGTTCCAATATGACAGCATAGGGGCTGTTGCTGTGAGTGGGTATTTTTTACTCTCTCTCTCCAAACGACAACAATTGATAAAAAATTATTTTTTCTCGGAAGAGCATTGCCAGCATAGAAATAACAAAATGCAAATATTAAATGGTGCCAAGTGTACAAAAATATCATTCATTGTGATTTAATACAGAAGAAGAAGAAAATGAATATAAAATTCAGAAATAATAAATCAGAAAAGTCGGACGAATGGTAGTAGGGTTTAACAAAAATGAACTGAGTAAGCTAGTTGGGGTCATCACAGGACACACTATCTTAAGCGACGAATGTAGGGCATGCGGAGAGGACGCCGAGACGGCGAAACACTTCCTGTGCCAGTGCCCTGCTTTCTCGATGACTTATCGGCCGTCAAAGCAATAGACATAAGGAATTTAAGGAACTTTATAGAGGGGACCGAATTCCTAACGTAGGAAAAAGTGGAAGGGGAATTTGTAGAAGAAACCAGGAGCGCACAACAGGCTGAATTGATGGCCTAGGTGTATGTCAGTGAGATGAGACGGTCATGTAACATGACCGATCCTCCATTCAACCTAACCTAAATACACGACTGGCACAATAGATACTGAAGTGTATGTAAAGGAATGCTTACAAAAGCGACTACATCTATTTTTAAGAAAACAAGAAGTTTCCACATTTTTCTGGTATCAATGGAATAATGTAGTATTTGGTCCTAAGGGGTCTAATCCACCTAACTGTCAAAAACTCCGTCCAGTCGAAAGATCTTAGGTTCTGGTTAAACGGTGTTTAACCGGACAATGTGGACATTCGCGAAAAATGGAACGGATAATACGATTGAGTCTTGAATATAGGATATTTCGAAAAAAAACGATAAGCATTATAAAAAAAAAAATGTATATACAACTATATATGCAATGAAATGGAACACCTTTTTGTCTAATATAAACATTTGGGTGAGTTTATTTAACTATTAACCACGATTTTATTACGAAAGATTTGTACATCATTTGTTTCGTGCGCAGTCCTCATTTTGTACAAATGTCATAATAAAGATGATAGTAAAAACAAATTAGTACAACAGCTCTTGAAATGTTCATGAGATACAGTTCAAATTACATTTTTCAAATTTCAAAATCTGAAAAACCTGAAAATTTTTAATATAAAAAAAGTAAACTTTTTACCTAAGTTACAGTCCAATGGAATTGGATTATGGACCATAAAGTTTAAATAATTAGCGGTAGAGCTAATTATGGCAATAACGATCCTATAACCAGAATGTGTAAAGAATAATCTTCATAGCCTTATTGATTTTACCGTTAGCATTAATGTAATTAAAAGTAGTATTATAAACTTAATTCCCTGTAAGGTTTGTTATTTTTTAAAGTATTCATCGCCACTACTTTGTAACTAGTCTGCAAGGGTTATACCATAGACTAAGTTCAATAATTAATAATAAAAATGACCAAAATTGAATTCGACTGAAAAAATTTGAATTTTTTCCGCACAAATTTGGTTGTAAATGACCAAAACGGCAACACTGCTCAGAAGTCACAACACAAAATTAAACTTTCGTGAGTTATTTTTAGTAAGAGTAATTTTGTATTTTCATTTGTGTGAGAGAGAGAGAGAGAAATTCATGTAATTAGAGCATGTAGTAATCTGAAACAAAATGTAAAACCAGATATTTTTCATTCATAAAAATTACGTTCACGAAAATTATTTTTTTAGTGGCTGAGTGTGAGTAAGAAGGTGAGAGATTAAAATGAAAATACTTCCCGTGAAACGAGATTTTCCGTACTATGTCCAAATCATAATTTTCTAGTATGTTGGTCAACCACACCTTAATTTGAGTTCATCAAATATTGCGAGATTCAAATGTAACCAATTTAAAAAACAAAACACACACGGGGATATTTTGTAACCAATGGGACATTTGCGAATTTTTTTTTTAAAAAAAATCTGTATATTTATGGGCTTCTCGATTATTGTCCCACGTTGTCCATGGATTTTTTTTTAAAGAAATGAATTTAAGAAAATATTGTTAGTGACCGGTTTTTGAGACGCAGAGGTCTACGTTGACGTAGCCACGCCTATTTATGGACTTTTAGAAGAAGCTAATTTTCACCAAAATATAATGAAGGTTTAGTGTGAAAAATATTTGTTGTGAACAAACTTAAAAGACGTCCATTCGACTGGACGTACAACTTGATTACAATAGAATTGGGTATAGGCCACTCATTGCAACGATCAACCGATTCACAATTCCATCACTAACTCTTATATGAAACAGCAACTCTGGTAATATTCGAATATTATATAATACGTAATTAGTTATATATGTTCAATGAACACTGATCGCTCATATATTTATTTTCTATATATTTAGATCATTGTCGGAAGTCAAGTATGTTTATATACGTATTTCAAAATAATTTCCGGCACAGACAATTTCCCCATACCGATCTAAGATTTGCAAAACGGATGACTTCATTTGACTACTCAAACTCACATTCCACAAGTATGTGTACAATGTGGACATTAGGGTGGCACATAACAAATCAACTACCAATGTATCCCCCGAAATTCAATACCATTTTGGAAAGCTACAGATTGGGAATGGTAAGAATGATATCCACTTTTGTAATGCACACTTGAATATTTGAAAAAGTGGATATTGTTAGACAAATGTCAACAACAGATCTACAAAGCTTTTATTACTTCTACGGTTTGTCTTTAATAAGCTAAGAATTTCATGAATCCCAAACAAATTATCTGTAATTAAATACTGTACGCCAATTTGATTGCTAGAGAAACAAACAAAGAAATGCTTTAAATGCATTACAGCTAGTGATGTGCGGTTCCTCGTATTTTAAGACCCGGGTCTTTCGGGTCCGGTTCCAACAAGACCCGGGTATTTGGACCGGTTCTCAATAAAGGGTTAACCCAAGAGTTACTACTAATGAATATAAAACTAATTGCCTTAAACTATAACAAAGTTAAATTTATACATGCATAATATACATATAATATCGATGTCTTAATATAAAAAGGGCCTAACTCGATTTTTGATTAATTTACGGGAGAAATAAAAAACTTAAAAGAAATCCGTAATCCGTATTAAAATAAGAAAATTATTAAATGAGAAATAAAATGTATTGCTTTTTTATTAAAAATTGTATTCAAATTTTTCTTGTTTCTAAAATTTTACGAATTTTATTAAGTTTTTTCCTTCTCCTGTAATGTAACAAAAAATCGAGTTAGGCCCTTTTTATATTAAGCCATCGATATGTATTATATATTATTAAATACTCTTAATACATACACTTATGCTTCAAATATTTTAGAAATTAGTTCCTCAGTATAGCAATGAGATAATTTTATTACTGAATGTTATGTTATTGTTTCACTGAAAGATATGCACTTTGCTTACATTCAAAAACAAAACACTACTAAGCCAAAGAACTAGCTGCGTTCTGCAAACTGCGAACTAACGGTATTTTAACGTATATTTGCATGTAAACAATGACTAACACACCACAGAATTTGAAGTCACAACAACAACAGCAGCCAAAATTAAAAAAACAAATGTTTTTCCTCGTTGTTCGTTTTACCAAGCCACAGCCATCAACAAATGAAAATACGCACATTCAAACTCTCACACACACACTTCTTTTGACCCGTTTTCGGTTCTCTCGGTCTTTTTTCCGCTCTCGGTATTTGGACCCGTTTTCGGTATTTGGACTCGTTCTCGGGTATTTGGACTCGTTCGGGTATTTGGACCCGTTCGGGTATTTGGACCCGTTCGGGTATTTGGACCCGTTCGGGTATTTGGACCCGTTCGGGTATTTGGACCCGTTGTTCGGTTCTTGTAAGAACCGGTCCGGTCGGTTCTTGTAAAGACCCGGGTATCCGGATCCGGGCCTTCGGTCCTGTGCATCACTAATTACAGCCCCCTGAGGTGTGGAACAGCAGGGCCCACTCAAATCTAAATTTGTTTCCAATAATTGGACGATTAATAATTGCGAACCTGTACCGTAGAAGAGGTGTGGTAGCTTCCGTAACGTATCCGTATACCTTTGTCTGCAACCAAAGTAATCACACAGCAAAAGACAAGTTAAACATATTTCTATTTTGTTAATTTAGTATGAGAAAGGTGGGAGCTAACTATGACTCAAGAAATCAAATGCTATTTTTGAAATCTTCAGTTTAGTTGGTTTGAATTTAGTTCACTAATTGGTCTCTAACATCAGCACTGCAAAGTCCGGACCTTCATAAAGTTCGTGATGTTTGACATCGGAGAATTAAAAATTAAATGCAGCTGTTGGTTTGGTATTAAAACATTATTTTATTTTGCAAAAAAACATTTTCATTTTCCGAAACACCAAAATAGAAATAATAATTGAGAAACAAAATATTTAGGTAAGGTTAGGTTGAGAAGAGGAGACATGTAAGTCCTTGGGCATACACATAAGTCAGTATTCAGCTTGTTGTCTGCTCAAGCTGTTCCATGGATTGGACCCGAGGAGTTATTTTAGGATCTCTGTACTGTTGACATGATTCTTAATTGTATTCCAGTTTGCGCCTCTAAGTTGGGTCAATTATGTCAGTTAACATCCCTGCCGCTACCTCCAATATTTTTTAATGATAGGACCTGTGATCGCTTTCGATCCATTCGCCCATCGCTTTGAGTCTCATTGCTGTGAGGGCAACTTTATATCTAATCTGTAACTCTATTGGTTGGACATTTAAAATTGTCTCTAATGCCCTACTAGATGTGGTCATCATTGCTCCGCTTAGGTTAGGTTAGGTTGAATGGAGGATCGGTCATGTACCATGACCGTCTCATGTCACTGACATACACCTAGGCCAGCAATTCGGCCTGTTGTGTACTCCTGGTTTCTTCTACAAATTCCCCTTCCCCTTTTTCCTACGTTAGGAATTCGGTCCCCTCTTGATTTGACATTATCATCTCTGAGGAGTCTAATTGCGTTTTGACTGTCTGTGAAAATACAGATAGTTTTTCCTGTGATTCTGTTCCGCAGCCATTCTATGCATTCTGTAATGGCCTTGATCTCTGCTTGCTCCGCTTACGCCGAGACAACACATAATGTGTCCACCGTACTACTGATGCATGCGTTAGAACAGGTCCAATTACGCTTTTGTAGAGCCAGTGTGTCAGCCTTGGATTGTGGCCCAATTTTGAGCCTATGGCTCTTCTACATAGTGACCAGCATCTGTGAGCTTTGCTTGCTCGTTGTTCTATGTGGTACTTCCAATTTAGTTTTCTGTCCAAACATATTTCAGTTTTGTCTGGGTTTACATTTTGACCTTTCGGTCGATCCCAGTCATATGCAATTTTCAGAGCTGGGTCGGTTCTTCTACAAATTTGGTTTGAATTCTGTCAACAAATTTCCTACTTTCTACTGTCTACTGGTTAATCGAGTTTAAATGCCGAGACAAAAAAAAAACTACTATTGAGTCGATTTCGAAATGTCTATTGAAGTCAATACAAAACTTGTTCTGCATACCGATCGGATGAACTCTGTAAATCCGCCCTAATATGCACACATATGTGCAAACACTTGTGAGTACATACATGCCATTAGATAACATAATATGTACTACAAATTAATGACATCAATACCAGCAACCAAGAAAAACAAAAACAAAAAAAGAGAAACCAAAAGAAAAGAAACTAAACTAAACTGAACAGAACAGAAAAGAGTTTGTGAATGAAAACCGAAAGTTTAGAAGAACATTTGTGTTGGCGTCACTAATTCAAAACAGATTCCGTTTTGTTTGTATTCCATTTCATGTGCCACACAAACAACTCGACATAAAATCGGTTTCCGATTTAATACTAAATATAGATCACATATATTTAGTATGGGATACAGACCATGTTGCACGCACTCGAGCACACCAGCCGAACGCAACAAGTACACGTAGGGATATCTTCGAATGCTCGAATTGTTGTTGCAGTTCCACATGCACGACCGCCAGCCAGCAACAACCACCACGAAATGTGTCACCATTGATAGGGAAACAATTAAACCACGATATACATCATGTTTATCCTCCAATAAAATAAAGCATCCACATCATCACAAACATCATCATAATCGCTGTTGTTGCTGTTGCAGTCGTCATTGTTCCAGGGAGTAGATACAAATGCCACTGCGGACATGATCAGATTCAGATCATCTAAATGTGGGCCCTTTGAAGAAAGTGTCGTCGTCGTCGATTGCAGTGGCATTGTACACTCACACCACACTTGTAAACAGACACAGTAGCATTAGGAGTCGTGATGTGTTGGCCGTGGCCGTGGCATGAATATGAGTGGAACCACTTCAGAATCTTGCATGGAGGAGCACCGACATGGGCCGTGTTAAGTGATACATAAAAAACATTTAAAATAATTATGAGATAAATTATTAACACACCAACAAACATAAAAAAATAAACAGTCGCAAAAGCCACCAAATACAGACTTCAAGTCAACATTATCATATGGTTGTTTTTGCTCAACACTGTTCCCTGCAGCCGCTGCTGTTGCATGGAGATTTCCAACCGAATTTGGGTTTTTATTCTGTCGTTTTTATACACTCCATCATAGGATGGAGTATATACTAAGTTTGTCATTCCGTTTGCAACACCTCGAAAGAGTGATCTGCGACCCTATAAAGTATATATATTATCGGTCAGTGTAACATTCTAAGACATTCTAGCGATGTCCGTCTGTCCGTCCGTCCGTCTGTTGTCTGTTGAAATCACGATAGAGCGCGAACGACTAACCCTAAAAAGCTGAAATTTTGTAGGAAGATGTTTTTTGCCCATAAGCAGGTTAAGTTCGAGAATGGGCCATATCGGACCAAAGGGGGAAAAGTTCTCCTTTACGGGACTAAATATATTCCGGCCATAATCAAATTTTTCAAATATTTTTTTTCACTACATCTAAGTTCTAAGTTTATATAATTTATAGATGGGGAAAAAAATCCCAAAAATGGGCGTGCTCATGGGTTCCGTGGACCCTTGGGGCCCAAAAAAGGGCCCATGATAAACATGCGCATATGGGTATCGAAGTGCAACGAAATTTACTCACGAACCCAAATATGCCTTTATTTTCACGATTTTACTAAATTTTTTGATCTGGTTTCTGGGACTATCGGGTCACCAGCGGCCCAAAAACCGTCCCTTGACAAACATGGACATATGGGTATCGAAATGCAACGAAATTTTCTCGCGAACCCAAATATGCATTTATTTTCATGATTTGGATAAAATTTGTGATCGGGTTCCTGGGACTATCGGGTCACGAGCGGCCCAAAAACTCAGTTAGTTATACCCTCACCCTACGGTGGGAGGGTATATGTCATTTGATACGGCTCAAAAGTGTAACACATAGAAATATCCACATTAGACCCCAGGTGTCTTTGAACCAAATTCGTTTTATGACTTTCTGAATCGTTTGAGCCATGTCCGTCTGTCCGTCTGTCCTGCTGGTACGCACGATAACTTTCGAAAGAGTTAAGCAATCACTCTGAAATTTGGCATGGCTTAATATTTTCCCAAAACTGCTTATGGGATAGCAAATGGGGTGTGGCCCCCTTCGGGTACCTCCCATACAAATCTGCTATTTCGCCCACTTTAGAAATCGTGTAATAATATCAACACGCCTAGTTGGATCTTCCCCAAATTTAGTATTTAGTAAAAGTAGAGTTAGACTAAGTTTTGGACAAAAAGTTGGCAGTCTGGCAACTCCCCTTCTGGTACATGCCATACAAATGTGCCATCCCGCCTACCTTAGAAATCGTGTAATAACACCAATATGCCCAACGCGATCTTGCCCAAATTTTGTATTTAGTAAACGTATAGTAAGACTAAGTCGTGGACAAAAAGTTGGCAGTCTGGCAACTCTCCTTCGGGTACCTCCCATACAAATCTGCTATTTCGCCCACTTTATAAATCGTGTAATAATATCAACACTTGCAAGTTCGATCTTGTCCAAAATCCGTAGTTAGTAAAGGTATAACCGGACAAAGTTTCCGACAAAATCTTGGCTGTCTGGCAACTCCTCTTCTGGTACCTCCCATACGAATGTACCATCCCGCCTGCCTTAGAAATCGTGTAATAACACCAATATGCCCACCGACATTTTGCCCAAATTTTGTATTTAGTAAAAGTATAGCTAGACAAAAACTTGGAAGTCTGGCAACTCCCCTTCTGGTACCTGTCATACAAATTTACCATTCCACCCATTATAAACCGTGTAATACTTTCAATACGACCAATGCGATCTGCCCAAATTCCGTATTTAGTAATGGTATAACTGCACTAAGTTTTGGACAAAAACTTGGCAGTCTGGCAACTCCTTTTCTGGTACCTCCCATACAAATGTACCATTGCACCCACTTAAGAAATCGTGTAATTATATAAACTCGATCAACGATTCTTTCCGAAACTCTATATTTAGTAAAGCTTTAACTACATACAATTTTCTAGTAAAAACTCTGCTTTATATTCCGTCCTTTTTGTAAAATCATGTAATACAATATTTTTCTAAAACATTCGGTATTCTAGGTTGCTATTATGACTTTTCATCAGATGTTACATCAAATGATGGTAGCTACTCACACATTTAACTTTCCGATACTTTGAAATATGAGACTTGTATGTTTTTAATGAGGGTGAGGGTATATATAAGTCGGTTTACCCGACTGCAACTTTTTCACTGGTTTTCTTATTTATTGACTTTTTAAGGATCCATGATGGAGGGTATATAAGATTCGGCCCGGCCGAACTTACTATTTGTCCACTTGTTCTTTCTCTTTTTGGTGTCTTTTGCTAAAAGCGAATGACGGAACGTATAAAAAAGTGCACTTTGGATGTGTTGCATGAATATCTTCAAAATCGATCTTACACTTGAAAAAAGTACTAAGAGATCATGAAGACTTTGATATTTCGAAATGCAATGGCTGGCAAAAGTATGAGCTGGAAGGATTTTAGACATCGATTTTTATGGAGTGAGTCTAATAATATAGTGAGTCGACCTAATATATCTGTAGTGTACAATCAGATAATTTTAAGACTCTGAAAAATGCAACAAATTCGATTCAAATTACAAATTCTGAGTTGGAATACCATGAAATAATATCAACGATAATGTTAGGTTATGATATTGTTATATCAGTTTCAGATGGAAAGTGTTCAAAAGTCGGGGTTTCTGCTTAATATTCTGATAGTAAACTGGAGAAAGTATAAGAGAAGTTTAACAGGCCCGAAACATCGAACATCTGTCGGGGGAACAGGTCACAAAGTCTTTGAACGATTCACTGCAAGCCTCTAGTCCCAAAGGCAGAGCCAGGATGTAAGCAACGACCGCCATCGCGATCTTTGGAGCTAGTAAATCTAAGCAAAAGCTTAAGAAAGTTCTTTAATAGTCCGTCTAAGTTAACTGGAGCATCGTATGACTGAGACAAATATTAAGAAAACCTTACACAATATAAGAGTGCATTGGGGAAGGCTTAGAATAAATCCTTAAGTGAATAAATCCTTAAGCAGCAAGGCTTAGAAAAATGCTAGCCTCCACAATGATCCACAGGCTGATCGGACAACATCCACATTCCTGATAACTACCAAATAATACTTCCGCAGACAATACGGCCTTCAGTCAAACTTCGGCGGATGCCAGATAAATTGTAACCCCATCCAAAATAGCATAGACAATTAAAAGCTTCAGCATATTAATTCATCCAGACAGGACATGGTCTCGCCGCGTGGCGGAGGAGCTTTATATCGGCTGTGAAGGCAGACCAATGTAGTCTTCATTTCGAAACTGGAAACCCCCTAGATTTTAGACTTATCAGCCTGTCATGGTTTCATCCTTGCATGACATGGTCGCATTTGTCGAAGGTTCACTCGCCGTGAAGGAGTCCACTATGGTGGCCTTTCTAGATATGGATAACATTCAATAACATTACTTCAGATACAATATTCGCGTCACTATCAAACCTGCGAGTAGACAGACCTAAGTATCAGGAGGCTTGTGTAGGATCTTCTTGCAAGTAGATGTATCTCCTCCAAACTAGGATTCTCAGACTTAATTGGATTTGTTTGTAGAGGAACACCCCAATACGATTTTCTAACAACACCCCCCGAACCCCTCCATCCTATAATGCGAACCTTGCTCTCAACGGTATTCTGTTCTCCCTAGACGATGGCTGTCAATGTTGTCGCATATGCAGACGATGTAGCAATAGACCATTGGGCAAATTTTCCGACTACACTGAGAGCCCACATTCTATGAAGAAGTGGGCGGGCGAAAACGGTCTTGAAGTAAATTCAAACAAGACCAAACATGTTCTGTTTACCAGGCGGTACAAATTCCCAACCATGGAACCTGACATTAATTTTGCGTTATATTGGACCAGTGGCAGAATTTTAAGCTCAACACCCTAGACAAGACGAAAAAAGGGCTCTACGAAAAATGCCCCAAAAAAATAGGGAATTCCCCAAAAAACATTTAATTTTTTGTTTTTGGACAATTAAAAAAAAAATTCCCAATTTTTTTCGTTTGGGATTATTTTTTTATAACAGATGTCAATCATATATTTATAATAATGTTTTTTTTGGGTGTTTTTCATAGTAAAGGGTTTTCCAAAAAGAGGTGTTATTTTAAATCACCCGGCCACTTTTGAAGCTTTTATTCTTCGTCATTTGGCAATTAAAATTCACTACAAAAATGGTGAAAGTTTTCACATATCGCACCCGTTCAACAATACTGTATTAACTCAAAATCTTCAAAGTGTTCAGGAGAGACAAAAAACTGTTTTCTTAATGCTTAAGGAATTTTCCATTAACAAAAGTTAGGCAATATTTAGAAACCCCATCAATTATTGTATTGCACCACATAACCTTTTTATTTGTTTATTGTTTGCAGATAGAAATGCGATTTTTTTAGTTATTATCATTTTCTTGAATTATTTTTGTTAATAAGAAGTAAATATTTTGAGTTGTGTTTGTTTACACTAGGTCCATAATATCCTTTTTTTTCTTTTCTGACAGTGGCAGCTTTCCCAAATAAACACTAGATAACCTGAAATAATTACAAAAATGTAAGTTTGGTATTAGAATTTGAAAATGGGTTTAGAACTTACTCCAGGTTTTTCCAATAATCTGTAGACTTCAAATTATCTTTATGTACAAAAATTCTTAAATAGTCTTTGTCCTTGTATGAAGTTTTGTAAAAAAATGAATCGATGTTGGCCTTTTCTACACGGAGAGTTTTAATATTATGCCAATTTATTTTTTGGCGCTCCTCATTTACAACAAAGTGTTTGCCCCACAGTTCCTGTATGGCCTTTAGATCATAAAAATCTTCATGAGACAATTCGTGAACTTTATATGGCATTCCAGTCTTTTTTGCTGTTGCTATTAGAGCCGTATATTCATCTGGTGTATATATTGGTCTGCTGACTAGATGCCGTTTTACAAAGTGTCATCAAAACTATTTCATCAAAACAATAATAACTCAACAAAAAACAGAATTATTTCACGAAAACAGTAACAACTCAAAGGAAAAGTTAAGTATTATTTCATGAAAACAATCATATTTCGAATTAAAACTAACAATTAACTTAGCCTGAATCAATGAAAGAATTGCAACTCAAAATACTACCTGACTAAAATAAACTTTTATTAATAGAATAACAACTTAACTCAAAATACTATTCTTTAAACGACAAAAAAATTATTTGTTAAGGCCAATCACTTCAAATAACTCAAAATAATTTTGTTTTCTTGATTCACAGAAATAACCCATTGCAGCAGGGAAAAGGTCACAACATGTAATTTTATTAAGAAAGAGTAGTCAGAACTATCAGAATTTTTAACCATAGGTGGACATAAGTGTTATGTATTGTTTTTTGCCAGAAAGATAAAATAAAAAAATTTTGAGTTAATACAGTATTGTTGAACGGGTGCGATATGTTGGGGAATTCTCAATTTGGGTCATTTTTCATAGAGCCGAAAAAGGCCACAGTGGCACTGTATGCGTGCAGGGCTAATAGGGAAACAATTGGGCTTACAGCCTCGCATTATTCACTGCACTCAAAAAAGATCATAGGTAAAATATTCGTGGTTTTAAACCAACTCAATATATCTTACAATGTACGAAAAACTTTCCTATTAATATGTAAATATTATTTTGTATTATTTACAAAACTTTTCGTAGAATTACGAAAATTATTTTGTAGTTTCACAAAACCTTTTGGAAATAGTACATAAATATTTGTACAATGAACCAAGCATTTTGTTCTATTACGAATTTGTGTCTATATTCTCGGATAATATTCCGTTTTGAAGTAAGACGATCGAAGATTGAAGGTACCTGCCTGAAACGAAGTGCGTATCTTATCGAAGATAGATCAGTATTTGCAAGAGTATTGGAAACAAATATGGAATAATTTTTGAAAAGACTTTCACCATGTTTGGTTGAAGATGTTTGGTTTTTCTCCGTGTATTTAAAATGTGTATAAGATCGAATTAAAGCATACTTTTCGTTCTGCAATCGTAAAAGAGGCAAAGTGTTTATGGTGCCCGTTTAGTGTGTTTCTAAGAAAAAAAATCTCATTCTCTGAATTTTGGTGATTATTGCGCTGTTTCTTTTTCCCTCAAAATTGACCACTTTTACACATGATGACCAATAAATAGGGCAGAAAATGTTTACAATCGCAGTTGGAATCTCAAATTTCTTGAGATGTGTAATATTTGGAACAACATGTAAAAGTACTGTTGCGATATTATATGCGTGGGATAAAACACATAGAAGACTTTAAATCATGCTAGTGTCGCAGAATGGGAACAAAATACTTACCGCGAGGAGAATAACCACATATGATGTCAAACGAATTAGTTAAAAAGGGGTTTCCAACAAGAGGTGTTTTTATATTTGGTATTTCGGAAGCTGCCACTTTTGAAGCTTTTATTCTTTGGCATTTGACAAGTAGAAACTACACAATTACTAAAAATGGAACGATACACGATTCAACAACGCATATACTGAAATTGGTCAATAAATTCGAGCTGTTGGGACATGTTAGCGATGTGAAGAATAAAACCCGTGCACCCGTAAGGTCTACGCCAACAGCCCAGAGTAGATTCTAGACCTCAACAATGGAATTCGTGAGGCTATCGAGGACATAGGGCAGCCACTTTGCGATTTGAAAATGATATGATCCTGTAAGCGTGGTCGTGGTGGCCATTTGGCTGGTATTGTTTTTCATTATTAACGACATACCTTCCTCTTTATTATCAAATAAACAGCCTATCAAAAAACGCCATTTTTCTTTGAATAACAAAATAACACCTCTTGTTGGAAATCCCACAAGGTACATAACAATCCAATTAAATGTTAAATTTAAAATATGAGAAACAGCCTAACTATTCAATTGTATATTACTCTTACGACATAAAATCTTTTCTCTTTTACTCTTGTGAAGTTCCCATTGAAGTACTCGTACATATTCGCAACATGTTTGAACAGGTGAAAATATTAAGAAATATGTATTGTGTATTTCAGAACTAAAAATAGTAAAACAAAAAAAAAAAAATTAAATAACACTTGGCCAATTAGTCAGGAAAAACTTGGTAAAGTGCGGTCTGTTTGAATAGTTTGTACCCTTCGCTATTGAGAGTGGATTCCAAAGTGGAAGACCGTAGGAAAAGTCGTCACTGATTAGAACATCAAAGCCTTTCCACCTCATAAATCCCGACATCATTCCCAGTCACAGTGTAATCTTGACGCCTACTTTTGGGAACAAAAAACCGTACGGAGCCGGGTTTAAAAAACAGTGGATCTTATTTTTTTCGAATGAGAAAGCGTATTGAAATAGTTTTTTGCGAAAGCGAATATTCCAAAATTTTTTTTTGCAAAAGCTAATGTTCGAATAATTCGCATTCTCATATTCTAAAGCCGCATATTGAGCCAATACCCACGATTCAGCACTATATAAGAACATGGATAGTATGAGAGTGCGGCGAAGGGTGATCTTAGTTCTTTGAGATCTGATTTTGTTCTTCAGCTGACAAAATTTTCTCTGTTTACGACGGAACCCAGTTACGCAAAATCGTCTACTATCTCGGGCTGCAGTTGCCTGCATGTACTCTTTTTGTGTAGATGCAACTATTAGCTCTGTCTTATCCTGTCTTGACCACCAGTCCTACTATCGCCGATTCCCTTTCTATGCTTGCAAAGGAGGCAGTCACTGGACGTCTGTTTCGCCCAAGAATATAATTTTCGCAAGAAATTATTATTTTTCGTTTCCTATCAAAAAGTTTGAAGAGGCCCTTCGCAATTTTGATTGCAGATTTCGTAGCAGTTGGAGTCATGACAGTTTCAGACAAGAATTGGGTCCTCAATAGGAATGACATCATCGGTTGACCCATATCTCTTACCGCCGAGCCATTTCTACTGTTTGGCGAATAGAAGCCAACAAGTCTATAACTTTAGAATTCTGTAAAAAATAGGTTGTAGCTAAAGATTTAGGGCTTCAAGGTCTTAACATTCAACAGTGAACAATCGGATATATTTGAGAAATATTTCCAAAATTGACCACTTTTTGTACGACTCCTAATATACGAGTTAATTGTTTCTTATTCTCATTTTTCAAATTTGAAAATCTGAAAAAGGGGAACATTTGTGATATGAATTGATTCAAAATGTGTAACAAAACAAAAACTATAAAAAGTCAACATTGGAAATATTTCTAAAATGTCCGGTACCTGGAAATAATTCCTGAGTCCTTGTCTACAGCCGATTTTTTGCAGAACTCTGTACTAGATCAAAAGTCATAGACTATTGGCCGATGGAATTTGATTGATAAAACGGTTCCCCAACAGGTGAATAACGATGTGAATCGATGTGAATAACAACGCATATGTCTACCAACATGACCTAGTTGGTACACGTTTATTCAGAGATGTTCACTATTTTGACCAAGGAATAGTCTCTGGTTGATGGTGCCTTGTCTAGTAAACGGTTATGCAACGGCTCAGAAACAGCTCCGGATTGCGGTTGAACTTTGTAGCCGGGTGTATCCATCGACCGAGTGTTCACACTTTTATAATCTTCCTCATTTTGGTCCATTTTCTAATCTTTGGTCCCCATTTTCATTCGTTCCTTGTCGATTAAAATTGTTTTCACAAATTTTTGTATTTCGGGGAAATTTTGTATTTCGTTTTGGTACGTTTTGAAATGCATAGTTATGGACCAATTTTCCAACAAAAATCACAATATTTGATTTGTATGTATTTTTGGGTAGTTCGAAGGGTTTTGGGGACACATTTCTCCCGTTTTACCATTTGTATCCACTTCCTAACTGAATTTCGAAAAATCCGTTCATAGCTAATTTCATGGTTCAGCCATTGGCAAGGAAAGGATGAATCAGTATTTTATATATTATTTCTCATTTATATTATACCAGTTTTGGATGATTTTAATTCCCTTTTTAATTACTTTAAATTGTTAGCATATTTCTGTCGACAACAACTGTTTCACACACATTTTTATTTTTTCCCCTTTTGTACCTTTTTTTATCCCGTTTTGGCCAATTTTTCGACCCTTCTCCAACTATTATCCACTTGTTTTTGGCAAAAATCTATTTCACTCGTTTTTAATTTGTTCCCCTTTTTTATCCCTTTTTGGCCCCTTTTTCGTCCCATCTCTATTTAATTTCCACCTGTTGTAGATTATTTCTCATTTATATTATACCAGCTTTGGGACCGTTTTGGTCCCTTTTCCATTACATCCAATTTTGGGCCCTTTTTCACACTTTTTTTATCCCGTTTTGGCCCCTTTTTCGTCCCATCTCTAACTCATTACCACCAATTTTCAATTATTTTTCGAATTTTGAGGGGTTTTGAGGACTCATTTTACCCGCTTTCCCCCATTTTTATACCCTTCCAATCCAAATTTCCAAAAATCCGTTCTTAGCGGATGTCTAGCTTCAGCCATTTGGCCAGGACAGTGACGAATCAGTCAGTCAGAGTCAAGAGTTTTAGTCCTCGTAGCAATGATACTTCCACTTGACAGATTTCCTCATCTAAGTTTCACTTACTGTGACCTAGTCGACACTGAGAATGAAAAGTTGAAATATCCGGTAAGGGATCTGTACAGTTTCACCTGTGAGTTAACAGGTGACCCATTTTCAAGGCACGCATCACAGTTTAGAATTGTGCTAATAATTTATTTCCTGTATTTTATTCCTGCGTTGGACTTTTCTCTTTCATTTTAAATTATCTCCGATATCGCCTGTGATTATTGCAACGCCAAAGTCAATGTCGAGAACAAGTGCATACAGCACCCCATCTCCGACTGCCAACACACAAGTGAGTGCGGTTATTTCAAATTAAAGTGAATTTCAGATGAATCACATCTCTCGTTCGCTGAGGCAGGAGTATTAAAAAGTATACGGACAGACACAGACATCGTGTGAAAATTTCAATTTGTTAAATTTATATTAAGCCCCATTTAAATTCTCATGTCATTTACACTGAAGCTATTTCGTTGTTAATACCTCTGGTCTACTCCCTGTCCACCGGCGCGGCGGTGGGGATGACGGGATGTGCAGCCTGAGAGTGCTGGGAGGGCCACGAAGCACTCGGTGCACAACACCCTTTTGCCACAGACGAAGACGAGTGAAAACCACCATCTTAGGAATTTCAAATACGAGTATCAATCAACAATTTTAGAATAGCACATTTTAATGTGTGTGTTTCACGCAACGACGCCGTAATGTATCCCGGGTCTTGTCATATTCATTCCGAGAGATTTTCGCTTTTGAATGGGTGTGCGTGTGTGTGCGTATCTGACGGTGATAGTGCTGGTGTTGGAGTAAATGACGTTTGTCGCTGTCAAGTAATAATCTCAATGGTTTTGTGTGAGCCTGTTGCAACAGATGTGCTCTCACCACTTCCACTTCCACATTCACATCTCCATTTCCATTTCCATCCGCGGAATAGACGTTTTCTTCATATTTGTGGTGTGAAATTTTGAGAATGGTTCTGAAGAACGGCTGCAGGGTAGGGCGAAGGCAAGAGTTAATAAATGAAAATTTCAAAATCAAAACAACAACACAATCAACAAGTTTTCCTTCTCGGTTTTATTTTTGGGGGGAAACAAAGTTTTTTTTTTAATTAATTTGTTTTGTGTGTCAGTTTTACGAGTGTCTGGTGAAAAATTCAACACTATTTTGAAAAACATGTGCATGTGGTGAGTGAGTGAGTGAATGAATATAAATATTTGTCTAATCCGTTTTGTATTTAGAAACGTTTTCAGAGCATTTTCCTTATCGCCATCATCATCACTGTAATTCGCTTACGACAGCTTCTTTTAGATTTTCGCCCAAATCCATCTGTTTCATCAACGTATACACCGAAAATGCAAATTTCACAACCTACAAATAAAGGAAAAGGAATCGATTATAAATTTAAGTGGATGAAAAACATTTGACATGTGTATTTAAGTTTTGTGGTTTCAAACTATGGACAATTTTAATAGTTTTTTAATCAGAATAAACGGAAATGTTTTTAAACAAAGATGAATTTGAAATTTAGAACAACAACAAAAAAACACATATTATGCCAATAATTGAAGCAGAAATCACTATCAATGGGTACCGATTAAGAAGTATGGAAGCTTTTGAAACGGAAGCTTTATTTAGTTATTTGTATTCACAATATGTTTTACAAATTAAGCGATGTAGGTGATTCTTATTAGGAAAAGTAAGTCCAATTTGACGTGAAGTAAGAGAACGAACGAAACTGGGAACATACTATCATTAAATCCATTTCGAACCCATTTCTATTCCATTATGAACCTAAATCTGTCCTGATTTTCTTAAAATAAGATTAGTTTAGGCTAAAAATCAAGGCTCAACTATGAAGATGAAATTGGTGTACAGACCTCATTTTTTTTTATCAGTGACAGAGTTTTTATCATTTCGAATTTAATAATACTGAAAGTTTTTTATTTTATTTAATTTACTTACATTTATATTTGAATTCATGGTGATGGGAAATATCTTCATTGCTGTCAATATCAATGTCTTCTGGGTGTGTTGCAAGAAAAAGGCCACCATTTGCTTGTAGCGTGGCTCTTCGGAGGGCCAATCCGAATGAAAGATGGCCAACGATATGCTGTCACTGTCGTCCATCAGACAGTTGGCCAGAAAACTACACGGAAACGTCTCCGCCAATATGGAGGCCACATAGAACAACGATGCCACAATGGCCAACCAATCGGCAAACAGCACAATGTGTATGGTGGTTATGCCCAAGATGATGCCGATGATAAGGAACTGGACGAACATCGTGCCCGATATAACGGGACAGAAGATGTTGTAGAGGCTGCAAAGATCGAATTGTCATTATAATCAAAACTTGGCAATAATAATCATTTTGATAATCGTAAAATGAGGTGTTATTTTCGAATTAAAAAAAAATGGAAAAAAATGATCGGATGTTTATTTCATAACAAAGCGGAATGTATGCCGTTAATAATGAAAAACAACATCAGGCCAATGGCCACCACGAACACGCTTATCCTTTTCATTAAATTTTCCATAATCAAATCGTAAAGTGGCTGCCCTATGTCCTCGATAGCCTCAAGAATTCTATCTTTGAGGTCTTGAATCGACGCTAAACTGTTGGCGTAGACCTTATCTTTCACGTGGCCCTAAAGGAGGAAGTCGCAAGATCTCGGTGGCCAATTGTGATGACCTCTTCGAGATATAACACGGTCCGGAAACTGTTTAGTTTTGCGAACTGTGACTGCAAGATTTCCACCATTGTTGTAGTGAATAGCGTAGTTTCTACTTGTCAAATATCAAAGAATAAACGCTTCAAAAGTGACAGCTACCGAAATACCGGGTTATTCAAAAAAACACCTCTTGTTGGAAAACTGAAGTAGTGAAACGGTCAGCAAATCAACTAAGCTTTCATTGCATTTAAGCGTTTTTTTCCATTATGCAATTCTAAATATGATTTAGTTTCAGTTTCTGGCTATGTATATTTTTTCACAATTAAATCCGAAAAAAATCGCGAGACTCAGCCCATTTATTCCTATTTTATATACTGGTACCTGGTAGAAAGATTTAAATGTGCTTCCGTTTTCAGCGGACCACAATTCATCATCATTCAGGGTTCTACTTCAATTATTTTGGCCGCCATCGCACAGTGGGGCAATTCAGCTTGTCCGCATTGATTGAAAGTTCATAGAGACGTAGCTGAAGTGTATTTGAGCGAACGTCTAGAAGATGCAGCCAGTGGAGCACTTGTTGAAAGCTCAGTTATTAAAAAAAATGTAAACTGCTGCCAAATTTTTATTTATAGTCCAGTATGTTTAATTTTGTATGTAAATTAGGTGATCAAGATGTGTTTTTCCCATAGGGATGTCTTTCATACGCATTTAAAACGAAAAAGTCCTTTTTTTCAACCCTGGTTCAGTTTATTGCTTTTTTGAAGTCCGATTTCCGCCAAGTAACGATGGCATAGACATATTGGACAATAAAAAAAAATTGACGGACGTTTAAAAGATTTCTGAAAATCGGTGATTCCAACTTGTGTCCCAATAGCTCATCTCTGGTTAGACCCACTGGGTCCATCATCCATGACATAATCTCAAACACACTTCAGGAAGGTATGTATGAAATTTCAATCAAATAAATAAATAAATTTGACGGACGTTTAAAAGATTTCTGAAAATCGATGATCCCCACAGATGACCAAATAGCTTATCTCTGATTCGATTCACTGGGTCCAATCTTGCAAGACTTAAGATCTAATACACTTCAGCTAGATCAATATATATAGTGAAATCGTGACATACGGATTTGTATCGAGCATTTTACTCTAATAAGAAATACAATATATTCGGAAAACCAAATACCATATTCCGTATGATGTAGGGTTAGCAAATTATCTATAGATGTCGAGTACAAGTCACTCGATAGTTTTACTCCATACTTAGTATCACAATTACTAGCGAACAAAAGTTCGGAATTAAATATCCTTAGTGTCACTATGCAGTTTATCGCTCTAGACTCATGGCAAACCCACACAATTACATTAAACAAAGTTAAATTATATGAAATCCTTCGACACTTACTCCATTATATTTTTGTGGTCCAGGACACATTGAACCAAAGCCTCGTAGCGTTCGTCACTAGTCAGCGACTTTTCATTTCCCAGTTTCGAGATACGCCGTGTCAAAATATGCAAATGCGTCCGAATAATCGTTATATAAATAACCGGATATGAGTCCAGCAGGGCCTGTTGATAGCAATGAAAATCAATCAGAAAGTATTCGAGACAAGCCTGAATGAAAAAGTTCCTTGAGCTCTCCGTCCACTCCATGAACGGATTGAACACCTGGTACGGTGGTTTACCATTGATCAGCGACGTTATGAATGTACTGCTCGCATACGACATGTACAACATACTGAACAGTATGTGGGCCCGATTACAGGAGGCCACACATTTGCGGATTTCCAGTCGGTCCTCGTCATTGGAAATACGCAGATCCAGTTTGTCCATGAATTTGGTGGCCACCAACAAACGCCGGTACAGGAATAGGAATACCAACATCTTCATGGTACACCCAATGCAATTGACCGATAGTTGCAGCGACGTAAAGAAATCACTTGGAGCGAAGGCATTCAGACGTAGGATGAAACTCATCAAGAAGCCGATGGGCATGTAGCCGACAACGAACAAATTGATAAAGACGGACCATATGTAGAACAAGATCTTGTACTTTTCGGTCACGAGGTAGCCGACAATGTTAATGCCGCGGAACAGATAAATGGTGGAATCTCTTGTCTTCGGTTGCGGACCATCCGTTTTGAGATAGGCCCTTTCGAAGATTCTCCTGCAAATAAAGAAATATGCACATGCATGCATACATTTTTTTTTTTATTGAAAACCAGTGAACACGCAAAAAAGGTTCATAACTCGAATTGAATCTTAGTGCATAATCTTGAACATGAGATGATTTTGATATTAACACTGTAGGGATTAATCAGTGAAATTGATTTCATTTGAATGTTTAAATAAATCGAGGTTTCGGCCGGCTGGTATATATTTGTAAAACATACTTATATTTGAATTCGAGTAGAAATTTTGATAAATTTGTGTACATTTAAGTCATTCTTTGTTGGGGACAAATTGGGTCAATAGTCGACAAACCAGCAACTCTTGAAGCATTGATAGCTAATACTCAAGCCATTGCCAGATTTATTGGAATTTGTAGTGAGAAATTGGACTGATCGAATGGAGCCTTCAACTCGTAGCCACGGCGAACATATGCCGGAAATCATACTTAAAAAATATCTACCAGATTGTAATAAAAAAAAATGTGATTCCAATAATATTCCTGTCTTGAATTATCACATTAAGTTCCAAACGAAAATAGATGTCTCTTATGACTTGGACACCATATAAAAAGCGGATGTTTGCAGCAGACAAGGTACGGGCATGAAAAGAGATAATGCCAATCTGGAGTTCTTAGGATCATGAAATTCGGAAAATATTTTCAATTTGGAATTTAAAGAGTGCATTTAAAAAAGGTGTTGAAAAATTCAAACCACACGGGGAATAATTTAAAACAAATGAAACTGATGGGTAGAAAAGGAATTTTTTGGTACTCTTGTAAAATCCCCATATTTGACTAATTCAAAATCGCATAAGACGTGAGTTCTGAAATTGATTGAAATTCAGGTGTTAAACGGGTGAACATGATTTTGGGCGTGTTTACATTTTTTCTGCACGTTGCATTTTTTGGTTCAAAATGTAACACTACGAACAGATTTTGAGCTCATTTGTCAATGTGTTGCCTCCAGTTAGGAATGTTACATCGTAAAACAGCTGATGTCTACTGTGTTATCTTTTCCATAATACACAAAACCAAATTAAAAGCGCACTTTCAAAATGTGAGCGCAAATGACGTCGCCATGGTTTAGGTTGGGACGCCTTTAGTGTTGCACCTAAATTTGGTTGTTTGTTACGAAAAAAGTGTGACATTTTTTGAATTGTACGTATGCGATTCCCACAACCTTCTACGAGAGAATACAATGCAGTATGTACCCTATGGGAAATTGGACCCGTACAGAACCAATCACATGATAAGTCCCTCAAGGATAGGAACCGGTCCCAGTACCGACCTAAATATGTGAAAAGAACCGGTAACTTTTACACGGCTTTGTCATTGGAGGGAATCAATTAACATTGCTCAGATACCATATGACATATCACGGGACTGATCAAAAAGGACACGTACCGTACGTGTCATGTTAGTACTCATCATAAAATTCGTCTCATTTGTACCCATCACAGAACCCAACAACGGCGTCAAATGTGCCAAATCAAGTTAGTCGCCGCATTTGCAATAAACGATATTTTTACGTAAAAGAACTAAAATGTATGACTTTTCTTAAAATTATCGAATATAAAAAATATCACTTGTGACGTTAATTATGAGAAATATGTGTGTTAATTACCTTGTCGCTTTTCTTGAGACCGACTTTATAACTTAAGCAGGGGAGGCGCCTTAATTTCATTGAACAATTAGTCTGATCGTTTGAAAACTTGATCTGATGTTGCATTCGGATTTATGTCAATACATATTTGGAATAATTGGCACCGTTCTATTCATACGGAACCAGTTCTGTGATAGGTTATGTTTTCACCCGTTCTTGGAACGGTACAGTCAGGGTAATTGACTCTGCATTTCCCGTAGGGAAAGACAGGGAAAGACTGTTTAAAGTTATCTCCGATTGGATAATTTTTTTTTTTAAATAAAAGTTTGACATGACTTATAGCGTAAACAGACGACAGACTTAATTTGTATTAAAAATTCATTAAAGGAAATGGAAATTTTACTCAGACGGACTATAGTAAACAGCTGTTTATTTTTTGCCAACTATTTTTTTTTTTGGCATTTATATCGAAATAAAACGTATAGAAGGAAGAGAGCAGCTATGCTGTTAGCGAAAAATCACTATTTATTGGAAAGAAATCTGAAATTACTAAAACAATTAAAATTCATCATTCTTTTTATTTTATTTCGACAGACCATTTGACAACAGCCGATGATTGTGAGTACAGCGGCTGATTGTTATAGATTGTGTCCGTGTTGCCATACTGAAATACCTAAATAGTTCGATTGTGTACGTTTCTGTCAACATTAATGTGCATTTATCCCATGTTAATGCGCATTAACAATGATTATTTGAATTAAATCTGATAATGCAAATTAAAGCTACTGTCTGTATTATAGACTACTCGCATGATTGATATTATTACCATGTTATGAACCTGGGTTTGTTGTGTGGTAGTCAAACACTCCACACATCACACCACATTAATAGTGTGTAATTTCGTAAAAAATATTTGTTTGGATTTTTGTTTGGCCGTTAAGAAATTAAATATTTTTTTATGAAATTAAATATTATAAATGAAGACCGCCGCAGGGTTAAATTACTCCCTTGTGGCTTTCCCAAAAGCTGACAGCAAAAAATGCCAGTGAGAAAATAAAGACAAAAATCCGTCAAAAACGGACCAAAATTGAAAAATTTATCGTTGCACTTTTAAATAAGGAAAAGGACCCAGAAATGGGTGATAAACAGACAAATGATAGAAACTATAATCAATCAAATAGAAAAGGGGACCCTGTTCTATGTTGGGCAAATTATAAAAAGTGAGAATGACGATTGTAATGAACAGGATCATACTCAAAACAGAAAATAGATTTACTGCCGGTTTCCATAAAACGAATTCGTTCGTTCGTTACAAATCGTCAATATGGGAAGCGTTATAAAAGGCCCTTCAGACATTATTCAATTCTGATTTTCAAATATATGTAAGATACCGACATATATTCCAAAATAATGAGCGTTCATTACCGATAAAAATCCATTTTGTTGGGCCTTCAATTTTGACATTTTGTAACGAACGAACACATTCGTTTTATGGAAACAGGCAGTTAAAGTACATACTTTTTCGATAGTTTCACCAGAAATTGCCATAGTCGCTGAAAAAAACTCATCGTTGACCACGAGTGTATCCACGCTTTCTTGAGGGATTCTGGCACCAGTCACACGTTACTCCGAAGCGGAACAACGTGTTTGTCGTTTTCTGTGTACGCTTAGCTGTTGTTGTTGTTTTGTTTCTAAAATAAATAAACAAATAAAATTTCGTCTTTTTTGTGTTCGTTTCATCGAATAAAACTAAATGGTTCTGGGTGGTTTTTTATTATCTTTTCCCCGATTTGCCGTTCAAAGCCTTTTTGTTTGTCTTAACTTAATTTCTCAGTTACCAACGAATACGGTGGCAGTTGATGTTATTTTATTTTACATTTTCCCCCGAGTTTTTTTATGCGTTTTGTGTTTTGTTTTTGTTTTGGGGGAAAAAAAGATAATATTTATATATACGAACGGACAGACATCCGCATGTACATATGTATATGACGCACAAGATCAACCCATTTCAATAAAGAAACAATAAATACGATCATCTCTTGTACATTGTACATATGTACGCACATATATAACAATAAATGTGTGTGTATGTAAAAGTATATAAAAACTACAAAATAAAAAATGAATACACCAGAAACAACAACACTTTGTGCAATTGTATACAAAATAATACCAGAAACACAAGAACAACATTTTGCCCTGAATTGTTTTTGGAAGACTTGTTTTTGTTGTTGCTTAATGGATCTTTGAACTAAAAAGGCAGTGCAATACATCCACAATGTGGACTCCACATATGTATTCAGTTTCTATATGAGTAAACTAGACAGGAACGAGTCTATAACAAATATTTCCAGCACCTTTTTCTTTTAACCTGTCTCGCAGATGCATAAAAACTTTGGAAATGTCAAGCATTTATGGTTTCTATGTAACGATCTGTTACACAATAGATAAGATTCCAAAAATAGTAGATAATCAGGCATGTCACAGAAATGTTACGAAATCGATTTGAATTCGTGTTTCCAAAACCTAACATTTTAATTTAGCTTCTTCAAAAATTCCTGGGTTTGATGAAATCAAGAAAAAATGGAAATCGAATATTTCTATTAAAAATATGGTAGCATTGAAATTGGAAACAGCTGGTTTACCCACCGCCGTCAAAAATGTCGATACGTCTCCAGACTTTGACTGTGATTTTAATTAAAAAAGTTAACAAACAAACAAATAAAAAATATGCTTGCCCCTTTAAATATGTAAAAATTAGCTATTAATTTTAATATTAAAAAATACTTACATTCACTTCAGATATTTTTGTTTTTTTTTTTTTTTTTTTTTTTTTTTTTTTGGGTTTAAGTGTTGTTTTTGGTTAAGGCTGCCAATTTTATATGTGACAAGATCACACAATTGAGGCGATGGCAATTCTTTGACATGCCTGATACTTTATACGTTAAAAAAGATGTTAAAATTATCATACTTAACGTATTTAGTATATTTTTTAATAAAAGAAATATTCATAATTAATTTTGAACAGAATTTCATTTCAATTTGGAGTTTAAGTCGAAATTGATATCAATTTCACTTCAAATTTTGTCATGGGTTTCAAATCAATAATTTTTTTCGATTTCCTTTTTCTTGAGAAGCTAAAAACGTTTTGGTTTCATAATTTGTCGATTTGGGTTTCTGTGACATGCCTGAATATTAAGAAAGACAATCGGGCAATTCTTCATATTCACAGCTGATGCATAAAATCGCTCCGTAAAAATAACTATTGTTTAAAATTTAAATTAAGTATCAGTGACATAGAGTTTTGCTTCCAAAAAATGACTGTTTTATGTTTTTCATTTTGCCGAAAAGAGTGCTCAATTGTGCACATTCATTGGCAAACATTCAAAACAAAAGGCAGTCACGTACCGTCATTTGACGTTTGAAACAACAACATTTGCACAATTGTAAGCCGTACATTAATTTTTTTATTTATGATCAAAGAATGTAAGTCAAATGTTCTTATTTTGTAGCTATGTTTGGATAGATGTTTTAGATTTTTGGTCTTCCATCACAGCTGCAGTTTTCTTCTCTTGTTCGATTGGTTGCATTAGTACTTAATATCCAGTACAGTGCAAATTTCCCGTTAATTTTGCACATTTTAATTGTCAAAGTCTTAAGGCCTAATTACTTGACCGTTGCCGGAACGTAAACGTAATCGTAACCGGAACGTTGATGTAGTGGTGGTTACCCAAGATACGTGAAGTACCATATGTTGTATGTAAACAAACAAAATAATTTGTCTGTTTGTTTTGATAAAAACGTAAAAAAATCATTAATAATGAAAGAAAGTGTTGTGAAGAAAAAATTTATCCACTTTTAAAGTTTTCATTTTATTATTTTTCTAACAAAGTTGTTTCTTTTAGTTTCTTGCTGTTTTTTTTTTTGCTAGAAACAAATCAGCTGTTTGTTAAATGTCACTTGCCGGATAGAAAAATCTATTTTCTGCAGGTTCATCCGTTACGTTACGTTACGATTACGGCCAAGTAACCATTTGTACATGTTTCACATAAGGAGAACGTATCAGCTGACACGTCACGGTTACGATTACGGTCAAGTAACTCGGCCTTTACTGTTATTCCGTCGTTTTAGGAATATAATGCATAATGTTATTTTTATATTCAAAGAAAAATTAAATTTTTTGAGATAAGTGATCGGATTTTATTTCATAATAATGAGGAAGGTATGCCTATAATAATGAAAAACAACATCAGCCAAATGGCCACCGCGACCACGCTTACAGGACCATATCCTTTTATGATCGCAAAGTGGTTTCCTTATATCCTCGATAGCCTCACGAATTCAACCCTTAGGGTTTTGAATCGACGCTGGACTGTTGGCGTATACCTTATCTTTCACGTGGCCCCAATGGAAGATGTCGCAAGGTATTAAATCACGAGATTTCGGTGGCCAATTGTGACACCTCTTCGAGAGATAACACTTCCCGGAAACTTTTCCCGTAAATGAGCAATGGTTTCGTTGCTTGTGTAGCACGTAGCGCTGTCTTGCTGAAAGTAAACGTTGAGGATGGAGAGGCTTCTCAACAATAACTCTTCGGCCACCGAGGTGAAAAGGGGCCTCATCAGTCCAGATGGTTTTTCCATGGAATTCCGAATCATTTTCATGCATTTCAAGGACCCAATCAGCAAAGACACGATGTTGTTGATGATCGACCGGCGTGAGTTCTTGTGTTAACTATACTTTATAAGCCTTAAGACCCAAGTCTTTATGCAAAATACGGTGTAATGACGTTTGTCGAATGCCCAATTCCAAAGAACGACGAGGAATGGACAAAACTAGGTTTTCTTCAACACTTTGCGCTGCAGCGGCAATATTCTCAATTGTTCTTGAGCGATGTGTACGGGTTTATTCTTCACATCACTAACTTGTCCCATTTTTCCACCAATTTCTGTATTGCGGTTCGACAAGGTGCTTCACGACGACCCAAAACTGCTTTAGATGCGTTTAAGGTAGTGACAATTTTTTTTTCATTATCTGAAGTTTTAATGCTTTTGTTTTGCGAACTGTGACTGCAAGATTTTCACAATTTTTGAGTGAATTTTAATATTTTCAATGCTTTGTTGAGGCGTGTATCGTGTTTTAGTTATGGCATAGTTTCTACTTGTCAAATGTCAAAGAATAAAAGCTTCAAAAGTGACAGCTACCGAAATACCGGTTGATTCAAAATAATACCTCTTGGAAACCCTTTATATTGCCCGCCAGTTTAAAATCTGTTAACATTTCGTCCATCACGTTTCATAAACATTTACTACAAATTCGGAATAATATTTTGTTTTTTTTTTTACCATTCTGGTATTATTGATAATCACTTATACTCATTCGTTATTTAAACAGCGAGAAATCAAACTTTTTGTAGGTAGTAGTAATTTATAAGTTAGAGAAGACTATGCTTTTAGAGGCCTTTGCGATTTGAGATAGTATAGAAACATATTATTAATTTTATTTGTTACATTTACAGAAAATTGGTTCCGTCTTTGAGTTTTTACCCTAAATGTCTACACATGTAATTCCATAGAATATGTTCAAAGGATTCCTCAAGTAGCAGTCCAACGATCTGACGAATCCATAATCTTATGGTGCAAACAGACTTAAGAGATCGTATACTAGCACGTCGGGTCACACAATTAGAAAAGAATCTAATTGTTTACCAGTCCAGCCCGTTCCGGCCTAATGTACAGTTTTACACTTAGACCCGACATCACACACAGATACTGAACATAAGCAAGAAAGTAAGTGTCAGTCGGTGGCAGTTGACTGTGATGATTATGAACTTTGATTGTTGATTGATCTATGCGCCCCTGTACACACACACACACACACATCCACGATCCTTCTACTTATGACTATTTATGTACGAATAGATGCATTGCTCTGGATATGTACATACATACATCTGAACATTGGTCTCACTCAAAAATAAAAAGAAAAAATAGAAATGATCAACTCCAGGCAATTACAACTTAGCCTTAATGCATTTTTCCAAGACTTTTCTCCAAAACAAATAAACAAAGACGAGGATTTTCCATCGTTTTTTGGTCATGGCGCAACCAAATGGATTGATGTTGGTGTTGTTGTACATTTTCACATCTGCATCGAAAGGGTGAATAAAAATATGAGCACTATTTGTAGAGGAGGTAGCATTGGAATGTTGTGGCAAGGTTAATTGGAGTAGGTCGCATCAGAAGTAACGAAAGTAAACATCAGCTAACATTAATGGAAAACTGAATAGGATTTCGAAAAAATGAAATGAAAACTCTCTCGATGGACAAATTTCGTAGTGGAGACGAAATTTAAGATTATTTATGTATATGAAAAAAAATTCGAACAAATGTCCCAATTTACACAATGACTTTTTGGCTAGGCTTTTTTCAATTCTCTTTTGAATTTGCTTCCAAAAGTCAAATGAATTTAAACGTCGACTTTTTGCTTGCGACTGCATTTGGTACTTTTTGACGTTCATACTTGAATCTGGTTGATTCGTAACAGCATCGAAAAGGAAACTGTGTGAAGCAGAAAAATGTCAAAAAACCCCCAAAATTTTGGATTTTTTTCTACCCCACAATCTTCTACACCTTTCAAGACTCAAATTTTCAAAAACCGCATAAAGTCCTCATATTGTCTGGCTTTTTCACTACGAGTTTCTGATTTTTCTCTTTGAAACGTCATTCAGAAATGAAATTCAATACAAAAATAACATAAAATTTTTTTTTTTTAATTTTTTGAATTATCGCTCTTTCCCGAATGGGGTTTGTCAACATCATACAAACCTTGTCCTGGGAACTACGAATACAACAGTAAAGAAATTAGCCAAATCAATCCAGCCGTTCTCAAGTGATGAAGTAACATACATGCGTCAATTCATTTTTATTTATATAGATTTTAAGTTTCATTAACTTGTCAATTGTCATACAAATTTTCAACCAAAATTCACTTCTCGAGCCATGGCAATAAACTTGTTCCAATTCGGCTTCGAATTAAAGATACTACAGCGAAAAAAAAACCAATGCACCGTAGGTAACACCTAAATTGATATATGAAAATTATTCTGTCCCGATTTACACAATAACTTTTCCACTGAACTTTTCTTTAGAAAATGTCACGGAAATTCATGAACTTTAAACGATGATTTATTTTTGTGTGCCTTGACAATGTCAGAAAATGTTAAATTTAAAAGTCACATTTCCCCCAATTTCCATTTCGTGACTGTTTTGATACCCCTCTTGCATTTCTACTCCTTCGGGCCTGCTTGTCCTAGTTTGAAAGTCATCATGTAAATCGGATCTAACTGAGCACAAATAACATTTTTTATTTTCTATTACAAATTATTATTTTTTGGACTATAGCAGAAATTTTGGAAATTTTAAATGAATGTCATGTCTGCGAAGTTGCCGACCATCCTACCCGTGGTGATAATCTATTGTGTTATTCGAATTCTAAATAATCTTTTGGAAAATTATTAATCACCGAATTTTCATGGATTACATTTGAAAATTTTTGGACGAAATTGTTTGTTTCACAAAGGTAGTAACAGAAGCCATTTTAATACAAACCGATTACATTACTTGAATGACATTTTGTCGAATTGAGGATTTTGTATGCGACTTCACTTTTTTCCCGTAGTCTCCAAAGATAAACACATTAATCAGTTCTATATAAAAATGTTCAAATTGATATTTACAAGTAAATGTGCCTCACTCAGTGTCCCGCATCCATATGGCAATAAATACGCGGTATGGAATGGTGTTGTTGGTGTGAAGGAAGGGGGTGGAGGGGGCTGGTGGGGTGGAGACCAAGATGCATGTTGTTCGTTAGCAATGTTGCATGACGACAACATTGAAAATCAAAGGATTTTAATTACAGCCACTTGCAAAAGGCAACAAAACACACATCTGAAGAAGACGCTTCAATGATTTTACATTTCTTGTTGCGGCTATAACGCAAGCAGCTGACTTTAAAAACCGTATTGCATATCAAAGGTGACCATATGATTGTTACAACTAAATACGAATGAATGTATTCATGTATTCATGTATTTCAGTAGCAGAAGGGGAGACAGAAAGTTTTCGTACATGTTATCACTTCGCAAGCTTGCGAGTAGGTATTCGACTCATAATCACCTAAATAGACCACTCAAATAAATGTCAATGATATCTCACACATACCTTGTTGTATTCAATTTCAACGTGCTACGGTGCTACCCACGCAACACATCAATTATTTAGCTTTTTGACAAATGACAAATAGACAAAGAATGACAAGTGTTTCTTGTTTTGGATTTCTTGATATCCGTGGGAAATATTTGCGTCGGTGGAATTAGTGATGACAGAAATACAAATTATGATGATATTCAACGACAATAAAATCAGTTTTATGATTCGGAATTAATGGATGTTTCCATAATGTGAAATATTTGTTTGTTCGACTAACTAAAAGCATTGTCTTAGACCGAAAGACTCAGAGAGAAGTTACACAAGAGAGCAGATTTTCTATTTAAATTGTGCTGAACAAACGAATTCAGGAATTATTAGAAAATAAAGTAACCTAAAGAAAACTAGATCAACCGTGTAAAATAAAATTAACCGAATGATAAATTTAATAATTTGACGAGGACATTCCATCACGACAATGACCCGATCCACATGTCCAAAATTTCCGTTTATTGCACTGGCCGGGAAACAATATAATAAAAACGAGGCGCCCCAGTAGGCAAGTTGGTAGCGTGCTTGCCTATCAGCGTGAGGGATCGTTTCTCACCAGTGGCTTTGGTCTGTGGCTGCAAAACTCCAGCCATATCGTCTGTATCGCCCGGTCTACCCTCGGACCCAAAATTGGAACATACATTTACTTTGTATATTAATTTAATAGAAAACGTTTGGGAAGGGCTGGCTCGTAAAGTTTATGAATCGAAGGCGTCAATGACGATTGATCAGCCATTTCTATAGATTATATTGGAAAAAAGTACGAGTCGCTTCCCAATCGAACCTATAAAGTCATTTTCAACAAGGGAGGATCGAAACATGATTAAATTCTCTTGAAAAATATATAAACTACTAACCCACGTATTCATAAAGATTAAAGCTGTTATACATTTTGATGAATACGGAGGAATATGTATAGGTTTATAAATACCATCGTGGCTAAAAAGCTTAACAACAATGGAAAAAAGTAATTTGAATAATATATTCCATTGTTATTTTTTTTTTTTTTTTAAATTTAAAAATGGAAAAACAATATTTTTGGTTTTATTTACCTCAGACTTGAATTGGCCATAAACAAAAATCTATATAAATAAAAATGAATTGACGCATGTATGTTACTTCATCACTTGAGAACGTCTGGATCGACTTGGCTAATTTCTTTACTGTTGTATTCGTTGTTTCCAGGACAAGGTTTGTATGAATTCAACAATTCCAAAATTCAAAAGATAATTTTTTATGTTATTTTTTGTATTGAATTTCATTTCTGAATGACGTTTCAAAGAGAAAAATGAGAAACTCGTAGTGAAAAAGTCAGACCATTCAAAAAACAAAAGATGTTTATGCGGACTTTATGCGGTTTTTGAAAATTCGAGTCTTGACATGAACATATGACAATATGTGTCTTTAAGTTTCATAGTTTCGGACAACTTTGTATAATAACAATACAACTTGTTGTCAAAAAAAATAGTTTTAAACGCGATATTTAGTTTACTATGTGATTTCAGTTCATTTGTAAAAATGTCACCAGTGAGGCGTAGAAATATTGGTCGGCGTACACGCTCAGCAATCCACCGACATAATCGGAAAGCAAATGAGACTGACGATGAGTGTAGTCAGTTTTTGAAGGAAAATATCATGCAAATTAGGACTCCAGAACAAAGAATCCACAATGCAACGCCTCAAAAACGACACCAAATGCTCCTGCTATGCTGTGTGTGTGGTAATGTGTAATTGCCACAATTTCCGCCGCCACCAAAACTATTGGAATTATAACGTTCTGGACGAGATCGTGGATTTAACAATACAACTGTTGTTAAAGCACAGGGTTTTAATCCCAGTTTTTAAGTAACTTCCACACACATCACAAACACCTCGTACAAATACACATCATAAAGTTTCACCGCTACCAAACAATGTCTATCTTCGAGGATTTTGTTCGAGAATTTGTTATTAAATTTACAGATTCAAGGACAAATTCACCATCGTGCAGGAATATTGCTGTCACCAGTGAATGCTGATCAGAAGTTTCTTGAGCTTTCTATCATTGAAAACTTTAATGATAAAAGCCATCAGTGTCATCATCAATATATACGTAAAGGTCAAGAAACTAATAAAAATGTCATCTATATGAATTTGTTTGCCTATCCATAGGTAATGGAAGCCATAGGTAATGGAAGATTTACGCCATAATCAGTACTACTTTTTACGAAATAAATAAATGCGTGCCTAAAATCATCGAATTTGTATAGATATGTGAAAACTCACAATTTAACAACGAATATACGAGTAACAAAATGATCAATCTGCGGACGTGTTTTCGAAGCAACTATTAGACATTGACAATGGGGACATTTCAGTTGACGCTTCCACTGGTCTCATTTCGCTTCCACCTATTTTTTGAAGATTACCGAGACCGTGTATTGAAGCAAATTATAAAAAAAAACATCAATTCAAATTGGTGGCCAATTGTATTTAGTTCAGTCGATCGATTCTAATACAGATCCAAATAAAGTCTTTGGATCTTTTAGTTTTTTTACTGTCTGTTTCCATAAAACGGATTTGTTAGTTCGTTATAAATCGTCAATATTAAAATGGGTTTCAGACCTCATTCTATTCCAGTTTGCAGACATATGTTAGATATCGACATATACATACAACACAAGCCCCAAGAAGAAAGAAAATAAGCGGTATATTTCTCCTGTAATTTTGACCAATTCGTAACGAACGAACGAATTCGTTTTACGAAAACTGGCAGTTAATTTTAAATAGAGCTGAATCCAATTACCTACGGTGGTGTGCTAATCAGATGACGCGCAGTGTACATAACATCATTGGCGATATATTTGAAAATTCTTTAAATATATTTTATTTTATGATATCATTTCTTTTGCTTGAATAAGGTTAGTCCTAGCAACAGATGACCAAAGGGAAATCCTAAGAAGAGACTTCGTCCTACATACCCTGCATACAAGAAAATTCATCCGGTAAAATTTTATTAGTGCTCATATAGGCGTATTTCGTATTTTGGAAATAAATACAGGAAGTTGAAGTGGAAGCTGAAGGTTTTTTTTGTTTGTTTTCATTTTAGTGTAGCCAGCTTTGAAATTTGATTGGTTTGGTTTAATTATGGTAAAATTTCACATTCATTCACATTAGCCTTCACCTGATTTTTATAGAATTTCGGTGGTCAAGATTTCGACAGGAAATCCGTAAAATCGCCTGTTGTGTGATTTTTTTCTGTATTAATGAATAGTCGATGTTTGAGGAACAGCTTGTTTTAACAAAAATAACCTTCTGTCTAACCATTTTACCTTTGCCCCCCAATTTTGGTGTAGGTTTTTTATTTTGAAAATGTTGTCATCACTGCCTGCTTTGAAATTATTTTCTGTTTTTGTTGAATGGCAGGCAACAACTATTTGTGGCTGCAGCCAAAAAAATTTTGTGAAGCTACAGATTAAGAGCGGAAGCCATAGAATATTTTGTAGCTTTTGCTTATATGCAATGGTTGGTTGTGTTGGCAGATTCAGCTACAGCTAAGGACTAAGAACAAAAATTAAAAAGTGTTGGCTGATTCAGCCTAAGCTAAAGTTCAGATTTATATTATGACTTTTGACTTTTTTTTTTAATTTCTTTTGGTCATAGGAATTTATACGTTGACTTTTTGCTTGCGACTGCGTTTGATTTTTTTAAACGTTCATACTTGAATCTTGTTGATTCGTAACAACATCAAAATAGAAAATGCGTGAAGTAAAAAAAATCAAAAAACCCTTTTTTTTCTACCCCGCAATGTTCTCTATAATTAAGCAAAAAGTCAATGACAAGCAATGGCTATAATTTTTTGTTAATTTCAAACGTTGAACAGTTTCTTGTAAAGTTTATTAAAAGTTCCGTTATATTAAGAGTGTTATAATCGAATGCAAGCTAAATGCTCAGTGTTTTTTGTTGTCAAATGGAGAGAAATGATGGGTCTGCCAAGATGATTACGCCATCACGGCAGAAAATAGAAATCTTGCGCCCAACCTGAGCAGACGTCACTCGAAATGTCAAATATTTTTATCCAATGAAACATTTTTCTCAAAGCATTTCAGGCTAAGGCATAAAAAAGTAGTAGCGGCACATACAATAATTGTGGAGAAAGAGTTTCATTAGTGCTTTAGAAAGACATTTTAAAAATCATTCCATATTTGTCTCCAATACTCTTGCAAATACTGATCTATCTTCCGATTAGACATGCATTTCATTTCAGCACTATTACCTTCAAGCTTTGATCGTTTTACCTCAAAAAGGAATATTATCCGAGAATAAAGACACAAATTCCTAATAAAACAAAATATTTCGTTCATTGTACAAATATTTATGTTCTTTTTCAAAAAGGGTTTGTGAAACGACATAACTAATATCGTAATCTTACAAAAAAAAAAGTTTTGTAAATAAAACAAAATAATATTTACATATTAATACGAAAGGTTTTCGTACTTTGTAAGATATATTGAGTTGGTTCAAAACCACAAACATTTTCGTTCAATGTACTACGATTTCCGTGTATTTACCTTTGAAAAAGTTGGAGTGGACATACGCATCTTACAAAGAATTCACATCTGAGTACACCTTTTTATTGACGAAGAGCCACGATCAGTAACACTGAGTATCAATAACTCATTTTATTCGCCTTATGTTTTGAAAATATGTCAAAAGCTAAAGACAGAACACTTGTTTTAAATAAGTAAGTAGTTTTCGCTGGATTACTATCAGCTATTGCCCTGGAAATTTCAGCTAGAATGTCCCATTTTTATTAAATTCCACAATTTTTTTTTTAAAAAAAACTTATATTATATGAATGGGCTCTCGGTTAGAGGCCCGACCAACCACAGTGAATTTCGATCATAGTAGTTCATAACCTGAGTTATGAATCCACAATCCGAGTTTCTGCGCAAAACCTTCAATTCAAGTAAGGAAATACGTTTACCAGAATTTGTCACAGTGATTTAACACCTTGCGACTTCTGCCTTTGGGGCCAACGATAGAATTCGTGAGTCTATCGAGGACATGGTTATGCGATTTGGTTATGGAAAATTTCATAAAAAGGATATGGTCCTGTAAGCGTGGTCGTCGTGGCCATTTGGCTGATGTTTTTTTTCATTATTAACGGCCTACCTTCCTCTTTATTATGAAATAAACATTCGATCCGATTCCTTGAATACCAAAATAACACCCCTTGTTGGAGAACCCTTTATTTTCACAAAACTACTTCTGAGTTTGGAAACGGACTGTAGGTCCGGTTCTGTTCGATTGCCTTTCATTCCCATTTTAACTGTATGGCGTTTAGAGCAAAATAATGTTACATCGATTTCGACCATTGTCTGGAAAAATCTGGTCACTCTGTCTGTTTGAGTTAGCGACAAAAGCGTCCGTTCGCCCGCATTACAAACGCATCTGAATATGAACGAAATGCAGCCACTCTGCACTGATGAGTGGGTACATTGTTGTGGAGACGTTGATATGTTTCCATACGGAACCAAAAGTTTACGACACTATTTCGCAACGATCGAGATGGCGGCGAAGCTGATGAGGATGCAGCGAACGCAAAACAAACATAAATGATTCGCATGAATAGTCTCAGTCATAAACATTTATAATAACAATTACAAACAATATAAAAGAACTTAATGTGCCATTTAGCACACATCTGCCGGGCGGAAAATCTACATAAATGCCAGGATACACGAGGAGTAAGCCGCTTCTGTGACTAAAATTGATTGACAACCGACTTTAGTTGAAATGTTTTCTTTAGAAGAACATGCATTGGCACGTACGTGATCACCACAATGGGCTGTTACAACAACTGCGCTTTCTGGAAAAGGACGAAGCGCCTGCGCAAAAGTCAATTAGAAACTAGCTGTGAAGTCCTTTTGGACAACGCTCGTGCTATAAAAGGCGCTACGAGATTTGTTCGTTACTTTTCTATAGGAATTCCTTGGCAACTATTGGTCAACATATGTGGGCAAAAAAAAAATGGACACGGGGAAAACACAAAGTCCAGCGTGTGGTCCAATGGTGAATTCGTTGCAGGGGTGTACACACATTTCAATAAAGAGCCTTTGTTGTTGATGTGTGAGTTATTTTAAGGACATCTCATGCTGTTGTTTGCCAGTAAAGGCATTTTTAAGGTCTTGGCGCGGCAACGAAAACAAAACCAAATAGCAGGCATCGGAAAACACAAGGTCATCGGTGTTAGGCGTTGAACCTTTAATCATATAAGCCTATTTGAATATTTTTATAGGTCTGCGAGTGATTTCTTGTTGTTGTTATCCTTTTACATGCACGGCCAGACGATGGCGCATTTCGTTTAAACTTTAAGCGGGAAGGCCTCCGTGGGGAAAAAAGGGTGTTAAAACTCTCAAGGGGTTTAGTGGAATTGTCGAAAGAAAACAGCAATTAATAATCTATTTTTAGTTTATCCCGTCGCACGGAGTTTGAGAGTAAAATTAAGAAAGAACTCGTCTTTCATTGCTGTGCTCGTTCCGAGCCACTTGAATTAAGCGTAACACTCACACACATTCACAAGTACACACATTACATTGCAAATGAATTGTTGTTGTTGCTGTTGTAGCCATCATTCGAACGCAGGAATATTGGAAATATGAAACCGAAATGAAGTGGATGAATATCCCTTGAAATCCATCATGAGGCGTGTCAAGAAACAACGAAATGACTTTGAATGCATTGACAGCAACACCACCATCACTACCCCGGCCATCCCTGTCACCGACAATCCTACACTTCACACACACACACACACACATCTACAATAATAGACATTCATAAATGATGGGATAGACTCGTAGTCAGGGGCCGACTCCAAAATCCGTGACCACATTGGGTTTATTTGGGCATCATTAAAATTACAAACATTTTCTGAACCGTAGAAAAAGACAACAAAGAAATCGGAGCCGCATTTCTTGAACATGGATCTGTGGAATTCTGCCCATAGAAAAAATACCTTTACTGTTTGGAGGTGGGAGAGTAGTCGTGTATTCCATCGGAACTCTGCCTACCACTGGAATTCGTTTTAATTTATTCCATTCGTGAGCGGTGCAGTGGCAGACATGAATTGAGGCGTATTTCACGTACCCTCGTATATATATTGTCATGTATACATACATACTTATGCATGTATTTCATATAAAACATTATGTACTTGAGCAGAAATGTTAACGTATGCATTTTCATTTGAATTGTATGCAGTTTGGAATTTTTTCAATGAAAATGTCTTATTTTTGATTAGCTATTTTTTTTTAATTTTGATTGGACTTTACTGCACGAACTCAACGACGCAGGAAAAAAAATCGCTCATAAATTAAAGACCCTCTAAGAAATATATTAACGAACAGATGGGAAATTTCTATTCACCACGTGTTTTAAATTTTTCAAAAAAGTAAATTTGTAAACTCCGTAGATTTGTAAACTCCAGAGAACCGCGGGCAAATTCATGAATCAATTGATTTTCATATAAAGGGTGATAGAACGAACTGTCATACTGTTTTCACTATTTGACATTTATGATCAGTGTATTCTGATTACCCCAGAGTACTCTCCCCGTCTGTTCCTTCATGGAATGTTAGGGGAAATAAGTAAGTACATTCTGACAAATCGTCATGAATAGATATACGCTTGAATAAAGCCACCAAATTATCCAAATTTACATTGGAAATCCATCATCTTTTCGCACAACTTAGAGACGACTTTGTGATTTTTGTGGCGCGTTCATCTGATCAAGCCATACGTCGAACTGTGAAGAGATTCCATACCACAAACTCTCTAAATGATGGAATAACACCAACGCCTCTAAGGAATGTGCGAACGGAACGAGTGTGGAATAATATCGAAATTTATCGATTCGTCGTTGGTCGTTAGTCACAGGCATAGGGAGTCTGTCCATCCAACATTTTTCTCCAAGACCTTAGCCTACACCCGTATAAGATCTATCCGTTGCAGGAATTACAGCCACGAGTCGTTTTTTCGCCGATAGGGCTCCAGAGCAGTGGGAAACTGACCCGAAGTTTTTATCGCAAAATTTTATTCAGCGATGAGTTTCGTTTTTGCATTAACGGGTTTGTTAATGGACAAAACTTGCCGCATGTAGATTGAGAACAATCCACATTAGATTCAGAAAAATGCACCGTTTGATGAGGTTTACCACTGATGGCAACATCGTGCCCTATTTCTTGAAAAATGAAGCCGGAGCTCGTGAGATGTTTAACGAACAATGATCAATGATTTTTTGTCTGAAAATATGAATGACATTGATCCGGGTTAGAGGCGGTTTCCACAAGCATGACAATACTTATCATACGGAGAGTGCAACCATCGATTTATTGAAATCAAAATTAGGCGATAAGTTGGTTACGAGAAATGGCCTCCAGATCGAGCCGTTTGATACCTCTCGATTATTTCCAGAGGGGCTTGGTGAAGTCACTGGTTTATACTGATAAGCCGTCAAAAAAGGACGTCTTGGAGACCATAATTGTTCGTGGCATACGGCCAGTAATGCCCGAAATCATTTTCCAATGTAATTGCCATTTTCTGATCTTAGGAATAAAAATTGTTTTGTTTAAAAATAATTTGTTTCTGTTGTTTTTTACAATTTAAATTTCCAAAGCGCTCAAGATAACACGCTTTATAAATTTACATGTCCTTGTTCGTTATACAGGGTTCTCCAACAAGAGATGTTATTTTTAAACACCCGGTATTTCGCTAGCTGTCACTTGTGAAGCTTTAAGTCTTTGGCATTTGACAAGCAGAAACTACGCCATTACTAAAAATGGAAAGAAACATGTTTCAACAACACATTGAAATTATTAAAACTCACTACAAAAATGATGAAAATCTTGCAGTTACAGTTCGTAAAACTAAAAAGTTTCCGGACCGTGTTATCTTACGAAGAGGTGATCATAATTGGCCACCGAGATCTTGTCATCTAACACCTTACGACTTCTTCCACGTAAAAGATCAGGTCTACGCCAACAGCCCAGCGTCGATTCAAGACCTCAAAGATAGAATTCGTGAGGCTATCGAGGACATAGGGCAGTCACTTTGCGATTTGGTTATGGAAAATTTCATGAAAAAGATATGGTCCTGTAAGCGTGGTCGTGGTGGCCATTTGGTTGATGTTGTTTTTCATACCTTCCTTTTTATTCTGAAATAAACATCCGATTATTTATCTCAAAAAATTTCATTTTTCTTTGAATACCAAAATAACATCTTACTCTCTTGTTGGAAAACCCTATACAAAAACATTTTTGAATTAAACAATTCATGTACATATTTAGAAATAATTGAAATCGTTTGCTGTGCAGTTATTGAGGACTTTACCCAAAGACTTAAATAAATCAACAAACGTAGTGTTTGTTATTGCATTTCGCTTAAAATATTTTTGACACTCGTTTCTTCAAAATGTTCTTCCAACCGGTTCGTCCGGAGTTGTGGACATTTTACCGAAAATCGATTTGTCCGCTTTCACTGACTACTTAAAACTTTGAATCGTCCAATTTTTTTACAAATATTTTTTAAAATTATTTTCGGTTTAGAATCTCTCGAATTTCATTTCTATATTTTTCTAGTAATTACACTAGAAATATAGGTTAATTTAGAATTTGCACCTCTTGAGCGCTTATTAACACATTGTTCAATTTGTTTCCACTTTTTTATTTTGTTAACTTTCACGTTTATCAGCGTACGATAACTGTGCCCATGCAATGGCGATTTTGCTCTTTTATTGCATTTTCTGTCCATCTATCGGACGGGGCCACATGTGTTTTACTTCTCATATCATTTGAATTATTTAATTCTTATGCAAATATGATTTATTTATTTTGTTGATTTATTTATTTTGCCTCACACAATCAGAAATATAAGGAAATTGTGATTTTTCAACAGTTCTGATTTAATGTTGTCGATTAGTTTGGCAAATACAAGTGTACGGTTATTGAAATGTGTTAACAAAGCATGTTTATTAGCAAAGTTTCTTTTGAAATTGGTAATTCTTGAGCAAAAAACCTTCTCAGGAGCTGTTGAATGGAAATGATTCAGATTTGCTCCAAAGGAACACAACTGATGTGGAGGCATGAATACATCGCTCATTTACTTCAATAGTGTCACAACTCAAAACCGTGTAATGTTGACAATTGTGACTTACATAGGAAATATGGGGAAAAAATCATAGGTTTCCCGAAAAAACTAGAGCCCTGACATCTGTAGGTGTAATACACATAGAGTCAATGTAAACAAGAGATTTACAGCTTTTTCTTGAGCAACAAAATAAAAAGTGAATTTTGAATTGAGATATGTTAAAGATGCTCAAACTAATGTCCAATCATCCTAATGGAAGTTGCCAGAAAACATTGGACCAAAAAAGTTTGGACAAATGCAAAGAATATTTTCCTTCGATTACAATGGGGAGATACATCGTGAGTTTTTGTGAGCTACCGGGTCGGACTTCTAAGAGAAAGAATATTAGGAACAGAGGACTTCTAACAGTTTTAAATATCTCTCATAATTTAAATGGTATTCAATTTAACGAGACTTTGCTAGAGATCGATATCTACCAATTCTTTAATTAATAAAATTTAATCAAATTCAATAAAGGAACAACAAAATATTACGATTCAATGACTTTGTGTAATTTCTTCGGTGGATTCCAAAACATTTCAATTTCAAAACAAATCGTCATAAATCACCGGATGTGATGTTTCATAAGAACCGACTGTTTCTGTATGTGTGTGTGTGTGTATGTAAATATTTATTAACTCTCATGAATGTCAGTTTATATCTGTATGTGTATGAGTTCGGTTTCATAACGTACTAGGGGCCCAAAAAAGAAAAAATACTCCAACGAGCATCATCTTCACTAAGTTAGTAGGCAAAAAACAAATGGAATGATTCCAGCGCATAAGTCACAAGTCACATACATACTCCCGGAGAGTATTCCCACATACAAGTGAACGGGCGACAAACACATCGCCTCAATCGGAATAAATGATGTTACGGTATGAAAATGTCGCGCGGAAACGATACATGTAAGTACATATAGAACTAGGTGACGGATGTAAGTACAGATAGGCCTTTTAAAGGGGCCTTAAGCTACCGATGATTGAAAAAGTTTTTCTGTTGCCGTCATATTTCAAACAGTGGGACAAACATTTTTTTAAAAATATGAACAACTTGAAAATGGGGAGGTTTCGGATGATATATACGTATAGTTGTTCTGATGATCAAAACTACAAATTGTTTTTGGAGAATACGATTCGACTCACTCTTACAATTGCAATGTAATTTTGGAGATTTTCAAAAGCTAACAAATTTGAAGGACCAGCAACAAACTTGGTTCCTTAAAGTGTGAGTCGAAACGTATTCTAAAAAACAGACTAAATAAATTTCTTAATTTACTTTTAAGGTGGAACATTAATTGTGGAAAGTTGGAACTACTGAGGTTTGGCCAAACGGTGTCTTAACATGAGACTGCACAATAGCCACGATGGATCTATCTTGTGAGACTGTAATAAGGCTATATGACTATCGAAGTCGAGGTTGGAATAGGTTGAAAGGGATGCCCGTCAGTTGAAAAATACAACTCATGAGTTCATTCGGGGCCATCAATTCATGTCACTGGGGTTGCCTTAACTAGATGTAAAGTAGAAAACATTAGAAGAATGTTGTAGTAGAGAGTATAAGCTAAGAATGGAAAGTTTAGTAGCACGAAGTCATTAGCTGCTCTTTGGGGCTTCGTCGGAACAGAGGGTTGTCTTAATGAAGTTGACAAGGGGTTTAAGTGGAGAGTCCGGTCGAACAGCCTGTGCCTTACATAGCCTCGATGATACCCCTGCAGTTCTTTACACGAGCATAGCAGGCGCAGCAGTGACTACTCCCATTCTTCATCCAAACTGCGTCTACAGAAGTTCGCTTATGGAAGCTTTATACGTGCAGCCGAGTAGTCAATCACGCAGTGCCCAGTGATGCCTCCTGTTAGAATATTTCGTGTGTTCATCCGAGGGATAGCAAAAAGAAATCGAGCTGCCCTGCAGTTTTGCACTATTACCCACCTCGACCTGATTAATGCAGCTACCAGTTCGTCGATTTTGTTTTGAAGTTCCACAAAGCGTCACGGTTTCTTCTTGCTCACTGTACCCTGTCCTGTTTTCGTCAGCCCAGCAGAGTGTTATTTCGTGCGTCCGAATTTGGGTTAAGAATACACAGAGTACATTCCCGTACTCGTCTCCATCCGATTTCATCGGCTTCTATGACGCTATTTAATGCCCAATCTTTACGGCTGGTTATATATGCTGGTTAAATATGTACGTACATTATTTTTTGATGGGCAATCGATTCAGACTATTTATTTTAAAATCGGAGAGGGGTTGTCCAAAAATTTGCCAATTTTGATCGTTTTCATATGGAATTGCTCTATAATAACTTTAAATTGTTTGTGCTATTCTTTCCATGTGCTGTATTGAAGGGTAATCCTGGTTCCCTTTACCAAAGGACCACTTTTGCTGCGGTGCACTTGACGTATACATCGATTGGTTGAAGGTTCAGCATCGTCTCGGCTGCCACTTGAGGAGCAAATCTGAGGGCGCCAGCTAAGTCTTATCTTGGAAGCGGGTTCCTCGAACTGCCTGCCATTGACTCCCATATCTAAATTTATCGAAGACATGAAATGGATCCAATTTTCATTCATTTTTCGGGGTGTTCCTATGTCCATTTTTCCTTCTCTGCCTGATCCTCTAAGGGTATGCCAGTGGGCCTACTCCTGACCTTCAAACTAGAATTGTTTGACGCTCGGTGATCTGAGTAAGACAACTCTTAACTATAGAACATCACCTGTATGTTTGAATATTGAGAATTGTTTTTACACCTGTGAGTGCTCTTTTAAAGCCAATGAACATTTGAACTTTGGTTAGATTGGAGAGACGTAATTGACAGTCGCTTTTTTGCATAGCTGCAATTTTGGGTCCAAGAGCATTTCATTTATCACTAAGATTTGGCGAATAAAGAATATGTGATCTGCTAAATTCACATATGTCTCGGCATTCTTCGAGTCCTTTCATCCATTTCGAAATTTTTGTCGAATGATTTTTACTGTCAAATTTTGTTTATCTTTACAGTTTGGACATTTCACAGTAAGATGTGAATCCACCATTTACTTGCATTCTCTGCACCATTGATCTGGTCGTATTAAGTTGTTTTGGTCCAGAATGTTTTTACGATATGAGTCTCTTTAGACCGTTTTATATCGCTACAGACTCTCGCATTTAGAATTTCCATAGTCCGGTAAACTTTCATCTAGGTAAATTTTCATCACATAGGATTTTGCCGAAAAGCTAAAGCTAATGCACAACTCGTAGTGTATAAAAAAATGTCACGTAACTTACGTAGAATATAATCTGCAGCAATGCCGAAGGCGCCGCAGAGGCCTCAAGACTTCGTCCAAATATTTAAGAGCATGGATAATCTGCTTGAATTTGGCATGTGCGAAAGCCTACCGGACCAAAGATTCTACCAGGCAACAATATTGGAAACGGACTTCTCATACACTTTGTTTTGCTCCTCACCCATGGTGGATATCATCAAAAATGTAGATATTGCGGAACGCCATTATTTAGTGGACGCCACATTTGCTGTTGTACCGTCGTGCGGCTACAAGCAATTACTTATCATTTATTTTGGCTATCAGAGACATGTAAGTATTAAAATCATGAAATATTCAGCATAAATCGCGCGATTTTTTTGTTTTCTTTTAAAAATTACATTTTCTTTGCCAAAGGCACTATCGCTCCCACCATTTTTTCACTTTATATTGTCCACAATTACACTTCATAGCTTACATATTTATGCTGAATATTTCATGATTTTAATACTTACATGTCTCTGATAAATAAAAACCCTAACCGCGAGGCTTAAATCCAAAGAAATATCTGTAAAAACTTTTTTACAGTTAATGACCAACAAATTAAATAGTCTTTGTCCAGTTGTATTGGATAATACACCAGCATACGTCGTTGACACAGAACCGAGCGACTCAGAATCAATATCTCCTACTCCTGCAGGAGTGTTATGTGAAATATGTTTCACAAATCAGAAAACCACTCTCATGAAGCCTTGTAAGCATGCTAAAATTTGCCGTCCATGTTTCAACGAAATCCAAAAAAAACACGAGGAAGCCGGAACGCTTACGCTTTGCCCATTTAGCCGGCAAATTGTTGGATTCGCCGAAGATATTTACATTTGATTTGCATACTTAAGCTTATGTATGTATATGAATTTTGTTTGTTCAAATTTTCCTACGAATTTCTGGATTATTTTGGTTTTTATCTCATTTTATTTCGCATATAATTGTATATTTGAGCTTATATATGTGCATTAATTTTCAATTCATCAATGAATTTCTGAATTATTATGTTATTTGCCTCGATTTATTTCACATATCGGATACGGCCAAAAAGCCCACTAGGCTTTTTCATTTTATTTATCAGAAACGGTCATAACGCCCACTGGGCGATAAGTCCGCGATGGGGGTCGGTCATATTGCCCAAAATGAATTTAGATGATTTTGGATGATAAGTCCGGGGGGGGGGTCGGACATATCCCCCAGAAACATCTTTGGGCGATAAGTCCGTGGGGGGATAAGTCCGGGCACCATTTTCAGCATCGACGGAATTCCCTAAGTAGTTAAACAGTAATCATTGATTTCTACGGATAATGTTTTTATATGGACTTCCCTTGGATGTCTAAAAGGGCCCTCTTGTGCTGGCATGCCCCCTAACAACCCACACTGTATGCTCCTCGGTGTTTGTGAGTATGTGTGTTTTTGTGTTTGGCGACTTTTGAATTCTTCAGATCCCCCAAGTGAGTTTTGTGTTACACTCTGCTCTTGTTCGTTCAACCCCCTCTTCCTCCCCGTCCACTGTCATTGTCTCCCATTACGGAATGCGAGAATGCCTTCCTTTTGCGGCTAATTTAATGGGAAAACTGTTTTGAGTTGTACATTTGGCATCGATGCTGTACATATACCGACACAGCCAAACATACACATTCACATATGGGAGTGTGTGTGTTCGGTTGTAGAAATATTTATTATTTCATGTGAATTTGTATTACGGGCGGATCCCAGATTCCTTTGTCTGTTCAGTACCGATGATGATCAACATCATTATTGCCATCATGATGACGATGATGATGATGATAATTTGATTTGGTTGTCTTGTCGGTCGGTCGGCCGGTCTTGTTTGGAGCGCGGCCGTTGTTTTCGTTCGTTGGCTTTTCAAAATGGCGCAATGAAATGAAAGACAAAGTGTTTGCATGTTAACAATTCTGTTTGTGTTTATTTGTTGTTGTTTTTTTTATGTTGTTTCTCTCTTCTTTTTTCTCTTTCATCTTCTTTTTCCTTTGAATGATTGGATTTCCTCACACAAACAATGCGAAAGTTTAAACTAACAGTAGGGGTATTCAATTCACATGGTAAACTTGCCTGTACCGCCTCCCTGCTACATACAATGTACGATTCTTAAGTAATAACACATAATAGTTTCTCTAAACATAAATATCAAAAAAAAAAAATCCTTAAGGCTACAAATAAAAATATCTCAACTTAAGTCGTAGATGGATTGGAGGGTGATGGGGACTTAGATGTATGTATGTACATCGCTATAGACTATATGTATATTTAAAATGTTTAATACTAAATGGAAAGTATAACAAGTGCTGCACTGTGCAGCACAGAGATGCATCTCATATGATTTATGGAAGTTCGGAGGATAGCTCGGACGCGTCTGGCGTGGAGCGGACGACTTATGATTTACTGTTCTGGGCATCGCCCTCCATTCGCCAAACGCCAAAGAGGTAGCTGAGTTTCTCTGGCGGGATCATGGGTGCGACGGCGGCTCTTCGCAGGTTCTTGAGGTCGGCCTCGGCATCGTTGAGTATGGAAGCGGCGCCCATGGCAAAACCGTTGCCCTGCAAGCCGTTGACGTCCAAAGCTTTCAAGAGACCGATCTCGCTGGTTGACAGCACGCGACACAGGAAGTCAATGTATCTATAGGGAGCAACAAGAGAGGGAGAGAGAAACCAGATTAGTTTATTTGCAGGTAACGAGTACGTTGTATCAATGGTTAGCGAAAAATCCCACAGCAAGCCGGAAAAGCCACTGGCGCTTATAAAGATAAGGCGGCAAGACCAGGTAGCCATGTGATTAAAACTGCGTAATTTTGCGGGTTTTTATTGATGCGATGGGAAAATTAGCGTTTGTTCAGAGCGGAAATGCCCTGGGAAAACGATGATTTTCCCACTCGCCGGAATTTCCTAGTTGGAATCATATTGGACAGACCGTGTCGCACACACTTACCTAGTTGCCAGTTTGAGGGTTTGTATTTTGCTCAGCTTGTCGCTCGGCAGGGTGGGTATGATCTGTTGCAAGGATTTGAAGGCATCGTTCAAACTCTGCGTCCGTTGGCGTTCCCGGACATTGGCCATTATGCGCTGGGTATGAAAGTCTTCGGTATCTTCGGATTTGCTCTCCTTGCGTTTCGTGCGGCGACGTGGCTTGCGGAATTCCTTGGAGCCATCGTTCGTTTCGCCGCCGGCACTTAGTTCATCTTCGTTGGGGAACATGTAGCTGTTGGTGGACGTGGCGGACTGGCGGGTATATTCCATTTCATCGCGATCCGAACTGGAATAGGTGCTGCCGTTCAGGGAACCGGACGGTTCGAATTGGTCAAAACCACTTGTTATGGGATTGGAATGTATGGGGGCAGGAGCACCCGTAAGGTGTAAGTTAATTGAGGCTGTCACATTGTTTTGCTGCAATTGCATTTGTTGCTGTTGTAATTGTTCTTGCTGGTGCTGTTGCTGCTGGCGGAAGATGTGTTTGAAGTTGTCCTCGTTATTGTCGGCCATTTCCTCATCCGCAAATTCAAACTGGGGTGAAGTGGCGCAGTTCTGGTCCAGATTGGCCGTTGTGGCTCCATTCAGTGTTGAATTCACTTCGTTCACCGTTGTCGGCAAGTATTCCACAAAGAACTTCTGGTCCTGCTGCTGAGCGTAGTGTTGCATGTTGTGATGTCCCGCCGACGCTTCCAATGGACTGATGTGCAACTTCTTGGTCTCTTGCATAATGTCGTGGGGACCACAGTCGTACTCGCGACTCCGTTTGCCATTCTCATTGATCTGATACTGTTGCGATTCCTGGTGATTGAACGAGTTGTTGTTGTTGTTGTTGTTCATTTCCGGCGATCCAATATTCTGGCTATGCGGTGTGGAGCTGGCGCTGTTGCTGCTGGTACTCAAGATCTCGCTGCTGGGTATATTGTAGTCTGTGTCTTCGTGATCGGCCATGCCATAGCACAGATAGTCATTGCTGCCGTTGGCGATATGTTGACGTCCATTTATGTTCAGGTGTGGCAGTTGTTGCTGCTGATGGCCATAGATATTTTGTGGATCCATCGGATGCATATTGTGGTGCATGTAGGCCTGCTGGTCGACCGTTATCAACTTGATGACATTGTGCTGCAAGTCCATGATGTTCGGCAATGGTTTGTAACTTATGTCCAGTAGAACCTTGGGGGACACGGGCCGCACAGACATTGTACGCTCTGTTTTCTTGTTGCGAACTCGTTTTCAACTAAACACTCAACTGGTAATTTGTTTATATGCGAAACACGTGCAAATATCGCGATCTACGTACGGATGTGTGTTTTGTAATTGTCTATACTAAGTTATGCACTTGGCAATTCCTATTGATTATTTTCTTTTCTTGATTATCTGTCGGTTTATCGGTATGTGTGTATATCTTTAAAAGGAGCGCGCATCAAATGATATCTGATCGTATGAAAGATTGAAACTCAACTGATGTCGAAATCCTTGCAGTTCTACTCAAAGTAGGAAACTAACAAATGCTGCCATTCGTCTACAACCGATCATTCAGTCTATCTCTTTCTAGACACCAGCAAGCGCATTCGATAGCAGCGGCACAAGCGAGACAAAGTGTTCTGGTGTTGTTGTTGCATGTGTGTGTGTGTGTGCGAGACACCCTCTCGCCATGACGTCATACCTGGTACAAATACTCGTACACACCCAAAATCAAGCGGAGAGACCATGTTTGTGTATGGCTGGCTCTCTTTTGTTGTCTATCGAAAACCCACACTCGCACACACTCACACGACAGCACTGTTTGCAATGGCACAGTCGTCGTGAACAATAATGGCGAGCGAGCGTTCGTTCGTATTCGTTTCGTATGTGTGGTTGCTTTGTTAGGTAGCCAGTCAGTCGATTGGTGATCTTCATTATTTGTGGACGTTTCGTTTTTAATTGCTATTTAGCATCAGAATGATTGATAGACAATTAAATGATCCTTTGGGATTTCCGATAATTCCCACGGACTACGGGTACTAGGAAAACGTGAGGAAAACCAATGATGTTGCATACTTGGAACATATTTCGCTGGCTGCGACAAACGAAGAAATTAATTTTATGGGATTGGCAAAAAAACACAAAATACAATTTCGGCCAATTTTTTTTTTTTTTTTAAGTTTCTAATAATCACGATTTTATAATGTGGTGTTTCGTACATATTTTCAGACAAAATCGTACAATTAAAGTAATTTGGATATTGGAATGTGACATTTGCATCCTTTTCATTTAAAGAGATGGGAATGATGATGGCGGTTGTGAGTACATCCTGGATCAAGTTGTCAATAAAAACTATTTCACTATAATGGAAATCTAATTAATTAAGACTAACAAGAAAAAACGGAGAAATATTTACCGACGCTGTGCCCATGTAAAATCAGTCATTCTTCACACGTATTTAGTGGTTATATTTGCCAAGTTCGGTGTTTCAAGCAAGGGTTCTTGCAGATCTCAATGTAAACAAAACTCCGGGCCCGGATGGCATTTCAGCACTTGTCCTATGTAAGTGCTCTTCGACGCTAGCTCGTCCATTGCGCAATCTTTTCAACATGTCGTACCGTGCTGGTATTTACCCTTCACGTTGGAAAGTTGCCAATGTTCAGCCGATCCCCAAGAAAGGTGAGGCTACTAATCCTGCGAATTACCGTCCAATTGCAATATGTTCTGCGCTCTCGAAGGTTATGGAGAGCATGGTTAACCACCATCTTGTTAAGTATTTAGAGTCTAACGGCCTTCTAAATGATCGACAGTATGGCTTCCGTAGAAATCGATCTACTGGAGACCTGATGGCGTTCCTTTCGGAGCGATGGAGTCGATCTATTCACGCCCTTGGTGAAAGTAAGGTCGTGGCTCTGGATATTTCCAAGGCGTTCGATAGGGTCTGGCACGGAGCACTCATATCAAAACTTATTGCATTTGGTGTCGGTAATACCTTCTCTCGATTCATATCGAGTTTTCTCAGGGATCGCTCTATACGAGTTGTTATAGATGGGGTCTCATCCAACGAGCATAGGTTGACCGCAGGAGTTCCACAAGGCTCTGTCCTCTCTCCCTCTCTATTTCTTATTTTCATTGACGACTTGTTGGGTCAGACTGTGAACCCGATCTACTCCTTTGCGGATGACAGTAACCTATGTCATTCATACTCATTTGATCATCGGCCAGGTCCTCTGGAGGTCGAGGGCAAAAGGCGAATGATGAATGACTCACTTAACCGCGATTTGGCGACGATTTGTGAGTGGGGCCAAATGAATAGAGTAGATTTTAATGCGCAAAAGACCCAGTGCTGTTTGTTGTCACACAAACGTTCACCAGATCCAGCATCGTCGTCAATTTCTATGGGTGGTGTGGATATCGACGAATCAGACACTCTTGATGTCCTGGGCATGAAGATACAGGGTGATGCTCGCTGGGCTAGCCATATATGCGAAGTGTCGAAAGAAGCATTCAAGTGTTTAGGCTTTTTGAAGCGGTGCAAGAAATACTTCACTCCATCTGATCTCGTAAATATTTACACCACTTACATCCGGCCTAAAATGGAATACAACTCGCATATATGGGCAGGGGCTCCATTAACATCTTTGAAGCTTCTGGACCGTGTACAGAGGAGAGCGGTGGTGATGATAGGGGATGGTAGGGTATCCAGCTCTATTGTCTCCCTACAGCACCGCCGAAATGTGGGTTGTGTATCGCTATTCTATAGATATTTTAATGGTATCTGTTCAGAAGATATCCGTCGTCTGGTCCCTGACGTTAGAACATTTAGTCGGAATACACGGCTATCCAGGGTATCTCATCCGTTCATTGTGAAATGGCCGGTTGACCGGACGACGCACTATAGAGAAAATTCGTTCTTTAGCCGAACCGTTCGTATGTGGAATAATCTTCCAGCAAATGTATTTCCTGCCAGTTGTGACATTCAGAAATTCAAAACAAATGTCAACAAACACTACTCCCTCTTTCCTCCTTCCGATACCCTAATTTCCTTCCGCTAACACAATGCATTGCATTTATAGGGGGCATCCCCTGAGTGTTGGCCTTCAAAAAAAAAAAAAAAAAAAAAAAATCTGAAAGATTTCTATTTTTAAGTTCAAAATACTAAAAATTTAAGAGGACTGTTAACAAATTAATTGTTTTAAAAATATCCAATTACTTTGATGTACAGTATAAAATTGAGAAACTGTTTGCAGTACAGATTATTTTAAATATTTCAGAACGTACATTCAAATTAGATCTTTTTCACAGCGAACGGGGTTTTTTAAGTACACGTGATCCAGTATCTTTTAGTAAAGAGGGTTTCTTAATAGTTCTACACACATCTAGTCAAAAGTGACTGAAGTGACAGAGTAGAGTCCAAATCTGGTGTTAAAATTGTTCAACCTCTTTGCGTTCCTGAGATATTAGGCCTGAAAGTTCGGTCGCTTTTGATCTTGATTGCGATTATGCTGTGTTAGATGCAGTATTATGGATCTAAGGAACATGGTTACTGAATAATGATCATAGGTTGGACTTCAAACTGGACCACTTCTTGTTGCCTAATCCAGATTTCCGTCAAAGACATTCAGCAATAAAAATTACCGATCTTTCTGGCATCGTATCTCAGGAATGCGAAGAGATAAAGCAACTCTGAAACTCAGATTTGGACTCAACTTGCCAACATTTTTCGAAATCCTTCCTTACATTTTGTATAGAGCATATAGCTTCAGCAGGTGAACATTGTAGGGCAGTATAAAAAAAAACCGTTTTCGGTGTTTTAAATTGTGTATTTTTTTTCAATTCACATTTATTTTCACATTCCATTTTTATTAAGCGTGTTTTAAAAATTAGAAGAAAAAAACTTTAGCACAAAAAATAACTAAATCTAAAAATAATACTTTTTTATAATATTCCACAATATATCGCATTTATTACTAGAACAAATCACCTAAAGTTTCCGATCGTTGTAACATACACATTCAATGCCTCATAAATGGATATGGGACAACTTTTGTGGGCCATTGTAAAATTAACCCTACTTATCATCTAAACAAATTAAAACATCAACATTTATTTTTAATTTTTGCTGATTTTATGAAACTCAGTGCTCACAAAAAATAACATTTGCGTATATTTTTGTCCTATTTCGATTGGTCGAGGTCGAACAAAACACATAACAAGTGTTTCTATAGTTTTTGTAATTTAGAAATTACAGCCAAAGGAATTGCCCACCAAATTACAAAACAAATCTAATGAACAAAAAAATTGCAAAAAAATCTCACAGTCTTATGAAAAAAAAACAAAAAAAAGGGGAAAAAAACATATTTCGGATCATATTTCGTTTCAGAATTTGAGATCACTATCGTGAGGCCAATACAGGCACATAGTGGGAGGTATTTCTACGACTACCACATAAATCCCGCCGTTTTCACCTTTTAAATTCATGTAATCTCTAACTTTTCACGAAACCCTATTGGCCGCTCGTTGCCGATATTTAATGGTAGTTTCCGGTTAGCGAGTATTGAAATTATATTCCGATCAGCTCACTGATATAAAGTCCCCCTGAAAAAGGATAAACTAAACAAATCCTGTCGTTGGTCTTGGCGTATATTTCATTAGTGCTAAATTAGTTCTAGATTTGGAGTATGTTTTCTTTCTCGAAAGATTAAACCCGCTACAAAGGGAAACCAATCCCTCGAACCCGAAACATGGAACCCATTTTCACGTATTCTCATCGGTACTAATTAAACATTTTTACAATCCACTTAGTAGTTTGTCATGGTAAAAATAATTAAATATCCGATTTTTGTGGAAACGTTCAAAACAAAATATATTACACTATGCTACAAAAAAAAAATTGTAATGAACTATACAATTCTGATGTACTGTGGTCCCCTGAGCACAAAAATTGCGAACTTTGTTTTTCATTGAAAGTTTTTTACATTTTTTTTTAATTAAATTTTTGGAGTAGATTTGGTTGAAATGAATTTTAAAAAAAAATGTCTTATGTTATTTACAATCTGCGCTTTTTGTGCCCTTGAATCGGACTGAGATTCAAAATTAAAAAAAACTTTTCCATAGAAAAATTAAATTTCAGTAATTTTTTAGTCATTTTTTAATCATTATTTATTTATTTTGTGCAGTTCTGTTGTAAATGTGCCGTTTTTGCACCATTTAATATCTTTTTCACATGTTTTTCGGAATATTCCACCTCTGGATGTAGAGTAGAAAACATTAGACATTCTGTTAGCTTAGTAGAACTTGGTCCCATGTAGAGTTGGGTATTTCCCGAAAAAAATCCTAATCTCGAGATTCGGGATTTCCCGAAATAACGAAAACTTAAATTCTCGAGATGCGGGATTTCCCGAAATAGCGAAAATTTCATTTCTCGAGAATTCTCGAAATATCGGGAAAAATGGCCTCGTCTGACAATCACGTACAAATGGAAAAGTTATACCGTTGTCGCTTCTCGCATAGCAATAGACTGGTGTGAATTGGTATGTAATTCTGCCTAACAGTATAATCTTTGTAGCTTGTTGCTATGTCATGTAGTGTGCGATTCTGTGTAACAGAATGGCCGTTTGGTGATTCCAGTGTGTATTCTATTACATGCAAACTTAAGATTCTCTTACTTTTGAAAGAACTGCCTTTTTTATTAATATTTGTCAACAAAAAAATGTGGAAAAGAAAACAGATTTCTCGGGAAATCTTGAGATATTCTCGACATTCGGGATTTCCCGAAATGTTCAAAAATTTAAATTCTTGAGATTCGGGATGGAAAAATTTGTCAAGAATTCCAGAAGCCCAACTCTAGTCCCATGCCAAAATAATTAACACGAGGTTTATTTACTGTCTGACCGAAAATAATTCATTGTGAGTGTTTTTTAAGTGTAGTAAAATTATTTTATAAATTTAGCAAGAACATAAGACAGGTCATTCACAAAGCTTGAAAAACTATCGAAAGTATTCTCCCAGATATAGGCGTGTTTTGATGAAAGATGGCCCGCTATATCAGGCATGTTTTTCAATATCCTTCTCCTCCTCACAGATCCAACAACATTCGATATTATCTTCCTGTGTCTTTCTTCTCATCGATCTAATTTTGCAGTATCCTTTTTTAAATATAAATCAATACATTTGTATTGATCATTATGGGTTAACGAGAGAAGTGTTACTCAGACTTGTAATATGTTTGATTTCACTTGTGTGTGTGAAATCATCTGTATACTCAGAGAACGTGATCTATTTAAAGCCAGCTTTGAATAGCTAATTATTTTTCTTAGTTTTTAGCAAAACGACGGTATTTGCCAGGTGACATAACGTTCATTCACTTCAATAGTGTCATAACTCAAAACAAGATTGTTTCAGGAGAGCTGTGTAAAGTTTACATTGAAATGTAGGGAAAACGTCATATGTTTCCCCAAGAAACTAGACCCCCGGCATATGTATGTCTAAAATGCGCAGAACAAAAGTCAACGCAAATAAGAGATTTACGGATTTTTCTTTAAAAAGTGAATTTTGAATTGTGACACTATTGAAGTAAATGCGCGATATATGTGGTGTTCTTACAAGGATATCATAATTCTGTGATAAAACTTCTATTGATATTATCAAAGAAAATTTTCAAAAATGACAAAACTTTGAATGACTCTTCATTGTTTTCAAGTGATTTGATTCACAAAACACAATCTAAAGCGAATATTCGAAATGGTGCAGCTCAAGAATTCCTACTGCTTATATTGTTGCTGTTTACGTTTATCGACTGGAAAGCCACAGAGCCAATGGCTCGACAAACAAGTCTGCGAATCTTAACCCACCGATTAGTGAGTTTCTCCGTTGGCCTTAATATCTGCACATCAAAAGGATCCACAGGGGCTTCTCACAAACAGAAGGTTTTAATCGAGTAACTCGAGAGTTTATGAATACCCCAAGTATATAACACAAAATAAATAAAAAGTTCACGTCGATTGGCAACAAAAACGAGACAACTTTTATCGTGGCCCCCCCAAAACACATGTGGATACGAGAGTATGCTTATGTGTGCAATATGTGATATAAATCTTCAAAGTCTTTCAATAGAGTGTGTCTGTGGTTAAATTAGCTCAGGAAGTGGTTTCTAGCAAAACAATACGAGACATTTCAATTCTGAGTAGGACTTATAAGAATCCGGATGGGTTTTGCACCAATGGTATTCCGTGGATGATATTGCAGTGCGTTTAGATTGTGTACATTTGCACATTCAAATGGCCCAATAAGGATAAGTGACAACTAACAGAACGCTTAAGTCGAGTTGTGGTATTTGGCTGTGAGATGACTTTATAATCGATGTGTTTTCCTAACTCCCTCATGCTTAATTATAATCCGTTGATTTTTTTAATCAAGCGATTCCTTGATCCGTCCCTTTGACATCACAGCGAACGATGTCGGCACTAGCGATTCTGTGCGTGTGTGTGTGTGTTGTGCACATTAAAGTTGCATTATCCCAATGAATCGATGCATTACGCATTATTAACATTCCACACCTTCGCCACCAATACCAACGTAATCGAATGTTGGATGTTGCTTTTGTTGTTTCACACATTCTCAGTGTGTGTCCGTTGTTGTAGAGGTACAACAACAATTGCAACATGGCCGAAAAGTCAAATTTCCGGATGCAATTATCACAGAGAAAATCCCATCCCAAATCATTTACCGCGGACGCTAATGCTAATGCTCTCGCTGGGCCTCTCTTAACTTCCTATGGAATAACCGAATGAGCACGATGACGACCGACCGAAGTTGAGTCGGTATTGTAATTGTACTTGCGTGTGTGTGTGGCACACAAAAAATGTGGCTGTGTTTATAAAACGGGCGAGACATTGCGGGTTTCCCATTGGATGGCCGAGTAAGAGAAAACAAGAGTAGAGGTCGCGACATTCGATGGCTGGGCTGAATGTCCGTTTACCTGAGTCGCAGTTGTAGTTGTTGCGGCTGCCGTTTACAGTTCTAGTGGGTTTGAGTAGAGTGTTTTCCCGTACAATTGGGAATACACACATAAACATTGCGGAGAATACATCGTAGTTTCCTGCGGGATTTTCTGGTTGGCAGGGAATTGCCACTAGCAACGAATGTCGGCAAATATTTACCGGCCGTTGGCAAATGCAATTTGCCAAATTTGAATGAGTTTTTGAGTTTGCACTGTGATGCTGTTGTGCTACCGATTCAAATAGGCCAATGTGGATTGCCAAACCTCCACCGCACAGTGGGGAAATATTTCGTTTAACACGGGGTCAAAATATTAATTATCGACCAAAGAACACTTTTTTGATGGAAAAGTTCAACTGATAGTCCAATTCATCGATAATTTTTTTCTAAAAAATATAAAATGAGCAAAAAATAATTTTTGGCTTTTATGAAACCGTTCAATGCTCTTGGTTGACCGTCAACGAAACTTGTGTCACATTAACAAGCTATTACATTTTTATTAATTTCCATTTTTTTTTAAAAACATGTATACATTTTTTTAAAATGTTCTCTTTAAAAACTTTAGTTTGAAAAAAGCCATTGTTGCCCCGGTGATAGATAAAATGTCCGGGAATACAAATACGTTGTGACTAATCAAAAAGACTAGGCAACTTAAATTTCTTGTACTCTGGTGCAAAATGTCAGCAAATCGCAGAAATATAATTGCTTTAACCTTGATGTATGTATGGTCTTGGCTGTAGAACCGAAAAAACAGTCCATAGACTCATAAAACAAGTATTATCAAACGTGCATGATAGAGATGGGATTCTAGCCGGTATTTACCCGATATATGGGTGAATACCGGGTATATACCTTTTTTTTCGAAATTTATTTGGATATTTATAAAAATCATTTGAAATGCTTAATAAACAGTAAAGTTACGCTTCAAGCTATGACTGTTCCCGAAAAAAGTGAACCGAAAAACTATAACAAAATCATCATTGATGACAGAAGACTTTTGGAATATGCTGAACATACATTTTTGGTTATTTCAATCAATAGCACAGTGGGTAATTCTTTTCGAATCAAATCAATACAGTATATTTTGCTTTTAAAGAAATGTGTAGTTGTCTTCTCTTGAATCCATTAAGAAATTAAAAATTGGTGAGTAATTATCTATGTTATGTGCGCAAAGGTATGCAGAATCGGTTTTGGAACCGAATATCAAGGTTTTAGGAGTGTTCACAAGCAGATTATTGTTGTACTCGACAAGACATTGAAGACAAATGTTATCTTAATTTTTCTTGTAGCACTTTTTTTATCCGTGTTGTGCTTGTAAATGATGCCGAACTGAAACAATTATAGCGGTCCCAAACATCTGGTAAATGTTATGGATTTGTTAGACTTATGCGACATTTTGAAAAAATTTAAAAAATAAAGGGTTTTAAAAGCAATTACAATGTAACTACATAATATAGAAGGCAGTTAATTATGTACAAACCGGTCAATCCGTTCCCGAACAGCAAGATTTTTAATGAATCCAAAAAATTCCTTTTTCGGCAATTTTAAATTGTTCAACCATCCATATTGTCGGTGTGCCGCTAAAAGAGCTCAAGTCCCCTTTTTTTTGTGAAATTGACTTAATAATGCAGAAATGTTGAAAAGGTCATAGTCTGTGCCGTGTAACAAAATCACACGTCTATTTAAGCTAGTTTTCTAGTTATTGTATGAAAACAATTGATTTTATATCCAAAACACACACATCACTCCATCTTTTTGCTGCAAACTTTATGAGCGAAAACATTTTTTTGTTATTTTAAAATTTTTCTTTCATTTTATTTTTTATAAAATGCGCTAAATGTTGCTGCACAATGTGTTTATGCACCAAATTTTCTACGACATTGTTTATACCCACCTTCTAGGTAAATACCTGTGTATTTACCCATTTTACCGGGTATTTACCAATTGGGTATTTATCGTTTTCCGATGGACTGACAACATACGGCCACGAAAGTCTACCGTCACACGAATGTGACCAAATCGTCTATTCCGTTGCAAATTTTTCAACACGTTTTGTTTGAATTTCCCTTATTTTGACAAAAAAAAAACGTTCACTGTACATTGAAAACCCAACACAGTACAATGGTTCACAAGAGTTGATGATTTTTCAACGACTTTTTTTCCTTCAGTGTAGGCGTACACATATTTTTTTTTTATAATTTGGCAACATTTTGGACGTCTGCTCTTATGCATGACTTTGTATTTAACTTCAACTGCGATAGGATGTTTTTACAGATATGAATCTTTGATTTAATAGTTGCCAGCTGTCACTGGATTTATGGTTGAAAATTATGAAAAAGTTTTCTGGAATCTTTACTTCATACTTCTTCAAAAATATGCAAAAACAGACGTTATTACGAAAGGTGGCCGCTCCGGAATTGAATCGCCTGGATAAATGAAGCTGTGATTTCAACATTTAAGGCAGCTTTGCAACAATTGATTTATTGAAGAACACATGGACCTGTGATAGGTGAATTCAATACGACGATGGATGTATGTGAAATTGATAGTCTACGCCGATAAGCTAGCGATGATTGATGACTTGGAAGTCAAGAAAGCTACAACAAGTACAACAGTCATTCCATTACAATATAATTTTTGTTCCTTGTATTATGTTTTCACAAAAACACAAACCTCTGTATTCCTTATGGGCACGAACAAATTATATTCGCAGTCATTGGTGTTGTTCACAAAACTTGCAAGTGATTTGTAAAAATATCTCCTCCGTATATGTATAATCACTGCCAATATGTCACACCAGTTGTTAAATATTGACAGTTGGTATATTGGAGTCTGTGCTACCAAGATCTCTTAGGTATTCATCGACTCACATTACCATTAATTATTTCTGCATCGAACGTAACACTGAAACAGAAATCAAAAACAGTCAAGATTACAAAATAAAGCAATATTCAATATGTCAATTAAAACTTTTCAATTGTTTCAATTATTATAATAATTGTTGCCATTCCTGTAATCATTATGCCTCAGACGTTTGCAATTTTTTACATATAAAGTAAGGACTCGACATTTGTGATTTTTAAAAAATAACTATTTAATTGTTAAAAAAATGTAATAGCAACTTCCAAAATTACTGATAAAAAAACTCAAAAATAAAACTCATAAAAAGAAACATTTTACGTTTCTTTTTGTCATAAGCAGTACTGCCAATTTGGAAGTATTTTAAATTTAAAAAAATTCTATGTACTAAGTCGACTCAATATAGAGAACAATCGAACAATCACATCTCCATACGAATGTTTCGATAACCGCGACGGATAGTTGCAAAAAACGATTTTTTTATAATGTTGTTTTTTGGGGTATTGGGTAATTTTTCATAAGTTGTTTGGGAGATCTTTCAGAAATTTTCGGAAGGATTTTTCAATTATTTTGGGGAATTCTTGATTTGGGAATTCGTAATTTCTTTGGGGGAAATTTTTCATAGAGCCGACATGACACGTATAGAAAATGATTAACGCTCCATTTATTAAGTTCGCTCATCAAAAAGATCGGAATTCATTCAAGCAACAGCACATTCTAGACAACAATAACAAATGTTTTCCCAAGCTAAAGTCGTCATAATCTAATACTAAAAGTTACGATGCCTTTCGAACATAAAGAAAGTTACGTTTACGTTTTACAAAGTAAAATACACTTCAGAAACGACCAGCAGAAGTATGCCGTCAAGGCCCATGTTGGAATCCAGATGGAAATAAAATAAAAGGTTCGCCAAAGATCAGAAAAGGAGTCTGATAAAATATGTAGAGAGTAGCGCAGGAAGCTGGAAATAAATAAAATTAATAGCGAATGATAAAATAGCTTAGACAAATTGTGTAGAGGTCCTGAGCTCCTTAAGTAGTTTAGCGGAAGTAAAGAAGTAATTCGGAGTCGACCGATATAACTGCAAATGTAATTTCTGCATTGTAATTATGTGACGACCCTATATCAATAGTGTAATGCAGTTGGGTATACAAATTGCAATATAATTGTGAATGGTGAATTTGCTGGTGTGCCATCTGTGGGTGAATAACAACGAATATTATACAGTACCATTTCAGCAAATACCACAACCACGTTACCATTGTGTTCAAGTGGTGAGTTTTCAATTGGTTGCAGTGATTCGTGTACAGTACTGTTTTGTTAACCCATTAAAAACATCCCGAGACATTTGAAGCATTGAAACATGAAATCGAAGAGCCAGTCGTGCCAGTCATATAAATGATATTGTGTTCTGCCCTATGTCCTCGATAGCATCACGAATTCTTTCTGCCGAACTTAGGGGAATATATTACTATTTTCTGTTTTCCTTTACACCCTAAAATCACATGGCTTTGAATTAGCAATTAAAAATGTTCAGGCCTTACTACGATTTTCTTATGCACACAACATCGGTGGTCTGAAAGAGAAATGTTACAAATATCAGACTAATGTTATGAGGATGTGCATATTACGGTAAGCGTGAACAAATTTGAGTTTTTTTTTTTGCAAAAAGTATCGGGTGTGACGGGTTTAGCAATAATTAAACGGATTTTGAAATATGTAAACGTTACAATCTCCGGGCCTATTGTATTTGTTGTACCAGTTAAAACAACAAAACGTTTCGACACACATATTTAATAAAAAAAAATAAAAAAAAAAAACCTTATGAGCTAACATCATCAAACTGTAATAGTTCCCTTCCTCCTCACACACACTGTTTCCATATATTACCCTTCTTTGCAAAAAACGATGAGAGTCATATAATAACGCTCTCTGAGAGCAATACTCTCTAAAACGCTAAAGAAATATGTTCTAACATATTATTTTGCCAAAAATATGTTACGACACAAACATGTCGTTTTCTAATATGCTAGAATTGTGTCCCAAACATATTATGATTGTGTGCAAACATTATTTGTTTACACACAAACATACATATGATTGGACCCGTCTTCAAACATATATATGATTGCATGCAGTCATATTTTTAACATATTTTTTTCTCCGTGTAGAGAATAAAAAACGCTACGTACTTCAGATGTGTCCAACATGAAGAAAGCTCTGTATCGCTAGTTTAGTCGTATGCGGAATAAAAAACTGTCCAGTTAGTGCTTTATGCGATTAGTGAGTATCCCCGTCGGCCTTAAAGTTTGCACATCAAAATGTCCCCAGAAGGGTTAAGGAAAACATATAAGCTATATTTTTTAACGTATCGGAGGAAATTGACACAAGTTAAACAACCACCATTTCAACAAAGCGGAACAATTGGCTAGCCATGAAAAAGTCGATGAGGGTGATATGAATGTACTGAAGGTGAAAGCTGTGTTTCAGTAACAAATGCAAAATAGATGAGTAATTTTTGTAAAAAAATATATTTCTCAGATTTATATTTCTGATCCGCACAAATTAATGTGCAAAAAAAACTATAAAATATGAATTTAAATGTGTAAATATTTGCATATCAACTTCATACTTGTTGTCATTCGAAAACGTGAACACTTTTGTTAACGTGAACTCCTTTGGTTTTAATTAGTTCACGAGTGTGTACTGCATAAGTGTTGAAGAGCTTTGCCTTTTACTACTTTAATATCTTATAATACACGTTGTGAAAAATATATAGGAGAATACAGATTTATAAGTGTAACGGAGGAAAAAATTTACAAAAACCTATTTAAGGAAAAAATCAACAGCGAAAAAGTTGCAGTCGGGTAAACCGACTTATATATACCCTCACCCTCAGTAAAAACATACAAGTCTCATATTCCATAATAGCAATCTGAAAACACCGAATGTTATAGAAAACCACAAGGAGAGTTGCCAGACTTTCAAGTTTTTGTCCGAAACCTTGTCTGTCTATATCCTTACTAAATACAGAATTTGAGCAATATCGCGTTGGTCATATTGATATTAATACACGTTTCTAAGGGGGCGGGATGGTACATTTGTATGGGAGGTACCAGAAGGAGAGTTGCCAGACTTCCAAGTTTTTGTCCGATACTTTTTGCAACCATAGCTTTACTAAATAAAGAATTTGGGCAAGATCGCGTTGGTCATATTGATATTAATACACGTTTCTAAGTGGGCGGGATGGTACATTTGACTTCCAAGTTTTTGTCCGATACTTTTTGCAACCATAGCTTTGCTAAATAAAGAATTTGGGCAAGATCGCGTTGGTCATATTGATATTAATAAACGTTTCTAAGGGGGCAGGATGGTACAATTGTATGGGAGGTACCAGAAGAAAAGTTGCCAGACTTCCATGTTTTTGTCCCATACTTTGTCTAGCTATAGTTTTACTAAATACAGAATTTGGGCAAGATCGCGTTTGCCATATTGATATTATTACATGATTTCTAAAGTGGGCGAAATAGCAGATTTGTATGGGAGGTACCCGAAGGGGTGTGGCCATATAGCCCATATGCAATCCCATAAGTAGTTGTGGGAAAATATTAAGCCATGCCAAATTTCAGAGTGATTGTTTAACTCTTTCGAAAGTAATCGTGCGTACCTGCAGTACAGACAGACGTACAGACGGACAGATGACCTTTAAGCACACGTATAAGGTGGTTAAACAACAGATCTCCAACGAAAAATTGTGTATACTTGACTGTTCTGCCTACACGCTGAAAAATACGTCTTTTTTTTGTTTACACACAAGTAAAACGCGTGTTTGGTGTTTGTAGCAAGTAAAGCTTATTTCCTTCTACACGAAGCTTATTTGGATGTAAATATAACTCGATTGCTAGTAGTATTACATATTTGTGTATAAGCAATAGCGTGTTTGGGAAAAACAGACAACGAACTTATTAAATTCAACAAAGTACAACATTTGGGTGCGAATAAGTGTGTATTTGCAACTATTTTCGTAATTTTTTTTTCTGCATTTACGCTCTTTAAAATAAAAGCAATACCGAGAAAATGAGATGGATTGTTATATAGAAATTCACAAATTGAAAAAAAATAAAAAGTAAGTCAAAAATGCATACATCTACATTTGATATTTATCACCTACAAACAAGTTTATATTTGTGGAATGGAAAAATATATATATGTTTGATGCGAACTTGTTTGCTGAAATTTGTTAAAATGGCCATTTTTTTCAGCGTGTAGTCACGTGATGTGAATCGCATAGGGTACCTTTGGAAAATTGAAAAACCCAAAATTGGATAAACAATTTGTATACAACCTGATGATCTCTATGTTGTCCTGTAATATCAGTGGAATAGCATCCAAAAATTTATAGTCGAACATTTAATACAGTCCATGCCCAGAATATGTGCAGAAGACATTACTCGACTTGGTTACGCTATCAAATACTAAATTTTGTTTCATTTAGAAGTCACATAATATAACTTGCCAAAGTTTTGAGCATAGTGAAACATGAGTTGTTTATTTATTTTCCAGATTATCAACAAATAACTGGTGATAAGTAATTAGTGTTATATAATTCTAAAAACGGAGTTAATAAAGACTACATTTACATTTACATTTTAGTTTCTATACTTTTATTTTCATTAAAATGGCGATGTTTGTCCAACAGGTGACTTGGTTGCAAATGTTTTGAGCAGCACTGTAGATATATAATAACAATGTGCCTTACAACTATCTTACATAACTAAAGTCCTAATAAGAGCTTTACACATGAATGCGAGAGAAGTCTGAATTAGAACATCTTGTATTAATGTTATGAGTAAGCCTTTCTTATTGTCTGTATAATCAAATGAATTCATCAAACCACCCAATTTAGAATACATTCAGCCAATATCTACTTTGAAACAATGTTTCCATATTTCATTTGCGGACTCGTATTCCTGCTGCCAACTCATGGAGATCCCAAAAGTCAATGACACACTCATTTAAGCCCACCGTAGAGCGGAGTGGAAAACTGCATTTACCAAATGCCATTTGCATGCACAATTTTGGGAGAAAATCAATAAATCTATTCCCAGCACCACTAACACACTTCGGAGTACTGCGTCTGTGTCAGGAGGGACGAGTACGTTTCCAATACGCCACAGCAACGACTTCGACAGACAAATAAGACTTTGAATTACAAAATTGACTGGAATCGAAAGGCGTAAACATCACAAAGCAGTCACGTAAAATATTGATTTTATGCAAAAGCTTCCGACAGCGATGACGACCATGAAATGCTGCGTATGATTTGTTCCGTGCATACGCCCGTCTCTCTCGCTCTGTCTGTCCTCCGCTACATGTGCGAGTGTGTGCATGTGTGTGTGTGGCTGTGTGATGGAGTAACGATCGGTTGTTTGCATGATACCATCGCAAAGTGTGTCAGTTGGTGAAATGAAGATGAAGCAGAAGATGTTGAAAATGCAGTGCAAAATAATGCAACCGACGCAATTGAATCCACACACACTGTCTACACAACACATATGTGTAGTATGGATGTCTGATGTTGCACACACGTGCGTGTGCATGGCTGCGAATGACGTGATTTAATGGGTGGGATAATTACTCAATTAAAAATTAATAAATCAATGCTTGCGACAGTAGCCGCCAGCAATATGGAGCCACATACTCAGACACACAATGGAGCATATTCAGATCATCATCGTAAGCGTTTTCAGTTCAGTTGCGGGAAGGGGGACTTCATATAAAACTTGAACATGTGAAAATATGTATGTATGTACGTGTGTATGCGATATAAAGAAGTTGTCTACTCTGTGTACAAATGAAGCAATCAAAATGCTGTATTTAAATTATTTTATTCTGTCAACAAATTTGTTGTACCTACGTTTTATTATTTAAAGCGGATCATATTATCAGTCTTATGGTTGGCTGTCGTCTTTTAAAGGATCGAAGGAATGGCTCACACTACCAGGCAGGATTCTGTAAAAGGCGATAAAATAACACAATACCAGCGAAGAGAGCAACAGACTGTAATTATTTTTACTACGTTTTTGATGCGAAACGTCAAATTAACTCTGACTTAGTACAGTCACGGTAATAGTTAAGCTGTAACAACCAGTCGAGATATACATACATACGAACTTTCAATTAAATATTAAATAACTAGTAAGTTGTAATGCGCCTATGGCGCCCGTTAATTTGCTTGAGAAAGTATTTGTTACTTAATTTTAAAAATTTTGTAAAAATTATTTTGAGAAAACTATTTTGTAAAAATAAATTTCGGATAAAAATAAATTTGGAAAAAAAAATATTTGTGGAAAAAACATTTTTGTTGAAAAAAATATTTGTGAAAAAAAAATTTAGTTGAAAAAAAAATTTTTGTTGAAAAAAAAAAATTTTGTGGAAAAAAAAATTTCGTTGAAAAAAAAATTTTGTTGAAAAAAATGTTTGTTGAAAAAAAAAATTTTTTTTGAAAAAAAAATTTTGTGGAAAAAAAAATTTTGTAGAAAAAAAAAATTGTAAAAAAAAAAATTTTGGTAAAAAAAAAATTGGGGAAAACACAATTTCTGTACAAAAAAAAAATATTATTTTTTTTATTATTATAATAATAATTATTATTTATAGAATTATAGGATGCCTATTTAAATTCCTACGTACTGCGTGACAGAGTCAGTGAATCAGTGTATCAGTGAATCAGTGTCGAGGGTAAATATATATTAAGATAATCGATGATTTAAATTATTATACCGACCAACAGACACTTTTTGCAGGCGTTTGGTTAATTGAGTTCGAAATCTTATCTTAATATTATCTTTATTATTTCTGATAACTGCAATAATAGAGTCGGTTGCAATGCATCAAATGCCACATGGCATAGATTAGAAATAGCAAGAACAAGAGTACTGATGGGACTGGATAGAAGGAGTCTCGGACTTGTAATAGAGTGGAGTCATCAAGTCTCTCCTCTACAGGGACAATCCAACTAGGATTTCTACCTTGAAAGACAACATTACGTGATATTATAAGATACCGGCCGAAATGTTAGAAAAAGTGTAGTAAACAACATTTGGATGGAATCATCTTTAAACGTTAAATAGCAGACATTAATTTATGGATTCAAACAACTATTCCATTCCCTTGTACATACTTTAGTGGTTTCTTCAATTTTCAAGAGTGGACTGCAGTAAAAACTGCCAAACATCAGAGTATATTGATCTCTGTGGAGAAACAGAAGAACCTGTTCCCAAACGTCACTACCAATAATGACCACTCAATAGATCAATAATGTAATCAATTATGTGTACATTTAACATATGTATATCAAGCCTTGCTTTTGAAACTTTACAAAGATATTACAAATTCAATTGTATAGTATGTGCCACAAGCCTTTTTGCACAAAAATCCCCTCTCCTGGAAAATTTTCTTTTGGCGATTCTTTTTCCCGGAAAGGGCTCGATATCATTTTTTTTGTAACACCAGCCGGTCCGATTTGGATTCGGAAACATAATTATTAAAAATCTGAAAAAGGTCTTTTATAAGAAAAAGGTTGTAGTCTTTAGAATTTGAAAAGAAATCGTTTTTTTTTTTTTGCAAAAAAAAGTATCAGTATACGTTTCTTTATAAATTGTCGCATTTTAATGAACAGAAAAAATAGTTTACATTTTCTTAACTAAACGATAAATTTATCAGAAGGAACATCTAGGGTAACCCCTACGTTCCCTGCAGATCTCTACAAATTTGTCAATTCTTTTTAAAGGATATTCCCATTTTGGACCACAATTTCTGGAATAGCAAAGCACAACTTTTCTGTCTTCCTAATAATTTGCCCTTACTGTGGAAACTACAGCAAATTTACTATAAATTCGGTGCCCCCATTTTAGAAATTTGGAGATTCTTTTCATCGAATTCCTACATTTTAGTTAATGTTTTCGATTTCTTATCCAGGCCCCACTTGCATGCAAAATTACATGAATAGAATTTAATACGGACTATTATAAAAGGGCACATAAAACGTTTCATAAGTTTTAAAAATTTCCTGAAAGTGTAAAAAACTAATGATGCCGTTTGTAATACAACTCTAAGCAATTGTAAAAAAAAATATTGTTTTTACTCTTCCCACTGTCAAATCATTGAAAAAACTGATTCATTGGTTGATGTAGCAGTTAATTCGTTATTTTGTGTATCGATTATAAAGTTTCTGCAATTTGTGAAAATGCCTTTAAACGGCAATTACTATAAAACGCCAGGAGTAAACTCAATATATTTTGTTTAATTGCTTAGGATTGTATCGTCCTTCAAAGTTTATCATTAGATTCGTACACTTTCATCGAATTGTTAAAAGTTTTGTTTATTTGTTTCCAAAAATCTCTCGAATTCTCCCACTGTGCATCGCCTGGATGAAATTTTCATGTTCAAATATTTATTTTAAAAAAAAGCGCCCCTGTAGGCGAGTTGCTAGCGTGCTTGCCTATCAGCGTGTGGGTTCGATTCCCACCAGAGGCTTTTGCTTGTCGCTCCAAAAATCTAGCCAAATGGTCTGCGTCCCCGCTTTACCTTGGACCCAAAATTAGAATATAAATTTACTTTGTATTGTAATTAAAAAAAATAACAACTAAAATATTTATTTAAAATGTACTCGCACAGTTGAGATGCCAACTCTCTCTCACTTCCTTCCTCTTTCCGTTTAAACATGGATTTCACTGATGATTTCGGCAGCACCGCCCTCAGGGCAGTTTAGTAAAGTATTTTGTAACCATTGAAATTGACGTTTCAGAGATCGGAGATTACATTATATTATAATAATGCGATTTGGTTATGGAAATTTTCATTTAAAGTATATGGTCCTGTAAGCGTGGTCGTGGTGCAAATTTGGCTGATTTTGTTTTTCATTATGAACGGCATACCTTCCTCTTTATTATGAAATAAACATCCGATCATTTATCTCAAAAAAATTCTATTTTTCTTTGAATACCAAAATAACAACTTGGTGGAAAACCCTTATTTGAAAAATTTGTTATCTAAGATTAATTCTTTTCTAGATCGATAGCTCCCGGTGAAATCGTTCCCACAAAAAGTCTGATATTTTTAGGCGGATTTTAACATGGATTTGTGTTACCACTTATCACACTGGAAAAAAGCAACTGTGCATTATAATTCAGGAGATAATTAAGTAGCATTGCCAGGATTGCTAAAAAATATGGAAATTTGTGGCACACACAAATTTAGAGAGCATTTTCCCAATGTTCATAAATGGGCGGCAATTGCTTTGAGAACTAATTCAAACAGCTGAATCGAGTTCGCGGTTTTTAAATCTCCAGCATGACAATTTTTACCCAACGGTTTCCCTGAATTACTCGCTAGACATGTTATTTTATACGGTACATGTAAATTGTCTACGACAAATTCATATTTGCCGCCACGGAAAGAAATCAGTCGCGGTGACTGCGTCCATGATGACGAGGGCGATAATGATGTGAGCGTTGAGTAACATGTTGCCAGTTAATTAAATTAAAGTAAATAATGCAGCACTCTCCACGTTGGGCGTTTACTGAGCGATCAGATCTAATAAATTACGAGTGCATTCAGCCGCCATCCATCCGTCCATGGCGAACAGTTACCCAGATTGTGTGCATACTTTATCGCCGAAAAAAATCATCATAAAATATGGGTGTTGCTTGAAAGGAAGAAAGAAATCAAACAGAAACTTTTCCCAAATGAAACTGTCTGTCTGTCTGTCTGTTTGTCTGTCATTTGGGCAAAAGTGAGCAGGCCGACAGACAGACAGACAGTCATACAGCGGCGTTTCATCATGGGTGTTGAATGAAACCTACGATGGAACTGATGTACTCGTAAATGTTGAATGTTATTGCTGATAGTTGATATGATGCCGATGTTGCGACTGCGACTGTAGCTGTGGCTGCTGTTGTTACTTGTTTGTTGCTGCTGCTGCTGCACCCTCATCTGCTGTGATACGCCGCCGTGCAATAAAGTTCAGTTCGAGAGAAAGATGCGATGGAAGGAAGGAACGAACGAACGGCGAACAAACACACCATGTTTACACCCATGATTTGCATTATTCATGTTACGAATGCGATATGAATGCCATTGTCTCGTCTTGCCTCACCTTATCGTCCTCCTTCCTCCTCACTTTTTCACTCAATCCCCGAAGAGTGATTTGGGGTGAATGGATGTGTACGACGGTGTGGAAGTGGCTGCTGAAGCTGCTGACGACGTGCCGCCTCTTAAGGATGTTGGGGCTGGCGAGCATTTACAGTCGCATACAGACACACACACACACACTCGTTCAAGCATCCACGTTGCGACGTCAACATTTTTATGAAATATTTTCACTTGTAATTTTCCCATTTCCATTATGATTTGTTGTTTTGCACTTTGTCGCTTCACAATGACGCCGCCGACCGATGTTTTGATCTTTACCGTTTGTTACTCGTTCGCCCGTTCAAATGTTCAACCGTTCACCACTCAGTTGGTTGTCAATGCAGTGCCGCATTTGTGGGACCATCCCCGTCTTGTCGTTAATCTCCTTCCTCATGCTTTACGTAGTACGAGTGTATCAGCGAGTATTTGAAGTTCAAACTTTGCATAAATGTTTTGCTTTTTCGGATTTTTTTTCCACCTCACCTCAGCTCAGCTCAGCATCACTTAACCGAAAACATATTCAACATTTTTAGCAGCTATTTTGCATGATTGAAGGTAAGATCACATGTAGTACGGGCGAATAGGTACGTTTGAATGTCTGTAATGTTCAGTGACGGACTTTCAGAGGACTTCTCCAGGGGGGCCTTTTCAATGGAGTCGTGGGAGAATCTCAGGGTTAAATCCGGGATTGGTGGTACGACCTGGACATTGGCCGCTCAGAGCTGGCATTAAAATGTTGCTCCTGATTAGTGAGTATATGAATTTATCGTACACAACTTACAGATTTACTCCATACGGTACCACAGAAAGAGGATTATATGAAGATATGATAAACGGAGAAGATTTACAGTTTGTTTTTATTAAATGAATGGATCATTCGTTTCGCTAAAATAACGAACTGGGACTGCGTTTCCTCCGTTTGGGTTTTTGTAACACGAAAGGCTCTGTTAAAATGCCAGTTGACATTTTTCCTGTTCCTTTAAAAACAGGCTGTTAGTGCATCCATTTATCATTTGATGCCCCAATCGCTGGTTAACAATCCGTTGAAGAGACTTACTTACATAGTTCCCTTGACATTCCATGAAGGAACCGATTGGAAACTTCTCTCGAATCAGTGAGTTGTACCCGATATAATTTTTATACCCACTGGCCGGAGCCGGCTCCGAACGGCTAATGATTTCTCTAGAGAAGTTTTTACTCGTTTACATTGTCTATTAGGTGGAAACAACCTCCGAAAAAATGGTCTGACCAGGACTGCGCGATAGTCCCACATACTACTTGTCAAACCACGGCGGTTCACAGAAGATATCTTCACCATTTCATAGCATTCAGAATTCTGTCCTTGTTCTTGGTGTTTCTTTTGGCCAACGGGATATAAGAACAATATAGTCACGATCAAGAGACAAATAATGTCGTAAATAATACGAATAAGAATCTGCCCCATTCCCTGTCCGTTAATTGTTGATAGAACCTACCAAACACCATACGGACAGGGCGGAAGAGCAAGGAACCGGCCACAGACAACTGTGGGTGACTGAGAACATCGATATAAGACTTCTACATTTTTGGATGAACTTCAATCCTCAAGAGGTCAGCCAGGTAACAATGCATAGACAGAAAGCTATCGGTTTAGTTTGTGAGCCGGCATTTTCCTAAATTCAAATATTTAAACAGTCGACTTTGCACCAACATGACGCCAAGCGAATGAGAATGTTGCGGCATGAAGATCAGGAACTGCTGCATGAATGTAGGCCTGCTGCTATAATTCCAGTGACCCTCTTTGCGCCGCTGGCTAATGTTGCATAGCGTTGTAAGCGTTTTGCATAAGTTCTCCCAATATACACACATACACTCATACGAGTACTCGTAGTGCTATTTCAAGCAGTTCGTCTGTCAACTATGATGATTAATGCCTTTGCCACGCCGACATCGATTAAGTGCGGCAGTTTGCCAAACAACAAACAGCGAGAACAGTGAACGAACACATACGAGTCGAGTACAACAACAGCCGACAAGACACCGCGCTTGAAGAAATGCGTAGACTCGCAGACACCGCTGTGGAGCTTTGCTGTTTTTTTTTTGCTGTTATTCTCATAAACGTCTGAAATTGCATTTAACTCAAACATGAGAGTGTGTGTGAGAGCGTGTGTATTTGCCGGTATGTGTTTAAAAATTTTGACACCGCGGGTGACGAAATGGGTTAGTATGCAAATGTGCCCAAACATACATTTGATCGTATGCATATGATGAATATGAATAAAAAAATATGAATGCGACTACGTCTACGTGTTGCAGAGATCGAGGAAAGGAAACTGAGGGAGCAGCTGTCGGAATAGTTGACTCAATATGTATTTGACCTTGAAGTCTGGGTTACACAACATATTCGTAATAACAGTGTGATGTTGTCGACGGTAACTTACAGAGATTTCGGGTCAAATGGAGTCCATCATGCAAGGAATGCGAGGGTTCAGTGGCATTTCTCAGAACTTCTTTTTACCCGAACAAATTGGATTTATCGTAGATTGGGTGTAGTATTCTAAGCCGACCGGAATTTTTATTACTCGTAGGATATCTGCAAAGATTACTCGATTGCCATCATGGTGACTAGCCCAACACTATAATTATCATTAATTCAATATGACTTACATTTTACTTAGAACAAAAACTACCACAGCATAATAATAATAAAGGTAAGAACATAAGGTGGGATCCGATGGAAATGCTAAAAATTGTCTTTCTTCTGTCGATCTATTCGATAGATGAAAGAAAATTGTTAGCATTTCCATCGGATGCCCTTTGAGAATGAGTGAAAACGTATGTCGGCGAACTGGCTAAATGCGATAAATATGCAATCCTCAAAATCATCACACTATGGCAAATCATTGGACCTAATTGGATGACAGTTCTAAGTTTCTCATTCCCCCATCAAATACCACGCAGCATTAGATAGGATGACGATGGTAGTTGAACTTCTTCATTATGAATAAATCGACAACTGTCGAATATATTGTGCGAAAGATTGAAGCTGACATCAGGCCGAATAAATCAACTATCGTCAAATCTTCACACTTTGTCAAAATCCCGGAAGAGACCAATGGGAGGCAAAGCGATACATAAATACCATTGTTTGAAACCATTTCGGCGTATGGGATCCCAGCAAAGTTGTACGCCTTCGTAGAATGACTGACACCCACTAGATACTCAGTAAAAATGAGAAGCGATCTCTCTGAACCATTCACCAACTTCTTCTTCAACATACTGATGGAGAAAATATTCGAAATGCCAGATTTACCTCGCATATTCGGATGACCTTAAAATTGCGGGATATATACAGGGTTTCCCAACAAGATGTGTTATTTTGGTATTCAAAGAAAAATGGCTTTTTTGGAGATAAATGATCGGATGTTTATTTCATAATAAAAAGGAAGGTACGAAAAACAAAATCAGCCAAATGGCCACCACGACCACGCTTACAGGACCATATCCTTTTCATGAAATTTTCCATAACCAAATCGCAAAGTGGCTGCCCTATGTCCTCGATAGCCTCACGAATTCTAACTTTGAGGTCTGGAATCGACGCTGGGCTGTTGGCGTAGACCATATCTTCCACGTGCCCACAAAGGAAGAAGTCGCAAGGTGGTGTTAAATCACAACATCTCGGTGGCCAATTGTGATCACCTCTTCGAGAGAAAACACGGTCCGGAAACTTTTCCCGTAAAAGAGCAATGGTTTCGTTGCTTGTGTGGCGTTGTCCAGATCAATATCAGCCAACTCGGACCACAAAAAATCATTAATTATCTCCCGAAGTGCGATAGCGACTCCGCCGGACCACAAATCGTTACACGTTGAGGATGGAGAGGCTTCTCAACAATAACTCTTGGGGTTTCCGAGCCCCAGATGCGACAGTTTTACTTGTTGATTTTTCGATGGAATTCCGGATTATTTTCATGCATTTCAAGGACCCAATCAGCAAAGACACGACGTTGTTGATGATCGGCCGGCTTGATCTTAACATGTGCCGCAAAACGATCTTTGAAAAACGTCAGATGGTCGTACAAGTGTTTCATCCTCCATTCCCATTCTGCATTGATTAGCCTGGCTTCAATTAAGCGGCATACCTCTCTTTGAGAGAGTTTGCCCATTTGTTCCGTAAAAGGATGTTGAAGGAAACAGATACGCCGATGAATACGCCTCCTTTGCAATTGTGCAACTAGTGTAGACATCATGACTCTGTATTGTGGTTGCAATTTGTTTTGTGGAATTTTGTTGTGGTTGCAAGTTTATGCGTTCATGCTAAATTTGCTTGGCGTTCATATCTGAAAAGAATGTCAGTTAATTTGTTGGTCACATGTTGACACAGATCGAATGCGAAGATGACAAATCAGACTAACAAGACCACTTTCATACATCAGCGATAGCCAGCCGTCATCGTGTGTTATCCTCTGATCCTTCTCGTTGTTAACCGCCGAAATGTGAAAATATTCAAGACACACACACACACATGTATAGAGAACACCCTCGTACGTACGTAAATAAGTAATAGTGGAAAAAAAGAACGGAGACAAAGTAGAAAACAAACGAATTTAGTCTAGTTCTTCGTGGTGATCCGGCAATGCCACGATTGCTGTAGTTGTTGTTGTTGTTGTTGTGGTGAACAGTGAACAGGGAACAGAGGAGATAAAAGACATTTAAGTTAACGACGTTACAACCCACTCTCGAATGAAATCAATCTTTAACAAGCTTACAACAAACGACTTCATTACAATCCACCAAATATGGCCGTGGGAACTATTAGACATCAGCAGACTTTGTGGAGCAACCACCAACAAATGCTGCGGCTTCTTCTTCTTCTTCTTCTTCCTCCTCATCCTCATCTTACTCTGCATCTGCAATAGATTCAAAGCAATTGCACATGCCCCGTTGACTGTTCGATCGTCCATCTGTCCGTCCGCCCGTCCATCTGTCCGTCCGCCCGTCCATTTGTCCGTCCGTCCATTGGCGAAACAGGCAAAAATGTACAATAAGTATGTATAGCACTTGGAGAAGGCAAACAAATCAAACAAACAAAGCCATAAAACGAATGAATATGAATGGAGGCGCATGCATCAGATGGCAGCAGAGGAGCTGAGCCACTGACACAGCGAGAGTCGGCAGAGTCGAGCCACGGCGCAACGGCGGTGGACAGTGAAGACAATCATCTACGACGACTACGTGGACAATACGTACCGCTGACATTCGTTGTAACGGCTTCAATTAAAATTAAAATTATTTTTTATATGTACGATTCGTACACACGTCGCTGTGTATGTAAACACATATGTCTGTTTCCACGTATCTACGTATGTGTGTGTGTGTACGTATATTTACTTTACATAGATAGATACTCGTATGTGTCCAAACAAGAGCGAAAAATTTGAATTTGTTGCGATACATCACGATTTCAGCAGTTACCAAAAATGGTCGATTTCACTGCATTTGTTTTTGTCGCTGTTGTGTTTCGTTTCGGAGGATGCTGGCTTTGGGTTTGATCGTCGTTTGGACACTGGCTGGCGCTGGAAGGTTGCCGCTAACGTGTGGAAAAGTAGATCACGCTCTTCTCTCACAAAATGTTGTAAATCTAAATTACAGCAGCATCAATAATAACAACCAAAACAGCATCTACACACACACACAAACACACACACATACACTAGAGGCATAAAAACAAAATAGATCATTTGAGCTGATCAGCCGACAACCAGACTCCCACAGCTCCCGCATGTAAAAGTCTCACACTCAAGTCAAAAAAGTGAACAATGATTTACGGAAGAATGGACAACGGCACCAACAACAGCAACAACAATTGCAACAACAACATCAGCATCAACGGCAAACGGCGATGACGACGACCTACAATAGAAGCCGTTCATGCATTAACTCTAAACTTGGCCAACACTGGCCATCCAGGCCAAAAACAAAATGACCAATTTGAAAATGGAGTGCGTTTCACATCACAACTGCTGTTACGTGCAGTGTTGTCAACCCGGAGGCCATACCCATTCCCAAAAATGTTTCCAAAATCTCCCTTTCACCGAAATAGTTTCTCACATTGCTTCGTGATCTCATGTAATTTAACCGGAGACCATCACTTACTGGCCCCATACAAAAGTATCTCCGTTACAGGAGATTACAATTCTTCGTAGATTTTGCAAAAGCACCAACTTATATAATATCATCTCTAAGTAATTAAACAATTTCGATTACAAACCATTTCGTATGCAGTCCAAAAAAAAGGTTACACAGCAAAAACTCGCATATAATTTAAGTTTTCAATTACAGACCATTTACGGACGTGCCATTCAAGGTAAGTACTAACGTAATTTTCTATTTATGTCGTTATTCGCCACTATACCGTGCGATAGTTCTTTTAGGACTTAAACAAGAACAAGACGCAAAACTAAAGATCCCCAAAACTGTTTTTACAAAGTTTTGGGGATATACATTTTTTTTAAAAATTAATTTATATATTTCTATCCATATATCAACAAGTGATCACTTTCTGGAAATGAAATTTTTTTTTTTATTATAACGTGTCAATTTTGCAATTTTACTCTTTGGGTTTGCGTTTTATGTCCAATCGGAATTTTTTAAAGTGAATCTTCCCAATCTCTCTAAAGTTTGTTTATTCTGCAAGTCCCATTTTGACAAATTTTTGTGAGGCTACCCTGAATGGCTTCTACGATCTTTCAGACTCCATTTCGAAAATTTGTCAATAATAATTCTTGGATAACAACTAGCCGCAACTAGTGAATGGAACAATGCAATCCGTGTGTTGAAGGGTAACAACAAAATATTCTTGACCTTTTAACCTAACACTCTGAACAGTACGAGGTTATAATTTTTGGTAACTCGGATCATTGCACTATTTCAGCATCCTTTTCGTTCTCCGATCTTCGATACACTTCTAAACCAGTCACGAAGCGGACATGTACATATTGCCCCTTTACTGCAATAGTGTCCCAATTCAAAATTCACTTTTTATTTTGTTGCTCAAGAAAAAGCTGTAAATCTCATATTTACGTTGACTTTTATTCTGCTCAAGTCTCTCATATTTATGTTGACTTTTATTCTGCTCAAGTTTCTCGAATGAACCCATGATATTTCCCCTATATTTTCTAAGGCGCAATTGAAACTTTAAATTGCTCTCCTGAAAAAATCGTATTATTAGTTGTGATATGAGAAAAGACATATTGGGCTGTGCTTAACAAGTTTTATCAGCTCTTTAACCGCAAAGATGTCATAATAAGCACGTTTATTCCCTCGTAGGCTACTTTAATTAAACCTTCAAATAATTGATGCTTTAATCAGACACACCCGGAAGCTGTCATATCCAAAGAGAAAACGTTCAGAAACGGGTGTTTAAATAAAATTCCAACTACTAAGCTGCTACCCAAACAGGACAGTTCAAATTGTACCAAATAACTTCTTTACGAACAGCAACTTCGTGCTAAAGTTCCTTCTCTCTCCTGGGGAAGTAAGAGCTTTCGGGCATTTTTTGAAATTGTAAGGGACAACTTTCCATCCTTTACTCCAACTCTTGTCAACGACCAGACCAGATTTCCAATTGATCCAATTGATAAAGCTTTTCTTTTGGCTGACATACTTTGTTGTGATCGAAAACATATCAAGTTCGATGTCTCAGTTATTTTTTCGAACAAGTGGAGTAACAATGGTTCAGATCTTTTACGAAAACAAAACTCTGGGTCCGGTTCGGGTTTCAGCACTTGTGCCCTTCAGCGCTAGATCGTCCATTGCGCAATCTTTTCAACATGTCGCACCGTGCTGTTACATCCCATTCCCGTTGGACTTGTGCCAATGTTCAGCCGATCCCCAAGAAAGGTGAGGCTACAAATCCTGAGAATTACCGCCCAATAGCAATATGTTCTCGAAGTTTATGGAAATCATGGTTAACCATCATCTGATTAAGTATTTAGAGTCTAACGGCCTTCAGAATGACCGACAGTCTAGCTTTCGCAACGATCGAATCGAGCCATTCACCGCCTTGGTGAGAGCAAGGTCGTGGCTCTGGATATTTCCCAGGCGTTTGATAGGGTCTGGCACGGTGCACTCATCGGCATAAGAGCTTGTACTGTTTATTGTCTGACAAACGTTCCACTGATCCAGCAGCGACGTAAATATCAATGGGCGGTGTGGATACCGGCGTATCAGATACTCTTGATTTTTTGGGCATGAAGATACAGCATGATGTTCGATGGGCTAGCCATATATTCCAAATGTCGAAAGAAACCTCCAAGTGTTACACCACCTACACTCGCTGTAAAATGGAATATAACTCCCATATATGGACAGGTGCTTCAAAGACAACTTTGTAGCTTCTGGACCGTGTACGGAGGAGATCGGTGATATTCAACACTAGTGTCTCCCTTCAGCATTGCCAGAATATTTTGTGTATCGTTATTCTATAGACATTTGAATAGTATCGGTTCGTCAGGTATTCGTCGTCCACAGACTCTCAGTCGCTCATTGTCAAAGGACCGGTTGACCCGACGACGCTCTATAGAGGAATTTCGTTCTTCAGTCGGACTGTTCTTATGTGGAATCTTCCAACAAGTATTTTTTTTATTCTCAAACTTCAACAAAAACGAATCCCTTTCTGTGAGTCCTGTTTCGGGACAGAGTATACGTACGTACGTATTTTCTTTAACATCTAACCCATGGACTGTGTACGATATGATCGTGACCTACTGTTTTAAGCTGGCTCCGAACGGCTAAAGGAAGATTATGTGCTAGAGGAAATGTAACTTCTTCGAAATCAAGCAATCTCATGTAAAAAGAGAATATTGATGCTGTATTCTTCTCTAAAATCCCCTTTATAATCAGAACAATCCCATTAAAGGGGGAGCTGTTGTGCTGATTGGCAACAGTGGCACTGTACTCGTACTTTCGTCTCTATTTTGGTGCCGGGTAAGAGCGATCCTCACGATCGTATTGAAATGAAAATCATTCGTTACAATCCGATAGATAGATCAATGATCAACCTGTCAACAACATACGAACTCGTCGTATCTGTTGCATTGCCACAATCACACACACACACACACATGCAGTCACACATGTGTATACTCACAGGAACACATTGGCATCCCCATGATTTTCTCAGTATCGCAAAGTACTTACAACCAGCTAACAACAACAACAACAACAGCAACAGTTTGTACAACTGACAATTGCTTTTGAGTTGTCGTCCACGATGCCGATGCCGGCGTCTAGAAATTCCCCCCAGAAATGGCACCAGCAGTCACACACTGTTCGACTGCCTCCTTCCACCAAAAGCGGGCATTAGTGAATATTTTCGTGTAGTTCGGGCCTCGGGACTGGTGAGCCAAGGAAGCAGTGCCTTTATTATCATCAATCAATTAAATAGATGCGCTTTAATGCACCAAATGTTTTACTTCGTTCTCCGGTGTGTTGCCTCCGTAGGAGTTCAATTGGGATGTATGCCGGCTAGATTGTGTATGTGATGTTGGTAAAATTGGATTGGATTGTTGGCGCAGCGCAGCGCAGTGGATTGGATTGGTTGGCTGGTAGGTTGGATGGTGTAAAGCGTTTTTGCATATCGCCATAAGCGTATTGACAGCTGCTATAGCAAAGCATCTGATTCCAATTGTTTCATATTAAATTGACATTCGTGGGATTTTCGACAAATACTGTTTTTCTATTTCTTTTTTTTCTCGCTCTAACTGTGCTGAAGTGAAAATTTTGGTGCAATGATTAGATGTTTGAAATTGTGTGACCATTTTCACAATTCAAATGCGATTGGAAGCTGAATTATAAAATGTGTTGGCATTGTTATGAATTTAGGTTAAATAAATCGGTGAAAAATGAAGGACATGCATTGCCAAAATGGAGCGACACGATGACGATGTGGTGCAACGCATGTTTGCAACTGATTGTTTGGACAATGTCAATTTGTAATTAATAACATATGTACTACAATATTTCCGTCTCAGTCGTTTCATTGATTTCGGTCTTGTATGCCGGAAATTGCCAGTACCAATTCATGGAGTGATAGGCGGTAGGCGCGATTATCACACAGAAACTTCGGCAAAAGTCCTGTCGACCAGTGATTCTAGGAATTATTTCTTGTCCTTATTAATATAGAAATATTTTCTTTATTAGTTTCTTGGATATCTCAACATTTGTATACTGACGATTATAATCATTTGTTGTGAAGCAGTAAAGATTGCCTAATTCTGATCCAGCAATCGTAGAGTGGTGATTGAAAAACTGCTTGAAATTGATAGAGATCAAATCAGTGATCCTGGGAAATTTTCGGGTGTTGTATTGGTCACATTAAACTTCAATCTGTAAGTGGAATTTTGGATTTATGTAGGTGTTATTTTGGTCGACGAATATGGACTAAATTACACAAAATAAATTAAATCAAATAATTTTTTCTGTTTATTTAAATTTGTGCACGAATTTGGATTTGCATACTTCCTACGAACAATAAAAGTCGAGAGATGAGACCTATGGCAAGTATTCTAATTAGGTAGATCCGTACTCTTTATACCGCTTCGTTATATGATTGAACATGTAGGAACGTTTGAACTTATGAAATCAACACCAATTTTGCATCCAACAGTTAGCATCGTCCTAATCAATTTTTACATTAGTTTCTGGCAAATTTAAAATGACTCTAAAATGTAAAACAGCCCCGCACTTTCTGCTGTATCGAACTCTAAACCAAGAAACCTAAAATTAAATTTAAAAAATCTCTACGCCGACTGATGTAAAGTAAATGATCATTTTATGTTATGATCGCTAAATGAAATTTTATATTAATTCACTGAATACCATTTAGTTTTAGATTTATTTAATAGAACGTTATTCTTTTAGTCTACTCTCTCATAAGCGGGCACCTAATTTTGTCCGCTTATAAGAGGAGTACACTAGGGGACTCAAGCGGATTAGTACTGGAAAAAGTGTCCGTTTACGAGAGGTGTGCGCAAGGTGAGAGTACACTGTATCAGGTTGATCATTGTAAGTTGCCAAAAAACGGTCTGAATCATGGCTAATACTAAATGGCAGATGACTTGCAATAGACGACAGCAGGAAATATCGCTCAATTAAAATTGTTCGAGAATTTCAACGCCTGCATCGCAGTTTTGAAATATCGCCTGTAATGGGTACTTCAGCAGCACTCTCTAGATTTTGCATTCATATAGAACCTCTTAGTATAAAACGTTTAACACTTTAATAAAAATATATAGCATTTCAATTCATCAAAATACATACAATTTCCGAAATTTGCACAAACAACCGTTGACATGTTCATGTACTGGCAACACTAAGAATTCACTTTTCCCACACTGAAATTGAAAACAAAAAAAAAAAAAAAAAAAATAACAACAACGACGAGGTCCAAACACCATCCATTGTTGGCTTGATCGATTGACTGGCCCGCCGATCGACCACATTGAACGATGTGTATAAATTAGATTTGCTCCACCTTCACACTCCCGGCTTAACAACCAACTCGAAAGCATTTCAATTCATTTTATTCGATTTTATTCTGCTCACACAATCCATCCACTCACTTGCACACACACAGACGCACGCAAACAAGTGCACACTTGTGCAAATTGTAAATGCCAACAGCAACAACAACAGCAAACAGCACTGACAGCCACACCGAGTAATATTTCGTTAAGAGCCACAACAACCAACGACGGACGGACGTTATTAATAACACCAATGCTGGCGCTTACAAATACCAGCACAGAACGCCAACACGTTCGGCGTTCAGTTGGGTTGTGTTGTATTGTGGCATAGCTCCACCTTTCAATAAAACGGTAAAACCACGCAAGCAAACATGAAACACGACATACACGAACGATGAGCATTTACAGTTAATTTAACAAACTTCACGAGCAATAACAGTACACCGCAACAGCAGCGGAGAGCCCACCCCAGCCAGCATCAAGGCAATGAGTGGTGAAATTCGTTGCAGAGTTGAGTACAGCGTGAACGGGTGTTAAAAACACTGTTAACACTGATTTTGAACGTGTGTGCGTGTGTGTGTGTTACAAGCGTTAACAGTGACCAAATGATGGTTGGTGATGTTAACTGTGCGAAATAATCGCTAAAACCCAGCAAAAACTGTCATTCAAGGTCATTTCAATTCGACGTTTCAACACGACACTTGCAATTTGAATGACTTTTATACTTTTTTTTCGTGAGCGAAATTTACTTTTTAGGAAGAAACAACTGATGGAAAAAATAAATTCTGCGGAGATTTGAACTCTGGATCCCATTTATCTGAAGAAAAAGCTGATTGACAGTTTAAACGATTTATCCTTTTCCTCTTGCATATTCGCAAGACTACGTTGTAATCCCTTAAAAGTAAGCAGAGCGATTGCCTACATTAACTAACAACACTGGACGAAACATGGTGGCTTCTTATAGCCTTCAATGCTGCCTGATTGTCGGTATTGTGTTGTAGGAAATGTCCTCAGCAGTCCGAAACACCGCTAAAATTTCTGCTTGCCAGAAGATGAATTCATCCGATAGTATGAAGCATTTCCTACTACTCGCCACTTTTTATGTAGATACCTGATCCCATGTCCACGTTCATCTTGAACCCGCCCCACCATCGGACAAGTTGTTCACTCGGGGATTTGTGGACAGGTCAGGATCGGACTAATTGAGTCCAAATATGTTTCTGCCTGCATCACATATTATAAATTCATTGAGGGAAAATAGATGAAGCCTGTTGCGTAATTATGATGGCCCCCTTTGTGACATTTACCGCTCCCCCTGTACCTTTTCTAATTCTTTGTGGTAGTAATCTACACCTGTGACCTCCACGGTACAATCATATGCGAGAACTGGCCTAACCACCGTCGCATTCCCCAGTTCATTCTAATGGAGTTCCTCTTTCTGAGTCTTTTCTTTGTATTTCTTTTTCAAGAAAATTTCTAGTCTAGAAATAATCCTAAGCCATTTCAAATTTTCAATTTGATCTGCCGATTACTTTGACTTTGAAAAGTAAAATAAGACTCTTTTTTTACATTTTCAGTTTTATGTTTGAAGTTTGCGTTATCGCTTCTCTCAATGGATGTTTTTTTTTCAAATGAAGCTCATCAAAATGTGGGGTTCACAGAACCCACACCTGACCATTGAGACGACAATGCATCCATAATGATGCACTGTTTGGTTTGGATTTTGGGCTGCCGTCATCATTGGACCATTTGTTTTGTTTTTTGTGAATCAAACAACCAGCCGAAATTGTGATGTCAATTAGCCTCCTCGGAGCTGTGATTTGAGCCCTTTGGATTATTTTCTTTGGGGAGCCATTAAGAGTAAATGTTACGCAAAGCATTCAGTGACAATGGAAGAGTTAAAACATCAAATCGAAGATGAAATTAAAGAGATTGGGCCCGAAACAATCGAAAGTGAACTATACATTTGGGTTGATCGGATGAGGTGCGGACGAGTCAGTTGTGGTATTGTCTTCCATCTTAATATATATTTACCCTCGACACTGATTCACTGATACACTGATACACTTATACACTGATTCCCTGATTCACTGACTCTGTCACGCAGTACGTAGGAATTTAAATAGGCATTCTATAATAATACTATAAATAATAATAATAAAAAAAATAATATTTTTTTTGTACAGAAATTGTGTTTTCCCCAAATTTTTTTTTTACCAAATTTTTTTTTTTCCAAAATTTTTTTTTCTTACAAATTTTTTTTTTACAAAAATTTTTTTTTCCAAATTTTTTTTTTTCAAGAAATTTTTTTTTCCAAATTTTTTTTTTCAAGAAATTTTTTTTTTCCAAATTTTTTTTTTCCACAAAAATTTTTTTTTCAACAACATTTTTTTTTTCAGCAAACATTTTTTTTTCAACAAAAATTTTTTTTCAACAAAATTTTTTTTTTTCCACAAAATTTTTTTTTTCTACAAAATTTTTTTTTTCAACAAAATTTGTTTTTTTCAGCAAACATTTTTTTCCACAAATTTTATTTTTTTTTGAAATTTTTTTTTACAAAATAGTTTTCTCAAAATATTTTTTACAAAATTTTTAAAATTAAGTAACAAATACTTTCTCAAGCAAATTAACGGGCGCATTACAACTTACTAGTTATTAAATAACAAAGTTCAATATCTTAATATATATTTACCCTCGACACTGATTCACTGACTCTGTCACGCAGTACGTAGGAATTTAAATAGGCATTCTATAATTTTCTACAAATAATAATAATAAAAAAAATAATATTTTTTTTTTGTACAGAAATTGTGTTTTCCCCAAATTTTTTTTTACCAAAATTTTTTTTTTCCAAAAATTTTTTTTTACAATTTTTTTTTTACAAATTTTTTTTTTTACAATAATTTTTTTTTTTTACAAAATTTTTTTTTTCAACAAAAATTTTTTTTTCAACAAAATTTTTTTTTTCCACAAAATTTTTTTTTTCCACAAAAATTTTTTTTTTTCAACACAATTTTTTTTCCATATTTCAACGGGCGCCATAGGCGTATTACAACTTACTAGTTTACAATATTTAGTCTAAATTTCTCTACTATTGTTAACTCACATTCTCTTGCTTTTAGTCCATGACGATAGCTGATTCTACGCCGCATTAGTTTCCCAGATACCCGTATTTCACATCAGTAGCGTATGCTACAATTTATCTACCGATTTCCAATTACCTAAGAATACTATTTACTATTAGAAGCAGCAAGAGCGGAGATATAATTCCCCCATGTTGCGTTCACCTGGTAGATAACTTAATTGAATTCCCTAAGCCTAGGCTAGAGTTGATAATTCTGGTGCCCATCATGTTATCCATCGAGCCTTCCAAGAAGTTTCGTACAAAAAGTCCATCTAATTCTTTAACATCACTTCTTAGAGTGAATAGGAAACCTTCGCTCTATGTCCCAGAACGCCGCAAGCGTACAGTCCGAAAATTCAGATATCTTAGTGGTTAAAGAATATAGCAGGGAAATATGCCCAAGCACATTCTAAATGTCCATAAGGAACATGTTGCCACTTTAATACCGACACCTCCAAAACTGTCCGCAATCTCTGAGAGTCAAAGCGAGTACTTGGAACAATGGAACTGTAAAATAAACGCCAAATGGGCCATACTTAACAGTACAGCTTTGTGATGGGGATCACACACACTCTCACACAGAGTAACAACCACTACACACACTTCGTGGGATTCTTCTACATTCGTGGGGAGTTAAAGTTGAGTTTTAGCTGCCTCAACGAATGTTCGCCTGTGTGCATGTTATGCTTTAGCAGTGTGCCAGAGCGCGGGTAAACGAAAAACAGCGACACTTGCACGAGCCCAGTATCAAGCTGTCGCGTGATGCGGCAAAACGTGTAAGCGGTTAAATTTGTAGCCCTCATTCAGCGCTTTATTTCATTTTGTTTTATATTTTTTTTTCGCTACGTTCTTTTGCTTTTGTTTAAACTCATCTTTGTTTGTGCGCCGTGTACGGTCGTGTGTTCTTTTCGGTTTTGTTTTCTGTTGGTTGGTTCGTCGCTTGTCTTGTCTGTTGGTGCGTTATTCATTTGTTCTGTTAAACACACATTATTTTGTTTTGCCGGTTGTCGAGTGCGGCGGCGCATGCTCAACATCCACCGGCAGTGAATGAGAATGACATTAAGAGTGTGCGTGTGTGTGTGCCAGTGTACGTATGACGCTTCTTTTGCATAGAACGTAAACGTAACGTAAGGTAACGTAAATATGTGCAAGTGCATAGTATGACAACGCATGCGTCTTCTTGCGGTGGTAACTTGTAAACAATCGTGTGTTGTGGTAACAAATCGCCAAGTGACGAATACCCAGAAGAGGCGCAAGAGGAAGACGACAAAACACCCGTGGACTGTAACATTGATTTGTTGAGCCGAGCCGCAACTACCGATACGACGTTGGATTGTGTTGTGTGTTTGGGTCTGTCTTGTGTTGCACTTTTGTTAACTCTTGGCCTGCAACAAGTGTTGCGTTGCGTTCACTCTGTGTGAAGTGTTGCGTGTGTAAATTGTGTGAACTCACTCTCGAAAGCATGATGAAAACAACAGCAACAACAATAAAAAGCATACACGTTAATTGGTGATTATCTGTCATAGTGAAGAGCAATATTAAAGAAGAAGAAAAGACACAAAGCAAAAAAAAAAAAACGACAAGACAAAGCTGTGAAAGAAGAGTGATGTGCTGCATTCGTAAGATCAGCATGTAATTGTGAATGGAAACAAACAAAATAAAAAACAACAAAAACAACAAAAAAACGGAAAAAGTGTTTCTCTAACAAAGGTGCCTTGCGTTTGGCCGTGTGTGTGAGTAAATCGAATACCACACGTGAGTGAAGCGGGAAAATCGTTACTCGACGACAACATCCACACTTCGAAGACTTTTCGCAGTAGTGTTGCACCACCTTAAAAACCCAACAAACAAACAAACAACAACAAGCTACATTGTAGTTGTTAGTTCTTCTTCGTTGCAAGAGCTTATGCAGTAATGCCCACGCCACTGTTAACTTTGTGACGAGTGCACAAAACAACAAACCCTAGAACGACGGACGGACAACGAACGAAGGAACGTTCAATTGCGGATGTCTCTGTATGTGTGTGTGTGTGTGTATGTTAAGGTGTAAATGCTCGTCTTAGGTGTTACCCTGTTGTGTTGATGAATGTTTGCACGCCGTCACCATGGCATCACATGTCGTACACACTGACAACTGACACGACTCTCTGCGCAGCATAACGAAAGCGCGCGGTGCGGGCAAACAAAACAAGTGATTTTGCGCGCTCTACAGGGTGTGTACTCTGTCTGTCTGTCGGTCCGTCTGTATATTTATGTGTGTGTGTGTGTGAGTGTGTGCGTTCAACTGCGGTGGTGTCGCCCAATTAAATTGCCATAAATAACATTACACCAGTGTAAGTTGCAAGCATCGGATGTGCGCAGTTTTTCGTTCGTTTCGTTATTTATTTTGCTGTCATTTGGGCATGGCACCCAAAGACAATGTGACACACCAATTGTCGTGCATTACATTACATTACACCGCAGCCCTGTGAGCACCGTTCGTTGTTACTGCCGGCTGCACCAAATTGCATTACCGACGAGCACTACTTCGCATTCAACTCTCACGCATTTTCAGCAATCTTGCAACCACTGACTGACTGAACGACGACCGTTGGCCGGATGTGTTGTGTTAGGTTTTCCGCGGGTGGTGCCAATTAGAGGCAATTGAACAACAGATTTCTCGTTTGCTCACCAAAACGCAACGCAGCCGATTCTGCTTTCGTTAATAATATTTTCCGTTTTTTTTTTGTCTGTCCAGCGTGTGGAGGCTGATTTCGATTGCCATCGTGTAATATTCGTAAAAGACATGAAATTGTAAAATAAAGAAGTGATTTTAGACAAAGAGAGAGAGAGAGAGTGAAACGAAAATAAAAACTCTCCGTTGCCCTTCCCTGGAACAACGAGAAAGTGCTTGTGAGTGGATCCCGGGTAAAGAAACTACACTGTGCCTGGCCCAAAACTGAAGGTAGCAGATGTGGAAATTTCGCGTCTAGCTACAAAAAGGCAAACTTGCTGTGTTGCTGTTACAAATAAATTGGGAAGTTTGCACAGCGTTGCATACAACACAAGTAGCGCGTAAGCTTTCTGCTTCATAAATTTTAAGTTTATGGATGTGAAGACGACGCGCATGCGCTATGCCATCATCAACGAAACAACGAAAACAACCACAGCACCAACAAAAACAACAACAACAACATCTACAACAATACAGGCAGCAACAACAACAAACATAGAGAAACACTAAACATAAACTATAATAAGAATTGTTGTTATTTCGTACAACTTTGCCGTTGTGCCGTGTTGCCGCCCTACTTGAACGTCACGCATTGTAAACGCCACCGCGTTCAGCTCGCAACATACGCTGCTCGTTTTCCGTTGTAACTCATAAAGTCTGTGTTACATACACACTCGTACGTACGTACGTACGTACGTACATCTGTACGTATGATACGTTATGATATGACTGAAGTCAAAATGAATGATTTAAACTTGCACAATTTTTGATGGATTTTCTTTTTTTTTTTTTTGGCTTTGCGTCTCTGTGTTGCAGTGTGTGCACGTTTTTTTTTTCCTGCAAAAGTGCTCATTGAAATCGTACCACGAAAAAAAAAAGTTTACCTAAAAGTGCAACTGTTATAAATTTCTGGTGTCTTGCAACATAAGTGAACAACAATAGTCGATTTTTTTGCTAACGAAGAAATTAGGGGAAAAAAAAAAAAAACGAAAATAACGAAACCCCAGTCGCAACATCAACAATAAGGAAAGTGTTCAGCAGTTGTCATTTAATGCACCAACGTTTCGAGTTGTACGTACCCCTAGCAGAGTAGCATGCATTGCTTCAGTTTTTCGCAAACAAAAACAACAGCAGCAGTAACTAAAGAATTGCCAACATTTGTAGCAACAATACCGAGCAGTTGCAGTTGCCGCCGCTTTATTGTCACTACAATTACCGCTAAATACAAATACAAACAACAGCAACAACGGCAACAACAACGGCCAGAGCGACAGCCAAATCTTCAATTGTCTTCATCATCAAAATCAGTGCAACACCAACAACTACAACTAAAACAACAACAACAGCAGCAGCAGCGACAGCTCATATAAATCGGGCAACAGGCGGCAGCAATCATTATTTTGTAAGCTGTTTTACAATTTAATGGTTTTCATGGTAAGTTTTAAAAACTTCAAACTCTAAAGAAATCACCAGACAAAAAACGTATTTCGTACCATATGGTAGATGTTGCCACTGCCACTGCTGCTGCTGGTGGTGGCAGTAGTTGCAGTCAGTCAATGATGGTGGTGGTGGTGGCGGTGGTGGCGGTGACATACATTTAAGGAAATGAAACACAAACAATTTCAGCAATTTTTTCTGGCTTGTAACCGAAAGTAAAAAAAAAAAACACAACCACAACAAAACAGTGCAGACCCTTTACAAATGCCCTTATAAGCCGTTGTTGTCTGCCGGTCGCTGTAGACCAGATGAGTTGACTGGTTTCGTTTCGGTTTGCACCCAACCGTATGTTGCGCGGTATTTACGTTCACGTTTTAAGTTTTCAGTCAAGAGTCAGTAACTAGACAAATGGGTTCATAATGATGATGCCACCACAACAACATCAATGTTCATACAACAATACAAAGTGAATGACTGAAATGGTTTATTAAATGCTATCTAAATCAATTAATCAGTCGTCGACCATCTCGGCTTTGTTATTATTTATTTGTGTTTGCAGTATAAACGCAGTTTTGGGCGGCAATTGAGATTTTCCATTAGCAGCAGATGTTGACTACATTTCAGCAGAGATGTTGAGCTAGAATTTGTTGGGCTAAGTGTGCTATATAGAAATGGTTATACCTATTGTCGCCGTCACTTGTGTGTGTTTTTTTTTGGGCGCTAGGGCGTTAATAACATATTAAGCTCTAATTTAAACACAATATTGGGAACATTACTCACATCTAAGCGGGCCCGGTTCCGGTATGACGCACTGGGCGTTGTGTAATTACAGCATTGATCGTATCATAAATACAAGTATTTCTCAATTACCGTTTTAACATTTAAACTATAAACATATCACAATAAAGAGCGCTTTTTTAAACTAAGTTGACAAGTTGATACCTCTATTCTTCTTTAGCCGACATAAGTGTTTTTCTACACTTGGACGAACTTTTTTCAACAAATATCGAAAAAAATGTCGCCATCCGTATCAAAAAAAAAACTATTTCGTATCCTCCTCAGATGCAAGCTGTTTAAGAAGTGTTTAGTATGGAAGATGTGGACTAACACTCAGGGGATGCCCCCTATAAATACAATGCACTGTATTCAGATTATATTCTTTTATTACATAATCTTAAAAATATATACATATATTTAAGATTCATAATTACAAGAAAACAAGGAGAATAATCGGGTTTAACACAAATGAGCTGATCAAGCTAGTTGGGGACATCACAGGACACTCTAGCCTACGGGCACATCCCTTTCTTTTTCCTTCATGTGCGATCAAATATCTTTTAAAAATATCGCCATCCGTTTATCACCATCGTCCTGGATTGGAATGTTGTCCGATTAGGTTTCATCAGCGCTTCTTTCGTGGTTATCAATTGGTGGATTTCGAATGACGTTGTTTTTGGGTTGACCCTGGAAAATGTTCAATGATGCACCTATAGTTTTAAAGTGTTTTCGTAATGATAAATGGACCCTGGTAGAGTAGCTGGAACTACCTTGAAGTACCAGGTTTATTTCCGACCAATACAAATCATAGAAATGCTATCGTTTCATCTCCTTGTGCTGTTTTATTCATTTTTTTTTGTATTCTTCGCTTCAGGAGTCACTTTACGCCTCTCTCAGTCGTTATGTCCTCTTCTTCACCTACTATGTCCGTTCGAAAATGAAGGTTGTCATCTCTTAAACATTTCGTTGCCTTACAATTTGGAAATGATATTTTTATAAAATAGGGAAACATTGCCATTGAAAAAGTCTTTTGATCCTTAATATCCAGATGAATCATTATTTATCATGTATTTATACTGGCTGGATTAGTTCTTGAGTTAGATATCACAGTAGTCCATGCTATAGAGACCCAAACTGTTCTATCGTGGAAAAATTATTCAATAGTGCTGTGGTTGGAGTAAACGGGCATCACGGTATGTCCGGCTAGTAATACATTATTTTTATATTGTGAATACAATTTGAATATTCGAAGTAAAAGTGACAAGCTCTCTGTTGCAGTCGAAATAAATATTGATTAAAGTGTAAGTTTTCCTTTCGTTAAATATTGGAAGACAATGGCACATATTTCGTTATACGCTTTTGGTGTCACGGTACGGAAGTACATAATTTTTTGCTGTAATCTGAATGACGATTTTGTTTATAACATATGTATTTATGTACATATGCATATAATTAAAAAAAAAACACTTATCATATTGAAGGAACATTGGAATGTGGTACTTCGTTATGTTACTTTAATAGTTAAATGAGTTTCAATTATGGTGCGAATGGTCGAGAATTATAGATTTTTACCAAAAAAATGAAAAGAAAACACGGATACAGCTCGATATCATCGAAAGTGGAAATTACTCGGGTGGTGATACTACCTGGGCTGTGTATTTAGAGTCCGAGTCTGGCAAACTGGCCCGGAGTCGGAGTCTGAAGTGGAAAAATTTGCTCGACTCCGACTCTGAGTTTTATTTACTTACATTTCCCATAAAATATATAAAATGTATTAAAAACAAAAAAAATCTGTTAATATTTTGTTATGGAGCAGCTTACGTCGGAGTCGAGCTATTTAAAAATACTGGAGACTGAGTCGAAGTCGAGCAGTTTTTGCTCGACTCCACAGCCCAGGATACTACTACTCTAAGAATTTCATCATAATAGGTGGACATTTTAGAAAAAATCCTTAAAAATAGCGTTTTTTCAAGAGATTAATACAGATATTGCAAGGAAAAAAATGTACCTCATTGCCTCTCAACAGATTCTGGCAATATCAATTGTTTCCGACATCAGTGCACTTTATATAAACAAAGTTTGTTTTTAAAATTTTCAAAAATTACAATTAATTTTTTTGGCATATTAGAGATTTTTCCCCAAAGAACGAGCATTAGTTATGGAAAACGAGTTCACTCTGTCAATATCTGGCTCAATATTCATCTTAAGGCCCAGCATAGATTAAGGATTGTTCGCATAACATCAGACCTTCATGGCACCCACAAATAAAGTCTAACGGCGTCAAATTGCTCAGTGGCCGATTGACAACTCTGAGACGACTGATAACACGATTACCGATTGTGGTGAGGGCTGTGTGTGGCTTGGTGCGCCATCCAACTGAAACTGAAGATTGTCCAAGTTCATGTCTTCAAACTCCTTCCTTTATTATATTTATTATGGCGACATTATCAGCAGAATTTTCTAGAAAAATGTACCAATGATGTCATTGCCCCAGATAAATGATATTTCGACCAAAAACATTGTCCATTTCAAGATACTCTAGGATTTAAACCGGGGTCATGTTTGAAGAAAAATTTCAAATATCTCTCATACAAAATGATTGTTATGGGTCGTGGGCGGAATGAATGTGGGCCCTAGAAAAAAATCTGCCCGAATGACAAATGAAAAAGGTTTTGTACACCGTTTTCATATTGTGGGCTTGGTTTAGTTTTACACTTACACCTTCACTAAAGAAAAACAAACTTAAACTAACTGCGGCATCGTTAATACACTCCTCATTAACGTTTCCTTTTAACAGAAAAGCTAAATGAGAAATTGTAGACAAACAATTACGCATTTTTTTTTAAATTTTTTGTCTGCTGCCCTTTTCGTGTTTTCGTGCAGTTGAGTTTACTAACGCCTAGGTCGTTGTAATAATATGAGCGACTATCACAAACAAACCCGGGTAAGAACTTCAAAAGTTGTTCAGCGACCGCTTTGTGACTTAGCTGCTTGCTATGGTGCTGCGATTCGAAAAACCTCCGAGAAACTTCGATTTGGGTCACCTCATTAAAATCGATTGAGCATTTCCGATTTTATTCACAATTTAGTGAAGACACCTTCTGGTGTCTCTCGTAGAAATTGTATGTTATGTGTGTTTTATAGTTATGACAATATTTAAACAAAAACATTTTAAAATAAACCTGTCGAAAAAGAATTCGAACAGTTTTGTACTCAGGGTACCACATTACATGAGAATAGTATAGTGGTATAGTGGTCATTAAAAAAAAATATTTTCTAGAAAATCTTTGAAATCAGTCTTACACTTTGCGGGAAATTATAAATACAATGCAGAGATATAGTACACTGATGAAAGCAATAAACAGTAGAATACCCAAATCAAAAAAAAAAAAAAAAATAAATAAATACAATGTCTAAACTCAATTTGAATAGGGAATTCCAAAATATTTTAGTATTTAGTGAATACATTTTCGTCTAGGTGTGGGAGGTCATCTGTTACATTTGCGCTTCATCAGAGTGTTGATTTTACTGTACTTGTACTCCTGGAATTGTGTGGTGAGTCATATAAGCAATCGCGAGGTCATTACAGGTCGACACTGTGAGTTACGACCACTAAACACATACATATAGTCACCTGAAATCCAAAATTACCAATCATCCAAAAACCCAAAGTTGTGTTTTTGTTTGATTCTTGTAAAATGAACTAAAATACATGTTTCTGCAAAATTTTACACTTGCTTATCCAAAATGTAAAATGTTATTAAAAAGCGAGTTTCGATAAAAAATGGCGCTTACCCTTTTTTCGCGGTAAGGGCTCGTTTCACAATATGGGTCAACAGGGCGTATGATTAACATTGCCTGCTAATATCAATCATACGATCCATATGGAAAAAGCCTGGTTGTATCCTCTAGGATACACCGCACATTTAAGGGCTAATGGGGAGGCGCGTCCCTCCAGGGTGGCGTTGAGTGTTTCACGGAGGGCGTGAGGACATGTAAGTTATTTATAATCAACATGTTGAAATATGTTTTTCTTTCAGTACATTCATGGTTTTGTATTGCTTTCTCATCTCTGCTTAAGATTGTCGTCGATCATCTGTTGTTTGTCATGCAGTGACTTGCATGATGTCGTTTAAAAAAAAAAATACATAAAGAAAACAAAATGGGGCTACTTCTCGAGGAGTATTTAACATATAATCATGGCTGAAGAAAAAATACCACAAAGTTCTTTCAAACGATAAAAATAAATATGTATAAACAATATTTTATTTTGTTTGGTTGGGAGTGGAAATTTGCAATTGCCTTTGGCGGGCGTACACCTCAATGAGTTGGGAAGCCCCGGTTTGGCCTCTTCAACTATGTACACCATTTTATATACGCTGTATAAACTTGCGGAGATATTTTCAAGGGTATCACAATTTGTCTTTTTATTTTTCTTAGATTGTTTTCTTGAGGTCACACCAATCGAAATAAAATACATGTATTCTTTTTGGGATACATATTGAATATTTGTTGCCTGATATGATTTTCTTTGTATGCTGGGTTGTGCTGGGGTTATTTATCTCACATCAGTCATAGTTTTCATCGATATGACCCGCATGCTAATAATACCAATTCCCAAGACTCTTTTACTATCACGAAATGTCACATGTCGATCATGATGGAGTAAATCGTAGACGACATCAAAATTTGTTGTAGATTTTGAACGCGTTGTTTTTTGCCAAGCCGTCAGACAGCGAAACTCATTGTCATGTCATTGGTATCAATCGATATGCAGATTGCAGATAATCCAAGTCAACAACGTAATAAATCATAACAGGAAAATGTTCTCTTAATAAATCTATTGTTTATCACAAAATACAGTGGATTTAAAAACGAACATTCTGAACGTTTAGTTGTTTGTCAAACTGAACGTGGGAACGCCAAGTACACGTATCGTGCTCAGCATTAATTTGAAATATCTTCTGGTGTGTTAGTAAAAATTATATAAAAACATATGACAGAAATGTAAATTTCAACAGACTTAAAGTTTGTAAATGCCCATCCCCTACACCCAAAGCAGTGACATTGCGAAAATATTACTCATATGTCTGTGTTCGCATTGGCCTAAAAATAGATTTCTAAAATTATTTTATACAGATGTTGCGACCAACTAAGAGTATCATATCACACACCCAGGTCCATATTGGAAACAAATGTTGTCTGCCCGTTTGCCTCCTATATTTTACAATTGAAACACACTTTTTTATTTTTATTAATTACAATACAAGGTATATTGTATCCTAATTTTGGATCCAAGGGTTAACCGGGTGACACAGACCACATGGCTATGGTCTCCTATGGTGGGAATCGAACTAACTCGCCTACCAGGGCGCCTCATAGTACCCTCTAAAGACAGGTTGCTACTTCGAATCATGTGAATGACATCTCATCGGAGAAAGACATTGAAGCAGGCTATAATAAATATTTGATATATTTTCAAAACTGAACTACATTGAGTGGGCTACAGAGGGTTGTCTGTTTTCGGTTTACTGCCAACTACCACTGAAAATGCCAAATACGCCTATTATGAAGGGAATATAAAATAGATATATTTGGGGGTTTTTTTCCGTTGTGCCTCGTAATAAAACACTCTCACTTTCAATTCAATTTTATTTATTCAACTTAAACCAATTCACAATATTTACAAGTTATTAATGCGACTTGAAATAACATTGAATATTTGTTAAGATCTAAACACTTTATACTTGTGTTCGCTTCAACTTGTTCTCAGCAATTGACTACTCTTTTATCTCTATGTGGTCTTGTGTGTGAGGTAGGTCAGTGTTGTTAATCTCGCGTATCAAGTCAATTTCGTAATTAGTGCGTCAGTTAGTGGCGTCCAGTAACGTCCTGTGTATTTATGTTTATGCATGTCCCGATCCCACATATATATTTTTGTAGACAATTATAAAAGGCTATATTCAGAGCTACTTCTAAAAGAATTGCATCAATCCAAGTTCTTTTCTTTTCCTGCGCTGATAATTCTTCTCGTGGATTATACCCAGATAAACCAATAGCGACATTACAATTTGAAAGAAATATATATACATATATATTTTTTTTTCTCAAAACGTCATGGTCTTGATGGTAGCAATTTCCTTTAATTTTGGATCAGTCTAATCGGCCCAGCGTCTGTGATACAATGTAACCATAATTGCTTTAGTACAAAATTATTCAAATGAGTCAACCGTTCACAGAAATTGGGAATCTCTCAGTTTATTTTCTGACGTTTTTTTGTATAAATATCTTGATCACGCTTACAAGATATAATTATCTCAGGAACTAAAGCTTGTCATAATTTCCAACACTACAACTTCTGGGAGAGGGATCTGCAAAAGTTTAAAGAAAATCCATCAGAGAAAGGCAAAACTTTAACAAACGAACTCTAAATCATTTCGTAGGGTTACACTTTTTTAAACAAAAAAACACAAAAAACGTGCAGCATGTTGGACGTATTTTTTTTTTGTATAAACGACATTGCCATAAGAGAATCAATAGGATCCACGGAAAGGTACCGTGTGATGTGGATTTCATGCTGCAGTCATTTCTAATTTTAACAGAACAGAATAGATTTGATATCACCTATATGTAGATCGATCAAAATGGTGTCACCTTTCTCACATGGCTGTTAGACCATCTGATCTCTTCAAGGGGAAATTCTGTAACTGCATCACAATGGGAAAATTGTCTGGCTACTCTGATCATTCGCTTAAAGTCATTGCATTTCCTTAAGTGTACTTAAGTTAATTCCTCAGGAACGCTATCGAATATGAAAATGCCACAGGTCCGTCCGATATGTCAGAGAAGCCCAGGAACGCTATCGAATATGAAAATGCCACATGTCCGACCGATATTTACGGTAGAATGATGATTTTCATATTTCTGAAATTAACCCATTAACGCCCAAAAACAAACTACAGGTAAATCATTAGGCATTAAATAAAAGGATTTAAAAAAAAAAATTAAACTTTTTTATTCACACTCGTTTTTGCGTCTGTTCTATTTTTTTTTTCTACACGTGGTTTGCAGCTTCTAATATGGTTTTTATCACTTGTGGCGAAATAGTAACGGTTTTTCATATAGTTGTCTGGTTTTATACAGGTGTCCTCGTATGGGTACAGTAAGCGTTAATGGGTAAACTTTATAGCAGACCCTTCCGAACTTATAGATAAATGTTTGTCGAACATTGAAAAAACAACAAAATTATATTTCCAAACAGAAAATTATACGAAATTTAATATAATTCTTAAGTATTCTAAACGCTCTGCGGTGAACTGATGACTGATTTTGGATGACTTTCTCAGAGCAGGTGCCCATCGGCGCTGTAACTTTGGCCAACCCAAAGCTAACGACTGTGCATTCCCCCACCCTCCGACACTGTCACTTTGAACATGTATTCAAATTTCATAACTGGTGTGGGTTGTCGACGTACAAGCTCATTACAGAATACTTTACTGGGGCGCCCATGTACACACATGTATGTATGTATGGGAGTGTGTGTGTATGTGTGTGTACTTGTCCAAACATGCATTCATACGTTGGCGAGCGTGTAACCACTGGCAACGCAACGTAAGAAAACACAGTCTCATTACCTCCTGGCCATAATTTTAATTAATATTTTACACTGGCTTCTTTTCGGCATGTCTGTCGTTTTGCACGACGACTGCCCATTCACACACACACACACAAAGCCAGAAGTGCCGACTCACTTAAAATCCGACTATCACTCACTCACCTGTTGCAGTGCAGCGCAGTGCTTCAGCGTTCCGTCCGTGTGTACGAGTGAGTGGTAAAACTATTTTGTTTAATTTAAGTTCGGTTAAGGAGTTTGGACCTCGTAGTTGGCCATGCCAACTGTTTGCCTAGCCGCTGGTTGGGCAGTGGCTGGCTGCAAATGGTAGTCGAAACATTTTTATGGCTTGTGTGTAAACAATTTTGGCGCCGAATAAGATGTACTCGTCCCAGCACTTGTTGGAGCATGCATACGTTTGCACGTTTGTATGGACGTATGTATGTACATAAGTAATGCACTTGGCAATTATGTCGAGCACCGTCAGGCGCAAGATAAACTTTGTGTCATTTTAATGTTGCACAAAAGTGATTTGTGTGGATAGTTCGGTTTTATTTGAATGCCTGTGACTGTCCATTTGTTTTACGATGTACGATGTACGATGATGAGAACGCGTAGTGAGTCCATCGTATGCTGCCAAGGAATGTGTGATGAGTGACGGTGACGTTCTGCTTTTATCAGATACATTCAACATACCGACATACATATGTACACGCTTTAGCTTCCGTCTGATATGGAGCAGAATTAGTATTATGAAATGATACTGAGGCTTCCTTGCGAATGCTACACCAAATGGTGATCATAAAATGCACTCTTTATTTTGTTGCTCAAGAAAAACCTGTTAATCTCTTAAGTTGACTTTTGTACTGTGTGTGTGTGTCATTCATACATCTATCAGGGCTCTAATTTATTCGGAAACCTACGATATTTTTTTCCCCAAATTTGCTAAGTAAGACGAAATTGAAGACTTCAGACGGGTCTTCCCAAACAATCGTGTTTTGAGTTTGACACTATTAAAGTAAATCTGCGATATATTTGAAAAAAAAATAACAATCATTCTTTGTATCAGAAGTCCGGCATTGTTGAGACGATTAGAAGACAATAAATAGTTTCCTTATGAGCGAACTTAGAAGAAGGCTGCAAATGCTAACAGCGGTAGGTGCAAGAAAAGCCTACCGCCTATTAGAATTTAAATACTGTTTGCGATAGTAATAATAATATTAATTTACGATAATTAGACCTATGTTGATCGTGAATAAAAAGTTTATTTACATTTACACCCAAGATTTCCTCAATTACCTGTTGACTATTTAAATAAAAACACAGTACAATTTACAAAACGACAACGAGCTGTTGTTTCCAATTTGTAAATGTTTATATACATATACAAATGTTAATATACAAATACAAATGTTTATATACATATTATAAATAATAAAGTTATTGCAAGAAAATGCCATTAATCGTATTTTCTTCTTACACGAATCATCAAAAAAATAGTTCCTTTTAATGACTTTAGAAGGTCCCTGATTTTCACTAAATACGAGCAAGCTGTACATTTTTAAGGTTCAAAGTTTGGGTTTTTGGGTTCCATCCTAAAAAATTTGTAAACTTTAAGTAACATAAACAAAACATTAGTTAAGTAAAAGATGTTATTGGTAACGGATCTGATTTTCATCAGAGCACATGATAGACAATAAAGGAGATCTGTAGTTCAGTCTGTAGTTCAGTCCCTTGACGATAATCTTAGGAATTCCCCAGATAAAACCAAAATGTTAAACGAAAGTCTATGATTCAAACTCTATCGTAGAAACAGATTGGACTGAATCTGAAAAAATGACAGTTATACACTACTACAAACCAATAATGCAAAGTATCCAGATCGTTCACGGGAGGATGAGTCAAAAACTCAGATCGACTGAGAAGGGATTGTCCACGAAATTGCAAGAAAAGAGCCCCTGCATGGTCCGAAAAAATTCCAAAGAGAACGAAATCAGTACTCGATTGTGGTCAAAGGCTTACTTAGCATTCTCACAGGACTACCGTAGTAGGCTCAACTACACCGAGCACGAGGAATCCGTATAAAATTAAATGAGCTACTAGTCGTGCCTATAGGAACTCCGATATTCTTCCATTTGTAGCAAATTTCTGGACTACTTCGAAGAGCACATACTCTCTGATATCCTAAACCATCCACATCAAACAAATTGTTCTAATGATTCTTGCAAATAAATGTTTTCCTTTCGTTTGTACCTTCCTAGCCAAAAAGATGGAAGAGATATTTTTTCCGGCGTATACAATTCAGTCTACATATCTGCCTAGATTCTAGGTCGGCCCAGAACTATTTTTATTCTTGCCTACTTAAATGAAGGTCCATTGGAGTCTTTTAGTTGTAATATCGAGCAACATTGATTGTGGACCAATGGTTTAGACCAATAATTCACACCACAACAGCTCTCACCAGCTGTTCACTAAAGTCTGGCTTTCCGGGTATGCAAGGAGTGCTCATTATTTTCAATCTTACCAACAATGTTGATTAGAATATGGCTCAAGTTTAAAGAAATGTGGGCAAGATTGCGAATGCTTGAATTCTTTGGCATTACGGACGATAATCCATTGGCCAGCCTTCTCTCTGATTTTCGTACTTTCTCGGAGAAATTGCGAGATATAATTCAATATGTTTGTTGTGAATGCTTTCCCATGTCCACCTTTGTCCCCCTCATATTACATCGCTTTTCCTTTTTTTTTACCTGGTGCAGTGTAGCCATTTCCTATTGGACTTGAAATGGTGCTGCACTTCCAATGGATATATTTTGAACCTGGGTATGAATTGATTGACAGTAATGTTTAATATGGTTACAAATTACACTAGACAATTTGTAGGCTGCATCTTTTCTGATAAACTTTGCCAATATTAATGAAACATGAGCAGAAAAATTTTCAGATGGTCTCGGTATTCCTTGGTACGATCTTTATACGAACACCGTGGGCATTAGCAACCACTAGGGTGTGGTGAGTAATACGGGTATCATAAATTCGCATTAGATTTCAGCATGTACAGGATCGCACTCTAGACAATCCATCTTGTGGAGGCCCATAAAAAAGGGGAATACTTCAAATGTTCCGCAACGAACAAACACACACACACACATTGCCCCATCTTGAACGGTATGACTGGGCTGTCAGTCGCGGAATCTATCATTCAAAATTACCAATCATTCGGCTACCACCACTGAGAGATTTATGCCGAACAGAGCTTGGCCACAAAGAACCTCACCTCCTCGGCATGACAATGTCCGACAACCGTAGCACAACAACAAAAACTTCAATACCGACACAGTTGAACGCATTCATTGTAATTTGGCACACGGCAAAAAGAACCGACAGCCGCAAACCAAATAATACTTCAAACACACACCAACACACTCGCATCCTAACGCCTGCACTCATGCCATCTATCCCACTGTGAAAGCCGTCCACAATATCCCCATTAACCAACCATGCGACCAATTGCAATTGCCCAGAAGAGAATGGACGGGATTGAAGGTGTCAAGGTGCCTCCACAGCCGCTTTGGAAAAATGTACCACAAAAACAAAAACAAAAAAAAAAATAATGACGAACATCGATCACTCGATTCTCTTCACTCTCGTTATAACAGACGATGGACGAATTGGGCTGGTTGGTTGGGTGATACACATCTAGCAAAAGACATTACGGCAGGAGACAGATGGATAAATGGCTCGTTGACTGCCTGGGTGTATGAGGCCGTTCGGCTTGCAAATGTAGTGCAAAAGCTAATTTGTTACAAAATTGAACTTACCGGCAAGGTGTTAACGATGTGCCATATTGTTTTCTTTGGCCATTTTTGGCCATAGACAGATCTGCATACAATGCCAAGATTAACATACGAGGGCCAAATTAGAGAACGTATGGAAGGCGAACAACGATTGAGCAGAGCCTTCGTGCGACGCTCTACACTGTACTGCGAAAGTGCGTCATAAATCATAAAATGCAAACATTACCCATTGCAGAACAGGTACTTGCAAGGCGATGGTGCAGCAGCACAGTGCCACAGTTTGGTGCAAGCAACCAAAGAAGATAAGGGAAAAATATCCAAACGAGCTTTTTATTATGCAAATCCTATCAACACAAACACACACAACATACAGCAGACAGACAGACCGAGAGACGATGGATGGACAGACACACTGACTGGCAGACAGGAGGGCGGGTGGGTAGGTGGACTGGCAGACAGACAGACAGACAGACTGGAAGACAAACAAACAAGTGCTGATTGACATTCGTATAAGTTAATGGTTAAATGGTGAAACACGTGCCTGTGTGGGCCAACATCACACAATCGTGTTTGTCTTGCAACGGTTGCTGGTTGCAAGCACGCTTACATACAAGCGTACCCAGCGTTTGCCTCTTGTTTGTTTGCCTTTAATATAAACCATGTTAGTTGCACGATTATTGTTGCAAGCCTCTCATGCACGAGTCTGTCTGTCCAAGCGTCCGTCTATCTGTCTGCCGGTACGTGTGGCAGCAACTGCAGAGGTTGAGCTGAAATGGTTCTGTCCCACAACGATGGCAGCAGCATTAGAAATTTGCTAAAATGACAATTCTACATTTGTTGTTGTTGTTTTGTTTTTTAATGTCATTTGGACGTTGCGTTCAACATTTGCCCCCCCGCACAATGGACACACACTGCCCGTTCTTGTGGTGTGGCATTTCAATGAAGTTCTGCCACAGAATTCTGTGCAAGAGTGTGTGTGTGTGCGTGTGTGTCTGGCTGGTTGGTTGGCGGACACTGCAAACTCCAGCCAACAACAAGAACATCACTTGAAGTCAAGCTAAACAAACAATTTACTGAAATTGCAAATTGTGTGCAAATTGTTTGTTTGCACTTTAAAAGTAAATGTAACCAACACCCACATGTGGCCGAGGAAAACAAATTTAGCAAAAGATCGCCATGAAATTGCTTTTACGTCCTCCGGCTTAAGTCAAGGATCACTTTGGCGGACAAGTCTGCTGCATCACAAAGCAAACATTGAAATCATGTCGGAACATTATTAAACAAAGCTCGTAAAATAGCCAAGGCAAAGAGATGGTGCGGAACGGAGTGGAGGGGAGGGGAGTGTATACAGCCAAATTGTTTAATTGTTAAATAAGCATTTGAACTCGACATCCACTCCACGAGAGTAAATACTTTTGGGTGCTACTTTCATAATTTACAGATTTGCAGAAGCCGCACTGCCTCGCCGTAGACGAATCTGGACATAAAACGAAGATGGGCTTAATTTAGTGAGAGTCTTTTGACTTATGCCATTAAATTCTGTTGAAACATCAATCTAGCAACACATAGGATTCCATATTTGCTTATGGAACAACAATTTTAGTCAGTATGCATCATCAACCAAAGTCAGATATGTTTGTGAATGGTTTGTTCAAAGAATAATTTGGAAACAAGGAAAATTGGCGTATTCTATGATACGAAGAGGTAGAATCAGTGGAACATATGCCATGCCACTGGCCAGGTCTACGGAATCTTATTTAACTTGGGAGAGGGTTACTCGACAACATTGAACAGCTGGCCGGTAAGCCTCAGAATTTCGCAGCGAAATTCATCGTATGTACTCATGCTATTACACCTCTCCGTCTCCCTTCAGCAATCCTGTACCTCTCTACTCATCCACGACCAACCAAGGGTATCGTAATAGACCGGCAACCCATTCAACCTATACCTATGGTACTGTAGCATATTCCATGAATTCAAATCCAATTGGCTCAACGATTTATTGTATACGACCATCCGCTTTGTTATAGCGTCTCAGTTTGAGGAGTTTGAAAAGAAAAACATTTTTCTCGATAAATCTTCATTTCCGAAGAAGCTAATCTTATTTTGGGCAGTAAATCTGCCGCCTATATGTATCAAACGCAATCGTCGAGAGCCGTTTTTCTCATTTTCTTTGAAATGCAGCAGGAAACTCCATTTCTTTTAAAGGTAACCACTACAGATGCATGATAAAATAATTGTTTGCGACCGTAGATTAAATACATCGACTTGGTCGATCTTGGGTTTCAGGACTTTGAAGTGCCATGACACACAGCTTACGCCACAATCGATCTTATGTGCAGCAATTGCGGTAATTGTGCTATCAGCAGCCTCGGCGTTGCCAATTGACCACATCGAAGCGATGATTTGACGCCTTCAGGTTTTTTGCGTGGTGTACTGTGAAGGACCCATGTTATGCGAACAATCGATTGAAAGGACAATTCCACAGTACAAGTTGAATAACACAATTCAAGAAAAGTTTCTGAATTTGCACACTACCACATTGAAAGAGTGGCACTGAGCCACTCTGTAATGTATGGGGTTCGCAATATGCGATGGAATCTCAATAAGTAAACACATTGCCAAACAGAGTTTTCAGATTTCCAAATGGGAACTTCTAAAAGCAGAGGCACGTACGTTTACGGCGAACGTAACGTTTTTCGATTTCTCCTACTATTTCGTCATTGTTCCAGTTTGTGAATCTTCAATAGGGGTGTTTTTTCGTTATATCAAATGACCACAGTCAAATTCTGGCCGTCTTTTGATTTCGATTACTTATTCTCTTTTCACGAACAACTTCAACATCCTGCTATGCGAAAAAAATACTTATTCATTTCATAAATGCATATTTTATGGATCTCCTTGGTCCACCTCAGCTTCAACAAGTAAATTTAACAAATTTTGATTTGTGTCATTTTAAAAAACTGGATAAATTGTTAGCTCACCGGTAGGCGAGTTGGTAGCGTGCTTGCCTATCAGTGTGGTGGTTGTGGATTTTCTCAAGTCGCTCCAAAAACTAGAATGTAAATGTACAAGGTTCTCCAACAAGAGGTGTTATTTTTAATCAACCGGTATTTGGATAGCTGTCACTTTTGAAGCTTTTATTCTTTTACATTTAACAAGTAGAAACTACGCCATTACTAAAAATGGAACGATACGCTTCAACAATGAAATAATTAAAATTCACTACAAAAATGGTGAAAATCTTGGAGTCACAGTTCGCAAAACTAAAAAATGTCAGGACCGTGTTATCTCTCGAAGAGGTGATCACAATGGCCCCTGAGATTTTGTGATTTAACACTTTGTGACTTCTTCCTTTGGGGCCACGCGAAAGATAAGGTCTACGCCAACAGCGTCGATTCAAGACCTCAACGATGGAATTCGTGAGGCTATCGACGACATGGGGCTGCCTTTTCGCGATTTGGTTATGGAAAATTTCCTGAAAATTTTATGGTCCTGTAAGCGTGGTCGTGGTGGTCATTTGGCTGATGTTGTTTTTCATTATTTACAGCATACCGTCGTCTTTATTACACTGTGCAACAAATCGAGGGACTTTTTCTGGGGGGTGGGAAATTCCAAGTCAGGGTGATGGTACTAGGTCAGTATAGTAAAACCCTCAAAGGGTTTGGCGTTCGTATGTGTCAGTTTTTTTTATGACCTTTTTAATTTTTTTCTTATCTTGATGTTTTTTCGCTTAGTTGTAACATTTTGGCAAAAACGTAGTTTAACATAACTCGAGAACCACTTGTCCGATGAAACAAACTCAAAAAATTTAGAATTACAATTTCTTTAATCCGTTCATATAACGTTTTTCTTCATAATCAACAGTTTTGCCGGCAAAAATAAATTTGTGGACAAAAAAAAAATTGTTTGCCTAAAAATTAAATTTTTTTTTTAAATTCATAAAAAATCCAAAACGGCAAAAAAGGATCAAGTGTTATTAATTTCATGTAAAGTCACATAACCTATAAACAAAATGCGACATAGATCATAGAAATCGATTTTTAGGCAAAAAATACTTTTTTCCCTTCATACATTCATTTTTAACTTCGAAAGTGTTACACATATAGGAAAACGGTATAAAAACAGATTAGAGAAATTGTAATTCTTAATTTTTCTAAATTTGTTTCATCAAAATCGTACAAGTGGTTCTCGAGTTATGTTAAACTAAGTTTTTGCCAAAATGTTACAACTAAGCGAAAAAACATCAAGATAAGGAAAAAATTAAAAAGGTCATAAAAAAAAACTGACACATACGAACGCCAAACCCTTTGAGGGTTTTACTATACTGACCTAGTACCATCACCCTAACTTGCAACTTCTCACCCCCCAGATTGGCTGTTGTACTGTGTTATGAAATAAACAACCGATCATTTATCCAAAAAAATTATATTTTTCTTTGAATACCAAAATAACACCTATTGTTGGAGAACCCTGTACTTGTAATTAAATAAAAATAATATAAATAGATACATTTTATATAAATAATATATATATAATATATATATATAATATAATAATAATAATATATATATAATATAATATAAATAGATACATAAAGACTCCATTAAAAACGTCAACCCTTTTAGGGGTATTGGTATTAAGACAATATTGGTTCATGTTTTTATCCGTCCGAACACATCACCTCCAATTATAGCGATTAATATAACTAGCCAGCTCATAGCAGAAGGATTTTTCGTTCCAAATTCCAAATCGCTTCCCATAACCTCCAACATATATATAATAGTTTATCTTCCACTGTTCGGTTTAGCTGCAAATGAATTTGGCAGTTAAATGAATTTAGTTATGTGCAATTTTTGACTGTGCCAAAAAGTCCAGCAGAAGTTGATGATATAGCAAAGTCAAAACTACTGTAGTGCAATTTTGGCAGACGAGTTGATGGCGTGCCTATAAGATAGTTGAGGGCTCGATTTTCACCAGAATTTCAAAATAGATTTACATTGTGCAATTACCATAAATGCTATTATATAGAATTGACAATGAATAAGAAAACAAGTGTTTCACATATTACAAAAAGTATATTTCTGTTATATTTACATTCTTTTATTACCTTTGGCCACATCGTCCTGTGGCTCATTATCTTTATGTGACCTGGGCACCCTACGATGTTCTATTTTTTTACATTTGTGTAGTCTAGTGATATTAACATTTCCAAGCATTTACAAAGAACTGCTCAGAAATGCAGTCCAGTTCCACATACAAGTTGACCTTAATATTTCGTCTTAACGTGCGGGAAAAACCTGAATGTTCTATTAATCCACGAGATCGTATGAAGTAATTACGACTCTCATTTGTAACAGATGGCGCCGTTGTATGGCAAACGTTTAAAAGTTTACGATCAATCACATCAAGAGCCCGGCCAGAGACCAATCCATTCGCAACAGACATTGTGTATTTTACGACTGTTAACTGTGATTTTATGGTTCATGCGATTGCATGAAATAGTTTAAAACACGGATTATGGTATGGAATAATAACGATCATAATTGCGATACTAATAAATGAATGAACTGAATGGCAGAGTCGCAGTGGAAAATGCGATTATAACAATTTTGATTTGTTCCAAGAGTTCTGTTTGTTTCTCCGTAAGGTTTCGTTCTGTCTGTCTGTCTGTCTGTCTATCTGTCTCAAAGACTCGAAACGTGTGCGGATCGTTCTGGGGTTGCCACAAAGTATCAACGAATTGTTTATTTAATTAATATACGTATGTGTGCACATACACACATGTCTGTAAGTGCATACATGTTTGTACAAACATACATAGAGGTAATTTCAATTAACAATTGTATGTGTTTTATTTGCAACAATTCTCATTTTTATCGTGTTCATGTTGTTCCTCTTGATTATCCGTAAAGTTGTAAGGTGGGCTTTATCTCATGTCCACATATGTGTGTGTACGTGCAGACAAATAGACGGACGGATGGACGGACGGACAGATGTATGCGTACGACAGCAAACCATTCGATGTCGACATAATTGCTGAATTTGAATGTTGTGCCGCAGGTGCACCATGGCAAACGCTTTAATGTCATAAATTTCCAGATGACCATGGCAATGTGCTGTGTTTGTGTCTGTGACCATGGCCGTACTTCCTGGGCTAGATGTGGACGAGTTCACACATACACTCACACATACGCCCAATTTCAATTCTCAAACAGTGGCAACATTTGTTAATGCGTTCGGATGGTTGCGATGTGTGCTGTTGCTACACATTCGCTAATGATTGCGGTTGTTCTTATTCGCCGCAAGTCGTAGGCTGTGGTTATCAACGAGAATGTAATCGCCATTAATGGCAGAGACAATTATCGGGTCAAACTGTTGACTACTGGGGAGATTCAGGCAGTAGATAATCTACTCCTTCTATGGACGTCTTTGACTGTGCACAGTGGGAGTGAAGACAAATATTGTTTCTGGTGGCAATGGGCGCAATCAGAGTCTTTGCATATCTAATGGGTTTTTTGAATATGACCAAAATTGTGACATTATTCGGATCGTATGAAATGCCTTTGCTAGATGATACTTATGGTTTAAAACACTATCCGAGTAACAACAAGAGCAACAAATATTAAATCCCAAATATATCTGAGAATGCTGAAGTGTTGTATCTATTCAGGGAGAATACTTGTAGTCGCATTATTATTCAGCGCTGTACTCGGACTCACATCGATATCAAATTGGGGAGAGAAGTGCCAGATATAGTCCAATTTCGCTAGTACTGTTTGTTGGACTGTACAGAAGTTTATCAAAACCAAACATCTGAGGTTCCTTCTTGAATGGCATGGAAGAGCATTCTCTAGAATTTAACAGATATTTGGAAATCAGTTTTAAGTTTATTTGAAACATTTAGATAAAAATTTAAATTTATTAAAATTTGTGTAATTCTTTGAATTTTCAATTTGATTGATGAATTTAACAGATTTTCAAATCAATGTTAAGGAAAATGTTTTGAATTTTTATGAATACGGGGGTTTGACATACAAATAGAAGTAGATCCATTGACGAAGTCAACCAGATTCAACACATTGTAAGAAAATTGAGTGCGGCGGGAGTGAATATGAGGTGACTCTCTCGTATAAGTGGATTCGGGAACATATTAACCCATGTCAAGTTGCAAGGCAATTAGTGACAGTCAGACGGACAAGGCTCAAACGTCTTAAAGAGCCTCTAATCGAATTTGGTTCACAGACACTTAGGGTCTAAAGGGACTCCTTCTATGTGTTACACTTTTGGGTCGTATCAATGACATATACCCTCATACCCGTAGGTAAGATCCTAATAAGATCAATCGATGTTAACTAGTCCAGAGTGGCTAAACCTTGCCGGTCACTATAACTGAGTTGGGTATGTAATTGTATTATTATTTTAGGTTTGGTTAGGTTAATAAGGGGAGGCAGATTTACTCCGCCTCTTGTCCTTGGACATACTCGATCGGCCCATGGATTGGGCACTAGGAACTCTGTACTATTGACATAATCTTTAATTGTTGTCCAGTCTGCTCTGCTAAGTTGGATCAAGTCTGTGAAGAGTTATTTCTCAAGAAAGAGGATCTATTGTTTGCTAATGCTGGGCATTGACAGAGGAAATTCTGCAATGTTTCGCCATCCTCTCGGCATACCCCACAGACGATAGTGTCTGCTACTCCTATTTTGTGTAGATGCGCTACATTATCTTGGAAACACATGTTTTTCAGTCCCAATTTATAAATTGCCGGCAGTGCTTACCAGTACACACCTCCAATGTAAATGGCTGACTCTGGATTAGATTTGAGTGCATGTAGTGGCTCAAATCAAAAATAACGACAAAGATAAAATCTGCTTATTAAACACCGAATAGTGAAGTATACAAAATCCAGTTATGATTGACATCTTGAGCTCTAAGCAATATTGCAACACTCTATTAAACTGGCGAGTATGCTCATGGGTTATATATTTATATTCGGAAGGTATTGGGAAATTGGGCCTCGGGTTCTATTCTCCGAATCCTCTCTTTGAACCAAACGTCTCATGTATTAAATAATTCTGAAAAGCTGTTAGAAAGCATTAATTAATGTTCCATTTCCTAATAAAGTCAACGTCAATCTACGGTATATGACTCAGCATTTGGAACCTATTCTGTACCTTCCCCCCCCTGACATTTACTCTTCGATGCCATTCGCCAGTCGGCGTACAAAGTCAGCATTTACATAACATTGAACTAACCAAATCATCTCTAATAAATTGTGGTCATTGTGAATCTAAGAAGGGCACATGTTGTTTCTGTTCTCAGCTTATTTATTTTCTCCTCACTCTGGAATTAATTTGAATAGCCGCCATCGATTGTAACTCTAGTGTTATACATAACTCGTATTTTTACATATCGCATAAATCAGTTTGTCCATTGGACCACGATCTTTTCGTAAATAGGTACTTTGCTAAATCGATGTTAACATCTCAATGGGACAGACTGATAGTTCAATTCGAAATGCCCACTCGTATGTCCGCTGGTAATGTATGTAAAATGGATGCAAACAACATTTGGCAGAAGTAATCAGAGCTCGGCTTAATTTCAATTTAAGCCATCGTAAAATGGATATAAAAGAGTCTCCAAATAGCAGCGATTACCAAACGTCTATGTGAAAAGTGATCAGTTAAAAGACCATAAACTGTAGCATTAGCTCAAATTAAAGTTTGAGCCGATTTGTCTGCGTGCACGCGCGTCTGGGCCTCATCAAGTGGCGCAATGGAATAAAACATTCGATGGAATCTCAAGCGATTTTTATACACTGTTTGTGATTATGGACCCCCATTAAAAGTTAAGTCTGAAATGTTGCATAAGGAAATACGGGTGCATGCATAGGTACGACTGTCTGTCGGTCCAATGCATTTTTGTAATGTGGAATGCCAAGTACAAGCAACAATCCCATTGAAGAGCAGCGTATGCCCGCTACGTGTCTTGAAACTGCTGGCTAGCAAACCAAAAAAAAACCAAGCCAGAAGCACATTAACTAAGCTGATGCTAATTGCTAGCCAAAGTTGAACAAAAAGAAAAAAAAACGAAAGATGATTAAAATTGCGAATTGAACAAGTGTAATTTGTTGTAATTTGTTTTTGAGCAGCGGGAGAATAGTTTTGGAATCACCCGTCTAATGAGCGATTAATGTGATTTAATGGTGTTGCAACATTAGGGACGGATACGAAGACTGCCACAGACCACACACAATCGGCAAATCTGTGGTATGTTCACGTACGTACCGCTCTGTCCGTGTTCATATGAATGTGAGTGTATGTGTAGTTCGGTCGTTTGTGGAATATTTCAATTAAATTTCATTTCATTTTACATCGACCACAAGCAAGCGAATGCCCCTTTCTCGCTTTTACATCTTAAAACACATTATGGGCTTGAGTTTAGACATCCTCGAAATTAAGTGAATGTTTTTGAAAAGTTTTAATTATATTTAACCGCAATTAAACAGGTGAATATTTTGTCGAATGTGTGAGTGTGCTTTGGAGAGTAGAGAAAAGGCGGCATTGCTGGTACACAAAGCAGCATCCAAACGTCTCACATGTACCAACTGTCTGTGCAGCTACACTGAAAAAATGTCGTAGGTAAAATTCTTCATTTATACAACAACAAAAAATTGTATGTATAGCCTCATTGTCCTAAGTATCTCACACGAATTTGTTGTCCTACAGTGAAACTTCCACAAGTAAATACAATATTCGATGCACTTCTAGTGGCAGTTGAGAAGACAAATTCTCTTAAACAATTTCATAAGTAATACCATAACTAAAGGTCTCCGTAAGTCGAACTTTTCTACGGGATAATGGTGGATACGATATTTTAAGCGACAACAGTTGACATTTTAGCTCAGAATGTCAACAATCCAATTCTCTCCGTTGAAATATCTACAGGTTTTCAATTCGTGTATCTCAGGATAATTACAGAAACAAAGCTATCAGCATTCAGTTGAATCTGAAAAGCGCAAGTGGGAGGTTCTTTTCTTTTGTGTAGAAATAACTTTTTTTATTACAGAAATTACTACAGCACTGTTGAGTTTGAGTGTTTGAATGTTTCAAAATATATTGTTGCGTTATGAAATTGTAGAAAAGTATAGGTTTTATTTGAGAGGGAATCAATAGAGAAAATGGAACAAAAATTACCATGTGAACTGTGTTGCCAGATTTTTTTCTACCAAAAAGTCGGCAAGCATATTTATTTTTTCTATCGAGTAACCAATAAAATTAATTATTTAGGCTTCAAGTGGACATATGATAATTTTGCGTAAATGATTGTTTATTTTTCCATCAAACCAATTTGAATTACTTAATTTTAAAGTCTTTAGAATGAAGAATTCCTCATTTCCAAAATCCTAACATGTATTGATATTTAGGTCCCGAAAAAAATAACCTTACTATGCCGCTCTCAAACGACTGGTTGAACAGCCAAGTGGATCATTCTCTTCACACGCTAAAACTTCTCAAACAATTCCTTATCTAATCTTATTTGGAAATATTTTCCGTAGTCTTAACAAAAACGCATATGTTTTTTAATTTATATATTTTTGTTTCAATTATTTAATTTTTATACTTTGAATTTCACAACTGACGCATATTTTTATATTCCTCAATAAAATCAATCACTTTTTTTTACAAATTCTTTCATTGGAATGGAGTTTCTTCGAAAAACATGAATGTTCCTTTGGAACTGCAATTTGTGCCTAATGGATTTAAATGCTGCAATGCGTTTTACACGAGACGACCAATTTTTGTAAATTACGAGTTGAGTGGATTTGAACCAGAACAAGTTGATTCCGTTCGTCCTCTTTACATGTTACTGGAAGCAAAGCGGAATTTGAGTTCCCACATTTCGATTACGATTAACAAGGCTAGAGGAGTACTAGGTTTTGTAAAAAGTTGGTCAAATGAATTTAAAGATCCGCACGTAACCAAAAATCTATACACGTCACTTAAGGGGTGGGAGTGGTCGTGGTCCATTTGGTCCAAATTTTGGTCGGTTTCTTATATTTGTTATGAGTAAGAAATGTTACACATTTCACACTCGGAAGATATGAGACGCGAAGTATTGCACTCATTGATTCTTTTGAGGTAATTTTGGACCACTTTTTGGCACATATTGGGCGGTGTCTCAGCCATAACTTGACGAATGTTGTTTCTTAAGTGCTCAAGCCGCGTAGCCCCACAAAAAAAGTCTAATGGTGTCAAATCGCATGATCTTGGTGGCCAGTTGATGTTGCCACGACGAGAATTGGACGAATTACGCGACCAGGAAATGCCTCTTGCAATAAAGCCATATTCGCTCGAGTTGTGTGGCATGTGGCACCGTCTTGTTGAAACCACATATTCTCCAAGTGGTATCTTAATATATATTTACCCTCGACACTGATTCACTGATACACTGATTCACTGATTCACTGACTCTGTCACGCAGTACGTAGGAATTTAAATAGGCATTCTATAATTTTCTATAAATAATAATAATAAAAAAAAAAATATTTTTTTTTACAGAAATTGTGTTTTCCCCAAATTTTTTTTACAATTTTTTTTTTACAAAAATTTTTTTTTACAAAATTTTTTTTTACAAAATTTTTTTTTTTCAACAAAATTTTTTTTTTCAACTAAATTTTTTTTTTCCACAATTTTTTTTTTTTTCAACAAAATTTTTTTTTTCAACAAAATTTTTTTTTTCAACAAAAATTTTTTTTTAACAAAATTTTTGTTTTTCCAGAAATTTTTTTTTTTTTCAACAAAATTTTTTTTCCATATTTCAACGGGCGCCATAGGCGCATAACAACTTACTAGTTCTTCAATAGCAGGCAAGAAAAAAGTCGGTAATCATACGACCATAACGCTCCGAATTGACGGTGACTGTCGTTCCCTCGTCGTTTTCGAAGAAGTACGGTGCAATCACCCCTTCGGACCAAAGAGCGCACCAAACAGTGACTTTTTGTGGATGTAATGACCTCTCTTCAATTACTTGAGGATTCTCAGAACCCTCAAATACGACAATTGTATTTGTTAACATACCCACCGAGTGAGAAATGTGCTTCATAACCATAAACCATAATCTCCTCTTAAAGCACGATATGTGGCTGCGCCAGAATCACCATTTTTGTAGTAAGTTTTAATCATTTTTAATTTTGGTTTAACAACTTAGTTTGACAGATGTCGAGTTCCAGCCGCATACTTTTGAAACCAAGAAATTTATAACCCTATATATTTATAGGGGTCGCAGGTTCCTTGACAAACTGCCCAGTGTACCTCTGAGTTCACTAGCGAAATTCATCGAAAGTATCAAATGGTTCTGGCACATACGCATCATACTTAATACTATGGGGGACTACCACTCATATACCTCTGCCCGCTTCTTCACCAACAAAGCGCTCTCACGAGTGGCCCTTGAATTGTTCATCAGTTTTGCGAAAATATGGTAAATATTTCCCGGTATGAGTCTTTGGTTCAGCTTTCTTAAACCCAATGGAGGAATAATCTTTTAGAACTAATTTTCACCAAAATTCTCAATACTGTTGTAATTAATATTGATTTGAAAATATATCTCCACGACTGACTATATTCCAGAATGACCCTGAATTTTAAAATCTAGATGCTTTAAGAAATAATTTCTTTGTGACCGAATCGGAAACCCAGTTCCACACTGTTCCATCTCTATTTACATATAAAACATCGGCTTACACATACACTCAATTTCTATTTGAGTTTAGCTAAAGAAAACAAACATCTGCATGTGATTTGTGGGTTTAGGATATTTAATATTCTCGGTCACTTCAGGCTTTTGCTATTCCTTACCAGTCCACACAATAAAATTAACAAATGTTAACTTTACTTGTTTTCAGAATGGACTTGGGCCTGACCCTCTGCCAGCAAAGGAGGTAAGTACACTCCGTCGTCCACTAATCGAATTATGATGATGATGATAATGATGATCCACTCAACTGCACTGGACATAAACATCAAGTAAGCGATGACATGACACTCTGACAAATTAATACCCAATCAATGAATAAATAACAATTTATTGAATTCGATTGTGCGGACAATCTACTGCAGTTGTTATATTTAAGCGATATTAAATTCTTTGAGAAGATTTTTCTGGTCTTTGGGAAAACCACAGCACCGCCAATAAAAACGGCAACGGAATCTGGTTTATAATAGGAATGCAGTTTAGTGCATCAGTCATCGGCCACAAAAAAATACCAGTTAATGCGTAACATTCACAAAAACTGAAAATCAAAACAGATTTCATTTTGATATGACACATCGGCAGAGTAGACTCGATCTAGCTGGCTAGAGTCGTGATAAGGGGAAAGGATACAATGCCACCAATACTTGACCAATAAAGAGAAAAGGCAACGCCAATCTATGTACATACATATGTACATATGTATGTACGAATGTATGCGTTTGCTGAGTACGGGACTCTTTCGACAAATTGCAGAAAAATCTTGTTGCACTGCAATCGATCGTAAATTAATCAGGAAATTTGTTGCAATTGCTGCTGTTATTGTTGGGCCGCATACAAACAAAACATCCAGACGTGCAGACAGACAGACAGCCAGAACAGCTCGGTCAATTCCGTTTAATGCTGCTCGTATGGAGGAGCTCCGGAGATGCATTCTCACTTCCCTTGCTTGCATTCCGCCGTCCGTTGTGTCGATTTCGTCTCCTTCTTCATTGTTTTTTCCGTCTTAAGTGCGTGATCTGTTTTTTTATCCGTGTGTGTGTGTACGTGCTACCATTTGCGGCATCGCGGTCTAATAGCAGAGCAGGCAGCAGTCTTGCAGCCGTGCACCAATCCACGAGTATCTGTATCAGTAGTTAGTGTGAATTCATGCCACGCTTGGTGGAAATTGCAATATATTAACGCAATAAAATTGCCAATATAAATCACTTTGTCGATGCTATGCCAGAGCGTTTTTTTTTTCGCCTTTCTTTCTTTCTTTGGCGTTTTTTTCTCCGTCTTCGGCGTATTATCGCTTGACCACCGCCAGTGGTACAGGCAACTGCATTCGCGGATGGACGGATAGATGGATGTTCCTGCAGCCGGCGTACCCGTGTTGCCGCCGTAGATAAATATTAGCGCATCCATTTAACGTCATCTATATTAAAAGCCAATTGATTATAGATCTTGTAAAACATGTTTTCATTTCGTTCGTTTATTGCCGTTTGTTGTTGCTGCTGCCATTGCGGCTATTTGCAACAAAATAAATACAATTCATATGAAAACCGAAGAAAAAAAAGAGAGGCAAAAACAAAAAAATGCGGTTAAACAAAAAAAAAAAAAAAAAAAAAAAAAAAAAAATCAGAAAAAGTTGCTGCGTTTGTGGTCGGTCGGCCGGCACGGGCAGCGATCGGCACATGTCCGGAAATAAATGTGTGCGGCTTGAAAAGTATTTGTAAAATGTTGTCGTGTTATTGATTTGCAGTTGTTTGATTGAATTTTATTGGCATTAACGACAGCAGCCACATCAACAGCAGCAACAACACTAATTGCCATTAAAGCCAAGTTGCCAGTCATTCACAGCTTTACATTGTTTCACCCTCTTGTTTTTTCTTCTGTCTTGAATCGAAAGCAATTTAAATAGAATTGTTTTCTTGATCCCCATGGGAGTTTCTGCAATTCCTTAAAGAGAGCCAATTTATCAATATCGAACAAAAGAGGAAAAGTAGCGAAACTGAATTCGGCAACATAAACTTCAATACTTACAGGTTGTGCTCGTTATTATTGGGTAACTCATTTAGAGGTATTTAGTGAATTATTTTTTCTTTGAGATGAAAATAAAAAAAAACAGTTTATTTTGAGAAAATTCTCAGTGTACGAATATAAAATCGAATAAAATGAGTTCTATGTATACTCGTACTGCAGCAACCAAATCTTTGCCACCATGCGCTGATCTATGGATCCTTTGTTGTTCCTATTCTGGAAATGGATAACTAATTTGAATATAAGGACTATAACAGGATTGATATGAATTCTGTAATTTCTTTTAATTATATTTATGTGTCATATTTTTATTATTTCAATTGTGTGAATGGGAAACTTCAGGAAACGACAGATTGAATTTTGAAAGTTAAACTCTAGGAGGGATACATGCATGAACAAGAGAGAGGTAGTGGAGGCCAGACGCCTCCGATGTATTGTATATGTACAGGGCATTTCGTGATGAGCCCTCTCCTCATAGAAAAGTAAAGGGTTTTCCAACAAGATGTATTATTTTGAATCACCCAGTATGTCGGTAGCTGTCACTTTTGAAGCATTTATTCTTCGACATTTGACAAGTAGAAACTACGCCATTACTAAAATGGAACAATACACGCTTCAACAACGCATTGAAATTATTAAAATTCACGAATTCCTTGAAATTCATGAAAATGATCCGGATTTTTCGAAAAAACATCTTGACTGATGAGGCCCATTTCCACATCGGTTGCTATGTCGCACCTCGGGCTCGAAAAACCCAAGAGTTATTGTTGAGAAGCCTCTCCCTCTTCAACGTGTGACTGTTTGGTGCGGTTTAAGGTCCGGCGAGGTCATTGGACCTTACTTTTTCGAAAATGAGATTGGATCAAAAGTTACGGTGAATGGATTGCGCTATCGAGAGATGATTAAAAATTTTTAGTCGCCGGAGTTGGATGATATTGATCTGGACGACGTTTACTTTCAACAAGTCTGCTCTACGTGCCACACAAGCAACGAAACCATTGCTATTTTGCGGGAAAAGTTTCCGGACCGAGTTATCTTTCGAAGAAGTGATCACAATTGTCCACCGAGATCTTGTGATTGAACACCACGTGGCTTCATCCTTTGGGACCACGTGAAACAGCCCAGCGTCGATTCAAGTCCTCAAAGACAGAATTCGTGAAGCTATCGAGGACATATGGCAGCCACTTTGCAATTTGGTTATGGAAAATTTCATAAAAAGGATATGGTCCTGTAAATGTGGTCGTGGAGGTCATTTGGCTAATGTTGTTTTGTATTATTAACGGCATACCTTCCACTTTAATATGAAATAAAAATCCGATCAGTTATCTCAAAAAATTCCATTTTTCGTTGATATGGTATATTTCTAAAGCATTTTTTGAATCAAAATGTTTTGAAGAAAAACGTAAAATGCTAAACATATATAAACATATATACCAACCAACTGTGAAATTAAAAAATGGTCGATATTTCATTCAACTTAACCTTCACAAGGTCATGCTATTAATGTTCTCCGTTCGGAATCTTCCATAGCTATTTGCAAGAGGTTCCTTGAAATATCTTATTTCACCACATTTTGATGTAATTTCTTCAGTAGCTACTTCATCAATTTCATCGCCACTAGAACTTTCAGATGTCGCAACATATTCCAGATGATCTTCATTTTCTGAACAAATTTCTTCTTCGTCCGACAATGTATTTAGCATAATTTCTATTTCACTCTTATTAATTTTTCTACAATAAGTACAGAAACAACAATTTCTAACTTTGATGCGACCTATTAGTTCTTTGTTTGAACACTGACTAAAAACTATGTTGTTATCAAGGTTTATGTATAGAAGGTTACGCCATCCCAGCCCCCTTCCCTTTTCTGTTTTTGACGTTTGTCACCAATGACGTCACGCAAACTTTGTTCCTATTGGCTAAAAATTTCGAGCTAACAGCTGATAATATTTGTGTATTCATAACAGTGGGACAATTGACTATTTTTGCCATCAATTTATTTATTAGCGAAAAACGAACAATTTTTTGTATATTAAGTTAGCTTTATTTAATTTTCTTTTTTTGGTATAAATATTTTTGGTAATGTCGGCATTTAATATTCTTATATTCTGCACCGGAAAAACATTCTTTTTACATTTTCACATACTGACATATTTTTTACTGTTGGTTTTCATACATTTGCCCACTGCACACTTAATGTTTACGTTTCGATTTGTTGTTTTATTTCTTCACAAATCTGACAAAGTAGGGTTGCCAACTCACTGCAATATGTACATTTTTCACATGAAATCTTAGCTTTGTTAACTAAAAGTAGGCAGACATAGAGCTGGCAACCCACTTCTTTTTGACGTTTGTCACCAACTACGTCACCTAACGGCAATTTTTGCTGATGGCGTAACCTTCTATACATAAACCTTGGTTGTTATAAGCAATAAGAAAAACATTGCTTTTGTATTTACCGGGGGAATACCAGTTTTCATACAAATAAAATGTTCATCAAGTATGATGAAAAGAGACAAATATATGTGTAAATACATTTAATTGTAGTGCTGCCAAATCTCTGAAAAAATTTAACATAATTTTGCGTAACAAAAATTCAAGATTTTTGCTCCAGGTCAAATATGACCCAAAGATCTTAAGTGTTAAAAATTTTATAAATATTTTTTTTGCCAATATTTTTTTCTAAAAACTTAACGTATTTATTGACATTTTAAATGAAATAAAATTCATACAAAATCAAAAAGATCAACCACTCACTTTTGGAAAAAATTCAATTATAATTTCAAAATGGGTCAAATTTGACCCGAAGACCTTATGAAGGTTAAATGACTTTTTCTCAGTTGATTTAGGTTATCCCTGAAATTTGGGAAATCTTTCAATTTTGGAAACGTCATTTCAATCTGAAGAAGGTTGGATATTCTGTAAGGATTTATTTGTTGTAAAGGATACAACAGAGAGGGGAGTCGAATTCATTCAAGGTTTTAATAGAATATTACCATGTGATCCATCGTATTAAAAATCGGATCTAATATTAAGGAGTATATATCAGTAAAACAATTTAAAAAAACATTTTTCGAAAATTTTTCAAAATTTTTTTGAAGTCGATTCCGGGTCCACTAAAAGTAATCCGATTCGATCCAAATTTAAGTTATGTAATTTTTTAATATAAAGAAAAAAATAGCTGCAAATACACTCTTATTCACACTCAAATGATGTACTTTGTTGAATTTAATAAATTCGTTGTGTTTTTCCCAAACACGCTATTGCTTATACACAAATATGTAATATTAATAGCAAATGTGTTATATTTACATCCAAATAAGCTGTGTGTAGAAAGAAATAAGCTTTACTTGCTATAAATACCAAACACGAGTTTTACTTGTGTGTAAACATTTAAAAAAGACGTATTTTTCAGCGTGTATCTGTCTGTATTTTTTTGCTGGCAATACGTTAGTTTTGGCCTTATTGCTTTAAATAAATAAAATACTAGAAATATTATGTGGCTTATGCGTTTTTTCAGTGTAGCGTATACATGATATTCTGAGCGGGTCACGCTATTCTCCTTTTCATAAATCCTACCAACTCTATTATAAATTACTATGTACGTTACATTTGCTCTACTAATTTCACCTTGAGTAACCTGACTTCCTTAAGATACGGCATCAGTTGGACCAATAATCTGACTTTCCATTCTGAACATGGCTTCATATTATGCGGTTAAGTGTCACTCTAGCATTTATCTATAGGTGATTTTTCCTCCCGTTTACAAACGAACCGGACTAGATCGCACGCGTGCCCCTCTCTCGTTATGAGCATTGATTTACTGTTTCTCCTTGAACGCTTGAAAATGGCCACAGCAAATATTTCTTGGCGTACACAATTACCCTACGAACATATTCCGAGTCTTGTGAAAACGTTTCAGCTATTTATGGTTTTATTCTAGCTCAAAAAGTTCCAATTATTTCATTTTAATTAAAACTACTCTGCCTGGACAAACAACAGTGCCATATGTTTGGATTTTATTTGTTCACATTTTTTTTTGTATTTTATGAATTGAAAAGTGCTTTAAGCCATCAATAAAATATTCATAAAAAAAATATTCTCAACACTTTTATGGCAATAATTTCATTATTAATTTCGATTGTTCTCCAATGATTTCTCCACAATCCGACAACTGAAACAGTGGCAGTGAAACTCATTCCCGTTGTCAAAAGGGCAATTGTTTTTCGTTCGGGGCCACTTTTACAAAGACATAATTTCGAATCCAATCGAAATATTGCCATAATTTATAATGTGGTGACACGAATACTCGCATGTTCCACAGTCTTTGGACTACGCATTAGAACCGAGGGCACGGATATCTGTTGAGTGAATTGTTTACCCGTGAACAAGACTTGGAAAAACATTTGCTGTGTCGGTTTCGATGACCCACAGATATTTTCATAATTTATTGACATTAAAACTGTTTACAACGACCTTTCTTAGGCGCGGGGGGATTAACATAATTCCATTATCAAGTCACCCGGCTACTTGAGACCTGAAATTTGTGATGCAAACTGCGAGATAAATAAATACAGCACTCGTATTGTATTTCATTGGCATTTACATATTCCATTGTCTGTAACTAATGTGTAAACAAAACATACTTAGTTATGCAGATTTGCGTTCTTAATTATTCGGTCACAACTGTTTAAAATGTATACTTCTTTTTTTGTGTGTTGATTCTATTTTTGTGCTGAGGCCGGCCCGGGACCGTTAATGGCCATTCGAGTGTGTTGCACGTTGTTGCCCGTTGGCGGTGGTTGGAGGTGAAATGAAATACTCAAGTTTTGTTTTATGGTTCATGTGGGACAATCAAAATGCTATAAAAATGTCAAAGTGGTTGTTGGCTACCGTATAATGGTCAGTAGGAACATTGAGACCGAAAGTAAAACGTACGGACAAACAGATTATTAACAATTTATTTAGTTTCATTTCATGGTGAATTTAACTTTTATCGCTTCTGTCCGACTGGCCAGCTAGTGCTATTGATGTTTCAGTGTCATTGCATGTCTCAGTGACTACAGCTATTGCATGAAATCCTTTTGTCTGTGACACATTCAAATTTTCCGTGATTTTATATGCACATTTACAAATTGTTATTTGTGCGCTATAAAAATGTTAGCAGGAACTAAACATCGTAGACGCTGAATTTCTAATACAAAACGACACAGGCGCTAACACTGTGAGAAAATATCAGATGATCTTTCTCAGATCTGGTTCTGGGTTGTGTGTGCAATGTTTGGCCTCGCATACTTGACAAAAAATTTAACCTTACCAACGGCGGCTGGTCAGAATATGGGTAGATAGTCGTACACAATCAAAAATAATTGATAGACCAACTCCCACAGCATTGTGATATGTTGTATCAAGAGAAGTTGATACAAACGCCGTGTACTAATGTAGACGTGCAGCTATTGGTAACACAGTGCAATAGCCAAAATGCCAATGGGATGAGACTAATTGCAAATGAAAGTTGGCATTATCTATAACAGACATGTTCAGTGCGAACATTTTTTAACCAGCATTTGAAGTTGGTGATTTTGGAACGCTGTCAAGAAAAGAAACGAATATAATTTGAATTCCATTTCATTATCTACTTATTTGCAGAATTTGGGAAATAAGTCTTGGATAATGGTAACGGTATTCCGGAATATAAGAACAAATATGGTTCGGATTTCTCGGACAATTTACAAGTACATTTACCAATTACTCGAATTAATGTGCTTATATTTCAAAAATCACTTGACGTATATTCTTTGGTCACGAATATAATTTGAAGGTCATTTCATTATCTACTTATATGCAGAATTTGGGAAATATGTCTTGGAAAATAGTAACGGTATTCCGGAATATAGGAACAAATATGGTTCGGATTTCTCGGAAAATATAAAATGTTTTCAATTAAAGTCGTGTATTTCTGAAACTATTAGCACTATCGGTTCAAAACCTAGTACAGTATTACCCGCTTATATGCATGCCCAAAATTGTTGGGCTTCTAATGCTTATAAGCGAGAAATGCTTATGTAAAAAATCGGATACATGCATCAAGGGTGCATGTAAAAAAATCTCGTTTATAAGCATCAGTGGTGCATATAAAAGTAAATTCATACAGACATCATCACCAAACAACACCTGTTGCACATGCCAATAGATAAAATAAATTCTAGATAAATTAGCACATGATTTGCTGCTGTGGATAATTGAGTTTTCGTTTTTTAAAATCCGATTGACAGTGTCTATATAATATAAAATGTCAGCAGTGATGAAACTAAGAATGTGCAAATTTTGTACTCAACTTTCTCTAATTGTGCAAATTTGTACATGCATATATGCGAATGTTTTTACATGTTTTTTTTTAAGATTTTTTTTAATTGTGATGCACTTAAGCTGGGAATGCATATAAACGTAATGCATATACCAGAAAAAAGACTGAAGATTTTAAATAGCGGGGGGAAAATGTTCAAGTTCGGCTGCCAATAAGCGAGAAATGCTTATAAGCGGCGTGCATATAAGCGGGAAATACTGTATATAATTGTAGTACACACTTCGCTCTAGTTGTATGCAAAATTTGGGAAACGTACCGTTAAAAATCACCGAGTTATTCCGAAAATAATAAAACTGACTGGACAATTTACAAGTACATTTACCAAATACTCGAATCAATGTGCTTATATTTCAAAAATCACTTGACGTATATTCTTTGGTCACGAATATAATTTGAAGGTCATTTCATTATCTACTTATATGCAGAATTTTGGAAATATGTCTTAAAAAATAGTAACGGTATTCCGGAATATAGGAACAAATATGGTTCGGATTTCTCGGACAATTTACAAGTACATTTACCAAATACTCGAATCAATGTGCTTATATTTCAAAAATCACTTGACGGAATATAGGAACAAATATGGTTCGGATTTCTCGGACAATTTACAAGTACATTTACCAAATACTCGAATCAATGTGCTTATATTTCAAAAATCACTTGACGTATATTCTTTGGTCACGAATATAATTTGAAGGCCATTTCATTATCTACATATACGCAGAATTTGGGAAATATGTCTTGGAAAATAGTAACGGTATTCCCGAATATAGGAACAAATATGGTTCGGATTTCTCGGAAAATATAAAACAAGAAAAGAAAAAAACTATTGGATATTTAATAAAATAATGCTTTTTTATTTCTATTATCCTATAAAGTAGTGGTAGCTTACTGTTTTTGGGTTCGAGGAATTCATATTTGATATTTATTTTTCATAACTTCCGCTAGATGGCGCTGTCGAATGTTTGTTTTTAAATGTTACTTCATGCAAACGTTAGCAACGGCTCCGCCTCAGGTGGTCCATTGTGAAAGTTCAATTGCCGATGATACGTGTTATGTTGTCTTCGAAGGCAGTTATCGTGTAGACGAGAAACTTCACAAATTAAGTAATCCGTACGGGAATTAAGCCATAGCGGTGTCTGTAAGTACGGTTTTCCTTAAACCAAATACGGACTTTTGTTGCTCGGAATTCTTAATTTTATGCATAGTTGAGCCCGAATGGTCTTAATTTTTAGGATAGATTGAAGCTCATAACAGGATAGAAATAAGTTCGAAAAGGACTTATTGGATTAATTTAAGCCCGAGAAAATACTTGACATTGTCGAAAACTGGGATTGATTTCAGGAAAACTTAGATTAAATTGATATCACAGTATCACAAGAGTTCTAAGAATATTAAATTCAAAATAGGAAATCGACGAAATGGATTTAAGGAGAGTAAATTTGTATCCGTTCTCACTTTTCTCTCTCAAAAATAGTTCTATTAAATTTCATCTATTACCTCACATTAAATTGGACCTACTTTTCCTAATAAAGATTTAATTACACTTAACCCTTTCCGTGGCAATTAATTTTTTTTTACGTGCTAAACATAATATAAAGTGTCGAATATATTTGACAAAGCCACTGAAAGGGTTAATACATATTTTCAATGTTTTTCTTCTCCAATAATTGGTTTGTGTTGCAGTCTTCCGTAATTAAACGAGAACTACTGTTTACTAGCGCATAGTCCGAAAAACGACAAGCAATAAAGCAAACACATTTTTTTTAATAAATCAAGTATTTTATTCTCTTTATAAGAATTTTAGTACTTATTGTTTTGAGTACGACTTTAGTTCAAATGTACTCTATTGAGCTTGAATTTAGAATGTCATGTTTCTTTCTAGTCTAGTGGGGGTCCAGTTCGGCTGAAGAATAAATTTTCTCTACAGTGTGTAGTGCGATCAACTGGCCATTCGATAAACGAATGAAAGTCACTGGATAGTCGCGTATCCCGGCTGGATGTCCTATCGATAGACGCACGTTCCATCGATGGCGAATGAAGACAATAGAGTTGGATACCTTACTATCACCACCGCTCTATTCTTTCGAAAATTGTATTTCCGTGCACTATGTCTATACTTTATATTACCTTAGCGTTTTTATCTTAAAGATAAAAATGTTCATATAAACGAAAATATTTCAAAAATACTAACAGATTAACTTGTCGAAGTCGAGCAAACTTTTCGACTCCAGACTCCGACTCGGGGCAAATTTGTCAGACTCCGACTCCACATCCCTGCTCTCCTCTGTACATGGTCCAGCAGCTCTACATATATGTCTTTGAGGCCCCTGCCCTTATATGGGAGTTATACAGGGTTCGCCAACAAGAGGTGTTATTTTGGTATTCAAAGAAAAATAGACATTTTCTACAATTAAGACCAAAATGAAATGGCAGGGCAGAAAGGGGTACTCCCAAAGTCACCTGTCGAGTCTTGAATTATTTTCTTGGCAAGAACTTTTCCAAAACTGCTACTCATTTACACATACATATACATACGTAACAATTAAGCCAATGTCATACGAATGAATGTACTCCCATGTTGTATGTAAATACAAATGGCCGTGTGTAATATAATATTTTAATAAACATATTCAGCAGCTACGAACCAGGTTCTGACATCCATCCACCGATGTAGTTAACACACACACACACACAGATATACACATGGAGACATTTATGCACATATATGTGTGTACTTCTAGTTTTTCTCTCTCCATCGGCCAGTAATGATGGCTGGTTATGGCCTCATATTACGAGAACGATCATTTCAGCGGCAATTACACGTATTGCGACCAACGGCTGGATACTTGCTCACAGTTGCCGTATTTATTCTACATCGTCCAAAGTGACACTAATGACCAATAAAAATCTAAAATGAAATTTAAATGCCGCACACAGCCAGACATATTAAAGACCAACACCAACACACATCAAGTCAAATATCAACGACGACAACAACAACTATAACAAATCGTGGACGATGTAATCGATAGAAATCATATTCCGAGTATGAATGGATTAGTGCATGTTGCACGTTGCAAGTGATGTTGGTATTTAAGATACGAGAGCAAACAAAGAGGCTGCAACGACTTTAGGACTCTGTCACTTCGGCCGGCAGCCGGCACTGGACCGCTGTCTGGCACCAACAACGGCTACAACAATCACTGATCAGCGGATGATAATTTCAATGATGTTGTCGTACGTGTGGCGCTATACCTTCAAGTGATGGCAATTTCAGTGTTAGGCGTGTGTGTGTATGTGTAAGTGCGGACGGACATCTGCGATGTTGGAGCGTTAAGAAACAGCGTGTATTTGTCTCTAACATGTGGCGAATATGATCGCAATCACGCTTCCCCATTTGGATGGACAAGATAAATTGGGTTATGTCCTAGGGTTGCCAAATGCTTTGCAGTGGCCCACAGCTACTTCGAAGCTACCTTTGTCCAGTTGTAATTAGTAAATTATGAATGCATGTTAATTTACTAACTATTTTCACTTTATCAGTTTTGTTGATTTCGATTCATATGTAAAAAGCGTGGAAGAGTGAAGAAAAAAATCGTTAGTAAATCTAATTCTGATTTGCATTTCTGTGAGGTACGTTATAATAATGGGGATTTATATTGAGTTGTCTTGGCACTCAGTCGGCTCCTCCGCCACCCATCGAGGTTTTCTGAGTTTATCGTTGATTATTATGTGTTATTCCTTTGAATTTAGAAATTTCGACAAACGTGGTTACCCTACGTACACTAACTAATCGAAATATTGGTCTAATGCAAATTATGCCAGAGTTTGCGCCCACTCATGTGACCGTACATACGAGTACGTGCATGTTCATGTTCCTCATGTTGTTACAATTTGCATTACAAACCACGAATGCTCGGTCTCCAACTGATTTCAACCGTTTGCGAATGAATCATTGCCATTTGAATGAACGTTGTCTTGTTCTCCGTTTGTGACACTTTATTAACGTTTAACATTGCTTCGAGCTCGTTTTCGTTTTGTCTCCTTTCCCAAAGATTTCAAATATCATTTAATTTGTCAACAAACAAACCGGTAAAAATGGCGCTAAGTCTGGCCGATACGAATCTGGTACACCCTCCACCATGGATTTTGCCTTTTTCAGTTTCTTATGCAGAACCGAATAGGTCAGACTGGAATGGGTAAACGCAGCAGATAGCAGATCATCAAATATGGTTTTTTTTCTAATGAAGGGATAGAAATTTAGGGTAGTGGAAGGAGAAATTATTGTTTGTTGGCTTTGGTTTTGAATTGAAGACTATTCCCTATCATCACCAACGCTCTCCTCTGTACTCGGTGCGGAAGTTGCAAATATGACTTTGAAGTCCCTGCCGATATATGCGAGTTATATTCCATTTTAGGTCGGATGTAGCTGTTGTAAATATTTACGAAATCGTCGACGATTTTTTTGTAGAGAAGATTTCCATGATGACTGCCCTTTGACCATAATAAACAGCGAAATTATCGTAAGCGAGGAAATATACATTTTATAAAAATGTTTTCTATTGAATATTCTGAATGGCATTACCAGAAAGGCGGATGTTCATGTTTTACATCCGTCTTTCTGGGGATGTACGATCCATCGCTCATCGTCACATAACTGGAATAGAAAGAAGACTCAGATGTTAAATAGTTAACAGAAACGTTCATATTAATTTTATGCGAGTTTTGAACATGTCCGTATAGGATATCCGGCGGCAGCAACTCAACACTAGTTGACAGTGCCGTAGACGGAGTCTTCCTAAACACCAGCGTTCTCATATTTGTTCGAACCTCCCCTGGTGATTATTTTTCTCCAGCGTCAACCACCAAACCGCAGAACCGAGTCGCTTTACCATATTAGTTATATATATAAGTACTTGTCACTTTTCCGTATTGTAATTTGAACAATAAAGTCGCTGGGGTAACACATACAGATTTTATATCGTCTTGCGAACAGTACCAGTTCCGGTTTAGCTGGGGTGATACCTAACTCACATTCCCGGCACCATTTCCATAGTAGTGCCAGCGAAGATTCCAATACTTGGGATATCCATCCATAGCTGCATATGCAATTGTCTGGCCAATCGTTTACTCTGTGGCTTTAAGATTTCGTAGCAGTGGGGAGAGTACGTTGCCGTGTGGTGTGCATCGTATTGTCAGTCTGGAAACATTTAGGACGCCCAAAGCAGAAAAAATGCGCCTATGTTTCAAAGGTTTGCACACGAGTGAGAAGAGAACACTATTACATTTTCAGCTTGTCACTGGCCGATTACTGATTGAGCCTCCTCTATTCTAAGGAATGCCACCAACTCGTAATCCTTGCATTGCAGGGATCTTTCACATGGCCAACCAGCGAGTGCAGCGCTGTTTCTGTAGATTTGTCTGTCGTGTAAGCGTGCCTCCGGCAATAAAAACAATTTCAGACTAGAAATACAGGGGACAAAACTTAAGCACCCCCTAATGTTAGGAATACAAAATTTAAAAATGTATATAAAAATTAAAATCTTTTATTCCGGATGACAGCCGAATATCTCTCAGGCAATGACGATATTAAATTATGTATCGTGTTCTGTGTTATTCCCATCCAGGCTATTTTTATGTCTTGAACAAAATTCATCCCTATTTCTACAATTTTCTCTATTGTATTTTGTGTTAACAATCTCCCACAAAATATGAATTGGATGAAAATCGGTGGATTGAGCAGGCAAAACATGAATTACAATCCCATTGCTTTGCAACCAGGCCTTAGGCACATTAGAGCTGTGTCGTTAACCTGTTGGAACCTTCATCGAAGACTTTCATTTAGACTTTCTTCGTACACACCTTAGTTATTTCCATTAACATGCCATGATGGAACAAACGGTGAACTTCTCTCGAATCAGTGGGCTGTGTAAAATATATTTTGTATACTCACTGACCGGGACCTACTGTTTAAAGCCGTCTTCGAACGGCTAATGCTTTTCTAGAGAAGTTTTACATGGATTAGAGGTGGCTCTCTTTCTCGTAAAGTCGCCAACATTTACAAGGTGGAAGCAGCCGCTGAGAAATGTTTGATGGTCTTACACGGTTTCGAACTCTGGTTCATCTGTGTGATAGTCTCACACACTACCTACCACATCACGGCCGTCGTACGCACCTAAATCTACCTAAATCCCTGGACTCATCAAGGAACAACACAGTCCATTTTTTTCGCTCCAGTCGAACTCAAGCCTGACTTTCCTATTCATTGCTGATATGAACAGCTTTTCTGCTGGTTGTCGCTCTCCTTCTACTGCTCTTCTGCGGATCGTTCTTTCGCTAAGGTGCAAACTCGAACGGGTTTGTTCGTTGAGGACGTTGTAGGATCATTTTGTATTATCCTTTTGATCAAGGTAAGTTCATACCTCGAGCTTTTACGCGGACGTCCTCCCAAATGTACTGGAAATACGCGACCGATATGTAAAAATTTCGAAATTAACCTAGATATTAAATAAGGGTTGATTGATTAGTTTTACTGAGTTGATGTTGAGATAAGCCAGTTCTCCAGTCACCGATAATTTTAACTGTAAATTGACGAGATCACTTGTTTCTTGCCATTGTGTTTATCTCACCAAAAACTATACAAGCTAAAGCTGATTCACTCTTGTTTCTTCTTGAATTTAATATGTACTATAGGGTACCGCCAACTAATAGCGCAAATTTCAGTGAAATGTAGTGAAATTTTTAAATATTACATAAGGGGGTGCTTTAGTTTTGTCCGTTTAGTTTTACGATGTCAGACTTTATATTAATTTTAAAATTCTTTTTTTAAAAGGATTCATTCCTAGAAATATGCTTTTACAACAATAAACAATTTGCTAATCAAATTAATAAACAAATACCATATTTTATTTTTTTTCGTAAAAAAATATTAGATATGAAAAAAATTACTGGGGGGTGCTTTAGTTATCGCCAATACTGTATATTAGAGTGGAGTGAAATTCAAAAAAAAAAAGTTAACCTCGGAAAGAGATGTAGTCTGGGGTCCTAATGAGGGGAAAAATAAAGAAAAAAATTTTAAAAAATTTTTAGGGGTCGCGCCACTCCCTCGAAATTTGGAAATTATCGCTATTTCGGCGTTGATTTTAGAAAAATCCTAAAAAGTTTTATGTCAATAAATGTTTGCAATAGCGTAAACAATGAAATAAGGGCATGAAAAAATTTAAAAAAAAATGTCTCATTGTTCAAAAATTTCAAAAAGTAAAATAAGTCAAATCGTCCCTTCTTCAGAAAATTGACTGAACAATGAAATCGCCACCAAAGCTACAAATATTAGTCGATTATCCTCATATTTGCCTCAAATACTTTTGTTTGGGCACTGAACAAGCTCAAACTTTTAAATTTCGAATAAGTTAAGTCGTTAATTTTTAGGATTTTTCTAAAATCAACGCCAAAATAGCGATAATTTCCAAATTTCGAGGGAGTGGCGCGACCCCTAAAATTTTTTTAAAATTTTTTTCTTTATTTTTCCCCTCATTAGGACCCCAGACTACATCTCTTTCCGAGGTTAACTTTTTCAAATTAAAAAAAAAGCATGTTTTCACTCCACCCTACTGTATATACACTTCGTGGAAGAATAAGTTTAAGCTTCTCAAATTATTTGAAAGACCAATTTTTGCCCATGTAAATTTTCTCTGTAAATCTCTAATACAATAGGGAAGAATGCCTTATTAAACGTTTGTTTTGGAAATAATTAAAAAAGCGTTGAATTTAACATAGTGATTAAAGGTCACATAGTGTTGGTCCCCTTTGCGGTAAAACGCATTTGTTCTTTCCATATGTGATGTGAGTCATCTTTTCATTACAATTTTGTATTGCGCGAAAACACATAATTGTGCGGCCAAAAGGGGACCTTTATGGATGAGGGAGGGTTGTAATAGACATTAGAAATTCACGAACATCTGATTTAATTTCATTTTGAAAATTGCCCAAAATGTTGCCTCTAATCGTAACCGCATATGATGAATTCAGTAGTTGGCCAAAGTTCAAGCAATTCATATCCGAGTTCAAAGTAAACGAAATACTTTGATTTGAATAAAACCACAAATGGCCAAGTTAATGGAAGTTATTGCGTCGGCTGTATCGCAAGTACGTCTGAATGTTTGTACTTGTATTCACCACCACCACAAACGACTTAATTAGACGCTGAGAAAACATGCAACAACATTTCAAATCTCTCAAAATACCCCCCTACTCCAAAAAACTAAAAGAACACCATCGAACGCTTTAGAAACTGTAGCAAAACTGATGTCTACGTATGGACGATCGGGGGATATTGCGTGTTACCATGCGCCCCAACAAACTGCTCTTGTATAACTTGGAATATATAAATGAATGAATGAATGAATGAATGGGTGGATGGATGAATGGTTGGAGCTAACCACCAGATGGATGCATGAATGATACACATACAGACAGACAGCCATGCCACACTTGCTGCCACACATACAGACTCGCTACTTGCTGCCATATACCGGTGCTCGGATCGTATGTAATATCAGCAATATGACTAAGTACGTGGATAATGATACCATGGCATGAATGCTACTTTCCCACACATATGTATACACATACATTTATCGCCTGTATTCCGAGTATGTGTGAATATCATATCTTGTGGGTAACCGCTGTACGAGTGTGGTATGCGTAAAGCAGAAATTAGTGCAGACTTTTTTTTTTATGTAAAAATGTGTGGATTTACCATCACATTGGTGAGGGCAATTTGTTTCAAAGCCATATTTACTTGATTGAAGCATGTGCCGCACACAGTGGTTCCGAACAGTTACATGTGGGCAAAGCGTACAAAGGGACGGCATGAAAAATTACCTAAAACCAAAATTGTTCACAGGAAATTACAAAAAGTTACCAGAAGAATACGAAAAATAAACCAAAAAAAAACTTTTGGCCAAAAATTAATGAACAAAAAAAATACCCAAATGAAGTATGAAAAATCGACCTGCATACTTACTTACATAGGATGGCTCTACAACCTGTTGTTGGTCTCGGTCTGTTTAATAAATGATTTCCAAGCACTTCGGGTTTCTGCTTGGTTTCTCCCGTTCGTGAGACCAACGATATTCATGTCTCCTTCCACTTGATACATTCACCGGAGTCTCGGTTTTTCCTGTCTGCGTCTTCCGTGATAAGTAACGTCCAACGCCTTTCTTCCGTCGGAGCATGAGCACTGTTTAGGCTAATATAAAAAAATATTTGACCTTGATGCGGATTGTGGCCATCCTCTCATCTACTGGAGTGAAATCAGCGACAAGGTGTCGTATTTTCCTGTTGACGACAAATCCACGAATTGGATGTGGACAGCTCTAAAATATACCGCAATCTTTAATTTTTGCACGCCGTGCCCATTCCATCGTATTTCCTGGATGGCGGTGACGTCAGGTTTCTATTTTTCGAGGACATTGGCGAGTTGGATATAGGCAGCTGGTCTTAGGAGTGTTCTTACTTTACGAGTGCATATTCGTAAAGCGTAGACTTTTAAACGTTTGCGTTGGTCGTCAACATTAGGTGGAGTTCGTTTATTTTTCTTTGACTTCAGCTTCCATTGTAATTAAGGTTTTAAGGAGGAGACTTACAGAGACTCGCTCCGACCCTCCTCTTTTAACCGGGCTTGGGACTAGCTTATAAACAAGCATAAAATAAAAAAATCGTATTCTCATGCTTTGTCGATCCGTATTGCTTCCATGTGTGTTGTCGGCTGATTCACACTAGACTTTATAGAGAACTTACAGAACTGTTATGTGTCAAGTAATGCAAACCTCGCTGAAATGTAATCATGTTTTTTGTTGCTCTATTTAAACAAATTACATATAATTTTTTTCAGAATATGTAAATATCAGGAAAACTCATTAATCATTCGGAGCCAGCTTCAACCTAAGTCCCCGATCCGTATGCAAATGTTCTCGTTCACAGCTCATTGACAAAATTATTCAGGAAGTTTTGGAGAGACGGGTACTACATAACAGGTACTGCCTTATTCCAAGCACCTCTCATCCTTACACCATCTATAGTATTCGACCACTGTTTCCGTCCACTTTCTTGTTATAGATCTAATATTGAAGAGTCATATCATAAATCTGCGGATTTATAGGCGAACCAACACCCCTTCCATCCCTTTCACATCTCTATATTCTGAGTCCAACGGTCCGGCATGTCAGTACGCCTATCAATTCCTTACAATTCTCAGCCAGTTTAGACCACACCAAGTCGGATTGTAGTGACGTTGCAGCATTCGGATAAAATGCATTATTAGTTTATTTTTCACAATTACTCCAAGGCGTTACCCAGCAAAAAAATATTATTATTGCCAAATAATATGGGATTGATCGACAATTTGTATTTGTAAAATGTGTCCTCTTCAGACCCACTGTAAGCCGCCTGCTTATGAATGGGTGGCTGTGGTTGCTCAGCTTTCCCGGTTCTTTGGTTAACATACAACCGCACGTACAAAATGATTGTTGCTATTATGAATGTTGAGTAGCGGCCACAACAACAATGCCAGCGAATATGTGTAACAGGCGGCGGCAAGCAGTAACAACAGCAATTCACATGCAAGTATGCAATTACTGTGTTTATTGCTGGTAATCGATCTTGATTGTAAGTCTGCTATGTTGTGTTTGTTTTTTGCCTGAGTGCGAAGCGCAAGAGAGGAAAACGACGTAACGAAGAAATTGAAAACGAATTGCCATAATTTTAAACGTTGTGGCTGTCATTAGTCCACGGCATACACTGATCGCCGCGATAACTGTTGGGCAGCGTTGTGGTCAAATTGGCGATAACAGTTGTCAAGTTGTTCGATCACAACCTACAGCTTAAAGACACTTCCAAAGGGCTAATGTTTTTTTCTAAAAATGTTTTACATGGTCTTACAGATTTACGTGAATAAAAGGCTGCTCTTTCCAATAGTTTCACATAAAGCCGCAAATCTTGCATAGGGCTTTTCCTAAAAAAAAAAATTGTGAAAAATTAAGTCGACATTTTTTTTTTTTAGCTTCCAGTGATTTGTGCATAGCAATATCTCTGATATTTTTAAGAACAATGGGTATTCAATTGAGTTGGTGGTGTTCTCAGTCTAATCAATTGCTTTACCGAAAATTGAGATATTTATTTCGTTATGATCGTCTTTATCAGAATCAACAACAACCCGATCAGCGAGATCGATTACGTTGTCAATATGATCAGCGCAACCATCATCCATTGACATATGTAGTTCATACATACATACATTGGTACATACATACATTTTTTTTAAGAATAACTTTTACAGGAATATTTAAATGACCTTGCTTTCTTTTTTGTTTTTATTTTGATTTGATGGATCTAAAAAAAAACGTTACTAAGAAATATCTAAGGTTTATAATGCAGTTCATTAGACTTTTAAGCGGATGCCGATATTGCTGATAACACTAGTCAACAGTCAAAATGTACTTGGGATGCGATAATTTTTTCTGTGTAGATAGCCTTGACATGAGCTCGAAAAACGCAATAAAAAACGCGTGCATCGATTTTCATGATCTTTGTCTCATTTTGCTCATAGGTTATGTGACTTTACGTAAAAGTAATAAGATTTGACATTTTTTTTCATTTTGGATTTTTTATGGATTTTTTAAAAAAAAAAAATTTAAATCTTTAGGCAAAAAATAAGTTTTTTCCTTTATATATTCATTTTTAACTTGGAAACTGTTGCTTGTATAGGAAAACAATATATGAACAGATTAAGGGAATTCTAATTTTAAATTTTTTAAAATTTAATTCAATTAAATCGGGCTAGTTGTTCCCGAGTTATGCCGGACGAAACAAATTAACCAAAAAAATTTTTTAAAATTTAAAAAAAAAAAAAAAAACGAAAACCAAACGAAAAAAAAAATTTTTATTGCGTTTTTCGAGCTCATGTCAAGGTTATCTACACAGAAAAAATTATCGCATCCGGAGTACATGAAATTTTTTTCATTTTGTTGAGTAGTGTAATTGTTTTTCCGAGTCATTTAATTAGCAGAACGCGCAATAACTGATGATGAGGAGGACGAACATTACAAAGTCCCAAGCAAATTGGAGTTACTTTGTATTCACAACAAAAAAATTAAACGGATTTTCAAGTAATTAGAACTGTATACATAAAGTAAAAATTAATAAGTAATATAAGTAAGTCCATAAGTTTCCGTACGTCGATCTTTTCTATGAGATGGTGGTTCGAGTTACTGAAGTTTAACTGTATTAACAAAAAAAAATTCGACTTATAAATTCCAAAACACTCGTCAAAAAATTTACTGTTTAACTTTATGGAAAAGTCAAAAGATCGAAAACTTTTGGTTGCAACTATACAGAAAGGAAAATGACAATCTTAATTCAAGCTGAATATACTTAATTCTTATAATAAGAATAAAATACTAAAAAACGATTTGTTTGCTTTACTGCTTGTCGTTTTTCGGACTATGTGGTAGAATAGTAGTTCTCGTTCAATTACGAAATAATAAACCAATGATTGGTGTAGAAGTCATTAAAATGGGTTCCGATGTATTTATTACGAAAAGTAAAAGTAAGAAATCGAGAATTAATAGCTGGGATTGTATGACGATCACGATCATTTCGCGATTCGTTTTTTAAACGTCCAGACGATTGTTGAAGTAAAATCGTAGTTTGTTCTTTCAAACGATGCTCTTGCGACTCGTTGTGACGATTGTTCGACGAATGCATGAAGTCCGTGAATTTTGTATTACTCTGTATTACACCACCCGTTTCAAAGAGTCGCCGGCTTGACACAGTTTGTTCCATTGTGCGCGATCGGAATTTGAAAATCGTCGATGATTCATTTAATCGGCCGGTCCGATGGCGCAAGAATCGTCCACGATTGAAAATGATCATGCACATGTTTTATAAGCGTGGCTTTATATTGCAGCTGCGTCTATATTTCAAAGTTGTAACTATTTTCGAATAATATTCTAAGTTTTACTATTAGCCTGACGTCGGGCTCGATTCGAGCAACCGATATTAAACCATTCTTGGCCTAATATTATCGTTCCAATTATTTCATTAAACCCAATTATTTAAAATGGATTTTTCCCCAAAATAACACTGGGAGGCTTTTCCGGCCACAAAACAGCTGCCAACTAGTGACAAATAGAAGTTTGGGGAAACGTCTTTGCCGTGTGGACACACTTGAATAAGTATTTGACAACAACAATTTTGACCGAAATGTCAAAAGAAATACATTTATTTGATCACAATCATGTGAAAGAGGAACTCAGAGATTTTGTTATCTTCTTTAATTCAAAAATTTACTGTGGCTCTGAAAATGTTAGACGTTAAACCCTAAAATTTCAGATTCCGCACGTTTGGCGGTTACTCTCCGTTACTTGACGATAGCTTTAGGTTACTCCAATATGTATTCCGCATTCCTCGCAATACTTAATTCAAAAGCTGAAAACACGGCTTTCTCCAGTTTTGTTTTCAATCGTTAACTCGTACACAAATTTTGTACGATCAAATAATAATAATTATTATAAAAATTTTAAGTTTAACAATAAATTTCCGCAGGGTCATTGCGCTTACTTAATGCAAAAAAATGCGGCTGCGCAAATAGAGGAGTTGCAATAACATGTTGATGCGCAAATGGAGCTCGTACTGTATTTCCATTGGTGGCTGATTCAAGGTAGTCGAATTCTTCCACTCCCTTGAAGTTGTCACAGTCAGTCGCTGCCTTGCAGCCTGTTGGGGTCAAATGATTCTCATCACTAAAGAATAGATAATTCTTATTTATTTTAAATAGCTTAAAATTTCGATGGACAACTCAAATAGAAATGTTCGCGAATAAACGCCAAATGTTGATCACAACATCTGCTCAGAGTCCATTCTTATTTTGCCAAAACTTTAACAACTTGAGCGCATTGCTCCCTTTTGCTATCCACCAATTTCAGAAATTCAGCTGAAAAATAAAAACACGCGCGTGCTTTTAGCGCTACCCGTAACATGCACTGCCGCTCAAAATACACACCCATTGTCGTCGCGTAACCTTGTCTGGTGTTTGGCGGTGCTGTGGTGCGAAAATTTGCCAGCAATAATTTTGAACGTGTCAACAACTGTGATTGTGGTTAAACATATAAATTTTCATTGATTCTGTTGCGACAAGCTGCCTGGCTAGCTAAAGTCGGGGCACAAAGGTGAAAAATCTATTATATTTCTCTTGCCAGGCAAGCGCAGCCATTGGATTGAGTTTTGGCTTCTTTTCGGACGGAGTTCTTTTTATAGGAGTTTCTCGATTTGTTCGTGTGTGTCTGTGTGTGTGTGTGTTACTCAGTTATAACCAGTTATCACATTAAAATGACTTGGAACGTTTTGTTTACATTACGACGCTTGTCGTATTATGTGTCTTCCATGCGAGCCACAATAATCGCACAATGGAACTTCAGCAACGGCAACAACAACCACACCGACATACTGCAATTGGGACGGCAACTGACTGAGGCTGTGGCAGCGGTGGTTGCTGAAATAATCTTCCAATCAGCATAACAAAATTTATGACTGTTATTGGCGATGCTATTGATAGTGGTGCAAAAAGCCACTCGGACCAACTTGCCACTGACAAATATGCTTTTGAACTGTTTTTTTCTGGCTTTATGCGGCTGTTGCTGCTGCTAATGTTGTTGTTGCTGTTCCCCCCAATAGTTTATGAAGGGGTTTGGCAACAATGAGTGTATGTCTGCCCGATGTTTGTTTTGTACACTAGGACATGAAACCGAAAAGTCAAAACAATCGTCGATGTTGTACGAGCAGTACATACATTCACTTTACGCATCTCATCACCGTTGACCATCTACAACAGCGCAGTATCCCGGTTGTGCTACCCGCGATTGCCATCACTTGCAGGAGGGAGTCGTCCGCAAGTGATGACGTCTAAACGCAGATGACTTCAGTTGCTGGGCATGTGAAGTAAACTTCGTATTATAATGAGCGCCATCAATGTCGGAGACGAGGAGAAGATACTCGCATGTCTGTGCGGATAGTAGGTACACATGGGTATAATCTGGATCCTTAATAAGTTGATTTATTTTATTATTTGTTCAAAACAAAAATTTGCAAATGCCATTATGCGGGCTTCTGTTAACGTTTGGTGTTTTTTTCTTCTCTCTTTTATGCTGCTGCGGTTGTTTCTCAGTAAGACACACTTTAATAAAATGCAATTCTGATGCAATCGAAATGAAAAATTATTACTTGGTAGTGGCCTGTTTTCTGATTACAGACAAATAAAAACCGTTGGTAATGGGGAAAGGAGTATAAGGATTGCCATGATCCAGTGTTGCCTCTATGTCTAGCATTCGTTTGGTCTCACACGCATTACATTCCGCTGATATTTGGTTTCGTGAGAAAATCGTTGGTTGGTACCTGGCAATAAGTAGACTATAATTATTGAAGAGTTATTAACAGCTCCATCTAACTGTAGTCATGTCGGGATATGGCTGTCATAGTACATGGGTCCATAGGTCTATACATTTCTAACGAATACTCCTAGCACAGCACGACCTCATGAGGCGTAATTATCCTCAGCGGTAGAATAGGTAGAACGTACAACAATCTCCGTATCCAAAGTTGCCAGACTCCGGTTATGCGCCTGGGACATACTGTTTGTAAGGACATGTACAAAAGTTCTATGTGTCTGATGCTATGTATTTTGCCCTGCATTGGAGTTGTCACAACAGGAATTTCAGATCATATTTAGGTTTATTTTCCAGTCTGAGCAATTTGAATATTTATTGTGTAAATGTTTGTAATTGTATTAACCGATAACATCCACAACATGGAGTTAAAGTAGGCAACACCTACCTGTCATAACATTTCATGAAGGGAAGGGTAAGAAACTTCTCCCAAATCCGTGAGCTGCACACATTTCTATACTAACTGCCAGTTTCCATAAAACGAATTTCTTCAGCCGTTACAAAATGTCAAAACTGAAGGCGCAATAAAATGGATTCTTAAAAGTAACGAGAGCTTATTCTTTCGAAATTGTCTTTTATATGTCGATATCTAACATATATCTGAAAATCAGAATTAAATAATGTCTGAAACCCATTTTATAACGCTTTCATTATTGACGATTCGTACCGAACGAACAAATTCGTTTTATGGAAACAGGCAGTAATTATAATTTCTAAACGACTGTTGATGTCAAGTACCCTGTAGTCAGCCAAGAACCATACGTCACTGTGTCAGCACTCTTTTTTTAGTAACGACTGTACTAGTTAAAATGTCAACAGCTTTTGTTTTATGTGGGAGTATAGAAACATTATAGGCAATAGTTCTAGTGTATTTCTGGAGACATTGACAACGATCGCTTTTATTGACGGACTTGTTTGTATATTTTATAGCTCAAAAAATATTTAGTTAACAGTACACTAAATATTTTTTGGGCAAATAAATAATAATGATAGGTTTATCCAGCCTGGAAGAAACATAGCACATCTATGTGGTTTTGTGTCGAGGCCGCCCTGTGCAAAATTGTAGACCATGGCCACTAATATGTTCTAGTGAATCTTTGGCTCCAGTGTCACCATTTGGTATCAATACTGACTGTTGACCAGGTGCTGACTCAGTAGTTCATAGTGTACTGGTGGACTTCCAATGACAAGTCAATGTTAATTGACAATAGAAGAAATTCTAGCACCTTCGATACAAGTGTACAATTCCACTCACTTTCTCCTGAGTTCGGCATTTGGCGATACTATTATGACATTTTACCAGATGTATAATCCGAAGGCTGTGGCCTCGTCCTATCTGGAAACCCGCATACAAAAGTTACCATTACGCCCACTTTTTAAATTCGGCTACAATATTTAGTACTCATTATACCATTCTACAGTGTTGGCCATATAATTAGAAACAATGAATTTCAGATTTACATTTCTATGTATCACTTTCCTACAAAGTGTCTTAGGAAGTTGACATTCAAGATCATCAGACGGGGGTTGCTTTCTTCAGCTTTGTTTATTTTGGCCTCCTAAAAGATGTATTTTGTCTATAATTACAATGCTCTGTGTTGGCGATAGGAAAGACGGGTGTTGGAGGGATGAAAGAGGGAGTAGTGTTTGTCTTGAATTTGATGATGTGATAGCAGGCAGGAAAAACCCTTGCAGGAAGATTATTTGACATACCAACAGTTCGTCCTATCAACCGGCCATTTGACACTGAACGGATGAGACTCCCTGGATATACGAGTATTCCGGCTAAATGTTCTAACGTCAGAGGCCAGCCGGCGGATATCCGACGAACAGATACCATTGAAAAATCTACACAATATCGATACACAACCCACATTCCAGCAATGCTGTATTATAATGTAGTACAGCTGAGTAGAATTTACTACAGCTGAATACTATTTACCCGTTGTAAGTACTTGAATTGAAAATGCACATCCATTCGGAGCCTCATGGGCTCCATTGTGAATTTCTTCTTTATATATGGGAGATTAACGGAGAAAGATTTTGAAAAAGCATGTAGTTAATATCTGCACCGAGCCAAAAGTACAACGATTTTTTTAACCATGTGTCTGGTTAATTTTTCCGTGGTAAATATTTGATTACAAAGTCAAAATAACGTTATATAAGGTCAAATTTACATGAAAAATAGTTGAGTTAACATTATATAAGGTTGATTTTTTCGAGAGAGAGGCTGAAAAATGTACGAAATAAAAAAACAATTCAAAGATCATTCGGCTCTGTTGTGTCGAAGTTCTTCAACTGCTTTGTGTTAGACGAAGTTCAGTATTATGTTACACGAAGTTTCAACAAATGCGATTATTTCCCCCACTCTTTTTCCACTCTTAGTTTTCTCTCAAAATGTGAGCACTTAATCTCGCTCTTTCAAAAAAACCACCACCAAATGCTATCTTCACTGCTTGTTGAGCTGTTGCTTTGTAATGCACGTGTTTGATTTACTGCTTGATTTTTTGGGGATATGCGCTACTAAACAGTAGTTCTCGTTCACTCGCATAGAGTTAGGACACTTATTAACCAAAAATTGCTGCAGAAATCATTGCTAATGGGTAACGATGAAGAACTGTAACAGCTTCCGAAACCTTGCCTGCAATCAAAGCAAATAGCTTTTTTGGAAAATTTATATTTCTGCAAAGAAATATAAAATTGTTAAATTGAGCATGCATTGTTTCAATAAATTAACAATGAAATTTTTATATCAACCAGTTTCATGGTTAAAAAATTCAACCAGGGAGTACTTAAATTAACTATTATTATTGTTAAATACCAGTCAACAAGAAGATGTTCAAATTAACCATATATTACGTAGACTCCAAATCATGTTTATTTATGGTTAAGTTAACCTTATATAAGGTTAATTTTTCTCTCTGTGTGAGAGAGAAGAGTGTGAAAATATAGAAATGAGAAACATTGGAATGAGGTATAGTGTGTTATCCGCTGGCTCGTTAGTCTGTTGGCTATTGGGTATCCACTACCGATTAACTATCTTTGGCTCCTTCTAAGCAGATTTGTGCGATGTAACCTATTTCTGGCAAGAATCTGTCCTCCAGACACCATTGTCTGTCCACAATTAATCCTCGCAGATCCTGAGATCCTGCTTGACTGTCGTAGAATGTTGCTGGAAATGTCCTCCGCAGCCCGTAATGTCGCTAGATTTTCAGCTTGAAAGACACTGCATGGATCTGGCTGGTAGTCTGAAAGATTTGCCAATGCCCGGCTTATCAATATAGACATCTGCTCCCGTGCCTACGTTCATCTTGGATCTGTCTTTGAAAACCGCCCAAAACCTCGTAAACTTTGTTGGCAACCCATTTTTCCCAAATTTGGAATATCTTGGCAAATTGTGCAACTAAAATGATATCAAATCTGTAATGCATGGAAAACCAAGTCCCATGTATGTAGTTTATAACCACTACTACAAAATGTATAATTGTGACTGTTCATTAAAGTGAGAAGACTTTGATATAAAATTTGCAAACTATCCCCAAAAGTCAATGCCAGAAATGGAAAGAATGCAGAGGCTTAGGAGGCACATAACTTGGGGCAGAAAGAAGATAGGGATTTGATCATTGGTACGAAATAATTATCCGTGGTAAATTTCGTTCTATGCTGACCATATTATTACACGGTAAATTTATATTCTAATTTTTGGCCCAAGGATAAACCGGCTGACACAGACCATATGGCTAGATTTTTACAGCGACAGACCAAAGCCTCTGGTAGACTGTAGTGCATAAAAAACCCCTAAGTCGATTAAGCACAAACACCTGTCAGGCCTACTGTGCGCTGTATCGAGTTAAGTGAATTCGGTGACTCTAAGAAAACCTTTAAATAGTAAGACAACCCGGAAATTTATATGTTTACATTTTGTCTCTGTCATTTGAAATTATCAGAATGCGCTTCACAACTGCTGCAGTTTATTCTGTGGCTAATTTTGTCTTCATCGTCTCCTAGTCGAACCACACACACACACAACCATTGTAATTAGTACCTGCGACAATAATCAATAGAAGAATAATTACCGCAATCAATATTTTCGTAAATACCGCTTTGAAAGTAGACTGGATGGAGTACTCGAACACAATGTGTAAGCAGATATATCGCTCGAACGTTATTTATCAATTTAACACCAGCTTCGTTTATAGTAAGTACCGTCATATGTACGTATATACTGGCCTTACTTACTTACGTATTTAGCAATACCGAACTCACCAATTCTCACTATGTGGTCTCTGTCGGCCGTCCGCTTTCCGATATCGAAACTCAATCAGGGTTTCCCCAAAAGCACTGCGTCGCGTCGGCAATATCGACAGCAGTGGCGACAGAGACAGCAACAGCAACTGTTGCTTATAAAAGCATGTTTAGATAAATGATACATTTAATTTGTTGCCGTAAATTTGCATTCACGTAACGTTAACTCGTATTCATTGACCAACGCAATCGTAATTGCAATCGCAGCCATTGTAATCATGCCCGTCGTATTCGAAGTCGAAGTTGCAGTCGTTCGTATTGGAGCCCATGCAAGTGCAGCCAGTCAATTGTAATCGTATTCATATTTTTAGTATCTAATTAATAAAACGCTGTTATGCGGCAGAATTTGCGAGCGAACATTTCCACTGTGGCATCTTGGTTAATGTGCCACATAATTTACCACAGCCAGCCATCGTTGGTTGATTGTGTTGTTGTTGCAGTTGCAATTGCTGCTGTTTGTTTATGTTCGGAGAGTGTGGTGTTGGGATACTAACAATGAGACGGTCATAAACACCCACCATATTTCTTGACAGTTTGCTCGACTCCTAGTGGTCGCCACAGATAAGTGCGGCGCGCATGCTCGTACAAACACATGGTCTTAAAGTCGTATTACCGTCGCGACGGAGCTGTGAGCGTTTATGCTGGACAACAGCAATTGAGCTGTTGATGGACAAAGGGTTGGCTGGTTGGATGGAGTGGATGTGGACTTGGACATGGACATGGAGTTCTTTGATTTTTTTTTTATGTTTTTTGTATGTGTTTTTGTTGTTGTTTTGTTTTGTTCAGTGCTTAGCAAGAAACGGTGGCACATTAAACCCTCATATGTTGCATTGTTGGCAATTTATTGTATCGATCCGATCCCATGCTGTGTCTACAAGTGGTTCCTTAACAATGTTGTTACCCGTAAGCTTACTGAAGGCCAGAGGTGTCAACTACAGCTGACCGAATGTATGGCAAATTCGCTAAATGTTGCAACTAAAATCGGCGAAAATATTTGTTCAATTGCAGAAGAAACGCGGGGTTTAAAGTCAAATAGAAAGGCATATCAACTAGATTTCTCACTTCATATGCTAAGTCTTGTTTTGAGTGAATTCTAGTCTTAGGGATATGCAAATAAATGTTTTTGGTGGGACAATGCGTCATCGCAAATTTTAAACTTCAGAAGATTTGTCTCTCTCTCCCAATCTATATGAAGGTGTCCTGGACGCCCACTGGGATCAATTGGGCCACCTATTAACACATACATCTAACCGAGTATGATGTTTTACATGAAACATCGTATAAAATACTCTATGGTCGTACATGTGACAAAGAGGAATCCAATTTGTATATATTATCCTACCAGTCAGAGTGTGCTGGGTTTGAACTGGATGGAGTTTGTAATCTGGCCCTTGGAAGCTCAGTTGCCCGTAGGATCTCTGTCGTAGCCCAACGAGCTGAGAACCGACCTTGAACACGAAGTAAGATATAGATTATATTTAATCTTTACCGTTAGTGCCTTTTAATCCGAATGGTGAAATCCCTGTCCAACAAGCCCTGTTTATTTTTATTGAACTACCATAATTGAAATCTACGGAGGTTTTTCGCTTTTACTCGACATATGAATCAATAAGTTTTCAAGATTTATTTCGACAAAAGATTAAAATTTAAGAAAAATATTCCTACTCAGCGACAGTGGTGCCACACATGACGATTTTTCATGATTGTGACGACTTTTTTATCATTTATTTATTCATTTAGAATGCCTTTACGTATGACGATTTTTTGGCCAACTCTTGTTTTCCATCAAAAACATAAAGCTCGCAAGGACATTGGCATGCAATGGAGGAAAACCAATTAACAAATTAATTTTCAGATAATTAAACTTTGAAATTTTGTATTGACATTTGCAGGAAACTTTTTTATTTTATATAAATAAAATTGTCTGACATATAAAAAAAGACGTTAATCTGGTAACTTGCCAACCCTTCTTCTCTATGAAGCTATCGCAATGTCTACGGCATGCAAATACTCCAACAATTTGTGTGCATGAGTTTAATGTCATACTTATGACTTTTTAATAAAAGTCGGTGTTTTAATGTTTTAAAAAAATACGTCTTTTTCAGTACATGCCGTTTTTTAAGTTTTTTGACAATAGTTTTTAATGAAATTAAATAGAAACGTATCCAACGCTCTTAATCCCAAAATATTAAAAATTAAAATATACCAAATTCAATTGTATCGTAATGGTCACATGCCTCTTTGCTTGACCACAAAAAATCACTCGCCTGTAAAATTTTAGGTAATGCTCGATATATTTAAATTTAATTTTGTACCATGCTACTCCTGCAAGTAGCATAGGGCATATCCACATGACTATTACAATAATTCTAATATTAACTATTCGATCAGATTCACGCTGTTTAATTTCAATAGAACACGGGTGTAATTAGAATATTCCCATTTTGATTTTCAGTTTTCATATGCGTGATGGTCTTCCTATACGTAGACGGTCTTGCGGGCTTCTCAAGCATTCATTTGTATGAATGTGGTGCTGCAGTCCACGTCCCACATCCAGACAATAGTGTGCATTTTGCATTCGAATTGAAAATCGGAAGCATCGTCCGTCTGGATATGTACGATAAGTTCCACACTGCTTGTCGGGCTTTAGTTTTGCGGCCAGAAATGTCGGCTTTGGCACCACCACTTTTCTCGTTTCGTATTATATTTGATTTTACCGATACTTATTTTCAAGCCAACGTGTGATGCAGTTTCTTGGACTAGTGATAACATATATTACATATCTAAAAAGGTATAAGAAACTACACCGAGCGAAAAAACAATATCAAATTGATATTTTCGTTAACGAATTGATATTAAACGTTAACAAAATGGGGCTAAGTGGGAAAAATATCAATATGATATCGTTCAATATCAAATGTCTCGGTCGCTATTTTCTGAAAGTCAACCGAGCCATTTGATATTGATCAATATCAAATTGAAATTATAAATTTTCAAAATGAAATTTTACTACAACCATACGAAAAAATTGCCTACAATCACAACAAACATTTATTTTATTTATTTATTTATTATTAATTACAATACAAAGTAAATTTATATTCTAATTTTTGGGTCCAAGGATAAACCGGGTGACACAGACCATATGTTTAGATTTTTGCAGCGACAGACCAAAGCCTCTTGTGGGAATCGAACCCACAACCACCACGCTGATAGGCAAGCACTCTACCAACTCGCCTACCGGGGCGCTTAACCAACAAACATTTAATTGTTGTACTTGGGTGACCGAGCGTTTTGATATTGATCAATATCAAATTGATAATATAAATTTTCAAAATGAAATTTTACTACAACCATACGAAAAAATTGCCTAAAATCACAACAAACATTTAATTGTTGTACTTGGTGACCGAGCGCTTTGATATTGATCAATATCAAATTGATATTATAAATATCAAACACGACGCTTACGTCGCATCAAAAATAAAATTAACAACAACCATATGAAAAAAGTGGTTACGCCAGCGTCAAAAAATATCATTTTGTGCAATATCAAATCAATATTTCAAAATATCAATATGATATTGCTATTTTTCGCTCGGTGTAGATAAATGTCATCCGCATTTCCATTTGGATTTCAGAAACTAAACTATTACGTGGATCACTTTGTGGTGTATGTCTCATAAACGGAGCCAGGATTCTGAAGAGACCATTGAACGTTTAAGTCGTATTGATATATTCGTATTGATACAAAATACTCAATTCATTTAAAACAAAAACGCTAAATTGATATTACTTTTCGAATAAGAGACGAATAAGACCGCAATGTTAGAGATAATTTGAATTTATAGTATTCATTCAACGCATTACCATTTAATTTTTAAATATCATTCTCCTATTTCCCATCTTCTTCTTCTTTTTAGGCAGAGGGCCCTCCCGTTCAAGTCGAACCTGTAGATTTAAGCTTACGTTCACCAAAAGGTAAGTTTCATGACACTTCCCTTACTCGCATCAACTATTCCTTTAGGTTGGAACATTTCAGCTGCCAAAACAGGAGGATGACATCGTTTTCCATAATTGATGATACTGTGGCAAACAATTATAAAACCTCGTCTATTTGAATAGAGAAATATTTCATACGTTTTTAATTGGAATTTCATAAAAGGACATTTTGCCAGTTGCATGTACTGCATCTCAAATGATGTATGTACTCATAGAATTAAACGGACAAATAAATTGGTGGATTCTGACAGGAACTACACCCGATGTCCTCCGTTTCCTATACATACGTTTTATTTTGGCCACTATGGGCGACTTGTGTTGTCATTTCATTTTTTGTGGTCGGTCGGTATAAAAATGCCAACAAATTGGTATTGGTGGTCATTTAAGCTGTCATTGTGCCGACGTACAATGACCACTGGTCATGTTTCTTTATATTGCAGTGGCTGTTTTGTGTTCATGCGAGAATAAGTGCTGGTTATGATGGACAAAACAAACCCAACAAAAACCTGAACGAAGCGAACCAAACCAAACCGAAGTGAAGTGAGCACAAGCATAAGCAACTCGACAACAAATTTAAATTTGTTAACTGACTGTTAAACTATTTGAATGGTAAACCGATTGTTTTATTCGCCACTACAATGTAATATGGACATGGAAACATATGCATATCGTTTTCACGGCATGCAGGGTTTCCGACTATTGTTTTCAATAAATGGAAATAATCATTGGCAGTTGGAACCATAGCAAAAAGTTATACAGGGTCCGCCAAATAACTTTTTTTTTTTTTTGAAAATTCTATAAAAAAAAAAACTACTGGATATTTTCTCAAATTCCTTTTTTTAATTGAAAGTACAATCCTTCCGGTTAATAATGGCAAATAATTTCATTCAAATGGCTGCCTCGTCTGGCCATGCAGTAGCCTAACGACATCAGCTCTGCGGCTGATAATGCGATCTTCAAAAACAGGGCGCAGAACATCGAGTGTAGCTTCCTAGAACAATTGGAATTACATATGTTGCTAAAATGAATGTGTTTACTTTCACAATTTCTTTCTTTGACAGTTCGGTCAAATTTTGTTTGTTGTCAAATACTCGTTCAAGTGTAAACATACGGCGGGTTTTCCCAAACTTATATTTGTCACTAGGCGATAGCTGTTTGAATAAACAAAGCGGGAAAATATTTGTCCGGGAACATTTTCTGCAAATACGATCAAACATATTTTCGCCAAATATTTGCCTAGTAAAAGATTAAAATAAATGCGCATAATTAACATTGAAAATATTTTAGTTGGGCAAACAAGGGAAAATAGTTGTGTCAAGTTTTTCAAACTGCCTTGTCTGCAAGGCTGTGGAGTTTAGATGTTGGATTTCACAATTTTTAAAAATTGGACTTGGAGTCGCAGTTTCTCTATATGGTCATTATTTTTTGTAGCACTGTTTTATTTTCATCTGTATACGACTAAACAAGGCCATCGTGCAAATGCGAACTAAACGGGAAACCCTACATCGTGCCATCTTGCCAGCACTGACTGTTTCTTGGTAGTACGAGTATCTACAGAGGTAACGTGAGTGGTATGCAAATTTAAATTGATGATTAATAAATTTAAAATTGAAATGTTGTGGACATAAGTGGCGAACTGTTAAGTTTTCATTATTCTCTCTTCACCGTATTTTATTTTCTGTCCGTTCGTTGGTTTCTGTTCGCTCTTTCTATTATTTACTTTCTGTATTTTGATGCTGCTGCTGTTGTTGTTGTTGTTGGACCATAAACGCCTCTGGGGGGTTTTCGGTATTCTGTTGTTTCTTCTTCTTCTTCTTTGTATTTTCTTACTCTTGCACTCTCTTTCGACATGAAAGCAGAAGCTTTATGCATTTTAAGATTGACTGCAGCATTTATTGCATGCTGTTGCCAAGAAGTTGATGTTGTTGAAGTCCATGCTGTTGCTGGCTGTTGGTGATGTTGATGTTGTCCGTGAGTAGCTGCCGGTATTGTTATCATTATTCGCTACTTTACATACTGGCGGCAGCCGCTGCTGTACTCGCACATACCCGCGTCCAAACAGACGTACAAACGTTCGTACATAAGCACAGAGCCGCTCACATAAAGAAGAAGTAGTAAGCGTATAATTTAACGATGTAATTGGTTTTAAGGTCTGAGAGATGAATGTTGTCGTTATTGTTATCGTTCCGTTAAATAGATAATTCATATTTTATTTTGATCCAAGGGTTCCGGTTACAACTGCTGCTTGATTTACGTAGAGTCATAAATTAATCGTGTGATTATACAGTTTAGTTATTCTATAATTACGGGTTAGTTGTAGCCAAGAACCGACCAGCCCCGCATTGCTTACTACGATCACATGCAGTTGCTTTGAGTCTGCTGGTGTTGTCGTGGAGATCGGCCATCTATCTTAGACCGAAGTGGATAAACTGGATAGAAATTGGTGGAGGGCGTAGTTGAGAGGATGTAAACGAGAGTGAAAACAAATTGTTCTGATGGAGTTGTAGATTAATTAGGAAACTGCTAGATGTAGTGGGGCATGTATGTGAAATATGTGTTTGTGTGTCAAGAATGCAGAACATTGCAAGACAAATTGGATTAGAGGAGAAAGATCATTTCTCTGCGGACCTTGACGTTATCTTACATACATAGAAGCTAATTAGTTCATCAAATACTTGCCAAATATGGTGTCGGGAACAAAGTGAAACTGGAGAAATCACAAGAAGTTCGTAGAAACCTTTTAATAACTCAAACCCGGCAATGTGATTAACAAATATTTCGAGAACTCTTCGTGGTTCAAAAAAATTCAAAACTGCAGTTCCGAGTAAATTTCCCCATTTGATAAGATGAAAATCAAATGTCATAGCTAGAATGTTTCCACTATTGGACCATGTAGAGCGTATACTACGTTTTATTTAGTGCTCACATGGTGGAAGAAAGACGAACAAATTAGAATTACATCCCAAACTTTTAAGATATGGAATTATTTTAGAACAAATAACAGAGCATTTTTGAGATCTGTAGAAAATCGGTTGTAAGTAGATAATGGATATATTTTAGAAATATTTCCAATAACAAAAAATTAAAAATTTCCCCAATGCAAAATGGTTACAACGCAAAAAAGGCACATGTTATATTAAAAGGAAATATGACACCAATACTGTCAAAATTTTAATATGAAGAATTACGCTAGAACCAGGGATGAAAATCATTTCAGAATTTGTTTTAGTGGTTCAGAGCAGGTCTGAACGGTTCGGTTCAATGTTGATTTTTTTTTTTTTTACATTTATATTCTAATTTTGGATTCAAGGGTAAACCGGTAACACAGACCATATGGCTATATTTTTGCAGCGACATACCAAAGCTTCTGGTGGGAATCGGACCCACAATGTGCCATGATGATTTTTCATTGTGCAAAAATAAAAAAAAAAAATTAAATTGGGGCCAACATTTAAGGGTTTTGAATCACCCGGTATTTCGGTAGCTTTTATTCGGAAGCTTTTATTCTTTGACATTTGACAGGTAGAAATTACGCCATTACTAAAGCATTTTTGGGTCGTCGTGACAGCAATACAGAAATTGAGGGGAAATTCGAGCTGTAGGGACAAGTAAGTGATGTGACGAATAAAACCCGTGCACGTCACTCAAGAACAATTTAGATTATGGCTCTAGCCAATAGTGTTGATGAAAACCCAGGTTTGTCCATTCCTCGTCATTCATTGGAATTAGGCATTCCACAAACGTCATTACACCGTATTTTGCATAAAGAATTGGGTCACTTAACACAAGCACTCAAGCCGGCCGATCATCAAAAACGTCGTGTTGATTGGGTCCTGAAAATGCATGAAAATGATCCCGAATTCCATCGCAAAATCATCTTGATTGATGAGGCCCATTTCAACCTCGGTGGCCCCGTCAACAAGCAAAATTGTCGCATCTGGGGTTCAGAAAACCCAAGAGTTATTGTTGAGAAGCCTCTCCCTCTTCAACGTGTGACTATTTGGTGCGGTTTATGGTCCGGCGGGGTAATTGGATCGGACTTTTCGAAAATGAGGTGGGATCAACAGTTACGGTGAATGGATTGCTCTATCGAGAGATGATTAATGATGTTTATGGTCGAAACTGGATGATACTGATCTGGATAACGTTTACTTTGAACAAGACGAACAAGATCTTGTGATTTAACACCTTGCGACTTCTTCCTTTGGGTCCACATGAAAGATAAGTTCTACGCCAACAGCCCAGCGGCGATTCAAAACCCCACAGATAGAATTCGTGAGGCTATCGAAGATATAGGACAGCCAGTTTGCGATTTGGTTATGGAAAATTTCATGAACAGGATGTGGTCCTGTAAGGGTGGCCATTTGGCTGATGTTTTTCATTATTAACGGCATACCTTCCTTTTTATTATGAAATAAACATCATTGATCACAAAAAATTTAATTTTTCTTTAAATACCAAGATAACACCGCTTTTTGAAAACCCCTCTATAATATCTATGTTAATACCTTAACATAATGTGATTGGATTCTGGACCACTGTCCGCCGTCACTCGTGCGGTAACTACAATGAGACTACTATCGGTAAACCAAGTAAACTCGATATACACGGCGAAACTTGTTTAGGAGTTTAGGTCTACCAAATGCCTGTGGTGCTCCTTGAGTCTTTGGACCGATCTCACCCTGCAATTTATTTTTTTAAAATACAGCCACAGTTAATCTCCTTGATGATCGGTTCCCAGTGGATCAAGTCCTAGGATCTTCTGATCACTATCTCATTCAGTCCAACACACTCCGGATGGTAGAAAATACCTTGCCTACATGTTTTAGGCAAGGTATTTTCCCACAAAATCGAATTAAATGTCGGTCAGTGGAAATTAATTTTAATCCATTTGAAGACACCAACTAGAAAAAGTCCGACTCAGTATATTCACAAGATCTCGGTGGACAGTTCACATTGCCCGCGAGATAAACATGCCCTCAAATCGTCTATTCTACATTATGGCAACAACGGCCTTCTGCATGTTGTTCACCACTTTTTTTTTTATTTCATTTCCGGCTTCTTAGCAATATTTTGAAGTCATTTTTGAAGGATGTCCATTGATATTTTTAGAAGTTATGACCCTTTTTTGTAAAAGTATGACAACAACAAATGAATGTTCTCCGTTTAGGAGAAGTGGTGAGTTTTATCGTGAATAGGCCTAATTTTAACTGTTATTAAAATTCTCATTTGCAATTTACTCAATATCCCATTCAGTCCAAAAACAAAATTGTATTAAGAAGTAGGTCGTTAGGTCGTTCATTATCGTGACTTCAGAATATTCACTCGAAACGCACAAATCAATAATATTGTGTTCTTCGAACTGTTTCTGTTGATTTCTAATGCATGTGCGTTTCTATTCTCTTACATTCCCTATATTACTGACGCGGTTATTTAGAAAGAACCTTAGAACTTCCAGATGCAGAACTTTATGACTCGAAATGTGGCAAAATTCTACATTTCCATTAAGTTTGAGTTCGCATAAATTATTTTTATTTTTTGTTTGTGTGGTAAATGTCAAGTGGGGTAGTAATGTTCCCGATTTCTAAAGACCAAAGACTAATTATATTTATATTTGATTTGTTTTTGGTTTCGGGGTTTTGTTCCAAAGAGGACTGGATAATTGGCCACGGTGGTGTTGGTGGTGGTTACCAATAATTACTGATCATTTTTCATGGATCGTCATTAACATTGTTATTTTCAGGGCGACTCCGAACCGTTATTACAAAATTCACTGATAGAGAACAGGCCGGCAGACTGCGGCTGATTGATGGGCAAACCGAAATACCGGTATCTAATGGTCATGTCTCCAACAAAAACACATTAACCAGACATTAGACACCAGTTGGCTTCAACGTCGTCAGTCGTCTTGACCAAAACAAAAAGATTTTGTAAACTTGGCACATCTGGCTAAATGACCTAAAGCCAGTAGCATCTGTTTAACTCGGCTCGTTTTCTGGCCACAGCTCACTGGCGTAGCGACCACCGATCGGCGTGCCGTCTCTTTACATGTATGGCGGCAATGTATGCAAACAAACAAATCACAAATATATGCAGATATGCTGCGGACAGACACACCGATATAGCGACTTATGTATTTATTATCAATAGAGAGATTAATTTGCCTTATTCTGACCAGGTTAGGCTAATTTACATACTGCCAGCCAATTCTCTTTCTTAACGTTTTTGTTGGCAACTGTTTTTTTTTCGGATGACAAAAATTAATGATGATGATTCCGCATTCAATTTGTCCCGCTCTTTTTGTGTGTGTGTGTGTGGGGGGTTTTGTTTTTGGGACGATTCAGATACATTTTAATCACAACGAGGCAAAGGCCAAAGAAGAACGCTTTCCATTCAACAGCCCATTACTCTTGGCTGCCTCATCAACATTAGCTGTCGTTTGGAATATCCCATATGACGATTTTACCACCATTTCCATTTCGATTTGCCTGATGCAGATATTAGAGACACTAACGCGAAAGAAGACGGTGAAACGAAGCAAAAGTATGCACAGTATGTTTGGAACAGGTGGTCGGTTGCCCGAACGGCCGTCCGCGATTATTCGAGTTTTGTTTTTGGGGGTAATGCGGCGCATCGAATGAAATTGATTGACACGAAATGTCACCGGTGTATTCTCTTTCAGCAAAGTTATTAGGACATCACAGGGATATGTACTGTAATGGGGAAATATTTATAAGGCACAAATAGAACCAAATTTTCGTTATTTAGCCCGTGCTGGCCGAACTATGAAGTACGTTGAAACGGATTCACGAAATGCACATGAAACCGGACATATTCGTTTAATGTAAAAAGAAATTCATATTCACCCACTAAGCCACGGTTTTTTTTAGTTTTTGTTGAAATTAAATGTATTACTGATTCGTATTACAAAATTGCATTGCCGATTTTCCCTTGAATTTGTCACCATTGTCCGGACTTTGAAAAGGACGGTGGCGCCAAGAGGCTTAAAATTCCCGTCTTAAGGTTCAATATTTTGAGTACACATTCAATGCGATTTCTAGTTTTCGTGTACCCATATTTTATTTTTGTTACGAATTTACAAAGTGTTTTCTGAACGAAATAATTTTCTTCTTACATGTTAGGAAAAATTTCTGACGAATTTATGTTACAAACCCATGTCCACTAACTTTTGCAGTTTATATCCTTTAATAGGACAACCGAACCGTTCTATTTTAGAAATACTGGAGACCTAAGTAGTCACTGTGCGCAATAACATTTTCCTTCATCCATCTTGTGGCATAAGTCCCCGCCCAGCTCCCTCAACTCATCACAGCCCCCATCCGCGTTCGCAACAAATTACATGACGACTTTTGTTTTTCGCTCTTAACCCAAACATATCATTAAGGGAAACTTGGCTGTTCAGTTTAAACGTTTCCCTAATTCAATTAACAACCATTTAACAATACGTCCATACATCTATCCATCCATCCATCCATCTATCCGTATCGATAGTTTTGAGTCGTAGTGTTCAGTGTGTGGCAGTGTGTCTGTGCCAGCCACTTTGGGTATTTTGGGCGTTTCTGTGCTCTTCTGTGTGCGCGTTGTGGGGAGCACCGTTGGCGTTTGTGCGAGAGGTCACAGCCCGGTCAAACGAATACTAGTTATCGACACAACAAAGCGTTGATTTGACGTTTTGGTGTTTTCCATCGGTTTACGGCAAAAGCAAATTGTGATCTTGTGAAGCTCACCGGTATCATCGATGAAATTGATTAATTGCCCTCTTGCTAGGGCCGCTGCGCCGTTGTGTTAATATTTAGAAAGCCAACACACACGACTTGTTTTATGAGCTGTTAAAACGGTTTAAGCGAGTGTTATTATTTTGTTTGGTCGTTTTGGCGTTTTGTTTTTCTTGGCTCTTTGCTTCTTTTGTTCATATTTTCGTTAACAGTACATTCCGGGCATGACATGTAGTGTGTTACAGGTCTCGTTGTGATGGTGGTATTCCATGAAATTATTTAATTAATTTGTGCTTTTAAAAAAGACCACTTGATGTACCCGATAATTAACGCATTCCTCGAGATCTTCAGACTGCGGCCATATTTAATTGACCATAATCATATTTTTACCGAAGGTTTTCTAAGCAACTCTAGCTTAGAATAGAGTTAATGCAAATTTTGTCATTGTAAATACATTTCAAAATATAAACATATCAGGAAATACTGCGGGGAGATCTGTAACAGGGCTAAGAGCTTCACAGGACAGCGGCAATTATAAAGAAAAACGTAGACAATACAAGTGTGTATTGAGAAAGGCTCAGAATAAATTCTGGATTGAATTCTATAGTATAGTTGAAGAATGCACTTCCGAAGCCGCAAGATTAGGGAAAACACTGGCCTTCACACAGTGCAGCGTCAGTCTCAAGGGGGATGTTTACGATGTTCTTAGAAAGAGACGTATAAGGTCCAATTTGGGATCGTCAGACTTTTTGGTAGGAGAACACCCTAAGAAGGTATCCTGTTCTTCCTAGAGAAAGTTGGTCGATGTTGTCGCATATGCAGTAGATGTGGCAATTGCAGCAAGGGGAAGGTTTTCAGTACACTCAGAGACATCCTGCAAAGAGCTCTTCTCGGTGGCGGGCGAAAACGGTCTCGGAGTAAATCCCAACAGAACCTGGTTCTAGTCACCAGGAGGTACAAGAACCCACCCAGGGAATCTATGAAATGCCTTTTGCGGATTGTGAAAATACCTCGACAAGAAGTTAAATTTCAGAGTTACAGTTCTAATCAGGCCAAAAAAGCCCACAGCGGCACTACGTGCGTGCAAGAGGGAATATGGGAAACAATGGGACTTAAAGCATCGCCTTGTTCACTGGCCAGATCACTGGTTAATGAGTTTACCAACTGCTTGGATAATAAGACTTACAGAGCAGTCGCAATGGTCCAAAAATGGTTAAGGCCACCATGTAATGTTTAAGATGATGTCTGGCATAGAATGCACCTTTCGACAAGAAGTACTTAAACCTGGTACTAGACTAAATATCGACTTCTGTACTGATGACTTACAATGAAATAATCGAATAGGTTTCGTGGTCTACTCAACAAATCTACATTTCAATATAACATTAACACTACCTGATCACTGTAGTATTTATCAAGCTGAAATTTTGACCGTTAAAGAAGAAGCAGAATGGCTGAGATATAACGTCCTCACCACAGTGGGTGTCAAAATGGATTGCCTCAGATCTCTTCAAGAGATTGTTCGGCATCCACCTTATGTGGGTGTTGGAACACAGGGAACTGTAGAGCAGGCTATAGAGAAGAGTCAGACAGATTGAATGCGTTCACTATGGAGATCCGACGTCTCATTACTTGAGCCCGTGATGACGGCACACGGTTTGATTGGATGTCATGCAATGTCACTGAAGGTCGCGACTAGTGTGTTATGGTTCAACTGGAGGAACTAGAGATACGATTAGCGCTATCTACCATGGCACCACAGTGGACTTTATAGTCTAGGTGAGTCTGTTTTTTTAGACTGCCACTCTAGCCAAAACTATGCAACAAACAACCGATTTGTTGTCATTGTTGACATTGGCGTTAACTTTGCGTTTTATATGGTAAAATACCCCTTCCTTTATTGCAATTATTTATGGAACTGTTGATCTGGCAACATTTTCACTCACTCACAAAACCGTTTGGCTATGCGTACGAACAGTCCAGGGATGGTGGGTCGCTTTTCTGTGAGAAAGCGAGTGGCTGGCTTTCGTTTGCATAGATTTTCGATCGACATCCCGGATTAGGCAGTTAATTTGGGTATACGCCATATGAACAAATATGTCAAAATGTGTAAAATAAAAACTCTAAAAAAACGAAAACATTTCTCATCTAAAATTATAAAAAAAATAAAGCAGTCTACTTTGGAAATATATTTTCATATTTATATGTTTATGTCTTAAAATAAGCCTTGTACTAATTGTAACAGGTGGCGCAAAAGTAAACTTCCGATGTTTTTTGGCTGTAATTAAAAAAAAAATGCAAAACTTTGATTCTTCTTGTGGATTTTTATACACTCCATCATAGGATGGAGTATATACTAAGTTTGTCATTCCGTTTCCAACACCTCGAAAGAGTGATCTGCGACCCTATAAAGTATATATATTATCGGTCAGTGTAACATTCTAAGACATTCTAGCGATGTCCGTCTGTCCGTCCGTCCGTCTGTTGTCTGTTGAAATCACGATAGAGTGCGAACGACCAACGCTAAAAAGAAATTTTGTAGGAAGATGTTTTTTGCCCATAAGCAGGTTAAGTTCGAGAATGGGCCATATCGGACCAAAGGGGAAAAAGTTCCCCTTTACGGGACTAAATATATTCCGGCCATAATCAAATTTTTCAAATATTTTTTTTCCCTACATCTAAGTTCTATGTTTATATAATTTATAGATGGGGAAAAAAATCCCAAAAATGGGCGTGCTCATGGGTTCCGTGGACCCTTGGGGCCCAAAAAAGGGCCCATGATAAACATGCGCATATGGGTATCGAAGTGCAACGAAATTTACTCACGAACCCAAATATGCCTTTATTTTCACGATTTTCCTAAATTTTTTGATCCGGTTTCTGGGACTATCGGGTCACCAGCGGCCCAAAAACCGTCCCTTTACAAACATGGACATATGGGTATCGAAATGCAACGAACTTTTCTCGCGAACCCAAATATGCATTTATTTTCATGATTTGGATAAAATTTGTGGTCGGGTTCCTGGGACTATCGGGTCACGAGCGGCCCAAAAACTCAGTTAGTTTTCTTATTTATTGACTTTTTAAGGATCCATGATGGAGGGTATATAAGATTCGGCCCGGCCGAACTTACTATTTGTCCACTTGTTTTCATTTGTTCTTTTAATTTTTTTTTACATTAAGTCGAGAATATGATGTCATGTAAATGGCCGCCGCCAGAGTTGCCACTGACATTAGGGGCCAATCGCAAAATGTATAGCATTTTCTGAAAGGAGGATTACTTTTGCGCCACCCTTTATTATCTTTTTACAAGGTCTAAACTTATTGAAATACATTACCCACATATATGGGGACTTATGTTTATCAAAATTAAATGTGCACATGAATCCTAACTCTAATTATGGTGAAGATTTGGTTATATATTAGGTCAATGTGGTCTTGGGACTAAAAACAGATTAGTTGTATGCCTGTACTTACTTCTCTTCACATGGTGTCCAAGTCCAGACACTTGTAATGTCAAAGGTTAGTTTTTTTTTGTCGTCAAACTTCAGTTTCCTATTTAATAGAAATGAATAAACCAGGGCCTGTTATTCGCTTTTCAATATTCTTTGTTAAGATTTTCCCAATAGAATTGAACATTTCCGTATCTCTGTAAGTAAAGGACATCCGTGTGTGACAGAAAACTGATGCTTCCAATATTGATCGTACCCAACTGACAAACTTGTTCATTGGAATGGCAAGTCTGATGGAATCGTTAGTTGCTTTGACAAATGCTAATGCCATTTCTGTTGCCGTGGTTTGCCAAATTCTCTGGCAACATCTGTCGTAAATGAAGTGACGCCTGTTCGAATGTTTTGTTTGCAATTTGCAATCATCTACAAAGCGACATTGAGTATTCCATTTACTTGGTGCAATTCAAATATTCTACAGTGGACGTGAAATAAAATTCGTTAACTGTATCATTGGTAAATTATTGGTAGTTTAAGTGCGTTCCTTTGCCAATTGCAGAGGCCAGAGGCAGCACCGACAACGACAAGAACTTTGCCAATAAGAGCAACATCGTTACGAAGTTAAAATCAATGGCCGAACTGTAAACTGTCGATTTTCGTCAAACGGCCCTAAAGAGCGCGCCATGCATGTTAACTTCTTGGAATCGACATGACATCGTTGTCATCGTCCACGTCTACGTCGCGCAGCGTCGTCCAGGTTCTAGACTAGATACTCGTCCGACGTACTCCTATTCAGTGAACTCCAAACATTCAATCAACTTTAATATGAACGTACGTACGTACGTAGGAACGAATGAACGTACGCGTTTAGATGTGTGCGATACATGCAGTATTATTCTTGTAACCACACGTAATTGTTGTCGCCAAATGTTGTCCAAATGTCATCAAATGACAGCCTGATGATCGCCGTCTTGGCGCTCACTCACCACTGGGCAGGCCAGTCTCCACTCCATTGCCATTCGGTGCGGCAGCGTCGTCGTCATCCTCGTCGCCGTCGTCTGAGTGCGGTCGGTTTGGTGTGTTCGACGACGGCGCGGCGTCCTCATCAAAATCGTCTAAAAACATTGTAGACTTTGTCAGTTCTTTAACATAATTATGTGTCGACAGCGTGTTCAGACTTACGAGTGGAGTTTTAATAAACGAGTCCACTACTGCACTGCACAACACCACAACCACAACGCTCCTTCTCATGTTCTCCATGTCTGTCCCTGTCGCTTTGTATGTATGTCATCGAACAGGCAGTCAGTCAGTCCGTCAGTCAGGCAAGCCAACAGTGACTGAGGAGCGGTTTTTTGACAGTAGTAAATCGTAGTAAACCCTATAAATTTCAAACTTCAATTTAACCATAAATACACATCAGATTGTTGACACCTTTGTTGGGAAATTGTTAACACACTTTTATAGATTCGCAAACAATGGCTGACGGTCGGACGGTCAGGCATAGTGGAGCCTTCTTAACGATTAGACGAGCTGCAAACACAACAAAGCGATACACGGCGAACACTTCTGTACGGGACGTTCCGAATTTAATTAGTTTGATAGAAATAATACAATGCGAGTGCTATCGCACTGATATTGAATTGATTGTTATGGTCACCAACGAAAGGTTTTTGCTGCCGATTTTTGACATAAGAAAACAATTAGAAGCCGAACAAACGAACGACACCAAACAAATTGTATATCATGTTTAATGATCACAATGATCGATAGGTGGCGACATCAGAATTAGGATCAAGTCTACGATTTTGTTTTTGTGTGTTTACTGTTGAGCCGCAGCATACGAACGACAGCCAATGTTAATGGCCATCAGATTGGCTCTAGGTCGTGTCTTGTAAACCCTATTCCTTTGCACAGTTGATATTAGAAAAAGCTTAGGTAGAGTAACAGACAAAACGAAAACAGCTTCCTTTGTAAAATTAAAGACGACAAGTCCACTGATTTTTATCTGATTGAACTAGTTACCTTTTTACGCCTAGAACACAGACTTAGCGGAGGGCCTCAGAAGTTATCATGAACATACAAACGACACAAGGTTACGCTGACTTGAGACCCATTTGCCAGAAAGAGCTCAAAATCCCTTACTAGACTATACGATAGGTAAGATGTCAACCAGTCAGCGTATATCGTTTTAAAATTTCCCCACAAACCGCCCAAAATCCGTTGCAGCCGATCAAAGAAAGCGATGCAATCGTAGTTTAATCCCAGATTTCTGAAGCTCTGTTTCAAATGAAACTCATTTTAAACTTCAACTAGTACTCAGTGAAATTAATACACACTTTTGACAATAGTTGTGACAACTCATCTGTTTTCAAAAGACAGTTTTTAAGAGGATGCGGCAAAATCGGACAAACCAAAGCTCCGGGAAAAGAATTGAGAGGGAGTTCTTCTTGCAGCCCAATGTGCGATTGGTCATAAAAGGTTTTGAGGACTAGTAGTTTTGGGACTAGTGGGGGCCAAAAACCAAACACAGCAACATTACACAGCAATTGTGTATATGTGTTAGTGTAAACGTATTGCTATTGACTTCGCAAAACTGTATCGTGTAAACCCCAGGTTTACGTTTCCTGCCAAATCCAGGAAGATTTTGCACTAACATTCGGAGCCACAAAGTAAAACTGTACTTTTTTTTTTGTAAAAAAAAAATCGTTGAAAATCATTCACAGACAAGAGAATTGATCACTGATTATTTTGATTTTGGCATCGTATAGTCACTTATGAAAAACAGATCCACTATGAAAATCCAACATCAAAAGTCAAGCTAAATATTCATTTGAAAAAACCAAACACCATTGATCAGAGTGAGCCGATCACGAAAGACAAACTTGCCCACTACTACACCAGCCGACCGTCTTGACGATCGTCGGCATGAAGCGGCATGTGTTGAAAAAGTCATATCGGTCAAAAAATGGAATTAATGGAATTTTCGTGCGGTGATTTGTTTACGATTTTCGGCGTAAATTATTGAGACAAGAGTGTCACCAGAAAAACTCTCTGCAAATCGCTGTTACTAAGAGAGAGTAAAGGTCGCCCAACATCGGTCGTTTTGCCGGAAACCATCTATGCTGTTCGTGAGCTGATACACCAAGACCGAAACGTGTCCTACCGTAGGATTTAGGCGTCCTTGGGCATTAGTATGACAAGCATAAAGATATTGCATTTCATTCGGCAGTGAAAAGAACTTGTTCTCATTGGATGCCACATAATTTGGCGAGTGCTCAAAAAAAAGCCTCGTGTCGACTTTAGCAAAGAAATGTTGAACAAATACAACCAAGGAGCTCAAATGCATTGAATAAAATCTTAACAGGTTATGAATCATGGCTCTATGGATATGAGTCTGAAAGCAAACAGCAATCGACCGAGTCAAATTTAACAAAAGTTGTGTTGATATTAACAAAGAATATTTCGAAAAACAATCTTAATATATATACACCCTCGACACTGATTCACTGATACACTGATACACTGATTCCCTGATTCACTGACTCTGTCACGCAGTACGTAGGAATTTAAATAGGCATTCTATAATAATTCTATAAATAATAATAATAAAAAAAATAATATTTTTTTTTTTGTACAGAAATTGTGTTTTCCCCAAATTTTTTTTTACCAAAATTTTTTTTTACCAAAATTTTTTTTTTCCAGAATTTTTTTTTTTAAATTTTTTTTTCCCCAAATTTTTTTTTTCCACAAACATTTTCTTTTCAACAAAATTTTTTTTTTTTTTTTACAAAATAGTTTTCTCAAAATATTTTTTACAAAATTTTTAAAATTAAGTAACAAATACTTTCTCAAGCAAATTAACGGGCGCCATAGGCGCATTACAACTTACTAGTTTTATATAAATAGCAATCCTCGTACTTCGTCGATAAATTATTTCGGGGTTTTAGTTGTTTCATTGATTATGTGGAGGAAAGTGACAAAGTGGAATGGAATTGCTGGCAAGTAAATACTCGAATCTCCAGAGTTAGATGTTCATATATTCTCGGTACGGTACGAAAAACTGTAATTCAATTTGAAATTAACCCGGAATTTATGAAGGGCTTAATCGATTTGCAATGAATGCCATAGAGCAGTCGAACTTAGTTGTGATCCAAAAAAAAAAAAAAACATATCGCTCATTTACTTGAATAGTGGCATAACTCAAAATAGGATTTTTTCAGGAGAGCCGTTTAAAATCGTCAATTTCGTCGTACTTTCCGAATATAGAAAAAGAACTGCAGGCTATTTCAATAATATGGAGACCTGTCATATGAATGCACAATACTCAGTAGAACAAAAGCCAATTTAAATTAGAGATTTACAGCTTTTCCAAGAGCAAAAATATATAAAGTGAATTTTGAATTATGCCACTATTCAAGTAAATGAGCGATATGTACTCAATGCAAGCCCTGATGTCATCCTTGTTCACTGTACACAATTGGTGAACTTTTAGCAATAGAATTCCTGTCCCGTTTTGATTTCTGGGTCAGTATGTCAGCAGAACATTTGAGATATTTAAACACATTAGTTCTACGGTCTGTGAGTAATCTCTTGCCTTGGCAATTCCTTCATTGGAATGCAGTAACTTTCCATTGCATCTAATGTTTCAAAGACCCTAACTCCTCATTGACCTGTGTATACCACCGAAGATGGAGTTGTTCCACTTTGTGGTCGTAGCATTTCCTTTTGACTTAGATTCGTTCTTGTCATACCCACACCCTTCGTACTTGGACATATTTCAGAAATCGTTTGTCTTCATTGTTGGCGAAAAGAGTCTAAATCGAAAATGCAGAATGACATTATGGGGTAATAAATCGTGGAAAAAAAATACTACTATCGCCTTTTCATGTTGGTTTTTACTTGGCAGAGGAACACCGAGAGAGTGGGGGGTAGGGAGGGGGGCGAAGAAAGCACAAGACAGAATGTAATTCAATCAACACTTTTCGTCGTTTGCAGAATTGTAAAAATGTTGTGTGATAGGCTTGTAATGGAGCAGAGTTTTATTATGTTAAAAACCATGTTAAGACCATATTAACAACAATTTGTTTAAAATGCACAACAACGTGTTGTTTAACTGTGATGAACGTACCCAGCAACGGCAACGGCAATGGCAACAACACCAGTCCCAGCAACAACTACAACAACAACATCTAAATCAACTAAGGTATCAAGTTAACGTTGTTGGTTTTTGTTTGTTGTGTGTATTCAAACATTGGCAACGTGAACAATAAACGACGACGATGACTATGATCAGTTTAAGCGGCGCTTGTGTACACAACAACAACAACAACATGGGCAGCAACAGCGACAACAACATTAGCAATAGCAGCAACAACAACAGCAACAATAACCAACATTGATATAAAACTAACTTAATCCTCAAATTACATGTTCTTGGTGGCGTTTACGTGAAGAAGTTTATTTGCCCAAATTCAACACGATTTGTGTGAATTCCCACAGGCATAAATTGCCCACTGATGGACGGACAGACGGACCAATGGATGCACGGACAGACACGGACGGACGGACGGATGGATGACCATAGTGATTAGGAGTTAACATCGTAAGCTCCTCATATAAAAAGGCCGAAACCAAAAACCAAACCAAGCCACAGCGAACCGCTCGAAAGGAAAGACACCAACCACCAATCCAGCCAAGCCAAAGTCAACCATACAGTTGAGCTGAAAGTTAGGAGCGGTGGGAAAATCAACGTTACGAGTATACCCCACAACTTGATTTATTTATGCTACCAAACCATCTCATAAATAAATCCGTTTACTTTGTTTACTTTGCAGCCTCCTGCAGCCTGCTCCGTTTCTCCGCTGTACACTTTATACATATTTTTTATACAGTTTTTGGAGGTTGCAGCAGCGCATCCTCTCGCCTCCACTAACCGCTGCCTTCCCTAGCCCATGACAGAGCAGCGGACTCGATACTTTTTGTTTTGCTTGGCTGGTTGGTTGGTTAAGGGAAATATATATGCCACGGTGATAGTGGGGATTTATGTATGTCGCTACGTCTGTCGGTAGGCAGGGATGTGATGATGTCTACGAGCGTCTAACCATCCATATAGGTGTGTGAGTATGCGGTGGTACAATGAAAGGTGCATAGGTTCTGGGTTAAGCAGATGCTGCAACACGCGGGTCGAGTCATCTTCCTGCAATCGTGAATGCTTGGTTGGCTGCTTGCTTAATATAATCCATACGGCCTCAAAACCAAGTAAACGGAATTCAAATGTTTAATGGCAGTATAATGTAGTCGACAATCCGTGATTGTTTTAGAGGGCACAGGCGTAATAATACTTGCCAACAAAGTGCCACTCCAAAAAGCCACTACCACAACCACAACAGCAACAACCGAAAGCATATCAGTGAAGAAGCATTGTTTTCGACCCAGTCGACGTCTTCGTCGTCGTCGTCGTTGAGCACACAGCCACAGATACTCAGTCAGTCAGTCAGTCACAGCACACCGCCGCTTGCTGGCGGAACCGTTCAAACCCCGAAATATTAAAGACAATTTTTACACCAATGATTGCTGTTGCATGCACCAGAGTTGATGCGCCAAAAATCGTTAATAATCATCGAAGATGCCACGTTTTGTCATCATATCCCAGCCGAAGACTCCAAGCCTCATTGTATGCGCATCGTTCTACCCATGAATTGGGGTGGAGTACTCACTCATTCCACTCGGCATTCGAAGATTTTGGGAAGCTCTTTTTCATGTTCGTTACCAAGCCCAAACAAAATATGGAGTTTAGCGCGAAAAATAAAATAAAAAACGATACTCGTATCTCTGCTATGGCCCCAGCATTCATTCATAACTTGAGGGCGAGGGACGGGAAATTGTTATGCAGAGTTCAGATAGACCAGAAAGACGAAAAAAAACAAAACGTACTGGGAACCTTTGATCGTTGAAAATTGGCAGAATAACTGCATTTTTGCTTGGCCCGAAGACAAATATGAAAAAACAAAAACAAATCCACAATAATGTGTTTACACATGTTCATGCCGGTAATGCATACATCGATGATACAACTGAAATGTCCGAGGTTGATGGACTTGCTGCGATTTGAGACCTGACCATTGAGACCTCTCGATTGTGTGCATGTCGCTATGGTTTAACCTAACTCGCTTCCCAATAAATGTAACTGGTAGCCTATTAAGGACTCTCCGAGATATTCTGTGATGTTAAAGTGATGGGTACGACTATAAAATCCAGGTTAAAATCAGGGTTAACCCATGAGTATTTTATTTTTTAACATTAACATAAAAATATTTTTGCAGTTAAAGAAGATGTGAAAGAAATTTTTGCAGTAGAGATGTGTACTTTGAATTAATGTATGGAAAAATACAAGTTGTGGAACATTTGAGTTGTGATCGTTTTGTACAGGGAGGTGTTATTTTGAATAAACCGGTATTTCGGTAGCTGTCACTTTTGAAGCTTTTATTCGTTGACATTTGACAAGCAGAAACTACGCCATTACTAAAAATGGAACGAAACATGTTTCAACAACGCATTGAAATTATTAAAATTCACTAGAAAAATCTCTCATCCTCATGACAATGGTCTGTCATCTCTCGATGAAGTGATCACAATTGGCCACCGTGATCTTGTGATTTAACACCATTGGGGGCACGTGAAAGATAAGGTCTACGCCAACAGCCCAGGGACGATTCAAGACCTCAAAAATAGAATTCGTGAGGCTATCGAGGACATAGGGCAGCCACTTTGCGATTTGGTTATGGAAAATTTCATGAAAAGGATATGGTCCAGTAAGCTAATCGTGGTGGCCATTTGGCTGATGTTGTTTTTCATTATTATCGGCACACCTTCCTCTTTATTATGAAGTAAACATCCGATTATTTATCTAAGAAAATTCATTTTTCTTTGAATCCCAAAATAACACCTCTTGTGGGAGAAACCTGTCGATACATACATTCAATTTTATGTATGTCGCTACTCACCACAAAATGTACTATGTATTCAATTTAAGGGAAATTAAAAATGTCCCTTCGCCGCGGAAAAGTCCACCCTCTGACATGCCAAATATTGGAAAAATTACATTAAAATTTGTACATTTTTACTCTTTAACGTCAATTGGCAGACTCTAAAACTGAACAGAATAATACCAAACCTATTAAGAGTATACTGTGTCAATTTAGATCCACCCCCTGTTGTTATTACACGAATAGTTTTATAAAAACAGACTGTTAGACTTCCTATAATAATATAAATGATCAATATTTGGCCTATAATCAGCATTTAGCATTTTGTCATTCTATATTGAACGATTTATATGAAACCGACGGAAATCAGAAGCTCTGACACAAAGATAAAGTGGAAGAAAACCTGGATCCTGTTATAAGATCGATGTAGGTAACGAAAAAAATCTGCAATACATTACCCAACATATGCACAGTACAACATGAACACACAGTTCCTTCTCCCCATTGCTGGCTACACGCTGAATGGTAGGAAACGGTTTTAGTGGAATGTCGAACGTGACCTCTGCTGGGAGAATGCCGGACATCACTACTTTGACACATGCCTGCCACTTGCCATGTGTCGTCGTCCACCAACCACCAAATTGATATTTATGCAACATAACTGTCAATTTTCCAAGTGTTTTTAATCACATACTGCGCGAATAAAAAAAGAAACCAAGAACCAAGTTTTCAATATTTTATGAATTCATTCGCCAACATCGGTAATATTCACCGTTTTCATGGCAAAGGAAAAAAAAGACATACGTTCGGCCGGGCCGGCTAAATGAAGAAGAGTTGAACGTTTTCAACTGACTGACTGACTGACTGCCTGGCTGGCTGTTGTGTTGTTTGTGCTTTTGAGGTTATGTGAAAGGTCAAGTTCGTGATCGCATTCAAACATTTTACCAAACATCCAGTATTCTTGCTCTTTAAAGGCCACAGAGAGATTTTTCATTCAAAACTACGATCTCGAAGACGCCGCCGACGACGACGATGATGATGAAGATGACGATGACGACGGAAAGCCACAAAACGAAGACGACGTTTTCGTCATCAGCACACTATTCGCGAATCATCATCATCAACATCAGACGACGACAAAGAAAAATTTCGGATGAGCGTGCCACCACCACTCCACGATTCTGCTCTCAACACCCGTACACACACACACGAGTGCGACTGTCTGTAACTGCCACTGACGGATGCTGCGGCATTGTGGTGTCTGTAGCCAAATTAAGGAGTTGGCAGTGAATATAGAAGCGTTCGCGTTCCCTTTTGTACGAATGGACAGTGATTATCAACGACTAAACAATTTTTCATTTTGATCTAAAAGAGTGTTTTGAGTAATGTTTTGACTATTTGGTATTACGACCCCAGTATCGGTCTATACTTGTGAGATCGTTGCTAGTCTAGAAATCCCTTCTGTGCTCTCACAATCAAATGTCTGACAACACTTATACGAATAGATTTCTCCACCTCTCTAATAGACAAAACGTTAACCTGTTTTCCCAAACTCGTCTATCGTCGCCAACTAAAAATATAGAAATGATGGTACATTAAAAGCTGTAGTGCTTTCCAACGAAACTTGATATCTTCAAAAATGGAAATTCTTGCATAAGCTCCCCTATTTTACCCCGGGTATACTCATACATTCTGTTAAAGCTTCAAGAAGATTGGTAAAATAATGTGTACGTTTACAGTAAAATATTCTAGATCAACAAAACCGAAACGTCATTGTAGAGCTGCTGTGAATTGTTAGGTTTTTTGCTGCTGTGAATTATTAGGCTTGTTTCGCTAAAAGCTGATCAGCTGGTTGTTGGGATCATCCCGAGTTTTCGTTTTTAGTCAGCATCCGACCTGACGGTTTAGAAATATTCAGCACAACTGTGTAAATTTCCACTGGCCAACTTTCTTGTTGGCTTGAAACCACTGTCGATTATGCGACGACATGAGTCGGTGATGTTGCCAACATTGTCAAAGCCATTTCTGTTGGTTGCTCGCTTGGTATGCGGTACGCTGCTGCCTTGCTTAGCATAAGCATTCAACCCATCATGAGGCTGTTGGAGACATTTAGTCTCAGAGGATTGTGCAGCAGACACCAGACACAGCACAGCACCGCACTCCCAACTGCCAGTCGAAGCTGTGGGCAACATTCACTATGGGGTTGATGCAACAAGGCAGAGGCAGCGTCAGCACCAGCACCAGCTCCAGCATCACATTCACCACGGATGGTGGTGATTGTTTCAAATCGTGCTGTGGCAATATCCGAAAGTTGACAAAATTGTCAAGCGGTGACATGTTAACGTATTCCACCTTCTTTGTAAATCATAATCATTAGTTCGATTACATTTTGTGGCTTTTGTGTGTGTGGCTCTTTTCAGTTTCTTCAGGTTTCTGTTTGAACTTTCATTGTCTTGCGGATCGATGGCTGATGGCAGCGGCCGACCGAGTGAGCGAATGAAAGAGAAACAGCGCCTTCAGTCATAACAATCAGATGAGATTGATAGACAAGCGGAATACAAATACATCATCATGACTTCGATACGACGATGTTTGATGACCTATTGAGGAATCTGATTGCTCCAATTTGGGAGCAGTACCTACGAACGGTATACTTGCGACGAGTGCCAGCCATTGACGACGTTCTTCAGTGCTGTGAATTTAAATTTTCCCACAAACATCAAATGATGACAAGTACAAAATAACTGAAAAGGGAACAGGAAGTCCTGACTGCTGTTATGACATGATGGTATTTGTAGGTATGTACGTGTATGCATGTGATTAATTTGGAATTTATCGGCTGGCAGTGAATTAATGTTAGATCTTGTGGTGGGTGGGAATTTAGTAATAAGTAAATACGCCTACAGTGAAACTTTTATATTACAGTTGGTCTGACTGACTGACGTCCCGTTGCTGTTTCTCCCCCAGTGAATGTAGTGCTGTCACCGGTCTCATCAATGTTTCATCGGATTGGCAGACATTGCCTTCACTGTTTTCCAACGAGCTAGTTTAAAATGTGATCTATATTTGTCATAGAGGTCAGAAATATGGATGATTTAAAGAAATCATTGAACATAATTTGGTGTAGAACAGCAACTAGATTGTTGTGAATTTGGTTAACTTAATTTTAATGTAGCCTTATGAAACAGTCTAAGTCTTTTATGTTTTCCACCTCTTAAGAGTGTAGGTTTCCGGTCAGTGGATATACAAATTATATCGCCCATAGCTCTCTGATTCGAGAGAAGTTCCCGGTCAGTTCTTTCGTGGTATGTTAAGAGAAGTCAGTAAGTCCATAAAAATGTATTTGTGGATAGGTGCAGCTGCTTGCTGACACATCAAACATCGGCCTCGTAATATTGACTGGTCAGAATCCGGTACAAGCGTAAAAAAAGGCTTCGAATTGTATTTCTTTTACAGAAAGATCATTGTTCAATTTTTTATGTGTACAAAAGAATACAAAATTGTTTTGTTGAATTGGGAATTGATTGTGATTGGAAAACGTGTGGTACGATCAAACTCACATGCGACTTCTTTAGAGTCCGTTTAACATATGAAACTACTTTGGAAAAAACATTAGCAATTCAGGCAGAGTTTAAATTGTAGGTTTCCCGAGTTCAAAGCCACCCTGTATTATTTAATAAAGAAATTAGATTATTTTCTGGAATCGCGACAGATATCTTTCTCCTGGATCTAAATTTAATTTCCATTCTTGGTGGTTCCAAGGAACTATTATCCATGACAGCGTCTTAGATCACGAAGGAGTCTCAGCAACTCCAAAACGTAACTTACATTTGTATATGGCAGTCCGGAGTGGATATGGGTTACAGATGGGACGAAAAACGGGCAAAGACGAGATAAAGAAGGGACAAAAAATAAAAAAAAAAAGGGGAAACAAATTTTTGGCAAAAACAAGTGGCAAAAATAGTTCGAAAAGGGATGAAAATGTGGCCAAAACGTACCAAAACAGGTTAAAAAAGGTACAAAAGGGGAAAAACAAAAATGTGTTTTAAAAAATTTGTAATCGGCAGGAATGAGCGAAATATTGGAAGTGATTGAAATGGGGACTAAAACGGGCCTAAAACTGGTATACTTTAAATGAGATATAATCTGCATACGATGCCTGCGTGATATAAAATGTTTCGTCCTGTCCTCAACAAACGGGTGATGAAAAGGAAAAAAAATAAAAAAGGGTGAAACAAATTTTTGCCAACAACAGTTGGAAATGAGATGGGACGAAAAAGGTACAAATGGAGAGAAAACAAAAATGTGTGCAAAAAGTTGTTGTGGACTGAAATGATTACATTTTTGGAAGAATTGAAAAAGTTGACATAAGGGCCCAAAACTGGTGAAATATATAAATTAAAAATAATTTACAAAGTAATAACAATAATAATGGCAAATGCAGTAAGAATTGGATTAGATAAAAAAAAGTGAGAAAAACTAAATCAAATTAACGTGAGGGGCGAACAACTGGAAGAAGGAGATAAAGGGACAAAGAAGGAGCCAAACAGGTAAAATACAGAAAGGGCCAAAAAAACAAAGATGTTTAAGAAAATGAGCTAACAATTCAAGGATACTGAGGAGACTACAAAAATGGTGCAAGACGGGTAATCATACAAAAAAACAAACATAAAGGGCTAGACGTAGAAAAGGAAATTAATGTTTCGAAATTGATGCTGGCTAGATAGCAGAAGTTCCAAAAAAAAAAATAGAAAAGGGGACCAAAAATTGGAAAAATGAGTTTTGACTTTGTACAAAATATATTTTTGGTAAACCAACGTAATTAAAAAAATATTTTGGGCTTTACTAGACAAGGGAAATTTACGCATACGAAGTAGCGGGTACTTGCTAGTATATACACGCTGAAAAAAAATGGCCATTTTAACAAATTTCAGCAAACAAGTTCGCATCAAACATATATATATTTTTCCATACCGCAAATATAAACTTGTTTGTATGTTATAAATATCAAATGTAAATGTATGCATTTTTGACTTACTTTTATTTTTTTTTTCAATTTTTGAATTTCTGTATAACAATCCATCTCATTCTCTCGGTATTGCTTTTATTTTAAAGAGCGTAAATGCAGAAAAAAAAATTACGAAAACAGTTGCAAATACACACTTATTCGCACCCAAATGTTGTACTTTGTTGAATTTAATAAGTTCGTTGTTTGTTTTTCCCAAAGACGCTATTGCTTATACACAAATATGTAATACTAATAGCAAACGAGTTATATTTACATCCAAAAAAGCTTTGTGTAGAAGGAAATAAGCTTTACTTGCTACAAACACCAAACACGAGTTTTACTTGTGTGTAAACAAAAAAAAAAGTCGTTTTTTTTATCGTGTATATATATATGAATATTTCGGATGCGTAACGATTGTGTAGGAACTCTTGTGACACACTTTTAGGCCCACCTCTTTCTTTCCACAGCAATTTAAGATTATTATGATCAATTAATACACACCAATCACCGCTACAGCATCCGTTGACTGCTTTCACAAGTGAGGCGGATTTGATATCAGATGACATTACCCACTATCGACGTTTTTTGTATAATTATCTTCATTCACATCCACACAAAAAGTGTGTCAAACTTGCCTTTCGATATCTGACAGACAAAATCGTCTTGTGATGTGTTTGAGTTAATTGTATTAGAACACTTTCAACTTCCGTTGCTTTTCCTCCCCCCGGCCAACGGAGGGGGAAAAGAGTGAATAATTTCCCGAGCCTGCAATCAGTTGAGATCTGAAGCTGATCGTGTTGTAGGTACGCTGAAATCGTGTGTCACTACAACCTCTCCAACACAATCTTCGCACGATAAACTATGTTGGCCGTAATTTGGCATTAACAACCACGGACAGACTGAGCGCGTCGTTGTCCATCGATTACAAGATTGTGAAAAATTTGTCTCCATGTGTCGCCAATTTGGTCGAGAAACAAAATGTAACAAAACTAAAATAAACCGAAAAAAAGCGACAACAGAATCACATCCAAATTGTGCAATCGCTTATTTGTTTCTTATGATACAACAATACCGAGCAAGAGCTGCAACACTCGAGTAAACGTTAAATCTCCTTTTAAACCAATTTGCATTGTTTGTTAGATACAGCAAAATGCGACAACAAGAGCAAGCGCAAAATTTAACGCTTTTGACCAGGTGGACCACATAATGTGAGCCTCAATTGGCACGAATAACAACAAATTCAAATCCGAATCCGAATCAGAACAACCCAACCAAACTGCAAAACAAATAAAATGTATCACAAATATGGCTTGGAAGGTTGGCCAACTTGACTGACTGACTGTTGACTGTGTGCGCTTGTTGTTGCTGCGCAGGTCTCGGGTCGGTCGAACTCTGTTCGGTCCGTTGCCTCAGCTCTGGAGTGTCTCTTCATTTGTTCTAGATGGCGAGTGGGCCTCGGCGGCCACGACTATGCACGTCCACTGGAGCAGTACGAGTATTTACATGAGACTTTCCAATTTTAGTATTTGTTTGTTGCTGAGGCTGCTGCTGCTGCTGTTGTTGTTGGTGCTTTTCAGTTCGTTGTTTTTAATAATATTTGATTTGAATGTTGTTGGTGGAGTTACTGCTGATTCTGCTGCTGTTGTTGGAATAGTCGTTGGAGTTGAAGTTTAGTTGCAAGAAGTCACTGTGTAAATTGTTGCATATGTTCCAAACTGTGAAAGAATTTCTGTAAAGATCGTGCCAAAGGCACCCGCGCAAAACCCCAGAATCGTGCTTGTCGTTAGCACTGTACTTACATACACACTTACTTACGAGTACTGCCAATGCAATTGTTCAAATATGTATATCCATGGACTGTTGTTGTATCAATGTATCCATATGTAAAGTATACACATACATATTTACTGGTATATGTAGATTGTTGTAGGATGTTAATTCATGCCTCTGCCAAAGGCACACCGACGAAAACAAAAGGAGACAATTCATCCAAGTGTTCGGTTGGAAGAGTTCGTCACATCGTCATCTGTTTGTGTCAGACTGCCTCACATGGCAAATGTGTGTGAAATTTATCACAAGGACTTTTTAGAATGGTTGACATGTGGCTTATTGCCTTACCCACCCGGTGAGTTGAGCAACTCAGGAAAACGTATGAACTTTTAAAATACATTCTCCGAGAATAATTTTAACACATCCGCGGTACCGTTTTATATCCCGGAATATTTTTTTGGAGTTTTTGATTTCTAAACAAATTCATTTTAAACCAGTTAAACCTTTAAACGCTGTATGGTGTGTATGGTTGATGGTCCGTCATGGGTTAAACTGAGACGCAATGAAGTGAGCGGAAGTTTGTATCACCATTTGTTTGGCGTATAAATAGCAATGAAAACATTATCACTCAATAACTAGAATTACTGCCTGATTCCATAAAACGAATTTGTTTGTTCATTACAAATTGTCAAAATGGAAAGCGCAATAAAAAGGATTTTTTTATCAGAAATGAGAGCTTATTCTTTTGGGCTGTGTGCCGTATGTCGATATCTAATAGATATCTGAAAACCAAGCTTTAATCAGGGCAGAAACCCCTTAAAACGCTTTCAATATTGACGATTTGTAACGAACGAATCAATTCGGTTTATGGAAATAGGCAGTTATTTTTGAGTGGGACCAGCTCACTATTAAGTGGGTACAACTCAGGATTGTACTCGTTGGTGAGTTCAGCTCACGATCGATATAGTCGGAGATATTCAGATAATGAACCACCTATTAATTTTACTGGAGAACAACACAGCAATCCGTACACCAGAACTGACTCTCCAGTCAAACGCTATCTTGTAAAAGTAATCCTGAAAGAATTTTTAAATTCCCGGAATATCGATTGGATTTATTGGTCAGGTCGCTGAATTTTTGAAAGGTTTATATTTTTCGTCGTCTGTTAGTTGCTGTATTTCAAAAATCATATAGTTTTGTTTAGAATTCTATACAAATTAAGAATAAGCAGAACAAAATTTTTTAGAAAATAATCGAGATTTTACAATTGTTTGGGTATTTATGTGTCATTTATATTTTTAAGCGATGACTCGCGGTGATGACTCAAAATACAATTAGGTCCTTTAGTGCCTCTTTCGGGGATCGGTTTTTTCCTCGTAACTTTTATGATACGAACACCGCGTAAGAGAAATTCGTGCGATTAATTAAAGTACGAACACAATAATGGAGGAGAATTGACGGATCAAGAGATAATGGAGGAGGTGACCTATATGGCCAATGGAAATGTTGAAAATTTTGTTGTAAATTCATTAGAATTTATTATGAGATCATCATAATAAATTCTATTAAACCTACTACGAAGGAACAGTAGAATCAATATGTATTATGAAAACCATTCTAAAGCCTTGAACGAAACAAATACCAAAAAATTATGTGTCAGCCACATTTAAGAGCAGATCCAATAATAATCTATAAAATATACATACAAAAAAAAATATTTAAGACAACTCAACCAAATGAGAATAAGTGACTATTTTTATCCAAGCTCATTAATATTCAATTTAAATTTTACATACACGTATGTATGTCAATAGTTGTGCCACAAGTTTCTATCTGCGCCTCATAGAGTAATTTCAAAAGTATTCGGTTCTTTTAAATGAAAGGGGGTTCAATTTTTATTGAAAATTTCTTATAAGTGTTTTTCTTGATTTTTCATTTCCGCTTAACGTAATTCTACTGTACTTGCCAAGATTGCAGGATTGTACATCAATATTAGAAACTTCTAAACTTATTTCCTTATTTTTCACACAGCAAACCCAGGTTCATATTCTGGTAATACCAAAGATTCATGAATATTAAAGACATATCACCGGTGGGAAGATTGACTTATTTGCAAGGGTGTTACCAGAAAGCCTAGAATTAGTAGAACTGATTAATATTTTTGTGTGGTAACATCGTTACATTCTTATGAGGTTATGGCCCATTTACAAACAGAAGTTGAAATTCATCTAACTTTATAGATAGTAAATTCACTATAGCGAAACTGACCATTAAGTCTAGTGTGACACAGTGAGTTTTTAATTTCTTTCTCGAGTTGTTGTGTTCGCCACACCATACGAACAGGAGGCTGATGGACTGCCATGACTCAAAGGACTGTGTGTATTTGGTCCAAACATTGCACAGTTTGCAAATAACACCTTCGCTACGTTACTCATTTTGGACGTATCAGATACCACGCTCTACTCTGTAGGGTGTGTACACATTTTAATTTTATTTCCAAAATACTTTCACACATCAAGTCGGCTGTGGTGGTATGAGTGAAATGAAATGAGCGATATATCCGCATTCTGGTCGACGATATTCAAACGATATAAGTGGTCGTGCAGCTTTTGGGTGGATAAATGCAACGGACAAAGCACAGCCAAGTGGTAACACTTTAGAGCTGTTATCAATCACCCGTTACAATGTTGTATTTTAATCTATCCATTATGGGCAATTTAGATAATCTGATTTAGTTAATTGTACAAATGCGTTAACTCATTAATCTTTCTGCTGCAAAAAATATATATCAAATCTCGATAAGGTAACTTTTCTTCCATTGAATCAGAAAAACCAACTACTCCGTACAGAGAGCGTGTGTGTGTGCATATTTGCGCATGTAGTGACGGTGCTGCTGGTGGTGGTGGTGAGTGAACATAGCAAGCCGCTGCACATTTGGACATCAAGTAATTGTACCGACTATATATAGCGGGTACTTATGTTGTTGCTCCCAGCTGTTGTGGCTGTGATGTTGCTAATGCTGCCATACGAGTACCTTAATTATCTCTCCCAGAACAATGGATTGCAGTGATTGCTTTACTAACCGAACCGAACAGCAACACCGGCAACTGACCCGATATGAGGCTGAAGCCTCACAAAAAAACACAGACAATAAAAACAAAACAAACTTCCAACAACAACAGCAGCTTCCAAAAGCACCATATGTGTAACTACACAGGATGAGAGTAAATACGAGTGTGTTGTCGCTGTTACGTGTGTCCGCAGTGTCCGCTGTGCGGATATTGTTGTATTGCATTTTAACTGATTTCCTTTTTGCGCCAGGAGCAGTAGTCGTCGTAAGTCGTAAGTGTAGTCATGTTGCTCTGATTTCGACTACAGCAGGCCAGGCCGTTCAACATGCATACGCTGTTGCACATGCACGTTCAGCACCCACACTTTGTTGTCTTCCAAATTCCCGACACACAGACGGACGGACGGACAGACAGTCTGACCGTCTAACAAAGCGTATAAGTGAATTGGTTTTAATGCCATGGCAATTGGCAAGTCTGTACGAATGGCTCTTCCTTTTTCCTGCAGCCACGGAGTAGTATTGTCCGCCGTGACGGTATGGATGGATACACGGTGCCCCCGGCCAATTTGGTTGCCTTGCAGTTGACAGCGTTTTGTTGCTCGTCGTTCTGCGGCATGTTCGTGTGGAAGTTTTGCGGCTGCTTGGCCTAAGGCATTTGGACAATGTTAAAGCTATTAGCGTGTTTTGTTGTCGAATTTTCCCAGTTTGTATACATAATTGTACGTGTTACATACCAAGTGGATTGTGGTGGTGGGCTGCGGTGTGGCCGTGGAGCCAACGGTTGCCGTCGTTGTTGCCACTGCGACCTACCAACGTACTCCATTCTGACTGCTGCCCACACGGAGGAGAGTGAGTACATTACCGTTGTTTGTGTGTTATTGGCATTTGGAGGTTACTAATTGCGGTTAACAATACAAATTTAACAATATAATCATGGGGACGGACCTCAGAGCAAACAAACCCCTCTGTGGTCGCTGCAATGCGATGCTACTCACTCACCCCTCGTACATGTGGCCAAAGTTGCGGCGGGTTAAAATCTTCACGTGGTCTCTTAGCAACTCCTTTTGTGGCAATGTCTCAGGCTACGTAATAAAACTAAAATCACGGAAACTTAATAAGGCTTCGATTTTCTTGTCGCGGAATATGTTTATATGCATTTCCCGAAGGAGACAAATAAATATGTCTGTCCATTGTACACATTACAAAAAAGGAAATGAATTAGTGTCATAATACTGAAACAGTTGGGCAATTTTATCACCAACATTAAAATTACTATACAATTTTTAGCCTACCAAATATTAAATTGTTTAACAGAAATGTGAAACCGGTTCATTTTATTTTCTTTTTCTAAAATATTCACTCAAACAACGACAAATTTCCTGGCAAACATTCCGGGAATTCCCGGGTTAAAACCCCTGATTACAATCCGAGATACGAAATGCACTGCCTAGCGGATGAATCTGGATTTTTAGGGAAGATTGTCTTAAGGTTTATAGATATCTACAATATCTCACTTAATTAAATACTTTAATTTAAATTTAAAAAAATAGCCGCAGTTTTTGTTTTTAAATTCATTATTCATTTTCATTAATGCAGATTACATGAATTGGCAGAATTAACGTTTCGTATTGTTTTAGAATTCAGTTAAGTGATTTTAATTAACAGGGATTTGGTTGAAACGGATCGACGAGCTCGAACAATATGCCTAAATCACTGTACAATAAGTAACGGATATAAGAATATATCTTATAAGAAAAAAAAACGTCAAAACTGTGTATTTTTATTAATTAAAAAAATAAATACAAATGTTTGCTCAAATACTAATTTAATTGTACGTTCATCGATATTTTGCTGTGTCTCTCAAACTGCATGTGGTGTACAATTACGTCTCTGTAATTTGTTTATAAACAACACCAGCTTGTCAAATATATTGTGTCGTGATTGTCAAAATACATTTCCGATTGTTGGAAGAAAAACAGATCTTTCTTTGCCAATTAATGTTGTAATTTGTAGAGGCCCGATTATCTGATTCGTACGCTAATGAGTAACTAAAGACCAGAAAGAGCATACGAAAACAAAATAAATCATTTTCACTATAAGAGTATAAATCGTTTAATTTTGCATTTCATTGAATTCAATACCTTCCATTATCACTTTATATTTGTTGCTCTATTGTTTTGGTCTGCATTCTCATTCTGCTGGCTGGACTAACTTCCATTTTTGTAAGGCCAATTTCGTAAGGAAAGATCAAAGCCAAACAAGGCTAGACGGTAAAAACAAAAAATAAGCATTGATTTGAGTAATTTAACCCTAATTTCTCGCATCCGATAAAAGCACCATATACTTTCTCTTTTTGCTTATGTTTTAATAATAAACTGTATTGTAGCAAAGGTTTTTAGAACTTTCCTTTGAATATTCTTATAACTGCATAATAAATCGAAAATGAATTTTGTATATATATAAGTATAATGATAAAGATAAAAGGCAAAGCCATATTACTTAAGTGCAATAAATCAATCTATGTAAACTGTAAATATTCATTTAATAAACGTAACATTAACATTAACATTTGCTTATGTTTTTATATATACACCCTGAAAAATACGTCTTTTTTTTTGTTTACACACAAATAAAACGCGTGTTTGTAGCAAGTAAAGATTATTTCCTTCTACACAAAGCTTATTTGGATGTAAATATAACTCGTTTGCTATTAGTATTACATATTTGTGTATAAGCAATAACGTGTTTGGGAAAAACAGACAACGAACTTATTAAATTCAACAAAGCACAACATTTGGGTGCGAATAAGTGTGTATTTGCAACTGTTTTCGTATTTTTTTTTTGCATTTACGCTCATTAAAATAATATCAATACCGAGAGAATGAAATGGATTGTTATATAGAAATTCACAAATTGAAAAAAAATAAAAAATGACTCAAAACTGCATACATATATATTCGCTATTTATCACCTACAAACAAGTATATATTTGAGGTATGGAAAAATATATATATGTTTGATGCGAACTTGTTTGCTGAAATTTGTTAAAATGGCCATTTTTTTCAGCGTGTAGGAGCTATTAATAAGACTAACTTGAGATAAGATACTTTAAATTTGAGATTTTTTTTTAACTGGAAAAGAACGATTTGCTAATTATTTTTAAATATCAGAGGAATGAGTTATCGGATGAAATACGAAGATGTCCAAGTGATGATTACTTGGGTAAACAATAGCATATCAGAGAGTACGGATTACCTATAAGGGGAATTGAGTTAAACGGCCGGTTTTTGCTCTATTAAAGAATTGTATTGGTGAATTGAAGGCATAATGATTCTACTATGTTTCTGATAGACTTAAGAAACACGCCCGTCCTACAAAAGCTATCATGGATATTAATGGTGTTCCAAAAATTACACTTAACTTGTGTTATGTATATACAGTTATTGCTTATAAAAAGAAACCGCATGTAAGAAATAAATTTGGGTTATTTTTTAATATCTTATATCCAGTGTCTATTGTGTCACATTTTCTGTTTCGCGTATAATTTGTTGTCCTCTTATAAGAATTGACATTAATTGTCTAGATTTGACGATGGTATTGATTACTTCCGACTCAATGATGCAGTGTGCTTATGATAGAACGGCTTTATGAAAAATGCTCCAAATGAAGCATTCCCGAAAATAAAGGGAAAATCCCCTCAAAAGCCCAATAGGAAAATGTACCAAAAAATTCAGAAAAATTCCCTAACAATTTGTGGTGCATAATCCCCCAAATATTATGAAAAATACCCTCAACAAATCAACATAATAAACTAAAAATTGTTCGCACTGTATCATTGACTTGTGTTATAAAAATATCCCCAAAAATATTTAAGTTATCCAAAAATAAAAAATTTGTAAATTTGTCATTGTCCATTTTTCATATGAAAAATGCCCCAGAAACAAAAAATAAAATCTTACCTAAAAATTATGAAAAACTCCCCAATTTTTGGGGAATTTTTCATTTCGTTTGATGTTTGTTTGTTGTATTTTTCATAGAGCCTGATACTGAACTCATTATACAGATTGACTGTTCGGTTTGGAGGTTGTGAGCGTTTTCTTACTAGTAAACACTATTTTCTAGACTTTAATAACTTCTATATTTTTGTCTCAGTACAAGGCTGCAATGATACTCCAAAGTACATCCAAAGGTAAAATGTTAAGATTACTCCTCATCGACTCCTGCGATGTATACAGAACTCAAACATCATTGAAAATCGTTGCGGGCGTCATAAAGGAATTAGATAAACAGTGGTTTAAAAGCAATCGGAAGTCAACTGTCTCAGAGACAGGGTGAGTCTAGGACACACGACCGATATTGTTTTGTCTTTTTGAAAAGAAAAAGATATAATTTCATATTTTTTATTTTATGTTTATTTAGTGCCTGTTTCCATAATACGAATTTGTTCGTTCGTTACGAATCGTCAATATTGGAAGCATGGTTTTGAGATATATATTAGATATGGACATGCGGAACCCAAGTCCAAAAGAATAAGTTCTCATCTCGGCTAGACCGATTTTGGTGAAATTTTCAGGGAATCTTCCGAATAACCCCGCGAGTAACATAGGCTACACATTGTTTGGATTTATCTACATTTAGGGGGTGAAAATGGTAAAAGGGATAAAAACTCCCCTTTCCTATATAAATATGTGTAATACTACACTAATGTTTGCTTAGGGCCAGCAACGCGGACCGGGTCAGCTAGTTACTGATAAAATTCATTTTATTGTGCCTTCAGTTTTGAAAATAAAACGGACTGTTGGTCTTTAAGATTTTCGCCGTTACTTTTTGTTGATGAAGATTAAGGCCCTATTTATCACATTTAAAATTTGTTTGGCTTGCATTTTGGACGATAATTTAAAGCACTATTGACAGATATTCTCCGTAAGAGCTTTCAGTGCCCTTGGTTGGATCACATACATCGTAACTTGAATACAAAAAGACAAAACCGAATCGGATGATATTACCAGATACGAGACATTGTGTGACTGGACTTTTTCCGATCACATCCCCGATCACATAGTCGCTTTATCTCTAAAATCAACTTCTCGTACATCTGTCATACAGACTCTACAGAGGGCAGTACGGCTTTAAACAGTAGGCCCAGTCAGTGAGTATACCAATTATATCGTTTATAACTCACTGATTAGAGAGAGGTTCCCCGTCCGGTTCTTAATGGATGGTAAAGGGAACAGTAAGAAGACGAAAGCGAAGAAGAAGGGAACAGTCGCTTTCGTCTAGCTACCATGGGTTCCGTGGGAGCAGCCTTTATTTGACCGCTGTCATGGCCAATATGTTTCCACGGCGCCCCAATAGCATTGGGGGAGGTGGGTTTTTTCGACTCACATAGTTCCTGAGAGGAATTCGCATGTACTGTGAAATTGTTTGGCATACTTGGGGTATTAATCATTGTCGCTTTTTGTAGGCAATATAATCTGGGACCGTATCTCCGGTTCAGTGCCACACCGCTTCCACAAAGAATAGTGATTAAAATAGACTATGGAATTTCGAAAAGAACATTGATTGATATATAGGGTTCTTAAATTGTTTATACTCGTATGAAACTATAATTTATTTCAATGTTGCACCACCGGCTAGCATGTAACCTCGGCTCAGAGATTAAGCGGAGCAAGTGTATCTGGCGGTCGGACAGTATGCTATCGACAAATGTATCTGTATCGGTAACAATCGCCACAATTCAAATGTTATGTTAATAAGATTCTTTTTGTTCTTTTGGGGGCTGTGTTGTTGTTGTCCGCTTGAGAGTTTTTTTGATATCTGGTTGATAGATTACATTTATTACCATAAAAAATCAATGTTGTTTTTGTCATTTTTCGCTGTTTTGGTTTTTGTTGGCAGTACGAGTCCGTACGAGTATCTATCTGTCAGCGCTTACGAAATTTATGCATCTCTTTAATTTAACAAGATCAACCAGATTGGATAATGTCATGTACAATGTCATATGTTAGCATTAATGTTCGTTGGTTGGCTGGTTGGCGAGTGAGCCGCTCGTTCTGTTCAGTCTTTCTTGCTCGCCAATGGACGCTGGGATACTTGGGAGCTTCGGTAATTGTACATTATTTAGTTAGAATCTGTTGTTTTGCTGCTAGTCTCCTGCCTCCCTCCCAATGCCCACTGGTGTTGGCTAGCTGGCTACTGTTGTTGCTCTGGTCTTTCCCAGTGTCCACCGAAACCACCAAAAACAAACGAACAAAAAAAGTGTAACACCAACCAGCCGACGACCACCACACACTGAGACCACAAAATAAAAAGAAAGAAAAACAAAACGTACAGACAGACACAACTCTATAACTCTAGATCGGGCAGTATGTGCTACATATACGTGTGTATGAATGTACGTACGATAAATATGAAAAACTATGCTGCAAAGAAGAAAATATACATATGACCGATATGAAATGGAAACAACAACAGCAACAACATCGAAATCGAAATAAATATAAAAACGTGTTGTTGGCCGTTTTTAAGGGGAGCTCTGCGGTTTGTTAACGAGATAAAAACACAATAACTTCAAACCAGCCACAGACAGACAGACAGACAGAAAAAACGCAAACAAACGGCTCAGGAATGAAGAAAAAAAAAACTCTTATCGATTACACCTGAGACCTCAATCAATAAATCGATTGTTAAATGATCAAGTTGAAATGCAACGACGACAAGATCAATCGCTTGATAGTTTGATCGTTTTTTTCCGTTTGTCGTTGTCGTTTTGTTTTTCGGTTGGTGGATTTCAGATTGCGCTATAGATGGCCAGAAATGAATTTGTTGGACGGTGTGTATTTTCCTCCTCAGTCCGTTGGCAGTGTCCAATTATGCATATACATACGTACACATTTACCTATCTGCACATGCACACTGCGAATAATTTAAATAGGTGAACGCATCTTCAAGTCTGCAGACAAATATCGGGGATTGTTTAAATAGTGTCACTTATTCGGAATAATAATCAATAATCATTCTGATAATATCCTACAAACTTTGTATCGATAGGCTCTGAATTTCTAATATTGTGGTATTTCTAAAATGTGGTATTAAAGCAAGAACTTCTATCGTTACACTAACTTTTTTTAGTCAGTTCCGGTCGGACTCTACACTGGAAAAACAGAAACTGGATTTCAATTAAGAAATACTTTCCCCAATTTTAAATGTACTAAATTTCATGCAGTAGATATGATAAATTATAATACCAATTAAATTGTGCGAGACCACACAGCAGAATCCATGTTCGAAACCAGCGGCTGCTTCCACCTCGTAAATGCTGGCGACTTTACGCGTAACAGAGTAATTTGTAAGTCGTGTAAAACTTCTCCAGAAAAGAATTAACCGTCTTTACACAGTAGGCCCCGGTCAGAGATTATTCAAATTATGTCCTGTACAGCTTACTGATTCGAGAGAAGTTCCACGTCTGTTACTACATGGTCTGTTAAGGAAAACAAGTAGTTAATATATGATCAATTATAATATAAATTTAATCGATTGATAGTTTACCATTAATTATCGACATCGGTTTGCAGATTCATAGCTTCATCTTGCCGTTTGGTGTTGCACTGTTTGGCAGAATTTGCTTAGGTAGCAGATATTCCTATTAAACCGCAATCTTCTCAAATTGTTGATTTGTAATTAATGTTTTTAGGCGCCCCGTTAGCCGAGTTGGTAGCGTGCTTGCCTATCAGCGTGGGGGTTGAGGGTTAAATTCCCACCAGAGGCTACGGTCTGTCGCTGCAAAACATCTAGCCATATGGTCACCCGGTTTACCCTTTGACCAACAAATTATTGTAATTATTAATAATATTATTGTAATTAATAATAAACTTAACGATCGCCCCGACAGGTGCTTTCCTTATTTAATTGATTTGCAGTGTACGACGCACACTTTGAATGTTATGGGAAATGGCAACAGAATGTGTGACCTCACCAATTAAGATTTGTGCTTTTAATCAAGCACATACATACACAGACCCACATGTATGCATGTGTGTGCACACAATTCCAGAACAGATCACATGAACGGAACGCAGTCGGTTCGGTTCGGTTCGTATGGATATTTCCTGTGTTTGACACAAGACACGGATGATACCATCATCGGTCGTTGGTTGTACATGAGCTTTTGAAGTTGGCAAAAAGAAAACAAGTCAATGCCATCACCTGAGCTGATCGGCGAGCGGCTTCTTTGATAATTGATTCGTGGTCGCTCGCGTTTACCTGTGTTTTCATTGTAAACAAATGGGCTGCCTAACGACCGATCATTGTTTGCATTTTTCGCTGGTTGGAAACCAACGCCATCGAATGGTTGGTCTTCATCTCGTTGTTCAGTGATTCTGTGAGGCTAGTGTGATTATTTCAATTCACATTTTAATTAAACGTCGTTCCCTGTGCCCGGTTTAATGATATGTGGGAAAGAATTGATCGTCTCTTAGCCTACAAATGTTTTTGTAGTCATCAAGATATCTTAATTTTAAATGCTTCCGAATGTATATTTCGGAAGGAATCCAATTGCCAGTTATGTTCATCTATCGTTAAAGTCAATAAATGCTTCCGAATAAAATGTTCCAAAATAAAGTATTTGCCTTATGAAAGTTGCATTTGAAGTCGGAAAACAATAGCTTTACCGCTACTGTGACGATGAGTATCCTCTGGCTCGTGCGGCTTTGGTCTGGTGCTGCAACAATTTAGCCTAATAGTCTGTGTCACCCTCAAAATGGGAATAAATATTTATTTGTATTGTAATTAATAAATAAATAAATGTATAAAAATAGATGTTTCCAGTGAAAGAAATTAGGGATGTGAACGCAATTTTTAAGTAATTAGAGATGTGTACTAGGGTGGAGTGAAAACATGTTTTTTTTTTAATTTGAAAAAGTTAACCTCGGAAAGAGATGTAGTCTGGGGTCCTAATGAGGGGAAAAATAAAGAAAACAATTTTAAAAAATGTTTAGGGGTCGCGCCACTCCCTCGAAATTTGGAAATTATCGCTATTTTGGCGTTGATTTTAGAAAAATCCTAAAAATTAACGACTTAACTTATTCGAAATTTAAAAGTTTGAGCTTGTTCAGTGCCCAAACAAAAGTATTTGAGGCAAATATGAGGATAATCGACTAATATTTGTTGCTTTGGTGGCGATTTCATTGTTCAGTCAATTTTCTGAAGAAGGGACGATTTGACTTATTTTACTTTTTGAAATTTTTGAACAATGAGAAAATTTTTTTTAAATTTTTTCATTCCCTTATTTCATTGTTTACGCTATTGCAAACATTTATTGACATAAAACTTTTTAGGATTTTTCTAAAATCAACGCCAAAATAGCGATAATTTCCAAATTTCGAGGGAGTGGCGCGACCCCTAAAAATTTTTTTCCTTTATTTTTCCCCTCATTAGGACCCCAGACTACATCTCTTTCTGAGGTTAACTTTTTTTTTTGAATTTCACTCCACCCTAATGTGTACTCTGAATTAATTTTTGAAAAAAAGTCAGTTTTGGAAAATTTTGAATATTTGCGATCGTACAAAACTTCAGTTTCTGAGAAGGGAGACTCACTAATTGGAGAGTTAAGAATTAAGAAATATATGGTGGCATAAAGAGCTTCATCAGATCTCATTCAGACTCAGACATGGCCCCCCAACCAATTTGTGCAGATAATGTATGCGACCTCCTATCCAGCTCATCGTCTCCAGCATTTAAAAGCACAGCTGGTAGACCATCGGCGGCTGCAGCGCCATTATTTTTAAGGTGCGCAATTGCTGTCTTCGAATTGGCGTTTCTAACAGTGCCTTCTGTGGTTATATGTTGCTGTCGCCACAATCTCATTTATTTGCCGCATCCATAACTAAATCTGTATTTCTGTATCCACAGCTAAGAGCCTTTGTTCTGATGTTTGACTTTATCATGGAATTCTGGGGCAACATTTCTAGTCCGGTACATTTCGGATTCCTTAACATGGCATTTCATATTCCTCTTCTTTAGTCGGAATAGATGCTTGAATATTTTGTTACTTTCCACCACCTTTCCATTGCTGGGCTCGTTGCCTTCATCGATGCATTCTTCTCTTCTGTGACATTTTTGGCACTCGTTGTCATCACATGGCTGCTGACGGATGGTTGTAGTTTCATTTCGATGCTGTAGTTTCGTGTCTAAACTTCTACATTCAAATGTGGCGATCGCTGGTTTCTTCTAGATCCTTACATTCCTTTGGGCACATTCAAGTTAACGATCTTTTAAAAAATAACGACTTATTAGAAGCACTTCGATTTCGGAAGTAAGACTCTTTTGTCAGAATTGATTGAAATCTATTAATAGATAAGACTTGTAGTTTGTTGATTTTCAAATGTCGATGGGATTTCAATTCCCAAAGCTCCGATGTAATAACGGGCAGAGACAGGTTTTGTTCAATATCTGATTGCAACAAAAGGCACTTTGACGCACTGAACTAAAATGAAATGAAATAAATTGAGATCTGATTCCACCGTTGTGAGATCTTATTTTCTTTCTTCCACTTTCAAATCGATCGATTGTAGCGATAAATGTTTTTGACTTAATTGCATGTGATATGATCGCATTTGATGTTTGAACATTTTGAATTCCGTGAAGAATTATGACGTGTACAACAACAATTATAACACAAACGACTGCAACAGACGTGTGGAGCACCAAGACAAGATCAACACAGCATCGTCAGCAGCACCAGGAGCAACAGCAACATCAACACAAACAACATCAACAACAACATGGGCAACCAATCGACGGCCAGCTCCAGATGAAATTCGGTATTCATAACACCAAAGGCTGCTCCAACATCGTACATTGTGTGTATCGCAAGTGTGTGTACGTGTGATCATGACGATGCTGATGCCGATGATGACGATGGCGATGACGATGACGACAATGCGATGGATATCAAGTGTGGGAAAATGACGTTTGCGTTTGTTTGGGATCTCTTTTTTCTTAACTCCACTGCATTTTCGTTCAATTTAGCATCAGATTTGGTTGATTTCGTTTCGTTTTTTTTTTCTTTTTTGGTGGATTTTGGAGTCGATACCGAGATTTGATTCTGCACCACTCACTATGTGCGCTCGATGGTTTGTTTGTTTTCATCCGCAGAGCGCAAAGTGTGGTACGTTCGCATTGGGAAGCGTGTGAGTGTGTGGATTTTCGTGAAGGTTATTTGTGAAAGTCATGCTGTGGTTGCTGCTTCAGTTCTTGGCTGTTGATGTTGCTGCTGCAAACAACAGCGGCAGCAGCAGCAGCAACCAACAACAACAACAGTTCCATTTGAAATGCTTTTCAAGCGTTTATTTGACATCGGAGCTGTCAACATCAACAACAAAACCGTTGCTTGCTGGCTCAGCAAGTGTCTGTGACTGGAGCTACGACGACACACAAACGAACGGTGGCGACTGATGCTGACTGCCTGACGGACGATGGTGTTGGTGCCGGTGCCGGTGCTGCTGTTGGTGCTGGTGGATGGATCGCCTGGTATGTTGCGGGCAACAGTGTTGCCATTTAGTGCACTGATTCTGCCGTGCTGCGGTGCTTGTACATTTGACACATTCGCTAATTTATGAGCTTCATTAAAATGACATTTAAATTATTTTATGACCAATGTTGGCCAGAAGTGCTTAATAGATAATTTATTATTGCGGTTCAGCTCGGTTCGTTTGTTTCGGATCATACCGGCGGCTGGCAGTCAGTCGCTGGTTGCTTGCTGTTGGATCAATAGCTCATTTGCCCATGATCGCTTTTCTTTTCGCTCAAGCAACGCTCACAGCTAGCGAAGACAGAACACAAAGGCGCACCATTTAAAATTTTCGACATTTAATTACCTCGATGCGCAGTATCGCATTTCGCGAGGGCGGTGTGATCAGGGCGGAACATGTGCTCGACGAAAACAATGAACAATAAATATAAAGTCCCAATCGCTAGAATGTCAGTGAGTGACACTAGGACTTTAGTAAGGATATGAAGTGACATAGCCGACCAATTTATTTCTACAAGAAGTCTTAGACATGGAAACAGCTTATCGTGTAAATACTTTTACTTCTGAAGAATGTGTGTTTTTGAGAGAGAAAATACCTTCGAAAAACCGATGGTCCGAGCAGAGATCTGTATGAGCTATATTCCAGAAAGGCTTTGGGCGACAACTATCACGGAAAGCACAGACAGGGAAGACCTACACTCCGGTGGATGGACAAATGGGAAGAATACATGAAGATCTTCAATGAATGTTCATTGTAAATTGTTTCGGCATTGAAATTTCATTAAAATATAAACTTATTTAAACCCAATCGATATCACCGCAGGTATCAACTTAAAAAACATGGCAATGCTAATTGCCATGATCATAAACAAGTTTCGAATCTATTGAGACACATGGCTGAAAAGTTAACTTCCTTTCCTAACAATTCTCCAAAAAATCAAAGATAACCGTAAACTTTCCATTTAAATATCGATTAAAATTAGTTTTTGTCATTAGTGTAGAAAGTGGTGTTTTATAGTTTTTTTTCTAAGAAATTCTCAAATAAATTGATAAATCGATACGTTAATTTGACAGAACAAGTAAAAACTATATTTATTTTATTTATTTATTATTAATTACAATACAAAGTAAATTTATATTCTAATTTTGGGTCCAAGGGTAAACCGGGTGACAAAGACCATATGTTTTAGATTTTTTGCAGCGACAGACCAAAGCCTCTGGTGGGAATCGAACCCACAACCCCCACGCTGATAGGCAAGCACGCTACCAACTCGCCTACCGGGGCGCCTACGTAAAAACTATAATTTGTTACAAATAACCCAAAGGTATTTAATTTGTGGCTATAGTTTTTTTTAATAAATAAATACTCAAGCTAAGTATTTCATAGGATTGCACTGCACACCACACACCTGGATGGTTGGCACGTGTCAGAATATTTGGGTGTTAGCCATTGGTGTAGGAATAGGGGTGCTGGGAGGTGCTTAGCCCCACAGAAATCAGCTCGGCGGGATGCGAAAGAAGTGCAATGCACCAACAAAGGGGGCTATAGCCACCCAGGCAAATTGTCTAGTTACGTCAATGGTGGTACCACGAGCTTAAGTTGGATGACAATAAGATTACACCTGTCATGTATACCCACACACGCCCTGCAATAACTAACGCACAACCACTTGATTTCACTAGAGAACGCGGCAAGGTCTAAGAAAACCATGAGATCAAAAGGAATTTGAATTCACATCGATCACTTTTAATAAAGTAGATAGTGCAATTTTAATAATGTTGATAGTGCCTACTAAAAAAAAGAGAGTCTTCAATATTTTATTTGTGATAAAGCCACTTGGCAGTAAGAGGACGACTACCCCCAATACGACGAATGCTCCCATAGTTCTCCTTATGCTAGAAAAATTCTTGGCCATACCATCTGAGAATTTTTTTCAGAAGATACCATATCAGGAACTGGAGAAGCCAAGCTCAAGACTGAAGTTCTTAGAAATTGTTGCCTTAAGCAGGCGAATTGTTAAAAATGATGAAAAAAATATATCAGACTTGAGCCGAGCAATTGAATAAAGTCAAAAATAGATTTAAAAATAAATCGTATTACTTAAACATTGCCTGGAGAGACAAGCTGGACACAAATGGCTTTAATAAAGAGATGCCCAATTTTTTAGGCAGGTCCTTAACAAAAGTCAGCAGAGCATCGATGCTGGCTAACCATCACATTAGTCAGCAGCCTTTTTACTGTTTCGATATTGTCCATCTAAATCCATTCAATTATAATAATTATTATTAAAAAATGTAAAAAATATTTTGATATGCCGCGGGTAACATTTCGAAAATGATTACAGGGGTCACACAGCACTGCAAGTCGAGTAGCTTTCGCAGGATTGAAGTACGTCAGAGTTGGACTGATACAGGAAATCAATACAAGTCCCTTACATATTGGACTGAATCTTTTGAGTAATATCTATGCCATGCTTCATCGATTATATGGTAAATTTCAAATATGTTGATCCAATGAAACTCTTCAATCGATCAATGACACAAATTCATAGAAATTGTGATAGTGTACTTCTTATTACAATCAAGCAACTTTTTCATTGTATTATATCCCTATTATGACACAAGAAACTGCTCTTCACCTTACAAGCCAAATATCATTTCGTTGATATGCCTTTTAAGAGAATACTTAATATTTCTGATGGTTTTTTAACAATTAAATATTTTGTTGTTGCTGTAAATTCATTCGTTTCCTCATTTAAATGATTTAAGTACAGCTCACTTCACACCCTCCGAAAGAACAATCTCGACTAAAGACATTTGGCAAGAAGATATGACATGACATTATAATTGTGCGGCAACCACACCCTCCACCAACGTGCTGCGACTTCGCCCCTGTTTGTATGGCTACAAGCGAGTACAACGCCAAACAGTTTCAATTGAAATCAATTTTTTCGATTGTTACCCACCTTCTTTTTATTTTTGTGTTTTTTTTTCTTTCGAGGAAACAACAGCAAACGAAATATGTTTAATGGTTGACTCCCACATGCTACTTTCGTTGAATGATGGAGTGAATGCCTCAAAGAGCCACTCCAAAAATATTCATCTTTTCATTGAATTGATGTCTTCAGCAGCATTCATATTTCATCCATGTTCGGATATTTTACCGATTCAAGTATCTGCGAGTACATATTTTGAAATAGTGGCATCTATTGATGCGCTGTGATGGACAAAACTCAGCATTGGTGCGGAGTTTGTATGGGTGAAGGTGATGGAGCTTTTATGGTGAAGCATTCGACAAGACTCTTGATTGATGTTCATCACTGACACGGTTGTAATGCATTACATATTGAGAAGTCAGCTAGGACTGCCCTTAAACAAGTTGTTATTGTAAGGAGCAGTGTTTATTGGTTTTGTTGAAGTCCAGGTGCTATGGTGGGCCCTGATCGATTTATAAAGAGAATGAGACTGAAACTGTTAAAATCGTTTTAAAAACAAGTAGATAGATAAACCACTAAGGACTAGGAGGCAAAACATTGGTGAGTTTTTGTCCATGGTGTACATGGCAAATTATGATAATTATTTTGTTTTTTTTCTAAAAAAAAAAAAGGTGAAACGATGATTATGTCTCAAAACTATTAGCATGCCGAGTTGGCCCATAGAAAATTTAATTTTCACAGCCAAAAATAATCCAAAGATTTGTCCATGCTCTTTTTTCCAAATTTACTTACCCTTGAGATTTTAAAATTATTTCTTCTATTAGATATTATTGTATAGTAAACTCTCTTTTGGCCTGGTTAAATCACAAAGTGAGCAGTTTTTTCTTACCACGCTAAAGTGCTTCGACCAAAGTAGGCTTTACGTTTTTGTTTCCATGGAGATTTCGTTTTTCAATTTTGTTTGGCTTAAGTTTTTTTTTTGTTGAAGTGAATTTGAAAAAATACAGTCCAGTAGGTTTTTTGTTTTATTCATTCTGTGCATACACTGAAAGTGACAAGTTGTGAGAAAAGAGAACAAATTAAAAAAATTTCAAAAAAAAAGCTTGATTGTGTTCGTTTATTTTAATCGGGGATATCTAAGAGTCGTCGTTCAAAATTATAGTGGCCGTAAAAAAACTTTGACCAAGTCCCCTTACTTCCGTCGTAAGTAAAAAATGTGTTGAATAAATATTATTCGTTTTCCATAAAATGGATCAATGTTGTCCACCCAAAACAAGCCTTAATTGAATTCTTCCATAGGCCAAATTTTTCCAAATCTCCATATTTTAACTGTGGTCGCTAACAGCACTGCTCCCTCGGACTCTAATGTGGTCTATCTGCCAGATTTAGCCTCGAAGGCTCTGTAGCTTAACCAGAGTTCTGTTTCGAAATGACACAATTATTGGTAAACAAATCCTTACTCCCCCTGTTGAGCGAGAGAACGACCATTTGATTGGTTGCATTGGCTCAAAAATCAATCAAAAATATAAGTATAAAAAAATTTTGTTTTTGTTTTGCCGAACGTGGTGTTGACTTCGATGTTTTTGTGGTACATTAGGGTAGTACCAACTGAGATATGATGTGTAAGAAACGGAAGGGGATACTTGAGGTCAATGACTTACAAAAATTGGTCTCTTTGGGACAAAAACATCGATGTATCACAAATGTAAAAGCACGACCCCTAGGTTCTGCAAAAATACATTTTTTTTAAACTTATATTCGAAGGTTTACGGCGAACTTTTTTTTAGGTACGGCCTTATGTACATTTCCACACTCAGGGGTGTGGAGTCGGAGTCTTCGGATCATATACCCAGGGAAAAACAATTTGAAATCAATAAGAACCATATTGAATCAATAAGAAAAATTAATGAAAGTCTAGCAATTTTGAAAATTCGTATTTCAATATGGAACAATGTTAATTTTAAGTTGATAATTTTAATATGGAAATAATATTGAAGTAACATTATTCGACATTGAATTAATATTGAATGAAATAGAAGTAAACATTCACTTACCATATTATACATCCCTGTGAAATATGAAAACAAAAAAATGTATTCCAATAGTAATCTATTTAGTTTCATTTATCATTTTCTTTGGAAATAATTTACAAATCTCCGTGACAAGAGTGGCTTAAGTTGAGGTTCTGACAGTTGGTTTCTTCAACAAATATGTTGATTGGAGTTGTTGGAGCTTTGCTTAGTAGCATACATGCCTAACAGTCCTCTTCCCTTAGATGTTTCTGCCAACAGATTTGACAAATCCTAAATAAAAAGAAAATAGGTTTCTTTTTTTTCTTAATTATGACTTTAGTTACTTTATGGAGACATTTACTCGAATATGCTACTTTGACTACCGGGGTGTCCCGGAAGACGTACTATTACGACTGCAGTCTTGCACCCTTCTTTTTATATCCGACTTCAGTGAGCCTGCGTCATTGAAAACAGAAAACATTTATTTTACATCAAAATCGATACGGTTGATTGTAGAACAACACCCACCTTTTCCTTTCTCCATGCTCGGATTCCTATGTGGGGATTAGCCTGCGACAGACTCATTGACCGTGTGTTTGTTGCTGGAATGTAATGCAGAATGACTTAATCAAGGGTCACGGTTAAGAAGAAAAATTTGATACAACGACTTACATACATATGACTTTATGTTAATTGCTATCCTGACTCATTGCAACACCCCCCACCATGAAGTGATGTCTACTCGAATCATCAACTCGGCCAAATTGTAGCACCATTTTCTAGTCAATACTCGTAGGTATGACTGTGTGTGTTGGATGGATGAAATGCGAAGACGTATTACCAAATCTTCTAGAACACACACTTTAAGAGCACTCAGGTTTTCAAAATGACTTTATTGGCGCGATAAGAGTGGTATGGCCGTACATGTTACAAATGTTGTATATGAAGTGTTACTATTCTAAAGTACTTTATGCGACAACATCGGCCACAAGTAGCAGCAGTCGCAACCAACGACCACTTCATATGGCCATCATTGATGATCGTGGGAAAATACAAAACCAACTTCTTGTTGCTGCCGGAGCCTGCCAGCAACGTCCAATTTTGCATTCACCAAATTTAACCAAAGTCATCGTATGTTGCCGCCGTTGTGGTGGTGGCAGCTTCGATCGGTCGCTGGTTGGTTACATGATCTATAAAGAACAGCAGCAACAACAACAACGCCAACAATGAAAAGAAAAACACAGAAATCGTTCGCATTCAATAAAATATGTTTTATAGTTATAATTGACAAGAACTACAACATTCAAAGTTGTGACCATTTCCACAAAAATATAAAACGTTTTTTTCTCGATCTTCACACACACAGCACACACACACACACATACCCGATCGTTCGCACCACAGCGTTTAACAAATAAAGTTTAGTACCTTGCGGCTGACTACGGCTACGACAACAACTACTTCCAATTATTTTTATCGGATGGATCGACTAGTGATGCATGTACTCGTACTAGGGATACATACATACACATGTTCGAACGTTACGTTCGTACGCCGCACAGTGGCAGCTTTTTGCAACTTCTGCTAGAATTGACCAGTCGGATTTTAAGACATTCCTGATCTTTATTTGGGTTGTATGAGCTTTACTCGAAAAGCAAACTGAGTCTTGCGATTATTGACAGCATTAATCACTCCAAAAACTATACTAAACAGTCCCCGCCATGATTTCAAACCAGCAGCTGCTTTGACAACATGTACAGGGGTTTCCAACAAGAGGTGTTATTTTGAATCACTCGGTATTTCGGTAGCTGTCAGTGTTAAAGCTTTTATTCTTTTACATCTGACAAGTAGAAACTACGCCATTACTAAAAATGGAACGATACAACAACGCATTGAAGTGATTAAAATTCACTACAAAAATGGTGAAAACCTTGAGCTACTTGCCACACAAGCAACGAAACCATTGATCTTTTACGGGAAAAGTATCCGGACCGTATTATCTCTTGTGATTTAAAACCTTGCGACTTCTTCTTTTGGTGGAACGTTAAAGATAAGGTCTACGCCAACCGCCCAGCGACGATTCAAGACCTCAAAGATAGAATTCGTGAGGCTATCGAGGGCATAGGGCAGCCACTTTGCGATTTGGTTATGGAAAATCATAAAAAGGATATGATTCTGTAAGCGTGGTCGTGTTAGCCATTTGACTGATGTTGCTTTTCATTACTAACGGTATACCTCCATCTGTATTATGAAATCAACATACGTACATTTATCTCAAAAAATCGTTGAATACCAAAATAACATCTATTGTTGGGAGACCCTGTACATTTTTTTCAGTGCCTTCTGTTTAAAACCACTTTTGAACGCTGATGCTTTTCCTAAAATTATTCAAATAATTGACATGTTTACTCAAAAAAATGTTATACAATTTTCAGGGTTTGAAATGTAAAAGAAAATTGTTGCAAAGAAATTACTCTGTTACTCATAAAGACCCCGGCATTGACGTTCTAATTACGCAATTTTTGTGTCTTAGGCCCCTACTTTGGATTATGAAAAAAGACCCCAGGAAATAGCAGCCCAATATGCTATGACGTAAACTGCAAAAAAGGCATCAAACAGTGGAAGTGGGGCCTAATTATTATTTGTATTTAATGTTTCGCGTAGTTGCTTCCTGTGTAAAAATGCGGCCTATTTTCATTTTAAACGCTCCGATAGGCGAGTTTGTAGCGTGCTTGCCTATGAGTGTGGAGTTGTGTGGTTCGATTCCAATTAGAAGCTTTCGTCTGTAGCTGAAAAAATCTAGCCATATGGTCTGTGTCACCCGGTTTGCCCTTGGAACCAAACTGGAATATTACTATACTTTTAAATGTAACACTGTGCGACAGCCACAATCGGTTTGGGATGAAACCACCGGGGAAAGTTATATCGGTCAAAAAAAGGTCATACGTGTCCCAGCGTTTCGTTGGGTCTCATCTAGGAATCGAGATATATCGATTTGAAGTTAGTAAGTATCGTATAGGGGAATTTGTCACGTTTTTGGCTCTTTTGTTTGACATAACTTGAGAACCACTCGTCCGATTTAGCTGAAATAAATTTTAAAAAACCAAGAATTACAATTCCCTTAATCTGTTCATATATTATTTTCCTTTACAAGTAATAGTTTCCAAGTTAAAAATAAGCGCATGAAGAAATTTTTTTTTTTTTTTTTTATTTTTTTTTTAAATACATTTATTTACATTTTAATAGGACTTGACACTTTTTACCGTTTTGGATTTTTTATGAATTAAAAAAAAAAAAAATTTAATTTTTAGGCAAAAATAATTTTTTTTTTTCATACATTTATTTATAATTGCGAAACTGTTGCTTAAGTAGGAAAACGGTTTAAGAACAGATTAGAGGAATTGTAATTCTTAATTTTTCTAAATTTGTTTCAGCTAAATCGGACGAGTGGTTCTCGAGTTATGTCAAACAAAAGAGCCTAAAACGTGACAAATTCCCCTATACGATACTTACTAACTTCAAATCGATATATCTCGATTCCTAGATGAGACCCAGCGAAACGCTGGAACACGTATGACTTTTTTTTTACCAATATAACTTTCCCCGGTGGTTTCATTCCAAACCGATCACTGACCCTTACCATTTGTCGCAGAGTGTAATTAAATAAAAATAAAAAATATTTTCATTTAAAAATTTTGAGGTGTAATTCGTATGTCATAACTCAAAATAGGCCACAAAAATTAAATGGTGCTTATATATCAAACAAATAAGAAATTAAGCGACAAAAAAAAAAATTAGAAAATTTCGTCATGTTTTTCCATGTATAATATTAAGGGCAAAATTTAATTTTCAATTTTGGTGTATTTGGGGCCTAGTTTCATATCGACATTGTTCACTAATTTTTTAAGGTCTCTTTACTAGCACAGTACTAAATCCTTTTTTAACTTATTTAATTTTCCGTCTCTTATATGTTGGCGACTTTATATGCAAGAGAACAATCTCTAAGCCATATAAAACGTCTCTAGAAAAACATTGGCCGTTCGGAGCCGGCATTAGGCAGTACGTCCCTGTCAGTGAGTATACAAATTATATCGTACACAACTCACTGATTCGCGAGAAGTTCCCCGTCTGTTTCTTCATGGAATGTAAAGGAAAATAAGTAAAAATTTAAAAATGTCATACTTGTTTTTATTGCGTATTACTTCAATGACCTTGCAGGGTTAAAACTCTAAACCCGACGCACTCTTTCATCTATTCAGGCCCAAACCACTTTTGTTACGCACACTCCGCCGGTAGACCGAAAATATACAAAAATAATTGTCAACACATTGATATGGGCTTGACCATATCCTTAAAAATTCCACTCTTCACGCTCTGATCGGCTACAAAATTAAAAAAAAATCCGGCTTCTTGTACTACGAAAAATATATAAAAATCCCCCACTGTGCTCCGATTCAGTGGCTGATGTTGGATGGATGCTTTGAATGCATTGGTGCTGGTGCTCTTTGTGTTCGTATGGAGCCGTTTTCCGAAATGGTTTTGGATGACCAGCCGTCGAGTGAGTAAGTGAACGAGTGAGTGACTGACTGAGTGTTACGACAACCGGAATCAACGCAACTTCATTTCACATCTGTTCGCCAAATGCTTATGTCTTTTCCAGTCCTATTCATATTTCTCGAGATCCTTGTTTGAGGTTCGCTTGTTTGAGAAGCTTTTGAATGATGTCTGTGAGTGTGTGTAGTTGGTGGCTTGAATTGTTTGCTCAAATAGTCGGTGCCAGTCATGGCAGCCCCAATATGGTTCATTCAAATCAATCGCCATACATACACATATGTGCGAGTCATGAATGGAGTGTTTTTAACACTTGTACCCCACTGCCAACCCGTCCGAATACGAATAATATTTGGCTTCGGAAAATATTTGATTTGATGGTGTTCAAGTTGTCTTTGTGCACCGTGTACCGTGTACAGTGAGCCATTAAAATTGTTTTATTAATGTTGACATGCAAAATATAAAAACTAATCATTCGTACGAATGGAACTTATTCTCGACTGGGACAAGCTACCTCCGCATATTTACACACTCATGCCCACATTCGTGGGAAGAGGGTGTCCGAAAAGGCGCTGCATTCATTTAAGTAGCTCCCAAACTTCAGAATGCAAATACTCTATCTCATGGTGGTGATTTTCCAAATGGTGTGCGAATTGCGGGGCAGCCTGTTCTGTCGTCTGTATGGTTTTTGAAAGTATGCGTATTCACAAGTGTTTGCACACAAAATAAGTCTGTTTTATTGGGTGCAACATTGTTGAATGTCTTTTGCATTTGCTTTATGATCACTGTTAATTATTGATTTAGTGATGCTTAATGGCCACATCCATTCAGCATTCAGCATTAGCAATGTTAATGCGTTACTAAAGTGTTGACCATAAAAACTCCACATCAATTATCGTAATGCATTATTGACTCAAAAGACGGGGCTTTGTTTTAATTAGACCTTTTTGACTCAGTTGACCACTTTTGTTAGATAATGTTTCTACTCTAAATGCACGTGTCTCTAAATGATTACAACAACAAGGATGCTGGATTACTTATGTTCCGGCACATAATCATTAGCGTATTGACGCTGAGTGAAAGGATTCTCTGTCTTCTGCATCGATAGTTCTGTGACATGGAACTAATGTCAACATTTTGCTATTTTGAGTTAATATTTGCGTTAGATCTTCGAGCCCTCTTTTATAATGTCCAAAACGGTTAAATTTAACATTGAACAGCTTTATAAATGCCACTTTGAACTCATCTATGAAATATTTTTGTAAAACCTTCAAGTGCAATTTTCTAAAAATTTAATGTTTTGACATTGGCCCTTGTAACTCGTGGAAACAGAATTATAAATATGTTGAAAAAAAAAATTTAGAGAAAAATTTTTGATTAAATATTTAGGCCTAAAATTATAATTGATTACTTACAATACAACTGACAATTTTTTGTATACAATTTTGGAAAAAGATAAATCTTTGAATTTGTTTTTGTTCTGCAATATGAGTGTGACCACTTGACAAATTTGCCATATATATTTAAAAAAACCTTTTTTTTTATCATAAATTTATGTTATTAATTAATGACCTCGAGCTCAAATTAATTAATAACATAAATCTGTCAATTATTAGAAAAATAAATTATGGACTAAAAAAACTATTTTCTAAAGACCATTAACAATATGGGCGAGTCTCAGAAACAGTTCACCAAAAAACCATTATTTTCTGTTTAACGGAACATTAAACTAGATATACATTTTATAAATACGTACAGTCAAAACTCTCTATAACAAACTCTTACATAACGAAGTTTTCTTTATTACGAAGCAATTATAAGAACAATGTGTTTTTCCCCTATAGCAAATATTTCTTATTAACAAAATTTAAGCGTTTTGAATCTCCGTATGACGAATTCATTATTCATAATTATTTACATACAAGTATTACCCATACGATACTTAGGCAAAGTGTGGAATGTCAATGTAAAATAAGTGACAATTGCAAACTGTTTTAGAAAACCAGGATTTGTGAAAATTGGCACCTCAACGAACAAAAGTATCTCTTGGCATGAAGAAGACTATCAACCACTATCCCACTTCATTTTGTTTATAGTCTTCATTTAAAACAATTGCTGATATTAATTTAAAGACTACATCAATGTTGACGGTGTTGTCATTACCACAGACAACCCTTCCCACGAAGATATCCACGAATGTGTTCAAGCAAGTTTGGGAGCATCAGATATCTCAGGTATATAAACAATAATAAAGGATATCCGTGGCTAAAAATCTTCTGATGTACCTTAGTTTTTTCTCTTTTAACAGATTCAGATGAATACGAAGCAGAATCTGTCGATATTGCTAAACCGTTACCCACATATGGACAACCTTCTTTACCAGTTGAAGGTTTCCGTACTTATTTGGAAATGAAAATGGAAATGTATTAGAAAATTATATTGAAGAAGAAAAATGGCAAAATGTAGTTCAAACTAAAATAACTGACTACTTCAAATAAACAATGTTAAAACGTACAAAATTGGTTTTCTCTTCTAAATAGCGAATTTTCTGAATATCGAAGTAATTATACAGTCCCTTGGAATTCGTTATAATGTGTTTCGACTGTGTACATAATTGTATTAAAAAATAACGATAAATCAACTACTAAAATGTTTGGCTGAAAATAAGATTCAGGGTTTTCCAACAAGAGGTGTTATTTTGGTATTCAAAGAAAAATTAAATTTTTTGAGAGAAATGATAGGATGTTTATTTCATAATAAAGTGGAATAATAATGAAAAACAACATCAGCCAAATGGCCACCACGACCGCGCTTACAGGACCATATCCTTTTTATGAAATTTTCTATAACCAAATAGCAAAGTGGCTGGCCTATGTCCTCGCTAGCCCCACGAATTCTATCTTTGAGGTCTTGAATCAAAGCTGGGGAAAAAAAAGTCGCAAGGTCTTAAACCACATCTCGGTGGCCAATTGTTACGACCTCTTCGAGAGATAACTCGGTCCGGAAACTTTTTAGTTTTGCGAACTGTGACTGCAAGATTTTCACCATTTTTGTAGTGACTTTTAATCATTTCAATGCGTTATTGAAGCGTGTATCGTTCCCTTTTATCGTAATGGCATAGTTTCTACTTGTCAAATGTCAAAGAATAAAATCTTCTAAAGTGACAGTGACCGAAATACCGGTTGATTCAAAATAACACCTTTTATTGGAGAACCCTGTAGAAATGAAAAAAAGTGATTGAGGTCAAATCAAAAAGAAATGTTTTATTTTTATATCGAAATTATTATTGATGTACAATGTTCATCAAATTGTCGAATAATTTTCATTAAATTGAAGTACAATTTTCATCAAACTAACATACGATGTTCATCAAAGTGATGTACGGAATTAAAGAAAAAAAATTCTCCATCAAATTGAAGAAATGTGTAGTAGGTTGGGTAATGACGTCCAAATTCATCAAATTGATGAACCCTTCTTTTAAGTGTGTACTGACGAAATCTATTCATAATTTATACAAAATTAATTTTTCTAGAGTTTTTTGAGATGCGAACATTATTATAGAACCTTACAGCAAATATTTCAAGGTGTTGTCAACTCATCCACAAACTATCCAACGCATCGATACGCGGATGCAATAGCTCAGGAGTTTTTGTCACAAATTTCATTAATGTTCACGCCATATGAAAAATTTTCATTTATACCCATTACAAGGAAAACATTAATAGTTTTTTTTCCAGCAACATTCGTTTGCCAGACACTTTTGTGGAGACAATTGTCAACGAGCTTGCATTTCAAGATTTATAGACTTTTCCAGTGCAAAGTAAAATACAAATGTATGTACAAATTTCAATTATAACACTTGTTACCACTTTTGTCGCCTGGCTTGTTACACCTTTTGTTGCCTTAAATGCACACGTTTCATTAAAACTTCCCACCTTCTATTCCATCCATTCAAACACACACACACACATGCGACGACCACCTACCACTTCTATCTATTCTTTTTTTTTTAATATAATCATTTCCAACGATGATGTTCTTCTCTCATGGAAGAACGTCGTTACTTTCAATGCAAAGGCTTGACTTTTATGGTTATTTTATAAGTCATATTCTTTACAATCATTACCACTTCGTGCCAAACAAAATGTTTTGATGAAATTTATAGTAAACTTTACTGTCATCCTCGAAAACATTATGGGAAAATCTTTTTACGTATCGTCGTCGCAATTGGGTTAAAGTTGCACAGTGGGACGATTGTGATTGGCAATTCGGTTAAATGTATTAGTTGTATATTGGAATAGTATGAAATTTAATTTATCGGAGTGTTTATGAAATTGAGAATGCGTCGAATGATTTTAAAAAAAAAGGATACTATTAACTGATTTGTCTATGCTGTTATCGGAGGTAAAAACACAAAACATAAAAAGTAATATTTTTTATAAATTTTTTCAAAAGCTAACAAACTTTTGGAAGTTGGCAGGCTACAGCTTACTTTCTGATAATATTACCGTACATTTTGCTTATAGTCACATATATATTTTGCTTATATCGCGAATTTGTCTGTATTGTTTTGTAAGTGAAGTTGGATATAGTATAGTTTTCGACAAAATAAAAAGAGGGAAATTGCTTGTTCAAAAAATATTCAATTATTTTAATTTATCTGCATAAAACCATTTTAAATTCATTAAAATACCTTTGAATTTACAGTAATTTTTAATGGATTTATTTTACTTTTATGTTTCCAAATTTTGTCCTCTATTTTTTCGAATATGAAATTTCACTTTGTAAGCAAAAACCTCTCAAAATATCTGCTGATCTCAATATTTCCGCATTCGAATAGGAAATATTCTCATTTCCAAATTTATCAGAATCCAATGTATCCAAATCCTTTTAATTCATTTTGGCATGATTCTCGTGAACAATTTACATGTAAATTGCATTTTAATACCAACATCGAGGCGGCGTAGAAGAAAAAATGTCCTGTATCGGCAATGGACTGTTAAAATACGTTTCGTATGGAATTCACTTAAAAAATAAAGTTTTTGGAATATATCGTAAATTCTACTATAAGCTATGTGGCTTATAAACGAAATATTGTGTATAAAGCTATCACAAGTTATTTTTCAAAATCTTATCATATCGTGAATTCTATTATAAGCGGTGTGGCTTATAAACGAAATATTGTGTATAAAGCTATCACAAGTCATTCTCCAAAATCTAACCATAGCAAAACTTTAAAATCCTGCTTAGTTAGCTAGGGCAAATAATTTTCCAAACCAATTTAGCAGTTGTGGTTGCTTCCAATATGTTGAAGTCTTGTCGATTTTCCATTGTGGATATGATTGACATATAAAAGGCGAGTTTTTAGAAACTTTCTTTTTCAGCTTAGCTGTTTTTGTGTTACTCTCAAACATGTTCAGTTTCGGTCTGTAATTTAACCATGAATCGACTTACAAAGGAACGACCCCCGAAGATTATTGAATTGAAGAATTGAATTTCATGGTCACTTTGGGCGACTTTCTGAGGCTGCTATGCGGAATCTTGTGACTAAATTTGGAACCAAATATACATTATTGGACATTCAACCACTAACACGCTTAGGTAGAGTACAGACAGAGGAAAGTGTCACAGTTGTATCCGCCAGCGTTGTTGATGACCGTGAATTATCGATTCGGCGCCGTACGCAGCAACTTGGTCTCTTTAGCTCCACTACGTGGAAAATTGTGCTGGACAGCGCAGCCACGGTCAACATTTACATGAAATTATCATTAAAACTTTGAATTATATAAACAGCTATATGGACTCAAACAAAGATTTCATGCATTTCTCTAAATTTGTTTTATTTTTAAATCAAATCCGAAAGCTCTCAAAAAATCACCCTTTATTAAGGCTAATTCACTCGTATATGTTTTAAAAAATGTTTAAAAAAAAAAAATATTTAATTTGGTCAGGATGAAAAACCATGAGAAATTGGTCAACCACCACAGAATTGCGGGTTTGTCTAGGATATATTCGTTTACATTTCGTACCACATTCTGAAGATGAACTTTGGTTCGTAAAAAATCTGTTCTTGGGAAACTAGTCTGAACACTTTTTGCCTTCCGGCTCAGCATAGGTGCAATCAGCCACCATTAAACATTAATTTATTCCTACAAATTGTATTTTCTTGTTTGTAGAGTTTCAGGGATTGTTTTATTACTTGAAGGTAACAAAACATACCATACAATCAGCCTATGTACGCCGACCACGGGTTTAAACCATAGTTATTAAATTTCGATTACGATTAGTAATTAATTAGATTGTTTTAAAAAGATTTGTTTTGCATATATAATCCTCGATTAAACAATTTGTGATAAATAATTGATTACAATGACAAATAATCTAAAATTAATCAAAATTATTTAGAATTACTATTAAAGAATCAAAAAGAATCACTGCACATGCGATTTGCACGAATCATGCATGATCATTGTAAGACGGCGGGGACACGCTTGTCGTGTTAGTGACATTGAGGATTGTAGGGCGGGTGGTCTAGTCGAACCTAGCTTGCAATCGAACCTTCTTGCAATCGATTTTGAGTATGGCCGTGGCTTAGAACCCAATCCGCGGGGAGAGTTCAGTTGGACATGGAGTTGTCAACCGAGTGATACAATCCAAAGAGTGGCGGACGTATTTGATATTCCCCAACTTCTAGCGAGAAGAAAGCAGATCATGTTGTATGTCCTTTAACATTTTTAAAAGACTCGTTCAGTGGCTCATAACCTATTTACATCAATTACTTTGATTCCTTTCCTTTCGTTCTCATTACCCACAAAAGTATTTTCATTTCGATCACTTTGATAACACTGTAACTGCGAGTGTCGACCAGAAAAAAACAAAAATAAAAACAAAAATTCGTACAACAAACACTTTTGCTTTCAGAGTTAACGATTGCCTTGAATTACCAGAAATCACATTTACCCAGTCACACATACACACTGCGACCCGGCCGTCCATACACTCCAGCCACGATCGCAGCGGTACGGGAGGCATCGGAAAAAAGGTCTTTCTGCCGTTTTGGTAACATCTCTGTGAAGCCACACAAACTCAGCCAAAGTCACAGCAGCAGCCGCAGCAACAACAACGGCGGCAACACCACAAAAACATATAAAACAAATTTATTGTGGCCATGAAATTACCGTTAAGTGACTTGGCAGTCAAAGCAACGACGGGACAGAGAGAATCAAACCACGCCACGTCGTTGTAGTCGTCGTTTAGCAGTCGTTGAGGATGCTTGGGAAAATTACAATATTACCCCCACCCGAACATCCATAGACCAAAATAGGAACAACCGAAAGCAAACCAAAAGAATCACACAACGCAGAAGGAGGTGGAGAAGGAGGAGAGAAGAAAAAGAATTACGTGAACAAAAAGCCATAACACAAACACCACCAAACAAATCGCCAACAACACGGCGAGTAAATAAGTTCACTGGAATCACGACATGGCTCACACTGATGAAAATCATCACAGTATGAGTCACCCCATCTGTGCAGAGACTGCCGGCCCATCCACGGCTAAAACTGAAACAATTGTAGTTCACACTCAATCTTTCTTTTAGAGCGCTCTCCGCTCCACCGCCGCTACACCACCATCATCGAATAGATACGAACGAGTGCCATCGCGATAGGATGATGCGATGCAGGAGGAGTCGGCGGCGGAGGATGGTGGACGGTGAAAGAAGATACTGATTACACTGCTAACCAAACATTACCGATCTTGTTGGCGTTCGAGTGTGCTCGCAAAGAGCTGTATATGAATAGCGTCTTCGTTAGATAAGAGTGAAGCCCCACGGGCACAAGAGTTTAAATCATTCCATCGTTTACATACGAGTACTCGCAGTTATGCATTCAGTCCGTAGGTTTCACTCCACCCAATATATGGGTTCTTGCTGGGGCTATGTGTGCATGTGAATTTTATAGCCATTAACCTTCACACCTAAATGGTTATCCAAGCGTGTACTCCCATTAAATGGATATAACAGCATTCACACCATTCAAGCCACAATTGTGGCTTTGGAAATTGCACTGCGAGTATTCGTATAAATTACGCATGTTTATTTACCAGCCATGAAACTGTATCAGGAACGCTAAGGGCAGAACACATTGGCTTAGATTCATATTTGGAATACCCTATGTTGAAAAAATTTAAAGTGGAGTGGTCAGTAGCTTCGAGCTTTCCTTAAGAGTATTAATTATTTACATAGAAGTGACTTATTTGGTTATAAAATTAAAAATAACCTCTGAGCACAGTGAACACCCTTTGATGTTGCTTATCTGCTTATTTCTTCAAACAGTTGTTCGATAATTAGTCTCTGATATAAAAATAAAATCAAAATCAATTTACAATTGCAATTGTTTGTTAAATGTCCAAATCTATCCATTGGCGAGATAATGTGCTCTGATATTTCGACGTTGGACGTTTTTTTCCCTCGTCTGATGAGTATATTTTCAAACGATATAACCTTTCAGTATCCAAGTATGAATTTGCAACTGCCCGTGGATCGTGTTGTACCGATTAGACTCATCAGGAGTAAGAGCTTAAGTGCGAAAAACGTTTGGAGTTGGAGATGATGGTACTCTGACTAAAATGAACGAAATAGTATTTTCTGGAATTTAAAAAAAAGTCCGATAAAGTTAATTGTCCGTAAGTTCTCAAGTAATAGAAACTCGAACGTATCTCACATACTTAACCTATTGGCTCTCAAATTGTTGTTTTTGCAAAATGAATTATTTCGCAAATTCGTATATCACAATTATCCAACCCGAAATGGCTGTGTGAGTGATGGCTTGCATCAGCATTTGAGCTCCAGAAGGTGTAATCACCTCCACAACATTTTATTTGTCTTGACTTTATTAAGAAATCCTTTCTACACGCTGAAAAAAAATGGCCATTTTAACAAATTTCAGCAAACAAGTTCGCATCAAACATATATATATTTTTCCATACCACAAACATTAACTTGTTTGTAGGTGATAAATATCGAATATATATGTATGCAGTTTTGAGTAATTTTTTATTTTTTTTCAATTTGTGAATTTCTATATAACAATCCATCTCATTCTCTCGGTATTGATATTATTTTAATGAGCGTAAATGCAAAAAAAAATTACGAAACCCGTTGCAAATACACACTTATTCGCACCCAAACTTTCTTGAATTTAATAAGTTCGTTGTCTGTTTTTCCCAAACACGCTATTGCTTATACACAAATACGTAATATTCATAGCAAATGAGTTATATGTATTTATATCCAAATAAGCTTTGTGTAGATGGAAATAAGCCTTACTTGCTACAAACACGAAACACGCGTTTTACTTGTGTGTAAACAAAAAAAAGACGTATTTTTTAGCGTGTAATGATGATTTTGTTTATACAAACGAAATGTTAGCCACATATAGTGAAACATTTTATTAATGTTGCCCCAACATCCTGATGTCCTGTCATATCTATCGAACATATTTTAATGTAACACCTAAAGATACAGAGGAAAAATAACCGCTGTAGTTTCAAACCTAAACAATATCGACGTTGCTTGTCCACGCATTAATTTGGTTTGGGTGGCAACTTACTTGACAACGAATATGAAATTTCTTTTGGTTTCTTTCTTCTCTTTGAGTGTTACACCTACAAATTTGATTGTTTGTTAGCACAAAAAGTGTGACACTGTTCTATAGATATTTCCACGATATTTGCTCCTACGATATCCGTCGTCTTTCTCCGATGTTAAAACTTTCAGCTGGAATACCAGGATTTCCAGAGACTCTCATTTGTTCATTGTCAAATGGCCGGTTGATTGGACGACTCACTATTGAGAAAAGCCGTTCTTCAGCCGAACTGTTTGAACACTCCTACAACAAGTGCCTTTCCTGGCAGCTGTGACATTCTCCAATTCAAGACAAATGTCAGCAAACACTAACCAGTCTGTCCTCCGTGCAATATCCTATCATTTTATCGCTAAAACATAGCATCTATAGGAAGGATACCCTGAGTGTTGGTATAAACTAACCACATGTTAGCGGAAATGATAGCTTTAACAGCGGTCAATACCAGATATATTCGTTGAAAATCAATTGCACTGGGTAACAACAACAACAAAAATTAATAACCACTATTCAATTCGGATTCAAGAACATCAAATTAATTCTTCCTCCACCTCAACTCTGCAACTTCTGATCTGTACTATCCTGTAGTCGTGACGCTGCACGACTTTAGTCCAGTAGTTGTAAGTACAGTCGAATTCGGATAATCGCACTCCTTTTAATTGAAAAATCGCTTAATTTAAAACAAGTATTAGTATCGATTGCCCTGGGTGGTTTTCCATGCACTATACTTAAACGAAAATTCCATTAATTGAAAAATCGTTTATGTGAACCACATTTCTAATGCAAAGACACAAACTTACATGATACGAACACCGCTTAAGAGAAACATGATGAATGTAACGCTACAAAAACGGGCAAAAGAAATGATCTCAAAAAATTATGTGTCAACCACATTTAAGACAACTCAACCAAATGACAATAATTGACTATTTTCATCCAACCTCATTAATATGCAATTTAAATTTGACAGACATGCGTTTAAATAGTTGTGCCACAACTTTTAGTCTTCGTTTTATAGAACAAATTTAAAAGTAGTTCGTTTAAATGATAGAAGCTTCAATTATTTGAAGTCTTTTTTATTGAAATGCTGAAAAAAATGTCTTGATTCTTTATTTCCGCTTCACCGAATTCGACTGTATATGTTTTCACTTGCCTTAGTTTATTATTAGACCCACCTTCACAGTGTCCAACTCGAGTCTCCAAAAAGCGCCAGATCTATTTTTCAGAAGTTTCCACAGGCGAGGAGGATGTGGCCTTTGGTGTTCACTGTGTCTGTTTTTATAACTTTAGCTTTTTCCAATATTTTCTGTATTGGAGGTGTGATTAGCGGTGTAGATTTTCGCTATAAATACCTTCATTGGTTTCGTAACTAAATTAACTGCACAAGGTACATTCAAAAAGGTACATTCATGTGGGAGTTACTAAATACACTAGTCAACAGTCAAAATGTACTCGGGATGCGATAATTTTTTCTGTGTAGATAACCTTGACATGAGCTCGAAAAACGCAATAAAAAAAATTTTTTTCGTTTGGTTTTTGTTTTATTTTTTTTTTTTTTAAATTTTAAAAAAAATTTTTTGGTTAATTTGTTTCGTCCGGCATAACTCGGGAACCACTAGCCCGATTTAATTGAATTAAATTTTAAAAAATTTATGAATTTCAAAAATTTGCTCGACATATGCACAACTTTGTCTATGGTAAGGTTTTTTCTTTTTTATTACAAAAAAAATTAAAATTTGTTGGGTGACAAAAATATATGAAAATTTGAATTTGAATTTTTGAAATTCATACCTTTACTCAATTGCGAATAAAAGCGAAACGCGTGCATCGATTTTCATGATCTTTGTCTCATTTTGCTCATAGGTTATGTGACTTTACGTAAAAGTAATAAGATTTGACATTTTTTTCATTTTGGATTTTTTATGGATTTTTTAAAAAAAAAAAATTTAAATCTTTAGGCAAAAAATAAGTTTTTTCCTTTATATATTTATTTTTAACTTGGAAACTGATGCTTGTATAGGAAAACAATATATGAACATGGAATTGTAATTTTAAATTTTTTAAAATTTAATTCAATTAAATCGGGCTAGTGGTTCCCGAGTTATGCCGGACGAAACAAATTAACCAAAAAATTTTTTTTAAAATTTAAAAAAAAAAAATAAAACAGAAACCAAACGAAAAAAAAATTTTTTATTGCGTTTTTCGAGCTCATGTCCAGGTTATCTACACAGAAAAAATTATCGCATCCGGAGTACATGAAATTTTTTCATTTTGTTGAGTAGTGATATCAGAGCAAGTAGACCGAATAGTCTACTTTCACATCCAATGTTTATGTCTGATGATACTTATCTGGCTTGTGATGTTAAACATGGGAAACTTACAGTATCAACGTTTTCGAATTTCCTAATGTAGGGTAACATTCAGGAACAAGCCACATAAAACGCAACATCATCAAGACACAAATAGAAGCATGAATACGAATAGAGGGCCAATGGGAATCATGAGAACATTTAATTAAGTTATTTTCTTTTTACTGGAGGTGCGTGCAGAGAACTGAGGCTGAACATGCGAGTAGGCGAACATGGGAACCCACCCACTGGCAGCCTATTATACACGTAAGTCGTAAAATAGACATTCGTTGAGTGTCCGACTCTATTAATAATCCATAATTTATGATATTCAAACAATAGTTGAATTGATTTGAATTGAAGTGAGTTGAATAGCGACGGCTATCGCTTCGTTTGATTCCACTAAATGTCTAATGAATTAATCTGACCGGTCGCACCGCCAATCGTTTTTTGTTGCCGTTGCTGATGTAGTTGATATTATTTACAATTTAATTTGCTATTGTTCGAAATTAACCAAACACAATGATTGCTGAGCATTTTGGACACACCCGTTTTCAGTTTGCCCTGCTGGTGTACATGTTGTTGTTGATATTGTCGTCTCCTCCGCCGCTGCCACCGCCGTTGTCGTCGTCGTCATCGTATCCGATTGTGTTTCTATTTGTGTCTACAAACAGAGTCCGTCTGTCCGCCACAGTTTAACACTTTGTCTCGCAGTGGTCGTGCGACATAATAAAGACATTTATTTCAATTACCACAATTTGTCCACAAGTGTTCACATTATGTTACGTACCGCACCGCCAGTCATATAAACGCGATGTGGAGCACACTGGAGTGGAGTACAGTGCAGAGGTGTGGTGTGGCCTGGACTGGTGGTGCAGTCAGCGTGTATGTGTGTGGAAGTGGCTCCGCCAGCAAATCAGAGCAAAATTTATCGCTTGGTCGTGTTAAGTCAACTACCAAATCTTACAATTAATTAAATCTTTCTCCTGGCAATCTGCCTGTTGTATTGGCGCTTCGAGTTTCCACTGGTCGCAGCGCATGGCCCGGTGTCGTTGCTGGTTGGCTGTTGTGTTTGGATCAACTCAACGTATCTGTGTGTCTGTGTGTGTGTGAGTATAGATACAATTAATAAATTCACAGCTAGTAAGCATAAAAAATACGCCAATAAAGAAAAGATCACTTGTACAGCGATTTGACAACCTAACAATTTTGGGTTGGGCATTTCAGTCTGTCTCGAACGAGAGTCTAGTCGGGCTATTTATTGGTAACACATTGTTCGAGCAGTTCGCAGTTCGTGTCTATGTGTACGTACGTGCGAGTATGTTTGGGCTAGATTGTCAAGCGAGTAGCCGCGGTAAATTACACCTACTTAGTGTCGAGATAACGTTTAGTGTTAACAACTTTATTGAAAAATTGCTATATAATTTACTGCAACAAATTGGACAAGAATTTTCCGAAAAAGTTAAGAACTGTCAAGCTAATGAAACATAAACTGTCGTTGCAGCGATATTTCATATCCGATAAGAGCAACAAATAATTAATATGCTATTAATTGATTAGTATGGTTGCAATAAAAATGGAATATATTATACATACATGGCTGTGTATGCGGATTAGCATCGCTAGTTCAGTTATACCGCCTACTCGAAGCATTGTTAAACTTACGAAATTGTCCTCAGCATCTATTTACGGAATAAACGTTGAATATGATTTCAATCACTGACATAAATCTAGTTCCGAGCATATAAAGATATTTTTCATATAGTCGCCAGTTATTCGTTTTTAGAAATTTGTAAATTGCTTTACCTCGAAGCTGAACCTGTAATAGTGGCGCGACTTTGTTATAAATCAAACAGGCGAAGTTCATATCGCTGTGAATAGTGGACAATGCGATGTGCATAATGCATTTAAAAAGGAATTTATTAAAATAAAATTAATATTTAGCTGTAAGAAAATGTATTTAATTAGCATAAATTAAATACATACCTTCCAAACCTGTACGGTAATTGTAGCGGATAAGTACAAAAAGAAAACAGAAAAAATTAATAAAAAAATTTTAATAAAACTATTCGTTGAAGAAAACCTGAAATCAAAAGACGCCTTCTTATTTTACCGCGAAATCTCGAATCCAAGATAAATCGCAATTTTTTAAAATTTGTTTTCGTTCTTAAACCCAATCGAGAAGTCGCAAACGCTCGATATCCAGACTCAGCGCATTCTTCAGGAATGTAATTTGATGTTGTGGAGTCATTATCCATTCCGTTTATTTTAATATCCCTGAATTCCAGCTGTGTTAAAGTTTTATAAAGAAACCCAAAATTAGGTATGGTATGTTACAAATTCGGTTGCGAAAATATAACATTTCGGCGAATTCCAAGTACATATCCAAAAGTTAATGAAATTATGGAGGAGTATCTGTTTGTCCTACTGTTTTCTTTATAACCAGAGAAATTATTTCACCGCTCAACTTATAGACGCGGATTTGAAGTATATACAGTATTGGTCATAACTAAAGCATTCACTAGTAAAATTTTGTCACATTAAATAGTTTTGTATGAAAACGACGTTATTACATTTCTAAATGTTTATAGATTTTTTGTTAATAAACAAAACTTCGACGTTCTATTAATGATAAGTTAACAAAATAAAAAACATTTCAGAGATGAAATACAGGGGACAAAAATGGGAACAAAAAAAATTAAAAATTCATATTAAGTTGAAAATCCTTTCTTTGGCATGACAGCCGAATATCTCTCAGGCAATGACGATATTAAATTATTTATCGTGTCCTGTGATATTCCTATCCAGGCTGTTTTTATGGCATCCCTTTTCCTGCAATTTTCGCTATTGTATTTTGTGTTAACACTGCCATCGAAGTGGCATCACTTAATCGGCATATGACAACATCGGGTCTTTTAGTATGCCACGATACATGAAACGATCCAACCCCAGACCGTTATGTAGCCTTCTCCGTGCTGTAGTGACATTAAATATAATGGATTTAGACTTTCTTCGTTTAGTCTCCGTACATGCCTTAATTCGTTAAGAAAACTGTATTTAATTTTTTGAGACTCCAGTCGATGTGGGCTTTGAAAAAATCAAGCGTGACTTTCCTATTCATTGCTGATATGAACGGCTTTTCTGCTGGTCGTCGACTGCTTTGGTTTTGTCCGTTTAGTTTTACGGTGTCAGACTTTATCTTAATTTCAAAATTCGATTTTTGAAAAGAATTCATTACTAAAAAAATGCTTTTACAACAATAAACAAATAAGCTAATAAAATTAATAAACAAAATACCGTAATATAATTTTTTTTTATAAAAAAGATTAGATAAGAATTAAAATTAGTTATGGCCAATACTGTACATTGGAATTTGTACAGTATGTAATGACAATATGAGTAGATTTCCCCGACGTTTCTTATTTTATTTTTTAAGACGATGACGTGGGTGTTTAGAAACACAACAATCTCTACTCTATTTCATACAACGTTTAACCAAACCCAGACAGAGCACTGCGCCGAGTATAGTTTGTCGGCGGCTGACGATTAAATACGTGTCCTGCAGACTCTCACCTAGCGGCTTTAAAGGAACCACAGCTATTTTACCCAGCTATTACACTGGGCAGTGATTGCTAATGGTAGGCCGACTGACAACGAAAAGTCCTTGGCAGTGGCATTTTTTTGTGTCAATTTATGGGATAATTTTATTGTGTTTTGACTGTTTTGTCGTATTAAAAAAAGTAAAATTTTGTGAATTATTGTCAATATAGATTTCTGTGGTCGTGTTTAAAGTGAAAAAACAAAATGTTGACGTATTTATGAAAACAAATTTGCTTGTCCATACTTTTGCCCAAATGCTTTGACAATTTGTGGTGTAGGGCAACATAGTGTTCTTTTATTGAGACTCTCTTGCGACGACAATGTTCAATTGAACATGCACGCGCATATGTAGAGCCTGCGACTTTATGTGCGCTTTCTTTTTTACAAAAAATATGTGGTAAAATATTGTCAAGGATAACTAATATGTTTAGGAAAATCAATTTATTTTTTAAAATTTATAAATATTATTGGAAATTTTTTTTAATAAAGTTAGATTTTTTTAAATTTTCATGTTCCAACGACTATGATTTTTTCTTAGTACAGATATTGTTCTGATGTCTTCAGCGTGTTTTTTTTTTTCAAACTAACCATCTTCATTTGACTTAAATCGTTCTGGAAAGGCAATAAATTGAACCGGGATTGAAAAAATATTATTTTTTCTTTTGAAATGGGTATATTTTGCGTCTTTTATAGCTTGAAATACAAAATCGTTCAATCCTGGCCTACATCCAATTTGTTACAGAATTCAAAAATGTTTACTACATCAAAAATTACTTGTGGAAGATGGAAATGGATTCTGGACAATGCTCTGATCCAAGATTTCATTTTGTCATGATATTCGTATTGACAATATTAACATTTGTTAATCAAGTTTTTCCTACTAATTTCCTTCTGTTTATTTTCCTATTTTTAGAACATTTCTATTTACTTTGTCTAATGATTCCCTTTTTTTCTTATATTTCAGGTAATATTACAACTTATGCTATCGTATTTACATTCCTATTGAAATTGGTGAGTTCAATAATGTTATGTTGACCTACATATATGTACAGTCAAACTTCCATAACCACCATGGAATTACTTATACAAATTTTTCCCGTAAACGTCTTCTTAACTGCTTCGACTTAAAGACAATTCGACTTATGGAAGGCCAAGTTATGGAAGTTCCACTGTATTTACGCACTTAAGCCCGTTAAACGAGAGTTTAAAATCCCGTATCTGTTTCAACAGAAGTCAATCGGCAATACTCTTTGATGCTGGGCAATTAGTTACAATAGCCATGTTCAGGTATTTTCTCAACAGGAAAAATAAATAAATTTAAAACACTGTAAATGTAAAATAAAATTAGTAAGTCAAATTGAAACAAAGAATACAATTGGAAAATAGGCGAAATTCGATGTAATATTATTCTGTGTAAACTCCTAGTTTTCTACTTTTACCGGTGAAAACTGATGGTCGTCATTAAATGCGTATTTTTTTCTTGACTGGCATAAGGGGATCGCAACTAATGTATATTTAAATCCTCACAAGGGCTGTGCCGTTGCTGTTGGCCGGGCCATTGTGGCACATTTTGTTACTCCTATTGACATAAACTGCAGTTAGTCCAATGATTACAGGCACAGCCAGTCGGCTGTAATTGGTAATTGGTCCAGGCTGTAGACAATACACTCGTGTACTCCAGCGAACAACCGGTGCCATTACGAGTCTCTGTCCACATTGTCCCATCTAACAATTGCCAATTCCCATGGTACGTGGAAAAAGTTTTGCATGTTCGAGTTGAATGTATTTTCGAAATAATTCTCAATTTTTTTGTTTTGGTTTGCATTTGAAGGAATGTTACTTTTATTACCAAAAACAAGTTGTACTCGTCGCCGCTTTTTCCATGAATCGCTTCATTTCTAGTTAGTTGTTGTTGTTGTTTTGAGTAGTAAACGTTGTTGTTGAAGCTAATTTTACCTAAACTTGATTTAGTACTTTGTACAAAGTTCCCACGTTATAGATTTTATGGTCGCAGTTTGGTTTTCCCTGCCCGAGCAACGATGAATGAAGTTGTAGGTTTTCATCGAATATTCGGGTACATTTATGCATGCATCTGCATGTACATTCAACTGTAATCGATCAATTGATGTGACTTTGATAGACTATTGTGGTTGATGTGAAAATGTTAAGTTCGGTCATTCTTTCGGTGATGCACTTGATAAACAGTCGGAAGTTAGCAAAGTTACTAGCACGCCTTTACGATTATCCTATCGAGTCATGTGAACTGTCAGTAACAGCTGACATTAAGAAATGACTTGTTTTCGCACATATTTTCTTATTACAGTACATAACGAAAATCATCAAATTCCACAAATTTATTTCTTATATTTGATTTTTTTCTTATAAGAAATTGTTGTTTAGAAGAAAGTAACCCACGGTTTTTTTTGCAAAATATTCTTATATGTGTTTTTTCAGATATCCGTTATCTACTGTACTAGCTTTAAAGCAAGCCCCTTTTCAATTTGTATCTTGAATAGTTTGATGGTATTCGGAATTATTATTCGAGAGGCAGTATGACCAAATGTTATCGAAGTTTTCCATTTAGGACCTCTGCAGACACAACAAGATGCCGTTGCTTCATGGTGGGTGGTGAACGACCCTTGAAGATTTACCAGACAGTTGTTTAGTTAAACTCACGAAAATACGTAACAGAAATTTTGTCAAGCATTGTTCACTCGCCTAGAACTATGGCACATATTAGACCAATAATTGCAGTAGAAATCATGGCAAATGGCCTGAAGAAGTGTGGCAGCTTCCGCCAGATTCAACAAAATGTATGTAAGGTTTCTCCGATAAAACTAAATTGCCTGAGAAATGCAAGTAAACCATAATTTTTTCTTGGGAAAGATGCCATATCTTAGTTGCTGGCTCGATTTAAATCCAATTTCACATGGAACTAGCTGGGCATGATGATACTGGATGATGCTCACTGGGCTAGCCATATATTAACAATCTCGAAAGAAGCATTCAAGCGGTGATCTCGTAAATATTAACAGGTTTGTGTAATCATATCGTTCCGATTTTGAGAATGTCCTCCATTATATAACCAATGCAAGATTTATAAGACTTGACACGTTTATACTCCAAATACTCATATCTGGGCACAATTGCATTGTAGAAAAGCGTGGAAAATTATTCCAAACTGGATATATTATTTTTTCTATAACGACAACAGATGTTTTTGCTGACATTGGCCTTAGCGAGTTGGATGATAATCGAATGTCCGATTTTCGTTCTGTGATTATTACGAATGTCTGGTAGTTGCCGATGTCCGTGGCACAGCCACAAGGAATGCGCGCATAATCATATTCCCAACACGGAATTACGGAGAAAAGAAAGAACTCATAACGCCTGATTCACAGGCATTAGTGGCCTTTTACAAACAGAGTTGTAATTGGGTTTTAGCCAGCAATAAATTATAAACGTTTGTATTTATCTCTGTTAACGTTTATTACTTTTAGAACACCTTAACACTTGTACCTTTCTCTCTGCCAAAATGAATCGTGTCTGCTGTTTGATTTCATACAGCAGCAGAAGCAGCAGTCGCAGTATCGACGACTGCAACTGCGACGGAGGCATCGGAAAGACAAACTTCCTCCTCACGCACTTCTGGCAGTGACACGAAAATGAATGTTGCAGCGCGCGTTGCAACAAAACAAAAGCCGAATACAGATGCGCCGATCACGTGCAACCAATTATTTTATCAATCAGTTAGGCAGGCTGGCAGGCGCGTACCAAGCTTTAAGCACAGTTAGATCGCATAAGTCGCTAATATTGATGCGGTGCTGTTTTGGATCCATTGCAATTACTCGACTAAGCGCGCGCATGTGCGCATGCGTGCATTTGTGTGCAGACACACTGGCCTCATACACACATCCGCAGGCCACAATAGATATGTAATGTATGCACAAACACACCGACAAACATACGTGTATGGCTGGGATGAATCCCGTGAACTCACAATGAATGATTTTTGTTAACTTTTGTTTGTTTATGTATTTCTGTTGTTGATGTTGTTGTGGCCGTTGTTTGCTTCTTTTCAAGTTTCTCATTTAGTTGTTTGTTGGCCGTGTTGTTGCCGGCTGTTGTCTGTTGGTTGTACGTACACTCGTGTCCGCGGCTGCGAATGAGTGACTTGTATCGGGTATTTAATGTTGGTTTTCTGTGTCGTATTACCACCACTTCACTCTACTCGGATCGTACATGGCAAAATGTTCAACAACGAAAACGCATTTAAAATCATCGTCTTCATCTTCATCATCATCTGCGAGTGATTACAACGCACTTCACCTCACCTGGAGGACCAATGTTTTGTTTGTGGCCGACACAGTGCACAACTCGTAACTTTTGCCGTTTGGCAAACTAACAAAGAAACCAAAAAAAAGAAGCAGAGGCGAACAGAAGAAGAAATGGCTCATTGCCTCCTAAAGTCGGCTGCAACAACAACAACAATGGCAACATGCATTATTATGGCTGGTAATGCCCCTTCTAGTTTTGCAGTGCCGTTAGAGGCAAGTCCGTACTTTCAAATAAATTAAACATGAAGCTGCGACTATTAATTTTACTCACCATTTAGGCGGAGTTGGACGAGCGAGCATGTGCTCGTTGTGAATCGCATTAACTTTAAATATTCACATTTATTTGCATTAAGTCTATTTTAAAACGGTGCGTGTACACCTGGAGAAAGACGCAGCAATTTAAATGACAACAATTCAAGCGGTGCTCTGTGCTTGTTCTTCATTAAATGGTTATGCCTTCCTGGGCTATAATACGTTCGCCAAGACCGAAACCGATACTGAGAAGTAATTTCATTCGAAATTATCGTCATTCATTGATCAATAGTTGGGCGAAGGACGGTGTGAGCTGCATCACAAAATTTATTGAAGTAACGCTATTGTTACTTAAGAAAACGTAAGATATCCCAATCAATACCACCAAAGGTACAAAGAATCGATGGTTGGTAACACTGTAAGTAAAATGTCACCAGTGGAAATGACACACGGAAATGTAAACTCAATTTTTGGGTGGTCGAATCTAGAATCTACTTCGTTTTGAAAAGAAGTTTACATTTTGAAGTTATTTTTTTCTGATTTATGTTCATTTTTATTTAGCAAGTAAAAGTATCTGGAGACTGCGGCCCAAGTTATTTAAATGGATCTACACTGTGTGGTGGGTGGTAACAGGAGTAGGCAGCTATGTCAAGTGCATCACACCGCACCTAATTCTCCTTCGAGAATTCAGAGAGGGCTGCCAGGAATTCTATTTCCAAGGAAAGTCCAGGGTCTCAAAGGGACAAATTCACTATAAAGTAAAGAAAATCGAATTTCTTTTCTTATTTAGTCTGAAAATCAGAGATAAGGAGTCGTGGGTAGGAGTAAATAACATACACGTAGGTTGGACGGTTTTAACTGATAAATCCAAAATGGGCGTAGGCACGGGAACGGGTATCTACATTGAAAAGATGGGCAGTATGAAATCCTTTAGATTACAGTATGAAGGCAGCATATTTTCAGCAGAAATTATAGCGGTATTAAGGGTGCGGGGGAAATATTCAGCATTTCATATACCGAAAGGAGATAACAGTAGCTTCAACATCGACAGTCTGGCAGCATTGAAGTCTTTAACAAGCCATCAGGTTTAGTCTGAATGTAGACGGGCTCTATGACTACTTGTCAGGGCTCGTGTAGGCTCAGCTGTATATTAGGGTGCCCAGGAGAAAATACATCAAATTTAAGCTCGAACATGATGACTCAACGACTTTGAAAATGAGTTTTATTGACCAATTTTTTCGCAAAAAACGGTTTGTGGTAACTCTAAATCATTTCCAAAAAATCTGAAACAAAAATATACATATGTATTACCCCATATGCTTTCAAAAAACGGATGAGCACCTACACTGAAAGAAAAAGCTTTGTAACATGAACTAATTTGTACGTTGTATCAACGAAATCTGTCGTTAAAAGTCAACCAACGGGCTTCGTTGATGCAACGAAAAAAGTTGAAGTAAAAAGTTTCGTGCATACAACGTAAATTGAAAAATTGATCAAATCGTTGATACAACAAATTTGTTTCCTTGATACAACAAATTTGTGTCCTTGATACAACAACCTTGTTTCGTTGGTACAACAATCACGTTTCCTTGATATCTTCAATCACGTTTCCTTGATATCTTCAATCTTGTTTCATTGATACGAACAAATTGTGCGCTGGAAGCAATATTAAAAAAAAGTATAATTTTCAGCTTTTTCTAAAATACAGTTTTCAAATGTTCAAAAAATGTTTTTAGCATTGTGCTTGCTTTGATTGCAGGAAAGGTATAAGGGACCATTTGGGTAGCTGCCACAATTCTTCATCGGTTCCCATTTGCAATGATTTCTACTGCAAATTACTGGTCTAATATGCGCATAGTTCTCGCAAGTGAATGAGAACTACTGTTTAGTAGCGCATATCCCACAAAAAATGTAGCAGTAAAACAACCAAAGCAAACACATGCATTGAAAACCTTTTTGTTGTGTGTAATTGCCAATCTTATCAAATAAATGACATCGTTGAATGAACGAATGGGTTGCATGTACGATTGCGTTGTAGCATCAACGTATGCATGTAGTTCACTATAAGTGTTTGGAAAATCAGCTTATAATTAAATACTGCAACGAGTTTTGGTTAGTGATACTGTAAAGGTAGACAAAAAGTAGTGTACAATATTTTTCAAACGGTTTCCTAAACATTAGAATAAATTAATTTAAACAAATTATTTCGGTTGATATATGAATGAGTAGTTGCATATACGAATCGGTGGTTGCATCACCGTATATATTTCGTTAACTTTAACTTTAAAGATATAAACAAATGCAAAAAAATTGTATTCTAGAAAAAAAATTTAAAGCATTTAAAGATATAAAATGATATTTTTTTCTTAATTGCTCTTATTTTCACAAAAAAATGTTCGTTGCATTAACGAAACTACGAAATGTACGAAAAACCCGTATCGTGGTATAAATGTGACAATTGTTGCATTAACGCAAGTTTTTGTTGCATGAACGTAATTTTTCGTTGCATCAACGTATGGATTTCAACGAAACGCGTTCGTTCATACAACAACCGTTTTTTCTTTCAGTGTATGGAATTAAAAAAAAATACATTTTTTGGACACCCTACTTTACCCGTCGAGGAAGTGGATAGATTGACTAAACCGCCAATAAGCTAATTCTACATAATGCAGACGGATAAAATCCTAAAAAGAACACTTCAGAAATGGGTTGTAACGTATCAAAGCCCATATGGTGAGGGCTACATATATCAAGAACAACAACACTGATAGCACTGGGTACAAGGAGTATCAGACTTGTAATAGGAGTTATCACAGGCCAATGCTCATACAGGGCAGGGACCAGTAAATGACGTAACATATCACCAGACTTATGCAGGATGTGCGAGGATGAGAAGGATTTGGAGATAGCAGAGCATGTTCTTTTTCATTGTCCATGTTTACAACAAAAGTGTGTAGAGAATTGATTCTTTGCAGGGCTAGGAGACATCACAAAGATCAGTGTCGAAGACGGGGCTTTCTAAGGCGACATAAGATGGCGAAACTAACGGGTAGTTGGGTAACAGACATAATAACTATCAACAGAGACCTTCTCACACCCAGAAGGTTTAAATGTAACATCCTTCCAAACCCAATTATACCTGTCAGCACGTTAAAAAAATAATTCACAATAATTTACTAAAAGTAAAATTTTACACAGGCGTCTTGAATTTCAATTCCAGATTAGAAGAGGAACTCTGTCTAGGCATAAAATATCGTTCGAAATATTGTTCAAGTAAATGAGAAACGTTGTGGCTAGATTTGGAGTGGCTGAAGCAACTAAAAAGTTGAAAAGGGCGCTTAAAGTTGAGGATGGAAGACAACAAACGAACTATAACTAAGTCTAACTCCAACAACCGCTACAACATTTTTCATACGGACATCAATTTAACCGTCCGACGCAAGACATCCATAAATTTTGTGAACTTCAGAAAATTTGACGGCATATTCGCTTCGCCTCTTTGTGTTAAAATAAAATATCGCAGATTCAGATTCAAATGTGCACATCTCGGACTACCGTGAAATAGTTGTCGGTATTACCCACCGGTCCCAATATCTTGTATTTACAAGCATATATCCCCACCAGCCCAATCATACTCAAAACGGTTCAATATATCGTCAAATTAAATAGGTGGCCACTTGAGTGAAGTCGATTCATGGATAACTGACTGGAGGATAAAAGTGAACGAGATAAAATGGAATCGGGGAACATTAACACTGCATTTTACAACGTGTCTGTCATTGAAATAAATTAATATTTCTATTTTACAATCAAACAACGTAACATATCTGGGGATCCACCTGGATCGGAAACTAACCTATATAAGGCACATTGAAGCCAAGAAGACTCAATTAATAATGAAAGTCCATAAGCTCCACTGGCTGCTCAATTCAATGTTCAATAGTATATTCAAATCAATTTGGTTATACGGCTCACGGGTATGGGGAAAAGCAAGTTCGAGCAACCTTGACCAAATTCAAAGAGTTCAGTGGAAAACACTGTATAAGAGTAATGAAAACATCCACAAAGAATTGAATGCAAACATGATAGCCATCACAATGTATTGACTAGACAATTATTAAGAACACCTAGCACTTCAAGACTTTGACAAAATGAACGCCAGGTTTTCTGATATGAAATTAAGTTTTCTGCCTCCACCACTGACCACGGCCCTACAAAACAGAACATAAAATACTAAACCCCGAATTTTATGTTCGGTTGTGTAAGACTGTGGTGGTCAATCACTCAATTTCATGAGATTTAACCCAAATGGGATTTACAATTTTCAATTTCCAATTTATTGTGAATGCAGATGAAACTGGTCTTTTTTGGAAAAGAACATATCTTGCTCAAAATGAGAAATCATGTCCTGGATTTAAAATCGCCAAGGATCGACTAACTCTCCTTTTTTTAGGAGACGCAGAAGAAGATTTTAAATTTAAGACTTTTCTAATGTACCAATCTAAAAAGAAAAACTGTTCAAAAAAATTGATCTTCCTGTAACCAGGCGTGCTAATAAAAATGCTTGGATGACTGCAACACTATTTAAGGATTGGTTGGGAAAATGTGCTGGTCTTGAATTCAAAAGTTATTGTTCCACTCAAAACATTGAGTTCAAAATTCTGTTATTAATCGATAACGCATCAGGACAACACATTTTTTCAGATGACTCGTAAAAGTTGTTTCTACACAACGTCTTGTATAGAATCCATGGATCCGACAATATCCAAAATGAGTTAACCGGCAAAACTGATAAACTCACCATGAAAGACTTTTGGAAAATTACATTGGAAACATAAATTGAATTTGAATTTATTTCCATTTTGTAATTTAAAGCCTGACGGACAATGAGAACAAATTACAATCTGCAACATATTAAATAGAACTACCAACATAATTTATGTTGATAAGAAGTTAAGCCATCCTCAATGAAAGGTAGTTGGCGGCCATTATGGCCAGAATGCATTAAAAGCGATGGAGATTGTGTTAATGACGTTCCAAATATTTGCAGAGAGTTAGCTGGATGATTTAGCTAGAGCAGCTGACTTTGAAGAAAGATGACATTGGTGAACTGTTGTTGTCTCACAAAGATGAGATTGACATTAATGTTCAGCATGTTTTAGCGGAAGACATTATAATAACTGGAGTTACAATAGAAGAAAACAAAATAAACAACAGCCAACATTTCCAAAGCTCTCCAATTGATATCACAAGCAATGGATATTTTCGATGCCATCAGACGTCGCAGCAGCAGTTGATCACGACGTCAATTGTTACAAGGAAATCTATGCCCAAAAGAAATCTTTAACAATTCAACAAACCTTAGACAATTTTGTTAAAAAGGATTGTTCTAGTTTTTCCAGGTGTTTTTTCTTTAATATATGTATACACATTTATTAATATAAATGAATTAAATTCACTTTCGTTATGTTTTTATTTAAATGTATTCTTTTGTATTTATATTAAAAAAAAGCTTAAAATAATTAGAAACAACATGGATAATTCTTTTAAACGAAAATATTTTTTTAATGAGTATTTCAATTGTTGACTCCATCATTCTGTTTCGGTTTGTATCGCATTTTCCCGGTCCCAAATGAACGACGCAATTCGGGGCCCTGGTGTATTTCTTTTTGTTCGTCACTGTACGATTTTATCAGGAAACTGACCATATGCTGCCAAATTGCCATCACACACCCAAGATTTTTAATGCACATGCCCCCATATCGACATCCAGCAAAACAAAGTGTCGTCAATGATTTAAATCTTATCGATGTATATCTAATTAAGGAAAAACTGCGTCAGCGAATGACATATTTGCACTGAGCAGATGCTGCCCAGCAGATACAGTATGCCAGTGCACAAAGGCGTCCATTTGATAAATCGGCCCGTACTTCCAGGCATCCATCAAACAATTACGTATTGCCACACAAGTTGTCTAAATTGAATGATAGGCCAAAAGTGTCAGTGCATGCCACACCACCCGGCCGTGCCACCTTGTATCGTATAACGGCGACAACAACAAAAAAAAAAAAAACAAAACGGTAGCGGCAGCCACAACAAAAACAGCAACAACCAAATGGCAGTGAGGATTGCATAAAAAAGTTAATTGCACCTTCAACTAAACGAATACCAATTGTTTCGCGCATTCCAGCGTCGACTTTGTTGGCGTTTTTTATTTACACCTTCATAATACACTTTACAAGCGATTTATGGTTGCAGCACCGGAATGCCGGTTGACAAAGTAGCCAACACCAGCCGGTCGGCCAGCCAAGCCACAATGACTGCAGCCTGCCATAAGACGTCGCATTCAAACAAAGCAAAATATTACGAAAGCCAATTATTGAAGGTTATTTACCACTTGAGTTATGACAGGTTCGTCGTCATCCCATCGTGATGGCCAAGAAAACGCTCCTTCTTTAGCTGCGGCTACGTGAACAATGTGGCTCCCTTTGTGTGCACGCCTTTGTCATCTGTCGACACTATAAAGAGATAGGAATTAGGTGACTATTTCCCGAGACGGTTCTAACAATTCATGTCATAAGCCCCCTCTGCGTCGGCTGTTGGCTTCCAGTGTTACGCTTATGTTGTGAGCTCTTCTAATCCGTTCAGTGAGTGGTTGAATGTGTCAACAGAGAAGCCAAGGTGTGAAATGTTATTACAATCTGTTAGATCTTTACTCGAACAGCATTGTTGTGATTGCTGCCAATATTCACTCCATTTATAGGCATTTTAAAAGGAGAGAGAGAAAAACCCGGTCTCACAACCAACGACTGTGGGTTGTTGTCATCAGTCGGGCAGGGTGACCAGATCGAGTATTTAAAGGAAAGAAGTGTGCATTGCGAGAGCATGAAAGTGCTGAGTTTGTATATCATCTGAGCGGCTGCATAAAAATTTACATGAATTTCTGGACATGCACAAAATATACTCTATAATTGACCACAAGTATAACCAAGGAAGACAAAGGAAGTGGAAAAGTAGTGGAAGGGCCTTACGCGGACATACATAAGCATAGCCTCTTGAGAAGTTTCTATATGGGAGATGGTCTACATGATTGAGATGGCCAGAAGTTGCACTCACCATAGTCAGATGTAGCTTCGACTGGAGCCAGAACATCCCTTTAATAGTGATGACCGATTTCTACTAGCCGATCGGTTAATGTTAGAATTGGCTAACCTAGTAGTTTTTCAATTGTTCAACTGCAGATTTTCTCGATATGACCACAGAGTCTAAAGGAGTTTTGTTTCATAGACTATTCAACATTTATTGGGTTAGAGTGTCAGCTTAAAGTCACACTTTCGATGTCAAATATTCCCGAATTCCTTAACTCTTTGACTTTAAGGCCGTTGAATTTTCAAGATAACCAAATCTATTTAAGAGAAAATCAAATATTAGTCCCGTAGATACAAAAATAAATGTATTTACAGTGGCGACCACAACACCGCTCTGGCCACTCTACAGCACAATGGTATTCGCATAACACACTTCGGACTTGTTAAGCTTAAGTATTCCATAGAAATTCTCTGGCTGGACGGGGTTCACCTGGATGGATGATATAGTATCTCTTGCAGCCATGTGCTCCACTAAAGGCGATCTTATCACACTCCATGTTTGTGCATGTGTGTGTCTGTCCGCTCGTAATGATGATACTAATGACAAGTTTGCTTAACATTTCGTAAACACATGCGTATGCGATAAATATCGAACATTTGAGCAACGCGTAGTGTGTACTGTGTACTGTGCCGTATGCAGTATGTTCTCGTAAAATTGCCGTTTAGAGATCAGTACAACATCATGAATAAATTCATATATTATGGAACGCATAAATAACCTGCACCACGGACGAAGCCACACTCAACCAAGCTGTGCATGTGCAGCGTCTACGGAAGAATAGGATGAGTTGAAGATATCTTGAACTAGATATCAAAGCCATGCATCAAAATATAATCTGGGGTGTAATCGGTTTAGGTTGTGGTACACTTTGTAAATGTCGATCAACCACGTTAATATCATTTCATCATGGAATCGAATGATACAGAGAAAATACATGATTGGCAACTAAATGTTCACAAATTTGATAGCGATTTATTTGCCCTAAAACACACAATCTGGTCAAACGGATATCGTCACATATTTACATGTTTGAAGTAACCGGTTCAGCAACTGAGATGGTATCAGTAAATCTTTTCACAAGAGGATACGAGTATTTGTATTCAAAACAAAAAAACAAAAATACTAAACCCGTTAAGAAAAATGTTATCCTAAGGGGACCGCTAGCCTGGGCTATCGAAGCCTTACCGCGAAAAAGACGTAAGCGACATTTTTTTCGTAAGTAGCTTTTTAAGGAAGTTCCGAAATTGTCCAACGCCCTTAATCCCAACATTTATATTTTCAATGACATCGCAAATTCCATTTAAAAGAATAGAGCCTTTAACACCCAAAAAACCCTATTCTTAAAAATTCTCTTTTTGGCGCCTACGTCTTTTTTGGGGTTAAAGCTCGATATGTCGCTCCTGCTCCTGTTACACATATAACTACCAAAAAAGTATTCACTTATGTTGAATCATACACAGAAAAGTAGACAACGCTTAAATGTCAACAAAAATATACGCATGTCGAAATTATCACCTCAATGAAATATTTCGTATACACAGCTAAAAAAATTCATCATTCGTATTGGAAAGTAATTTACTGAATTGGACCAACAAAAAAATTTCTAAGAAATATCTAAATATTTGAGGAAATTTTTCGTTGGTTTCGAAGCCTAGAGTGTTTTTAGTTTCACAGCTTGACTTTTTTGTGGATATGCTCTACTAAATAGTAATTCTCGTTTAAAAAAATTTTCAGGTTACATTTTTGCTATACGCTTGCTGCGAAAAAAATCACACTTCTTTAGCGTATGGTTATTTCATAATTTTGAATTTATTTCATTTTAAAAAAATTGACTTTTGTTTAAGAGGAGAAGATGCTCAACAATCAATCTCCTACAGTAGGAAAATCAATCAATTTAAGACGGTTTTTCTATGGTGGAAGATTCACTGGGTCATTCCACCCAAGTCCCTTTAAGGCAAAAATAAGAAATTTTTACCCTATCAATGTAACAATTATAACGGAGGTATATTCTAAAACCGGTGTAAAGATGGCTAAAATATAGACGGTTCGCTAAATAAGGATCGTTAAAGTCTCTGGGCCATCTTTTTCTGAAACCAAGATTCAATCTTCATATTATTAAAGTGTTTACTGCCGATAAATTCATAATTTTGGAAGTGGAATAAGGCATTTCCACGATGTTTAATGTAATTCCTAACTGCATTCTGACTTCTTCCGATTTTTAAAGCGATTTCACGTTAAGAACTCATACATTTTTACTATTTCCGACGAATGATAATAACGCTTTCTAACCAGATTTGTTCTCTCTCTCACACAAACTTTAAGTTTAATTTATAAAAGTTTTTTCAAAGCCGACGACGGATTTCACCTAATACGGAAGTGGTTCTATTCTGGTGAAACACGGAAAAAAGCTAAAATTCTCAAATAAGTTTCTGATGTTTTAAATAACTAGTGATATCTCTTTAATTTGCTTTAAAGAAGATAAACCGTATTCCTCTCCAATCTATGCATAGAAAGGGATAAATCTACAATTTGCTGTTGGTTCTATCCTGATGAACCACAGTGTATTTATATGTCGGTATGAACATTTGCCAAAACTTCTTGAGGGCAGCACCTGCAAGCGATAGACGCTGTGTACTACCATCACACAACAACAACTACTGGTAAGAACATTCAAACATTTTTCAGCGGATATTTCAATTTTTTAAATGCCAGCGACTTCACGCGAATCTCATTCTATGAAGCGTTAAATTGTATGTCAGCGAATATATTAATGATACCTTACCAATTTGGGAAAAGTTCCTGAAGATTTAAAATCGTAAATAAACTGTTGCGTATTTCTTAAATTACATTCTTATATTCAATATGTTTCTATAACCAAAATATCAAACAGATTATTAGACCGCACTCTCACCGAATATATTTACACTATAGCACTTGACTATAGGTCACCAAAGTAAAGGAACATGAGGCCACTTGAAGGCTCTATGAGAAATGCTCCAAAAAATAGAAACGAATGATTGCTCAAAAAATATCATACAAAATTGGGAGCATTTTTCATTATGAAGTTTTTATATGAAAATTAATTAAAGAGATAATTTCTCAAAAATTGAAATGAAATGGGCACCTTTTAATCGGGAAAATATTCGAAAGCATTTTCGATTCACCAGTAATACAGCACATCCGAAACATTTCTTTAAAGCTGTAATTTTTGCAAACGACTTCTCGTTTAGTGTATTATTCAGAGGCCAGAGCTGATACCCTAAGCTCTTTATATAAACTTACTTATCATGATAGTTTACTCTATGCTAACGTTCATACTATCGTAATGTGTTATCGTTATGAAATTAGATACATTTCAATAGAAACAAATTAATCTGTAACAAATGCGGATATTTCAATTTGCAAAATTAAAACGTTGCTTCGATATCTCGCTGAATGTACGAGGTGTTTATCTCACGCCCGAACACCTTGACCAACAATTAGAGTATAAAACTTCCTTGTATTGTTATTTAGAAATAAATGCAAACAAATAGTTCGTTTGTTTTCTCCTAGTTTGCATATTGTAGACCTTATCGTCACAGACAAATAATTAAACTTTATTTTATTAAATAATTAGTAAATACACACTACCAACATATGCACACAGTAATAACTGAAGCAAAGGGTTTATCACAAAATACGACAAAAGTTATCAAGTCTCAAAGCGGCTATCGCCGGTTATGCTGTCAAAGTAAAATGCTGACAAGAGGCCATTACCAATTTGATAAGTAAATTTTCAACCTCGACTTTTTCTTTAGAATTTTGAGTGAATGTTAATTAGTCTCTCGACAAATGACAGTTGGTGAACTACGTATTCAGGTGTAAATTCGATCAGCTGTAAATAAGCGGCGAAAACGTTTGAAAATATGGAGAGACCAAATGTTTGCCAAGGAAAGAATTTGTCTCATTCAGGTGTTGACTACAAATAACAAGCGATCTCTAGCAACCAACAACGCATTGTACAGTGGCTTTGAGAGGTATCATATACTCAATTAAATTAGAATTAACTTGGAGCTTTACTCTAAAGCTTCTTTGTATGTTTTTGATCTCATGATTTATGGTGGTGCTCAAAATTGGTATTTGGTTTGGTAAAATATCGTATTGGAGTTTAATATACGTCTGTAATTTCTCATAAAGCCATAGTATACTGCACTTCTAAGAAAGCAAGTCATCCCATTTTGGTAATTTAATATCTTTCGCGCCATAAAATTAAATAAAATTAAAAAAAAATATATTGTAGTTTAAATTGGTTCCTTTAAGTTTAGCACAAAAATCAGAATCTCATTCACAGTTCCGAATCTGGTCTTATGTCAATTTTGAATTTTTGGCGCTTATGACATTTTTCTTAGGGCGGCATGTCGTTTAGACTCAAATATTGGAAAAAAGATGTAAGATGGTAGAGTCAGTGATCTCAGTGTTCGAATCCTCATCTGTAATTTATATTTGATGAAATCCAAATAATTCAAATGGAAAAGTTGTCAAAAAGGGCCTAAAACTGGTGAAATATCTAAATGAAAAATAATTTACAAAATAATCACAAAAGGGCGAGAAGTAGAAATATGCGTCGCAGCTTCAGTTAGAAATGGGTTATAAAGGGGATAAGAAGGTGTCAAAAAGTCTAGAATGGGGCCAAAAGAAAATTAAAACCAGTGAAAAAGTTGCAGTCGGGTAAACCGACTTATATATACCCTCACCCTCAGTAAAAACATAGAAGTCTCATATTCAAAAGTGAGCGTGGCTACCACCATTGGATATAACATCCGATTAAATGTCATAATAAAATACCGAATGTTATAGAAAACCAGTGAAAAAGTTGCAGTCGGGTAAACCGACTGATATATACTCTCACCCTCAGAAAAAACATATAAGTCTCATATTCCATAATAGCAACCTCAAAATACCGAATGTTATAGAAAAATATTGTATTACACGTTTTTACAAAACGGGAGGAATATAAAGAAGAGTTTTTTCTCGAAAATTTTATATATTTAAAGCTTTACTAATATAGAATTTTAAAAAGATTCGTTGAGCGAATTTATATAATTACCGATTTCTAAAGTGGGTGGAATGGTACAGTTGTATGGGAGGTACCAGAAGGGGAGTTGCCAGACTTCCAAGTTTTTGTTTAAAACTTTGACTAGCTAGAGGATTACTAAGTACACAATTAGGGCAAGATCGCGATGGGCATATTGATATTATTACACGATTTCTAAGATCGGCGGGATGGCACATTTGTATGGGAGGTACCAGTAGGGGAGTTGCCAGACTTCCAAGTTTTTGTCCAAAACTTTATCTAGCTATAGCTTTACTAAATACAAATTTGGGCAAGATAGAGTTGGTCATACTGATAGTATTAGACGGTTTATAAGGGGCGGGATGGTACATTTGTATGGGAGGTACCAGAAGCGGAGTTGCCAGACTTCCAAGTTTTTGTCCAAAACTTTATCTAGCTATAGCTTTACAAAATACAAAATTTGGACAAGATAGAGTTGGTCATGCTGATAGTGTTAGACGGTTTATAAGGGGCGGGATGGTACATTTGTATGGGAGGTATCAGAAGGGGAGTTGCCAGACTTCCCAGTTTTTGTCCAAAAATTGGTCTAGCTATAGCTTTACTGAATATAAAATTTGGGCAAGATAGCGTTGGCCATACTGATATTATTAGACGGTTTACAAGGCGCGGGATGGTACATTTGTATGGGAGGTACCAGAAGCGGAGTTGCCAGACTTCCAAGTTTTTGTCCAAAAAATTGGTCTAGCTATAGCTTTACTAAATACAAATTTGGGCAAGATAGAGTTGGTCATACTGATAGTATTAGACGGTTTATAAGGGGCGGGATGGTACATTTGTATGGGAGGTACCAGAAGCGGAGTTGCCAGACTTCCAACTTTTTGTCCGAAACTTTGTCTAGCTATAGATTTACTAAATACAAAATTTGGGCAAGATAGCGTTGGCCATACTGATATTATTAGACGGTTGGTACATTTGTATGGGAGGTACCAGAAGGGGAGTTGCCAGACTTCCAAGTTTTTCTCCAAAAAATTGGTCTAGCTATAGCTTTACTCAATATAAAATTTGGGCAAGATAGAGTTGGTCATACTGATATTATTAGACGGTTTATAAGGGGCGGGATGGTACATTTGTATGGGAGGTACCAGAAGGGGAGTTGCCAGACTTCCAAGTTTTTGTCCAAAACTTTGTCTAGCTATTGATTTACTAAGTACAAAATTTGGGCAGGATCGCGTTTGGCATATTGATATTAATACACGATTTCTGATGTAGGGGAGTTGCCAGACTTCCAAGTTTTTGTCCAAAACTTTATCTAGCTATAGCTTTACTAAATACAAAATTTGGGCAAGATAGAGTTGTTCATACTGATAGTATTAGAGGGTTTATACGGGCGGGATGGTACATTTGTATGGGAGGTACCAGAAGCGGAGTTGCCAGACTTCCAAGTTTTTGTCCAAAACTTTATCTAGCTATAGCTTTACTAAATACAAAATTTGGGCAAGATAGAGTTGTTCATACTGAAAGTATTACAGGATTTATAAGGGCGGGATGGTACATTTGTATGGGAGGTACCAGAAGCGGAGTTGCCAGACTTCCAAGTTTTTGTCCAAAACTTTGTCTAGCTATTGATTTACTAAGTACAAAATTTGGGCAGGATCGCGTTTGACATATTGATATTAATACACGATTTCTGATGTAGGCGATATGGTACATTTGTATGGGAGGTACCAGAAGGGGAGTTGCCAGACTTCAAAATTTTTGTCCGAAACTTTTTCCAGTTGTACTTTTACCATATACGGAATTTGGCCAAGATCGGAGTGGGCGTATTGATATTATTACACGATTTCTAAAGTGGGCGAAATAGCAGATTTGTGTGGGAGGTACCCGAAGGGGTGTGGCCATATAGCCCATATGCAATCCCATAAGCAGTTTTGGGAAAATATTAACCCATGCCAAATTTCAGAGCGATTGTTTAACTCTTTCGAAAGTTATCGTGCGTACCAGCAGGACAGACAGACGGACAGACGGACATGGCTCAAACGATTTAGAAAGTCATGAATCGAATTTGGTTCAAAGAGACTTGGGTTCTAATGTGAATATTTCTAGGTGTTACACTTTTCAGCCGTATCAAATGATATATACCCTCCTACCCGTTGGGTGAGGGTATAAAAAAGTGGGAAAAACTACTGGGTTCTCCAACAAGAGGTGTTATTTTAGATTTCAAAGAAAAATTACATTTTTTGAGATAAATGATCGGATGTTTATTTCATAATAACCCTGTACTTCAAATGAACATGACAAATACAAACGTCCAGGAAGGAGCCATGAAAGGTAAAATATAAAAAGTTATAGCAAGCGTATCAAAAGGAACAAAAGGTGGGGAAACCAAAAAGTTTAACAATATGAGCAAACAATTCAAGAATACTGAAAAGGGTCCAATACGAGTAAAATATTGAGGATGTGGGAGAACGTTTTAAATAAATAATTTGGAAATGGTTGCGGGCTTGAGAACAGCAGTTGCAAAAAAGTGCAAAAAGGCCTAAAATTCAAAATGAAATAGTGATTATTTTTGTAAAACAATGCAATTACATTTCTTTTTGTGTTTTACTGGAAAAAGAAATTTAAGAATTTTTATTTAAATATGTTGCAAGTTCGCCTCAATAATGCCCAAGTGGAGCTGAGGAATTATTATAACTATAAAAAAAAATTGCGTTTACTTGCTTTTATCGCTGGAAAGGTCTTAAATCCGCTAAAAAAATAAAAACCGGTTTATAATCAGTTATATTACAGGCTTAGTTCAAAAGGTTGGAAGAACCTATTGCTGAGCCGGATATCAAGATTTTGGGGGAAATTTCACAAACAGATTCACATTGTAGTTCACAAGACCTACAATAAATTTAGATTAACTACCCACATATTTCACCTTCATTCTTTGTGGTAAAATTGCATCCAATAATTTAAAAAAAGGTGGCAAGAAAACTTAAAAAAAAAATATATACAACTTAAAAAAGGACGAAAGAAAGCAAATGCAAAAAACAAAATATTCTTCTAGTTCACTCCAACGACCAGAAACGTTCTAAACTCTTTTCGAACAACTTACGCTTTTTACATTTTCCATTTCAAGCAACATGTATAGACATTTATTTCTATAATACGTGAATTTGGGACTTATAGTTATATTTTTTTTTTTTTTTTGAATACTTGGTCGATGTTGTATTTGTTCAGGTGATATCGTAATGTGTGTTCTAGATTTGACAAATCTTATAGAAGAATCCAATGGTAATCACACTTAACACAATTGAGTGAAAGAATTGAAACTTAATCCGATGTTTTTCTTAATCAGATCATAACACCGTATCTCCAAAAGTGTACTGGACCTACAAAAATCTCTAATATAACCAAAGTTTTTCATAATAATAAAAAATGTTAGAAATTATAAAAATTCCCGTGGTGTGAGTAAGTGCTAATTTATACTGCAATTTCTTTATTTGAATATGGCAACACCGTCATAATCTTTCACAATCAACTGTTATACTCACAAGAAACAGCTGTTGTCAAATTGGTCGCTATTGCGTCGAAATAAAATGGAATAAAGTCAGCAATGATGAGTTTTTTTTTGTAATTTACACATTCTTTCAAATAAATAATGATTTTTCATCAACAGCATTCCCGCTAATCTTACTTTCTTCCTTCTATTCATTGACAAACAATTGTGTAGAAACAGCTGTTTTCTAAATGCAGAAAAATGTCGTCTGTCAGGGTAAAAATTTAATTTGCACTAGCGAATTTTTAGTGCGCATTAACGTTGTCGTCTGTCTAGGCTATAAGGTGGAGCACGGATTTGACACAACAATTAATGATTTTCGCTCTACATATCCTGTGCAGGAAACGGAATGCTGTCGGCACAGTTGTCTTTGGTAAAATCGCAGTAAAATTGTCTTTGGATTGGCTACAAATTTGTTTTCTTCTTTAAGCGACCCTTACTAATGTAAGGAAATGGTTTATTAATCTTATAATGGGTCCGCCATCTCACGTTTTTTTTCAACTAGTGCTTATTTCGTTATCGGGCCATGTTGAATGAATTTTTGTTTACAACAATTTAAGAGGAGGATATTTGAAACATTTGGTCTCAACAGGACGGCGCTACGTGCCACAGAGCCGATGCTCCACTCCATGTTTGCGCCCTGTTTTTGAAGATCGCATTATCAGAGCTGATGTCATTAGGAATGATGTTAGTTTCCATTATTAACCGGAAGGATTGTACTTTCAAATAAAAAAGAAATTTTAGAAAATATCCAGCAGTTTTTTTTATAGAGTTTTCAAAAAAAAAAAAAAACCCTGACCCTGTATTAAAAATCCAATTCGCATTGTTATCTATCACTAAATTTGTTTCACAATTCCATTACACTCGATGCATACATCTCAGATTTCCACCGGCATCCCTACTGGAGGTAGTATCAATATTAGTTCCAGTATTCGCTTGTTTGAGCTTTTGGATTTTTACCCCCTGATCATCATTATACTCTTCGCATACGTACATATTCCTGCTGTCAACAGGGCTACAAATATTGTATTGAAGAATTGTAATGTCCGGACTGCAGTAGTGGCACTGAAAAACCGATGGCCGTTCATAATTGACATTTGCCCACTTTAGGCGAAGTGACACTATATGGCCTTCATGTCAGTTTCCACAATGCGATAATGTGTCAAATTTGTTGCCTCGATACTGCTCATTACCGTTGCTTTCATGCAAAAACCTAACAACATTTGAAACAGTTCCTTTCGTTCGACTTGATTCTATTGCATTCGTACCGTCGTTGATTATAGTCAGACATGTGTTGTACATAATTATATCCTGAAATCAAAAAAAAAAAACATTCACATGTTTAGATATCTGCTAGTTAGTTCAGCAAAATATTAACGCAACTTTAATGTGTCAATTGGTTGTTGCGATCCCCAATATGGATTCTGGTAATTGATGCTCTGCCACTGATGTCGGCAACTAAATTCACGGTTTCCTTGCCACTTTTCACCGATTGGAAAACATTGACTTCATCTCATCAAATATATGTATGTAGGCTAGGATATTAAATTATTCTGCTTCACTGTCGCTGGCTTATTTATCTATCTGAGGACAATCTGCAAACAACTCGGAATAAAAAATATAACACCAAACATTTCACACATGACCATATCTCAATTGAGACAATAAACACTTGTCAAGCCAAACAAACACACACAATCTGTTGGCCATTCTTGGATGCTGGTGACATTGTGTGAGCTAACAAAGACGACGCACCGGATTCAAATCCGCCGCCGCCGCCGCTGCCGTAGTGAAGCACTGGCTGTTCGCCGCTTAATGGCGGTACATGTAAAGAAACATTTTTGTGACGGTCGGTCGGGTGGTTGGAGAGTGGTGGCCAGGTCCATCCATCGGTGGCCTGGCTGACTGCATTTGGTTGTTTGTTGGCTATAGGCAGAATTTATGGTGGCGATTTAACAAAATACTCTCCGCTGGTCGATCGGTCGCACAAATGAATGCAAAACTGTTATGAAAACGAAATTAATTTGAATTTATCTTGTTGTCAATTCTTAAGTTTCAGAGATTTGCACAATTTGCTCGTAAAAAACAAATAAACTGAGCCGTTGTTTCATTTTCTTTTCTTACGGAATCATTTGTGTTGGTTGGTTGGTTTCTCCGTTCGTTCGTCGTCCGTCGTCCGTCTGCCGACAATGACAGAGCACTTTGTGGGTTTTTTTTTCATTCATGCTGCAAGTACGAGTATTGTGACACATATGGAACCACCGAATGTGCTGGTGGGCTGGTGGATTGGCGGGCTGACTCTGTTGGCAGCTAATGCCTGCCACATACTACGAGTGCAGTTACTTTGCCGGAGGAGGAGAACGACAGCAGCAGCAGCCTTCGTTCAGTTTTATTGTGTGGTATAAATGTGCCGCTATGCAGAGTCAGGTGCAGTATTTGGATGACGATGACAAGGATGAGGACGACGAGGAGCACTGCGGGGTAAATGTCTATCGGCAGTGCCGCTCATTAGCTGGATGCTCTTGTCTCGAAAAGACTTATAAACTCCGGAGTGAATATTTGTACTCATCCTCAGATACATATGTTTGTACGTATGCTACATACATGCGCATAAATGTTACGAGTACCCAGAGTCGGAATGTGTTAGGCCTTCTACAAGTCCTTGTAGATTTCGTTTTAATATTCAATTTGTCAAACATCTTCATTGTTGCAATTTGGCGGAATATATTTCAAATTCCTATAATTTTGCTTGGTTGACAAATACTCTCTTCACGGATTTTTATTATCTTCTATGCAGTTCTTTCTTGAATCACACCTTGGGCTGTGATTCCAGATTTCGACAACTCTCCCAAGGCATCCGAATCTGTCCAGATTGGAATAATGGTTTCCAACTATTTTTGTTTGTTTCTTAAGGAACATGATAAAAATTCGCCACATCCTCATCCATTTTCCAACTCAGAGTCTTTAGGGGTCAGAAGAACAGTGACAATTTTGAAATACAATTTTGTTGTAGGCCTTAGGAGTTAAAAGTCCTTTGGCGTACCAACAAGAAATTATGTCAAGGCCTTCAGGCTTATTTCGAAGGCCTTCGATCGCACGTCTCATTCCGCCGGTGGGCTGACAGTGCCACAGGGAATTTAAGTGTGTGTTGCTGACTGGCTGCCTCATTGTCTGTTGGTTTGTTACGCCTGCCTCCAACATTTTATTTTCCTTTCTGCTGTACCTGTGTCGCTCTAACAGATATTTCCATTCCATTTGGGGATGTTTGGATTTTCCTGGGAAGATTTGCACAAAACAATCGATTTCCCTCCAAACCAACGAAACGGCACAGCTCACAAAGAGCACCACCACCAACAGCAACAACAACAGCAACAACGAATAGATACAAATAAGAACTAAGTCAAACTGTGGGAAAACGTTCGCAAATCTTTAGCAAAGTCGTGTGCTTACCTTGTACGTGTGTGTTTGGCTTTACAAGCCCAAAAGATGCCTCCGCTTGCAAACAGCACAGTCGTCGCTGGTTGCTCGCTTGTTCGGTCGCCTATTAGTGTGGCAAGTTCGAGTTGTAAGCGAGACACACACACACACGTGTGTGTACGAATGTGTGCGAACACAACAAACATTCATATGAACTTCTTAAAAGGCAGAAGAGTTCAAATGAAATGCATGTGGGTTTATCCCCATCAACCAAACAACACAGATAGACAGACCGGCGGACGGACATGCAGGACAGACAAATATACGAACTCGTACATGTGTACGTACTTATGTATGGCACTGTAGAAACAACAGCAGTCAGTCAGATAAACATTTTAAAAAGTTTGCAAAATTTCATTAACGCAAAAAACCCCCATCGTGCCGGCAATCTGTTCCAGAGCTCCGTTTGTGTGTGAGTAAACCTATGCTCGATTACAATGTTGGATTGTCACTCCGAACACCAGAACGAGGCCCCCAAAAACAATACAATGTGTGTGTGTGTGTATGCGTCTGTCTGGAAATGTGTGTGGCACGATCACTGGGAGTGAGAGAGCAAATGATTTTCCAATAAAATACTATTAATGCTGAATAATGTTGTTGCAAGTGTTGAATTTTCACCTTTAAATCTTCTGCGGAAATAGCCAAAAAGCGTCAAGGCCTACCATACGAGAGATCCCAAACAGGCACACTTACACGTACACCAGCGGCGGATTTATTTTTAGCAATGCCATCACTTCCTCAACATAGTTGAAAAATGATTGCCGTCTTGTAAGTCTGGTTGGTGGTTCTGTGGCAACCTCAGTTATTGAAGTTTTATCAGGAGACTCTTCAAAATGATTAGACATTAACATTGATAATTTTCTCAGGCTCATAAATAATATTCCAATTCGGTTTTACATGGTTCGAAGTATTTTACAAAAAGTATATCAATTTAATTTAATTAACCACCTATACGTATGAGTGCTAGGCTTCCAAATTAATATTGCTCATACGCTCAAAAAATTGGCTAATGCTATTCTAGAAAGCAAATGTGAATTGATACACTTTTAAGAATCATTCCCAGGAAGTTCATATGTTCTAGGAAGTTATTTATTGAGATCTTAGGTACATTTTTGTAGCTGATTGTTTCCTTGAATTTTGAAAGGTTTGCTACCTATGGTCCTGAACAGAGAAAAAAAGTTAAAATAAAAAACAGTTTTTTTTTTGCAAAAATGACACCGAGGCCCCAAATCATTGGGGGGCCCATAAAAAAGGGAAAAACTAGGATACACGGGTCTTTTTTGGTCTTCTATCACGTACTGGTGACCGTATGTGGTTATATTTCCATGACATACAAATACACTCTATGCCAGCATGGACGTTGTGAAACAAACCAATCCACGACATCAACTTTATTTTTCAAATGGAAGTTTAGTTGTTACAACGAACTTTAATAATTTGTATGTTGCATGAACAAATTTTTATGTTGCCTGATCATTCTGTCGATTCAATTATTATTGGTCCAAAGCTTCGCCAATAAACAACGACGTGAAATGAAAAAAGAAATTTACATTTGGTTTTAAGACTTTGCTCAGCATTTACAATGTCGAATGTGGATCTGTTCTAAGGCCTATTTGCTCCCGGTTTCCGCTGCTGGGACACCGTAACAAAATAACAAAATTGCGATCGCATCGCTGCCACAAGTCACCGAACGCTATGCCGTTGCATGTTACGCATTTCAATAAAATGAACAAAACGAACGCTGCGCATAAATACAGACCTACTACAACAAATATCTAAACATATTCGCACATGTCTGCATATATCGACCGACCAATCGACCGACCGACCGACCGACAGACAGGCCTATACCTAGATTTTGTTTTTATGTTTTATGAGAACAACAAAACAAAACCGTGGGCAATGCGAACGAACGAAATGCATCGAATGCGTTTCTTTTTCACAAATTGGCAATAAAGTCAGTTACTATTACCATAAAAAGTCTTGTGCGACTTTTTGGTGCACAACATTAAACATGTGTCAACACTTTACGATACGTGTGTTTGTGTGCGTGCGAATGGGGATGTGTTTGGCTGTGTCGGTGTGTTGGGCGAGAGCACATTGGCAATCGCGTGATCTAGGTGAGGAACCCTTGGTGAACTGTACTCTTATTGGGACCACCAGATCTCTTGAATCACATGTCGGGTAACATGATCAGTGTTAATAAGGAATTTGGATCACAGCAGGTCATCACAAATGCGGTCACAGAATTTGGAGGTTGCCAAAGGTTCTTCTTATGTTGTACCGTATAGGAATGATATGTACAGGTCATTCACTGTTGGTGCCACACGTTTGTCTTGCATTTTGCTTTCTGTAACTTAATGTAATGGGACAATATCTTGAGGCATCGAAACATAAACAATCAACAATTGACCGAAGTAAAAATATATCTTGTGTATATATCACTGTGGTAGATGTGTCAGGTTACTACACATCTATGACATAAAGTCTCAATAAAGCAAAGCTTAACTTTAACCTTGAACGACAATAAGATCCTTTGACTTCAACTTCTGAGGCGATTGTGTACCATGAAAAAAACAAAATTGTTGAGAAGCCTCTTCATCATGAACGTATGAATATTTGGAGCGGTTTACGGTCCGGCTGGGTCATTGACCTTACTTTTTCGAAAATGAGGTTGGATCAACAGTTACGGTGAATGGATTGCGTTATCGAGAGATGATTGATGATTTTTTATGGTCGGAGTTGGATGATATTGATCTGGACAACGTTTACTTTCAACAGGACGGCGTTACGTGCCACATAAGCAACGAAACCATTGCTCTGTTACGGGAAAAAGACCTTAAAGATAGAATTCGTGAGGCTATCGAGGACGTAGGGCAGCGACTTTGCGATTTGGTTATTGAAAATTTCATAAAAAGCATATGGTCCTGTTAACGTGGTTGTGGTGGCCATTTGACTGATGTTGTTTTTCATTATTATCGGCATACCTTCCTCTTTATTATGATATAAACATCCGATCATTTATCTCTAAAAATTATATTTTTCTTTGAATACCAAAATAACACCTCGTGTTGGAAAACCCTGTACTTTATACGACAACTCTATAATTTCAGACATGACTTCGTTTAAATCAAGGCTTTAAATAATCCGTTTTCTTTCCAAATGTCTTCCAGAGATCAAAAATCGATGATTTTGTTTCAATCGACTTAAAATTCATGACAGTTTTCTAAGCGAGTGTCCACCAAAAAGAAGGTACACTCAATGGAAAAGACAATTTAATAAATAATTTAGGTTTAATGACAAAAGCTTAATAAAAGTATGTATGTATGTTAGGTCATAAAAACGTATAATCACTTCCATACTAAGTTTAATGTCTAAAGTTTGACATCAAGTCGGCCCGAGTTACCTTTATGGTACCGCCAATATTTGTTATTGCTCTTTATTATAGTAAAATAGAGAAAATAGAAGGTATGCGTTTCTTTAAATTGGAAAAATGGCAGGAACAAAGCCTGTCTGGAAACTCAGTGTGCGAATGATTTCTTAGTTTTTTTTCAGTCATGAACAATTTCGTACGAAATATAAAGCATGTTTTAAAAATATCATTTCATAAAAATATTGACATGTTTTATATAAAATTTGAAGAATTTTGTAAAAATTAAAAAAACTTTTATTCGATTTTTATAAAGATCATTTGTGGGTTTATTAAAATTGGAAATGTTCAATACGAAATAAGGCCTCAGACAAGGTTAACATTTTTAATGAAATCTTATTAATATTTTGGCGCCATCAATCAATATAAAATGATCGCAGACGACATTCGCATTATGAGGAGGAAAAAGCGATGTGTGACTGCTCTCACAACGACTTAGCTGGATTTGAAAAACTTAACAGAAGGGAGCTGTTCGATCTCGACAAAGCACTCTGGCTTAACTCGACGTTGTCTACTGGCTTGGGTATCCACATCTGGAGAACATATACACTTCAAGATCGTCGGAAGGAACTGTTTTGGTCAGTTCAGGTATTCTACATCAGTTCCAATCGTTACATGTGGTACGTACTTAACATTATCAGCAAATGGATAGTAATGCTGAAGATAAACATGACATCTAAAACAATTTCAATGATTTGTAAATGGATTTGTGTCTTTTCTTACTACCTCATACATAGTTGGGTGGTAGTTTTCCTAACGTCGCATGTATTTGGTAATGGATAAGCCCGCCCGCATACCCCGGCAACTTTACAGATTCTGGGCATCAGTTTAACTGGCTGAATGCTGATTTTACAGCTAAGTTTTATTTCAAAATCAATTGAAAACTTAGTTTTGGAAACAAACTAGAAATATCGTTGCCTTTGCCATGCTCTGAAGTAATCACGGCGATACTGCTTATGTTCTGTTATCCCAATCATCGAAGTTGGTAACGACAATTGACGTTTTCGTTATCTTAAATATGTTTTGTCTCGACTAAATGGTTTGGTGTTAAAAAGAAAATTTGTTAGTCTCCATTCTAAGTAAAGTACCGTAGATATAGATAAAAACCAAATAGATAGGCTGGCAGTCAGGCGAGACCAGACAACAGACCGACAGCCGGACGAACGGCGGACGGACGGACATATTCGAATAGAACATACGAATACGACGAATACAATATTTTATATGTTAAATGCGACAGTACGACCAACTAAATGTACCAAAGTTGGCAATTAAGTCTATAAGCGATGGAGTGAGCTAAACTAACTAAGCGACTTACTACGGTTCCAAACAACAACAACACCACACTGCACTGCACTGCACCAACAATAACCACAACAACACACCAACATATGAGTACGTTCCCAGCAGCTAACTGTCAATTATAACCAATCGCGCACCAAGTGCACATTAAACCCTATCAACCACTTTCGTAATTTATTGCTCTGTTTTTCTAAACTTTTCCGCAATCAGCAGTAGAAACTGAACGAAAAAAAAAAAATAGAAAAAATAAAATAAAAATACAAAAACGACAACAACAACAACAACAACACGCTTACAAACGATGAGATCCGCATAGCAGCAAATGAATATTTCTGAGCGCTAATGTTGGCTCAAACGGCAGATCGCTTGTGATGATGATCACCATCTCCATCATGATGACGATGTTGATGACGATGATGACGTTGGCAAAAAGCCAAGTCTCGAAAAAACACATGTTCTTTCATTTTTCGAAGCTGTTGTTGTCAGTTATTCCAAGCGCCCGGACCACGGACCCACACACAAACATATGTACAGCTGCGTGTTTAAGTGTGTGTGTGTGTGTGTGTGGCATGGCACCTTATAGCCCGCTCGATTGGGCCGAAAAGTTGCTTGCTTTAAGTACGGGTTCATCATAATTATCGCTGAACCACGATCGATGCGTTTGTTCGTTTAGTCGCGTCCGCTTGCAACTTTTTATTTGCCACTTGAGCGTGCGTTCACTTGGGAACAAGCAGCCGTGCGGCAACAACATCCAGCCACCCTCCTTGCCATCACGACCACAGCCGAAGCAGCAGCCTGAGTCTGAGCTACAGCTTTGACTCACGTACAACAACAGCAACAAGTGAGCTATCACATGCAACTACAAGTGAAATGTTTATGAGTTTTATGAGCATAGAGAATGCCGCAACCAACGGCGGCACCAGCTACACAACAATAACATATCGAAGAAGATGCGCTGCCTGCATATTTCCCTACTACTCACACCGGACTACCAACACCACCACCACCACCACTTTGTACCACCACTTCCAACCTGGGGCAACATTCACTTTTTTATGACACCACTCAGCCAACTTTGAGTCTCAAGTGGTGAATCTGTAGCCAGCCACAGCCGCAAAAATCAACTAGGAGAATTCAACCAAATGCACAGTGGCCCCTTTTCAGAGAAGGTGGAAAAAAATTTCATATTCTATTAGCAAATGGCCGCTACTTGGAAATTCGAAACCTATCACTTTAGAAGCAATGGATGCCTATCCCTTGTGGTTTTGCTCTAATAATGACGAACTTTTAAAGATACGTTCTTCCCAATACAGCTTTCTATGTTTTGTACCTTTTCTTTCATATTTTAACTACTTATTCTGTCCCAATATACGCTTTGTCCATTGGTGTATAGTGATTTCTTTTTGAATCGTATGTTGTTTTCACAGTGACAGCTCGTTCCCGCTCGAAATCTTGGAAGGGTGTCTTATCTCCGTGGAACAAAATGATACGTTTTACGCTTGAAAAAAGTTGGTAAATATTGCAAATATATTTTCAAAGCTCAAATAGTGCGTTTTCAATAAAGTTTGAGCTTTGAGCTGAATGAAACACCCTCCGACTGTCTTTGTTAGCAAAGTCACGCGTGGCTGGGTCCCAGGCAGACCGACTGTCCGTACCATATACGACAGGTTATTTGTTACTTGCGCAGTGTATGGTACGAAATAGTCATGCCTGAGTCATGATGAGATCAGAGAGCGGCCTTGCTGCAGTGTATTCCATTATACAGGACGGTGCCGACAAACGCATTGAAAATCTAGCTAGCACCCCAAGGTCAAGAAGGGACACATACATGTTGCGGTTGATTGTGTTTCTGCTTCTGATCTGGTAGATGGAAACCGTAGGATGAACAAGACACTCTGTCTAAGTCGAGGTCCGATTTTAGTAGGTCCTAAGAGGACGATCGGATATATGAAAGGTTAGGCAAATTTGTCCGGGTTTGCTTTTAATAGGAGAAGACTGACAGAAATTGTGAAGATAGTCGTCTACATAGCCGTCCGTAGTCCCCATGTCATTGAATAATTTTGTGTTGTTCCTAAGTCACCCGTGAGGAGGACTCTGTCCTTGTTGATCATTGAATAACCTGTGCGGATTATTGTTCATTGTGTGTGTGGTTTATTGTTGTCCATTTGCCAAATGTGACTTACTGTATAGGACTCTAGTCCTCAGCCTGACTTGGGTTTAAAGCCAAATCTCGGGGAGAGCTTCGGCTCGGTGTGGAGTTGCCGTGACCCATACAAGGGTAGGAGTTTTATGTAGGCTCCGTTCCTAACCAAGGAGTAAACAATGCCAAATACACTTATCCCTCGATTTGAACTATACTTTTTTTACACGATTTCACTTTTATGTTAAGAGTTACGTATTGATTAATTAAATGAGTTACTGAAGGTAAAAATATGTGTACTGTAACATATTTTTACCTTCAATAACTCATTCGAGTATTTAATGTGGTCACACATTAACTTCTGAAATGAAATGCATTTCTAATCTACAGTATGTATATTTCGCCGGTGTGAAATTTGAACTGAATAGGGAATTTCCCCATCTTGCAAACAAAACAACAAACATTACTTTAGTGAGATTCTAGGCTGGTGCGTGTCGCACTGTATCATTTCTTAATAAAAAATATTTTTACGCGATTACTTATTTCCCTTAACATTCCATGCTGGAACTGACGGAAAACCTCTCTCGATTAAGAGAGCTGCGCGCGATATAATTGTGTATACTCACTGACCGGGACGTACTGTTTTAAACCCGGCTCCGAACGGCTAATGCTTTTCTAGAGATGTTTTACATGGCTTAGAGATTCCTCTCTCACTTCCAAAGTCTCCTGCATTTAAAAGGTGGAAGCAGCAGCTAAAATATTTTTGACGGTCTTAACAGTTTTCGAACTTGGGTTCTGCTGCTTGGTGGTCGCACACACTACCTACCTACCTATCACACCACGACCGTCCACGTTACCCGAATGCGCCTGCATTTTCGATTTTTCACACAATCATTTCAAATTTCTATTTACACGATTTCCTTAGGAACGTATCTATCGTGTATATCGAGGGATAGGTTCACATGGTTTCGAATTGGTACTCATGTGCAGTGTTGCCATATATGCAAATTTATCTGCAGGTTTATGAAATGCAAAATGGTACTAAACTTATTTCGAACTGAAAAAACAGATTTTTAAAATATGTGCCGTTTAACAGTTTTAGGAAAATTTCTTTAGAAAATTATATACAATTTCATACTTATAATCTAAATTAAGGAGACATATCTGAGTATCAAGAATACGACAAATAGTAGTTTCTGTTATTATTATTCAAAACCATTACTGACAGTCGTTTGCAAAACCCTTATAAAAGGGAGAAAGAATAAGTTTTTTGGTTAGAAAAAATGTTTTTACAGTTTTTTTTTCACAAAGTATATACGGCAGCGCTGTGCAACATTGTTGCATGTTGGGCGTTGTATTCACTGGGGTCTAAGACCACTGCGATTTTAGGCCGACGAGACAGGAAAGCAGGATAATGTAGAGAACATCTCTCCCTGTCGCCATATTGTGTAACTCAGTCCAAAAAAAAAGACGACTCACCATTCATCTCGACCACTATACATTTCAATCACCAGCCCGATACCGAAGGCCTAGCATTATTCAAATAGACGCTCCAATCGACTAAACACAAGACCAGTATTTTTCGCTGAGATGTGTAGGCTGTTACTTGTATCACACGTTTGAGAATTTTGAACCCAGTTTGGTTAAATACTCCGTGATGTAGAGTAGAGAAACATTAACTCCCGTATTCATAAACATGTATAACAGCTTTATAAACCTCCGTTAAGCTGTAATAAATGTTTATCAATTCGATAATAGGCGTTATACAATAGACTATGGCCACTTATTAAAGCTTTTTAAACCGTATTTAGTTAATACCTTCTGAGGTAGAGACAGTGACAATTACTGCGAAACCTGTCGAGACATTGTTCAATGAAAATGTTTTTGCTCTTCAGAATATACCAATAACACCGTGTTACAAAAAATTGTTTTTTTTCTGTCCTATGAACCAAATGCACATATTCGGAAAGAGGGGAAAAAATAAAAATACACGTGTATAGGCGATTTTCATGTACACGTCAGAATTTTCGTAGTGGCCTGTGCAAAAGCCTTTCGACCGATTTTTAACCCTTTTTCCAATCGATCCAATCGAGCTGATTTTTGGCAGGCAGACTCGTAGAAATGTCTGTATTAGGGTTGTAACGAAATTATTCGCTTCATTTTGGACATTCGCAACCGCATTCGCACTCGCAAAAAACATTATTTTATTATTCGCTCTCGCATTCGCATTCGCAAAAAAACTATTTCCACATTCGCATTCGCGGAAACATTTAGGCCAAGTCATTTAAACTATTAGTTTTCCAATCTGGCAACACATTAAACAAAACATAAAAACAATGGTAATATGGCAAATGATGCAGAATATAAACAAAGATAAATGGCTTCGTAGTCGAACATTTTTTCCTTCGCTTTTCTGAAAAACTACGTTTCAAATTCTAAATTATAAAAATATAAAATATTTATGATGAAGCCAAAGTCTAGCTTTCGCATTCGCTTTCGCTTTCGCATTCGCTTTCGCTAAACACACATTCGTTACATCCCTAGTCTGTATCACGTCAAATTTTTTTCTGACGTCTACCCGAAAATCGCCGACACACATGTTTTTTTTTTTTTTATCCCCTTTCCGAAGAAGTACATTTGGTTCATAGGACAGAATGTGTGTAACACGGTGTAATATGTCGAGAAATGGATTTTGTGTGTTTTTTTTTTAATTTGAATCAACGTTTAGATTTTTTAGTCGAATAAATTCAATATTCCCAAGTCAAATTTAAAAATTGTTGTAATGTATATGTTGTAATGTAAATGTTTTTCGTCCAGTCACATTTATTTCGATTTCGTTCGTTGTTTTCAGTTGTCAAATTTTGTTTTGTTTTTCCCTTTTCCAATCTTTCCTCATTTCTTTTAAATGATATTTTTTTTTTTAATTTTGTTTATGTATTTTTGATCTATATTCTTCATATAGTTTTTTATAGTTAGTCTCGTTCGAGATCATTGTTTATTTCTTTTTTTTTGCGAAAATACAAATGTTTAAAAAGGTTTCACGCATTGTGTTTGCTTTGATTGCAGGCAAGAAGAAGATGCAACACTTCTTCGTCGGTACCCATTTGCAATGATTTCTGCTGCAAATTATTGGTCTAGTATACGCATAGTTCTAGCAAGTGAATTGTTTTTGTCGCACCTTTTTTAATTTTCCGCATTTGTAATTTTTATTTACGATTTACAATTGTCAAATCATTATTAGCTGCTTTTACCTAGTCTGGATGAATTCCCAAACTGCTGATTCTATCACTTCTCACCCAAGGTCTATTCTCGTACCAGTTTCATAATATGCGAGAACGGAAAATGTTTGCGGACCACTGTGCCATGGTCTGCCTACCCGCCTGTACAAATCGCCGGTGTGTGCATGTGAACTCCACCGAAAATTAGAAAGAAATATCAATTCAGTTAGACATTAATTCACCTAAAACGGTGATTATTTCGTGAACATGGATGAGCGTACAACGGCTGAATGCATGTCAAGACAAACGAACGAAACGAAACGAAGCGACCGACCATCACCTGTGCCGCTGTATGGAGAACAACAGTTATACGAAACAAATGTGAGCGGGAAACCAGTCCTCTGTTCATCCCCACCAGACGCACCACATTTGTACGTTCAAGTGCACTGCGTACATTTTCCATTTGCTTATCCGTCTGTCCACCGGTCCGCCCGTCTGCTGGACATGCCGACCGTTTATTGGTGTATAAATGTGGAATATGTCGGGTCATTAGGCTCCCCAGACAGACATCGTCAACATCGTCGACGACGTCGTCATTGTGAACAACTATTGAATGTGTTTGTTTTATATCGATTAAATAGGTTCGCTCTTGGATTCGTTCAACAAACAGTCTGTCAGTCACTCAAGCACCTCGTTAACCAGCGGCCAGACTGCCGTTCAGTCAGTTAGTCGGTCGGTCGGTCGGTCGGCCAAGCATTTTGTCGGACAGACGTCGGACTGAAAAGTGTTTTAGGCCAACTAACTATTTACCATGGTTAGGCCATATTTTGACGTTGATGGCCAGTTCAATTAAACACCATCTATTTTAATAACACAACGTCGCTGTCTGCCCGAATACTCAATGCTGAGTGCTGAGCTGGAAATTAAATGAAACCCAAAGAAAACGAAAAGACAGACGGCTGATCGTTCTTCGTTTTGTTTGCAGAAAAAGTCTTGGGGGCAATTGTTTGTTTGTTGGCTGGCTGGCTGTCTGTCCGATGCACATGTTCCCGGCTGTAGATTTGCAAATTTGCAACTTTTCATCACATGTAACAAACGTGTGCGTATCTGTCGGATACGAGCGGGTAAATCTTTTGTTTGTGAACTGCATAACTGCATAAACTATTAACAGGCTCACACATCCACGTACAAACAGGCACGAGTATCTGTATCCGATCACATATTGAAAGCATGGATAACACACAAATAAATCCGGCGGCATTTCTCCTACTATTAGATGTAAAGAAGATTGAATTTCATGTTCCCTCGAGGTGTGGCAACATATACGCCAACTCATCCATATAACAAGTCGTCTGTGGGTTGCATGTCCGTATGATGTCGTAGTTACCATTATTCGATATACATACGTTATTGAGGTTACAACAAATCGGCAACTGATTTGAACTATTCGAATAACATTTCAAGTCGTTGTTTGGTGTTTAGGACCAAAGATGTCCAGATAGCATTTCATTGATGTCATTTAAAGCATCTATCTGTAAAATCTGAAAAATCGTATATATTTCGAAGAAATTATTAGAAAATAAATATTTTTGTATAGAGTCCCCTGAAGAGATGTCCATGAAACTGAAGAGGGGTTCAAACGCGGTTTAATCCTAGGGCATCATTTTGTCGCAATCTTCTTCAAAGAAACAAAAAAAAGGAACACATACAGATGTGACCAAAACTCAATACAGATGTGACCAAGACTCTGATGTAGCCTAGTCTAGTCCAAATAACTTTATGTTACCTACTTTATAGCTTGACTACTTGGGACGGTAATCTTAGCCAATGCAAGAACCGATCGATTTTTGGGAAAATATGGAAACAGGAAGACTGGAAACTTTAGATGAAAATTGACTTTCCATATTTCCTTCTTTTTGGGTTGAGACGTAGAAACAATTAGTCAAGTGGCTCCACAATTTCTCCAATAAGAGGGGGAACAATCATAATATTCACATTAAAATAAAAACTATATAAGAAACTTTTTTATTTAAATTATTTAAAAAGCAAAGATATCCGTAAAAACAACAAAAGTACAAAAAAATACACTTAAAAATAACGCACGGGACTGGGGTTTTCTTGATTAGCGTCTAAGATTATTGGGACACTTCCTGTAGGGTTGAGGACTCTAGTCTTAGTTAGGCAGGGATACATTTTTTTGACTAACACTCAGGGGATGGCCCCTACAAATGCAATGCACTGTGTTAGCGATAGGAAGTAAGGTTATTGGAAGTAGGAAAGAGGGAGTAGTGTTTGTTGATATTTTCCTTGAATTTGGTAATGTCATAGCAGGCAGGAAAAACACTTGCCGGAAGATAATTCCACATGCGAACAGTCCGGCTGAAGAACGAATTTCTCGTCCGGTCAACCGGCCATTTCGCAATGAACGGATCTCTGACGAACAGATACCATTGGGATATCTATAGAATAGCGATACACAATCCACATTTCGGCTATGCTGAAGGGAGAAAATAGAGTTGGGTACCATACTATCCCCTATAATCACCACTGCTCTGCTCTGTCCAGAAGCTGCAAATATGTCTTAGTAGCCCCTGACCATATATGGGAGTTATATTCCATGTTCCCCGAGGAGGGAAAATTAAAGAGACGCATACTTATCTATTAAAACACTTGCCGGTATATTTTTGGTTAAGCCCCGAAATCAGGCCTGGACTGAAACTTAATTTTTCTACAGCTACACAAAAATTCTTTGGCTGCCATTTGACGATTTGCGCAGCTCAAAAATAACAACAACAGAAAATTATTTCAAAGACCAACCAGGCAGTATGACCACTTTTTCGAAAAAAAAATAATATATGTAGTTTGAATTATTAGGCTCTCGCTCAAGTAGGCTGCACTAAAATGACAAAATTCTTTAGCTGCCACTTGATGCATGCAATATTAGATTTATTTTGGCTGCGGTTTTGTTCAGCGTAAACTACCTAAAATTGAAAATAATTTCAAATTTAAAAATAATTTAGGAAAATAATCCTGGACTTGCATTGGAAACTATTCCTTTTGTTATAATTTAAAGACCGATGTGATTCTGAGTTTTTTTTCGTGTCTATCACTTTTCTTTTTGGAATCGTTGGTCAAAATCCACACCACCCGGCGAGACAAGCCAAGCCGCGTGAAACTCCAGTATACCATCAACGCCGACAACTTCAAAATGCACGGCTTGGTAAAGAGTTCATACATATTTTTGTAGTAAATTCAAAAATTTTGTTCACTTATGCGGGATTCTTAAGACATAGACTTGTGGCACAAATATTAACATAAAGGGTCCGCCATCTAACGTTTTTTTTTTAACTAGTGCTTATTTCGTTTTCGTGTTTCACATAAACGATTTTCCTATAAAGCGGATTTTCGTTTAAGCGTATGTACAGTATGTACAGTACATTGAAAACCATCCAGGACGGGCGTGCGTTTGTCCGAATTCGACTGTATTTCGCTATTCTTCAAGATTATGACGGCGAACAATTTTTGCACAAAAGTAAAATCGAACTATGGTGGGAAAAACGATTCCTATTTTAAGATACTCGGTTAATTTGAAGGCTTTTATTTTTAAAAAATTATTTACAACAACCAGTCGCTTAAATATACATAAATTCATACAATGAACTGAATGCGGAAAAACACGACTGCAATGTAAAATTTTGGACTTATAATGAGGATTTGAAAAATTCTTGATCTCTCCTAATTCAATTGCAAAGGGACAGACAGATTATGCCTCAGGCAACTTATCACAATAGAGGCAGCTATGGTGTTTCTCCGAAAGATGTTCATTGTGATCATTTGTGATGTGATCATTTGACATAACCCAGTCTTAACATTTTAATATAGAATTGTTGTTGTGTCCACTCTAATGTAAACTATTCAAGAGATAATAACAATGCAAGTACAATATAGGACCACTACCAATATTCACCTTACACTGCTGGCGGCTCAATTATGCCTTGGATCTTGAATATATCAGCTGTTGGCTTATCCGTAGAATATATCACGAATACATTTTGCCATTCACCTCGAGAGGTTACCCGAAGACGATTCCATCAGTTCAATGGTTGAATGTGACCTTGATGGCATCATTTGGGGTGGTAAGTGATGCTTCTTCCTTGTGACCAGATTATGTTGGCTCACTAAGGGATACGGAAGGTAGAACAATACATTGACACAAGTACAAGTACCTGCACCGATATCTATGAATATTTCAATATTACAATAATCGCATACTCATACGTCAGTCGGTGGTACATTGGCGTACGTACATACGTTTCATGGAGGTTTTGACGTCGTCTTTGAAATTCTTTTACTTTGCATTGTGACTGGTGTTTGTGTGTGTGTGTGTGTGTAGAATTTGGCTTAAAATTCAAGTCACTCACACCTGTTTCAAATTGGTAGCAATGTTTCGTCACTTGTGTTGTATGTTGTGCAATTTACAACCACTTCATCAGTTGTTAATGCCGTTTAATCCAATGAGTAACGACAAAACAACAACAGCAACACCAACAACAGCAAAAACAAAAACACTTTACAACAAATCCGTGCCAGTCGTGATCCATTTAACCTGATCTCTATGCAACAACAACAGCACTCTGCAGAAACAAAGGCACTCACAAATGGAAATGGATTTTGGAATTGGAAATAGAAATAGAAACGGCACCGACAGACAGACCAACCGGCCGACAGTCAGACATTCGTTGCCACAACATAAACGCTTTTCGAACATCACACAATCGAATTGGAAGCCAAAAAAATAAGTTTCCAAGTCGAACTCTTGATTTGCATTTGACTCGGATTGACACTGGGTCAGTCAGTGGCAGTGGCAGCAGTTCCAGCCAGTGCATGCATGTATGTATGTACGTATGTATGTTTGTTTGAACGATTGTGTGTGCATTTCAAGGAACGTAATTTAAATTATTCAAGATGTTTATTGTCATGGGGCACGAAGGAACTACAAATTATGGCCTTAATAGGAGCAGACATTTCGGTGCTCACTTGCATAACTATTCTGCATAGAAGCAATGTTTTGAAAGGAATTGGGGGAGCACCGTTTGCCACTTGTCCCATTACATCAGTTCAGGTTCCAATTGTAAGGTTTGCGATCTTTGAATGTTAGGCTGACTTGATTGGTTTCAGACGACAAGTTTCCACACTTTTGGAATTCTAAATATTCAGCATTGTAAGCAATGTTGACTTAAACGCCAAGATGCTCAATGCATTTACAATCAGCAGACAAATGTGAAAAAAGAACATTCGCTTTGCTGGTTTCTAATGATTCTGAGGTGGAAAAGGGAAATCAAGTAACTAAATCATTAAATTTAAAAATACCCCAGTAAATGTCAACAGTATTTCGTAGGAACATAGTCCTCTAGAATAATTCGAGTTATATGAAATAAATTTGGAAAATGTAGATAAAAGCGATTTTTAAAACTTTTACTTATAGTGTTTACGGCTTTAATGAATATTTACACAGACAACAAAGTGAAATTTCCAAAAGTTGTCAACAGAAATAGTGTGACCGCCCACCACAAATATTTTAAATAAACTAAAAAATATTGGACAATTAGTTGGAAATAATTTGGCATTCTAACATCATTTTTATATGCATGTAATTTATGTGGCAAATCTAATTAATGTGTCAGTAGATCCTGTTACTCAGCGTCCGATTATAGCACATTTAAGTGTGGAAATATGATTCTATTTGAAGTTATAGATACTCGTATATCATATTTCGACCACAGAGGGTCAACTTGGCGTTCATATCCGTTGCTATAAGACTTGGTGTTTTGCTTTTTCTGACCATGTGACATGGATGTTGACATTTTTCTTCAGATTTATCGCAGAAATACCTATCGTTTTAAATGCACTGCCGATTTCGAGGTGTTTTTTATTAAAATGCATTTCTGCAGGCAAAGTTACAAATGGCTGGAGGATGAGCCAGATTTGAAAAATCAGAGCAATGACGGGTCTGTTCAGGCGGATATCTAGTAGATCCTTATTGTTGGGATTGTTGATTTTAATTTGAAAAATAAAAGGGGCACGACTTTTGAGGGTATAAGATTATTGACTGGACTGGAAAACTAACTATATCTTTGAATAAGTTTGTAGTGAATATTTTGACGAATATCTTTAAGGAAAGTTTTGTCAAGCACATACTTAGTTAATTACCTTTTTGGCCACCTCTGCCAAAATCTTGTTCACCATAGGACGATGCCTTCTCCATACATGCGTCGTTTTCATGGCGCAATAAACATGTTTTGCAATTTGTCTACAATGTAACGGATGAACCTAAAGTAGTTTTAGCATTGCGCGAGTAGGAAGAAAGGCTTGAAGCTCAAAGAAAATCTTCTCGAGTTGGGTTTCTCGGAACATGGTATGGGGACTGACGTATGCATGTTCGGTGAATGCAAAATGTCCAAAAATCGTTGGTTGAAAACTTGGTCGATAATTCGATGGTGCTTGACAAAGCCGACAAGGAGTCCTTAAAAGATATCTTACCTATGTCATATCCTATTTTGGATATATTTATTACATTGCCTATTTCCAGGATATATCCTGCCTGGCTAAATTGAGAATATTACTTGGTCCGCCAACTTTTTTTTTTTTGTTTTTATTGACTAACATTCATGTTTGCCATTTAAAAACAATTGTAGGTGTATACAACCGAAAATGTCCCTAGCAAAGTGGGTGGAATGGAACATTTGTACGAAACGTTTAATAAGTGCTTTGGGTTTTTTTCACAAGAGATAAGTAAACGGAATTTGGAGATTTAAACAAAAATGTTCACAGAAAACCTTTTTTAATGATTCTTGCCTAAATACAATTCATTCATACAATAAAGAATGAACTCAGAGTCTTTCTTTTCTGCGCCAACATCATGGTCATTGAATACTTTACTTTCATCTTCAACTGGCTCTGCCTTCCATTCCATTGGATTATCAGACAATATACTGTTATGTATTATGCAGCAATCGAGGATCCTTTGACAAATAATTTTCTGATGAATAGAGTCTGATTTTCAAATTTGTTTAAACTAGTAAATTTTGCCTTTAGTAGCCAAAGCAGTTCTCAATTCTGACTCTGTAGGTACTGTGGCTTATATTCAGACCGATTCTGAATACTACCGGGGAGATAATTCCCGGGGAATTTACATTTTTCAGAGAAGAAAATCTTCCTATTTTAAACAGACCAGGCAACAAACAAATCGTCTGACTCTGAATATCCGAAATTGTATGTCCCTTATTATTATTCGCTCGGTTTGTTTAGAAAAGGAGCAAGCTAAAAAATACGTCTTTTTCTTTTGTTTACACACAAGTAAAACGCGTATTTGGTGTTTGTAGCAAGTAAAGCTTATTTCCATCTACACAAAGCTTATTTGGATATAAATATAACTCATTTGCTATTAGAATTACATATTTGTGTATAGCAATAGCGTGTTTGGGGAAAACAGACAACGAACTTATTAAATTCAACAAAGCACAACATTTGGGTGCGAATAAGTGTGTATTTGCAACTGGTTTCGTATTTTTTTTTTGCATTTACGCTCATTAAAATAATATCAATACCGAGAGAATGAAATGGATTGTTATATAGAAATTCACAAATTGAAAAAAAATAAAAAATGACTCAAATCTGCATACATATATATTCGATATTTATCACCTACAAACAAGTTAATGTTTGTGGTATGGAAAAATATATATATGTTTGATGCGAACTTGTTTGCTGAAATTTGTTAAAATGGCCATTTTTTTCAGCGTGAGGATATTGTTCTAAAAAAAAAAGTAAATTCACCGGGAATTATCTCCCCGGGAGTATTCATAATCGGGCTGATTGAATTCTATTATGATAAACATTTGTTTGGAGTTCCTCTTACAACTTTTCGATTTCGTTGTCTATAGTCAGAAGTAATTTAGCATTTATTTTTGGAGTTTCCGCTAATGGTATCTCTGAATCATCATCATATCAAGTAAAGCCCAATTGGCAATGTCAGCTCTTTCGATTTCATATGTATTTCGATTGTTGGTTAAAAACTGCCCAAAAAATACGTGGAGTTTCTTCCCGACTGTATCGCCGTTTCCAATTCCAGGAATTGCTGATATCGTTTTTTATTAAAGCCCATTTCCCCAAAAATCTCAATCGTCAACACTCAGTTGTCACTGCACTTTTGAGTCGTAGTAGGTTTACTTGTGAGTTTCTTCTCTTTCAATATTTCTTAATTATTTTTTGTGTTAACATCTAAATTTAATTTAATACAATAAAGTAAGGAAAATAAATCAGAGAGATGATTTCATTGGTTACAGGGTTGCCATTGGTTTTCTAGTATCGAACAATTACTACTGAAAAACAACGAATTTGTCCCGTTTCAAAAACATACTACTTTACATTCAAGGTTTCTGTTAATACTTTTCCCTCAGATTATGCACTATACTTTATTTAGCCCATACACATTTTCTTTGATCCAAATCTGTGCAATAGTTAGTACTATACATTAGATATATATTTGTCATTTCACTATTAAATAACGAATTATATTAGATGATTACATACTATGTGTACGACTATAAACTTATGTTGTGCCGTTTCTGTCTCTGTGATGAATCCTAATTCATCACATGCATTTCTACTAATGACGTATCATGCCAACACACTGTACTAGTCGCATTCCCATGATCGGTGCCATTACAGCGAGTCTGCGGTATCTCACCCTTAGCCGACACAGTGTGTACTTCGTTCGTAGAACAGCCTGTGCCGAATATTAATTGTCTTTCATTTGAAAACGAGCATAGCCGTCGGTCGGTCATCAATAAAACTGTTGACTTGGTCAAAATTAATGCTAATTGCCAGATATCACCATCGAGTTCACAGTGTATGACTTCATACCACTTGTGGCACTCACTATTTGTTTGTTTGGCATGAACATAAAGTATTTGGCTTTTGTGGGATAAATGGCACAGCGTGGCCGTCATTATGGGAACTGCAACAATTTGTCAGAGTCTTGTTGCAGTTGCAATAAAACCATTAAACAATGATTTATACCACGAGCACCGGTGATGAACATGTAAACATGAATTACTTTCTACGATCGGACAAGCGCACAAACTGCCGTCATATCAATTTGCAACATTCATTATTTAGAGATTTAAGTATGGTGCAATTGGCGTGGCAACTTGTTGTGTGGCACGCCAATTCGAACGATTTTCAGCAAGTGTAACCTCTTGCCGTCTTCCTGTGTTGTGTATGGTAAATAATGTGGCTTTTCTCTTGCAGGATCTCACAGCCAAGGCTACAAATCATCATCATCGTCGTCGTCTTCATCAGCAGCAGCACTGATTAAAAGCAATTACAACAGTTTATCATCAGCACCGTCACCAGCGTCATCGTCCAGTGCCTTTCGCAGCAACGCGTACTCCAGCAATAACTCAAACCACAACAGCCGCAATTCTCCTTTCTCATCTGCGTCAGCGTCAACAGCGCAAATGGTTTTGAACCGCCAATACTCATCGTTTTCAAGTGCCTCAGCTGCGGTCACCAAACTGCCCATACCACCGTTTCTGGCCGCATCGCCATTCCTCTTCACGTATCGCCGCCTCAAGGAGGAGTCCAACAACAATAGTCTGTCGTACATGAACAGCAATCAAAGCAACGGCAGTTCATCTGCAACCTCGCAAAGCGCTTTGACCTCCTCGCTGCATGCCCACTCGCCGATCGGTTCGTCGACCTCATCGTTCTCCAGTGCCAGCTCAGCAACAAATGGCGGCAGCACAACTTACTTTCAAGACTACGATCGTAAATTTAGTTTGTTAAGCTTATTTAAAAATCCCTACAAGTACACCACGGAACGTCGAGCAGCTGTCCATGTACCACCCACGGCATTCGGTAGTGGCGGTGGAGCCGCAGCAGCTGCCCTGTCATCGGCCTTCTCCATGGCAAGTCCTGCGCTATCGGCTTCTGCCTTCAGTCCCACAGCTCATGCGGCCGCCCTAAGCCATAAAGTACAAAGTGCCAACTCGTCGGCTGCGTCATCGCCGTGGAAACTGATGGCAGAGGCCCACCATCACCAAAGTTCGCCATTTAACCACTCGTACCAGGGGGCATTTAGTGCAATGAACGCTGCCGATGTGAGCAATCGTAAGAATGCCTTCAGCAGTATAGTTCCCGGGGGCAGTAGTGCCTTTGGCAGATCGGCAGATTCCAGTGCCAGCAGTGGGGCGAATGGTTGCAGTAGCGATCTTTCGAAGAATCGCAAAGTGCACAAGTGTGACAACGAAGGATGTGATAAAGTGTACACGAAAAGTTCTCACCTGAAAGCGCACAAAAGAACGCATACAGGTGAATATTTGTTCCATATTTTGGGGTCTTGAGTTTTGAATAGCACGATATCTCTTTGTCGTCAATAAACAATTTCATAAATTTCGCATTTTCAGGTGAAAAGCCGTACGTTTGCACTTGGGAAGGTTGTGTTTGGCGCTTTGCCCGATCCGATGAATTAACCCGCCATTATCGCAAACACACCGGCGTCAAACCGTTTCGCTGTCAACTCTGCACCCGATCATTCAGCCGCTCCGACCACCTGTCGCTGCACATGCGCAGACATTGATGATCGTTTCGCGTTCGCTGTAGCAATCGTTGGTTGCAAGGCGGGCTCGCGTACACCGCATATCACTTTAGACCAATTCATGTTCATACTCCACTACACACGCAGTTAGCAAATTCTAATTGTAAATTTCAATATATATTTTATTATTATTATTTAACTTTAGAGTAGAGTTTTCGTATACGTTAAATACTCGTAGGTGTAAGCAAAAGATGAATTACATGAGTGTTACAGTTATGCAGTCAGTGGTGAATTCGTGGAATTGGTTAAGCAGTTCCAGACAACAATGTCTTCAATAGAGTGCAACGCCAGATACAGTTTACTGGGAATTACAGAGGTATTCTTTATTTTTAGGATCAAATTAAGAAAAACCCGTAAATAAATTCTTAAACTTTTCTTTTTTCGAATAGTCCATGAACTGATCTGCTATTATTTGGAAAATCATAAAAACTTCATAAATACAAAGCTTAGTCAGCCTTCTACATATTTAAAAAATCCAACTCTCCAACTATCGTTGTTCTATAAATAACTTTGGAAAGTGATGTCGTCTGCTGGAACAAAGCCAGTCAGATAGACTTTCAAATGGTAGAGTCAACAAAAACCCTAATGATTTACCTTGCATTCGAGTTCACAGATAGAAAAAGTATGACCAAAGCCAGTCAGATAGACTTTCAAATGGTAAAGTCAACAAAAACCCTAATGATTTACCTTGTATTCGAGTACACTGATAGAAAAAGTATGACCAAACGGTCATGAACTCATAATATACGTGCACGAAAGTCTATCATTACACGGATATGACCAAATCGTCAACGATGTTTCGAATTTGTCAACACGGTTTGCTTGAATTTACCTTATTTTGTTAACGAGCGTTCACGTATAATTTGAAAACACAACACATTACATTTGTTCACAAGCGTTGATGATTTTTCAACATCTTTTTTCCTTCTGTGTATCAACAAACAGGATAAAGTTGAGACAACCATTTAAAACGTTAATGTGATGGCTTCATACAGTGGATCTGTGTAGTATTGAGCGACGTTTATTGAATATATTATCACATTAGTGTTGCCAATAGACTATAAACATATATATAATCCTTACTTTTTCATAAAATTCCCAAAAATAATCCTACAATATATTTTCAGTTCAATTTTGCCGATTAGCTCGAACAATACGTTTTTCCAAATTGTTACTGGTCTTTAGTATAGAACAGGTTTTTAATCCAAGAATCCTTTTTCTTGATTTTCTACAGATTTCTAAAAAATACATGTGGCACCGCAGACTGTGATACACTTGTATTTATTCCTTTCAGTTTGGCCAACACAAATCTTCTTACAACCATTAAAATACAATTTTGGTTTTCTTTGTTTGTCAAATTTTTCAGAAGAATCTGATGATGCTGAGGTGTTTTCTAAAACAATATTTAAATTTTTCTCCGTTTTTTTTTTATTAATTCGAGAAATAAAAAGTGTCATTTCCTCTAACATGCCACGATAGAACAGACGGGAAACTTCTCTCAAATCAGTGTGACGTATGTACCCACTGACCGGGACCTTACTGCTTAAAGCTGGCTCAGAGTGGCGAATTCTTTTTCAATAGAAGTTTTACATAGCTTAGACATTACTCTCTTACTTGTTAGGTCGCCGGCATTTCCCAGGTGGATACGTCCGCAAAGAATTGTTTTTGATGATCTCACCAAGATGCGAACGTAGGATTTCTCTGTGATAGTCGTCCACACTAGCTACCACAGCCGACCACAAAGTGTTCTTATACGTTATTGAAATCCGTGGTCTAAACTATTCCACCAAAATGTTGCCACCTTTCCTAAAATATATTTTTGTGTCGATTAATTTGGAGTGATCTTTTCCTATATCTACTGATGAATTTGTGTCAGTTGGCTACACTGGTATGAGCCCATGGTATTGTTGACAGTCGTTCATATAATACGCATTAGAGAATCTTGTATGCAATTTCGATTAAACTAGATTAAGTGCACTCAGATTTCAATCATCGACCATGTTTACTTCCGACAAGATTGTACACTTAATCGTCTATACAATCAGTGATTGGTTGTCATCTGCAACAGGTTTATTTGGCATCAAAAGGATGGACAAGTGCTCTCGTCATATTCTCATTTTAATTGCCGTTGCCGTTTCCGCTTCCAGATTTTTGTGTTCAATTCTGTAGGAGTTATTTCCTCTCGAGTGGTCTCCGTGTGATGTTGCACATCTAAATCTCCGTACACTCCGGCATTTCCCTTTGGCCGTTCTTTTTCCGTAATGTTCGCTTTTGTTCTCTCTCATTCAGCACAGTTTGCACTAATAGAATTTCGGAGCTATTGCGATAAGTCTCCGGCTATGAAAGTGTTTGCAGCTTTGAGACGCTTGGATTGTTTGGAGTTTTGAAGGGATTTCAATTATGGAGCCAATAAAATCTTGGCGTTCACTTTCCAATGTCTAACTGAAAATTCCAGAATGACTGTCAGACCCCCCCTGTAACACTCATCAAAGCCAATTGGATGTCTATTTTATACGTTACTGCATATTATTAATAACATTATATTGCTCAAGGAGGCCTTGTAATAACTGTTCATTTCTTAAGATTTAAGAATTAACAAAACCATAAACAAAACTAAAATCTAAGGCCGGAACTGTACTGAAAATCATAAAATGCATTTTCTAAACATTCCGGCCACCTACCACGTTTTCTTTATTCAGAAAATATTTATTTATTTTTTTTTTAAATTATAGTTGTATGTATGTATTGTTCTTTGTACATTAAACCAATATACATATTTAAAGCTATAAGTTTTACATCGTATTTATTTGCATTACATTTAGAAACTTTTTTTTTGTGACGATTTTATTTGTTCGTACCCGTCGTCATCGTAGTTAGTTCAATTTTGTACATAGACAAATAGTAAAGTATCTCCAGCTATCTCTGTTTCTAACCCTCTATATCTTTCTCTCCCTCTAACTCGGTCATCTCGTATCTGACTACTTTGAATGTACCCATATTTAATTAGAGGAACAACAACTACAACAATAAAGCATTCCATCATAGGACCAATGTTAATGTTTTTCATAGATTAGAAGAAAAAAATAAGTATACAATTGAATTGTAAAAAAACAAAAACACCAACAACAAACAGCAATAATAAATGACAACAACATATCAAATGAAAGCCACAACTGCAAACACAACAACCACTCGAATGGTGCTGAAAATCTGTTAACTTTTTTATACTCATAAACGATATTTAGTACATTTTTATACAAAAAAGTTTTTACAACACATATTTATAAATAAATAGTTATTTTAATAATAAAGTTATTTTAATATTTTCAAATGAAATGTTAAATTTTAATTGCACAATTGTGTAATGCAATACGGACACATGCATGTATGTATGAATGTATTTGGTAAGTATGTGTATGTAATCATAAAATCTTTCAAATAGGTGAATGTTTTAGTGGAGACTATTTCACAGTAGGGGGATTTCGGAAGTTTGTTGGAAATAAATTCAATGGAATTCTAGAATATAAGCGACATTAACTCTGGAAAATGGGTGCAATGCACTGCAGAAAAGTGTTCATCAATTTGACGAATTCTTACATTAATTTGGGCATAATTTTCCAACCTACAACACTTTTCTTCAATTTGATGTAGTACTTTTCATTAATTTTTCTTTAATTCCATACATCAATTTAATGCAAATTTTACACCAATTTGATGAACATTGTATATCAATTACTATTTCTATAAAAAATATAATATTTGTATTTTGCAAAAAAATTCTCTCATGGTGAACTGCTACGGATGAGGGTACACCGGGAAATTCCATTGAGTCAAAAAAAGTATTGCCAGAATATCTATCAAAAAATAGATCTTTGAATGTTTTGTTTGTTTCGCTGGTTATGGTGAGTCTTCAGGTATTTTTTGGTCTATTTTTTTCTTGTTTTGCATCTACTAAGACTTGAGAAAGACTTCTGTTTTCCAGCTATTTTTAAGCTTATGAAAGGCGTTCCTTGTTTATGCGCTCTCCTTGTTTATAGTGCCTTCGTTTGATGTGAACACTCTATCCCAATTTATCAACGCTTTGTATCGGTGTATCATTTAGTTTGGTCGATATTAGATTGCATGTGATTCCTTGTGATACCTAGCAGTGCTATGTCGTCAACGTAAGCCAAACCTCGTAGACGACTTTGTTTTCCGTGGTAGTTGTTTTCAAACGAATCAAACGCTTAACTACGTTCATGTCGGGATATAGCCCATACAGCTCACGGAGCGTTCGACATCGATACTCCTCGTTAACAGCATTTTTTGAAGGATAATTCTCCCAAAAACACCCAACACAACTTCATCTGCTTTCGCAAGTAGCCATGTTTCTGTGCCATCAAGAAGCAGAGGTAGAACAAGCGTGATGTAAAGTGTTGTTAAGTTCATCGAGAGATGGCTTTGTTCTTGAATTGTTTGCTTATCTGTTTTCCAGCGCCATCCTTAGCTTTATTTCGATGCTGAAATTATTATTTCTATTGATGGCGATAAATTGCACAACGTACGATGAGGTTCAAATAATCCGGCATGTTTTCACTCTTCCATATGGTACAGAGTAGCAGATGCATGTACCTTATCAGCTCTGCCGGTATTCCACATTCTCCTGCGGGTTTGTTGTTCTTAAGCCTATTTATTGCTACTTTGACCTCATCTGGGTTAGGGGGTGGACAATCAATGTCATCATCTATGATTGGTGGTGTTGTTACGTACGGGTTTTTCTGCACCGAGTGCGTATCTTGGCTACCACAAGGTAGTCGTCCGAATCAATATCAGAAGTTCGGATCGTGCGTTCCTTGATGCCTTGATGAGGACAGTGACTGGACGTTTGTCAACTGGTGTGACACCGGAGACCAGGTGACGTATTCTCTTGTTCACAACAAATCCGTTCTGTATTCTTCGAGGATATCCGCTGGTTGGATAGAGGCAGCTGGTCAGCTTAGTACATTGTTCGTTCATTGCAAGTTCATATACGGAAATCGTGATCCTTAAAAGTTTGAGGTGTTTTTTTTATTTACTTGAGCTATCATTTTGTTTTTTACACGTTAGCCGGTTGGGTGGTTGCCAAAACACCGTCTTCACTGGGTCATTGGTATTTAGCATTTTCATGCTGATATGTCTTCTTTCTTCGACAAGGCACAAACAGGTAGGTACGAGGGATTATTCTATTTGTTGGGTGGTAAAAGTGAGCTCGGGGTTACCTGCACGTGTACATTTTATTATATCTTTAAAACGTATGTGAGTTAATAAAGCAGCCTTTATGAACGTGCTTTTGAAAACAACGTAATTGTCGGCCACATTGAGATTTTTGCCCAGGCATTGTTGTACCAGCAGACTCGTAGTTCTAGTTCTAGCCCTTTGTAACAGATTCGCCACATCTTTCTTCGGCGGGCTGAAAGCAAATTGTGTAAATCTTCTGCCACTGGGGGGCATTACAAGATGGTAAGGTGAGGAGATTGCGTTCTACGGTAATAGAAACAACGACAAAAAAATCCTGTGGGTCAGTTTTTATAAGCTTGACCAAATAGTAGGGATTTTCTTGTTTGACGAAAAACTCGGTAAAATACTGGAACAATGTTTTTTATGAATATTAACTGAATATTAAATTAAATAAGTTTTTTTTTTCATGAACGTAGTGATTTTTTAAAAAAATCCACTAGCATCACTGGCCTGTACCATCTGGCAGTATAAAAATATACCTTATGATTAGCACCCCAACGCACGATGTTCAATTCATAAGAAAGGAGACAATCCCGATGGTGCTAACTACTACGGAACAAGTTGCCTATCCATCGCCTAACTATAAGATCCTATCATGTATATTATGTGAAATATTGAATACCAAACTGGACGAATTGACTCAGTCCTACACGCTGAAAAATACATCTTTTTTAAATACACACAAGTAAAACGCTTATTTGTGTGTAAGCAATAACGTGTTTGGGAAAAACAGACAACGAACTTATTAAATTCAACAAAGTACAACATTTGAGTGAGAATAATTCTGTATTTGCAGCTGTTTTCCTAACTTATTTTTTTGCATCTGCGCTCTTTAAAATAAAAGGACCGAGAGAATAAGATGAACTGTTATATAGAAATTCACAAATTGAAAAAACAAAAAGTAATACAAAAATGTATACATATACATTTGATATTTATCACTTACAAACAAGTTAATGTTTGTGGTATGGCAAAATATATATATGGCCATTTTTTTCAGCGTGTATCAGTGTGGCTTCAGGCCGAAAAAATCAAATCTGAGTGACACTAGATCTTTATTAAAAATAGGAAGCGAATAAATCCAAACTCTCCAGACAGAATCATACTGGACGGCAACTACCACGAAAAGAAAAGACCGAGACTCCGATTCAAAGTCCAAGTTGAAATGAAGATCCACGGTATTAAGAACTGGAGAAGTCAAGTACAAGACCGAAGTGAGTTTAAATCATTTGTCAATCAAGACAAGACAGGTTATAGAGTCAACCTAAGTAAGGATGTTTCATGAACTATATTTGTATTTTTTCGATATCTCCCAGAGTGATGTGTTTATTGTCGGGCTATTTTGTAGAGTGGTTGTAATAAAAATAATTAATTGACATTCTGCGTCCTCATTGATTGTTGTTGTTGGAAATTGGAAAAGTGTCCTCCCTGCACTTGCCGTAAGTATCGATAGATCTTTATTTATACATTTTACAGGACTGGTGTTTGCCTGTTGGACAAAATAATCGGGCTTTACTACTACTCCTTTACATGAGCAAGAACTACAACTACGCCTCAGAGAGTGGGCTAGATATGAGCCTGATAAAATGATCACTTGTTTGCAAAAATGACTCCGAGTCCCGACATCTTTGGGGGCCCAAAAAACTGTATGACTTTGGGCAAAACAAAATTTAATTGATCTGAGTAAAATAATCCTTAGTTGCCTAAGCCAAATTTCTTGGATTTGATTTTTTTTTAAATGTGGACAAGATTTTTACGCTTAAATCGTGAACTAAACATTCCCTCAGCAAATTACTCATATGCCCAGCGAGGATTTAATCTGACTAAATAAATTTTTTAAGCCCGGACCATTTATTGCCCACCTTATTTAATGTTATTAAAACCTTTCACTCTCTAATCGCAAGAAGGAAGTATGTTGGCATGCCGTTAATGAGTATATGGAGTAAGACGTAGTTTTGATTCCAAAATTTTCGAACATTTGAAAGTTGCACGCCATAATCTTGTAATAAATAAAAAAAGGAGATAAAACGAATTTTCAATTATCGAATTTAACAGTTTTTTCATAAATTTTGTCAGTGAAAAACGACCAAAAGCTAAACATTTGCAAACATTACACGTTACACACACACACACAAACATACATACAGACGGATGCACATATTATGACACATAAAGTGCGCTTTTACGCTCGGTTGGCAAATGGTTACATCGTGTTTGATTTTGGCTCGTTGAGCTGCAATCAGAAATCTGAAAAGCGAACTTATCTGATATTGACGCAAGACGATGATCGCGACGACGATATGCATTCGAGTAAAGCTTGATGAACTGAAAGTGGGAAATAAACGTTAAATTTACGTTTGAAATAATTACAATTGAAACAAAAACATCAGCCACACAACATATGTTTGTATGTGTGTTTGTACATTCGTACATTTAGCTGACAGGCGAGCATACACAATACATACACATTCACATGTTCATCTGTGTGCGAAAAGTTGTGTAGTTGTCGACACTGGGCGTCACTTGGATAAGGAAATCAATTTTCCTTACTAACGATTATGATACTAATTAAATGCATTACTTCACTAATTTTTAATTCACATTAAATTATAACTTCTTTATTGACACTGTATCGAAACTAAAAACAGCTGTAAGGTTTCAAAGCATCCCAAACTGTCGTTTGCACTCACATGTTCAATTCACGCTTTCATTTGTTTTGGGTGTTTACGCATTGGAGGCAATACTTTGGCAAACGAAATAAAAATTTGTTCGTGGATTTGCACATTTTTAACAAAAATACGAGTTCAGTGCAAAATATTAAAAATTAGAAATGTTTAATTACAAAGATATAACCCTCTCCTGTAAATTTGCGTTTTGGCACTTCCGTCTTTTTCGCGGTTGGGTCTTTATGTGATTCACCAGATGAGCCAGTAACTAAATGGGACATTTTCTGGAAAACAGAATGTTGTTAGACTCTAGATACTCATCCAGAGGGTAATAAATCATGCTTTCCATAACCTTCGAGATGGCAGAATATATTGCCATTGGACGGTAATTTGCAGCCCCACATTTCTTAGGGATCGGCTGAACATTGGCAACTTTTCAATGTGATGAGCTCTAACATAGCAGTAACTGCTGGAAAACCATCCAGATTTGGAGTTTACTTTTCGTTGGGATCTGCATGAACCCTTTTAACACCACGTATTTAAAAAATTATCAGAGGCATCGAACTAGATACGGTTTCCATAAAGTGGTTGATTGCTTTCAGAGAAATACGAATTGTTTGCCAATATTTTAGCCAGACGGTTTGTTTTATAAACCGGTTCAGTGAATTTAGGGTCATGGCTAACAAGATTTGGCATAGATGATAAATAATTGTCCCTTATCCTTCCATTATTATGTACTATCATGCACTAGGCCCTTTTAATAGTATATTTCAATTGTAATACATGATTATTTGTATTAAGGACCGTGATGTGAATTCTCTCAAATTCGAATACTCAATGCCCGGTACTTACAAGTTATACCATCTTGTGGTCATTTTTTTTTTTGGAAATCTAGCATTACTAATTGACAGGTCCAATTTTAAAGACATTTCACAGGACTGACTTGTCTGTTACGTATGGAAAATGGCCCATTTGCATCTATTAGGAACGTAGCACTTCGTGTACTCGCACTACTCTGATTGATTCCTTATTCGAGGTATCCGCAGTGTAGACAAACAATGTTAGGTGTTAGCACACACCACTGTGTGTGTGTGAAGCACGGTAACGTGCAAAGTGAATGGAGCTCGCCGGCTGGCTAAGGCTGGTTGTCTGGTGTGGTGGCCAGGCTGAGTGACTGCAATGGAGTGATGATGAGGCCTTGAAGATGATTAACACGTTTGCGAATAGTACGACATCAGTCTCAGTGCTCATGTTTTCATATGCTGAACAGCAGCGTATATTTGCCGGGCTCACGCAGCAGGTTGGCGAAGATCAGAAAAAGAGTTATGAGCACCGGCTGCAGCAGCCGGAGAAGACGACGACGACGACGATGCCAGAAAGTAGAAAAAAGCAGGGCAATTAATTCAATTAAAATCTTCATATTTTTTTTATTCATTTGACAATTCCACACAAGAAATGCCCAAATAAAGATAAAACTGCTAAACAAGCACCCCGTGTGATCTGAGTAGTAATTGTGTGCAGCTTTGCAGAACCACTGCCTCCAACCAAACCATGCGTCCGTCCATCTAGCCATCCGTGTATACCACCAACATTTGTACAGAAATCCAAATGAACGTGTCCGTTTTGTATGCCCGTCTGACCGGGCGTCCGTCTGTGCGAGTATAGTGAATATTCTATCGCTTCATAGAGAGTTTAGTGCGGGTAAATTGTTGAGAATTAAAATTCCGAACACACCAACCAACCATAAATCATCTTTTATCTGAGATGTGAACGGAATAGGAGGATTCGCTCGGCATGAGTGAGTGAGTGAGCGAGAGAGGACAGGGTGCACGCCTTGTTTTGCAAAAATGAATTCATAAAGATTGGCTGGACATCATGTGGTCACTTGTCAGCGTTGAGAATTCTTGTAAACATTTAATTGTCATTAGGTCATTTAAGGAGTTTTATAAAACGATCACCTTTGGACATCATTTTATACGGCAACGCATCGCCGACCAATAAATCACTTACACAAACAAACAAGGTCTTTGCCTTCAGGACTTTTGCCTTAACGCTATTAGAATTTATGTGGGAATAAATTCTGTGAATACACAGAATATTCACACCCATATTCTACTGGTTTCGTGTTTTAAGACATTCAGCAATTATTTTGATACAAGTTACAAAAGACAATTGCCCGATGACACTGTTCTGTAGTAGATTTTCGGAGTTACTATGATATTGGCGAATTACAGAACTACATATACACTAGTTACCGACTGTTTAGTTTCCTCTTTAAAGAGAATTCCATTCAGAACCAAAACAGCAACAGCGAAACTACCTCCGTTTCACATAGGGCTAGCAGATGAGTTACCCACTTTTGATCAAATGTTATCAATTACTGTAGAGCTGTAAGGAGCATTTTTATCCATTCGCACAACATGTCCCATCCCGTGCAATCAGCCCAGTTTGAACAGCTTACACATATTCGTTCGAAAATTTGACTCATCGTTAATCTCGAAATTCCAACGGATGATTGCAATAATTACTTACTTTCTTATTTCCCTCAAAATTCCATGCAGCAAGTGGCGAGAATTTTTCTCGAATCGGTGAACTGTGCACTATGTACTTTGTATACCCACAAACCTTAAAGTCAGCTCTGAACGGAACATTTTTTTCTATAGACTTTTTTGCATGGCTTTTACTTGTAAAGAAGCCAGTCTTGCTATGTTTCGAACCTAGGTTTACTGAGTGGTAGTCGCTCAATACAATACCTTTCATCTTTGCAATCATTAGCTTTGATATTTCCTCGTAGATTACCATTCCCCTTTTGTATACTTTCGAACAGAATAGTCACAGACCGATTATTTCTCCAAATCACATTTCCATCATCTGCTTATACGAGGAGCTTTCTATATTCAACTCGATGTCGATCGCAAAAAGAACTGTCATCTTGACTGAGACTGGACCATGACATTCTACACCACTGTCTTAGGTCTGTACTGGTACTCCAACCCGGTTTTCGGTCACCAATAAGTTGGAAAAGTGTTCTCGTGATATTGTCACCACACTTGCCAGAAGTCTATCGGTACCGCCCCACAACTTTTGCTTGATTATGTATTAAAATTAATGTGTATTAGCGTATTTATGTTAATGCATTTGTATTATAAATTTTTTCAATATTTTCATTTAAACTAAATCTACAAAAAGTAGATTTTCTTCACTTTTTTATAATCAAAAGTCGACATCATTTTTCACTATTTGTTTTTAGAAAAAAGTCAATTAATCGATTTTCAGTGAGTCGACTTATACAACCCTAAAATGGCGGTGGCAGCAATGGAATATTGATAGTGACATTTAATCGGAAAACAGAACTTGAGTGGACCGCCTTTTCATTATTTTTGGGCCCACAAATGTACGAACTGAAATCCGAATATTTGAACATCTGGAATTACATTATGTTAGAAGGTGTTTCCAGCACCGACAAGCCAGCAAAGATATTATCAGTACCTGCAGCAACGTGTAGAGCGCCGGACAAACGTTTCTACCTCTGGTTGCCTAATCAAAACAATTTCACTTCACTTGTTGAATTCGTAGAGCATTCGTACTACAACCACATTGTTAAACGTCAGGAACTGCTGATATGTATTCATTTGTTTAATTAAGTGTCCTTATTAAATAAACCCATATTTGGGATGTCTTCTTCCGAGGGCGTTCTCCGCACATGTTCGAATCAGTGTCAGTGTGGAGTTTCCGCACCAAGACATATTTCAAGGAACTGAATGGTACAGCTTATATTTAGATCGATGGAAGAAGTCAGACTTGCTTTTACTAGAATTATAAGAAATATTTCAGAAATGTAGTTCACAGATTTGCAGACAGAATTCGTGATCAAGATTGGTGGTGACACTTTGCAGACTGCATAATTTCTAGTAAGCACTTAGTGGCGGTTGTTGCCTCAGGCTTTTACAGCTGGACTACAAGATCCATTCCATCGACATGTGTTTACCGTCGCCATGGCTGAAGTGATGCTCTTAAGTACATCATATGATGAGATACCTTATACAGCTCACGGACAGTTTATTGTCTGTACTTCCGTGTTTCGCAGGAAATGCATAAGTGAGTTGTATTCCATTGTATAGTGTTATTGCAATTGTACTACTACAACAACTCATATTTAGAATCACAAATTTCTTCACTCGCACGAATTTCCCTCATCAGTCCAATATGTTGCTTCTCTCAAATCGTGTTTATACTCACTGATCGAACGTCATCGGAATTACGAACTTGCGGTTAAGTGCCACAATAATGTCGCTACGTTTCGATGACAGTTGTACGAATAAACGGTGTCCCCTTCAATCTTCGTTTATTTGCAAATCATTAATTACAAACCATTCTGATGATCGACATGTGATATGCAATGAGCCAGTGCCCCCAAGAAATTTCAAAAGAAGTGGTCACCCTGTCTGCGACCTCTTGTAGTAAACGTTTAGGAAAGGTCTCTATTTTTCCAAGAATCTTCTAACATTCTAGTGAAGTGTGTAGGCTTTGCAGACACGATTTCAGAAATTGTTCTCTTATCAGAGAGTTGAAGCGGTAAAATGTATTGTATGCCGTCGTCTTGATTCGCGTCGGTATTTTCCAGGATAAGGATTTTTACACAGGTAGTTTATGCCAGAGTGGCAGTCTAAAAATCAGTCTCACTTAAACTATGAAGTCCATTTTAATACCACGGACGCTAGCAAATAATGTATCCCTAGTTCCACCAGTTCAACCATCGCCTGGGTTCGCAAGAGCAGAGGTGCTTTATGGACTCCTTCTTCTCTTCAAAACCACACCTTCTGCAGAAGTCTCTAGGCGCAACCTTCAGTCTCATCATAGCGGACGCTAGTAATTAAAGATATCGGGTCTTTATATCAACAGTATTGTCTGTTTTAAGTTAAATTAAATCACATCTGTTTAAATTAATGCAACCTTGGACAGACGTCCACATTTTGTTTGTTACTATCTATGCTTTATCAGGCAGTAGGTCTGCAGTTCGACTGTAATCTCTAAGATATTCCCGAGTTTTCCCAGCTCATCTACTCTGCAGTTTCCTGGCATGACTCTGTGGCCCGGCAGCCACATAAGGTGGATGTTGAATTGCTGAGCCAGGACTGATGTTGAGTTCAGGAAGACAGAATTCAACAATGGTCCTTCAAGGTCAATGTAGTACTTTGAGTACTCAATTTTTATTCTCTTCACAAGAGAAAAATACCTTATGAGAAAAAAATTGTTCTCCTCAAAGATAAATATAAATTTTTCTCAAGATAAATATTTTTTTCTCGTGAAAGTAATTTAAAATATGAAGAGAACAATTATTTTTTTCACTCACGAGATTTATCTACCGATCACTCGCGCGATAGTTATATCTACTCATTAGAAATTAATTCTCATTCATGAGTTTAATCATTAGAAAAAATATTCGTCATCAACTGCATTTTTGATTGTATTGATCACTCATGAAAGATAAAAAAGATAACTTTCGTAGATACAAATTACTTTCACGAGAATTATTTTTTTTTTGTCTCTGAGTGTGAGTAACAAAACGAGAGATAAAAATGAAAATACCTTTCGCGAAGCGAGATTTTCCGTACTATGAGATCAATGCATGACATATACATACATACGTCTTACCTAGCCATGGTGGATAGACCAAGGTGAAGCATACATAAAAAACTTCGCATCCTCTAGATAAGAACATCAGGAATGCTAAAGACTGTACATGTAATCTCTAAGCCATTATTAGAAATGGCATTACCTGTTGGCAGGCGATCAGTGAAATAAAAACAAGTAAGTGCAAATCGATGGCTTTATTCGATAGTCTCAAAGTCTAAAAAGTCAATTTTACAGGAGACACATTAAAAACGGTTTTTTGCGGTATTTATATCAGAATTATCGTCTGTTTTTAGAGTTCATGAATTAAAAGGTTTTTATAGGAACGTGGATAAAAATGGACCGCCATAGAATGCAGAAAAATATTTTCGTTGTTCCCCTAAGCAGACTTAGCATTATTTTATACACTTACACGCATTCATTTATTCGGGGGAATAACGTTTTTCATTCTCATTCAATGAGTATATTAAGCCCTTAACGCCAAGAAGATGTAAGTGCAATTTTTTCGGTCCAACACTCTTTAAATTAAAAAGTTATTTTTTATCAAAAATATAGCAAATTCAATTGTATCGTAAGCGTCCCACGACTTTTTGCTTGACCACAAAAACACCTCTCCTGTACAATTTTCTTTTCGGCGCGTACGTCACATGAGTGACATAAAGGTTCTCTTCTATCTTCCTCTCTATTACTTATTTTCATTAACGACCTGTTGGGTCTGAAGGTGAACGCAATCTTCTCTAACCCTTTGTCTTTCACATTCATTAGATCAGCGGCAGGGTCCTATTGAGGTCGAGGACTATTACTATTAAGTGGGGTCAAACGGTCACACAAACGTTCCTCTGATCCAGCATCGTCGACAATCTCTATGGGTGGTGTGGATATCGGCGAATCAGACACTCTTGATATTCTGGACATGAACATACAGGATGATACTCGTTGGGCAAGCCCTATATAAGAAATACTTCATCGGCTGTTTTAAATCAATTCAAAATGCTCAACAAAAAAAATTAAGAATGCCCCAAATGAAGAATTCCCCCAAATAAATGAAGCCTAATATGAAAATTTCCCAAATATTCTGAATAATTCGTTTTCATGACCTTCTGAATGATTATGATTTTTCACTTTAATTCGAATGCGTTTTTTTAGGATGCGTTTTAATAATTAAAAAACTTTTCAATAGTAAAATGGCGATTCTAATCAGTAGCTGATTTCGCAGTAAGTAAAGGCGCCTATGCACTTCGATAATTTACAAGGACTGAATATTCATTTTTCAATATGTTGTCGTAAAATTAGCACATATTTTATTTCCTTTTTAGCCGAAGCCGTTACTTAAACCTAGTGAAGGATATATACTTGAAACTAAAGTAATGCTATCTTAGCGTTTAATGAATTCATTTTCTTAACCAATTTAATATAATTTTAATAAATAAACAATTCAATTAATGAATTCGAATTAGAATTAATTTTAGGTATTCAAGGGCAATGGTGAGTAATCAACAGGAACGATGCAAACATTTCCATATATCTTTGATGCCGTTTTGGATTTGTACACATACATTTGATTTTCTTCTATTGCTTCCAAATGTTCTTTCTTGCATAAAATCAAAATCCAGAGACGTGTTAAATAATTTCGTCACCGTAGAAACACTTTTGGAAAAAACCAACTGTACTGTTCAGTGGGAACTGATAATGAAATTGTCGAACTAATAGTTTTGATTTTTTATGTGTGGAACTGTTTTGAGCGTGAGTACAGTTTACGTTTCGATTTCTCAACTGCAATTTTATAGAAACTATTAAATGAAAATATCATAAAAAAAAAATTCTCAAAATTTAAAAAAAAAAATGGCCTTTTTAATTGTTTAAAAGCGAAAAATGAAATTAAGAGAAATACTCCAATTTTTTTGGGTACTTTTTCATATTGAAAAATTCCCCATTTCGTATGAGATTTTATTATGGAATTTTGCATTTATTTTTTTGGTGCGTTCTGCAATTGGGGCATTTTTCATCAGCCCGTCTGATCTAGTAAATATTTACGCCAATTTTTTTTTTTTTTATTATTTTCTTTGTTTAATTACAATACAAAGAATGTTTGTTCAAGAGTAAATCGAGTAACACAGACCATATGTCTAGATTTTTGCAGCGACAGACCACAAAGCCTCTGTTGGGAATCGAACCCACAACAGCCACGCTGATAGGCAAGCACGCTACTAACTCGCCTTCCGGGGCGACTATTTATGCCACATACATACATCCGGGCAAAAATGGAATATATATGGTTGTGATGTTAGGAAATTGTAGCGTATCAAACTCTGTTGCCTCTATTGTATGTTAGAACATATATGCGGGTATCCAGGGACCCTCATCCGTAGATTGTTAAATGACCGGTTGGCCGGACGACTCACTACTGAGAATATGTCTCAAATCTATGAGATGATCACGATGTCAGTTTTAGTTATACACACTTACTTAAAGCCTGCTCCGAATGGATAGAGAAGTTTTAAGTTACTTAGAGATAACTTTCTTAATACAGGAAACAGACGCTGAAAAATGTCTGTTGATCTTATCAGAATGCGAACCTGGATAGTCGCACACACTACCTATTACACCACTGCCGTTCATTGTGACCACCATTTTTCTCTACGTGCTAGGGATATGCCCAAGTAATTAATATTTATAAAATTACCCAATTTCATTGTACATTGATTCCATTGTCCGTTTTAGAGCGACAGGTTAAGAAGAACATTTCCATGGGACCTGTTACAAACATTAGGCGATATGATGCCAATTTACCGGTTTCGATTATTCGTGCATTACAATACATTGTGCAAAATTTTATCAAGATCCGACTTTTATCATCAAGTACGCTTACCACCTCACTGATCGCTGTCTGCTATTTTTGAACTGGAAAAGCACCCAGAAAACCTCGTTACGGCATTTCTTACACAGGCCTCAACCACCAACGGACTGCATTTTATTATGCAATAACATTCCATGAACAGAAAGTAATCACTTTAATTCTAACCGATCATCAGTTGCAATAGCGTGCTTATCAGTCTTCAAGTTCGTATCGCAATTTGTTCTCGGTTACATATTACTCAGATACAGAGATAGCTAAATTTTTTCATCTAATAAACAATCACTTTGATTGCAAGTTTATGTCCACAACTCCATTACGAACATTGCCATATCTGAATATTTTACAATGTGTAGTTTGGCCTGGCCTGGTCGGGCCGGGTTGCTGCCGCATTTGCTTGTGCCTGTGTCGTTGGAGCGATTTTGGTTTGTTTTGGCATTCTGTTGGCATTGCCCTGACCTGTCTCAGGAACATTTCAACGTTTAATGATAATTTATCATTATGTTTTTATTTGTCTTCCATTGAGACTTCTACGAGTTCTATTGTACGAACACGGACAACAACTGTAAACTAATAAATCTTAAGGATCGCATAAATCTTCCAACGAAAGAACTCTGCTCGTATCTGTTTTGGTGTTTTTGTCCGATATTTTTTTTCTCTTCATTCCTTACAATGCCATACAGGCGTACGTGCATATACTCGTACCTATGTAGTAGGTAAGTAGTATCAATCTCAGAAGAAATATGTAAGTATTTAATACCAATTAATTGTAGACAATATATATATGTACATACGTCCATATGTATGTATGTATGTATATGCATTTTTAAACAAAAGGCTAAATACAAGAGCAGTAGTATTTATGACACTTGTATGTATGTGTATCAACGGGGGAAGGTGGTGGAACTTGATTCTTGCAATTCGGTCCAACTAGTCAAAAGTTATTTCGGGTAAATATGCGACAGAAATTCATCGCAACTTCAGTCCGGGGCAAAACAAATCAATTGGGTAATTGTCCTTGGTTTTGTGTATGAAAAATTAACAGGGATACAGAAATTCAGGCACATAAGCGAGAAAGGCAATCAAGCGGAAGGTACTTTATATTTCCAATCCATAGTGATCAGCAATGAAACCATAACTATTCGTACGTTTTTTAATATATTTATGAACAAATAATACGAGGGCAGATCAATAACTCCATTGAAAAAAAAAATATTTTTCAACATAATCTCGTTTAGCTAAATACACTCAGTCCAACGTTTCTACAATTTTTGTATCCTTTCCAAAAGTGAGGGATACAATTGGAAGGGATACCATTTTTTGTATCCCTTCCAAAAAATGGGATTTTCGAGGTCTATAAAATAGGCATTTGTGTGATCAATCTTTCCACCGAGCCATTTCTTTAGGTTTGGAAATGGTAAATAGTGACTGGGGTCTAAATCCCAAAAATATGGCGGAAGAGGTACCAATTCGTAACCCAATTCATGCTAATTTTGAAGTAGTCACACTATTACGTTTATGGTCCATTGAGAGCAAAAGCGGCATCCATCTTGCAGGCAGCTTTCTTAAACACAACTTATCATGTAAAATCGAAATCACACTGCCATATGAAATGCGTATGGCATCAACCATCTCACGAACTTCAACTCTTCGATCGGCCAACACCATATCATGGATTTTTTTTCGATATTTTCAGGTGTATTGGCCTCAATTGGCCGTCCAGAGCGTTCAGCGTCATTTGTAAACCACTTTTTTACCATTGAAATCCATGGTGCATGGTCCCCATATTTATTTTATCAAGCTTTTCCTTGGTTTAATCGACGTTTTTTTTTAGAAAAAATTATGTTTAATGAGTTAACGAAATTTACTTTTTCCATTTTTAACAAAATCTACGAGGTTGTATGTACAAATTATATTACGGAATTCTATCAAAATTTGACAGTAGTATTTTAACAGATGGTACCCGATTGAAGCAGTGTTGCATTTCATATAACTGCAAGGGAACTAGCAAAAGTCTCGGAATTGTAGACCTGCTCTCGTATAACTATAGGCATTTTATCATATTATTTAGGTAAATCAAATATTACTTACGGTTTAAATGTTATACCAATTTGGTCAGATTGTTACCAAATACTATTGGAAGAAAATTAGATTCAAATCCACTCATCAATTATAAGTAAGTAAGAAGATAGAAATCAACTTTTACTCCTTTGAACTCGATATCATTAATATCCCAAAAAATTAAGAATAGCCACAAATAGATGAAAAATTCACCAAAAATACCAACATGAAAAATTCTCAAAATAATTTTTTTTTAAATTTCCCCAAATAATTTAGTGAAAATTACCAAATGAAAAAAATTAAGAATTCCCAAAAACAAATGAAAAATTTCCAAATAATTTCAACATTAAAAATCCCCAATCAAAAATTATAAAAAAATTCACAAATACTTTAGTAAAAAAACGAAAGAAGCGGCGCGGGCACTTAGGTGGACCGGACCGGAATGTGCGCTTTAATCATATCAATAATGGCCTCTGAATATAATATACAAATGTTGTTTGCAGAAATGACAGCTCAAAGAAATGTTTCGGATATGCTGTATTTTTTGGTTTTGCCTTTTAAAAGTTTCCACTATTTCCACAGCTGATTTTGGATATTCGAGTCGTTCGAAATCTGGACCCATCGACGGATACTCAAAATACCTTGCACCGACTTTGTATCTAATACAAAAAGAAAAATTAAGAAATTAACTGAGAGAGGAAGTTTCTTGCCTTTACAAAGAAAGTATGATGTCTTTTCTCTCTTTGTAGCGGCTAGCAGCTCCATGAACATGTTATGGGGAATCCAAAATATAAACTATGACAAATTATAATGCTATCGAGTATTCAAGAAATTCATTTCAGAGGGAGAAAAGAAAGAACATGGCTTAATAATATCCAATTATGGACAGGTATCCGAGATGTGGGGAGACTTCTGAATAAAACGATATATAAAAAATCTATAAAACCAGCTATTATTCGGTGCGCTACGTTGACCCAAATAGAGAATAACTGCATGTTTCACGATTTTTCTCGAATGTGCTTTTGAATCGAGGAACGACAAGTCGAACGAAAACGTAATCGTTCCAGTACAAATTTCTGTACAATTTCTGAAAATGACAAGTCGAACGACGAGTCACATTCGATCGACATCGCTAACAGACAGATAAAAAGGTGTTCCAAATTTTGTACAACATTTCCTTTCATTATAGTTTTAGAAAGAATACTAGACAAACAGAATTTTTATTTTTATGATCCGTTTTAATTACTCTCTTGCAATTATACAGCACATATTTCGTTTTCAATATATGAAATTTTCCTCGTTCACAGTAGCATACTTTCACAACGTATTTATTGATGTACCAATGGCACTTGTTCCGGATCTCATCATCACACCTTTAATAGTTCATGGGATATAATAGTTTACAATCTGATGAAAATTTGGCCGCATGAGTCCATGTTTTGATTTAGCGGCCCTACTAATGTACCCAGCCATGTGTTATCTAATCGTGTTAAGAGCAGACTATGTCATCAGAAGAAATGTGTAACATGAAGCTATTGGAAATGATATATTTTGATATAACCTCCATACAATTGCCACTCAATAGATTTGCCACATTCACCCTTTTAATATGTATATTTGGTTATAATCAGATTGAGGATTTCTACACTGGGTTCTCACATATTTCATATTCGTAAATTCTGTAGATTCTTTCGAATGGATCCAAAAGTGATTTTCGAAAATTTTCTGCACGATCAAATCTCTCTTATTTTCCCTTCACGAACACATACACACACACATACATTTGTCTTGTATGAACTATTATGGTTGGCCAAATAATTTATGAGAGTAAGACGACATAGAGACCAACATTCTTAGTGTTCTTTAGCAGAGACTGTGCCCCTCTTCCGTTCTATAGGCAGTAAGCCAGTAAAGAGCCAGCACATGGCTTCAGTTTTGTTTCGTTTCAGTCTTTTTTTTTCCTTTTCATAACCACAACATATTCGGTCGATTACTTCATTAAACAACGGGAGATTTTGACATTTGAACAGAAATTGCATTGGCAGCAACCTAATATTGAATTCCGCATAATAACTCCAAACAATCTGAATCTGAATGTGATGGTGGTAGTGGTGGTGGTGGTGACTGTCGTCCCAAACAACATCCATGGACACGGCGGCCGCAGTGGCAACTACGGCTATAGTCACCACCATTGCCACAAGCGTATTATGCCACCTAATAAACGAAATGTTTGATTTGTAAATATTGTTTGTACGATATTTTGTGAAGTTTATTTTAGTCCCAATGGCACTTTCCTCACCCGCTGAGAAATTCTAACAAGCGGTCATGCTGTCGAGCAAGCATGTCTGTCGACTGGACCTCTGGTGGCGGCGTTGACTCCGTCCGTCGTTGTTCTTCTGTGACCGCTGCTGTCTTCATGTGGCAGCAAGGCTGTGTTGTTCAATCACTTTGAATGTGTTGTTAACACTTTTGACTGTTCGATATGTCAACGAGATGTGGCTCAGCGGTGACTATTCCCACATGGATTCGTTTGATGTACTCCTGAACACTGGACACTGCATCCGAGTCTGTACGGCACACTGGTATGTGGCCAATGTTCTGCCAGTAGCCAAAAACGGTGACTGGTTAAACTAGAAGTTATCACCGCGTCGATTCCCTGTTTGTTCGTTTGTAACATACAAAATTATCACCGTACTGCATTTGCAACAATTGCTGACGATGTTGTGTCTAATGATGTTGCCACATTATGTGGCATGCAATATATGTGTTGTATAGATGTACCTCCATCCCTAACAAGCGGAGTTCAAACCAGCAAGCGTATCATAAAGTTCAGTCCGGTCGAATCGTGTATACCCTCCTTTCAAAAAGTGTTTGGCAGTATGGGAAGTCGGTACTTTTAAAACGTCCAACCCTTATATTTCAGAAGCGAACAGGCTAATCCGCGCTTTCATGGAAGAGGGTGAATCCCTTTTTAATCTCGACCCACATTCGAGTATTGGGCAAATTTGCACCAATTCATAAGATCTTAAGTTATTCTTCAACCTACAGTTATTTTCAATTAATGTTTATCTTAAATCAATGAATATTGAATAGAAATAATACAGTCGTAAGTAATTCAATGAGGAGGAATTAATATATCATTCAGATGAGGAGAACAATTATTTGAATTCTTAGTAACGTCACAGAGACAGTAGGGTGTCTAAAAAAGTCATGACAGGATCTTGCGTAATTTCGATAATTTTAAGAATAGTAACTTATTTCCCGTATACACAAATACACTTAGAATCCCAAATATCGGATGTCTACGAGTCATCTACAGACTACGACCGCTATCATGATACCAACGGGCAAGCAGACAGATAGCTGCAGCGTCTTAGAATTGTCCAACGTCCTCGATCAATATTCCCAGGTGTTGCAAATGAAACGACTAATTGAGTATGCCGGTGGAGAGTGTAAAACATATGAGAATGCTGTTGGTATTAAATATTTAAATTGGCTAAGCAATTGAAAGGCTTCAACATTTTAACAATTTAATCGAGATTTAGGTCACTGAATACTGAAAATGATTTCATTATTCATAAAGCAATTGGAAAATAATATTAAAGCAAATTTTGTAATGCGCAGAATTCAACAACATTTTCAGAATGTTCAATGCGTTCACAAAAAAACGGTGTTATTTTCGTTCTTAGGTGAATTACGGCATTTAAATAATTACAGCTCTCTTCTCAGCGACGGAGCGAAGGAGTCAACAGAAGACATGTTGGTCGTTCTAACAAAATCTAATATCCGCAATAATATTTTTGGATTTTTTCATGACCGTTTTCCTGGAAAATGTTTTTTTTTAAAGCTCTGGATTTAATTCTGAATAAAAAACACTTCCTGGAAGAGTATTCCACATACGAACAGGTCGGCTGAAGAACGTATTTTCTCTGTAGAGTTTCGAGCGATCAACCGGCCATTCGACAGTGTACGCTAAACTCTTGATACTGTTCCAGATGGTGGTTAACCATGATATCCATAACCTTCGAGAGCGCAGAACATATTGCAATTGGGCGGTAATTTGTAGACGTGCCTTTTGGTGGGGTTCGGCTGAACATTGGCAACTTTCCAAAGTGAAGGGTAAATAACAGCACAGTACGACATGTTGAAAATGTTATGCAATGGACGAGCTAGCGTCGAAGAGTACTTGAAATACCATCCGGACCCGGAGTTGAGATCTGAACCCCAAACAGTCTCCGCGAAAGTTTCTTTTTTGTTTTAAGACACCAAATTGGTGCTATCACGACTAAATATTTTGGTGTCTAACTTTTGCCTCCGGCTGGAATAGCCGTGGTGAGTTGCCAGTGTGATTGTACCTTGACGGACCGACGACATGGCGTCAACTGCTGTTGGTAAGCGTCGCAAAGGCGGAGGGTTACGCCGAAAGGAGATGCGTCCAATGCCACGGCGTACAACGTGGCTATGCTGCGGCCGAGGAGGTTTTGTCACACTGAGAGAGATCCGGTCACGATGACAACAAGCGATTGAAGCCATGGGTGACACGTCTGTAAATGATGCAGAGATTGTGGGCGAACTCAGTGGCCACTGAAGTGTGGCTCAGTCCATTATTGAGCATTCTGTGAGGTACGAGGAGATTCTTATGCAATGGATAAGACACTTATTCCGTGGTAGTTGGCGAAAATGGGTTTGTCTCCTTTCTTGTGCATAGTAAGCTGAGGTTCCAATCATCAGGCATGCTTTCATTCTCCCAGATAGTATAGACTAGCTGATGCATGCACCTTATCAGCTGTTCTCCTCCGGTCTTATATAGCTCTTCAGCCGAATATTGCTGCTTTGACCTCATCTAGGTTAGGTGGTGGACATTCAACACCATCATCTAATATTTTTTTTTTTTTTTTTGATGGCCAACACTCAGCGTATGCCCCCTATAAATGCAATGCATTGTGTTAGCGGAAGGAAATTAGGGTATCGGAAGGAGGAAAGAGGGAGTAGTGTTTGTTGACATTTGTTTTGAATTTCTGAATGTCACAACTGGCAGGAAACACATTTGCTGGAAGATTATTCCACATACGAACGGTTCGGCTAAAGAACGAATTTTCTCTATAGTGCGTCGTCCGGTTAATCGGCCATTTCACAATGAACGGTTTATGATTTCTTGAAATTCTGTTATTTAACTATTCAAAAAGCAGTGACTTGTTGTTGTTTGGGTTGTTGTCAGCTCCCTATCTATGAATTATGTGATCATTTTTTTTGCAATGAAATATTTACGAATAAATAAATACATTTCTTCAAGTGACCATAATCTTAATATATATTTACCCTCGACACTGATTCACTGATTCACTGATTCACTGATTCCCTGATTCACTGATTCCCTGATTCACTGACTCTGTCACGCAGTACGTAGGAATTTAAATAGGCATTCTATAATAATTCTATAAATAATAATAATAAAAAAAATAATATTTTTTTTTTGTACAGAAATTGTGTTTTCCCCAAATTTTTTTTTTACCAAAATTTTTTTTTTCCAAAATTTATTTTTTCCAAATTTTTTTTTTTTACAAAATTTTTTTTTTTCAACAATTTTATTTTTCAACAAAATTTTTTTTTTCAACAAAATTTTTTTTTTCAACAAAATTTTTTTTTTTCAGCAAAATTTTTTTTTTCAACAAAATTTTTTTTTTCAACAAAATTTTTTTTTTCAACAAAAATTTTTTTTTTCAACAAAATTTTTTTTTTTTCACAAAAAATTTTTTTTTTCAACAAAAATTTTTTTTTTTCACAAAAAATTTTTTTTTTCAACAAAATTTTTTTTTTCAAGAATATTTTTTTTTTTCAACAAAAATTTTTTTTTCAACAAAATTTTTTTTTTCAACAAAATTTTTTTTTTTCAACAAAAATTTGTTTTCACAAATTTTTTTTTTCACAAATTTTTTTTTTTCAATTTTATTTTTTTTCGAAATTTTTTTTACAAAATAGTTTTCTCATTAACAAATATTTCTCAAGCAAATTAACGGGCGCCATAGGCGCATTACAACTTACTAGTATACATATAAGAGTATAACCGTCTTCATAGGCAATTTTGTTGGAGTCGAACCAGGCTCTTGTTACTGCCACAATTATTTGCAAATATCTTCTGAATTCCTCCTACTGTGCGCCGTTTAGAGACCGGCAAGAAAGGCAAAGCTCAATGCATCGACCGAATAAAAAGGGGGAGCGATAGCCTTTGTTATTAGTGACCTTTATATTTTAGTTTATTCTTTTTTTTATTGTAATAAATTTATAAATAAGTCAAATAAAAGGGGAGCATTAGCAACCCCTTAGGGCTCTCAAGTTATTGTTGTACTTGACACACACACAGTCATATTAAAATACATCTCTCTACATTAACGGCACAGATGATAAGCTAACCATAGCTACATATATGGCGACGATTGGAAGCTGCGCCACCGTGGCGTATGATTAATGACAAATGTTACAACGCAGCTACTCTTGCACACAGCCAGGACGGGCCAGTGCTCCATAGATCTAAATCGTTCATATTACGTATGAGTACATATGTACTAATACTAACGGTTAATATTTTCTATTAATTAGTTCAAAATAAACATTTTACTTGTTGACTTTCTGCAACTACAAATGCAGCAGCAACAATTGATCTCAAATGTTTTTTTTTTGTCGATTGTTTTGGTGTCGGAATGGATATCTACGTGTGTGTGTGTGTATTCGTATCTGTGTTGCGGCAACCTTTGTGTACGAAAAAAAGAGAGAAAAAAATACGGCCGATCATTGTATAATTAAGATTTACATTGAACTCCGGTAACATTGTGATCCGAAAATAGTGGATAAAAGTCCACCACATATCGTACGTTGTCTCGTATATCTGGTGGTGCTGGCGTTGTCCGTTTTTGTCGTATTTTTACAGATTTGGTCCGATACAACAATGCTATCGATGGCAAAGCGGTTAATAAACAAACAAAACGGCAGACGGACAGACAGACACACGAACGGACGGACTGGCAGACAGACAGACAGATACGCTCGCGCCGTAGCTTATAAAAACAAACAAAGTTTGTTTGGCGGAATCGGAGACCGAACGACATTGCTGCGGTCGGTCGGTGGCCGCTATTGTAATAAGTTCATTCATTTTTTTCCTCAATGGAGCAGGTGTATGCAGTGGGTAATGCCATAAATTGTGACAATAAGTTTTTTTGTTGTTGCTTTGCATTGCTTTCCATCTTAACTTTGGCTTTTAGTTTTGTGTGGTTTACGGCCAACAAGAGTACGACGAGCCAAGATCCAACGCCACCGCAGCTTAGAATGTTCGCAGAGCGCAGAGTTGTTGTTGTTGTTGTTGATGTTATTGCTGTGGTGATGTGGCCTGGACTCGCTCGTTTGGTCATACGAAACGACATTGAGAAGCCAGCAACTTGTTTGCTCGAAACAAACAATTTGGCGTTTCTGAGGTCTCCACACTTATTGCCGCTGCCATTGCCGCACTGTGTGCCGGTTGATATGTTGTGTCGGTTGTTGGTCGACGGACGGACGGACATGAATGGAGGTTGATGGTGATGTCGATGTTGTTGCTGCGGCTGTTGTTGTCTGTGGTTGATTTTAATCACTTTAACTTTATTTGAGATGCTGTCGACTGCTAACTGCTCGCCAGCTACTGTAGATCTTAACACTGCGATTGTTTTGCTGTTGTTGTTGTTGTTGATGCTGCGGCTGCGGCTGTTGTTGTTTGGTTTGTTGGTAATTTGCAACGTCATCAACGTTCGATGTAGAGAGTACAGGTCATATGTACTACGTACGAGTATGGTCCATCTATCGATCTAACCAGCCGCTGCACACTGATTACAAACGACAACAAATTGCTAATACAAATTCCAAACTGATTGAAGGAATATCAAGAACTAATCATCAATTGTTATATATTTTTCTGCCAGAAAGTATGGTAATGACCTATTGAACTTGAGGAAGCCCGTAACTTGCTACCGTTTGCTAAGGCACCTTGGATTCTCCGTTAAGGGGAATATTATTTGATACAATGTTTGCATGAATGAATGAAATGCATGAATTATGATTCGATGAGGCCATTTCCACCTGGTGTCTACGTCAACAAGCAAAATTGTCGCATCTGGTGCTCGGAAAACCCAAGAGTTGTTGGGTTTGTCCATCTTCAACGTGTGACTGTTTGGTGCGGTTTATGGTCCGGCGGGGTAATTGGACCTTACTTTTCGAAAATGAGGTTGGATCAATAGTTACGGTGAATGGATTGGCCTATCGAGAGATGATTAATGATTTTTTTATGATCGGAGTTGGATGATATTGATCTGGACAACGTTTACTTTCAACAGGACGGCGTTACGTGCCACACAAGTATCGAAACCATTGCGCTTTTACGGGAAAAGTTTCCGGACCGTGTTATCTCTCGATGAGGTGATCACAATTGGCCCCCGAGATCTTGTGAACAATTAAGTCTACTCCAGCAGCCCAGCGCCGATTCAAAGATAAAATTCGTGAGGCTATCGAGGCCACTTTGCGATTAGGTTATGGCAAATTTCATTAAAAGGATATGATCCTGTAAGCGTGGTCGTGGTGGCCATTTGGCTGAAGTTGTTTTTCATTATTAACGACATACTTTTCTTTTTATAATGAAACAAACATCCGATCATTTATCTCAAAAAATTCAATTTTTCGTTGAATAGCACAATAACATATCCTGTTGGAAGACCCTGTACAGGATTGGAGCCATTAACCACTTGCGATGAATATTTTTAAGAAAGTCTGAGTTGCAGAACCGGCTCCCAGGGTAATTCAACAATCCTGTAGACATTCTCAGTGGCGACCAAAAATTAATTTCGAAAGCGCAGTTCTGGAACTACATTCGTAATTTTAAGAATAAAATCTCGCATTCGTCAGGCCAATCTGCCACCGTGATGAACAGAAGATACATATGTCCATATTTAATTCGGGTCTGATCTAAGAAGGGAGTTTTTCGCAGACATTGTTTACATATATTTCACACAGACACGACTGATAAAATAAACTTATTGGAATTATATATATATATGTTAATATTTTTAGACTGTTACCACCGTGCACTGTTTCTGAAAACTCTTGTTTTTTTTTTTTTTTTTTGTTTAGCCTGTTTGATTGTTTGTTTGTTGCTCTCTCACTGTTTACAGTTTGCAGTACGGATGGCTTAATGTTTTACTATGGCTCAGACACACACTCACTGGCACCGACAAACAGCCAGAGATAGAGGTACACCGCCGTGTGGCTGAGGTACGCCGCAAAATGTTGCCGTTTAATTGGTTATAAATTAATTAAACGTCGATTAATAATCCGGGTTCTTGTCAGTTTAACCAGTGCTTTTGGCTTTTGCTCTGGGACAGTTTCTTAAAGAAAATGTTTCTTTTCGTTTTTTTTTTTTTTGTTTGTTTTCCCTGTTTTGTTTTTGTTGTTGTTGGTCTCTTTGATTGTTCTTCTTGCCACACATGTTATGCACTTTAATATTTGTCGTGCTGTTGTTGTTGTGGTTATTGCCGTCGAATTGTTGTTGGCATTGTGCGATCATGAACTTCTCCTCAAGGAGGAGTTGGCTGGTGTAAACTTAATAAATTCATCTGGAGATTTTGTCGTCTGTCTCGGCATTCGAAGAGTCAATCGAACGAAGATGCAAACAGAAAAAAATCTACTGAGATTTATTTGCTAATCTGACAGAGGTAAATTGTATCTATTTCCGTTTGAGGTTTTTATTTTCGAATCGTTTGCGTTTGCTGACATTTGTTAACAAGATTTTATTTCTAGAAGACAAAAAGACAGAACTGAAAAAACTTGGTCATCGGATGGTTAATGAAAATGTTATAGATAATTTGTGTTTAAATTGGACACGAATGAAAGCCTAGTATTTTACAATTGAATGCGATCAGTTGAATATATCTAAATTCATTTAAAATACATAATTCTGGGCAATGGTTTTAAAATTTCAGAGAATAGTCCTGAAATTTTTGGGTTCTGTTATTGAGTTCATTCATAAGACAGCCCATAAATCTATATTCGAATGTATAGTGACAGAGATTAAAAGAGGACTTCTCTAAATGTCACTGCTCGAACTAGGTTTGCTGAAATGAATTTTATTTGGAATCGGGAAAAATTTAGCTTGATTTTAGGAGAAAAATCTTGATAAACAAAAAAATTTTCGAAAACCAGTCATGATATCTATAAATTATAGCTAGAGTGATGTGAGAAAATTTATGTTATAGATCGAATGAAGCCAAAGGAACATTCCGTTCATATCTTGGAAACCTGCAAAGAAATAACATATATTTCAGATGATAATTATTGGATTTTCAATTCGAAATAACTATTTGAACGCAATAACAAAAAAAGAGAAAAGAGCGATCACGCCGAAAAGAAAAGGTCACGATTTTTTTTAAAAAAAAGTATTTCTGTCTGTTATTATTCTGTTCTACAAAGGCTAAAGCTGTCATAATTTGTTGTCTCTTAAAAGAATTTTCGGATTTAGTGGAATTTTAAAAATAAAATAGTTTGATATTGTTTCTCTATGGATCTATTTCGGAAACCAGCCAGGGTATATTTACCATAGTCTGATCAGAGGTGTGCACAAAGCATCTTTGTAAGTCATTCCAAGTAACAGTTTGGAATTTGATAAGAAAACGAAAGAAACGACATTTTGAGCACAAAACTGACAGCCCACTCCTTCTCCACAAAGTTATCGCATCTTCTCCTGTTGAACCTTCCTCCTCCCGATGATATCAGCGAACAATGGTAACACATACACAAATCTGACAAAATCAACCAAAACTAAATGGGTTACCGAAACCGTCGTGGAAAATACGATGAGGAATATAAAGCCAACACTGAAGTTAAGAAGGAATTATACAGGGCGACAATCGTGCCCATATCGAAAAGAGAGATGAATAGACGACAGACGGGATTGTGATGTATGGAAATAAAAACGAAATTCTACTACTGAGTAAATCACCAGCCAAAAGAGTCATCTACTGGCATAAGTTCGTGTAGAAATAGAAGAGGGAATCTAGTGACAGACACGTCGAATGTAATGAGGATGTGGAAGCAAAATTTCTTCAGATTGTTAGAGAACGAAGAATAAACAATCCCGCAACTAATCATCGATGATGGCGTTAAATATCGACACACTATCTCAGATGATTTCGAATCAGCAATTGGCCGGCTTAAGAACTACAAGGCCGCGAATGCAGACGGAATATCGGCAAAGATGTATAAGATATGCATTCCATTGCTGCTTTACCTAGGAGAATGAAACCTTTGCCTGAAGATTGGAACCGTTTGCGACAATTACCACGAAAGAAGTCTCTTATTCATCTCATATAAAATATTATCTAACGTACGATTAAAGCCCAAACTCATTAAGCCTTATCAGTGGAGTTTCAGGCCGAATAAATCAACTATCGGCGAATGACTAGAATGACACTATATTCTCAGTAAAAACAACATGTGACTTACCAGAACCAATTAAAACTACATGAGGCCGGAAGTTGCGACGTCGAGTTAGTGGAAGAATTTATATACCTCGACTCCGCCATCGATAGAAATAATAATGTTAGCATCGAAATAAAACGAATGATCGTGCCATCTAAAAGAAGCTATTTCGGAAAAAATTCCTTCTCAAAGTCGATGGCCCGATCTATGATAAGTATAAGGAGCTGTATTAACTATTTATATCCCTTATCATTCCATGAAGTAATACAGACCTTCCTGAAATGTGTTCGAGCATAAATCAGGAAGATGGACCCTGTGGGTCTACTCAGAGATGAACTATAAGGGTCCAAAAAGATGGAAAACTCGGTCCTAAAAAAATGTAAACTTCCGCACAATTTTTACAATAATAGGGGGCGGTAAAGACCAGGACTTTGTAGTCGGAGTCTGACAAATATGTCGGATTCTGGAGTCGAATAATTTGATCCATTCCGACTCCGAGTTTTTTTTTTACATTTCTCATGCAACAACTAAAATGTATATATTCATATTAATTAAAATGTAAGCTGTTAATAATTTTTTAAAATTTAAAATATTTTCGATTATATGAACTTTTTTATCTTTAAGATACAAACGCACCTCAGTGTGATACCGCGTGTACGAATCGTGGACGGAAATACAATTATCGAGGTCGGAGTAGAGCTATTTAAATGCAGGAGTCGATCAGCTTACAAAAGTTATCAAATTATGTTTTTACTTTGTGGTTCATACTCATGGAAACCGAGTTATATGCGGTTCAGTTTATTGGATATAACTAAACTATTTGAACTCTTTGTGAAATTTCAATCAAATCGGAAAAACCAGTTCCAAATGGAAGGTTTATTTGCGAACAAATTTCGACTTCCCCCACTGTGAAGACTGGGAACTTTTCCCAAAACCATGAGCTATGTACGATATATAATTTGTTACCTACTATTTAATGCCGGATACGAAAAATATTTTCTACAGAAGTTTTTACATGACTCTTACTCGTGAAGTCGTCAGCATTCATGCCAGATTTGTATCCTGGGTTTACGCCCTACATACCTCACCACAGCCGTCCTCTAACGTAGATCAGCGCATCAAAATACAGCGGTTGAATGGTCTGGGCCATTTCGGTCGATTGAATCCAAACGCTCCAGCTAGAAAGCAGTTGAATGACAACTACCACGGAAGGCACTGACAGGAAAGACCTAGACTCTGTTGAAAGGACCTAGCGCAAGAATATATGAAAATCCTTGGTATCACAAACTGAAGAGGCCAAGCACGATACAGAAGTGCTTGGAAATTCGACATTGATTTGAGAAAATACAGACAGAAGAACAGAAGATCTACAAAAGTAGTCGCCATTGCAAAAATCTATAAATCGGGCTAAGAAACGCTACCTGATCCGGCATATTCTTAGAATTCAGCTCATAGTGACTATCTGCTAGGTTCAAAACTGGACAAATGACAGAAATTGCATATTAACAAATGGGGAAGAAGATTTCAGAGAGGAACGGAACATCATTAGACAGAGAAGGTGTTGGACAAATCTTCATTTCAAATATTTTGATATTTTATAATTATGTCAGGTACCCCGGTTAGTAGTTACTTATTAGCGTAGGGAGTGTGTGATTCCCACCAGAGGCTTTGGTCTGTCGCTGCAAAATTATAGCCATATGATCTGTGTCACCCGGTTTACCCTTGGACCCACAATTAGAATATAAATTCACTTTGTATTGTAATTAATAATAAAAATAATTCTGTTAAAAAACCCTCTTAAAGGAGTTGTTATTGGTTGTTTGTCGACGCTAGACTTATATTGGACTCGTTGTATATTACTGTGCTCGAAGTCTTCAGTTCATCTCATCGACTTATTAAAACATGGACCGATGCGGCACGCCTCCGATAGGGATCGGCCTATACTAAAAAAGTGTCCAAACAATCAATTGCATTTCTGTTTATGAGTTAAGTAGTTTCATAATTTTTTTGATTTTGTTTTTGTCACAATATTTGTATTTGTTTGTAACTAAAATACGACTTCGCATAGAAATTACAGAAATTGCGAAAAAGGTTATCATATGTTGTCTGTGTTAATCAATGGCAGAGATATGGGCTATAGAAAACCGATCTTCAAGTCTCCCTATCCAAGTGAGTCGGTGTGTCTGTATGTCTTAATGATTGTAAACGAGAAACTGGGTTGTGGCCATTTAATTGTTCACATTGTTTTCGTTCAGAGAGATGTATTCGCCCGTCAAGATGTAACAATTTCAAGTGTGTTCCAACCGACAGACAGTTTGTCTATGTCGTGAATTTTGAAAATAATTTACAAAGCACGGCTTGCCAACCAACCCACTCAGACGATGACAAGAAAAAGAAACAACTACAAATACCAAACGTTTTTGTATACGGTATCCCACACTTGTTTCCCACTAAACACCCCGCCAACGTCATCGGCAAGGCAACACTTGACCGAAAACAAAAATAATAATATTTAATGTACGAAAAAACATGTACATACATACAAACGACAAACACATGTCTGCGTTAAATACATTCTCAAGTGATGCCTTCCCATCCAAACTGCGACACTGGCCACACCAAATGCTTTCAGTTAGGCCCATCTCCGAGATAGATCTCGAGAAATAAAAGAAGGTTATAAATGGGAGTAAAACTACTGCATACTTAATTGTTTGGCCCATTGGCCACCTTAAGTGCTGCTTGTTTTTTTATTGTTGATGTTGTTGTATTGTTTTGAGTTGTTAACAATGTTCATATGATCGGAATACTTAGATGGCCAAGATTATGTACAGACCGATGTCTACACCATTTTATACATTCGTAGTGGTGTATAGCTGTATGTGTGTGTATGACTTTCTTATTGACTGATGAATAATTAATTGTGGGTTAGCTACAATTGCAACAGGCACCAGTAATTATATGTTGAGATACGAGGGACGTTCATAAATGCATATCATCAAATTGTATCCTTTATATATCGTATCGTATATTCTATCAGATTATAGTATCGGCTATGTTAATATGTTTAAAACTAATTATTTTCTTCTGTGTTAATTTATTTCCGAATATTCGGATCGTTTCATTATTATTTTTCAAATATGAAAGATTGCTCTCACTCATGCTCTCTGAGTGTGAAAATTAAAATTACACATGAAATTGAGATAGATCGCGAATTGTAAATTGAAAAAGTTTAGTTTCTTTACACGTGTTTATGCTAACGCTTAATTAAAAACGGGTAGTCAAAAGAGCTTTTAATACGAGAAATATATTTCTTATTGGGGGAAAATCTAAGCATTGGATAAGTGACAAGGAGATTAAGTAAACAAAATTCAACGATATAAAAGGAGATTATGATGTTCTAAAAACTATTGAATCTTAATGCTACCCACCGTATTTCGAAGTCAAAATAATTCAAATTTGACTTCGAATTACATCAAGGAAATAACACTGAAGGTCTTTTGAGAGAACATGTTTTTCTCTTTTTTTATACGAATGCCCTAAATGAAGTATTCCCAAAAATAAATGAAACATATCCCAAAATGGACAACATGGAAATTTTCATAAAAATGCTGGAAAATCCCCAAATACTGTATGAAAAATTCCCAAATGAAAAATCGGGCCTACGAAGTCGCCGTTATCTCGACGTCTCTTATCATTTGGTTGAGTTGTCTTAAATGTGGTTGACACATAATTTTTTGAGATCATTTGTTTTGACATACAAATGTTTTCATAGCTTAAATTGATTTTAATGTCTCCTTCGTAATAGGTTTATGATGATCTCATACTAAATTCTATTGAACCAACTACAGCATTTTGAACATTTCCATTGGGCATATATGTCACCTCCTCTATTAACTCTTGGTCAGTCCATTATCCTCTATTATTGTGTATGTACTTTAATGAGTTGCATTAAGAAGTATTGAAATGAGACGGCACAGCATAATTTTTTGTCTCCGTTACATTCATCATATTTCTATCGTATCATTTAAGTTTGTGTCTTTGCATTTAAAATGTATTTCACATAAACGATTATTCAATAAAGCGGATTTTCATTTATGCGAAGTACAGCGCCCAGAACAATCGTTAATAATATATTTTTTTTTCAATTAAAAGGCATGCACTTATCTGAATTCGACTGTTTTATATCAGCAATATAATTTGAATAAAATAAACAAACGAGAAGTAGTCTTGTATATTAAATATGTTCTTCTAATAGCCTCTGGGTAAAATATAGAAAACGAGAAGTAGTTTGCAGAAAAAATATTTTTTTTTTGATTTTGGAAAATTTACGAATTCATTTTGAGGTAAATACTTTAGGGCTTTTACAAAATTGGCGAATTTGTCATTGTTCAAATATTATCTAAAAATTATGGAAAAAAAACATTTTTTTAAGATATTTTTCATAATGTAAAATGTCCTAATTTGTTCGAATTATTTTTATACTTTTGTAAAAAAAAATTTTTGGAAAAAAAATGCTGTCGCTGTACCTCAGCAAACCCGAAGACGTGACAAAGATCTTCAATATAAATATTATTTTCTTTATTATTATTTTATTTATTTAAAACATTTATATTCACATATACATATATGGTTTTCAAACAAGAAGTGTTATTTTGGTATTTAAAGAAAAATTTAATTTTTTTAGATAAATAATTGGATGTTTTGTTTCATAATATTTCATAATGAAGAGCAACATGAAATTTTCCATAACTAAATAGCAAAATGGCTGCCCTATTTTCTAGACAGCCTCACGAATTCTATCTATGAGTTCTTGAATCGACGCTGGGCTGTTAGCGTAGATCGTATCTTTCACATCGGCCCAAAGGAAGAAGTCGCAAGGTGATCACCTCATCGAGAGATAATACGGTCCGGAAACTTTTCCCGTAACAGAGCAATGGTTTCGTTGCTTGTGTGGCACGTAGTGCCGTCTTGTTGAAAGTAAATATCAATATCATCCAACACCGACCATAAAAAAATCATTAATCATTTCTCGGTAGCGCAATCCATTCACCGTAACTGTTGATCCAACCTCATTTTCGACCGCCGGACCATAAGCCGCTCCAAACAGTCAGACGTTAAAGATGGAGAGGCTTCTCAACAATAACTCTTGGGTTTTCCGAGCCCCAGATGCGACAATTTTGCTTGTTGACGTAGATGATTTTTCGATGGAATTCCGGATAATTTTCATGCATTTCAAGGACCCAATCAGCAAAGACACGACGTTGTTGATGATCGGCCGGCTTGAGTGCTTGTGTTAACTGACCCAATTCTTTATGCAAAATACGGTGTAATGACGTTTGTGGAACGCCCAATTTCAAAGAACGACGAGAAATGGACAAACCTGGATTTTCTTCAACACGTTTGGCTACAGCAGCAACATTCTCACTAGTTCTTGAGCGACGTGGAAGAGTTTTATTCTTTTTTTTCTCGAATTTTTCCACAAATTTTTGTATTGCGGTCCGACGACTCAAAATTGCTTTAGTTTTGCGAACTGTGATTGCAAGATTTTCACAATTTTTGTAGTGAATTTTAATAATTTAACTGCGTTGTTGAATCGTGTATCAGTTCATTTTTAGTAATGGCATAGTTTCTACTTGTCAAATGTCAAAGAATAAAAGCTTCAAAAGTGACCGAAATACCGGGTGATTCAAAATAACACCTCTTGTTGGACAAAGTAGACTCCAAATCATGATTATTTATGGTTAAGTTAATCTCTGTGTGGAAAATATTCAAACTTCCGTTCGCATCGCCTAAAATGAACATTTAAATAAACAATGCCAAGAGATTGACCTGCACAACGACATCAACCTCCCTTCCAAACTATTGTATAACAACGACAATGAACCTGTGCTCGAAACAGAAGGGAGAAAGTCTATGTGGACTGATTATATATATAACACGTTTTCACCGATGACAACCGGTCAACCTGTGATCAGCAGATTCAACATCCGCTTACAGGGATTTCAATCACTAAACAAGAAAGCTTGTGGTCCTGATGAAATTCACTCAGAAATCCTTAAACTGATAGATGACAAAAATATGTAACTTTTAATAAAACTGTCGCTCGGAACTAGCAACACACAGTTCCATGAGGGAGAAGTTCATCCATATTAGTGATCTATACATGATAGAAATAGTGTACACAGCGAACGAGACCGGCTATTTTATGTTGGATTCCGCCACAAATGTCTGACATTTTGAACTTTGTGTTTTTTGTCCTGTTTAAGAGACCAATAACCCAGAATCCCCATTAATTACTTTGTTTTGACGTAGCGACAATAATGAATTCCACATTGTTTTTGCCCAAATTTCATTGTTACCATCACACATTCGTTGATCGGCCATCTGGCGGATTCTAGTGGAGCTGATACTCTATTGGACTTCACATACCACCCTCATACGATTGTTTTGCTTTATATGGCATTATTCAAAATAACAAAGGCAACAAATGGAACATTTTACGAGTATTAAGCTCAAAGTTGTAAAATGTCAAAATATACGAGCAAATAATGACTTAAACTGTCGACACTAAAACAAACATTGTCAGCCCAACTGAACAACACAGAAAGAACACCGACTTTTGGCCAAATTGGTGCTGGTTGTGGTTGTGGTGGTGGTGGCGTAGCTAGTAGGACTGCGTTGCACAGGTGCCGATATTGAGTTTAATAGTCCGTCAGTCCGTCATTCATTGCACCGACCATCCATTCTCGAATGCCTTGCATTATCTTACGCTGTGTCACTCTGATTATTTTAATGTAACCGCCACTTTGTGCACATAAAAGCGAATAGATTGCATTAGCACTCACACACACACACTCGCTCGGGTATGTTTCGGTGGTGACGGCGCATTTGAATGGGATCATTTGGTCTTCGTCAGAGTTTTTCTTTTCTTTTTTTTTTTGTTTGTTCACCTAATCCTTTTAGTTTTTCAGCTGAGTTTCGGTTTTATTTGTGTTCGGTTTATTGCCCATTTGCATTGATTTTCACAAAAACATCTGTGTGGACGAGTGCAGTAAATGATGACTGCTACTGCGTCCACTCTGATTGCAAATTGTTTTGTGGCATTTGTTTCAATTTGACATTAATGTTCACTAATGAGAGAGGGGCCATGTACCAGTCGGACATCTGTCCTATATATCTGACTTAGTCTGGCCAACGGATCAATGAAACGCAGTCTATATCATGTCAATTCAGCTTAGGCGAAAACAACGTTTTATTTAATAAATTTGCAATTTAATGAATAACGTACCACATATACACACCGTCTAGCTGAAATCTGAGTAAATCACATCAGTTTACTGACCAGTTCAAATTGAGTCTAGAAGCTGGCCTTGCCCTGCTTATGTAAGAGTTTCGCGGTAGATGGTGACTTCCTCACTGCATCATATGGATTCATGGGACCAACAGCCAGTGCCGGATTAACCCATAAGCAAACTAAGCAGCTGCTTAGGGCCCCCGTAATTTTTTCTAAGTTTTAAAAATACATTTTTAAACAAAACAAAAACCTAATTTCTATGAATGAAACTGAAATAACTCTTTCGTTGCCAGTTAAAAGAAGTTGGGAAAATGACTTTTTAAAATGGGGGCCCCCAAGATCAGGCGTATTATGGAAACAAAGGGAAAGGTAATACTTGACCCATGATTTAAATTTTTCCAATGTATTGTCAGTATATTATCAATGAATTGTCAATATATTATTAATATATTACCAATGTATTGTTAATATGTGACCTTGTTCAAGAAAATTTAACATTTACTAATAGCATACTTTCTGTGTTTTAAAGGAAATGTGTCGTACTTGTCGAAAACTATTTGCGAAGAGCTAATTGAACTAATGAGTCAGGAAGTCCGGTCTGCGATTTTAGATGAAATAAAATCTGCTGAATATTTTAGTTTGTCCGTCGATTCAACCCCTGATCTTTCTCACATAGATCAGTTGTGCGTCATCATAAGATACGTTTCGCCCTTTGATAATTTGTCAGTAGAACGATTTTTAACATTTTTAGAATTGAAAAGTCACGTTGGAAAAGAAATGGCTGACGCAGTTTTGAAATTCTTGATTGAAGACTGCAACATTGACTTTTCGAAGTGCAGAGGGCAATCCCATGATAACGCAGCAAATATGTCCGGTATTTATAAAGGGATGCAAAGTGTTATTTTACAACTCTACCATTATGCAATATACATTGCATGTGCAGCACATTCATTGAATCTTGTCGGTCGTAGTGCAGTCGATTGTTGTTTGGAGCCTGTCAATTTTTTTTCATTAGTGCAAACACTTTACGTATTTTTTTCTGCTTCTACAAACAGATGGAAGGTACTAAAGGATCATATAAAGGATGAAAAACAGTTAAAGAAACTCTCAAACACGCGGTGGGAAGCACACGCTGTTGCCACAGATGCAATTTTAAATTCGTATTCTCAAATTCTCGACGCGTTAGATTCTATTTCTGAAGATAGGAATCAAAAAGGAGAAACTAGACAAGAAGCAATGAATATTGCACACAAAATGCAAGAGTTTGAGTTTGTTTTTATGGTTACGATGTGGAATGACATTTTGCAACAATTTCATCGGACATCACAAGCCCTTCAGAGTTCTGAAGTTAATTTGCAAGTGTGCGCTGATTTGTATAAAACGTTGACTATTTACTTGCAAAATCTCAGGGAAAGATTTGAAGAATTCGAAAACAAGTCTAAAGAAATTTTACCCGACTGATGAATTAGAACAATTTCAACAGTACGTTCGTTTGAATATGGAAAAAGATAAAAATATTAGTGCACATTTTACTGATTTTTATAACATCATTGTAAATGACCAACTTCAAACAGTCTTTCCTAACGTGGAAATCTACCTCAGAATATTTTTATCATTAATGATAACAAACTGTTCGGGAGAACGATCTTTTTCGCAGTTGAAACGAATAAAAAATCCTCTGAGGACGACAATGCGACAAGATCGACTAAGTTCGTTGGCTCTTCTGTCAATTGAATCAGATGTTACGCGTCGCATGAATTTTGACAATTTAATCGAAAAGTTTGCTTGTCAAAAGTGCAGGAAAAAGAAGGTTTAATTTTTAAGCGATTGTTTTCATGTAACTTTGTATAAATGTAAAAACACAGTTTTTGACTATAAATTCTTTAAAAAATTAAAGAAAAAAAAATTGTATGGGAGGTACCATAGTCCGTGACCCTAGGGGCCTGAGATTTTGATAGTTCATTTTTGTCGTTGCTCGATTGGATAACGGGAAAAGGGTTATAAATCGACCCAAAGTTTTGGTACAGACCGGCAGACAGAGAGTACGAGTTAATATAAAGAATTTAAAAAAATTATGGGGCCCCATATCTTTCACTGCTTAGAGCCTCACAGACTGTTAATCCGGCACTGCCAACAGCCTTTAGCCAGCGCAAACGCAGTTACCTACGTTTAGGCCGATTATGTTGACCATAAAAACGTTTCTCACCGACATTTAGTCCATAATATGAGATGGCAAACCATATGTCGAAAAATCATTAGAAATAGTGCTCACGTTCTCAATGTTTATTCAATTGAGGTTAGAGAACTGTACTCAATCCGACTTTTATCTGTCGAAATAACTTTTCCTACGATCATTCGCAAAAAGATCGAAAATATTCGAATAACACCTATGTCACTGCTCCCTTCCTGTGTGGAAACGCCCGACCATACACGGCTTTGTCACTCGTCTATGCCAAACTTCAAACTCAAATCATACATTGATGTTAAAATAAATGTGTTCCCTGAGCCCCACTATAGGCTTATTAGTCCAAAAGCACTTCTGAAACGCCACCCACATTCGAAAACGTGCATCGATAAATAAATGTCTACCATGAACTTTTTATAGATTATTTCACGCAATATTTATCCACCGCTACGCTTTAGGTGGTCCATTCTGAAAATTAAATTTCGGCACACTTATTCGGCCGGTATGTCATCAATGAAACGTGTAATATTGTCTCCCAAGGCAGAAATCGTGGTTGGATTCACCCTGTAGACGGGAGACTTTACAAAAAATTATTCAATTAAGGTAAAATTGCCCGAACGAGGAGACCTATTGATAATCCTAAAACGTTATATTATTTTCTAACAAAACTCATCACTAAATTTCTTTATGGCATGTGACACCATTTTGTTGAAACCTATAGTCAAAATCATTTTTTTGGACCATTTTGGTCCAAATAAGTCGTTACGGTCCAATTAAGCCGCCGAGCTAAGCGGTATTGAGCATGGATATAAATCATCACTTAAGGCCCAATTAGTCTTGACGGTAGACGATCAGCTGTTTGAGTTGGGGTTGCATTTTGCATGTGTCAGAGAGAGAGACAACTAAAATGGACGGTAGACTTCTGCAGGTTGCAGAATCAACCGTCAAGACCGATCAGCTGTTTATTGTTATTGATTTCACTTCGACATTTCGCGCGCGGTAATTATTTATAAGTTGTAAATTAAATTTTATAGTTTAAAGTTATGAGTAATGTATTTATAAACGAAGTCAAGTTATATTTTGTACAAATGCTCTTCAATTAGCTGTTTTTGTTTTGTTTTGTCTTACCGTCGTCTACCGTAATAACTAATCGCGCAATATTGAGCCTACCGTCAACCGTCAGCCGTCAACCGTCAAGACTAATTGGATCTTTAAGTTTGTGTCGTAAGTTGGCAGAGCATTGCCATCATAAAAAATAACAAAATAGCTGGGACCAAATATAATACATTTTCCTGAAAATCGGTTTATAATTATAAATTAACTATATTCTTACCGTTCGCCCGTTATTTTCGAAATAAATTTTGTTTTTATTTTCTCCTATATTAGATGGCAATGAATGATATCATTGTTCACTTGCCACCATTTATCATTTGAATTTTCTTATTTTTTATGTGGGCAATGCCATTCCAACTTAAGACAGAAACTTAAGCGACAATTTCAGTTTCCCGCTAAATGTCGCCTAGCTCTCCATAAACATTAAGCAATTATCGAAGCTAGTAGTGTAAAGAAAACACGTCTAATGACTCAGTGATAAAATAGGACATTTTTGAATTTGACACATTTTGTTTTTAATTTATTTCATTACCACTACAGGATAAAAATCTTATAAATGACAGTACTAGTAAATTAGCGAACAAATAACATTTCGTTAAAACATATAAGAACAAATAGAGTTTTTGTATAAAAAATATATACAGAAGATTTACAATATATTATAATAATTGTACTCAAATACACAAAGTATTTTAATAGCTCATTTTTAAAAACTTAACATATTTGGTAAGGAGTTCCAAAGGCGAGAACTGAATACAAAAAATTGTCTCTCCGAAGAAAGTCTTCTAAACCGAGGAAGAATCCTTGGAGAACACCACGGGATGTCTCCATGTCACGAAACACAAGTAAACTGGCAATAAATTAACACTCAAAAGTCAAATAGCCAAAAATCAGTCGCGAAATCCCAACTTACATTTTCGGACTTCTAAACTTATAAGTTATATTATATTTTCGATAGCGAATTTGTTTAGTTAGGTTCGGTTAGGTTTGGCAGAGACCTATAGGTTCCATTGTGATTTCTTTCCTGATTTAAAGATTTAGGAGAATATTTGAAGAAAGTAAACTTGATAGAGAGGGATAGGTAAGGGAAATAAACTGAAAAAGGGAAACATAAGAGTAAAATATAGTATGTTTAGTAATTATTATGTTGGCGATTACCAAAGCCTTTCCCTTCTGAATCTTATGCGTCTTCGACCCTGATCTTTATAATGTGCCCTAATTCTGGCAGGAATCTTTCCCCTACACACGCCTGAGGTGTTGTTAACTGGGACGGTAACAAAGAACATGCTTCAGTGTCACCAACTCCTTCTCATCCTCGCACATCCTGCAAAAGTCTGGAGATAAGTTATCCCATTTATTGGACCTCGCCCTGATTAAACAGTGACCCATGACAGCTCCAATTACAAGTCTGAGACTTGATCTCTCCCGTTCCATCAGTACTCTTGTTCTTGCTATATTTAACCTAGGCCGTATGGCCTTTGATACATTGCAACTCACTCTTGTATCTCTTTTCTGGAGTGTTCTTTTTCGGATTTTATCCTTCTGCATTATATAGAATTAGCTGAATGAGGGTTTAATCAATATATTCGCTTTCTGTTCGAGTTAGCTCATTTGCCTTCTTATTACCTTCCATATCGCAGTGTTCTGTCCGCATCATAAACCTGCATGTAGGCATGGAACCTTCCTACATTCCTTAACTACCTTAGACGAAACCGAGTTGTCCAAATAAATACAGTGATTACGTGGCACTTGTTCTATTTTGCCCACGCTGCCGTATCCTGCTTCTAGTGTGACCCATTCCTCGATCCTGATTTTGACACATAACGAATCCCGCACAAACTGGTAAGAACTTAATACTGAAAAGTCAAATAGCAATTAAATTACTAAAAGCATTCAGTTTTCTGCATCTAAAAACCCAAATTTATCTATTCTGTCATAGGTCCAAATGCATACGATTTTCCGCCTTCTAGGAAAATTGGGTTAAACTTGATAAGTTTTTCGTTCAAGTAAAACTAGAACTCTGTTAAATTGTTTAAAATTAAAGCATAGTAACGATTTTGTTGTGATGTTATGTTGGAAAGCTTTCCATAAGCTAAACAATGTTTTCTCATCAGAGGTGAGTTGACTAACGCTTAGCAGAGTCTGAAACCACTATGTCCGAATTTAGTACTTAGCAACGCACAAAACATTTCTAACTAAGTGTGCATTTAATGTTAGTGTTGCCATATGCATTTTCTTGCTCAAACTTGTAGATTTCAGTAAGTTTGTTTTTTCTACCGTTATATTTGAAACGATTAGAAAATGAATGATTTATTTATGTTACTTCCAACAAAAATAAAATTCTGCGATTTTATTTTTGCAGCACCAGTTAAATTTGTTCGAATTATAGAATTACTGTGCCAATCAGTACGAAAGAACCAATTTACTTTGGGCCTAAATTGACGAATCTATGAATTGGCGAGTATTACAGTCTTTTTCTTATTGATTTCACCACTGAAGTTTTAATGACGGCGGAAATGTCTGGACCATATCCCAATTAAATTCCATTGTTTTGACTGTTCCTCCGTCTCACGAATATGCGGGCGAAGGTTTCCTTCATAGTTATGCATTCACCGATGTTGAATCAAAATATTGGACAAACCGACGCAGTACTGCATATACTTACTAAGTAGCGCCCTATGATTCAGTATACACACTGAATACCACTTTGATTATGCCACCGCTTTTTGTCAAAGGCCATTGAATACGATTTTGTGGAGTTGTATTTGTGGACTTCAAACATGTTTTTGTCTTATTTTTCTTTTATGCACAAAACCTTAAAATAAACACCCTCCATGCTGCCTACATTCGTCAGTCCAGGTAGCATGTCAGGCATCCTCATAAAGGGTGTTTTTTATTGGGGTATAGAACTTTAAGTTGGCATCACTTTTTTAACTTTGTTTCGAAAGTAATGGTTCAGTTCGCGAAGTTCACCGCAAGCTCCGTCCATTTTATGCCATTACATCCACAAAAACTGACTGTTTGGTGTGCTCTATGGGCTGGTGGAGTCATTGGGCCATACTTCTTCCGAAATAATGCTGGAGAGTCAGTTACCGTGAATGGAGTTCCCGAATTGGATGGCATGAATGTGGATGAGTTGTGGTTCCAACAAGTGGTTGAAAATTGGACCTGTAGAATTGGCTTTATTCGAGCCAGCCGCGGCGGCCACATGCCTGAAATCATATTTAAACATTAATGGCATAAAATTATCCTTCCAATAAAGCAAAATTGATTGACATTAAAACGATTTTCTTGTGTTTTATTTCAATTCGAAGTTCTATACCTCAATAAAAAACACCCTTTAGAAGTGACATGAAAATTTGTGGAGGATCCTTCTGGTAATCAAATTTGTAGTAGGACTTCAGGATTTCATCGATGGTCTTCCAGATAGTCATTTGTGAACATCTCTGGTTAATTTTAACGAGTGGCAGTCGAAATTATTAGGAACTATGACTGGAAGAACAGCAAACATTCTTGAGCGACTGATTCCACCTCGTAAATGCTGGCGTCTTCACGATTACATAGTTATCTCTAAGGCCAAATAAATGAGTCGAGGTTGATCATCGTTTTTGTTGAAACTGATATTTAACTTCAAATTAATTTTTTCAGTCAAAGTTAACCTGCACTTTAATCATCCAATATAGGGCGTTTAAACTACCGTATGATAATCATATGATTGTGACAGCAATCAACGAAAGAAAAAGATGAATCAAAATTTCCATACATGTGTATTTTGTCCTGGAAAAGTTCTGTTCCTGTCTAACAATCTTGTGTGACCAAAATCCACCACAAAAGTTTAATATCATTTTAATAATTCACCGGAAACTAATGTTCTCGGATGAAAGTGTTAGTGTTGCCACATCAAAACGCGAAAATGTGGATTATTTTGAGAGACCACTCCAAAACGTATTTGAAGTTTAAACTCAGTTTTATTGGAAACGCAGTTTGACATAATTGTGGTTTGTCTACAATCACATTTATTGGGCCAAAGCCGCGTAAAAGTTCTTTAGCAAAAGCATTATCCTTTCGGAGCCGGCTTTAAACAGTTGGCCACTGTCAGTGGATATGCAAATACTATCGTACATAGCTCAACGATTTGAGAGAAATCCATATTGTCCAAATTAAATATCATTAAACTCAAACACAATATAGGGATTTCTCCATCTAGAGTAAGCACCAGAGCCCCGGTTACACCTTTTTGAATAGGCCGCCTTCGTCGTTCTAAAATATGTTATTTTCTGTGGTACACCGATAATGCGAAAGCGGGAGTTACAAATTCTGTACTCTGGGGTATGAATTCTGCGTTTTTTCTTAAGTGGTGATGACCGATTACACACTACAGCCTTGTCGCATTGGCTTCACAAAAGCATTAACATAACGTTTGGTTCATCATAAGTGGCCCGTTGGCGACATTATATCGCAACCACTACCTCCATACCAAGTAAGGTGTCGTTCTTACTAAGTCTATCTCAATTTCATGTTAGACGGCACATACATCCGCATAAATAATTCACACTAGCTGCAACATAAACTGCTGTTGGATACAAATGGGAATAGTATAATTACAACATCTAACTGTTTTTTTTATAATTACAATGACCCACATGATCCAACCACACAGGCACTTGAATGCAAAAGGAGAAGGAGACATGTTACTTGATGTCGCCGTCCTATGGAATTTTCATTATTTATCATCCCCATTATCTTTGTGGCAGTAGTGGTGGAGGCGACGCAGGAAATCACCTTGTTTGCCAACTGTTGCCTGTCAGTCGGACTCTGTCAACGCGTTGTCAACTTTTGATACCCTCCGACGTGATACGCATTTAAAAGCCATAAATCTCTTCATTCAGCTCAAAATATACGCGCGCACAACTTATTCAAACAAATACTGACACAAATTATATTTCGCCAACACACAGGCACACACTCACGTACATGTCACCCGACACATAGCCACACACACCCATTCTCACAGATGCAACTCATCCTTGTGGTCGTTGTAAATCCAGGAATCACATACAATTCCATTAGTTAAATAGATACCATCGCATAGATGGCTGGCTGACAGTTGACATATCAGTTCAGCGTGCGGCCCAGATGAAGGGGACGTGTGAGCTTTGCTGTTGTTCTTTCTGTGGCCGCTTTACTTCCGCCCACTTCCTGTTCCAAAAAAAACAGATACTCAACGAAGTACTGGTTGGTAGTAACTTCCTAATTGCTAGACGTTAACAAGAAAACAAACCAGCAAACAAGTGTTTTGTTGGCACACACACACATATACAAATACAGACATACTGACGGGTATCGGGCAGACACATGGTATGAGCATGTGAGGCATAGCTAAGTCTGTTCATATACATACATACATATATGTATGTATATATGACCCACCCATGCAATGCATGCGGCAACAGCTATCACATAGCAAACTATAGTTACCGCATTACAAAGAGATATACATACAGACGGACACAGTTAGTGACTAAATGACTGGTGGCGATTGTGACACTGACTCTGATACTCGTCGACGACAGGATGGACCAGGCAGAACAACACAGGCCAGATATGACCGCCCCATCACCGCAACAATAACATTTTCCCACAAGTGATAATGACCTCATTCATATACGATTTTAACATATTATCACACAGTGCTCCGAAACATGAGTATGTTGTTTGGGATGGGCCAGGAAAAATGATTACACAAACAGTGACATAATATTTCTTCCAATTGAAATGAAAATCAGCCGTCTAAATCATGTGCCCTCTGTAACATATTGTCCCTAAAATATTTCACAGAAAACACAAACCAATATATGATTGAATGCAAATATATGTATTTTTCTATGTAAGCAAAAAGGTGATTGCATCTAAACATATATATATATTTAATGCAAACACTTTTTTTATAATATTTGTTTCTCCCCGTTGTGCTCATTAAATGCGATTTAAAATAGAAAGCTTTTTAGATCTGATCTCAATACAAATCCGTGGCAAGTGAATTCATAAAAATTCGCCCTCTTTATATAAAGTGTTTTCCAACAAGAGGAAAATTATTCGACATTTGACGTCATTACTAAAAAAGGAACGAAACACGCTTCAACAACACATTGAAATTATTAAAATTCACTACAAAAATGGTGAAAATCTTGCAGTCACAGTTCGCAAAACTAAAAAGTTTCCGGACCGAGTTATCTCTCGAAGGCGTGATCACAATTGGCCCGAGATCTTGTGAAAAATTAAGTCTACTCCAGCAGCCCAGCGTCGACTCAAAGATAAAATTCGTGAGGCTATCGAGGACATAGGGCAGCCACTTTACGATGTGGTTATAGAAAATTTTCATGAAAAGGATATGGTCCAGTAGGAGTGGTCGTGATGGCCATTTGGCCATTATTATTTGGCCTCTTTATTATGAAATAAATATCCGATAATTTATCTCAAAAAATGTCAGTTTTCTTTAAATACCAAAAACCCTGTATTTTTAGTTTTGCGTGACTGACTGACTGATTCATCACTGTCCTGACCAAACAGCTGAAGCTAAACTCATGAAATTTGGGGTGGATGTAGCCCTTGCATCCTAAGATTTTCGGGATGAAAAAAGGGACAAAAAGGGGTAAAAATAAAAAAAGGTGAATCATTTTGTTGGCAAAAACATAAGGATGTGGACAAAATGTACTAAAAAGGTACAAAAGCGGAAGAAAGGAAAACATTTTAATCGGCAGGAATGAGCCAAAAAGGTAAAAACTGGACTAAAACTGGTATACTTTAAATGAGAAATAATCTACATAATAGTATATAAAATGATTGCGTTCTGTCCTAAGCAAATTGCTGAAGGGGTTTTTGGAACTTCGTATGGGAAGAAGATGCAAATGGGAAAAATGTGTCCACAAAACCCCTCGAAAACGCATGAATACAAAATAATCAATTATTGTGATTTTTTTTTGAAAATTGGTCCACAACTATATTTGGCAATAACTGTTGGAAATGAGTTTCAAAACGTACCGAAACGGGATGAAAAGGGTGAAACAGGTGGAAATGAGTTAGAGATTTGAAGAAAAAGGGGAAAACGGGATAAAACAGGTACAAATGGAGAGAAAACAAAAATGTGGGAAAAAAAATGTGCAAATGGATACAAAACTTTTGAAATATATAAATGAAAAAATATTTACAAAATAATTACAAGTAAAAATATGCATGGCAACTGCAGTTACATTTGGGTTCTAAAGAAGATAAAAAAGTGGGAAAAACTACATCATATTAACAGGAGGGGCGAAAAACATGAAGAAGGGGATAAAGGAACAGGTGAAATATAAAACGTTATAGAAAGGGCCAAAAAAGTCCGAAGCATACCAAAACGGGATAAAAAGGGGAAAATTCAAAAAATTGTGATAGGAAGGGGATAAAAATGGTCAAACGGGAAAAATTTAGGTGGAAACGAGTTAAAAAGGAGGGAAATAAAAAAAAACAATGAAACTGATTTTTGTAAACAACAAGTGGGTAATGGCACTAAAACGGGACAAAAAAGGGGAAAAAATAAAAAACTGTTTGGTAGAAAGTGGATAATAGTTAAGGAAGTGACGAAAAATGACCATTAAAGTATCAAAACGGCATAAAAAAAGAGCATTTAATCAACAGGAATGAATCGAAAAATGAAACAAAAAATGGGTCCATAACTGGTGAAATATATAAATGAAAAACTATTTCAAAATTTGGGCAAACCAAAGTGTTTTAGGATATTCAAAATACGTGTGAAATATAGAGGAGTAAGAAAACGTTTTAAAAATAATCATAAAGGTCGAGAAGTAGAAAGGGAATAAATGTTTGGAAATTGTTCCGGGATTGACAACAGCAGTTGCAATAAGTAAAAGAAAAGGACCAAAAGGGGGAAATTAAAAAAGTTTGAACATATAGTTCAAATTAATATCTTCTGCCAACAATTTTAAAAATACGATAAAGGTTCTGATTCCGGTTCTGATAAACAAATATTTTGTGTTTTACTGGGAAGGAAAGTTTATTCTTACGAACTAGCGGGTATTTGGTATTTATCTATATTAGAAAACTCGTGCGTGACTTACTTATAATGGAATCTGTAGCCCTTGCATGTGGATAATAGTTAGAGAAAGGACGATAAAGTGGCAACAACAGATGGAAATATGTTGAAGATGTGGCGAAAATGGACCGAAAACGAGGTAAAAAACGCCAAAAAATGGAAAAAATATAACTGAAACAAATTGTTGGCAACAACAAGTGGATAATAGTTAGGGAATGGACGAAAATGAAAAAAAAAAAACAAAAATTGTGTGAAAAAATTGCAATCGACAGGAATGATTACATTTTTGGAAGAAATGGAAAAAAGACAACAACGGTCCAAACCTGGTGAAATATAAAAATGAAAAATAATCACAAAAGAGCGCGAAGTAGGGATATGCTTGACAACTGCAGTTAGAATTTGGTTGTGAAATGCGAAATCTATTTCAATTAACTATTTCCAAAAACGGGAAGAAGGAATTAAACGAGTAAAGAATGCGCCAAGACAGGTAAAAAGTTATAGAAAGGGCCATACATGTCCAAAGCGTACCATAACGGGATTAAAAGGAAGAAAATATGGGGAAAACAAAAACTTTAAATACATGGAGTGTACTGAAAAAAACGATAAAAATGGTCCAAGACGGATAAAATATAGAGGATGTGGAGAAACGTGGGGAAAAGTGCGATAAATGTTCTGTAAACCAATGCAATTAAAAAATATTTTGTGTTTTACTGGAAAAGGTAAATTTTCGCATACAAAGTAATGGGCATTTGCTAGTATAACATAAACATATTATATAAGATTAATTACAATCGTTTTCGCATGTCCATCTAATTCCCAAAACAATCTTTTGAACAAATATGCTCAGCAAATCCTCTACTGCATAGTGAACGCTTAACAATAAAAATGATTTGTTGACTTGTGACATTTGCCATTAATCATGTTTCATGCGAAAAAATGGTAAACGGATTGCCGGACAATTGCATAATGATAGCACATAACCATTTCTCATTTTCGGATTCCCCAAAAGTATTTTTTTTTTCACATGACACACACATACCGCTACGAGTACTTTATTTTATCGCAATGCATTTGAACACATTAGACATAGCTCCCATAATATTATACAGCATTGAATATCTATTTATTACACACAGTTATACGAAATTCTAACCGGAAATGATTCTTGGTTGGAACATTTCCGGTCGGACTTTAGTAGACTTTCTGTAGTTCCCACAATAGCCTTTTTCCCATTTTATATATCGAGTGTTTATTTTAGGATTGGATCCTTCTGCATTCTAAAGAAGACACTGATTGTCGGTTAAACCGATATATCCGCTTGCTCAATAAGCATAGCTGAGCCTACTCGAGCTACCTCGTCCGCATCCTCATTCCCTTCAATGTAACTGTGCAGTGGCGCACACCATAAGCCTGTGTTGTAGTCTCTTAGGATTAGGCTTAGGGCCTGCCTGCATTCATTAACTACCCTAGACGAAACCTGATGGCTTTAATGCTGGACAGGGTCCGACATTCTATTTTCTTGACTTTGTGGTTCGATTGTCCCTTTGGGACTCTGGACTACCACTGTAAACAGAACTCTGATAGTATTCTGGAATGACCTAGTTTGTTGGGTATGATCAGTGATGACTGATTGAGTCGAAAGATGCTTCTGGCTGCCCCACCCACTGTGAGGGGGAGCAGGTGTATAATGTTATCTAGTGCAGCCTGTAGTGTACTTCTGATGGCCCCCGTTATTGCTAATGTCACACTCCTCTGTACCCTTTCTACTTACTTGCAGTAACTGTCTACACATGCTGCCTCCCACCACACTGTACAATCATATGGCTCCGCCGAGTAGATCCATTTCACTACCCTTGGACATAGTCACCAGTTATTTCAAGAGGTACATTTGTATTTACAACATGTTTTTGTTCGCATGATTCCAACCAATTCATTCTTGTGAGTATTTTCACCAGTTCCCTATAACAAGTAATTCAATGTCTTCTTCCACTAAGTCCTTCCACTCAGTCATTACGCCGGATTCTCAGTCCACCCTGCAAGAATGAAAGAAATAAAGATTACACCATGCGCATGATTTCCCGTTAGATGACGTATTTGTTCCCTTGTAAGGATTTGCAACTCTATGTGTACCGACAACGAGTCCAAAGTTTCAGATTGGAATACAGCGTAAGAACAATTGTTGGCAACCCTGCAATGGAAACAACTTTGACCATTAGCCAATAGGAACACATTTCGCGTGACGTCACTGACCCAACATGCGCAGAACATTTTTTCTCTGTGCAGGATGGCGTAATCTTTGTTTGTATCATTCTTGCTACACTGCCTGCGCCATCTGTGGTAGATGCCGTCCGTCGCCTTTCTTGCTTAAATATTTCCCTTAACATTCCATGAAGGAACATATTGTTTACCATATTATTCTCTTCTTAAACAAAGCCTAATGTTTGGACCAAAAATCCGCTAATTAACACTTCCAATTTTGGAGGTAAAAATTGGCAAAATGCCCGTAAATCTGACAGGTCTGTTTACAAGACTCCAACATCATAGCCTTTTACAAAACACCGTTGCCCGTAAGTTACCAAAAGGTGATCGGGGCAACTTGAGATTCAGTTAGTCAAGATCGCACTAGGATCAACAAGTTCAACTGATCAGTAACTTCACTTTATTACTGTTCGAATTTCACCAGAGTCGGTAAGAAGCCGATCGCAATCTGTTCTGACAAAGTTGATTGAGTCCGTTCCGACCTTTATATTTGAGAGGTACGGAAATTTAGTTCCTTTCAAACTGACATTTCCGTTTCCGTTTTGGACTCTGAAATGTTACCCAGACATTCATCTAACTGTGTATATAATCAAATTTAATAATTTATAATCAAATAATAATAAACGACATGGATTTGACCACTTATTCTTAATCTTAAATCAAAGACAGTCGAGAAGGACAGCTACCGATTTTCTGTTGACGAATTAGTAACAACTAAAATTTCTAGCCAACAGAAAAATAATAAGACGAACAAATAATTTTATTCAAGAGTGAAAGCTTGAAAGACTGACGGAATACAATTCGGTCTTCGGAGTCTTAACAATATCCAGTGAGAAGTTAAATAATTGACAAATTTACCATTAATCATCTTTAAAACAAAAGTATATTAAATTTTGAGATTTTTTGATGCGAATGGTTTTAAAAATCTCTAACCAAAATACTTTCATAACAATTTGACACCTCATCTGCGTCGGATATCAGACAAGTCTCAAGGATGTCTGATTTCTTCCAACAATTCTAAACGATTTCGCTCCGATTTCTGGTTGACTTTTTTTAACGAATATTTTCGAGATTGTATAGGTTTGTTTATGTTTGCAACTAACGCAGTATTTTTAGGTGTTACACTTAAATATGTTCGTTTGATATCACAAAATGTAAGACATCTTCAGGATGTTGATGCAACATTAATAAAATGTTACGCTATGTGTAGTTAATATTTCCTTGTACAAACAAAATCAACATTAGTTATTATTGTTTTATTCCAGAGCTAACTGTGTAATGTATTCCAAATACCACGACTTCGACCTTGGAGGCGAATATGCGGAGATTTCTAATTTATACTTGTAGTCACGACTTCCTAATTCGGTCAGAATTTAAATTTTCACACAAAACTGAACGTTTAAACAATACTTCTCTGTGTACAATCCAGTTTTCATCAAGAAACTGCGTATACATAATTCACTTCTTCAGGGGAAATACTGAAGGAAACTCAGTGGTGACACCTAGTCACGGAAGTCTGTATCAACTTGAGATGAGGGACTGCCAATATGATTAAAGGACATTGGCAAATTACAGTCGGTCACCCGATCTGAATACATTTCTGCACTTAGTGTTTGCTCCGTTCAGAAGAACATCCTTGTCATTTGTCCTGTCATAATAGTCAAGTTTTCCATTTAAATCAGTATCACATTTAAGTTTAAGTCTCTGTAACCACTATCGAAGAACCATCCGTTCACTATTAAAGATCAATTAAAACTTTAAGACATAATACGTCCCGCATGGCTATGTGTGTGTGAGTGCGTTTGAGTATGGAAGTGCTGAAAGTCAACATTTCTATTGACTTTCGTAAGTTTAAAAGCACACAAACACTCGTAGTTATTGCTAAATGTGTACGGAGTACATATTTGCTCTTGACACACAGACCGTCAATTGTCTATTTATGGAGTCATGCCGTGTGTTTGTTCGCCCACGCCTATCCGCCAACCAGACATCCATACCAAGATTCGGAAAATACCCGGAGTACTCGAATAATTTACACCACATTTAAATTTCAACGCTTAATTAAATTAGCAAATCAACAAATAACAAACGAATCAGCGAACAAACAATATTTTCCTAAGTGAGCCATTTTTGCCGCTTCTGTTTACACACATACGCTGAGACACCGACATTTAAACGCGCTGGGCCCTTGTGAATGGGAGCGTATTTGGCACAGGAACTTCCGAAGACAATACTCAGCCACACGCACTTACACTCACACACATCTACAGTGAATAAATTTCAATATGCAAACGATGGTGTGTGTGTGTGTGTGGTGGTATCTGATGATACTCGTACTCGATGTAAACACCACTTTGTGAATTGTGAGACGAGTGACAAAAGACTAAACGAACGAACGAACATCTGTCTGTCCGCATGATGGAAGCAGCCTTCGTGTAAAGCCGCCAAATGGAAGGAAGACGGAAGGCAGACAGACAGACACTTTTCCAAATAGAAACAAATACAAGGAACAACCATTGTTTCCTCTTCTCCTGCTGCCAATGTTGCCATGTTGCCATGTTTGGTGTGCAAATAATATGAATACTTGAAGTGGTATGACGAAGACAATTGCCTCAATACACAACAGCGACATCATCATCATCGTCACCATCGCTGTCATCAGCGTCATTCTTCCAGAGGCCTTCTTAAATATTTGCGTTCCATTTACAACAATTGCCACATCTTTACGTCAACTTAAGCGTTTGTTGACTAAACCACTTCATCTTCATTTCCATTCATTTTCGACTTCATTTGCCAAACAAATAGCGCGCACACCGCCACGCACACTCACCACGACTTTTAGTGGCAACTGAAGCTACGCCATGCTACCCTACACTACAACTTGCTACATTCCAATTTACCTGTGTAAGAAGAAGCACTTAACACACCGAAAGATAGACGGCCAAAATGTATCACACACACACACACACACATACACTCTCGCATGCAATTCAAACTGACGTCACTTTGTTCCACACCGGATGTGTCTTTGTGTATTTGTATTTGTGCACAAGTGCGATTACATACCACTGCACACACTCACACACAGATTGTTCCTTATGTACGTAGTTGGCTGTGTTCACTTTTTCTTAACCAAATGTTGGAGTTTTTATTGCAAGTTCCCTCCAGAACTGACAAGCATTGTTATTTATCCATAAGGACGCGTGCGTTTCTCGTTGGGTGCCTTATTGCAGTTCCAACTGCTTCTATGCCAGTGCACTGCACTCAATCGGAAGGAGACTTGAATCGGTCTCAAATGCGATGACCTACATATATGCGAAGTGGGCCAATTCCCATTTGACCGTAATAATATTTCCCCATACATTAGGAACGAATGTGAAAAATACAGCCTCGTTTTCAAAAGGGGTTTCGACAAAAGGCTCGAACTAACTGACTAAGAAATTGTCACCGCATTCAAAATAGCATGAACAGTTAAAATATCCAAACCAAGGACGGACATGGTCTCACCGGTTGAACTACTAGCGGTGGCGGATATGCTGATTTCATGTCTCAATGAGCTCTATATCGGCTCTATCGACCTAAAATATATCCCTACTTTGTGAGACCAAGGTAGTGTTTATTCCCAAAGCATGAAAACCCTCCCATACGGAACCATTAGATCTACCAGCTTGTCACCGTTTCATCTGACAACACTGGAGAGACTCATGGACAGTTAACAAAGGGCAAGCATAGACCAGTAGCTGTTGTCTAACAGGCAGCATGCATACTGCAAGGGTAAGCCCACTCAGACAGACGTGCAAGACTTGGTTGGATTCATTGAAGGTTCTCTCGCCTTCAAACAGTATAGATATAAAAGGGCCTTCAATAACGTACCTCCCGACACGATAGTCACGGTACTATCAAGAGACGTATCGGGACCACAATTAGGGTCGCCAGATGTTCAAAGATGAATACGTTTCTTGTGGTGTGGTTGGATTGTGCTGTTGTAGTATCCACATTTCGGAGTGTGTACACTCTCACCGATAAGAAATGTACGCAAATGGTCACAAGCAAACATCGATAAGGAGAAAATGTCACATGCAGCGCGCACTGAACGCATCCATATGAAGAAAAGGGTGTGTGATAAGAAAAACGGTGCGCAAACGCACACACAAGCAATATTAATAGAATGTAGTATACATTAGAATACATGTTATTCTAAGGTTCATACAGATAGTATATTCCAAGTATTCATTGGGTGCATTACAAAACATCCAGACAACCTGAATACAAGTAATAAATACTCATTGCTATGAAGCGAAGCAATTTTTGTTTCTTCACCAGACTTAAAGAGATTTGTTGGAAGGGGAACTTCTCAAGGAGGTGTTATTTCTCCCTATAACATGGAGCCTCGCTCTGAACGGTATACTGTTCTCACTAAAGGAGGTTGGTATCAAGGTTGTCGGGTCTACTGAAAAGACCAAGAGCTGGTATTCAAAGAATAGAAGAATTTAGATAAATGATATTTCATAATAAAGAGGAAGGTATGCCGTTAATACTGAAAAACAACATCAGCCAAATGGCCACCACGACCACGCTTTTTCTGCAAGTTTCCATAACCAAATCGCAAAGTGGCTGCCCAATATCCTCGATAGCCTCTCGTATTCCCCTCTTCCAGAGATAACACGGTCCGGAAACTTTTTAGTTTTGCGGACTGTAACTGGGTGTTTCCAAAGTAACGGTCGTTACCGATTTTCGGTGATTTTTGAAATAAAATTCCAACCTAAGAATATATGTCAGGACGATTGCTTATTTTGGACCTTCGAAAGTTCAAGCATCGGTAGCAGCCAAAAGAATTCATAAAAAATCTAATTTCAATACTATTTTTGACCATTAAAAAAGTAACGGTCGTTACTTTATAAATGTGCTGTTTTCAAATTTCGGAAACAAATATCATGTATTGTAAAATTTTGCACAGGATTTGTCAAGTAAAAAATCTCATTAAATTCTTTGTAATGTTTTCTTTAAGTAATAGGTTTATTTTCAAATCAAAGAAAATTAGTTCCCAAAAAAAATGTTTTTAAAAAGTAACGGTCGTTACAATATAAAAAAAAATACGATTTTTGTGTTTGAATTCATTTATTGTGGGTAACAAAAAAAACATATATTTTTGTTAGTATAAAGAAAATTTAAGTTCATCCTTCGGAAAATGACAGATACATTTGTTTTGTGTAATATTAGCGGAAAAATACATAACAAATAATAATTTTATTTTTGAGCTGTAAGGGGTCATTTTTTTGGAATTACCCAACTGCAAGATTTTCACAATTTTTGTAGTAAATTTTAATAATTTCAATGCGTTGTTGAAGCGTGTATCGTTTCATTTTTAGTAATTGCGTAGTATCTACTTGTCAAATGTCAAAGAATAAGAGATTCAAAAGTGACAGCTACCGAAATACCGGGTGATTTAAAATAACACCTCTTGTTGACGAACCTTGTATATTCAGCTCTTGGTCTTTTCAGTAGACCCGACAACCTTGACACCAAACTCCTTTAGTGAGAACAGTATACCGTTCAGAGCGAGGCTCCATGTTATAGGGAGAAATAACACCTCCTTGAGAAGTTCCCCTACCAACAAATCTCTCTAAGTCGGGGTATGCCCAAATTTAAAAAAAAATCAGAAAACTAAAGCTTTCATGAAATGTGTCATAAAACATTTGCAAAAAACTAGTGCATACTTTTAGGCCATCAATTTATTTATTATTCATTGTAACAACAATTTATTGACAATTGTGTCGAAGATGTGGATAGACATAATTCTGTGGTCACAACCCATAACAGCCTAAGTCTGTTTTTTAATATTTTCAGTACAGGAGTTTAAAGTTTTGAATCTTCACTGAAAATCAGGAGAAGGTGTTTTTTGGAAAACTTTGCTACAGATTCCAAGGAAACGAATTTCTTTACTTAGTTGTTAACAAAAAATAGTTGTTTATTCTCGCAGTCAAAAGATATTATCGAAAAAGACACTTAGGCTCTTATGAATTGTTGAACGAAAGAAAGTCAAAAAGTTCAAGTTGAGTTAGGCTATTATTCCAGATTAAATAAAAAACTTTTTGTTTGGAGAAAGACCTTAACTCAATTTATGTTTATCAAAAAACGAAATTGTAATTCGGAATAAGAGCTTAACTCAAGTTAGGGAAATAAAATTGTTTCTTTGTTTTTTGGATTAACGACTTAAGTTGATTTAGGCAATAATGAAAAAATAATGTTTATATTTGTTGTAATCCTAAATTGACTTAGGCAGTTATGCCAAAACAGTAATTTAGAAAAATAATTTAAACTATTAGGTTTTTTAGGATTAATTGCCTTCCTAGAAGTGATACAAACATGAAAAATTTAGAGCAAATAAATTTAGATACGCTGAATACGATGGTGCTAATAACTCAATTGTGTCCTAACTCGAGTTAGGCTGTTAAGGGTTGTGACCACAGAATTAATAACAAACCATATGATTTTTAGGATTAGCAAATGATTATTTTATCAGCGCATACAAAATGAAGTTATTTTTAACAACTCAAGGAACATAAGAATCCATTCAGTTCAATAAGGAACAGGATGATCTAATAAATGGAAACCCTGTACTCGTTGCTGATATTATCGGAGTTGTTTATTATTAATTATTAATAGTATATTATTAGTAGTTCGTTTCCGAATACAATTACAAACAATAACAATTGGCCACAAAATAAATTCGGAAAATTTCAAAAACTATACTGAGCGATGACGAGCGATGTCATAAAAAACTTAAAGATGGAAAGGACAGCATTTCTTCGTACTGATTTTCTAAGTGAAGAAGCGGAAGAAGTAAGAACTACGGGAAACTATATAGGTTAATGTTTTCTAGGAAATGCAATAGAGTTTCGACAACGACTGATAGTTTTCATAGACTCTGGTTTCATCACAGAACATTTTATAACCAGATTAACACATGAGACGGTGGAGGTGGTCGATTTTTGATTAAATATATATTTTTTGAAGCGCCCCGGTAGGCGAGTTGGTAGCGTGCTTGCCTATCAGCGTGGGTGTTGTGGGTTCGACTCCCACCAGAGGCATTGGTCTGTCGCTGCAAAAATCAAGCCAAATGGTCTTTGTCACCCGGTTTACCCTTGGGCCCAAAATTATAATATAAATTTACTTTGTATTGTAATTAATAAATAAATAAATAAATAAATAAATAAAATATATTTTTTTTAATTAAGACCATATATTATGCTCTGTGCCAACTATTAATGATCTAGGATCACTCTGACTTCAATACAATGGAAGGCTGACGGTCGGCCGAATCTTATTTATTCCACATTCTTTATCTCCAGGGATGACCGGGTAGAAACGACTATGGTGGGTATCGGACTAACGCCTCTAAATAATTTGCCGCGGCACATAATATTGAATTAAATGCGGCCTCAAGAAGTCCCACAAAATATAGTCTTCGTTATTTGTCTCGGAGATATTTCGAAATGTGTAACAGAGCCCGAAACTCTGCTTGGTCTCAATATTGAAAATAAAAAGATTTGACAACCTTTTCACTAAAATTAAATAAGTTTACGTGTTAAAGGAAATTGTTATAATTATGGCAATTTAAGATCAAATCAAAAGTTGGTACTCAATACGAACTCTGATAAGACTTTTGGAAGTTATCACCCTATATTGAAGTAGAACATGTTATTGATTTTTGTCCAGGGAAGCACCCCAGATGCTGTCCAATCGAAAGCACTGTGTTTGTCCTGTTTTTTGGGTGCTGTTGTCTTTTGAATTGTCCTTTTTTCACTTGCCAACTATCACTTGTTGTATGTGTGTGCGTGTTGGTGAGTGTGTCTATTCTTACCGGCATCTTGCCAAATACTGTATACGTACCTTGGCTATTTGCGGACACAAACACATGCACACACGTAAGAGCAACGCTTTACATTGCCACAAACCACTGTTGATGGCAAATTGTATTGCACATTCACTGTTAAATAATACAGTCTCCGTTGACTGTAGAGAAGAAAAAACTTTGCCAGTGGAACTGAAATATGATGAACATATTAGAAATTTACGGTGTTTCCTTTTGTTCCCGCATTCTGTTCAATTTGCGTATGCTAAAGTATTTTCCGGTATTTATGGCGAGTATTTGGATGTAAACGCGTGTTTTCATACACCGGAGTCGAAATTATTCCACATTTGCCATCGAAGCGAATCCATCGATGCGACACAAAAATGCACACAAGAATGAACGCGTAAAAACTTCCATTTAGTAAGCGGTAATTCTCGCAACGCATTTTGAATTATTTCTGCCAAAACGCAAATGCTGCAAAATCTAAATGACAAGACCGAAATAATTAAATTTTGGTTGGGAATTATGTGAAGCTTTTGGCAATTGATTTATCACTAGCACTTTGTAATAAATATATGACCGAATGAAATCGTACACTACTTTTCACTAACAGTACTCAAGTGTGGTGGCACAACATTTTTGGGACTGTGAGCCAAATTTCACAAGAAGTGTAATTGATTGGGATCATGGGTGGAGAAGGTGTGGCGATTTATATTTAGATACCTAAAAAATCATGCATTACACTTGCCTGAGGTTTTTTTTGGTCGTAGTACCGGCCTATGAATGCTATAAACTATACCAATATAATATTTGTTTCATTTAATATCTAATTAATTTTTAAATCTATCTCATCTCCTCCTGCTAAACACTCCTCCTCCCGATGATATCAGCGAACAATGGCAACATATACACAACTCCATGACGAAGGCCGTCGAAGATTAAATTGGTTAACGAAAGCGGCAAGAATGGAACCAATTGTACGATGAGGGGTGTAAAGCCGCCACTGAAGTTAAGAACGTTGCATATAGGGCAACACTCACGCCGATGGCAACGCGAGCTGTGTTAGAGTTGAGGAGGGAGGAAAATCGCCTATGCCGAAGAAAGACAAAAGATAGGGAAAGACGGAAATGTGAGGAGATTGAAAACCAATCTTAGATGATGGTGTTGAATGTCCACCCCCTAACCCAGATGAGGTCATAGCAGTAATATCCCGCTTAAGAACAACAAGCCTATCAGTGTGGCTTCAGGCCGGATAAATCTACCGTCGACCAAATCTTCACACTTCGCGATACATATCATCTATTCATCGACTATAAAGCCGCCTTCGACACGCCGATAAGAGAAAAATTATTTGAAACCATGTCTCAAATAATCCAATCGAAACTTGTACGAAACTGTAGAATGGCTCTGAATGACACTAGATCTTCAGTAAAAATAGGAAGCGACCTCTCCGAACCATTCACTACAAAAAGAGGTCTTCGACAGGGTGACAGCTTATCGTGCAACTTCTTCAATATATTGATGGAGAAAATATTGGAAAAACCGAAGTTAACAAAACAGGCACAGTGAACACATAAGGTAACATCCTACTCGCATATGCAGACGACATTGACATCGTCGGTAAGATAGAGCGAAATGTAACTGGTGCTTTTTCCAGAATTGAGAAGGAATCGGCGAAGATGGGTCTAATGGTGAACGAGGACAAAACAAAATTTATGCTTGCCACTGCTAGGCAAACGTCTCGACGGAAGAAAGGCGACATAGTGAAAGTCGGCAATTGCAACTCGGCTCCACAATTAATGGAAATAATAATGTCAGCATCAAAATAAAGCGAAGGATCGTGCTGGCAAATATATGTTATTTCGTGCTCAACAAACAATACAGGAATACAGCCCTCTGTCGTCGAACTAAAATAACTGTGTACAACACGCTTCTCCTACCTGTGCTTCTTTATGGCGCCGAAGCATGGGTACTTGCGAAAGCATATGAAGCTGTGCTGGGTGTTTTTGAGAGAAAAATCCTTTGAAAAATCTATGGTCCGATCTGTGTTAACGAGGAGTATAGATGTTGAACGAACCGTGAACTGTATGAGCTATATTCCAACTCCGGTGGAGGGACCAAGTGGAAGAAGACATGAAAATCCTTGGTATCACGAACTGGAGAAGCCAAGCAGAAGACCGAAATGCTTGGAAATCATTTATTAAGCAGGCCAAGACCAACAACAGTTTGTAGAGCCAACTTAAGTAAGTAAGTGTTTAAAAAATATTCAGAGTTCCACCGCCTTAGGAGAAAGGTAATTTTCCCATATTTTTAACTAGTCCCATTTTTTCCAAATGTTGTTGTTTTTCGCAGATGCGGGAATAACTTGGCCATGATGAACTCCGATTTGGCATTAGGAGAAAGAAATTTGTAAAAAAAATCTCGAATTCAAAAAAGAGTTTTCTAGTTCTCGAACATATCCTGTTCAATCGATCGAAGAAAAACGAAAAACAAAATACGGCAACGAACAAAATTGCGTACGTTGTTTTGCTATGTTTAGTTTTATAAAAGTAGAGGGTTTTGTATGACCAGTAAAATGGTGTAATGAAATATTTTAAAATATCGCCAATCGGCCTTTGACGACATAACGCGAAATGGGCAAAGCTATAAATTCCAATATGGAATGATGGACTATAGATATTGAATTTTAAATTCGATATCGAGTACATCTTCTGGTCCAAAAACTATATAGCAGCTACATTCGATGAAACAAACAATAATACAATACAATGAAGATGTCACTTTTACATTTCATAGTTATAGCTCCATAAAGATACATTTAATACAGACAATGTCACAGATTTTTTTTTGTTTGCGAAATAATCATGTAATCTCTTGATCTGCCAGAGAACGAAAAACATTTTTGAAATTTGTACTGTATGTACTTTTCTAGAAGGGAATATGAATTCAGGTTAATATACAAACATGCATATGTTTCGGACCTGCCTAACGCTGAATGCGATGTTTCAAAAACAATAAACAACTAAAGCAAATACAAAAATTACGCCGTATATTTTTTTCAATTTAGAATACAAATGGGGAAATGGGCATACATAGAATGTTTATGGCCAAATTTCAAATGACATGCTCTACAACGAATCCATTCGAATATTGGAGCAATAATTTGAAAATAAATGCAAGGCTCTCCTCAAGCTGGAATGGTCGAATGCATGCCAACATTATCGTATTTCTATGATTTCGATTAAGTAAAAACATACGAGCGATCACACAGTCATGGACACGCACGGTAACGTGATATATTCCAGGCGTTGTATTGCAAATGTTGAATGCGCTGGTTTGTGGCTGATACACCTTTCAATGTTCGTCATAAAAATAAATTGTTTTCGAATCGTTCCAATGGCCAATCACATTTACGAAGTGGTTGGGGGTGAGGTCGGTGTGCCAATTGCCCCCTATTTTGGCAATAAACATGACGATGATGATGAGGATGTGCATATGTGAGTGTTGGGGTGTAGTAGGAAAACATATACATTTGATAGTAGTAGGAAAACATATACATTTGTATATATCGTCACCTGAAATCCAAAATGCCCAAACAGCGAAAAACCCCAAATAGTGGTTTTGATTGATTCTAGTGAAATGACCTCAAATACAAGGCTCTGTAAAGTTTTGCTCTTTAATATTTAGAATTGTAAAGGCGAATTTTAGAACGACGTAATAAGAAGATCGATTAGATTTTACAACGTTTTTTGCTTCTCCTGTAAAGTTATGAAACTTCTGCTTAGGTCATTTTGTATTTCTGGTGCCGATATATCTGTGGCTTTCACAAGCAACCGCGTAAGTCGTAAAATCAAATTCACAGGAGAGGCAAAATACATAATTTTCAGCATTTTTGAAGCAGTTAAACAAATTTGTAAATTTTTTTGTTAATGAATATGTGGAACACGACTATACAAACAAAATATCTGATTTGTATATTAAAATTTTTTGAAAATAAAATGTTACTGAATTTAAAAAAAAAAAAAAAATGTTGTATGTGCAAAAAGTGTGAGCAAAACAACTACGTATCTCTACTTATGATGTTTTTGATGAAAATAAATATTGACTTATTTTGTTTTTACCAGCAAAAAAAAAAGAAGCACACAATTCTGTAACCTTATGTGCATATATACTTTTTGAACTGAATCTAGTTATCTCGTTAATGATGAAACAACTTTTTAGAAACATTCAACTTAACTTTTAACTTGGTAAATTGTACACATTTTTAGGCCACATAGTATGTCCAAAAAATTCATCTCTACATTTAAAGGTTAAGTTGTTTTGTGCTAAAAAAAATAGTACCGATACATTATTTTCCATAAATGTTTAGGCAAATCGAATTGGCATTAAAGCTCTAACAATTTGGTGTAAAAACCTCAAAATCGACAAATATGCACTTAAGCGGTTGCTTGCGACAAGCAGAGGTATATGCTTCAGTGTTGTACACATACGTACATGAAGTCCAGTGATGGAAAACGTACAACAACTGTACCACATCTCGTACAATGGAATTTGTTTGTTCAGTTTTACCATGGACTGACTCAATAGCAATCTGGCAAGTTGTATATCAGTTAAAAGGGGTTAATATTTATTTATTTATTTATTACAATACAAAGCATGTTTATATTCTAATTTAGGTCCAAGGGTAAACCGGATGACACAGAGCATTTGGCTGATAGGCAAGCACGCTACCAACTCGCCTACCGGGTCCGCTTAGGGGATTAATATTATTGTACAGTATTTTTCGTTTACCTGCCTATCACTTATTAGCACATTTCATATAACCAATTATTTTTTTTTCTTTCGTGTTTGTTGGCGTAGACTGAACAATTTATCGAACGCTGGATCAATTTGGGTTAACTTCCCAAAAGTCTGTTAATTTTGAAATATTTTTTTTTAAGAGCACATTTAAGATATCTGCACTTTTATTGGAAGGCTTTTCTGTACTTTTTCATATCTACTCCCAAGTAGTCAATGAATAAAGTCGATAACGTAAAGTAGTGTGATCGTAACCGTAAAATAACAAGTACTCATTACTCAAACGTAGACGTATTTCTTGAATAGTTTTATTTGAGTTGAAAATCCCTGTACTTTTCTGTATTTTTTATACCCTCACCCTACGGGTAGGAGGGTATATATCATTTGATACGGCTCAAAAGTGTAACACCTAGAAATATTCACATTAGAACCCAAGTCTCTTTGGACCAAATTCGATTCATGACTTTCTAAATCGTTTGAGCCATGTGCGTCTGTCCTGCTGGTACGCACGATAGCTTTCGAAAGCGTTAAGCAATCACTCTGAAATTTGGCATGGCTTAATATTTTCCCAAAACTGCTTATGGAATTGCATATGGGCTATATGTCCACACCCCTTCGGGTACCTCCCATAAAAATCTGCTATTTCGCCCACTTTAGAAATCGTGTAATAATAACAATACGCCCACTTCGATCTTGGAAAAATTTCGTATTTGGTAAAGGCATAAGTGGACAAAGTTTCGGACAAAAACTTGGAAGTCTGGCAACTCCCCTTCTGGTACCTACCATACAAATGTACCATTCCGCCCCATTTTTAACCATGTAATAATATCAATATGCCAAACGGGATCTTGCCCAAATTCTGTATTTAATAATGCCATAGCTAGACAAAGTTTTTGACAAAAACTTGGAAGTCTGGCAACTCCCCTTCTGGTACCTGCCATACAAATGTACCATCCCGCCCCTTATAAATCGTGTAATATTTTCAATATGACCAACACGATCTTGCCCAAATTCTGTATTTAGTAAAGCTATAGCTAGACAAAGTTTTCGACAAAAACTTGGAAGTCTGGCAACTCCTCTTTTGGCACCTCCCATACAAATGTACCATTATAGGCCGTGTAATGTTATCAATATGACCAACGAGATCTTGCCCAAATTTTGTATTTAGTAAATCTTTAGCTAGACAAATAAATCTATAGCTTCTGGTACTTACATACAGTTTTCGAGAAAAAACTACAATATTTTCCGTTCATTGTCAAATGGCCGGTTGACCGGACGACGCACTATAGAGAAAATTCGTTCTTCAGCCGAACTGCTCGTATGTGGAATAATCTTCCAGCAAGTGTTTTTCCTGCCTGTTATGACATTCTCAAGTTCAAAACAAATGTCAACAAACACTACTCCATCTTTCCTCCCTCCAATACCCTTACTTCCAATCGCTAACACAGTGCATTGCATTCATAGGGGGCATCCCCTGAGTGTTAGTCTTTACAAAAAAAAAAAAAAAAAAAACATGCGGTATTTTGAGGTTGCTATTATAGAACTAGTAAGTTGTAATGCGCCTATGGCGCCCGTTAATTTGCTTGAGAAAGTATTTGTTACTTAATTTTAAAAATTTTGTAAAAAATATTTTGAGAAAACTATTTTGTAAAAAAAAATTTCGAAAAAAAATAAAATTGGAAAAAAAAAAATTGTGGAAAAAAAATTTTTGCTGAAAAAAAAATTTTTGTTGAAAAAAAAAATTTTTGTGGAAAAAAAAAATTTTGTTGAAAAAAAAAATGTTTGTTGAAAAAAAAATTCTTGTTGAAAAAAAAAAATTTTGTTGAAAAAAAAATTTTTGTGGAAAAAAAAACAATTTTGTTGAAAAAAAAAATTTTGTGAAAAAAAGAATTTTGTTGAAAAAAAATATTTGTTGAAAAAAAAAAATTTAGAAAAAAAAAAATTTGTAAAAAAAAAAAATTGGGGAAAACACAATTTCTGTACAAAAAAAAAATATTATTTTTTTTATTATTATTATTTATAGAATTATTATAGAATGCCTATTTAAATTCCTACGTACTGCGTGACAGAGTCAGTGTATCAGTGAATCAGTGAATCAGTGTCGAGGGTAAATATATATTAAGATATGAGACTTGTATGTTTTTACTGAGGTTGAGGGTATATATAAGTCGGTTTACCCGACTGCAACTTTTTCACTGGTTTTTAAATAAATTCAACACTGTATATAATTTTATTATCTCGTTCAAACAATTGAATGATCTTATTGGTACGATACGGCAAATCCCATCACTTGCACTTGTTGGTCGCACATATATTTCACATTCACTCCATGATGCGACTATTGCTGAACATCAATCAGTTTGAAACATACACGGGACACCACTGGCAGATTTTAAACGTAAACGAAACTGGAAAATGTTTGGGCGGATAATCAGCATTTCATTTGTACGAAACGCCAACGCTCTTTTGTCTCCCTATTTTCATTAATAATTGGTCACAAGGAATGAAGTGAAGAGTTTTACTGACAAACGTTACACTCATGCTTGATTATGGTTTAATGAATGTGACGGCTCCCGTTTGTCGTTTCATTCCTTCTTCTTATTGGCAGGAGTAGTAATTAAAGTCAATAAATGCTTTTGAAGATGCAATTGAAATTTGTAGTAGTGCTTCATGGAAACTAAACAGGAACGCAAGGATGATGTTTGAGCAACACAACCCGTAATTTTTCAATAATATCTGACTTTCCCCACAGTCGCAAAAGTCAGAGTAAAATATATATATAGTAATGTTTCATAAAAGTCACTTTTATTTTCACACGATGGTCGTATCGGGGGAATTACTTCCTTAAATTAATGGAGAGTTAACAATACCCTGACAGATGAGATAGCGAGAAGACGAGAAGTATCCTTATAAAATACTGATGAGTGGAAATGAAAAACTTATGGTAATATAATGTATATTGACATCCATTCGGATGTCGGATGACTAAATAAGATATTCAAGTAGATTTCGCAGTCAACTCCAAAGGCTTAGAGCTAAATAGAGCATGACTGCCTAATAAGCATAGTCTTTATCAGGCTGAGATGTTGCCTATTATAGAAATATCCTCACCACAGTCGGGTTAAACATATTCTTTGGCAGATAAGCTGTAATTAAAACTGTGACTTCTATCTTGAATGTTACATCAGCCTGGACTGCCGCTGATATCCCAACGACCATATCAGCATTTACCTTATCTGGGTGCCGGGCTATAGGGACATACCAGACAATCAACACCGGGTTCTTATTTCTTTAGATACCTAGACGATCTGACTGATATGGGTGTAGGTCGACTTGGAAGCTTTTTGCAGAAGATTGAAGAGGGGGAATATAGGGGAGGGGGATATTACAAAACAGAGTCTACGAGAGTCTATTCGGTTTTATTAATCTGCTAAGGCACCCTAATTTTTAAGTCTTATATATCTGTAATGTTTTGTTATTTCGCCATATTTAAGAACAATTTTTTTTACAAACTACATGATTATAAAATTATTTTGAGTCTCTTACTGTAGTATTAAGAATATCATTGAATATCAATTTATTTTAAAATGACACCAAACAACAATAAACGGTAACAAATGTACCGAATAAGCCCCATCCAAAAAGGTCGGTGAAAATGATGTCTCATTAATGTTGAGAGAATCCTCAAACTAATTTGCAACACGTTGCTCAACTTGTTTTCTGAGGGAGTCTGCAAATATTGAATCCACACAAACTCTAAACATGAACATGGTTTGTATTGTATAAGGTGGACCATGTTATCATATTTTTGAAATACAGCTAAGAATATTGTCATAATGTCAGTTGTTTCTATTCAGACGTCAGAAAAATTATTTCAGTTTGGTGCTGCCCCAACTTACCCTGCAAATCAGCTCTGTTAGTTCGAAAGCCGTAACAAAATGAAAGTTCAAAATTGGTTCAATCCTGTACATTTTGAGTGGCGCAGGCAAATCCAGAGTTTATAAACAGCCATTGTTTTAAGCCGTGATAAACGTTAACAAAAACGAACAAAAACATAACTACAAAATTTTTATTTCGGTTTTGATAAACACCATTCAGAAGACTAATATTAAACAATTATTGGTATTAAAAGGATTTGTTGAAATGTGAGTATTTTCTTGTCAGTGAGTGTGCATGTTTTGTGTTTCTTTTGGTTTTAGCATAATGTTATCTCTCTAAAAAAGGGTTTGCAGGATAATGATGATTTTTTAAACATTCGAGAGGAAACGTAGTGCCAATCAAGAAGTCCTTCTGAAGGTAGTTGCGAGGGCAACTAATCCGTGGATTTTCAGAGAGTATTGTTAGAGTAATGTAGAGAGAGTAATGTTAAAGGAAAGTTTTTATTGGTTCGAAGTAATAATGATACGAAACCCAGCATATGGAACTGTGTCGAGATTATCTCGAATAACAGCAACGAAAAGAGGAAAGAGCTCAAAGAATAACTAGAAAAAATATCAACAAGACAGGGTTTGTTCCTAGAGATTTTTTAAATAGGCTCATAATTTTTGGAATACAGTCGAATTCGAATAAGCACACGCTTTTTAATTGGAATAAGTAGTAGATCGATTGTTCTGGATGATTTTTCACGCAAAGACACAAACTTGTATGATAATAAACACCGCTTAAGAGAAATGTGATGAATGTAATGGCGACGAAAAATTATGCTGTGCCGTTGAATGTCAATGCTGCTTCATGCAAGCCAGCAATGTCCAGTGAATGTCATTAATATTCGGTATTTTTTTTGTATGTATTTGTAAGGTAAAATTTACCTTAAAATAATAAAAACCAGTGAAAAAGTTCCAGTCGGGTATACCCTCACCCTCAGTAAAAACATACAAGTCTTATATTCCATACTAGCAACCTCAAAATACCGAATGTTATAGAAAACCAGTGAAAAAGTTGCAGTCGGGTAAATCGACTTATGTATACCCTCACCCTCAGTAAAAATATACAAGTCTCATACTCATAAGTATCGGAAAGTCAAAAGTGACCGTAGCTACCATCATTTGATGTAACATCTGATGAAAAGTCATAATAGCAACCTAAAATACCGAATGCTATAGAAAAATATTGGATGGTACATTTGTATGTGAGGTACCAGAAGGGGAGTTGCCAGACTTCCAAGTTTTTGTCCAAAATTTTGTCTAGCTATAACTTTACTAAATACAAAATTTGGGCAAGATCGCGTTGGTCATACTGATAGTATTAGACGGTTTATCAGGGGCGGGATGGTACATTTGTATGGGAGGTACCAGAAGGGGAGTTGCCAGACTTCCAAGTTTTTGTCCAAAACTTTGTCTAGCTATAACTTTACTAAATACAAAATTTGGGCAAGATCGCGTTGGTGATATTGATAGTATTACAGGGTTTTTAAGGGGTGGGATGGTACATTTGTATGGCAGGTACCAGAAGTGGAGTTGCCAGACTTCCAAGTTTTTGTCCAAAACTTACCTTTACTAACTGCGGAATTTGGCGAAGATCGAACTTGAGCGTGTTGATATTATTACACGATTTATAAAGTGGGCGAAATAGCAGATTTGTATGGGAGGTACCCGAAGGGGTGTGGCCATATAGCCCATATGCAATCCCATAAGCAGTTTTGGAAAAATATTAACCCATGCCAAATTTCAGAGCGATTGTTTAACTCTTTCGTGCGTACCAGCAGGACAGACAGACGGACATGGCTTAAACGATTCAGAAAGTCATAAATCGAATTTGGTTCAAAGACACCTGGGGTCTAATGTGAATATTTCTAGGTGTTACACTTTTGGGTCGTATCAAATGATATATACCCTCCTACCCGTAGGGTGAGGGTATAAATATTGTATTACACATTTTTACAGAAAGGGCGGAATATAAAGCAGAGTTTTTTCTCGAAAAATGTATGTTGTTAGAGCTTTACTAAATAAAGAATTCGTTGAGCGAAGATTCGTTGAGCGAATTTATATAATTGCACGATTTCTAAAGTTGGTGGAATGGTAAATTTGTATGGGAGGTACCAGAAGGAGTCCGACTAGGGGTCCAATTTTTTCTGGAGAGCTTTAGATGTTTATAGATTTATTTTTAGAATTTGGGCAAGATCGCGTTGGTCATATTGATCATATTACCCGATTTCAAAGGTAGGCGGGATGGTACATTTGTATGGGAGGTACCAGAAGGGGAGTTGCCAGACTTACAAGTTTTTCTCCAAAGCTTTGTGTAGCTATTGCTTTACTAAATACAGAATTTGGGTAAGATTGCGTTAGGCATATTGATATTATTACACGATTTCTGAGGTAGGCGTGATGGTACATTTGTATGTGAGGTACCAGAAGGGGAGTTGCCAGACTTCCAAGTTTTTGTCCGAAACTTTGTCCACTTATGCCTTTACAAAATACGGAATTTGGCCAAGATCGAAGTGGGCGTATTGATATTATTACACGATTTCTAAAGTGGGCGAAATAGACGATTTGTATGGGAGGTACCCGAAGGGGTGTGGCCATATAGCCCATATGCAATCCCATAAGCAGTTTTGGGAAAATATTAAGCCATGCAAATTTCAGAGTGATTGCTTAACTCTTTCGAAAGTTATCCTGCGTACCAGCAGGACAGACAGACGGACGGACATGGCTCAAACGATTTAGAAAGTCATGAATCGAATTTGGTCCAAAGATACTTGGGTTCTAAAGTGAATATTTCTAGGTGTTACACTTTTGAGCCGTATCAAATGATATATACCCTCCTAACCGTAGGGTGAGGGTATAAAAAAACCAAACCTTTTCTATTTAAAAGTGTAATATACATATGTAAAGATCAAAATAAACATAACAAATAAACATAAACAGAGTCAACAGTACGCCGCGTAATAAAAAACCCTATATGAAATTGACTTACCGGAAAAAAAGCCTTCAAAATATAAAGCAATCTGCAGAAAAAATGGAAATTTCATCTACATTTAAGCTATACCAAGATAATGACCCTAAGCACAAAGCCCACATCATCCGTGATTGGATACTGTAAAATTGCCCAAAAGTCATAAATAAATTTCTATGAAAATTTGTTACTTACAGATATATAACACAAAAAACCGTATATTAATGACATTCACTGTAAATGACAGAAATTAGTGCGAAAGACCACAATTTTGAAATTTTACATATATGTATATTTATTTTTGTGCCATAAGTTTTAATCTTCGTTTCAGTACTCAGTTCGTTTAAATGAAACCAAGTCCAATTATCCGAAGTCCTTTTTACTGAAAATTCCACATAAGTGAAAAAAAATTCTTGATTTCTTTCATTTCCGCTTAACCGAATTCGACTGCACAATTTTTTGCAACGCAGTGAGCTGTAATGCTATTAAGATATTTTTGTAGTGAGGAGAGTGCGTGCCGGAAAAGCTGACAAACAAATGAGTCTAGGAAGGAAATCTTTTGGGGGGGGCTTTCAAAGGTCACTACAAATCCTGCTGATTAGTCACTATATACTGTTAACAGATACTAAGATCGATATAATTTTTGTGTGTAACGTATAACCTCTCTAATCCGGACAGATATAGTTTCGGCCTTTGTCCAGACTACAGCAGAACATTTTTTTAACACAAAATAAATTATTTAAAAAGCAAAATATAAAAACTAAATAATTTTGAAAATTTATTTAAATTTAATTCCATTTACAGAAATTAGAAAAATTTAGTACTTGAAATATGAATTAATTTTGCATTGAATACATGTTTCTTTCTGAATATTGCTTGCCCTGGTTTCAAGTTCTTTTAAAATATGATTTCCTTCTAACTCCCATTTGTCTGCTCAGCTCATAAAATAGTTCTTGCAAAGAGTTTAGTTGCATGGGTATTAAAAACGTTGTCTTCAACTTCGTGAATTTGCTCAATCCTAATGTCAGAGTTTATGTTGTCTACAATATTTTCATTTGACATAACTGACTAAACTGTACCCTCGTCAGAGAAATCGTAATCATATTCATTTTCGCCATATGCCCAAGCATTGACATCAATATTGCAAAAATTAGCAGAAGGATTTATCTCTCTGGACTGGACGACTCAGGCAGCAACATTAAACAATTTTTCACAATACAGTGTACTCTCTCATAGGCGGACACCTAAGGGACTGAGAATTTTGTCCACTTATGAGAGAAGTATACAAGTGGACTGAATCGGATTGACACTGAAAAAAGTGTCCGTGTATGAGGAGAGAGTACCCTGTATTATTTTTGGTAATATCTAGCCAAGCAGAATTTAAAAACAAAACAACAAAAATTTTAATATTTTGCATATTTCTGCCAATTTTAATGTTTTGTGTTATCTATTAGTTGTTGGTGCCATTATACACATCTTAATACACTAACAGTTTCACAAACTATATTCCTTCAAACTCACATCTTCTATTGTCTGTGTTGTTGTTGACCGGGTCCCATACGCAGACATGGTTTCCAACACATTATTTTTCATTAGACGAGTAATATTTTCAGAACTATAACTCACAAATAGTTTCCACTGATAAAAACGTATGAAGCCATGAAGACGTTTTCCTTTCTCAGGATTCCCTTGCACGCGACTCCTGCATACATTGTCGATTAGGAATGGGCATCATTTCGTTTCGAAGAAATCAGATATTGAATGCAATATAAATCATTCCGCCTGTAGACATTTTCCAATAAAACTCAAATTTGATACGAATTTTTTTCAAGTAGCAGTTAAAATTTTTATGGCATTATAGAAAACATCAGTCGCCTTATGCCAATCTTATTTTAGAACTAATCAATTTATGATACAGAAATTCCCACATTTGCTATGGCTTTATTAACAGAAGACTATTTCAGGGACAATTACCGACAATCACGGTTTAGTGGCTCCGATATATGGCCCGAGTAATCACTCATATCTTATCACACGAATAGTTCCTTAAAGACTAGAAATTCCCAATGGTGTCTAACTTATTAGTATAATCGCACACATTCTGAACTCCATAAATATTTATTATCAATAACGTACGATTTTGTTTTGAACGCGTGAGTTGTGGTCTTGGGAAAATCGCCTAAATGAAATTGTTTTTGTTTTCTTATGGGTGTTTAAATGAACGTCAGTATTTGTTTCCCCGTGGTATTTTAGTGCGCATTAATTGATTTTTTGAACGAAAATAAACTTAATGAAGTATTAACTGACGTTAGCTGTTTTTAATTTATCACGCTAATATCTCTAAATCCATTCGTCAGTTGACATTGGTTTGGTAAACGCGTCAATAACACTGCACGACAAATAGAAATATTTCTTTGGCGTAGATTAAAATTTCGATTGTACTGATTTATTTTAATCTATGGTCAACATGACTTTTCATATGAAAATGAATTAATTAAGCGCAGAAATGTCAATCGTTGGCACGTTTCTGTTTGCCTAAAAGTTCGAACAATATGGCAAAATTTTGTGGCCAAACACTGTGCAACGTACAACATTCTGGAGCTGGAAGCGTGATCAACGGCGGTTTGTATAAACATTGTTAAAATTGTCCCTTATCATTTCATGTAGAAGCATTTTACCAGAAAAGTACCACCTCATGTATGTAATTAAAATACTTTAAGCTAACTCTAATATTTTGAACTTTAATTACGTTATATATCGTCTGTATCTAACTATGGCCGCATTTATACATACACTACTTTATCCAGTATGGCCCTATTCAAAGAGAGAATGAAACGATGAGTGAGAACAACTCAAAACATTTTTTTTGTGTTAATCTTCAAAAGTGAATGACTAATGAGTAATGACTAATAAATGATTTGGTAATGAAACAAATCATAAAAATGTTTTAATTGAAAAGGGGTTTACTATTATACCGTCTATTATTGTAAACCCTAAACACGTCATCATTTTAATTGGTTATTATTTCATAAAAGATCTCAAAGGCATTAGACGAGATATAAAATTGTTGTTGGTTGGTTTAGAAATTTTAATTTCATTTTATGAAGAATCGGATTTTCTCGACTTTGGCAAAAACTACCTGCAATGTAAATCGGATGATGCACGACGTATCAGTAATTTAAGTATAAATTACTCATACTCCCCAATAGGGTGGAGTGAAAACATGCTTTTTTTTTAATTTGAAAAAGTTAACCTCGGAAAGAGATGTAGTCTGGGGTCCTAATGAGGGGAAAAATAAAGAAAAAAATTTTAAAAAAATTTTAGGGGTCGCGCCGCTCCCTCGAAATTTGGAAATTATCGCTATTTTGGCGTCGATTTTAGAAAAATCCTAAAAATTAACGACTTAACTTATTCGAAATTTAAAAGTTTGAGCTTGTTCAGTGCCCAAACAAAAGTATTTGAGGCAAATATGAGGATAATCGTCTAATATTTGTAGTTTTGGTGGCGATTTCATTGTTCAGTCAATTTTCTGAAGAAGGGACGATTTGACTTATTTTACTTTTTGAAATTTTTGAACAATGACAAAATTTTTTTTAAATTTGTTCATGCCCTTATTTCATTGTTTACGCTATTGCAAACATTTATTGACATAAAACTTTTTAGGATTTTTCTAAAATCAACGCCAAAATAGCGATAATTTCCAAATTTCGAGGGAGTGGCGCGACCCCTAAAAATTTTTTAAAATTGTTTTCTTTATTTTTCCCCTCATTAGGACCCCAGACTACATCTCTTTCCGAGGTTAACTTTTTTTTTTTGAATTTCACTCCACCCTACTCCCCAAATCACTTCTAATAATTCTTCACTATATTGAATCAGTGAGTTGGTTGTCTATCAGCGTGGGTGTTCTGGGTTCGATTCCAACCAGAGACATTAGTATGTCGCTGCAAAAATCAAGCCACATGGTCTCCGTCACCCGGTTTACTCTTGGACCCAAAATTAGAATATAAATTTACTTTGTATTGTAATTAATAAATAAATAAATAAATTGCTTCGTCAAAAATTAATTCCCATTCATGTTTTTTTAACAATATTTGTTTTTTCACTTAATTATATATTATTCAGTTTATTAACAATAATTACAAAAAAAAACAGAAACAGACAACCGACCGACCGATTCACAGTTCGGACTAATTATTTAAGACCGTTCTTATGTCTTTTTTCTTTAACATTAATTTGGTTCCTACTACTAGGTAACCAAAGACCCGGATATCCGGTTAAAACGAATACCCGAATAAAACAGAATACATACTCGGATATCCGGATAACACAGAATACCCGGATATTCGGACAAGACCGAACACCCGAAATCACCCGATATCTGACTAAAAACCGAATACCCGGCTAAAAACCGAATACCCTGATATCCGGATAAAAACCGAATACCCTGATATCCGGATAAAACAGAATACCCGGATATCTGGATAAAACCGAATACCCAGTATCCGGATAAAGCCGAATACCCGGATTAAACCGAATAACCGCATATCCGGATAAAACAGAATACCTGGATAAAACCGAATACCCGGATAAAACAGAATACTCGGATAAAACCGAATACCCCGATAAAACCGAACACCCGAAATCACCCGTAACCGAATAACCACATATCCGGATAAAACCGAATATCCGGATAAACCGAATACCTAAAATCACTCGTAAATATCGATATTCAACGCGTTACATTTTCAAGAAACCCACCCTTTTTCGTTCTCCAGATTGCTGCGAAATCCACAATTTTGAAAATGTTTAATTTGTTTATAAATCACTCCTCACACACATCAATTTGTTAAAATTTCAACCGATTGTTTCAATTTGTTGCCTATGTGTAGACCGCTTTTAAAAAGAAAATGCATTTCGACATTTTTACTTAAAAACAAGTGAGATAGTTTCAGTCGGGTAAACCTAACATAATGCTTGGAATGAAATTATTCAAACTACCCACCAATCGAGAGCATTTCGTTCCAATATTGATGGCCTTCCAAATTTTGTATTCATAAAAAGGAATGACAAATAATTCTCACAATGTTTTTGTTTTGAGTTCGTGCTTTTTCATTGCATACAAATAATTTCCCAGTAAGTGGTTCGCAGTGGACCAATTTCAGCTATTGTACTAAGAAATCGCAATTAATTATTACTATAAATTTGATTGACATTCTAGTGGAATTGCTTAGATACCAACAAACTGTTTTCGTAGTTGATTCCAGAACATTTGTATTTCCTTCTCATAAATTGACCCAATATTCGTTATAGTGTTAATTTTAAAATAAACATATTTGGAGTCAATACGGAATGCCTTTTTGCCTCTGACTAGAATCTGCAACCATAAACCAATAAACATAGTTATTTTGAAGATTTAATAAATCCTCAGCCCAAGTGTATGACATTCATATTGGACAGAAATTCAATTTGTTTTGCACTCTACCGGTTGGCTGCTTCGCCTTTTTCCTCCATGCAAATCCTCCGACTTTACCGATGTCATCTGTCAAGTGGACCATGTAAGAGGTATTGAAGTCTCATTCTTGTCAAACTGATATGTGGCATCATTTGTCCTCTGTATAGGCCTCGCTCTAGTTCCAAATGGATGTGCGTTCAGTGTAGAGTCTCAAATAGGACGCAAATGAATACATTAATAATAAAAAAATCCCGCTCATTGTGGACCTGTTGATTAGTTCTATAATCATATATTGTTGTCTATTTCGAACGTAAAATAATCGAATCTCATTTTTTGCTGTGGGCGCAATCTAAGCTAGTCCGGACCTGCATTGCACTTTCATGTAGAAATCTAACCAGGAAAAGATCGTAACACACCCATGAAGACCTATTGGAAACCATATCAGTTTACAATCACGATCTCGAGTACGACTAGTCAGCACTTGAGTGTAGAACATAAAACATTAATTATCATTTTTACCTGTTAAGATTTTATCGTAACATCAAAATGACGAAACTTTGACAATTACCTAACGACAACGAGAGAGGGATTTGCTCATTGTTGTACCTCTTTTACACAGCCATAAACGACAGTGGTCATTAGCTTCATGACTTTCGACTGATATGGAATTAAATCGGGTGGAATGGGGGTCAGGGCAGCACACAACAGTGCCATCACAAAAAAGAGTGATAAAACTTCGATAAGAACAGCTCACACACCCACAGGGAACATCAAAACTTTGTAAAAATCTGTGTGTGTGTGTGAGTGCGAAGAAGGGCGTCCGATACAGCTCACTTGCATTTATGTTGCTGCTCTTAGAGGGATTTTGGCGCCAAAAATCCACTCGCATTGCACACTATTCAGAGTCTCTGTTTGTGTGTGAGTGTATTTTGTGTTCACATTAGAAACCACATGGAGCTGTTGTGCTCTATTGTATCGTTTGTGGTAGGTTAGGGCTTGTTTATTTACATTCAGCCATCCATACATTCGACGACGACGACTACACGAGCACATTTTATATCTTCGGCTATTCGCTCTTCGCCAGCCCAAATCGATGTTGCTAAACAACCTGTTGGATGCTCGTTCCGTTCACTACGATTGACTTTGTGTGTTCTTTGTTTGGGGGAGGGTTGGCGGTGGGTATCCAAATGTTGCCGCAACATGTTGCGCACACAGGCACATACCACACACTGTGAGCTATAGCAGTTTGCCAAGTCTTCCCCACATTCATGTTTTCACTTTGTTCAGTGTTATTGTATCGTTCACGTTGGAAAGTCAACGTGCGGATAACTTGAGAAACGGGAAATAGTTGCCGAAAATCCGGTGGATAACAAAAACAGTGTTGTTTATAGTGGGTCGGTCGCCTAAACAAACCAACCGATAAATATCGCAAAATTTATGCGAAATAGAAGTGCAATTTACAACAAATTGAAAAAAAAAAAAAATTCAAAAACAAAATCCATTAGCAAATATATCGCCAATCGAATCGAGGCGCAATAAACAACTGTAAATTATTAATATCTAATAACCGAAAACAAATATTGGCGAAACAATATTGAAAAATTAAATCCAGAATACAATTTGTGTGCCAGAGATTGTGATTTATGTGAGGAATTCTCCGCCAGCGGTACGATAAGAAAATAAAAATTGTAAGTTTGTCGTTTCACAAACCCGTTTTAGATGACTCTCATTCACTCAAACATACATGCATGCGAGTACATGAGTACTTGTAAGCTCGTAAAACCTCATCGGACTATCGGATATACAAAACCATATTGTCTGGGCGTGCCCGTGTAATAATTTTTTGATCATCTTGAGCGCTGGAATGACTTTCTTCTCTTTAACGATCGAACTGAATCCCAACAGTGCGTTGAGTGTAAGGTGTTAGAGAGCGAGCGTGGCAGACTGAGAATCAGATGGTGGGCTCGCAACCAGATCTTGCTGTGAATTGAAATTGTTGCTGTCGCAGCTACCACGAAATTGGGGGCTTGTTGGGTTGCGTGATCACTCTCAATTGGTTTGTTTATGTGTCGTTATTTTTAGCCCACGATAAAAAAGACGCTGTAGATCTCTGCAGATGATTGAATGTGGACGAGATTGTGTGTATGAGTGTACACATCAACACACGCACACACATCTCTGAGTACCCGCTATCTCAAACAGTATTTTCTTGCGTCTAACATTTAATCAAGTGCTTATGGGTGTCTATGCAAATAGTAAATATTGGTAGTAAGCATTCAAACAGAAACGGAAAGTGAGTACTTCAGGTTTGGTCGGTTGTTGATTTCTGTTTGACGATCACTCGCGGCCCACATTTTTTGTTTGGCCAACCAAGCATGTCTGGCGATACAATATCAGTCTGGCAGTTCATTATCTATCATCAAAAAGAAAAAAAAAACTACAATACAGTTAGCAGCGACATATGTTCAGCTACGTGGGGTGTCTAGAAAATTATCATCTATGCGTGGCTCCTTCATGCTTAGAATAGTAGAACTGGTCAAGGTCAATAGTGAAAGACTTTACCACACTTTAGTATCAGCAGAGATATATTATTTGAAAATTAATTGTACATCATTTCCTGAGCAAAAATATTTTTTTTTAAAATAACGTTATTCATGGTGTCAAATGGTATCTTTAAATAAAAGAGCAGTGACCATTTGGGGTTTAAATCTATCCACCATAATTTCTAAGTGATTAGAAATGGGTATAACCCAAATATTGCGTGAAAATGGCAATTAAGCGTATACCGCAACATGTAGCTGCGTAAGGGATGAACACGGCATTCAGGAGGTCCTTAGAAATCCCAAACTAAATCACTTTTCGAAAGTGAGATTTTCAAATGAACAAAAAAGTATTGTTTTGGCTCCACCCTATTGTACACGGCTTAGAGATGACGAACTTTCAGCGGAGCCCTGGAGACTTCCAAAAGTTCCCTATGGCAGACCAATAAATCAGAAATTTTTTTGAACTACCCTCGAAGTTAATTAAAAATCCACACTACGATCTGTCAATTAAGATAGTGTTTGGCAGCTGTTCAAACATACAAACCTTAAAAAATTGGGAAAAAAGCTAACATCAAGTGCTTATAAACCAATGGAAATGTTTGATAAGAGAATTAAAAAAATTGGTTTACGAATATCGTTGCGTCCGAAAATAGCCAAAGAATACAAGACACATAGTTAAAAAAAGTCATGGATTTATTGATATGCAGCCAGTCAGACCAATTGTCGGATTGATCTAACGATGTCTGTATATTCGGAGTTAGATAGGACCATATTTTGAGATATTCCTGTACACTGAGCGCCACGGTAGGAGTGCTTGCCTATCAGCGTGGTGGTTGTGGGTTCGATTCCTACCAGAGACTTTGGTGTATCGCTGCAAAAATCTAGCCATATGGTGTCTGTCACCAATTAGAATTTATATTTATTTTGTATTGTAATTAAATAAAAAATACATGTACATTTTCAAATATTCGTACCGATTTCATGAAATTTCGCAGACTGACTCTTTATCCGACACTTCTTCTTTATGTTTTTCAAGTCTTCTGGAGGCGGACTGACATTATCCATAATTTAAAGTTTTTTCTTAAATTTATTTCGTTTTTCAAAATGAACGTATTTAACAAAACAGAAGTCTACACTTTGATTCATTGGGTCACGAGGCAGGAATTGTGTCCATCTGATGACCGGAATGTTGTAAGGATTGGGAAGCCCTGAATTAAACTGCTAAGATTTTGGATATGAGAATAAGAAACTGAGAAACAACCTTTTCAGTTGACATTACAAGACATTTTACTTTCATTTCGACCAGGCCCAGACCAAAAAATCATTATTCTTATGGCAGTTATGGGGCATCTTCTTACATCTTATAGTAATCAATATCTGTGACCTAAATCCATTTAAAATTGACATCAATTGATCTTCATGAAATTGATGGGTAAATTGATTCAACGAAAATTTTGTATATTTTCATGATTCTGATGTTTTTATAATTAGCTTTGCATCAACTTGATTCTGTTAATTACTCATTGTGATTCTTATTAATTGGTTAATAAATCATAAATCAATTAATAAATAATTTCCGAGCACTTTGGTTGTGTGTGCTTTCTCCAGTTCGCGATTGATTTGTATGTGTTTTTCCACTTAGTCCATCCAACGGTGTGTCGGTCTTCCATATCTGCGCCTTCCACTAATAATTGTAGTCTTTCCAGTTGGAGACTTTGGATTCATTTTAGAGACGTGGTGAATCAAACGAACAATGTTCGTGTCAGTGTGTAGCTCATGGTTCGTCCCTTACCAAGTCAGTGCCTCGAGAGAAGTTCCCCGCCTGTTCCTTCATGGAATGTTAAGGGAAATAAGTAAGTAAGTTACTTAGGCAAAACCCGCATCTTTTTGCCAGCACGATCCTTCGCTTAATTTCGATGCTGACATCATTTTAAATATTGCTGGTGGAAACGAAGTTTATAAATTATCCCACTTCCTGAAAGTTGCAATCCGGTACTTCGTCATGTCGCCTTATATACAATGGATTTTATATACAGGGTCCGCCTAATAACTTTTTTTTTGAAAATTCTATAAAAAAAACTACTGGATATTTTTTCAAATTTTTTTTTTTTTTATTTAAAAGTACAATCCTTCCGTTTAATATTGGAAAATAATTTCATTCAAATGGCTGTATCAGCTGGCCATGCAGTAGCCTAACAGCTGATAATGCAATCTTCAAAAACAGGGCGCAAAACATCGAGTGTAGCTTCGGCTGTGTGGCACGTAGCGCCGTCCTGCTGAAACCAAATGTTGCCAATATCCTTTTCTTCAATTTTTGTAAACAAAAATTCGTTCAACATGGCCCGATAATGAAAACGAAATAAGCACTAGTTGAAAAAAAAACGTTAGATGGCGGAACCCTTACAAAAGCTCAGATACTCAGGGGGTGGACATTCAAAACCATCGTCTATGACAAACAAAGTCTGGTAACTCTCTCCTCATGGTTCCATGGCCGCTAACAACATACACAAATGTGGCTTCCGAGTTCTACACTGGATGTGTTCCCATTTTCATCTAACACTATCTCCGTCTCTATTTCAGTTGCTCAACGTTTAGTTGGTGGTTCAATCATGGGTAGAATTCGCTGGTGTCGTTTATATTCCCATGAACCTCAACCTGCTGAAGTTGGTGTCTTTTCATTTCCCATATTTTACATTCCTCCTCCACTCCATCACATCATGTGTGTAGAATTGTTACCACGTTCTTATCTTCAGTCCAGAATGTCTTGCGATTGCTCGCAACAGTTGAGGAAGAGAGCAATTGAGATAACATTGTTGCCTATCTGTTAAGAATGCAGTTTTTTAATGTCTAGTATTTTTATTGGAGTTGTTACTTACGTGTTTAGCGGTATTTAATCGAGGTAGTGGTTCGTTCGGAATATTTGTGCTTCAAGAATCACATGATCGATTTGATTTTTCACTGAAACGCTGCCTTATGGATTTTGCATTAGGTGCTGCTTTCAACAATATTCCTTTCGGCTTCGAGATCGATCAATCTATTTCTGTTATCAGAGATCATCGTGAAGGCTGATCTTAACGATACACAGAAGCTGTCAAAAATGTTAACATGTTTTTTGAATTAAATGTTTGAGTTTTTTTTATAGGTTTAATTTGACATAAAATAGTGTCAACCAAATATATTGTCAACAAATAATTTTGCATAGATCACAGATAAAGAAATTCATCCACAAAAATAAAAAAGGTGAAATTTTCACAAAAAAATCATTAACAAAATTATTGCAATTTTTTTTGGTTTTAAAAGTTGCCATTTCAAATTTCATTGTGGTATTTAACATAATTCGTAGTAAAGTGACCTTCATTTTTAAAAATCAAAGGACTTTTTTGCAAAAAAAAAACGTATAGAAAGACATCTTTTTATTTTTAAAGCCATTTTTCCACCTTACAAATTTAGGATATATTTTTTATATTGAAAATAGACTGATAAAGTCTTTCAGTGAAACAAAATAATTCCTGAAACCGGAAGAACATATTAATTTTTTCACTTTCCGGACAGTGTCCCGAAACTACAAATATCAACCTAAAAGCCAGAGATTTTCCAAAAATTTTAGAATTTAAATCAAAGAGAATCAAATAATTGAAATACAACTGTATTTAAAAAAAAAGTAACTTAAATTAAATAAAATTATTTAAAGCACTCATTTTGTAAATCGTTTGATAAATATATTTGGGTTTCACCCAAGCAACTGCACATTCTATAAAACAATGACAAACGTTTCACAATGCAAAAACTGTCATAATCAAAAAATTAACGTTACAATATACAGAATTCAATGAAACGTAAATTACGTTGCGCTTCGAACAGAAATGAAATTTACGTTTTAGAAAATGAGGTCATAAGTTATTTCAATGACCACTTCGAACGGTAGGGCGAATAAACATAACATCACTTAGTTACGTTGGCTCTAAGAAACTGTTGTTGACCTGTTTAATAAAAGATTGCGAAGCTCTTCGGTCTGCTGGGTGCTTTTTCCAGTTCGTGATACCAGAGATCAACAGGGTCCGCCAAATAACTTTTTTTTTTGAAAATTCGATATTTTCTCAAATTCGTCTGTTCCACATTGTTTACGTTGGATTTTTTTTTAAAAATGTGTCGTATAACACTGTTTTATTTTTATTCAGGATGTATGGAATCAATCTTATCTCTGGTGCACAAGGGGTTAACTGGGTGTGAAATTTCCTTTCCATAAATTACCAAATTGTGAAAAAATTGAACGGGTTCAGTTTTTCGATGCCAATTTAATTCAATTTCCCTCCTTAACTTTGTATTCATGTGAAAGAGAACTGTGACCTACTCACGCCATCCGCTGTCGACAACATTTTCGTGTTGACATAATTGTCTATGCTTTGACTTCTTTGGATCGCGGCATCCTATCGACATTTTTCTTAGTTTGTTATAATTTTACGTAGGATAACATGTGTTAAATGGTGATTAAGAAGAAAATAAATAAAATGTGATTTGTATCGGAAAATACATAAGATTGGTGTTCACTAGGCCTGTTCTAATAACTTCTGTTTTTTTTTTTTTCAATATTTTCTCCATCAATATGTTGAAGAAGAAGTTTGACGATAAGCTGTCAACTTGTCGAAGACCTCTTGTAGTGGTGAATGGTTCGGAGAAGTTGCTTTCTACTTTTACCGAGAATCTCGTGACACTCATTAAACTAAGGCGTACAAGTTCTGCTCGGAATCCATTAGCAGATCCCATTCAAGCAATATTTTCTTTTTCAATTTAAGTTTTTCTGGAATGCACCTTTAGAGTCGGTGAAAACATGGTTACATCTCATGGGTCTTTTCCGGACTAAATGATCACTATCACTACTAATAATAGATTAAAAATTAAACCAATTGTATACATTGAATTAACCAAATTGTGGTAAATACACAAATTTAGCAAAACAGTTCCTTAACTAAAGACCTTAAACAAGATCAGCGTGGCAAATTTTAAAAAATAAAACTCCCTCTAATGTGTATAAGAATTGGTTTACTAAATTTGTAGTGGTCACAACCAAAAATATCCCACATATTCAATCAAATTATAGGGCAAATTAAAAAAGCAATTGTAATATTAAAATAGTTGTAAAACAATCCCATAAACTGGCAACACTGGCTAAAATATGTTGCTAATTTACATATAAGTATACGAATTACCCCACTGTCCACCTTAGTGGAATACAATTTCAAGGTGCATCCATGACAGTCATCTGATGAAGAAACGCTTTGCAATGCTTTGCAAATTAACACACAAAAATCCACACATTTAATCTTGGAGCCGGCATAAAACTGAGCATCCCTCTGGCGTGTACCGGTCACAGACAGCAAAGACATATTATCCCCAGTATTTATTTAAGTTCGTAAGAAGTCAAAGTGACACACAACCGACTGAAATGTGTGTGCATGCGTGTGTGTGTGTGTGTGTTAGTCCTTAACATCCATGGCCCGTAGTTGGCACTCAGCAACACCTTCACTGATACGTATCAATAGATTCATATCAACGCTATAGATGGTATTTGTAAATCCATGCTGGCAATACATTGATGTTGAGACATTGTCTCCCATGGGGAAAGGCGGGATTTCTTAGACTGAAACCACACGCACATATAAATAAATAAAATCAAATCCCGAATCGTAGGAGACGCTTGTCTAAAACTATTATGGAGTAAATAATAGTTTAACATTTTTGTAACATTGTTTGGAAGCAGAGACTATTTTGAACTATTTAAAATCTATTATTGTGAACTGATTGTAGTATATTGTCTATCATGTTTAGTTAGTCGTTTTACTGAAATCGAAACCGGTCCGATCCCATGTAAATTTCGTGTAGACATTTCCATACAAAGCACCGGCACTCGGACTACAATTCCATTGATTCATATTACAACTCGTATTCTGTTTACATGCTATTAAAAATATAATTCAACGAAACTCGGTCGATGGCTTTACAAAGGAAAAAAAATGTTACCATTGAATTTAAATAAGCCCCGGTACCGGTTTCTCAATGACACATTGGATTTAATTGCTGAAAGTGTGAACACAGTTCTACATGAAAAATGTATACCTTCTCTAAGAATAAATACAGTATCGGCAAAAAGTGTTACGGGTATCAGTCGGTACGAGCGTCAATTACACAGGGCAACAAAATGAAAACACTTTCCCTACCTCGAAAGAAACCCTATGCAAACGAAAGCCAGTCACTCACTTTCTTTTCGAATAACGTCTCACTATTTTCTGTGTAATTGTTTGACTTGCTTTATCTGTCGAACATAACAATTTTAACAAACACTGCAATAAAAACTAAAAATGTGGATTAACGATAGCTGCATTTTTTTTTTGTTGATGAACAGATTGAAAATTATGACCCTGCGCCTTGGAAATGTGATGCAGAAACACGCAAACTCTACCGGATATTAAGCTGGCATCGTTCTGCAGCTTTCTGGCTGTAGGGAGGTACCAGAAAGCAGTGGGCAACGAACGTTTTTTGACTGCAAACAAACCCTGATTACATTATTTCATTCTACACAAAGCTTATTTGGATGTAAATATAGCATACTGGCTATTAATATTACATATTTGTGTATAAGCAATAGCGTGTTTGGGAACATTTTTTAATTTTTGTTTGCACATATGTTTTTTAAATTAAAATCAATAACCGAGACAATAATATGAAGTGTTATATAGAAATTCACAAATGGAAAAATAAATAAAAAGTAACACAAAAATGTAAACAAATATATTTGATATTTATCACCTACAAACAAGTTAATGTTTGTAGTATGGAAATATATATATATATATGTTTGATGCGAATTGTGATGCTTGTTGGTGAAACTTGATTCAGCTGTTGTTGTGTAGAAGGAACGTTTCCGTTCCACATACATTTTTTTAAATATTTTGTTAGTAAAATTTTTTTAATACTTTCATATTAAAAAATTTTTCATAAATGGAAAACCACTTGTCCGAATTTGGATTCTTACATTATCTTTAACTTCGATCTATTATGTCTTTTAGTATGAGTTACACTTTCGAGTTATAATTAAAAATATTTTTTTTCGATCATTTTTTTACAAATCGTGTAAGATCCCGACCGCAAAAACTGTTCATTAATTTGAATTTAATAAGTTCGTTGTCTGTTATTTCCAAAAACGCTATTGCTTATACACAAATACATAATACTAATAGCAGATAAGTTATATTTACATTCAAAAAAGCTTTGTGTAGATAGAAATAAGCTTTACTAAAAAAAGGCGTATTTTTCAGCGTGTGGGTCCACCTTTCACAATTGACCTAGGTCTGTGTAAAATTTCAATCCAATTGGATAAACCAATTCCAAATAGCAGGATTATCCCTCCCTCTCAGTTAGTGGTTGAGATCGCAAATCCGCACCGAACCGATGTGTCCCCGAATTCAATTTTATGTGACTGACAATTGACTTGGCCTCCGAAACATTGCAGGCCAGTGAAACCAGCAAGGGAATGATAAAAATGAATATGCAAACATACCCACGGTCTACTGTGAAATGTATACAAATTGCTACGAACCTAATCACCTATACGGATTTAATCCAAAAGGGTGATTGTGGTAAATGACTTCCCCCGAATTGAACTGACCTACACTAGGTTATGTTTTGGTGCTAGTGACACAGCAATGGACGAAATGTTATCAACTTAAACTGACATAATTCATTAGACTCACATTATTTAATGTATTATTAATTGTATATACACCTGATTTGTTTAGTAATTTTTAGTGCAACTCATAAATTTCACACCTTTTGCGACAAAACATCGCACCTTCTTTCATGCAAAAATTAGCATGTCTACGTTTTATGACTTACGGCACTGTCAGCGTATTTAGTATGCGTTCATATTCATGCATGCGCTCACTCAGTTCATTGCAAGTGCGATCAGACACATGTATAGAACTCATTGACCCAGCCGTCCTTTCATTTTGGAAACAGAGTGAATATTTAACGAAAATCCAAACACAGACGTCTTGAGTGTAAAACGAAATGATTGCAAATGACTTTAACTCTGTTTGTACTCCAAACAAATGCGAAAATCATACGATCGCAATTGAAAACCAGTCGCTCACCAAAAACAATTTAATTGGAAGCAAATATTGAAAACTTATTCCACATCCATACATATGTATGTAAATATATTTTGATAACGACGCAGTCACTTGAACAACATTTTGAAAATAAACAAAAGTTCGCTAAAGCGAACAATTCTCGAAGCGAAATTAATTTGTTAACTACATTTTGGTTTAAGCAACAAAGAAAACTATGTGTGTGGAGTTGGGGTCTGGTAAATTTTACGGGAGTTGGAGTCTGGAGTCGAAAAGTTTGCTTGACTCCGAGTTTCGTTTACATACATTTCCCATAAAATGTAAACAAGTTAATCTGTTTTTTTAAAATAATTTCGATTACATACAATTGTTTATCTTTACTATACAAACGCACCTCATGTGATATCGAGTATAGGAATAGTGGAGGAATAGTGGAGGAAAATATTATTTTCCAAATTTTGTTATTAAAAAGCTGAAGAAGTAGTCGACTTCGGAGTCGAGCAGTTTTGAATCGACTCCACAGCCTTGGTCTCTACCTCCCTTGGCTCGTAAATTAGTTCCAACTAGGTCCAGTTAAACCCTTTTTTTAATGGATGGATCTGCGTCAATCGTAGGTGGTGACAACTGTCACCACAAAAGTAAATTATCTTAATTATATTTCTTTGTTTTGTTCATGTAAGCTTTCTGTCTTTGCACAACAAAAAAAACTGAAGGTTGTCTGGAACGAATCTTATACATATATTTACCCTCTACCTTGGAATGCGTTCCGACGCATTTGCATTTGTATCAGGGGTATCATTTCGTCCACATCTGGACTAGTATTTTTCCGACACTGATTTTAATTCTACGGCAAATAAAATATTCTTAAGCAAATTAGCTTAAATTAAAATATTCTTAAGCTAATTAGCTTAAAACTATTTTATTTGCGAAACAATCGATAGCGATATTATTATCGAAAGATGTGCTCAAGTGGGCCATCAAATCAGTTTTCATCGATTCATAATTGGTGTACGAGTACGTGTGTACATAGTTTCACTAAACTGGTAAGTTTATACAAACACACATATACTAAAACCCATAAATATTTTTATGATTGTACGAGGGCCGCACAAAAAGTTCTGTTTAACCGGAGAAGACATAATGGGGAAAGAAAAATATAATAAAGTTGTTTTTTTCAAAAAGTGGTGCGGTACAAAGCTTTTAAAATCAAAGGACAGTGGCTTTTTTGTAAAGGTGAACAAGACCCAATGAATTAATCACTTAAATTTTAAAATTTAAAAATGTGCCATCAACATCTATTGATGCTAAAAAAAACAGAAATAGCAGAAAACTAAAATTTAAAAATATAAGTTTTTTTTTGCAACATTTTTTATTACACTGACAATTTACAGACAATTCTTTTTGTGACCCTTTTTTTTATTAAAATAAACATGTTTGTATTTTATTTGTTTATTTTTGTTATTGTTTTTTTTCCCAATAAGAATGAGTATTTGTTTTGAAGTTTTTTTAATTTATTTCTCTGTTTAAATTTTATGATGTTTGTTTTTTCCCTCTCTGTATTTCACACAATTAAAGCTTTAGTGAACTTAACATTTTCTCACTGCAAGGTTTTTTAATTTCCATTGTAGATCTTATTATTACGAATATGATAATTTAGTTTTCGTAGTAACGTTTATTAATAGAGTCCATTACAAAACTACTCAACAAATTTTAATTTCAAGTTTAAAATATTCGGTCTTTGTTATTCGATTTCTACTAACTCTAAAATTCCTATATTCGTTGTGCATTTCTGTTATCCTCCTTGCTTTTTCATGAAATGCAACCCTGATCACATAACATTTTCATAATAGAGAAAATCAGTCGAAACTCGAATGCTCTTCTATTTCGAATTCGTGTTATGTGTATTCAACAAATGTTAAGTCTGGGAGATTCATGAATACTTGTCTTTATTCTAAAAAATGGGTCAATAGGTTGGAAATTGCTTATGACAGACGAAGATTTTCGTAAAAAAACCACGAAATATTTCTTAGCTTTGCAGCCATGGAAATATTTCATAAAAAACATTTTGTGGATTCCTCTGCTTTATTAGTTGATGTCCGGTGTCAGGTCAATTAGTACAAGACTTGGTTTATTGTTTTAATTTAGTTATTTTCATTTAATTTAAATTTTCAATAACCCGCTTCTTGAAAAATTTAAAAGACAAGTTCTGAACTAATTTTATCTGTTTTCCAAACTTGTCGGACGGCCATCGTTTTTTTTTTCAATAACAAATATAGATGACTGGTGAGCTGTTGTTAGTCGTTTTGTTTTGATTTTTGGTTTCTTAGCGCGTGAAGGTACATCAAACCAAACATATTTACATTTTATGATTCTACGAAACAGCGATTCATATAGTGGAAGTCATTCTTGTCAGTGTTGCCAGAAATGACAATTTATCATCATTCTGACGATTATTATTTGACGATTTACACACCTTAATGGCTATTTTTAAAAATCAATACATGTTAATTTTATACATGTTAATTTTATGTATGGCAACAGGTTTAGTTTTTTTTTACATAGTTTTAACGAACAAAAATATTAATTAATTCAAATTCTTCAGAGAATATGATTGAATATTTCTACAAGTAAATATAATAAAAATACAAACTTTCTATTGTATAGATTATTTAAAACGTATAAAACGACCATTTCAACAATTTGTACAGGGTTCTCCAACAAGAGGTGTTATTTTGGTATTCAAAGAAAAATACATGATCGGATATTTATTTCATAATAAAGAGGAAGGCATGCCTTTAATAATAAAAAAAACATCGGCCAAATGGCCACCACGACCACCATTTCCTTTTCATGAAGTTGTCCATAACCAAATAGCAAAGTGGCTGCCGTATGACGTCGATAGCCTCACGAATTCTATCTTTGAGGTCTTTAATCGACGCTGGTCTATTGGCGTAGACCTTGTCTTTCACGTGGCACCAAAGAATGTGTTAAATCACAAGATCTCGATGGCCAATTGTGATCACCTCTTCGAGAGAACACGGTCTGGAAACTTTTTAGTTTTGCAACCTGTGACTGCAAGATTTTCACCATTTTTGTAGTGAATTTTAATAATTTCAATGCGTTGTTGATGCGTGTTTCGTTCCATTCTTTAGTAATGGCGTAGTTTCTATTTGTCAAATGTCAAAGAATAAAAGCTTCAAAAGCTTCATCCAGAATGAGCACATTTTATACAACAATACCAAAAGTTTTCAAATACAAAAACTGTCAAAATCAATTCCGATATTCCGGCATTCTCTACAGTCAACACTGGAAGGCAGACAATCCAAATCGGTCCAAACGGTTTGGGTGCGTTAAATAGAAACGCGCAATTTGTGGTACACTTGTTTGTGCTGACTCTTCATTCATGATCAACGTATGAATAAATTCTGGAATACAAAAAAACACAGGCCAACATTTCAATTAAATTCCAATAAATAAATGTTCGCACACTATGCCCTACATCCTGCATAGGGAATCATGTGTATGTACTTTCTTTTATACTCTCGTATTCGTATAAATGATCACGTTACATTGATTTTTAGAATTATGCTGTCTATGTCTGTCGGTCGGGCCAAATATTCATGGAGTTAATGAATAGGAATGTAACGAATAAGTGTGTAATGAAAGCGAATATTGAAATATAATTTTTTGCGAAAGCGAATATTCCAAAATGATGCACATATGTGAAACGATCCCTATTAATAAATTATTTTCGAATACGTCATCCTTGTCTGTGGAAAATCCTATACAGGTGTTCTCCAACGATAATTCTACAAATTATAAAAAATGTGTACCTAATCTTAAATTTCACAAGAAAATTATCACCACGTAGCGTATTACACAGCCGGTCTACACCAATAAGTTCTATATACTTTAACACATGTTTCCAAGTGCGTCGTCAATATCGAAGAGTAAATGTTTCATGTACCCGTATGTCTGAGTGTAAAGTGCTTATTTCAGTTGACATTTATTTCCTCTTTAATTGTCTCATGATCGAAATCGGGCGAATGAAAAGAATAACAATTGTATAAAACCAATAAATGTGAAAATCATAAACAGAATGTACAGTATTGTTGTCTGAATTCATATTTACAATGAACGGTGATAGTTTGTCATAGGAGCCAACGTCAGTGACGCATACAGTACACGCTAAAAAATGGTCATTTTAACAATTATCAGCAAACAAATTAGCATCAAACACATACATATATTTTTTTCCATACCACAAAATTGAACTTGTTTGTAGATTATAAATATGAAATAACTCAAATGCTTTACTTTGTTCAATTTAATAAGTTTGTTGTCTGTTATCCCCAAACACGCTATTGCTTAAACGCAGATACGTAATATTTATAGAAAATAAGTTATATTTCACTTTACATAAGCTTTGTCTAGAAATAAATAGGATTTACTTGTGTGTAAACATCTAATGCAACAGATATCTTAGAATTGAGAGAAAATAAGGGTTGCGATTGGGACTTCCAGACGATTTACCAACATGCAGACAAAGGAAATGTCAGAATCCAGTTAAGCGACATCAAAATGCAGTAGACGAAATATGGACACAGATAAAAAACCAAAATAATTTGTGGAAAACGAGGCCTCAGAAACCAGAATGTACGATTTACACCTCTCGGACAATTTCGTCAATTTTTTTCTAATCTGATTAAAGTCGTCCTATTTAATTTCTATCAGAATTATGCGCCTGTGTTGTTGTCATATCACCAAAATACCAAATGTCTTTGGTATAGTCTGCACCACATTGACAACTACATTCAAATGTCATCCTAACCTAAGCACATCCCCTGAAATGTAAATGCCTCTTATTGACTGTTAGTGCCTTTGGAACTGTATTCTCCGACATAGGCATGATCGTTCAATAATTTTCAAATACTGAACCAAAATCGAAATGCTTAATTGAAATCGACAAAGAGTAATTAGGTCCTTTGTGAAAAACATTACAAGTACAACTATAAATAAACCATTTTGCTTTTTAAAAGTAAACGTAAATAAAACACTGGCATTGATTCGTTTGAGGTAAATTTGGACCACTTTTTGGCACATATTGGGCGGTATCTCAGCTTGACGAATGTTGGTTCTTAAGTGCTGAAGAGTTAAAGGTTTATCTGGTTTATCCCACAAAAAAGTCGAATCGTGTCAAATCGCATGATCTTGGTGGCCAGTTGATGTCGCCACGACGAGAAATTACGCGGCCAGGAAATGTCTTTTACAATAAAGCCATATTCGCTCGAGTTCTGTGGCATGTGGCACCGTCTTGTTGAAACCACATATTCTCCATATCGTATTCTTCAATAGTAGGCAAAAAAACATTCGGTTTTCATACGACCATAATGCTCCGAATTGACGGTGACAGTCGTTCCCTCGTCGTTTTCGAAGAAGTAAGGTCCAATTACACCTTCGGACCAAAGAGCGCACCAAACAGTGACTTTTTGTGGATGTAATGGCCCATCTTCAGTTACTTGAGGATTCTCAGAATCCCAAATACGACAATTTTGTTTATTAACATACCCACCGAGTGAGAAATGTGTTTCATGACCATAAACCATAATCTCCTCTTAAAGCACGATATGTGGCTGTGCCAGAATCACCATTTTTGTAGTAGGTTTCAATAATTTTTACGCGTTATGTGATAGCAAACAACAGCCGTTTCTTGTGAGTATATCAGTTGATTGTGAATGATTATGTCTGTGTTGCCATATTGAAATACATAAATGCAGTATAAATTCAGTTCAATTTTGTGCATTTACGTTAGTGTTAATGCAATTCGGGAGGAAATAATGCACAAGTTAATTTGCATTAAGTATGTTAATGTGCATTAACGCTGTCGTATGTCTAGGCTATTAGCTCTCCATACAAATTAAACGATTACCTAAGCTACGAATGTAACGAAAAAGACGTATTGTGCAGCTGCAGCGACGGCTTTGTTCAGACTTAGATTTCTGAGCTGCTTGTAACCAAAACAATTACATAATACCTCTGCAGAGCACACAGTTTAGGGTGTAATTAGGTCGACTATATTAACCAGACCATTTACGTACTAGTCAATACTGGCGAGGTATATTCCGGACAAGCTGTATGATTAAGCTGTCGGTTGCTCTGGGTTTAACCTAGAGAAATGCCTTCTAATTGGTGTCACTACCCCTTTTTTTACAAAGACATGAGAAACAAATCAATGTGCCCTAATACACACACACGCTTGTATGTATGCAAACACAGGTAATTGTTTACATGTTTCATGTGTAATGATTTATGTGCATATCTCGCAAAAGACCCGAATTGAGCGAATAATCAGCGCACGAAATCTGTTTTATTATTTAGAATTGCCCTTTTTGCGTTTAATCGATGCCATTGTCAATTATTTTGTGTGCATTTACCTCATTAGTTCAAATTGATTCGTCCGGCCGTTCATTGATTTGTATACAAATATCCACTGACTGCGAATGACGTTCATAATGAATGACGGGCGGACGCATGGTTGGTTGGATGGAAGCAGGCCCGGGTTGTTGTTGCCGATGTCACTGTGGCGTCCGTCCCGGTGCTGTTTACACAATTGTCCGTTGGCAAATGCAAATTATGTGTAAATGATATACAGTTTGATAATGAAATTTGTTGTGCTTAATTGTGACATTTAAACCTCTAAATCGCTGTGGTTGAGATGAAGCGGACATCGGCCGTAGAGACAAAGCCAAAGCAAAGCATGACACAGAGCACAGCCCAGAGCACAGGACAGTTAAAGGATACTGTTGTTTGCCGGTTTCATAATGTCAACTCGCCACTCGACTCAGCGGTCTAATTGAAATGCGTAATGACATCAATGGAGGGGTCAGCACCGGCACCAGCATCAGCAACATCAATTCCCAGTGTAGTTGCAGTACTCGTGGCTTATGGAAAATGGATTTTTGAGATTCGCTTCTTTTTTTTTTTTTTGTTTTAAAATTTCACACGCATAAATTTCAATTTGCACTTATTGTAAAGCGCCAACAACATCAAAGCCAGCAACTCCCGCCCCGTCGTCCCCTACGTCCACATGGCCATCTGAAGCTGGGGCAATTGGAGCACCAATACGAGTATCATCGGTGTAGCGAATGAAAATATCTCCAGAGAGCTTTGCGTGTTGTTGAACTTCTCAGAGGATTGCTGCTCGGCATGTGGTTCATACGAGTATGAACATCAGACAGCGAGAAACTTTTTGGCTTCGTGTTCGTTGTTGTTGGTGGCAGAAGAAGAAAAAGACGACGACTCTTGACACAACACTCAAAGGGATAAAACAAAAGTATTAAAAACGTCCAAACGTTGATTGCTTTGATTATGAATGTCCCCCTGTGTATGTTTGCCATGTCATGATACTTGCCACTGGTTGTTACTGTTTGGCGCTTGTTGCTGCTGTTGCTTCTGTTGGCTCCCATTGTTGGCTGGCTGACTCGCTGGCGAATGTGCTGTTGCTTCAGATGGTCGCTGCTATAACTGAGTTAAGCGCGATAATAATGAAAACAGCAACAGTGACAGTAAAAAAACAACATTCGCATTTGCCAACACATACACTGGCAGTAAATATGCATACGAGGCCTGTTTGGTAAATTGTAAATAAGTTGTCCTTTGAATTGCTTATTAATAACGTTGTTACCAATACAACTCTATCTCTTGGTAAATTTTACACAACCAATTTAGTCATACCTCGCAATTTATAGATTAAACTAGTACATGTATTAGTTATGCCCAATATTTTGTGCTGCATTTTGCGGAACTACAAATAAGATTTTTAATAAAATTATATTTTGTATTAACCGAGGAGTTAACATTTTTCAGGAGGAGTTCACATGTAAATTACTTCTTGGGTTGCTCATTTCGAAATTGCATTCATTACCGGTCTCTTGTGTTATTTTACAAATATCAAACTTCGACTTTTCTAGCTGGCTCGGTTACTTTCTGTCGTTGATCGCGTGCCAACAGATGAATGTATTCATAAGTCCTTTTGAGTAAAAATAGACAGGTTGTTTAATTTACTCCCCAATACGTTGATTGCTTTGATTGCAGGTTGTTTAATTTGCTCCCCAATACATTGAAAGTATTTTCAATGACTAACAATACATAACGGATAAAGACTTTCAACATGTTTCTTTAATGTCGACGACATAATTTTATGTTTTTATTTTTTTTATTATTTCCTTAACATTCTGTGAACTAACAGAAACGTGGACATTCTCTTAAATCAGTCAGCTGTGGATGATATAATTTGTATACGCAATGCTCGGTACCTACTCTTAGCACACTACCGACCGCACCACGGCCGTCCGAAAAAAACTCATGATATCCTTAAGCCAACTTTAGCCGGTGTTGGTAATCGCTTGTGGAGGATATATAATTCACAGACGTAATTCCCACTGTTCAAGTGTAATCCCCTCCCATAATCCAGAAACCAAAGAAAACACTTCTTCTAGTCTTAATCCTAAATTCAGTAGAAAATGTAAATTTAACTCATAAACTCTGGATCTAATAGCCTATATTTGGTCTAGATGAAATTAATAAGAACAAGTGGACAAATAGTAAGTTCGGCCGGGCCGAATCTTATATACCCTCCATCATGGATTCGTTGCATTTCGATACCCATATGTCCATGTTTGTCAAGGGCCGGTTTTTGGGCCGCTCGTGACCCGATAGTCCCAGGAACCCGATCACAAATTTTATCCAAATCATGAAAATAAATGCATATTTGGGTTCGCGAGAAAATTTCGTTGCATTTCGATACCAATATGTCTATGTTTGTCAAGGGACGGTTTTTGGGCCGCTGGTGACCCGATAGTCCCAGAAACCGGATCAACAAATTTAGGCAAATCATGAAAATAAAGGCATATTTGGGTTCGTGAGTAAATTTCGTTGCACTTCGATACCCATATGCGCATGTTTATCATGGGCCCTTTTTTGGGCCCCAAGGGTCCACGGAACCCATGAGCACGCCCATTTTTGGAATTTTTTTCCCCATCTATAAATTATATAAACTTAGAACAATTTTACCAAAAAAAAATCAGATGTAGTGAAAAAAAATATTTGAAAAATTTGATTATGGCCGGGATATATTTAGTCCCGTAAAGGGGAACTTAACCTGCTTATGGGCAAAAAACATCTTCCTACAAAATTTCAGCTTCTTAGCGTTGGTCGTTCGCACTCTATCGTGATTTCACTCTATTCGCACTCTATCGTGAGATCGCCAGCTTGGACGTGAAAATTGCGAACTTAACAATCTTATCGACGAGATAGAAACAGCATTCACCAGGTCGAGGTGGGGTAGAGAACTGCAGGGTAGCTCGATCTCTTTGGCCAGACATTAATGCGACTCGTACCAAAGAACAGCTTTTCCTCGGACAGAACTCACTTGGCATAAGCATAGGAATCATCACGGGGCACTGCGTCATTGGCCACATGACTAGACGAGGACTTCTGGATCAGCTGTTTAGATGCAGAAGTAGAGGACTCAGTGCAGCACCTACTATGTTCATGTAAAGGTCTGCAAGTGTATCGTCTAGTCTATTTAGGGCACAGGTTCTTTGACGAACTAACGGACGCTCCAATTAAACCCCCTCACAAAATTCATAAAGAAGTCTCTTTGGTTCAAAAAATCCACTACTAATAACAACCTATAGCTTGCTATAAAACTGTCTCTTCTTTACCTATCCTATCGACTACAACTACAACGTAAGGGAACCACAATGGACCCTGAATGATCTCGTCAGTTGTATATTTTTCAACTGAAAGGCACTCAAATAATGTAAACTTGCGCTTTCTAGGAAACCCAGTTTCTAGTGGACCGTATTTTAGCTTGAACTAATTTAAATTGAATGCAAATTTCTATGTTTTTCGCACAACAATTGTACTTTTGTTTACTTAAATCGGGTATGTTTTCGATCAAATCATGGAATATCTTTAACATTCCGATAAACACCAAAAGTCACATCCTATCGGCGTATGCGAGCGTTTGTTACGAACGAAAAGATCCTTTGACCTTAGGGACCGGAAACCCAGTTTTTTTTTTGTACCACTCACAGACTTTTTATTGATGGTCAGGAGCTCCTAGTATTTTTGAACAGTATTTCTGGATACAACGGATGTCCTAGCTTTTGTTTTGAATGACCTTTTCGAGGAAAATTTCAATTTCACTTTGTTTCTGACATCATTGCCAAATGTAACTGTACTTACCATTTGTAATTTCATAAAACACAAAACAGTGTAAGCCTAAAACCGTGCACTATTTTCGTGCGCCATCCTTATTATACCGACCGCGTTCAACTACTCGTGCTGTCAGCAACTCATCCCAGTTCTTCGAAATCCTTGCCACTTTTTTCAATTTGGTAAGTATCGTGGTTTATGTTATAATTTCATTTTTCCACACTCAACATACACACTCACGTACATAAATGCGCGCGCTTTCACATGTCTGCACTGTCGTATTTCCCCATGCAGCTGGGAAATGGGACACGCTACTGAGAGCTGAGAGAAATGAAATGTGACAGCCAGGATCATGGTGGAAAAGTCAAAATCGCTAATGTTTACTTTCCAGTGGGGGGAAATGCTTTTAAAATAAAACTTGAATTGAGTACGTAAAACGTTTAAATGCTGGTATTGAAATGATGATAATTATTCGAGTGATGCGGAGAAATAATTTCAACCAAACACACGCAGCAATGACCATGAAATAAACGACCATGGAAATCTCTTTGCACGGATGAAAGTATTTTAGTTTTCAATAAGCACTTATTCCATCATCCATAATCGCGGCAGCATCCACAGTTGTACACTCTCACGTTGTAGTGGTGTTAAATGCGATTGCACTCTCTCGGTTAGGTGATAGCTTACGTGTAGAATGTGGGTACTCGGTCAAGTGCAAGCTAAATTCAATTTGTAATTAACAAATTAAATCCTGAGGGTTCAAGAATAATTGATGGTACAATTGCTTTGGAACTAGACTTGTATTCATATTTTCTCAAAACTATGAGATTGCACTTGAAGACTCATAGGATGAACCCTTCTTTATAAAGGAAAGTTTTGGTTCAAAAAAGTGTATGGAATTATAATGAGTAGTTACGATAGATTGAAGTGTAAATCACTGGAGTTATGTATGACGTTAAGTCCGCTGTATCTTCAGTCTGTTGGGTACCCGCATCCCCCATCTTTCCCCTATGTTCTCAACCCTTGTCGTTGTGGTGTCCCCTATAGTTCACCCAATAATCTATCTCCTAGACACTTTTCTGTCTGTGGCGTTGCAAACCTGGACAATGCCTAAGAACGTATTCTACTGTCTCACATTCGAGCAGTCCTGATGGTTGTCCATCAAATCTCTGTAATGTCAGTAAAAATGCGAATATTTCCGAGCATTCATTCTATGCTTCCAATGCAAATGACTAAGAGAAGGGATCATTTATAGATCATTCAAACAGAATGATGCATTGGTGGGAATGTACTTTCACAAAAAGTGCTATAAGTTCCAAATTTATCCATAGATTGTCTTCAAATAGACATCATCTGGGTGTTAAAATTTCAAACAAAACAATAAAGATAGATACGACGAAAAAAAATTAAAATTATAATCTCGGACACTTTAGAAAACTGTAAAACTGTATTTTATTTTTTGTTGCATAGTGTAATTTTTTATTTACGCCACGGCAATGATTTACTCTGCGAAATATGGTCCCAAACAAGGGACAATTTCTCATTGTGAAAAATATAAAATGAAAGCCATACGGTTTTATTTCTTTCATTATATAAGGTCATATGGCTATATTTCCAGAGAATATGCATAATAAAGCCATTATGGCATTAAGGCACATTTAAAAATTTAGTAAGCAAAATACATTTTTCTAGATTTTTATTTGTTTCTTGGGACTTTTTTGGAAAATTGCGCTTATTTTTCTACAATGTTTTCGACTAATACCGTATTTATTTTGGTATTGTGAGGACATAACTCCCAAAAAAAAATATTATAAACAAATTTGTAACATTTACAGCCCGAATATGGAAACTCCCGGGGTGGAAACTATCGGGTTATCCATTTCGTGGTTTCAGAAGTATGGGGCTGGAATTCGACATCTGTCAAACTAAGTTGTTAAACTCATTTTTTTCAGTTTGAAGTCTGACATTGTCGGAAATGGTAACGCGTAAAAACGCACAGCCACATATCTGCTTTCAGAGGAGATTATGGTTTATGGTTATGAAATACATTTCTCACTCGGTGGGTATGTTAATAAACAAAATTGTCGTATTTGGGATTCTGAGAATCCTCAACTAATTGAAGAGAGGCCATTACAGCCACAAAAAGTCACTGTTTGGCGCGCTCTTTCGTCCGAAGGTGTGATTGGACCTTAGTTCTTCGAAAACGACGAGGGAACGACTTTCACCGTCTATTCGGAGCGTTATGGTCGTATTAAAATGTTTTTTGCCTACTATTGAAGAATACGATTTGGAGAATATGTGGTTTCAACAAGACGGTGCCACATGCCACACAACTCGAGAGAATACGGCTTTATTGCAAGAGACATTTCCTGGCCGCGTAATTTCTCGTCGTGGCGACATCAACTGGCCACCAAGAGCATGCGATTTGAAACCATTCGACTTTTTTTTGTGGGGCTACGTGAAAGACTGTGTTTATGCAGATAAACATTTAACTCTTCAAGTTATGGCTGAGATACCGCCCAATATGTGCCAAAAAGTGGTCCAAAATCACCTCAAAAGAATCAATGCCTGCAACAATTCGCGTAGTGGTCATTTAAATGATGTAGTATTTCACACATAATGTCAACGTTCAAAGTTTATAATAAAAATGAAATATCATGAAAAAAAATATTTTATATGTGTTTTATTTACGTTTACTTTTGAAATTTATACTTCAATTCTAAACAGATTGGGAGTCAAAAAAAAAAAAAGCTGGATTGAAAATGTCTGTCCCTTAGCAAAATTACAGACGTAGAATTTAATTTAAGTGTCGACGATTCCCTCGAAAAGTCAACTCTAAACGTAACTCTTGTCCTAAAGTAAACTAAACAACTCATAATGAACTGTGTTTCAAAAAAAAATAACGATCTCGGTTGGCGTTTGTAACACCGTGTTACAAAAAATAGATTTTTTCTGTCCTATGATCCAAATGCACATATCGGCAATTCCACGGTGTCGAACGTGACCGTTGTACATATTCAAAGTGCAAAAAAGGTCAGAATAAAATATATTTTAGATTCATCTTATACATATTCGTACAGGTCCATAGTAGTACTATCACCGGTGGTTTAGTTTTTTTCAGGCGAAATAGTGATAACAAAATAAGGACAAAACAGGGAGCGGGTCGAACGCGACAAAAACAGAAGTAGTTTCCGTGAACATCTTTAAAAACATGAGAATCAGCGAAATCAAACAGAATATGTTATCGATGAAAATTGTAAAATGTTAAAAAATGACAAAGCTTTCGTATCCTCTTTATTTCATAGAAATATCATGGATATTTTTTTTTACATTTAATTTTTAGGTTGGTTCGAACGTGACATGTCGAACGTGACATTTTTTCTATGACTATCACAAATTAGACAAATTCTACCGTTATTCTTCATTCCTTTTGATTCGTCTCTTCAATTTAAGATTTCTTATGCTCTTAGAAACATTATTTATAATAAGCCTCTTTTTACATAAGCCTCTCTTACAAAGGAAATTTTAAAAAAAATGTGCATTTAAAAATCTGAAAATGATCCAAAACTACAATTTTCCACTTTGCAATTGTTTTTCGTAAATTTTTGAGTAAATACACGTGAAATTCTTTAATTTCATTAAAATTTGAATATTTTTGTATAGTAATATATTACATTAATGTGATTTTAATAACTTTTAATTTTTTCATCACGGTAGACCTTTTGGTGGAATTACCCATATTCGGAAAGAGGGGAAAAAATAAAAATACACGTGTATCGGCGATTTTCATGTACACGTCAGATCCAATCGAGCTGATTTTTGTCAGGCAGACTCGTGGAAATGTCTGTATCACGTAAAATTTTTTAAAAACAATTTTTATCAATTCTCAGATTTTCCCCAATTTTTATTATATTTGAAAAAAAAATATTTTTTTCACTTTTCTTAGCATAACTTGAAGAGACTCCAAATTTTTAAACTACTTAAGCGTTACGAAAAAAAAAATGTTTTTTGACTGAAACCATAAAAAAAACGATAACCATTTAAAAAAAATTTTAGGAAAATCTGAGAAACCTTAAAAAAACGATGACGTGTACATGAAAATCGCCGATACACGTGTATTCTTATTTTTTATCCCCTTTCCGAAAAAGTAAATTTGGTTCATAGGACAGAATGTGTGTAACACGGTGTAATGTATCAAGTAACCGAAAGGTATACAATTACCCGGGTACCCAATACGAACGAACAACACCTTTCCAACACCAACATGTTTGTTCAACATTACGCGCGATAACAATGCAAAGCGTAAGGCTTGCTGGGAAATTCAGTTGAGCGTAATAAATGGTATTTCTTGATAATATACTCGTTCCTCGCACACTTTGTGAGTTGTTTTAATGCAACGACTGCATTTTAAGCTTTGCATGCGCTTAAATATAACGTTAATGATCGGTGTCAAATGCGATATCGCCAGCGATATTAACATGGACATACACAATTTCAGACATATGCGGCAGTTACAGTTATTGACAATTGGTTCTGTACTGAATTTGTATGAGTTTTCTAATATTCGCAATGTGTTCAATTATTAATTGCAGGAAATACAACAGCAGCATTTGCCGGATAACAACAGCAATAGAAATGGCTTCGTGGTTAATGCATTGGGTGGGACGTAGAAAACCGGCAGCGGCATCGTCATCATCATCATCATCGGCGTCGCCGTCAACGTTCACATTGACAACCTCAAAATCATCAGCGGAAATATTATTTTCAATTTTTGGTAAGTCATTTTCAATTGTTAAATATTTGATGAACATCATCCACCACACTCGGAATATGCACGGCAATGGGGCCAAACAAAACTGCAAACGGTTGTTGGGGTTAATAATGCATTTGTACGTGTGGCACAGCAAACATTGGTAATTTTTGGATATATAGGGAGGTGATTTTTCGCCGCCTATAATGTTCATGAGAATATAAAACATAAAAGAATCAAGAACGCTTTTATAAAGAAAGTCAGTTTTCAAATCGTTCCGAAAGATGCTGCTCCTTTGAAAAAGTTTTCATTTCAACAATTGATTTCATTCTTTTCAAATAAATAAAACAAAGTGCACAATTTATTTGTGATATACAAAGCAGAATGCAGCAATTCATTTCGAAGGTTGAATTCATAAACACAAACATTTATTGAATTGCAATCAAGTGCCTTTCACAACAGCACAATTCTAGTGCCAGTGTTGAGAACTTCTTCAAATTCTGTTGATTAATATGGCAACACTTTCAAGTGACGTCACATATTCAAAAGCCCAAAAAATAAAACCGAGCTAGCTGCATGTGTGTGTAGAAGAGAAATACAAAACACACTCAACGAATGATTTTAACAAATTTGCTAAATAAACATTGCAAACCAAACAACAAATTGGTTTTTCGCTATTTTAGACGCCTCAATTGCAAACAGCGGCTCGTGTTTGCACAAATTCTTTGAATGCTCATTCCGAAAAAAGGCCAAAAGGTCAATAAGTGATGCATAACCCCGCCATCGTTTTCAACATAATCAAATTCAAAACAAACAATGCAACGTCAATTGGCCTGTTCTTGTTTATTAGCGAGGGTAAATAGTGTTTTTGAAAAAGACAAAATCATGTTCATGACAAATATTTGAACTAATTAAACAATTAAGATCCCAATGCTGCACAATACGAAGTCATTGTGTGGGTTTTGCAAAGACTTTGCACTCAATTTGTTGCACTCTAGTGAAGAGTTATTTAATTAGGAAATCATTATTCTGTTTACAAACTCGTTCTCGAATGTCCATTCTTGTCTTCGTCGAGTCCACTGTGTCTTCTAAGATTGCTATATTTTTGACGTTTGTAATTGGGAAAATTTACAGAATAAATGCAAAAGTTCCCAACTGGGACAAACTGTGTAAATTATTATTAAATGTGTAAAATATTTAAATTATACGAAAGAAAAGTAGAGCGAAATTAAACAGACAAAAAGATTGATAATGAATGGTATTTTAAATTTAAAAAACCTAAAACTAATGCCCTCATTTTGTAAAACGTGGACGGCCGTTGTGTGGTGTATAGTGTATGCGGCTATCACACAAGTAAACCCAAGTTCAAAACCGACTACGGCTATCAAACATTTTTCCGCGCTATTTTCCACTTCGTAACTGCTGGCGACTTTACAAGTAAGAAAGTAATCTCTCAGCTATGTAAAAATTCTCTAGAAAAGCATTAGCCGTTCGGAGCCGGCTTTAAACAGTTGGTCCCGATCAGTGAATACAAATTATATCGCGCACAACTCACTGATTCGCGAGAAGTTCGCCATGTGTTCCTTAATGGTATGTTAAAGGCAATAAGTAAGAATGTAATGTAATGTACACATAAAGCAAAATTACGTTCTACATTTAAACCAAATAAAATTAATTTTTACTAAAATCACCTCCATTTACTATGTTATATTAAAACTAATTATTTCAAAATACCAGTTGTTATATTTAAGCAGAAAAGGGAAAATGACTTAAACTCTTTACATGCAGTACATATTAAAAATATAAACAAATCTAAAAAGGCTATGAAAATAATAAATTGAGTGGAAATTTAATTTACTAAAATCGTAGTTCAATAAAATAAGTGAGATTCGTACTTAGTTATTCTTAAAGCAAGTATAAACGGGATAGCTTTAAAAAATTAAGTACGGAAATTATTATAGTAAGAAAGGTTTATTTTGTTTGGTTTGCTACTTGCCTTTTTTAGGGATACGCGGTGCTAAACAGCAATTCTCGTTTAATTACGGAGAACTACAGCACATATTAGAAATCATTGCGAATGGGTACCGGTAAAGAAGAGTGAAATCTTCCGAAACGGATTCGTATAGCTTGCCTGCAATCGAAGCAAACACAATGCTGGAAGCCATTTTTGAAAATTTATATTTTTGCATAGAAATGAATCAATGATATCGAACAACAGATATAAAAACAGCATTTTTTAATAATATTAACAATTTCATTGTTAAATTGAACATATATTGTTTCAATAAATTAGCTATGAAATTTAAATAGTACCAATTTTCATGGTAAAAAAATTCAACCATGGAATAGTTAAATTAACTATTATTATTGTTAAAAACCATTCAACAAGAAAATTTTTAAATTGACCTTATATAACGTAGACTCCAAATCATGTTTATTTACAGTTAAGTTAAGCTTATATAAGGTCAATTGTTGACATTTGACACACGCTTCAACAACGCATAGAAATTATTAAAATTCACCACAAAAATGGTGAAAATCTTGTAGTCACAGTTCGCAAAACTAAAGCATTTTTGGGTCGACGTGAAGCACCTTTTCGGACCGCAATACAGAAATTTGTGGACAAATTCGAGATGTTAGGACAAGTTAGTGATGTCAAGAATAAAACCCGTGCGCGTTGCTCAAGAACAACTGAGAATATTGCTGCTGTAGCCCAAAGTGTTGAAGAAACCCCATTCCATGTCGTTCTTAGGAATTGGACATTCCACAAACGTCATTTGCATAAAGACTTGGCCGATCCTTGAGGCAAGACCTCAAGCCGGCCGATCCTTTAAATGCATGAAAATGATCAGGAATTCCATCGAAAAATCATCTTGACTGATAATGCCCATTTCCACCTCGGTGGATATAACAAGCAAAATTGTCACATCTGGGGCTCGGAAAACCAAAGAGTTATTGTTGAGAAGCCTATCCATCCTCAACGTGTGACTGTTTGGTGCGGTTTATGGTCCGGCGATCGAAAATGAGGATGGATCAACAGTTACGGTCAATGGATTGCGCTATCGAGAGATGATTATGGCCGGAGTTGGATGATATTGATCTGGACAACGTTTACTTTCAACAAGACGGTGCTACTTGCCTCACAAGCAATGAGACCTTTGCTCTTTTACGGGAAATGTTTCCGGACCGTGTTATCTCTTGAAGAGGTGATCCCACCGAGATCTTGTGATTTAATACCATGCGACTTCTTCCTTTAGGGCCACGTGAAAGATAAGGTCTACGCCAACAGAACAGCGTTGATTCAAGACCTCAAAGATGGAATTCGTGAGGCTATCGAGGAAATAGGGCAGCCACTTTTCGATTTGGTTATGGAAAATCATAAAAAGGATATGGTCCTGTAAGCGTAGTGGTGGTGGCCATGACTGATGTTGTTTTTCATTATTAACGGCATATCTCCTGTTTTTTATGAAATAAACATCCGATCATTTTTCTCAAAATATTACATTTTTCTTTGAATACCAAAATAATACCACTCGTTGGAAAACTCTGTAGAACAGATTTGTACGCTTTTCAAGCAAAAACTATTTTTTAGGTTCTCACTAAATATTCTAAATGTTGCTGCGCCATGTGTTTGTGCATCAAATACTCTACAACGTAAATACCTGGGTATCTACCAAATTATCCCTTTTTAAAATATTTCTAATTTTCTTTGAGTGAGAGACAACTCGAAGCGGAAAAAAGTTATCTCGAAATCCATTTCGAACTCATCACCATACTATTATGAACTTAACTTAATCCTGATTTTCTTAAAATAGGATTAGATTTGGCTAAAAATCAAGTCCATTCGGTTAAAATTAAGAATTTCGATTTTACGAAAATGATCGAAATAAGTACTTCAATCAAGGTTTTTCTACTGGGTTTAAGTAAATCCGTACTTACCATATTTTTGAACCGCTACCGCTTCATTCAAATGCGTATAACTCGAATTACTCCTCCTAGGTACTCCATGAGTTAAAGCGTGTATTTAGAAATCAAACAATTTACACATATTTAAAAGAATAGCCAACATTAAAAACTGCATGGCATCATGTTTGTTAATCAAAGGAACTTCAATTAAAAACTGTTGCCTTTAAAAGATTTCATTTCACGAAGAAATTTCCACAAATCAGTGAACTGTGTGCGCTATTTCATTTCATAAGCCCTCCCCAGGCAAGTCTATTTACCCAAATTGGGTCATTGCTAGTCTGTCTTCACAGAGGCCTTTGAGCAGAAATATGAACTCGGGATTTGCAACGTTGCCAGCATTCAGATATTGTTTTTCACATACTGATTATCCAATCAAATTGCATATTGCATTAATCATAATCCCAAGTACTTACGAGTACTTATGCTGCTGCTATTACAAATTCCATTAATTACTTCCGCCCACATACACACACTTGCTTATAGAGGCGCACGCACGCACACACAGACACACACCCATAGCCACATATCTTCGAAATGCTTAACACAATAGTTTAAGCTTCATTTGTTAAACAATTGCAACAATTTGAATTTATTAAATAAATATTTATCGTTCTCGACATCTCAGCTACATTTACGAGTGGAAATCTCACTTCTTTAACAACGCAAATCGCTGCCCAGAAGTTAAATGCATCTGTTACATGACGAAATTCTACAAAACGAACAGAAGAAGAAGAAGAAGAAAAAGCAGTGAGCGAACGAACGAACGAACAACTTTTAAGTTAATTTACTTTGTATTTAAAATTTGAACGAGCAAAGTAACTGTACACTATACACAGTAGAGTAAATCGTAACTCCATTTTGAGTCCCACAGGACCCTAATGAATTCAGAACAAACTGAAAAAAGACGAAGAACTATCTCGAACAACAAAACGGGTACTACGTACATACCTATCCATCCATACGTGTGTGTACGAGTACGTATGAGTATTAGGGTGGTTCTAAAAAAATAGGTGTCAGGGGAATTCGTGTCACATAGTCCGTGTTAAGGTACGAGTTGCACTTTAGACAAATGGGCTGTGGTTCATTTCCCCTTTGCTTGCAAATTGAGTAAACCCAAGTTGAAGTTCGGAGCCGGCTTTAAACAGTTGGTTGCTTGCAAATTGAGTAAACCCAAGTTGAAGTTCGGAGCCGGCTTTAAACAGTTGGTCCCGGTACACAAATATATCGTGCACAGCTCACTGATTCGAGAGAAGAGGACTTTTAAGGGAAATAATTAAGTCAGAGATCTTGCTGGAAAGGTTTAACGAAATACAATATTCTGTTGCGGGAATATTAAACCCATGGTCAATCTGGCGCACTTTTACTAGAATCCTCTGTTGGTTTGCCCAGTTTATAATGACAAAAGTTATCCTTGGCGTTGGGACTACACCAAACCTAGACTACCATAAACAAATTTCACCGGTGTTGGTTGCTAGGCCAACGTAGTAAATTGTATATGATTCGATTAAGATCGAACCTCAGTTTATTGCGGCAGGGCAGCAATTCGGGAGCAACGCAAAGGACCAAAGTCACCAACTCGAAATATGAAGGCCTGTATGTCAAAACTTGTACACACATTTTGCTGGTGAAATCTTGCTAAGTTGTTCCTCCCCAATATCCATTGGTATGGCCGTATATGTGTGTGTGTGTGTGTGTATGTATGTGTGGGTGTCTGCTTACATATAGACTGAGTGGCCAAAAGAGAAGCTGGCTACGTAACAAAACGAAGTGAACCCACAATGGGTTACGAGACATTTAACCAGATTTTGTGGTTACAACTAAAGTTGGACCCAACTTAAAGATGACTTGGATGAGTTAAAACAAAACTGTGTACAACACCACATGCAGCAGCGACAGCAACAACAGGCACCATCAACAGACAACAACAACAAGTAAATAAAACGTCACAACAACAATTGTGGGTTAGAGAATATCATCAGAGCCATTGCAACATGAATCTACTAGAGCCGCCGCTGTTGCTGGTTGTTGTTTTTGGAGTTGCTGACGCTGTAAAGCTTTTAACTCTCGTGCAATCACAGCAAAAGTTTTGTTACATGCCACAGTTGTTGTCGTGGAATCAGGTTTTCTTTATTTTCACCGTCTGCTGGGAACTTTGTACAAACATTGTCCAGGGTGATGATGATGGCGGCGGCGGCAGCGGCGGTAGTCATGGTCACACTGACATGACAGCTAAGCAAAAGCTAAAAGTATTAATATAAGTACATGGACCTTAGATGGGGTCACGCCACAGCCATTGACAAATCGTCAGCGTAGTCTTCTCTTTTGTAAGTTTATTATGAATCAAAAAATGTAACTGTTTTGTAATGTTGACTCTCAACATTAAAGTTTTCTTCTTGGTCCAGTTACATCGACCAAAAATCTATAAATTTTGATCTAGTACACACAAAAATAGGGATTATTGCAGGGTATTAATAATAAAAATCAGACAATTGTATATCCGAAATAGTTGACTTTTCGTGTTTTTTTAATTTTAAGGGAAACTATTTCTTTTACACATTTCGAAGCAATTGTTTGTATATCTTTGTTTTTAAAAAATAACTATTACAGAACTGTATCTCATACCTGAGTCTTATACATTTTACAAACTATTGTAGACAATTTTGTTTGTTTGTAATGTTGTTTTACAGCCCATTTAACTACTATGTACATATTCGATACTTTGGCCCAGAAATGAACCATATTATAATAGCTGTAACACAGCGAGATATCCGCGAATGATTGGCGGTAGTTTGCATTCATATGAATCCTACTACGTAATCCCACATTTCTACAGAAATCATTAAAATCTATATTCTTATCTCACTTACAATCTCTCTCTTGAAATGTTATTTTTTCGGCAAAACAATAACCATAATTAGTCAATTATACTGATATGGCAGATGTCAGTTAATTTTTATTTTATCCCTACTGCAGTCGTTTGCCATCAAGTTGCTGAAGTTTAAGCTTCTCCCTTCATTTGGCTGGATTGTGGAACAGCACTTCCCAAAGAAGCCCACTGCTCACACATGTGATTTTGCAGTGTCTGTATTACCTGAGAGATTTCGTCATTTCATTACCATCAATTTGTGTTTTTCTTTAATTGAGGATAATAGTCTGTAAGAAGGCTTCTTATAAAAGATTAACTCATTGTCGGCTATTTTATAAAAGAACCGCATCTTGTCCTTACATCGATCGAACAATTGGACAATAAAGGCGTCTAACTATCTCTGTATGTAGAAGGATACGAGGGTGGATTGGGAAAACAAATCGGAATTTATATTTATCAATATGCTGTTTTTTCAAAAATCATCCTTATTGTCTAGCATCCCTTACTTACATATTTCCCTTAACATTTCATGAAGTTGCTGAGGGGGAACTTCTCGCAAATCAGTGAGCTGTGTACGATATAATTTGTGTCTACTCAGTTTAAAGTCGGCTCCGAACAGCTAATGCTTCTTACACATGTTTTGTACTGGTCTTGCTTGGATGCGAACATTTACATCTTGACAGATTTGGCTATTTTAGGTGAGACTATTCATTAAGAAACCAAAAATCTATTGGATGAATGATATTTCCACCTAATTAGGGCTGAACTTAAATGTAGGTCAAATCTGATTACACCTGTAAAAAGTAAACTAAAAAAACGTCCAATGTGTGAGTCGGATGAAACTATAATGAAGGCGTCCAACAATGTAATATCGTGCTGCTGTTGCTGGGCCATCATCTTACTTATTTACCTTAAATTTCCATGAAGGAACAGACGTGGAACTTCTCTCGAATCTGTGAACGGTGTACAGTCGAGTCCGGTTATAACGTACACCGGTTATTACGAACTTTCGTCTATAACGAACATTTCTTTAAGTCCCAAGAGTTTTAGTTCTATCTCATTTTACCCTGGATATAAGGAACTTCGCGTATGACGAACCAATTTGTCGAGTTCGTTATAACCGGACTCGACTGTATAATATAATTTGTATACCTACCTACCTAAAGACAAGAAACCCGGTTTCAAACTCGGGTTCTTCTATGTGATAGTCGCACACACTTCCTACCACACCACGGCCACCATCACAATACGACAACAATGAAACAATTTGTCTCTTATTTACAGTCCTGCCGGTGATAGTCTGAGACTTTAGTACCTCGTAGGATAATTGCACGAACTACCCCTGTAATAGACTTAAATTACTCTAAGAGAGCACTTATATTACTCTAAAAGCAGCCGAACCCATACAGCTCTAGCGCTAAGGATTTCGTCTTTATATGGAAATAAAGTTCCAGACTTTAAACTCGACTACTAAAGTACCGATTTTGACAAATCTCCATCTACTTGGTAACTCTGTATATTTATAAATATAAGTAGTTCTTCCCGTTACAGCTGTAGGTTCAGTACTCCATATGTGCATAGGCATAGGCTGTTAATCCTGTCTAATCTTGGACATCACACTCCATTTTCATCTTGAGGGTCTTCTGCATGTCGACCACCTTGTGGGGCGTTTTTCGGCTCTACATTGTTTGTCTTCTTTCCATAAACATTTAATGTTCCTGCTTCAAGTGTTTCTCCATGGAATCGAGACACATAGAAATCCGATAACTTCATCTTTAGATTTCTTATCAATCTGGTTTTATGTTAAACCCTTTTTATTGAGTTCAGCTAAATTAAACTTCTAGAATTTCTGGCACCATTCTGCAAACAATTTGCCTACCATAAGAAGTATTTCTACATCGTCTACAGAACAGAGAGTTCTTTATCTGTAACGCTTTTAATTGACTATAAATCAAATGGTAAATGTGACCCAATAGTGGTTAGCAGTTCTCGGTATCACTATGTGCGTTGGGGCGCACCCCGTAGTACTATGGAATATAATACAGGATGCAGGATACAGAAGATGTTTCTCGGAGATCACGACGTTCTTCATTGTCCGAATACCATTAAAAAATACTCTTGAAGTTTGAAACTGCAACATACGGTCAGGTATTCTTGCCTTCCACCCTCGTGTACTCAATATTATGAGATTGTGGTTGAACACAAGCACGTGTATGCAGCATTAGTGGGCTTATAAATCTTGTATTCCAATTAAGTTCTTAAATATTCAATCAGTCTTCAATATATTTCAATAATGCCAGCAAAACTTTAATAGCAAACATTGTTCGGTCGGGCGTATTTGACCACAATACTTCTGCATCCGAATCAAAAGACTACCAATGATGCTGGCTAGCAAGCGTGTTCATGCTTTTATACCCCATCTGAGTGAATGAAAATCTGGTATCTTAATATCTTCGGTACCCAAACCATGGCATCTATGCCATCCATGCAACTGATGACCTTCTGAATTTAAAAATTGCCAACGAACTGAAATACTATAAATAACGCAGTACATACATATGGACGTATGTGTGCGTGCGTGTGTTTGAATTTCGTGTCAAATACATGTGTGTGTGTGTGTGCGAATTTGTGGGTTGGCGTTGGCGTGTAGACACTAATGCACTGCAATTATTTAATTAAATTTGATTTACAATGCATCTGCTCGAATGTGTGAGAGTGTTTCTAAGATTTCTGGGAAGATACATGCAATGTGGCATTGACACTCACCCTCGTTCACCGCACACTTCATCGCCCCAAAAGTGCATCACCAAATAGACTTCTGAAAGTGTATTTCCAATTTCGCTACATATGGACTCAAACATCTCAATACAATTATTCTCCCTAGTCCGTAAGGAAAGAAGATGCGTATGACATTTGCGGCATTTGTTGTGTTTGCATCCACCCAAGACCGGAATCCAGAAAACATGTGATACAGTTTTGGTCCAAAAAGTTCTTCTGAACTATAGTCGGCTGCGTCGATTGCAGTTAGAGCTAAAAATAAATTAATCAGTTAATCAGTTTCAAAGAAAATTCGTAATTTGGACCCTTACTTACTTATTTCCCTTAACATTCCATGAAGGAACAGATGGGGAACTTCTCTGGAATCAGTGAGATGTGTGCGATATATTTGTGTATACTCACTGATCGGGACCAACTGTTTAAAGCCGGCTACGAACGGGTAATGCTTTTTCTAGAGAAGTTTTACATGGCTTAGAGATTACTCTCTCGTACTCGTAAAGTCGCCAACATTTACGAGGTGGAAGCAGCCACTGAAAAATGTTTGATGGTCTTACCCGGTTTCGAACTCGGGTTCGTCTGTGTGATAGTCGCACACACTACCTACCACACCACGGCCGTCCAATTTGGACCCTTTATAATTGAAATATTGCACTTGAAGCGGCATTCGAAAAGCTATATAATATAAATCGTACAAGGGGACCTCTGATATTTTCCATTTATGCATTCATATGGACTAGTCACTCATTAAAATTCAATTTTGTTGTCTGGAAAGTTTTTAAAGCACCCGTCAGTATTTTTCAATGACTATTAGAGTGTCGTAAGTCTCTTCTGTTTACAGACGTTGTTGGCTTTGTGTTTGAATAAATTAGAATTTTAGGAAAATTCACATTTTCAAATAAAAAGTATAATCGGGGATCCACAATATATGCGTCGCCAGTCATAGCATGAGAAGCGTTGCTACACAAAATTCTGGCTAGAACATTTTTCCGCAGTGGCCACACAGTACAAAACCTCATAAAATCCGGTATGATCATTACAGATGATCGACCAAACTTCTCGCGATGTCCCTCAAAAATACTTTTATGTAACACTTAACATTGGCATCCCAAGTTTAGTCACAGTAACGTCTTAAATTCGATGTCACTCAAACTATCACCTTCGCATGGAACACACACTACATAAAGGGTGTTTTTTATTGAGGTATAGAACTTCGAATTGAAATGAAACACAAGAAAATCGTTTTAATGTCCATCAATTTGGCTTTATTGGAAGGATAATTTTATGCCATTAATATTTAAATATGATTTCGGGCATGTGGCCGCCGCGGCTGGCTCGAATAAAGCCAATTCTACAGGTCCAATTTTCAACCACTTGTTGGAACCACAACTCATCCACATTCATGCCATCCAATTCGGGAACAAAATAGTCGGTTATCATGGCTCTATACCGGTCTCCGTTAACGGTAACTGACTCTCCAGCATTATTTCGGAAGAAGTATGGCCCAATGACTCCACCAGCCCATAGAGCACACCAAACAGTCAGTTTTTGTGGATGTAATGGCATAAAATGGACGGAACTTCGCGAACTGAACCATTACTTTCGAAATAAATTTGCACGATTTGCAAGCGTTGTTCTTTTGTCAACCTGTTCATGATGAAATGGCAAACCAAACTAAATATTAATCACTTAACAGCTGATAAATGGCCGCCAGTTAAAAAAGTGATGCCAACTTAAAGTTCTATACCCCAATAAAAAAACACCCTTTAGAAACACACACACACATATAAAATATGTGCATATTTAGATGAATATGTCTGTATGTGTGTCCTTGACCATTATGTTGATCATTCACTTTTATTAAATATTTCCTTGAACATATGCTTGTATGCGTGCATGTAGATGCACCAAACAAACACACATGTGCTGTGTCAACCCATACTCATATCTGGGCATAGATGGGCATCTTCTGATTTTCGAATGTGTCTGACTGTTCATCAGACAGACCAACACACATGCATACATGCTTTACATCTTCAGGCATTCATTGCTTCAGATTGTCCAGCCATGTTTGTATGGGCGGGCATGCGATGGTTCCGGGAACGATGCAATGTAAACCAATTCCATTTAGTTTAATTAATTGAAATTTGTTTGAATAAATTTCGGTCGTTTATTTGATTCTGAGTGCATTTGTTACAGTGTATGCACTTGCAACAACAACAACAGCCCATACAAACATATGCATGCAAGTGTATACATATAACTGTGTGTGTGTGTGTGTGTGTGATTAGACTTGAGTACCGAAAAAGTACGACACCTCCTAGTTACTTTTGAACCCTTGTTTCAATTGAAAGCAAAGATCCCTCCATGATTCGCCCCACCGAGGGACACGCACACACACTCACACAGTCTTTGTCGCGTTGTTGTGGTGCACTGAATTTCCCGCAGCAGGAGACATCAACATTCCTCAAGTAACCACAACATCAGCTTCCATGTGTACGCCCTAACAGCCGAAAACACCAAAGACAAATCATACGCACCACACATCACACACATACGCGCGCACACATGCATACAAACTCACAAACCCATGATTGTATTACTTCAAAACTCACACACGCGCGCCCATACACATCAATACTCGGTACTGAAGGAGTCCAACGACTACAAGCCAACTTACAAAGCATTTCCACACAACACACAAAGTAGCACGGGTACAGACGAGGGACTTTGATTAAGAACAGTAAAATCTGCCTCCGCACTATGATCGAGTCGTATTTTTTTTTTTTGTGATACAAGTCTAACTAAACAATTGGACAAAAGAGTTTTTATTACTTACTTAGGTTGGCACTACAACCTGATAATACATGATGTTCAGATTTCTGTAAATCCTCACATGGTTTTTTATCCTGTTTGTTAAGTTGGTAAAACTGTACTAAATTCGGTAATTTGTATACATTCAATACACGTATGTATTTTGTAGCTTGGGGTTTTTAAGATAAGCAGGCAATAAACATGCGTGTGTGGGATAAAAAGGCGTGGTATTTTTAGGAATATTTTTAGGATTAGATTAGTTTAAGAAAATGTATGGTATTTTAAGAAAATATTGGAAAATAAAAAATCAGTGTCTTACAAGCATTCAACCGTGCGAGTGCAATTTATTTCTATCTCGTACACATGATTTCCAAGCACTTTGAACTTGTGCGGGCTTTCACCAGTTCATGATACCCAGGATATGTCTGTCTTCTTCCAATTGGTCCTTCCACCGGAGTCTCGGTTTTCTCTGACTGCACCACCTTTCGTTGTAGTTGTCATCCGACTTACATTGCCCAGCCAGCGCAGTATTTGTACTTTGATGAGCTTAAATACGTTTTTGAGTAAAGTGCCTTCCATCCACGGTAAAATTAATATATCCCCTTGTTAAAGATAATCTTAATATTATATCATAACGACCGATCGTCGTTTATTTTATTGTGGAACTAAAATATCGACTACAGACCCAACTGAGTATTTTTACTGGCTGATCATTATTTAGTTAGGATTTGAAGTTATTTCTTTTGTAATTCAACTCGGAATCCATTTCTTTTATGATTATCATTTTGGTTTTCTGGAACCAATATTTTCATTGCACATATTTCTTTTGAATTAAAATGGGCGGGTGAAAACATTTTGTATGCCAGTTAGAGATTACTGTCTTACTCGTAAAGTCGCCAGCATTTGCAAAATAGCCACTGAAAAATGTTTGATGGTCTTACCAGGTTTCGAACCTGGGTTCTTCTGTATGGTAGTCGCACACACTACCTACCACACCACGTCTGTCCATTGGAAGTGCTAAAGAAGGGACGGACGCGACGCCACCAAATTATGGGGGAATTAGAAAATTGTTGGTTGTTCGATTGGATTGAAATTTCTTCGAATTTTACGTCTTTCAAACTGCATATTTAATTCATAATACTTTCATGGAATTTTAAAAAAATTATGAAATGTTTTTTACGCATTTTTATGACTTGAAAAATGTGAAATGTTAAAACTGAATATTCATTGAAATCTTTGTTATTCTGTTGGTTTTGTTTTTTTTTTATTAAAAATCGAAAAAGTTAAACCAAGGCACATTTACAAGGTAATCGCATCAGGTACAACAAATACAACACTACAATAACAACATGCAATTTGTTTTTGATTAGACAACGAAACTGTCAGAGACATCTGATTGAAGTTGTTATGAAAATGTCAACAAATTCTATATTCATGTTTATTTATTTTTATTTTTCCACAAATTTTAACTTACAAAATATCACAAATTGAATTTTTATAATTCAATTCAAAATAAAAAACCAATAACGAATGAATTTGAATTTTCAAACGTCATATTCAAAATAGAAATAAAACGTCATTTCTATATGACACATTCGCTTACAGACCAAATGAAAAAAATAAAATATCAGCTGATTGTCAAGACTACCTTGTAAATGTGCCTTGAGTTAAACCAAATGATTCCAATCAAAACAATCCTCGAATTCATAAATGGAGGGGGAAATCCTCAAAATTGGATTTTTTTCTCGTATATTTACTACAATTCTGGAGGGGCACTGAGCTGATCAGAGAAAATTGTTTAAAATACGTAGACACAACACTTTGAAAAGTTTTGCTTTGCGATTCGATAAATGGTGATCCACTGTTTGAATTCGCTTAAGAAAATGGTCAACATCGGTGGGACTGGTGGAAAAAGAATAGGGATAACTTTAGATTTTTTTTTGTAAATTTATCGTTTTGTTATGATTCAAAAAATTAAAAAAATGTATAGTCGCTTTAACAGAAAATTGATTTTTCTAAATGTTCAGGTTCCATAACATTTTTCTCATTTAAGAAATTGTCCTGAAGTCTTTTATGGGTTTTTTAATAATTCTATTTCCAAACTACAGTCGAACTTCCATATAGCGAATCTCAAGGGGACCAAAAAAAAATTCGTTATATAGAAAATTCGTAATATAGAATTATTTTAAAAAAAAATTATTTTTATGTATGTTGAATTTTATTTAAAATAATTGGTAATTTTTGTCTGCGTTTGATTTTTCCATTTTTCCGTGTAGTCTACTATGCGAGCCTACATTTCTCTCACTTACAGAGAGTAGAAATGTGAATCTCACACACAAAAACAAATAAAAAATGAAAATATGTGTGTGTATGGTGAGAGTGAAAAATGTGTTTATGTAAAACTCGTTATACGGAGATCAAAAACGCATGAGCATTCGAGTTACGGGCGTAGAAAAAATTCGTAGTAAAGAAATATTCGCTATAAGGAAACTCGTTATAAGGAGATCAAAACATACTGAAAATTAAACGAAATTGCAGTGTTCTGGAAATAAATTCGTTATATAGAGAACTTCGTTGTACGGAAGTTCGTAATAGAGAAGTTCGACTGTAATTATCTTGACTTGACAGAAATCGCACTTCATATATTTTATTTATACCCAATAAGCTGAAACTGGGTCGAATTTTGTCTTATTGGTTTAAAATCCACATGTCTCGCGTTCTTTGAGAGACAACCACAAGTATCACATTTTGATAAGTCTTAACCACCTCCATATTGGACTATAAATAAAATTTGATGGAAGTTTAAATTTTTCGGGAACCGACGTTTGCACATTTGTACCCTTGTATGACCAAAAAACAGAACCGGTTCGAATTTTGTTTTCGTTTAAAATGCTCATATCTTGAGTTCTATGAGAGACAACCACAAACAATTACAAACTTTTTTTTCCCGAATTTTTTGGGAATTGTTTCATAAATTTGTTTCCCATTATTTTTTGATTTGTTCATTTGGAGAACTTTTCATTGAGCGGCTAAAAAGTCTCCGCCGTCATCGCAGAGGGTGCGTTTCCCTAAGTGCTTGGCAAAATCTCATCATATGTTATCGGTAGACAATATGATCCTTGTGCAAAACCGCTAATATTTTATGATTGTAATGTTGCCAGCTAGTCATCCTTAAGATACGACGTTTTACATTTGGCAAATTTCATCCAGGCGGAGACTTACTTCTTCAACTGTATTTATTTATGTAATAGTAAAATAGTTGCATCTACCTCCGTACATATGAGAACTAACAAATGATTCAGTTAAAACAGTAAGAAACGGCTTAAAGTTCTTCGTTACGTTTCATTCACTCTAATTGCGGTCCGTCGTAGCATTAGTTGGACAAATAACGTCCCCCAGTATAAATATTTGTGAGCAGAGCATATTTTTCAAATGCCGTCACCAAGCACAAATCCTGGCTGTATTCCAGTCACTGTGATAGATATAAATTGCACGTATCCACGTATAGAAAGTGAATGGATGATTTGTACCACACTCATCAGACAGCCCCATTCAGATGTACATATTTATTTCTTGACTCGCACTTCCCACACACACACACACACATACGAGTGCTGCCATATATACGAACTCATGTGTGGAAGGTGCAAGGAAGGAAAAGCTTTTTCGCTACAAAGCGTACATGTGAATGAATGAACGAACATGGAAGTCGTTTGTGGGCATGTGATACTATCATCACATCGTGATACGTGGACTTTTGCTACATCTATGACTTCAATAGATGTGATATGTATCGCATGGAGAGATCGACGGTGCGGTGGGCACTCCAACATCCCATGGACCACTTTGGCAACGAGACACTCCATGCACTGGCACACTGTCAGTGATACTCGTATCATTTGCTTAGTGTTTGTGCAGCCATGCACACTACTGTTGCTCAATAAGGGGGACGCGTGGGACGGTGGGATGGTCGGTGGCCGTAAACAGCTTATGAAGAAACGACGACGACAAGAACGACAACAACAAAAGGACAATCCCATTGTATAGGCAACTAGAACTGAGCTCGGTACGCTTTAATCCTTTATTCCCAGCAGCTTACTTACAACCAGCGTCAGCGAGAGCATCCAGTCGAGCAATTCTCGCATCGTGTTAGTCCCAAAACAATTGTGGGTACAATAGCGGAAGCCATTGTTTTTGCGGTGTGCCCTACATTAGAGCACGTTAGAAGCATGACTTTATGCAGGCGTTGGTAACCTGTGGTAAGGATGAATTTTTCGACTTTAGACGGTAACTTTTTCGACTTTAGATATGACATAAAAAACACAGGTTCAAATCCAATAAGAATATCTGTCAGTGTTTCATCGGTAACGGCTTGTTCAATATGTTACGAAGAAGCAATCGCTCATCGTAAATAGTTGCGTAAATAGTCAATGAGTCTCAAAATTATATCGTATACAGCTCGGTAATTTCAGAGAAGTTCGCCCATTGTGCCCCAATTGGAAGTCGAAAACATTGTTTAGAGCTCTAATTTCAAGGCGGTTTAATTCTATAGTACTCTTTTGGTAAACCCTATTACAGGTATGTTTCACAATGATCTGGAATTGGACGGCTGAGTGAGAAAATTAAAAATGTATGCGAAACCTTTGAAATTATGCATCCACTTAGCAAAAGTGTTTGCCATCTGGTATTGATGACACAGTTCATGTGTCAACTGAACGACAGCAACTGAAATGCAAATTGAATAGGAAAAATAAATAGGATTTTTCTAGAAAGTCATTTAATATGTTACATCCGTCGCTGTTCTAACGTATCTTCTTGAATGCATTTAAAAAGTAAACCTTTGAATTATTTCCTACCTCCTGATCTACTTTGTCCTGGCTGGAAATTGCCAACGAACTGTTAAGTCATTGGAGACATATCCATTTGTCGGATTAGGTAGTTCGAAAAAAGTTACCAATTTTATTGAAGTAGTGTACCCGTTAAATATAGAAAGGACAAACTGGAGCTAGAACCGAAACTTTATTCACGAATGATTTTCTCAAAATTCGGCATTTATTTTTCTAATATTTATACTGACAAAGGTGACACGCTCACTGTTTCATCGCCGATATTTGTATACTCTCCCTGGTAATACCTGGAAATTTGTCGTTTACAATGTTTTCATTTCCTTCTTCTTGGCAGAGCTTCCATAAAGTGTTTGAGGTGAAATTAAAGCATTAAAATTGCTTTAGCACAGCTGATATATTGGCTGTTGAACTTAGCAGTTGATCTAAGGAGTTACCGTGATCACTTCATAGCTCGGAAACACCAGCTACTGTTACAATGGCCAATTAGTATATATGAGATGGGAGTGACTAAGAAATGGGAGATGCAATTTTATATCAACTAAGTGTTGTATGAAGTCATTTTTTTAACTTGTCTAACACTCAGGGGATGCCACCTATAAATCGAATGCACTATGACTGTGGGGAAGAAGGGAGGAAATTTGAGTCACACTCACAGCTGACAGAAAAGACGTTTGCTGGAAGAGTATTCATCATTCGAACAGATCGTCCAAAGTGCGAATGTTCTCTATTGTGTGTAGTCCGGTCAATGGGCCATTTGACAATGAACGAATGAGAGTTCCTGTATAGCCGCCTATCACGGCTGAAAACCGTAACATCAGGAAAGAGACGACGGTTAGCCGAGGAGCAGATAGCATTAAAATGTCATTGATTTGTGATTCAGTATAGTGTGTCGTTCTGAAACCACATATTTTTAAATCTAGTACAAAATATCAGGACCATAAATCTGCCGTTCTAAGGAGATTTGGCTCCATTTTGGTAGTTTAGAGATATTTCGCATTTACGTTGCACATGAACGCGCATTAAACTCAAATATTTTTTAAAAAATTCAAGAAATATATTACAATTAATGGTGCTTATAAGTTTAACAAAAAAAATCAAAATCTCATTCAGCGTTCCAAATCTGGAATTTTGACGCTTGTGACATTCTTTCTCAGGACAGCAGACTTGTTGCCGTTTAATCACCGATTACAGAAATTGATTAGCAATTCAGCACCACTGTGTAGTGTGTAGGGTATTCTTGTTCTTCGGCGGCGCTTTGGTAGGTTTTGCTTTAAAACTATTCATACTATTTTTGCGTATCTGCTGTCTTCGCGGACTGGCATTGTATGAATGAGTATGCGGCAATTATGTTGCACACAAGATAATCGTTTCAAAATACAGCGGGGGAAAAACTAAAACGGAAAACAGAAACGGCAACGGCAACAAACGACAACGATGGAAATATAGTCTGTTATGCCATTAAAAAGTGTGAAATGCAATGTTTTGCTTTTTTTTTTTGTGTCTCCTCTTTTCGCAAACAAACCTACCAAGCAGCCAGCACACATACACATTTTACAATTGCCACCATGAAATATGAGTGTGTGTATAGACAGGCAGACGGACAGAAGGACATACCGACCGGGAGTACAGGCAATGCGCCGCGGCAACCCATCATGAAAGGTTTCTCAAATGACACCATAAAATACCACAAAATGCATACGGGAAAAATTACGAGCATTCGCTTGTGCATGGGTGTGTGTGTGTGTGTGTATGGCTCTGTGTAAGAATGTTTGTTTGCTTGGTTTTGTTGTAAAAACAACATAAAAATCGTTTCAATTTGTGCAAAAAAAGGCCAACACTCTTACGTTTATGCAGACTCACACACATGCACAGTAATGAATGGAGTATCACACCCAGCAAACAATTGGAAATCCCCCTAGCAATGATTAGACGGTCATTCGCTAAACCATCAACTCGCGATCATCACCCTTTATCTTCATGGCCAGAACATCAAGAGTATCTGATTCGTCGATATCCACACCACCCATAGCGATTTACGACGGTGCTGGATCAGCGGAACCTTTGTGTGACAACAAACAGCACTGGGTCTTTTGTGCATTAAAATCTACTCTATTCATTTGTCCCCACTCACAAATAGCGGTTGAGTGAGTCGTTCATCGTTTGACTTTTGTCCTCGACATCTGGGGGACTTAGCCGATGTTCAAATGAGTACGAATGGCGGGGGTTGCTGCCACCCGCAAAGGAGTAGACTGTGGTCACAGTCTGCCCTAACAGGACATCACTGCAAATATGAAATAGAGAAGGAGGGGACTGAACGTAGTGGCACTCCTACGGTCAACCTATGCTCGTTTTATGTGACCCCATCAATAACAACTCGTATAGAGCGATCTCTGATATCTCCTGACACCAAATGCAATAACTTTTAATATGAGTGTTCCGTGTCAGACCCTATCAAACGCCTTGGAAATATCCAGAGCCACGACCTTGCTTTCACAAAGGCGGTGAGGGGTTCAACTGCATCGCTCCGTAAGGAACGCCATCAGATCCCCAGTAGATCGATTTCAATGGAAACCATACGGTCGATCATTGAGAATGCCGCTAGACTTCAGGTACTCGACCAGATGGTAGTTAACCATGTTCTTCATAACCTTCGAGAGCGCAGAACACATTGCAATTAGACGGTAATTCGCAGGATTTGTAGCCTCACGTTTCTTGGTGGTCGGCTGAACATTGACAACTTTCCAATGTGAAGGATAAATACAAGCACGGTCGAAGATCGCTTTTATAGGTCAAGTGCCCGGAATTTATTTACGTTGAGGTCTGCAAGAACCCTTTTAACTCCACGTGTTTGAAACAATATCTGCAAGGTGCTGTTCGTGGAAAAGTTTTTCGCGCCTAAGCACTCTGGGACATTTGGATCTTGTCTGATTACGTAGCATTGTTACGTCAACTTCTAACGCATCTTCATTTGGATCATTTGGACAACATTTGGAATTTGTCAAGAAGAGTAATTGGTGATTTTAAGAGTTTTTTTTATTCGTTTTGTCATAACTGTGGTTTGAGTCGCGAAATTCTGTAGTGTCGAGTGTGTTTAAATAAAATTAATTTTAATACATAATTTATGTTATACTTTTTAACATTCTAAACAGATGTCCATCTACAGGTAAACACTTCACAATATAGTGCGAAACGTTTAAGATTGTCTACGATTCATCAACGGGCCCCCAGGAAGAGCTCCCAAATAACTGCTGACACCAGTGATTCGCCAACAACACTCTGATGACAATCGCCGCGATTTGGGAACTCTTCCGGGCGTTTTCTGGAAGAATCGAATCGAAAATGTTTGCTGGTCATCTTTGTATATTTGTGTCTACTTACACAAACACACTAGTGCACCGATGGAAGAGCAGTATAAACTACTTCCAGCAGAGCATACAACACTTATGGTTTGACATAAAAGATAACCACACATGCACACACTCTCAAATGTACGGAGAGAATTCTTTAGATTTTATTTGACATAAATGCAGAAAATCTTGTTATTAATTGTTAACAGCAAACTGCAGCAACAAAAACAAAACCAAAACATATGTCACAACTTGAACGTATAATGACTTGAAATCCTTTTATTATATTTCTCTTGGTTGTTGTTGTTGTGGTTGCTTCAGGGTACGTTGATTTCTATTAATACGATTAAGGCAACAACAACAACAACAAAAAATGTTAAACTTTTTGGAGCGTAAAGTGAAAAGTCATTAAAATCGGTTCTAGTAGCCATTGCCACCAGAATCGATAAGACATGTCTTCTGGCACTGCGATTCACTTCAAGTCTAATCATTATAATTTGAATTCATGCATGGCCACTTCCAGGTCACTGATGGCTGGCAAAACGTTTGGCCATGCACCTTATCCATGCATAAGTGGGTAAAATAATGCTCTTATTTCCATTAGCCACTGATTGTTTTACCAAATACTTTCAGTATGGACATATTTTAATTTGCCATATTCAAATCGCACACTCCATACATTGCTGACGAAATATGTTTTTATGTTTCTTACATTTGTTCGGAGATAGTTGTTATCGGAATACCATAATGTCCCAAAAGGGCATTTGTCAAATGGAAAAGAAATGGTATCTTCACACAATCAAATGGTACCAGACACAATCACAGGCAGATGTGTTTGTATATTAATTCATTTCCATTGTCTCAAACCGTTGTTCTAATTTCCGCCTGCATTGAGCACTGCAGGGCACATCTGCCATACATACTTGTTTGTATTATCATTTAAATATATTAATTTCATTACAATCCTTCTCTGAGTTTTGTGCATTTCTGGGAGTTTTGGTGACTTCAATGCATAGTTTTTTATTCATTAACCAAGTTTTCTTTTTTTTGTGTTATATTTCGTCTGCCTTAAGGAAAATTGGAAATGTCAACAAGAAATAGTAAATTGGGACGAAACTGTAACTATTCGCATTTTTCTACATCCAATATTCCATAATTTTCACTGTGATTACCTCTTGTCATGCCGATGGCTTTCATATGGTTTGAAAATGAGTTGCATGCTGCACGAATGTGATCTTGCTGTATTTAGGCCCAATCCCGTACAAGGCTTTGTTCAGCGCGTCCCTACTTGCGGTTTTTTTTATTTTGTAGTGCCTACCTAGCTCTCCAAAGTGAAACAGATGGAATTGTCCATAAGACTTTCATCTGTTTACGAAAAGAATTGTGGAACATGGGAAGATTTTATGAACTACACAATAGGAACATTGTTTTCATCAGAGAGCAGTGTTGCCGTTTTGGTCAAGTTTGGTCGGAAAGATTTACAACTTTTTGTATTTTTTTTTTTTTTTTTGAAGGCCAACACTCAGGGGATGCCCCCTATAAATGCAATGCAATGTGTTAGCGGAAGGAAATTAGGGTATCGGAAGGAGGAAAGAGGAAAGAGGGAGTAGTGTTTGTTGACATTTGTTTTGAATTTCTGAATGTCACAAATGGCAGGAAACACATTTGCTGGAAGATTATTCCACATACGAACGGTTCGGCTAAAGAACGAATTTTCTCTATAGTGCGTCGTCCGGTCAACCGGCCATTTCACAATGAACGGATGAGAGACCCTGGATAGCCGTGTATTCCGACTAAATGTTCTAACGTCAGGGACCAGACGACGGATATCTTCTGAACAGATACCATTAAAATATCTATAGAATAGCGATACACAACCCACATTTCGGCGATGCTGTAGGGAGACAATAGAGCTGGATACCATACCATCCCCTATCATCACCACCGCTCTCCTCTATACACGGTCCAGAAGCTTCAAAGATGTTAATGGAGCCCCTGCCCATATATGCGAGTTGTATTCCATTTTAGGCCGGATGTAAGTGGTGTAAATATTTACGAGATCAGATGGAGTGAAGTATTTCTTGCACCGCTTCAAAAAGCCTAAACACTTGAATGCTTCTTTCGACACTTCGAATATATGGCTAGCCCAGCGAGCATCACCCTGTATCTTCATGCCCAGAACATCAAGAGTGTCTGATTCGTCGATATCCACACCACCCATAGAAATTGACGACGATGCTGGATCTGGTGAACGTTTGTGTGACAACAAACAGCACTGGGTCTTTTGTGCATTAAAATCTACTCTATTCATTTGGCCCCACTCACAAATCGTCGCCAAATCGCGGTTAATTGAGTCATTCATCATTCGCCTTTTGTCCTCGACCTCCAGAGGACCTGGCCGATGATCAAATGAGTATGAATGACAGAGATTGCTGTCATCCGCAAAGGAGTAGATCGGGTTCACAGTCTGACCCAACAAGTCGTCAATGAAAATAAGAAATAGAGAGGGAGAGAGGACAGAGCCTTGTGGAACTCCTGCGGTCAACCTATGCTCGTTGGATGAGACCCCATCTATAACAACTCGTATAGAGCGATCCCTGAGGAAACTCGATATGAATCGAGAGAAGATATTACCGACACCAAAAGCAATAAGTTTTGATATGAGTGCTCCGTGCCAGACCCTATCGAACGCCTTGGAAATATCCAGAGCCACGACCTTACTTTCACCAAGGGCGTGAATAGATCGACTCCATCGCTCCGAAAGGAACGCCATCAGGTCTCCAGTAGATCAATTTCTACGGAAGCCATACTGTCGATCATTTAGAAGGCCGTTAGACTCTAGATACCTTACAAGATGGTGATTAACCATGCTCTCCATAACCTTCGAGAGCGCAGAACATATTGCAATTGGACGGTAATTCGCAGGATTAGTAGCCTCACCTTTCTTGGGGATCGGCTGAACATTGGCAACTTTCCAACGTGAAGGGTAAATACCAGCACGGTACGACATGTTGAAAAGATTGCGCAATGGACGAACTAGCGTCGAAGAGCACTTACATAGGACAAGTGCTGAAATGCCATCCGGGCCCGGAGTTTTGTTTACATTGAGATCTGCAAGAACCCTTTTAACGCCACGTGTTCGAAAAAATATCTGAGGCATCGAAGTAGATACGTTTTCGATTACGGGGAGTGGTTGACTGCTGTCTGGCAAAGATGAATTCTTTGCAAATATTTCAGCCAGAAGGTTAGCTTTGTCAACCGGGTCAGTGAATATCTGGTCATCGTTAACGAGAGTTGGGATAGAAGATGTAGAATTGTCCCTTACTCTTTTAACAAATGCCCAAAAGCTCTTACTACCCCTGGGAGAAGAAAGAACTTTAGCACGAAGGCGTTGTTCGTGGAGAAGTTTTTCGCGCCTAAGCACTCTGGCACAATTGGATCTTGCCTGCTTACGTAGCAGCTCAGTGGTGACGTTTTTATTTAAACGCCAATTTCTGAACGCTTCCTCTTTGGATCTGACAGCTTCTTTGCATGTCTGATTAAACCAACAATTCTTTGAAGGTTTATTCGAAGTAGTCTTTGATGGAATAAACGTGTTTATTCCATGAAGAATTATTTTCTCGGAAACATAATTTCCAATTAAAATGCTGATAGAAATTGTTATGTGGTATCACACGAAAAATTTGCACCCGTCGACTCGCATACCCGACCAATAAATGAACTTAAACTGAAGAAACTTAAAATTATTTTTTTCAACCCCATTTAGACTGCAGTTTAATGGGGTTTACAACTGCAGTATGATTCCCATATCATTGTGACAGCAGTTGATAAAAGAAAAGAAACATTCAAATTAATCAAATAATGAACTCCAGCATCCATACAAAAAAATTAAGAATTCCCTAAGAAAATATCATACGAAAAATTTTGGAGTTTTTCCTAATTCTTAGGTATTATTTCATTTTTTGTTTTTGGGGTATAATTCATATGAATTGAATAAAAGTGAATCATAAAGGGTTATCCAGTTTGCTTTTTAAAAGTAAACGTAAATAAAACACATATAAAATATTTTTTGTTCATTATATTTCTTTTTGATTATAAAGTTTGAACGTTGAAATTATCATTTAAATGACCACCACGCGAATTGTTGCAAGCATTGATTCAGTTGAGGTCATTTTGGACCACTTTTTGGCACATAGTAGGCGGTATCTCAGCCACAACTTGACGAATGTTGGTTCTTAAGCGCTCAAGAGTTACAGGTTTATCTGCATAAACACGGTCTTTCGCGTAGTCCCACAAAAAAAGTCGAATAGTGTCAAATCGCATGATCTCGGTGGCCAGTTGATGTCGCCACGATGAGACAGAGGGTCGAATTTACTTTAATATCACCAGAAGCAGTTCACTTATGTTTACTTTCTTAGAATGAAAGTCGATTTCATGTTGACTTTAACTTAAGACAAAAGTACGTGTTGGTTGGCGGAGGACTGACGACACCCGATGTCTTACAAAACATCCTTGTTCACTGCATCCCAGTTTTATAAATTCCACCAAATCGATGGAATGCACAGAAATCCCCCCCCAACCCTTTCAACAGTGCAATACATAAATCACCACATGAGTTATGCTTTGATGCAAATGCAAAATTATAGCATTTTTATCATTCCCCCCCTCCCTAATGGGCATCGCAATCAGTATACCCTGCGCTTCCTGCCAACATGTATAATTAGCAGATGGGCCACCATCCCACCCATGATAATGACATACATATAACCTCGAATTAAGCTACAACACTTTTTAACTTTCGGCTAACAAACAAATAATAATATTTTGACTTGGCGTCCCATGAAGTTAATGATAAATTTTGCAAATCTTTTGCCACATTTCCTTGGGAACGAAAATGGCCGGACGGATGGACAGACAGAGAATCAGACGGACGCAGGGATGAACACTCGTACGTAAAGCTGGAAATGAGCATTTTACTGGTGTTGACACTAAGTAACGACACGAAGATACCCACAAAATACGTTTAAAATTTAATGAGGGAAGGAAGGAGCGAACGAATGAACCAACGCCTGCATAAATAATTAGCCAAATCTAAATCTTACATTGGAAAGGCAACGGCAGTGGGTACGACAATGACAACAACAACGAGAATGAGAATTAACACATTGCCAACAGTGTTACGTCTCAGCAGCGTCAGACAGTGTAGCGAATGTGGTTTAGCGAAAGCGAATATTGACATATGTCTGTGTTTTTCACGAATAACCGCTTAAGTACATTTTAGGGGATTTTCATTTATTGATGTCAAAGTGCGACATTTTCAAAGGGCTTTCCATTAAAGTAAACTCTTATTTAGCACAAATCATTCGCTACTCAGTTTTTTTATTAATAACAACTTAAGTTGATATTTTTACAAAAGCCGTAATTTTAAAAATTATTTATTTTTGCTCTCCTGAGAAGTTTTCTGTTATAACTTACGTTGTTAATCGTGAAAACCACAGATATATCAAATGCGAATATTCCGAAATTATGCTAAAATTAGTAACATATACAATTGTTTTTTCGAATGAGAAGGCTAATACAGAAATATTTTTGCGATTATTCCAAAAATTTATTTTGCAAAAGCCAATGTTTGGAATGATGAAAATAATTTTATTCGCATGTGCGTTACATCCTTACATTCAACTGATAAATTTGTTTTCAGATAATTGTTGTAAGAGTTGTCAATAAACACTCCAAATTTGAATCAATTTCAAATAACGAAGTTTTTTTCTAAATCCAATTGCTCTGCAGTTTCTGGTAGGTGGGACCTTAAAGCGTTCAATAATACTTGGGGCCCATAATTCCTTTTATTATGTGAAGATTACAGGTCCAGACGCCGATATTGCACTCCATTACTGATCCGAAACCGTCCAGCAGCTCTTCATTTGGCTTTCTCCATAGATATGACCTCAGTATTTCTTTTCGTTGTTGTTTGAACGATACAACAGATACATACCGTAGGATTGGAGCGGAGAATGCATTTAAAATAAGAAAATATAACAAATCGGAAGATTTCAAAACACAAAATTAAATTAAAAAAATAAAATAAGGTTTAGTACTCAATCTGAAAAAACAAACAGATAACCCAAAACTAAAAACAGTTTTCATAGCAGATTGTTTAAAAATTCAGAAATTCACCTAATTTTGCTTTAAATTTCCATATGGAATGGATTTCGCATACATATCGTCCTGACAACCTAGTAATAAAACGGATATAACCGATATGTATGATATGTTTGTCATCCCGTTGCAGAATAAAAATCAACAGTTAAACATTTTAAGTCTTTCAACCTTCAACCACAATCAGTTCTTGATTTGAAACACTGTGCGTTGTAGGAGGAAGTGTAAGGAAATAGTCTTGTGGGTAGTAGATACACACACTCTGTACATATTCATGTGTGTTTGTCTGTTGGTCCAAATATCTGTTTGTCCGTATGTCTGGTTGTCATCATTTAAGCAAGTAAGTAACACAATTAAACTCTTTCACCAGCCTCCACTGTCCCATCCTCTACAACAACTCCCAATCTCTATCTCTCTCTCTCTCGCTCGCTCTGTCTCTGTGCTCTGTTGAGCAATTTATTAGAAAGTTTGCATTGGTTGTGTGGTGCGCTTTGCTCATGCTCAGCCTTGCTGCTGCCTTGACTGACTGAGTGACTTGTTGGTTGGTTGGCTGACTGGCTGGCTGGCTGTTTGCCGGGTTGGATGACTGGCATTGTTGTTCGCCGACAAGCTGCATGGAGCGGTAATGAGCACATAGAATTTATGAGATTGCATCACAGCTTCCTGGGCGAAATCATTACATCTCAAGTGCAAAAGTGAGAATGTTTAAGATGAGACAACGATTACAATTTCCATTAAAACTTCGAAACTGAGCAGCCAACGGTCCATGGTGTAGGGTGTGGGCAGGAGTCAAGGTCTGTGGTACTGAGGGTATTTATCAACTAATATGCACAAACTACAATATGAGCAAAGGACAACCAGTGTTAATAGTGGTGTTAGTATAAGGGGCTGCTTGGCTGTCTGTCTGCCGGTCTGTCGGTCTGCCTGTCCCAGAGTATCTGTGAGCCGGGTTAAGTATATTTGCATATAGTTGTGTGCTTAATGTTAGTTGGGTTAGAATTTCGTGCGGTTTACCATAAAAGTACTGAAATTTTAACTATTCTCTCTAAAGTACTCTGGAACAGTGTGAAAGGAAGGTGAACTCATCGTCCTCATCATCATCATCATGACGACTTTGTCGCCACATCGTCGTTTTGCTCCCACCATCGCATCCTTGCTGTCGTCGTCTTATCCATTTATACATATTAAATTCACGACTAAGTATGAGATTTCTTTAAATATCTTGTAAATTAATGTTTATACCCGTCCGTTCACGGGGATGTGTGTGGGCGACGACAGTGAAGGAGTTCACGAACACGGACATACGGTGGAGGCGAAGGCAATGTCGAACGAGGTGGTAATTAAAACAACGCTTGTATTTATTGTAAGTCAAACCGAGCACATGATGCCTTTTAATATAAATTGGCTAATTAACTTACATTACACGCACACACACACACACAGACAGACATGCATGTACATCAACATGAGTTTGTTTCTCTTATTTAAAATGCAAAAAAAAAAATGCTTACCCAACTACATCATACAAACACACATACACACATCTAGTGCATGTGTGAATGTGTGTTCTCATTATGTATGAATATGTTTATGAGCATAACGTTGAGCGTTATGTCGTATAATTAAAGGGCTGCATTTCAAAAGTTATGCCAACTTGTACCATCTTCAAGGATGCACAAATACAACAGTTCAAGGTTGAGCAGACATTGTATACACGGCGTCTTTCTGCCGCTCAACGCAAACACCAACACTTGCACATGCAAACGTCACAGCGACCGGTGGACAGGTGTTGGAGGGCCTGCTGCCTGGGCTCCGAATGAACTAGGGGACTAGCACTTAAAACTGAACCAAAAGAAGCGGCTGAATATCATTTGCTTTAACAAAAGAAAGTGATTATAACATCGAATTTCTAATCGCACATTGGTAACCTTCCGATGATCGTGGTGTGATTGGCTCAACTCCGGATATAATGATATCCGTATGAATGTTTTCGTTGTAAAAAGAATATACCCTGGCACAAAAATTCTCAAAATTCTTGCGGCACGCTCATGCCACAATCACTGACAACAAGATTGCCATCTCTGAATGCAGTGGACATTAATTGACCAGTCTGCTGTAATTACACTGTTAACTGAATTATCATTCATGTTAATGAGATAATTGTACTTGTACTCAAAATAAAATTCCGCTTATATTTCGGCCGTACAAAATTTTAGGTTTCACGAAAAATCCGTTTTTTTTTTGTGTTTGTGGGATAAAAAGTTGCAACACATTGACTTAAAGCTGCACAATACTGATTAATTGATGAAAAAGTATGGATTACTCGAGTAATTGAAAAAGGATACTGAAAAACATATATTCGAGTAATGAAATGTACAGCATGCGAAACATAAAAAAAAAACAATTGCAATTTATTTATTGAATTTCGAAATTGAAGTTATACATCTGTGAATGGGAAGTTTTTTTTTTGTTAAATCACTCGTTGAGAAAACTCTTTAATCATCCACCAGTAAAAGCCGACGAAGAAATCTGATGCAGACAAACGTCATGACTCTGCTCAAACGTTTACAACCGAACAGCTTACAATTAATTAAAATATTAAAAATATTCCGCAAGACTCGCTCATTCGGTAGAACGGTACTCGCATGCCTGTCATCGGCAAATGAAGGCCAGCTCAAAGGCATTCTCACCCCGCCAATTCGCCACCAGGATAATCTCTTGCACACATTTGGCCATGTTTCCCCATTCCTTCGCATGTGTCAGTGTCCGTATCCATATCTGTTTCTACAGGTACAACTCTTATGGCAAAGGAAGCAACACTTATACAAAGCAAAGAAGCCAACATTAAAAATTCAACACATTTTCGAACAGCACACGACGGTGACGGCGACGATGACGTTAACGTTAACGCTGACGGCGTGTAGTGATTGCTTACACGCTTGCCCCCAGTGCTGGAGGAGAGTAAGCACCAGCAGTCACTCATCAAAGGATGGATGTGCATAAGATTCCACTTCACCGCAACGGTGTGTCAATGTCTTTCCTTCTTTTGCGTATCGTAGCGTTCTGATTCTTTATTTTTTTTTTTTGTGTGCTGATAAATAATTAATTTTTGACAACCAACAAAATATTTGAATATTTGTATTTAATTAACAAAGTCTCACTTTTTTCCACACCAGCAAGCAACCTGTTCGTGTGCGTTGAAGCGAGCGATAGAGATCCAGACCTAAGGGGTACATACCAACATAGCTATGAAGTCAACTCTACCATGTTCAAGATTTGCCAATGCTGGCTGGGGATCTAGTGCAATATAATTTGAAATATTAACAAAATGATACTTTTGAGAAACTCGGCTGCTATAAAAGCGTTGCAAAGTTACTCATATGTGCAATTAAGCGTTGGCAAATGATTTGGTTTTTCATATTTAAGCACGTGTTTAAAAGTTCTGTGCCGAAGACTATGAATAATTAAGTTATATAAATATTAAGGACCATTTTCATTCGGTCTGGTTAAGGCTAAGCAAATGACATACAATCTCAAATCTATAACTAGGCGTTAGCTAACTTAAGAATAAACAAGAATTGTAATAAGACCCCATAAATGGCGTTGGAAAGTTAGGGTTTTGGAAGAAGTAAAAAAGGAGTGTTTGTTGACATTTATCTTGAATTTGAGAATGCCATAGCTGACAGGAAAAATACTTGTTGGAAGAGTATTCCACATACGAACAGTTCGACTGAAGAAGGAGCCTCCTCTATAGTCGTCGTTCTATCAATCGTCCATTTGAAAATGAAGAGATGAGAGTCCCTGGCTAGCCACGAATCCCAGCTGAGTGTCCTAACATCAGGGACCAGGCGATGGATATCCGAAGAGCAGATACCATTAAAATGTTTATAGAACAGGATTCACAAGCCACATGCCGGCGATGCTGACGGGAGATAATATAGTTGGATACCCTAGTATCAGTATTATTAATATCAACGCCCCCTCTCTCCTCTGTACAAAAATGCCCTTGGAGACCCTGCCCATATATGGGAGATATATTGCCTAAACACTTGAATGCTTCTTTCGACACTTCGAATATATGGCTTGCGCAACAAGCATCAGCCTGTATCTTCATGCACAGAACATCAAGAGTTTCGGATTCGTCGATATCCATACCAGCCAAAGAGATTCATGACGGTTCTGGATCAGTGGAACGTTAGTGGAGTCGTTCATTGTTTGACTTTTGTCCTCGACCTCCGGGGAACTTGTTTAAATGAGTACGATGTTCAAATGAGTACGAATAACAGAGGAGTAGATTGGGTTCACAGTCTGCCCTAACAGGAGTCAATGCAAGTATGAAATAGAGAAGGCGAGAGGACAGAACCTTGTGGCACTCCTACGGTCAACCTATGCTCGTTAGATGAGACCCCATCTGGAATATGTCGTATAGCGTTATCTCTGAGAAAACTCGATGTGAATCGAGAGAAGATATTACCGACACCAAATGCAATACATTTGTGATATGAATGCCAGACCCTTATCCCTAAAGGGTCAACACAGCTTGAAGCAATTTCCGTTTTTGTGAATTTGAGTTTTACTTTGTAATTTAAAGTCTGATGGGCAATTAAGGGAAATTACAACAGGCTTCATAACAAACAGAACAAAATGTGTTTTCAAATTTGTACTCCGGTATCGAACTTACGAGTAACATATCTAAGATCGGTGTCGCATAGACGACATTTAATGGTTTTCATTTATCCCCATTTTCACAACACATTTTTGTAGTCGATGCACAAAAGTAGGAGCGTACACATTCGCAGAATATTCCACAACTTAACAGAAATATTTTTGTTAAACATTATTTGGCAATAATTTCTTCAGTGTTGTCGTAAGTCCGTTAAGCCATCGGAAACAGGCTGAACCCAAAATCAACGAAAGCGATTGGGTTGAACGGGATAACAACAGTTCAGTTCGTCTGTCTGTGCATGGCCATGGAAAAGACACCGTGGTAAAACCACTTTCACGATTTCAGATCCTTTCGTAGTCGCGTGCTTGTATCGGTTTTGTTTATGTGCATTCCAACTTTACTTCTCATCAAAACATAGTGGAATAAATCAGAAAAGTGTTATCATAAAGTAACAAGAAATGTCAGCTCATGGGGACGAGGGGACGAACGTACATACAGACAGACTCAGCGATGATCCTTCACCGACGAAAGAAATCACGAATATTGCAAAGGATTCCAAATCCTTGCAAAAGGATAATGCCACAGCACAGAAACAAAACAAAATGAAGAATAAAGAGACAGAAAGATACATGTACAATGTTGGTATATAAAAAAATAAACAATTTACAAAAAATCGACAAGAACCGGCAAACAGCAGCATCAGGAGTTGCACAGATAACACTGCCACACAGCAGTATGGCTCGTTCGTAGCCAGCAGATGATGAAAAGTAAGAGTCATGAACTGAGCAGTAAAATGCTTACAAAAGCGATAATTTAATTTGCTTTAAATAAAAAATGGTGGCAACAAACGCGAAAGCAGCAACAGCAGTAGCACAACAAAGTGGAAAATATTACAAAGATAAACCGCGTGCGTGAGTTTTAATAAATTGAAAAAGGCGAACATCAACGTCAGACTCCCACCGCCGGCCACTCATCCACCCATCCCTCCCAACGAACCAACAACAACACCGAATGCAGAGTGGACATGAGCTAACGCCAGCGATACAGATGCAGATGCAGCTCCAGATCCACATATACAACCGCATTCATTTACAGTTGGTGACGGGAGGAGATACAAGGAATCCGCCTGATGTTGTGGCATTTTGCAGCGGCAGACTGAAGAATTACAAACAAACGAACACAAAAAAAAAATATAGTCCAATACGAGTGAGTGGGTATACGCGTCGCAACAACATTCAAATTGGCGGCAATTTTTAAAATATGCATAAACAAATGTTCATGGAAGCACATAATTGGATTTATATTGTTTTATTTTAACAATGTTTTACTGACTTCACTTGCTCCACCGTAATCGCTGTAAATAATAAAAACGGACGGACAATGGCCACGACAATGGTCACGGTAACGCCAGCAACAGAAGCGACAGCAACAGCAACAGCAAGCATCAACATAAACAACAATGCCAAAAATGGTTAAAATGCTGGTGGCTACGTACCGGCCAACCGCCCACCTACCACCACCCACCCACAAAGACAATGCTGCCGATTCATTTCAACAATAAAGATACATTTTTAGATCTATTTCCATACAGTCATTGTCGATATAAACTGTCATGCCTATCCATACACATACATACATGTGTATGTACTACACTGGCAGCATTGTAAATGTTGGTAACAATTAAACAGGCGATACCTTTCCCACCAGAGAACTTTGATGCGCTGATATGCAACTAACTACACAGCATTTGACTCGATTCTATTAACACCAATTTAAAACAAACTTTTTTTTTCCAGACGAGGGCAGACACAAAAGCCTTTTCCACACAATCGTTGGCATTGGGACATTTTTACACTTAGCATTCGTTTAATTCGGGATTTTTTGGACCCGTGTTCCCCTTATTTCCGGCTGCTTAGAAAAAGAACACAATATTCTCATCGTCAAAGACAGATCTCTTTCATGGAGTATTCCAACGGGGACTAAGTTTGTGTTTGAAAAGAAATGCACTTTTTGTTGGATTGGTCCAATAGATGACAAGAATATTCGATGTCACCCTGATCGACGTCTATCCTCCCGCAGAACCAGTAGTTGCCCCTGTTGATTGATACATCGTCATGAATCCGAGACACAAAAGCTCGTCCGAATTGCGAATGAACTGTTGTCGATTACTGTGATAAATAGCCGACATATCGTGCAGGATATTTCCATCCACTTCGACAATAATGATTACGACCAAACTTGACTGGTGATCATAGTCATCATAATTGCTTTCAACATGAGATTAAGTTTGCATTCTAAAATCAATCCATACTCTAGATGTCGCGGACATTTTCCGTCCAATTTATTTTCATTCTACTCCATACATTCTGTCTCCATCACTGCTGGCATTCTGAGTAAAGAGAAATAATTACTTTTTTTAATTTTCAAATATTTCAGGATATAGGGTTCCAATAATAAATCATTTGTCGACATGATGTATTCAGATTTAAAAAAAAAACAGCTTTATAAAATTTTGATAAGAAAAATTTAGAAAAAGTTTTATGTCAATAAATGTTTGCAATAGCGTAAACAATGAAATTAGGGCATGAACAAATTTAAAAAACATTTTCTCATTGTTCAAAAATTTCAAAAAGTAAAATAAGTCAAATCGTCCCTTCTTCAGAAAATTGACTGAACAATGAAATCGCCACCAAAGCTACAAATATTAGTCGATTATCCTCATATTTGCCTCAAATACTTTTGTTTGACTTAACGAATAAGTTAAGTCGGTAATTTTTAGGATTTTTCTAAAATCAACGCCAAAATAGCGATAATTTCCAAATTTCGAGGGAGTGGCGCGACACCTAAAATTTTTTTAAATTTTTTTTCTTTATTTTTCCCCTCATTAGGACCCCAGACTACATCTCTTTCCGAGGATAACTTTTTCAAATTAAAAAAAAAACATGTTTTCACTCCACCCTAGTATCCAACGCGTAATATTGCAGCAGTCGCGGTTGCCATGTCTCCGCAGACAGGAGACTTACGTATCGAAAAAATGGTTAGTCGGGGTAAAGTCGCGAGAATAACTGCTGTTTCAGGATGTCGATCAATATAAGGTTTGGTTTCAAGTCGAACGACGGGTCACATTCGATCGACATCGTAAACCACAAAATTTGCCTCCAATTCACGCATGACATCGCGTGTGGTTTGACACCGTCCGGTTGAAACCATATATAATAATTCTTTCAATTCGGGCAAAAAATGGGTCTTGATCATCGGAAGATACCTTGTTCCTTTAACCGCCATCGTCTTTGAAAATGGATGGTGAATAGTCTTCCAGAAGCTGGAAAAAAGGGCATTCATCGGCTTCAGCTCCTGCACCAGCTGTATTTTGTATGGATTTAGACAGAAATCCTTACTTTATATCTTCCAGGTGAACGAATAACACAAACCCTAGTCCAGGGATCTTCAGTAACACTGGCGACTATAGCAGGCATATTCTCCACGGTACGCACTCCAACATACGGGTTGTTGGATTGATGTCCAGTACATGGGAACTGGTGCGAAATCTGGTCAAACTGGTCGGTGGGTCGATTCTTGAGCGACTCGCTTAATAAACAGCTGGGCCGCAAATGAGGAGAATCGTCCTTATAAAGGCTACAGCAAAATATTGACCGATTCGTTGGATTGATGTCCAGTACATTGGAAGGGGTGCGAAATCTGGACACAATGGTCGGTGGGTGGTTTCTGGAGCGGCCAGCTAAATAAATTGAGAAATGACCGCAGGAGATTTATTATTTATAAGGGCTACAGCAAAATATTGACCGATTCGTTGCAATTTGCTGCGAGACAATAAACTATGAGGTCGAGGTCGAATAAATTGATTTTTTTTAGAGAGGTAGAATAACAACTCGTTAGGTGACAAGTCGATTAATTGTGGTCTGCTCCAAGACTAGGTGGGAGATATACATAGAGATTTCTTGTTCATAGCGCACAATGGCAGACCCTTATGGCAAGACTTCCAACTGGATTAATTCCAGTGCAGGTACAGCAGGCATGGCAACTCCTTAGCTTTGTTTACAATTTAGAAATATCCGATTAACAAGTATCTCATGAATCTGGAAAATAACGGCTTCGGCACTCATTGGAGCGCAGTTACGGTTATCCACAATTTTTACAATTTCCTTGGATTGAGGAACAATCGATATTCTGCTAGGAGTTCATTTTATGTAACAGGAATACAATATGGAAATACCATTTATAATCGAAGAAACCAAGCACAATTTTCCGGATCGCTTCTTACGAAAGTATAGGTTTTTGAGTACAATTTAATAAGTATGACATCAAAATCTAAAGTCGCTCTGCGCGAACTGGGAATTAATTTTAGACCCATGGTTTCTTGGCAAAACTTTCTTAGAATTTTCTGTAGTTTTCGCTTTTGCTATCCGCTTTATTCGAAAAAAATTCGACCCGGCATTGCATTGCATTTCCCTACGTTATAAAAGACCAAAAAAAACTTATCTAGCAGCTTTGCCCAAAGTTATGCACTTTTTTTATGGGACCTCAAAGATTTGGGAGCTTGGTGTCATTTTTGCAAAAAAAAAAGTGATAATTTTCTCAGGCTCATATCGTGCAAACCGTTTTTAATTTCCTCTCAGTGGCAAAGATGTAGCTCTTTGTTTTTGATCTCTTGTCAGGAAGTGTTCAATCTTTTTTCTCCTTACTGATCATACCGCTTTCAAAAGTATCTTTGTGCAGATGTTGATTGTATACATCAGCCAAATGACTACAATTGATGTCAAAATGTTCATATGTATGAATAACTGTTTGATGTATTTGTTAAGTCGAAAAATCGGGGGCACACACTAGCCACATACATATGTACATACATAAATAAACATTAGGGTAGAATTTTGTAAAATCTCAATGATTGACTGGATGCGATTGCGGATGAATATTAATATATTAATAAATATTAATCATGTAATCTGTGGACCTAGTCAAATGCTCTCATTATCCACCGGATTAAATGAACCGAATTTAAAGAAGTTTTTGTGCATAGACATTAAAAGGACTTCGACCACGATGCACCAAGTTTGAGAATTATTCAAAATGTTTATAGTTTTTACTATTGAATATCTCATAAAAGTCGGTGCATGTTTAAAATTTAAAAGCCAACAAGATTTTGTTTAATCTAAAATATATTTAATTTTTTTTTCCATTAATATCAAGAAAAGTTGGACGGAATTTTCTAACTTACTATCTAAGGAATAAATCGTGTAAATGTGAACCGAACCCCTGCAGGGGTCCAAAATTATTAAACCTCGCTTCAACAAAATTGTTTGTACAAAATATATCATCTTCCGAAGATCATTGTTCCACAACATCTTTAAATACCAACATTTTGAAAAAAAAAATCAGACAACGACTCTCGGTGCAGCATCCATTGGGATTTTCCACCGAAATGCCACCCTAATAAACTCAGGGTACATTCATTCATGTATCTGTCTACATTTTAAGCAATGGACACGAATAATTATCTTTCACAGTAATTACGTACATATATACATTGAATGTGTGTGTGTGTGTATGTGTATATAAATGTAACGTGTAATGTTTGCGGAAGGATTCTGAATATCGCCAACTACTGATGATGGTATGGTAATCGCTGGGAAGTCCCTTGCGAGGAATTGTAGACCGAACAGATAAAACAATTATGAAACTCAAACACATAAATAACACACACACACACATATATATATACTTTTTAGACGTGCACAGTGTGAGAAGATCGGAATGTGGGTTAATTTGTTTCAAATATTCTCACATAGGAAGCATGTTTCATAGAACCCGTTTGATGAAATCAGATGAAGTAGCAAACAATGTTGCCTTTTTTCAAAGTTCCCCTTTTTGCAAAAACCTCCTAACTTATTGAATCGTTATTTGAATCTTAGCTACACTTTTATAATGAAGTACCGTGCAAAATGTCATTGGATTTACAAAGAGCCGATCGTTGTTTAAAAAGAATCTCTGGCCAACGTAGGATACACCTGAAAAGGTATATCAGCACATCACCTGTCTCACTGAAATAGAAAGTGCAATATAAAAGTTGAAAACTGGCGAAGCATAAAGGACCGACTGTCTTTCAACCGACGTTTAAAGGGTTTCACATCCAAGAAACAATGTCTTCCAGCAGATACTCCTTTGATTGGTAAATAGGCGTAATCATTACATTGCTAATGAAAACAGTCCTCAATGAATGCCGATACTGAAGAGCCACAACCCTATTAAACACAATTCAGAAGATTATTGCACATAATCAGTTTCACAACAAACAGAGCGGCGTTAGATCCAATCACTCATGCGTAGATCATATTAACACGCTGCAAATAATATTTAGTAGAACAGTGGGCGGAATTTATCTCACCGCTCTTCTTCTTTTTCTTGAATTTTGAGAGAGCATTAGATACAATAACCAGAGGCTCCATATGGACAGCACTATTATACCGGGCCAAATTATCTCCCTAATAATAGAACCGCCCATGTAAAAAATGGCTCAAAGGACAAGACAGCTGACCTTTTAATATAAATACAGATAACGATGCACGCTCTCACCTAACCGGACAGCAAACAAATACAGAGTCACCAGCCGCCATAGAAAATAACGACTTCGACTTGGACTATGCCGATGATATCTGTTCAGACTCGAAGGTTTACAGAAATATCTCGATAAGCTGTAGGCAAATGAACGAAGAGTCGTTGCTTAAATTAACGGCTCGAAGACAAAATTTATGAGAATTGGAACAACAAATGGTGGAGCAATTGAGGACGTGGGTCGCTGCACGTCTCTTGAAAGTACAATTACAACTGACGACGCACTGTGGCGCCTTTTCCCTAAAAGCGTTGCAAAAATCAAAAATTTGACAGAAGAATATGATAAAATGAATAATTATTAATTTTGAAATCGGATAAAAATTATGAATTCTAGCGTCAATCAAAGTTGACAATTTTTCGGACTTACAAAAAATGTTTAAATAAAAAAAAAAATATCATCTTTTGAATTGAATTTCAGGCAAACTATGCAACCGATCATTAATTTTTTGGTGTCGGATGAAAGGTATGTTAATTCCAATGAGACGATGTAGAAAAAGGGTTATTCGGTCCAATATTTTTTTTCAGGCGCAATTTTGCAAACACATGATATTTGGGTCATTTTTCACACTTAATAGAATAGAACAAAAAAAGTGACGGTTTGTGATGGGAACTATTAAACAGAGGTTGTTAAGTATTTAATACTCTAACTTATTTTCTTGAAATTGGGTACCTATACTTGCCCGTGTACATGAAAAAACAATAAAACTGTAAAACTTTTACTACAAAAAGATACATTTAATTGTAGTGCCATCTCTGATGACACGCAACCCTGCAATAACTCTCCACTAAAAAATTTTTTTTTATACTTAATAACTTAATATGTATAGCATTAATATTGTAGTATTTAAAAAATTCAAAATTGTGTAACTATAATAAAAATAAAAAAATTAACATTATTTTCACTCAAAATCAAAATTTTTTTTTTAAATTGTGAGCAATATTTTACAAAAAATGTAAAAATAATTTAAAAAAAAACATTTTTTTGTAAATCTTTTCTGGAATAATTTTAAATCATAAAAGCCTTTAAAAAGAAACATAAAACATTTAAAATGTTAAAAAACATTTTATTATACTTCCCATAAAATTGATTTTTCCACAAATTTCAACTTTGCTAACCCATAAGTAGGCACCTTAAAGGCGTAGAACCCTTTCCAAACGCTCATTTCATAGGCTGAACAGTTATCTATCATATGCTGTTTAAACTGTTCAATTATCTTATTCGGTTCAAAAGATATGATTTTTGCAACGAAAAAACTCAAATGGCGCCACTGTGCGACGGCGGGGAATCAAATGTTGCAAACCGAATCAACAAATCGCAATATGCACACATTTCACTCATCACAAATATCGAAGAAGAACCAAATACAAACCTTCTACTCAGGAGTAAAATCTGTTCTCTTCTGTGAACTGCGAAACTGTAGTTGTACATCAACAAATGTTTGAGGAAACTCAATCGAATAGCAGCCAAAACCCAATTTCGCAAGAAATCCAGCGAAGAAAGTTGACATGGATCGATCGCACCCTCCGCAATAACAACGGCGACATTGCAACCGCCAAACTGCAGTTGCCCCAAATACGCCCAAAAGGGCACTGGACAGAGCCAGAAATTTTGAATTATTATTTATTTACTACTAGATGATCCACCCTGGAGAAGCACATTAGTATCTACAAATAAATAAAAAGGAATGTATTAGTAGTAGTTCTTATTAACATATTTTGGGCCACTGTTCGCGCAAACAGTCTGTTCGGATTTCGCCTTTTGACAATCACACACTCTTAGCAAACCCACAAAATCCATCCATTCCAGCAGCCATCTAAGGATCCTGTACGATAGCGGTGTTGCATGCCTTTGACCACTGTGCATAACTGTGAACAGTTAAAAATAATTTAAACATTGTATTGTATTTTTTCATGGCGGTTAATTTCACACATGCATATTTCACGATTTTTGGGTAATTCATACATATTTTGTTTTTGCTTTTCGGTTTAAACAAAAAGAATGCCTTTGATGACCGTACATATTTCATATGACCATATCCGCACACACACACACACATACTAACAAAAGGAGCATATGTGTGTGAGTGTGTGGGTGCGTTTAAAATGTTGTATCGCATATAAACCATTAAAAGCGATTTTATTTGCATATGTATGGTTGTTTATGCGGAGATATTTGTATGGACAAATTGAATTAAAAAGGCAACAAAAATCTTTAATGACTTTTTCCCCTAAGTGATTTTTCATTTTTGTTTTTGTTTGTTTTTGTGTTTACGCCAACAAGAGAAGTCCGCGAAATTAAAGGAACCTCAAATAATACACATGACTGCACGAACAGAACGAATACGGAATCACTCATATATGTCTACCCAGCTATGCGTACATATGTATGTACATATGTGACCCATACACGCGTGCATGTGTAAAAGTACACACACCAGTTAATTTATTATGATTTTATGCAACATAATCTACAACATGCGTTAAATCACTTAAGCACTCGCTTGCGATTACGTCTACAGCTACGACTACGACTACGAACTGAAGTACTGCCACTGCCACTGCCACTGCGACTACAATCTAAAATTGATTTAACACGTGTTTAACAACATCCACATTGTAATACGACAACTGACTACATTAACAACAATAATCATTGTGGCAGTCGAAGGTAGATATGTACTCGTATACGGTATACCTACGACGACCCAGCGACAGACCTTAGGCCAGGTCGATCATCAATTTTCCACCACCACGGTGAGCATGATATTTTGAACACCATAAATTGTAGATGTCAGAGGCTCGTCATGTTCTTCTATATATTTCACGGTAATATAATCATTTTGTACTAGAAAGCGATTTCAGACACATGGATTCGAGGCGAAAAAAAAACCTCGACAAATAGTCGACCTACTCTAATGTTTATAAACACAGATTTGAATGTAATCAACTATTAATAATTTACTTTAATTGGCTTCAAAAAAAATTATACAAATTTTTAGATTTAGAGGAAGGAAAGTAAACGAGTTAAAAGTTTAATGCACCATACACCAAGGCGTTCGTTATAAGCATTTGTATTCTTCAAAGTGAATCTGTAGCACCAATACAGATTTCTTTTTCAATTTCGAGCTCACTAAATGGACATTGCAGTATTTTTATTTCAGAAATATTTTTTAAAATTTAATTAACTGCCTGTTTCCATAAAACGAAATAGTTCGTTCATTATAAATAGTCGAAATCAGAAACGTTATAACTTGGATTTAGACATTAATCAATGCTAAATTGTAGATATATTTTTTTATTTTTATTTTTGTTATTAATTACAATACAAAGTATATTTATATTCTAATTTTTGGGTCCAAGGGTAAACCGGGTGACACAGACCATATGTTTAGATTTTTGCAGCGACAGACCAAAGCCTCTGGTGGGAATCGAACCCACAACCCCCACGCTGATAGGCAAGCACGCTACCAACTCGCCTACCAGGTTGTAGATATATGTTAGACAATAACATATCGCCCTTAAATACAAAAGTCACACATTTCAAAAAATGTAAACAATAATTTTTTTGCATAAAATGCTTCTTAAACGATGAAACTTTCATGTTTCGCTAAAACAGCCGTCATTTTATGATCGAAAACACCCGAAACGAAAACACATAGTTTTTACAAAAATCAAATTTTACTGTATATAAGGAGCGATAAAGAACGCACCCCCAAAAGTATCAGGTGACCTTTCAGAGAAATATCCAATCGATTTCGTTGTACTGAAACCAGCCCTAAGCTTTTTTCAAGAAACCTGTTAGTTTGTAAAAACCCTTAAAACGTTTACAATTTGGTTGCTTAAGCATAGAACTGCCACTTTAGGAAAGTCCACAAGAAAAAAATAACACAGTCAAATAATCCCATAATCTCAATCCAACTCACTTGTCTTCTGCTTGAGGTGTGAATACCCTCAAATCGTCCATGGTGACATCAGTAGTATTGAATTGGATTTCGATCGATGGGTATCATTTCGCGTTGACGGTGATAGCAATGCCACAATAGTTTTCGATGAATCCAATAGGTAACATCCAACATGATGGATCTCATGTGGATGGGTGTCGATCTAGCGTTTCGTTGATGAACGGGTTTTGGCTCACCATTGAATAGAATTACCTGGGAATTACGACTATTTAAATTGTATTTTGACAATCAAGTTTTAGTATTTATTTTATCTTAAAGGGGAAATTTCTTTCTAATCAGTAAATAATTTTTGAGAAACTTTGCTGTGATTGACAGTCTCGGTCATAGAGGGACTAAATGTCTAATTAGCGTATGTGGTTAGTGGTTCATATGTCCTCAACCCCAAATATGGATCGTTGGAAATAGTTGAATATGGCTTGGTAAGAATGTTACCATACGAATCAAAATACAGGATGGGCCATTTAAAATTTCAAATTTGAATCGTCTATAACAAAAGGAACTGATACATTTTTCAAATTTCTCGTTTTATTGGAATTGTTGAATGGAACACAATATAATTCTTATGATTATCATGGAAATCAGCCGATCAAACCAATTATTTAGTACATTTTCGTTTCGGGTCGAATCTTTTTAATGGCAACTTCGATTGCATGTTTCAATGCTTCAATTGTCTCTGGATGCTTAGCCTTTTAACATTTATCTTTGGCTCTCCGCAGAAAATGATCTTAAATCACAATTTCGGCTGATTATTCGATTTACAAACAGTGTATTTTACGCATGGTTGCGTTGACCATGTCATTCTCTTAATTTTGGGAAGCACAAATTCGTTGAGCATGGAGCGATAACGCTCACCGTTAACGCTCATTTTCGAAAAAAAATTACCCAATGATGCCGACAGCCCAAAATCCACACCAAACTGAGAGCGGAAGCTAAAACTGAACCACGTATCCATTGACCGGTTTACATTTTGTGAATTTGCTACTACGACAGACAAGACTAGAATTTTGGTATGATCCAGAAGATATAGGTACCTCATAAGATCTCAGACAAATATGCCAAAGTGTTGCAGTCGATAACAAAATATTGTTTAAATGTATGTCACAAAATGTAATCACTGTGACAAAATTTGTCTAAAATATCAAAATTTCCGAAACTTAGATCAATTGGTCCCAATGCAAACCATTGCGCCGAAGAGAGAGGATTTTTTTGTGGTCAAGCAAAAAGGCTATATCTTTGTAAATACATTTTTTTAAATATTTTCGGATTAAGAGCGTGAGCGATTGTCATTGAAAATCGAGTTTCGAAAAAAATTGCGTTTAACTACTTTTCGCGGTAAGGGCTCGATATTTTTACGAAGTTGGAAATCATAAAAGGTATTTAGTTGATCTCATTTTTACTTTTTTTTTTGTTAAGTTTTAAACTTCAAATTGGTATCTATTTTGTCCAATTATTTTGTTCTTATTATCGAATAAAAATTCGACTTAAATCGAATTATAAATCCAAAAAAGTCGAAAAATCAGCTGTTTTATGGAAATGTTGATACGTCGATCTTTGCTTGCAACTATGTACCAAACCCTAATTCACAGCATTCACTGATTTCGATGAAATTCATAATCGCCCGCATCTAATGTAAATGCATACAATGCATCGCTGTGGCAAGTGTTGCTTGTGACATTTGTCTCGATGCAAGTAAATACATGCGATAAATATGTGCAGTCAGTCGTTCGTGGTGGCAGAGTGGCAGACACCGCAACATGGCAACTAAAATGGTGGCAAGTACTCGTACTGCAGCATCAATACAATATGTTTATATTACAAATACGCGCGACTACACGTGTGTACGTGTACACGTTTACATTGGCAACGTATTGCGGATAAATTACCTACCATTGGTTACTAAAATGACTGCCATTTAGCCATTTAGCCATGATTTACATGTTCGCATTAACATCTTAATGAGTTTAACCTCTAATTTTTGGTGGTTATACAAAAACACAACGGCCACAGCAACAATAAACACTTGTAAATATTTCCCAAAAACAAAAATATTAATGAAAGCTTAATTATGTAGCTGACATCTGAGTCCATATGATGGGGTGTTTGTATCGATTTAAATTTGGGTTTCTATTGAAGACTTCTATTGCAATTATCAGGAGGTCATGTTCCTTACTGTGCTCCTTGGGAGAGTTGACATCGTTGTGATGTCGTTCAGATATACAGGTATGAAAATAATTATATGGTATTTACATGAAGAAAGTTCACAATGTTCCTAATGCGAGGATTCATTTCCAGACTGGTACCAATTTTGTTCAACGCTACATCGATTGAAAATTAATCCACATACATATTTTGAAATCGTATATGTCTTTAAGAATAACCGTTATTTTAATTGACTGTTATTGTACTGTTCTTCTTCCAAGTACTATTCCCGGAAGGTCGGCTACTGACCCCAGTTCCTCAAAACGGTGGAATAAACTTATAATCATGGACGATGTGGGAGCTGATCTTGAGTTAAAATAACGACAATAATTTGACTGCGTTACAACAATAGATCGTTGGGAGGAAGAGAAAAATTCGATGGTTTTGCGTATTCATTTTAAAGTTCCAAGAAGAAAACCAACATTATAAAAAAGTTGTTTGTGTTTCACATCAGTTTGTTTTATTCGGACCACCCTGTATTATAATTGATTGTGCAATGGCCATGGCCTAGAAGTTATTATCTGGTGGTCTGTGGGATCACTTCAGATGCAGGCCAAAACGATCGTCATGTGTTCACCAGTATTTTTTCATTACCTACACGTATTTGACGCCAAGCTGCAAGTTCAAATGTGACTTTTAGAGCGGCAGGACTTTTGTGGTAGAGACCTTTGACTAGGGTCTACATCAACTGATTGACCGATGTGGTCAAATGTTACCAGATTGGGTTATATCATACTAAATGCAACCAAGATCGAATGAACTGTGACATTTCCAGGGCGGAAGGACTTCAGAAAAACACCAATTTTTGAAATTGTTAGGCCGAACTTAAACGATCGGCAAAAGTTTCTTTGATACCGGTTCATACTTCATAATTTTATCACAAAAATTAATGGACAGACGTACTTGGCAAAATCTGGTATCTCTGCTTTTTAATGGATCAATAAAATATTCACTCGAATTCCACACACAAATGGACAAATGGACAAATAATCTCTGTCGTTCAGGTTATAACAACGCTGGCCGATAATGATACAACAAATAATTTAGCCAAAATACAACCAACACCCTCTAAAAAAAAACAGACAAGATTCAGATGGTAGATGGTAGATGGACATTTAACAATCGGGTGAGGCAAAGATTATGTCCGGCTGAACATATCTGTCCAGCGCCTGAGTTGTTCACTATGAAATAGAATCACCGATTTAAATCAGAATTCTTTTTTAATGCGATTCATAGGAGTTTATAAATTCGGTAATACACTTCGTTCAAATTATTTATCCATGTACGGCAAATGCATGTGTGTGAGTGTGTGTAGACTTAGATAGACTGTGGCCACTTCGTTGTCGATATTGTGAGTTGTGTATTTGGAAATATAATCTTCAAAGGTTTTCCATTTAAACATTTTAAATCTGCATATTTTATATTTTCGAAATGAATTCTAAAACGTTCGTGATGAGATTCCAACTCCAAATAGAAGCCGACCATAGTATTGAAGAAACCAATGGATGACAAAAACACACACACACACACACTGATAATCATTCGAAATAGAATGTCGCACACACGCACACACACACTAATAAACACTTAACAATGCCATCAACCACATATCCATCCATGGACCCCAATCCTAGAACAGGCAACGAATGAAAACAGTTTTGCATTTCAAAATCCCACACTCCGTCTCTCGCCACGAGTATGTGTGTGAATGACTGTGGTTCATCTACACACGATGACTGGGGATGGCTATTCTGATGCACAGTGGACTCTGGATAACTGAAATCCGATTAACTGATACAGAACGTCGAACGCAATTCCTTTTGTGTTTGTTTATTTTAAAGAAATCACTTTTCACTCTAAATTGTTCACCTGCATTTTCGGAAACCTGACAAGTTTAAAAAATGTCGTCACATAGAGTGCCGCAGGGAGGTCGTGGAGGAATATGGGTCGCTTTTAAATATAAACATTAAGCTATCGCACATACATGCCAGCTAAATGGGGAAAGCCCAAACCCCAATGCACTTTTATACCGAAATTGAAAAAACCATCCCATGTCACTCCAAATTGATCCCAATATCGTCTTGGGCCTTCATTCCTTCTGAATACCATGGACAGCATCTTGGAACCGGATACGGATGAAGGCATCTTTAATATTGTCAATCAGGTACTTATAGGACTAATCAACAGGTTACTTACGAAAAGAGAAATTATCTCTGATTTATTATAGAATCCTGCTCGCAATCTAGTATTGTGCTCGTGATAGAAAGATCAGGTCCAAGAGCCGTATCGCATGTGGGCCTTCTGGCATTTGGGATACATTTATCGGTCTGCAGAGATACATTGCAGAACTTTTTTCAGCACCTCCCCATATTTATTCAATTATCCTATGATAAGGTGATAAACGGAGAAATCCAGAAACAGACCAATTCATTCCATTCCCGGATTCCGCAAAATCCGGCATTGACTCGTGAGTGGTTAGCGAACATGTCCCAAGCAATGTCAGTATGCAATCCGAAAGGCACATCGATACACTCTGCAGTTCTTTGTACTAACGCCCAGTGTTAAAATCCTTCAATAGAGATCATATTCCATTTTTTGTGCAACAACTTCAACATGCTCTTTAACATTTCAAGCAATTTATTGGTTAATAGCTGATACGACAAACGCTGTTCTTCGTATTTCGAAGGCCCAATTTATATGTCTTAGAAATGTCTCTATTATTCGTAGTTATCGGCTGAACAATTATGTTCTGTTCATGAAGATGCACTTGGCTCTGTTGATTGAAAGTCGTCCACGCCCACGCGATAATGTGTGTAAATTATTTGGCATTTTTCTCTTAAGCAGAGACGACTGTACCAGTTGGCATTGGTACGACTACAACCACTTTTCACTGCAGGCTGCATGACTGACTGAGTGATAGTGAGTGGGCGAGTGTATATGTGCGTGTGTATGTATTCTCTGTAGTTGTATTGTGTCTATTTATTAATGTTAACAAATACTTTTTGTTTACTTTTCATTGATTGCATTGATCACCATCTCGTATGAATATGAAAATTTTATTGTTTTCCAAAAGTCCATTCAGGCCTCCAACGTCCAACCAAAAACAAAAAACACAAAAAACAAAAAAGGACGAAAACAAAGAATCCCCCAAAAAAGCACAACAGAGTAAACACACACACACACACACACAGGCACACAAAACAATGCTTTAGTTGGATGTGGATAAAAGGCGACCTATTCGAATAAGAGCAACAATACCGCGAGTCACAAAAAGAAATCAAACATTTATATTCAGCGCAATAAATTGTACGGCAAAAAATGGATTCATTCGTTTATTTTGTTCTTGTGCGGATGGCGGCGACTGTTGTAGCAGTTGTTGTCGCCCTAGTCCCTGTTGTTGTTGTTACACGGTGCACAACTAAAACGAACAAACAAACAAATGAGTGCTGGTGTTGCTGTTGGTTCGTTTCCTCGGTTTTTCTTTTTGGGGTGGGCGGTTTTTTTTTTGTTGTTGTTATTTGCTCGTTTGGCCTTTTTTGCTGTTGCTGTTATTGTTTGTAAAATAACCGTCAATAGACAAATGCGCGAATTCAAAGTGAAGTAGATTCTCCATTAAATCGACAAAAAAATTATTTGCAATCGAGACGGGTTTTCTTCAAAAGTTTGCCGTTTGCAGGAGTTGAAGTAACGACATGTGGCCTCAAATGAATTGCTATTAAAACAAAAAGGATTTTTCCAAAAGACATATTGACGCACAATTTCGTATTACTATTGTGAGGTTCGGACGAGTCATGAGAACGGTGGCGATTATGACAAGGGGTGCGCTTAAGATGACACCGTGTGTACACCTCGATGCGACTTGGCGCCATAATGGCTTGGGAATATAAGAAATATGGACATGTTCCAACCTCGGGTGAAATCAACGCAATCGTTCCTGTTGAACATGCAACACCCGTGGCCTCTTTCGATCCCGGTTTTGAGACAAGAATGACAGCCGGCTCCCTGGGATGACATCTCGATATTTACTGACGGATCAAAATCGCTCAGAGGAGTTGGTTGTGGAATCTACTGGGATCCGCGGATGTTGAATTTGTCCCTTAGACTACCGGACCATTGCAAAATATGCTGCAGCCCGAAATAATGGCTATAGAAACGTCTGCAAGACAGGTTTAATATCTTGTATATCTACATATTTACTGACAGCAAGGCGGCCATTAAATCCGTGGACAATGTATACACTACTTCAAGAATTGATCGAGAATGCGCGGTGTTTCTAGAGGAGACAGAATAACATACATCGGTTAGATTTGTCTGAGTCCCTTGGCAAAGCGATAGAGATGGTAACTGTACGGCTGATAGACTTGCGACAGCTGGCGCTACCATGAATTCAAGTGAGAATCCCTCTCACCGAGAGTAAAAACTCATTGCAGCAGTTCGGTGGAGAAAAGAACCAAGTTACCGGAAAACCAGAAAAATTCGGCCTGTCATGGACGATCGGAGGACCCAGACCGCGAATAATCTGCCAAGATTACATCTGAAAAACATTATTACGGTTTTCAGTGGTCACTCGTCTGTACGCGCTCGAAGACGACGTATTCCATACAACGACTTCTGTAGAAGATGCAAAGCGGAAGATGAGACTACCGAACACCTTTTCAGGCATTGCCTGGGAAAGTTGACGTGGAAAAAAGGGAAAAGTTGACGTAGGAATAAGGGAAACGTGACTTCGAAAAAAAAAGGAAAAGTTTATTTCTGACAAAACGCGGAAGAAACCTAGGATTTATTATGGGCGACGAATTCACTATATTTCAATGGGACTTCTTGATTGACCCCAGTGAGATATGCTGCGGTCAGCTGCCAAATTTACCTATTATGAGCTTGACACGACACAATTTACGATAAACTTTGTAAAGTCGACTTCGAAGCAGTTTATCGCTTTAGAGACCGATCATTTAAAGCCGGTGAAATTAACGCGGTCGATGAAAAACAAAATACCAGTTCAAATTTTATTTGATTTATTAGTAAATACAAATATTCGATATCTGATGTAGTTCTACAGACTCCAGAAAAAAAAAATAGCCCAAGAATTTTTTAAAAAATATTTTACTTAACATTTTACCCTAACATTCCCTGAAGGAACAGACCGAGACATTCTTCCGAGCTGCCCACGATATAATTTGTATAACCACTGACCTGGACCTACTGTTTTAAAGACGTCTCCGAAAGGGAAATACTTGGAAGATTCACATGGCTTAGACATTATTCTTTTACGAGATGTGAAATAGACGCTGCAAATTGTCTTACCAGGTTTCGAACCAGGTCTTACTCTGTGATTAACGCACACACTTCCAATCACACCGCGATCATGCACAAGCTTTCGATGTAGTTGTCAAATTTCGAACATAATATGTCGTTTATGTTTCTGCTCAAGCCGGCCCACCTTAACTTATAGCCGTTTATTCGTAGTCAAAGTATTTTATCGTAGTAGTATCACAGGCGAAATGTTGGGAAAATAAATATAAAACAACTATAAAACATCAGACCTCGAGCTAGACTTTTTTCTTAAAAATCGATGTAACATGCTAGAAATGTCAGATTCTTGACAACTTTTCAGTATTAGAATCTTTACACCAATATTGGAAAATTTGCTCTTCCACAAATGATCAAATCAATTCTGCGCACATTTTCGTGTGGCTTCACGCAGAATTCATTGTACTTTAGTTTAAAAAAAAGCAATTCTAATTTTAAATTAGAAAAATCCCTTAATGCAGATGAGATATTCGCCAGATAAATTAAATAAAAACTAATTTCACTCAGAACTGACTTGGTCAGAAATCAAATAATTTGTTTACTGCTTCTGGGGGGCAGTTGTTTTGTTGACCTTTACGAATATGTTACTTTTTGTATACCTTCGAGAGATACTCGTTTACAGCCCATCTGAAAGTCTGCCAATATAAGTGACAGCTTATCCAAACCATCCAATCCAATCATGTCTTGTAAAGCCATAATAAGGTCTCTAAGCAGTCAAATAGTTAGATGTTATGGGTCTAAACTGGGAATGCAACACATTCCTTTTCGCTTGGATACACTTGTAATATGACTAGTCCAAACAATGTGTAGCTACTGTGCTTGGATTTTCGAGAGATCAACAGTCTTATACTCATCTGATTGTAAAGCATCGATGCTGTATATTTTCTAATTAAATTGAGGTTCCAATGTCGGCCACTGTGCGATAGGGTCGCAATGAATAATTTATAATAATGACAATTTGATCAGGCATTAATTTCCATTTCAATTGCAAAAAAAAAATGGTTGCAATTTTCTCATTTGAGGATTAAAGTGACAGAGGAATGCGTACTAACAAGGATACATGCAATGTGTGAATGTAATTGTGATAGTGTGTCTCTGTGTGTGTGTGGGTGATGTTGTAACTCGCAAACATATAAAGGGATTTTATGATTTTTTTTTTCCTTTTTGGTTAAATAATTTTATTTTGGAAAATACTAAAAGCTAAAGTTTTGCAATGTTTGAAATGGGGAATGACAACAACATTGTACTTGTGTTGTTTATCCGCATCCGCATGAATGGGACTGTCGACTGTCACTGGGATGCGTATGTGGATGTGGTTGCATCCATAGATGCACTTTATCTGGGTGGCGGCATGTAGGAGGTCGGACTATTGTGTCCATGTCCATGTTGGCGTTGGAGTTGAACTGACACATCTGGCAGAAATGTCATTGCATTCGAAAAATTCAGAATAAACTGTTTGGAATTTTACTTTTTGGCCATTTATCAATGCTGTTGGCCAAGAAAGTGCAATAAAAAGTGCAATATTTCTATTTAACCGCTTTTTATCCACCAAACAAATCAGCCAAGCCAACCGAGCAACCAAACAAGCCATGCCGCGCTCCACTCCCCCCCATCAGCAACCACTTACACACTTGCATGCAGTGGTGACTTATTGTGCTCATAAGATGCAACTTGTATTTATTTGCTGTTGCCGTTCTCGCTTTATGGAGTTAAGCAGGAGCAGTGGGTTCGGGTGGTTTGCCTGCTTGCTTGGCGAATTGCATCTTCTCTGGTATTGAGCTGCCGAAGCTGAAGCTGATGCTGATGCTGAAACTGGCAGTGGTTGTGATGCTCGTGCTTTATCCTTTCGTTGCTTGTACTTTGTGATGCCAATTTAAGTTACAAAATTTTTATTACCCATGGTGCACATTTTCAACTTTGTTGAGCTGATTGCGCGTTGAAATTTCTTATTTTTCAACATTCGCTTTGACTTTCTTCTCTACGTTCCTTTTTTTTTTTTTTGAATCGTATTGAAACGTTTGTCAGTGCGACTGTCTCTCTATGATTGTTCGTCCGTCCCTCACACAGTGCTTTCAATAATCATCAATGAGGTAATCTCCTAAAGTGATTGATATCTAATTTGTGGAGATATTTTGAAATGAGACTTAAGCATAAGCGACGAATAATATGTTTTGCCATTTGTGTGCAAAATACTACCTATGTCACCTAATTATATTTAATTTGGAGGACTGGTCGGACTTTTTGGTTAAAGGGGCGGGCTTATAAATGTCCTTTAACACTCTAATATAGAACAATCGGGAAACCACACAGCTGAGTGTGATATAATTTACCTACTCATTGATCTGAACACAAAGTTTGAATATAAATTAGATTGTCTACGCCCTTCAGTTGTTTATTCGGGTTGAATACCGCTTTGGGTTTTAGATTAGGCATCCGCAACTGCTTTCTGTGGCAAGATGATTTCCCGTATTCATATTTTTACAAAATACACAGTTGTATGAAATGTTGACAAACTAATTTCAATGTCACAGAGTTGAGTAGTATGGAAAAAGTTTAAAACATATCGAACATTAAAATGGGTCAATATTTTGGAGTGTCCAATTACATTCCTGTGCTTTGCCCTCATGTGGTCCAAAGACCCCTAGAAAAATGTTGTTATCCTTCTGGTTTTCATAAAATCTAATAAAACCGATCTGGTAAAGGATTAGTAAGGATTTTAAATCATTTAGTAAGTTAGGATGGCTCTACCGACTATTGTTGGTCTTGGTCTGCTAAATAAATGATTTTCAAGCTCTTCGGTCTTGTGCGCGCTTTCTCTAGTTAGTCATACCAAGGATTTGCATGTCTTCTACCACCGCTAAGCGTTGACAAACGACACCCGATCATACAGCCGATATCACTGTAGAACGCAAGCCATTTAGGGGGTGTCGACAACATTTCACCCACCCCCACTTCCTACGTTAGATATTTTTGTTAAAGCAATTATTTTGTTTCGTGCCACTGTGCCGTAGTCAGCCTGAGCAAATCTACTAACTGGGGGATTACATGTGCGTGTTTGTTTGTGTGTGTGTGTGTGTCTGTCTGTGTGAGAGATATTGTTCATTTTATGTTTGCTTTTGTTGTTGTTGGTGTTTTATTTATTTGCAGTTTGTCGTTTTTTAATTTGTCAAAAACTTTTTTGTTTTTGTTTTGCTTCTCTTGTTGCAGTTGCAATTACCGTCACCCTCGCCTTGGCGACAACTGTCAGCGCTGAGGAATGCGGCCAGGAGGAATTCACCAAATGTGCGGAACCGCTGGAAATGTTGCATCTAACATCAGAATTTTCAATTGGCGCTGCCAAGAAAGAGGAACTGGATAAACTTTGTCTGTAAGTTAAAATGCCCTCAACCCTGCCCGCTGTGCAAGCAGCAGCATTTTTTAATTTATATAATTCGATCTAGATACTTTATGCCAATGTCCGTCCTCCTAACAGGGGACATCGCAAATCCCCCGCCACTGTCTCATCTTTATTTTTTTTTGCCGTGTATGAATTTTTCATTGGAATTATAAAAACAACAAAAATAAAACGAATGAGCTCAACGAAAAAACGGGATAATGTTGGCAGAAAAGCGAAAAAAATCGAGACAAAATAAAAACGCTAAAAGAAAGTAACGAAAAAGAAATAACTATAACTGTAAATTAGTGAACAAAACTAATTGCGGATGGTATACGGTAGTTTTTGCTCCCTGGTGTTATGTTCCGTTCACAGTTCCGCTGTGTTCACTGAAACTATAAACATTCATTTCGTAGATTTATCTCTGGAAAATTATTTAGTTACACAAGCACAACTTCGAACACAGTTGGCCGATACGGTACGAAAAGGGACGGTATGCCAACGCTTGGATATGGGACCATCTAACACACGACGCACTCACACATTCAAGCATGCATACAACGGCAAATACATATGGGAGTATCTACATATGGACAGAGTCTGTCTGTAGACAAGCGACCATAACCATTGAATGTGGGACCATTTAAGACTTGTTTTTTTTTCACTATGGCTGGCTGTCTGTCTGTCTGCCTGTTTGTAGTCTTCACTGGTTCCAATGGTTACATTGTTGGACCATAAATTAGTTAACAACAACACAAATGCCGGAGAAAACTTTACTATTTCTTACCAAAGTCCCCCCATTCACTTTTCCACCGATTCAAAACAAAATAGAAAAGTTCTCCTCACATGTTCCATTATAATTTCCTTGTGTATTTTATGGATTTAAAGTCATCCTTTGTGACAAACTAAAAAAAAAAAGGAATTGCAATCAAACAAACAAACGACCATCGCAACAAACAGTTGTATGGATGCTGGCCCCCCACCCCGCCTACTCATATGTGGCTATCGTTATTCTCATCATCAAACAAAGTCAAATTGAATTTTCAACTTTTTTCACTTCTGTCTTCTGTATGGAGTTGTTGTTGTTGTTTTTTTTTTTGCCTTACTTCGGTCAACGCCGGCATATTTGACACCCAAAAAAAAAAAAAAAAGAAACAGTGAGAGGAGGACATCTTCGTCAGTGGCCATTGAAAAAACTAAGCACGAATCGTCAAAGTTGGGTTACCAATGTATCCGTTTTAAATGTGTGCAAAGATACATACATCCATAAGGATGCATATGATAACTTGTAGTACGGAAATGTCCAATGCGTTTTTGCTAGGATGGGCCTACCTGATCGATATTTCCCCCCTCAACATTCTATTAGGGAACTTCTTTGAAATGAGTGACCTGTGTCAGCCTTTGAACCTCTTCCTTAAAACGGATACTGGATTTTTCAGACAACTTACTCGAAAGTTATTTTTATCCGTATTCAGAATCTAAGTGTCTTGGGTGATAGTCACAGCATGATCTGCGACACCAAAGCCGATAATGATCGATATAAAACCCTTCACAGTACTCGACGTCATCCGAGCCATTAAGGAATCATTTCTATTGCTGTGGCTGACTAAAATTCTAGATCATTTTTGATCCAAAAAACACTTATTTTTTATGAGATAGAAAAGCTAAATACTCTCTCCTTTAAATTCATCAAAGTTTAAGCGCATCTACGATGTCGACGTAACAGTTACTGTAGTGTACAGCGGAGGATGAAGGTTAGGTTTACAGTTGTAGGTTTTGGCCTTATTGAGAAATGTTCTTAAAGCTCTTAAGTTTTCCGAGTACACACTCCAATTTTTAATGGCAGGAATATTGGTCCCTGTCTGCGCTTCAGGTATATTTCTCTAATAGCCGGAGCGTCCATTTGTCTGACTTATCGGTCCATATAAGCATAGAAAAATCTGTGTTCGATCAGACTATATAAACGAGAACCTCTCTCTCTCTTGCATTCCCTATTGCTCTATTTAGAAACCTCACCTTTATCGTTTTTGAGAAGTCAACAAAAGCGTCAGGGAATCTTGTGGTGAATATAACCGGAAGGAAATTATTGACGAACAGGGCTGTAGTCTTTAATGCAAATAGTTTCCTTTTTCACATTTTCTATGAACCCTAGAACCCGATATTGTGGGTATTATGTTCGTACAGCCATTGCGGAGAAAATACTACAATATCTTCTTCAGAATAGGAATAATAGGAAAGTATAATAGGAGTATCGCTAAAGCTATATCGTTCCTGCCCACTTCTAAATTGCCGGAATGTCAAGATACCAACATTCATTTTCAATCCAGCAGTTTAAATTGCAATCTACCACATGACGGCTTCCAACATTGGTATACGGTTTCTGTTACGTATACGCCCCAAAGACCAGAGTATAAATATTACGTATACGTTCGAATTGGACTCAAACAAAAAGGGGGTTCAACGCTTTACACCGTTTCTATGTTCTGCAATTATATTACATCCTTGTAATATGATAATTGAATACCACATTCATGGCAATATACTTATAAAACTGGAAATGATAATATTTTGTATTGGTTTATATGTGAAAGTTGTGAAAAATCTTCATTTATCGATCGTTTCTCTGTATTACAAGTTTCGTATCGTACCCCGTAACTCTAACTTTTTGCCCGGCACCTCAGTGGCCATGAATAGTGTACAGAGTGGAGCCACTTGCTGGTCACCACAGGCCTGGTCACCCAATGACCCGGTGCAAACAAAATGACAACAAATAAAAGAAGACAAACGAACAACTAAAAATACCGCCTTTCATCGTTTAAGTTTCAGTTGCAAATGTTTAAAAAACTTCCCAATGATGGTCGCTGTCGCTCTCGACGTATGCATGGGAGTGTTTGTGTTTTGATTAAACTCAGCCCTGATTTCTGCCCAGCAATTTAATTCCTTCTTGCGCTTCCACTGTTGCTTTGGTTATTTTGTGCGTTGACTTTTCATTCAATTCTGATTTATGCCTTTTCCCCATGTCAATCAACTGTTTGTTGTGCTCTTTTTCACAAATATTTTTTTTTTTTTTGAAAAGAAAATAGAACAAACATCTCTCTTCCATTCTTATCGGCATAAGGGGGTAGTGGGTTGTGGGGCGGTCCAAGTGGCGGATGTTTGTAACGTAACGTAACTTTCCTCGTGACATTTCAATATGAAGTAAATTCTAACTCTATATGTGTGCTGTTGTTACTCGCTCTCTCCCCTCCTCAACCTCTCTCTCCATCGCTCACCATGGGTTGAATCTTTGCCATGAGAATGTCAGTTGGTCGGAATTAATTTGTGTTTCTGTTTCGATTTCTGTTTTCCATACATGCCATGCCATTCGTAGTCATTTTCATTTACTTCACTTATTATTTGCTTAAATTCCCTTGATTGGCGCCACCAACAGTCCGAAGAGGATGAACGAAAATCCTTACTCGCGTACTTGTTGTATTGGTACTTTTCGATTATTTCGGAATGACGGGGAAAAAACTTGGAAGCTTCATTAAAAATTCTAAGCGGATCATCAGATGTTTTCTTATTAACTTAATATGAACTTTTCGTCGTGTCTCTTTTATTTTGCTTTCAAAATGTAATTTAAGTTATTCACATGTCCGGCATCTGTTGACACAGTCCGTCTATATCGCGAGATTCGTTTAGGGAATTTATGTAAAAAAAAAATAAATTCGAAATGTATTCCATTTGAAATAACAAGAGGAATAAACAATTCGTTACTGTCTCACACGTTCATGCATTTGCTTGTGTCCCTTGTCAGTGTGTGCCCACGTAATTCATGTTTGAATATGATGAACTCTGGCTGGGGTGTTTCCCTGGATATTCAGCATTTAGTTGGTGCCTAGTGGAATCAAAATAAAATAAAAATACTTATATTTCATTTCAAAGAGTAGGCTTAAAGCTTAATACAATTCCAGAAATTACGCCTTATTAATCTTAATGATCAAAGTTTCTTTCATTGTGATCGATATTATTATTGTAGGACTTTTTCAGCCAGGACACTAAACTATTGTAACTGGTCTCATATCAACATTCCCAAATACTACACCGGCATACATGTTGGTCATACATTGCTGTTTGACGAATATAGTTGATAGTCTAAGGTGCTGTTTGGAAGAGTATGTTGGACGAATATCAAAATTACTTTGATATTTTTATGTTTTCATTACAAATACTGTGTTGGTCATACATGTTTGCTGGGCTTAAAATCCAATCAATTTATTTAGGTCGATGACATTTAATGGATATTGTATGGAATCTGTAATATACAGAGAGTCCTAGTCGACGAATTTCCTGAACTCTTCAATATAATGTGCAATTTGCGATAATCTCAATTTATCAAACTTTGAACCGAAGTTTTAACTTTTTGAACTACCGATATCTATATAATAATGTCATTATTGCCAACACACTAGTCAACCAAAAAATATAAAAAACTATTTTTGTCTGAAAACTGAAAAGTTATTTTTAGTAGGTTAGATTAGGTTGAAATGGAGATCCATGACTGTCTCACGTCGTTGACACACACTTAAGCCAGCAATTTGGCCTGTTGTGCGCTACTGGTTTCTTTTACACATTCCCTTCCTCTTTTTCCTACGTTAGGAATTCGGTCCCCTCTATAAAGTTCCTTAAATTCCTTATGTCCATTGCTATGACGACCGACAGGGTATCTAAGGTGTCCTCTCCTTTCCTGATCTGCGAGAAACCAGGGCACGGGCACAGGAAGTGTTCCGTCGTCTCGCCGTCCTCTCCGCATGCCCTACATTCGTCGTTCTCGGAACATCCTATCCTAAATAGGTGTGTCCTTTGATGACCCTCATTTTTGTTAAACCCGAGTATTCTCCTTGTTTTCTTGTAATCGAAATTTCCCCAGGTTTTCTTTGTGGTTCTTCCCACCTGTTCATCTTGTCATCTGGGGGAATGGGTCGTCTTCATCCATTCCCTTAACTCATTCTTTGTCTCCAGAAAAGATTTAGACAATTGCAGAGTATTTTGGTCGGATTGCCTTCACATTTCAGCCAGTTCGTCGGCCCTGACATTGCCTGGATACCATTGGTGGCCCGGTATCCAGTTTATAAATATGTCGTTATTTCTCGATACGTCATTTATCGTTTCCTTACATTATCATCTCTGAAGGATCTAATTGCGTTTTGACTGTCTGCTGTAAAATGCTGTAAGTTAATGTCTGAGAGAATTCTTATGGTCAGAGTTGTATTGTGGAATTTTATGAGGATTATTTTTGTGGAAGATCTTAACCCTCTAACTGGTCTCTTTATGTGTTAATTTGACCCTTTTTTCGAGAAAATCAAAAAATATCCTTTAAAAAGGATATTTAAGGATTAAAATATTCTACGAAAATGTTTGCCGGAAAATTTCAGTGGGGGTCACCAAATTTGTAAAATTATACACCAACATATACAAAACAGGTAAAAACGGCGTCAAGTTCGGCCGGGCCAAACACTGAGTTCTCGCGTCTTACAAATCGGGTGTGATATGTATGTTGCCTCCTTTTTTGTGGAATACGCAACCGGTATTGATGGATGCTGATTTCCATTGTGCAGTAAAACTGCTTTTAAGCTTTTGAACTATCTATAAATAGTCGCCAAGCGGAAGAGTCCAGTGGAAGCTTTAGATATATTAGAACCTCTTCAATACTGCAACAGTATACAAGTTCTTCTGATTTTTTAAAATAACTTACCAGATCGGCGTGTCTTTTTCTTGGAAATGTAACTGTCAACTGTGGCATAATCTCTTGCCTTAGATCGTACGGGCTGCAGACGGTTTGCTATTTCATCTCCACCTCCATGTTGCATGTGACTGATTTAGTAGTTTATCATTTTAATAAATATTTCGTATACTTCGATTAATGGCTACTATTATTTTTATTTATTCAACTATTTGTGAGGCTTCAACGAATAAAGTCCAATGTTTGCGTTATCTGACAACTCAGACGCGTCCTTAAATTAAATACATCAAATCCTTTGCGCTCACAAAAGCTCTCGTCGGAGATTGTCAACCAGTCGCCACCAATTTATCAGAAAGCAAAATGCGTTGAATCGTATTTCATAATTTTAAAAATCGAAACATTTGAATTTTGTGCTTTGGACATTTCCATTTTGTCCGACACCTTTAACAATGTATTAAAGTGTCTCTTCCGATCCAATTTGCACATGATCCTTTGTTAATGTCCTTTCAAACTTGATGTTTGTCATTGAATGATACACCAAAAAAAAAAAGAACGGAGAAACAGAACAAGAAACACACACCGACCGAACATTGACTATTAGTATGCATTTGAGCTTGTGGATTACTTGGCCGGGCCATCACCAATGTCAAGTGACGACACAATGTTACTGCACATGAATTATTCACTGACAATCAGCCAAGTGTCGCAGATGAACAGATATTCAGTGGGAATGCAAGAAAACGCCAAAAAAAAAAAAATACTCACACATTCACATACAGATATATGTATGTCTGTGTGTGTAGACCAACAAAAAAAAGAAGAAGACGAAAACAAGTGTAGCAGCACTAACGCCAATATCAACACGAAACTGTCATCCATTCCTGATGACGTCTGACACTTGACATTGTCCAGGGGTGGGGGAGGCGGATAGAGGACATGGCCACCATGCATGTATGATGCTGCAGTTTGTGGACTGATTGTCTGTTGGAATGTTGAGTGTGTTGTCCCAACGACGGGTACTTTGTCTACGTCCACAACATGAATTTGTTAACAATTTCAACAATAACAAACTGTTGGAATGCCAAGGTACCAACTCCCTCTACTACTAACATCATTATGTTGTTAAGCAGATGACAGCACACACACAATGACGAACCGACCAACCGACCGACCATGAAATCATATCCGGAGCAAGGAGTTAAACTGATGTCCACATTTGCATAAAGTGACTGCCACCTTTGATTTATTTGTCTCGGTGTGCTGCGCAAAACTTTCTGTTTTTTTTTTTTTGGCCGACCTCATGCTCTTGGCCACATTATATTTAGATGCAAGATTTATCAAATCGGATCTGAATCCAGCTCCTTCTAACCATTCGTCTCACTTTCTTTTCAGTGAATTACGCAAAGGAGTCCGCTGCATACAGAGCTATACGCGGCGTTGCATGGATCTGCAGCAGCGCAATCAGTTCAACAAATTGTATCATGGCACTAATCAATTCATTCGGGATCTGTGTAATAAGGGCGAATTTCAAGATGGTAAGTTTGCAAATCATTTGTCATTTTGTGGCAGCACCACCCACACACACACACATACAAACTTGTGGTCTAACAAACGACTGGGGAGCTGCAATACAGATGTCCTTTGAACACATTGCTGGCAATGTAAAGTTGAGCAGAAATCAAAAGGATTTCAAAATATTATTTCGGCAGAGACTATTTATTTGCATGCTTCGGTTGGGTGCTTGAGTGGTAATCACTGATTAATTACTGTCTAGACAGTATTTGCGGTTGCCCCCTTTGACATTAAATTGCCATTTTAATTACGATTAATTCATCCTCATCATTCTTTACGAATTACATTGATGGTACAATGATATTCGCTCATACAACGAGAGCTGACCTCATCTTTAAATAAAAAACGGTTGGAGGGGTTAGTGAGAAGATTGCCAAAGGCTATACCTCTAGGGTCACAATTCGTTATGCTTTCCTATTCTATATCTATTTCGTATGTCTTTGAATATTAGAAAATATCAGGCACTCAGCTATTACATAATCCCAGTAAAAACATATCTTTACCGAAGAGCCCATACTCGAACCACCACAAAAAAATTTAATCTGTCAATTTTATTAAAAACGGCTACAATACACACTTTGTGTCGGTGATTTACAATTGATTCTCTCACTTTTTCCTGTTTCGCCCATTAACTCCATGTCGGTGTAGAAAAAGATCTGCCCAAAAATTGGCCAGTAGATACAAATATTGTAAATGTTAGCTTGTGTAATCTGGGATAATCATTTCTATTGCAAAAATTAAAAACGGTGTTGCTGACGAAAATATTTCAAGTATAAATTTACGAGTTTCAAAAAGTAACGGATTAACTATTTATTTGATCTGAAGTTCTTTCTTGGGATTTAATTATTTATCAAAACCTTTTTATACACTCTAGATTGAATGGGGCAAAGTTAAACCATTTTTTTTATATTTAAAAGTTCAAAGCAAAATCCCCTTTCTGTTGGCGCCCAGTACGTAATGGCACCCAACACGTGTGGGTGATTCATTACTTTTTAGCGACAGATAAATTTTACCCAAAATTTAAGAATTCTTTAAAAACCTACTGCAAATTGTCGGCTCCGAATGCCTAATAGTTTATCTAGAAAATTTGTACACTAGGGTGGAGTGAAATAAAAAAAGTCACCCGGAGAGAAATGTAGTTTGCGATATTTAATAAGGGAAAAATAAGAAAATAAATTTTAAATATTTTATAGTTCGCGCCCCTTTTTTTAAATTTGTAAATTTTTGCAATTCTGTTATAGATTTAAAAAAAAATATTGTTCACTATTCACAATTTTAATAATGAAAATTAAAAAAAACACAAAGCTTATTTGGATGTAAATATAACTCGTTTGCTATTAGTATTACATATTTGTGTATAAGCAATAGCGTGTTTGGCAAAAACTGACAACGAACTTATTAAATTCATGAAAGTACAACATTTGGGTTCGAAAAAGTGTGTATTTGCAACTGTTTTCGTAATTTTTTTTCTGCATTTACGCTCTTTAAAATAAAAGCAATACCGAGAGAATGTTATATAGAAATTCACAAATTGGAAAAAAAAATAAAAACTGACACAAAACTGCATACATATATATTTGATATTTATCACCTACAAACAAGTTTATATTTGTGGTATGGAAAAATATATACACATATGGCCACTAAAATAGGTACTCCGTAGAATTTTAATAAAACACCAATTTTTGGCGTATGTTTTTTTTAAAATTCAATTGTATTTATTTATTTGTTTCTTTTTATGAAATGAATAAACAAAAATATTAAAAAAACATAACTAAAAACATTAAATTATACTTATATGGACAAAGTTTCAAAATTCACATGGCCATTGAAATAGGAACGAAAGTATAATTTTTTTTTTAAATTTAACAGCGGATATGAGTACAAATAGTATTTTAAATATTTTATAGGACTAGTATCCACTATGTCCTCCCCTATTTTGGATGACTTTTTCTATTCTATGGGGCATAGAATTGACTAATTTACGACATGTTTCTATAGGAGTGGTATACCAAACATCTTGTATTTTTTGCCACAATTCAGTCTTATTGCGGCAAGCTTCTTTCCCAATTCGCTTTTTGTGATCTCCCCAAAGGTGTTCTATGGGGTTAAGATCTGGTGATTGGCTTGGCCATTCCAAAACTTAAACTCCTTTTCCTTCGAACCACTCACTTACCAATTTTGAGGAGTGTTTAGGGTCGTTATCTTGCTGAAAAAGCCACCGAAGCGGCATATTTCCTTCAGCAAAAGGCAACATGACCTCCTCTAGTATGTCTCTATAGCGCTCTTTTGTCATCGTATCATTTATAAGATGGATGGGACCTACTCCATTCCAAGAGAAACAGCCCCACACCATCACATTCTTAGAGATTACACGGCTTAGAGATTACACTCATACTCGAAATGGTTCCCGAAAAATATTCCGAAAATAGATTTTTTGATTGATCTTAGCAGGATACGAATCTGGCTTCACACTACCTAGTCTCCAAATTGCTTTCAGCCTTAATCATTTAGCAGCCAGGTCCCCTAGTAACACAACAAGCTCAACTCAGAAGTCAAAATTCAAATACCCCTTCTGATTTTGCGATTTCGGACGAGACACTTTTCTTGTGATATTCTTGAATTTTGTAAAACTGCAAACACTTTGTGAGGCATTTTAATGTGTCTGGCTTTTCTTGCATATGAATACATCAGCATCACCACATCTTCCTTCATCCATTTGTCCATCATGTCCCAGAATTTCCACAAGATTTTAATTAAATAGAAAATAATTTTTTTGAGTGCTATTTTTATTTAGACATAAGGTACTTATGATTAGGTTACGTATGGAAAAGCTACCTTTGCAGAATGCTTTTTTATGGAATCTTCTATGATGTTTCGGCATCAGTGTGGCAGCGTTTTTGTGATGACGACTTGAATGTAGTCTTTCACTTCACGGGTGTGTTTTCTTTTTTTTTTTACTCTGAACAGTGACTTCATATCAACCCATTGCAATAAATCTAATGGAGTGAAATCACATGATTAGGATGTCAATATTAATTACAGAAAGTAGAGAGTATACGAACACTTATATGCACTCTTTCTCGTGCTGTATGATACCTGCCCTGCCCTGCCCTCCATGATGTCTTAATGATGTTATAGGGGCGGATCGAAAATGGACCCACCAAAAGCCAAATAAGGTAGGGTTCAATATTCAAGGTCCCATTGCGTGATGAAGATGAGCCGCATGAAAACTAACCCCAAACCGTTGAAAGTGTGTTATAAAAAATAGTTAAGACGATGAATGTAAAGGGGTTTCCAACAAGAGTTGTTATTTTGAATAACCCGATATTTCGGAAGCATTCACTTTTGAAGCCTTTATTCTCCGACATTTGACAAGTAGAAACTACGCCTTTACTTATAATGGAACGATACACGTTTCAACAAGATTGCAAAGCGCCGCTGTAGAAACATTTTATACAAAAATCGTGCGATTCGTTTTTGAAATTAAATAGAACAAACTATTGTTGCTGGAAATTGAGCCCAGCTACATTTCTCCTACGAAGTGGATACGAGTAAAAGAAAATGACCTCTCAACACGTGGAAAACGACCTCACACATGACATAAAAATTGATCCTATTTGGGGCTTAGTGTCGTACCAACATTATTGGGTTCAATTTCATACTGAAAAAATTTATAATTTTGTTTTATTGTTAAACTTGTTAATTTTCTTTTGTAATTTGGAAGGTTTTTTCCTGGGGCCCACATTCATTTCGCCGATATCGCCTCTGTCAATACTGGTAAATCTTTAAGACGGTCTGCTGCAATTAGCATTTTTGTACAAATTTCCCCCCTACAAATGCTTCTCGTTTCCAAAAATCCTTAAATTAGCTTTCTCTGATAGCAGTTAACTCAGTGCCTAGAGTGATGAATCTCGGGTCCCCGAAAAAGTCTAACTCCACCAAATGTCTAATATGTGCAAGAAACATCATTCATTTCAGACCAGCCAGTTTCTTCCATACTCTTCCAAGTATTCATCCATTATTGTTTATTTGTGCCATTACTACTTCGAGCTTTTGTCATTGTATTCTTTTTGGTCATTATTCCGTATTTAATGATGTCTCATTGGACGTTTATTTTTTTTTTCTGAGAAGACAATGTATGGCAAATGCATCTTGCAATTGACTCAATTTCCAATCGTACGAACTAGGACTGAATTTAATTGTCATACTTTGCCATTACACATTAATGGTCCATGTCGAAACGAAATCATAACCAAGGAACTCTACGAAATGCAATTGAATCTCTTCATGTGCATTTGTGGAATTTCATTGCGAAAAGTCTACTTTGTTTTGTTCTTTATTTTTCGGAATTTCTTCGATTACCTCTTTGTGCTGGTGAATCAGATAATGAAAGCAGAGTCAGCTCGCCCGCTCGCCAGTGATTAGTATTTATCGATACTACCAGAAATCTACCGGGCGACACGGACAAAAAAATATTAATTTAGCTGTTGCCAAACTATTCTCCGGGAGAACGAAACCTCTGAATACATGATTTATTGTTCTTCAATTGCACTTTTGCTATCTGTATCGATGCAGTGACCGACCGTAGCCCTGGCTGGCCAGATGTGGCCAACAACACTGTACATCATACGAAGAAAGAGCCTTCCCGGCGCTCACATCATCCGCCGTACATATTTTCGTGTACAAGCACACGAGTGGGTACTTTCATGGCAGGTCCTACACTTTTCCATACAGGCACACACAAGTATGTGGATGCGATTCGATTTGGAATACGTAGTCCATATTCTTTTGTAGCGACCAAATTCACACATATGCTCAGGGAAAATAGAGGGAGGCAATTGGCGACCCACACAGACGTGCCCCCACCTGACTTCCCGACAATGTATTGTTTTGTAAATGAAATAACTGAATGTTTGTATGTGTTGTTGATGTTGTTGTTGTTGCTACACCCGTACTGTATCATTTTCTGGATTTCTTCCATTATCTTCCTGTTGTTGTTCTTTTTTGTCGTTTTTGCTTGTGGCAGAATACCTGAAACACGCTCCATGCTCGGAGATGGCTAAGAGGGAATTCGAGGTGTGCGCCAACCGTTACAAGGAAACAATGGTGTTTCTAAAACCGAATAAGAATCAGGAAAGCCAGGAGAACATCACCCTCAATGAGAATATTAAAACGATATGCTGGTAAGTACGAAAATAACCACAGAATGGAACCGGGGCATATAGAGGGCGGGCGACACTGGGATACTGCGGTGCTACTAATAATAGAACACCCCCCCCCCCCACCTTCGCAGCAACACCCACGCTCACATGCAGCACAGACACGGACACCGTTCGCTGTGTGCGTGTGTTTGTGTGTGTGTGAGTGCATGTGTGGCAGTGACAGTGGCATGAATTTTAGGATGCCCTGGAACCGAAACAAAATTACCTGCTAACACCTTTGAAAGGTGGTCGTGTTTAAAATTTGCCCAACTAACAAAAGCTTTAAATTTACAGCTCCATCAATGAACTCGTCGACTGTTCCGAAAATGCTGCACGGAAGATATGTGGTGCCGATGCTGCAAAATTTACACGCGAATTAGTCGATAAATACGCCAACAGCTTAACAAGGGTTAGTTACTTTTATACTCCCAACAGCGATATATAAACACATACATATATCTTATGGCTACATACGTACACACATGCATTCTTTGAAGATACAATATGTTGGTAGGGGCGCGCATACCCAGCGGAACATTTGGCAATCGATTTCAAACGCAAGTTTGTTTATGCCGATGTATATCCACTTTTTTGAGTGCGGTGGAAAATGTCCACCAAATGAGGGGCCAGCAAGGAAATCCAAAAAAAAAATGGAACTGTGAATTGAGGATTCTAAAACAATATAATTTGAAGAATTTAATGGCGTTAGCTATTTGTTGGGGTTGTTTTCCATTTTTGAGACATTGGCATTAAAAAAAAACAAACCGAATTTTTTACAAAACAATTTAACCCTTCGTCGGGCACATATTTTGAGCCCTTAGTTCTGGCACATGGTGTCTGGCCAGACCCCTATACATTTACATGCATTTGTATGGAAATTAGGGCTGTTTGCCGTTAAATTTTTGACTAAGATAGGAAAATATTTGCTATATTTTGTGTTTCTATGTCTTTTTACTATGTTATTAGCTACCTGAGGAAGAAAAAATAGACCTGAAAAATCTTTGGAATGAAAAGGGCAACAATTTTTTTGTTCTATATATATTTCTCTTTATTATTATTATTTATGAATAATACATTGAATTTTTTTATTCAGAATTTTGCGGAAGGCAACAAAAACATAAATAATCTACTTTTGAATGTTGCTGACAAACAGGATTGTTGCATTTGCAGCAAAAAAAAGCGTGTCTTACGGCGTATTTTGTCACCCTGCTGCAGGCAAATTCTGCAATCTTTTTTGGCAGCTAATGTGACTGGACCACTGCGTGCAGCCACATTAAGGTTTGCTATATTGAGAGGTCTCCCACAGTACGCTTCCAATGCTATACGATTTGTTGGTTGAGCCACAATGTGCGGATTATTGGTGCGATTTTCAACGTTTATTTGGCTTTTTGTCCTGTTCCAAGAACTTTTTTTCAATTATTAATTTATACATCGAAAGCCAACAATATTTTGGGAGATTACCTGAAATTACAGCCATGTACCTAAAATAGAAGTATGCTAAAGTGAAGCATGAAAATGAAATATGTCTGGCCAGAACCATGTGCCAGTTCGAGGGTTAAAAATGATTCTATGTACTAACATATATTTGGCCAAATTTAAAATATAGAAAACTCGAAACTTTTTGAACAAAATATTTGTTGGCACAAAACATTTCATACATTTACTTCACCTTGTTTTTATTCTTTCTGAATAAAAGTTTTTTTTTCAAGTTTCTCAAAATAGGCGTGTCCTCTTCATTTACCCGAAATACTATACTGCCAAGCTATTTCATTAGCTTTAAATATAGGGAATCAAGTGAAATATGTAGCCCAATTTATGAATTTTTGTCACGACGACTACACGCCTGTAGGCTAGTGCTTTGAGATGGTGTACGAGTACGTTTTTCCCATTCGAATCCGTTCTGTTTTTGCTTCATATCAATGACCAATCTGTCCAAGTTCGTTCTATCTTAATTAAGGTCATCGAATGGAATGGACTCCGCATAAATCAAAAAAAAAAATTTCGCCATGTCGTATTTTATCCAGGGTTATGCACAAAAACTCCTTCAGATTGCGATTGAATTTTGCCAAACTCCATTTAAATTGATCATAAGGTCGAGTGTGAGCGGCACAGATATATCTTTCATACCACTCATGTAACATGCGATATAACCGCTCAGTAGAGATGTCGTTCGCCTTATCCATCTTCTGCAAGTTAATTCGCCGACCGTTCAAGATCATTATGGATTCACATTGAAAATTTTTAATGGTCCACCCTGTACAATAGAAAATCTCTTCATTGTCAGCTTTTAAAAATGTGGTAATTACTGAAAACAACGTTTTGTCCATCGAATCTTTTACCAGGTCTCTCTGTGTGTGTATGTAGGATAAATTTCATATACATCCATATACAAATCGTTTTGTGCATATATGTGTGTGTATGTATGTATGTGTCCATATGTATGTGAGTCTGTTTAATTGCAGTGTGATGTTTCAACCCCAATTTCGGAATTCTATCCTTGTCTTTTGTTCAATGTGTGCAATACACCAACCGAAGCAAGGACGAAAACGAAATTGGTCTAAAACAAAAAAAAACAGGAGAAGAGAAGAAGCGACCAGCTATAAATCTAAACATTGGATCTCTCTAACGTAAAACCTCTGGTGTCTTTTATTGATGTTCATTTCAGATTTACTGCGAAGATTTTACACGACATCCGGAAATTTGTCGCAATGGTGAAGGCGATGCCGGCATGGCTTTACACAGTTCTTGGCAGCATATAGTGGCCTTAATGGCAACACTGCTTGCACTGGTGGGCTATCAACAGAACCTACGGCTAACAAGATAGACGACAGACACACGACCCCCTGCCAGTTAAGTTAAGTTGCAACAACATTAGTTTTAAAGTGCGATGTGGTTAAAGTTGTTTTGCCATTGGTCGCTCGGTCGGTCGGTCAGTCACACCACCAAACAACACCGCCATCACCTCGTTACCCCGGCCAGGACCTCAACCATGACCACCGACATCGACCGTGGACGACACAATCTTCGAACTTCCGTATGCTACGAAATGAGTTGGGCAAATATTGTTGTGATTGTTCATGGATTGGCCGAAAGATCTTTGCAAATGTTTCGCTGATCAAATAGAACAACTTTATTATTGTTTTTTTCCTCTTCTTGAATTGTATTCTTATCAACGTCACGAAACGCAACAGACTTGTTCTCTCTACACACATCCTACCACAATTCCCATTGTTGCGGGCCACTTATTTAACCCGAAATAGTCATAGGGAGAAACATGGGCTGCCAACGAAAAGCACCAAGCAATACCCCCACCCAAACCCCAGGACATGTGGTGCCTTTAGAAGTGTCGACGGTGTCCTGATGAACAACAACAAAACAACCTAGAACATAATTGAGCAATTAATATTATTATGATTATGATTACGATTATTATTACGAGTATTATGATTATTCTTAGAATAATACGGATCGCACTTTGTTGTGCGGGTCCCCACAAACAAACAGACAAACCAACAACACCGACAGCAACGACAACAACAAGCCACGAAATACTGCAACCCAATAGAAATTGAACAATTAAACTTGATATGGGCATTTCCACGAAATGTTGGTAAGTTAATCGATGGATAATTAATTTAACATATCAGGTTATTCCCAATTAGAAAATGTAAAACTTTTGAATGTTTATTTATATTTTTGATAAGTCGACCCGCACTAATCTGTTCGATACACGACCATTTTTGATTAAATCGAATATCGGAACATGTCGCAACGATGCATCTAAATCGCCTACACTAACAATTTCTTTTTGTGTGAGCCTTTTTTGGTTTTTCCTATCGCGGAAAATTTTGGAAAGACTTCAAGGACAAACAACTATGTTTATGTGGACATGTAGGGAATATTGGAAAAATGTACACATTATTGCTACAGGTTCATGTACTTCGGTAACTCGAGAGAGAACTGCAAAGGATATGGGCGTTGTAGTGTTACATGCAATTTGAGGAAATTGCTTGGATCGTATGGAACCTATTCGATGAATCCCTGTCAAAACAAAAATACTCTCGTGATGTGTGTTCTTCATATGATCCGAGAAACATAAGAGTCCTATAAACTACAAGATGTATATTTCAGGTTATCGATGCTTTAGTCCTCCTCTTCGCTCCGATAACATAAACATAATCTTCGACGGAGATTCTTACCCTGTTCAGTGTTTAAAAACCCATGTTCAATGATCAATTTATCGCTTTAGCTATTGACAGTCTTATTTATATTTTCAAAAATGAAAACATTTTTAGCTTTTGTAATTAACAAAAAGTGACAGCCATTGGTTACTTTTATTTTCATTTCATTGCTTTGGCAGCAGTAGCCAACACAAACTGCCACCGCATAGAAGCAAAAGCTAAAATATATTTTTTTGGCTTTGGCTCTTTTTCCTACAGTTGCACAAAAAATCTTTGGCTGCAGCAAAGAAAGTTGTTGGCTGCCATTTAACGATTTGCTCAGCTCAAAAACAACAGCATCAGAAAATAATTTCAAAGACCACAGCAAGCAGTAGTGACAACTTTTTAAAAATAAGAAAAACTTTCTCTCATTACTCTCTCGCTCTAGTTGGCTGCACTGAAATGTAAATAACAGATTCATTACACTCATACGATTAATTTGAGTGTACATTACGTTTGCCAAATAAAAACTGTCTTATATTTACAGTCCGGCAGAAAAGTTCGACTAACGTAGACTTTGAGTTATAAAATTACTTATAAAATTGTTTAAGGGAATTTGTCTCCTTAACTGTCACTAGAAGTGCTTCGTCTTAAAGGAAGTTTCGACTTATGGAAGTTTCACTAATTTTAGGAGAGAAATCTTGACATTTTAGATGGACCAGCTTCCTCGTCATTTCCGAATTTTGTAATTAATGAACTTTATATATTTATTTCAAGTTTCTTTACAAATATATCAGTGATGCGCAAAAGATCAGAGTTGAGTGAATAGGAAAAACGAGCAGTTGATTTATATAATTCTAATTTTCACATGAAGCTCGTCATTTTTTATTTTGGAAATGTGTTTTTAAGCTTCAGCCGCTGTCAGCTACTAAAATTTAAATATCGTTCTGAGTGTTGCGTATAAAAAATCTCGCATAATATGGACTGATTTGGCTGGTGATCAGTATGTATTCCAAAACACGTATAGTTCGTCTATATGAGATCAGTTTCCATAGAATCACGTTCCATGTCTATCTAACTCAATCGCTCTAGCTTTTTCTGGAATATGATTGACAGTTGTGAGCGGTTCTTTAATTTTCAACTCTCCAGCGATTATGAATTTCATCCCAGTCAAGATTTCTGGAAAACGATAAACTGATTCGAAGATTAACCCTTAATGATGAAGCTATGACTATTCTACACAAATTTTCATACCGATACGAGTACTCTGCAATTCAACTATAACTTGCATTTATTTGTAAATGTCAATGAAATACTCTGAAAATGGGTTAGTTTGAATAAGTCGGCTCAAAAATGTAAAAATATCGGCTTACTCTTTCGATTTCAATGTTTAGCCATGTCCTTACTTTCTTATTGAAAAAACCAGCACTCATATACAAGTCGAATTTATTCCCTTGTTCTATTGTCTACCTAACAGTTAATATTCTCAATTTCGATCATTCACATCATCTAATGGTTTTAATAATTTCCCCGAGACAAATTTGTATTTAATTTATTTATTAAAAATTCCAATACTTACCAATATTATGTGGAAACCCATGTACAAATGGAGCCGTTTTAATGATAAATAACAGAATAGCACTTGTTTTTCTTTTTTGGCTAGAACAATTTCGATTATCATTTACGGTTTCAATACAGACAAAACAAAACAAAACGCGAAACCTACCAAAAACAAAAGAAAAACTAGTTATTAATTTCTAGCTTTGCAATTTTAAATAGAAAATTTGCGTTCGGAACCATCCAGACCAACAAATATTTTGAAACAATAACAAAAATATTTAGGATTGCAACAAATACACGCACATATTTTAATTTAATGTGACCGGAAATACACACAGGCACATACGCCTCCAGACTCACTCACACTCCACAAACACACCCACACACCAATACACCCACACACACACATGTGCAAATATTCCAAAAATGTATGAAAGAGTTGAAATGAAATAAAAGGATACATTTAGGATTGTAAATGAAAATAAACACATTTTCATAGATTTAAGCAAACATACCAAAAAAAAAGTAAAAGATAAATAAATAAAAACAAAATCCACAGAACACAAAAACCGGAAAAATCGCACAATTTCCTTAGGTACAATTTTTGAGTTTCAAACGATTTTAAAGTATTCGCTGAATACAGTTTTTTTTTTTTCGCCAAAAAAAATAACAAAAACGTATCATATTTGTAAATTGAATTTATAGTTAAGTCATTAATTATGTCTATGTTTCATAGTGTACACATACTCTTACACACTTTAGACTATAAACACAATCATGGCATTGGCGCAGGCTTCCAAAAAATGTGGATATGTGTTCTAGTTGGTACATAGATAGGGACACAGTTTCTGTTGTTACCATAAAACATTTCAGTATTTCGATTTTCTTTCACAATTCTAAGAGAAAAATGAGAGTAAATTATATTGAATCACATTGCATTATCTTTAACATGCAGTTTTGACAATCAAAGCCAGTCCAGGGACCAGCTACGCCATCGCCATGACTATGTTTATACCCTTACACACGGCACCGTGTTTCAAACCCGACATTTGTTATAGTGGCAAATATTGACATGGCAACGATAACAATTGGTTTTGAAATACTGTGCTTTAAAGTCTCATTCATAATATGTATTTTACAGTCAAAAAATGTATGCAAACAACTGCAATGTAAGTATTTAGGAAAATCTACAGTAAATCCTTTTTGTTGTAACTTGTAAATGTAGGGTTATGTATGTCTGCTTGTATTATGAGTGGGACAATATAGAGATAATCCCGGAGCTTTGTTGTTAATTGTTATTATATTTTCTATGATAGCCAAGTACATACATACATATGTGTCAGACGTAAGCATTCACAAACAAACACACACACACACACACATATATATGACGCTACCGGAGCCAAAGTGGCCTAAATTAGACTTGGCCTTAAGCCGTTCAGAGGACCACATATCAAACTTGTGAGATTCATTTCTGGCCATGCTAGTGTAATGGAATGAGAAAATCAACGTTGGAAATATTTCAATTGTACAGGGGAAAACTGGGACGTATGTAGTGGTGAGTGACCAGTTCCGACTAGTGCTCAAGAACTATACGGTACTATACATCGTCAGCACATCACACACAAATTCTAATGATTTATATTGCATAGGTTTTAAGTCCAATCATCGGCTGTGACGTACTCAGTAATTGTCAGCGATTATCATTTTCCGCATGATCCAGTCTTAGCCGTTGGTCACTATGTATGGATTGAGTAACCCGTTATACTTGATAAAAAAAAATCTCCAGCATATGTTATGTTGCCATCTTCTACATGCAACTAAGTAATTTCATAACATTTTTCTTCGAACCTTTATGTTTTTTTATTACAATTTTTGGAAATTTATATCAATCGAGTGGGTGCCGCTACTGTTGATGGCAATTTGGAATCTTTTTATGGCGTTTGCAATTGTTCGAGCGATAAGTATTCGCACACAGTGTGAAATTTCGACAAACCTCCTCAGAGATGGAAATTGTTCACCCAATTCATGTGTCCTACTCTGCTCATCTGGGGAAGTAAACCCATTGATCATCGTTCTGATATCGCTCTCCATTATATGAACGTATATGAATGACTTTTTGAGTGGTTGTAACTGCTGTACATGACTGATATGGTGTCTCAGATGCGTTTATTCCCGTAGTCGTTTAGATGAAAATAGACCTCGCTACTCATGATATATTTCGTCTGAAATCAGTTCCATGTATTCAGGGTTCTAGAGGAGTATGCTTGTCGTTCTGTAATTTATATGTTATTTCTCTAAAAATATCAAAACAAAGTCGTCAGCTGCAGCGATTTCCGATTGGGTGATGTATTTCGGGGCTACCCTGTAACATGACTGTATCTTCCCGTATCTAAAGATGCATTTCGTTTTAAGACTTCGTCCTAGGCCAAACATATAAACAATATATGATATAGTCCAAAAATGGAACAGTCAATATAGTTTTAGTAAAGAAATTAAATAATCCTTTAATCTCTATGGCGATGGGTATGCCCTGAAGAACTTCACATACATATTTGACCTTTTAGGAGAAACTAATTGCAATACGAAGCTAAAGGGTTAACAATTTAAAAAAACGGGGCAAAACAGACATAAAGGAGAAATGAAAAATTTGTTAACCCATATTAAAGTAAACCGAGTAAAAGCAAAATAGAAAACACCAAAACAACTGGACAAAGGAGAAGAATAAAATAGTGTGAAAACATTCCTAGTATTTAAATTAACTCAAATGAACACAAATTTCGAAAATTAGTAAGTGGAAGAAAAATTATTCAGAGAGTGTGTAAAACATTGAAATTGAGGAATGTAGGTAGAAATCGAATGGCGAGGATAATAATATACCATAAATAGGGATGAGCAACAATTTGGCAGAAATAAGATGAAACTGTCAATGGACCCTATGGGTCTCCGAGTGGAGTTGCATCTAAGGATGTACCACCCTTTCTAACCTAAGATGAAACTGTAAAAAAAAAAAAATTCAAAATGGGGTATTAACATTTTGGAATCCATGAGAATTATTACACATTTTGTGGATACAATTTTCTTCAAAACATTTTTTTTAAAATGTCATTTTGAGTTAAGGAAAATACTGTGAACATGATTTTTACCCAGCCATTAGACAGGGCAGTAATTGTTCGAAAAACTCAACACACTCACACTTTTTTACCAATACACACACATTGTTGCTACTGTCCGGCCGACTGGCAACGAAAATTCAATGGCAGTAACATTTTGGCACATGCAGCAGAAACGAATGTTAGAGTTCCCCCAACATATGTTTTGTGTCAATTTATGGGATAATTTTATTGTGTAATTGTGTTTTGACCGTTTTGTCGTAATAAAAACAGTTATATTTTGTGAATTATTATCAACGAAGTATTTTTCAGACTTGTTTGAAGTACAAAAAACAAAATTTAGACGTATTTAACAACGTATGAAAACAACTTTGCGTGTCCATACTTTTCCCCAAATGCTTTGACAATTTGTGGTGTTGGGTAACATTGTGTTTTTGTTTGCTGCTGCGGACGGTAACAACAACAAGAGAAGTTACTCTTGTGACGACGTTTTTGAAATGATTTTTCAGATGATTTTCGATATTTGATTTCTGTTTCGAAGAGTATATGTGTGCTCAACTGGCAACAAATTAGATGTAGGTGTAATGGCAGGGTTACATAAAAAAAAAAGAAAGACAAGAGGGCAATTTTTTGTGTTATTTTTGACAAAAAAGAAATTACAGAAATTTAAAAAAAAAAAATCTAAAAATTTTTTCATTTTATTTCCGACTGGAGAAAACAAATATTTGAAAAAATCTATGAATAAATGTGAAAGTTATGTAAAAGTACCACTGCTTTCCTCTTTTTAAAATCATTTTCAAAACATTTTAAAGCGTCTACGGTCATCGTTAACAGCCATTTCTAATGGTCAAAAGGGTTTTTTTTCTCACTGGTTTAAGGTTAATTTAACTTTTTTCCTGATTTTTGTAAATTGTATTTTCCAGACATTTTTTGCAGCATAGTGTAACCGCTCTTTTGACTTGATCAAAGTCTTCGGCTAACATTCACTTCGTTTGTTTTGAGATTCAGGGGTTAGTAGTCCACAAGCAAAAGCCACACAAATAGAGATATTACACGTCTGGTTAGACCTTTGTGGTGTTGTCGTTAGCCGGAACATTCCCAATTTCTGAAGCAATTTCTCTCTGTTTAAACAACTCTTGTTTAGGCCACTCTTCCTCTGGCGGCCTCATACGGATAAATGTGCGTCCATATATGAATGCTGTATATCAATAGCATTGTATAAAGTTATTCTATATTTATTTATGTATAATTTATTATCATTTAAGTTTAAGTTACTCTGGTTAAACAAAAAAATATATGTTTTTTACATACGTATGTAAATTTGTATGTGTTGATTTAGTTTTTTATTACAACTATTCGTAGAACTAAATAAGTATCTGTTAAGTTATGTTACTACTTTTCCATGTATTTGCATATTTAGACAAATTAAAACAAACACACAAAAAGACAGCATTAATTTGGTTAATTGACTTCTGTAATGATATTGATCAACAATGAAATTATGATGAAAATGAAATGAAGCAGATCATATTGTTAAATAATATTAATTATATTTATAATAATCACGATTACGTACAGTTCTCACCCCAAGTCACAAAAAAACAAACACTTTGTCAGATAAATATACCGGCATAGTTATTTAATTAATTGAGTGAATCGCTATTAAGAAATTGATTACGTATTACAGTTAGAGTTAATGACAAACAAAAACCAAACGATTCTGTACACATCCCTCTGACACTGACCAGATAAATTATAATGAAATCCAAATCCAATAGCAAATAAAAATTATATTTATTGAAAGTGAACACAACGACTTTTCTTTGGATGGACGCTATTGAAATGGTAAGTATGGCAGCTGCCAAGGGGACTGGCACACTGTGGCAGATTAGTGCAGCAACAGATTTTAAATTGTTGCGTTAATCGTTAACTGCGGACATTTGTGTTGACGAAAATTATGTCAATACATATCGCTCATATAGTTAGGCAACAAACTGTGATGAATGACGACTATGAAATTCGGATGTACTTCCCCTGATAACAAAAATGTCCCAAAATTTTTGTTTCTCTAGATAGTTTTTTTTTTAATTTCTTTTTTAAATTGTCCGATTTCTTTGCAATAAATTATAAAAATCCCGATGAAAGTTTCATATTCATAGACAACTGTCAATTTACACGACAACTTTTTCCCCAGAGTTTTAATTGACATTTTTGAAACCCCCCTCGTATAGTCACAACCATTTCCACGATGACTGTAGAAAAACAAACATGCCTGCCAGTTTGTGAACTGTATTCTTCTTCTGTATCAACAATATATAATTGACAATATAAACAAATATTTTTTTTTTTTGTGGAAAGTTTCAATCAAAATGCCAAATTTGCCCCCCATTTCAATTTCGTGACTATTTTGCTATCTCTCTTGCTTGAATACTCCCTTTGGCAACAATCGTGGAAAGTCATTCCGTTTTTTTTTTATATAAATCACACATAACCAAAAATCTGTATGGCAATTGGCTGCCCAATATTATGGTTCATATAAAGATTTTTTTTTTGAATCAGCCTGTATTTTATTTTACATGATTCCCTCTGTGATAGATTTATTCATGGTCCAATATAGCAAGGGTAATAAACCTATTCGATTAACTTTTCTAAGCGATTTTCAAAATGGGAAAAAAAATCAGGAATTAATTTTTCGAAAAAATCAATTGGCTCTATGCAGAAATGAATCAGTAACAATGGGTTTTGTTGGTAAACTATTAAATGGGTTTTGGTGGTAAACTATTAAATGTAATTTTAAAAATAAATGCTGGACTAGTGAATTCATCCACGATTTCTTAGAATTGACGTATTCGAATGGGGTTTCAGCATTGTCGACATTTTGTTAAAGAAACAGTATGTATACAAATTCAATCGCATACGACTGGCTAAATCGAGATTGATCGACGATAAAGATGATCATCGGTTTTGGCACATCAAATCAAAAGAAATTCGGAGACTACCAACAAATAAATTTAGAACTCAGCGTGGCCAATTACAACTTTTAAAACGTAGCCAAGTTGCCCTTGAGAAGCGTATTACATTCCAAACTGCACTTTACAACTGAAAGGTTTTGGGACGGCACATGCACGCTGCAATTCAGTTAACTTAACCTAGTGATTAACTTTTTCGAGATTCAACTTTATAATGGCAGGATTAGGTTTAGGTGGGTCGGAGACTAACCAGGGGAAGTCAAGAAGACCCAATTGAAGTTGAAAATACACCAGCTCTACTGGCTGCTCAATGCGAACTGAGTCTGCAATACAAGGTCCAGCTACACTCAGAAAAAAGTGAACCCAAAAATAAGTTAAAATGAACTACAATTTACGAATATTGAACGTCGTATGGCACTAAAGCTACTTGACCTAGTACGAAGTATGTACATTTCCTTGGAATTAGGAAACGATTTGAACTTGATTGAAGTTCAATTTTACTCCATACAAGAACATATTTACTTATACATATTACATCATTTCCTAAAATCAACATCGTTTTTACACAAGTTAAGGATAAAAATTAACTGCAAACGTAGTTCAATAGAACTCAGATTATGGAAATTTTAACGTCGCATAGCGCTAAAGAAATTATTTTATCAAACCAAGTCAATGATTCCTTATAAAAAGTATTACTTTGTAGTTCATTGTTTCCATACATAGGTACAAACTTCTTGGAAACTAGGTTACCCGTACTAAAATTCGGTAAATTCCTTATTAATTCCAGTTAATATTTAATAAACTTGAGTTCAAAATTTCTTTAAAGAATGTAAAAAACGTAACAAAAATTAGTTTATACGTAGTAAGCGTGGGGAAATGTCCTATTGATTTCAGGTAAGATTTACTGCAGTACATTTCATCCTTTCCTTACAGTAAGTTAAAAAGCAATGAAAAGGAGTTTTCATGTATTAGTTTTCACTACATTCGATATTGATATCAAGTAAGATGCATTGAACAGTAGTTCATCTTTTCCTTAGAACAATTAAATAAGTATTGAAGATCAGTTCATGCATAGTAATTTTCTGTTAATTCCCTATTGATATCAAGTAAGATTTACTCAAGATACGTTCATGCTTTCATTATAGGCAGTAAAGAAACTATTCGACATTAGTGTACAGGTAGTAGTTTGCAGTTCAATCCCCATTGATATTGAGTAAGATATACTCGACTTTATGTCATCGTTTCATTGGAGTAAGGAAACCCGTATTGAAAGTCGGTTAAAATGTAATAAACTTCAGTTAACAAGTAGTACTCATCAGTTAAATCCATATTGAAATCGAGTAAGATATACTCGACTTTATGTCATCGTTTCATTGGAGTAAGGAAACCCGTATTGAAAGTCGGTTAAAATGTAATAAACTTCAGTTAACAAGTAGTACTCATCAGTTAAATCCATATTGAAATCGAGTAAGATATACTCGAATTTATGTCATCCCTTCATTAGACTAAAGAAAATCATACTGAAAGTCGGTTAAAACGTAATAGACTTCAGTTAACAAGTAGTACTCATCAGTTAAATCCATATTGATATCGAGTAAGATATACTCGAATTTTTGTCATCCTTTCATAAATTTAAGTAAAACTGTCTTTTGAATAAGAGTTAACACGGTAGTTATTTTCAGTTGGCATATATGTAGTTGTTTTCATAAGTTGTATTGTAACACTTTTTATTTTTTTTAAATAAATTATTATTAATGATTAACGATACAAAAAATAAAATTCTATATTATTTAAATTATGTTTTTTTTAAACTATTAAATGTCGTAGATAATAAACTTTTTTCCTTAACAACATATTAGATTATGTTCTTATGTACATTAAAGATGTATACGAATTAATATAAATACATATATATAAATACATAGAAAAGTAAAATCTATAAAATTTATTACAACTAAAAATTTAAGTTTGTATGCTACTAAAATTCAGCAGTAGCTTCAAAAGTCGGCCAGATGTTCGGGTGCCCAACGTAACTTTCAAATTTGGCATACAAATGTGTTGATTTGTCGGATTGAGACAGCAGCACAAAATCACATTTCTAGGAATAAAGAAAAGAAAGCAAATTAAATTGTGACTCATACAAATATATTAACTGATAAATAACGTGGATGAAAATCAATATGATAGTTTTCATGGAAGGAGAAAACTAGCTTATTTTTATTATTTTCTCATTCCATCTATGATCGACAAAGGAATGTTTTCAGTTTACCCGAAAACGAGTTATATATATACATTACAAAATGTATACCATGTTTAATACATACCGTGGGATTAACTGCTTAACATCTGATATTTATAAGAAACTAAGTCTGCATAGGATACTTAAGAACTCGTCCACGGACTCGTCAGTAAAAATGACCTGAATGATACAAAAATATTTTACTTTAATTAATTTTCAAAAATATATGTAGCTTTCGAGGAAAATTCTATCATTGTGGTTGATGAATGTTTTGATAACCAAAATAGTTTTTTAAGTGTTGCTCAGAAAAGCAAGTAGTCATTTCCTTCGAGATTTACACCAATTGATGTTATTGTATGTAATTATATCGTACACATGATTATCCATGGGTTATTTCAAGCATTCGATACCAAATTCTACATACACCCAATATCAGGAAGTTCTACAAGCCTACAGTTAGAGCTGAACGATTTACAGATGTTACTATGTGTAAAACTTGTCAGCTTTTACTGTTGACTCTAACAGAGATTCCTGAAAACGGGCGAAAATATGACAAACTACAGATAATGTTAATGGATATTAGTACCTTTGAATTCGCCTATTTTTTCATTATCGACATGCATATTATGTCATGCAAAATGGTATATTGAATAATTCATTTCTTGGTAGTAAAAACAAATATTATTTAAATTAATACAGAATTAGAGATTAATTACAAATAAAAGGTGTATTATGCAACAAAGATTAAATGTAAAATTTAAACCAATGCGTTAATATGATTAATAATATGGTTAATAATATGATACAATATATTTAAAAAAAATGGTAAAGAAGAACATTTTAAAAATGTGTTTTTGGTGCACCAATGTGGATATATAGACAAAACAAATGATATATAATGATATAATATTTATAAACAGCAAGCGATTATTAACTACTATGTGAATGGAACATGTTATTAAAATATACGGATTAATTCTACAAATTTCTGGGTGAACTCAGTTTATTCAATTACATATATATTTATATATACAATAAGCAATGAGTTGTGTAAAAGTATTTTAACCACTCTCATAATTACAAACGTCTTATTTTCTAATATAGACAAGAATTTAAATGTGGAACAACATTGGTATAATTTATTATAAAATGAATCCAAAAACTATTTTTTTTAATCAGATTCATGTACCGCTCATTTTTTAATAAAAAAAAAGTCATTTCGAGTATGTTGTATTGCAGTCTCCAAATTAGTAATGGTGGCACATCGAAATTGTTAAGTAAAGGAGTGTGTTAGTAATGGAATATATTGAAATGTAAAACCTATCAGTTTTTGTACAAATTAAAATTAAATTTACATGTATAATTATAAAATATTTCTGACATGCCAACTTCAAAATAAAGGCTTTGGTTTGAGGAAAGATCTACCAGTCAAGTTAGTTATATGAATCGGCGGAGAAATTATAGATTCACACTCATAAATAATGTATTGACCTAATTCAGGATTGACCACATATGACAAATAATGAATGTCGTATGACACAATTGGGACTTCTTGACAAAGTAGAAATATTTGATCATTTAACATATAAATTTCCCTGATATTAAATGCGCAAAAAGATGGAGAATAGAAATAAATAACGAATCCTTTTTTATATACAGTACCGCATCGCGTAAAACTACTAAAGCACACAACAGATTTCAATTCTTCACATGTCAAATGTTGTTGTAATACTGTATACAGCTGTGAATTTATTGCACCATATTTTGTGGAACTTAATTCATAAGTACTAGTTTTAAAATTTACAATGAAATCAGCAAATGAAATACAAAATTTAATTCCTAGCGACAACGTGACATTTTTTCTGGACGTAATATTCCTGCAATACGCTTTTAACTCCCTATGCTTTGATTCAAAGCTGAATGTCCACATAAATTTCAGAGGTCCTGAGTGTTCTATAATTCTGCAGTAATGAATTAAGAAATGATGTTTTGGTTTCAGGTTATCTGAGAAAAGTATGCAGTATTCCTTATTATGATAATCAATGTGAGTTTTAAGATTTATAATATCCAAGTTAGAGTATTCTGAAAGAAGTAATATGTCCAACAATTCCATTAGGTTTATAACAAATTTCCAAACAATACTATCTGTATCGACCAAATCTCCAACGAGAAGTGGAAAGAAATGTGCAAATGTTAACATTTCTCTGCCTGACATTTTCAATTTGAACGATTTGAGATGATTAAGTTTAATTGGTGGAGATATATTGCCATTTTCAGTTTCACCATAATCAAAATTTTCTTTGCGAATGTTGAGAGTTTCTAAATCAAATGCCTTTTCTTTAAAAAGTTGTAAAATTATATGGCACAAATCGTAATTTAATACACCTTCGAGCATATCATGTAGTAAATCTGCATAATAATTGTCTACAACATGGTAGTTGGATATATTGTTGAATATTGAATTCTCTCGAATTCCTGTTTTTTCAGGATCGGCCAAATGTACATCGTTATCATAATTTGATATATTTCGCAAATATGACGTGTCATCTTCGAATGCTGTATGTGTTAAATGTTTATGAATTTTACAAAATCTGCAAAAATAGTTTGATGAAAATGACCTTGAAAATCCCAAAACATTGTTGAGGGCCAAATTATCTCCAACGACCAAACCCAAACTAAAATAAATTGATCTTTTTCCTTTGTCAGTGTCAACCTCAATTCCGTTGACTTGTAAATCATTTAAGACTTCTATAAGTTTAAAAAAACATTTATCGTTTCCGAAATTTTTAACATCAATCGATTTAAGCAACGCAGCTATAAAAATATGTTTAAGCTTAAACTTTATAGAATTCGGCGCAGTAGGAAATGAATAGTAAATTCCTAAGAGGGTTGACGAATGCGGTCCAAGTGGGTTATTGATTTCAAAATCATCGAAATACAAAAAAAAAGGGATAACAAGTCTATTTTCAAATTGTTCAATCCTTTGTCGCCATAGTTTGCCATTACAAAAATTTGATAGTTTTTGGCCTTCAATTAAACCCTTCATGTTTTCTTCAAAACTCTCCAATATTCCCTTGATTTCAAAAAACTTTTTAAGTTGGAATTTAATTGGAAATAATACCGCTTTTGTTTGAACCGCATCAAGAGTATTCACGTGCTTTGAAAGGAGTGTACTAATTGAATTATTAATATTAATAACTTTAGGACTTTCGTATAAATTCAATTCCTTCAGCTTGTTTATGAATTTATACTCAGATTCAAAAGTATCAAAAGGTTTGTCACAAAATGAGACAATTTCATTAAGACTTGTCTCTGTTGCATCTAAACTATTGGTCCTCAAACTTTGAATTACCTTTCGGACTTCATCTCTTAAGGGATGTGTAATATTTTTTTCGACATTCTTCTGTATTTGTATGGCTTGATTCCTTGGAAATGACTTATTCGAATAATTATGTAGTGAGAACGCAAACGACGATTCTTTGAGATGACTGGTTTCAATATTCTTTTCAGTATTCGAATGAGTCAGGCAGTTGTCTACGCGTGAAATTGTGGCACTTGTGAACTCAATATCATTAGAAACCGGATTCGGTAGGAGTTCAAATTGTATTGGAGTTACTTCAGTATCGGCTTTCGTAGAAACGATACTAATACCAGATCTTGCTACTTCATTAACCATATGCCTAGAGAAAGACTTAAAACAGTTAAATTTCTGACTACATGATCTAATTCCACATTCGTAATTATCAATAGGAGAGAGATGGTGAAAATACTTTATGTGACAAAAGAGTTGCTTGCAATATTTAAATTGTTTTTTACATATAAAACAATTTATATCCATTTTGTTTTAGTTAATATTATTACAACTACAAATTTTACCATAACCATTAAATATTAATAAATTACATATAACGTTTAAATCTTTTTAATGTCATTAAGGACGGTAGCCAACACATTGTTTTTGTCCTTATCAGTAATTGGTAGTTCGTAAAAAAAAAATTGAAAAAATAGCCATACAGTTTTGCATTCTTCTGGATATTTCAGATCTAGTGTATTAAAAATCTTAAATGCTATATCTAATGCTAAAATTAGGTTTGGTAATTTGTAAAAAATATTAGCATAAAAAACAAAAACTTCAGTTATTTCAGTTGCTGAGGGTCCTATTACACATACCGTAGGTTGTAAGGTGCTATTGCACTTATACAATTCATCAATTTTATACTTGATTTTTGTTTGTAATTCACAGATTGTTGGGGCCCAAATTACCAATGCATTCCGTGAATCTGCTACGGTCGCCTTATAAAATTTTCTTTTGTTGGTATCTTTGTCGATCACGCACTTCCTGACACTAGGCTTTAGTACTTCGTGTAATAAGTACAATATTATTGAAGCGCGATGCTCTGGAAATCGTATAAAAAGATTAGGCTAGACATTTCATACTACATTGTATTTTAATATGGTCTTGTAGAATAGTGGTTTGGTAGCATGGGATTTATTGTACCCCTCTTCACATTCGCATACATGAAGAGAAGTATAAGTAAAAACAATATGGTACTATTTGGTAATGTGTTTTACTCGACAAGTAACAGTTTAATTAAAAAAATAATTTACCAGAATCAAGACTTAATTTCTTTAATTTTGCTAATTGATCCAAGGTCTCCGGGTTTTTTGAACTTTTCTGCACTAACTTTTCCATTGAAATGCAAAATACTTCCCATTTTTCAAACAATAAATTTTCTTTTCCAGGATATATTTGTAAGAAATCAGCCAATATCTAAAACATTATCATAATTAAAAAGTACTTCATACAACAATTAGACAAAAAACTTAACCAATTTATATCCGAAGGATTGTTTTAGTAAGGGCCACTCATGTAAAATTTCAAATAATGAATGGTTTCCTTTAATAAAGGTTTTCCTTAGAGAAAACGTAGTACTCCACTTCTTCATTACCTCCTCAATGGGTTCATTATTAAATTTGAGCCATTCTTTAGTGGCAATGTCGTTTTCGTCTGCAAATTCAATGATTAACTTTTCTTACTTTGGCTTTAAAACACATTGAATAATAATAACAAAAGTGCTCTACTACGTAACATTCTGAGACTATGTCATATCCATTTATGGTCAGTTAAAATGTGTATTTTCCTACCGTATATTTACCAGTTGCATGTGCAACCTTGGCTCTTTGAGAAAAATAGGGGAGGTTACGCCCCGAAGAGTACTATGACACGGTAGCTAGCCTCCCCGCCGCTAACTCAAAGGCCGAATGTAAATTACCGACTTATAGCAAACTGAACCATATATAATGAATAAACGCAATGTCTTGTGAGAGCTCAAATTTCTTAATATTATTCGATGTGGTACATTGTCAAATATGAACTTAAGGTGGTGAAAAAAGTATAAAATACGACTCTATCGAAATGTCATGAAATTATTAGCGCATTCACCAACAATTTCAAGTAATTCAATGGAATAATATTTATGCAATTATATCACCTAAAGTTTGCTTTGACGTGTTACATAATCTAGGCCAATATTTATCAAGGAATGCACACAGAAAATGAATTATTAATACCTGGGGCCCCCGAAGCTGATATATCCAGAGTGGACAATACTGAAGATTCCGCCGGAACTGCTACGCTCCACAGACCTTGGCTTCGAAGCTTTGCCAGCGAATTGTGGTACGTTTGGTATAGACATCCCCCTGGCTTTCTTCCCTTCTTTTGGATATAGTATATATCCTATGAACATATTTGATATACGACAAACGAACATGGTAATTATCATATGTTATCACAATTTTGACACATTTAACTTACTTTACTCTCATTTACGAAAAGTCTGGTAATGGCATTTGCAATTTTCTCAAATAGCTTTGGTGACGTTTGCGTTTCTGTCTCTAACAGATATCCTGTTATAGTACTACTTAGAAGGCGACGGAATCTATTGTCCAGCGACTTCTTAGTTGAATAATATTTTAAAACATTTTGGCCATTAAGGGATCGCATTAAAATTTGTTCAAGTGATGTCTACAAATATATAATTAGGAAATACCTAGTACAAGGGAAATTGCTACTATTTCGCATTTTAGCCTACTTGCGGCTTTAGACCGGGTTTTACATATTTTTTTAAATAGTTAAAGTATATGTTTAAACTCGGATGGTCTACAAAGTGAAGGTGTAAAAACATATCGAGGGCTTATATTCAGAACTGGCAAACTATTCTCTGATTCGATGCAATTTTTTTCTAATATTTCTCATATGGTAAATGTGACTGAACAGACAATGAGAAATAGTTAAAAATAGTTACAGTTTTGTACAATAAAGGCTATCTGCTAATTGGAAATTTTATAGTTGTTAAAGTGTAAATGTAAAAGTGGTTATGAACCATAAAATATTGAATACTTAGGAAATGATCTTTACAATACTCTGTAGAAGGAAAACTGTTTTTTTTTTCATATCCACTTTTGAATATAAAACCTCGATATACAATAATAATAAACATATCTGTGGAGTTTTCATAAAACAATTATTTGAAAAACACCATTTTAATAGGAGAGCAAGAAACATATTCTTTTGAACTGTAAATTAGGTATTGACATATCTCTGAATATGTACCAAAAACTTGTTGGCTAATTCAGTGTTTAATTAGCTTTTTTTTATTAGTTGACGATCTGAAACAATGAAATCAGAGGGAAACACTTACCTCATTCAATCCTCCGAAATCGTCTACGTTATTGAGTTTTGGTAACGTTAATGTTGTTCCATTACAACTGGATAAATCTTCAATAGGAACCTGAAATAAAAATCACACAATTATTAAAATTAAGTAACACTAACACTTATTGTCAAAAATTACCTGTTCTTGCTGCCACTTTTTTAAGTGAAACTCGAATATTATTCTCGGACCGTATTCTGCCTTCGGAATAATCACGTTCAAATGTTGAGGAGTCATATATTTAAGACTCTCTTCTGTTATTGCATGATCTGTTATAAGATATTGGAAATAAGTGAAAATTACCGAAAATGTAGATTTTTGTAATTCACGTTCCATGGTTGTTTTCTTTCAAAATCACTGCAAATTTTTCACAACCAATTGTTGCAAAGATATTTAAAAAAATAACACTAAAAAATGAAAAATCCTATTTTTTCCAAAACCGTTAAAACTTTTATTTTCCGAAGAACGGCGCACAACTCTGCAGTTTTCAGATTTCACAAATATTAATTTTTCACAAAGTTATTGTTAAAAAAACGCAATTTTTAAAAAAAAACTTAAAAGTTTGTATTTTCCGAAGTATGGAGAAAGACATGTACCAGCACAACTTACCATTATTTCCCCTTTGAAACATTTTGTGTTTTTAATTTTTTATATAAAAAAAAAGTGGAAAATTGAAATTTTCTCAGAACTAGCAAAAATGTTTTAGCTACACTCGTCGTCAGAAGTCTACGCTCTCCTTGTATATTATAAGCTAAAACTAAAAATACATAACCCATTCTAAGTAATTTTTTTCTTTGCCAAATTAAATATTGCTGAAGTACAATATTTTATTTGGTAATTATTAGAAATCATTTTGTTCAAAATTATCAATAGTTTTTGTTTTGAAACAACAATAATGACATAATACTGCACCAATGGCTTATGTATTTTTTCAGTTTTAGCTTATAATATACAAGGAGAACGTAGACTTATGACGACGAGTGTAGCTAAAACATTTTTGCTAGTTCTGAGAAAATTTCAATTTTCCACTTTTTTTTTATATAAAAAATTAAAAACACAAAATGTTTCAAAGGGGAAATAATGGAAAGTTGTGCTAGTACATTTCTTTCTCCATACTTCGGAAAATACAAACTTTTAGGGTGTTGGAAAAAATCGGAGAGCGTAGACTTACGACGCCGAGTGTATGTGTTCGTCATGTTTACGATTTTGGTTTGTGTTTCTACTTATCATGGCCAACTTTGTTAGAAATCACGCAAGTGTGCACCGTTAATTCGCAGCATAATCTGATATCGTACAATGGACAGCGAAATCAAAATGTAATATGTATGTATGTATATCTAATTTGCATTTCGCCGTCCATTATACGATATAAGAATTTGCTGCCAATTGTCGCGACACTTGCCTGATTTCTAACAAAGTTGACCATGATATGTAAAAAAAAAAACCAAAAACGTAAATATGACCACCAAATATGCATGTTGAAAATTTCTAGTACTTTTGCTTGAATGCATCTATGTATGTATTCTATGTGGTTCTACTCCTATGTACCAATAAATATATATGTTTCACCGGCAAATTTATGCATGCGCATTAGATGGCACAAAAGAAAATTCCTCGACGAAAATAACATCTAGTGCGCACGAAATTAAATTTATTAAAATGGGTAATTCGCCAATGAAACAACTTAATATTTATTCGGCTTTGTACATACGAGCACACCAACATAGAATACATACATACAAAAGTACTAGAAATTTTCAACATGCATATTTGTTCATGTTTACGATTTTGGTTTGAGACTCTACTTATCGTGGCCAACTTTGTTACAACCCACACAAGTGTGCACCGATAATTCGCAGCATAATCTGATATCGTACAATGGACAGCGTATCAAAATTGAAATGTAATATGTATGTATGTATATCTAATTTGCATTTCGCCGTCCATTATACGATATAAGAATTTGCTGCGAATTGTTGGCGACACTTGCCTGATTTATAACAAAGTTGGCCATGATATGTACAAAAAAAAAACAAACCAAAAACGTAAATATGACCAAATTTGCATGTTGGAAATTTCTAGTACTTTTGTATGTATGTATTCTATGTTGGTGTGCTCGTATGTACAAAGCCGAATAAATATTAAGTTGTTTCATTGGCGAATTACCCATTTTAATAAATTTAATTTCGTGCGCACTAGATGTTATTTTCGTCGAGGAATTTTCTTTTGTGCCATCTAATGCGCATGCATAAATTTGCCGGTGAAACATCAATATTTATTGGTACATAGGAGTAGAACCACATAGAGTACATACATAAATGCAAAAGTACATGCAAATAAATACAATGGAACGAAAACAAAAAAACTCACCTTTTAGAACCTTGTAGAAACCACACCCTTTCAAATTCTGTAGAAGATGTAGAAAGGGTTGGTCTATTTCCTCCATTCTTCCAATTTGCTGTTATCAAAAAGTATTTTGATTTTGCCAGCACCGCTTTTCAATTTATTTATTTCACTTATTTTCACTTTTTTTGAAATCCCGATAGCACGTCCGAACTTTACTAACAAATTTTTCAAGTGACGCGAAGTTGGAAAATTTACAGCGAATCAGCATTGGAAGCGGTGTTGCCACTTTTTTCTAACAGCTTTTCCCCAAAAGCTTGAAAGAATTCCCAAAATAACCAAATTTAATAATTAAAATGTTCGTGTTGTTTAAGGAGTTGTTCGGATTGTAAACGTAGATTAAGGGAAACAAAACATGTTATAAAATATAAACATTTGTATTGCCTTATTGTTGGTTCTACTACTTTTTAAAAGTAAACGAGTAAATCTACAACAAATTTTCCTTTAAGTGAAAAAGTTAGGTCGAAATTTCTTCTTTCTAGAGATACTTTTTAAATCGATTTTTTTTAGAGATTTTCAGTAATAAATTAATGAAAATAATATATTTATATAATTACACATGTTTCATGGTCAAGTATGGTTCTATAAATTGGTTAAATAATATCATATGAAATTAATAACTTACAAAAATAACTTTCTAATGGTCCCATGAAATCGAAAATACGGGGAAAAATGTGCTATATTTACCTTTAGTGCATTTCTGAATGTTAGTTTTGGAGTTACAAAATTGTGTGCAAACATTTATTTTTTTATAGTAATGACAAACTGATGCGACAATTTCAATTAAAATGAATTCAGTGGTTTCTCTTTTATTTACTATTCAGTGTAGATGTCTCATTCTAACAAATAATTGCGGATGGCAATTATTAATATCTACATTTTTCAAAATTTATTTCAACAAAATGCCAAAAGCTGTGTTCCAGTTGTGATAAATTAAAAAAAAAATATAAGCCTACAAATAAAAAATGTCAATTTTTCGGCAATCATTCACACATCTGAGAGAAATTGGTACAAAACTTCGAACGTTTCACCGAAAGCCTGCATTGTGTTTACTAGCAGCGTTTTCTTTTAAACTCAAGTGTTCTGGGGATTTATTCAAATCAATGTGGCAACGTCTGAAATTGAATGTGTGTGCGATTATCAATATGATGTATGTGTTGTGTGATGGGCTACTATGATCGTTACAAATTTGTCTACTTTGTTGCTGAAGGGAGACAAATATGTGTAATAATAAGAAAACCTAAGTAGGTTTCTATTGTTTTTGCACTCGTGGTTACTTTAATGAGCTAGTGTTGTCAACTATAGCGAGTACGTGTCTAGAACATTTTTCAATTGAAGCATAACCCCCAATAACGCTTCAAGGGTAATTTTTTGCAAAACATGTTTTTTGCAGATTACGGTTACATGATTCTCTCGCATTGTTATTTTTGTTGTTGCAAAAATAGGTCTTTAGTCTAAATATATACCATCCTACAAAAGAGTCGGCTACTTCTAAAACGTTTTTTAAGGATTCGGAACAGTTTGAATTTAGGTATATAAATGACCTATTGTGATTGAAATAATAATGGAAATACAATAGAATCTCTAAAACTGATTGCAGTGCTATTCTCGAATACATGACAGCTATCATACATGTCAACTTATATAAACATGATAGCTGTTATGGCAAATCACTACAAAAATAGGTTTTACTTCAAACTTAGAATTCAAAATTGTTGTTCTTGTCATGAATGTTCTTGTAAATGTTTATGATTAAAGTGTATATGTGCTGGTGTTTGATCGTCCATAAGAAGGTTTTGGGCAACACTGCTCTATATTGTTTATTAACATATAACCCATTTTCACACAAACCTGAAATCCACATCCATATACTTAAATTTATAACCAAGTTTTGAGTAACCTATTAAATACCAAAAACTATAAGGTAGTCAATACTTCAATTACATATGTTTCTAGCAACAATTAATTCAATAACGTAGGTGCATACGTATTAGCGTGGGTCTCGCAAATGTATTGTCAGTAGAAAGTCCATTTGAAATAATTTGCAGTTTTTCAATGTCGGATAAGTGGTAGTGGGCAATGGATAAGCACAACGAAATTTTCGACAGATTTTCCTTACTTCAACAAATTAATTTCGTATTCAACTTCGTAGTTTTTCCAAATACCAACCGAACTATTTTTCCGGTAAATCTATGTTTCGCTTAAGCAGAGTGATTGAGTTGTACGTTCAGATTCAGTTATTGGATATTTTTCAGTTGAGCTCAAAGTAGACGATGGTTTTCGGGAAATCTCTCCGAATATTCATTTTTTATACATACATATATATTTGGGTTGATAGTTGGGAAATTTTACTTGCTTTTTCCAATAGATTTTCAATGGAATAGTAATCCACAGTTACACATTTCCAAATGTAAACAAATGATTTGGTTTACTTAATACCGAAGTATATATTTTTTAAAAGAACACTAGCAAGAACCAACCGATTGAAAGATGTCTACAGTTTTCAGAAAATTAAAATAAAAATGTTTCCCGAATGAATTACCATAACAAACTTGCGAACTTTCATCAATGTCGCAGACTGCACATATTTTTTAATTTGTGTTCTGCAAGTGAATAAACAGATAAAAAATAAATGTTTCCAAATAATCAATATATGCTTCATTTTTTTTGTAGACTGAAAATTAAATTTTTGTCCGCAAGTACCGCGACCCATTTTACTGTACATGTCGTGTTGTTTGTGTTCGGAGTTTATTTCCTTTTTGTATTCATTTGTAGTATAAATGAACTTGAAATTTTCAAAATTTCATACTCATTTGTATGATGCTTCTTACTCAATTGTATTCTGAGATATATTTTCATTGAGGGCATGATTTCAATTATTTATGATAGTTTTAACTGAATTGAATGGCACAATTTTTTATTTCTAGGAAATGTTTCGTTAATAATGTTTTCTTTCATTCATTTTACTAAGTTAAAATTAACTAACTTATACGTCAAAAATACTATATTAGGGGAATAATATCATTTATATAAATACAAATATCTTCCATTCAAATTCAAATATGTCATTGAAAAACACAAAAATTTCCTTTTCCGAAGTTTATTACATATAACAAAATTTAAGAAATTTTGAACTAATTGAGAAAAAGAAATTACTTAAAATATTTCTATCAACTACAACGATGGGATGTTCTGAAATGTAAGTAAACATGAACTACAAATTTTGAAACAAGTCCATTAGTACTGAATTATAGAAAGAACTTAACCTAATTTTTAAGAAATCCATGTACTTGAATTTAAGAAATTTCAAATATGTTCAGTTAATATGTACTTAATTCAATTTTTCCATAAAAAAGTTTTTCCACAATTTTTTTTTCGTAAAATATGGGACATTTTTACTCCACCTGATTAAGTATTAACAAAATTATAAGAATTTTGCAGTTAATTCAAGTATTTCTTTTTAAGGAAAAATGCTTCTTAATTCTTATTATATGAACTATTTCACATTACCTTAATTTAAAGAAATCTTACTAACTCTGAGTTAGTTTTCATACTTTCAAGGAAAATTTTACTTCATTTAAGTAAAAAAGTTGAACTACATTTTATTACGAAATGTACTTAAATTTACGATCCCTTTTTTTCTGAGTGTATAAAATAGTATAATCAAACCAATATCGTTATATGGCGCTCAGCTATGGGATAAAGCAAGTTCGAGAAATTTCCACAAAATCCAAAAAATTCCATAATTCCCTGGCACCCGTAGTTCCAGAAAATGCTACTTTGGTAGCTCAATATAGTAAGTATGTATTATTGGCAGCGCACAGTGGTCCAGAATCCAATTCCATCAGCCAAACATTTAGTAAATCATTTTTGGCTTCTATAAAAAATTGTTTGTACTCAAAGAGTGAGGGATTATTTTAAGGAATTTTAATAAGAATAAATCGAATATACGTGAAAAGAATACATTTGTTTTAGCCTGACACAATCTCTAATTTAAGTTGACTTTTGTTCTGCAGTGTATTCTACAAACATAGGCCAGGCCAATAGTTAATTGGGAAATCCCAGTATTGACAGTGTTATGACAGTATTGAAGTAAATGAGCGATAAATAATTTCTCAACTTAATAAAAATGCCCGACATAGTGCTCGCGCTGGGTTTGACAGTTGTAGCAACTGATCGTAGCGATCATGCTTGTTATATTTTTTTATTTTCCTAAAACTATACTTTGAAGTTGTACACGCAAGAAATACAATAAAAAATGTCAAATAGGTATGGAGCTTTATATAGATGAAGCTTTATTTGTATGAAGCTTTATATGGAGATATACAAAAATGAGTGTGTTTGCTCATGATTGCCGTTCACAACATACCTGTGCTGGGTTTACCAATCACTTTCATGGATATTGAGAATTGCAATCAATATTTGTGTGCTACACATGGCCGAAACATCAAAAAAACAATTCTTAAACAATCTTGAATGGATTCTGAACCGTTCTGCATTTAAACGATAGTATTCATTAACATAAGAAGAAACAAGGAGCGCACAACAACCCGAATTGCTGGCCTAGGTGTATGTCAACGACATGAGACGGTCATGGTACATGACCGATCCTCCATTTCAACCTAACCTAACCATTAATTAACATTGACGAAATGCATTTCAAAAATATGTCTCAAATAATTTTTTTCGTAAAGAAAATAGTAAAAGTCAAAAAAAAATTGCCATACAAAAATAACGCATTAATGTGATTAGCTTTTGGTAAAGTCCAGCACAACTAATTTTCACTCAAGTGATTTCACAAGTGATTGTCAATCACTGGTGATATCCAGCCTGTATTTCATCGAGTATAACCTCAAAAAGTCTGGTCCGATCTTTTTGAAATATTCTCAGATTGCAGTTGTATAATCGGTGGGAAAAATACGGTACTTGAATAAAGTTAGCGAGACAATACTCAGTCATATTTTTGTTTAAAACTACATAACAACGACTTTTTATTAAAAACAATAGTAAATTTAACTAACAAGTAGTACATCAAATTTATTGATACGTATTTAGGTGTAATAAAAAGTAAATGAGTGCCGTACAGATTTTCAAAACGTCATATAAAAGAAGATTTGGCAAGTCGCCGCCACTGACGCAGTTTACTCCATGAGTACTGTGCTTTTGAAATTGTTCTATTAACGAAGATAGAAACTTGTGGCACAACTATTAAAATACATGAGCTTGGATGAAAACTAATTTTTAGAGATCATTTGTTTTGCCCAGAATTGTTTGCAAAAAATGTTGTCATAGTATAAATAGATTCTAATGTTCTCATCGTAGTAGGTTTAATACAATTTATTATTATGATCTCTAATTAAATTCTATTGAACCTATTACAGCAATTTTAAGGTTTCCATTGGCCATATACGTGACCTGCACTATTATCTTTTGGACCGTCAATTCTTGTGTATGTACTTAAATGAGTTGCATGAATTTCTCTGAGGCGGTTTTCGTATCATATAAGATTGTCTTTTGCATTAAAAAAGCGGATTTTCGTTTAAGCGAAGTTCAGTAAATGGAAAATCATCCAGTCCAATCGTTACTAATATTTATTTTCAATTAACCGATTTTTTTCAATTAAAAGGCGTGCGCTTATCCTATTTCGACTGTATATGAATTGGCGTGTGTTGCCAAATAAGAAGATTTTTTTTTTATTTGTCAAAAAATTTTATTTAAATTGAAAAAGACTTTCCTGAAAATGTAATTCCAATGTTTTGTTTTCTGGAACTTAATGGGTTAATCGGTTTTCATCGCTGACATGCCATCGTTTGGCACTCGCCATAAAAAGACTGGATGTTCCCAGAGCTGGACGTCCCCGGAACTGCCTTTCTGTGGAGAATATTTCTGTTGTTGGCCAAGAGGAGCCCGGAACGCCGATCAGACGACTTGCAAAGGAATTAGGCATTAGATCGCGCCCCACGCAGAATTTTTGGTGCATGATTGAAAATGTTTCCTTGCAAACAGCATATGATGCATAATGTGTTACCTGTTGATCGCCAAACGCGTTTAACCTAAAATTCCTGAATTTCAAGAAAAGGTGCACGATTTTTCTTCGAAAATCATGAGCGCTGGAGTTCATTTCGATCTTCGCGGTTATGTGAATAAACAAAGTAATCGTTTCTGGGTCACCGAAAATCCGTGTATCACCCATTACATCCGCTCAAAGTTACTGCGTGGTGCGCAGTTTACTCTAGGGGAATTATCGGGTCACTTCGGGTCACTTTTTAAACGGTCCTATCAAGGTCCTTGGACGGCGAACACTGCGTAGCCATGGTAACCGATTTAGTTTATCTTCCTCAATTGCACGGCGCACGCTGCTGCAGCCACAACCAATATCTTGAAGGAAGCATTTCCGGCCGATTAATCTCCCGTTTTGGTGATTTGCACTGGCCGGATCGATCAACCGATTACAGACTTGTTTTTATTGCGTTTTTTTAAGTCGAGGGCTTACGAGTCTTGAATTTCCCCAGAAATTTAAAAAAAAATAAAGCAAAAGAACATTGACAAATTTCAGCCCACCTTGTACGTCCTTTAAAAAAATGTTATATCTGCCGTAAGCTCTCGTATCATGCTGAAGGTTCCTCCAAGACTATACGTTTCCGAATTGTTTGTTACTCTCTGTGCGAGAAGAAAATATTTTTTGAATTCTTCCAAGACTGCGATTATCGAAGACACTCAGTTTGTTTTGTATAATATCCGTACCAAACCAAGTCTCGTATCCAGCAAGAGAAACGGAGAGGACGCAGGCTTTGAATGTTGCATTTGAGTTCAATAACTCATGGAGTTGTGTGAATGAGCCGATTGCTATGTTTGATAAGGCTTTCTCCTACTTTGACAGTTCCAACTCTCTCTCCGTGATAGTTTTACCCAAGTATTGGAACTCTTTCACTCCGTGGATCCGAATTTATAGAAGGTTCAATGGATAAGTTGATATGGAGTTTAGTCGTATCTAATTGGTTTTACCCGAGTTTATTCTGAGACCTACACTGACAAAAAGAAGTGTACACCAAATCAATGAAATCGAATCTTCAATAGTTCTACATCAAATTGATGAATAAATTCATTGAGTTTTTATGGCATTTTTCTGCGTTCATCAAATGAAAGAGTGTGTCATTTCACAAACTTTTTGTCGGTGGCATTGCACGCAACGAAGAAGTTTATGGATGTGTTTGTTTTCGCTTTACTGCCTGCATTTTTTGGGGATATGCGCTACTAAAGAGTAATTCTCGTTTAAACGATAAAAACTATTCCATATACTATACCAATAATTGTAGTAGGAATCATTGCAAAGGGTACCGATGAAGAAGAGAGGTAGCTTCCGAAATGGATTCGTATACCTTCGGTTGCAATCATGGCAAATACAGATCATAACACTCTTAAGAAAAAAATAAAACATTTTTATTTGAAAAAATGCAAATGTTTTATTTTTTGTATTTCTTTTTTTTTGGGAATTAGGAATGTTTTATTTTTATAGAAATTATAATAGATGTAAAATTGTTCATCAAATTGATGTACAATGTTCTTCAAATTGACGACCAATGTTCTCCAAATTGATGTAAAATTGTTCATCAAATTGACTAACAATGTTCTTCAAATTGACGACCAATGTTCTTCAAATTGATGTAAAATGTTCTTTAAATTGATGTACAATGTTCTTCTTGAATTGATGCACAATGTTCATCAAGTTCATGTAGAATTTCATCAAATTGATGTACGGAATTGAAGCAAAATTAATGAAAAGTTCTACATCAAATTGAAGAACAGTGTAGTAGGTTGGAAAATGTTGTCCAAATTCATCAAATTGATGGACAAATTCATTGAAGCTGAATTGAAGAACCTTTTTTTAGTGTACTTTGTTGGGTTCTCAAGGCAGGTCATTTAGCTTTCCTTGCACATCACAGAGTCTGTGGGATAGCTCGCTCTAATCATCTGCATAATCAATCGATTTCAGTTGGATTTCTGATCCTAGAGGATTTCAGACAATTCCTTTTTCTCGTTTGCGAGTCTAGCAAAGTTGACAGCAAGTTGTCCTTTCTTACGCTTGATATGATGTTGAACGGTTCAAATGTTTTACCTTCGTGAAGAACTGTGCTTTGGAACTTTCATAGCTGCTGAGTATTATAGATACGAACTTATGTGGAACACCCAAATACTTCAGTTCGGCCCATAGATATTCTCTATGGATAGAATCTAATGTTTTTTTTCATTATCTACGAATAGCATATACCTATAGTTTAGATCGACTTTCTACAGCTTGCTCGATTATTATTCTGAGGGTGTTCATTTGATTGAAATATGATCGGGCACTTCGAAAGCCAGCTTGGTCTTTTCAGGATGATCATCACAACCACTTGCATAGCTGCACAGAGAATAGTTATAACGCGACAATTGTTGCAGCACCTTTCCCTGGCAACTTTACGACTTTACCTTGCAGCCAATCAGTTGGAAAGATGTCTATGTTCCATATTTGGAGAAACAGCGGGTATACAGCTCGTTGTTATATCGCACACAGCTCTCTCATTCGAGAGACGGGGGAGTTCTGTTCCTTCATGAAATGTTAAGGGGAATAAGTAAGTAAGTAAGTAATTACTTCATAATATTCGACGTTTCAACATATTTGGGACAAATATGGAAAATTGTGAACCTAGTTCAAGTAATTTAACTCAGATGTAACCCGGAAAAGAGTAATGAAATTTAAAAAAATATACCGTCAATAAATAGTCAAAAACAGATCTTTAAGGGACGGAAATTATTAGCGGAAATCCAATAAAAAAATGTTTAATATGAAATGTTTTAAGTAGTTTCTATAATTATTATTTTTTTTTTATTTAATTACAATACAAACTAAATTTATATTCTAAGTTTGTGTGCAAGGATAAACCGGGTGACACAGACCGGAACCGAAGGGCTCATGTTTTTGCTAGAGGAGAGATTGCTCATTTAGATGTAAAGCCGCCCACAAAATGTCTGTCGCTGTATTAAATAGGGGCATTCCACGCTTAACCCATTCTAGCCGTGCTAAAATTGGAACACCTAATAAAGAAAAATGTTGACAGTTCTCAATATTTCCTTTCATAATTTTGTAGTGGAGAGTGCACTGATTAAATATAATATCGAACTGTTTAATAACGTTCAGTTATATTTTGGTAAAAATGGTAATTGACTTTAAAAAAAATATATTTTTGTTTATTTATCTGCTTTTTTCTATTGCTGAATAAACAGTTTTTCAAAATATGCCGTGTAGTTTCAGTTTGGCCATTATTGGATTAATCATCGATACATACATTTATTCAAAACGATCAGGAAAAATTCCGAAAAAAAAGTTCGTTTATAGAATTTCATGCACAACGCTGACCACATTAGGTTGGAGCGACGACGACTCTTGTTCTAGAAATAAGCCAAAATTGGTCTATTTCCATTTTACGAATGTTATTTATCATCCCTACAGCAGACAATTACTTCATTTATATTAAAAGGAAACACCAACAATTTCGCACAACAATAATTTACTCCAACATACATAGGTAAGAATGCAGGAGTAGGTTAAACCCAATAGGAAAATTCATAACAAATCACGTAAAATGTCAATACTGCGCACAATTTAATAAGAAAAGCTTTAGTCCTTGTAATCACTCGATTGGCTGCAATCTGATGTTTTTTTTATCTAAAAGTCAATCTCATCGCTGTTTCCTGTTGACTATAGGTGATGCAATGATGTATGACATGATAATGGAGTGAGGAAATTATCCTATATACGTTTTTTTTCGGTAACCAATCACATCAATAGGATAATAATGACTAAATAATTTCTAAAGAAAAACGTTTACAAACGACTGTGCACCAAACAGTTCATTCGTACGGGTCACATCTAATAGAGCCACAGAGCATAATCCAAATAGACTTGAGATTTATGGCAACAAATGATATTTCACCATCGTCGAGGTAGTAATCTTGGCTGTTTCCTTTTGCGGAATCCGCTTATAGTCTTATACAGATGCTCTACCGGCGATATACACTTTCAACTCGTCCATACTTTGTCTGGCCTCTCATTGTATTCACTTCCGCCTGTAGTTTATTAATGCATTCTTCGCACAAGACCCAAAACAGTAAAAAGTCTATGCATTTTTGGAGTTTTTTTTTGTACGGTTTATCGTAAAAATACAGATACGGCATCTTCGTGGCTAAGCTGAAATGAACACGCGGTAGACAGGTATGCATTTATGTAAATAAATAAACAAATACACTCGCTCTATGTCTACACACACACACAAGTATGAGTATGAGTGTTGTTTGGGGCTTGTGTACACATTTATTTCGCCATTAAACGGTTTGTTTAAGCAATTTACAAATTTTTCACTGCTTCCGACCGACATACCGACAGACAAAGCCCATAAAACTGTTGGATATCCGCTAAGTTGTCACAAAACTGTTGCCCTTGTATCTGTGAACGTTTGTGCGTGTGTGTGTTAGTGTGAACTAAAACTAGTCGCCGGCAAACTAGAGTAAATTCCTCCATAGAATTGTTCAACTTGCCGCAGAGAATTTCTGAAAGTCTCACTGCCAGACGCTCCGCACCACTCGGTTCAGCGTTCAGCACTGTTCACTCAACCAGCAAATACAACTAGACCGACCAGGCGACCAACTGTGTTCACCACGACCAAAGTTGAATCTGCCTGTCACTGTACTGTGCATGTGCATCTGCTTGTGAGTGTGAGAGTGTGTGTATGTGTCAGTGCATGCAACACCATGAAGGAAGTGCCACAATAAAAGTACGAGGTGTAATTTAAATGAACAAAATACACATTCCGACATAAATTCTGGAATTTAAGACCAACGCGACAAAACCGTCTTTGTGTTTGTGTCCGTGTACACCACTAAGCGCATTTGCTGCACAGCGCAAAAACGTCAACAAATTGTATTTAAGCCACAGCAACAAACGCGCTTTACGCGCAAAGACATGCAATCCTTGTGTCCGCCAGGGATGCCAAGCTGCAAGTATTTCGCAATTGGAATGTAAGCGCCTTGAAGAAAGCAGCTATTGGCATTTGCTTGAGCACACGTGCCATAATTCTTTATCTTCATTGATGATATGTGTATAAATGCAGCCTTAGGGGGAGGAACAAAAACCGCTGGTGAAAAAAATAATAAAAAAAATAAAAATGAGAAAATTAACAAGAGTGCCAAACTTCGACTTCGCCGAGATTTAAAAATCCTGCAAATCATGAGCGATGCTTTGGAGTGATATGTGTGCGACTATCACACAACAAACCCAGTTACATATCTTGATAAAAACTGTAATTGACCGCATAAATTCCAACTTAGAAGAACCGGCTTTAAACGACAGGTCTCACTCCGTTCACAACAGATATTCCAGGCTTACTTAATGAAGCTATCTGAACAGATTCAATGCGCGCAACAAATATGATAAGAGTGGAATCATATATTGGTGTGAGTTTATTTTGACGAACTTATTGAATGTTATGTGAATAATATCCTCCCAGTTACATATAAAGTAACATTGTTTAATAAACTCTTCAGTATTATATTATTTAGGGGACGATATCACCACTATATAATCCCTTGACGATACTATTGTGATCCCACCGAAGCAGTATCATCATAACGATCTCATGCAGATTATCGTTTGTTATTCATGGAAATTGTGTATTGCAAATCGAAAACAAATCGCGTGAATTATACTCGCTGGAGAGCTCAAAATCAAGATAAGTATGGAGGAATGAGAAGAAAAGAGAGTGCAACTCTGATCATAAGTAAAGGTTATCCATTTTGTGTTTTCAAAAGTAAACGTAAATAAAACACATATGAAATATTTTTTTTCATTATAAAGTTTGAACGTTGACATTATGTGTGAAACACTACATCATTCAAGATCAAAGGAGATCAAAGCTAATTAACGCCGAAGAACTCATATTTAACCAGTATTGGAAACTGCGATCTAATGATCGGTAAAATAACAGCAGAGCCGACATCCGCTGAAACGACGATGCCGCCACGCTGTAAATAGAGATCATCAAGCATTTTAAGTGTGTTACTGACCAGAGATATTCGAGATTGGTCAAGCAACGCTGTTCTCCAACCCCATGTAATCAAGAATTTCTTTGAATGTCTTTAATTTCTTAACCAGATCAAGCAACACAAGAACAAATTAATCTGGTGCAAGTCACAACGATACAACAGGAAATGCATTGACTGACCTAAGAGTAATGAAGGGCTCGTAAATATTTACTCCACCACCCACATCCGACCTAAAATGGAATACAACACCCATATATAGGCAGGGGCTCCAATGACATCTTTGCAGCTTCTGGACCGTGTACAGAGGAGAGCGGTGGTGATGATTGGGGATGGTAGGGTATCCAACTCTATTGTCTCCTTACAGCATCGCCGGAATGTGGGTTGTATATGGCTGTTCTATAGATATTTCAACGGTTCGTCTGGTCCCTGAAGTTAGAACATTTAGCCGGAATACACGGATATCCAGGGAGTCTCATCCGTTCATTGTCAAATGGCCGGTTGACCGGACGCCTATAGAGAAAATCAAGAAATTGTTTTCACTTATGCGGGATTTTCAATGAGACGGACTTCGGGTTATTTGATTTAAACGAAATTGTTTTGAAATTGTTCTACGACACGAAGACAGACATTTGTGGCACAACCTTTAAAATACATGTTTGTAGGTAAAATTCGAATTTAATATTAATGAGCCTGGAGGAAAATATTCATTTATTTTCATTTCGTTGAGTTGTCTTAAATGTGGTTGACTCATTATTTGTTTTGCCCAAGTCTTCAGAGTTGTCTACCAAAAATGTGTTCATAACATAAATTGATTCTAATGTCTCCTATATAGAATTTTATAGATTTTATAGAATTTTAATAATTCTAAAGGATTTTCCAAGTCTACTCTATTATGTCTTGTTCCGTCAATTCTTCTCTTGTATTGTATATGTACTTTAATGAGTTGCATGATTCAAACAAATTTAATTTAACTAAAATAACCAAAAACCGTTCACCCACATAGCGCTGTTGATTAAATATTGCCAATTAATACTATTTTCGATTATGTCGAGGGTGATATACAGAAAAAAACAAAAACCGCTTATCAATTAAAAAATATTCCCCTCAATTACAATGTAATTAATTTCCAGCCAGTAAATATATTCACCCCAAAAACAATGAATTCAAATCATCTCCTGATCTACATCTACATTACAGCACATCGAATAAAAAAAGGCTTTCTGGCATAGAATTTTTTCTCCAATCTGCACTTCAAGTGAACGATTTTGAATTGAAATCCCCTCGCCGGAAATTCCCAAATACAGTAATATTAAGATACGCGCCACACACTTGGCATCTTTGGTGCAATGGCGATGGCACATTGCGCCCCACATTGGCATTTAACCATTTTGCTCACTTTGCCACTCTGTAGGACCCTTAAGACCTTTGACACATTTCCAGTCGCTGGAAGTCGTTTCCTCTGGCCCCCCCTTGCCATGTGCACCTAAAAATATGCAACGTCTTGGCGTTTGGCTGGTGTCTCCTTAACAGTTGTGTTTGCGAACTTGAGGGACACTTGAACACAACTACATACACTCACCCACAAACACACTCACACTTGCGTAGTCAGATGTCTCGTTGAGAAAGAGTTGGAGTCACTCGTTGAGTCATTTTGAATATTTTTCAATGTTTCATGTCTATTTATGAATCTGTTGCTGCCTGAGTAGTTGTGTGTATGTGTGAGAGAGTGTTTGGTAGATGTCCCATAACATTCAAAAGCAGAGACTCAGAGGAACAAACACACGGCTCCTGGTCATTCCATTACTATCAACGTGAATGGTATCAATGGCAATGTCACTACGAAATATTGCTGATTGTTTTGTTATAAATAATGCACATCCAACTATAGATTGTCGACAAATGTATATACCCCAGAGCTGCAAGTATTAAAGATATGTTAGCCTTTTATATAAAAAAAAAACATGAAAAAACTTATTGAAGTTTTCATTGGTGATTACAGAAATTATAAAGTAGACAACCCACTGATTTAAGTGAGGATCGAGTGGATGAGCATCCAATCACTTTAATACCCCTCCAAAGAAATCTTTTGAAAAATTTCAAATAAACTTTAAATGCGTCTCCTGTAACATTGACTTTTTAGACTTAGCTTAACAGAGACCGAATGAATCGCGAGCTGTGTGACCTCTACACTCCATTAGGCGAATCAAAATCCGCAGACTACGCAGTTTGTAAGCAGCCAGCGACAGCGGTATGAGAGGTCCATTCGTGTCACAATTAAACATTCAATTACCCCAAGTCGTAGTTAACTTCTTCACTTAGCATTTTGGTACAGCTTGACAATGTATCTGACCTGCGAACATGTTTAGTTCTTTATCACGGAAGAGTCATTGAGATTTTGAAGGTGTTGTTTGTAATGACTACAATAATTTCTTTACGGTTGCAGTTTTGCCTTTCACTAGCATTGATCAAAAAATGTAGGTTTTTCAAGCATTCAAAGTCTGCAAACATCGCAATCTTTCCCAAAAAGTAAAATAGAGTTCAGCCCCTTCCAATTCAATCCGATAGTTTGTTTGGTTTACGACGATGTTATTAGCCGTCATTATTCAATGACCATCGGCTGTCTGTGTGTATATTTTTTTTTTGTCCATCCAACTTCCTCAACTCGGGTAGATTACTTTGTTGGCTGCTAAAATAAAGTATACATTAACTTTGTGACTCGATAGCATACGCTGCCAACGCGTAATCGTAACTTGTAAAACTTTTTTAATTTAACCTAAGCCAACTGTATGTGAATGTGTATCTGTGAAAATCTGGCAGTGTGGGTGTGTGTTTGTGTGTGTGTGTCAGAGAGAGTCTGTAATCTCGCCAAGTGAAAGCTTCTTTTTATTGTTTGTCACGCATACAAGCACAGCAAATTAACAATTGCATTTGTGATGAACAACAACGTCGTTGTCTATAATTGCTGTTGGGACTGCACTTGCCGTGGAAAAGGACGTTCGAATGCGTCCTTTGAAATACGAAATAAAAATTGATATGCAAACTGTAATTATTCATAATCGCATCGCATGAAAGCCTTCCCCTTGCCCTGCAGCGGGCGGCATTTGTAGCTCGTACCCCTCCCCACCATGTCGCGAATTCAATGGCCCTCATTTAGGGCATTTATTTGTGCATGCATTCAATGGCAGCGATGCACAGTGGGAGAATTCGACAATTTGTTTTTGTCCGATTTGACATTGTATTTCGCCCAAGGTGAAATGGTGTGAATTGGTAGGTTATTCTGCGTAACAGTATGGTCGTTTTAGCTTGTTGCGATTCTGTGTAACAGAATGGTCGTTAAGATTCTCTTACTTTTGAAATAATTGTTTTTTCTATTAATATTTGTCAACAACAAAATTTTTAAAAATTATGGATTTCTCGAGAAATCTTGAAATATACTCGAGATTTGGGATTTCCCGAAATGTTAAAAATTTCAATTCTCGAGATTCGGGATGTAAAAATCTGGAAAATTTCTAGAGAATTCCCGTCGGGAAATTCCCGCAAACCAACTCTAGGTGTGCCTAAGTGTGTTGATACCATTGCAAAGGCACTACGAGATGTAACTGATCATTTTAATATAAATAATGCTGGTACAACTAAAGATTGTGGACAAATGTATAGTCTGGAAGATGAACCCAGTGCGTTTACCACATAGAAACTGTACGGTTCCAAAACCAATATTAATTTCTGACATTATGCCTAATTATTTATGAAAATACGGTGGTGTTAGAGCCTTATCAAATAAGTTCATCGACATCGAACAATTTAAATTTTCTGAAGAATGAGTTTTCTCACTTTGAGCATTTATAGCTCAACTCTGCCAAAGACAAAGACTGCAGCTAAATCTGTGTGAAATTTTTTATCAAATCGGATTATTCAATTAAAAATTACATTTTTATTTTCCAAAAAAAATTTAATTCTCCCACTGTGCGACGAATGCCGGCGCACGATTGAAATCGAAATTGCATCTGGGCCTAAGCAAGTTTCGAAATTAATCGTGTGTAATAAGTGTATTTACACACACACACACAAACACATGTAAGCGGCGATTTAAGTCAATTGAATAAATAAATTCAGTGTGTCTCTTTTAACAGTGCTGAACATTTTAATATGTACACATGATGTACAATTATAACAGAGTTAAAGTAAATATTTGAATATGTTTGAAAGAAATCTGAAAAAATCACCATGACAACAATCATAGTTAATGGTGAGATGGTAAGCTCAGGTCATAGCAGCACGGCTTAAGAAAAATAAGACGCTAGGTACCGACGGATTAATGGCATAATTGTACCAATGAGACCGAATCCGATAAGCTCAGAAGGTGTGTACATCAGCTAGGTGGCACGTTGTGGAAGATTTCTGATTAGAACCTCAGCACAATAAATCCGATTCCCAAAAAAGAAGTCTGTTTGCGCCATCTATAGCGTAATAAGTTTGTTCTCCATCACATTTAAGATCCTAATCTTCACACTCACCAGAGCTGTTAACGAATCATTTTTTTTTTTTTGATTTTAATTCATTTTCATAAATTTTAAATTAATTCGTTTCACACAAAAAATTAAATGCAATTCGAATCGATTCAAATGACAATTTTAAAAATGAGTTGAAATTCATTTCCAATTAGAAAATGTATAAACAAAATGAATTTGCAATTCAAATGAATTGAATTTAAATCGATTCAAATTTCATGCCAATCTTTTTTTGTGAAAAGAATTAATTCAACATTTTACAAAATTCATTGCATGCATGATTCACAAACCACTCAAGGATCATATGAGATCCCTGCGTCGAGGTATTGCATGAAATATAAAGATTGATATCAGCAGAGAAATAAAACGTATTGGCAGCTATTGCTAATTTGGGCTAAGCAAACAATTGAAGAACATAGAACTCTCTCTTCGAACTAAACAACACTGTACAATAAGCTTTTTCTCCTCGTGCTTGTTTATGGCGCCGAAACATTCCTTCGGAAAATCTATGGCCCCTTATGAGTTAGCGAGGAGTGCAGGCGTCCAGTGAGGCGACTTCTTGTTCATAATTTTCCTTGCCCATCATAATGATGCATTATTTGCCCTTGCAATTGCTCGCCAGTGTAATGCTTTTTGTTTTGAGAATTCCTCACATACTCACCTATACAGACACAATTTAAAGTATTCGCAAATGGAAACAAATATAACAAATGCATATTCCCATAATCCTCCCATCATCAAAGTCCAGCTGTCAATCACATATGAAATACTTTAATCCATCACACAACAGGATAAATCGTTCGTTCGGCAACATCACACCGAATGCAAAGTTTATTTTATGACAAATTCATTTATTATTTTCAATAAAAGTGCGAGTAAACAACAATTTTAAATACACACACACTCACACAATGAAATCTCATTTGTTGTATTCAAATTAATAGAGCTGCAATTTTATTTTCTAACAGCGGGCGATGTTTAAACACATTTTGACTGTGCTGGACACTCACGGACGAAATGAAAAATGTGCTTTATTGGATTGCCAACGAAATGTGAGGTGATGGCTATTAAATCGCATTTTCACATACATACGTATTTTAAGCAGCAATAGGACAGCAGCAATCCGATTTGAGATTTGCAACAGATGTATTTTCATGCCATGACTGCATACTTATACATATGCAAATATGCGTGAACATTTCAAATCTACAACTGAAGTATTCATAAAGTGCTGTAAATTCCATAAATCAAACTGGTGTAAACTTTTCTGTATGAGAATCTGTACGAATACTCCAACTGTAATTACTCACCCCAATAGAAGTGTATAATTTCCCACTAAAAAATCTTAAAAATTGGGAAACAAAAGATTCAACATTTTCCGAATTACATCTCCATACGTACATGTGTAGGTGTGCATATGTGGGCTTGTAAGTTACCATATGAGAATGTGTGTTATTGTAGGTAAAAACTTTTCCATCGTGTATGCGGTGAAAATGTGCGCACGAAGTCCGTATGAAACAGTTGGTACAAATTCAAGGCAAAAACACTAATCTGCGGTGTCAATAACATAAGATTTGTATGTAATGAGTAAGAGTAAGCAAAATTATTTCATTCGGGTTCATTCACTATTTACAAGAAGTATAATCGATATTGAAAGGGATGTGTTTTAAAAATGAATCTCTAAAATAGATCTCTCAACAAATTGCTAACAATAGATAATGGTAAAAAACCTAATCTTTTCTATAAGTATTTGATAAAGACAAGTAATGATTTCGGTTCGATGGAAGGCTGCGATGTCTACTAAAGAAGATCACGTATTGAGTTTATACAGGGTTATCCATTTCGTGGTTTAAAAGTATAGGGCTAGAAGTCAACATCTGTCAAACTAAGTTGTTAAACCATTTTTTTTTCTTTTCAGTTGGAAGTCTGACATTGAGGAAAATGGATCACTTAACTATCGCACAACGCTTAAAAATGATTAAAACCTACTACAAAAATGGTGATTCTGGCACAGCCACATATCGTACTTTAAGAGGAGATTATGGTTTATGGTTATGAAGCACATTTCTCACTTGGTGGATATGTTAATAAACCAAATTGTCGTATTTGGGGTTCTGAGAACCCTCAAGGAATTGAAGAGACGCCATTACATACACAAAAAGTCACTGTTTGGTGCAGTCTTTGGTCCGAAGGTGTGATTTGACCTTACTTCTTCGAAAACGATGAGGGAACGACTGTCACCATCAATTCGGAGCGTTATGGTCGTATGATAATCGACTTTTGTTTGCCTGCTATTGAAGAATACGATTTGGAGAATATGTGGTTTCAACAAGACGGTGCCACATGCCACACAACTCGAGCAAATATGGCTTTATTGCAAGAGACATTTCCTGACCGCGTAATTTCCCGTCGTGGCGACACCTACTGTTATGTTATGTTTTGTGAGAGAGAGAAAGGCATAAAATGTGCGATATAAACAAAAATTCAAACATCATTCGGCTCTGTTGTGTCGAAGTTTTTTAAACAAAACACGTATTGTTTCAATAAATTAACTAAATCTTAATATAAAGGGTGTTTTTTATTGAGGTATAGAACTTCGAATTGAAATAAAACACAAGGAAATCGTTTTAATGTCCATCAATTTGGCTTTATTGGAAGGATAATTTTATGTCATTAATGTTTAAATATGATTTCGGGCATGTGGCCGCCGCGGCTGGCTCGAATAAAGCCAATTGTACAGGTCCAATTTTCAACCACTTGTTGGAACCACAACTCATCCACATTCATGCCATCCAATTCGGGAACAAAATAGTCGGTTATCATGGCTCTATACCGGTCTCCATTAACGGTAACTGACTCTCCAGCATTATTTCGGAAGAAGTATGGCCCAATGACTCCACCAGCCCATAGAGCACACCAAACAGTCAGTTTTTGTGGATGTAATGGCATAAAATGGACGGAGCATGCGGTGAACTTCGCGAACTGAACCATTACTTTCGAAATAAATTTGCACGATTTGCAAGCGTTGTTCTTTTGTCAACCTGTTCATGATGAAATGGCAAACCAAACTAAATATTAATCACTTGACAGCTGACAAAATGGCCGCCAGTTAAAAAAGTGATGCCAACTTAAAGTTCTATACCCCAATAAAAAATACCCTTTATATTTACCCTCGACACTGATTCACTGATTCACTGACTCTGTCACGCAGTACGTAGGAATTTAAATAGGCATTCTATAATTTTCTATAAATAATAATAATAAAAAAAATAATATTTTTTTTTGTACAGAAATTGTGTTTTCCCCAAATTTTTTTTTTTCGAAATTTTTTTTTTTCAGCAAAATTTTTTTTTTCAACAAAATTTTTTTTTCCCACAAAATTTTTTTTTTCAACAAAAATTTTTTTTTTCAAGAAAATTTTTTTTTTCAACAAAAATTTTTTTTTTCAACAGTTTTTTTTTTTCCACAAAATTTTTTTTTTTCAACAAATTTTTTTTTCCATACTTCAACGGGCTCCATAGGCGCATTACAACATACTAGTACGAAAATATGAATGGTAAGAGCTGCATTCTTTAAATATAAAAAAGTTCTTACGGGTCCTGATATCAATTTTGAAATGAAAATCCGTTTTATCAAAGTATCAGTCAGTTCCACTATATGCAATTGAGGTGTCGACTGTAAAAGCGGCAGATCTAAAAATACAAGAAGCCTTCGAAATACCGATATATAGGCGGATTATTAACCGATTGTGTATCAAATACTGAAGTATTGAAAAGAATGCGATGTGATGGAGAACTTATAAGAGACGAAAAACATCTTATCTGCAAATTATAACGCGTGCAAAGGTCGAAGGAAGGCCAAGGATGAAGACAAACAACGTGGATTGGGAACATCCAAGTATGGTCTGGTATCCGGGATGGTTCGAATCTACTGAGTGAGGCGAGAGATCGAAAGGATTTTGCGGAGGTGTTAAACATTTATAAAATTATATTAAATGTTTCTTTAATTGCAAATAAAGAAGAAATATAGGAATCTTGCTCGTTTATTTTCTACTCGACTTTTTGTCAGACTCTCGTAGTAGTGTGTGAAATGATTTCTCGCTGCTGTTTTGTCATAAAAAAAATTTGTTGCCATTGCAAATGTTTGCTTACAAAGTTTTCCACACATTTTAAATGGAAAATGTTTAATTTCCCTAAAGACATTACAAAAGACTAAGAAGTAAAAGCGTCGAAATAACCCCCCATCCCCCCATTCTGCACACACATATGCGCGCTCTTTCCCATTCTGCCATCAGCAGCCAGGAGTCACATTTTCTATGTACTCGGCATTATGATCACACATTACATTACATCCACTTGTAACTCTGTTGCATCAAGGACTTCACACAACTCCAAGAAAGTTGTCCTTTCTGCATTTGGTCGCCCTCGGTGGCGGCTGAGGTGGTGGAATGTTGCAAAACTCTGAATGGTGCAACAATATTTGGAAAGACAAACAAAAACTTTGACAATAGCGTTACACACACGCCCACACGTATGCTTGAACGTATGTCGCATGGGTGTGCGACCTATCCGAGCTGTGTCTGCAGCAGTTCCAGTGTCAGTATCTGTATCAAATATGCACATTGTTGAGCAACTTCTTCTGCCATGCCGCACATGGTGTTGACATGGAGATGTTTTTACACGACTACGAATATTCAGTCAATTAATGGCACGATAATGTTTTAATTTGAATAACTTTCATTATGGCGCTAAATTAAATATTAAAACAAATTTGAACGATTCAAATATTTGCCGTGTGCAACGATCAAACATTTTATGCAGAATATTAAACAGCGCCCTTACTCCCAAACGCGAATATCCCACATTGTGGTTTGTTTGCTGTCACTTTTTTGTGGTTTTGTTTCTACACCTTGACTGGGCGAAAGGAGCATAAAAAGAAATGCGGCACAAAGCTGGCTGCTCCCACCAAAGAGCAACTGCTGGAGAAAGGCGAACACACATTCTCCTCGCATATGCCGATGATATTGACATCATCGGAAAGATAGATCGAGATGTAACTGGTGCTTTATCCAGAATCGCGAAGAAATCGGCGAAGATGGATCTGATGGTGAACGCGGACAAGACATAATTTATGCTTGCCACTGCTAGAAAAACGTCGCAACAAAAGAAAGGCGACATAGTGAAGGCCGACAGTCGCAAGGTTGAGCTAGTGGAAGAATTTATATAGCTCGACTCGGCCATCAATAGAAATGATAATGTCAGCATCGTGTTGGCACAACATCTGATATTTCGGCGTCGAACGAACTGTGAGTTGTATTCCGACACAAGTGATGTTAAGCGTACCAAAATACAGCAATTGCGCTGGCTGGGCCATGTCGGTCGAATGAATCGAAACGCAACCAGCCAGAAATGAATGGATGACTACCGCACACAGTGAAGACCGTGACACCGGCGGAAGGGCCCAGACGAAGATGATATGCAAATCCTTTATATTATGATCTGATGAAAACACGTTCAAGACCGAAGTGCCAGGACCAACAACAGGTTGTAAAGCCATCTTAAGTAAGTTGTTAATTACTGTTAAAAACAATGCAGCCCCTCTCTCCATCAAACTGTTCCTACAGTAAAATGGAAGGTGGGAATCAGGTATGCAGAAGTTGATAGAATTTTAATTTTTGGATACATTTTCGGCATCGAAAGTACCGTGATACAACAGCAGCTCTTTTGGGCCTTATTTGATACATTTCACCCACTATCTGTTGTCTATTTGAGTGTAAAATGCAGTGAAGGTGACAATTATTTTGCTTTGTTAAAAATATTAAAATGTCAATGTGTTAAATATTTCTGTACTTTTAGAAATTGGAAAACAAAACCATGGTTACAAAATCAGATAGTGGAAATATTTGTTCGTTCCAACAATACGTGGTGATACTCACATCAAGAGACAAGTGTGAATCTCATGTAAAAAAATAAATATCCTAACCAAATGCCCTATTTTTGTAATTTCATAACAATATATTGTTGGGCATGCAGGGTTAAAGATCGCTCCATAAATTAATAATTTGTTATCCAATGTCATGGAAATTTTGCTGCATGCATTTGTAGCTGAACATAAGGTTCTGTCCTCTCTCCTTCTGTATTTCTTATTTTCATTGACGACCTGTTGGGTCAGACTGTGATCCCGATCTACTCCTTTGCGGATGACAGCAACCTCTGTCATTCATACTCATTTGATCATCGGCTAGGTCCTCTGGAGGTCAAGGAGAACAGGCGATGGATGAACGACTCACACAACCGCGCTTTGGATACGACTTGTGAGCGGGGCCAAATGAACAGAGTACATTTTTTTAACGCAAGACCCAGTGCTATTTGTTGTCACGCAAACGTTCCACTGATCCAGCATCGTCTCTATGGGTGGTGTGGATATCGACGAGTCAGATACTCTTGAGGTTCTGCGCATGATAATACAGGGCTAGCCATATATTCGCAGTGTCGAAAGTAGCATTCAAGTGTTTAGGCTTTTTAAATCGGTGCCAGAAATACTTCACCTCAATTTGACCTCGTCAATATTTGCACCATCTTCATCCGCCCTAAAATGGAATATAACTTCCATATATGGGCAGGAGCTCCATAGACATATTTGCAGCTCCTGGACCGAAAACAAGTTTGCTATAATGAGTTCTAGCTATTTTTTTACTCATTAAACAAAACATTTTACTGCTTGGTCCGAGATATCCTTGTTGGCTCAATGAAAAATACCTTAAATGCAAAATGACTCAAAAATAAAAACGAAAGGTGGTCCAAAATAATTGGCTTTTTTTTTGTAATATTTAAAAAAATATTAAATTTTTGTTTTCCAAAACATTTTCGAGCCATTTCTGCAAACAAATGGTACCGCCGCCGTAGTCGTAGCCGCGATTTTTCGTCGAAGAATTTTTCTTCAATTATTTAGGGAATTTTTCCGAATTTTTGCGGAAATTTTCAAGTTGACCTTATTTTAATGTGTTGCAAATGCATTGTTATGAACCTCATCCTATGGCGAAGATTATTAAGGTAATTCAAAGTGTTCTGGGAATTAGAAAAGCAAAAGGAACGACTACACGACAATGAATTTTAACCAATTGACAATCATCTACGAGGCTGGTTCGCAAACTCTGAGATATATTAATGTATCAATTCTTTTTTGAGTTTCGAAACAAAAACAATTTCATTGTAAACACAATAAACATTCCAGGCCCCTAAGCCCAACAATGATTTGCATATCATTCCTCGGATTCTGTGATTCCAATTATAGTTCATCTAATTATTACACGAGTAATTACCGATGTATCGATTACACGTATGTAAATATGTAATTGCTGGTGTAGATGCATAGATTCAGAACAAGCAATAGTTATTCCGATTACAAATATGAAATGTCATACGCTGCCATACTCACATATATACACATGTACATTCGAACCGGCGGGTGTGTACATATCGTACATCGTACAATATTCTGCAACGCATAACAACTCAGTCAGTATTTACCAAAAACACAAAAAAAGTATGAAATTGATAGTCGTTCATACAGACACATGTATGTACGCATGTATGTATGTCTGTATATCCGTAGATGCGAGTCCATCTACGCATTTGAGTCTGCAAGTTGCTCTGTAAACGGTTTCTCTCAGTTTGTTGCCTTTGTAATTTATTGGTGTGCAACATCAACATTACACCTTGCACCATGTTTTTGCCACATCCGTTCGTTCATATGAGTACACATTCCACACATATTCCACACACACACACCCACACACACACATTCTATTGCCAAGTATCCTTCTTCAACACTTTGGTCAGCAAGAAAACCTTCTGCACTTTTGGAAATGATTAACAGCTCCACAACTGCACTAAAGTCATGAATCAGTTGCCGACGAAGAAGACGAGGAAAGAGAGGTAAATGAACGATTGAATTTCTGAAAGAATCAAACGGGAAAACTCATGAAGTTGTACAAAAAAAAATGGTTAGTTTTTAAAGAAGCATGGCTACGAGTACAATCCGTTGGCACACTGGAAAAACTGGCTGAACTCCACATTTCATCAATCGGAGATGAAGGCAAATTAATTAACATTTTTACAGAGAAATCAGTAGGTTCACTACTTAATTAATAACAAAATAGTAAGAGAAATAATTTAAATTTTTTAATAATTTCAAGAGTTCAGATTAATGTGGGTGGTAATTATCAGTTATCGCCAAAACTAAATCGAGTGTGTAATAAACCCAGAAAACAACAACAAGGAGACCAACTAAACGATTTTCACATACATAGATCTTAATGGATTTGTATTAAACTTCAGTTGAGAAGAAAAACCACTTACATCGCTATTATTAAATTTCAATGAATTTTGAAATTAGTCCACTACAAGAGAATGTGCAGAATTTAATCAAGGTCATTTGTAATGGATGTAGTGATTTAGTATTTTGGTTGTACGGGCCAACGGGGTCTACATTTTCAGAGTTATCAGGATTGGACATCAAATATGAATTCAAGACTGTCTAGAATTCTCTTTCCAAGGATTCATTGTATTCGGGCTATACAAACAAATTAAACTCAGACTGGGTGTTGCAATCGGTCGGTATAATAGGCGGTACGAAAATGGACAGGACGATAATACGCACTAAAACTAAAATGAAGTAGGGCCCCAAATTTGCGTAATGAAAATTGTCCCCAGGAAATCGAACACCAAGAAGTGCAAAATGAGCCCAAAATGTTTATTATTCCAAACAGATGAGAAAAACCCCAAACATTTCGTATTATTGTTGTCTGCATGAAATAAGAGCCCATTTTCCCATTGAGGTTTCGGGTGAAAATGAGCCCCAAAGATGTCTGGTTGGTTGGTTGGTTATATTATTAAGTCTATTATTAATTCTATAACTGATGGCAATCTGTGTACAAATGTACGCCAAAAACAAACTACTGTATTTTTCGTTTAACTGCCTATCACATACCTGCATATTTCAAAAGTCAATTAATTTTAAAATATTCTTTTCCTTGAGAATCGTATAACTCTCGCGCGAGTGCTCGGTAGATAAATCTCGTGAGTGAAAAAAATAATTGTTCTCTTCATATTTTAAATTACTTTCACGAGAAAAAAATATTAATCTTGAGAAAAATGTATATTTATCTTTGAGGAGAACAATTTTTTTCTCATAAGGTATTTTTCTCTTGTGAAGAGAATAAAAATTGAGTACTCTCCGTACTATGTTTTTCAGTTACCATTCAAATCGGTCTATTCTTGTTTTGTTCCACTATTTTTGAAGCCATTGTGAAAGATAACAAATCGTTTTATAGAACCAACGTTTTTGGATTTCATATTTCGGGATCAAATCCTACATATATATGTATGTATGTTTTGCAAATAACTACGCAAACAGGGATGACCGAGACTCCGGTGAAAGGACCAAGTGGAAGAAGACAAGACCAAGAACAGCATGTAGATCGAACATAAGTAAGCAAGTAAGTATTTCTGCCCCCACAAGCATACAAGTCCTGTCCTCTCAGCCTCTCGATTTCTTAGAAGAAATATTCATTGAAGTGATATTGGTAATATTGCTTAAAATAAAATAAATTAAAATTTTTATTATTTCATTTTCATAAAAATTTCTTCTCCGATTAATGAGTCTCCTCGTTGGTCTTAAATGTCCCCAGGAACCTTAACACAAACAGAAGAGCTGAAAAACAGAAAAAAAAAAACAAACAAAATAAAAAATAAGATTGTTTTTGGTTTTAGAGATAAATAAAACTACAGATAAATTTGGCGCTTTTATCGATTTTTTGCTTGTAGAGTTATCTTTTTGACTTGTTTCTACTTCTAAAGTCGGTACTAACTCGAGTATTACAAATGATTAAATTAAGTTTCCTTTATCTTTTTTAGTGTAATGCTAACTAAAGTCAGGTGTTACGCGGATATATGATTATGCGCCAATAATTCTTGGTCAATGTTGAGTGGCTGAATCAGCCATGAAAATGGAAACTATTCTGAGTGCATTTCTAGTTGAACATAATATTCCAATAACAGTGCTAGATCACCAGATTATAAGTAAATAAATTAAGTTTTTACTGATTCGAAGATTGTCAAAAAAACAGAACAACAAATAATGGGCCTGAAACAGCAAGGTCATTTCAAATGTTTGCCTAAGAAATTATTATTTACTAGCAATAGACAAAGCACTGATTGCAGTGTATCAACAAATGAAATTGAAATTTTATGTACATATGTATGTATGTAGTAGAAAATACCAGCTACTTCGTATGAGTAAATTTTCCACTTCTAGTAAAACACAAAACATTTGCTTAATTGCATTGGTTTACAAAAAAAAATAATACTTTATACAGACTCAAAACCTATATCGCATTTTTCCCCTTTTTGGATGTAGACATTGATTTTAAATATTTGTTCACTCTTTTTAATTTTCTCCATTTTCGCCTTTTTTTGCCACTGCTGTTGTCAATATAATTTCCCTTTTCTACACCTCGTCCTTTATAATTATTTTTAAGAAGTTTTCGCACATCCTCGACATTTTACCCGTCTTGGACGAATTTTTAGTCTTTTTATTATCTTTGAATTGTTAGTTCTTTTCATTAAAATTTGTTGGTTTCCCCTGACGTTTGTCAGGTACGCTTTGCACCTTTTTGGCCCTTTCTATAACTTTTTTTTTATATTTGACATGTCTTGGCTCCTTCTTTGTCAGTTTTGGGTCCCTTATGTTCATTTTTTAATTTTCTTTATTTTTGCCCCAGTCTGTACTTTTTTTTCTCACATTTGTATTCCCTTTTGAACCCAATTCTCAAAACAGTTGCCATGCATATTCCTTTTTCTCGCCCTTTAGTGATTATTTTTCATTTATGTATTTCACCAGTTTTTTTTTACCTTTTTCTCATACAGTTTTGATACGTTGTTGCCAAAAATTTGTTTCACTTTTTTTTATCCCGTTTCGGCCCAATTTTCGCACCATCTCTAACTAATTTCCACCCGTTGTTGCCAAAATTTCCCCCTCCCTTTTGTTACTTTTTTTATCCCATTGTGGTACTACTACATGTTTTTACCTTTTTTATTTTCCCCCTTTTTGTCCATTTTTTTTATCCCGTTTTAAAACACAACTGTTGCCAAGCGTAGTTGTGGATCATTTTTCTAAAAAAAATCACAATATTTTCCCCTGTTTATCCCGTCTTGGCATCTTTTTCATCCCACCTCTAACTTGTTTCACCTGTTGCCAATGGTCGTTGTGGACCAATTTTTCAATAAAAATCAGGATATTTCATTCTCTTGCATTTTTGAAGGGTTTTGGGGACACATATTTCCCGTGTTCCCCCATTTTTATTCCGAATCCGAATTTCTGAAAAATCCTTTCTTAGCGGATGTCTATGCTAGATACTACGCCGTTTGGTCAGGATAGTGATGAATCAGTCAAGCAAGAGTTTTATATATCGTCACCAGAAATCCAAAATGACTTAACCAGCTTTTTCATAACTTCCCAGAGATGCCAAACACTGCTGTAAAATCTAAAAACTCTTCTTGTTATGTCGTTAAGGAATTCTCCTACAAAATTCTAAATTTTGGATATTGAATGGTAACATTTTGAAGAGACATGTATTTTAGGTATTTCTACAAGAATCGATCAAAAGTGGGATTTTGAGTTTTTTGATAATTGGTCATTTAGGATTTCTGGTGACGATATATAGATTATTTTTTTACTATTTTACTATTTTTTTCGTTTAATCCACACTTTTATCAAATTGGGTTTTGAAAACCACAAGATCTTTTTTTTGTTATTATGGTACCGTCGAGATCGAAAAACTAAATTTTTAAAAATTAATAAACGATTATTCTTCCCTGCTACGTCGAAGTACGAGTATTTATATTTACAGAAGCGCCCCGGTAGGCGAGTTGGTAGCGTGCTTGCCTATCAGCGTGGGGGTTGTGGGTTCGATTCCCACCAGAGGCTTTGGTCTGTCGCTGCTAAAATCAAGCCAAATGGTCTTTGTCACCCGGTTTACCCTTGGACCCATAATATAAATTTACTTTGTATTGTAATTAATAAATAAATAAATATATTTACAGAAAGTGGTGAAGACTTCGTTACGTCTTCACCACTTTCTGTAAATATATTTATTTATTTATTAATTACAATACAAAGTAAATTTATATTATGGGTCTTTGTAACTATGTATTTGATTCTCTTCTCGGTTTTCTGCGTAATATATTCAGCTTTAGCTTTCCCATGTTCTCTATCCGCGAATGCATTTCGTGTAAGAAGTAGTTCCACCTCATTGGTTAAATTCTAATATGTGTTAAATTGGTTCATGTAATTCTTAAATGGATGTTTTTTTCGAGGAATTATCACTGGTGTCCTTGTTGTAGAAAGTATCACACCTTTATGGAATTTCCATCTAATTGTACAAACTAGTCACAAACCGATTATAATTGCCAAGAATTTAAAAATAAATGGAAAACACCGCTAATGTATAAAAATATCATCACAAAATTTATTCTTTCTAAATTCGTTAAAGAGTTCACAGTCGGCTAAAATGTAAGCCCAATGCAACAATTTAAGTACACCAACACACAATACTTTTAATGTGGTTTCGTTATTACATCAACTAAGACCAGGAACACCGGGTTATTGTTTTCTGTATTTTCCATTACTTGCCCAAACTCTCCGACAATTTGTCGACTTATGTATAGACTGTGTTCTATGTACGATTTCGAAAAATCTCGGATGAACTTCTAGTAAGCTCACTCGAGCTAAAAAATCCGCTAACTCCGCAAAAGATTGAAAGTGAGTGGTGGTGCAATGCATAAGTAACCCACTCACGTATTGTGGCGAATATAGATTTGGTTAATACATCCATTGGCCATGGGACAAACAACCGCACATCCATACACACATCCACCAAACACGTACAGACAAATACGGGTGCATGCATTGGCAAACGGGTAAATATGGATTTTAAAATATTCTCTCTGTGGTGGTCGAATCCGGAATGGCATAAAAAAATAATCCAACAAAAACGCTCCAATGTATCTGTATCTGGATATATGTCTGAGTGTGTGTGTTAATGTGCATTTGTATTATGGCCATGCTTAAAACAATTCAAATTGATGTGGCAATGAGTGGTCGGTTATCTCAAAAGAAAACAGATACACACAGACACACACCAACTTGTCCACACTCGGACAGAATTCGTTGCACCCACACACATTCCGGGAAATGAGGGCGAGATGGATATGTATGGAGAGATCTGCGGTCCTGGGACATTATGCGAACATCAAACTTGTCGGGTGAATATTATGCATTTGCAGTTGGCGTGTGGTTTATGGCAACATCTTGTTCAATTTATTATCATTTCTCGGTTAGTTCCTAAAACAACACATCAATATGTACGCACACATGCATACATCGACATCAACAGGCACCACATCCACATCCATACGCACGTACAATGATCTTCGAATGTTTGAATGTATGGACACAACATATCTAAGGGTCTGCACTGGAAGATGCTCCAGGTGTGTCCAGGCCCATACGGAGACGGTTGTAAACTCTAGGCCCCGATCTTTTCGTATTGAAATTATATCGTTCGAAGCTCTTTGATTTAGGTGAGAGTCCCCGGTTGGCAATTAAACACAACAAAAGGTTTTCAATGCATGTGTTTGGTTTACTGATACATTTTTTTGGGGATATGCGCTACTAAACAGTAGTTCTCATTCACTTGCGAGAACTATGCGCATATTTGACCAGTAATTTGCAATAGAAATCATTGCAAATGAGTACCGATGAAGAAGTGGTTGACGTTTAACGACAGATTTCGTTGATACAACGTACAAATTCGTTCATGCTACGAAGCTTTTTCTTTCATTGTACATAAACAAAATTAAGTATTACATAATATATACAACTAGATAAAGTTCTCGAGAAATTGGACCCTTAGTCACTCCTCTTCTGGTACCTCCCATAGAAAACTTCCCCTAAAAACGTGCAACTAAACTATTTTTCTGGTATTTTACGTTGCTATTGGTGGCCACGTCCACTTATGGATTTCGGGTATTTTGGAATATGATACTTGCCGGCTTTTACTGAGGCTGTTTTAAAGAAAAAACCCCTAATGACTACAACGGGTTTACATCAAATTTAAGGACTACTTTTATTTTTTAATCTAGACGGTCAGAATTTTCAGGAATTTTTCCTGTAAGTATGTTGGTATGTATTGGAAAGTGTATATACATATGTACGTTAGACTGGGTCTCCATAAAGGCGTGAAACACATATTTCTGAGTAAACTTCTAAAAAGTAATATATACATTACTTATGAAAACCTTAGAGTAGAAAACGATGTTTGCTTAAATATATACGAGAAATGCCCAAGTTTCAGTGTAAATTTCATCATCCCTTCCAAACAGGCGAAGCTTATGAAATTTTTCAACTCTTTTCCAAACCAGATTAACTCATGAATGAAAGCTCATGTATAAAAATGTTTTACTTAATTCTGTTGTGGTTGTACCAGTACTTGGATGGAATTGTTATATAACAACTAGTAAGTTGTAATGCGCCTATGGCGCCCGTTAATTTGCTTGAGAAAGTATTTGTTACTTAATTTTAAAAATTTTGTAAAAAATATTTTGAGAAAACTATTTTGTAAAAAAAAACTTCGAAAAAAAATAAAATTTGTGGAAAACAAATTTTTGCAGAAAAAAAAATTTTTGTTGAAAAAAAAAATTTTTGTTGAAAAAAAAAATGATTGTTGAAAAAAAAAATTTTGTGTAAAAAAAAATTTTGTGGAAAAAAAAAATGTTTGTTGAAAAAAAAAAATTTTGTTGAAAAAAAAAATTTTTGTGAAAAAAAAAAATTCTACTGAAAAAAAAAATTTAGTGGAAAAAAAAAATTTTTTGAAAAAAAAAAATTTGGAAAAAAAAAAAATTTTGTAAAAAAAAAAATTTTATTGAAAAAAAAATTTTTGGAAAAAAAAAATGTTGGTAAAAAAAAAATTTGGGGAAACACAATTTCTGTACAAAAAAAAATATTATTTTTTTTATTATTATTATTTATAGAATTATTATAGAATGCCTATTTAAATTCCTACGTACTGCGTGACAGAGTCAGTGAATCAGTGAATCAGGGAATCAGGGAATCAGTGTATCAGTGAATCAGTGAATCAGGGAATCAGTGTCGAGGGTAAATATATATTAAGATTTTACTATTGTTCCATGTTTTCAGAAAACCGATATGTCCAAATTACAGGTCAAATAGCTTAGCCAGCATTAATCTTCTGGACTTAAGCTCAGCAATGCCTGTGTTAAATTTCGAATACAGTAATCCCTTGATTTACGTCGTCTCGATTTACGTCGTCAAAAAAATTGTTCCCATTAATTTCGATTTACGTCGCCTCAGTAGTTAAAAAAAAACCTGGGGAAACTCACTTTTAGTCGATGTTAAGTTTGTTTACATTGGTGTTGTTTTTTTGTTTAGTGAATTAGTCTGTCGGTGCATTATAGAAAACTCATTGAAAAATGAGCTCAAAACGTACAAATAATCAAGTTTTTGGTTCCCATTTAAAGAAAAAACGCAAAATTATTTCACTAAAAACAAAATTGGAAATTATTCGCCGATATAACAATGGTGAGAAGGCCTTTAATATTGCCAGTTCATTGGATCGATGAGACTGCGTTATACTGGAAGCGCATCCCAGGACGAACGTTTATTTCAAGAGAAGAAAGTTTTGCTCGAGGACCAACCATTTCGAAGGATAGACTTACTCTTCTTCTTGGAGGTAACGCAGCTGGAGATTTTAATCTAAAACCGATGTTGATATACAAGTCTGAAAACTCGAGAGCTATGTAAAATGATGTAGAAGCCAGAAAAAGATGTAGAAGCCTTGGAAAGCGACTCGGATTCTGACTCTGAATATTAATCGACAGAACAAAAATGTTTTCCTATACATTTATTTTTTATTTACTATTTATTTCGTTCCTTTATGAATTAACTAAAATATTTAGTTTATTTTTCTTTATATGCAAAAATTAAATTGAAATGTATTTTTTACTTATTTTTTAAATATATAGTTGATACCAACAATAAAATTGACGTTTTAGGCGTATGAGGGATTTGAATTTCGATTTACGTCGTTTCGGTTTACGTCGCTGTTTTTTCGGAACCAATCACGACGTAAATCGAGGGATTACTGTATCTCCATTGTGAATGGATATTGTGTGCGATACAGAACCACAGATGGCATTCTTATTTCTGCAAATTTATGAATTGGTTTAAACAGAATGGTGCATATGTGCACATAACTCGCGCAGCAGTAGACATGTCAAGTTGCCTAATGTCTAGTCTTGGCGATTTGCGATGGCCGACAACAGGATTTCTAGATTCACGATTTTAGGCTAATGTCCCCAACAGAATGATCGCCAAGATCACGTGGAATTATGATCAGAAGTTTTCGCCAGAACAATTTAAAATGCGTTTGTTATGGACAATGAAATCGCCGTCTTGACCACTATCATCTTCCAAATCTATTGGACAAAGGACCTTTTGAATTTTAATTCTGCTTAAACCGCAAGTTGTAAACAAAATGAATGTAGTGGCCCTAAAATGTATTTCGTATAGAAATTAACGGAGGGATAGAAAGGTAAAATTCCATGCCTATGAAAATATAATTGTTTAATAAAAATATATGGCAACAAAAAATGAACTAATCAACTTGAATAATCTGTTTATAATAATCCAAAGTATTTATTTTCAAGATTTTACTCATGACCCTCCTTAACCCTTACCCATGACCCTATCTCCCACAACATTTTTGAACATAACCCGTGTCGGAGAACTTAAGTAGTTTCGATTGGCGAATTTTCTTTGTATTAATTATTATTTTTTTTTTTATTTTTTTTTAATTACAATACAAAGTAAATTTATATTATAATTTTGGGTCCAAGGGTAAACCGGGTGACAAAGACCATTTGGCTTGATTTTTGCAGCGACAGACCAAAGCCTCTGGTGGGAATCGAACCCACAACCCCCACGCTGATAGGCAAGCACGCTACCAACTCGCCTACCAGGGCGCTTGATTATTTTTATTACAGTTCAAGGCGGAACCGATTAAAATGTATTAATCATCATAAAAAACTAGATTCGATATGTGGAGCAACTATTTATGTAACCCATCTCAATGTACATAGAGACATACATATTTTGTGCATGAATTGAATGCAACATTTTTGCTTTAGCAGTTACACGATTTGAATAATTGAGGAATATTTACCCAACGTAATGGTTTTAATGTACCCACACTCGCAGCCATGTGCTTACACTGGTGTGTGTGTGTGTGTGTACGTTTGGCCAAAATGCACAGAATGTTTGTGCACCGAAGGAAAAATTCATAAAAGTTTCGACATACACCAGATAGAAATACACACACTCTCTAGTACGAAGCCATAGGAACAAACACAGATACTTATGAACATCATTTAAACTGTCATTTCTTGTAACCATCATTTTCTACATGAATACACACACACACTCACGCACACATACCCACATGCATAGACAGGCGTACGTTAAATGTGAATGCTTTGGCAGCGCAGCCATAAATTACTGAGGCAAAATGTCCATTAACTTGTTTGTACGTATGTGGAAACATCTCTCCTTTGAGCTATTTCGAAATTGTTTATGGCCCGAACTCGTAGGCAGCAGCAAAAAAAGCCTTTTAATGCATCACAATCAATGCGAACAGTTTTCAGTTGTTGCTTTCTGTTTTAATAGCTGATTATGAATTGCTCGATATCCGATCCTCATAACAACCGTAAATGTGTATCTTCTATTCTGTCCACTAATCAGGTATAAATGATACGAAGCAGCGTAGTGAAGAGTTTTTCGCAAAATTAGGAACTGTTTGGTTTTATTTCATAAAACACATCAAAACATAATAAAAGCCTCTTAGCGGAATACTTTGAGAGCTTTTTCATATTATCTGATGGCAATTTCGGTGCCGCTGTCACAATGCACTTGTGACCAAGGGTATGTTGTGGCAATAGTTGGGCCGAACACAAACGAATTCTTTTAATAAAGGTAAAAATACAGCAAAAAAATATTTTTTGTATTATTTGATGCAGGGCATTTAACCGATAACCGCAAGAATACTTTAATGGCCATCTCAAGTTGTGGCAATCTCTTCTAGCTAATGACCGGATGGACACATTCTACTACGATTATGGGTAATTCCAGCAGTTCGCCATATTTTACTATTGGTACAGGGTCATATCATTGGGATCAGATAACCTCGCCATAATCATCTCCATCGACTGACCCTCGGGCGTTACTCGCAGACGATGGTGCCGATATTTGCTGGTCCACTCCTGGCGACCCAGAATCAGGGAACTGAATCTTCAAATCATCACATTTGTCGACCAATATTTACAAGCGGAAGAAGTAGGTGGAACCTTTGAAGCAATGCAAACTATATTTGGACTTTATCAAGTTATGGTCGACGGTTAAATCAATCTCGAATCCCAAGAAACACGGCGGATTGCAGTCACATTTGGTGAAATAACAGTCACTGATCTAAAGAGGTGCGGCAGTTTGTAGAGAACCCCGACAACGTACTTACTTATTTCCCTTAACATTCCATGAAGGAACAGACGGGGAACTTCTCTCGAATCAGTGAGATGTGCGCGATATATTTGTGTATACTCACTGACCGGGACCTAGTGTTTCAAAGCCGGCTCCGAATGGCTAGTGCTTTTCTAGAGAAGTTTTACATGGCTTAGAGATTGCTCTCTTACTCGTAAAGTCGCCAACATTTACGAGGTGGAAACAGCCGCTGAAAAATGTTTGATGGTCTTACCCGGTTTTGAACTCGGGTTGTTATGTGTGATAGTCGCACACACTACCTACCACACCACGGCCGTCCACAACCCCGACAACGACAAGGCGAAAAGGAGGAAAATGCGTCGAATACATGGACTCTGAGGTTTAGTGGTGCCCGACCTACAGACGTGTTCTTCGAAGGCATTGCCAACACATCGCTTCCGGTTAGCTTGAAATGTTGGATCATCGATTATATGAGTGCGGAATTCAGAAACACCGTGCAGTTAAACAGGGAGGTGTGATATCTCCGTCACTGTTTAATCTCCACATTCATGCAATTCCACAACCACCTGACAGCGTAAAAATCCTATCATACGCTGATGATTACGCTGGTATCAGGACCTTAGGTTGAAATTGTCAACGAAAGGCCGAATTGCTATCTCACCGATCTTGCACGTTTCTTCACCGCGAGTAATTATGCCAATGAAGTACTTCTGGTTTATTTACAAAATATTCATAAAACTTTCCCTTGAATACTCTACTCAATCTGTCTCTATCTGTATGCCCAAAGGAAAATGTCCAAGGATTAAACTCAGTTTCAACGTGAGATTAACCGTAGAATTTCAATGCGACACATGATAATTGCCTGAAATGTTCTTTTTGAATTGATTTTACGTTAGCCCAATGTATGTTTTCGCTCGGTAGCCAGAGGCACTTACCCAAATTAAAAGAGAATTTATTAACAATTTAATAAAACATATGATGACAAGTTTTCGAATGACAAGCTAACATGTTTCTTTTTTTTTTTGCCTTTTTGCATTTTAGCAGCCATTTATCTTAATGGAGATTTGAAAAGTGATTTTGCCATGTGATTATTAAGCATTCATAGCCATGCATGCAAAACTTGGCTAATTATAAATTTAATGCTTTCGTTTTTGGCTATGAACGTGAAAAATCCTTGCAGCCATTCTGACCTTGAAAAATCTGATGGTTCTTCTTTCTCGTCTCCTGCGTTTCTTTTTGGCAATTTACCGTAAATGCAGATTTCAGTGGGTGGGAGGGTGTGTGTGTGTAGTAGTAGTAGTAGTGTGCGAATATGTTGTTGGATTGAAAGGCAATTATTGCACAACATCCTACATCCTCCTCGGTTGTTACGAACACATGTGGAGACTTTGTCGTTGCATCCCCGTCCCCACCCAACACACCCACACCCTTGGCCACATGAATGGTTAGGAGGAGAGTAGTGCGTTGAGAAGGATAAAAATGCTAAATGATTACATATGCATACATGTGTATGAGTAGTATATCTGTACTAGGTGAGCCTGTGTGTGTGTGTTTGTGTGTGTCTGTACACAATCTGACAGAGAAGATAGACGACTTTAGGTGCTTCCTTTTCACTGTTTTCAAATAAATCTTAAATGTTAAAAACCCATTCGGTCTCTTCTTTTTTGTAGCTGTTTTTGTTTTTTTTTTGTTGTGTGTTCATCTCTGCACAAGAGCATTCATTTATATTTATTTCAGTTTTTTTTTTCCGGGTGAAAAGTTTTTCTTCATTTGTTTTAGAATTTACCAAAAGGGTTTCCCCATCTTAGGTTGGATTCCCACAAACAACAAAAAACGAACTAAACGAATGAATGCGAGCACAATCAGTGACGCTAGTAAGAAGTAGTAATAGAGCACAAGTGTCCTCAAATGATTCCATGGGAGTGTGTTAGCCCGGTGGGGGGGGGGAGGACTGTGACTTTGTGATACATGGCGAGAGAAATTCATTTGTTTTGGGTGCCAGTTGGCAACACTGCCACTAATATCAGTTTGCAACAATTTTGGGAGACAACAGCACAATTTTTGTAAACTTTGCAAAATACTCGACTGCTATGGAGCTGAGCACACTTGAGCTTCTTCATCAGCAACAACAGCAGCAGTAGCAGCAGCAGCAGCATCATCATCATCTTGTGCTTCTTATCCTTATGGAACGGCTTCATAACTTATGGATACTGTGCAAGGAGTGCGGTTCTGTGTAGAATTGTGTGCGTGTGTGTGTGTGTGTGCGGTGTAACATCATCCATAGTTGTGCTGACAATGTTATTGTTTCCTCTGGTGTTGTTATTTTAGCAGCCAAAGTTAAATTGTTGGTAACAAAATAAATATCATTCACAAAAACATAAAATACCAGCAACAAAGACTGAGACAAAGCCAAAGACAAGGACAAACACTGACACCGACACACAGCCAGAGAGACACAATTACAGAACTAGAAGGAAGCATGACAGGGGAACACCAAACAGAACAACAAACAGAACAACAACAAAGCACACTGGCAAAAGTCTAAATACCCAACAAATGAAAAAGACAATCGTCGAGGGAAATCCGAGGGGATTTCATTCGTCTGTATGTGGGGTGGAGTGGGGCGGGGCGGCGACAGTGCATAATACTCGTATTCCGCCTTTCTGTTGATATCATCGTCTATGTTGGGGAGGGGCATGGAGGGGGTCATATTAAGTTCATTAAGCTGTTTGTAACATTCGGTTCGTATGTGGTTAGTACAGTTTACCTAATTTGGATGGACTGCACCTGTTCGTCCCAAATTAACTACCGGCTGCGATGACATCTGCAATTTTTTTTTTGTTGGCGGCGGTTTTACATGTTATTTAAAAATATAAAATTCGTGCACTCACCAAGTGTTTAATAATGACTAGGAGTCGGCTTTAACCGGAAGGTCCCGATATCACAAAATTTAAGGTGAAATATTCTGAAGTGGGACTATAGCACAACAAACCCAGTTTAGTATCCCGGTAAGAAGGTCAACACATTTTGTGGTGACAATTTTCTAGTTCGCCAATGTCCGTGTATGCGACTTTTAGACAGCAAATACAGGCTGGTGTCCTGGTTGGGTCATCAAAATATTTTTTTCTGTTTTCATCTTATAAATACCGAGAGTAGTGTCTAAGCCATATAACCCTCTTCTTTAGAAAATTTGATAAAGACGTCGTTCCATATAAACATTTAGTTAGTGTAATCTAAATATACTTTTGATCCTTGGTATAGACCAGAATATTGTGCACCTGTTGGTTTCACAAAAACGAAGTCTTGGACTGTGTATTTTGCACACATATGCAAGAAAATGTTAATGCGGCGGTTCGTTGATGTCGATCAAATCCTTATCGAGATCGTCATCGATTGGATTTAACCTATCCTTAACTGGAACTGGTGTAATATTAAATTAGCCGATGGAATGCGACACTTTGGCGCCCAAGCTCTGACGTGTTGGGGACCTGAGTTGGAAATTGTCTGCTGATGTGGAAGTTTTTGGTGATGCAGCCATTGATTCTATGGTCACAGAGTGTGGTCGACAGAGTTACACACGTATAGCAAGGAAAAGTTATTTGTAACCCACTGATTCTAATTCTAATTCCATTTCACATACAGATAATGCTCATTTGAAATCTACTCCAAAAAGTGTTTTTGTTCGCTATTGTGTGCCACTTGATCAGGGAGAGACCTAAGTTAAGAACCTGTTGTTGGTCTTGGTCTGCTTAACAAATGCTTCCCAAGTACGTGGGTCGGGTGTGATTTCTCCATGCCTTTAATTTTTACTTTGCATAAAAGTATCAGCCAACATTTAATCCAAACTTAGCGAAAGTCTTAAAGAGTCACTGTAATAAAATTTACCCTGTAAGGTTGTAGGGTGTATACGATGTCAGTCACCTAAACACAACGCGGTTTCGACTCGTTTTTAAATGGCACCAATTCAAGGTGTGTGGGTGGCACCTCCTATGGATTCCTGTGTGTGCTTGCATGGCATAAATGTGTGCATACACATATGTGTCTGCCGATGAGTGTGTGTGTGTAGATATGCATGTAACTTTTCTCATCAACATATGAACGTCTGTCTACATCCGTATGGATGTTGGAGGGAAAACACACACACCTACTCAATACACACATACAAATAAAGACTTAAACGCTGCTAAACGTTCGAAGTACTTCGAAACATTATGAAAGTTTTATTTGATATTTGCGTCGGGATTTTTGGCAATAATACCAACTTAACGTTCTTTTGGGCTTTGCAATTCTTAGAGGCACGTGAACTACTTAAATCCGTCGACAAAACATAGACAAATCTATGCATGTATGTATGTATACACATACCTACATGCCTACATATCTAATCATATTCGCGGATGACTCTCATATTGTATTGTGTAGATGCATGAGTATGTGTGTGTGTGAGCATTCCCCAGTATGCCAACGAAAACACTCACACATGCGAGGGCTTTCCGCAAAAGTGCTGGCTGTGCATTTTCATAAATCTTAACATTATTACGAACATTCCGACGACTCACAGACTGTTGGAGAGAAGGTGAATATATCAGAATTTTTAATACACGTCATACATATCCAAGCTACTCTTGCACACACACCGACTCGCATGCATACGTACACATTTACATTAAATCCAATGAAGGTTACATTAAACGACTTAAGGGCAAACCAACACACACCCACTAACAAAACATCCAGCCAACACACACATACACACGCAGACATACTCCTTCGTATGTCGTCATATATTATCTTTATCGTGTTCCTTTCATGTGTTTTCGTAAAAAGGATTAAATCCACTGATATCGCATAAGAGCATTACGTACTTAAGCGGTCGATCCAAAACTTTGGCGAATCCTCTGCACTGATGCATGCTCTTCCCTGAATTGAATCCCTTAATTGATAGTTGGACATTGTCTGCTTAATTACATGACTCCTTGAACCGCATGAATAGGCCACCATCCGTCTATTAACGTAATTGCTGTAGCCAGCTAGTAGACAGTTGATTACATGAAATTGATTAGACAAAGCGGAGGTGATCAATGGTGGCGGTATTTATAAATTTCCTTAAAGATTTTTCGATAAGTGTGGAAATTGAAGCTCATTTAATTGTGTCCGCCATCGATTGAACGGTTGTGGATGAAGTTTTAAATGTAATGCAATGTAATCTTCTTTCCCAACTGGTTTTATAATTACACCCTAGCCATAGTGTGGTATAATTTTGCGCTGGCATTCGTAACACCTGGCAGGCAGATATCTAGACTCCCTCGTTATTATTCCATGTAAAGCAAAAGGTGGATATGAGGCGCACTTTCGACGAATTACGCTAGGGATGTGAGGGGCGTACCGTGAGTAGAGAATACAAATTATTTAAAATATTCTCTTCAGTTTCTGGTGTAGTGTGATCTATATGTCTCGTATATCTAAACATATGCGCCACGACGATCCCCTATTTACGATATACAATCATTCATAGAACAGACAGTCAAGATCATTGAAACAGAGTGAGAGTAATTCGACTACTTTTGCTTTGGACGGACTGAACGGTTGTAACTCGTAGTGTAGTTGGTGATGAGGCGAAGTTCAAGCCAACCGATCACTTGGGGTGAATCTAACAAATGTTTATAGAAACTACACTGAAAGAAAAAGCTACGTAGCATGAGCGAATTTGTACGTAGTATCAACGAAATCTGTCGTTAAAAGTCAACCAACGTTGGGCTTCGTTGATGCAACGAAAAAAGGTTCGTTGAAGTAAAAAGTTTCGTTCATACAACGTAAATTGAAAAATTTATCAAATCAACAATTATAATTGAACCCGTAAACTGTAATGTATCGGTAATCTTAATATATATTTACCCTCGACACTGATTCACTGATTCACTGATACACTGATTCACTGACTCTGTCACGCAGTACGTAGGAATTTAAATAGGCATTCTATAATTCTATAATAAACTTTTATAATAAAAAAAATAATATTTTTTTTTGTACAGAAATTGTGTTTTCCCCAAATTTTTTTTTTACAAATTTTTTTTTTACAAATTTTTTTTTTACAAAATTTTTTTTTTACAAATTTTTTTTTTTCCAAAATTTTTTTTTCAACAAAATTTTTTTTTTTCACAAAATTTTTTTTTTCAACAAATTTTTTTTGGGGACAAATTTTTTTTTTTTAACAAAAATTTTTTTTTTAACAAAAATTGTTTTTTCAAGAAAAATTTTTTTTTTCCATATTTCAACGGGTGCCATAGGCGCATTACAACTTACTAGTAGTATATAAGGACAATAGAATCTCTAGAAAAGAGGATTCTGTCACTTATCATCAGCGAATCGCTTCCCCCCAAGGCGATTCATATTAGAAAAATGTAGTCCTGACGGGATGGACTGTAGGAACGTCGTTTGACTCACCTTGGGAGCAGGTTCTACGACAACCGTGAATGGCTGACCAGTGCATTTCTCACTATCTTAGCGAAATTCATTGAAAGCACCACATTCGTTCTCTACCCTCCACACCACCTCTCCTCCCAATCTCCACAAAACAAAAGTTTGCTACTACTGCTTTAGTTTCCTTGAAAAACGTATTTAATTTTTAATAATATTAGAGTAACTTATAAGATAAAGTAGTTCTAGTATACATTGTATTTTTGTAGAATTGTTAAACATTTGTGTTTTTTTTTTTGTTCAAAATACTCGTATTGAGGAGTCCAACTATCTTTTAGAATATTAATGACTTTGTCACTTTTAAAGTTATTATCCTGCGAAAAAAGGAACAAAAACCAGGGGCCAAAACAATTGTATCAGAATGGGCCAATTTTCCGAGTGGTTCTACTCTGACTGGGTGGTCCGTCAACCTAACATAAACTATTATTTTGAACCGATTTATGTATAATATCATTTGGTACAAATTGGAGTTCATGCTTCGCCAATGCTGGTCCAGCTATAATGCGACAGTGAATAGTCTCCCTACAGGACTATATGAAAAATATTCAATCTAATTGATGGCGGGATTTTTCATTAGTCGCAACACCAGTTTAAAACATTGTCCAGGATGTTTAGAAGATGGGACATCGAGATTTTATTACCGCATCAAGACAGACTCCTACCAATAGCATCGCAAAAGGTGGGACATTTCCAACTGATAATTTCCTTACTGTTTCGACTTGTTGCATTTGAAAGATTTACAACTGATTCACTGACAATTGAATATTCACTCATTTTATCCGAATTACATAGGCACAAATATATCGAGCCCTTAGCGCTATTTCATCGTAAGCGACATTTTCTCAAAAAAGTTTTTATTGCGGAATTTGGAATTTGGGGACACATGGACGGAAATTTTAAAAAAAAAAATGTTCAATATTTTAAAAAAAAAATGGGAGGTAACATTTTATCGTACGTAAGCAACGAATTTTTCAGGAAAGGAACTTTATCGTAAGCGACAGTATTACACACAGAAATAAAATCAAGTTAAAGTAAAAATTCGCAAAATAATATACTAACTAATTTAAATTCACTTACATTAAGAACTATTCAATATATATTATTTAAGACAAGTACGACCGGCATTAAATGCAGCTAGGTTGAATCTTACATTATAAAAAATTAAATTTAATACATTGAGATTGGTGCATTTCGACAAAAATAGTTTTCGTGCACAATTTAAATATGGCTATTTTGAAGACAGTAAAATCGATGAGTTGGATATGAATTCAATAGTTCCTTCCACAAACAATTCACTGATCATCGCCAATGGACCCAAACTGATTTACTCAGAAGAGTTGCCGATATCTGTTAAAAAATATAAAGACCTAAGAAGCTTGTGTGAAAAAGGAATAATCCCTCAAATATACCACCATGAGTATTTAAATATGAAAAGTGACGATAACGATGTATTGACAGAAAGTGACAACGAGGACTCCTGTTGAATTTTCGTTAACTAAATTTTGAATTACCTTAAAATTTCGTTAATTTGTTATTTTTGAATAAATGTATAAGATATTATGTGCATTTTTTTCAATTCAGAGTTTAAAAAGAAAAAGAAAAAATATCGTAAGCGACACAGTTTTAACAAATTAAGTAGACTAACGCCAGAAATTTCTATCGTAAGCGACATAACTTAGCTAAAACGGAAAAAATCTTCATTTCATCGTAGAGACTTATTCACAATGGAGATTTTATAACCTTTTGCATTTAAACATTTTTAGTTTTGCGCAAATTTGCCAAAATAATTAATAAAAACCTTCTCCTGTAAAAAATGTGTTTTGTCGCTTACGATGAAATAGCGCTAAGGGCTCGATATGTACACAAAAATCTATTAGAAAATTGTAAATTCTATTGCTGAAAATGCAAATCAGCTATTGACTTTTATCAGGTCTGCCTGATAATCTTTTGAGTTCGTTCAGTATTTTCAATTACTAGAGTTCTCACATATTTGGTATTGGTTTAGTTGTGAGATTAACAATATTTTGAATTTGTGAATTACTCATGATTGTCAAACAATGAAAACACCGAACATATTCGTATAATTGCCCAATTTCATTTATTCGAATTCCGCAATAGTCGACTAGAACGCTTAATTCTACCAATTGCCCAAGTACCTATTCGATTTTATGTTTTCCTTTTCACCATCTGCTTTTTGGAAATGATTTCTCAAAGAGGTTACCCACGTAAATCAATTTCAAAACTAATTGAATTTAATATTTAGATTCTGTTGATTTTTCTCACTCTTTTAATATCACTTTGCACTTACGTTCACAACCAATGTGACAGACTTCACGATATTAAATCATTCTTTTACAATCAATGTTGGATTCTCCCTTTGTAGAAAACCCCCCTTGGGGTGGCGAAAGGCGTTAAATATGCTATAGATCATAAAGGACTCAAATAGAATAAATGTGAGACTTTATGTTTTCATAGATGATTACAGTAATTTATGATTTTTCAAGTCAATTTGAAAATATACCCTCGAAATCACTTACACTGGAGAAGGATTCCAACCGACTTTCTAATCCTTTGGAATTGTTTATGTCACATACACACATACCCACACACACACACACACAATGTCTGGCACAACGGATAAACATTTATATTCTCGAATTCCACAAAACCTAACAATTCCGTATTGTTTTTTTTTTGCATCTCTTTTTAAGCTTCTATTCCTTGGAATTCACTCGTTGGAAAAGATAAAAAAATGACTGTACGCCTTTGTATGTGGGTGTGTGCATGCGTATGTCTGTTAGGGTGACCCTTATTTGTGTGAAGCTTTTTAAAACTACTGAATTCAAATATTTCCAAATCACAATTTCTATTTTAAATTACGAACTACCAATGTAGAGTAAAGTTAGAGTAAAGTCTACAAGTCAAAGTCGGCGTCACATACGTTGATGCAAAATCAACATAGGGGGTTTCATCTACAACATCGAAGGACTCCTTTGCAATATTTAAAACATGTGATGGAGAATGAGTCTCAGAAGCAGGAGCAAGTGTAAGGCCCATCCTAATATTCATGTATGCGGGGGGTCATAGAGTTTGTGTGATATATTATTTGCTTGTTAGCTTATTGCATAGACATGAGTTTTACATGTGTGTGTGTGTGTTGCTACAATGAAGTCCACAAGTGTGAGTCACAGCAAGACAACTGCATTATGAGAAACCTGCATGTGCATATCTAGGGTTATGTTCGGATACTAGGGTCAACATATTTAATACCGACCTAAACAATTTTGCTTTGCTTGTAAAATGTACATAGATCGTTTCGAAATGATTGTATGACTGATCCAGAGAAATATTCGGTTTCAGTACTTTCGCGTTGGTCGTATTGAAATTGGAAAATTTGTATGGGAGGAACCCAAAAGCGTGTACGTGGCCACACCCATATGCAATCCCATAAGTAGTTTTTGGAAAATATTAACCCAAACAAAATTTCGAACTCTTTCGAATGTTATCGTACGTACTAGCAGGACAGACATGGCACAAACGACTTGGAAAGTCATGAATCGAATTTGGTTCAAAGACACCTATGGTCTAAAGTGAATTTGTCTATGCGTTACATGCTGAGTTGCCGGTGCTAGCCCTTTATTTTAAGGTATACTTTCTAGCAATTCCATTCTTATGACATCTTCCTTAAAGGTGCCAGAAAATTGCCATTCCAATGATTGGTATTGGACAATGCACATCCCCATAACATAACTCACTCATTCATTGTAATACGACACATAATTATTAGTACATTAAAGAATTAATTGAGATAATAAAATCAGAATTAGTTTTTAAATAAATTATTATATTCAACGGAATCGAGTTCAAAATTCTATGGCCCAAAACGCATCGTCTGAGCCTAATAACGATTTTCATGGAGAACATTAATTTCTCAGTACACCCTAATGTCTATATTCTTTTACTCACACACATTCAAACAATCATAATGACAGAGTGCACAGAACGGTAACAAGTTCTTTACCTGGCTAAAACAGCATCTTTATATGGTAAAATACGAATACAATGAACGATGAACATTCAAGTTTCAAACTCCTAATAAGCTCATTATGCCGAGGGTATGGCGTGAGGAAGGGGAATGGGCTAATGTGAAATAATATCTAAGCTTTCGCATATTATTTTGTAATAGTATTGGCTTTATACAGAATTTTTTCGCAATTTAATGATATGAGAAGTTTTGCCACTGGAAAACATTTTTCCGACCAAAATTTCCTCAAAAACCAATTTAGTCAGAAACCATTTCAGCCGACCAACTTTTTAAACGAAAAAAACTTGTAGCGATATGAAATCATTTAAAAAAATAAATACAGTCATACTTACTTCTCCACAAATGTCTTTACTTTTGACATATTTATAAACCCAATGAAAAAGAAAGCGCAGAAGCATTTCGTAGGTCAGAGCGAGTGAAGCCCAGATTTGTAGAACTCTGCTTCAAATACAATTTAGCTTAAACTTCAAATAGTGCTCAGTGAAATTAATCAAACTTATGTTTTAAAAAACATTTTTTTTTATAAAAAATGATCGGAAAAGTTCTGAAGAAAACCCAAAACCCTGGAATTCAAATTCGGCCCAAAAACTGCATTTGGTCACACAAGTTTTTGAGAAGGAAATATGAGAATTAAAAAAAGCCCACACACCAACAACAACATTATCATCATTTATTTTATTTATATTACTTGCCGAAGTTAGCGAAACAAAATTGATTTTGATTCTTGCTGTCTTTCTTCGACTGTAGCTTCAAATCCAGAAATTGGGAAAATTTGGCAGAAAAGAATTTTTTTTTTTTACTAACACTCAGAGGATGCCCCCTATAAATGCAATGTACTGTGTTAGCGATGGGAACGAAGGGTATTGGAGGGAGGCAAGAGGGAGTAGTGTTTGTTGATGTTTGTCTTGAATTTGATTTGATGTCAAAAACACTTGCTGGAATATGATTCCACATGCGAACAGTACGGCTGAAGAACGAATTTTCTCTCTGTACACGGTCCAGAAGCTGCAAAGAAGTCGTTGGAGCTCCTGCCCATATATGGAGTTATATTCCATTTTAGGCCGGATGTAGGTGGTGTACATTTTTAAGAGATCAGATGAAGTGAAGTATTTCTTGCACTGATTTAAAAAGCCTAAACACTTGAATGCTTCTTTAGACACTTCGAATATATGGCTAGCCCAGCGAGCATCACCCTGTATCTTCATGCCCATAACATCAAGAGTATCTGACACGTCTATATCCACACAACCCATTGATATTGACGACGATGCTGGATCTGGTGAACGTTTGTGTGACAACAAACAGCACTTGGTCTTTTGTGCATTAAAATCTGCTCTGTTCATTTGGCCCCACTCACAAATCGTCTCCAAATCGCGGTTGAGTGAGTCGTTATCCTTCGCCTTTTCTCCTTGTCCTCCAGAGGACCTGGCCGATGATCAAATGAGTGTGAATGACAGAGGTTGCTGTCATCCGTAAAGGAGTAGATTGGACTCACAGTCTGATCCAACAGGTCGTCAATGAAAATAAGAAATAGAGAGGGAGAGAGGAAAGAGGAAAGAGCCTTGTTGAACTCCTGCGGTCAACCTATGCTCGTTGGATTGGACCCCATCTATAACAACTCGTAGAGAGCGATCCCTGAGAAAACTCGATATAAATCGAGAGAAGGTATTACCGACAGGTCTGCTGTAGCAATGCTATTGGATTAGTGTGAGGGTGTGGGACTAGTGATCGGAAGAATAAGATGATGTCAACTCTACTTATTGTTGCTGATAATAACCACTTATTTACACAAATACTCTTATCTTAATAGGAATACTAATGCCAACTGTTAAATTTGTATTTAAATGTTGTTTTATAAAATCACAGAAATTCACTTCCTGGCATCACATCAACTGCCAACTACCGAATCTGATAACATAGAAAAAATCATATGTATGTATTTAAAAACATCCATTTTCCTATAAATCCTTAATCCAATCTAAACAAAACAATTTGCTTTTGCAAGTGTGCCCTGTTCGGTTGGAATGATACCATGTCCTGTATTTATCTCTTGGTCTAATTACTTATACACACATAAATTCAAGGAGACAACAACTTTATCCTTTTCAGCACCATGGCCAATGAAAACTTTTCCTATTATAACATATTCCAGTGTGATACTTTTGGGACGATGTTCACACCAAGGCAATATTTTGACACTAAAATTGGGAAACATATACAAGTGGCTTAAAAATCGTCTGGCCGAAATCATGTGTACCCTTCATATATATTATTACCATTATTAACTTTATCTATATTAGTCACGTTCACTTTGTATGACACACCTGAGTTTAATAAAACATAAAATGTATGTGAGAGAAATAAAAGGAAACTGCGCCAGAAGTATTTTTAAAAAAATCATATTTAAAAATTCAAAATAAAATACACATTCTCATGGTTCACCCACATTACACTAGATCATTACATGAGATTTTAGGATGTCATACAAAACAATCACTGGCAGATGACTCTGAATTAATGTCAAGTGGAAATCCTTCTAATGCAATTATGAAATACATGAAAAAAAAAAACAGTTTTGTCCTGTCAGAAATATTTCTACATGTGGAAGATTAAATTGCAGTAACACAAATCATCCAAACCAAAACAAGTTAAATACGTATTTAAAAAAAAATATAAAAACATTTTGTTAAATAATTTTGTATTGCTAAAATAAAATTGAAAATGACATTCAAAACTAATGGGTTTCTAATTGTTTTCTCTTGTAGGCGGTTGGGATCTTATTAATAAGACAGATCGAATTGCTTGGCTTGAATGCCGTCAATTAATTTCAGTCACATTTTCGAAGCTTTTAAATGAGTTAAACTGTTGGTCGTCTTCATTGTCATATTATTTGCTGCAACTATTTCTGCAGGTCATGATCTAATCTTCTGTTGTAGTCGCGTCGAAGTAGCTGATCCTTCCGAAGGGATTTGTGTGTGTATTCGTTAGTAGTTTTAATTGAAAAATGACCCGCCAAAAATAAACGAAATTTGACCCAAAAAATAATGAAAAATTACCCAAATGAATTATGAAAAACCACAAACTTTGGGCAATTGCACTATGAGAAATCAGACTCCTGAATTGATGCGTTCGGGTAGTCACGGACCGAGTTCAACATCTCCTGAGCAATTATAAAGCGATGCAGTTTTTGGTCCAAATTGAATTTAGCGGCGACCGGACGCATCCCCAAATCATTGGTTAAAATCGAATGGCACGAGCCAATCGATATGTTTGTATGGTAATTCGTCGATTGGCCAATATTATTTTATTGACTTTATAAATGTTTTCGTCTGTTGTTGACGTGCTCGAGCGTCCGGCACGCTATTCGTCCTTCGCATCTTCTCAGCCCTCTAAGAAAATTGTGTACCATCGATAAACGTTGCTTTGGTCCAAGGTAGCTTCACCATATGTCACAGTCAACATTCGGAATGCATCAGCGCACTTTTTGTTTTGTTTTTCAGAGTTTCTAAAATAGATACAAATCGAGCTGTCAAAAATTAACTAAACATTTAAAATGGCCAACCTTGTCATCATAAGTGTGGGACATACACGTAGCCCGCCGAAATTAAAAATTCGAGATATTTTTGGAACATACCTCGTATATCTTCTTCTTTGATTCACACTGAAGTTGTTGGCGAACATACTCAAAACTCGCTGAATTTTAGAAAAATGTATATAAGGGCTGAAGGCTGTGGCGCGATGTTTATCGAAAATATTGAATATTTTTTTAATTAGCAAAGAATCTTTGTATTCAGAAAAGTATGCGGAAATGAAGAGCAGCGGGAGAAAAATCGCGCGATCATTTGATTCTTGTTTAAAACAATTTTTTATATTAAGTTCTCAATGTTATTATTAGGAAAGGCTAAACATTTTTCAAATTGGGCATTTTCAGGAACGATTTATGTTTCTTCATTAAAAGAAATGAAAGCGGACAGAAAGCGCTGCAAAAATTAGAGACATTTTTTGTAAAGATTTTTATTTATTTTTCTATAAATGGACAATTTTTTTAAACCTTTTTTATGGCGAGAGAAATATCATATAAAGTGTCAAATATATTTGACAAATCCACGAAAAGGGTTAAAGATAGTTTTCTACATATGTATTGATTAAGAAAGTGACGTTTGTGAACATTTTTTTTGACAAATCTCGCGATTTGCTTGTGAACAATTATCTGTTTTTTCTAATGAGACATTTTTGTATTCAGAATGAATGAAAAATCAAATATGAAATTTTGCTCAAATTTATAATGGACATTTTTCGTACAACCGTTCTGATATTTCCTTCCGCATGGACTTTAGTCTTTGGTTTTTACTCCATCTTGCTCCATTAAGAGTTTTTTTTATATTTTCTGATTTCCAGTGTGGACAGTTTTCCTCAAAGCATTTAATAGAAGATTTTGAGAATTTATCCACATCATAGGCAATGGGATCAGGACTTTGAGAGAGGTTGGAGTGTGGCTCTTAATTACTGTTCGAACAGTGATGGAAAGATGATAGGAATTGATGAGGGCTTGCAAGTTTTAACCATATAGAGCGTCGCGTCTAACATAACCTGATCTACAACATATTCCCTAATTCTCTTAACGAAGGTAACGCGGGCCTTGTACAAGGCATTGCAAAGGATTGCATTTTTCCTCTGGCATTTGATAGCGTGTGTATTGTCTTACACACTACGTACCACTCCTACTCGTTTACAAAGTATAGACATATCCATTGAGGGAATGAGGTCGTTCGAAGGCCTTCTTTCCGTACTCAAAGTGCCTTGTATACGCAGGCAAAAACAAATTATTAGTTTCCCAGTATGGACAGTTTCTTAAACCAACCTATCATGGCATGTTTCCTATAACATCTGTTTTACAAGCATATGAAAGGAATTCTTTAAAAAATATCTACAAATCAATGTGGCAAAAAAAAGTAATGATTAACCAATAATGAAGAAATTTTACATCCATTCCATGATGATCAATAGATGACATTTCCAGTTGACTTTGCTCTCCGTATTGAAGATACAACAAAAGTCCTAAAGACAAAGCTCTATCTTAGGAGCAGGATGCGACTTAACACAAAAACAAACCATTGACTACATGACACCAACCACTAACTTCTGGAAAACGCCCAAGGTCTCTGTACTGACAAGTAAAGAATTGATCAGAAACTAAATCATGGAATATTCGCCGATGGCTTAAATATGGAGACGGCTCACACACTGTAGAAAAATAGATCATATAGACATATTGTTTGCCAAGTTTTTGCTGTGTCTTCCTCTCAGAGATAACAAAAATATCTCAACGATAATCGCACAGTCGCTCGATTCGCATAGTCTTTCACTCCAATAAGATTACATTCAAAAGAACTTTCGAATATATAGCACACCCACCTGGGTCCGGAGTGAACGTGAAATAAGAGAACCTACATTTTTCCTCGGGACTACTCAGAATCTGAAATCGTATACAGTTTGATAATTTTCTAAACAGTATTTTCAATTGTCCAACATATTAACCAGATGGTAATAGAACTCTATAACCAGAAATAAATCCCAAAGTGATCAAGTCAATGCGGTTACGCACTCTCACGGGAGTACTCGCTGGGCAGAGTATTTTGTGAGGGCCCGTGTAGAAGGCTAAAAGCCTAGACAGTCGACAACGTTAATTAAAAATTCGTTAATTCAAATAAAAATGTTAGACTGACAGACAACACTTTTCTGCATTTAGTAAACAGCTGTTTGCCAATAATTTGTTTGGCATTTACATCGTGACAAAATGTATAGAAGGAAGAAAGTACTGTTCGAGAAAAATCGCTATTTATTTGAAGGAAAGCTGAATGAAAAAATAACTAAAATAACTCATCTTTTCTGACTTTATTCCATTTTATTTCGACACAATAGTAAGCCATTGCACAACAACCGTTTCATTTGAGTTGATTGTGAATGATTATGACTGTGTTGCCATATTGATATACCTAAATTCAATATAAATGCAGTTTGAAACGTGGACTCTCTTATGTGTAAGCAGAATCCTTGACGACCTCAGTCCACCTGACTTTAATAAGAAATACAGTGTACTCTCTCATAAGCGGACACCTAAGGGACTGTACGCTTATGAGAGATATCCGCCTATAAGAGAAGTACTCTCTCATAAGCGGATTCCTAAGGGACTGAGAATTCTGTACGCTTATGAGAGGTGTCCGCCTATGAGAGAAGTACACAAGAAGCAAATTGGTACTGAAAAAGTGTCCGCTTTAGAGAGGTGTCCTCAAGGAGATAGTACAATGTAGTTCAAATTTGCTGATTCAAGCCTTATCTGCTCTTCTGTATCTGCTTTACACTCGTCTTCTTCCTCCACGTGTATCTCGCTTTGTTTTAAGGCTATAATTGACCTATGCACGGTTTGCTGGTTTAATCTTCTCTCACAAGTGGTCAATTTATTCCAACTTATACTCTCAATGTGTCTACGAAAACTACTTCATGGACGAATACTCACTTCTAGATCTAAACAGCCCATTCAGAAAGTAGTGCCTTAGAATTCCGCACCTGGGCGTTATTGGAAAACTGGCGGTGTTTTGCTGTACAAGAAGGTAAGTGAGATGTTCGCTTACGATGGTCACGTGCACTCTATAATAAGTAGTTTTGATGTGCTCTATAGAATTTTTAAATATTTCTCAAATCCTTCTCTACGAACAATACAATGCCCGGAGTCACGATTATACAAACTTAAATCAATACTTTCTTTTTTAAAAGACCAATCCGAACAAAAAGCATTTAATGTGGCGTTGCGGAATGCACACGTATTATGATTTTATGCAGACATTCGTACTTATTTATATATTCGAATATCATGTGTACACATACATACGTATATACATATAAATGCATATTTACATTTTAAAAATAATACACATTTATATATTCGAATGTGGTGTAAGGACACGGACATCTCACAGGAGTAGAATCTATACAATGAAATAATAAAATATCCAAGGGTTTCTTTTAAATTCCAAGAAATGGCAAAAGTTCACTTAAATTCATTTCGTTATTACTTAGTAATTGATTTATTTTTTTTCTTAAACCTACGTGTATTCAGATCTATACTTTTTAGTTAACATGTGATTAGTAGATTGGGGAAACATCTTCACATGTTGCGACGGGGGGTGGCAGAATGGTGTACAACATTGAATTTTGTCAATCACCGGATGGATTCAATTCGTTGAAAATTCATTTCGCACAAAATTCCCAATTCTCAGCACAGATTAAATTTATTTTCTAATTATGGCGACAGATACTGATGATATCCGTAAACCCATTTATGGTATTTATAAAAAGTAGTCCAGAAATATTCAATAAGATAAACATTTGAGTAGGACCCATAGACATGATCTGAATTTCATTCCATACCTCCAACATTTAACAACTTTACCCTTGACCTTTATGAATACAATTCTCCTCTGTACACGGTCCATAAGCTGCAAAGATAACATTGGAGCCCCTGCCCATATGGGAGTTATATTCAATTTAAGGTCGGATATAGGTGGTGTAAATATTTACGAGATCAGATGGAGTGAAGTATTTCTTGCACCGCTTTAAAAAGCCTAAACACTTGAAGGCTTCTTTCGACACTTCGAATATATGGCTAGCCCAGCGAGCATCACCCTGTATCTTCATGCCCATAACATCAAGAGTATCTGACACGTCTATATCCACACAACCCATTGATATTGACGACGATACTGGATCAGTGGAACGTTTGTGTGACAACAAACAGCACTGGGTCTTTTGTGCATTAAAATCTACTCTGTTCATTTCGAAGAGCACCCACATAGGACAAGTGGTGAAATACCATCCGGTCCCGGAGTTTTATTTACGTTAAGATCTGCAAGAACTCTTTTAACTCCAGGTGTTTGAAAAAATATCTGAGGCATCAAACTACGAACGTTTTCGATCAAGATTAGTGGTTGACTGCTTTCTTGCAAACATGAATTCTTTGCAAATATTTCAGCCAGAAGGTTAGCTTTGTCAACCCGGTCAGTAAATATCTGGTTATCGTTAACGAGAGTTGGAGAATTATCTCTTATCCTTTTAGCAAATGACAAAAATTCTGTTACTTCCCCTGGGAGAATTAAGAACTGTTTGGAATCTTGGACAAACGTCGGGTACGAAATGGTGTAAATCTTTCATGACCTGTTGGGAACTGCGTCAGGCGGTAGTTGACCTCTCTGTCGTTCTACTAATGATGGATATCAGCTTCTAAGTTCACCGATCTCTTGACAAGTTGTTCCAGTCTAATTTAGCATAGATTTGCTTATTGCCATTAGCCGAATATTTAATATTAGGGTTTTAGATTTTTTTCGTCATAGATTTTTCGAGAATTCACCTCCTGCTGTATTTGTGGCAATTATCCCCAAAGATCCCGCTAGGGATATTGTGCAATAGTCGTCAGCATATGCCCGAGACATCTTCTACGGCGTGTGGAAAGCATGCTCTCTTCGATGTTTCTAGCTTTTTTTACCCAAGCGGGTAACTTTATCTCGTTGCCTCTTATTTGGCATCATTCTGGACATTGCATTCATAATGTTTGTTACTTTTTTGAATGAATATTCGGTTTGAAGTTCATGTAGTTGTCTATTTAACCCATTTCCAACTGCACTTAAACCGCCATTTCCTTTCTTCCTGAGAAGCGGAGGCGGGTTTACTCCACCTCATGTACTTGGACGTACACATAAACTTATTCGGCAGGATCTGTCCCGAGAAGTTAGTTTAGGAACTCTGTACTATTGACATAATCTTTAATTGTTTTCCAGTCTGAGCCCCTGAGTTGGGTCAAGCCTGTTAAAGAGTCATTTATCCCACGAAATGGGATCTGTTCACAGGTTTCTTTGAAGCAAATTCGATTCATGACTTTCTGAATCGTTAGAGCCATGTTCGTCTGTCTGACCTGCTAGTACGCATGATAACTTTCGAAAGAGTTAAACAAACGCTTTGAAATTTGGCACGGACTAATATTTTCCCAAAACTGTTTATGGGATTGCATATGGGCTATATGGCCACACCCCCTCGGGTACCTCCCATAAAAATCGTCTATTTCGCCCACATTAGAAATCGTGTAATAATATCAACACGCGCATGTTCGATCTTGGCCAAATTCCGTATTTAGTAAAGGTATAACAGGTCAAAGTTTCGGACAAAAACTTGGAAGTCTGGCAACTCCCCTTCTGGTACCTCCCATACAAATGTACCATTCCACCCACTTTAGAAATCGTGTAATAATAGTACTACGCTCTATGCGATCTTACCCAAATTCCGTATTTTCTAAATCTATAAACATATAAAGCAGAAAACGTAGCACGGTAAGGTTTCGCATTCTCTCGGTTTATTGTAGGTCTCTGACGCGTAGACCCAAGGTATTGGCTTTCTCGTTTCCTATTACTCCGTGATGACCAGGCATCCATATCTGGAATAAGAGTTAATCGTCATTTTACAATCTAATTTTTACAGTCCTTGATTTTACCATTCTAGACGTTATTGTCTTAATAGCCAAATGGTCTATCTGTAAAAATATTTACGTTTGTTGGTCTTCTGTTAGCGCTTATCCACTGTTTTTCGAAATCGGCTTCCTTGTACCGTTTAAAACAACCTAATTTGCTCTTATTTATGGATTTTAATAGTTTTTTCCTCGCCCGATGGTAGTGTTTTTTTTTTCGCTAGGAAACCATTTAATCTCATCCGATGTATAGAAGCCTAACGACATTCAGTTGCCTGCCACAGGGCAGTTAGTAAAAAGATAAAGATCAGATATTCGAAGCATTCACATTTTGGGTCATTGCACTCAGCAACTATTGATGTACATTTCATGATGGACATGTGCTCAAAAGCATGTATGCCATGGTCAGAAATTGGGTTACTTTTAAATCAATTTACAAAGTTAAATGTTAAGGTGCCCCACTATTGTTTTATGTGAACGAAACAACTTGAATTCGCCAAACGGCAAAGAAATGCGAAAGAACGCATTTTGTTTGAAAATTTCGTCACGAAGTGGCACCTTTCTCGTTGGCAGTTACTTTGGGACCGAGAAGTACTAGAAAGTTTTCAGTCAATTAGTTGTGTCGCAGCACATGTCGGTCGGTCGGATGGTTCTTTATGCTGGTACGACACACACACACACACTCACGTTCAGACATTATATGTATGGGTAGCCAGTATTTTCTTTTAGATTTTCACAAGATGTAAGGAATTGTTAAATATTTACACGATGCTGCTTTGTAACATAAACTCCATATACTCACACACACACACACCCATATACGCATACATGTACAAACAAATAGAGGCAAGTAAAGTAAAGGAGTTCGTTTTTTTATGGAATATTTATTTCAAAATAAAACAATAAACAAACAGTTCACTTTAAAAAGGTACAACACAGTGCAAACACTTATTTACAATACATCTGTGTGTGTGTGTGTGTGGGTGCGTGTGAGAGGTAGTTAACACTATAACCTATAACGCTACGAATACTAGCATATCATCATAAGAGTAGCCTTGAAGAGGGTCTCACAAAAGGATACTGGATACATTTAAGTTGTTGCTGTTGTTGTTATTGCTTTTGCTTTTTGCTCTAAGAATGTTTGTTTAACATTGAACGGAACACAATGATAACAATACGAAGGACTTGACAGACAATGTCAACACTTCAGCATCACTTCAGCAACACAGCACAAGTTCAAAGCAACACCATCAGCAGTGGCAGCAGCAACAGCAGTAGCAGCAACAGAAACAAAGACATTTTATTACTGCATAAAATTAAACAATACATTTAACAAAAGGGAGGCCAAATGAATTTAACTACTGCATATGCGGCCATCTCAGGTCATGTACACGCATTTAAACGCAATCGTTTAACAGATCTGTCAAAGAATGCAATGTTGAAGCAATTAAAATGCCGGACAATAATACTTGGCACCATCAGGGGCAATTTCAAGGCAGAGAATGTAACCTTCTCAGCAATGGTAAAAAAAAACTATTTATGCTGAGGTAAATTTTTAGGTCTGTACAAATCCATATACATGCGTGAATGGCAAGAATACTCAAAGTGATCAGAGTGAAAAAACCAGCCAGACAAATCAAAATAGCCTGAATGTCCAATAATTCAGAATGTTCATAATGTGCAAACTGAATAGATCGTTGGACCGAATTCGTCAAATAGTAAGAGTATTCAAAGTGATCAGAGTGAAAAAACCAGCCAGACTAATCAAATAGCCTGAATGTCCAATAATTCAAAATGTTCATCATGTTCAAGGTGGAATTGACCGAATTCGTCAAATGGCAGGAATATTCAAATTGATCAGAGTGATTAAAGCAGTCAGACTAATCAAATAGCCTGAATGTCAAATAATTCAAAATGTTCATCACTAATCAAATAGCCTGACTAATCAAATAGCCTGACTAATCAAATAGCCTGAATGTACAATAATTCAGAATGTTCATCATGTTCAAACTGAATATTATATTACTAGTAAGTTGTATTGCGCCTATGGCGCCCGTTAATTTGCTTGAGAAAGTATTTGTTACTTAATTTTAAAAATATTTTAAGAAAAACAATTTTGTAAAAAAAAATTTCGAAAAGAAATAAAATTGGAAAAAAAAAAATTTGTGGAAAAAAAATTTTTGTTGAAAAAAAAATTTTGTTGAAAAAAAAAAATTTGGAAAAAAAAATTTTGTAAAAAAAAAATGTTTTGTAAAAAAAAAAGTTGTAAAAAAAAATTTTGGAAAAAAAAAAATTTTTGGTAAAAAAAAATTTGGGGAAAACACAATTTCTGTACAAAAAAAAAATATTATTTTTTTTATTATTATTATTTACAGAATTATAGAATGCCTATTTAAATTCCTACGTACTGCGTGACAGAGTCAGTGAATCAGTGTATCAGTGAATCAGTGTCGAGGGTAAATATATATTAAGATTATTAAAATGTCCCAAATGATAAATGACCCCAAAATAAATGAAAAATCCCCCCAAAAGCCGAATATGATTGACTTGTGTTATAAAAAATTCCCCAAAAATAAAAAATTGGGAAATTTTTCATTGATACTAAAGGGTTTTATTTTGAATCACCCGGTGTTTTGGTAGCTGTCATTTTTGAAGCTTCGATCATCCGATCATTAATATTCAAAGAGGTCTTCATATGGCTGAAGACAGCCATCTTAACAAACGGCTATAGTTTTCACATTTTAAGAGATCAAATTTTCCCACCAATGCTGCGACACACTCAGTTGATGCTGATTGACCATACCAGTGTTTTCTATAATTTATATAAAAATTGATTATGCATTGTTTGGTAACTATATATTCCATGTCTTTGGACCTGTTGCGGTGACCTCAAATACCACACACACCTGATCCGATATAAATTTCCATAATCATTGTAAAACAAAACTGTCCAACGATTTCCGTTTCCTATACGAAGACGAATTTTACATAATGCTGAACCTGAACTGGATAATTATTCAACGATGGCAAAGTAAAGGAAATAATTCCTCACAAGCCCTGGAAGGATAACATTCATTTGTTTCTCGACAATGTCATGACAATTATGAAAGGCACGGCCATTAGTGAGAAAATTCTCACCTCGAGCTTCTTTCAAGTGCACAACATTTGCATACACAGTTCGAATCTGCACAACATGCACTGCACACTAGGACTTGTTGCGAGTGACGCATGAAGAGTATGGGAAATCTTTCCCACATACAGGCTTATTAGTAGTTAGTTGCGGATCTTTCGATCTTTTGTGCACAAAGTTCGGTTCGATGTATTGTTTTAAATGATTTATCGTGGAAGATATTTGCATTAATCGCCATGCTTATTTAAGCTTTAATTTTTATTATTAATTTTAATAAATATCACACCCGATTTGTAAGTCACAGCTGACTAGACGCGAGAACTCAGTGTTTGGCCCGGCCGAACTTGACGCCGTTTTTACCTGTTTTGTATATATTGGTGTATAATTTTACTAATTAAGCGTAAAGAGCTTTATTTACAACATTGGTGTCTTTGGTGACCCCCACTGAAATTTTCCGGCAAACATTTTCGTAGACAATTTTAAATCTTAAATGTCCTTTTTTAAAGGATATTTTTTGATTTTCTCGAAAAAAGGGTCAACTTAACCCATAAAGAGACCAGTTAGAGGGTTAAGATCTTCCACAAAAATAATCCTCATACAATTCCACAATACAACTCTGACCATAAGAATTCTCTCAGACATTAACTTACAGCATTTTTTTCATATAGTATAATGCTCCCTTCGACCAAAAAATGAAAACTTTGATCCACTGTAAAAAAAACTCAGACGTGCTGGACCATAAGTTTGTTCTACAAAAATGATCTACTCAACATACCCTTTCAGAATTATAGGATCGCTATTCTGTTCCAAAAATGCTGTTGGACAGTGTTATTACGTTTAGTATAAATAGTCCGTAGCAATTCTATGTTTGAGTATTATTCGAATGTTCAGGGAGTATTACTAAAATTCAACTACTCTGGCTTATGGAAGAAAACAATACAGTATTTGTTTATTTTAGGAGCGAAAGGATCTGACATTGCCCTAGGTTCGTGACAGTTCGGTCTATCTTTTTTACCCATAGTATTTTCTAATACTTGTCGTTGAGTTAAGTTCGAGTTCGAGGAGACAATAACGTAAATAAGCAGTTGATCGATATTCCTTAATTTAAAAGCAAATAAATTGTCCAAAAGCTGACTGCTGTCTAGCTGCATTCACAACTGACAGCCCAAGCCTAAGACACGAAGTTATCTCAATTGCTACTTGTAAACCCTCCATATCCCGATAATATCAGCGAAAAATGACAATACGTACGCAATTCCGCCGATAAAAAAACGACGAAGGGGAAATGGGTTACAGAAAGCGGACCGAAAGGAGCCAATGGTACCGTCACCGAAGCTATGAATGTGGCATACAGGGCGACACTGGCGTCAGTGGCAACGCGCACTGTGTTGGAGCGATACCTAGAGTTGAGCGTGGAGGAAAATCATGTACAATCGAATTCGGATAAGCGCACGGCTTTTAATTGAAAATAAATACAGTGGAACTTCCATAAGTCGAATTTTCTTTTAGTTGAAGCACTTCTAGTGGCACTTGAGTTAATGGGATAAATTTCCTTCAATGGGTCTTCTATAACTCGAACTTCAATAACTTAAATTTCTCTATAACTCGAAGAAAACTAATGGCACAAACTTCCACAAGTCAAACTTTTCATAGGAATAAACCAAACATCTGAAGTTCATCAGACTTTTCTACGGATATCAATATCGTTAATTATTGTTCCTTCGAATCACATACTTTGCGAAGGCGATATAAGAGTTGATGAGAATGAAGACGGAGACTCCAGTCGAAGGAGCAAGTGAAAAATAACGAACTGGAGAAAACACACCCAGGACCGAATTCTTGTGATTGATTGAAATCTAGGATAGTACTAACTATGTATGGTGGTGACCCACAGAATTCTGCGCTGTAGAAGTTTTCCATGTTTCGCACATCTGCTGGTGCTACCCTCGTATGCTAATATCCATGAGCATGTATAGATGTAATTCCTCATGGACTGCTCACAGAGGGTGGTGTATTTGTGTTTGCACAAAAGCGCCTCCGTTTGACGTCCGTCCATACATGAAACTTCTGCTGCACTTCCAAGAGCGAGAAGCCTAGAGCGCTATTAAAACAATACAAATTTCAGCATTTGCAAATGATGCACAACGCGCATCTGCCGATGAGGGGCTTAAGGGGTATACGACGGAGTGATTTAAACATCTCCTGGATGTGTGAGTGTGTGTGTGTTTTGACACATGCATATATTATTCAAGCCGATACTTAAGCTCCGGCAGCAACAGCGCCGTAACACTGAAAGCAAAGTTGCAAACACATTGAAAGTGAAAGGTCATCTCAGATTTAAATATGAAAATGATATGAGGCACCAAATGTATGTGTGTGGGTGGGACTTTCGGACGGTCTAAGGGAGTTCTTTTTTTTTTTGGTACACAGATGTGTCATATGAAAACACAATTACTTTGTATAATGACATGTCATATTAGTAGGCAGATGCATGGAAAATTCTATCTATACAGATTATATTTTATTTAAACATAATTTTCACAATCTGCAGAGCTAACCAAGCGAGTTTGCAGTAAACTTGACATCGGCATCCGACCAATAGATTTGCTACAACCACTTCAAGTGTTTTGCTGGCACAACATTACCAGCATAGAAAAGTCACAAAATAGAAATATTCAAGTTAAGTTATATAGTAAGTTATATAGAGTAATTCGTGATGGACGATTGTGGTAGACCATCCCAGATTAAAATCAGATTCGAAACCTGGTACGACCGTCAAACATTTTCAGCGGCTGTTTTCATCATCGGTGACTGACATCTGGAGACTTTCCGATCAAGAGAATAATCTCTAAGCTATGTAAAACTTCTCTAGAAAATTATTAGACGTTCGGAGGTGACTTTAAAGAGCAGGTCCCGGTGAGTGAGTATACGAATTATATCCCGCACAGCTCACTGATTCGAGAGAAGTTCCCCGCCTGATCCTTCATTGAATGTTAAGGGAAATAAGTAAGTAATCCACAAAAGTGTAAAATGTAAACGGTTTATTTTTTAAATTTATTTCTCAGATCATAGTGTGCTTTGGTCTAGCTGCCACTCACTTAGATAAGCGCCACTTTATGATATGTGCCAAAGATTCATAATTTATGAAATTTAGTTCTATTTCCAAAGAAAAAACTTCTTTAGGAACAACTTTCCTACCTGCAAATAACGGATAACTGTCACATATTTTTGGAATGATTTCATTTAATACATATTTTTGTACATGATGAATCTGTTAGCGGTTACCTGAAATTTATGTCAGTTTACGAATTTAGCACTCTAACCCGCACTCCTTAAGATGCATATTCTTTTATAAATTTGGAGGTTCGAGGGTTAACTTTGGTACATATGTGGCGAATTGGGTAACCTCCATCTAAATTAGTTTAAGTTAAGGCCCCCTTTGCACTTATGTGCCAACAAAGTGGAAGTGGCAGCTAAGGCAAAACTACTGAATCGTGTGCTGAGGGCAGAGTTGCGTTGCGCGACTAAAGTGGCAAGACACTTTTTAGAAATTGTGCAACCTTTCACAACCCGAAATTTCTGTATGTTTTATGAAGAAGTTACTGCTTGTAATGTATCAGATCATCCAACTTTGGTACACATTTTACTATCTAACGCACTCGGCTATACGAAATAAATTAGTATTTTTTGATGAAATAAATTAGTATTTTTTGATGTTCATTATCTTCATATTTATTGTCGGAATCAAAATGCATACTTGATTCCAGAAGATATTAAAATCAAAATCATTTGGGTCATTTAAACGACTAAACGTTTGCCTTCAGTACTCCCAATGGAATGGAATGGAAGCTTCAATATAAGTGGCTAAATCAAGGCTAAAGTATCAAACGGCCGCGGAACGCGTTTTTTTTTTTAAAGTTGACACTGGTGATAAATAAATTAACAAACAAGTTAGGAGTAAAAACTAGCGATTCAATGCTTTCAGCTGGGCACGGAATTGGAAAAATGGGCCCCAGGTGAACAACATATACATAAGTATAGAAAATAAATTTCGAAAAAGGAAATCTTTATTTTTAATCAAAAACCACAGAAATATTATTAAATTTACATGTATGTGTATTTTACTGAACTTTTTTTATTTGTACATTTGTACAGTGAATTCCCGATTTAACGAACAATTCATTGCGTTAAATCGGAAAATTCGTTAAATCCAGTAATGACTTTTGTTTTATTTTTATTTACTTAAAAACGAATAAGAATAATTAACTTCATATCTTATAATCACCAAAAATGTATTTGCAAAAAAAAAAGTACTGGAAAATTTATTTTTTTAATAAAATCTCTTATTGTAGTTTGTTTTTGGGTTTTATTAAAACTCTTTTGGATTGCTATCTCCTGTAGCTCTCGCAAAACCAAAGTTTTGGACAGGTCGATATCACGTTCTTGCTCCCATTGAGTACTCATTTCAAAGCTTTTTGTGACCGCTAGCATTTGAACAAAGAAGCAGAGTTAGTCTTTCTTTGGCCATTTTTCGGACCGGAGCTTTCTTTTTAGCTGCGTATGTTCTATCAGGAAGCAGTTTCCTCAGATAAATTATTCTCGTCAATAACTTTTGAAGTTCTTTTTTAAAAAGGTTCTACGAGTTCCTCTCTTTATGATAATGGTTCTGCACAAATTTTTAGCAATCGTATACCAAACCCCTTCTTAAAACGAGTTAGCCATCCATTGCTGGAAACCACTGGAAAAGTTTCGTTTTTGGAAACCCGCCGTCTTATTGCCACTTCTGTGCTTATTGCCAAAATCGGCCTTTTCCATACATTCGACTTTTCAGAATAGTAGAAATGGCATTGAATTGACAGTGCATTAACAGTTTTTTCCATTTTTGTGTTCATTAACAATTTTTAGTTTTTCTTCGTGACATAATCTTTTTCTTTTGTTCATTTTAGTTCTTAACTTCATCAAGAATACAACAATCCTCTATAATACGGCTTGAAATTACGAGGAATTGTGTTGCTGCGCAAAAAGTGCTGTCTATCAAAAGGTTTATAAATAGTTAAAATCGCATGATTTGAACTTGTTCGTTAAATCGGGTCATAAAATAACTTTTGTTCGTTATACACCGTACCTTGAGTACAATTTTGACTGTTCGTTAAATTGCGAATTCGTTAAATCGAGTGTGCGTTAAATCGGGAATCCACAGTATACATTTTTTTTATACACTCCATCATAGGATGGAGTATATACTAAGTTTGTCATTCCGTTTGCAACACCTCGAAAGAGTGATCTGCGACCCTATAAAGTATATATATTATCGGTCAGTGGAACATTCTAAGACATTCTAGCGATGTCCGTCTGTCCGTCTGTTGTCTGTTGAAATCACGATAGAGTGCGAACGACCAACGCTAAGAAGCTGAAATTTTGTAGGAAGATGTTTTTTGCCCATAAGTTCGAGAATGGGCAATATCGGACCAAAGGGGAAAAAGTTCCCCTTTACGGGACTAAATATATCCCGGCCATAATAAAATTTTTGAAATAATTTTTTTTTCACTACATCTGATTTTTTTTGGTAAAATTGTTCTAAGTTTATATAATTTATAGATGGGGAAAAAAATCCCAAAAATGGGCGTGCTCATGGGTTCCGTGGACCCTTGGGGCCCAAAAAAGGGCCCATGATAAACATGCGCATATGGGTATCGAAGTTCAACGAAATTTACTCACGAACCCAAATATGCCTTTATTTTCATGATTTGCCTAAATTTTTTGATCCGGTTTCTGGGACTATCGGGTCACCAGCGGCCCAAAAACCCTTGACAAACATATGGGTATCGAAATGCACCGAAATTTTCTCGCGAACCCAAATATGCATTTATTTTCATGATTTGGACAAAATTTGTGATCGGGTTCCTGGGACTATCGGGTCACGAGCGACCCAAAAACCGGCCCCTGACAAACATGGACATATGGGTATCGAAATGCAACGAATCCATGATGGAGGGTATATAAGAGTCGGCCCGGCCGAACTTACTATTTGTCCACTTGTTTTAATTTCAATTTCAATCCACAGTATATATTTTGTATTTTTTTTTTTTTAATTTCAATGTTTTGTTTTGATAAAAATGAAGTTATGACAAGTAAACGACTTTTTTAAAAATAAAAAATCGCCTTTTTGTGACTCTTTTTTAAACAAAATCCACTTTGTGTGCGACTTTTGCAAATTTCTCAACGGTAACCCTGATAGCTGGTTGTTTCTGTTGGTTGAATTTCTGTCCCTGCGTTTTCAGCTTAGTTTTACGAAGCCTTCAGTAAAGATAACACACAAAAACTTTATTTATTTTGGATAGAAAAAAAAATTGGTCAAGAAATTAATAGACACGTGAATGTTATGGTGTTAGCTGAAAAATATGACCGTTAGTACTTCAACTATTTCATATAACAGGTGGCGCAAAAGTAAACCTCCGATGTTTTTTGGCTGTAATTAAAAAAAAAAATTAAAAACTTTGATTCTTCTTGTGGATTATTTTTATTTGGTCTTTTAATTTTTTTTTTACATCAAGTCGAGAATATGATGTCACGTAAATAGCCGCCGCCAGAGTTGCCACTGACATTAGGGGCCAATCGCAAAATTTATAGCATTTTCTGATAGCAGGATTACTTTTGCGCCACCCTGTACATATCAAAAAACCTCCATAATCGGGATTGGGATCTGCAGTTAATTATTAACGAGTTTTAACTCTAAATCACTTCATAAACTTTGGTAAGATTAGGTTAGTTAGGGTATAGTTTTTATTAGACGCACGTAGTCCATAAAGTACCATTGTGATTCCACGGGATGCTGTGGTGGAACCTCCGCAGCCTAAATATTTCTCTAACGCTGTGTACCTGATCGTCGGGAGATACAGTCAGACATTTATGTCTTATTTGTTTAGATTAGTCTCTATCGAACAAACCTATGTGGTGCAGGAAACGTCGGAGATCGTTAATGGTGCTCCCATTTGTTCCTGCGAAGTCATAGAAACATAAATCTCCTCGAACAAAGAGCCGAACACGAGCATATGAAATGTTAGAAGCTATCGTCCTCTCCATAGTTTCCACAGCTTCTACTATAGTCCTAAGCCACGACTCCCAGTCTGGCTTATGACAGTGTCCAGTGATTGGGGCCTCCAACATATTGAGGTCTTATTGCGAAACAAAAACGTATCGCCATTTTTTCCGAAACTCGCCTTTTAATGAAATTCGATAGAAATTTGTTAAACGCTCTTAATGCCGAAATATTTAAAATTCAAAAAATTATATTTGCAACGATACAGCAAATTCAATTCTATCATAAGCAGGCCTTTGGAGTCGACCCAAAAAGTACCCGACTCCGACTCCAGGATTTTTAAATAGCTCGACTACGACTCCGACTTCAGTTGTTCAATAACAAAATTTCGAAAATTGTATTTCCGTCCACTATTCATATACACTATATTAAACTGAGGTGCGTTTGTATCGTAAAGGAAAAAAGTTCATATAACCGAAAATTGTTCAAATTTTAAAAAATATTAACAGATTAACTTGTTGTCAAGACATTTTATTTATTTTAATGGGAAATGTACGTAAATAAAACTCGGAGTCGGAGTCGAGCAATGTTATCAGACTCCGACTCCACAGCCCTAATCACAAGCACCACACGCCTCTATGCTTGACCACACCAAAAGACCACACGAGCTCTGTGGTTAGGGCTCGTTATGACCTTGATCTAGATATAAGAGATTAGGGTGAAAGTGCGGCCAAAATTTGCCTGGTATTCCTGCATGTACCGGACCCAGACCCACAACACGGCTCTATGCTTGACTACACCAAAAGACCACACGAGCTCTGTGGTTAGGGCCCGTTATGACCTTGATCTAGATAAAAGAGATTAGGGTGAAAATGCGGCCAAAATTTGCCTGGTATTCCTGCATGTACCGGACCCAGACCGCCTATCGTTCGCCTGTCAGTGAACTTCTAATCTGGGATTGAGATATGCATGTGAATGTGAAACTTGTAAGGATGTCCACAATCGGCCCAGCTCATTCATCATTCCTCTGCCCCGGCACCTAAATTATAATTCAAACGCCTTGACCATCTCGTTAACAGATCCGCGGCCGTTGTGAGCAGTTCTTCAACTCAGGAACACAGATTTCAGAGACGTTATCACAGCCTGACTGTCATAGTTGATGTTTAATCTCTGAATGCTTCTGTGCTAGGCGCCGACGACACCTCTTAAAGCTCCATATGCAGCTATTGCCTCCCAAACATGGATTTTATTTCTAAGTATGACCTCATATAACTGCATTTATAGCAACATTTAAATATTTAACCAAAATAACTTTAAAATAGAACAAATCACATCGATTAAGAAGTCACTTAAACTAATTAGAATGTTTACAGTACCGCACCACACCGCGCACCCACGGCAGCGATACCACCCAAACCCCATTCACTTTTGCCATCAGATCATGATGTCCGTGAACATCCATTGCAATTATTGTCGCATTCCTTTTAACGTTTAACGTTTATTGTTATTGTTATTTCTATTATTGCCTTTACTGTCGTTGATGTGATTACTGCTGTTCATGACATTGCAATCGTTTGGAAATGTTTGCTTCATTTTACTTTTTCCCTTTTTACAAAGTTCTACTCTTATAGTGTTAATAGGATGTGCTTATTGGAGCACTTTCAACAACATCAGGCGATAAGGATGCAAACAAATCGGGATTAGTCGAAACTACTTAACCCCCAGCAGTCAGCCAGCCTCTCGGTTTTAGTCGCATTAACAAATCAGCATTCAAAACCAAACATGAGAATAGAAGAAATTGCAAGAGGATGACTGTGTCAATTTAATTGACTGCCGGTTTTTATGCTTTTTTAAGTGCCACATTCAACTTCGTTGACAATCCGTAAAATCGTTAGTGTTCTTTAATAAGATTTGCGAAAATCGATGAGACGTGCACACTTGCATTGGGGGAAATTAACGAATTAATAGGTGGGTGGTGGTGTGAAACAAAAATTAATAATCTGTTATTATATCATATGATTAAGTATTAATTGCAATGAATTGGAAACGATTAACCGATTAATCGGTATTTGCAACCAAAATTAAAAATGATCATAAAGAAGAAATATATTATAATATAATCTTAATATATATTTACCCTCGACACTGATTCACTGATACACTGATTCCCTGATTCACTGATTCACTGACTCTGTCACGCAGTACCTAGGCATTTAAATAGGCATTCTATAATAATTCTATAAATAATAATAATAAAAAAAATAATATTTTTTTTTGTACAGAAATTTTGTTTTCCCCAAATTTTTTTTTTACCAAAATTTTTTTTTTACAAAATTTTTTTTTTACAATTTTTTTTTTTCCACAAAAATTTTTTTTTCAACAAATTTTTTTTTTTTTCAACAAAAATTTTTTTTTTCAGCAAACATTTTTTTTTTAACAAAAATTTTGTTTTTCAACAAACATTTTTTTTTCTACAAAATATTTTTTTTTTCACAAAATTTTTTTTTTCAACAATTTTTTTTTTTTTTCAACAAAATTTTTTTTTTTTAACAAAAATTTTTTTTTCAGCAAAAATTTTTTTTCCACAAATTTTTAAAATTAAGTAAGAAATACTTTCTCAAGCAAATTAACGGGCGCCATAGGCGCATTACAACTTACTAGTAATAATAATATTTACCGAATTATAAAAATTCCTCTAAACGTTTAATAACCCTTCCGATAGACAAGCACACTGCCGGGGCGCTTAGAAAGAAAATTTTACGTGATCCTGACATTTCCATGAGTCTGCCTGCAAAAAATCAGCTCGATTGGATCACTGAAAAAGGGTTAAAAATCGGTCCCAAGGCTTTCACACAGGCCACTACGAGCTTCATACTTCAAACTCAAAAAAAAAAAATTCTGACGTGTAAATTCGCCGATAAACGTGTATTTTTATTTTTGAATCCCCTTTCCGAAAAAGTAAATTTGGTTCATAGGACAGAATGTGTGTAACACGGTGTAATAAGTTGGAAAATACAATAAAAAGCCAAAGAATACCAAGTAAACTCAGTTTCGTATAATTTGTTCTCCTTTAAAATCAGTACACTTTTGCATGCGCTCAAACCAATTCTCGAAGCACATTTTCCACTCCGATTGAGACACCTCCCAAACACGATTTTTGAAGCTGCTTCGGGCGTCGAAAAACGTTGACCACGTAATTTTTTCTTGATGTGAGGGAACAGGAAGTCATGGAATGCCAAATCAGAGCTGTACGGCGGGTGATCCATCAATTCGACATCTTGAGTGTTCAAGTAGCCCATTGTTTCAGCTGATGAGTGAGAACTCACATTGTCGCCAGTTTTACAGCTAATGCCAAGTGTTACTGTTCTCAGCTGTTCAGTGTTATTCATTTTATTAACTAGTCAATTTCAAAAGTATTACCACCTACTTTTGGAAAGTTTTAGGTTTAGCAGCTTCATTTATTGTTGGCTATTATTTGTGTGGAAGGCCGTGGTGTGGTAGGTAGTGTGTGCGACTATCACACAGAAGAATCCGAGTTCGAAACCGGGTAAGACCATCAAACATTTTTCAGCGGCTGTTTCCACCTTGTAAATGTTGGCGACTTTACGAGTAAGAGAGCAATCTCTAAGCCATGTAAAACTTCTCTAGAAAAATCATTAGCCGTTCGGAGCCGGCTTTAAACAGTTGGTCCCGATCTGTGAGTATACACAAATATATCGCGCACAGCTCACTGATTCGAGTGAAGTTCCCCATCTGTTCCTTCATGAAATGTTTAGGGAAATAAGTATTATTTGTTGGAGATTTTTTAGCTGAAGAAAATTTATAAATTCGTTGATTTCGCTTGAATTGAAACCCTGGTGCTGTGGGACATATACACAAAAAAAATGGTTAATAAAAAAACTATTTAAAAGAATGAAAACATGTTTCTCAACGAAATAATTTAAATTACACTATATACATATATTCAAAAACTCTCATAATATATGTATGTATGCACTCGTGTACGAAATTACGGACATTAGACCGGGGGTGCCAGATTTTCTTAGTAAAAGCAATCGGTAAATTTTACAACAGCATAATCGGCAGTTTGATGTTGAGAAATCGAAAATATACAAATGACATATTTTAAGCAAAATTATCCTCATAAAGAAAACTATTTTTTTAAAACGAGAAGAAAAAAAGATAAATGCACTGTTAAAATAAAAAGCCAATCAAAACTGGTGGTTAAATTTAAAAAAAAAGAATATTTTCAATATACATATAGCACACTGACGACGAATTTTCAAATACAGTCAAATTCGGATAAGCGCAAGCCTTTTAATTGAAAAAATCGTTTAATTGAAAATATTTTTTTTTTATTCTCATTTTCTTTTATTTGCAATCTATTTAAATATAAAATAATGGGCAAATTTAATTATAAAATAAAAATCAATAAAAGTGTTGTTAATTGAAAATATAAGTAACGATTTTTCTGAATGATTTTCCATGCAATGTACTTCGCTTAAACGAAAATCGTTTATGCGAACACACATTTTTAATGCAAAGACACCAACTTGTATGATACGAACATCACTTAAGAGAAATATAACGAGTGTAACGACGACAAAAACGAGCAAAACAAATGATCTCAAAAAATGATGTTTCAACCACATTTAAGACAACTCAACCAAATGAAAATCTGTGACTATTTTCATTCAAGTGGAGTAATATTGAATTAAAATGTTTCAGACAAGTATGTTAATAGTTCTGCCACAACTTTCTATCTTCGTTTCAGAGAACAATTTTAAAAGTACTTACTCAGTTGGTTTAAATAAAGAAAGTTCAATTATCCGAAATAATTTATATAGAAAATCCCGCATAAGTGAAAAAATGTACTCACAAAAACAAATGGAAGAACTGCAAGAAGTTTTTTTGAAGTTACTAAATTAACTAATTGACAAGTTTTACAGCGAAAGATATTGAATGTTTTTGGTAATATCCTGACATACATTTCAAATTTCACTATGTCCTAACAATAGTGGTGTTTTTCAGCAAACCTTAATAACATATAACCATACTATTTTTTCATTGATATATGAATAGTCCCACAGTACTTGGCGGCGAAATAAAATGTCAAAAATAATTTGATTTTGCTGCCTTTTTAATACTTAGAGTAAAGAACTGTGAAGTGTGAGTTAATCCAACTTCTATTCAGCAGGAGCATTAACAACGACATCAACAACTAATTAGTATAATTACTTCTTAACCATTGGGACATTTCTTTATAAATAGGTTAAACCTCAGGAAATGTACGTATTTCCGTTAACATTTCATGAACGGCTCCGGACGACTAATGCTTCTCTAGAGATGTTGAACTTGGCTTAGAGAAACTATCTTACAAAAGTCGCCCGTCATACCAGGACACAAATCTGGCATTTAAATATTCACGACCCACTCTATTTTACGTATGCGTATATTTGTATCAGCTGTATTTGGTCCACAATTTATACACTCAAAGAAAAAAGTGTTTGGTCGTCAATTGACGCAATCGCATATATTTTTTTATTGTTAACACACCCAAAGCCGCTATATTTCCAACAAACAACAACCATTTGACGTTACATATCGCAAACGACGATTGCTTTACTGTTTATGATTATCCGATTTCTTATTAATCCATATAAAGGGTTTTCCAAAAAGAGGTGTTATGATCGGATGTTTATTTTAGAATAAAGAGGAAGACATGCCGTTAATAAAGAAAAACAACATAAGCCAAATGGCCACCACAACTACGCTTACAGGACCATATCCTTTTCATGAAATTTTCCACAACCAACTCGCAAAGTGGCTGCCATACGTCCTCGATAGACTCACGAATTATATCTTGAATCAACGCTGGGCTATTGGCGTAGACCTTACCTTTCGCATAACACCAGAACTCAAGCCAAAGGAAGAATACAATAGCAATATTCTCAGTTGTTCTTGAGCGACGTGCACGGATTTTATTCTTCACATCACTAACTTGTCCCAACAGTCCGAATTGCGATCCAACAAGGGGCTTGACGACGATCCAAAAATGCTTTAGTTTGCGAACTGTGACTGCAAGATTTTCACAATTTTTCTAATGAATTTGAATAAACGTCAATGCGTTGTTGAAGCGTGTATCGTTCCATTTTTAGTAATGGTGTAGTTTCTACCTGTCACATGTCAAAGAATAAAAGCTTCAAAAGTGACAGCTACCGAAATACCGGGTGATTCAAAATTACACCACTTGTTGGAAACCCCTTTATTATATGATGACAAGCATTTTTCCGATTTTCATGTAATCGAAGTACATAGGAAATTTTTCTTCGCGTGAACGTATGTCTGTATGTGTGAATGTGATTATTTTACAGAAATAATTAGTTCAAATTACGAACGATAAAAATGCAAATTATGGTATCAGCCTCACCCCGCACGTCATTTTCGATTCCGCACGTGTTTTTGCGTTGCGTTAAAGTGGAAATGAGTACTACTATTAAATATTAATTGTATTACGCGTTGATAAATCATTGTGGCAACGTGGCAACAAATACAATTTGACATTTTCCATGAATTACAAATGGAATCATTAAATACGCCGGACCACAGTGGTGGCGCGCATTAAATGCTTGCGCTCGCCAATGAAATACACCCAACCTGTGACCAGTCGCCCATTGAGATGCGACGTCGCCCGAAAAGGCATCATTGTGTCGTGCATTCACTTGAAGAGGTTCTGAGGTTGGCTGGCTGTGGTCGTTGGCCCCCACCCACAAAGACGTCGTTACTGTGCGTATCTCTTGGTCCAGTCAATGTATTTAGACCGTGTCGGTGGTGGTTGTTAGTGGTTGTCGCATACGTTACGTTCGCGATACAAATTCATTTAGGCATGTCAACAAGGCCGACTGTTTGATGAATGCTGTGTTTTGATTATTTTAAATCCATCAATACAGAGAGAGAGAGAGATAGAGAAGAACCGCTACCGCCAGTGTCTGCTGATCCATTTTGTCTGGCCGTCTGTACGTGGTCAGGTGGGCCGTTCATTAGTAACGTCGCATCGTATCGACATCGTATTGTGGGTGGCGTGACCTTCTTTTTGTGTGTGTGTGTGCAACATTTAGTACCCTAATTAACGCACATTGCACTCAGTACTCGGGACAACAAATTAATTAAAATTCGATTTGTAATGTTTGCAGTTTGCCGTTTTCCGCTTGGCAGTCGTGGCAGTCGTGTGCACACGTCGCACTTCGATGCCTGTGAGCACCAATTACATATTTACAACATACTGTTCATATTAAGTCAAGTAATATTTAACTCGACCGCATTTTCATTCGGCACACAGAGTGCGCTCCAGCCACGCACACACACATGCACGTACACATGCATGCATCCAGATATGTATGTGTATCCTGCCATCTGTTTTAGCACTTGAGCAAGTCAACATATGAGCGTGTATAGGTCACAGGACTCTCGCAGGTCATTATGACGCCACCAAAAGTTTACCAAATGATTGGTTTCAAGTATTAAATATTTACAAAAAAAAAGGCATTGAAGCCAGAGGTTGAGAGAGTGATAGAGCATTTATATATTGGAATGTGAAACGAAGATCTTAAATGGACAGAGTAAGAATCGATATATTTGGTGTATGTGAAACCGTGAAATTTCCCCTCGAAATGGTAAGATGTACTACCCGGAAAATAGTGAAAAGGATATAGAGAAAATAACGTCCTATCTTTAATTGGAACTAAACTTACTTATTTCCTTTAACATTCCATGAAGAAACAGACGGGGAACTTCTCGCGGATCGGAGTGAGCTGTATACTCATTGACCGCGACCTACTGTTTAAAGCCAGCTCCGAAGTTTTACATGGCTTTGAGATTAGTCTCTTACTCGTAAAGTCGCCAACATTTACGAGGTGGACACAGCCGCTGAAAATGTTTTTTCTATGTGATAGTCGCACACACTACCTACCACACCACGGACGTCCACAATTTGAATTAAAACCGTACTTGAAAAAAATAAGTACGATTCGTAGTTAGTAATTGTTGATGCAAGTATAAATGAGATAGTTTTAAAATCAAGTACGAAAATTCTTATAATAAGAATAAAATACTTGGTTTATTTAAAGAAAAAGTGTCGTTTGCTTCATTGCTAGTCGTTTTTCGGACTATGCGCTAATAAATAGTAGTTCTCGTGTATTTACGGAAGACTATATCACTTAATGAACCAATGTTTGGAGAAGAAGTCATTGAAAATGGGTGCCGCTGTATTTAAGTGTAGTTAAATATTTATTAGGAAAATTAAGTCCAATTTGAAGTGAGGTTAAAGGAAAAATTCGGAGAACCATTTTTGAGAGAGAAACTGAGACCGAATAAAAATGTACTCTCTTTAAATCCATTTCCAACTCATACTATTATGAATTTAATATTCTTAGAACAAAAATATTGTCATATCAGTTTTATCTAAATTGTCCATAAATCAATCCCAGTTTCCGGTAGTTTCAAGTATTTATTTACTTACTTATTTACCTTAACATTCCAATCTATAAATATATCCTAAAAATCAATACCATTCGGGCTCAACTATGGATAAAATTAAGAATTCCAAGATACAAACATCCGACCTTAAATCAAGATTTTTTAACTTGATACCGCTACGCCTTTTGATACCGCTACGCCTTAATTCAGTACGGATTACTCTTTTTTTAATCAGTGTACATAAAGCTGGAATCTAAACCACTCAACATAATTATTATACAATTGTATGTCCTAACTGCCGATAACAGTAAAGAAGAAGCGGAAACTTTCTGCAAGGACATTTAGGAATTGATGAAAACAGGGCGCAAAAATTGGTAAGGGTATTGTTTTCTGCATAACAGAAACATATGGATTGGGCGAAGGGTATGAAAAGGTGTGATCTAGTTCTGTCAAGATGTCAACATGAAGGATACAAACATGCTCTTCTGTCTTCCGGTACGTATCATCATCCTGCACATCTCTCACTCAGATGGAATATTGCGGAATATTGTTGTGTATTGGATAGTCCGACGGAAGGGAACGGATAAAAAAAGACCAAGCCTTTCAATGTAGGCAACACAGAAGCCATTTTTTTGTTTGCATCAAGTTCTTGTCTAGATAAGTTAGATTTTAAAAAAAATAATGAAAGATCATTTCAAAGAAATTGTCAGAAAACGAAAGAAAAGTTTTCCAGAGTTATTGAGAAGATTTGTCGGAGCCCTGACATTCATGGCTCTAAGGATTTCTGTAGTAATGCCAGTTCCCGTACTAGGGTAATTAATTTTAATCCTTGTTGTCCAAAACTCTCGTAATTGTCTATCATTTTAATTATTGTAGTTATTGATACCTCATAGCTTTTATGTATTATAATGATTTGGTCGGGTACTGTACGTACATATAACAAGCAACCAATTTGATACATGTATGTATCCGTATGTGGGTGTGTAAACCCTCACACCCATATCCAGAACAATCAAGGCCTTCAATTAAGAGGCCTTATTTGTTTCAATTGATTGGATTCCACGAAAAGAGGTGATCACAATTCGCATTGTATCGGTCTGTATGACTTGTAAGGGAAAATTCAGAGCAAACATTTTTCAATTTGCAACGCATCGATCTGCTACTTTTTAAATAAAATGAAGCCGTTAATAATTTACAGAGTTGTAATAACAATTGGCAATTTTTTTTTATTTCTATGGAAGACTATTCCGATTGAAATTCTTGGTTGAAAATTACTGCAGATAAGACCTTTATTACCCGCCTCTGTGGTGTATGCAGTACATACGTCTGTGTGTGTGTACGATGCTGTAGTATTGATGATGCGTTTCACTGTTCTCGGATACGTTTCATTGATTATGCATTTCGCCAGGACATTGCCTACATCCACAGTTTAGTTGGGACGTTCTGGTTGCCGACGCTGATGCCGTTCCGGCACCGGTCTTGTGTTGCAATTAATTCAATTAAAATTGAATTAAACGAGACTTGGATGATGGTGAACGTTTGAAATCAGCAAACAATTAAGAAAATTTTCCACATCGGCAAAAAAAACCCCATATTGTTCTTTTGCAAAAACTTTGAATTCATAATGATTTTACGGCGGTGGGAGAGAGGGCGTTCTTGCTGCTGTTGTCGATTTCTCTTTTGCTTTTTTTGTTGTGTTTTTTAATCACACAATAAAGTGGCAAACAAGTTCGTTGTGAGTATGCAGTTTTTATGAAGTACGCACCAGCATAAACCTGTCATGAATAGGAAATGAACTCTGCCATTGTTATGAGGACAGAGGAATCAAATGAGTGAGTATTAACACCAAACGACACAATCTCACCAAAAAAAAAAATGTAACCAACATTACAAGTATTTATTCGTTTCTGAAATTACCGGCAAACAGTCGGTTTTTGTGTTTTTTTTTTATATAAAACAAATTTTAATTATCCTCAATAGCCTCACGAATTCTATCTTTGAGGTCTTGAATCGACGCTGAGCTGTTGGCGTAGACCTTATCAAAGCTTCAAAATGACACCTACCGAAATACCGGGTAATTCAAAATAACACATTTTTGTTGGAAAACCGTTACATAAACAAATATTGGTATTTTTCAAGTTATAACGATTTTCAAGCTACTTAAATCGGATTGGAAAGAGCTGAACTGAACCGGCAGTCAACACATTAGTGAGATATACTATGAGCAAAACCCCCAAATGATCCTGAAAAAGGCTTGGAAATTAATAAGAAAGTAATTCGCATTATGTCTGGCAATAGCGAACAACAAAAACAGTTAAAAAAGTCAGCAACGCAAAAAAAATACCACATTTTTTTCAACAATGGGAAAATCCCAAAATGATGAAAACTATTCTTCACCAGCTGGAAAATGGAGAAGAACGTTTCTAACTAGCGACAGTTTTTTTAAGTATTAGGTAAACGCATTTTATAATTCTTGAATTCAACACATATTTTAAGATTACTTTCTGTTTTTGTTTTCTTTTGTAGCACGAATGAAATATTTTATTTTTTTTATATTTAGTTCATGGGGGTGTATGTCATAAGGTAAAGTTACTGATCGGTTCAACTTGGCGATCGTAATCGACTGCATCTCAAGTCATATTCACAGACCTCCACGTGGTAACTCCTGGGCAACGACGTTTTTGACAACCGCCAAGACGACGGCTAACGTGTGAGCGGCGAACCTTCCTCTGGTCAAGAGGTGGGAGTTGGGCTTGTAACCCGCTTCCCAAAAAAACCAACAATGAATGACTCTGAGTGACACTAGATCCTCAGTAAAAATAGGAAGCGAACTCTCCGAACCATTCACTTCAAAAAGAGGTCTTCGACAAGGTGACAGCTTATCGTGCAACTTCTTCAATATATTAATGGAGAAAATATTGGAAAAAGCCGAAGTTAACAAAACAGGCACAGTGAACACCAAGGCCACATCCTATTCGCATATGCAGACGACATTGAAATCGTCGGTAAGATAGAGCGAGATGTAACTGGTGCTTTTTCCAGAATTGAGAAGGAATCGGCGAAGATGGGTGGCAGAAGACAAGCAGAAGACCGAAATGCTTGGAAATCATTTATTACGAAGGCCAAGACTAACAACAGGTTATAGAGCCAACTTATTACTTGATTTTATGCGGATTTTGAAGATATTGGAAAGCATCTCTTGATTTTATATGAGCGTAGGGTATTTTTCGGATGTCTGGGAAACGCATCCACTGCATAAAAAGAGACCCGAGTGTACACATACATCACTATTGACTTAAATTAGTATCAACGGATTTTTTATATCAAATTTTTTTTCTCACTTACAAATAATTTGTTTCACAATAAATTTCCTTTGGAAAGAAATTATTCGAGCCAGCTACAGCTGCGTCAATTACTGATCGTATGTGCTCGAACGAAAACGTAATCGTTTCAATGGAAAACGACAAGTAAGATTTGATCGACATCGTGAAACAGGCAGTACGAGCTTCATTCCAGACCATGTTTGCGGTTTTGTTTGCTTGTGATGTTTGGTTCTATTTGTTTTCTTTCCATGGCGTAGCGTTTTTAGATGATAACTCGAATAACTGAAATGTATTGGATACATTTTCCCTTTTCCACTTATATAATTAACCCCAAATCGAAAAATGTTGTTCCTTGTACCAACTGTAACATCTTGTAAAATTCATTTTTTTTTAAATGAATCTACAAAAACCAAGTTTTTTTTCTTTAGAAAACAGCTTGCTAATTGGCTGATTAAATATAGAAATCAAGCTGGACTTTACTCAAAATCTTATAAACATATTCCTTGGCTTTTAAGTAATATGTTTGAATTACCATACATCCGCCATTTCCCCCACAAATTTATATTTTATTTTGTTTCTTACATTCGCGGCTAAGAAAAAGCTTGCCTAGCACTAAAGAATGCACAATTTTGACAGAAAAAAGCATTACCATGCAATAATGAACTTCCGGCATTGTTAAAACTACATCTACTGTGATTACGAACACTGGGCATTGCAAACTGTGTTTATGAAGTCACCCACTATAATAACATTCAAATATGTACCTTCAATACTTTCGTGTTTATAATATGATAAACAGTATCTAGATACAAAAGGCAGACACATACAATTTGTGATGGAGTCAAATATGTGTGCTTTCCTGTATACACCAAAACTTCAATGTGACAGTTGTCATATTGTCATCATCCGAACGATGGCATCGCAATGAAACGCATACCAAAACTAAAAGCTCTTTATATAACCGACCAGTTACCAGCAACTAATCGTTCTTACATACTACTGAGGGCCACTAATACGAAGCACGGCATAGTACAGGTCTGATTTAAATAGTTCTACACAAATAGCAGTGTAACGTCCTTTGTAAGTGGAATATTAACGAGCAGTTTCCCAAGTGTCCAGGTCAACAATAAATGATGTCAATTTGTATTTATATTCAGCCGTTTAATCGGAAAACATAAAAAAAACTATTTATTTAGATTTTTGGGATAAGAGAGGTTAACATATCATGTAAAAGGACATGACGTTTTGCATTGATGTTTTGCTTGTGACTCCGTGTGATTTTGTTTGTTGCTTCGTAACAATATCGAAAAGGAAAATGTGTAAAGTCAATGAGAAATGACAAAAAAAAAACCCTAAACCTTTCGCCTACCAACGGGAAAATCATGATTTTAAAATCAAGCGAAAATCTATCGTATAAAGCTGGTTATAGTAAAATATAGACCGAACATAAGTTTTCTTTTTGTGAAAATTAAAACCAGAATCCAGAATACATTTTTCGGTATACAGTGGACTCATAGAAAAAGTATGACCAAACGTACATGAACTGACAACATACGGTCACGAAAGTCTATCGTTACACGTATGTGGCCAAATCGTCAATGATGTTCCAATTTTGTCAACACGGTTTTGTCAACGATTTGTGTAAAAATTGGCAACAAGGTGTTACCAATTGGGGTACTGCACTGTCAACGAGTTGTGGATGATATGGCAACTGTACGGTGTCACCCCAATAAATAAAAACAATTTAAATCAGTTTAAACAATTTATTTTATAATTACATATGACAACAAAATGTGTAGATTACTTAATTCTAAACCATTTTTTCCATTATTCCAGGGATATAAATGAAATGAAAATTAACTTCGATAAAATTCTGGATGAAATGAAGTTTAATGTTGATGGCGACCTTATTGCTTCGGTTTTAGTAGTTGGGTCCACAACATTCGATGTCGATGTTAGTGACGCATCTTCTATGGCGAGCTACAAAATATAACATTACGGTGTTTAATTATAACATCATACTACCTGAGAATTTTGCCAGGAAAAAAGTCTACTGAGAAACTCTGCACGAAGGCCTAATTGAGACACGGCTTCCTTTACGTCCTGCTCATTCAGATGTGGCAAACTCCTGTGAGTCTGAAATAAAAACAATTTAATATGTATGTGCAATTGAATATTGCAAACGATTTACTTACCCTTTAAGCAGTCGAAAATTGCTCATCTCCTTTTTCTTCAGGAAATTCTGAATTTCCTGATGGGTCGAAATATTCGTTGACCTCCACGTTAATTTGGCAATAGCGTTCCTTCCACAATTTTCCATTTTTTAATTATTGTCGCAAACAAATCAATAACATTGAAAACCAATACCGAGTAATGTTGACGGCGATGAAGCCGCCGGCCTTATATTGTAGTCGACGGCTATTATTATCGATTTATAATTTAAATTTCAGTCCATAAATAGTTATATAACGATTTGTTTATATTATTTGTGAACACAATAATGTTTTTGTGCTTTTTTTTTATCAGAACACTACGAAAACGTTACAAACGGAATGTCGGCGGCGTACAGCTTTCTAAAACTTGCGCCGTTGTATGGAAATGTGACGTTTTTAAGAACATTTGTGCTTGAATTTCCATAATTTTTGTCAACGAGCGTTCACGTATAATTCGAGAACCCAAAACGTAAGAATTGTTCACGAACGTTGATGATTTGTCAACGTATTTTTTTCCTTCAGTACGAAAGGCAAATTGTTTATATTTGCAGTCCAGTTGTCCATTCAATAAGCAGTTGAGAACAATAATACAACTTCCAAGATATTTTTATTGAGGTCTATTCAAGAAATGTTGATTGAAAAGAAACTGCCAAACAAAACACATCAATGACTGATTTTTTTATAACAAAAATGTTTAAGCTTGTACAAATGTATCATTAAATACTTCTGGATTTGAAATGAATTTGAATTTTTTTTTCTTGTGATTGTTTTTAATAAAAAAAACTAATTTTAATAAAACTGTCTGTATGAAGAAAAACTGTAGTCTAATAATACGAATTTTCCAGCATTACGAAAATGCCTGAAATTTTTTTATTTGTACTATTGGACGTAAACTGTATTTTTAGTTTAATCGAAAGATCAAATCTTTCCATTACTTACGGAGCATGATTGTATTCATGTAACTACCTCGACTGACTTCACAGTAGCGCATGCTGTTAACCCAATTCTCCAAGAGCTTACTTGGTGACAATATCTGGCTCGATATCACGAATGGCCATGGATTCTTCATATAACATCCCTCCTTCACGGTACCCCTCTGATGTGCCCAAACTATACCGCCGAGACGGCTGATAACAAGATTGACAGTTTTACCGACGAGATGAAAATTATGAATTTTTGTGTGTTTAAACGAAAAGAAATTTACTGCGTTTCACCAAAATGTAATACTGACTTGCAGTCACGATTTCGCGTGGCAAAAAGCTGTCACTGTCACAATAAAATAGAAGCCGCTAGATGGACCATCCAGCATGTACTTGTATGTCTGTCTATTTCCACTAACGTTCGCGAGGAGTATATTCGCCGACGGCGTCATTGTGCTGCCTTTGAGCAATTTCTTATCGATATCTTTTTTTTAGTATTCATTGCAGCTGAATATTGACCATGTTACAGGAATATTATCACCTTTCCTGAGAATTCGTTTAGTATCGACAAACATCGTTTGACAAAAGGTCCTTCCCTTTTTCAAAAGGAAAATTTCTTTCAACGGGCAGCTGATTTCCGATTCTGCTTGTTTCTATCCCTTAACATTCCATGAAGGAACAGTCGGGGAACTTTTCTTGAATCATGTAGCTGTGTACGATGTAATTTGTATACTCACTGATCTGGACCGACTGTTTAAAGACGACTCCGAATTGCTAATGCTTTTCTATAGAAGTTTTATACTCGTAAAGGCGCCAGCATTCACGAGGTGGACGCAACCGCTGAAAAGTGTTTGAAGGTCTTACCAGGTTTTCCGGTACTGCTTGCTTGCTCAAATTCCATTTTTGAAGGGTTTCTCTGCTTTTATCCTGCACTGGCGAACAGGCAGGGATTAACACAGGGCTCTTATTTGTTTATGGACCTAAACGATCTGACCGTTATTGACATTTGGCGACACAGCAGCTTGTTGTCATTCTCAGGGTGGTCAGCGGATAGTTTTTTAGAGTATCTGCTAGAAAACTGCCTACCTATTGTAATGACTACTTTTTCTGTTGATTTCAAAAACCACATTTAGTATTTGTCTCAGCCATTTCCAGTACGTGTGCAAATACCACGGATGTGGTTGTCATTGCAATATGTACCTGCTCATTGTTATAGACGCACATAAATACAGATATGTATGTAAATCTATGTCCAAATCTCACATCGTCAAAATCAAATAATTCCATTTGCAAATGTCATTCTCACCATTGCCCGGCAGATATCGCGTGCGATAAGTTCACTAACAAGTTTTCATTTAAGCCAGCAATGAATTAAATTTGTGGGTAAATATGAATGCGTGTGAATGTGTATGTATCACTATGATTATGAAACAATGACACATAATAAGAGGTGTAAACAGTTTTAAGGTCAGTGGTTGTGAAAGAAACTCATAAGTTCAGCAAAACTTCAACGTTGTTCAAAAGGAACGAATGACTACGCAAGACGACCGCCTTTGTTGCTGTTGTTGCTGGTGATATGCGGATAAACTATTTTGAATTACAATGGAATTCCAATTCGAAAACAAAGAAAGAATTGTTTCAACTTCTATATATATATATATATATATGTATGTGTGTGTGTGTAAACATTTGTATTTGTAAGAATGAGAGCGAGTAACAACTTCATCCTTTTGTTGGACAAATGCAATGCCTTATATTTCGCAGAAGAAGTCCTTTTCCTATTCTTGCGATCATATATAAATTCACACCAACAGACAAAGCAAGGATAAAGTAGAGCGAGGACGACTAATTCATACCGTACACCCCTTTCAGCAAATACAAAACATTTGAGTTCTCTCTACCTTGCTACATGCCATGCCAAACGGTACGAATAAAATAAGGATTATGATTAAAATGTCTTAAATCAAGTGCTCCACTAATATTTTAAAGGCACGTCCACATTAATCTAATGCAATCAAAATTACTACAGCGATGCTATAAACTCAGGACACTTGCAGGTATTAGTTGATACCAAAGGTCCAGCGCCGCGGGAGTTCACTACAGCATAATGTAATTTGTAACTTATCAACCTAACAAACAAAACGTGGAGACGAAACAAGTTTGAAAACATTGTAAGTAGGATGGGGTAAGATTAATAGTTTCAACAACAGTATTTCTGTATTTCAAAACAATTTCAAAAAAAAAACTATAACCTATTACCTCTGGTTTATGTCAATATTTCCAGAATTAAACTATCTTTGAGTTAAGTTCAAGATTGGATCGCACAAATTATTTCGAAAGTTTCTTTACTTTCAGTTTTGTAGCTATTAACTTTAGTCAGTTTTTTTTTGGTGGCTCGTTTATCTCGGAAGCTTTTGATTGTGAAATGTGTTTGGTTGTTTAGCTTTAACTGTTATCCATTTCGTTTTTAATTGTCCTAGTTTGCTTCTATCGTGTTGAATGTATACTTTTCGATAGATACTGTAATTGATAACAGCCTGGGCTAAATATCCATGTTCAATTCCGAACAACTATTTTGTCTTCGACAAGGTCACAGCAAATAAACTTCCAATTCGTTTTTACATGGTTCGAACTATTTTAAAAAACATACATAAATTCAATTTAATTAACCACCGGTACGTATGAGTGCTAGGCTTTTAAATTAATATTACTCAACAACAATTGGCTAATGCTATTCGAGAAAGCAATTCACATTTGCTTTCTACACTTTTAAGAATCATTCCTAGGAAGTTCATATGTTCTAGAAAGTTGTTTATTGAGATCTTGGGTAAATTTTTGTAGTTTATTGTTTCCTTGAATTTTTAACGGTTTGCTACCTATGGGCCTGAACAGGTGAAAAGAAAGAAAGACAGATAATAGGAAAGAAAGAAGGAAAAGAAAAAAATTTCATGTTCAAAACGTGGAATTACCACCCATTGCATTTCTGTAAAAACACAAACTAGCAGGAATTTCAAAAAAAAACTGAAACCCCAATTTACTAAGATCAACTAGATATTGAAATATGTGAATTTTCCATTTCTATTACAAACAACTACAAACATAAAAAATTCAAAAACGACTTTTTTTACAGAATATCCTTAGACATAGGACATGGATGATCGTCCTTGGATGAATTGTATATGCTGGTAGACGCGTCATAAAAAAACTTTTCTTACGATGCCCTTATTGTACATGATAATCCATTTCGTGGTTTCAAAAGTATAGAGCTGGAATTCTGTTAAACTAAGTTGTTAAACCAATTTTTTTTCTTTTCAGTTGGAAGTCGTACAAATTATTAAAACCTACGACAAAAATGGTGATTCTGGCACAGCCACATATCGTGCTTAAACCCTTCGTCAGGCACATATTTTGAGCCCTTAGTTCTGGCACATGGTGTCTGGCCAGACCCCTATACATTTACATGCATTTGTATGGAAATAAGGGCTGTTTGCCGTTAAAGATAGGAAAATATTTGTTATATTTTGTGTTTCTATTTCTTTTTACTATATTATTAGCTACCTGAGGAAGAAAAAAAAAAATCTTTGGAATGAAAAGGGCAACAATTTGTTTGTTCTATATATATTTCTCTGTATTTTGGGTAAAGTAATAAATGTTTATGAGAAAATAGAAAATTAACAAAACATAAATAACAAAAACATAAATAATCTACTTTTGAATGTTGCTGACAAACGGGATTGTTGCATTTGCAGCAAAAAAAAACGTGTCTTACGGCGTATTTTGTCACCTTGCTGCAGGCAAATTCTGCAATCTTTTTTGGCAGCTAATGTGTCTGGACCACTGCGTGAAGCCACATTAAGGTTTGCTATATTGAGAGGTCTCCCAAAGTACGCTTCAAATGCTATACGAGTTGTTGGTTGAGCCACAATGTGCGGATTATTATTGCGATTTTCAACGTTTATTTGGCTTTTTGTCCTGTTCCAAGGACTTTTTTTCAATTATTAATTTATACATCGAAAGCCAACAATATTTTGGGAGATTACCTGAAATTACAGCCATGTACCTAAAATAGAAGTATGCTAAATTGAAGCATGAAAATGAAATATGTCTGGCCAGAACCATGTTAAGGTTAAGAGGAGATTATGGTTTACATAATCGTCCAACTACGCACACAATTTGCAAAATTTGAAAAGACTGGAGCGGTTAAAGATATTGTAAGTCCTGTGTATCATCGTTTAGCTCGTTCCGCTGAAAATATCGCTGCTATACCTGAAAGTGTTGCCGAAGACCGGAATGTGTCGATTCCTCGTCGTTTACTTTTGAAAACGCAAAATGGATAACCCCTTATATGTTGTTAATAAAACAGACTCTCAAAATTACAAAACACGAAAAAATATAGCCTTTTTTCAAAATGGTCCAGCTCACGAGAGAGGTCAAAATATTTTAGATATCATCTTAAAAAAGACTAAGGTTAATTTTTAGGAGGGTACATTGGTCTGTATTTTTGGCAAGTCGTTCACATGTATATACGTAGTTATGTCGTACCCAACAACATGGTAAATTGGAATTACATGGAGTGACTCCTAAAACATGGTAATATATTTTGCCCAATCGGACAAATAGACCGAAAGTCTTCAAACCTTCGTATGGGTGATATAGTACATTCTTGTCATGGACCGGTTACGACTGGCAACTACAACATGTCATGCGTATTATTTTCCCATTAGCATAGCCATCTGACCAAGATGCCACCAACTCTAAAGGTTTTCATGAATTAAAAAACACACTTCCCCTCCCCTAATCGGCAGTGCTAGAGTGACATACTTTAGTTTTTACACTGCTGCCTTTTGGATACTCTACTCATCGAATCACTCTGATATCCAAGCAGTTCTACTCTTTAGTAAGTGAATGGATTTCCAACCGCAAAAGCCAACACAGCATGCCCCCACAATTGGCGTTAGAGTACAACACTAGAAGATGTGCAAAAGTAAAAAAAAAACATACATTTTAGTTTTACTATAAGTTTCATAGTGTTTACTTTTACATTCGCCCCCTCCTGCCATGCCATGGAATCCGTTTTGTCTTCACGTTTAGTGCTTGCCCCAGTATTTCATGGGCAAAATCCTTATTGTGGAATGCTATAATGCAAAATAAATAAATAAAATCGCCAAACAAGAAAATGAGAAGATGGCAAAAACGCAACCGAAGAACTCCAACATTTACCCCGAAAAAAGAAACAAAGCACAAAGAAACGTTCCCGCGTAAAAGTATGCGGTTTTATTCGAACGATGCAACACAAAAACAGCAAGAAAAGCATGATAAACAGCGCTGTGATTTAGGTAATGAGTTTCTGTTTAACAAACTTTGTAAAGAATAGATTAAAAGTAATATTTTATATATAGTTGTGCATAAATTTCATACACAAAAATAATTTACACAAAATAAAGCACACACAGAAAAGAGAAGAAAAAAAAACATTCAAGGGAAAATGAGGGAAATCTGTGGTTGCTTTAGTTTTCAAAACCATCACTTGGAATATTGGTAATGGTCATTACGTTAATGAAGAGTTACTGCCAACACCACCAACAACCTTCTAAACCGCATTGCAACGTTTACGATGCAAATGAGCCGGCAGTAATTATTTCACAGCACAGCACTAAGTAGTTTCTAATGTTGTTGTGCATATTGGCTGCAAGCTTCGAATCAATATACACGCATGTGTTTACCAGCTCAGAAGCCAAGTGAAACTGAAGGAAATCGATCAAGGAGTTAAGATTATCCTCATGTGGTGTAGGGTGTATCGTATTAATTTATGTGGAACGGCTGGAACTATTCACGGTCACTGTAGAAGGCATTCCGAATTGATCATACGATTCAAAGACGATCTTGAAGCTCTGAACTAACAACATCAATTGTTTACGCCAATTTATTTACGTGTTTATTTTATAATAAAGAGGAAGGTGTGCCGTTAATAATGAAAAACAACATCAGTCAAATGTCCACCACCTTTTCCTTTTCATGAAATTTTCCATAAACAAATCGCAAAGTGGCTGCCCTATATCCTCAATAGCCTCACGAATTCTACCATTGAGGTCTTGAATCGACGCTGAGCTGTTGGCGTAGACCTTATCTTTCACGTGACCCCAAAGGAAGAAGTCGCAAGGCGTTTAATCGCAAAATCTCGGTGGCCAATTGAGATCACCTCTTCTAGAGATAACGCGATCCGGAAACTTTTCCCGTAAAAGAGCAATGGTTGCTTGTGTGGCACGTAGAACCGCCTTGTTGAAAGTAAACGTTGTCCAGATCAATATCATCCATCTCCGACCATAGAAAATCATTAATCATCTCTCGATAGCTCAATCCATTCACGGTAACTGTTGATCCAACCTCGACCGCCGGACCATAAACCGCACCAAACAGTCACACGTTGAGGATGGAGAGGCTTCTCAACAATAACTGTTGGGTTTTCCGAGCCCAAGATGCGACAATTTTGCTTGTTGACGTAGCCACTGTGGTGGAAATGGGCCTCATCAGTCAAGATGATTTTTCGATGGAATTCCGGATCATTTTCATGCATTTCATGGACCCAATCAGCAAAGACACGACGTGGTTGATGATCGGCCGGCTTGAGTTCTTGTGTTAACTGAACTTTATAAGCCTTGAAACCCAAGTCTTTATGCAAAATACGGTGCAATGGCGTTTGTGGAATGCCCAATTCCAAAGAACGACGAGGAATGGACCAATTTGGGTTTACCTCAACACTTTGGGCTACAGCAGAAATTTTCTCAGTTCATGTTGAGCGACGTGCACGGGTTTTATTCTTCACATCAATAAATGGTCCCAACAGCTGGAATTTGTCCACCAAATTAATTTATTGCGGTCCGACAAGTTGCTTTACGAAGACCCAAAAATGCTTTAGTTTTGCGAACTGTGACTGCAAGATTTTCACCATTTTTGTAGTGAGTTTGAATAATTTCAATGTATTGTTGAAGCGTGTATCCAATTTTTGTTATGGCGTAGTTTCTTCTTGTCACATGTCAAAGAATAAAAGCTTCGAATGTGGCAGCTACCAAAATAGCGGGTCATTTAAAACAACACTTCTTCGTTGAAAACCCTGTATACAAACATAAAGCTTGGACCGAACAAAAAAATATTTTTTAAAACGACCAAATATTTCTTTTTTTTTTTGGCAATTTCTGTTTTTTTTTTTTGTTTTGGGCGATTTTTCTAATGTCAAACTCATTAAAAAGTTTTCTTCTCTTTGACCGATTTTTCATTTAAAGAGGCGTAAGTTACTTCTTTCATTCCGAATATAAAAATTCCTCATTCGAAAAAACAGAAAACTAACGAGCGGTAGAAGTCAATAAATTCCAAAATAAACAATTCTGTGGACTTTCGACAAAACAACTTCTCTCGAAACAAGACATTTTTGCAAGATTTTTATATTAAATATAAATTTTAAAGACGGTTCTTTTGGTGTAATCCATGTATTTCTACGCCATTTGGTTAAAAATCTACAGTTATTGGCAAATCAACTTCTTTCATTATATTTGGAAAAAATTTTTGATAAAATATCTTGTCTGAAAGAGTTTAAAAATTTTCTAAAATGCAAGAAATAAAATTGTTATATCCTTTTGACAAAACATCTAAATTGTATTTTATATTTGTTTGCATATATACATTTGGTTTTAACAAAACAACTTCTCTTCAAAGAAGTTGTTTTATCAAAACTGAAATTTAGAAAATGTGTAACTTGTTTGAGACAAGATAAATTTGTAAATGGTTTATAGAGAACATTAATTTTGACAAAACGACTTGTGTGAAAAGAAGTTCTTATGTGAAAACAAAAACTGATAAAAAGTAAAATATTGTTTGCAAAGAAGTGTTTTTGTGGGCTTGAAAATAAATATTTTGATCAAAAGAAGTTGTTTTAGAGTTCATGCGTGGTATAAATTTTGCAGCCATCACCACGTTTAAAAAACACAAAAGCAGCCATTGGCATATAAATCATTGCTAGCGACAAAAAATAAGACTCCATTAGTTATTTTTAGGATCATAAATTGCAAGACGACTCATGTATATCATATTTTCCGCACAAAAAAACTAGTAGTTTTTCTCTTTCCTACGTGTTTTTTGAATCATATTTTCCAATAAAATGTGTCAAGAATCCTCCGAACGACTGCACTGTAAGAAAAATTGTCACTCAAAGATAACTTTAGATGAACAAAAACATATATTTAAAACCTATTGGAATCTTGGAGACTATAGCAAACGACGTCTATTTATTTCGCAAATGATTGCTATAGAGAACAAGAAAACTGCGACTCTTATAAAAGCTTCGAGACCACGAAACCGACAATATGTGTACAAATACCATTGTGAAAAAAATGGACAAAAGATTCGGGTATGTCATAAATGCTTTCTAAAAATATACGGAGAAACAATCCAGGCTATTAAAACAGTGAATTTACATAAAATAAAACGAATTTCTGGAGGACTTATACCAGCTGATAGACGTGGAAAACATGATCCACCCCATAAACTGTCGATTGATAAATATAATGAAGTTATAGATCATATATATTCAACAAAATTTTTTTTTTTCAAGAAAAAATTTTTTTTTTCAACAAATTTTTTTTCAACAAAAATTTTTTTTTTCAAGAAAATTTTTTTTTTTTTTCAACAAATTACAACTTACTAGTAGAGATATATTTACTACCCTGGATATTAAGTTCAAGAAACCTCAGCTTGATCTGTGTAATACATGCGAACTCTTTAAATCCAAAATAAGAAACTCTGTCGACGAAGATGAAAAAAATCGATGAAGTTACAACAAAAAAAACATCATGACGATGCAGATTTTTCGTATGAAAGTAAGAAAAAAGATAAGGAACTCGCAATAAATAGTGAAAATATAAAAATTTTCACATTTGACTTACAACAATGTCTTCCGACTCCTTATTTACGTGCTGCTTTGTTTTTTTACAAGAGACCATTGTGGACTTTTAACTTAACCGTACATGATGGAGCAACGAAAAAAGCCTTGTGCTATATATGGAACGAAACCATTGCAAAGCGGGGTGCAAATGATATTGGGTCTTGCTTATTTAAATGTCTGTTGGATTTACCAAATTCAGTTCGTCATATTGTTTTATATAGTGATTCATGTCCTGGTCAGAACCGCAACTCATATCTTTGCGCAATGTTTCAGAAAGTTTTGGAAGATCACGCAAGTATTCAACTTATTGATCATAAATTTCTTGTCGTGGGTCATACGCATCTTGAGTGTGATACTGTACATGCGCAAATAGAAAAGAAAAGAAAAAATTTCTTCGGATCTATTGAACATTCACACGATTGGGCAAACTTAATATCGGCGACCAATAAAAATTATATTGTCCATGAATTAAGACAAGAGGATTTCTTCGATTTTCGTGCACTAAGGTTTATGGTTTAAGGTTTATATTTATTGAGCCTTTAGAAATCATGTTTTTTAAGAATTAAAGCTACATATTTGAAAGAAAACTTAAGACTATAATGTAATATCTTAATTTACTATAGAGAAAATTGTATTGTACAGCACCATGCTTTTAAAGTAATTAGTACATTTTTTTTGGTGCACAACTAAAGGACAAATATACATGGAGGTCACATAGCATTTCAGGTATAATTTTAAATACCTACATTCTTTTAAACACAATATTATTTTTTAATCTTCTGATTTTTAGGTGAGAAGTTTGAGTGGAAAAACGTTCGATGGCTAAGATATGAAAAAAGCAAGCCAGGAGTTTTGCAGTACAAATTGTCATTACACCCAGAAGAGTCATTTCAGATGCTAGATATAAACTCGCGTCGCCGTAAAGAACCATCTCCCCAATTGGCCAAAAGCTACAATTCCCCTTTGCCTGTATCACAAATAAAAAGAAAGATTTGTTAGATATGTTGCCATTAATTGGTACAAATTACCACAGCTTTTATCACAATATTAAGGCGGAAGGTGATATCCCAATTGAAGTTCACCAAGACCTTGACGAAGATGAAGGTATTCAATAATATAATTATGCTTTTAAAATGTGTACAGTTACAGTTTTTATTTCCTTCCTTTTGAATACTTTTTTGTTAAACTTATAATTTGTTTTCCCTACAGAAATATAGTTTTGTACCAATATTGTCTAATTGAATTCAAGTATTTATGTAATATTAAATACAATAATATTTGTTAAAATAACCTATTTCGACTTTTTTTATTAGTTCCATTTTAACAAAAAAAACTTGCCTTGAGATAAGCGCAAAATATGAATCACGTTTTTGTTTAAAACCATTTTCAAAAAACAACTTGTTTAATGTAGGTTAATTTTTTTGTTGAAAACAATTTCGACAAAACATCCTATCTTTTTTTTCTTAATTTTTCTGAAAATCTGTTGGCATTAGAATAGAATTATTGATATCTTCACATCAATTTAGTATTTAAATTTAATACTACACTTTCACATTTTCACCAAATATTTCAAAATCAAAGTTTTTAGATATTTTAACAGTTTTTTCGTTCTCCTGTAAAATTGCAGGTTTTGAAAGAGGTTGTTTTGTCAAAAGGCCACAGAATTTATAATCAGGCTTTATTTTCTACACTTACTAAATTTCTAAAATTCAACGACACTTTTGAAGGTTCACCAAAAAATCCAGTGGGAATCAACGAAAGAGATATATGAAAGCAGTACGGAATGAGGATACAAGGATACGCCTAAGCATTTTTCAAGGCGTGCATTCATATTTTTTTTGTCATTTTTCATGAATTCTGGGTGATTTTTATTTTGGGTATTTTTCGTATTTTTTTGAAAACATTGACCTGAAGAGAAGCTTTACATCGCATGGAGATTACTCAAATGCCCATGCAGTCCGCTGCATTTCTTTCGGATGTCCTTACCAGGATACAGACCTGTGTATGGTAGTTACTGCCACTGTCCATCACACTTTTTTTTGGTTTCCTCTAAAAATTGCATTTGTTTTCCAAATGCCAACAAAAAGTTTGCCAAACCGTTGTATGATTTGTACGTAGAGAATTTCCTTAATGTATGAAATGACAAAATCTTAATGTGATACAATCTTAAATTGTCCTCAATACCAGTTCAATTAAAATAGTTTAGCAAATTTACATATTTCCTTATAATTTCCTTATTAACTTCAGAAAAAATGAGAGAGTAAATACATTCAGGTATCAAATAAGCTAAAACTTCAATCGTGTTAAAAAAAATTATCTAATTCCACGTAAATATATTGAATTGTCTTTGGTGACAACGTGAAATCCTAACTCGTACCTCATTTGAATATTTGGAGTGATACCCTTTTGAAATGTATCTTCAAAAGATGAAAAAAAAAATAAACGAATTTCAAATTCATTTGAAATTCTCTGTTTGGAAGAAACACACTTTGCACCTAGGTTTATTTGCTGCATTCCATGAGTTGTAATTAATTTCTGTAAGACTGCACCAGCTTACAGGTAGCGCTTTTCAACTCATTGATTTTAAGTTTCAGCTTTTGAGCATTGCCTTCGACAGTGCTGCCAAATGGTCGGTGATAATTGAATAATTATGCCTGCGAGTAAAACACCCGCTGACTATAATTAAGGAGACTTTGACTGTCTCCCACGGTATCCTGTGGCCTAAATTTTATTCAAAACCATTTGGCACTGCTGCCTCTCATACTAATACCTCGACTACACACAATGCCACTTACTCCAAGTGGCAAGGAATGAACTTTCTGAAGCACATCCACACACTCACACACATTGATGCCGGTTTGTTGTTGTGAAGTCCAACATGATGTTGCATGATGCACCCACGAACCCACTCATGTACATGGGGATGTGTGAGTGTTTACGGGAAATGGAAAGGACTGCCGCAGACGGAGTTAAGTGAATCTTCTTCTTGGTAGAGAGAGCGCAGTGTAGAGCAGAGCAGAGAAACAGCCTGTGGTCACTTAATGTCAACGTTAATGCAAAACGCCTTTGGGCTCCTTTGTTGCGCTCCGAATTAATGTTGATTATGATGTTTGTTCCGTGTCCGTGGGTCTTTTAGTGAAATGTCAGTGCCGGCATGGCATCGCTTGGCTTGGCTTGGTTTGACGACGATACCATAACAAAGATTTTAATTTGTAAAGCTCACATTAAACGGTACGTGACACCAACTGAGTTCACCGAAGCACACCGCCACGCCATGTAGTGTGAAAACGGGACTCGCTGCAACATGCTGAATGTTGCATTCCTTTTCTTATGCGTTGCATATAAATATGGATCAGAGGCGTAGCCGCCCGTGATGGCAGAAATATATTGATTGTGTTCCAGTCACGAGAATTGCTTGTGTATCCCACAAGAGTGTTGTGTAACACTGTGTAAACTAATTACCGAATTTCATGCTGCGGAAAGCGGTGGTGGGCTAGGTAATGTGTGCGACTACCACACATCAGAACCCAGGTGCGAGTACTTCACAAGTAAGAGAGGAATCTCTAAGCCACGAAAACTTCTTCAGATATGCATTAGCCGTTCGGAGCCGGCTTTTACAAATTAGGTCCCCGTTAGTTAGTATACAAATTATATCATGCACAACTCACTTAATCCAGCGAAGTTCATAGAAAGTTTCTTCATAGAATGTTAAGGGAAATAATTAAGTAGCCCCATCAGCTTGTTTATTGAAGAGAAGAATTGGCTGCTGTCGCAAGATTGTGCAAATGTTAGCGAGATGAACCTCGATTTTCAGAAAAATTTAGACTTCCGTCAAATTATTTGTATAATCCGACTAATTCAGTCAAGTAAAGATGTTTAATTTGGAAACAGCATTATTAAAAAACACAAAAAAACATCATAACTTACTATTTTTGTGATTTTTTTTTAATGAAGAATATACTTTTGTTACATTTTTTTTTATAAACTTAAAAAATAAATGAAGCATAGACGCAAATAGGTTCCGCGAATAATCGCCCAAAATTAAAAAAAAGTACCATAGTGAAAAATCGCCCAAAAAGAACGCACAATCGCCCAAAAGAAATGAACAATCGCCAATTTCTTTTTGGGAATAACTGTGGACGTTTTTCGTATTTGGGCGATTATTTGCATAGTCCCGCAAAAAACGTTTCAAATGTAATTTTTTTGCAAATCTTCTAACGATTCTCTCGCATTGCTCAAACGCCGAGTCAGTCTCAAAATGCGGTGTTAGGCCGTCCACACACGTACAGTTTTCACTGCCACTGTACAGTTCTGTAATACAGTAGTCCGAGTGTGTGTTTCATCCCGCTTGTTCGAATCCAGTAACAGTTAAAACTCACATTTGAAACTGTAAGTGTGTGGCCGGTCTTAGTCATTACGGATACTGAAAAATTTTAATTTTGTCATTCAAAACGTTATTCGCGTTTATACTTCAATTTACCTTTTCTGAAATAAAACTACACATGGATGAGTTTAACAATAAACATGTAGGATTAAACCTAGACTTCCCCCCAGACCCTACCGAAGTTTACCATTTTTCTTTTAAACAAATTTCCACTTTGGAATCCAATTCTTCGAATCGTAAAGCGAAACTTTCTCGATAGTCCGATTTTGTTGTGCCTATGTCTTCTTAACAGTACAGGGAACTATGATCAGCATCTAATTGTGGACATTTTAGTACAAACATCCTGTTTTTATACATCGAATGGGTCTTTCGTTTTGTTAAAATAACGAACAGAAATTCTGTTTCGTCAGTTTGGGTTTTTGTAACACAAAAGTCTCCATTAAATTCTAATTGAAATCTTTTTTGTGTGTATTGTCTAATTGGATTCGTTGGAGTTATAGAAACACAATTCAGTTTCGTTTCGACTACAGACGTTTCTGTCGACCAAGAAAGCTCAAAATCGATTTTCAAAACAAATCATAAGTAAAATGCAATTGCCTCCCCCATTTTACAACTACGCCTCTATTATATGACATAACATTTGACACGTCTGTGAATATAATACATACTAACACACACACACACACACACATACAATTATGTATGTACATTGTACATACGAATGAAAGTATGTATGTGCAGGGGGAAAAAAAGTGAAAAGATAATAGATTTTTTAATGCAATTCGCGCTGTTACAGTTACGACAACTAAAGTGGTTGTCACTTTGTGCGAGGAAAGTCGCAACGTTGAAATCATAAATTGCATTTTTGTTTGCAACGAACGCACGACTGTTTGCTCATATCCTTGGGTTATCCTTATCTTTAACACCTTGCTGCGACAGGAGATTTCGAATTATTCGCCGGATTTGCTTGAAGAACAATTGTGAATTTAAACCTGTTGCTGTTTTGTAATAAATTCAAGAATATAATTAAATATTCAAGCTAAAGTAATTCCCTCATCATCATATTCAGTATCGTATGGATGGATGACAGTGTATTGCAATTCACATCCAGTGTCTCATGCTCAACTCATGGCTGAGAGGGTTTAATTCCCTTTCAGGAACAGACAGGGAACTTCTCTTAAACTCTAAAATATTTCAAAGTAAATTTGACAAAAAAAATATGAATTTCAATATTGTGAAAGATTTGCGAAAGGGAAGAGGGAACATAAGAGGTGGTGAGGGAAATATTTTGATGTGATATTTTTAGCCATGTAGCCTTCCGGCTGTCTTCAGTCGTGACATGGTTTTTTCTCTAGACTCACTTCAATAGAAATAGAAATCTTAAGCATCTGAAAAAAGTCACTTACAAACGAAAGCAGCATGTGTCCGGTAATAAGAAAAGAATAGTGGAAACTCTTTTCGCACAAAGTGAAAGGCACGAAACTCCAGGGCATCCTACAGAGGACGTTTTATCTGTGACCTAGAGTGAAGTACTGGCTCTATGTTTGAAGATGGGATATCTTCCAAATATAGCGTAAAAAGTGAAGGCCGGTTCCGGAAGTTTTTCATATGAACATGAAAGTTGCTGTATATCAAAAGTGGTAAAGAACCAGCAACAACTGATTCTGATACCAATGCCTTGGGAAAACTTCCCAGGGTAGCTAGCTAGACTATTTTCGCTATAGAACGGTTACGAGGCCGGCAAAGGTGTTGAACAAAGTAATTGCAGTCGCCCCCCATGGGAAGTGCAGGCAGAAAAAACCGGACCAAATGAAAGAAGACATGGCGATCCATAGTATCACGAACTAGAGGGGCCAAGCACAAGACAGAAGTGCTTGGACATCATTTATTAAGCAGGCCAAGGCCATAGGTTGTCGAATCAACCCTAGTAAAGTATGTGCTACGCAGTATTTTACCTATGATTACAAGGCACGGGAGAATGGCGATGTCCATCGGTGAATCTGGAGCTGGCGGAACACAAAGCGTAAGCGGTTCTCATAAATGGAAATAGAACAAGCGATCTGCAAATCGGAAGATCCTAAATAATATCCATGAAATCCTTTTAAGTTTCTGGACATGATATACAAACTATAATCTGACCCAGTTCCTAACTGGACATGTTGCTATTACACCGTGTTACAAAAAATAGATTTTTTTCTGTCCTATGAACCAAATGCAAATATTCGGAAATAGGGGAAAAAATAAAAATACACGTGTAACGGCGATTTTCATGTACACGTCAGAATTTTTTTTTTAAGTTTGAAGTATGAAGTATGAAGCTCGTAGTGGCCTGTGTGAAAGCCTTTGGACCGATTTTTAACCCTTTTTCAGTGATCCAATCGAGCTGATTTTTTGCAGGTAGACTCGTGGAAATGTCTCACGTCAAATTTTTTAAAAAATAGATTTTTATCAATTCTCAGATTTTCCTAATTTTTTTTTTTTTTTTTTAAATGGTTATCGTTTTTTTTAAGTTTTCAGTTCAAAAAACATTTTTTTTTCGTAACGCTTAAGTAGTTTAAAAATTTGGAGTCTCTTCAAGTTATGCTAAGAAAAGTGAAAACAATATTTTTTTTTCAAAAATAATAAAAATTGGGGAAAATCTGAGAATTGATAAAAATTCTTTTTAACAAATTTGACGTGATACAGACATTTCCACGAGTCTGCCTGCAAAAAATTAGCTCGATTGGATCACTGAAAAAGGGTTAAAAATCGGTCCAAAGGCTTTCACACAGGCCACTACGAGCTTCATACTTCATACTTCAAACTTAAAAAAAAAATTCTGACGTGTACATGAAAATCGCCGATACACGTGTATTTTTATTTTTTTATCCCCTTTTCGAAAATGTAAATTTGCTTTATAGGACAGAATGTGTGTAACACGGTGTTATTATTGGTATGGTCATAACTGGCATATGTGTGCACAATCCACCGAAGAGGACGAAAAGGCGGAAAAATCGTATTTCGATGCCCGCGCTTTGAAGAACTCAAAACGTGACTCAACGCTGAGTGGGGAAGGAACCTAGGACACAATAATGACACTCATAATTTTTGTGCACCAAAGGTTGATGGCGGTGGAAAAAGCCCGAAAGAGCGCCAGTGCTACAAATCCCGGAGAATCAGGAGTACACTATACTGAAGATAATTTAGACTAGAGATAAGCCACATTTCCAAAACGGCCACCCACTGGTAACGGTAGTAATCGAATATGTCAAATTTCACTGCCAAGGAATTTTCGTTGCCAGTCGGCCAGCAAGTAGCAAAAATATGTGTGTGTATTGTTAAAAAAGTGTGAGTGTGTTGAGTTTTTTTTGAAAAAATCACTATCCAGTGTAATGACTGAGTCAGACAATTTAATAAAAACAGGATTACTTACTTACTTAGGTTGGCTCTACAATCTCTTGTTGGTCTTGGCCTGTTTGGCTTCGCCATTTCGTGATACCACTTGGTCCTTTCACCAAAGTAACGGTCATTCCTGTCTGCGCTTTCCGTGGTAGTTGTCGTCCAAGGCATTTCTGGCTAGAGCGTTTGGATTAAATCGATCGACAAGGCCCAGCCCGCGCAGTCGCTGTATTTGGATAAGCTTAACTACATTCATGTCGGGATATAGCTCATGAAGTTTACAATTCGTCCGAAGTCCAAACTCCTCGTTAACACAAATCAGCTCATCGATTAGGCGAGGAATTTGTACACCCAACACAGCTTCATCGCTTTCGCAAGTACCCATGCACAGAAGTACAGATAGAATAAGCGAGGGCTTTATTCTCGAATTTAGCAGCACGATCCATCGCATTATTTCGATCATGACTTCGTTGTTTCTATTGATGGCGGAGCCGAGGTATATAAACTCTTCCACTACGTCGGATTTGTCTTCTCCGCATTCACCATCAGACCCATCTTCTCCGATTCCTTCTCGATTCTGGAAAAAGCATTAGTTACATCTCCCTCCATACTTCCAACGATGCAAATATCATCATAATATGCGAGGAGAATGTGGCCCAACATCTTCTTCATCAGTACGTTGACATCCCTGTCATTCTACAAATTCGTATAAGTTTTGGCGGGATTTTATAGGCAGACATGGTTTCAAATAATTTGACTCTATTCGTGGTGTCGTGTCGGCTTTATAGTCGATGAAAAGACAGTATGTATCGATCTGGATTTTCATGGGACTTTTCCAGCATTTGGCATAGTGAGAAGATTTGGTCATTTCCTGATTTATTCGGCCTGAAACCACACTGATAGGATTGAATCAGATCGTCGTTTTGGTTTCAATCTTTCACAGAATATACTTGAAAGTATCTTGCGTGTGAAACAGAGATATTCTTAAAGTTTCACAATAAAAAAACAAATCTAATTTAAATAAAATAAAAAATATTGTTCGAAACGCCAATTTTAAAAGCGTAATCTGTTTTCATGTATTTGTATCAAATATAAAGGGTTATCCATTTCGTGGTTTCAAAAGTATAGGGCGGAAATTCGACATCTGTCAAACTACGTTGATAAACCATGTCCGGTTGACCAGACGACGACGCACTATAGGGGAATAATCTGCCTGCAAATGACATTTCCAAATGCAAGGCCAACATCAGCAAACAATACTCCCGCATTCCCTCTAGATTTTTAGTCAAGAAAACAATGCAATTTGGTCACTTAAGCAGTTTGTCGACAATATAAATATTACAAAAGTAAAGTCCACACGTTATTGGCCGAATAAGGAGATACTCAGATGCAAACAAACATTGTGAATTAATTATTTTAATTTTCGAAATCCATTAAAATACTTCAATGAATGGTGACACAACAAAGACAATGGCACCAATCCATATTAAGATCGATATTAATTTTAATTAAAGGACACAGCTGAGCAAAGTGGCAATTATGTCTTACATCCGGTCACGCGTTCGACACATACACACACGGCCGTATGCAGATATGCAACCTTCATCCGTCCATAAGTGCCAACAAACAATTCGCAAGCGAGTGCAAGTACGTCCGAACATACAATTCGTACACAAATGGAACGTATGATTAAAAATATTTCTCTTCTTGTGCGAAAAAAAAACAAAAACTGGAAATGGCACGTATACGCCAGCGACCGAACGACCGACCACTCACCGCTCCCGGCACACAGAAGGTACTTAACCGCCCGTCCGACCGTCCTTCCATCTGACCACTTGAGCAAATGCACTTGATATTTTATAGGAAAAGTTGTAAATCTTTGAGCGGGCTGAAATACGAGTGTTTGTACTGTTGTTTGAGCCTTTTACATTTTATCGGATAACTGAATTAAAACGAAATGCTAAAAATCGTTTAAAGCAAGCAGCACATCAGTCAAGGTCGCAAGGAGAACGTAGCAGCCAACGAAAGTTGTGGTGCATAGACGAGTAGATTCACTTCCCTCGAGTTTACAAACAAATACTTAACAGGGATGGGAAAAACACATGCAATCGTACCTTTTTTTTATACAATTTATAGCAACAAAATTATTTCACATATGAAAAGTATCTGACGGTCGTGGTGTGGTCGGTAGTAATGTGACTATCGCACAATTAAACCCAGGTTCGAAACACGGTAAGACATTTTCAGCGACAGCATTTCCATCTCATAAATGCTGGCGACTTTACGAGTAAGAGAGTAATCTCTAAGCCATCTAAAACTTCTCGTTCGGAGCCAGCCTTAAACAGAGCCAACCGGTCAGTGAGTATAAAGGGTGTTTTTTATTGAGGTATAGAACTTTGAATTGAAATAAAACACAAGAAAATCGTTTTAATGTCCCTCAATTTGGCTTTATTGGAAGGATAATTTTATGCCATTAATGTTTAAATATGATTTCGGGCATGTGGCCGCCGCGGCTGGCTCGAATAAAGCCAATTCTACAGGTCCAATTTTCAACCACTTGTTGGAACCACAACTCATCCACATTCATGCCATCCAATTCGGGAACAAAATAGTCGGTTATCATGGCTCTATACCGGTCTCCATTAACGGTAACTGACTCTCCAGCATTATTTCGGAAGAAGTATGGCCCAATGACTCCACCAGCCCATAGAGCACACCAAACAGTCAGTTTTTGTGGATGTAATGGCATAAAATGGACGGAGCATGCGGTGAACTTCGCGAACTGAACCATTACTTTCGAAATAAATTTGCACGATTTGCAAGCGTTGTTCTTTTGTCAACCTGTTCATGATGAAATGGCAAACCAAACTAAATATTAATCACTTGACAGCTGACAAAATGGCCGCCAGTTAAAAAAGTGATGCCAACTTAAAGTTCTATACCCCAATAAAAAACACCCTTAACAATTACATCGCGCAAGGCTCACTGAGAGATCATCGGTCGGACCATGTACTCTGTCGGAGACACAGCCCGCCTACACGAAAGACCCCAAGTTCGATGGTGTAACACTCACACTATCCCAAAGTGCCCAGTACCTTAGACTCATACTGGGTAGCAAACTTTGGAATGGAATAAAACAAAGATGACTTTTTTAAATTGACATGCAATTTACTTTATTCGAATGATAATCATTCGAAATTATAATTTAAATATGACTTCTGGCATATTACCGCCAAGGCTGGCTCGGACGTAGTCTAACCCGTGGCCGTATATCGGCAATAACGCAGCGAATATTGTGGATCTGTACCGAATTTAACATTCAAATCTAATTCGCTCCTTTCATGTGTTACTCAAATCCAAATTGGGACGATATGTCCCCGCTATTTTTCGCATCACTGAGACGGATACGAGTAGTACTTGTTGGATATACAAAGGCGGTGGATAGAGAGAAAGAGAGTACAATAGACTTTATTGCCAATTGCAGAAGTTTTCAATTTTCTTACAATGGGAATTTTCATGAGATTAAAAGCAATTGTGCAGGTGGTAATACAAGTGCATGAATATCCAAGAAACTCTTTATTTTATTTCATCTCCCATCTTGCCCCGTCGAAATTCTGCCGACGAACTTGCAAAACGAAACGAAGCTTTACGTTGATGCCTTTGCTTCCACTCAACAAGATATAATGGCTTGAAGGAAATGCCAAAGTTCCGATGGGCAGTGGATGATGGCGACGGCATCCGTGGCTGTGGCGGTGGTGGCGGTGGTGATGTTGGATTGGTCCTGGACTTGCTCTTGTTTGGCTAACATACTTAACGTCCACGAGTCCTCAGGCGGCTGTAGAAAATTTAATTTGTTGGAAATGTCGAAACATTGCAAATGCACACAGAGGTAGAAATGTAGCAGGCAGGTATCTATCAAATACGAAACACCACCACACATGCATGCATACGTACATATATGTGCACATAAGCAAACACACACACACACACCCATACAGCAGTGCATTAGCAACAGCTCCATCAACAGATAGCCAACATTGTTGAATTCGTTCGTTGCATACTCTGCGGGGCGACTTGGAATTCTCTTAAAATGTAGCCGCCCCATGCATCCCATGCATGGGTGGTGTATGAGTGGCGACGTTTCCTTTTAAGTGGTTTCTAAACAATTGTTCCTGAACAATAAAATACACATACAATGAAATCATATTATGGGAATTGAATGAAATTCAAATCCAAATCCTTTGGTCATAATATTTAAGAATCTTGACAAATACAAAAACAACGAGCACAAAGGAATGAAATTGAATTGTAAATGCAAACTTAGATGACTCCTTACGACCTTGGTAGGTCTTTAGCAGCTTCTTGAACTTGCCTTTAAAAATTTAATATTGATATGCAACACTTATTGTTTGATATGTGTTTGCGCGCCTTTCAGCTGCCGAAATAGTTTTTTTAGAGCTGATACATATAATTTTGTTAGTAACGTTTAAGTGCAGGGTTCTCCAACAAGACCACTTGACAACGAACGGATGAGAGTCCCTGGAAAGCCGCGTATTTCGGCTCAATGTTCTAATATTAGGATATGTCAAGAACAGATACCGTTAAAATATCTGTAGAAATACAACTTACATTCCGGCCATGCTGTATGAAGACAATAGAGTTGAATACCCTACTACCCCCATCTCTACACAGTACAAAAGCTGCAAAGATGACTTTGAAACTCCTGCCCATATATGGGAGTTATATTCCATTTTTAGGAATATAAATAGTTACGAGATCAGATGAAGTGAAGTATTTCTTCCACCACTTTAGGAAGCCTAAACACTTGTATGAATCTTTCGACAGTTTAAATATATGGTTAGCCCAGTGTATCTTCATGCCCAGAACATCAAGAAAGTCTGATACGTCGATATCCACACCAGTGGAACGTTTGTTTGACCTCATTCACAAATCATCGCAAATTCGGGGTTAAGTGATTCGTTCATCGTTTGCCTATTGTCCACGAATGAATATAAATGACAGAGATTGCTGACAACCGCAAAAGTGTAGATAGGGTTCATAGTCTGGCCTAAATAGGTCGTTAATGAAAATAAGCAACAGCGAAGGAGAGAGGACAGAACCTTGTGACACTCCTGGTCAGTCTATGCCCGTCTATAACAACTCGTGTAAAGCGGTCACTGAGAAAACTCTATATGAATGGATAGAAGTTATTGCCGACACCAAATGCAAAAACTTTTGATACGAGTGCTCCGTGCCAGACCCGATTAAACGCCTTGGAAATATCTCAATCGACCCCATAGTTCCGAATGGAACGTCATCAGGTCTCCAGTAGATCGGTTTCTACGGAAGATACTGTGCCAGATACTTAGATGGTTAACCATGCTCTCCATAACCATCGATAGAGCACAACATATTGCAATTGGCCGGTAATTTGCAGAATTTGTAGCCGGCTGAACGTTGGCATCTTTCCAGCGTGAAGGGTAAATACCATCACGGTACGACTAGAGTTGGGAGACATTTTCGAGATTTTTCCATCCCGAATCTCGAGAATTGAAATTATTAACATTTCGGGAAATCCCGAATCTCGAGAATATCTCAAGATTTCTCGAGAAATCCATGGTGACAACAATTACTTTAAAAATAAAAAAATCTCTTTTAAAATTGGATTTAAACATAAACCTTTTAAAATTTAAAACATCGATTTTAATTTTGTTTCTTAACGGATTTCTGTTTAAATTAAACGAAATTGACGCAAGCTCTATTTCAGCGGCAAATATATTCAGTTTTAGCATAAATTGGCTTAAATTTAATACACTTTTCCCTCAGTGTAGAGATGCCAGTTAAACGGAATTTTATTTACTCTTGAAAAACTGGTTCTTACTCATTTCTATACACTAGGTCGCTGCATGTGCGCTCTCCCACCCACCCAACTAAATGAAAGAGCAGAAGAATGTGTGCGTGTAGTGGTCTGAACAATTGTGCAAAGAAATGGGATTCCCTGAATTAGACTATGGAAAAACACTTGTTGCTTTGCTCGCAGACTGCACAGACGACGATTGCAAATTTATTTTTTGTGGTGCGCGGTGCATTTTAGTTCTTATTGAGCGTTAGCCATCGTAAGTTAATTTAATTTTCAATTTTGTGGCAACTGATAAACTAAAAATTATATACCGTATAATAAAATATTTTGTGGTGAAAATATTAAAAATTTTAAATTCTAACAAAAAGCTTAGCAAATAAATTCAAAATTTATAAGTAAAAATAGAAACGGGAAACCCCTTAAATTTTTGATAAAAAAATTCAGCTCTGTAATAAAAACTATTTAAGTTTTGAATCGACGTATCATTGACGATTAGTTACTTCCTTAAAAAACCAAATTCAAAACAAATTTTAAATCAAATCATCAAAAATCATGAGTTCAGAACACGAATACGACCAAGTTTGGAAGCTTTTCAAGCGATTTGAAGACGAAGCAACGTGTTTGAAATGCAATAAAATCATTAAATGCAAGTCATCGTCAACATCAGGACTTCACCGTCACATGGAGAGGATACATAACATGAAGCGAACGGAACATGAGGCGGAAACAGAACAGCCACCAGCTAAGAAAGCGCGGACTCTTCACTACTTCTTCACTACTTCTTCAATACTTCTTCCTCGCCTGCATCGCTTGAACATATTTTATGAAATTCATTGCTTTTACACTGATTTTAGATTTTTTTATATTTCCCGATATTTCGGGAATTCTCGAGAATTCTTAAAAATCATTTTCGGGAATTCCAGTATCTCTAGAATTGAAATTTTCGTTATTTCGGGAAATCCCGAATCTCGAGATTAGGATTTTCTCGGGAAATACCCAACTCTATGTACGACATGGTCGATGGCCTTATGATCGAGCTACCGTCAGAGAGCAATTACATAGGACAAGTGCTGAAATACCATCTGGGCTCGGAATTTCATTTACGTTGAGATCCACAAGAACCCTTTTAACTCCACGTGTGGAAAAAATATCAGAAGCATCGCATTAGATACGTTTTCAATCACGGGGAGTGGTTGAATGATTTCTGGCAAAAATGAATTCCTTGCAAATATTTCGGCCAGAATATTAGCTTTGTCAACTGGGTCAGTGAATATCTGGTCGTCGTTAACGAGAGTTGGGATAGAAGACATGACAGCCATGATGCATACATCGCTGGACATGGCACAGAATTTGACAATCAAAATAGGGTTATATCTGAGTTTTTATTGTTGGACAATTGCGTCTATTATTGTGCCATGATCGCTGGACATAAACGGCATCGCTCGTCTATTAACGCTATGGCCGAATAATTTCTTTGTTATTTTTATTTTATTTATATATGTATTACAATAAAAAATAATAACAAACTACAATATAGGGTTATTCATTTCGTTCTTTCAAAAGTATAGGGCTGGAATTGGACATCTGTCAAACTAAGATGTTAAACCATTTTTTTTTTTCTTTTCAGTTGGAAGTCTGACATTGACGAAAATGGATCGCTTAACTATCACACAACGGGTAAAAATTATTGAAACCTACTACAAAAATGGTGATTCTGGCACAGCCACATATCGTGCTTTAAGACGAGATTGTGGTTTATGGTTATGAAGCACATTTCTCACTCTGTGGGTATGTTAATAAACAAAATTGTCGTATTTGGGGTTCTGAGAATCCTCAAGTAATTGAAGAGAGGCCATTACATCCACAAAAAGTCACTGTTTGGTGCGCTCTTTGGTCCGAAGGTGTGATTGGACCGGACTTCTTCGAAAACGACGAGGGAACGACTGTCACCGTCAATTGGAGCGTTATGGTCGTATGATAACCGACTTTTGTTTGCCTGCTATTAATGAATACGATGCCACATGCCACACATTGCAACCATTGGCGTAGGAAATGGGGTGAACAATTTTAGCCCCCCCCCCCCACATTTAGTAAGTGATACAGTTGCTACATAGATGAAATTGTCATATTACACTATATGTGTTTCTTGGGGAGGGCTTTAGCCCCCCCCCAAGAAAATTGGCTGGATACGCCAATGATTGCAACAGACATTTCCTGGACACCATTAGACGTTTTTTGTGGGGCTACGCCAAAGTCCGTGTTTATGCAGATAAACCTTTAACTCTTGAGCACTTAAGAACCAACATTCGTCAAGTTGTGGCTGAGATACCGCCCAATATGTGCCAAAAAGTGGTCCAAAATTACCTCAAAAGAATCAATGCTTGCAACACTTCGCTTGGTGGTCATTTAAATGATGTAGTGTTTCACACATACTAATGTCAACGTTCAAAATCTATCTCTATAAAAATAAAAATGAATTGACGCATGTATGTTACTTCATCACTTGAGAACGGCTAATATCTTTTCTGTTGTATTAGACATTTTTTTTATGAAATAATATTTTTACAAACCCAATCGGAGAAGCGCGACAAATCCAAAAAATCAAAAGATGTTTTTTTATATTGAATTTCATTTCTGAATGACATTTCAAGGAAAAAAATGAGAAAATCGAAATCATAGAAAATTCTGAAAAGAAATCAATTTAACAAATGGCGAATAAACGTCGTGGAAAATTTTAAGTTCGCCTGACAGTAGCGTATTTATATCGAACATTTAAATGTATTGACCAATATAACTAAATTTCAGAATTTTTGGTTGTTTGGTAATGAGAAGAAATATCATGTGTCAGTGGACCCGGTCAATTTTTTTTACAAAATTTGTCTATTTCCAAGAAATGTATTGTCGATTTAATGCTCATACCTATTTTTCATACGTAAACATGTATCTACATGTTTAAATGCACATTTACGCTAGTATCGGCAACGCGGGCTGGATTAGGGTTATATAGTTAAGACCAAAAGTCGACTTTTCGACTATTACAATAAAATCAAAAGTCGACTTTTAGACTTTTCGACTTCTTAGTATAAAAAAGTCGATTAAAGTCGACTTTTCGAATTTTTTCTTTAGATAAAAAAAATGCAATATTTTGGAATAAAAACAAGTTTTCTTTGAATTAAAAACTTTATAAAGGTAATAACATCAGGTAATTCATGTAGTTTTTAAATTATATACATATATTCAAGTTTTTAAAAACTTTTAAAAAAAGTTTTATTTAAAATAGTTGATCAATATTCCTGGAACCACATGTCCGCATCTATAGATCTCAAAAAGATAATCATATTTAAATTTTTAATTTTTTTAAAATATTACCACACTGGACTTGGGGCCATATTAATTTAAATACAAGGTAAACCACTGCAAGGAAAAATATCTCGTCCACTATTTTACAATGTAACAAGTGTAATACATTTCCTTATATTTTTTGATATTGCCACAGTGGAAATACAAAACTGTATGATTTCAAAACATAAACACAACCAAAGCGACATTTAATGTAATCGCCAGCCGTCTTTAGTTGTAACCATCTTTGTTATAATTTTTGTGTTGCCACTACAATAAAACTTAAATGTATTTCTCAATCGGCGAAACTAAATGAAAGCGGCGAAGAAATGAAATTACGCAATACGCTTTGTTTGGATGACAAGTAAAACTACATATGGTTATATTTGAAGATAAAATAAAAAGTCGAAAAGTCGAAAAAGTCGACATGAAAAAGCCGACTTTTAGACTTTTTTAAAAACAAAAAGTCGACTTACCGACTTTGACTTTTTTGTACCCAAAAGTCGATTAATCGATTAGTCGAAAGTCGACTTATAGAACCCTAGGCTGGATCAGCTAAGTCAACTTTTTTTTTAGGTAGGGCGAAGTCTACCGGGTCAGCTAGTTTATAATAAAAAAGAAATATCACGAAAAAAAAATAGTTTATATGTGTTTTATTTACGTTTACTTTTGAAAACGCAAAGCGGATAACCTTTCTCAATGGAAAGGGCTTTTTAAAAAAAAATGCAATTAGTCATATGATCCTATTTTGTTGAAATCTAGAGTTCAAAATTATCTTCAACATCTTTTAATATTAAACAAAATTTATTTGTAGTGACAAATTAGGTCTAAAAATACAATTTAAAAAAAACCTAACCATAGAAAAATAATGTTAAGAATTTTTGCATCTTCTTATGTTTTTGACACTCAATTTCTAAAAGATAACACAATTAGTCCTCGAAAAACTACATGGAAATGTCAAAGATTAGAAAAACGTATGACTTTCGGATTCATACAATTGTAAAATTCATACAAACGTAAACCTCCAGTATCTAAATTGATTTAGGCAAAATTAAATTTGATTTTAAAAATAACCTGAGGTCCATTCCATAAATTTTACGTATAAAATGGCAATCATCAAAGTTCTTTCAACACGATATAATTCCAAAGTGTTCATATTTCAATTTCTATTTCCTTTACTCACCTTCATTGAGAAATGCGTTTGCACTTCGAGGACAATGGATACACGTACAGTGGCAACCATTTATAGTGACTAAGATCACAACAGTTGTGTTCCTGATTTTAACTTCGATTTGGCGGGCGGAAGAAAATGTTAGTTAAACAGAAAAATCATACATCATATATTTTGGCTGACCCTTAGTTTCTCTCCATTTGACAACAACATATTACGTTTTTGCCATATTAAAATGTAATAGAAAAATTATATGTGGGGGGTGAAATACTAACAAATGTGTTCGACTGTACATTCTTTGAATTTTATTGCACTTCAGGAAAGGCACATTTCTCACAAAGAAAATCACCAGAGGATGTGTGTCATTGCATGTGTATGTGTGTGTGTGTGAGTGTGTTTGAATAGAATCGCCCATACATAAATAATTAAGTACGTGAGAACATAAAAAGTGAAGCGAGAGGACGTTTCAAGCGGATATAGTTACCCGAATACATACACATACAAATTCTTAGGCGATAACTGGCCCTGGTGTGTGTATGTGTGTATTTAACCGGACAAATCAAAGGGTAACATTCAGTCATGTACGAGCCTTATTCAATTGCTCGCCTAATCTTCTTTAAAATACTATTTCATCCATTGTACATTGAACTTCCTCAGCCACAACTGCACATACTCGTGCAGAGATATCGACAAGGTTCTTTGGACGTACATGTGTCGTATATCCTGTTCACATTTCAGCTGTGACGACAACAATGTCACAACCAAACGAACAATTTCCCCTTAGGGACGACTGGATCAGGAAGTAACGAAGTGTCCGGTAGGGGTGCAAATGTAACACCTTCCGTCTGCATTACTGGCAGATTGGTAGGCAGGGGTACATGCCAAAGTTATAGAATATGATTGTATGCCAATAGTAATACAATAATTCGGTCCGTTCTCCAAATTTCAGTTTTAAGTTTATTATTACCCCTTTTTATTTCCTTACGAAAGCGATATTTACAGAATCATCGGTATTTATGGTTAAAAATTAAATTTTAAAATGTTCACGGAAACAACATGGAATTAAAAATCAGTCTCGCCATTCAGTACCCGATATAAGCCTTTAATCTCCCCACAGAAGATGGATCGAATTTGCAGTTCCCAATGAAATCATCATTCTAAACTTTACTAGGAACAAATACAGAGACAATAGTGAAGAACCCCGTATTCCGTTTCTATACATGCAGCAAAGACTTTATCACAGAAAGAGATCTGAAACGTTGGAAAACCCAAAAATCTTCAGTACCTCTTGACCAAGTTAAAAAAAATGCATTGACCAACAGACAAAAGTCAAAATCCATACGAAACTGCAAAATAATTCGCACTTTATGGCCACGAAAGGAGATAAGTCAGGCAAAATGACTATGGTTGACTGGGGTTCGCAGGAGTCTTCACAGGGCGCTGTACTCATGTGGATGCTGACTCAGATAAGTAAGAATCAGTGCCCCATTTGATATGTCACTGCCCAAGGCTACTGGAACGCTGATACATCTGTATTTTAAGCAGGTTCCTTGACCTTCTCTAACTTCCTTTTCTAAATGAATCGAAAGCTCTAAATGGTGCGACTCCTGGAATAAGTGCCCTCCTGCTTCTTTCGACACTTCGAATATATGGCTTGCCCAACGATCTGATACGTCGATATCCACACCACCCATAGAGATTGACGGCTATGCTAGACCTGTGGAGTGTTCTGTTCATTTGGCCCCACTCACAAATCGTCGCCAAATCGCGGAAGAGTGAGTCGTTTATCGTTTGCCTTTTGTCCGCGACCTACAGAGATCCCGGCCGATTATCAAATGAGTATGAATGACAGAGGTTGCTGTCATCCACAAAAGAGTAGATCTGATTCACAGTAAGACCCAAAATGTCGTCAATGAAAATAAAAAATAGAGAGGGAGAGGGGACAGAACATTGTGGCACTCCTGCGGTCAACCTATGCTCGTTTGATGAGACCCCGTCTTAAAAAAACTCCTATAAAGCGATCTCTGAGAAAACTCGATATAAAGGTATTACCGAGAAGGTATTACCGACACCAAATCCAATAAGTTATGATATGAGTGCTCCGTGTCAGACCCTATCGAACGCCTTGGAAACCTCCAGAAACAGATTGAATTCAGGTTAAAGAAAAATATTAGAAATGTATATTTTCTAAAATAGTGAATCCAGCGACAATATAGACCAACTGAAATTTAAACATTTTAGATTTCTTAAATTTAGAAAGTACACCGAGCGAAAAAACAATATCAAATTGATATTTTCGTTAACGAATTGATATTAAACGTTAACAAAATGGGGCTAAGTGGGAAAAATATCAATATGATATCGTTCAATATCAAATGTCTCGGTCGCTATTTTCTGAAAGTCAACCGAGCCATTTGATATTGATCAATATCAAATTGATATTATAAATTTTCAAAATGAAATTTTACTACAACCATACGAAAAAATTGCCTAAAATCACAACAAACATTTAATTGTTGTACTTGGTGACCGAGCGCTTTGATATTATAAATATCAAATTGATATTATAAATATCAAATTGATATTATAAATATCAAACACGACGCTTACGTCGCATCAAAAATAAAATTAACAACAACCATATGAAAAAAGTGGTTACGCCAGCGTCAAAAAATATCATTTTGTGCAATATCAAATCAATATTTCAAAATATCAATATGATATTGCTATTTTTCGCTCGGTGTAAGGTTTCATACGTTATGTTTATGACGTTGTATACGTATGTCACATACGTCACAAAAGAATGTAGTTTAGGACGGACCATCGCCGGTAATAATGGTCCTATGTTCATTGTAGTCATATTGTCCATTAACTTCAATAGTGTCACAACTCAAAACAGATTTTTTTCAGGAGAGCCGTTTAAAATTTGCAATTGTGTTTTACTGAGGAAATATACTCATGCAAGAGTTCTCTATAACAAGATTCGTCATTCAGTAATCAAACCGTATTTTATTTGGAAGTGAGGTAAACGATAGGAGAGTTAGTCTAGCCGTATAATATAAATTCAGTTTGTATTGTAATTAAATTAAAAAAAATTGTACGAACATTCAGGAGCTCGCCCAATATTGTTTGCTGGGTAGGCAACACTTCATAGCTTTTGGCTCCTTCTTTGTTGTAGCACCAAAGCAACGTTTTGTACACTTCACCGAAGTTTTCGGTGTCTACATACATTCATAATGTCTGTAACACTCTTAAGTACACTTTATTGATGATTTATCGAATTGTAAGTGATCGAAATCCAAAGGAAACAGAAGAAAATTTGTATATTTTTGGGGGATGGTCTTTGCTGTGAGGAGTCGATTCCAGTGCGCCCGCACTGCAATCGTTGTGTGTAGACACTTCTGGTGTTTCTCCACCAGTATTTCTACTTTTCACTTTCGATGGTTTTTGATTCGCTTCTTTCGATCGATATTCTTCCGATGGTCCAATACACACACATGAAAGGGAATCATTTTATTTGTCGTGATTCATTGCCAGGATTTGGTGTAGTGTGAAACTTTGGTCGATTTATACGGAATTTATACGAAGTTTGTCGGCTTTGTGCTTTAGTATCTCGCAAAAGAACTCGAGAGAGTCTTGATTGATAAGATTTGCGCACATAACACGCTATGTTTCCAATCAGACTGCTATACATTATTTCAGATTGTATCAACCAAACTGATGCAAGCATTTCCTCCGATCTCAAACATCTCGTTAAGTACTATGGCTGCCTTGACATCTTCTTGTTAATTTAATTGATATTCGACATCAACATTTATTATGGATTGCTATTAGCTGACATCAGCTGGATTTTCCTTTTATAGTGAGTTGAAGAACAAATGATCTCGGATTTTAGCACAATCAGGGTATCATGAAGGTTTCACTTTTTTTTTATTCTCACCCTATGGCAAATCTCATATATGTTTTAGACAAGTTCATGCCATGACTTTTTAAGTCGTTCCAGATATGTCCTTCTTTCTATACGGCTGGTTAAATGATAGACATTATGAATCGCTTTTAAATTTTTCGCTGCGGAATATATATATACAGAAATTGATTATTCTTTTTAATTTTCTCGAACACGCTTTTAAAATATACAGACTTTAGAAGAGGGCTAATGTGAAACAGTTTACGGGAATGCTTTGTGAGAAGACGATTCTTTCAGAACTTTCTAACAAAAACCTCAATCATTCAAATCGATTATTTCACTTTTTAAATCCCACCAAACCCGCTTAGGTCGTCATAGTAGCGATTGACTAATGATAGTACCACTGGACACTTTCTGGCGAATTTTGGTACCCAATGTCTTGGTTGGACAATTGGATCCCCTTGCCAAAAGTCGCCCATATCTAAACATGTTTTAACAGTTATTATTGATAGACCATTTGGTACTAAGATTTTCAAAGATGGAACATCCTAGATCGGCCACAGCTAGCCCCTTTGGCTGTGACTGTGTGAACTTTCGTTCAAATCGACTAACCAGTTAGAAATTCAAGATTTATTTTCACAAACTGTGTCACAATTGAACGCTGCCGCCATTGTGTAGATTGTATCCGATTCGACCACACCGAACGTAATGTCATTCGTACTTGATATACGAGTATATTTCCAGATTTTTTGGAGTGTATTTTTCTAATGATTGTTAAGTGCACTGAAATTATTTATTATCAATCATTGAAGAACATAACAGCAGGGAAATAATAAATATCGTATAAATGTTCAGCTATCAGATTGTCAGGAAAATATAAAGTACAAACTTACAATCACGTTCAAAATTATTGGCACACACACATACATACATATGAGAATGGCCTTCACAGTGTTTGTATGTGTGCATTTATAAGTCTCCGTATGTGTGGATCAACTCTCAATAAATTTAATGGAATTAATACAAGTCCATCGGGGTGGACAAAGAACACAAAGACTCAATGGAAAAGGAATATGTCCTGTGACAGGGTTTGCTTTTTTTTTATTTCGATTCAAGTTTATTTCGATTCACAAAATCTATTAAATAATTGCCATAACATTTCTATAAAATATCAAAAATATTTTAAAATAATTTGGTATTTTCGTCTATTGATTATCATCTACATTCATCTATGGTTAATTAAATGCAGAGAAATTGTTTTTTTTTGTGTGACTAACTCTCAGGGCATGCCCCCTGCGAATGAAATCTGAATTTTTTGAGATAATTTGTTCTGGAAATCGTTGCTGCAGAGTCCTCGATTGTTTCATGAACGGTGCGGCAAATGTCACCGTCTTGCTGACACCGCATGTCGTTCAGTTGAGGCCACAATTGGATTGGATTACCGAGGCCCAAATTTAGCAATTTTGAGTATCCACAAATCCAATCACATCAGTTTGCTCCATTCCCCATTGAACGAATGGCTGTCTCTGTCCATGGTTTGCTAGTTTGAGCTTCTGAGTAAGCTGAACTTTTCTCAAAATTCGCCCCTTTGTGCTGCGTGAAATTTGAAGTTGCTGAGAACGATGCCGAATTGGTGGTGAACAAACAAAATTGCACTAAATTTATTAAGTGCAGTCTTACTGAGACACCTTTTAAGGTCTCATAATGGATTTAGTTTAATATTTTTACTGGTTTTAAACCTATTTTTTCCATTTTTATATCTAGGCTGAATGGTACTCCAACGCAACATAGTGTTTGTTTACAAATGTTCCTGGATGTCGTCCATAAAAAGACACCTCGTCCATGTAAGGGTTCTGAATATCAATCAGGACGACAAAGGAGTAACACTGCTATTGTATTTGAATGAATTCAATTTTCGTAAAGAATCATAAATGCACATTTCATATTTAAACAGATGCCCGAAAATTCTATCAGCGAGTGAACCATCAAACGAAACTCTCGACTACTGGCATATCTTCGTGAAGAGATAAAAAAAGGGATCTGCCGATTATGCTGACAGTCTGGAAACTACATTTATCCAGATTAATAGCGGCCGTAGAGAATCACCCTAAACCTCTCATATACGATGCTGTGAAATGTCCACCCCCTACCGATGATGAGGTAAACAAATGCAATAACCCGGCTTAAGAACAATAAACCCGCAGGTGTCTACAGAATACCGGCAGAGTTGTATAAGACCTGAGGAGACGAGCTAATAAAGTGCATGAATCATCTAGTTTGCGCAATCTGGGTAAATGAAAGCATGCCTGATGATTGGAACCTTGCGTACTATGTCCGATTGTCACGACAATACCTTCTGCGTCTCTTATCCATCGCATATAAGATACTTTCAAGTAAATTGTGTGAAAGATTGAAGCCAAAACTCGACGAACTGATCCAAACCTATCAGTGTGGCTTCAGGCTCAATAAATCCCCAATCGACACTCTCATTCTCCTCACATATGTCTACTTCAATCGCCGAAAGGATTGAGTGATATGTAACTTGTGCTTTCTTTAGAAACGATATACTTGCCACGGCTAGGCAAAAGAAAGCCGACATAGAGAAGGCCGGCAGTTGCAACGTCGAGGTAGTGGAAGAATTTATATACCTCGTCTGCGGCATCAATAGAAAGAATGATGTTAGCACCGACATAAAGCGAAGGACCGTGCTGGCAGATAGATGTCATTTCGGGTTACTGTACTGGGGTGTATTTGCAAGATGGCCAGATCTGTGTTAACGAGGAGTATAGTGTCGAACGCGCCATGATGTATCGGGATGTATCCCGACATGAACGTAGTTAAACGCATTAAAATACAGCGATTGCGAATAAATCCAAGCTAGGAATGCGTTGGACGACAACTACCCCGGAAGGCGAAGACAGGCAATACCGATGCTAAATGGTGGAACGAACAAGTGGAAGAAGGCTAAGGTAGACAGCATGCACAAGACCTTGGAAGTCATTTATTAAGCAGGCCAAGACCAGCATTTGGTTGTATAAGTCGATTCGCAAAAAGTATTTTTGCAACAAAAATGGTGAAAAATAAAGTCCACATATGATTACGAATAAGTCAAGAAGTTTTTAGCTGTTCGGAGCCGGGTATAAACGGTAGGTCCCAGTCAGTGAGTATACAAATTATATCGTACACAGCTCAGTGATTCGAGAGAGGTTTCCTGTCCGTTCCTTAATGGAATGTTAAGGGAAATAAGTAAGTAACGATATGTCCGTTTTTCTTCGATCTATTGAACAGTAGACATTTTGTTTTTTAGATCATAAAGTGTAACTGAATTTATCTCTTGTTTTTGTTACCATTTGTGACGTGTTAAACATCCATTTGTATAAGTTTCAATAACATTTTATTATTTTCAATAAAAAAAAACGACAAAAACTCGGAAAGGCGAAAAATCGACTTTTTAAATTTTTGAAAAAGTCCAAAAGTCGACAACAGGTTGTAGAGCCAACCTTTGTATATATGTTTTCTAGACAATAATGTCGATGCTGCTGCTGAAATGTTCGAGAAAATACTTCGATTAAACCTTCGAAGAATTGTTGGTTTAATCAGACATGCAAAGAAGCTGTCAGATCCAAAGAGGAAGCGTTCAGAAATTGGCGTTTAAATCAAAACGTCACTACTGAACTGCTATGTGAGCAGGCAAGATCCAATTGTGCCAGAGTGTTTAGGCGCGAAAAACTTCTCCACGAACAGCGCCTTCGTGCTAAAGTTTTTTCTTCTCCCTGGGTAAGTAAGAGCTTTTGGTGTGGCACGGGGAACTCATATCACAACTTATTGCATTTGGTGTCGGCAATACCTTCTCTCGATTTATATCGAGTTTTCTCAGGGATCGCTCTATACGAGTTGTTATAGATGGAGTCTCATCCAACGAGTATAGGTTGACCGCAGGATTTCCACAAGGCTCTGTCCTCTCTCCTTCTCTATTTCTTTTTTTCATTGACAACCTGTTGGGTCAGACGGTGAACCCAATTTACTCCTTTGCGGATGACAGTAACCTCTGTCATTCATACTCATTTGATCATCGGCCTGGTCCTCTGGAGGTCGAGGGCAAAAGGCGAATGACTCACTTAACCGAGACTTGGCTACGATTTGTGAGTGGGACCAAATGAAAAGACCTAGTGCTGTTTGTTGTCACACAAACGTTCTGGGCATGAAGATACAGGGTGATGCTCGCTGGGCTAGCCATATATTCCAAGTGTCGAAAGAAGCATTCAAGTGTCTAGGCTCTTTAAAGCGGTGCAAGAAATACTTCACCCCATCTGATCTCGTAAATACTTACACCACCTACATGCAGCCTAAAATGGAACATAACTCCAATATATGGGCAGGAGCTCCAGGGACATCTTTGCAGCTTCTGGACCGTGTTCAGAGGAGAGCGGAGGTGATGATAGGGGATGGTAGGAAATAGTAATGGTGTTGATGAATCGTTATAGTATTTCCTCTGATTCGGTATGTTCCCGCTTACTACGTACTACTGAGTCAAAATATTTCTCCCTCAAGCATATTACAATTTCTTAATGTTACGTTCGGTTAATTTTAATGAACAAAATATGGCATCAAGTCCCTAAGGTGGAGGATGGATAGTTTATCTCACTTTTTGCAATGAATTTCTCGTAGATTGCATAAAATGAATTGTATACGGATAAAAGTCAACCCACTTTCTCGACAACTCAATTGCCCTAAATTTTAAACAACTTTACTTTCCAAACAATGGACTACAAATGGTTTCTGATTAATTTGTGCACAAACGATCGGTGCCACTTGATTTGGGTCGACCCAGTTCGGGACAACCTGTTCTCTTCATTGCATTCAAAATCATTTTATAGACGACCTTCCATTCAGCATTTCGAACGTCTACCTATGATTGCATGCATGCATATGTATGTGTGTGTGTGTGTGTATTTTCGATGCCGTCTGTTTATTTGCTAGCCCGAGTTAATGTTGGCCCACTTGAAAAGCTTTTCAATTAGGCGCCTTTCTTTCGTCGATTGCTTTTGTTGTCGAGGGCATTTTCTTTTCTTTCGATTTTATTGATAAACTTTCTTCTCCTTTCCCCTGCACAGTGGGGCATCACATTTTCGATTGGCACAAAATAAATTAGCTGAGCTCTTTCATCGCACCACTTGTACCTTGCTTGCTACATATCGAGTAAGCATTGTGCGTTATTATTATGAGCGAATTTCACGCAAGAATCAGTTGAGATAGCGATACATTAACATAACTCTTTGAACAATGTTCCTTGCAGTGGCTGAATCATTCCCTTACCAGTCTTCATGGGGACTGAATTTACTGGCGAAAATCAAAAAGTCAGAGCGGATTTAAATATCAGATGTTTCGTTTGCCGGCCAAATATATCTCACTATGCCATTAATATGTCCCGAGCGGTCCATGCAGTGTTTGCTTTTTAAAACAAATGTTATTTTCATCTTCACAGAAAGTTATTATCATGACTCCGTCGAACGAAATGAATCGCTTTGTGCATGAACGACGTTGGGAAATAATGCAAACTTACTTCCAAAGACAATACTGTGTAGACCAAAAAGTGCGCTTTTTAAATATGTTCTTGCCAAAAATAACCAACCACCACATAAGTCGACTAGACTTCTATCATAAGAAAGCAACATTTAACGTACAGAATCCTCGCATTCAAGATCAACTTAGCTTAACAATTGAAGCCACACGACCAATCGCTTCATTATAGCATCTCCGTTTGGCTCTCAGCATCAGCTCAGACGAAGATTTTGCTCGGAAAATCATCTATTCTGCCGAACAAGCAAAAGTGCTACATCTGGATATCAGATAACTAACATGTTATCATTGATAAGCCACTGCATTCTCAGAGAGTGACATATTGGATTTTGAAACGGGGATCCTTGAAAATTCAGCTGGATATGCAATTTCGGTCAACGGTGAACGCTACATAGGCCACTTAGCCAGATTTATTTTCTCGAAATTCGTTTTTTTTTTTCGAATATTAAAAAAAAAAATGCGACAACGTATTTTGCCCGTTAATTTGACTTCAGGTCTTCGAAAGGGGCGTTTTATAGATATAAACGGGTGTTAGATTTACTGAACGAGTAGCTCCAGGACCCTCCGAACGGCAAGTAGAAGAGAAACAGGAACGTGTTTCGATGCTGTTATCAAAGGACACCGCAAAGTAATGTCCAATGAATAAATCTTGGGTTTTCCGAGCCCCAGATGCGACAATTTTACTTGTTGACGTCACCGAGGTGAAAATGGGCCTCATCAGTCAAGATGATTTTTCGATGGAATTCCGGATCATTATCATGCATTGGAAGGACCCAATCAGCAAAGACACGTCGTTGTTGATGATCGGCCGGCTTGAGTTATTGTGTTAAGTGAACTTTATAAAAGTCTTTATAAAACATTTGGTGTAATGACGTTTGTGGAATGCCCAAAGAACGACGAGGAATGGACAAACCTGTGTTTTCTTCAACACTTTGGACTACAGCAGCAATATTTTCAGTTGTTCTTCAACGACGTGCACGGATTTTATTCTTCACATCAATAACTTGTGCCAACAGCTCGAATTTGTCCACCAATTTCGGTATTGCGGTCCGACAAGGTCTTCACGACCAACTATATTTTCTCCCTTCAGCATCGGCGAAATGTGGGTTGTCAATCGCTATTCTATAGATATTTCAGCGGTATCTGTTAGATATTAGAACATTTAGCCGGAATACGCGTCTGTAATCCGTTCAATGTCCAATGGGGGGCGTTTCCTGAGAGAAAGTTGAAAAAATTCACATAATGTATAATAAAACTGCATAATGTACATATTGAAACTTTCTAGAGGTATTCGAAAATATTCATAAGGTATTTTATAATTCGAATAAAACAAAATAATAGATTTTTGTTCCTATTTTAGAATTTACAAAAAAAAATATTTGACCACACTTTAGAGATGACAATAGTCAATTGCATGCTCCCGTAACTACCTAACTGTAGTTAAGTCCATGGCAGGAAGTTGAAAAACAATCACATGAAAGTACCATAATGACAAAATTAAAACAAAAATACTATTCTCCCATTTATGTAAACAATCCCAATCCATTCAATGTGAATTTCCATGTTTTCAACATGGAATCCCTTGATATGGAGTAACAAATATTATATGTTACTAGCTGACCCGGCGAACTTCGTTCCGCTTAAATTCGTTAATGCAACGAAAAAAATAATTCCGAGCATGCACTTGCTGCTTTATATAACTCAGTCAATTCAAATTCTTTATTAAAAAGTTGTGTTAAATACAATGGAAATAACTAAATTAAAAGAAAAACGATGTGCTTTAATCAAACCGCAATGATTGAGTTATCAGCCAACCTTCCGCTTTTTCACTGAAGTGCTTTATAGTACACAACGTTTTTCGTTTTGTTCTCTGGCGCGCACACGTACAAAGCGGAAGGTTTGCCGACACATGAGCACGCCACATACAATTGACCATGTGAAAAACATGGGAGATTGATTCCACAAACATCCAGCGATTGTCCTTGCGCCTTATTAATTGTCATAGCGAAGGCGAGACGCACCGGAAATTGAAGACGCTTAAATACGAATGGCAAATCGTTCGCAATAAGAGGAATCCGCGGAATGAGAACATCTTCGCCCTTGAATTTTCCCCTCAAAATCGTCGCTTGAATGACATTTGATTTGAGTGTCTTCACAATCAAACGCGTACCGTTACAAAGTTTTGGTGCATTGAGATTACGCAACAAAATTATAATTGAGCCGACTTTCAATTTCAAAAAGTGTGGCGGCAAGCCCGGGACATCCAGAGAATTCAAAAATTCTGTCGGATAGTTCGTGACTTCGTTTTCATCCATCACGGAGTCGACGGATTTGTATGAATGCAACTCACCGGAGATATCATTTTGAATGACGAAATTCAAATGATCGACATCCTTGTTTTTCGCGGCCAAAATCGCTCGTGCACTCAGCCAATCATGGTCAACATAATTCTGCGCGATATTCGGAAAAACCTTCATAATCAGGTCTTCCGGCGTAGTTGTAATGCTGCAAAAATTCTGTGGAAATTCAATTAAGCCGGTAACTAATTCGACTGGAATCACGCCATTACCCATCGCCAACAATTGCCTAGAGAACTCCTCAGCGGACTGGTCACTTCGTAAAGCAACTCGCATGTTCGTTTTCAACTGCAATTTCTTCACGTATTGCCATAAAGCCGACGCCTTCAGGCAAGCGTTCAATTCATCTGCTGGAGTTGATCTTGGAATGACAGGCAGCGTTTGACGAAAATCGCCTGACAACAAAATCAATGCGCCACCGAAATGTCGTGTGTCATTCCGTAAATCTTTCAATGTTCGCTTTAAAGCTTCCAATGCGCGTTTGTGAGCCATTGTACAATCTTCCAGGATTTTACATCCTATGTCCTTCCTGGGGCCAACACGAATTCATCAAGCCCAAAATCGTGAAAATCGGACGATCCGTTATAAAGTTATGCATGTTCACACGGACGGCATTCTCTTTTATAAATATAGATTACAATTTCGGACATTTCGTTAAGAGATGACAGTAAAACCACTATTTAGAATTCTCAGCCCACAATGCACTGTCGGCACGAGGTCATTTCAGCAACCTGACTTGTCCAAGAGTTGGTCGTGCTGTTCTGTTGGCTTTGTGTCGTCGTCGTCGTCATCGTTTTTCTGCAACAATTGTGTGATTGTTTGTTGTACCTTTCTGGCCGTATCACGACGGTAGGTGGTCGGATAGTCAGGCCCACACATGTCGTTGGCGTGTGGGTACGTACACTCCACGCAATATCATTTCAAGAATCAATTGTCCGCATTTTTATTAAAATTGAGATATTTGTTGAAAAGTGTGTACACACATACTTTAGTGGACTTTAGTCCACTCACATGTGGACATGCACAAATGCATTTGGAAGGGACGATGACAATGAATCGAAATAATTTTATTAATCAGTTTTTGACTGAAACTACCTTTACATGGCCATTCAATTCGGTCTTGGCAAATACATGCACTGGCGAGGTATTTTCTAATATCGGAATGACAGCCGGACGTTGTTTGAACTGGACGCTGTATTGGTAATTATTATCGCTATTTAATTAGGGGATCTTGTAAGGACTTCACGAACTTTTTGGAAGACCCGAGGAAAACTATTTTCTTATAGAAAATGTAGGTAAAATTAAATTTGGTAAGATACGGTTAAAAATGATTTCCCAGCGTAATACCCATACATTTCATAACTTCGTCCGCTTGTTCCTTCCACTGGAGGCGCTGTCTTCCCTGTATGCGCTTTCCTTGATGATGAGCCTAACTACATTCATACACAGTGGCCTCAATGAGAAATCGCCCCACGTATGGGGTTATTTTTTATTACGCAATATCACACCAACATAAAATGTAAAAAAAAGAACCCAAATAAAAATAAAAAAAAATATCAAAACAAAAGTGAACAATTAATTTTTTTTATAATATTTTAGGGTTGCGACCCTAATTATCATGTTTAAAAAAGGACCAAAGTTAAAAATGAACTTGTTGTTGTGCCGCACCGTTTGATCTACTTTCACAAATTCCCAGAATTCAGCTCACTAGAGAAATTGCTGTAGGTCGACGAGTGAGGATTCCAAGCAAAAACTATTTTGTTTTGGCTTCACAGCTTCCTGTTTTCGGGAATATGCGCTCCTAAACAAAAGACGATGATTCGTTACATCCTACCTATTGTCGCTTGCTTAATAGTAAAGAAAACGCCAAACTAGCGATGTTGTCATTTGACACAAACTAGGCAGCATTCTGAAAACGCTGTGAAAAAAATATACACTTTCATAAAAATCGAGATTGAAAATCTGTGTAAAACTTGAAAAAATATTCATGATAAGTAAGTGTTGTGAATGATATTAAAAACACAGCTATTTATAAATAAACTATTTTCTAACCATGTTTCCATAATTTTCGATACAATTTTGTTCAGGGTTTTCCAACAAGAGGTGTTATTTTGGCATTCAAAGAAAAACGAAAGTTTTTAAGATAAATGATCGGATGTTTATTCAAAATAACGAGGAAGGTGTGCTGTTAATAATGAAAAAGAACATTAGCCAAATAGTCACCACGACCATGCGTACAGTATCATATCCTTTTCATTAAATTTTCCATAACCGAATCGTAAATCTTTGAGGTCTTGCATCGACGCTGGGCTCTTGGCGTATATCTCATCTTTCACGTGACGCCAAAGGAAGAAGTCGCAAGGTGTTAAATCACAAGATATTTTTCGAAGAAGTAAAGTCCTTCCGACCAAAGAGCGCACCAAACAGTGACTTTTTGTGGATGTAATGGCTTCTCTTCAATTACTTGAGGATTCTCAGAATCCCAAATGCGACAATTTAGTTTATTAACATACTCACCATGTGATCGGAGTCCAATGCCTGTTGTTCAATTCCTAATTCCTGAGAACGACGAGGAATCGACACATTCGGGTCTTCGGCAACACTTTCACGTACAGCAGCGATATTTTCAGCGGAACGAGCGAAACGATGATGCACAGGCCTTACAATATCTTCAACCGCTCTAGTATCTTCACAATTTTGCCAATTGTGTGCGTAGTTGGACGATTATGTAAACCATAATCTCCTCTTAAAGCACGATAGGTGGCTGTGCCAGAATCGGCATTTTTTAGTAGGTTTCAATAATTTTTTCCCGTTGTGTGTAGTTAAGCCATCCATTTTCTTCAATGTCAGACTTCCAACTGAAAAGAAAAAAAATTGGTTTAACAACTTAGTTTGACAGATGTCGAATTACAGCCCTATACTTTTGAAACCACGAAATGGATAACCCTATATATTAAAGTTATAAATCGGAATCGATTTAAGTAAATATCAATTGATTTGAATCAAGTAACCGCTTCATCTGGAATTTATATTGCCCGCAATGCTGTTGCGCTATTTTAATTGTAGACTATGCCGGGCTTGACCAGCACTGCAAGTCTACGGCTCTTATCAAACAATGTCGGAATGCTTGCGTGCTGGGCCGCGGCGCTCATATAATCGCTTTGCAGTTGCATCTCTCCCAACATTCCGCACTAACGCAGCCAATTTGACAACTACAGTCAGACCCGTATTTTTCTTACCACATTATTTATCAAAGCCAATTTTCCGATTACGGCTCACTTTATTCGAACTTTTAATATTTTTGACGTTAACATTTCTTTGTTTATTTTTTTAGTTCACTCTTCAGGCGATATGAAACGTCCATGCAATCTCTATCGCATTCAAGGCATTTGAAATATTGACCTCTAGTTTTAGTGCCAAAATGTATTTCTACTTTTTCACTTCAAACTCAATAACCAAACTGTTTGTTATGCAATTGTTGTTGTTCGTACTGAAAATGGAAAATTCCAGCAAAACGGCGCATGTAAAATAGCAAAATAAATAATCTTTTATTTGTATCGAGAGTGAGGAACGTCAAAGCCCGACTAGAAATCAGAAAAAGTATTGTGTTGTTTTTTGTTTAACATCCAAATGGTACTTTTATACAGGTGTTGTATACAAACATATGTGTATACATATATACAAACATATGTCATCGGATTTGGGTGTATCATTTTTAAAGATATCCTGTGATCATATACTTTAAATCAGTTTGTGATATGAGTGACTTAATAATTCTGAATCATGAAAGGGCAACCAAAAAATGATACTAAATAATAGTTTTTCAGCGCTAATAACTGGCAACTAAAATTGGCATTTTAAATTTTGTCTATATAAATAAAAATGAATTAGGCTAATATATTGACAAAAACCATCGGATAAGCGCGACAAATCAATTTTTTCAAAATATGATTTTTTATGTTATTTTTGTATTGAATTTCATTTCTGAATGTCGTTCCAAGGAGAAAAATGAGGAAAATCCGAGTGGAAAACGTCGTGGAAATTATGTGGAAGTTCGTATTTATATCGAAAATTTTGAATATACATATTGACCAATATAACTAAATTTTAGAATGTATGCTTTATGTGTCAAGGCGAAAAATAGGAAAATCGTAGTGGAAATCTCAGACATTTCACAAAACGAATCAAGTTTAACAAACGCGAATAAACTTGACTTAAAGATATGACAATGAGTGAATTTAAGTTTCACAGTTTGGGACAACTTTATGTAATAACAAGACAATATTTTGTCAACAATTTTTTTGTCAAATAATTGATTTAAACGCTATACTTTTCTCAGTACGTGACTTTAGTTCGCGTAGAAATATTGATCGGCGTACATGCTCAGCAATCCAACGCCATAATTGGAAAGCAAATGAGATTGATGATAAACGTAGTCAGTTTTTTGGAGGAAAATCGCATGCGAATTTTTTCCGGCGCGATCCATTATGACTCGAGAAAAAACAATCGACATTGCAATGTCGTATTGCCACAATGTCCACCGCCACCACAGCTATTGACATTATTACTTTCTGGATAAGATCATCAATTTACAGATTATAGGACAAATTCAACATCGTGCAGGAACATTCTGCCACCAGTGAATGCTGGGCACAAGTTTCTTGAGATTTATTTCCTTGGAGCAGGGATTGCATCGTTCGTTGGATGCATTAGAATACCCGCAGCTTTTTTGCAGAGAAGAGGATGAATATCAATGGCTAATTAAAAAGATTAATCGATTCCTAAGATAAATGCAATATTTACATAAAGATGAAGAAACAAAAATGTCATCTATTTGAGGATTCATCAAAAAGAGGACAATCACATATTCAAATACATAAAATATCGCAAATTATTTCATCAATGCGTCCTGAGCTATACGTATAAGTGTGCAATGCTTCCAATGCAGAATGAAATGCAAACAATGTCGGCCGACTTACCATTTTTCTAGATACATGTATTGGAAGCCCTATGTTATGAAAGATTTAAGCCATAATCAGAACTACTTTTTACGAAATTAATGAATTGTATCGAATTTGTAGAGATATGTGAAAACGCTCAAGTTAACAACGAATATACTGGTCGAGTAAGAAAATGATCAATCAGCGGACGTGTTTTCGGAGCAACTTTTAGACATTGACAATGGGAAATTCCAGTTGATGCTTATTTCGCTTCCACCTAATTTTTGCCATTCACAAAAGAAGATTGTATAGTGAGATTTCCCATGTATTGAAGCAAATTATAAAAAAATATAAACTCAAAGTCAAATCGATGGCAGTTGTATTTATTTATTTCAGTCGATCGATTCTATTTCAGATCCAAATGAAGTCGTCCACTATCCACAACTGAAGTCATTAACGGGATTTTCCACGAATACCGCCGCACAATTTGCAGTTCAAATTAGGTTATTGTCATGTTACGCAACCTGAAACCACCAAGAATTTGTAATGGAACAGACTAGCAGCTAAAAATCAGATGAAGCACCTGATTCCAAGGATTCCAAGGATATAAACCGACTTAAAAGCGCCCCGGTAGGCGAGTTGGTAGCGTGCTTGCCTATCAGCGTGGGGGTTGTGGGTTCGTTTGCCACCAGAGGCTTTGGTCTGTCGCTGCAAAAATCTAAACATATGGTCTTTGTCACCCGGTTTACCCTTGGACCCAAAAATTAGAATATAAATTTACTTTGTATTGTAATTAATAATAAATAAATAAATAAAAAAACCGACTTAACATTCCAGTCAAGTAAAAAGTTTTTAGCTAAAACTTATTTTTTATTCTAACATAAAAACGAAAAATGCATATAACTAAAAGAACATTACTTCAATAGAAAACATTTCAAAGCATAAAAATTTAATTAAAAAATTAGGTGAGTTTGTTGTTGCAGTACACAGCAAATATTTCCGCCTATTGAACAGAAAACTGTGCCTGTTTCACGTTCGTTCGTTTTACATCTACGGATATAATAGGCGCATATTTAAATGCCTGATTTTCGGAAATAGTGCAATTTTTTTTATTTCAATAAAACCTTTGTTCTTAAATAAAACTGATACAAGCTTCTCTTTAATCTCCATTCATTGCCCATTATCAATTGCTTCCTTGACTTCTGTGATCAACTGTATTTATGTTGTTAACAGTAGACCAGCAGACTCTAGTTTTTGAATTGATCAAGAAACCAAAACTAGCGCAACGTGTAATAATTCTTTGGCTCGTTTCACAAATTGTAAGTCTTTTGAATGCAATGTCGGGACAACTCATTGTATGTTTTCAAAATGTTTAGCTGGTAGCCAACGGCTTCCAGCCACGTTCCCAATCATGTAATTATTGGTTGTGGCGGGAATGATATGCCTGCCGCACAGTCTCTAAAAATAGCAGCACGCGATGGAGCCTTAAGGAAAACCTTCTTTGCGTTAGCTATTAATCCATCTATTTTTGGATTACTTTCCCTAATTTTTTCGCATACTCTGTGAAGAGCATGAGCCAAACAAGTCACACGAAGCAATAAAACACTTGCAGTGCCTTGTCCTTATTAAAAGTTTCACCTAATATGCGTATCGAGTCATCCAACAGCCGGACAATGTTGGTGTGCTTTGCAATTTTTAATAGGGGCGTATTTAATAAAAAAAAACCTTTGTTTTGAAATTTCTCCATCTTTGCTAAGTATGCCTAGTGCCACATTTGCAATGCAGCGTCCAGAGGCATCGGTGGTCTCATCATGCTGTTTTCTTATGCTAGATTTTTTCAATTGAAGTAGTGTAGATACTTTTGATGGTTTCTGATTGAATAACATAATTTCCTATAGATTTTAGGACTTTAGGTTATCATTCCGTATTTTATATAGTGAAATATCAGAAGCAATACATGCTTTGCACAAATCAACAGTGAATGCAGTTTCGACGAACAATTGTTGGGTAAAGGAAGTAGATTTACCTTCCCGCTTCCCGAAGATTCAGTTTGGACGAACAAGACGATTTGCCTTCCCGTTTTTTATGAGTTGTACTTTTTAAGTGTGATTTTAGTATATTATGTATATTTTTTGACAGACTTTTTTTACATACATGCACGTAACTTTGTTCATAAAATTGGGTCGAACCATTTTTTGGTTGCTCTATACATGAGCTTTACAAACTGAATACATAATTTTTATGAACCAAGCCAATGAATGGATTTTTATTATTTATTTATATTTAACGCAAGTCATCATTTAATAAAAAAAATATACAAATATAAAATGTTGTGACAAATTACACTCTGCAATATAACTCGTTTGCCACTAGTATTACATATTTGTGTATAAGCATTAGCGTGTTTAAGAAAATCAGACAACGAACTTATTCAATTCAACAGAGGACAACATTTGAGTGCAAATAAGTGTTTATTTGCAGCTGTTTTCGTATTTTATTTTTTTTTTGCATTTATGCTCTTTTAAATAAATACAATACTGAGAGAATAAGTTATATTGAAATTCACAAATTGAAAAAAAAAGTGACACAAAACTGCATACATATATTTGTATATGTTTGATATTTATCACCTACAAACAAGATAATGTTTGTGGTATGGAAAAATATATATATCTCTGATGCGAACTTGTTTGTTAAAATGGCCATTTTTTTCAGCGTGCTGGACCATATTCTTTCCATAACCAATTCGCAAAGTGGCTGCCCTATGTCCCCGATAGCCTCACGAATTCTATCTTTGAGGTATTGAATCGACGCTGTTGGCGTAGACCTTATCTTTCACGTGGAAGTCGCAAGGTGTTAAATCACAAGATCCCGGTGGCCAATTGTGATCACCTATTCGAAAGATAACACGGACCGGAAACTTTTCCTTCAAGACTTTCTTGGCTGCAAGATTTTCACCATTTTTGTAGTGAATTTAAATAATTTCAATGCGTTGTTGATGCGTGTTTCGTTCCATTTTTTGTAATCGCAATGTTTCTACTTGTCAAATGTCAAAGAATATAAGCTTCAAAAGTGACAGCTACCGCCTCTTGTTGGAAACCCTTGTGTAATTTATGAAGTAGTGAGTGCTCGAAGGTGAGAAATTAATCGATTTCGGTAGCAAACAACATTTTAACTCCGATAAAACAATTGCCAATGTTTCAACAGATGAAGTGATGAAGATGTTTTTAAAAACATTTCACAGACAATTGCAAATGACATTCTAAATTCAAGCCGAATATTCAAAAAATTTTACTAAAATCGTATTTGGAAAAATAAGTACAATTCGTACTTAGTTATTCTTAAAACAAGTATAAATGGGATAGTTTGAAAAATCAAGTACGAAAAATTCCTCTAAAAGACTTGATTTATTTAAACAAAGTTTTTCAAACATGTGTGTATATATAAAGGGTGGTCCAAAATCATTTTTTACAATTTGAAATTTGAAAAAAAAAATCCATTTTATTGATATCATATTGGTTTATTCGAAATATAAATTTCCCATTATTTGTCGAACACGATTTTAGTCATGTGGCTGCCTCGCTGTAGCACATCCCCTCAATCCAATATTCCAAGACTGTCAATTGTCGCCTTAAGGGCCTAAGCAGTTAATATATTTTTTAGCAAAACATCGAACCCTACTTCAATTTGGAAATGTTTTTATTCGATGAAATGTTCTACATCAAATACATTGAAGGTTGATAAAAATCAATATAAGAAATTATCGTGTCCATGAAGCGTTTTCTTTCAGTGTAGTTTTGGGCTGTGATCAATGGCGCCGATTGATTCACGATTATGTCAAAATTTTTCCAATCTTTCTTCCCGTTACCCGAAATCTCAAGCTCTGATTTCATTCTGTAGAAATCCGATTGTACGATTTAAAAATCGAATGTATTTGTCGCCCCTTGTGTGATTTGTTTTAATTCAATACAATTTTATAAGAGTCTCGCATTTAACAGAGTTCTACACAATTTGGAATATTTCATGATAAGAAGCTGTGAGTGAAATTATCTTGACTTTACTTTGTGTGGAGCGCATTCGGTTTTCGAAACATCTGCATTTCAGTAGATCTGTAGCATTTCACTACAAACGACGCGCGCTGAAAGATGAAAATGTCGGGCACAACAAATTATAAATAAAAAACATAATTAAATATATATATATATATATATATGTATGTACATATATGTATACATTGTAGGTGTTTCTATGTTGTATAAGTAAATATTCATATAGAAACAAATTCCGATTTTTGTAAATCAAACGAATCTCACATGAAATTTGTTCGATCAAGTGATAAATTGAAAATATAAAAAAAAAATAGTATCAAACCTAATGTGATAAATACGAACAGGTGATGACGTCATCAGAAGTAAACAAAGATATTGTGAGTGCGGATGCTGTCCTTTCCGATTGGGATGGACACATTTCATTACTCGAGGAGCCGGCTCTTTCCACAATCTATAACGGCCATTGTCGCAATCGAGTAGTGTGTACGAAAACGGAAAATTACAATGGAGACCATGAACCGCTAGAGGAATCACAAAACGCTTCTGGAAAAGGCAATGTATGCCATGACACAGCTGATAGTGTCGACTCGATGTCGTTAAATAGTGATGCAGATCGTAATAGTGATTCTGATGAACCGCCATGCACCACTACAGAACGCACGAGACGATCTGTAGCACACTACAACCAAGCAAGAGATGCACTTGGTGTCACATCTGTTTTGGGACGGCATGGAAGCACAGAAGTTGCCAGTAGGCCTCCCTCCTCAAGGGTGGGTTCATTCTATCAACAACTGACAACAGGCTCTTCCATGGTGGCCGTTAGTTTAACAGAAATTCTAGTAAGTATATTGGAGAGAACGGAAATAGCAGACGTAAGAACTCGTCAAGGTCGGAATGCTCGTTGTTCCCTTCTATTTCCCATCGAATTTGCCAAATTTATTAGGATTTAGATCCGTATACGGTCCCCTTTTCCAAGCAGAACTACCTTGAAAAACAAATGATTATGTGTTGCGTAAATATGGGAAAATTTTGTAATTCTAAAGGTCCGAGCCGATTTCGCGATTTTTACTACCCCAGTGGAAAATTCGTGGGAAATTTACGCTTTTAGAAAAACGTCTCTTTTCCCCGTCCATCCATTATTTTCCACAACGCCTTAATTCATTTGAATTTAACACATAGACTTCAAAAGATCATTAATTATTTAAAAAGAAAAAAAGTTATCCATAAACATTTTTTGTTTCCTAATTCAATACCAACATTTCTTATTGTTTGTTGCTTAGTGTAATTTATTTTTCGAATGGTGTGAAGCAAAATATTTTCTTCATTGCTAAGTTCTAACAGTTACCTGCTAACCCACAAAAAAAACTCATTATTTTTGGAAAATATTCACATCTCAAACGTCGAACCTATATGCCCAAAAAAAAGAAGAATTCCCAAAAATAAATGAAAAATTTCCCAAAATAATTTATGAAAAAATCCTACGAGGCGGAGCGGCGGGCGCTACGACGACAAAGATGACGGCAGTGCGATCGCGCTTCCCCAATTTTGTATGAGATTTTTTGGGTATTATTCATAGTCTCAAAATTTTAACATTATTTTACGATTTGCCAAGTTTAAACGAAATAAAATTTTCTCAAGGGTAAAATCACTGTTACGCAAAATATAGAAAATTACATCACGGGTAAAATGTTGATCAACATCTTTTACGATTTGAAAAATCGCCCTTAGGCCTACTTCCATGCAAGCTTGCCTAATCAAGTGCATTTTTTTTGGGACTCATATCAAAACCAAATCTCACCAACATTCCTCTATGTTATGTCTTATTGAAAATCGTCCATTGTGGAGGATTTTAAAGGCCCTTTTTGATATAGCTAGCAATTCAAAGGTCTGACCCTAAAATGTCTATATTGGAAAATGTGATGTATTTTATCAAGACTACTTTGAGCCACATGGGAATTATTTTGTGGTATATATGTGGTATGTAGCTGCAGAACATCAAGGCTGTTCGGGAATTTGTACATGAACTAAACGAAAATGTCAACCGAAATGGTTAAATTTAGTGCAATGAAGATTTTCAGATGTATGGGATTTAACACGTCAGGACTTTGACTAAAATATTTACCTCCGTATTCATTACAAATTATAACAGCTTTATAAACTTTTGTTAAGAAAAATTTAGATTGTTTTTGTAATTTCACACATTTTTCTCATTATAGATTTGTAAAGCTGTTATACATTTTTATAAAAGAGGGTGTTAACATTTAACCACATATGTAAGTTAGTATGTTACAACTTTTAAAACCCCCATTCCACAGAGTGGTCTACAGAGTTACACCAAGACCGCAATTACATTTATATGAGGGTATCTCGGAATATCCGTATCATGTGGAAATTTAACTCTGAAAAAGATGATAAAAGAAGTCACTAGATCTATGTACATGTGTATGTTCGGACTGATATGAGTAATTGTTTTCCAAAGGTCATTCACACATCTCGCTCGAATGGCCCGCTTCAATTGGGATACTAGAGAAGTACAGAGTTGCTTGCTTATCAATTAATATCCAAATACTCTCTGGCTGAGCGAATAAAAGATAAGAAATGATTTTGAAAAGCGTAGTAGCAGCATTTTCTGTTTTCATACAGCACGAAAAACACTATTCCATGCACAATTATCATTACCAATTCACTGTTACAAAGTGTGTTGAATTAAGAGGCGTAGTCCAAGAGTCACCCTACACCGGACAACGATGGTATGTACACATATCGATAACATTCAGAGTGGGGTCGTTTTATGTTTTGTATTTTCTAGAATTCTTATAAGAAAATTGAGTAGGAATATCGAGCAGGACAGATAGATCTGACTGAGCGGAGTTTAGGAGTAAAATGACGTAAAGATACCGCGTCACTTTACGTATGGTAATGCGTATTAGTTGCAGTTGGGAATACTACTGAAGGGTAAACTAGCCGATGGAAAATGGTATCCCTAGTCACAAACATTTTTGTACCGTCCGATATACAAAAATTATTACCGGTTGTTCGAAATTCGCTCCAATTTAACACTTCGCACACTCTATGACTCCTACCTCGTGTAAACTGATCACATCACAATGTTATCGGAATTCCTTTTCCAAAAACAGTCCAGGGTCACAAACTACCAATTGAGCCACAAAGTACAGACTAAATAATATCCGACTATCTCCAGGCTGGAGATCCCAGATGTTCACTCATAGGTTGAAGTGTTCTAAGGTGGATGTAGGTAGAGTAGCCGACGTATATTATCGGATGTATGCAGGCAGCATCTTTCAGTCAGAACTCCAATCAAACTAAAGACCAAGGTTGCAGTATAGCGAGAGCCATTTGTCTTATTCTAAATTGTGAAAGAACATACACTACTCTCGATATAGAAGAAAAAGTGTGATAACAGACCCCCACAGTCTGCAGGATTTTGACGGATAAGTTGTAGACCGTGGCGTATGTTAAGAGGCGTTGTCCGAGTACATAGTTTCAAACTATAGCTTTTGCAGATAGACAAACTTCAACGCAGATTTAAGATGGCTTTACTAAGTGATTGCGAGTACTTAATACACTGGTTAACCACCCAAATCGCAGGACAGTATGGCTAGGCGTTATTCTACGATACACAAATTAGAAAAAGTGTTTAGTTCTGCAGACAAACGGGATTAACAATTAGCTGAATTTCACAAAATGTATATTTTATTCAATAAAATTCTCAAATAGGCTCCCCACGTGTACATGGTTGGTTCACTGCGTTTACTTGGGGGCTTTGGTAGCCGAATAGTAGTCACACCATGAGGGAGGCCTGTTCGCGATAATATTTAGTATGACACATTTATATAGTTGATTTCGGATAAGAATAGAAAAAATCGCTTAATTAAAATAAATAAGGAATGCAAAACATTGCACACTCTCTTTTCTTCGGTGCTCATGTTTTAGAAAAAGTATTACTCGTTTTAGAAATAGTATTACTTACCGTAAGCCGTAAGTTTTCCAAAATATGATTGTAACTTGAAAATCGCTTCTGCACTCAAACTTAAATGCGTAAAAAAGTCGACCACACTTCATATTTATCCCGTTTTAGAATTGATCTATGAACTTCCAAATGGATGGTATACAGTGTATTCGAATCGATTAAATGTTTAGAGAATAGAGTGAACTTGAACCATGATGGTTTTGTATTGCGATTAAGTGCACCGCAACACTAGGGATGCCGAAGCGGTATTCGGCATTAACAAACGACAATCGTGGATCTTTTCGGTATTTACTGAGTTTGACGTTTTCATTAAATTGCATTTAGACCCGGAATATAACAGAAGTAGTCGCTGCCATTTGGCGTCCTTGAAAAATTCTTCATATAAAGCAAACTACGAGACGAAAGTAATTGAGATAAAATTTTACCGTAAAAAATACCATTTGCCTTTAAAAATCCCAAATTTTTTTGAAGACTAAATGTTGATGAGACAAATGAATGTGGAATATTGTTATAAATGATCTACAGAGACATTTTAGTGGCATACAAAATATTTTCTTATTTCCACTACTTCCCGGGAATTTAATAGAAAAAAACTGTTTTTTTCGAAATCCCCAAAATACCGTTGGCAGGATTCGGATTATGGTAATCACACCCTGTCTTCGTTACTCGGAATTCCATTATCAACATCCCTAATTCACACCCAATAAGAGCCGCTAGTTCTTTATCTCTATTCCCATTCCGCTCGTTCTCTCCCACTCACGCTATCTGTCTGTGTCGCATCATCATCCTCTCTACATTGGGTGAAATACCGAAGAGTAGTTTGTGCGTTTATCAGTATTCCTTGGCATTATTTTTCGTTATGTTGTGTCCAGCTTGCGGGCAGACGACATTCATCACTTCCGCATGATTCCATTCCATACGAGGAATATTATTCAAATCCCATCGGAAACGTGTGGAAATGTACCAGAATGAAGCTAATAGTTCTTTTTGTTTTATAAATCGCTGGAATTTGCCGCAGAACGATGACTACCAGAGTGAACATGAGCCCACATCGGCCATACTGGACTATTGCAAACGGACGGTGAGTTAATGGGTTTGCCTTTGTATTCGTAATAATTCCATGTCTGTATTCTTGTAGTTTCTGCGTCCGTACATGGTCATTTTATCGTGTGTTGGCCTGAATCCCATCTCGACGGACACCACGAAATGTCGATCATTTTTAAGTTATTTTCAATGTTTTATTTTAGTTCTCGTCCTGATATTCGGGTATTTCTTGCAGTATTTATCGTCATATCGGTGAGTTGCATTCATTGCTCCGTCATTCTTCATCTTTATTGTTATTTCCATTGGCATACATTTGTTTCATTTGTTGTTATCGTTTTGTTTTCGTTTGCACAGTGGTGATCGCGGTTTCTCAACAAATCTCAAAAGTCTACACTTAACAGCAGAGAATGCATCGTTGGCCGAAACTTCAGATTACGGAACACCACATACAATTGGGGAATTAATATTTGGCTACGTCATTCCCATTTCCCTGGATCTGGTTGGTTATATCTCGGCCATCATATGCTGCAAGCTAATCGATCAGGAACAGCTGCAAAACCTGATTGAGCGGACTTTTCTCATGTCCATGCAGCCGAAGAGATTGTGTCGTGTTCTTTGGTTGCATATTGGTCTGGCCTTCGTTATATTCGGATGTTTGTATGCTTACGTGGTGCCGGTGGTTGTAATGCAGTCACCCATCATCAAGCTTAAATGGCTGGCTGATATGGAAACCGATCTGCGTTTATCAGTAAAGGTATGTGAACGGAGCGATAACGTAAATATATGACGTATATGTGACCATTGTCGTACATTAAGTTGGCTATGGAACCTGTTGTTGGTATGGGCAAACTGATTGTATGCAACGTTGTAAATGTTATTCTACTTATGTATATGTCCATATCGTCACAAGAAATCTAAAATTTTTAAAAAACGTCAAATCAAAGCTTTATTGTTACGTAGTATTGGAATTCGCCACTCGTACTGAATTTAATGAAAAACAAATGTTTTAAAAACAAAATTTAACCCGTAGTGCCCCTGACAAAAGTACATATTTGTAGTTTCCAATATGCAACAATGTTTATAACGTACACGTGGTGAAGATCTTCTCATTGTGTATGAATTCCAAAATGTCCCATATTTTTAAGTAATAAAACCTATATACATATGTACTTTGATTATTCCAGATATTGCTATTGACTACAATTGCCGTACAGGACATCATCGAGATCATTATCTTGAGCAGTTACTGCATTGAATGTTACCTGTTGAAAATACATCTGTTGACACTTTCACAAAAGCTTCTGCTGCATTCCATAGATTCCCTGGATTGGATGAGAGTAAGTAGCAACTTTCTTTTTTATTGTGGAATTAATAAATGCAATCATTGTCCTTACAGGAAGTTCTGGAATTTCGCAAACTACTCGATCGGCTCAACAATAATGTCTCAATTCCTGTATCCTTTTTTATTGTCATGAATTTGGCCTATGCATTCGCTGGATTTATTTTCATGTTCAAGGACTTTGATTTCCACTACTCGGCACTGAAAGTGGTCATTTTGAATTTCATCAATGTGGTGCTGTGGCTTCTGTTGGGTCTCCTACCGTTCTTTATGGCAGCGGCACTGACACAGGTGTGTCAGGCAGTCAAGGCCAACGGTCATCAGATACGTGTACGCCCATTTGTCTATCACAATACGTCCATCGATGATCTCAACTCGATGTTAATGTTTGCCTCGTCACTCGATATGTCGGCTAAACTGTTTCGAATGCCGATACAATCGAACTATTTGTGTTTTGCTATACTCGTGATATCCATTGTGGTCCTTACGATGGGCATGTGCTTCAATTTGTCGCTATTGGGCGTATTTTAGCAAACCATCACCACCCTCACAGCCATTCAGCCCCCATATCTTGTATTTCTATAGTTAAAAGTATGTGTATATGCATATGTGTAAACATATGTAACTTAAAAAAGAAAAGTGATATATTTATAGATATGATTTACATATACATAATAAAAGTAATTTAACGTAATCCTCTTTCGCATTGTAAGGTGTTTTAATTTCCGTTTTGATTTCCTGTAATGTGTTCGTATTTCTATATTTGAATTTAAACATGGAATCGTTAAAAATTCGTTTCATACTCGAACAAAAATTGTTCTTAGATATTACTATCTGCGATGGAAATGCATTCGGTATAGCACAGTGGTTTGTAAGCCCAAAAAGTGTTAATAAATGTAGATCTTCTAAAACACGTTCCCAATTACTTTTACCTGCAAACTCATACTAACTCTATCTGAGCAGAAAAAACGAAACGCTCATATATATTGAACAAACATTTTTTTTTTAATTTCGGTTTGGTACCGCTTTGATATTTTACAGTCAAATAAAATGCCTCACCAAACTGTCGAGGTCTTACACGATACAAATATGAGCGGCGGTGGTGCGATAGGAGTGTGTCCGAATATCGCACAACAAACCCAGGTTCGAGTCTTTACGAGTAAGATAGTAATCTATAAGTTATGTTAAACTTCTACAGAAAAGCAATATTTAAAAAGTTGTATTATACATCGTATTGTACGTAAAGTCTTTTTTTAGCATTTTAAACGAAGAAAAGTTTCACAAAATAATCGTTATTATAAAAATTAAAGTTTATTATTAAATTAAAGCTCTGAAGGCATCTCGCGCTTTTTAAGTAATTTTCATTAAGAAGTATGAATGAAAAGCGGAAAATAGCCCTTATGCAAATAATGTTTAGGCGTAGTACTATTATACAATTTCCAAAGTTTGCGAAATCTCATTTGTATGAGAGGTACCCGAAGGGGCATGGATATAGCTCCAATTTATCTCAATACCATTATCTACTTCTTGCTTTACTAAATACATAAGTGGGGTAAGATTGAGTTGTGAGTAGTAATATTATTACACGATGGGTGGTACCAGAAAGATTGTGGCCAGATAGCCCAAGTGCAATCACATAAGTAGTTTTGGGAAAGTATTAACCCATGTCAAGTATGAAAGCAATTGGTTAATTCATTCGAAAGCCAAGCATGCAGACAGACAAGACTCAAACGACTTAAAAAGTCATGAATCGAAATAGATTTTAAGTCGCCTAGGGACTAAAATGAGTACTTCTATGTGTTACATAGGGTAAAGGTAAGAACAACATATGGGCAACATATCTTAATTGGACAAAATCATATTGCAAAAAAAAAAAATATAAAGTTTGTACAAATTTAAATTGTGTCATTTTTTATTTATATTTTTGGACGACTTTCGTACAACCGTCGTAATCTATACAGTTCCAATAATACAGCGGTTAATTTTGTCAAAAGTTATACTTAAGTTGTTCGCTTTAATTTGAAAATAAAATAAATCATTACCTAAACATATGAAAAGGACATAACTCATGAAAAAACTTTTTACATGAGAAGGTACACTAACATTGTCTATGTAAAAAAAGTTTTTCATGAGATATGGCCTTTTTATACAGGGTTTTCCAACAAGAGGTGTTATTTTGGTGTTCAAAGAAAAATGGAATTTTTTGAGATAAATGATCGGATGTTCTTTTCATAATAAAGAGGAAGGTATGGCGTAAATAATGAAAAACAACATCAGCCAAATGGCCGCCACGACCGCGTTTACAGGACCATATCCTTTTCATGAAATTGTCCATAACCAAATCGTAAAGTGGCTGTCCTAGGTCCTCGATAGCCTCACGAATTCTATCTTTGAGGTCTTAAATCGACGCTGGGCTGTTGGCTATGACCTTATCTTTCACGGATATATTAATCTATTAAAAAATGTGCACTTTATTACCATGTTTAAAACATAGAGGAACGTGAGGAAGATGGCGAAGCCATTTATCCGAATTCTCTGTTGAGCAAGTCATGGATCTTACTCGGGATCGTGGTATCGTCGCATATTCCAAACGGCAAGGATAAACTACGTATATGAATTTGCAAAAAACAAAGCACAAAATTTGAAATACTTACTTCTGTTTTACGCCACAATTTCTCCCTGAACTCCACTCAAAGCCCCAGGTGAGAGATAGCTTCTACAAGATCCTATGTTTGAATGTACCGCAAACATCTGTATGTCACAGTAGATGCTATGAAAAAAATCAAATATGAGTCAACATGAATTAAAATTATTTTATTATGAAAACAGCGTCTAAAGGGACTCGTCTTCATTTCAAAACTGTCACTTTAAAATAAATACGTTCGTTGTTAATTTAAAGTAGCGCAAAATTTGACGTTGTTAAAATTAAGTGGACAAATTTCCATGCTTAATTCAAAGTTAAATATTATCAAATTATGGGAAAACATATTTGATTTTAAGAAGTACTCTTTTGGAGTTCATGTACTTCTTTTCAACGTTGAATAGTTTTTAATTGACATTGAAATGCGATAAATTGGATATTTTAATATCAACAATGGTCGGCTTTGAATTTAAGGTGTGAGTTTATGTTTGTGTGATATTTGCTGTACGATAATAAGCAGCTCCGACTGATGAAAACTGTCTGCAACCAATCACGGATCCACCCCCCCTAATAAAAATTATGACCGGAGCAGACGAGCAGAAAAAATGCAGTTTAAACAATGTAGAATAATTTGGGCATTTGTGCCAACTACATCGAATTAGTCTATTATTCATGGCATATAAGATCATGTGTGATTTACACCATGTCTGCGTATGGGATCCCTTCGAAATGTGTCTCCGATATATTCAATAATACAAGGCGACTCAGATAGGTTTCGTGAAATCACGCCAACATTTTGATGGCGAAATTCAACCTAATACCTCTCCAACCAACGACATCACAATGAGACGACTTATGGCCTTCGAGTGAACTCGCACTAACTAGCCATTCTTTACAACCTCAAAAAAAAAACAGCAAAGTTAACAACAAATGTCACATTTCCTTACAAATGTGGACGACATAGTCGTTATAGAGCGAGATGCAACGGAAGTTTTTTCACGAAATGAGAAAAATAAATCTGATGGTAAACAGGGACAGGGCGAGGCCAGCAGTTACAATTCGAAGTATGGAATCAATTTGTCTACTTCGGGCCTCCATCACGATAAAGGGAACCGCTAAAGAACATTTCATAAGCAATCCTAGTCCAATAACAGTCTGTAGAGACCCCTTAAGTAGAAATGTATGAGTTTCTTTTAATTTGCAAAACCTACGCCTGAACAAGGCAATTGTAACATTTCCTCAACAGTATTTGTGTTTGAAGTAACAATTAAAATTAAATTTAACACACAAAAAATATGAGGACCACAATAATTTCTAATGTATTTTTTTACTCACCAGCATGGAACTCCAAGTATAAGCGATGATTACACTAGGCAACAAAAAAATATTTGTAATGATTAACCACAAAACAATTTAGATATTTGGGTACCGTTATTAAAAAAATTATTTAATTTTTAATTTCTATGAACAGGTTTCTTATAAAGCAATTTTTTAGACATCAATTGTTATAACTCGAAGACGACTTGTCCGATTTGGCAAATTAAAGTTGAAGACATTTTTATCCTTGATGTATTGACAAAATTTGACCGTTTTTAATATTTTATTATAAGTGAAATATAGATCATTAAAATCGATGAAGGATTTTCGCTTTTATTCACAACTGACACAACAACTATTATGCTCGATACACTGCAAGATTTCTGAAGACCTCCAAAATACGTATTAGTTTCCTATTCAACTTCATCGTTTAATCTCTTTGAAGTACCATATTCCTATGTACAGTACAGTACAGCAAAGTTTTAATAATATTTTGTACTCTTGTCCACATTTATAGGATGGCGAAATTATTAAGAATATGGCAAACTATTAAAAATACACGAACTGTTCGTTTGTGAAATAATCTTTCAGCCAGTGACATACTCAAATTCAAGACAAATGTCAAAAAACACTAAACCCCTGAGTGTTAGCTATATAAAAAAAGATTTATGAATATAATATAGCGTGTGTTCATACGGTCCATAATGAATGGATCGTGGCCAATTTCCATCTATCTTTATCCAGTGTAATCTAGCGAGAAGGGTGACACACGACATATCGCTCATTAATTTTATATAGGAAGCGCCCCGGTAGGCGAGTTGGTAGCGTGCTTGCCTATCAGCGTGGGGGTTGTGGGTTCGATTCCCACCAGAGGCTTTGGTCTGTCGCTGCAAAAATCTAAACATATGGTCTATGTCACCCGGTTTACCCTTGGACCCAAAAATTAGAATATAAATTTACTTTGTATTGTAATTAATAATAAATAAATAAAATAAATAAAAAAAATTTTATATAGGGAAAACAAACCATAGGTTTCCCCAAAAAACTATTGGCCTGACATATGTATGCATAAACCACTGCGGAACAAAGGTTAACTTCAATTAGAGATTTACAGCAGAAAAATAAAATTTTGAATTGTGAAACTATTGAAGTAAAATAACAATATGTACTTATATTTGATAAACTCTTCTCCAATACGTGTGGGAAAAACAATTACTTAAATGTAACGATTTCGATAGTTTCCCCTTGTACCTTGGCAATTTCTTAAAACGACATGCTTACAGAAATTAATTTAATAATTTATTTACATTTACATTATTTGAACTTAAAATTTGACAAGAATTGTTTTAAATGAAGGAACAAAATTAGTGCGGTCATAAATATAAAAGATAAAACACATATTTATAATAGCATCTCAGATGTAGTTATTCTATTCATTCATCAATATCGATCAATATAACACCAAACACATTCACACAAATCTATACAAGAAAGCCATTATGAATTTTAAAATATCAACATTATCTGCGATTATAAAATGTTATTTTGAATTATACGACAGAGAATAAAATGAAAATAAATACTCAATAGATCTTTAGCATACATTTGAAAACAAAAATATATATATCAGCAAATTAAAGTAAAAATCAATCACACACACACAGTGGTACTTAAACTTATGTTAGAATGCACTTTGGTCTAAAGTAAATCAGTGTTCAAGCGAAGAATAATTGCTACACCTTGTACTTTACAGTAGTATCTATCGATTATAGTTACCGGTCACGCTCTCTTACCAGCCCAACCACGGCGGATGGTTAATTTTGGATGGCGGAACAAATGTCAAGTTCACAGGCAAATTAATGCGGGCATACGATCGCTTTAGCCGTTGCAGTGTATTCTTTATGACCACACCATTTCTTCCGAGCAAGTATCCTGCGGGTATTTGAGCATCTCTATCTGTTTTGTCGTGAATCATTTCGATGTAATAATCGAATTCACTTGAATCACTGTTAAATTCGGTGATTATTGCAGCACTTGCACCTGCCTGTTCAGCGTTGATGGTTTTTGTTAAAAACGAACATTCTCTGAAAAATGTAAAGGGATTCATTTAATTATCAAAATGAAATTAAATAAATTTATGTGCTGTTTAGTTTCATTTTGCTGAGAGTAGGTACAAAAAAACAATAGACTATAATTCTACATTTTTATCACACATAATCGTATACCTTATTTCAAATTGTTTATTTGATTAATATACTGATCTTTCAGCTCAAGTGGGTTGTGTAGTATATATTTTTGGAATATTAAATATATAGACCACTAGAACGAAAGAAAACCAAAACACAAATCTTCACGACCTAAGTATCAAAAACGAAAGAATATACATTGATTCTCCTCCAAAGAATTGTTACTGACATATGCTAACGACCAGAGAATATATATAATCCAAAGTTAAAAAAAAGTGTTTGGCAAAAGCTCCAGGTTCCCAAAAAATCATTGCAAAATCTGTTAGAATTCGAAGTTTGTCATGGACGGCTGGCATTCACAAGGTAAAACTGATATGGGATGTTTATCCATGATTGAAGTTATATCTATGATATGTATTCCTTCAATCAGCAATACACTGTGAAGAAATCAGGACGGGCAAATGCTATTAACGTATAAAATAAAAGGATTGGTTCAGAGATTAATCACTGCGCTGATGTCTAAATTATGCCACCCTTTAGTGTGGGACATTGCAAACCACAGAAACACTACTGTGTGTTTTAATCTACCATCTATCTATTTAATTATTGTTCACTACATCTTACCCTCTGTCAATAAGAGCCACATTACCGCGCAACGAACGTTTATTCTCAATCTTGCTGCAGCCATCTGATGGTATGGTTGGCACCAAAGCAGCTCCTTCCAAACGACTAGAAAACGAAGTGCCGAAATCTTTAGCCGGTCTAAGGCGATATGTATACTCCAACGAATATGGCTCGGTTATCTCGAAGAAAACATCCCCAGCAATAATATCTTGTGTTGTAACAATATCATTCAGTGGCGGATGATGTGAATCACCTGAAAATTCCAAAACAGTAATTATTAGATTGCATATATCGTTATCTTTTCAACGAACCAAGCATGCCAACAGCCAACTGGCCCAGTGTTACTATCAACATAGCCAGCCAAAAGAATTGTTTAATAAAATCGGTCTTCTCCATGGTCTCAACATTTATACGGAAGTGTTAGATGGTATTCATAGTAGTCCTGCCCAGAGTAATCCAGAACTGTCCGCAAATCCTCGAAATTATAAGTACCAGCTGGTTGTCATGCTTCTTCTTCACTGGCATTCACAGACAACAATTTGACATAAAACTACGTGACAACCAATCACAATTATCTCGTCTATCGGCTGGCTTGAGATACTTAATTCCGTGTATCATTTCTTTCAATATTAGAAACAAATTTACTTTACCGACATTGCTCCATTTTTTTTTTTGCGGGTAGGGAATATCTTGTGTTTGAATCATTTTTGCATAAAAATAATAATTTGATGAGTTAAAAGATCCACTACAACTAAAAAGGTATTTCGATAAGCTTTCAAACGACACCTACTTGAGCTAATTATATCTCCGTACTTTCGAGGCCCGTAACTCGGAAAGTGTGGACTTGGGGATTTTTTTTATTTTCTAAAAATCAATAGTATACTCTGTGGTGAAAATTTGTGACAAATCGGAGATAAACAAAAAAATAATTTTAATTTTTTTTTTTTAATTCAATTCTTTATTACATATAATATCACAATGTATTTAGATTTGTATACAGAAACCTTAGATTAGAAATTTACATTACATTTCTATGTTGTGTTTAATTATTTAACATTTTTAACATTCCGATTTTTTATGGGAGGTAGCAAAATTCACCTTCACTAATTTGTCAATAAAACGAATATGCCCTATCGACTTACCACATACCTCATTGTAATTGTAAGGTATGGGGCTTTATGCTATATGTGACACATTTTCGCATTCACGAATTCTTATGATTTTTTTTTTCAAAAATAAATTAATGTTTTTTTTTATCAAGGAGCACGTAGCGCTTTGTTGCATTTCCCATCAACCGCACAAAAACAGTTTAATTGCAAAATGCATTTGACTTCGCCATCTACTATTTTTAACAACAAAAATATTTTATAAAAAAAAAATAATTTTTAAGTCTACAGGCACTTTTGTATGAAAGAAATTTACTGCATTTACTGAAAGCATTTTACTGCATTTCCATCGATGAAACATTTCCCGTATTATCAACTCCTTTCTGAAGTTTACTGCCACTATTCGTTGTGTAAAATGGAATATCATACAATTGCCAAATTTGTTGTCTACTCTTGTCAACAGTGTAACGAATGCATCTCCTGCGTAATGTGGTCTCCTGATATTGAGTGCAACTCATAATGGGATGGCCAAAAGACAAACACTTATTCCTGGCACTAAAATAAATAAGACCGATTGTATGGGAAATACCGCTGTTTACAGCTTGTAGACAATTCAGGAATTTTTGTTCACAGGAACATTTTAGACTAGAGAAAAGTGGATTGAATATTTTTATTCTTATTCTTTGCACATCTCACAGTATACGTACATTGGGAACCAATCCGTGTTGGTAATGCCATTCGAAACTGCGTTTGGTTCAATTACTTCCTCACAATGGTCGTGGTCACGACAACACATGTCCGTATCGCGATGCTTGCCCAAATCATTGTAGTTAGATGAAGTGCTACCGGGACCACACCATTTCGTGCCGGGAACCGTAATACCCGTGGTGGTGTTTCTCAACGGCATAGCCACACGGTATATATCTTCATCTTCAAATATCGACTCTTCACTGAAGCACGTTACACAAACCATCCACAAGGAGATATAGAAAAAGAAGTGAAAACATTTCCGATATATAAATGACATTACTACTCCAGAATATGTTCTATGTTCGACTCTTTTAGGGAAACTGAAAGGTTTTTGAGAAGTCGGTTATATTTAAACTAAAACAGTGCAATAGATAATTGACCTTTTTTATAAATTAACAATTCAGTATAGATACGAATTTTTACATTTTTATCAGAGATAAGATGCAGGCAAATATTTGTCGGGGGATTCTGAAAAGGTCGAGTAGATTAAGATCTTACAAATTGTTTCGCAGTTCACTCAAATAAATTGTGTTTCAGTGTCAGATAACCAAATACTTCGAAGTTATCATTTCTTGAGCGTTCTTGGCAATGGTTATATACCTCAACAATTATTTAAAAAATACACACATGAGATGTATCTTGAGAGATCAACGAGTTTTGTCTATAATCACACCATACAATAAAACTCATTATTTTGTATCGTTTCGTCATAGAAACATCAGTTTATTATATCCTTAAATAACTGTTGAGCCTTAGACTCTTTCTGTTCCATGCTAGCTTTCCATTGGTCTGCTGACAAACTATACGTTTCCACGCGTAACTTTTGGTTGACCAATTTCCCGAAAGGAGATCCTTTCAATTTATTAATCTTGCCTGCCAATTCTTTGACAATTTTCGCCTTTTGAACTTCCAGAGCTGCGGCAAAGCATGATTCCACAACTCGTGATCCAAATTTCGTTATGGCCAAATCAACATAAAATCCCTCCAACTGTTTAAGTAGTTTTTCTCTGGACTTTTCGCCAATAAACTTACTTTGAAGAAATGCATCACAGATATGCGAACCATTGGGTGTGTTAAAAACAGAAACTATATAATCTGGCGGTGACTCCAATATACAATTGACCATGAAGATGGGTTTGTTAAAACGTAATATATCTTGTATTATCAGAGATCCATGTAAATGTACAAATGCCGTTTTGTCCTGTTGTAAAATCTCAAATGGTTTTAGCTTGATGAGGCACAGAAAGAAAGATTTGAGTTTCTCTTTATCACCACTAACGTGGAAGGCAGACTGTAGTGCTGATATGAATTGCCCCTGTTTGGTTTGTAATCGCAGGCAGGTGGCTGACAGGGAGGATATCACTCCGGTGTGGCCAATTTTCAGTAACTCTTCAACATGATCTTGTAGTTCTTGAAATGTGTTTTCAAAATCTTCCTTTTCCTTAATATTTTGGAGTAGTTTTTGTACGGAAAAATTCGTTAAAGGTTCCTTGGCCAAGATCGCAAATTTGTTAGTAAACAGCATAGCATACAATTGGATCAATAGTTTAGGTCCCGCCACTGATATTAACGTTTCCAAAAGCATCACTGAGCATTGATATTCAAAAACTTTGGGCAGTTTTGGCGCAGACATTCTAGGTTGTTCCTGCTCTTCGCCTTCTACTTTACATTTCTGTTCTACCTGCTGCTGTTCTTCCTCATCAGTCAATATTTCAATTTTTTTGTCTTTATCGCCATCCTCGTCCACTTTAAGAAAAGCCTCCATCAAAATCTTCTTACCAAAATGTTTCAGCATCTTTTTGTCAATAACTTTTAAAGACACACACAGAACACCCACCAATGCTGACGAATGTTCCTGATAGGGGAAATCCGAGAATTGTGGCCACATTTCCAAACGCTGGGCAAACTCCTTTGCAATCTCTTGGAATTCATCCGATACCTCATATAGTTTACGATTCTTTGCTATATCTGCTACTCCTTTTGCAAAAGCCACCTTGGCTACATGTATGCCGGAAAGACAAAGTATACAGGTACGCATGATGTGACTGGCACAAGAGTCCCAGACGAAATCTTCCAGATTGTTCAGCATAAATTTGCCTACCCTTAAAACAAAATTGCCACAATTTTTCTTGTGTTCTTCGGGAAATTCAGCGTCCAAATTATAGCACTCTTCATTGAGAACGTCCGTTGTTAATTTAGGCTTTTTGTTGCTAGATGGACCATCGTTCTCGCCATCCTTATCCTCCTTTTCCGAATCTTTAACTGTTTTCAGTTGATCCTTTCTTACGGATCTGAGAAACGCAATTTCAACCATTTTTTGTAAAACATGTGATGCAAAACGGTCGGAACATATAGGCCGGAAATTGTCGGCAAACGCTTGGAAATATGCTTCCAACTGGTCGGCCTCGACAAACCCCAACAACGTCTCCAATACCTTGCAAACAATTTGATTGGAAGCCAAGTACACCTCCTGGCCTTTCGTCTGCTCGAACACATTGTTGGCCATGTTAATTTTATCATCGACATCTTCGAAGCCATTCTTCATGGCATCCAAAATGTTGATAAAATAATTGTACTGTTCATCATCGATGTGGGTTCCTCGTCCAAATATACCTTGTTTTGCAAATCCTTTAGCGTTTGCCAGGAAACGGCTCTTTTTATTTTTCCTCTTGTTGCGTTTGAATGTGGTGGTCTGGCGATCACTGTTTTCCTCTACCGAAGTCATTTTATTTTGTATTTATGTTGTAAATTTGTTCGCGTTTAAACGTATAAACGGGGACGTAACAAATTCACCGAATTTCGAATTTCAAAAATTAAATCCTCATCCAAAAATCAGCGATTCCACTTCTCGTCTTCTTTTTTCAATTCTCTTTTGCTCTTTTGCTTCCATACGTCTCACACATTTTCACGTGCTCAGAGAACCGAGCTGATCCAATATAGTCGGAGGCGACGGCGAGTATTTGCTCCAGTAGGCGGCAAAACAAAAAAATTACGAAAACAATTTTTTTTGGTATTTTTTGTTTATCTGTTTTGTTTACTTATAACTGAAATAACCTTTAATTTTCTTTGAAAATCGTATTATGTAGGTATGCACTGAGAGGGAGATGAAATGGTATTTTATTGTTCCTAATTACAAACAAATATATGTGTTATTGATATGTTTCTTGATGAACAGGTGCGATATGTACTGTCCATCGTTAAAAGTTGTACACATCGTGTGATACATATGAAACATTGCTCTATTTTCATCTGAAAAACATAAAAAACAGCTGTTTTTGAAAAATACACATTGATATTAGCGTTTATTAGAGCAAGACGCCTATAGTTCTAAGTAGAATATTAATATAATTGTCTTTGTAAAATATTCAGATGTCATTGTGAATGAAAAGAAAGTCTCGAATAAAAGAAAAAAAAAAATACGTTTAGAAGTTATGTCATACGAAAATACACATGCAAGTGTGATAGCAAAAATTATGAATCGTATGTCAAACGACGATTTTGACATACATACAGAATTACATATAGATACAAAAAGTGTCAGAACATATGTAAAAAACATATCGTCTGATGGCAGCTTAATTGAACATTCCATAAGAGCATTTTTCAGTTAGTGCACGAGATGACATGAAAAACATTTTTCTTTGACACTGTGGTTCAGATTAAAAGGCACTAAATAATTTGGTGAACATGTTTTTATAAATTTACTTCAACAATATTAATAATTAATTATAAACATTATTAATTAATAACGAAAATTCCATGTAAATAATTTAGATAATTTTCTTAGTTGGGGTTTTAGTTCAAATTGTTATTGTTACATAACATGAATATGTAAAGCGCCATGGCCACACATCAAACTCGCTCATCAAACTCGCATTTTTTTGATTGTGTTAGTGAAAAAAAACTCACACGGATAGGTTGATGTGAGTTTGACGAAAATCAAAACCATTTAGATATTTGCTTCGTCGCAAAATATTACCAATACATACAAGAGTTTGATCAACCAGTTTGACGTGTGGCCATGGCGCTTTACATATACAGAGCTCCTTCTAATGACGTCTTCAATTCCTCAATACAGGTGATATTGTTGGTACATCTAGATCTACATTTGATGTTGCAGAGAGCTTCTGGTGTCATACGTATATCTCTGGTACTTTCATATCGAACAATCACTATCATGTGTAACTGCGGGGTAAATAATGAATCAATTCGTCATCGCTTTCGATTAGGTTGCCACTCATTTACAGTGTACAGTACTTTCTAGGGCGTGTTTACATGTTTCGACTACAACCCTGTGTCTTGTTCTTAGCGTCATTCCGTCATTCCTATCAAAATCATAATCATCATCAGCGTAATTTCACAGCATAACAAGCTTCCAACCGTCTATTCACTTAAAATACTGCCTCTAAGTGCCTATAAAACTTGGTGAAACTCAGTTAAAATATTGCCGAACAATGGATTTTCAATTTAATTTACCATTAGCCAGTAGCGATTTGCTGAATTCCAGCGGAGACAATTACTATGTCAAGCAATTGTACAGCCCGGGAGAAATTCCCGATAAACTTCGAGGTGATTATTATATTTCAAAATTTTACCATTGCCGCCAAACTTACTGGTAACTTTATTGTGTCTTCTCTTTAGTCGCTAAACAAATGTTGCATCAGGGTGATCCCTTCTATATTTTCGACCATTTCGATACTTTTTATGCAGTGATTGAAAATAAAAACACAGATACATCAGCCGTGACCAATTTGATGCGTAGTTTTGATTTGCTTTATTTGACCATAGACAAGCTGGGCAATCGCTTGGCGCCCTTCTTGGCTCTCAGTGAATCGCCTACGAACCAAGAACGTAATGCCCACTTGAATTTGACCAAAATGTGCATGTTCCTCATAGTGAATGTCGTGAGGAAAATCGATGTCAACATCTTGCGATTGCAGCAGCAACAGCAGACCAATCAGCAAAAGAAGAGGGGCAAAAATGCCGATACTGTCGAACAATACCCGGATTGGGAAAATAAACGTGGAAAGTTTTTGGTACAGTTGTACAATGTTTTGCAGTTTCCATTGGAAAAACTGTGGAATCCACCTATGGCAGAGGAGAACTTTGTTAAGTACGTTTTTTTTTGTAAATGGAATTTTTCGGACAGACTTGTTTTCAGGCAGCAACTTTCCATATAAAACAAAGGTGAAAAGTCTATGACAACACAAACCAACCCTTGTCTTGTAACGAACTTTGCTTTTAGTTCTTATTGTTTATTTCTATTTGTTTTATGATTATATATATTATTTATTTCCGCCTTTAGTTTAATATGTGACATTTGCTATCGTACTTTGGAAATGTTGCATGTCCGTCCCGACAATCGTCACATTGTTGAGACGCTATTTCAGATATTCGGAACAGCCATTAAACGTTATCAACATGCTATGAATTTTCCAGTACGAATTCTTCAGATTCTGCGCACCACCGAACATGCCAGCGTCTCGATAGCCAATGGCATCAACGTATTGCATGAGGAATACAGCATCACCAGTGTATTTTCGGTGCTCATAAAAGAGATTGTCGAGTGCTTAACGCTGGACTCGGCCGATTCGAATGTATCACGTAACTTTTCCAATTTCCTAATGCATTCCGCGTCCATAGCACCCAAGTTAATGATACCACACCTGTCGACCTTGTGCGATGAGCTACTAAATTGTGAGTCGTATTTGTTGCGAAATTGTATTTTGCAAATTATGGGTGATGCTATTGTGGGAGAGCTGACATCGGAAGAACTATCCGAAGATTTGAAAGAGGCACGCAATGAGTTCTTGGAAAATCTTCTCATGCATATCAATGATGTATCGGCTCATGTTCGTTCCAAAGTACTACAAATTTGGAACCACATGAAGGAGGAAGAGGCGGTACCGCTCTCCTTCCAATTGAAGGTATTATCTGAAGCCGTGGAAAGGCTGGAAGATAGGACGTCTTCGGTTCGCAAACATGCTGTACAACTAATTAAAGCATTTTTGGAACGCAATCCCTTTTCCGCCAAATTGACTTTGGCGGAACTGCAAAAAAAACATGACGAAGAAGTCGAAAAGATGGAAAAACTTTCGGAATTGCTGGCCGAAGAGCGTAAGAAGGCAGAGGAGATCGAAGAGAAATGGAGTCTGGTTATACCAGAAATATTCCCATTCGTTGAGGAGAGCCTTAAGGAAAACAGTGAACCGACCGAGACTCAAGACAACTACGAGGATCTGGTGCAACGCATCTCCACAATGTTGCTGGACAAGAATTACAAAGAGGCTGTGGTGTTGGTGCGCAAAGCCGATCATGTAGCGGGCAATTCAGAACTCAGGCTGTCGCTACGCCATGAAGAACAATGCGCCTACTATATGGCTTTGCTGAAGTCATATATCTTTTTGGCAAATGGCTGTAAGGATAGTGTAAGTACACATTTTTAAATATTTTGGGGGATTTGTGCGAGTTTACGAGTTTGTATACCTTAACATTGAATTAATTTAATGACCTTTAATTTTTTGTAACAAACAACTAAAAAATGCTCTCCTGATAGATTATGACATTGACAATTATACAATTGAGTTGAAAGCCTCTGTGAATGGCGTATCCATATTTATTTCTTATTTGCCATACACCTGCCAATAAGAAATGTAATCATCACGGATTGCGGCGACTCAGCTTTCTGTCCCCATAATAATACATGAAGCAATTGACTACCTCATACGAAATTTCCCACGTTATTGGGAAAGAATGTTTAGGTTATTTTTAATTAACTATAGGATTATTTAAATTGCTGATATATCAGATACGAATTTTTTTGTCCTACGGGTGATATTTAACAGGTGATTTTTTGCGAAATTTAGTCGGGCCTGTCGTTTCTACATTTTTGGTTTTCACTAGAATACATCGAACTATAAGGTAGTCTAATAATGTTCTCTTTTAAAAACTATTTTACTTCTTTTCGTTCGTTATGAATGAACAATTTTATGAACATTTTATTTTTGTCACCTAAAACACAGTGTTTTTTATAGTTATTTTAGAATATTGGTTTTTTGTTATTTGCGGAGGTTCTCAATAATAAGTAGGTGGATATTAAAGCTTAACTTATATCTGTATTCATTAGACATAACTTAATTTTTTTATGCCACTACTACTAGTGACCTAAGGAGATTACAGTATATTTCCATTTAAATTAGATTTCATAATTTCTATTTAATGATTTTATTTTTCTTTTTCTAGAATGAAGAACTGGGCACCCAGATAAAAACTGTACAATTCTTACAAGATTCAATTGAATTCTCGAAAGCAGTCTCTCGAGCTATGCCAAAATTGCTGGAATTGTTACTATCCAAAACAAATACAGATGTTTATGAGGCCGTCGAACTGTTCACCACCGGTTACATGTTTGGTATTAAGGGTACGGAGATTGGAATGCGCCAAATGTTATATTTGGTATGGTCTTCGGATAAAGAGAAACGGGATGCAGTTTCCGATGCATATAAAAAGGTTTTGTTTACAACAGATCAAACAGGAAGGTTAGTATGCATAAAGAATTTATATACATAGACACAAATCGTACATACCACGGTGATCTGTTAAAAATTTTACTTTTAAAGATGTCCTTTACATTTGGTAATACAAGGCTTTTATGGAAAAATATGACATTTTCAAATGCAACAATTTTACATTAAAAAGGTCGTAACACACTACGGTAGAACTAATTAGTAAATTTTGATCCCTCTCAACCGAAATTATCATTTGTCTTTACGTTGCGCTTATATGGCGCAAAGGAGCACTCAAAGTTAAGCTAAATACAGGCATGGTTCGGTTCGTAGTGGCCAACGTATGTTATCAAATCCACAACAAATAAACTGTGCATGAAAATAACGTGACTTATTGAAAGCACTTGATTAGTCCAATTGATAGTTTGAAGCATACATATTAAAAAATCCTTAGAATTACCCAAACTCCATGGTACGGATTACTTGAAATCAGTAGTTTAAGTTTTGCGCAGTTTCGGCATCGAAAAGCCGTGACCTTTCGTCCGTTTGCAAAGATTTTTCAACGGGATTTTTAAGGTTTCACGAGTATTCCGATCATTATATAAACTTTCAAATAACACAGGTCTGCACATTAATTGTAAATACAGTGAAATAAAGTCAGATCTCAATCTTTTCTTTTCAGATCACATGCTTTACGTGTCGTCCAAAATCTTTCACTCTTCTTGGAGGGTGTTGAATATGGTCACTACACTGCCTTAGAATGCCTAGTTCGCGAATGGGTAACCAATGAAGATATCGACGCCCATGTCATACAAGTCCTATTCGAACGTTTCACTATGAAACTAGAGGGTACAACTGAAAACGAATCAAGGTTGGCTCTGCAATTGCTCATAATGTGCTCGTACGCCAAATCGTCCATAGCATCGGCCAATATCACTGTTATCGAAAGCATAGGCTTAGGACAAAGAGGTAGAAATGATCCTCGTGTGTATACAAGTTGTTTAGAATTCTTGCTGAATTCTATCGACCAATCGTTAAGTTCGAAATTTTATAAAAGATACGAAGTCGACTCACCCATAGTACAAAAGGTTACCGATACGTTTTTGAAATTCTTTTTCCACCCCCGTGTACCGGACTTTGATAAGCTCGCTATGAAAACTCTGCAATTCTACTATCAAATGTGCCAGACACCCGATGTAATATCAGAGAACATAGTCAAAGCGCTGGTACAGAAGTTTAAAGCATTTGCCATGAAACTGTGTGAAATTACGGCATCCCAACAGGCGCAGGCGCACGATACACCGTTTTCCCAACAAATACCTGGAAGCCAATTGACACAAACACAGACCATGTTTGCTAACAGTCCAGCCCAAATGAAAATGCCCGTATTTCTGCTCACCCGTTTCATCTTTATGATCGGTTATATGACGTTAAAGGAAATGATATTCTTGGATATTGATGTTTACAATAATATGAAATTTCGTCAAGAACTGACCGAGTGCGAGGAAAAGAAAAAGAAGACAGCCTTGCATGCTTTCAACACAAATCGTCGTAAGACTGTGAATTTAAATATGTCAGCTACAGAGTCGCTGAAGCGATTATCGGGAGCAGCTGCGGAACCACAGCAAGAGGTTAGTATTCTGTGTACAACTTGTTAAAAGTAACTGATTATTTCGAAAATATTAATTTTGCCCAACACGAATGAACATTTGTTTTGGTTATAATTTAATTAAAAATTAGTTTGCTCCGAAGCATTGATTTTACAATAGATCAGTAAAAGGGAATGTATTTTTACTTTTTTTTTATCTTTTTGCAGCCTGATGAAGATTTAGTAGGTGCCACTGCGGAAGATAATATTGCAGAACTTATCAATCACATCTGTGAGGACGTCCTCTTGTACAGTCAAAACTCTTTGCTGGTCAAAATTTTCCCATATGTGATGGAAATTTGTAAATATCCCGCTAAATATCGTGATCAATCTCTGCAACAGTCTGCAACCTTGGCACTGGTACGTTTCATGAGTGTTTCATCGCGCTTCTGCGAGGCCCATATGCCCTTCTTGATGAATATATTGAATCATTCCAAAAATATCAAAATTAAATGTAACATTGTCATTGGTCTGTCGGATCTGACATTCCGCTTTCCTAATATCATCGAGCCCTGGACGGGTCATTTCTATTCCACTCTACACGAGGAAAACATAGAGCTGAGATTGACAGCCGTAAAAATGTTGTCTCACTTGATATTGCATGAAATGATCCGTGTCAAGGGACAAATAGCAGATTTGGCCATGTGCATTGTGGATCCTAATGATGAGATTAAAAATATCACTCAACAATTCTTCAAGGAAATTGGAAATAAATCGAATATTTTATATAACGTTCTACCCGATATCATCTCAAAACTAAGTGATACATCATTGAATTTGGAAGAAGAGAAATATCACATCATAATGCGTTACATATTGAATCTCATTCAGAAAGATCGTCAGGTCGAAACATTGGTCGAGAAGTTATGTCTGCGTTTCCCAGTTACTCGAGAGGAGAGACAATGGCGCGACATCGCCTACTGTCTAAGTTTACTGTCGTACAATGAGAAGACCATCAAGAAACTAACCGATAATCTGCAGTATTACAAAGATAAGGTCCAAATTGATGAAGTCTATCAATCCTTCAAATTGATCATAAGCAACACATCCAAATTGGCTAAACCAGAATTAAAGACTCTGGTAACGGAGCTGGAGACACGCATTAATGAATGCTTGCAAGTTGGAAAGCCCGGTGAAGATAACGAAAATCAAGAGAACGATAAAGAGAATACCGAAGCCGCATCTTCGAATAAAACAACAAATAAAACTAAAAGTAAAAACAACACAAAAAGCACACAAAGGGCCAACAACACAACGCGCAGGGGTAGACAAAGAAAAGCCTCGTCATCGGAAGACGAATCGGCGTCATCCTCAGAAGATGAAGCTCCCAAGAAATCCGTGGGTAAACCAAAACAAACTGTGCGACGGAAACAGACAACCGATAGTGGTTCAGACGACCAACCTGCCCCTTCAAAGAAAAGCAATAACAGGTCGGCCCTCTCCAGATCCCGTCGCGGTGGTGCAACTCGCAGTACAGTTATCCAAGAAACCGCAAGCTCAGAAGAAGACATACCCAAGCGTAAAAGGGGGCGTAACAATAAATAATTGGTCACCGTCTATATTATTTATATATTATTTGGTGTAATCAAATGTAAATGTTTTTTTTTATACAATAAACTGATAATTTATTTTCTATTGGATTCAACTTGGTTTACTTAGAAAATGGTTCTGGAGATACGTCGGAAGACAGGGATCATGTCACAGCTACTAACAGTGGGGGAATTAGTAAATTATTGGGATTGGTGGCCAGAATTTTATTATTGTTCACAGAGTCTTACCCAAAGTGCTATTTAATCTCAAAGATGGGTCCCATGCGTGATACCAAGGATCTTTCTCCACCGTCCCTTTCAGCGCATTTATGGCTGGAGCGTTTGAATACATCCGACCGATATGACGCAGCAATCGCAATCGCTGCATTTTGATGCGTTTAACTACTTTCATGTCTGGATACAGCTCATCGGGACACAGATTTTGCGGAGAATTTTTCTCTCAAAAACAACCAGAACAGTTTCATCTGCTTTCGCAAGTTCTCATGTTTGCCGATTACTTCTCGGTTCTGGAAAAAGCACCAATTCACATATCGCTCTATCTTTCCGACGATGCTTAATGGTGGACTTAGCTTTTTCTATTTGATTGAAATTTTACACAAACCTAGCTTATGTGTGAAAGATGGACATAGTTGGTCTAGTCGTCCAAAATTAGAAACGTCGGCTATATTAGCTGATGATTGAACAAAGGTCGTGGCGCCTCTCACACAGTCATACTTTAAAAACACTGGCGATACTGGGGATAATTCGCTTGAATTTTAACTGTGATAATTAATGGTCGATTCAGTTTAGTATTTGATGAATGGACGAATGGATATGGACCAAACCACAAGTTATTTAACCTAGGTCTGGTTAACAACAAAGGATGGTGCGGTGCTTTTGAACTACGACAAATTGTAGACTCCAAACATTAAGAACACAAATTAATTTTGAAACAACATATTGTTGCAATAATAACAGATGGGCCGAATACAATGGAAAGATTCGTTAGTCAAAGTCCAGTTTTGAGAAACATTCTGATATGAAATTAGGGAAACATTTGATTTTGTTTTAGCAAATACCAGAAAAATAATTAAAATCATAAAGAGAAGTCCATTGAAAAATGATACCTTACAGAGTTAGGAAAAGAATTACAATTAAGCCATGATGTTAAGACCGGTGGAATTGGTTAAAATAATGATTGACTCATTTTTATCAATAAAAAATGCTATTAAAAACATTTAATCTATTATAGTCTAGCTAATTTATGGGTAGATGATCATATTGAAATGTTAGAATTATTGTATATCGTTTTGCACCCAGTTGTGGATGCCGTTAAGGCTTTAATCCGTCGAGAAATTAACTTACTAACAACAGAAGCGATTCTTCAATTACTTTTTAAAAAAATTTATGCTGTTGATAATCAAATGTTCGTTGAACTAATCAACGAACTAAAGAAACGAATTTTTTAACGGAGAAATATTGAAATAATTACACTGTTGAAGTATTTGAAAAATCCCCATTTGTTTAGCATTGCGTTGTATTTTTTAAATACATCTTCAGAAGTTTTAAATCTTGCATACGAATTATACTGTAGGCTATTTCATATTTCCTTTCTATTTCGGACTCAGATTCTGAAAATTAATTAGACACTAATGATACTTTTGAAGAAAAGTTTAACATAACCTAGAGTTCGCTCTGAAAGAAAAAAAAAACAAAAAGTCTCCTCTAGAGCAAATTTTATACGAAATGAGTTCTCAATTTTTGAAGCTACTGGCACTAGAACACCAATTTTGTATAATTTATTCAATGCAATTTTAACCATAAGCCCAACATCAACCAAGAGTGAACGTGTATTTTCTATTTCAGGAAATTTTGTCAATAAAATCAGAAACCGTTTATCCGGAAATGCTACTAATACCTTGGTAGTCTTAAAAAAATCATATCACTGAAAAATCCAAATACATATCTGATCATATATTTTTTTATTTTCAAGACTGTCCAATGTTTTTATATGTTCCGCTTTATGTTATTTGTTATTTTTATTGTGTAAATGACATAAAAGAATCCTCTAGAACTTCGAAATCATAGACTTTTTTCCTTTACTGTATGTTATCAATTTCGGGATGATCACGAAACATATTTTCGAGTTACAAAATAACTTGAGCAACGTTGCGATCTGGATATTTTTTTGGGGGGACACAAAAAATCGGAATTATTAAAATAATATGACACAATTTTGTTCAACAATTTTCCTAAATTGTGGATTTGTTGAAGACCTTTTTCAGATAACATAATCAAAAATTCCATAATGTGTGCAATGTTAATGGAAAGACCACACAGACACATACATCCCAAGTCCAAAAAATAAAAAAGTCCAATATACCCAAAAATTCTGAAAACTACACAATGAGAAGTGGGCACTATGACGACGGCAGTTACCCGGAACGTTCGTGGTTAGGAATACAATTCGTACTGATTTTTTTATAGAGTGTGCTGATTTATTTGAATACCAAAATAACACCTCTTGTTGGAAAACCCTGTATTATGTATTTTCGTTTTCTGAAAAGGTAGATTGAGAAAAACCAGTTGTTGAAAAATGGAAAGAGTTTTTGAATGGAGAAAATGTATATAATTTTATTTTTTTTCCACTAACACATTCAAATGCCAGCACTGAACGAATATTCAGCTTAATGTTTCTGTTATGGCGAAAAGAGAAGAATTGACTTTTAATAGATAATTTGGAACTAGTTGTGAAAACAAATTTTGGTTATACAGTGTGTGACAAAACACTGGAAAATATTTACGAATTTAAAATTTTTCAACTTTCTGTTTTGCCAATTTTGTGTGAAGTAAAAAATCGTATTTTTTTTTGCTAAATGATGTTATAGGTAAAATTATTTCAAAATAAAACAACTTTGTACCGTTCAACGCAAATATATACGCAAAGAATGGATTCTAAAGTTTGGCGGTGTTAACATAATGATGAGGGGTTGCTTCTCTTGCCAAGGAATAGTCTAAATTCATAACATAAGATATGTTTTTACTGGCTATAAACAAATACTTAGCGATATTATGATTACTTTTTCCATGCGATCAAAAATTAATTAGACGTGCTAGCCCAATTTGTATGTCAGATTCGTATTCAGCGCACCCATTCTTCGTTTATGTAGTGAATTTCTTTTCCAGATTTCTATTCATTTCATTTATTTATTGAGTCTATGGACAGAAATTCCTTACAGACTAGCAAATAACAAGAATTTAATTATAATTTACATTAATTAATCAACAAATGTTTAAACTTAAAACTAGGTAGACTAAAATCTAAATGTTCACAAATAGAATTGTAGAGTATCATAGATTTAAGTAAAGGTTCATTTACAGCATAATTAGTTAAATGTGTATCAATAGAAAAAGGAAAGTAGTGTCTTAATGCTCGTGGTGGCGTGGTGGTGTATATATCAAAGTAAGAAAACATAAATATCGTTGAAAGCCTCCATTGTGTTGTCACCCACTGTATTTACATGTAACGAATTCCCAACTTGTTTGAAGACTGAAACAGGTCAGCATGTTATTGTATAATGTATTCAAACAGAAAAACTGTAAAAGTATGGATTTTTTCTTGATATACTGCTTTTCAAGTTCATATACTGCTGGACAAGTTCAGGAATCTTTGATAGATGTGTCCAGAGTGAACATGGCATGAGCTGAGTGTGTACAGCTGGACAATCAAAAAGATGTATCGTGATGTGGGACCATTGTCCACAAGCGGAGCGTGTGTTCGGTGTTGTGCTATCAATTCTTGGCCAATAGGAATTGGAATCGGCTACTGCATCCTGATCTCAGCTGGGCCAGAATAACTCTGGTTCGTCGCGGCATAGTTTCCTTCTCCAATGCCACTGCAGGTGGGTGGTCTCCAAAGACAACATTCCAAAGGAGAGCGTTTATTGCTGCTGCGACCGAATCTCTTTGAATGTCGTTCAGACCTGTCTGACCTCTACACCTCTCTCCCTAAATTTGGAAGATCCTTCTTCATATTCCTTGGCGGGGATGTAGGTCAGTGAGACGGCGGTTCGGGGTGACTCTCACGGCAGCGCCCAAGTAAAAATTGCTTCGACAACATGTGGTTGTGATCCCGCACAGGTATGATCTGCGCTTCCTCATGCAGGTGCCCGATCGAAGACATGAGGAGACAGTCCGATGCTGTTTGTATGTAGCCAACAAGTTTTCTTTGTCTGTTCCCCATGTGCTGCCGGCTAGGGACTTGAGGACCTTGTTCCTACTTCCCATCTTATCGCAGACAGTGGTGGCATGCGCCGAGAAAAATAATTTTCTGCTTAATATGACCCCCAGTACCTTAGGGTAGTTCACGGTCGGGATTTGTGTGTCGTCGACTAATACATTTAGTAACATTCCTATTTGCGCTGACCATGCAGTAAAAAGGCTGGCCGAGGCAGATTATTTCATATTTCTCGAAGTGATAAAACGTGAATGATCAACCTAACCGACGACAACAAATGCTGTCTCTATTTCCACACCAGGTTCTAGAGATTTCACGAATACTTTTATACGGTAGGCCTCTTGAAAAACATTGCAGAATTTTTCATTGGTGAAATTTTGTTTATCAAAAAATGAAATATTATCTAAAAACAAGTGGACAAATAGTAAGTTCGGCCGGGCCGAATCTTATATACCCTCCATCATGGATCCTTAAAAAGTCTATAAATAAGAAAACCAGTGAAAAAGTTGCAGTCGGGTAAACCGACTTATATATACCCTCACCCTCATTAAAAACATACAAGTCTCATATTTCAAAGTATCGGAATGTTAAATGTGTGAGTAGCTACCATCATTTAATGTAACATCTGATGAAAAGTCTTAATAGCAACCTAGAATACCGAATGTATTAGAAAAATATTGTATTACATGATTTTACAAAAAGGACGGAATATAAAGCAGAGTTTTTACTAGAAAATTGTATGTAGTTAAAGCTTTACTAAATATAGAGTTTCGGAAAGAATCGTTGATCGAGTTTATATAATTACACGATTTCTAAAGTGGGTGCAATGGTACATTTGTATGGGAGGTACCAGAAAAGGAGTTGCCAGACTGCCAAGTTTTTGTCCAAAACTTAGTCCAGTTATACCATTACTAAATACGGAATTTGGGCAGATCGCGTTGGTCGTATTGAAAGTATTACACGGTTTATAATGGGTGGAATGGTAAATTTGTATGACAGGTACCAGAAGGGGAGTTGCCAGACTTCCAAGTTTTTGTCTAAAAATTTGTCTAGCTATACTTTTACTAAATACAAAATTTGGGCAAAATGTCGTTGGGCATATTGGTGTTATTACACGATTTCTAAGGCAGGCGGGATGGTACATTCGTATGGGAGGTACCAGAACAGGAGTTGCCAGACAGCCAAGATTTTGTCGGAAACTTTGTCCGGTTATACCTTTACTACCTACGGATTTTGGACAAGATCGAACTTGCAAGTGTTGATATTATTACACGATTTATAAAGTGGGCGAAATAGCAGATTTGTATGGGAGGTACCCGAAGGAGAGTTGCCAGACTGCCAGACTTTTTGTCCACGACTTAGTCTTACTATACGTTTACTAAATACAAAATTTGGGCAAGATCGCGTTGGGCATATTGGTGTTATTACACGATTTCTAAGGTAGGCGGGATGGCACATTTGTATGGCATGTACCAGAAGGGGAGTTGCCAGACTGCCAACTTTTTGTCCAAGACTTAGTCTAACTCTACTTTTACTAAATACAAAATTTGGGCAAGATCGCGTTGGGCATATTGGTGTTATTACACGATTTCTAAGGCAGGCGGGATGGTACATTTGTATGGGAGGTACCAGAAGAGGAGTTGCCAGACAGCCAAGATTTTGTCCAAAACTTTGTCTAGCTATAACTTTACTAAATAAAAAATTTGGGCAAGATAGCGTTGGTTATACTGATAGTATTAGACGGTTTATCAGGGGCGGGATGGTACATTTGTATGGGAGGTACCAGAAGGGGAGTTGCCAGACTTCCAAGTTTTTGTCCGAAACTTTGTCCACTTATACCTTTACTAAATACGGAATTTGGGTAAGATCGCGTTGGTGATATTGATAGTATTACAGGGTTTTAAGGGGTGGGATGGTACATTTGTATGGCAGGTACCAGAAGTGGAGTTGCCAGACTTCCAAGTTTTTGTCCGAAACTTTGTTCAGTTATACCTTTACTAACTGCGGATTTTGGACAAGATCGAACTTGCAAGTGTTGATATTATTACACGATTTATAAAGTGGGCGAAATAGCAGATTTGTATGGGAGGTACCCGAAGGGGTGTAGCCATATAGCCCATTTGCTATCCCATAAGCAGTTTTGGGAAAATATTAAGCCATGCCAAATTTTAGAGTGATTGCCTAACTCTTTCGAAAGTTATCGTGCGTACCAGCAGGACAGACGGACGGACAGACGGACATGGCTCAAACGATTCAGAAAGTCATAAAACGAATTTGGTTCAAAGACACCTGGGGTCTAATGTGGATATTTCTATGTGTTACACTTTTGAGCCGTATCAAATGATATATACCCTCCCACCGTAGGGTGAGGGTATAACTAACTGAGTTTTTGGGCCGCTCGTGACCCGATAGTCCCAGGAACCCGATCACAAATTTTATCCAAATCCTGAAAATAAATGCATATTTGGGTTCGCGAGAAAATTTCGTTGCATTTCGATACCCATATGTCCATGTTTGTCAAGGAACGGTTTTTGGGCCGCTGGTGACCCGATAGTCCCAGAAACCAGATCAAAAAATTTAGTAAAATCGTGAAAATAAAGGCATATTTGGGTTCGTGAGTAAATTTCGTTGCACTTCGATACCCATATGCGCATGTTTACCATGGGCCCTTTTTTGGGCCCCAAGGGTCCACGGAACCCATGAGCACGCCCATTTTTGGGATTTTTTCCCCATCTATAAATTATATAAACTTAGAACTTAGATGTAGTGAAAAAAAATATTTGAAAAATTTGATTATGGCCGGAATATATTTAGTCCCGTAAAGGAGAACTTTTCCCCCTTTGGTCCGATATGGCCCATTCTCGAACTTAACCTGCTTATGGGCAAAAAACATCTTCCTACCTATCGTGATTTCAACAGACAACAGACGGACGGACGGACGGACGGACGGACAGACGGACATCGCTAGAATGTCTTAGAATGTTACACTAACCAATAATATATATACTTTATAGGGTCGCAGATCACTCTTTCGAGGTGTTGCAAACGGAATGACAAACTTAGTATATACTCCATCCTATGATGGAGTGTATAATTATGAACAATTTTCGAATTTTTTGGAGATCTTTTTCAAAAAATGTCGGTAATTTGTTACTCATAGAGCCTTAGCATTTGGTTTTCAAACACTTTTTTTTAATAGAAATACTGGTTATATCGCTCATTTACTTCAATAGTGTCACAACTCAAAATACGATTTTTTCAGGAGAGCAGTTTAAAGTTGTCAATTGTGCCTTTCTTAGCAAATATAGGGAACAACTCATATGTTTCACAAAACAAAAGTTAACAAAATAAAAAGTGAATTTTGAATTATGATACTATTGTAGTTAATGAGCGATATGTATGCCTTCTCGACTTGGGTTGTCTGCCTTCAACATTGAGACAATGGTAAATACTTGGTCCTACCACCGGCGTCTCGGTGGCAGCAGTTGTTCAACACCTAACTGGCTTAAGCGTATGTATTCCTTCGCCCAATATGGCCCCGACCGCATGATCTCTGTATTTTGTTGTGATTAACTAGGTTCATACAGGGTCTATTCGACACAAATCGCAATTGAGAGTTATTTGTTTTTCTCCAAATAACCAGATCCAGTTCATCTGATAGCAGCACGGATAGAATGAGCTTACTGTACAATGTTATTTTCGTTCGCCGAGATGGGGATCTGATCTTGAATTGTTTGATTAGTCCGAATTAGTATATACATATTTGACAGCACGATTCTGCGCTTTACTTCGACTCCGTGGGACATAAATTGTTGCACTACCTCCACGCTGTAGATGCCCACCTCCACTTTGTCGCCATTCTGTCTTTGAATTATATTCTTTGCTTTTTCAACAATGTAGAGCCAATGAACATCGACCTGTGGCTCCACATCTTAACATCCCAAATTCATATTTACAGATATACATTTGCCTGAACAAAGAATATTCCAATCGAAACATCAAATCCATTTTAGTCCATCCTATGGTGAGGAGTACGCCGGAGTACTGAGCCTGAGGGTGTAAGACCTCATGTCTGCCTTTTTAGAAGTTCGCGTACACAATTATTAAAAAGGGAATAACAATAGCATTACGTTCATGTCACAATATTTTGAAATGTGATACATGGAACGCGTGTCATTAATTACGACGATGATGATAACGAACCCCGACGACTTCCACAATTCCCCGCCTGCAATTTTAAGCTCACAGTTTTTCACAGCAACAAGAATTTTCACATCACAGCCGATCAACGGCAACGGCATCCTCCCATGGCGTCTTGTCGCTAGGCAGATTAACACTTTTATTGGGAACATCATACGATATGTCAGCCAGTCAGCCACCAGTCTTCATTCAATCAATCCCCACCAACATCTCAGCATAATCTGTATGTTGGGATAAAAGTATCACTATCACGCACTCAAAAAAAAAAAAGTCACATTCACTCACTCAAGCATTGGTCGGTTGCTAAGGACCTCCCCCTAGGGTTGTCTCTGTGTCCGTGTGTGTGTGTGTGTGCTGAATGGATGGAGAATTTTGCGGGTCGTTCGGTTGCCAACACCACAGCCATGCGTCATGCGTGCGTACGTACTTGCCGCTTGATATTATAATGATGGTGATGCTGCCGCCCATGATGTGGTAACGATATGCGCTCACTCCGTGTAATTTACACAGTCATGGAATTCTATACATCCTCCCATTGGTATGGGCGATGCGAGTATCAACCAGAAGGAAGCAGCGGTTGTTGCACATTTTACAGTGTGTGCGGCGCCCGGTGTCCTATTCACAGTATTCATTATTACAACTGACCATAATCGTGTGTGTTAAATTCATATTAGCGGCAGCATTGCAATCCATACCAACAACAATGTGCATCATCGTCATCACAACACCATCGCCTCGCGCCACCACCACCACTAGATCAACATCATCATCATCAGCGTCATTATCATTACCATTGACGCGCCAGTCGCGTGGCCTGCTAATACCTTGTGAAGAGAGTCTATCATTTGCTTGCTGTCCATCATTATTGGCTTACCTGTCTGCTGTAAGCAGCAGAGGTTGTTGCTGCTCCTTTCCTTTCCATTGCTGATGCTTTCTTTAAAGCCTTAATCCTTATTATTTGTTGTATGCCCACTTTATTTGTTTGTTTAGTCTGTGATTTTGTTCGTTTGCCATTGTCTTTTTGGCTATGTGTGTGTGTGTGAGTGTTTGAGTGTGGTGCTGGGCTGGGTGGGTTGTAGATTGTGGCTTATGATATTAAGATCACAGCAGGTACTTGGCCGAGGCACTGGCGTGTTATGGGTTATACATTGTGAGAATGTTTTGGGTCGTACATTCATGAATATTCTAATTAAATTGTCTACAATGAATGTAGTGTAAATAAACATACACACATACATTAGCGGACAATACATATTGGACTAATTTACCATTTTTTTTTTTACATATAGTGGTTTGTAATATCGAAATAGTCATTGAGGATCTATTTTTATAAAAATTAATAAACAAAGGTATAGTTAAATCTTAAAAAAAAAAACTGCATTCCACATTGTTCTGGATTGGACTTTTGACAAATCGTTATGAAGTGAACTGTAAATGTTTTATTGCAAATAGAGTATGATGATGTTATCTCTAATCACTTACGTTGTTCAACAATTTCGTTTAGATGAAGGTGGGAGATTATAAAATAGATAGTAAATTTTTATTATTTTTTTCTTCATTTTATAGTATGGCTCGAAGTCAATATAAAATTCACTCTACAAACATAACTATTAAACACTACCAAGACGGTTTGTCACAAAAAGAAATTTAGTAAAATTTGCATTGCCAAAGTCTACAGTCAGCTTTATTATAAAGAAGTTCACTACCACAGGAATGTTTAACACAATCCACTGTGGTGGCCGATCAAGATGCACGTCATCCAAAGCATCTAAAAATCAATTGGGCAAAGCAAACGGAAACAACGTATTGTTATCTGACAAATCAAAATTTAATTTGCAATATTCTGATGGAATAAGAAGAATATGCAGACCGATATTGGCAAGGTACTGTGAAACACGGAGGAATGTGATGGTCTGGGGTTGTTTCTCTGAAAATGGTGTTGGCTCCTTACAAAAAAATAGACGGTATAATGGACAGACGTTCGCACCAGAACATTTTGGAAAATGTTATGTTTCCTTACGCTTTTTTGGGCAATTCCAACAGGATAATGACGCCAAACATATCTCAAAATCTGTCCAAGATTGGTTAGTAAAGAAAAGTCTTAATGTAATGGAGCGCAATCGGCACACTTAAACCCCATAGAAAATCGTTTGGAAATAGTGAACAAAAAAATAAACCGAGAAGGTATAGGGCGAGATAAAAACATTTGTTTTTCAGGCAATTGAAGCGGCTTGGTCTGCCGTAGATGCAAAGACAATAAACAATCTTGTTGATTCCATGCCAAGAAGATGCAGACCAGAGCTTAAAAATAACAGATACTCTACAAAATATTGATAGAAATACGTACAAATCTGAATTTTTGACTGATTTGATTTTATCATTTTAATATAATTTGAATTTTAAAAAACAATCACAAAACAAGGTATTAACCCTTAAAGGTTATGTAAAATAGCTCGCTAAATATGAATTCGAAAATAACTTTTCTGAGAAATCATCTATTTTTCGCAAATGCGAAAAAACGTCTATTCCTGAAGTGTATCTTATATGGTTCACTATGCATTTTATATTGAAACTAACGGTATATCGATTCAATTTGTTGAATTATTGCATATTTAAAGACATATGTGGTACGCTATGCATTTAAGGGCTATCAATCATAATCTTTGAGTTTTTCAAGATTTAGAGGAAATGTGTATTGTCCGATACTGTATGTATAGAGTAAATCTGATTATGTCCAAATTTAGAAATGTAACCTTTACTAAAGCGACCTGAAATAGGACGTCTGAAGAATTTAGCTACCATTTAATTACATTTGGTGAGACTTGGCAATGTGACAGCATAAGAAAATTTAGAAAATAGTATGTCAGCAGTGACGAAAGTGTGTGGAAATGTAGATTTTTTAGGCTATCTTTGAAATTAATTGGTATTCATTTTCCATGGTCTGTCATAATAGAAATGGTCGATTTTCGAGAAACTGGTCGAGGTTTGTATAATGTCTCCAATGTTTGGGACAGGGCTGTGGAGTCAGAGTCTGACAAATTTGCCCGAAGTCGGAGTCCGAGTTTTATTTACTTACATTTCCCATAAAATAAATAAAATGTATTTGAAAACAAGTTAATCTGTTAATATTTTTTTAAAATTTGAAATATTTTCCATTACAAAAACTTTTCTACAAGTTAATCTGTTAATATTTTTTTAAAATTTGAAATATTTAAACTTTTTTATCTTTAAGATACAAACGCACCTCAGTGATATATAGAGTATGGGAATAGTGTACGGAAATACAATTATCGAAATTTTGTTATTGAACAACTGAAATCGTAGTCGACTCCGTAGTCGGAATCGACCAATTTTGGCTCGAATCTCTGTACTAAATTATTGTTTGATTTGTTTAAAACCAAATGTCATCTTCATCTTGAAGCTCAGCATTTCATTTTGGCCAGACATTTAAGCTGATTAATTTAATTTCAGCAGTGTTACTATTACATTTAGCATGACCGTGGATTACTGAGTAATTGGCTACTTAAAATAGCTACATAGACTAGTTGTGAAAGTTAGATTAACTTTTGTATTACGCTATGAAGCGTCTATCAGAAAGTTATGTAGTTTTTCTTGTATTACTTTTTAATGGGCCAGGCTTTTTTCATTTTATTATACAGGAAACTACAGCGTAATGCTCTTGGAGTTAGTGTCTTTGGTATCCAACGCTGGGGTGTACTGTACGTGGTAAACATAGTGCGTATTAACATATTTCAGTTCAAAATTATAAACTAAATTTTAAATTAATTATCGATTTTCTCGACTTTTTTGCGTAATCAAAAGTCCACTTAATTTTTCACAATTTTTTTTTTATTAAAAAGACTGCGAGAGCCACAAAGTGATTTCAATAACTCAAATGAGCCAAACGGACCTCATGGACGAATTTTATCCTAAGACTCTAAGGTATCTGAATATATTCATATGATACAGGGTGCGTCGTTTAAATTTGAATCGGCTACACTCAAAAAAAAATTTACTAAATTCAAGGAAAAATGTACTACAATTAAGTAAAATTGATCTTCATATGGCACCAAGTATCTCCGTACTCAATTTAAGACCGAAATTTTCCGTGAAATAGGTATGTGACATTGCGTTAAAAGAAGTACAAAAGTGGTTATTTCTAGTACAATATTGTGTGGTAGTGTACTCAAATTTAGAAAATTTTGTATCAAATGGAGTAAATTGGGAAATAATTTTAGTACGTTACGGTGTCATTTGGAATAAAATGTTAATTTAAGAAAACTTAAAATGAGGAAAATCTGGCATGTATTTGGGACCTTGTTATACCTAAAACGATACAAGTGCTGGACTGTTCCCAGTACAACATATCTTCAGTTTAGTCCAGCCGATATCAAATTAAGTTTGAAATGTAAACTAGAAAAACAACGTAAGAAGACCGAGAAATCATTTTATCATTCTCAGGTCATTTTGACGACGACATCCTAGTTTAGAAGGATATGGCCTCGATGAATTATTTGAATTTATGTCTTAGTTTCATTATTGTATTATGGATATCAAATAACAAATTTCAAATGTATTATCCTTAAGAAGGAATTTAAAAAAAATAGTTTGTTGCCATTACTGTACCGAAGCATATGAGCAAGTTATAGAAACAGTCCACCAAAAAGCAATTATTTCCAATTTTTTCAACTTTGTTTTTCTGTTTAATTAAACATAAGACTAGATATAAATTTTATAAATAGATTGTTTTATTACAACAATTTTAGGTGTGTCTGTTTATAAATGTAACGTGCGTTAATTTAGAATACTCTGTTTTCTAAGAACGCGTACGAATGTAGCGTTCGTCAAGCAAGATTAGGCCATACGTCAAAACTTCCATATTCTACGCCAGGCTTATGTCATAAACATTATTATCTTATAATAAAACAAAGTAGATTATTTGTCTTTTCTGATCTACTTAATAAAATCAAAAATAAGTATAGATTGTACTGAATGGCAAAGCTTGCCGGTTTGTTTCTTCGCATTTGTTGAACAGTGTTTAAAATAAGTATGCCCATTCTCAATTTGTTAACAAATAATCAAATTTTTTGCATATTTCTTATTTTCAAATTTCTTTTTTTCTAAGCAAATTTCCTCATGTTGAGAACAACACATACTAAATTTTATTTCATTTATTATTTGAAACGAGACTACATTCGAACTTGTTTTTATTTCAATTGTACTATAATTTACCAGTTTTCAGAAAACATTTCAATACCACTTTGTCCTCAATTCAAGAACATATTTGGAAACAAATATTACAATTTGGAGTACAATTTAGTAATAAGATGACACAATTTTTTTTCTCCTCCGCACTTTTTTTTTAATACTTTACAAACTTAAATGGAGTATTTTCGACCATTAATTTAGTAAGATATTTCAAATTATAAAGAAAATTTTACTCATATTGTAAACAAATATTTGACGAAAATTGTGTTCTTATTTTGAGTACGTCATTTTACTTCAAATGAATATTATATACTTCATGTAAGTATAAATGTACTGAAATGAACTACATTTTGCGGTCTCAAATTAAGTATGATCTGAAATCAAATTTAGTTCGAGGTTTTTTTTGAGTGTATAAAAAAGTACTGATAACTTTTTGAAATTTCTGGTTTTATTGGAAAGGTTGAACTTTGTCGTTTAATAATAGAACACAAAATCATTCACATAATTACCACGACTTGGCTGCACCTCATCCGATCAACCCAATTTTTTTAGTACATTTTCGATTGTTTCGGGTCGAATCTCTTCAATGGCAACTTCGATTTCATATTTCAGCGCTCCAATTGTCTCTGGATGGTACTTTTAAGTATCGTCGGACGACCCAATGTATTTTCCGATGGCTGTGGAAGTCAATTTGAAAAAAAATTACTTCTAAGGACCTTACCACAATTTGTCAAAGAATGTGCTATGAATTGCTTCGAATGGAATTTTTTCTCTACATCTCACGGTAAAGGTGCCGTCGAGTTGAAGGCAGTTAAGTAATGCAGCCAGTCGTTATGCCTACTTTTAAAATATTACAACGTAGGCTTATGCTGGGTTGAAGACTTCGTGGTGGAACGACAGGGCATGCGAGTACCCAACAGACTGATGAGCCAGCGGAAAAACACTAGGATTGTAAAAATTAGATATTGCCATTCTCAAAAAATGTTATTTAAATATTCGCCAGAGAATTCACAAAAAATAGTTCAACATAAAAACACCTCGGGCAGGATGGTATGTATGATTTGATACGACCCAAAAGTATCAGACATAAAAGGAGTCACATGATACCCTAGGTGTGTTTGAACCGAAGTCAACTCATGGTATGAGTCGTTTGGGCCCTATCCGTCTGGTTCGTACGATAACTTTCGGAGGCCATAAGTAATTTGTTTTGGACGGAAACTGTTGCCGGACACAGTTAAATGGGCCCGCCGGTATCCGCTCAAGAGAGATTGCACTGTATATGTCTGAAGTTTTCGATTATCGAATACTCGAAAAACATCCATAGTGGATACGAATAGAGATTTGCTGAATATGCGGCTGATATCTTCAGATCCTCTTGTAAGTTCATATAGACAAACCCCTTTACGTAATAATCGACAAATCTCTGTGGATATTTTAAAATATCATGTCCAACCTAATAGCATCAAAAATGGAGCAGATGTTGGCTTTTCTAATGCTAATGAAATAGACGATGAAGAATAATCTTCTAGCAGCGGAGATAGCGATTAATTATAATATTCCTTAAAAGTTTTGACGTGTGCCGGAAGGGGCACGACTGCTTTTCCAAAGTTTATTCCCAATAGCCTGATTTCTGGGCCGACTATAACATATAAAAATACTGTGAACATTTTTAGGACGATCCGCCTATTATTATCGCTGTTACAACTGTTTCTTTAAAAAAAGGCATGGCACCGCCCACTTTTCCAACAAAATATTTTGCGTCACAATACAGTAACTGCTCGATTTCCGCAACCCACGATTTTTGCAACTCCCCGATTAGCGCAACCGGCATTTGTTTATATTACGGTCTTTATAAGTGCAACTTTTGAAGAAAAAAGGTCGTGATAAGTGCAACTTTTTTCTGATGCACTGAAATTAGGTATTTTGTTTGGAGGTCAGGTTTAAACCAAATGCTCCCTTTGAAACATTATTCTCTGTACGACTCCGTCCAACGAGCGTATTATAACTGCTAGTTAAACGTTGTTTTCTTGTTATTTTTCATCCCATATTCTTCGATTTCAATATTTTAACATGCAGTCGAACTCCTGGGGACTCGACAAATTGGTTCGTTATAAGCGAAATTCGTTATATCCAGGGTTAAATAGGGTAGAAGCAAATATATTTGAGGCTCGGTAGGTGCAACAATCTCAGTAAATGCAACAGGCTTGATTTCCTATCGGTTGCGCAAATCGAGCTCTTACTGTAGTTTCATATGTACTATTCTTCGCCTTCATACCGCAAAAAGGATATGAGATATGGACCTTTCAAGTTTTGACGTTTGTGGGCGGTTAAAAAAAGTAGTTGGCATTTTTCCAGAACAAATGTTATCAAGTTCGACTAAAGTAACAACTTAACAATCACCGTACATACACATCATAGAAAAAGTCTGCGAACGCACATTTATTAAAAGTTAGAATGGCTATTTCGCCAAAAAAATAGTTTAAATCCTTAAATTGTTATTGGCCCAAATATATACAAAATGGATAAGAAAAAAACACTTAAAAAATTCAATAATTACCAAAGAAAAAGTCTACGTACAAAAATTAAAAATCGTATCGTAAATATGGTTATTTCACTTTAAACATCAATTTTGTACTATTTTCAATTGTATTCTTTTATCAAACTGACCAAACACAATTTCTTATATTTTAAAAAGTTTGTTCGCAATAAATCGTTGGGGGAATGAAATAAACTCCGTCGAAAGGAAAATTATTGTATATTTGAGGAAACTTTTATATTGTTTCCTTGAGAGAAGGAAACAGGAAATTGCTTATCCAAACATCGCTCTGGCCATCCTTACATATTAACCGTTAGAGAAAGGCGTTATGTAGTGGAGTTTGTCCAACAGAACCGGAGAATTCCTGCAAAAAAAGACACGTTAAGAAAACAATTTGCGATGACTCTATTCGAAAATCATTCAAATGGCAGGTTGTCGAGGCCGAGTTGCACGTAAAAAAAATTTTACTTCAATATAAAATCGACATAAATGAAATGAATTTACAAAAAAAAACACACACACAAATAAGCGCTAGACTTCTGTGATGAGAGTAAATTTTGTAAATTTGGAATAAAATTACGTCAAATTGATAATGATTATGATAATGAAAATTGACTTGATAATGAAAATTTATCAGGCACATTTAAGCATGAAGGAAGTGAAGTTAAGTTGTGGGGATGTATGACAGCTAATGGAGTTGGACAAATGAAGTTCATTGAGTCACAACGAGGAAAAACGTGGTTACCTTGATATTTTGAAACCCAATTTTAAACAGAGTGCAGTAAAATTGGGACTTCAGTTCACTGTTTATTTCAGCAAGATAACGACCCGATGCATACAGCTGACATTGTGAAGCTCTGGTTCCTATATACCGTTCCACTCCAGTCTCCCAATCAAAACCCCATCAGCAGCAATCAATTTCATAAAAAATTATACTGAAAAAAGTATTGCAGCGGGAATGGGGAAAAATCACATCAGAGGAAACCTCAAAACTTGTCCAATCCATGCCAAAATAATATTTTTTTGATTGACTAACACTCAGGGGGTGCCTCCTATAAATGCAATGCACTAGCGACAGCGATAGGAAGGAATCTTATTGGAGGGGGGATAGATGGAGTAGTGTTGTTGACGTTGCCATTGAATTTGATAATGTCATAGCTGGCAGGTAAAACACTTGCTGGAAGATTATTCCACATACAAACAGTCCGGCTGAAGAACGAATTTTCTATATAGTGTGTCGTCCGGTCAACCGGCCATTTGACAATGAACGGATGAGACTTTAGGTCGGATGTAGGTGGTGTACAAATTTACGAGATCAGATAAGTTCAAGTATTTTTTGCACCGCTCAATCTGAATGCAAATAATCTTTGCCAAAGCCGATCATTTGAGAAAAGGAATTCGACAATTGCTTCCGAACTCATTCAATGTTTCCCGGAATCAATCTTTTATAATTTAAACAATATCTTTTTGTTATGTTTCATCCTTTTTCTTGACAAAACAACACAAACACCTTAAACGGAAAATGCGATTTTCCATTTTATAGTCTGATACTGGTGGAATGCCTTGCGGAAGGAGGAGGGGATAGATGATTGTAAGCAGCCCAACAAGACAACAAGATCTCTATGCATGAGAATACATTGTCTAGTTAAGCATGTGACACATGGTGGAACTCAACGAAAGGTTTTGACAAGCAAATCGGCTTAACGGACAATGCGTCACACACACACACACACATTCATTCAGTGTTAACATTCACATTCACTCCAATCCGTTCACTCACTGGTGAATGTGAAAGGTGTGTTTGTGTGTGTGTGTTTGCGTTTATGTTTTTGTCACAATGACAATTTGTTCAAAATGCGATTAAATGGAAGTTAATTGTCAGCATTATAAAGCGATTTAAATGGAATTGGCTGAAAGGGGCTTTGCGTCCACTCACTTTGCGCTCTGTCGTCTTTTTGTTTTCTATTCGAGAAATTACAAGTGTTTTGTTTTATTTACATATTCTTTGTTTGTTTTTATTTGTTTTATTTGAAAAGATTTTTGTTTCTTTAAATGTTCTACTTAGTTTCATTTGATTTGTTTTCATAAATAATTTAAACATTTGTTTACTTTTTTTTCAATTAAGAAGTAATTTAACAAAAAAAAATGGATAAATGTCTACAAACTACTTAAAATTTAATAAAAAAAAAAATAAAATAATAATAATTACAATTATAGAATTCATTTTTGCACATTTTTGATTTCAGTAATTTTTTAATATATACGGATGTTTACGTTGTACATTCATAATTATCGATATTTACATTTTATTTAAAATTTAATACATAACCTCAAAAATTTTGCATATAGCAGGAAGCATATATATTTCTGTATTGGGATCTGGCTGTGGGTATGGAGAGAATCGAGATGCTACTAAACTACTTTACATTGAAATTCGTCTATTGTTTACGTTCATGGAGATTCGTTTGGAGAAAGTAGAAAGCGAGAAAGAAATTAAAGTCCTTCGTAAGTAAGTCTGTTGGCATTAAATAGTGAGCGATTTTAAATAGGCTATTGTCCTAAATGTTATACTGATAAAGATGGTGTACGCCATCATCTTAATCGGTTAGGTCCTAATTATTTCTTAGGCGACACACGTTGAATCGAGTTTTTACTGATTTACCAAAGTCAGAAATTCCCATTTGCAACAAATTTGGATCTTCTGTAAATATTTATTTATTTATTTATTATTAATTACAATACAAAGTAAATTTATATTCTAATTTTTGGGTCCAAGAGTAAACCGGGTGACACAGACCATATGTTTTAGATTTTGCAGCGACAGACCAAAGCCTCTGGTGGGAATCGAACCCACAACCCCCACGCTGATATGCAAGCACGCTACCAACTCGCCTACCGGGGCGCTTATTCTGTAAATATGTGCGAATACATTAAAACATCTTATCTTACGCGAGAAAACTCAGTTTTGAGATATTAAAGAATTGCTGTACTGAATATTTTCGAAGGCTTATTTGAAGCGATAAAACGAATTTATCTAAAATTTCGAACACTAAAGTCCTATCGTTCCTATCCAACAGGGGCGAAAAAATACTTTTGCTCAAAGAATCAAACAAAAAACTCCACTTCTGAACTGAATTTTATACGAAAAAAGGTAACTTTACTTTCTTTTAAAAAAAAAAAATGTAAACTGGGACCTGAACCAATATCCGATAAATAATAAAAAGGATATCCATTTGAGTTGACGTAAGGATTTTAATGAATCTCGAAATTTTCTTGATCAGCCACACTGTTTGTATTGGACTTAAAATATTTCAGTATTGGCCATCAGAGTGATAAACATTTTCTTTCCCCATATTTTCCGTTTGGTTCCATCAGTTTGATCAAAATTTAATTTTTTTCCATATTTCCCGTTTGAGTAGTCTAATCTTGTCCATATGGACAAGAAATGTTTTTTTTTGTTGGAAAAGGATCACTTTCCACTTCTATCGTCGTGAGTGAGAAGTAGCGAACCTTTAGTACATTTCAAAATGACTACGATGTTTTTGTAAAAACATGATGCATTATTTTGCACAGCAATCACAGTATTTTTGTACAATTCGCAGAATTATTTTTTGTGGTCCATAAAGTTTGGTTCTATCGTTGCGAAAGGACTTTTGTTACAAGATGGTAGGCCCGGAACGGAAAATGTAAAATGCGATGCGATGGTTCGCTATCAGTTGAATCCAAAGTGAACACGACTTATAAAACCTGCTCCATATATTCATATAAACAAAGGCAAACGACCTAAGTCAGATGCGAGTATTTCCAATAGGGATAGCTTAGCTTTAGCTACGAACGAGGCACTCTTTTGACATGGGAGACCAGAGGTCTTTTGCAGACTATTACGACATCTGCCTACTAGATTGTCTCTGCATATAAACTAAGGCAGTCTAGATGTCAGACGATGCCTCGTTCGTGGAAAACATTGTGGGTCACGTTCTTTGAAAAGGATACCTAATGTGAAAAAATCAGCAGGTGACATAGGTTGTCTGTCCTTCAGATTGACTTACATAGAAATAAAATGAGTGGCCGGCCATTTTTCTAATATACGAACTGAAACCGTTTGGCTCTATCCTTGTGATAGACATGGTTACTTCTTTGGCTCAGATAACTCTGACCAACGCCTAAATCGTTCTCTTGTGTAATAGCTGGTCTTTACATTTTGGCAAATCTAACTCGTGTTGGAAGTTTTTGAAAATTATGTGGTTTTTGATACATTTTCGGAATGCGTTCTTCTTGAATATTCTATATTCCCTCTAAATCACTCACTTTCTAAATCCAAAGGACCCAGCCAACACTCTCTCTCTCTCTAGCTATCTGTCATGTTCTCTTTCTGTTTACTTTAAAATTATTTTTTTGTGTTCGGTAGAAAGTACGAGTATTATTTGAAAATCTACAAGAGTCGGGATGCAATTAAAAGTAAAAATTCTGCTGGTTTGTATGATGTTGCTGCCTGTATGCCGTTGATGTTGCTGCCGCACTGGTTAATGTCGTTACCATAGTCGCCGACGGCTGTGTGGACACTGTCGCCGCCTTTGTCGCCAACCATTCGCTGTTGCCCGTACAAATGGCATCTAACTAAAATCATAAATGTTGATATTCGCTCATATCATAAATGGGCATAGAGCTCATGACATTGTGCAGATGAGAGTAGGCGACGGCGGCAGGAAGTGGGGCCATTTGTGTTGGCACATTACCCGCACCTTTCGCGGAGCCAACTGCTGCGGCAGCAGCGGCGGCCGCCGACAAGGCAGGACCACCAATTAACTGGGCATTCAATGCATGATCGGCGGCGGCCGCAGCATGAGATGCTGCTACCGCAGCGGAACTGTGATGCGATGATTGCTGTTGTTGCTGGTGATGATGGTGCGTGTGATGATTGCTGAGCGTTTGATTGGGCGATAGTTGTTGTGCTGTATGCTGCTGTTGCTGTTGCTGCTGGTGATGGTGGTGGTGATGCTGTGTCGTGTGATGATTGCTGCTATTGTTCGGATTGCTATTGACGGAACCTGTGCCATGGCTTTGTTGCATGAGAGCACCTTCCATTTCTGAATCACTTGATGAGTCCAAATGCTGTTTGTCCGAGTTACCACTGAAAGTAGTTAACAGAAGAAAATGAACGTTAGCAATTGTAAAAAGATGAATCTCCGATAAAAAAAAATAGTTCTGTCTACATAAAATAATATTTCGAAATGAAGGCATTGTTACATTTTAATCGAATACTAGGCGAAATAATGTAATTGTAAATTTAGTTCATGAAATCGAAAATGTTTTTGTACCGATTACCGATTAAAAAAAAAATGTAAATACTTTTTATGTAACATATTATAGTCTGAAGAACTCGGTTTTATTAGAAAATCAGTATCCTCGCGAGTATATTCTGGGGTCGGCGTCTATTGAACTGAAAATTTCAGCGTTTCTTTTTTCAAGATATATTGGTTCATTCCAACCCTAGATTAAGTGCAACTCTCAGTGAACCACAGAGTGTCTGCGTTGAATAAATCTTTTGAAGACCGAAATTTTCGAAATCACTGTCATTTCCCTATTGGCAGACAGTAACCTCTGCGAAGATTCAATCCCAGTGTGCTTAGGTATAGAAACATTGCTACGTGAATTAAGGGCAGAAGATTTGATATAACTTCGCCATAAATTCTACGAGATAAAATGTTTATTTAGATAATTTTGCAAACTTAAGTTGTGTGTTTATTATTTATTACTGCACTACAGGGTTCTTTTCGATATTAATTTTTTTTTTGCTCTTTCTCTCATAATATTTCCCAGTTCAAATGTCACAATGAAAACAAAGCCACTTTAGACTAAAAATACCATCAATGACTTAACAAATTACAATTGACATTTAAATTGGTCCGCTCGTCCGTCCAGCCGTGTATGGCAGGGAACTCGTTGTGAAAGACGACACAAACAATAGATTGTAGTTTAACATCTGTATTAATAAACAAATTATTTATGCCGGAGACATAACGCAAGCGGAAGGAAATAATGCCATTTAAGGTTTCAAATTCTGTTCAATTCAATGAATACGATCTCTGGGGAGTTTTTAATACGGGGAACAGAAAGACACAAACACAAACATCCACTTCATAACTCTTGACTTTCAACACCAAATATGTACGTGCAACACACTCTTCAAGAGTCATTCGAACCAAAGCACTTTAGGTGTTTGATTTCATTTACAAAAACTGTAATGCAACCCTCCCCCTGTTTCACCCGTACACGTATGAATGACTCAAGTGGCGGTACGTCGCACGGATGAGTGTATGATACTTGAGAGCTACAAAATACGGTCGAACAATTGGAATTACACGCAGAAAAAAAAGGTTTACATTGAAAAAAAAAAATGAAATTCAACTAAAGTTGATGTAAATTGAGGTTACACTATTGAGGTTTGTCCTATTCACTGAATTTTGACCAATTTTTCGTATTCGAATTGAATCAACGGAAGATTAAAATGATATTTACGATCACGTAATTAGATATGTAAGCGTAAGTTATTTAATACAAAATACATTTTAGATTTCCGAAATAAACCCCCGAATTCATAAACATTTATATAAACTGTTGTTAAGAAAAATATAGGAAAAATGTATGACAAAAACAATTTTTTACATATATTTCTTCACAACTGTTTCTTAAATTTTTATGAATACGGGGGAAATTCTTTAATTGATTGTAAGATCATTTTTCAGTTTGTGATTCCAAAAGATTACTTTTTGACGCCTATGAGGGTAAATTGACACAATTTTAGATGCTTCGGTATTTTTTTCAAAAATCAACCTATGACATTTATTGTCTGCTGTATCGTTGATCCAGGACAATGTGATACAGAAGGGTATTTAATTAGAAGCTAATTAGTCACTACCAGCAATAGATCAGAGATTACATATCGCTCATTTACTTGAATAGTGGCATAACTCAAAATAGGATTTTTTCAGGAGAGCCGTTTAAAATCGTCAATTTCGTCGTACTTTCCAAATATAGAAAAAGAACTGCAGGCTATTTCAATAATATGTAGACCTGTCATATGAATGCACAATACTCAGTAGAACAAAAGCCAATTTAAATTAGAGATTTACAGCTTTTCCAAGAGCAAAAATATATAAAGTAAATTTTGAATTATGAATTATTATATTCAAGTAAATGAGCGATATGATCTTTCAACTATTTGATAGTTTTCTCTAAATTATCAATTTACCATAACTGAGTTGTCGATCCCAACATAGATTACAAATTTATACTTTAAACTAAATAAAAATAACTGTAAAAACATTATTTAGTTTGAATGAAAAAAATGTGAGACATTTAAAAAAAAATATATATGAAATATTTCATAAAAAATAAAAATGATGTATTTTATAAAAATTATGAAACATGTATTTCGTAAAAAGTATGAAATATTTATTTCATAAGAATACGAAATATTTGATTAAAATATGAAACTTTTCTGATTTTTTTTTTTACCATTTTTAATATTCTGTTTTTATGAAATATTTCATATTTTTTTATTTCATGAATATTGTGGTTTATTTCATAAAAATCACGAAATATTTCATTAAAATGATTACGAAAAACTGCTAGAAAATATAAAATGTTTAATCAAAAAATAATCATAAAAATCATAAAAAATACTAAATATGTATTCCCGAAAAAAAATGATTTTTTACCATTTTTAATATTCTTTTATTCATAAAATACTCCATATTTTTCATGAAATATTTTATATTTTTTATGATATATTTCATATTTTTTATTTCATGAAAATTGTGGAATATTTCATAAAAAACACAATGTGGAATATTTCATTGATAACAATGATTACAAAATATTGGTACAAAATATAAAATGTTTTGTAAAAAATATGAATATTTCATAAAATATAAAAAATTTCATATTTTTCATTTCATTTTTCATATTTTTTTTAAATATTTTATATTTTTTTGAAATATTTCATATTATTTTTTTGAAATATATTTCATATTTTTTTTATTGTGGAATATTTCATAAAAACAAGTCATTTTTCATCAAAATGATTACGAAATATTCGTAGAAAATATGAAAAATGTCCGCGATTTCTACGATATTGGTGTTTTCAGTGACTCACATCTCTCAGTGTACCCATGAGATGCATGGGTTCATTGTTTCAAATGGCTGATGGCGTTATGCCTATAAAACACACCCATTCCACCCCCCATAAGGCACGGTAGCTGGAGGTCTGAAGTTGTTTTACCAAAGGTGGTAATAAGTTACAAAGTAATGCTATCTTGGGGAGCGAGGGAGGGCAGGATAAATTGAGGTTTTATTAAGAAGTCATTTGTAAATTGACACGTTGAAAATCGTTTGACAGTTAACAGCTGATAACAATCGACTCGTATGGCATTGTAGTTTTTATCATGAATCTGATGAGAATTACAAAATAATTTACATTAATGATTCACCAGGGAGGAAGTGTGGTGGTGTACTCGGTGTCCTAATGAATGCTGACAATTCAGCAGCCATTGCTGTTGCTGCCAGTAATGCCAACTGATGTTTTCAAGCTCAAATATGATGTTTTTTTTTTAGTTGGTTTTCTTTTCTTTTATTTCATTTTCGTTTTTTTTTTTTTTTGTATTATACTTTTCATGTTGGTAATTTGATATGCCAAACCCCTCATGCCTTTACACCATGCATACATACATGCATACATATGTATGTATGTAGATTTGTATGTGTGCATGTTTGCTGTATATGTACAAGACAGACTTTTATATAAAATATGGTCGATTTTATATAATGAAAACCATATTTTGTTGCTGCTGCTACTGCTTTGTGTTATACACACACACACACACACACATCATTATAATTTTTCCAAACAATTGTGAGTGTGTTAGTTGGAGTGTATTTATTGTATTAAAAGTTTTTATCGACTGCAAGGTGTTTTTCAATGTCTGCTGCAAAAATATAGGTCTGACGACGCCGATACTCAAAACCACAAAAACCAATAAAATGTTGACTACTTCACATTTAAATGTGTAACCGATGATGGCGATACATTTACCTACTTGGGTGTTTGTCGCACTAGTACATACCCCCGAACAATCGTTTGTTTTAGGGGTTTCTTTTTTGTTCAGAACTTCAATGCTCATACAAAAGTGATCGGAGGTTGTTCTATAGTCTTGTTTTTGTTTGATTAATGAAAATGGCGATTTTTCCACACCAACAATTTTGAAAAGGTATTCAATAAAATTAGATTGAAATCAGTAAATGGGTAACCCACACCATCATGAGACGACTTCGTTGGAGGTCCTTTGAATTTAGCATTTGAAAATGAAAAAGAAGAAAACCCGGTGTTTACGATGGTTTGAAAAACCTTTGATTCTGTCAATCAACATTTCGTGGTACTTATGTATGTTTGAGGAGGTCGTCAATAAATGTATTCCCATGATATGATTCTTCCTCGTCCACATGTTACAAGTGGTGAGAGATTCTGAAGCTGAAATCCGCTGCAAACTAATTTTCACATTTGTCTGATCATCAATTTGTTGGGATTTGGTTGTTGAAGTAGACGAAAACAAAGGATTTTCTATGGCATACCTCAAACTCTAATATGGATGAGTTCTGATCGACCAACATTAAATCTAGATTATAACTAGTTGCTAGTGCTCTTCTTTGGTCTAAGTTGTAGCTCAAATAGCGTATAAACTGTGTAAAGCAGTTTGAGCCTAATACTGATCCTTAGACCTGCGACCATTTCGGTAGTAATCTAACGTTGTATTCAATTGTAGTCATCGCTGCTAAAAGTTGTAAATGTACATTTTCCGACATTTAAGTCAAGCTCCGTTGCAGTTTCCCGTCTGCTTAATGGAGCATTGAAAATGCTACGTGACGGGAATCGATGTAAAGGGTGTTTTTAATTGAGGTATAGAACTTCGAATTGAAATAAAACACAAGAAAATCGTTTTAATGTCCATCAATTTGGCTTTATTGGAAGGATAATTTTATGCCATTAATGTTTAAATATGATTTCGGGCATGTGGCCGCCGCGGCTGGCTCGAATAAAGCCAATTCTACAGGTCCAATTTCACTGAACAAAATTTTGTGATGAAAATCAGCATCGAGATGAATCTCATTCTCGGCCCATACACCAAAATCATGACGCATTGCATGGTTTCGCGGCTTTAATTCTTGCACAAGCTGGATCTTGTAAGGTCGCAAGCCAAGATCTTTGCGCAAAATCTTCCATAAAGTTGATGGACAAAGCTCCAATTGCTGTGCACGGTGGCGAATCGATTCATTCGGACGGAGCTTGCGGTGAACTTCGCGAACTGAACCATTACTTTCGAAATAAATTTGCACGATTTGCAAGCGTTGTTCTTTTGTCAACCTGTTCATGATGAAATGGCAAACCAAACTAAATATTAATCACTTGACAGCTGACAAAATGGCCGCCAGTTAAAAAGGTGATGCCAAATTAAAGTTCTACACCCCAATAAAAAACACCCTTTAAAAAGTAATACATCACTAACGAATTCAGTGTAAGTTGCTTAGTGATCACCCTGTACCAACACAAGTTGGCAAAGAGTCCAATTTTTAAAAAATGGTAGTCATTTTTACAAATGCCAACCGATTTTAATGAATTTAGACTCTATTTAAACTCTGAGTTATCTTAAGACCTCGGTAGAGCTTGCATTATGTTTGTGATTTAGTTATAAAGATAATCGTTAATAAATAAATAAAAACTCCTGTTCACAGAACTCCTGTTAAATCGTGTTTGCAAGATAATGCGAATATTTGTTATAAATTTATAACATTTCAAATAAAATTGACTTGATTTTATACCATTTTTAAAAATACAACTATTTGGTTTACATTTTTTACATCATTTTGGCTAACCAAGTTTTAAAACTAGGGACCGGATCACTCAGCTCCTATTAGGGCCCTCCATTGCCGCTATTCCTTACTCTGTATTGCGATCTACTCTTGATACGGTTTTTTAATTTTTATACACTCCATCATAGGATGGAGTATATACTAAGTTTGTCATTCCGTTTGCAACACCTCGAAAGAGTGATCTGCGACCCTATAAAGTATATATATTATTGGTCAGTGTAACATTCTAAGACATTCTAGCGATGTCCGTCTGTCCGTCCGTCCGTCCGTCCGTCCGTCTGTTGTCTGTTGAAATCACGATAGAGCGCGAACGACTAACCCTAAAAAGCTGAAATTTTGTAGGAAGATGTTTTTTGCCCATAAGCAGGTTAAGTTCGAGAATGGGCCATATCGGACCAAAGGGGGAAAAGTTCTCCTTTACGGGACTAAATATATTCCGGCCATAATCAAATTTTTCAAATATTTTTTTTCACTACATCTAAGTTCTAAGTTTATATAATTTATAGATGGGGAAAAAATCCCAAAAATGGGCGTGCTCATGGGTTCCGTGGACCCTTGGGGCCCAAAAAAGGGCCCATGATAAACATGCGCATATGGGTATCGAAGTGCAACGAAATTTACTCACGAACCCAAATATGCCTTTATTTTCACGATTTTACTAAATTTTTTGATCTGGTTTCTGGGACTATCGGGTCACCAGCGGCCCAAAAATCGTCCCTTGACAAACATGCGTATATGGGTATCGAAGTGCAACGAACCCAAATATGCATTTGTTTTCATGATTTGGATAAAATTTGTGATCGGGTTTCTGGGACTATCGGGTCACGAGCGGCCCAAAAACTCAGTTAGTTATACCCTCACCCTACGGTGGGAGGGTATATATCATTTGATACGGCTCAAAAGTGTAACACATAGAAATATCCACATTAGACCCCAGGTGTCTTTGAACCAAATTCGTTTTATGACTTTCTGAATCGTTTGAGCCATGTCCGTCTGTCCGTCCGTCTGTCCGTCTGTCCTGCTGGTACGCACGATAACTTTCGAAAGAGTTAAACAATCACTCTGAAATTTGGCATGGCTTAATATTTTCCCAAAACTGCTTATGGGATAGCAAATGGGCTATATGGCTACACCCCTTCGGGTACCTCCCATACAAATCTGCTATTTCGCCCACTTTAGAAATCGTGTAATAATATCAACAATTGCAAGTTCGATCTTGTCCAAAATCCGTAGTTAGTAAAGGTATAACCGGAAAAAGTTTCCGACAAAATCTTGGCTGTCTGGCAACTCCTCTTCTGGTACCTCCCATACGAATGTACCATCCCGCCTGCCTTAGAAATCGTGTAATAACACCAATATGCCCAACGACATTTTGCCCAAATTTTGTATTTAGTAAAAGTATAGCTAGACAAATTTTTAGACAAAAACTTGGAAGTCTGGCAACTCCCCTTCTGGTACCTGTCATACAAATTTACCATTCCACCCATTATAAACCGTGTTATACTTTCAATACGACCAACGCGATCTGCCCAAATTCCGTATTTAGTAATGGTATAACTGGACTATGTTTTGGACAAAAACTTGGCAGTCTGGCAACTCCTTTTCTGGTACTTCCCATACAAATGTACCATTGCACCCACTTTAGAAATCGTGTAATTATATAAACTCGATCAACGATTCTTTCCGAAACTCTATATTTAGTAAAGCTTTAACTACATACAATTTTCTAGTAAAAACTCTGCTTTATATTCCGTCCTTTTTGTAAAATCATGTAATACAATATTTTTCTAAAACATTCGGTATTCTAGGTTGCTATTATGACTTTTCATCAGATGTTACATCAAATGATGGTAGCTACTCACACATTTAACTTTCCGATACTTTGAAATATGAGACTTCTATGTTTTTAATGAGGGTGAGGGTATATATAAGTCGGTTTACCCGACTGCAACTTTTTCACTGGTTTTCTTATTTATTGACTTTTTAAGGATCCATGATGGAGGGTATATAAGATTCGGCCCGGCCGAACTTACTATTTGTCCACTTGTTTTTACTTAAGAACCTCTGTTATTCTTCTTTGTTTTTGTTGGCTGAAATACCGCCGGCATTTTGAGCAACAGTTCTTTTACACCAATTACCGTTAAATTTTAAATATTTAAACAAAAAAACACAATGCCATTCAGCACAAAATATCACATTTCCTTTAAGCGAAAATGTTCAAACCGAAAAACAATAGAATCATTTCTCTTTACGCTTTTTCTTTTTGTTTATAAACGTTATGAAAAAAAGAACAACAACGCGGCACTCAGCAGCAAAACAAAAACAAAAAAAAAAGAACAACAACAACTTGAATATAAACATAATCTCGTAATTTGATAATATTCATACTTCAACTTGTTTATGTTTATAGAAATACGATGCTCGAAACGAAAACTGACAGAAGAAGAAAGACACGAACGTAATTATAAGGAATTAAATGTGGATTTTGGCAGCAATAATAAACAGCGCGGAGTGTCGTTAAGGCCACCAACGAAGTGCGGTTGCGTAGTCTGGTCATCATAATTTCAAATAAACAGATAAAGCTAATATCTGAGGTGGCACAAAAACAAAACTATGAAATCTTAAATGATTATTTAATGAAGACATTTGACATGATATCATTGAATGAGAGACCTTTTAATATCGAATATCCCACTGTTCGAACTACAGTAGGTGTCGCTGAATATTATTTCGGCTTGTTTACATCCTTAACATGTTATCAATGTTGGACAATATTTACTTGCCATGGATGACATGGCAACGACCTCCTCAACGCTCTGAATCTCCACAGTTTCATCAATTACAAAGCCGGCTTTTTGCGTATGGGGTCACGCAAAATCTATACACCTTTGTAGGATGACTATACCAAGATTCTCAGTGTAAGCGAACTCTCTTTTAAACTATTCAACTATAACAGAAGGTATTCGATATGTTGACAGTTTGACCAATAACTACATCATTGTCATATATTGCGCTAATTCCTCAAGTATTATGTCGGCTACATTGGATAACTGAACTGATATCTGGCACAGCTGATCATGGTTTTGCAAACATCTTGCCGGAGAAGTTTTTCTCCCTTCACGGTATGTCACAAGAAAATTCGTTATTTCTTACATGATTTCCTCCTCAGATAGGTATACGGGGAAAATGTATTTGGAACGTTGTGTCTGCCATGCGTCGGAAGGAAAATTTAGATTGTCAAAAGCTCACAAGCCATTCTCAACATAACCACATTAAGTCGAATTGAGTTGAAAGAAAAATTGGTACTAATCCTGCTGAAAATAAATTACTCTCCCTCTCTGGGCCTCTCTTTTCATGACTAAGTAATAATTAATACAAGAGAATTTTCCCAACAATCCAGAAGGCCTGTCTGCCTGCCATTGAGTCGCACACACTGTATTTTGGAAAATGAAAAGATGAATATGTGGTGGAGAAGAAAGGAAAGAGAAAGACAACATCACATTATTGAATCATCACACAATGAATAAGTGCATTTACATTCCGAGTTTTATTCAGACCATAGAACGAGTATTATTCAATGTTGTTGCGCCGCCGTTTGCTGTGTGTTTTTGTGTCTCTTGCTCTCTGTAGAGTTTTTGTTTTTGTAAAGATATCAAATTTCAGTACAAACGATAATTATCATAACAATGGTACGTACTCTCGTCTCGTATACGACGTACACCGCAAAACTGAAGTGAACATTCTAATGATGTAAAAAAAAGGTATACGTACCGAATAATGTATTCTCTTTCGTTACCAGCACAGAGTTGCTAAAGAACAGTAGTTAATGGAAGCTCTTGTGCAAATACATTAGTAAATACATTCACACTTTGAAAGGGGTCTGAGTGGTCGAATGTTTGCCGATGAGGGCTCAGTGTCCCTAATGTCGAATATGGGCCATGATTAATGAATGGTAGAGGTCTACGTGGCGTAGTACGCCAAATGGAATTGGCACGCCAAGATATCTAGAAATCACAACATTAGTAAAAATGATTTAGCAAAGTCGAAGAATATTGCCAGGGGAAATTGTATTTCATGGATTTCTTATGTTCTGGCGTTCTTGAGCCAAAGGCAAACATAACGAAAGGACGGTGGAATTCTATTCAAACTTGTAAGATAAGTCGCTTCAGACATCAACCCTTAAAGAGCTAAGTGGTTTTTGAGTTTTCGAAGAGACACTGTATTCTGGCAGGAGCCATCATCGGGGCCTGTACGATACGCCAGATTGTAAATCGTGTACGTATATTTCGGATGACTACTTTGGAACCTACAATCCAAACAGGAAGAATCAGTGGAACATTTGTTATGTCGTCTTACTCACCTTGGAGCAGACTTATTACCGGACAGGGCAAAATTCATCGAAAGTACCAAATGGTTCTAGCTTGTACACATTATACTCCACCAATCCTATACTTCTCCCCTCCCTTCTCCACCTAGCAAAGGTTTTACACTGGATCGATTGATGGCTTCCGAGTGAACCCGCCCTCTAACCCATGGTCTGATGAAGACATTACAAAGTTTTCGCATTCATACCAATAGATATGTTATCAGGGAATTCCCACAAATGAAATTGTATGAAACAATCTAGCGTATCATAAATATGTGAGTTACCTAACAGCCCATTTTTAATTTTGATAACTGGCTAATTCACCAGCAATGCCCCGGAACGAACGACACACGCAGCGAACTCTGAAAGTCGCTCGCTCTATCTCTACTTCTCTGTCGCTCTAACTGCTTCCGATAAGAACTTAAACAAATGTTTTTGAATCCTTCGCCGAAGTACTTGTGTTCACCATGATTGTTCACACTAACTACATTCGATTTCACTCTCGATTTTCAATCAATGTCTAATCACCATCATCATCACATGTTGTTATCGATCGCGAGACTTATCGGTGACATTAAACGAAAAGTAATCACAAAATATTTAAAAGCCTATTCGACAAACCAACGAAACGATAGAGCGAGAACAAATATGAGCACAGCAAAGAAGAACGCAATACATTAAATATATTCCAATATAGATAATAAAGTGAGCTACTAAAACAAATAACTATAAAGCAAGAGAAGAAGAGGACAACAACGAAGTTGTGGAAAAGAGCAAGACCAACCAACACACGCACATTATCAAACACAATACAGCAACAACAACAACAATAATAATATTAACAACAACAGCGGCAGAAAAAAAAAACTGAAAGGTAATTTGATACTTTCATAAAATACCCGCCACCCAACCATAAAACTCCACAAATGAAGGCAGTCAGCCATTCAAACAGCAGCAGCACAACGAACGAGTAGTTGTAAAACAAACAAAACACATACCCACAAGAGTAACAACAACAACAACGCAGTCGACGCCGAAGAAAATGACAAAAAAAATGTAATGGTGAACTAAAAAGCAAAAACAAAATACATGTACTACATTCAACGACGACAAACATTAGCAAGAAAAATCAAAAAAAAAAAAAAAACAAAAATATATACCGATGATGATGATGACGGCGACCAACACTCCACTCCATTTGTACTAAACACACACACTCACACACACCCAACAAACACCGTCGCTCGTAGTCCATGGCCCGAAAAGAATAAAGCACAAAAAGTGTAGTGTATTCCTCCTTTTATGAGGACCGTGAGCGTATTGCACACACAGTTTGTATTTTCATATTCGCTCATATGTCGGGGGAAAAAGAGACTGAGTGCACCACACAATACATGAGGTATGAGACCTCACGAGGCAAGGAGTTTCTGTGCTGTGCATGTGTAGTGTGGCCATCCCAGCTTCGTCATCATACTTTGTTGTTGGGGAAGCAATTACTCCACGGCTGCCAGAGAAGCAACGATTTGACAAAATGAGCATACAAAGTATGCAACTCGACCGAACAACAACAACAACAACACGAACAGAAACAAAAAAAGAACAACTGCACAAATGCAAAGAAGCGTCAGTGGTGGTGATGGGCATCTCAAAACATTATTGAAAGAAATGCTGCGTAGGACAGTTCCAAAAATACGCCCGTGATAGTGTACATTCGAGATGGGAGATTGCGATGATGGAGATAAGTGCGGCACAGGCAAAAATAGAAATAGGAAGAGCACGGGATTTACCGATACGCACACGGGACAAGTTGAATAATATACAGGAAGCTGTGTACGACATTTAAGATATCGACTAAGAGAATCTGAATTATAGTGTGGTCTTTGTTCATCATGGCAGTGGAATCGATACGACCTATTCGAGACTTCCTCGGTTAATGAGTTAATTCGTCCATAACTAACTATGATGGTACCACGAGTTGCTGTCACTTACTTTTGAAACTGGTCGAGACATCTTAAGGTTGAGTCATGGCATTTGACATCCTAGCATGGCACACAATTTGTAGATTGCTAGTCCCTGTCAAACCAACCTGTGATATGCAAAAAATCCGATTGGTTATTAACTGTATGTTCGTAAGTATCGGGTTTTCAACAGACATTGTATCCTATATGACATATCTACGGCACTACTTTTCTATTAAGATCCGTAGTCAGACTATCTGACGCTAGCCGCAATCAGACACAGACCGTACTGCATTTGAAACCAAAACATACTCAAATCTAGACCAGAAAATCTATTCAATTCAAGTACATTTCCACATCTGAGGTGCAGATAATACTAAGCTATAGTAAATTGTACTAGATTTTAAAATTGAGTACAGACATACTGGGTCTCCTATGATGATCAGATTTACTTTTGTAACAATGTCGAGGCGTAACTTGGTTAGATTTGATTGCGGCCCAAATCGCCTATTGTTCGGCAGTCGAATAGTTCCACAACAAATTTGTTAACTACAGAAAATGGGCACAAACTTCAAGTGAACTTATTACCAAAGTATAAAAATAGTGTGAGAGGAGGAATATTGGAAAAGTTCATCGAAACAGAGACTGTTGTGAGGAACAATTCTTTAAATACAATATGACGGATTATAAAGCTACACCCACTGAATGTACGAAGAGTCTCTTAGATGTTTCATAATACGAATGGTATTTAATAGTAAAAATGGCCACCTATGGAAATCTCTACACTTACAGGTTAACTACATACTATTTAGTCTTTGAAGTTTGAATTTCTTTTCCTCTACTTTGCGTACTTATGTTTATTTCCTTACTTGTGTGACATCCTTTCACTTCTTTTATCTTTTCGATAACACCAACAAAAGTTGTTGTTGCGAGTTGATATAATATTATTTCAAAAGACTTTTTTTTTTTTGATTTTGTAGGGCTTCTTTTTGTTGTGTAAAATGAAAAAGAAAAATGTTTATGGTCTCGCAGAAAACGACAAACGCGGTGCGGCGCCCAATGAGTGTTGAGCTCTCAAAATCAAGTTGAAGTTCATGGTGTGCGCTTAAGTGCTGTAAGCGGATTTATGGACGTTTGTTGTTCGTTGTTTGTTGGTCGTTTCGTTTGTTTTAAACAAAAAGAAAACCGGAAAAAATAAGTAAAAGTTTTCTGAATTATTTCCATTCATGTTTTGCTGTCCCTTAAAGGGTTTCGGTCAAAACTGCCAACGTTTATTTGAATAATTATCACGACCTGAGGGTGTAAAGGCGCTAAGTCCAGTAGTTGCGATTTTACAGGAGAAACCAAATACTTTCTGTAAAAGCAAAGATATTATTTTTGGCTTTTTGTTTACAAATCGATGTATTTTTAACTTATTTTGTGATCTGCGTCAAAAAAAAAAATACCAGTTGGCAAAAAGAGGACTTGGAGAAGTTTTACAGGGCCAACATTTACGAGGTGGAAACCAACGCTAAAAATGTTTGATGGTCTTACCCGGTTTCGAACTCGGTTTCTTCTGTGTGATAGTTGCACACATTACCTACCACACCAGATCTTACCTTATTTAAAAAAAATGGGGCTTTCGATCCAGGTTTGCCAACTGGTACTGGTGTGCTGGTATTGCGATTGAAATCCCCCAAATGTTTGAAATTCATAATTTTTAAGGTTAGTTATGTTTTGTTGAAAGTCGTGCAGAAAGAGGATTATTCAATTTTTGTATGCACATTCCTTCGGTTATGTGAAAATCCAATAACGTCGATGTTTTTTTTTTTTAAATTAAACACTATGGTTTCTCTTACAGATTGGGATTTAATTGTGATCCAATTTGTTTGTTTCCCCCCCATCTTCAGTTGTGACTTTCAAGCGGATCATATTCGCCTAAAAATCTCAAATTTCAGGAAAAAAAAAACAATTAGCTGACTTAACTCCCTTTTCTTTATCAGATTTCTAACAAATTTGTCCCCAATCATTCACAATTCCCAACACACTAACAAAAACACATTTTCAGTCGCCACATTAATTGAAATTTATGTTCCTGGTCTCTTCCATTGACACGTTGGAGTGTTAAAGAAAACAACAACACAACCACAACAAAAACAGACAACAGACAACCAAAGAAACAATCTTACAACAACAAGAGTAAAAACATGCTATCTGTGATATCTTTTATGGTCATCTCAAAGGGTTTAACATGCTTTCCAAGACATTGGATTAGTTTCTCCACGAATTTGTCAGGTGTTTACGTAGAAATCTGTTCACGGGGTCCGTTTTCCTACATCCGTCCCGTACTCACGTAACAATAAAATAAAAAGGCCAATAGTTGTCTATTGATTAGTCATAAAAATTAAAAAACTATAAAACATGAATTTCAGGGAATACGATGCCAAAGAAATAACTTCCATAAAATATATGCCTATCAAGGGCTGTGGGATGGAACATTGTTTTTTTTTTTTTTAATTTGGAATACTTTTAGATTATCATTTATGAGGTAAATACATGTATTTCATTTTAATGATACCATCATATTCCAAGATCAACTCTCTAATAATTAAGATTTATCAAGCTTTATGTGAATCGAACACGCCTAACGCTCGGTATTTAATATTTTGATAGCTATGGCAAAAAATCCCAAGTCAATTGTAAACGAGTGCACGAAATGCTGATGAATGATAAACGACTGATTATTCTTAATGGCAGCGGGAAATTGTTCACTGTGGCTTTTAAACGAAAAATACAAAAGTTTGCTTGAAAATAACGAATCAAACAGTATTTTGGAAATTGTAAACATAATAGAAGTGAGTCAATATCCCTCGCTTCATAAGCTGGATGCACATTTTATTTCATTATTATAGACTTAATTTTTTTTCTTGACTTACACTCAGGGCAAATGCAATGCACTGTGTTAGCGATAGGAAAGAAGGGTATTGGAGGGAGGAAAGAGGGAGTAGTGTTTGTCGATGTTTGCCTTGAATTTGCTAATGTCATAGCAGGCAGGAAAAACACTTGCAGGAAGATTATTCCACATACGAACAGTCCGGCTGAAGAACGAATTTTCTCTATAGTGCGTCGTCCGGTCAACCGGCCATTTGACAATGAACGGATGAGATACTCCCTGGATATCAGTGTATTCCGGCTTAATGTTCTAACGTCAGGGACCAGACGACGGATATCTGACGAACAGATACCATTAAGATGTCTAATACCCACGTTCCGTCGATGCTGAAGGAATCATCCACACTTCCTGTGTGAAGAATCAACTGTCATACTTTTCACTACTACACAAACTCTACTCTCTCCCAATTGCAGCTTCACTCAGTAAAGTTAAATAAGATCAAATGACCAGTAAGAAATGGAGTGTCCGCAACTTAGCTTTTAAATGCAGAAAGTTACTTCATACAGTCGAACTTCTCTATTACGAACTTCCGTACAACGAAGTTCTCTATATAACGAATTTATTTCCAGAACACTGCAATTTCGTTAAATTTTCAGTATGTTTTGATCTCCTTATAACGAGTTTCCTTATAGCGAATATTTCTTTACTACGAATTTTTTCTACGCCCGTAACTCGAATGCTCATGCGTTTTTGATCTCCGTATAACGAGTTTTACATAAACACATTTTTCACTCTCACCATACACACACATATTTTCATTTTTTATTTGTTTTTGTGTGTGAGATTCACATTTCTACTCTCTGTAAGTGAGAGAAATGTAGGCTCGCATAGTAGACTACACGGAAAAATGGAAAAATCAAACGCAGACAAAAATTACCAATTATTTTAAATAAAATTCAACATACATAAAAATAAATTTTTTTTAAAATAATTCTATATTACGAATTTTCTATATAACGAATTTTTTTTTGGTCCCCTTGAGATTCGCTATATGGAAGTTCGACTGTAGTAATGTTAAATTGTATTTCAAACTTTTTGTTTTCCCCAACAGCTGTCGAATACATATTTTTGCGCCGTTTAGGCTTAAACAAATACTTGATAGGCAAATTTATTGGACCAACCCTCCAAAAAACAAAAAATATTTTCTCTCAATAAATAAATGGGATTTACTGCCTGTTTCCATACAACGAATTTGTTCGTTCGTTGTAAATTTTCAAAATTGAATGCCCAATAACATTGATTTTTATACGTGATGAGAGCTTATTCGTTTGGGATTGTGTTCCATATGTCGATATCTAAAATATATCTGAAAATCACAATTCAATAAGGTCTGAAACCCATTTTATTACTCTTCCAACATTGACGATTTGTAACGAACGAACAAATTCGTTTTATGGAAACAGGCAGTTAATATTTTTTTTTTAATTTCACCAATTATCGTACACAGAAAAAACATATTTCAATTACGCGTATTGTAAATTTAGTTACTCGTGTAATCAATATTTTGAATTATTTTCAATTACTGAAGTATTAAACATGATTATTCCAGTAATCAATATTTTGAAATATTTTCAATTACCGGAGGAATCAACTTGATAACTCAAGTAACTAATATTAAACAGTGTTTTCAGTTACACCAGTAATCAAGTTAATTACTAGTGTAATTATTTTTTTTGAATATTTTCAATTTTATAGTAATAGACTTGATTACTCGAATTTATTAATTTAAGCGTGGTTTATAATAAAATATACCTTCAAACTATTTATTATTTTATCAATAAATATATATACAGTCGACAGCGTGGGGGTTGTGGGTTCGATTCCCACAAGAGGCTTTGGTCTGTCGCTGCAAAAATCTAAACATATGGTCTTTGTCACCCGGTTTACCCTTGGACCCAAAATTAGAATATAAATTTACTTTGTATTGTAATTAATAATAAATAAATATACAGTCGAGTACGGTTATAGCGAATTCCTAGGGACTCGACAAGTTGGTTCGTTATAAGCGAAGTTCGTTATATACAGGGTAAAATATGGTAGAAGCAAAACTATTGGGACTTAAAAAACTGTTCGTTATGGACGAAAGTTCGTTATAACCGGTGTACGTTATAACCGGACTCGACTGTATATAATATATCGTACATCGTCGGTATGCAGCGATAAGAGCTCAAGTCACATAGTTGTGTTTCGGAGTTTTATTTAAATTGTACGACCGCTGGGTGTTTAGGACATAGGATGAATTGTTTTGATACAACAACTACTTTAACTAGACATTGACATTATTTACCGGGCATACACTATGACTGCATCATTATGATTTTGCACCACGCCGACGGTATACGATAATTGGTGAAATTCAAAAAAATATTAAATTCCAAAATGGTTTAATTAAGTAGAAAATCGGAAAATAAACATAAAAAATTAAATACAAATTGTTGGTATCTTGCCCTGTTCTCGAGATTTTGCGTAAATTCTAGCCTTCAATTGACGATATCTTGAAAACTAGAGGAAATATAAAAAAAATATTGAATTTTTGGATTTTTGTAAGAGCAATACAAATTCAGTCGAGTTCGGTTATAACGAACTCCTAGGGACTCGACAAATTAGTTCGTTATATGCAAAGTTCGTTATATCCAGGGTAAAATGGGATAGATGCAAAACTCTTGGGACCTAAAAAAGTGTTCGTATAGACGAAAGTTCGTTATAACCGGTGTACGTTATAACCGGACTCGACTGTATTTGCCGAATAGAAGGGCAAATATTTGACGTTAAGTCGCATTTTTGTTGGCTGGCAAGTAATTTTATTCATCTGACTTCTTGTTTGCCCCGTCAAATATATTTGGTGTTCAGATTGTGAAGAGCAACTTTTTTTTTTATTTTTCTGCGAAATATTTGCCAAGTGTGAACCTAGCTTAACTCCGTGAATAATTTGGAAGTAGACAATTTTTTTTTTGAAGATGGTCTAATTGTTTAGAGATTTCATTGCTGACTTCAGCACTGTTTGGTCTGCTTAATTCGGCTTCAGCCGAAGAAATTTAATAAATTATAACACATTTTATGGTTGACTTCTCGACACACAAAGGTCATGCAACCGGTCGGCACAATGAAATCGCTTTTCTCTCATATAAACCTGTCTACAATTGAATTGACATTTCATCGTCGATCGAGGATAACCACTCAAAAATGAGAAATATGACCGACGATTATTTAACCATTTAACTGTCTCTCCCAGACCGGTGAAAGAAAATAAACAAACCGCCTCCCTTTCTTTTCAATGGGTTCAATTTCTTCGATTTGTAAACATTTATTGTCAACAACCGGTTTTCGTTCTTTCAATAATAAATAAATTTGCTGACAAATATCAACAGGTGTCACAGTAATAATTTAGCTGTTCCAATGATACAAATTATTGGCAATTCAAAGTAAACAATAAATAATCAAACAAAAAAAAAACAGAATATGTTGTAGTATGTAAATTTTAAACAAATGTCGTAAATTAGAAATGCTTTTTGTTGTCGGTGTTGGTTGGTTTGGGGGGGGGGGAGGGCAATTGCAATTGATAGATATGACTTTGTTCATAATTTGACACATATTATACGAAATTGTTAATTTGCATGCAATAATAATTACAACGACAGCAACTTTAATGTTGAGTGCCCCCAGCCCTGCTACCGCCAGCCAACAAACCAAACACTTGTTGCAACTGCCACCGAATGTTGTTGCGACTGCCGCATGTTTGTTTTGCCTCCCGCCTGGCCAAATGTTTTCCGTTTTAATCTCGTTAAACCATCACGAAGTGCTGCTGCCAGCCTGCCCGTCTGAGCACAGAGAAGGGCTGCAGCGGGCCAACGAAGGATCTGAGAGAGAGGAGGGCATGCGGTTTGAATTTCTGACAATTGCGAACAACACTTCATTCATTTCAGTGTTCAGCAATAAATGGCCTTTCTGTCTACTGAAAAAGTCTGAAACCTAATCAATTTGTGTTTGGCCTGTTCGTCTGTCTCCCCATTCCCCGACTGACACCAACCCCATTCACACTCGAACAAATAGTGCAACATTATTATTTAAAACTGAGTCACACATCATCCATAAACTGTGTTCATCGCTGTTCATCTCTGTTAAAGATCATCTAGTATCGTTGCAAACCTCTTCGTCATACATACTGAAAGTGTTGGGGCATTTTCGAGGGACGGAGGGGAGAGGCAAAAAGGCCTTGTGGAAGGCCTTCATGAGCACAGGAAAAGTCATATTTCATACTTAAGCGGTCATGCGCGGCATTTTATCATGCCATCATATTCATGTTATAGGCAAAAATCCCTGAATATGAAAATGTGACAGGATATCACATTTTGGCGTGGTTAGAATGCGGATTTTCGCGAGGTTATATTGAACTTTATGAAAGTTTCCCAGAAATTTAGAATATTAAAAGCCAAAGGGTTATGAAAAGATTTTGGAAAAAACAAAAGAAGTTTAAAAATACGACCAATAAGCGACCATCGATAAATAAATACATTGCGCTGCCACTATCGGCGTGTGTTGAACATACTTAGATGCAGTGAAAGGTTGGGTGCCGCGCGACTTTATAAACACAAACTTCACTGTTCGGTGATGGTTGAATAGCAAATGACTTTTTCTTGACATGCCGTCTAATAGGCACTTCAGTAATGAAGACGTGGAAGAGCAAT